>CM066988.1:100659795-103337295 GCA_033977485.1 Hydrangea macrophylla
AGAGAGAGAGAGGAGACCAAAAGAGAGAGAGGGTTTCACACCCCAACCCGCCTCGTGCGGATTAGGACACGTGTAACAATGCTACAAGCTCCCAATCACATTAATTTGTAAAGAAATAAACGAATTACTAAGAAACACGTGTGTTTAACCCCATTAAACAACTCTGTTGTTACAAAATAGGCCCCAAGGGCAAAATGGTCATTTATAAAGTATGTAAAATTTTTATACCAAAAGTTAGAATTTTGAGTCCCGATTCCAACGCAACAAACGGCACGCAAAACCGAGTTTCCTAGAAGAAGTTATGCATGTTTCCGTAAAAACGGACATGCTGGGGAAAAATACTAGGCGGATCGATCCCTTCATTATGGGCGGATCGATCCATTTACTTGACATTCTCGCAGAATGTCCCCTTGGAAGGGCGGATCGATCCCTTCATAAAGGGCGGATCGATCCCCTTCACAAATCTGCTGCTCAAATTCTGTTTGCTGTCAAAACAAGTTTCAACTTACCAAAACACAACCAAATCTCATAGAAACCTTATGAAACTTTGGGAAATCAACTCCAACACATTTCTAAACATGTTTAAACTCAAGTTAAGCATGGATCATAGAATCATACCCACAATTGGATCAAGTTAATCATGAACTCATCTCATTTGGTTCAAGAACAAACTTTTCAACTTTAAAACTCAATTCTCATTCAAAGTTTATAAAACTTGTTGGAATTCAACTCAAAGTCATAACTAACATTATAAACACTAAAGAAACATGTCCAAGACACTAACGACACATCCGGACTTGCCGAAATGGTCCTAACCATTAACTTGCATCAACTTGGGCAAAACAAAAGGAATTTTACATTGGTTCTCAAATTCACATCCAAACTTTCCAAAATACAAGTTAGGGTCCAAATATGAACATCAACTTAAGTAAAACCATAATTTACATCTGTGTACAAGTTCAAAAGTAATTTACAAGCATGGGGCACAAATCTCCCCCATCTCTCCCATCTCTCCCATCCATAAGTCCAGACTTTAATTCACAAGTTGAGAACCTCAACCCACTAGTTACACTATAATATAAGTTTAAAACATATTTACAAGCTCTAACTCTCTTCCCCATTCTCGAGCGCGTCACTTCCTCTCCGGATATCGCTCCGTACCTGCGGTGGTTGTTATGTACCACAACAGAAATAGGAAAACGGTTTTCTTAAGCAATTTGCTTAGTGAGCATTCTAAGCATGACTGAATGTTTAACATGTGCAATGCAACAATCAACATATAAATCATATTTGTAGTCGCCGAGTCACCGGTTTAATGATTCATTCAGACCCGAAGACCTCCCTTGGTCCCGTGGCCACTTCTATTCCTTGGACTTCCGTATTTCTCGGATTCTTCCTCTTCACCACCCTTATTACTCCCAACAATGAACCATTTTCCCGGTGCTCATTGACTACCACATAGACATATAAGCATATAAACATACATCAACATATGGTTTTCACAAAATTGATATGAAATTCACAATCCACCAATATAGTAACTTCTAAACATGATATCAACAACCAAAGTTATACAAGGATTCATTGACCACCTTAAACACAATCATTTTTAGGCTAGAAAACTCACCTCTACCAAGATTATACCCCAAATTCAAGCTAACATGTGCTGAATTACTCCCAATCCAAGCTCAATTTCTACCCCAAGTGAATTCCTACAAGATTTCGGTAGACGACGTCTCACCGTCAAATATGAACTACCAAAATCCAGCAAAGTAAACATAAATTAAGGGTATAGAAACGTTCGTCTCACCTCCACGAGTCCGAAAGTGGTTTCGATTTGTGAATCCGACGAACGACGGCAACGGAACGGCGAGAATTCGGCGTCGGTGACGTTTTACGTCTTCTCTCGGTGCTCTCTCTGTTTTCTCTGGATTAATTCCAGCAGATTTTGAGAGACTCTCCCTCAATTGACACATGCTTGCATGTGTTTGAGGTGTCATCACCTCAATTCCCCACTATTCCCATTTACACCCCTGAAATTTATTAAGTTCTTATTATGAGATCCCCAAACATTCCATTAACTACCCAATTATCTAATGAGGGTTTGTCTAAGTTTCGTATGGGTCCCAACGTGGGTCCCACATATTTTGTGAAATTGCTATCGCACCTACTAATTTTACATCTTTTTCATTTATACCCTTATTTGGGTGTCCAAACTAATACTAACACATATCAACATGTAATATGAAAGCAACTTAGCAAATATCCATGTAATCACATAAAAATTCATTTAATCACTTAAAATGCAAATTACCAATTTACCCTTCAATGGGTTAAATTTCAATACCTGTCCCACCTCTCTGGGGACTTTTCCAACTAGTGTCCCTCTCTGAACACTTTTTACTTGGGCGAGTCCAAGCCTCCCCTTAATCCATTTTATACACTAATTTCACTAATTAATGCATATTAATACAAATAATTAACCCGTTCTCCGGGTACGGGTGTTACATTTCTCCCTCCCTAAAAAGGAGTTTGGTCCCCAAACTTACTCTTACCTCAAGAATTGAAGAGATGCGGGTACTTGGCTCGGATCTCATCCTCCCGCTCCCAAGTAGCCTCTTCCACTGAATGGCTTCGCCATTGAACCATCACCAAAGGAATCACTTTGGTCCTCAATACTTGGTCCTTCCTATCAAGAATTTGCACTGGATGCTCCACGTAAGTTAAATCTTCCCGAATCTCTAACGGTTCCGGAATGATAACATGTTTCGAATCCGGCACATAACGTCGAAGCATCGACACATGAAACACATTATGAACATTCTCTAATTCTTGTGGCAGCTCTAATCGATAAGCTAATGGCCCAACTCGATTAAGAATCAAATACGGTCCAACATATCTCGGACTGAGCTTACCTCGCTTACCAAAACGTGCTATGCCTTTTGAAGGTGATACTTTCAAAAACACATAGTCACCCACCTCGAACTCCAACGGTCTTCTACCCGTATCCGCATAACTTTTATAACGACTTTGAGCCGTTTGTAATCTCTGCTTAATCAGTCGGATCTTGTCAGTAGTGATTTGCACTATCTCTGGTCCCAAAAGCTGTTTCTCTCCAACTTCTGTCCAACATACCGGCGATCTACACTTTCTACCATATAGTGCCTCATAAGGCGCCATTCCAATGCTAGTTTGGAAGCTGTTGTTATAAGAAAATTCAATCAACGGCAAATGAGTTTCCCAATCAGCTTTAAAATCCATAACACATACTCTCAACATATCTTCCAGAATTTGAATCACTCGCTCGGATTGACCATCGGTCTGGGGATGAAATGCAGTACTAAAATGTAAAGCTGTCCCCATAGCCCTTTGTAAACTCTCCCAAAATCTTGATACGAACCGAGTGTCACGATCTGACACTATCGACACTGGTGCTCCGTGAAGTCTAATAACCTCTCTAATATAAATCTCTGCAAGTTTCGATGGATCCTTGGTCTTAATAGGTAGGAAATGGGCTGACTTAGTCAATCGGTCTACAATCACCCATATGCTATCATTTGACTTTTGAGACTTTGGAAATCCCGAGACAAAATCCATTATAATATGTTCCCATTTCCACTCAGGTATCTCCAACGGGTGTAGTTCTCCCCCGGGTCGTTGATGTTCTAGTTTCACCTTTTGGCACGTCATACATTTAGACACAAATTCTGCAACTTCTCGCTTCATACCACTCCACCAGTAAATTTCTCGCAAGTCTCGGTACATTTTGGTACTACCCGGATGTATAGAATATCTTGTATTGTGGGCTTCCTCCATAACTTTATTTCTCAGATCTCCAACTTTAGGTACACATAATCGGTTTATATATTTCAGAACACCATCTTGGAAACTGAATTCTGGCCTTCTCCCCTCTGGTAACTCATCCACAATCTTCTTGAATTCTGGATCTAAGAACTGATTAGTCTTGATTTCACCAATTAAACTTGGTTGTGCCACGATCGCAGCCATTAAACCACCTCTAATTTTAGGAACTACCTCAAGCTTCAATTGTTCAAATTCCTTTATCAACTTTTCCTGTCCAGTCAAGGCATAAGCTAAGTTTTCTGACGACTTTCGACTCAAGGCATCAGCAACTACATTGGCTTTTCCCGGGTGATACTGAATTTTTAAATCATAATCTTTCATGAGTTCCAACCATCTTCTTTGTCTCATATTAAGATCCCTCTGAGTGAATAGGTATTTCAGACTTTTATGATCCGTGAAGATTTCACAAGTTTCCCCGTATAGATAATGTCTCCAAATCTTTAACGCAAAAATTACCGCCGCTAACTCCAAATCGTGAGTTGGATAGTTCTTTTCATGAGACCTCAACTGTCGTGAAGCATAGGCTATTACCTTGTCATCTTGTGTCAAAACACATCCCAAGCCTTGGTGGGAAGCATCACTGTATATTCTAAAATTTCCAGTGCTTGTTGGAATTGTAAGTATTGGTGCCGTAGTCAACTTTTTCTTCAATGCTACAAAACAATCTTCACATTCCTTGTTCCACTCAAACGGTACATCTTTTCTCATCAACCTTGTCATTGGCGTTGCAATTCTAGAAAAGTCTTTAACAAACCTTCGATAATATCCGGCTAACCCCAAGAAACTTCGAATCTCGGACACATTTGTCGGTCTTGACCAATTCATAACAGCTTCAATCTTCTGTGGGTCAACAGAAATACCCTCTTTAGAAATCACGTGTCCTAGAAAAGTGACACTCGTCAACCAAAATTCGCTCTTCTTCAACTTCCCAAACAATTGTTTCTCTCGAAGTCGCTGCAAAACTAGTCTCAAGTGTCGTTCATGCTCTTCCGGACTCTTAGAATAAATGAGAATGTCATCAATGAATACAATAACGAACTCATCCAAATATGATTTGAATACACGGTTCATCAAATCCATGAAGGCAGCAGGCGCATTAGTAACCCCAAACGGCATCACTAGGAATTCATAGTGCCCGTAGCGGGTCCTAAAGGCTGTCTTCTCCACATCCTTAGCTTTAACTTTCAGTTGATGGTACCCAGATCGCAAGTCAATCTTTGAAAATACCTCAGCCCCTTGAAGTTGATCGAATAGATCGTCAATACGTGGCAACGGGTATTTGTTCTTGATGGTTACTTTGTTGATCTCCCGGCAGTCAATACACATCCGCATTGTACCATCTTTCTTCTTCACGAATAGTACTGGTGCACCCCACGGGGACACACTAGGTCGGATAAAACCCTTGTCTAGCAACTCTTGCAACTGTATCTTTAACTCTTTCAACTCAATTGGTGCCATTCGATATGGTGCTCGTGAAATTGGTTGGGTTCCCGGCATAACATCAATACCAAATTCAATTTCTCGATCAATCAATACACTAGGTAACTCCTCGGGGAATACATCTGGAAACTCTCTAACTACCGGAATATCTTCAAGTTTTAAATCGGGACCTCTAGTATCAAGAATACTACACAGAAACCCCCGGCAACCCTTCTTTAATAAACGACAAGCTTCAATAGCTGACACGATATACGGCGGTGATACAACACCCTTACCTTGAAAATAAAACTCATCTTGATTCGGAATACGGAATGCTACTCCTTTAGTGTTACAATCAATATTAGCATGATTAGCCGCTAACCAATCCATACCCAATATAACATCGAAGTGTTGAATTACTAATGGTACCAAATCAACAGTTAACTCTTTACCATTCACATTAATCTCACACTTTCTAAACACACCCGAACTAACCAACGGAGCCCCCAATGGTATCGCGACAGATAAATCATAGTTTAGGAACTCTAATGGTTTATCTAAATGTTTAGCAAAGTGGTGTGACACGAATGAGTGTGTAGATCCCGAATCTATAAGTACATTTGCTAGATGTGAGCAAATGGGAACCATACCTGAGACAACAGTGTCGGCAGAAGCAGCATCTCCCGGCCTGAGTTGGAATGATCTTGCCTCTCGTTGCTCCCTCCTCGGAGGTTGAGTAGTCCTTGGTGTGATAGCGCTGGCCGCAGAAGAACCTGAACCTGATGCTCCTTGGCGTCTAGTAGGACAATCCTTAGATTGATGTCCCAATTCCTTACAAGTGAAGCATCGACCTCTCATATCTATATTCTGATTTGGACAATTTATGGCAATGTGTCCCGGTTGTCGGCAACTATTGCAAATGATTGGGTTTGGAAGTTGATTGCACCGGCCCCAATGAAATTTCTGACAAGTCTGACATCTCGGTTTATTTCCACCGGAACCACTACCAATACTAGCTGATGATCCTCCTAAACTCTGTCTTTTTGCACTCCCCTGACCACTGAACTGACTTGATCCCGGTCGTTTACTTTGTTGACTCGGTGGTGGTGGCAAGTTTGAAGTATAACCAAGGTCTCTCTCAGCAATAGAAGCAATGTCAAATGCCTTAGCATAGGTCTCCGGTCGAAACACAGTCACTCGCCCTCGGATATCTCCCCGGAGTCCCGCTACAAACTTCCTTGCTTTCACTTTCTCGGTTGTTACAATGTCCCCGGCAAACCTTGCCAAACTCGTAAATTGCGTGGAGTACTCCCGGACTGACTTTCCCCCTTGTACCAATTCCATGAATTCTTGAGCCTTTTGATCCCCAAATGACTCTGGAAAATATTGATCATTGAAAGTCTCAAGAAATTGGTCCCACGTTGTCGGTTGACCCGGGCCTAGCTTAATACGCCACCAATATTGCGCTTCATCTTTTAATGTGTCTGCAGCAAATAGCACTTTTTGTTCGTCAGTACATGGTAATACCCGGAAGATCTTCTCCATATCCGAGATCCAAAAATTCGCCTTCATCGGATCGGCTTCCCCGCGGAATATGGTCGGCTTTTGTTTGTGAAATTTAGAAATAGTAACAATGTCTTCCCTTGGATTCGGATTCGGTTGTACCGGTCTCTCTTCGATCACATGAGTTTCTGCTACTCGTACCAACCCTTCGATTGCTCTTTCAACCCGTTCCATTCGGTTTGAGGTGTCACCTCCAGACATAATGCCTGGCACCCACATATAGTACACACATGCACGTTACTTTTAAATAAACACATGGCATGCTTATCAACATTAAAACATGCTAAGTAAACGTGTATGCATGCTTATGCAACTACGTGTCATTGTGTGCACACTACGCGTCGTATACGTCTCTCGTCCCCAAAGGCTCTAGCCAACTGCTCTGATACCAAAAATTGTCACACCCCAACCCGCCTCGTGCGGATTAGGACACGTGTAACAATGCTACAAGCTCCCAATCACATTAATTTGTAAAGAAATAAACGAATTACTAAGAAACACGTGTGTTTAACCCCATTAAACAACTCTGTTGTTACAAAATAGGCCCCAAGGGCAAAATGGTCATTTATAAAGTATGTAAAATTTTTATACCAAAAGTTAGAATTTTGAGTCCCGGTTCCAACACAACAAACGGCACGCGAAACCGAGTTTCCTAGAAGAAGTTATGCATGTTTCCGTAAAAACGGACATGCTGGGGAAAAATACAAGGCGGATCGATCCCTTCATTATGGGCGGATCGATCCATTTACTTGACATTCTCGCAGAATGTCCCCTTGGAAGGGCGGATCGATCCCTTCATAAAGGGCGGATCGATCCCCTTCACAAATCTGCTGCTCAAATTCTGTTTGCTGTCAAAACAAGTTTCAACTTACCAAAACACAACCAAATCTCATAGAAACCTTATGAAACTTTGGGAAATCAACTCCAACACATTTCTAAACATGTTTAAACTCAAGTTAAGCATGGATCATAGAATCATACCCACAATTGGATCAAGTTAATCATGAACTCATCTCATTTGGTTCAAGAACAAACTTTTCAACTTTAAAACTCAATTCTCATTCAAAGTTTATAAAACTTGTTGGAATTCAACTCAAAGTCATAACTAACATTATAAACACTAAAGAAACATGTCCAAGACACTAACGACACATCCGGACTTGCCGAAATGGTCCTAACCATTAACTTGCATCAACTTGGGCAAAACAAAAGGAATTTTACATTGGTTCTCAAATTCACATCCAAACTTTCCAAAATACAAGTTAGGGTCCAAATATGAACATCAACTTAAGTAAAACCATAATTTACATCTGTGTACAAGTTCAAAAGTAATTTACAAGCATGGGGCACAAATCTCCCCCATCTCTCCCATCTCTCCCATCCATAAGTCCAGACTTTAATTCACAAGTTGAGAACCTCAACCCACTAGTTACACTATAATATAAGTTTAAAACATATTTACAAGCTCTAACTCTCTTCCCCATTCTCGAGCGCGTCGCTTCCTCTCCGGATATCGCTCCGTACCTGCGGTGGTTGTTATGTACCACAACAGAAATAGGAAAACGCTTTTCTTAAGCAATTTGCTTAGTGAGCATTCTAAGCATGACTGAATGTTTAACATGTGCAATGCAACAATCAACATATAAATCATATTTGTAGTCGCCGAGTCACCGGTTTAATGATTCATTCAGACCCGAAGACCTCCCTTGGTCCCGTGGCCACTTCTATTCCTTGGACTTCCGTATTTCTCGGATTCTTCCTCTTCACCACCCTTATTACTCCCAACAATGAACCATTTTCCCGGTGCTCATTGACTACCACATAGACATATAAGCATATAAACATACATCAACATATGGTTTTCACAAAATTGATATGAAATTCACAATCCACCAATATAGTAACTTCTAAACATGATATCAACAACCAAAGTTATACAAGGATTCATTGACCACCTTAAACACAATCATTTTTAGGCTAGAAAACTCACCTCTACCAAGATTATACCCCAAATTCAAGCTAACATGTGCTGAATTACTCCCAATCCAAGCTCAATTTCTACCCCAAGTGAATTCCTACAAGATTTCGGTAGACGACGTCTCACCGTCAAATATGAACTACCAAAATCCAGCAAAGTAAACATAAATTAAGGGTATAGAAACGTTCGTCTCACCTCCACGAGTCCGAAAGTGGTTTCGATTTGTGAATCCGACGAACGACGGCAACGGAACGGCGAGAATTCGGCGTCGGTGACGTTTTACGTCTTCTCTCGGTGCTCTCTCTGTTTTCTCTGGATTAATTCCAGCAGATTTTGAGAGACTCTCCCTCAATTGACACATGCTTGCATGTGTTTGAGGTGTCATCACCTCAATTCCCCACTATTCCCATTTACACCCCTGAAATTTATTAAGTTCTTATTATGAGATCCCCAAACATTCCATTAACTACCCAATTATCTAATGAGGGTTTGTCTAAGTTTCGTATGGGTCCCAACGTGGGTCCCACATATTTTGTGAAATTGCTATCGCACCTACTAATTTTACATCTTTTTCATTTATACCCTTATTTGGGTGTCCAAACTAATACTAACACATATCAACATGTAATATGAAAGCAACTTAGCAAATATCCATGTAATCACATAAAAATTCATTTAATCACTTAAAATGCAAATTACCAATTTACCCTTCAATGGGTTAAATTTCAATACCTGTCCCACCTCTCTGGGGACTTTTCCAACTATTGTCCCTCTCTGAACACTTTTTACTTGGGCGAGTCCAAGCCTCCCCTTAATCCATTTTATACACTAATTTCACTAATTAATGCATATTAATACAAATAATTAACCCGTTCTCCGGGTACGGGTGTTACAGAGGGTGTGAGCATTTTTGTCCTTTTAGCCAAAAGTTGATGTAAATTTAAATTTGTAGTTTTAAATAGATTTTCTTTGTATTTTGAAAAAGCACATGACTGACTATTAAAATCTCTACAAATTATAGACTGATATCTAATAATCCCTTTTTAATTTCTCCCCAGCTCCACATTCTCTCTCTAACACACCGAGCCATATTTACTCTCTCATTTTTCTTCTACTTTTACTCCAAGTTCTTATTTCACTAACCCATTTCTATGAATATAAAAAAGATATGAACACATAAAATACTCAAGTTGGACCGGTCATTAGGGTCCCATACTGTCATACCCGTTCCAGAAATTTATGATTTTGAAAATGCATCAATTGAGATTTTTGAAATTATTAATGTTATTAATAATGTGAGTTGAGGTTAACTGTGGGTCAACGGTAAGGTGTCAGTGAGGACACGGGAACATGGTAGTTCATATGGCATGCGCATGAGTAAATGGCATTTATATGATTTAAATGTTATTTGACTTATATGGTATTTTGTGAATAGTGAATTATACTATGTAGTATAATTTCTGTTATTTTCGGTATTGTTTGTTAAAATTTTGAGAACTGTGGTGAGAACTTGAGTGATACGTTAATTAAAAAGGTAGGTTGGGTAGAGATTCCACAGAATATAGTTTTCGGACGTTATTTTGGACCCAAACGAAACCTAGTCAAAAACTTTTGAAATTTATAATTTTCACTCGTAAAGGCATAAAATGAATGTGTGCAAAGTTTCAAGAGCTAATTAGAAGTTTGAGGAACTCGTGGGGAGGTAAACGCAATTCTCGAAAAGTTTGCCTATAAATAGTAGTGGATGTGGATGAGATTCATTCTCATCCAAAAACTTTCCAAAAATATCTAGAGGGAGGAGAGAGAAGGGAGATTTGGTAGCAACGGGTTTTGCGACGCTGATCGACGACCTTTCGTTCGTCAGATTTTCTCCAGATTTCATATTTGAACTCGTGGAGGTAAGAGCTACGTTTTGATCCTACTTAGGCCGTGTTTGGCCAATTTTTGTAAAAATCTAATTTCTAGACTTTTGGGAAAAACCCAGTAAAACTTGTAGGAATCGTCTCAAATTTGGAATCCGACGTTTAATTAGTCCCCTAGACGATCCTTCAAAGTTTGAAGAGATTCGCACGAGGTATGAATTCTAGATCTATGAAATATATGGATTTTCATGATTTGAACATCAAATTTGATATTTTTGGATCCGGGCGAAATTTATGTATTAGTTAGGCCCGTTAATTATGCACGTGAAATTATATAAAAAGCACGTATAACTGTTTATGTGAGCATGTTATGTGTCTACTTGGGTCAAAAGGGAGTTTTGGTGCAAATTCATCCGGGTAAGCTCCTCGAACCTTGAGGATTTTGATTGTGATTGAAATGGAATTGGAATTGTGGTTGTGTCTGGATTGGAGGTGGGCCCAACCAGTACACGGTACCTGGTATGGAGGAAGGCCCAACCAGTGTACGAGATGCGTGGGAGAGGTGGGCCTCCTACGGCATCGACCGGATGAATGCGTACCACTCACCCTAGAGACTATTTCTATGTTTTTTAGATGCTTAAACCATGAACTGTCATATAAGCATACATTTAGAATTGTACGCTCAGCATATAGCTGAGCAGTGGAGATGTACTCGATTGCAGGTAAGAGGAAAGACAAGAAGAATCGTGAGGAGTGAGGCCGATGAACGCCGGGGAATCACCTTTGTATATGTTTTTATTTTAAATTCTAAACTTGTGTAAGGATTGATAAATTATGATACGTTGTAATAAATCTTTGGATTAGTTTCGTAGTATGGTAATTCTGTATTTGAACGCCTGTAGTTATGTTTTAAATGTTGTAATTGTAATTGTTGTTGGTATGAAGTGGCATGAGTTTTTAAATTTCATCACAGGGCTGCCCAGCAGGGGAGCAGTCGACTGGACATTGCATCAGTCGACTGGATCTTTGTGTTGAACCGGTTACTACTTTGTTTCGTCTGAGATTCAGTCGACTGGATGGGGCCTCAGGCCATGACATTCTGCTGGACAGGGTACCAGTCGACTGGACATTTTCAGTCGACTGATTATTTTAGGCACCAGTCGACTGGGTCCCCGACACAGTCGACTGGATGGGCTGGTATAATTTGAAACCTTTCTGTTTGAGACCTTTCTGTTTGAGATCACCAGTCGACTGGATCCTCGATCAGTCGACTGGACCTCTGTTTTCAAAACTGTTTTCTTTTGATCAGATTCAATTGGCCAAAACTTTTTATAACTCTGATTCTATTGGATTTTTCAACTCAGAGGGTAATGTTTCCTAAAGTTTTAAATTACTCAGGGTTGTTTTATAGTTCTTTCCGCTGCGTATAGTATATGATGTTTGGATGAGCCTTGGTGGCGTGCCACGTGTCCTATTTCCACGCGTAGTGGGATGGGTCGTGACATTTATTGGTATCAGAGCTATAGGTAACAAAACCTTGGGACTGTTCGACGACGAGTGGAGTGTTGAGTGAATTGCCACTTGTTCTAGATTGCATCCATACATATTAGAGATGTTTGATGCATATGTATGTTGTTTTACATACATGATATTGTTATTGTTGTACATGCATAGTGCTTATGCATTGAGAATTACAGGGTTGTAATCATGAGTGACGAAGAGCGAGAACTATCACCACACACTCGACGTATGAATGAAATGGCAGAGATGATGGGGAATATGGGAGAAATGATACGGAATATAGCAGAGCGACTGCCTCCCACACCCCACATCGAAGTGGAACCAATAACTGTAGTACATGCACCCGAAAATAGGGGTATGAGATCCATATCCGAACAATTTTCTCGAAAGAAACCAATAAAATTTCATGGGACACCTGATACAACATTGGCAGAACATTGGGTCATGGACATGGAACGAATTTTTCGATCTATTCCGATGTCAGATAGGGAGAAGATTGAGAATGCAAGTGACGTATTAAGGGGTGAAGCTCAGAACTGGTGGGTAAACGTTTTAGATCAAGGGGCACCGATTACTTGGGAAGGGTTCAAGGCAGAATTCAATCGCAGGTTCTTTCCGCGAGCCGCCTACAATGCAAAGAAGCGAGAGTTTGATAACCTTAAACAAGGAGACATGACTGTAACAGAGTATACTTCCAAGTATAACGCGTTGTTGAGGTTTGGTAAGGGTTCAGTGCCGGAAGAGGAAGATAGGGCAAGAAAGTTTGAAGAGGGTTTAAGGGATAATATCCGGTTGAGAGTAGAGACCTATGAGCATTCGACTGTTGCAGCAGTACAGCAAACGGCGCTTGTAGCTGAAAGTGGAATAGAGAGATCGAGACAAAATCACCAAGGGAAACGAAGTCATGAGGGTGGTGACTGAAGTAAGGGGGGATCATTTAAGAAGTCATTTTCACGAGGCTCTAGTTCTGGTTTTAATGATTCCAGGAGAGTATCAAGTAACATACCGTTGTGTTCACTTTGCAACCGACCACACACCGGTCGATGTTTTCTGACCAACTTTCAGAACAGGTTTACAGGGGAAAATAGTGTGAGTTCTGCGACCTACCCGCAACTTAAGTGCTTTGATTGTGGTACCTTAGGACACCGAGCGAAGGATTGCCCAAAGAAGTGTTTTCAACAAGGGGCAAGTTCTATGGCTTCTAGTGGTTCGAAGCCTAAGCAAACTAACGACGGGGGACAAAGGATGGAGCAACGTCAAGGAAGGGAATATCAGATGAACCCAGGAGATATGACTGCTTCTGAGACAGTAGTCTCAGGTATGGTGCTTGTATGTTCACACTTAGCACGCATACTCGTCGACTCGGGATCTACGCATTCATTTGTATCGCATGCCTTTGTTAAACATTTGAATATTAACTCGGCACCGTTAGGATATGAATTGTCTATTTCTGTACCACTCAGTAAATCGATAATGACGTCTACGATATATAAGAACTGTGAGATCAAACTAGGTGAGAAGTTGATGACCGTAGACCTTATACCGATTGCGGTGAACCATTTCGATGTGATACTGGGAATGGATTGGTTAGCTTTTAACCAAGCCACAATAGACTGTGAACCGAAAGAGGTTAATTTTCGATCACCGGTGCATGGGAACTTTTGTTTCCAAGGGAATGGGGTTATACCGCCACCGTATTTGATTTCAGCTATCCGCGCGGGAAGGTTATTGAAAAAGGGATGTCAAGGATTCCTATATTCAGTGACTGATGTCTCAGCGACTGAATTAAAAGTAGAAGACATTCCGATAGTACGAGAATATCTAGATGTATTTCCTGATGACCTACCAAGTGTTCTTATTGAGAGAGAGGTTGAGTTCACCATTGAGGTTATACCAGACGCAAGACCCGTATCAAAGGCATCGTATAGAATGGCACCCATAGAATTGAAAGAGCTGAAAATTCAACTACAAGAACTACTTGACAAGGGTTTCATTCGACCAAGCATTTCCCCATGAGAAGCTCCAGTATTGTTTGTAAAGAAGAAAGATGGCTCCATGCGTATGTGTGTTGATTACCGGGAACTGAACAAGTTAACGATTAAGAACAAGTATCCACTGCCGAGAATCGATGACCTATTTGATCAACTTTGTGGGGCTCAAGTATTTTCAAAAATAGATTTGAGATCAGGTTACCATCAGTTGAAAGTGAAGGCCAAAGATGTTGAGAAAACAGCTTTCAGAACGCGCTACGGACATTATGAGTTCTTAGTCATGCCGTTTGGGGTTACGAATGCACCAGCCGCGTTCATGGATCTTATGAATCGAGTATTCAAGGATTATTTGGATGACTTTGTGATTATATTCATTGACGATATCCTTATCTATTCACCGAGTGAGATAGAACACGATAACCACTTGAGGTTGATACATCAGAGATTGCGAGAGAAACAATTATTTGGTAAATTCAAGAAATGTGAATTTTGGTTGTCTAGTATTACTTTTCTTGGTCACCTGATTGACAAGAATGGAGTATCAGTTGATCCTCACAAAGTAGAAGCTGTATCAAATTGGCAAAGACCGACTTCCGTATCCAAAATTTGAAGTTTCTTGGGATTAGCGGGATACTATCGCCGTTTTATTGAACATTTCTCGAAGATCTCATTGCCAATGACAAAGTTAACGAGAAATGGTGTTATCTTTTAATGGAGTCAGGAATGTGAAGACAGTTTCCAAGAGTTGAAGTCACGTTTGACGAAAGCACCGATATTGACAATACCTTCCGGAACCGAAGGATTTGTAATCTATAGTGACGCTTCGCATCAAGGTTTGGGATGTGTACTTATGCAAGGTGGCAAGGTGATTGCCTATGCTTCGAGACAATTGAAGACATCCAAGGTAAATTATCCGACTCACGATCTGGAATTAGCCACTGTAATTCTTGCGTTGAAGATTTGGAGACACTATTTATACGGGGAAAAGTGTGAGATATTCACAGACCACAAGAGTTTGAAATACATTTTCACCCAACGGGACTTGAATATGAGATAGCGAAGATGGTTGGAGTTGATGAAGGATTACGATCTTTCGATTGAGTACCATCCGGGAAAGGCGAATGTAGTAGCCGATGCATTAATTCGAAAGACGCCGAAGAATTTAGCCGACGAGCTAACACAACAAAAAGAATTGGTAAAAGAGATGGAACGTTTGGACTTGGATGTGATTCCAGAGATTAGTGGTGGCTTAACAATGGCGATTATAGCACACCCAGATATTATTGATGAGATCAAGAAAGAACAATTTAACGATGTCTATTTGTGCAAAATGAGGGACGAGATACCTTTGGGGAGACGACCTGGTTTTGTGTTGGAACGAGGAACGTTGAAACTAGAAAATCGATTATGTGTACCAAATGTGAAAGACTTGAAAGAGAGGATTCTAGAAGAAGCTCATAGTACGAAATATTCAGTACACCCGGGAAGTTATAAGATGTACAAAAATGTGAGAGAAAACTTCTGGTAGAAGGGTATGAAGCGTGAAGTCGCTAAGTTTGTATCTGAATGTTCGGCATGTCAACAGGTCAAAGTAGAGAGACAAGCACCCGCGGGGTTACTACAACCATTGCCAGTGTCAGAATGGAAGTGGGACGCGATCACGATGGACTTTGTTTCAGGATTTCCACGATCATGTAATAAGAATGATAAGATTTGGGTTATAGTTGACCGATTAACCAAGTCAGCTCATTTTCTACCAATCAAGACGACTAAGCCTTCGAGGTTAGCAGAGTTGTATGTGAAAGAGATTGTAAGACTACATGGAGTTCCAGCAGTGATTGTATCAGATCGGGATAGTAGCTTTACGTCAAGGTTTTGGGAAAGTTTGCAAGAAGCTATGGGTACAAAGTTGAGTTTTCAGTACTGCATTTCATCCTCAGACCGACGGACAGTCAGAGCGTATGATTCAGACCTTGGAAGATATGTTGAGATTGTGTGTATTAGACTTTGGGAGTGATTGGGAGCACCACTTGTGTCACAACCCATCCCACTACGCGTGGAAATAGGACACGTGGCACGCCACCAAGGCTCAACCAAACATCATCTAATAATACGCAGCGGAAAGAACTTCTATAAAACAACCCTGGTAATTTAAAACTTAGGAAACGTTCCCCTCTGTGTTTGTAAAATACCTTGAAATCAGAGTTATAAAAAGTTTTGGCCATTGAAAACACATTCAAAGAAAATAGTTTTGAAAACAGAGGTTCAGTCGACTGCCCAGTCGACTGCACTAGGGTCCAGTCGACTGCTCCGTCGACTGAGTTAAGCAGCACCCAAAATGCATCATATTGCAAAGAGATCCAGTCGACTGGTTTGGGGATCCAGTCGACTGCTTTTCAATGAGTGGAAGCAGTAGCTAAAGTCAACAGTGTTCAGTCGACTGTCCAAGGGGTCCAGTCGACTATTTCTCTGATATTCCTTACAGTACCTCAATCCTATGAGGTCCAGTCGACTGATCAGGGGTTCAGTCGACTGCTCCCCTGCTAACAGCCCTGTAGTGAAATATTCACAACTCATGCCTTTCAACACCCACCGTAGGTACAACCATAACTGATTTAACGCATTAAAACATAACTACAGATGTTCAATTACACGATTACAATACTATAGAATTAATCTATGGTTCTATTACAACATATTACCAATCCTTACACAAATTTAGGATTTTAAACAAAACATAAACAAGTGTTATCCCCGGCGTTCATCGGCCTCACTCATCGCGCTTCTTCTTGTCTTTCTTCTTACCTGCAATGGAGTACATCTCCACTGCTCAGCTATATGCTGAGCGTACAATTCTAAATGTATGCTTATATGACAATTCATGGTTTAAGCATCTAAAACACATAGAAATAGTCTCTGGGGTGAGTGGTACGCATTCATCCGGTCGATGCCGTAGGATGCCCACCTCTCCCACGCATCTCGTACACTGGTTGGGCCTTCCTCCATACCAGGTACCGTGTACTGGTTGGGCCCACCTCCAATCCAGACACCACCACAAATTCCAATTCCAACAAGATCACAATCCTCAAGGTTCGAGGAGCTTACTCCGAATGAATTTGCACCAAACTCCCCTTTGACCCAAGTAGACACATAACATGCTCACATAAACAGTTATACGTGCTTTTATCATAATTCCACGTGCATAATTAACGGGCCTAGCTAATACATGAATTTTGCCCGGATCCAAGAATATCAAAAGTGATGTCCAAAACATGAAAATTCATATATTTCATAGATCTAGAATTTATACCTCGTGCGAATCTCTTCAAACTTTGAAGGATCGTCTAGGGGGCTAAATAAACGTCGGATTTCGAATTTGGTACGATTCCTATAAGTTTTACCTGATTTTTCCCAAAAGTCCAAAAATTAAGATTTTACAAAAACTTGGCCAAACACGGCCTAAGTAGTACCAAAACGTAGGTCTTACCTCCACGAGTTCAAATCTGAAATCTGGAGAAAATCTGACGGACGAAAAGTCGTCAAACGGCGTCGCAAAGCCCGAAGAAACAATCTCCTTTCTCTCTCCTCTCTCTCTAGATATATGTTTGGATTTGGATGAGAATTCATTCTCATCCTCATCTATATATAGGCAAAAGTTATGGAAATTACGCTTACCTCCCCGCAAGTTTCTCAAATCTTCTAATTAATCCTTGAAACTTCGCACACGTCCATTTTATGCCTTTACAAGTGAAAACTATAAGTTTCAAAAGTTTCCAACTAAGTTTCGTTTGGGTCCAAAAATAACGTCTGAAAACTAAATTCTGTGGAATCTCTACACAACCTACCTTTTTTAGTTAACGTGACACTCACGTTCTCACCACAGTTCTCAAATCAATATATAACAATATCAAAGATTACTACAATTTACCAAACACAGGTAAAATTTACTATTCACAAAATACCAGATAAAGTCAAATAACATTTAAGTCATATAAATGTCATTTAATCATGCCAATGCAACGGGTGTTATTAATTCCTCGTGTCTCCACTAGACACCTCACCGTTGACTCACGTCAACTCAACTCAATCAAATTATTAATAACATTAATAATTCTAAAACTCGATGATGCATGTTTTAAAACCATGAAATTCTGGAACGGGTGTGACAACTCTCCCCTCCAAAAAGGAAGTTTGTCCCCAAACTTTACCTCATGCGTCGAACAAGTACGGATACTCATTCCTCATGTCCTCCTCATTTTCCCACGTAGCCTCTTCCACCGTGTGACTACGCCATAGCACTTTTACCATTGGAATCGTCTTAGTTCTTAAAACTTGTTCTTTGCGATCTAGAATCTCCACTGGTTGTTCCACATAAGTCAAGTCCCCCTGAATTTGCAACGGTTCAGGTACAATGATCTTACTCGTGTCAGTCATACAACGTCTCAACATAGACACGTGAAACACATTGTGCACATGTTCCAATTCTGGTGACAAGGCTAAACGATAAGCTACTGGACCAACCCTCTCTAGGATCTCAAAAGGTCCTATGAATCTCGGATTGAGCTTTCCCCTCTTCCCAAATCGTACAATGCCTTTTGAAGGCGATACTCGCAAGTATACGAAATCTCCCACTTCAAAATTCATCGATCGTCGTTTAGAATCCGCATAACTCTTATATCGACTCTGAGCTACTTTGAGTCGCTCTTGAATCAACTTCACTTTCTCAGTAGTCACCTGTATTAACTCAGGTCCTAATAGCTTCCTTTCCCCAACCTCGGTCCAACAAACCGGTGATCGACACTTACGACCATATAAAGCTTCATATGGTGCCATACCAATACTTGATTGAAATCCGTTGTTGTACGCAAATTCAATTAATGGTAAGTGGTGCTCCCAATCACTCCCAAAGTCTAATACACACAATCTCAGCATATCTTCTAGCGTCTGAATCATGCGCTCTGACTGTCCATCGGTCTGAGGATGAAATGCAGTACTGAAACTCAATTTCGTACCCATAGCTTCTTGCAAACTTCCCCAAAACCTTGACGTAAAACTACTATCACGATCGGATATAATCACAGCTGGGACTCCATGTAGTCTTACAATCTCTTTCACATACAATTCTGCTAACTTGGACGGTTTAGTCGTCTTGATCGGTAGAAAATGAGCTGACTTTGTTAACCGGTCAACTATAACCCAAATCTTATCATTCTTGTTACATGATTGGGGAAATCCTGAAACAAAATCCATCGTAATCTCATCCCACTTCCATTCTGACACTGGCAAAGGTTGTAGTAACCCCGCGGGTACTTGTCTCTCTGCCTTGACTTGTTGACATGCCGAACATTCGGATACAAACTTGGCAACTTCACGCTTCATACCCTTCCACCAAAAGTTTTCTCTCAAGTTTCGGTACATCTTGTTACTTCCCGGATGAACTGAATATTTAGTACTGTGAGCTTCTTCTAAGAGTCGTTCCTTTATGTCTTTCACATTCGGTACACATAACCGATTTCCAAACTTCAGAATCCCTTGTTCCAAAACCAAACCAGATCGCTTTCCCAAAGGTATCTCGTCTCTCATTTTACACAAGTAAACATCATGAAACTGTTCCCTCTTGATTTCATTAATAATATCTGGGTGTGCTACAATCGCCATCATCAAGCCATCGTTGGTCCCTGGAATCACATCCAATTCTAAGCGTTCCATTTCTTTTACCAATTCTTTTTGTTGCGTTAGCTCGTCGGCTAAATTCCTCGGCGTCTTCCGGCTTAATGCATCGGCTACTACATTCGCTTTCCCCGGATGGTACTCAATCGAAAGATCGTAATCCTTCATCAACTCCAACCATCTTCGTTGTCTCATGTTCAAATCCCGTTGGGTAAAAATATATTTCAAACTCTTGTGGTCCGTGAATATCTCACACTTTTCCCCGTATAAGTAGTGTCTCCAAATCTTCAAAGCATGAATTACTGCGGCTAATTCAAGATCATGGGTCGGATAATTAATCTCATGTGTCTTCAACTGTCTAGAAGCATAAGCAATCACTTTACCACCTTGCATCAATACGCACCCCAACCCTTTGTGTGAAGCATCACTATAGATCACAAATCCTTCAGTTCCAGATGGTATTGTCAGAATAGGTGCTCTCGTCAGTCGTGACTTCAATTCTTGAAAACTGTCCTCGCATTCCTGACTCCATTCAAATGTAACTCCCTTCCTCATCAATCTTGTCATAGGCAATGAAATCTTCGAGAAATGCTCAATAAAACGGCGGTAATATCCCGCTAATCCCAAGAAACTTTGAATTTCGGATACAGAAGTCGGTCTTTGCCAATTTGCTACAGCTTCTACTTTGTGAGGATCAACTGATACTCCATTCTTATTAATTACGTGACCAAGAAAAGTAATGCTAGGTAACCAAAATTCACATTTCTTGAATTTCCCAAACAATTGTTTCTCTCGTAATCTCTGAAGTATCAACCTCAAGTGGTTCTCGTGTTCTATCTCACTAGGTGAATAGATAAGGATATCGTCGATGAACACTATCACAAAATCATCCAAATAGTCCTTAAAGACTCGGTTCATAAGATCCATGAACGCAGCTGGTGCATTAGTAACCCTAAATGGCATAACTAAGAACTCATAGTGTCCATAACGCGTTCTAAAAGCTGTTTTCTCAACATCTTCGGCCTTCACTTTCAACTGATGATAACCCGATCTTAGGTCTATCTTGGAGAATACTTGTGCTCCACGAAGTTGATCAAATAAATCATCAATTCTGGGTAACGGGTACTTGTTCTTAATCGTCAACTTGTTCAGTTCCCGATAATCCACACACATACGCATGGAGCCATCTTTCTTTTTCACAAACAATACTGGAGCTCCCCACGGTGATACACTTGGTCGAATGAAACCCTTGTCAAGTAACTCTTGCAATTGAACTTTCAGTTCCTTCAATTCTACTGGTGCCATTCTATACGGTGCTTTGGATACCGGCCTTGAGTATGGGATAATCTCAATAGTGAACTCGACCTCTCTCTCAATAAGAACATCTGGTAACTCATCAGGAAATACATCTGGATATTCTCGTACTATCGGAATGTCTTGTACTTTTAATTCGGTCGCTGAGACATCAGTCACTGAACATAGGAATCCTTGACATCCCTTTTTCAATAATTTTCCTGCTCGGATAGCTGAAATCAAGTATGGCGGCGGTGTAACCCCACTTCCTTGAAAACAAAAGTTCCCATGTACCGGTGATCGAAAATTAACCTCTTTCCGTTCACAATCTATCGTAGCTTGGTTAAGGGCTAACCAATCCATCCCCAATATCACATCGAAATGGTTCATTACGATCGGTATAAGGTCTACAGTCATCAACTTCTCGCCTAGTTTGATTTCACAGTTCTTATATATAGTAGATGTCACTACTGACTTACTAAGTGGCACGGCAATGGATAAATCATATCCTAGTGGCGCGGACTTAACAGTTAAATGTTCCACAAAGTTATAAGATACAAATGAATGCGTAGATCCCGAATCAACGAGTATGCGTGCTAAGTGCGAACATACAAGCACCATACCTGAGACCACTGTATCAGTAGCAGCCACGTCTCCAGGGTTCATCTGGAATGATCTTCCCTGACGTTGCTCTGTCCTTTGTCCCCCGTCACTAAACTGCTTAGGCTTCGAACCACTAGAAGCCATAGAACTTGCCCCTTGTTGAGAACGCTTCCTTGGGCAATCCTTCGCTCGGTGTCCCAAGGTACCACAGTCAAAACACTTGAGTTGCGAATAAGTCGCAGAACTCACACTGTTTTCCCCTGTAGATCTGTTCTGAAAGTTGGTCAGAAAACATCGACCGGTGTGTGGTCGGTTGCAAAGTGAACACAACGGTATGTTACTGGGTATTCTCTTGGAATTATTAAAATCAGAACTAGAGCCTCGTGAAAACGGCCTCTTAAAAGATCCACCCTGACTTCGGTCACCACCCTCATGACTTCGCTTTCCTTGGTGATTTTGTCTCGATCTCTCTATTCCACTTTCGGCTACTAGTGCCGTCTGCTGTACCGCTGCAACAGTCGAGTGTTCGTAGGTTTCTACTCTCAAACGGATATTTTCCTTTAAGCCTTCTTCAAATTTTCTTGCCCTATCTTCCTCTCCTGGCACAGAACCTTTACCAAATCTCAACAACGCATTATACTTGGAAGTATACTCTGTCACAGTCATGTCTCCCTGCTTCAAGTTATCAAATTCTCTCTTCTTTGCGTTGTAGGCGGCTCGCGGAAAGAACCGGCGATTGAATTCTGCCTTAAACCCTTCCCAAGTAATCGACGCTCCTTGATCTAAAACATTTACCCACCAGTTCTGGGCTTCACCCTTCAGTACATCACTTGCGTTCTCAATCTTCTCTCTATCTGTCATCGGAATAGATCGTAAGATTCGCTCCATGTCCATGACCCAATGTTCTGCTAATGTTGTATCAGGTGTCCCATGAAACTCCATCGGTTTCTTTCGAGTAAACTGTTCAGATATGGGTCTCATACCCCTATTTTCGGGTGCATGTACTACTACTATCGGTTCTGGCTCCAATGGAGCTATTGGAGGTAATCTGTCCGCTATATTTCGTATCATCTCTCCCATGTTTCCCATCATTCAGCCATTTCATTCATACGTCGAGTATGTGGCGATAGTTCTCGCTCTTCGTCACTCATGATTTCAATCCTGTAGTTCTCAATGCATAAACACTATGCATGTACAACAATAACAATAGTGTGTATGTAAAACAACATCCATATGCATCAAACATCTCTAAGATGCATGAATGCAATTGAAAACATGTGGCAATTCACTCAACACTCCACTCGTCGTCGAACGTTCCCAAAGTTTTGTTACCTCTAGCTCTGATACCAATAAATGTCACGACCCATCCCACTACGCGTGGAAATAGGACACGTGGCACGCCACCAAGGCTCAACCAAACATCATCTAATAATACGCAGCGGAAAGAACTTCTATAAAACAACCCTGGTAATTTAAAACTTAGGAAACGTTCCCCTCTGTGTTTGTAAAATACCTTGAATCAGAGTTATAAAAAGTTTTGGCCATTGAAAACACATTCAAAGAAAATAGTTTTGAAAACAGAGGTTCAGTCGACTGCCCAGTCGACTGCACTAGGGTCCAGTCGACTGCTCCGTCGACTGAGTTAAGTAGCACCCAAAATGCATCATATTGCAAAGAGATCCAGTCGACTGGTTTGGGGATCCAGTCGACTGCTTTTCAATGAGTGGAAGTAGTAGCTAAAGTCAACAGTGTTCAGTCGACTGTCCAAGGGGTCCAGTCGACTGTTTCTCTGATATTCCTTACAGTACCTCAATCCTACGAGGTCCAGTCGACTGATCAGGGGTTCAGTCGACTGCTCCCCTGCTAACAGCCCTGTAGTGAAATATTCACAACTCATGCCTTTCAACACCCACCGTAGGTACAACCATAACTGATTTAACGCATTAAAACATAACTACAGATGTTCAATTACACGATTACAATACTATAGAATTAATCTATGGTTCTATTACAACATATTACCAATCCTTACACAAATTTAGGATTTTAAACAAAACATAAACAAGTGTTATCCCCGGCGTTCATCGGCCTCACTCATCGCGCTTCTTCTTGTCTTTCTTCTTACCTGCAATGGAGTACATCTCCACTGCTCAGCTATATGCTGAGCGTACAATTCTAAATGTATGCTTATATGACAATTCATGGTTTAAGCATCTAAAACACATAGAAATAGTCTCTGGGGTGAGTGGTACGCATTCATCCGGTCGATGCCGTAGGAGGCCCACCTCTCCCACGCATCTCGTACACTGGTTGGGCCTTCCTCCATACCAGGTACCGTGTACTGGTTGGGCCCACCTCCAATCCAGACACCACCACAAATTCCAATTCCAACAAGATCACAATCCTCAAGGTTCGAGGAGCTTACTCCGAATGAATTTGCACCAAACTCCCCTTTGACCCAAGTAGACACATAACATGCTCACATAAACAGTTATACGTGCTTTTATCATAATTTCACGTGCATAATTAACGGGCCTAGCTAATACATGAATTTTGCCCGGATCCAAGAATATCAAAAGTGATGTCCAAAACATGAAAATTCATATATTTCATAGATCTAGAATTTATACCTCGTGCGAATCTCTTCAAACTTTGAAGGATCGTCTAGGGGGCTAAATAAACGTCGGATTTCGAATTTGGTACGATTCCTATAAGTTTTACCTGATTTTTCCCAAAAGTCCAAAAATTAAGATTTTACAAAAACTTGGCCAAACACGGCCTAAGTAGTACCAAAACGTAGGTCTTACCTCCACGAGTTCAAATCTGAAATCTGGAGAAAATCTGACGGACGGAAAGTCGTCAAACGGCGTCGCAAAGCCCGAAGAAACAATCTCCTTTCTCTCTCCTCTCTCTCTAGATATATGTTTGGATTTGGATGAGAATTCATTCTCATCCTCATCTATATATAGGCAAAAGTTATGGAAATTACGCTTACCTCCCCGCAAGTTTCTCAAATCTTCTAATTAATCCTTGAAACTTCGCACACGTCCATTTTATGCCTTTACAAGTGAAAACTATAAGTTTCAAAAGTTTCCAACTAAGTTTCGTTTGGGTCCAAAAATAACGTCTGAAAACTAAATTCTGTGGAATCTCTACACAACCTACCTTTTTTAGTTAACGTGACACTCACGTTCTCACCACAGTTCTCAAATCAATATATAACAATATCAAAGATTACTACAATTTACCAAACACAGGTAAAATTTACTATTCACAAAATACCAGATAAAGTCAAATAACATTTAAGTCATATAAATGCCATTTAATCATGCCAATGCAACGGGTGTTATTAATTCCTCGTGTCTCCACTAGACACCTCACCGTTGACTCACGTCAACTCAACTCAATCAAATTATTAATAACATTAATAATTCTAAAACTCGATGATGCATGTTTTAAAACCATGAAATTCTGGAACGGGTGTGACAACTTGCCATTAATTGAATTTGCGTACAACAACGGATTTCAATCAAGTATTGGTATGGCACCATATGAAGCTTTGTATGGCCGTAAGTGTCGATCACCGATTTGTTGGACCGAGGTGGGAGAAAGAAAGTTGTTAGGACCTGAGTTAATACAGGTGACTACTGAGAAGGTAAAATTTATTCAGGAACGTCTTAAGGTAGCTAAGAGTCGATATAAGAGTTATGCGGACTCTAAACGACGACCAATGAATTTTGAAGTGGGAAATTTCGTATACTTGCGAGTATCGCCTTCGAAAGGCATTGTACGATTTGAAAAGAGGGAAAAGCTCAATCCAAGATTTATAGGACCTTTTGAGATCCTAGAGAGAGTAGGTCCAGTGGCTTATCGATTGTCCTTATCATCAGAGTTAGAACATGTGCATAACGTATTTCACGTATCGAGTAAGATCATTGTACCTGAACCGCTGCAGATTCAGGGAGACTTGACTTATGTGGAACAACCGGTAGAGATTCTAGATCGAAAGGAACAAGTCTTAAGAACTAAAACGATTTCGATGGTGAAGGTATTATGGCGTAGTCACACTGTTGAAGAGGCTACGTGGGAAAGTAAGGAAGACATGAGGAATGAGTATCCGTACTTGTTCGACGTATGAGGTATAAGTTTGGGGACAAACTTCCTTTTTGGAGGGGAGAGTTGTCATACCCGTTCCAGAAATTTATGATTTTGAAAATGCATCATTTGAGATTTTTAAAATTATTAATGTTATTAATAATATGAGTTGAGGTTGACTGTGGGTCAACGGTAAGGTGTCAGTGAGGACACGGGAACATGGTAGTTCATATGGCATGAGTATGAGTAAATGGCATTTATATGATTTAAATGTTATTTGACTTATATGGTATTTTGTGAATAGTGAATTATACATGTGTAGTATAATTTTTGGTATTTTCGGTATTGTTTGTTAAAATTTTGAGAACTGTGGTGAGAACGTGAGTGATACGTTAATTAAAAAGGTAGGTTGGGTAGAGATTCCACAGAATATAGTTTTCGGACATTATTTTGGACCCAAACGAAACCTAGTCGAAAACTTTTGAAATTTATAATTTTCACTCGTAAAGGCATAAAATGAATGTGTGCGAAGTTTCGAGAGCTAATTAGAAGTTTGAGGAACTCGTGGAGAGGTAAACGCAATTCCCGAAAAGTTTGCCTATAAATAGTAGTGGATGTGGATGAGATTCATTCTCATTCAAAAACTTTCCAAAAATATCTAGAGGGAGGAGAGAGAAGGGAGATTTGGTAGCAACGGGCTTTGCAACGCCGATCGACGACCTTTCGTCCGTCAGATTTTCTCCAGATTTCATATTTGAACTCGTGGAGGTAAGAGCTACGTTTTGATCCTACTTAGGCCATGTTTGGCCAATTTTTGTAAAACTCTAATTTCTAGACTTTTGGGGAAAACCCAGTAAAACTTGTAGGAATCGTCTCAAATTTGGAATCCGACGTTTAATTAGTCCCCTAGATGATCCTTCAAAGTTTGAAGAGATTCGCACGAGGTATGAATTCTAGATCTATGAAATATATAGATTTTCATGTTTTGAACATCAAATTTGATATTCTTGGATCCGGGCGAAATTTATGTATTAGTTAGGCCCGTTAATTATGCACGTGAAATTATATAAAAAGCACGTATAACTGTTTATGTGAGCATGTTATGTGTCTACTTGGGTCAAAAGGGAGTTTTGGTGCAAATTCATCCGGGTAAGCTCCTCGAACCTTGAGGATTTTGATTGTGATTGAAATGGAATTGGAATTGTGGTTGTGTCTGGATTGGAGGTGGGGCCAACCAGTACACGGTACCTGGTATGGAGGAAGGCCCAACCAGTGTACGAGATGCGTGGGAGAGGTGGGCCTCCTACGGCATCGACCGGATGAATGCGTACCACTCACCCTAGAGACTATTTCTATGTGTTTTAGATGCTTAAACCATGAACTGTCATATAAGCATACATTTAGAATTGTACGCTCAGCATATAGCTGAGCAGTGGAGATGTACTCCATTGCAGGTAAGAGGAAAGACAAGAAGAATCGTGAGGAGTGAGGCCGATGAACGCCGGGGAATCACCTTTGTATATGTTTTTATTTTAAATTCTAAACTTGTGTAAGGATTGGTAAATTATGATACGTTGTAATAAATCTTTGGATTAGTTCCGTAGCATGGTAATTCTGTATTTGAACGCCTGTAGTTATGTTTTAAATGTTGTAATTGTAATTGTTGTTGGTATGGAGTGGCATGAGTTGTTAAATTTCATCACAGGGCTGCCCAGCAGGGGAGTAGTCGACTGGACCTTGCATCAGTCGACTGGATCTTTGTGTTGAACCGATTACTGCTTTGTTTCGTCTGAGGTTCAGTCGACTGGGTTGAGAAAACAGTTGATTGGATGGGGCCTCAGGCCATGACATTCTGCTGGATAGGGTACCAGTCGACTGGATATTTTCAGTCGACTGATTATTTTAGGCACCAGTCGACGGGTCCCCGACACAGTCGACTGGATGGGCTGGTATAATTTGAAACCTTTCTGTTTGAGACCTTTCTGTTTGAGATCACCAGTCGACTGGATCGATCCAGTCGACTGGACCTCTGTTTTCAAAATTGTTTTCTTTTGATCAGATTCAATTGGCCAAAACTTTTTATAACTCTGATTCTATTGGATTTTTCAACTCAGAGGGTAATGTTTCCTAAAGTTTTAAATTACTCAGGGTTGTTTTATAGTTCTTTCTGCTGCGTATAGTTATATGATGTTTGGATGAGCCTTGGTGGCGTGCCACGTGTCCTATTTTCACGCGTAGTGGGATAGGTCGTGACACATACACCCGTTGAACCCAATTCGGGCCCCACTAACTCGAGTGAACCTTAGAAAATAATCCAAAGTGATCATGTAATCTTATAAGTTCATGCCTTATATTAATTCAGGATGTGAACTAAGGCAGCCGGGCTGATAGCTACTCATAATATACAATCCCTTGGTCAGCTGGACCTAGGGGTGTCATTTGGAATGAAATTTTATTTTTGACTGATTTTAATATGAAAATTTTCAATTTTAGCACCAAAATTAAAATTCTGAATTCCAAAAATTCTGAAAATATTCCAAAAATATGTTTTCCGAAAATATTTCCGAAAAAATTTGAATATCTTCCGAAAATTTGGAAGAATGTGGACTTGTTTGTCCCACATCAAATAAGAAGAGAAAGGAGAGAATATGAGACTCTCTATAAAAGCATGACTTACCCTTTCAATAGTATTTGTATTCCAAAAATTCTAAAAATTATGAAAATTTCCGATTCTAATTCCGAAAATTCTGAAAAAATTCTAAAAATTTCTAAAGAATTCTGATTCTGAAAATTCCAAAATTCCGAAATCGAAAAGGAAAATGAAATCCTGAAAAATCGGAACGGAAATTGGAACACCTATTTAATTTCTGAAATTTTCAGAATTTTTTCCGAAAGAGGGTATTCCGATCCGTTCCTACCGAAACACACCCCCATTTGGACCTCTTTGATTTAATCCGAACTAGGAAAATGCTAATTGGGCTGTTTGAAGTTCAAAAAAATATAGGGAGATTCGGCTATAGCACCCTCAATAAAACTCTTCTAAACTAAAACTCATATTACTTTTATAACTTATTAGGCTTTTTTTTTATGCCCAAATAACTTCAAATTGCTGTAAATTTTGTTCTATAAGTCCTTTTTTTGTAAAATTTTGATGTTTTAGAATCAACAAAATGATATCTATCAACCAAGATTAACATTAATCATAAAATATTGGGGAGAAAATGAAACTAAGAAAATATGATGAAAAAAACTGTGCATAAACATAACAAAAACATGTCTATTTTTCATAAAATTAGCATTATAGGTGCATAGATCTCGGAAAAAAAATAGCGAATAAAAAAATACCCAAAAAGCCTAATAACTGAGAAAGTCATTACCGTTAATACAAACATATAATATTATATGTCTGTAGACAATTAAAACAGATAATATTATCTGTTAGACATAAACTCTCAAAATCAGGCTGCAACGTATCTTTTTTTGTAAAATTTTCACGCCCATTGCGTAGTTCTGCAAATACACACACACACACACACACACACATATATATATATATATATATGAAACACACCAAAAAAATCTTCCCGAAAGGACAAAAAATAAGAAAATTATAATTGTTTAACTTAATATTATCTGTCATGGATAAAATTATCTGTTTTGACAGATTGGAAAAAAAAAATGAGGCTCCAAATTATTTTCTTTTGTATAATTTTTAACTCCGTTGCATAGATCTCGAAGAAATGCATGAAATAAAAAAAATCACTCGAAAAAGCTAAAAAAAAATGAGTGAGTTTTGGAGGTTTAAATTTGACAGATAATATTAATATTACTTGTTAAAACAGATAATATCATCTGCTTTGACAGATAAAATTAAAAAATGAGGTTCCAAATTACTTTCTTTTGTATAATTTTCAACTTCTTTGCGTATATCTCGAAGAAACACATGAAGTAAAAAAAAATCACTCAAAAAAGAAAAAAAAAAAAAAAAAAAACCAGTGAGTTTTGATGGTTTAAAGTTGACGAATTATATTAATATTATCTGTCAAAACAAATAGCATTATATGTTTTGACAGATAAAATAAAAAAATAAGGTCTCAAATTATTTTATTTCGTACAATTTTCAACTCTGTTGCATAGATCTCGAAGAAATATATGAAACCAAAAAAAAAAAATCATCACTCAAAAATGCTAAAAAAAACGAGTAAGGTATGGTGGTTTAAAGTTGACACATAATATCATCTTTTATTACAGATAAAATAAAAAATGAAGTTCAAATTACTTTATTTTATACAATTTTCAACTCCGTTGCGTAGATCTCGAATAAATAAATGAAATAAAAAAAAAGAATCGCTCAAAAAGGCTAAAAAACGAGTAAGTTATGGTGGTTTAAAGTTGACAAATGTTAATATTATCTGTCAGATAAAAAAATGAGGTTCAAAATTGCTTTCTTTTGTACAATTTTCAACTTCATTGAGTAGATCTCGAAAAAATACATGACTCAAAAATCCTAAAAAAAAATGAGTTATGGTGATTTAAAGTTCACAGATAATATTGTCTTAGCCTTTTTTTTTTCTTTCTAGGAGGGGCTTTTCACCAAATTCAAAAAGTAGCGAGGGGCTTTATAAAAAAAATGGTCAAATTGTGTGGGTTTTTAGCTATAACACTTAACTTTAAGGGGTTTATCACCAAATATCCCAAAAATATAAGACTGCAAAAAAAAAAAGGAAAAAAAAAAGACTTTTAAACAATAAATCTCTACAGAGTAATGCTATATTTCCCAAATTTTGAATCACAAATGTTTCATAAATACATATAGTAGTGGATCCACTGGATTTTGATTTGAGAAATCGTGTTGAAGTAGTCTCATCATTATTGAAGTTGGTCCACTGTCACAGACTCAAATGTATTTGGAAAGCATTTAAGAGTCAAAATTTGGGAAGCATATCATTACTCATCTATAAAATAATATTAATGGGAGCTTCAAGCATAACCCCCTCAAATAAAACCCTTTCAAGCTAAAACCCATGCTATTTTTCTTTAACTCATTAGGTCATTTTAATATCTAAACAACTTCAAATTGCTATAAGTTTTGTTCTACAAGTTTGTTTCTTCGTAGAATTTAATGTTTTGGAATCAGCAAAATGAGATCTATCAAATGAAATTAATATTGACTATGAAATGCTGGGAAAAAAAACCTAAAAAATAAACAAATATGAAAAATAGCATTTTTTTCGCATACATATAAAAAAGAACATATTCCTTTCATAAAACTGGAACCATAGATGCATATGTTTCGAAAAATAGAGGAAATTAAAAATAAAAATGAAAAAAATTATCCAAAATGCCCAAGAATTGAGAAAGTTATGGTGGTTTAAATTTGATAGATAAGATTATCTGTTAGACAGATAAAATCTCAAAATCAGGTTGTAGCATATCTTTTTTGAAAAATTTTCAAATCCAATGCGTAGATCTAGGGATGTACATGAGCTGAGCCATTTAACAAGGGCTCGTGGCTCGGCTCGATAACAGCTCGGCTCGTATAATAAACGAACCAAGCTCGAGCTTGAATACAAAGCTCATTTAATAAACGAGCCAAGCTTAAGCACACATGGGCTCGGCACGATAAGGCTCGTGAATTATCTCTTTAATAGGTTTGATAAGGGCTTGTTTAATTATAATTATATATATATGATAATTATAAAAATATAATATATGTATAATGTAAAGTATTTAAAATTGAAAGAATATTATATATATATATGATAATTATAAAAATATGATATATATATATATATATGTGTATAATGCAAAGCATTTAAAATTGAAATAATGTTGGCATATTATAATGTGCATAGTCCTAAATTCACGTGCCAAGTAATAATTTTAGATAAAAATATATATATTTGTATATATGCCAACTGTCAAGCATTGAGCTTGGTTCATGCGTTTTGGTTGGCAACCTAAACTTACTACCAGGGGTGTACACTAGTTCATGAGCTGCTCAACAAGGGCTCTCGACTCGGCTCGATAATAAACACGCCAAGATCAAGCTTGAACAGGATGCCAATTCTCAAAGCTCAGCTCGAGCACAATCATCCGCAGATCTCAAAGAAATACATAAAAAGAAAGAAAAAAAAAATTCATCCCGAAGGCCAAAAAATGAGGAAATTATGGTCGTTTTCGTAAATATTATCTTTCTGTCAATAGATAATATTATCTGTTTATAAATATATAATCTTGTTTGTCTTTATCTATCAGAGGGGCTTTTCGCTGAACAAAAAAGTAGCGAAAGACATTTTAAAAAATGACCAAACTACTTGGGTACACTTAAGTATCGCGGAAAGTTTCTAGTTTAGGGCATATAAGAGGTTTGTGATCTAATATCCTAAAATGATTAGAGAGAGTTTATAGTTTATACAGTACTAGCACAATTGACTTTTTATTTTATTTTATTTTTTTATTCACAAATAGTGCTCTTTTAACCCATAAACCCTTCATCTCATAAAATACGAAACCGCAATCACCTATAAATGACGTGGTAATATCACTAATTACTAACACCTCTTTATTTATGCATCTTGCCCCTATCTCTAGGGGAATCATCGCTGGACATAATACGCACAATTTCAAAATGAGTAAAATTTGGGACACAACCAAATACACAACTTTTAGGATACAATCCAATTAATGTGTCTATCTCTCTTCTGTGATGTCACTAGACCGCACAATGACACAGAAGAGAGATAGACACATTAATTAAATTGTGTCTAAAAATTATGTGTTTGGTTGTGCCCCAAGTATTACTCTTTCAAAATATGTGAAAATGGTTAAATAATAAAATCTACATTTCATTGAATATTTATTATTGCAGGTGGGATGAAATCTTTATCATGGGCTCTCTTGGTCTAGCTCTACAACTCTGACTTTTGAGATAGTACAAATTGGAGATTTGTTGATTTGCGTGCTATTTGATGAGAAAATAATCAAAATATCCATGTACCTTCAAATTCAACCTAAGGATGCTTGACAGTTGACAGTTCCCAATGGTGCTTGGCAGCACCAATAGTTGCCTGCTAACATCATAGATATTTTATTTATTTAATTAAAAAAATGATGTGATGTTAAGCAAACGAATATGCTATCAAGTGAACAACACATCCCTCGTTGCTGCCGACGATCCATTTTCATAAATATTTATTAATCCATCTAGATAAGATAAACATGTGTAAATATGTTTTCCATGAAATTAGAATAGATGCGTTTGTGAGTATGGAGATTTAACCATATCATCCATATAGCAGTTGTAATAAATACTTTCTCTCGTAAATTGTAATTGAAATGCACATTGTTTTATTTATATTTATTTTCTGTTCTCTATTAATCTTCTCGTGGTCCGGATTGTTACTTCACCATACATGGAACTGTATTATATGTAGGGCAAATTTATAGTAAGCAGATTTTCATATGAAAAGTCGGATGTTGTCAATTGGATAAATATCTAGCCATAAAATTTTAAAATATTTAAAAATATATTTATTACTAAATACTCATCCAACGACTAAAACGCACATTCTCATATAAAAAACTAGCTCCTCACGATACACTTACCCGTAGATTGTTTACTGGGTGAATGATATCAAACATCCGACAGCTTGATGTCATGCATTAACTGCTCCTAATAAATTAGATCTAGAAGCACCACCACAAACGACAGACAACCCGGATAGTACTCCTAGGTTAATTACCTCACGATACATGCATAACAGTGAGGCTACGTTTGGATGATGGAGGGGAATTGAACAATTAGTCTCGTTTAATTGATAATCACGGGACTAATAATATTACCTCCCTTATGATATAGTTTAGTCCTCCCTATTTTTTTAAAATGGACAATTAATTTTGTGCAAAATGGTCTTGCCAAACACTGGATTATTTGATTAAATGGGACTATTATCCCCTCCTTAATCCTGGAACACAAACGAGGCCTAAGACTCTAAGGCCTCGTTTGTTTCACAGGATTAAGGGCCGGATAGGGGAGGATAGGACTATTAGTCCATTTTAATTCAATAGTCCGGTGTTTGGTTCGGCCACCTTACACCGGACTATTAGTCTTTTTTAACTAAATAGTCCCCCAAATGGGCCACTATTTTATCCCATGGGGGCGGCTGGTATTAATAGTCCCTCAAATAGTGAAGGGGAGAAGTAATCCCCCTAATCCTCTCCAGCGAAACATACGTGGCCTAAGACCATTTCTAATGGATGGGATCTTCCTTGATGCATTTTAGCCATTTTGGTGGTATCATACTTCCCATTTTGGTGCCTAATATTAACTTTGAAAACCAAATTATTATTACATGTTTGGACCAATTAAGTTAGAACATTTTGAGTCTAAAATCACTAAAATGTATGATACATTCGGAGCCACTACGATGCATATCATAGAATTTTTCCTAAGTGTACGTCAAATGCATCAAAATTAAATTTGATGTATGGAAATTGATGTAGCAACCTATGTCACTCCAAAAGGTATTTTATCTTCTTTTTTTTTTTTTCTCTCTTTTTTCTTTTTTGTGAGATCTATCCATTTAATTCCAATCTATACCTCTCTCTCCTTTCTCCAAACACACCCAATAAAATTTTGAATATACTTTGTGGCAATTGGGAAATGCAGCAATTTTACTGCCTCCTTTGGAGGTGTGTTGAAGGCGAAATTGTGCCGTTTTGGATGTGGACTAGAAACAATTATAATGATACTGATCTAATTTGATTCAGGACCACATTTATAGTGGAATAACCTGAATTTTTATTGAGAGGTTTGAAGTGATTCTTTTCACTCATCAATGAATTTAAAATAGAAATTAAGAATCTGTATGACGTCAGGGATCTAGCCAAGAGTTTTCTCAGTAGTGTCATTCAGTAATTTAATTAACACAATGTCAAAAACTACTTTTTACATATTAATTGTTTTCAACAGAATTAACCAAAAAATATTTCAAAAATGTAAAAAAAAGAATAGTTTTTAGTGAAAAATCCCTCTAGATGAATCTTAATACCACTGCTCCAACAAAAAAAAAATAAAATGCTCAAATGACTAATTAAAGAACATTTTATCACAGTTATGATCTGCGATTTTTCGTATTTTGAAAATTTTGCATTATACCCTCGTTGCTTATGATGTTGAATAACATGAATTCAATCATGAAAAAGAATAGGGTTGTCTAAACCTTTGAAAGTTACCAATTTTACACCCCTCCTATTTTCGTCCACCCAAAAAAAAACTTAGAAAGTAATAATTTTGTAAACATACAGCAAATGTACTTCCTACAAAATTTGGGTGGGTTCAGTCATTTGAGAGATTTTGGCCCACCATACCAAATTGCAAGTATAAATATTGACAAGGTCAAAGAAAGAAAATAGCTAACTACCATAAAAAAACGAAAGAAAGAACATAGACATGTGTGACCTAGGGGTAAGGATTCTGGGCAGCCCTTGTGGGCAGTCATTATGGGTAGCATTCACGTGGTAATTGTAGGATCATAAATTTTTTTATTTTTTTTTGGATATTTTTTTAAGATGCAAAAAAAAAAAAAATATGATCGTGCAAGTACCACGTGAGTGCTGCCCACAATGGCTTGCCCAAAGAGGAGCCGAGGATCCAAAATCGTGAGTTAGTGTGTTACTCAATAAACTCCTCCCCATCTAAGTAGAAATTCTTTTTAGTTAGTTTATTAAGAAAAATTTTGAAGTTACTCCTCCCTTTAGTCTTTTAATAATAGTACAATAAATGCGATACAGAACTTCAGTGAAGTTTTTTGAGTCTTGTTGGGTTTGTGCATCTCACACTGAGGCACAATTTAAATAAATTAATAAATATTGCTGTTTTGAAAAAAGAGTATTAAAAAATGTGAGAGGCACATGACGAATAGGATGTAAGAAATTTTAGTAAAGTTCTGTCCATAATTTAATAATGATCAATTTAAGTATTAATTCATGACTTCCTATATGTAGTTGTCAATCAATTACTCCAATTTGAATTTGAAGTTTCACGATTGTTTATATGCTGATGGCTGCATGAATACACAATGACCTAATTTCCCCAAAACTTGGAATTTGAGCCTTAGTGATTTTCAAGTTCAAGTAACGAGTAACTTTCTTTTACGGAGTATTTCATTTTGTTTAAAAGTCAACTCAAAAAAATCATGCTGGTATTGTGTTGTGATCTTTTGATTAATTAAGGCGAGAACATAAAATTTTCAAGAATATTCAATGAACTGCACGTTGCCGCGAGTAGCTTTTGGTCAACATATATATATATATATATATATATAGGGTGGCGGCAAGGTCTTAAGGGGTTGGTTGGACCCTTGAACTTCACATACCTCTAAGGTGGCCTTTGTTTGCAGGACTAAGGGAAAGATGGGATTGTATCATTAGTCCCGTTTTAATTGGAATGGTCCTATAATTAAAATGGACTGACATGTAGTTCAATCCTAATATTTGTTTGAACCTCATCAAATTGCACTTTATTATACCTATATTTTGTGATGTGGTTTTAGGTTAGAGTAATGAATGGTATATATATGCTTTTCAAATCTTAATCCTAAATGATGTGATATTGGACCCCCTGAATTTTGATTAGATTATGTTGAAGTAGTGGTCCCATCATAATTGCTAGTATCATATCTAAATCCAAGGGATCCACTTCTAGGCCTTTGGATATTGGAGAAGAAAGAGAAAGATCTGCAGCAAGGGAGGTGGTCGGAGTTACTTGGTATGGTCAGTGATGGGATGGTAGCGGCGACTCACAGTGACAGTGGCAGCTGATGAAGTTTGCTCTGCTCTTCCCTCTTGCTCCCTTCTCTCTCTCCACCTTTGAGCATCTATGAAGTTTCTCTTCCCAACACGATCACGTTTTTTAGAGTGGTTTTTGTCACACCCATCCCGGAAAACCTTTTATTTTAATTGTATATGTGCATTTTGGAATTGTTAGCGTGGAATAATAATTCAGATAAGTTAGAATGGATCAACGGTGTGGTGTCAATTGAGGACATGGTAATCAGAGGAGTCATGATGCATTAACATGATTGAATGACATTTATGTGATTTAAATATTATTTAAATTATCTGGTATTTTGTGAATAGTGATTTTACATGTGTAGAGTAAATTTCTGATAGTTTTGATCTTGGTTTAGATCATTTGGATTGTTAATGGGAACATAGGTGATACGTTGCATAAAAAGTAGGTTTTATAGAGATTCTATATAAATAGGTTTCAGAATGTGATTTTGGACCCAAACGGAACTTTAACAAAAACTTTTATAATTTTTAGTTTTCACTCGTGAAGTGAAAAAATGGACATTTAGGATGTTTCGGGAGATAATTAGAAGTTTTGAGAACTCGTGCAGAGGTAAACATAATTTCCAAAATTTGTGCCTATAAATAGAAAAACATAAGATGTTTTTGTCATAACTTTCCAAAAAAATAATATCTTATAGAGAGAGAGAGAGAGAGAGAGAAAGGAGATCATTTCCCCCGAGCTTCACGACGCAAATCGACAACCGTTTGTCCATCAGTTTTCAACCAGATTTCATACTTGAACTCCTGTAAGTAAGATCTACATTTTGATATCTCTTAGGCCTTGTTTGGCTAAGTTTTCATAAAATCTAATTTTAGAAATTTGGGAAAAATACCTGTAAACTTGTAGGAATCGCTTATAATCAGAGATCCGACGTATATTTGGCCCTCTAGTACTTCCCTCAAAGTTTGAGAGATATGGCACGAGGTATGAAGTTCTAACCTATGTTATGTAGGAAATATGCATGTTTTGACTTTCGACGACGAAATTATGATTCAGGCAAAATTCATGTGTTAATGGTAGGCCACTAATTATGCATGCGCTTATCTGTGAAAAGCATGTCTAATTTTTGCGCGAGCACGTTAAATGATTATGTGGGTTAAAGGAGAGTTTTATACAAATTTATACCGGAGTAAGCTTCTCGATGTTTGAGAATTTAGCAGCGACGCCAACTGTGCATGGTTTAACACTTGGACTTGCCGGGCACTTGGGATGCGATGGTTGTAGACTTGGACTAGTCATTAGCATTTCGATTTAAGACTTGGACTTGTCGCTATCGGATGAATGCGTGTTTTTCTCCCTAGAGACTATTTGACGTGATTATGAGGTTAATGCATGTTTTATCATATATGCATATGTTAGAATTTGTGCACTCAGCATATAGCTGAGCAGTGGAGCTTTGCTCCATTGTAAGTGATAAGAATAAAGGAAAGAAGAAGCGAGAAGAGTGAGGCCGATGGGACGACAGGACTATCACTGCACTTGTTTATGTTTTTGTTTTCCTTTATACATGTTATAATAATAACTTTGGATTTATGACATATTGTAATTGAAATATTGGGAAGGAATTGTAGTATTGCAACATGTATTAAAGCTTATGTAATCATGTTTGAAATAGTTGTAATATATTAGTGTATGTGTTGGTTATTGAGGTTGGAATACCCATAGATTGAAATCTGCAGAATGCTTATAGCTGAGATAAAACAGTCGACTGGTTCACGGGAAACAGTCGACAGAAGGCTGTTTTGATCTAGCTACTGCACTGGAATATTGAAAAATAGTCGACTGGATCCCCGATACAGTTGACTGTATTATTGGTTGGAAATATGGTTTTGGTTCTATGAAAGAAACAGTTGACTGGGTGGGAGACCACAGTCAACTGGATATTGGTTTATGAATTGAGAATTTCTAGTTTCGTCGACTGAGAGATTCAATCGACTGAGGAATTGAGATCCCAGTCGACTAGGTCCTCGATACAGTCGACAAGATAAATTACGGGTTTTTCAAGCTCTCTGTATCTTGCTTTTCCAGTTGACCGGACCCCTGATCAGTTGACTAGATTGATGTTTTCAAACAGGATGTTTCTGTAAGTGTTTTCAAATGCGCCAAACTTTTTATAACTCAAATTTCCATGAATTTTACTTATGATTTCCGTGGCTATTTTTACTTTAATGGAATTGGATGAGCCTTAGTGGCGTGCCACGTATCCTATTTCCGCGTGTAACGGGATGGGTTGTGACATTTATTGGTATCAGAGCAATAGGTAAAAAAAACCTTAAGAACGTGTGACGTCGAGTGGAGTGTTGAGTGTTTCAATGCAGATTCTAGATTGCATTCATACATAATGGAGATGTTTATTGCATACAGTATGGGGTGGTACATACATGATTTGTTTATTATCATACATGCATAGTGTTTATGCATTGAGATTAATAGGATTTTACAATCATGAGTGATGGTGATCGAGATCTATCGCCACATACTCGACGCATGGACCAAATGACCGAAATGATTGGGAATATCAGAGAATTGGTTCAGAATTTAACGGAACAGTTACCTCCGACACCTCCATTTGAGACATAACCGATAGCTATGGTACATGTACCTAAGATTCGGGTGAGAGACCAGTGTCAGAACAGTTCACTAGGAAGAAACCAACGGAATTTCATGGAATATCTAACACAACGCTAGCAGAGCATTGGGTTATGGACATGGAGAGGATTTTCCGATCTATCCCAATGGCCACTAGGGATAAAATTGAGAATGCAAGTGAAGTACTGAGAGATTGTAGATATTTGCAGTTTAACCACGCTTTTTAAAACTTTTTCAAATTCAAAATTCAAGTACAAGTCGCCACTTAATTTTTAAAGAAAAATTAAGAAACCATTTTAAAAGCAAACTGATCTTTGGAAAACCACAGATTTCTAGGTTCGGGGATTATGGAATGAGATGGGAAGGAGTCCGGCGGACTAAAACACCCCCTCTCATCCTATCTCATGATAGGCCTCTACTCAACATCTTTTTAATCGAATTATTAATCTAAACATGCCCTTAAATAATACATATATATATATACACATTCCAAAAATATGTTGAAAAAGGGTGTAAAATTGCTAATGATAAAAATAGCATTCAAAACCACATAATTCAATTAGCAAGCAATATGATATGTAATAGGGAACAAAAGAACTTACTCGGGATCCAGCCGCGAATATTAAACGTGCAATGCATACGAAAATAGAAATCCTAAGAAAAGGGTCTCTAATTCATATATACACATAAGGCAAACCCTAATCTAAGGTGTCGCGCATGAAGTTGAAAATCAATAAAAATCAAGGGATAAATAAACTAAGAAAAGAGTCCAGAGATCATACCTCAAAAGCGCTACAAAACAAAGGGTTAGTCCACATACTTTGATCAAGATATAATATCAAATCCCTAAATTCTAGCTTAAGTTTATCAAGCATGGATGAAGTTGACATAATCATGAATTCCTTTTAATTTGTTGAAATCACAACACCTCTATAGATAGACAAGTTCAACTGGGAGCCAATATAATATCCATATAGAGATGATATAATCTCAATATGATCATAAGGAACCCATAGTTATGCTCAACTAAGTTCAATCAAATGCAACTTGAACCAAGAATTAATCCCAATCCTAAGTATCAACATACATGAATGAATGCATGGATATAAATGAGAGTGGACCATGAACTTTTCACTAATTTGGATCACTTAGCCTCTGGGTTAAAGTACAATTAATCATTATTAGAACATGTTTTGAGCACTAAGTCACTAGGAGACCATTTAGATTAGAATTAGTAAGATTTATCAAAACAGTGACAGAATTATAAGAATTATAGAGAGCATACCAGATTGAAAAATAGAAAAATCATACTTCTAACCGTTTGATCTCGATAATTTTTTAGTATCTTGTGCCTCTGTGAGTCTAATTTCTAACCCAAAAAGAAAATTGAAGATCATACAGTTCAATCTCTGGGAATCGAGTAAAAACTAGGCATCACTCAGAAATTTACAACTCTCTGTCCAGAGTTTTTGTATGATTTTCTAAAAATAGCATAAAAATCCGAATGACTTCATTCTTTTTAGGGGATCTTCCTTAACATATTTAACTTCCTAGAAAAATTTATTTAAAGTCAAGATAGCTTGATTAAGGTTCCAATCGACTAAGTTGAAAATGGACTTACTGTTCTGAAATTTTGGACAGGGAGTGATTAGTTCACGAATCATAAGACCAAACCATCCTAAGTATAAAATCTCATCAAAACAAAAAATCTAGTGATACATATATGAGTTAAGAAGAGTCTCCAATTGGTCTCATTCCATTCCCATGGACCATGATTTAATTAAAAAATCTTTGATCACAGTGGGTTCATGAATTCACTGCACCAATACCAATATTCAAGTCATAAAAAGTTGTTAAGTCAATCCCTCTCTCAAGTTGATGATCCTTGAGGGATATGAACTTATTGTATCCTAATCTCCTCTCAAATTAATGGTCCTATGAGACTATACATAAACAAACCACATAAATCTCTATGGAATATAGAGGGGATTCCATAAAATTACTAGTTGGAGGATTCAAATCATAAACTAAGACTTAAATCCATCCAATCATGTATGGATACAACTATGAACTACCTTAATTCTCATTTAAATCATAGGATCATAGAGAATCAAAGGATCAAATTCATAGGACTTGATGAGATATTGAAGATCTCACAAATCCTTTGAGTGAAATAAGAATAAAGAAAAGTGTAACGAAAATTTTATTGATGATCCAACCTAAGTTTTACTTTTTAAATTCACTTGATCTTAAACCCGAGGCTTGTTTAGATCCAAATCAATGAAAATAACACATGAAAATTTAATCACAAATTCTATGTGGTGTGTGATGAAATGAGGTAAGAAGAGAAGTTTTGAAAATGTGTAAAAGTCCTAGATCTATGAATTTGTGATTGAATTCTAGCCTAATTCTATATAGGATTAGAAGGTTACCTCTAATAACCTTATGATTTTCTTAGTTTTGATGAAGATCTTCCAAATTCTCCAATTCCTTCTTCAAATTCTTCAAAGTTCTTGAGTTTTTTAAAAAATCCTCTTTTATCTCTCTATTGTATGTATAATCTATATAGAATTCTTGTTGTTCAAGCAAGAGATCCCTATATAGAATTCTTGTTGTTCAAGCAAGAGATCCCTATAATGGAGGTAAAGACCCCCTTATATAGACCACTCTTCAAGGGCCAATTAGGTAAATTCGGGTGAAAAACCCATGTGCAATGCTATTCCAGACGTATTTGAGAAAAAAGTCTGTTACAGCAAGCGACACTCACTGAATTATCTGCGGCACTCAGTGAATGCCGTTCCGGCACTCACTAACTGCCGGCACGGCACTCAGCCACTGTCGCCGGCATCGCCGTGTGCCGAAGCTAACAGGATTCCTACCTTTTTCTTTATTTTCATTTGTTATTATTATTATTTTTTTAATATATACTTATATATACTTATATTTACTTATTATTATTATTATTTTTTTGTTTTCTTTTCTTTTTTCTTTTTTCTTTCTTTGTTCTCCCCACTTTTTTTCCTTTTCAAAACTACTTTCTTTTCTTTTTTTTTTCTTTTTCTTGTTTCAAAATTCTCGTTTTGTTTTTTCTTTCTAAATCACTACATATATATGTATTTTACATTGAAATTAATTTCCAGACTGTCTTTCTCACACGTATTTCATATCCGAGCTTCCTGAACACCTGATTTCCTTTTTTTTTTCTTTTTGAAAACTTAAGTAGAGTTGAAGATTCTTTCGAGAAATTTGAATCATTTAGAAAATCTTTGAATTTTGCCGAGCATTGTCGTCATCAGTCTTAGAGGTAACCATCCTCTGAATTCGATGGTCGGTCAAAATTAGGGTGTCTACAGAGGTGAAGCCCAAAATTGATGAGTGAATGTTCTAGATTAAGGAGCCCCGATAACTTGGGAAATATTCAAGGCAGAGTTTAATCGCTGGTTCTTTTCGCGAGCAGCTCACAAAGCGAAAAAAAATAGAGTTCGAAAATCTCTGACAGGGAGACATGACTGTAACTAAGTATACTTAAAAGTATAATGCATTGTTAAGATTTGGAAAAGGGTTCAGTGCCAGAGGAGGAGGATAGAGTGAGGAAGTTCGAGGAAGGGTTAAGGGAGAATATCCGATTAAGGGTAGAGACCTACGAAGATTTAACTGTAGCGGCAGTGCAACAAACGACACTTGTAGCCGAAAGTGGGATGGAAAGAACGAGGCAGAATCAACATGGAAAGTGAGATAATGAGGGTGGTGATCAAAACCAAGGCGGACCTTTCAAGAGGCCATTTACACGAGGCTCTGGTTCTAGTTTTAGTGATTCTAGGAAGGCACCAAGTAACATACCAATGTGCTCACTTTGCAACCGGCCACACACCGATCGATGTTTTCTAACTAACTTTTAGAACAAAATTCATGGGGTAAACAGTGTTAGTTCGGCAACTAATATGAGAGGCAAATGTTACGATTGTGGGATGGTTGGGCATCAATCCCGAAATTGTCTGAGGAGATGTCCCCAACAAGGAGTGAGTTCCATAGGTTTGAGTGGGTCAAAACCTAAGCAATCTAATGAGAAGAGGCAGTGGACGGAGCAGCACGAAGGGAGGTCATTTTAGATGAATCCCGGAGATGTAGCTGCTACGGATACAGTGGTCTCAGGTATGGTGCTTTTATGTTCGTACTTAGCACGCGTACTTGTTGATTCGGGATCTACTTATCCATTTGTGTCGCATCATTTTGTTGAACAATTGAATGTTAAGTCTGCACCATTAGGATATAAACTATCCATTATCGTGCCACTTAGTAAACCAGTAATAAAGTCTACGATATACAAGAACTGTGATATCAAATTAGATGAGAAGCTGATGACCGTAGACCTTATACCGTTAGTGGTGAACCAATTTGACATGATACTAGGAATAGATTGGTTGTCTCTTAACCAAGCCACAATAGACTATGAACGGAAAGAGGTTAATTTTTTATTACCGGTGCATGGGAACTTTTGTTTCCAAGGGAATGGGGTTACACTGCCGCTATACTTGATTTCAACCATCCGAGCGGGTAAGTTGTTGAGAAAGGGATGCCAGGCATTTCTATGTTCAGTAATTGATATTTCGACAACCTAATCAAAAGTAGAGGATAATCCAATGGTGCGAGAGTATCCAGATGTATTCCTAGATGACTTACCAGATGGTCTTATTGAGAGAGAGATCGAGTTTACCATTGAGATAATGCCAGACTCAAGACCCGTATCAAAAGCGCCGTATAGAATGGCACCCGTGGAACTGAAAGAATTGAAAATCCAACTACAAGAGTTACTTGACAAGGTTTTCATTCAGCATATCACCGTGGGGAGCTCCAGTATTGTTTGTAAAGAAGAAGTATGGTTCAATGCGTATGTGTGTTGACTATCGAGAACTCAACAAGTTGACAATCAAGAACATGTATCCATTGCCGAGAATTGACGATCTATTTGATCAACTTCATGGGGCACAAGTATTTTCCAAGATAGATTTGAAATTAGGCTATCATCAATTGAAAGTAAAAGCCGAAGATGTTGAGAAGATAGCTTTCAGAATGCGCCACGTATATTATGAGTTTCTAGTAATGCCATTTGGAGTTACCAACGCACAACTGCGTTCATGGATCTTATGAACCAAGTCTTTAAGGATTATTTAGATGAATTTGTGAACGTATTCATCGACGACATTCTTATTTATTCATCGAGTGAGATAGAGCACGAGAACTATTTGAGACTTATACTTTAGAGATTGCGAGACAAGCAACTATTCAAGAATTTAAGAAATGTGAATTCTGGCTACCTAGCATTACTTTTCTTGGTCACGTGATTGACAAGAATAGGGTTTCAATTGATCCTCACAAGGTAGAGGCTGTATCTAATTAGCAAAGACCGTCATCCGTATCCGAAATTTAATTTTTTTTAGGGTTAGCTGGATACTACCGCCATTTTATTGAGAAATTTTTAAATATTTCATTGCCTATGACAAAGTTGATGAGAAAGAATGTTACTTTTGAATGGAGTCAAGAATGTGAAAACAGTTTTCGAGAGTTGGATTCGTGGTTGACGAAAGCACTTATCTTGACAATACCATCCGAAATTGAGGGGTTTGTGATCTATAGTGATGCTTCGCATTAGGGTTTGGGATGTGTACTTAGGCAAGGTGGCAAGGTGATTGCCTACTTGCCTAGACAGTTGAAGATACATGAGGTTAATTATCCGACTCATGACCTTGAATTGGTAGCGGTAATCCATGCCTTATAATTTTGGAGACACTACATGTACGGGGAAAAATGTGAGATTTTCACGGATCATAAGAGTTTAAAATATATTTTCATGCAACGGGACTTGAATATGAGGTAGAGAAGATGGTTAGAATTGATGAAGGATTACAATCTTTTGATTGAGTATCATCCGGGAAAGGCTAATGTAGTAGTCAACACTTTAAGCCGGAAGACGACAAGGAACTTAGCCGATGAGCTAACCCAGCAAAAAGAGTTGGTAAAGGAGACAGAGCGTTTGGAGTTAGATGTGATTCCAAAGACCCATGGTGGCTTAATGATGGCGATTATAGCTTATCCAGATATTATAGACGAGGTCAAGGCGGAACAGTTTAACGACTACTATTTATGTAAAATGGTAGATGAGATATCTTTAGGGAAGCGACCAGGGTTTACTTTGGAACATGGAGTGTTGATGTTTGGAAATCGTTTATGTGTATCGAACATAAAAGACTTGAAAGAACAACTTTTAGAGGAGGCTCATAGTACTAAATATTCAGTTCATCCGGGAAGTAACAAGATGTACTGGAATTCGCGAGAGAACTTCTGTTGGAGAGGAATGAAGCGGGAAATTGCTAAGTTTGTTTCAGAATGTTCGGCGTGTCAACAGGTTAAGGTAGAAAGACAGGTACCTGCAGGGTGGAAATGGGATGAGCTCACAATGGATTTTGTTTCTAGATTTCCATGATCGCTCAACAAGAATGATAAGATTTGGGTTACACTTGATAGATTAACGAAATCAGCTCATTTTCTACCAATCAAGACGACTAAGCCATCTAAGTTAGTAGAGTGGTATGTGAAAGAGATTCTGAGACTACACGGGATTCTAGCAGTGATTATATTAGATCATGATAGTAGTTTTACATCAAGATTTTAAAGAAGTTTGTAAAAGGCTATGGGTACCAAATTGAGTTTTAGTACTTCTTTTCATCCTCAGACCGACGGGCATTCAGAACGAATGATTCAGACATTAGAAGATATACTTAGACTTTACGTTTCAGACCTTAGAAGCGATTGGGAGAGGCACCTACCATTGGTTGAATTGGCTTACAACAATGGGTTTCAGCCAAGTATTGGAATGGCACCGTATGAAGCCTTGTATGGGTGTAAATGTCGATCACTGATTTGTTGGACCAAAGTTGGAGAAAGAAGGTTGTTAGGACCAGAGATAATACAGTTGACTATAGAAAAAAGTGAAGCTGATCCAAGAGCGACTTAAGGTGCCTCAGAGTCGTTATAAGAGCTATGCAGATTCTAAGCAACGACCAATGACATTTGAAGTAGGAGACTTTGTGTACCTGAGAGTATCGCCTTCAAAAGGCATTGTTCGATTTGGAAAGCGATGGAAGCTTAACCCAAGATTTGTAGGACCTTTTGAGATCTTAGATAGAGCAGGACCAGTGGCTTACCGACTAGCCTTATCGTTTGAGTTGGAGCATGTGCACAATGTTTTCATGTGTCTATGTTGAGATGGTGTATGATGGATACGAGTAAGATTATAGTACCAGAACTATTACAAATCCAAGAAGACTTAACCTACATAAAAACAACTAGTAGAGATCTTGGATCGAAAAGAGCAATTATTGAGAACGAAGACAATTCCGATGGTGCAAGTGCTATGTCGTAGTCATACAGTCGAGGAAGCTACATGGGAAAACAAGGAAGAGATGAGAAATGAATATCCTTATCTTTTCAATCTATGAGGTATAAGTTTGGAGACAAACTTCCTTTTTGGAGGGGAGAGTTGTCACACCCGTCCTGAAAAACATTTTATTTTAATTGCATATGTACATTTTGGAATAGTTAGCGTAGATTAATAATTCAGATGAGTTGACGTGGGTCAACGGTGAGGTGTCAATTGAGAACACGGTATCCAGAGGAGTCATGATGCATTGGCATGATTAAATGACATTTATGTGATTTAAATGTTATTTGAATTATCTGGTATTTTGTGAATAATATTTTTACCTGTGTAGAGTAAATTTTTGATAGTTTTGATCTTGATTTAGATCCTTAGGATTGTTAAAATGGGAACATAGGTGATACGTTGCATAAAAAGTAAGTTTTTATAGAGATTCTATCGAAATAGGTTTCAGAACGTGATTTTGGACCCAAACAGAACTTTGACGAAAACTTTTATAATTTTTAGTTTCATTCGTGAAGTGGAAAAATGGACATTTAGGATGTTTCGGGAGATAATTAGAAGTTTTGAGAACTCGTGGGGAGGTAAACATAATTTCCAAAAGTTGTGCCTATAAATAGAAAAACATAAGATTATTTTTTCATAACTTTCCAAAAAAAATAATATCTGAGAGAGAGAGAGAGAAAGAAAGGAGATCATTTCCCTCGAGCTTCACGATGCAAATCGACAATCGTTCGTCCGTCAGTGTTCAACCAGATTTCATACTTGAACTCCTGGAAGTAAGATCTACGTTTTGATACCTCTTAGGCCTTGTTTGGCTAAGTTTTCATAAAATCTAATTTCTAGAAATTTGGAAAAACACCTGTAAACTTGTAGGAATCGCGTATAATCAGAGATCCGACGTATATTTGGCCCTCTAGTACTTCCCTCAAAGTTTGAGAGATATGGCATGAGGTATGAAGTTCTAACCTATGTTATGTAGGAAATATACATGTTTTGACTTTCGACGATGAAATTGTGATTCGGGCAAAATTCATGTATTAATGGTAGGTCGCTAATTATGCACGCGCTTATCTGTGAAAAGCATGTCTAATTTTTGCGCGAGCACGTTAAATGATTATGTGGGTTAAAGGGGAGTTTTATACAAATTCATGTCGGAGTAAGTTTCTCGATGTTTGAGAATTTAGCAGCGACGCCAACTGTGCATGGTCTAAGACTTGGACTTGCCGGGCACTTGGGATACGATGGTTGTAAACTTGGACTAGTCATTCGCATTGCGATTTAAGACTTGGACTTGCCGCTACCGGATGAATGCGTGTTTTTCTCCCTAGAGACTATTTGACGTGATTATGAGGTTAATGCATGCTTTATCATATATGCATATGTTAGAATTTGTGCACTCAGCATATAACTGAGCAGTGGAGCTTTACTCCATTGCAGGTGATAAGAAAAAAGGAAAGAAGAAGCGAGAAAAGTGAGGCCGATGGGACGACGGGACTATCATTGCACTTGTTTATGTTTTTGTTTTCCTTTTTACATGTTGTAATAAGAACTTTGGATTTGTAACATATTGTAATTGAAATCTTGGGAAGGAATTGTAGTACTGCAACCTGTAGTAAAACTTATGTAATCATGTTTCAAATAATTGTAATATATTAGCGTATGTTTTGGTTATTGAGGTTGGAATAACCACATATTGAAATCTGCAGAATGCTTATAGCTGAGATAAAACAGTCGACTGGTTCACGGGAAACAGTCGACAGAAGGCTGTTTTGATCTAGCTACTGCACTGGAATTTTGAAAAATAGTCGACTGGATCCCCGACACAGTCAATTGTATTGTTGGTTGGAAAAGTGGTTTGGTTCTGTGAAAGAAACAATCAACTGGGTGGGAGACCACAGTCAACTGGATATTGGTTTAGGAATTGAGAATTTTTGGTTTCGTTGACTGGGAGATTCACTCGACAGAGGAATTGAGATCCCAGTCGACTGGGTTCCCGACACAGTCGACTGGACAAATTGTGGGTTTTTCAAGCTCTCTGTATCTTGCATTTCCAATCGAACGGACCCCTGATTAGTCGACTGATTTTCAAATAGGATATTTCTTTAAGTATTTTCAAATGCGCCAAACTTTTTATAACTCAAATTCCATGGATTTTACTTATAATTTTCGCTGCTATTTTACTTTAATGGAATTGGATGAGCCTCGGTGGCGAGCCACGTGTCCTATTTTTGCGGGTAGCGGGATGGGTGGTGACAGTTTTATCCCATGAGTTATCCCAACCTCAGTAATCCCACCTAATACCACCCCCCTTTGGGATGGACTTATCCCAAGGTGAGTGGGATAAAAAGCTCTTTGGGATTATTTTTTCTCCTATCTAATGGCACACCAAACATAAGATAGGATAACTTTATCCTATCTGACCCCCTTATTCGGTGCGCCAAACATGGCCCTACATAATTTGGTATTAGTTTTTTGGATTTAAGATTTGGGAAGCATAGTATTATTCTTTAGGTTAGTAGTGACACCACAAAAGCGGGTGTGGGTGTACTATGAACACGTGAATTTATTGCAAAATAGAACTAGTCTGTTTGAAGCTCATCAAATTAAACATTTTAAACCCCTCTCTTACTGTCGTTTATTTTAGTAGGGTGAACTTAGTTAATAAATATTACTCCCAAAATTGCTAATCACACAATACATTCCACAAACACATTCCACAATAGGGCTTTAAATGTGTTATATTCTGTGCTGTTTGAAATTTTTACATTTTTTATGCACCACTTAAACAGCACATGATACATGCATTTAAAGTCATGTTGTGGAATGTATTATGTGTCTGACATTTCTCATTCTACTCCCCCCGTCTCTAAAGAAATCTCCACCATTTATGTTTTGGATGTCCATGTCAATTTTTAAAAGTCATCTATAAATTTTTTATAATAGCCTAGTAATAAAGACAAGTAACATTTATATGTGATCTAAAAACGAGTAAAAAAGTCAAACATTCATAGATTCAAGAATAAAATAAGAAAATAATGATGTAATAGAGCAAAAACAAAAATTGAATATAGCAATTAGATCTTAAACAACGTGAAAACTTATAGTGATGAATTATTTAGGTACGAATGTAGTAATAATTTGCAAAGCATTCAAGTGTCACTAAAGCATGTAGCCTCGCCCTGCCATGATCTAGATATCAAAATGGATAAAAGGACACTTAACTAAGAAAATGAAAATAAATTGTGACCAATAAGGTTTGGCCGGCCGTGATTATTTTAATTAAAAGAAATAAAAAAAAGGGTATTATTACGATAATGATGAGTGGCGTGACCTCAACACTCAATATGATTTTTTAAGTTACATAAAGTGGTCCCAATTGGATTATTGTTTAAAACGCGTAACCAACATACGAGTCAGCTCTTTCTCACTCCTACTAGTATAAAAAGTGGCCCTTCCGCCCTCCCTTGATCATATATCCTCTGTCAACGTTTTCATTTCACCCAAACACAAACAAAGCACTTTGCTACTCGAAACTAGAGAGAGAAGCTATACTAATGGCTACCAAAGTATATATTGTGTAAGCATTCCATCTCTCTCTCTCTCTCTCTCTCTCTCTCTCTCTAAACATAGTGTATATATATATATATACACATTTATCTACAGACACCCATGTCTTTAATTTGCGCCCTGTTGTCTTAATTAATGCATTCCTTTACTTAATTGATCACGCGTTGGGTCGCTTTAACTTATTTAGCCTCTTTGTTTTTTTATTTTTTATTTTATTATCGAGTTTTATTTATTTATTATTATTATTTTTATTATTTTTCCAACTTATTGTCTCTGTGATTTAATTAGGAACGAATTTTTGTGTCTCTATTGTATATAAATTTATGGTTTTTTTTTTTAGAATAAATTTATGGTTTCTTGATCACTGAAGATCTGTGATTGTTTTATTCACACGGCACAGGCTGTCGCCTGTCAGGCACGCACTCTTTACGCGCGCGCGTGTGTGTTTTCCGGATAATGAGGCTGTCTTGTTTTCCAACAATTTCATGAAGTGAGTACATTGTTGGGAGTAGGGGTGGCAATTCGGGTTCTCGTGTCGTAATCGTGTCATTAATTAGATTATGTGCTTTGGGTTTGATTTTTAGTTTCGAGTGTTATTTATCTATAATAAAAATTATATTAAACTAATCGTGTCATATCGTATTGTGTTTGGGTTGTGTCAGTAAAACGGATTGTCGTATCAAAAATTGCCACACCTAGTTGGCAGTCTTGGCCCTCTTGGGACTAATGGTTTGAGCAATGAAATTATTTTAATAATCTGGAAGGCTTTGTCTTCAATTATTATTATTATATTAAATTTGTTTGTCTTCAGTTGGGGTTATGTATGAACTGAAATTGATTTAATTGAGGTTTAATTAAGATGGAAAATTTTGACCTGAGTCATGATTGTATTTCTAATTTTTTTGCAATGGGGGAACATCTTTATATTTGCCAAGTATAGTTCATCTTGTGATAAAAAGATAGTAAAAACAATACAAGACAAACGAATTAGGACAGTATGGATAAGGCAAATGGTATATAATTATATGATTTCCCACAATATTTGCATTAAATAATTATTGGACCTACTACATGTGGTGGGTTTGGTTTGATCATCTGTGTTTCCATGAGTTTACAGTTCAATTTCTGGCGTCTTCTGATGATAATTGAGGCATTTTAAATAAAAGTCAATTTCGTGGTGCTTAGTGTCCATTTTTTTTTTTTTTTTTCCTTCAATCTTAGATAGTGATGTATGTGGACCTCACACACACCAAATGTCTTCAACATATTATATACTACTACATTACATTGTATTAAAATGTTTGTATGTGTGAAGTAAATTCTTATTGATTTTTTGTACTCTCAACATGAAAACTTTAAGGAATCAAAATTTCAATGCTTTTTGTTTTGTGATTGTACGTTGCTTCTTACTGAGATTAATCAGTAGAGAAAATTTATTGTGGGTACAGGTACTATTCAATGTATGGACATGTTGAAAAGCTAGCTGAAGAGATTAAGAAAGGAGCTGCTTCTGTGGAAGGAGTAGAAGCAAAATTGTGGCAGGTATGTGTTGGTTGCTCTTTATTAGGCATATATAGCATTACCAATTTTATTCGCAGTAAGTGTAATAATTGAACCCCCCATCGTCTGGCAACAATATTGTTCGGTTCATCCTAACTAAACACAAGGAATTTCTAGTAGGCCACGCATCCTGTTACTACTGCAGAAGCATAATGCTTAACTACAAAATTTAATTTTATGTTCAGGCTCCCTCCTGACTTTAGAAGGCCTTTATGTTTTAAACAGAGGGCATTAAGACTTATAAACTACCCCGGGTGATATGTGACAAATACATGAACTTGGTACCCCATCTCACCTCATCTATTTTGGACTTCTTGCCTCATGAGTCTTGTAAAGACTGAAAATTTTTATCTTTGTGTAGATTAAATTAGGATAAATATTCATCATCATTGGTTTACTTGTTATAAAGTCATTTAACTAATGGGGATATTGCACAGTTGCACTAATTAGAAATTACAAAGTTGAATGAGTCTTATTCAATTATGTTGAATGTGTCCTTTTGAAGCTACTTTGAGGATTTGTTTTAATTTTTGCATATGGTGCAGGTGCCTGAAACACTTCCTGAGGAAGTTCTTGGGAAGATGGGAGCCCCACCGAAGAGTGATGTCCCATTCATTAAAGCCAACGATCTTGTCGAGGCTGATGGGCTTATATTTGGCTTCCCCACTAGATATGGAATGATGGCTGCTCAATTCAAAGCATTTCTTGATTCAACTGGAGGCCTTTGGAGATCCCAACAGCTTGCTGGCAAACCCGCCGGCCTCTTCTACAGCACCGGATCCCAAGGCGGTGGACAAGAAACAACTGCGTAAGTTCCTATTATGTATAAAATGACTGTTTCAAGATTTTGTTACCAATTGACGCGGCAGTGGGACCAACCGAAATAATTGCTAATAAAATTCAAGTGGTACTCGCATTGCAATGCTAAAATTGAAACTATCGATATGTTGATTTAAGAAAACGAAACCTTAATTTCGATGTTGTTGCAGCTTGACAGCAATCACCCAGCTTGTTCACCATGGATTGATATTTGTACCTATTGGGTACACATTTGGAGCTGGCATGTTTGAGATGGATCAAGTGAAGGGTGGGAGCCCTTACGGTGCTGGAACTTTTGCTGGGGATGGCTCGAGACAGCCTACTGAGCTTGAACTACAGCAAGCTTTCCACCAGGGCAAGTACATTGCCGGCATTGCAAAGAAACTCAAACCGACTGCTTGATTTTTCTCACTACTACTCTCCACTGCCCGCTGCTATCCATTTTATACTCGCGTCTTTATTTTATTTTTCTCTTGAAATTCAGCTATGTTTTAAAATGTGCGCACTTGTTGCTCATTACAATGTGTATCTTAGTTTTTACATAAGTTTACCTTGTTGTAACTCTATACCCATATATATGGTTTCTGTTAATGATAAAAAAAAATTCTTACGCTTTCGATTTCTACTATTTTTGGTTTTTATAAATACCCTTTGAAGCAGAGTATATAAACCACCAAATACGGCTCTGTTTAGTGAGGAAAAAGAAAAGAACATACAAAGGAAAATCCTTTTCCTTGTTCTGTTAACAAGGACAATAATGAAGAAACTTATAAGAAAGAACAGAAAGTAGGATCACTAGTAAATTAAAATTTCCAATTTTTGTGAGTCACTCCCCTATTATATCGATGAAATCATTAATTTTTAATTGTTTGTCTTTTAAACATGGAGGAAATACTAGAAAAAACATATTTTCCTTTCCTCGGAGTTTTCCTAATTCTCCAACTCCGCAAACCAAACAGAAAATAAATAGAAAGGTAACTGAATTAATATCAGATTTTGAGGGAAAATTAATATGGAGTGTTATGTAGTACTGTGTGATATTCACTCATACAGAGAACTTGCATTTTAATGATGCAAAACATGGCCGGATGTATTTTTCCCATCACAGAAGAGCATAGTACATTAACTGGCAAATCTTTGTTTGGAATTAAACTACAAATTAATATAGTCACGCTATTATGACAAAAGCACAAGTACTTATTTTATTTTACATTTACTTTTTGTCATTTGTAGCGACTTATGAAAGAACTCGTGTACTGAAACAGACAACTAATTAAGAATTGACTGAGATTAATTGTCACTGTCATGTTTACTTCAGTCCCACATTCATTGAACCTGTTCTTGAATTCGTTCTTTCTTCATCTGAGATCCTAGAAATTAATTGGAGGCTGGAGCCAATCCAAAAATAAATAGTAAGGGTAATACTTGGGGCACAACTAAAGCCACAACCTTTTTTGCACAACCTTCATTTTGTGTCTATCTCTCTCTTAATGGATCCCACAGTGTCAGTGACCCCACAGTGCCCACTAGGAGAGAGATAGACACAAAATGGAGGTTGTGAGCAAAAGGTTGTGACTTTGGTTGTGCTCCAAGTATTACTCAAATAGTAAATGAAGTAACTTCGGGCCCATGATGAGCCTTATAGATGAATATATATATATAGTCCAGATTGTAAGCTGATCTAAAAAACACAGACTTAAAAGATGGATTATGTAAAAAGTGAGAATTTCTCACAAAAAAGTGAGAAGTAAGAATTTCTCACAAAAAAGTGAGAAAAAAAGTGAGAATTCTCACTTTTTTGTAAGAAATTCTCACTTTTTATCACTTTTTACACTGTTTGTCGTTTAGGTCCATTTTTTTTTTTAAGATCTGCTTAAAATCCAGACTATATATATATATATATATATACTCCCTCCGCCCCTTTTTTTGAGTCCTATATTCTATTTTGGAATGTCCCAAAATTAGTGTCAACTTTCCTAAATTGGTATACAATTTTTACTTACTTTCCAAAACTACCCTTTCTTGAAATCTACACCAAGACAAAACTAAAAAAGTTATTGCAATGATTATGGGCAATTGTGGAAAGTAGGTGTAGACTCTTTTTGTCCCCTTAATAAATTGAGTTCCCAAAGCTGAACTCAAAAAAAGGGACGGAGGGAGTATATTAAAGGAGTAATATTTGAGGCACTAACAACTTCCACTAACACTTACTAACACACTCTATCTCTCTCCTAGTGGCACTATGGGGTCCACTACGGACCCCACAGTGCCACTCTGAGAGAGATAGAGTGTGTTAATAAGTGTTAATGAAAGTTGTTTGTACCCCTAGCAAGACCCATATTAAAGACCATGATGGCCGCCTTAGACCTGGCGGCTTTAAAACTCAACTTGTCACATGTTGTCTTTTCTTGGCTCACGCTAACATTTTAAATTGCACAACTTGCCTTTCTTTGGATTAAGACACTTTAGCAGCAGCCTGGATTGAGTCAAGGTTTCCTGGGAATTCTAGAATCAATTCAACCAATTCATGTATTGATTTTGGTTTTCATTTTTTGTAAACTGATAACCAAAATCAATGTACAAAAAAAATGAAAACAAAAATCAAAAACCAAAAACTGTTGTACGGTAATGAAAACAGAAACTGAAAAACCAAAAACTATAACGTTATCATGCGAGCACTCATCAGTATCTTGATTATAAAGAACAACTCGATAATTTTAACCAGAGTTTCTACTCATCAAGTATGAAATAATTACGATTAAACTATGCTAAAAGTGTTCAATGTTTGATGTTTAACACTGGCTTCGCGGACCTCATTAGATAGTTTTGATTGTTATTTCTTACATCAATTTGGATTTTCAGATCATTAAGGCTTAGGGTGTGTTTGATAACCCCATTAAGTGCTGAAAATGAAAAGATTAAGCACTTATTCTTTTTCAGTGCGTTTGATAACACACCACTTAATTGAAAAAGTAGCTCCAAAACCACTGAAAACTTTAAGTGATAAATTTCTACTGAAAATAATCACTGAATGCATTATACTTCAATAGTTGAAACACTGTTTTAAGGAATAAAACTTCAAGTGCTTAAAATTTTCAGTACTTAAAATTCAGCACTTAATTTTCAGTTTTATCAAACGCACCCTTAGTTTGGTCCCATTTTGGTGATTCTCTTTTTTGAAAGTACTATAATTTTATGTTAATTTATTTGGTAACTAGTTTATGAGCTTTGTAAAAAAATGAACTTAGGGCTTTTTTAGGGGAGCTTTTAAAAGCTCTAGAATAGAGCTTTTAAAAACTTAATATACCATCTTTACATTGATCGATCTACATTTCTTTAAGCCACCGCGGCCACTCTAGTTTAGTTTAGTATTAGTTTCTCTTTAATGCTTCAATTTAGTTTAGTTTGGTTCAATTCAAGCACATAGTTTTTTTTTTTTTTTTTTTAAATGCAAGACTAGTGATCCATCAACAAATATGTATATCTATATATGTAGGGGCGGATGCACATAGGGACAAGAGGGGACAGTTGTCCCCTCTCAAATGTTCAAAATTACTATTACCCTATAAATTTCAAGTACCCCCTCAACTTTTCAAAACCATTCTTTTACTTTATATATTTCATACATTAGTTATTTTTGACCCTTAATTGCCCCTCCAACTTTTCAAAAATATTTCTTTTACCTTATACATTTCATAGTTTATTCATTTTTGCCCCGTAATTTCTCCCCTCAACTTTTTAAAATAATTCTTTCATCTTAACTTTTTCATACTTTATTCATTTTTGCCGCTTAATTGCCCCTCAACTTTAAAAATAAAAATACTTTTATGCTAAAAAAAAAATGAATCGGGGACATTGGCCCGACCCCTTGTATAAGTTTCTGCCCGAACAAAACTCCAATATCCGCTCTGCATATATGATGCTGACATGACACATGACTCCGTAGTTATGTCACTAAGAAATAGTTTCAATTTAGATACTGGCACAGTGGCACATTTGTGCTCTATAGTTTGCAATGTTGTGTGCTTTTGAATATTTACTAGTATGAATGGTCCACGTATATCTTTTACAGAACTATTGGTTTTTAATTTCATTATCATCTTTTTTTTTTTTTTTTTTTTTAATTTTTTGCTCTCTGTTGTGTTGTGATATTTTCCAACTTGACAAAAATTCGGTTCATTTCTTGTTGCAGAGTTAGAATTTTCCATAGTAAAGTGTTGAAATTGGGCCTTTTCAAATATCCTCAGAGAAATTTAGTCTGAGTCCACTTAATTAACCGAAAATATTATTGGGCCTTACTGTATAAATGAGCCAAAGTCCATTGAGCATAAAGCCCAATGTGAAGATGGTGTATAGGCTTGATCCTCACCAAAATGAGTATTTACTATTTAGTACTCGTATCACTCATCAATCTGCAATGGAATGGAAACATCTATGGGTAATGAAACTATTTTACCCAATATATATATATATATATATATATTTTTTTTTTTTGAAAAAACAGAACTAGTTTTCTTTTTCAGAATTTAGAAAATTTAAAATTTAAAAACCGCAACTTTACCAAACAGACCCTTAGAATGGAAAATACTGCAAGGGCACATCAATCACCTTCAATTCAAATGGCTGCTTTACTGTGTAAAAGGGTAGCTCTTATAAGTTCGGATTCAAAGGTGCATATAGAAAACACCCTTTAAAGACACAACAAACTTCTCGACGAAGACAAATATAGAGTTCACAATTTATTAGCCAAAAGAAGAGGAAAAGCAAAAACCTGTTTATATAAAAGTAAAAGATTGTAAACGGTGAGAGAGAGAGAGAGAGAGAGAGTGAGTCACATAGACTTTACTATACATCACAAATGATGCCAATATGCTTTTCCTTTTTGGTATTCCTTCTTATGTTTCTTCTTTCTGCTTAACTCTTAGTCTTCCATGTTCATATATACTGTTGAAAAAAACTCGACGAATTTGAGGAACTTATCAATGAACCAGGACCACGGCCAGCCACTTAATAAGTCACAGTCACGTGGCCAAGTTGTCTAGTTCAGAGGCGGATCTTGAAAATCAATGTAGGAGAGGCTTAACCGAGGTATGTACGAGGGTTCTACCCCCGAATTTTTTTTTTTTTTAAAACCTATTTATACATATTTTGTGTAGATGATAGAAACTAATGCTAAAAAAATTATCGCAAAAACATAAGAGGAATAAGAGCTTTTATAATTAGCACAAAAACATAAGAGAAATGTGGCTTAGTATGACAATTTTAAAATGTCAGGGAGGCTAATTGTAATTTTCAAGGGAGGACCTAATTGTTTAAAAAAAAAATTTAGTGCAAACATATAAATTTTTTGAAAACCTCCCCCCCTCCGTTGTCCTTCTTTAGGACTGCCCCTGGTCTAGTTAATGGGAGATAAAAATCTGACACTTGGCCACATGGCAGTTCATTATTGACTAAGAAACACCAATTAACCTATGATTCAGGACTATACAATAATTTCTCATACGAGTTATGTTTTATGGACTATGGAGTACTCGACAGCCAGAGGGTACTGATCCTGATGCTATAAGGAATGGTATAATACCCATCAACCAATCAATTCTAAATTCTTACAAAAAAAAAGATTAAAAAGTAGGCGCCAAGAGATACCAATCAGGGGGGGAAAATTTGCTTTAAAGTACTTTTTCATGATTAGTCACTTGTCATGGAGATTCTTCAATATTAAGCATCTTCATATTTTTCTTACTTGATTAAGAGATGTGAAATGTTCTTTTAGCTGGTTTTGTTAGTTTAGACATTAGATCTTATAAAGTCAAGATTAGTCAATATCAATATCTTCCATGGTTGAGAAAAGGCCAAGAAGGTCATTGCTTAAAGGCCACAAAGTTTGTTTAAATTCCAGGGTCCAAAACCTTATAAGTTAGTGCTAAGTATCCCACCTCACCAAAATTAAGCTCAAAATCCAGTCAAGTTTATCAATTGTGTGCTTATTTTTGTGTTATAGATGCTTCACAGCTATCAATTCGTGCTTATTTTTGTAATGCGTACAATTTTTCCGTGCTTACTTTTTTTTTTTTAGATCGATTTTCCGTACATACTTTTGTCACAAAGCTACTACTCCATGAGAGATCTTCTATGCTACTTTAGATTAGGATGTATTTTAAGTTGGTACCAAATAAAATAATTTAGGTTCAAATTGTTGTACCTAGATCTCAAATTATCGTATCTTAAAAGCAAAATATTTTAAACATTTGGAGCTAGTTACAATAGTTTGGGACGTAACACTATTTTAGCACCTAAAACAGTTTAAATATAGAATTTTCTTTGGCATGTATGTGTGAAAATAAAATAGAGAACTTTTGGCGTGATATTTTTTATTTCTTCGTTTTTATATATAGTTATTATCAATAATATAATTTATTACCTATTTATGATGTCACGGTTTATTTTCAGTTCACCCGACGGTTGAATCGGTAACTCCGTCATTTTTTCTGATTCGATGATCAGTTCAGTTTTCAAAACATTGCTTTTTTGTATGTAGTTTGATGCTTTATGGTAGCTAGTTAGTACTTATTTATGTGTTGCCTGCTAGTTAAATTACCTCACGACAATTATTCCGTGTTCGCATTTTTGCATATAGTTAGATGCTTCATGGCAATTGGTTAGTGTTTATTATTTTGAGTAAAGATTACGGCACAAACAAACTCCACAAACACATTAATGTGTCGATCTCTTTTTTGATGGGATCCACTAACACTGTAAAATCCACAAAGGAGAGAGATAGACACATTTACGTATTTGTAAATTGTGTTTGTTAATTTTGTTTGTGCTCGTAGAACTACCCTTATTTTTTTGTTGTATAGAGTTAAAATGCATGTTATGGCTGATTCAATTCGTGCTTATGTATAGAGGATCCAATTTTAGAAATTGATTAGGCCCCAAAGACTCGAGGCCGGCTTTGATGTCTTATATACTTAGGCAGACATTGGAAGTAATACATCACAAATTGTTCACTTCGATATATATGCTAGTAAATGCAACATATACAAACAGCTCGATCCCATGAAGTTGAATTTCATTTTGTTGACCAGTAAGAAGAAAAACAAAGCACTTGTGAGAAACAACACTATATACTCTACATTTTGAGCCAGGGCGGACCCAAAAATTTGCATTTGGGGTAGATTTATTAGGTAGAAGCCAATACGAACACACAAGAGGCTGTTCTCAGGTGAATTTTTTTGGTCTATTTATACATATTTTTGGATATATTTTTTTAGTCCTATCTAAGGTTTTTAGTCCTGTTTGAGATTTGAAAAGCTTGGTGTTTGCAATATTTTCTACGTGTTCTTATTATTTGGCTTATGGATTATCAAAGTAAGTGTTGTATTTTATATAGCCATGAACCATTTTTCAAAAGAGTGATAACCGTTCAAGGTAGAATTTTGCTATTCCCGATTGTATTCGGTCTATAATCAACGTTGATCGTGTAATCGATTGATAATATGTTTTTCGCCGTTTCCATCAAAAAAAAAAAAAAAGAAGAAGAGAGCATGCTATGTAGCTAATAAAATATTTGAAAACCTAATTTGAAATTTATATTTGGAAAGCCTAGAATCATTTTTTTTCAAAAGTTAATATTTTGGAGGGGACAATACATAAATTAATTTCAAAATTCTACAAATTAAATGTACATAATCAAACTTTAAAAAAAATTACAGGCTCTTACCCCCCCCCCCCCCCCCCACACACACACACACACAGAGCTCCGCCCATGTTTGGAGAAATTATTCTATGTGAATGTCACACTGTGTGATATTATTGTCATCTAGCATCCCCGAGGAAAAAAACATGTCTATTTGTAGTTCTGCCCTTGCATGCAGATTATCTATTTTTTTCAATTAAAGTGTTGATTGTTGATTGTAATCTGTAAAGCTTGATGGTAGAAAACAATTTGGCTTGTGCTAAACTGGTAAATGAGAAGAAAGGGTATTTGGTCAAATATTTAGGATATGATAGATTACAATTAGGCTAATACGAAAATTCTCCAGAGAGGGCACCCTCTCTTTATTAAAGAGAAGGCCTCTGTTTTGACTGTCGATATGACGGTCAAAACAGTTATCGACAGTCAAAACAGAGGCCTTCTCTTTAATAAAGAGAGAGAGTCCTCTTCAGAGCCTGACTATAGGCCAATATATTACATAGAAATTTATTTGTTTTCACTTTTTATACGATTGGATTACAATTAGGCTAACATATTACATTTACAATTTTTATATTGAGCCTAGCCAATATATTTTGGGGGGCTATGTAATAATCAATAGATTTTTGGGGGGTCCAACTCTAATAAATTTGAAAATTTCTAAAATTGCATCTACAAAAATGGAAAAATTAATTAGAAAACCTTGTTTGAGATTTGAAAAGTTTGGTGTTTGCAATATTTACTACGTATTCTAATCATTTGGCTTATGGATTATCAAAATAAGTGTTGTATTTTATATAGCCATGAACCACCTTTTCAAAAGAGTGATAACTATTGAGTGTAGAATTTTGCTATTCTGGATTGTATTCGGTCTATAATCAACTCCGAGCGTGTGTTCAATTGATAATATGTTTTCACCGTTTTCCATTAAAAAAGAAAAGAAGAGAGCATGCCATGTAGCTGATAAAATAATAAAAAACCTAATTTGAAATTTATATTTGGAAAGCATAGCATTATTCTTTTCAAAAGTTAATATTTTGGAAGGGACAAGACATAAATTAATTTCAAAATTCTACAAATTAAATGTTCATAATCAAACTTTTAAAAAAATTTACAGGCCCTGCCCCCCCCCCCCCCCCCCCTCTCCCATGTTTTGGAGAAATTATTCTGTGTGAATGTCCATTGTGTGACATTATTGTCAGTACCAGCGTCCCCGAGGCCAAAAAAATAATAATAATAATAAAATTGGTCTATTTGTAGTTCTACCCTTGCATGCAGATTAAATTTTTTTTTTTCAATTAAAGTGTTATTTGTTGATTGTAATCTGTAAAGCTTGATGGTAGAAAACAATTTGGCTTGTACTAAACTGGTAAATGAGAAGAAAGGGTGTTTGGTCAAATATATATGTTAGATTACAATTAGGCCAATATATTACATATAAATTTATTTGTTTTCACTTTTTGTACAATTGGATTATAATTAGGCTAACATATTACATTTACAATTTTTACATTGAGCCTAGCCAATATATTTTGGGGGGCTATGTAATAATCAATATATTTTTGGGGGGTTCCAACTCGAATAAAATTTGAAATTTTCAAAAATTGCATCTACAAAAATGGAAATACTAGAAAACCTTGTTTGGGGGGGGGGGGGGGGGGGGGGGGGGGGGGGGGTTGCGACCACGGCCCTCGCATGCCCCCTCCCTCTGTCCGCCACTGGTTATTGCGATTTCTTCATTACTATAGTGAAAGTTTTAGAGAGAGAGAGAGTCAGAGATTTCATTATTCTCAGCCTAACTAATTATAACAAATCACAACCAAATATATAGAAATATAATCAGTCTCTCTAACATATAAATTGGCGCCAAAGTCAGTTACAACTGACTACCACTTACTGATCCACTTGTTGAGTTGATTGAGCTGGAATTGGTTGAGTCATCCTCTTCTAGGGACTATTTGGGAGTATGGTTAACATCCCCCCTCAAATGAATGGGAGGACCATGAGTTCGTTCTTGAAGTTCAAAAACTTAGCAGATGACAAGCTTTTGGTAATTACATCAACAACTTGGTCCTCACTTGGGACAAATCGAACAACCAATTCTTTGTGTGTGACTTTCTCTCAAACAAAGTGCTAAACTAACTCTATATTCTTGGTTCTAGCATGAAATACAAGATTTGAAGCCATAGAAATAGCAGCGATATTATCACACCAGAGTAGTGGAACAGTAGACAAATGTACTAGAAGAGATTGGAGTAACATGTTGACCCAAGTCAGTTCAGCAGTAGTTGTGGCAAGTGCTCTATATTCAGCCTCTATACAGCTTCTTGACATAGTTGGTTGCTTTTAGTACCCCAATGAATGGGATTAGAACCGAGATACAGAAGAAACCCATTAATAAACCTTCTATCTACTGGATCCCCATCCCAATCGGCATCACAAAAACCTATTAGATTAAGGTGGCCTGGTTGATAAAGAAGACCTTGTGACATAGTTCCTTGAACATATCAAAGTATTCTCTTGACAGCAGCAAGGTGAATATTAGTGGGAGTGTGTATGAATTGACACATAGTGTTGACTGAATAGGCTAAATCGGGGCAAGTAAATGTAAGATATTGAAGGGCTCCAACAGCTTATCAGTACGGGGTTGGATCAGAAAGGAGTATGCCATCATTCTTGCCTAATTTGGAGGTGAGAGAGAGGGAGTTGGACAAGATTTACAACCAAACATGTTGAATTTAGTAAGAAGTCCCTGGTATATTTTTCTTGAGAGATGAATATCCCTTGAGAAGTATACAGAATTTCTAGACCAAGAAAGAAATCAAGGGGTCCAAGATCTTTCATTTCAAACTCTAATTGCATTTAGAAAATAAGAGATTGGACAAAAAGAGTGTCATTTCCTGTGAGGATGATATCATCCACATAGAGAAAAAGAAAGGTAAAGGAGGAGGAACAAGTTCTAATGAACAAATATGGATCTACTGAGGAAGCTTTAAAACCAAGGGTACGTGTGAAGATGGGGTGTAAACCTCTCAAACCAAGCTCTAGTAGCTTGTTTGAGGCCATATATTAACTTGTGTAGTTTACAACATGAGTAGGAAGGGAAGAGTTAACAAATCCCTAAGGTTGAAACATATCAACCTTTTCTCTAAGAATGCCATGAAGGAAGGCATTCTTGACATCAAGTTATCGAAGAGACCAACCAAATTGAGCTGCTAAAGCTAAGACAAGTCTCACTATGGTATGTTTAATGATAGGGATAAAGGTTTCATCATAATCTAATCCAGGGGATTGATGAAAAACTTTGGCACCTAACCTAGCCTTATGTCTAGAGATAGAGCCATCAGGATTTGCATCCAACAATGGTTTTATTTGGTGGAGGAACAAGAGACCAAGTGCCCTAAGACTAAAGGGACTGAAACTCATCAAACATGGCAGCTTTCCACAGAGGAGATTTAGAGGCTGAGGAATAACAAGTGGGTTCTGGGGAGGAATTGAAAGAAGAAACATCAAACTCTGTCTTCTTTTTAGAAATTCTAGACTTAGCTCTGGTTTACATAGAATGGAGATTCTGGGATGACGGAACAGAATATGGGATAGAACAAGGAAGAACATTTTTAGTGGAAACAAGTTCAATAGAAGCATGTTCAGTAGGAACATGTGCAGTGGTAGAAGTAGGAGATGTAGCAGCTGGAATGTTTGATGACATAAAAGGAGAAGAGGATGAATTGGAATGTATTTCAGTGGAATGAGAGAATGAAAATGTATCAAATGAGGGAGAGAAAGAGGGAGGAGGAAAAGTGGATGTGGAGGAAATGGGAGAAAGATTGGCAAAGGGAAAAACTTCCTCATCAAAGTGAACATGTCTGCTAGTGATGATCTTATTAGTGGAAGGATCAAGATAAAAAAACCCTTTGTAATCAAGAGAGTATCCCAGAAATACAAATTGTTTAGTTCTGTATTCAAGCTTGTTTTGATTATATGATCTAAAGTAGGGGTAACAAGTACATCCAAAAATTTTGAGAGAATGGTAGTTTGGGGAAGAACCAAAAAGAAGTTCCCAAGGAGATTTGTCTGAGGTGACTGTGCTGGGCATTCTATTTATGAGAAAAAACAGTAGTGGCAAAGGAATGGAACCAGAATTTAATGAGAAGTGAAGCATAAGAGAGTAAAACAAGAGTTGTTTCAACTATATGTCTATCTCAGCAATTCCATTTTGCTGAGGGGTATAGGGACAAGATTTTTTGTGATGAATGCCACTGGTGGAAAGAATAGATTGGAACATATAGCAAAAGTACTCACCACCACCACCATCTGATCTAATGATTTTAATAGGACATTTAAGAAGTTTTTCAATATATGTTTTATATTTTTGGAAAACATTAGCAACATCATATTTATTATACAGAGGGAAAATCCAGTAGTACCTAGTGCAATTATCAATGAAAGAGACATAATATCGAAAACCATCAATGGATTTTGATGAAGCAGGCCCCCAAACATCAGTATGTACAATTTCTAGAGGAGAAAGAGTAGAATTTTGAGAATTACAAAAAGGAAGCTTGGACATTTTGCCATGAAGACAGTGTTGGCAAGAAGTTATATTCCGCTAATCATTGAAAATTGATGTATTTTGGAAAATCTGCTGCAATACAGAGTTGGAAGGATGTCCCAACCTAGTATGCCATTGAGGGTGAGAAACTTTAGAGCTAATGTTGGCTTGAACATGAACAGAAGAGGAAGATCCATGAATGAGGTAAAGTCCACTGTTACTAGGACCTTGGTAGAGGATTGTCCCCAATGAATTGTCCTGAATTTTGAAGTGATCAGCATGAAACAAGAAACTACAATTGTTAATGTAAACATAACTTGTGAACAAAAAGCAAATTGGTGGCAACGGAAGGAACACGAGGAATATTTTATAACTTAAACAAATGAGAGGGAGTCTGAAATAAGGAATTACTAGAGTGAGAAATGTTGAGACCTTAACTATTACCTACTGACACTTTATCCATACCAGTATACTCTTGTAGAAGATGGAGATTGTTCAGGTCAGAAGTGATATGATTTGCGGCACCTGTCTGAATTAGTGAGCCACATTCCAGTGATATGTGAGGATGAATTAGACTATTGAGGGGATGAATAAATGTTCGCTGCCATTGCTGAGAGCTGAGATGGCAACAGACACCCCTGATATGCATAATTCATTTGGTGATAATAGTCAATAGTAGTGTGATTGGGCTTATTGCAGATTTGACAAAACACTTGAGGTCGAGGACCAAGAACAGAATGATTCTGAGCTTGATTGTCATTCTGATTTGAATAGAAGTTGTGTGAGTTGTTTTTGGAAGTCTCATCCTCTAAAATTTCCATTACGACCACCATTGAATTATCTTCCACATCCACGATAGTTGTTGTGACCTCGAAATCCAGATCCACAGTTGGAAGATTATGGAAGGGCGAATTTAGAAAGAGGCCATCACTAAGAATTATGAGTCCTGCAGACCTTGAATATGTGTGGCTTCAATTTTTGTTCTTCAACTTTCAATAGAACATATAGTTCATCGAGAAAAAGATTATCAGATCTTATGCATATAGCAGTTTTGAATCCATTGTATTCAACTGGTAATCCATTAAATGTGTACACCAACATATCTTCATCATCAACATTGATTGAAACTGCAGCAAGTTTGTTGTACGATCGTTTGATCTTCTGAACATAAGCACCTGTTGAATCACCTTTCTTAGTAATGGTTTGAAGATCTGATTTCAGTTAAAGTATATTTGATCTTGAAACAGAGGAGAATTGTTACGTTGATCAAGGTAACAATAGCTTGATCTTGGATTCGCCATGACAAAAACTGAGGATTGATGCAAATTTCAGACAGATCTGAGCCGCTCTGAATGAATTGAGGAGGACATGGTTGTGTTCCATCTAGGAATCCATAGAGAGAGTGTGAGTAAAAAATTGATAAGATTTGATACTTCCAGAGAACATAGTTTGAACTATCAAGTTGAAAGGGAATAAGATTTGTGATGTTTGAGAGAATGTGCAACGGATTTGCAAATAGTAAGGAATTGAAAGACAAATTTGAGGTTGAAGATGAAGACACCATGGATGATCTTTTGTTCTCCTATGGCTCTAATACTGTGAAAGTTTGAGAGAGAGAGAGAGAGAGAGAGTGAGTGAGAGAAACAAAGAGATTTCATTATTCTCGGCGTAACCAATTACAACAGATCATAATAAAATATTTAAAAATACAACCGACCAATCTTCCTCTAACAGATAAATTGGTGCCAAAGTCAGTTACAACTGACTACCACTTGTTGATCCACTTGTTTAGTTGATTGAGCTAGAATTGGTTGAGTCATCCTCTTGTAGGAACAGTTTGGGAGTATGGTTAACATGTAGGAACCATGTGAAAATTACAAAATACCCATGGGATCAAATCTAACATAAATTATCACATTTTTGAATATTTTCAAGCGGATTGGGGTCAAATCAAGGGTCCAGATTGCATTTGCAGCATCTAAAAGACCACATGGAATTTAGGGGTACCATGTAGAAATCTGAGAGTTCTGCGCAGCACTCAGTTGTGTTTTCTCTCCAGACTTCCCGAACTTCATTCTCTCACCTCGATTATCCTTTTTGGGATTGTGATATACCGTTGGAAAGATATGAGAGTCTAGTTTAAGATTCTTTTGATATAATTCAAAAAGACTTTGTGGATTTGGATTTATGGCCAAAAGAATGAGGCTGACTCCAAGAATGATCAAACCTATGACGTGCAAAAAGGGGTGAAAATTCTCCTAAGTGGTTTTTGGCCAATGTGAAGGCTTGGGTAACTAATTTAGCCTATTTTAGAACTATTTTGTAAAGGGAGTTCTCAAGATCCCACCCCGAGATCCCGATTTTGCTCGATAAAAGGCAATTTTTCATCATTTCATGTGAAAAAGCTAACCTAACTTGGGTTTTTGTCTTTGATTTGAGTTCCTAACGTACCTAAGTCTCTAAAGGTTATTCAACATATCCCGTAGACCATGATGCTTCACGGAGTTCTACTTCATATAACCAATAGTTCACAAATCCTAATTCTAGTCATCGGGTTGTTCCTGCGACAGGGTTCCTTCTGTCGAACGGACGAACCAAAATAGGATGTCTACAATCATAAAAAATAACCACGTGTGAGTGATCTCATATGTACTTTCTTAACATACTAACATAAAACACATTGTGAACCCCAGACATCTTTGGTAGTAGTGCGAGTCGATAAGCCATTTTCCCAACACGATCCAATATCTTGAACGGTCCGATGAAGCGCGGGGCTAACTTCCCTTTCTTGAGACCAAAATGCACTACTCCTTGGGTCGGAGAAACCTTAAGAAGTATGTGATCTCCAACACTGAATTCCAAATCCTTTCAGTGTCAATTGGCATAACTCTTGTACTTGCTTTATGCAGTTCTTATCCTTTCCTTGACCAGAGAAATCTTCTTGTTGGTTTATCTAACCAAATTCAGTCCCAACATCTCTGTGTCTCTGACCTCTGCCCAACATAATGGAGAATGACATGGTCGTCCATGCAATGCTTTAATGAGCCATCCCAATACTTGTGTGATAACTATTGTTATAAGTGAATTCAACCAAAGGCAACTGTGTCTCCCAAGATTCCTCAAAATCGATAACACTAGCCCTAAGCATATCCTCCATAGTCTGATTAACACGCGCAGTTTGTCTATCTGTCTGAGGGTGAAAATCAGTACTCATTTTAAGCGAGGTTCCCATAGCTTCTTGTAGACTTTTCCAAAATCCATAAGTAAAATGTGCGTCGCGATCTGACACAATTGATACTAGTGCACCGTGAAGTCGCACAACTTATTATATGTACATCTGACTCATCCTTTCAACCGGGTATTTCATACTATAAGCAATGAAGTGAGCAGACTTAGTCAATCGATCCACAATTACCCAAATGGTGTCATGATTCTGCTGTGACCGGGGTAACCCAACTACAAAATCCATGGTTCCCATTTCCAACCTGGAACAGGTAGTGAATGTAACAATCCCAAGGGCCTCTGATGTTCGGCTTTCACTTGCTGACACGTCAAACACTTAGATACGAATTTGGCTACGTCCTTCTTCATACCTTTCCACCAGAAATTTCTCTTCAAGTCCTTATACATTTTTGTTCCTCCTGGGTGAACTGCAAACCTTGACTTATGTGCTTCTTCCAGAATATCTTTTCTTAAATCTCTACCATCTGGTATACATAATCTGTCTCATACCGGCATTTGGGCCCACTTTAGTTTACAACATTTTTTCAAATTTCAAATTCAAATACAAAGAGACACCACTTATTTTTTTAAAGGAAAATTAAGAAACCATTTTAAAAGCAAACCGATCTTTTTGCGAAACTAGAAATTCTAGGTCCGGGGATTATGGAATGAGAGGGGAAGGAGCCCGACAGACTAAAAAACCCCCTCTCATCCTATCTCGTGATAGGCCACTACTCAACATCCTTTTTAATCAAATTAATAATCTAAGCATGCCCTCAACTAATACAAAGATATAAGTTTACATATCACAAGCATGTCAAAAGGGTGCAAAATTGCTAACGGTAAAATATCATTCATAAGCCACATAATTCAAGTACCAAGCAAAATGATGTGCAAGTAGGGAACTAGAGAACTTACCCGGGATTCAGCCGCGAAATGGGAAACGTGCAACGCATACAAATAAATCCTAACCTCTTCTCGTGCCATCTCTCTTCTCACTAACTTTGTGTTTGCTTCTTGTGCCATCTCTCTTCTCGCTAACCTTACGGTAGAGTCTCTGTACCAAACTGTGTTTGTAGCTGATTCTAACTTTTACCTACAAACATTTTATTCTTTTATTTAAATTTCAAAATAAAAAAAAAAATTCTTTATTTTGTCATTTTGCTTGCAAATGCTTTTTAAGAAATTTTCATAAATGACCCATATGTCATGCGGATGCAATGCATGTGTGCGTGTATGCCTACTCTATATGTCAAAGAAAGAAAATTCTAATCCTAACACATAGACACGTAAGCACACAAAATCCTCTTCCATATCAAGTGCGCCAACTTCTCCTTTTCATTGTGATCCTCATTACCCTTTCATTAAAAAAAAGGCTTTGAAATTTATTTGGAAAGATTTTTCTTAGATCTTTTAAAAACAATTTTTTCGAGAATGCTTTTGAGAATGAAAATATTTCTCAACAAAGATAGTCAGGTTGAATCTTCACTTTTGAGACTCATTTTGTAAAGTACCTCTTTAGAAGGCGAGATCTTTGAAAATAATTCACGGGGATTCTTCTTTTGAAAACGGGGGGTGTGAAAATCTATCTTTAACAAGGCTTGGTTTAGAACCTTAATCAAGTCACCTTCAAAGGTTTTGAAAGCGTGATTTTCCGGAAAAACCCTGGGATAAAGATGGTAAAAATCCTTTTTCTTCCTTTTTTTTTTACAAAGATGGATTTAAATTCTATTGGATAGGAGGATCACATGATCGGATTATCGCCGTACTTCCTATGAATTTGGATATATACAAGGTCAATGATGATTAGCTAAGCATGATATAAGAGATGTAATCTTATAATAAAGATTTGGCATGTTCTCAAATGTCATAAGACATGAAGAGGAATTGCTCAAAAGTGATTCAGAGGTTACACATCTTTTATCAAGTAAGCATCGTCATCATCTCAAGTAATCCCTTTCGGGCATACAAAACCCCTTAGTACATAAATCCTAATCAAGAATTGATTTCCTAGGATCGAAGGGTTCTATAGAAGCTATCATGCAAAGGTCGGGTTTTGGTCAAATAAGGGACCCTTGACACACACCCGATAGGATGCTTCATATACCAACACATGGTACAAGATCAAGGGTGATCACATAGCCCCATGATGGCTTGACCGACCGGGTTGCCCCGAGCCTCCAAGGTCATAGTTCCGTGCAATCGACTGGCGAGACATGCAAGTGTAATGCAACGGGCACACAAAAATTTATTAATTCGATTAAAAGAATGCTTTCAAGTCTAATCCTCGAGTGAACCCAAAATAAAAAATTCTAGTCTGCGAAACCAAAGATTTTGGGTTCGGTCCCCAACAGAGTTTCCAGATTGTGGATACCGGCATTTGGGCCCATTTTAGTTTAAAGCATTTTTTCAAATTTCAAATTCAAATACAAAGAGTCGCCACTTAATTTTTTAAAGGAAAATTAAGAAACCATTTTAAAAGCAAACCGATCTTTTGCGAAACCAGAAATTCTAGGTCCGGGGATTATGGAATGAGATGGGAAGGATTCCAACGGATTAAAACACCCCCTCTCATCCTATCTCGTGATAGGCCTCTACTCAACATCCTTTTTAATCGAATTAATAATCTAAGCATGCCCTCAACTAATACATAGATATAAGTATACATATCACAAGCATGTCAAAAGAGTGTAAAATTGATAATGGTAAAATATCATTCACAAGCCACATAATTCAAGTAGCAAGCAAAATGATGTGCAAGTAGAGAACTAGGGAACTAGAGAACTTACCCAGGATTCAGCCGAGAAATGGGAAACGTGCAATGCATACAAAGAAATTCTAAGAAATGGTCACTATACCACATATACACATAAGGCAAAACCTAGTCTAAGGTGTCGCATATGAAGTCGAAAATCAATTAAAATCAAGGAATGAAATAAACTAGAGAAGGAGTTGAGAAATTGTACCTCAAATGCGCTACAAAACAAAGATTAGTACACATACCCTGATCAAAGATATCAAATAATCAACCCTAAGCTTCTAGCTTAAATCTACCAAGCATGGAAAGAATTGATAAAACTATGAATTCGTTTTGATTAGTTGGAGCCATAGTACCTCTATAGATATACAAGTCTCAACTACGAGCTAATGTAATATCCATATAGGGGTTCTATAATCCCAACATGCTCATAGGAAATCCATGTTTATGTTCAATTATGTTCAACTAAGTCCAATTTTATCTAAGAACTAGCTCTAATCATAAGCGTCAACATACATGAATGAATGAATGAATATGAACAAGAATGAGATATGAATTTATTCACAAATTTGGACCACTTAGACTCTGGATTTAAGCTAAATTATCATTATTCAAGACATGATTTGGGTTCCAAGACATTACGAAACCATTTAAGGTAAAATCAATGAGACTAGACAAAAATAGTGATTGTTTCTCATAAATTACAAAGAGCAGACCTGACTTTCAAAAATAGAAAAACCACACTTACAACGGTTGGATCTTAATGAATTTTGGATATGATATGCCTCTGTGAGTTTAGTTTCTAACCCAAAAAGAAAATCAAGGTTTGAACGGTTAGATCTCTGGGAATATGGAAAAAACTAGACATCACTCATGAATCTGCAACTCTCTGTCCAGAGATCTTGTATGATTTTCTAAAAATAGTCAAAAAATGAGAAACACTTAGATCTTTCTAGGGTATCTTCCTAACACATTAAATGACTTATAAAAAATTATTAGAGGCCAAGAAAGTTTGATTAAGGTTCTGATATATTAATTTTAAAATGGACTTACTGTTTTGGAATTTTGGACAAAGAGTTGCTTGTTTTGAAATCACAAGACCAAACCATCTAAAACATGGAATTTCATCAAAAGAAAAATCACAGAGGTACTTAAATGAGTTATGAACATCCTCCAATTAGTCTTATCCAATTCCAATGAACCATGATTTTATAAAAAAAAATCTTTGATCACAGTTGGTTTATGGATTCACTGCACCTTTGTTAAATTGATGTTCACATTTCGAATCAAACTTGATCCATGATTCTAGAGAGAACTAGGATCAAGTATGACTATGATTATTGGAATAAATAATGAAACATGAAAAGGTTCATAGATTTAGCCTTAATGGATTTCCATCATAGATCTCATAGCAAGAGAATCCTAAGGTCTTACTTAATCTCATGAATTTTGAATATAAACTATGAAAATCTACATCTAATTCCTCTCTCAAACATATGATCCTTGAGGAATATAGAGTCATGACATCCTAATCCCCTCTCAAATTAATGGTCCTTGGAGACTAAATGAGATCAAAATTCACATAAACCTCCATGGAATATAGTATGAATCCCATAAGATTCTTAGTGATGAGATTCAAATCATGAGTTGAGATTTGAATCCCACTAACTATTTGTAGACATGACTATAGTTTTCCTTAATCTCCATATGAATCATGAGATCATAGGAAACTAAGGAATTGAATTCAAAAAGGACTCAAAGGAATACATAAAGTTTTATGAATCTCGAAAAGAAAATAGAAATGAAGAATCAAAGTTTACTTAGAGAAATTGGAACACAAGTTCTTCAAAATCAAACTTATCTTAAACCCAAGGCATCAATTAGATCCAAATTAATGAAATATTATGAGATTCAATCACAAGCTCTAAGTGGTGTGTGGTGAAATGAGGTAGGAAGAGAGGTTTTGAAAATGTGTAAAGATCCTAGAACTATGAACTTGTGATTGAATTTGCCCAATTCTATCAAGGATTGAGAGGTTACCTCTATGATCTCAAAGATTTCTTCTATCACTTGTGAAGCTCTTCCAAAAATCTTCAAATTCTTCTCCTATTTCAAATTCTTCAGGAAAACTCTCCTTTTCTCTTTCAATTCTCTCTATTGTATATATATCTCTTGTATATCTCAATTTTTTTTGAAAGGTTAAGTGAAAATTTCCAATAATGGAGATGAAGGTCTGTTTATATAGACCAACATTACAAGGTTAAATAGGTAAATTTGGGTGAAAACCAATGTGCAAAGTTTTCTTCTAGAACATGTGAGAAAAGCAGTCTGTTACAGCACCCGGTACTCGACGACTTGCCTGCGGCATTTGCTGAGTGTCGGGCGGCACTCACTGACTGCCGGGTGGCACTCAGTGAATGCCGACGCGACACTCAGTGAGTGTCGCCTGCTTCGCCGCGTGCCGCGGCTAACAGAATTCTTGCCTTCTTTTTAATTTTCAAAATATATATTAACATAAATTTAACTATTTAGTAAAGTATATACTAATGTACTTATATTTGTAATGTACTTCATTAGAATATACCCATATGCATGGTATATATTCTAATATATCATTTTATTTCTTTCTTTTTTTCTTTTCTTTTCTTCTATCCTTTTCTCTTTTCGTTTCAAAACTTATTTTCATTTTCTCTCTCTCCTTTTTTTAGGATAAATCACCAGACTGACTTTCTCATACGTTCTTTAACGTTCGGGTTTTTCCTGAATACCCAATTTCTCTTTATTTTTTATTTTGAAACTTGGTTCAAAAAATCTTTGAAGAATTTGAATTCTCTAGAAAAACTTCGAATTTCACCAGTCATCGTCATTATTGGTCTTGTAGAGGTAACCAATCCTTGGATTTGACGTTTGGTCAAAATCGGGGTGTCTACAGCACCTATGTCCTCCATCAATCCCCACTTTTCATTTTGTCGGGTCCTTCTCTGACATCTTAACAAACAATGTCTGAAACTTTTCATCTTTTTTCTGTGCTTCAATGATGCGGTGATTCATGTCCAATATTGCATTCTAGACTTCTCGATTTTATTCTTATTGGATGCGAATTACCACATAAATCGGGAGATTTAATGGATAAATTGTACTTTTGTTGATCTTATTTATTGCTCACTTGTTGTTAATAAAAATCTATTTCTTGTAGGATTTGGGAACTTGTTCAAAGAGAAAACCAATCCCGTTTGGTTTTTATCTCATAAAAAGGGGAAGGAGACATTTCAGCAAAGGTGGATCGATCCGGCCTTACACTGTAGATCGATTCACAGATTTGAAGGAAACTACTACCCAGAATTTCAATATCGAATCATCCGACCTCAAAGGATGGATCGATCTGGGTTCTAGAAGAAAGATTATGCTGGCCCAAATGATTATCGGATTGATCCAGCCCTAAGCCGAGGATCGATCCGCCCCTGCTGTGTTTTTCCCTCTTTTTAATTACAAGTTACCATTTGTGTAGGGGATATAAATAGAAAGAAATGATTTTTGTAAAGGCATCTTGCATTTTATTTTCATCTATCATTTTCTCTTAATTTGGGAAGCCCCTTTGGGTTCCCTTCCATTTGCTTTCCATTGTTATAAACTTGAAGATTTCATTGAAGTTGTAATGGCTTGGTATATTTTCTATCTCTTTTATGTTGATGATATTACTATGTTTTCTACTATTAGTTAGATTTACTTAGGTTGTGGATCATGAACTCTTGGATTTAATGTTGTAGCATTTTTAGGGTTCATTTGTGTAGGATTCAAAACTAGGGGCTTCATCTTATTTTCCTTGCATCTTTGATTGTCAAAACTTAGACTTTGAATCCTACCTTATGTATTTCATATGGAATATTATGTAACCTTGTGTTTTGCACTCCATATTTTTGATAAATATTGTGTGTGTGATTTAAAACTTGGAGTCTTCATCTTTGATGTCTAGCATCTTTGTGTAACAACCTGTATTTTCATTTAATTAACTGTATTTGCATTTTCATATTTAATATGCATTGACTGCTTTTATTTTAATTACAATTCTCATGTGTTAAATCTTGTTACTTGTTTTATTTCTTGTCCAAATTCTTTTGGGGTCAAATTGAAATTTTTATAAAGTTAGTAATACTTGTGTTGAATTTCATAACTGTATTTCAAAACGGTGAAAATGAATTCTTTTAACTCAAGCTGTATTTTATAAAATCGGAGAATTATTTCCCACGTTAAAATGAATTTTCTGTATTTTTATGGTGAACACTGTGCCACTAAAATATCAGTTTATGTTCAGAACTGTCTGCACTGCATTAAACTTACATAGATTTTGGAATGGACGTAAAGCTAGATTAGACTTTTGCTTTATTTTCCATTTATGGAAAGTAATAATTGAATAGGTTTTGTTTGGTTATTACATTTGGATATGTACATTTCTAGTGCTATAAGTCTAAATTCCCAAACACTTCATCTTGGCCCCTACTATCCTATAGCACCCCTTCAAATCCTTCTACAGCTGATTATACACATACACGTATGTATAATTGCTGTGATTTAGGCATTTATGTGTTTATTAGATTTAGTTGAGTATAGAAGATTTTACTTGGAGGCCAAGCTCAAGGTTTGCTTATATACATCAACTACACTCTCACACAAGGATACTCTGCACAAAACTATTTTCAGAGAGTGAGAGAGAGAAAGTTTTCACAAAGAGTCCACAGAATTTATAGGGAGAGATAGCTTGTGTTCTTCATAGCCAAAGCTTGATTTGGGTTACTTATTTTGATTCTTTCTCAACATATTCTCATCTCTTCATCTTTGATATCAGTGAGTATTATCAACTCACTCGGAATGAAATTCATATTGTATTTACTGTTTGTGTAGCTTAATTTGTGATCACCATTTATGAAATTACGTTTGAATTTTCATAGCCTGAAAATCTTAATTTTCTAAACTTAATCAAAATCTGTTTTTATAGATAATTAGGAAGGATTTCATATCATAGGTGCTATATTTAAAGTCTTAGAGCCCAATTCATTCATATGGAAAAGTATAATAGAAATTAAGTTTTGACATCTTTTGATTTTTCATAAAATTCGAGAGCTACGGATTGAATCATGTTAAATTGATCGTAAATTCTTAATCCTTGCGGAAAAATGAATAAATCCATATATTACTTGTCAAATTTACTTCGGAATTGCAAAATGGGTCAAAATGGGTTTCAAAACTGAAACAAGAGAAGTTCAACGAAGAAGACAAAGTCTCTGCCTGAACTCGCGAGCGAGGGTCGCGCGAGCAGCCCGCGCGTGCGACCTATATATTTTTTGACACTTAGAAAAGTTTTATAAGAAAAAATGAAAAATTGGCATATCGCGCGAGTAGCCCGCGCACGCGACCTGGCAGTTTTTAGTTTTTGTTTGCTTTCTGCTAAAGGACTGTTTGGAATAACTTTTAAAGGCAGTTAAGGTTCTGTTTGGGAATTTTATTAAATCAGAATACTATTTACTACGTCTGGATTATAAAAGCGATAAACTACGACTTAATATGTACGTTGTTCCTATTTCTAGTTGTTTACACTTTCTGTATAAAGCTTCATGACATTCATGTGGACTCAGTGGTACATGCATGGTGAGTGTTGGTCAGTGTGGAAAAGAGTATGTGGTTGAGATTGTGTTGTGGATACTTCCTGGTAATTGTGTACCAAAGTGTGATATTTTGAGATCGCGGCTAAAGTATCTTTGAAATACGACGGTGACAAAACTAGACACTCCCTGGCACCCATGGTAGCGCTAAAGTGTGTGACGCCGAACTTGGACATTCCCTAGCACCCATGTAGTTCTAAAGTATGGCCTACGGACACTCCCTGGTACCCGAGTCTGGATACTGCGTGAGGTTTCCTCTGGTATTTGCGAGGCGAATTAGGTACTAAAGTGTGAGGCATTGGACACTCCCTAGTACCTCGTTCTAAAGTGTGAGGCAAATTGGACACTCCCTGGTACCCCTGTGCTAAAGTGTGGTCATCTTAATGTTTCAAAGATACTGAAGTGAGAGAGTTGGGTGTGGTGTTGTCGAGAGAAAAGAGTTGGTAAGATGGGAATGGTTATATTGGTCTCATACACGGTCACATGTTTTATGAATTGAAGGTTATAATGTTATCCTTACGGTTTTATCAATTGAACTCATTTCTATGGTTAACTTGTTGATTTATGAAACTGAAAAAAAAATTGGAAAATAGTAAATGAGTATGTATTACATTCGAGCATATGTTTTTAATACTCACCAGTTTCTTAAAGCTGACGGCGTTGATGCGTCCTGGACATTCATGTCTAGGCTTTTCAGGTTATGATTGGGCTGAATAATATGACTATGCGAACTGAGAAAAACCACCCGAAGAGGAAGTTATATATTTTAAGTTATGAACTGTTATTGTAATAAGGATGACTGTAATAGATAGATATTATTTTGTTTCCAGGCGGAGTATGCCTTAGTTAATCCCGTGCGGTAAGTACTAAGTTAGAAAAGTTTTGTAAGCCTTGATTTCTCTACTTTGATTTATGGTTTTATGTTGTTCGACGTTTGGGACTGAATCGATCCTTCAGACTGTCACGACCTACGGGTCCATAAAGGAAATTAAACGCTTTCCATATTTATGCTACGTCGGGGCATGACACTTTGATTATACAAACTCTTGGGTTTTAAATACTACCTTTTGAAGGCTTCATAGGTGATTTGTCCACTAAGTAGATTAGTTAGTGTACGGTGGACAAATTATTCGGATTAGAAGCCATGGAGGCTTCATCTTGTATGTCATGCATCCTGGATAGTTAAACGTTAGCTTCAAATCTATTTCTATGGAAATCTTAAAGCCCCTTTCATCTAACACATAGATGCACTCCTTGTATTTGATAATATGTCACAATGAGATGTTACCTTAGAGTGTGCTTGAAACATTAGTCCATTTCATCTTGTTGTGACCCAAGATGGGGGAGAATGATCCCAACCTGTTGCTTTTTAGATTAGTTATCATTTACCTTTTACCCTCCAAAAACCCCAAAAGACACAAAGTCTATTTTTTCCTTTTTTATCACTTTTCTTATTTCTTTCTTTTTAGCATTATAATTAGTTTCTAAACTTCCCAAACGTTGTTCTTGTATCAATCCCTGTGGACTCGACACCTTATTTCTAACATACTACGTTTTTGATAGGTTAATAAAAATACTTGATTTTGACATAATCATGTGGCTAATAAAGGTGGGCTATAAAATAAGACATCCAAAATGTTGCTCTTCTCCTTCCTCAGCAATCTGTGCATCAAACTCAGCCATTGTCCCCAATGCTCGTCATTCCCTAATCATCAAGGAGGTAATTATCCCACAAGTTTGCCAACTCAAAGCATCAGTGACCACATTAGCTTTACCAGGGTGGTATTCTAATGTGAAGTCGTAATCTTTAATTAGCTCCATCCATCTGCATTACCTCATGTTTAACTCCTTCTGCGTAAACAAGTACTTAAGACTCTTGTGATTTGAAAACAAATCAAACTTCTCACCATAGAGATGATGTCTCCGAATCTTGAGTGCAAACACTACTGCTACCAATTCCAAATCATGGGTAAGGTAATGCAATTCATTCAGTTTTAGTTGTCTAGATCCGTAGGCGATAACTATACCATCTTGTATAAGTATACACCCCAATCCTTGATATGATGCCTCACTAAAGATAGTGAACTTCTCATTAGGCTTGGGTATAGTCAGTATTGGTACTGTGGTGAGTCTCTCTTTCAACTCTAGAAAGGTGTGCTCATGCTTTTCCATCCACTCAAATTTCTGAGCTTTCTTAGTCAGTCCGGTCAACGGAGCTGGTATCTTGGATAATCCCTCAACAAACCTCCGGTAATAACCCACAAGTCCAAAGAACTCCTAACCTCTATAGGGTTGGTCGGTCTAACCCAGTTTGAGAAAGCATCTGTCTTGGATGAATCAACAGAAATTCCTTTGGATGATACCTTGTGTTCCAAAAATTTCACTTCTTGCAACCAGAACTCACACTTACTGAATTTGGCATACAAGTAGTGGTCCTTGAGCGTTTGCATCATAATCTCGTGCTCTTCCTCTGACTTAGAATAGATCAGAATATCATCTATGAAGACGATGACAAACTAATCCAAATAAGGCTTGAACACTCGATTCATCAAATCCATAAACACAGTAGGAGCATTCGTCATTTCGAAAGGCATTACCAAAAACTCATAATGACCATATCTAGTTCTCAAGGCAGTTTTAGGTATGTTTTCTTTCCGTACCCTTAACTGATGATATATAGACCGTAGATCTATCTTGGAGAATATTATAGCTTTCTGTAGTTGATCAAACAAATCATCGATTCGGGGTAAGGGATATTTAGTCCTGATAGTCACTCGATTCAGTTCTCAGTAGTTGATACATAGCCGAATTGTTCCGTCCTTTTTCTTCACGAATAATAGTGGTGCTCCCCAAGGTGATGTACTTGGACGTACGAAACCCAAATTCTCAAGTTTTTGAAATTGTTCCTTCAATTCTGACAGTTCAGCGGGGCCATTATGTAGAGAACTTTAGTTATTGGTGCAGTTCCTGGTATAACTTCAATACAGAACTTTATACTTCTCTCGGGTGGTAAACCAGAAATATCTTGAAATACTTCTTCGAAGTCCTTGACTAGAGCTATAGATGACACTGTCACTTCTGTACTCACGACTTTGATATTCACTAAGCATCTTATGAGGAACATATCTCCCAAAGGGTTATACTGGAAATCAAAGGATTGATTCCCATTGTCGGAGAATGTAATTCTTTTCCTCGCACAATCCAATTTTGCTTGATTCTAAGCAAGCCAATCCATCCCTATGATTATATCAAACTCCTTCATCGATAGAATAATCAACCTTACAGGGATTTCATGGTCTCCTAGTTGTAGGGGACAATCCTTGAACACATGTCCTAACTTGACTATGGCTCCTAATGGTAAGTTAGCCTTCAAAGCCTTATCTAGACGGTGGGGTAGAATACCCAATCTCTGATTGGTCTTAACAGATATGAATGAAAGTGTGGCACCTGTGTCAAATAAAACTTTACCATGTGAGTTAAACAATGTTAATCTACTATCCACCTCTTGCTGTTCGGGTTGCTCTTCTTCATAGTTTCCCTCTTTATAAAAAGTTTCATCATACCCAGCAACATAAGGAATAATAGCATATAATCGAGTCTGACCCTGTTGACCATAAGTCTCTCGTTTAGGAGTAGTGTAGTACTCAATGATGTGACCAGTTTCACCATAGTTATAGCACACTATATCCTGACGGTCATTGCGCTTAGGTGCTTTGCAGTCACGATCCAAATAACTGAGGGTGCCACAGTTAAAGCATTTTTCAGCACTTCCTCCATCTCCTGCTCAGGGCTAAGCTGTATAGGTATTAGCTTTGGGTTTCTTACTCCCATCGAAATTCCACTTTTGCCCCTGGGCTCGATTCGTAGGTGGCTTATTCCCGATATTACCTCTCTGAGGCGGCCGGAAGTCAAATTATTTGCAGTTCGCACAATCATCTTCTTCTAGATTAGTAGTCAAGCCAACTAGTACTCCCTCATGTGGTCGATAGTCAGGCAACGAATATGTGGTGTCAGTCCTTAATTATACTTGCATGTTTTCTTCTCTTCCGTATCAACCATATGACGAGCGAAACGAGACAGCCTTTCGAACTGCGTAGTGTATTCCTGCACAGATTTATTCCCTCAAGACATATCCATGAATTCCTTCCCCCTTCTGTGCCTCTCAGTAGGTGGCAAGTACTTTTCCAAAAAATCTCTCCTTATATATAGTTCAAGTCATCACCACAGCATCTTCATTCTTGATGGTGGCTTTTACTGAGTCCCGCCAATCTGCAGTGACATCAGTTAGTTGAAAGGTAGCAAACCTCCTCTTTTCTAAATCATTACACTGAACTGCTTCAAGTACACGGCCCATCTGCCTCAACCACTATTCAGCCTTCCAGGGTTCTGCAGTTCTCACAAACTATTCGGGTCGCAGTGCACGGAATCTCTCCAACAGTTTGTCTCCTGTTTGGCAGTCATGTCGATTTTTATTAGGATTCCCAATCCTTTTGAGGTGTCGGACAAATGCCTCAAACATTCCTGTGGGGTCGGTAGCCAAAGGCGCCTCCTCGATCAGATTCCTATTCCTCCTTGGTCTTCTAGCCATTCTATATATATCATAACGATCAAAGAATTAGGATCATGAATCATTATCATAATACAAATCAGTTTAGACTACAACAATATCCAAGAATAGTATTTTCCACATATAACTTCATGTCAAGTGGTTACATCAAAAGGTATGATCAGTTTAGTATCTACCCTATCTATATGGGTTGGGATATATATCGTCTATTGTTTGAGTTAATACAAAAAATATGGGGTCATCGCCCTATAGCTAGATGCATATAATTACAATTGCAAAAACGTAGGGTCATGCATTAATATAGTTAATATGTATAGAATTATATCTAACATATCAAGCTTCTCCATAAGTATCCATCAAAAGGTCCAACGAGTCGATGGGGGTAGAAACGCTAGACCTGAAATGGCTCCATCACAAAGAAGCTACTACTCTACGAGGCTGGTGATGGAGCATGATCTATAACATCAACCTCGACTAATACCTCTTCTGGAAAATCTAGTATAAGTTCCAGCTCTTACTCGAGGTTGTCAGTAAAGTCATACAAACCCATACCCTCCTCCTCATCCTCGTCATCCTCCATAACAAAAGGGGTCGCAATGACAACTCCGCCGTTACTACCTTCAACAATGGGAACTACCGGAGCCTCCGCTGGAACAACCGGTGGGGGTATAGCTAGGTGTGTAAGGTGAGCCTACACGATATAAATCTCCAAGGGAAGGTAGAAGGCATCTCTATTAACCAACCGAACAATATCTAACAGAATTAACCGCTGAGCCTCTACGAAGTATAAAAGCTCTAGACGAACCCAAGATAAATCAACCAATCCCACTACGTGGACTTTGTGCCACAAATCCAACTCTACTGTTGATGCTGCCTGCTGCTCTATCGCGGTATGGTATAGCCCAACAAAAGTTGAAACCACTGCACCTGGTGTAACCCAGTGTCCTCTGAATGAGTCTGATACAAATAGTGGTTGGACTGGATCCATACCTGACAAAAGGCACTAACTTATATTAAGTCTAATCTTAAAAGAGATAATCTTAAGCATTTGGAATGCAGGTTTGTCCTCCTGTCGTATCATCAGGTGTGCGAAGCTTAAACTAGACGAATGTGGAATTGGGTCTATACTCGTAAACCCTAACCTGGCTAAACTGTTTTGATAACCTGGCTTTGATACCACTAAATCCTGTCATGCCCCGACGTTGCATAAATAAATAGGGAAAATATTTAATTTCCTTTATGGACTCGTAAGTCGCAATAGTTTGAAGGATCGATTCCGCCCCAATTGTCAAACAGTATAATAACTTATATCAGAGTAAGAGCAATCAAAACTTATAAAATTTTTCAAAGATAATACTCATTACATCACGTGGGAATCTTAAGGCACAAACCACCTTGCAAAAATATATTAATATCTATTACATCAATTCTTTTTGCAAATTCAATTTATAAATAAAAGCAGAACTTAAATCATTTCGCTTCACGAGTAGTTGTTCTCAATTCGCATAATCGCATTGTCCATCTTGATCATAACCTGAAAAGCCTAGATATAAATGTCCAGGGCGCATCAACACCATCAGCTTCAAGAAGCTGGTGAGTATTAAAAACATATGCTTGTAATGTAAAACATACTTTCTTACCATTTCTGTTTCACAGGTTCATTATTCAACATGTTAGAAATACATGAGTGAATTCGTATTTAAAAAGAAACAAAAGATCAACATGATAATATTCAATCAATACCACATATGACTATGCATGAAACAATGCAGCTAACTCATCTTACTGACTTTTTTACCTCGACTACGAAACCCAACACAAACGGTTCCCCTGAACCACCGACCCACGGCCGTTAGGTTTAGAATGTCTGTAGATATGTCTACTGTATCCGAGTCAGCCTGGACGTACCTAGACATTCAAGGTTACAATAACCTAATCGATCTACCGTATCTAAGTCAGCCTGGACATGATTAGACTGGCCTGTCATATCCGAGTCGACCTAGGCTCAATCCTTCTTAATTAACCTGTCGTATCTGAGTCGACCTGGGATAATTAAGGCTATAACATAACGCTGATTGGCCTGCCATATCCGAGTCGACTTGGACTCAACTCTTCCCAATTAACCTGCCGTATCCGAGTTGGCATAGGATAATTCGGGTCGTAACTCACATAACACATTCTCTCGACTCTTCTCAACTCACCAACACACCCCATGCATGTCAACTCAACTCTAATATGTATGTCACATGACTGATGCGGGCAATACATAATTACTGGAAAGTAACAACAAACGATCATACGAGAAATCAAGTCTTTTTAACTTAATCTTTTAAAACAGATTCTAAAATAATTTATTTCCCAAACAGTGCCTTAACAACCTTTTAAAACTTTTTCAAACAGTTCCTTGTATGAAAACAGACAAAAACCATAAAAATATCCAGTCACACGAGCAGGTCGCTCGTGAGGGCCGCGCGCACAATACGCGTATTTTTCACTTTCCTTTTGAAATTTTCCAGAATAGCATAATTACACAGGTCGCGTGAGCGGGTCGCTCGTGCAAGTCGTGCGAGCGCGGGTCTACACACGAAAAAGTGCAGAGACTTCTTCTTCTTCGTTTTCTCCCCTGTTTTGATTTTCTGGACTGGTTTTACCCATTTCAAAATCCGAATTCAAACATGTCATATAATTATGGTTCTCTCCGTTTTTCTGCGATGATCGCGAATATGTGATCGAATTAAACAAATTCGAGAAATTTGAACTGTAACTCTCGAATTTTATGTAAAACCAAGAGGTAACGAAATTTCATTTCTAATATACCTCGCGATATGGATAAATTAGGTTCTGTAATTTGAAGCATAACTTCTAGGGACTAAGACCTTTCATAATCATCTTACATAACGAATTTTGGTTTACATTTTTCAAAATCACCATTTTCATGTTATGAAAGCTTAAAAACGAAATTCAACAATGGCACCACATAATCAAGCTATATAAACTGCAATTAAAGTATAGATTACATTCTAAGTGAGTTTAGAATGCTCACTATGATTGCGATTAAGAGTGTATATTGAGAAAGATAGTAAAATAGGAAACGCAATATAAGCTTTAGCTATGGAGTTGAGAAGCTTTCTCTCTCTCTCTCTCTCTCTCTCTCTCTCTCTCTGGAATATGCAGAATGTGTCTAGTGTGAGAGTGTATATGAGTTATGTGTAGAAAATCAAATGAACTACTTGGAGCCCAAGTTCATTCATCAACACTCTACAAATTCTAATTTATTTATCTTTTATGTTTTATGTGTATTCATATGTATAAACACATGCAGCTCCTGTACATATATGTTTTGAGCTGAAGATCAAATTCAAGAATAGGGGTTGCTAGGGAATAGTAGGGGCCAAGTTTAGATGTTTAGCAAATTATTTTATAGCACTAATACAACACACTCAATGTAAACATTGCCAAACAAGGCATAACAAGTTGTCTAGGAATTTCTTAGAGTGTTTGGGAAAAGTAGCTTATGGTAAGATATTAATACACACATATGTAGCATTGCCAAACAAGCCTAGCATAATGATTGGAAAAATTAAATGAGCTAAAAGCAAATGTCATGTCCTAATTTGATGTAGATTCCAAAATCTATGGGAGTTCATCGCGGTGCGGACAGTTTTCGTTCATAAACTAGTATTTTTGCAGCGTGGTATTCACCACAAAATACAAAAAATCATATTAGCGTAGGAAATAAATTTTTGGTTGTATAAAAAATACAGTTTGAAATCACATCACAGGTATTCCTAAATTTATTAGAATTACGGTTTGACCCCACACAATATATTTCTATCAAATCATGATGAAGACAAGTAATAGAAATATAGTTTTGAAATTATATTTAGTAATTAATGAAAATACAGGTTGTTACAAAAATATTGTACGATTGAAAACTGCTTTGATATTTTAAATAAATTATTATCTTCAATTTAGCTTGTACGTATTAATATTTCTTTTCTTCTATAATTTTACTATCTAAATAGAGGATTTTTTAAAGTATCTTTAAGTACCACATGGCACTCGTAAGCTCTTAGTCGGGCACTTAAAACCAATGCGAGTGATTCTTATAGATGAGACCCACACTCGAGGACCACAAACAATGTGACTCCTCTCGTATATGGGTGGGTCTTATCACCTAAAAAAACACATTCTCACTAGTTGTAAGTGAGGAAGAACTCTCGGCAGTGAGGATGGGTGCTGCTAGGTGGGCATTCCTCGCGTGTGCATGCATGTACTCGTAGGCAACCACATGGCATTTGCAGGATTAGAATGTTTTAGTATTTTTTTCAAAAGGCCAAAAAATAAAAATATATATGTATACATATATATGTAGTCCTACAAGTACCACATGGATGCTGTCAGGGGTGGTGCCACATATGGTCGAGGGTGGACCTAGGCCCCCCCTGAAATTTTAAACAATATTTCTTTAGCTTTAAAATTTATGAGTTTTATAAATAAACCCCCCCCCCCCCCCCCCCCCCCCCCCCCCCCCCTTTAAATTTTGAAGGATACCCTATAATGTTAAAGTTTCTTCAAAGATAGATTCAGATTATATATTCAAATATCACATTTTAAAATTAACAATTAAATCACTTATCCTGAAATGGCGTCTAAAATTAATTCTACAAACTTTCTCCCTCTTTTAATTAGGGAACATATTAACCAAAAAAAATAATAGAATTGGAGAACTTTTATGATTTTTTATTTTTTTGAGGGATATTTGTGAATATTGTTGAATTTTGGGGAAAAGGATCCTCGACAACAACAGATGTCATGCCACGTGGGTAACGATCCTCGACAACCACATGGAAGCTGCTAATCCGGAAGCATCCATATAGCTTAGGTAGGGTCACAAAAAAAGGGCAATGCTAGGGGCACTAACAACTTACACTAACACTTACTAACACGCTCTATCTCTCTTCTAGTGGTGTTGTAGGGTCCACTGCGGACCCCACAGTATCACTAGGAGAGAGATAGAGTGTGTTAGTAAGTGTCAATGAAAGTTGTTAGTGTCCCAAATATTACTCTAAAAAAAAAAAAAAAAATTCCCCCCTTTTTTGGCAAAAATTGAAAAAAAATAATTTATGATACTCAAAAGTCACATGGACACTGTCGGATTGACAAAGGCCACCAAAAATCCACAGGCCGCCACATATCACCCTTGAAACACTTAAAAATTTCTCATCAAACAAATGATCACTTGAATTAGTGGTGACTGGTGGTTAAACTGGTAATCAATGTGGCCATTCCTTAGAAAACACAATACATGCTTGATGATTCATACAAACCGTACACACACGCGTACTCTCTCTCTCTCTCTCTCTCTCTCTCTCTCTCTCTCTCAATCAGAAACCTGGAAAGCATGAACAGTGGGCCGCCCTCTGACTACCACTACCACTACCACTACGCCACTACCACATTCCAAACAAATAAACAAATATATAAATATATAAATTCAAAAGGTAGACAAACCCCAAATCAAATGAGCTCCACACATCTGTTCTTGAATTCAATAACACTATTTATTTCTTTTTCTTTTCATTCCATTTGTCTAAATAAACATTAGTCCAAATCAAACCCTACAATACATATAGAAACAGGAACAAAATACCCTTACATTTCTTTTCTGCTAAATTTAGCTCAACAAACAACAAAATGCCCTCCAAAATTAGTCTAAATTCTCGCTAAATTTAGCACATGTTCCTGTCCCTAAAGTAAATATTGAACCCACATAGCTCTAAAACTATACATATGATTATAACACAAATATTTATTACAGCCAAAATATTATCCTCTAATGTTTGTACCTAATCATGATGTAGATGGCCCAGCATTGATTGGCTGTCCTTCCCTTGAAGAGTCACTGACCTTTTTCCTTTTTCTCTGTCTTGCTTTTGTTCAAACAAAGTCTTTTATAACACAAACATTAATTGTGGCTACTAAGCAGCTCTCTCACAGTTCTTATCTTCCTAACTTGAAAATTAATCATCCAAGTGTTGTTTTGTTACTGTATTATATTGCACACACACACACATATATATATATATATATATATGTGTGTGTGTGTGTGTGTGTGTAACTTCTTTAGCTTCTCTCTTCATTGTCTCTACCTGAATGTTCCACCAAACGTAGGCGTCCAAAGATCGTGTGTAGTCTCGTTAGCTACCGGGAAAGTGCTGGAAACTGGCACCAGGCATAGTCCTCGGCTTCTTAAATCTTGTTTAGGCCCTTTTTCATTGTCCTTCAATTTATCACAACTCTGCAAGGTTAATTAAAATTAATTTAATTCTCATCTATTCTGGTTTACATTATTCCCTAGAGAGGGGAAAAAAAAAATTAAGAATAAAAATTGCTACTAAGACTTGTGAATAATAATCCACCAGCCTTATTAGAGTCGATCTAAAAATTAATGTACTTAAACTAGACACTTATCAATTTACCCCTTGTTTCATAAAAGTTATTATTATTTTATTTTTTTCGGGCATATATATGAGGATAAATTTCACAGTCTGTCCTTCAAGACTTTAGGATCCCACTAATCCGTTACTGCTTTATCAAAGTAGAAAAGGGGACAAATCTCGGGTACATGCACTAATTAACCCCACATCACATGCATCAGTTTAGCTAGTCAGGGAGGTAAGCTAGGGGTAGGATTTGAACACATACCAAGCTGAAAACTTTTCATCAATCTTAAGGTCCATCCCTCTCAACTATATATATCTTTAGCCCCAGAGAGTTTTTCGAACTATTGAACTCTTTTAGGAAAGCCAAAGGCTCGACCCAACTCAACACACAAATATTGAACTTAAAGAAATTTAATGTAGAGAAAGTTCAAAAAAATTTCACAACATTCAAAAACTTCTTTTAATAACTGGAAAGACAGGAAGAAATGGTAAAAACATTGTTGTTTATACCTGTTGGTATTGATTTGGAGCTCCATTTTTCATGTATGGAGTACTCAAAACCTGAAATTACAATACAGCGAGACAATATGTATCAATACTATATAAAAGTATTTAGATTTCTTATTTAGGGTTTTTGTAGCTAATTAATGTTGGTTGTTTGAGGAAGTAGATGATAATGGAACATACATTGACTTGATCATGGAGGAACTTGATGTACTCTATAGCTTCATGAAGAACCGATGCAGTATCAGTCTGAAAAAATCAATTACATTGTTTAAAATTATATTAAAGCCTAGTTTTGATGATCCCATGAAAAAAAAAAAAAAAAAAAAAATTCATTTCACAAAAAGTAGAGAAGAAAAATCCAAAATTTTACCTTTCCAAAAGGTGAAACCAATTGCTGGAGGGCAGTTATTCGGTCCCCTAGCTTCTCTTTTCTGACCTGTTCACAAATGTTGGTACAAATTCTAGTCCATTACTCGTTTGGATAAAATTGATTTTTCAAAGTAATTAAAAAAGCTTGATCGAAGCTTTCGATCTCTTTACTCAAAAGCTTGATAAAAAAAATTTTATAAATCTTACTTTAAAAGTTGGTAATGGCGATGGGGTTTCAATTCTTGGCCTTTTGAATGCTGGTTCAATGCTGCTTTTCTTCACTGAGGAGCTTGAGCTCGAGTCACGAACTTCTTCACTATTGGGCTGGAATTAGAAATTAATTACAAGATTATTAATTAGTACTCCCAAAACCCTAGATCAATATTTTAGATATATATATATATATATAGAGAGAGAGAGAGAGAGAGAGACATAAAAATGCATGTATGTATTTTTACCTTTGTAGTGAGGTTAAGGAAATTGGGTTTGTCTTCAAACGTCGAACCGAGAAATTGTGATTGAGTTGAAGGAAAAAAACTTGCCCGTATATCGTCTAGAGCTGCAGCATTGGATTTCCAGAAGGGTACTGTGGTGTTGTTTTTCAGCTGAAAATGATTTGAACTTTGTTGTTTTGTCACTGAAGGCCTTAAATTGGGAGAGAATTTTGGAAATGATGAAGAAAATTCATTCATATTTTCCGCGTAATTCGTTGTAGATGTATTGCTCATCAACTGGTTGGTATATAAAGATTGTTCATTTGGTTCATGAGGATCTGTATCAAATAGACTTTGCAGCAATTTTGAAGGGAAACTAGAGTTCAAACTTGGTTCATCTAATGAAAAGCCTTGATTCATGGGTTTGAACCCATTAAAAGATGAGTCTTGGCCCCCAACTAATGATAAATTATTATTTGAACTCCTATCTTTTTCAATTTGAGGACAGTTCAATATCTCGCTAATTTGTTGCAAATAATTCAATCTCGAGTTCATGTCTTCTTGTAGCATGGGATGATGATAATTGCTCTCGGATCTTCCACTACTGCGACTACAAATTAAAAAGATTGAAAGCAAAATGAGAAAAAGAAAAAAGACTTAATTGATCAAATTTGGCTTCTTTTTTGCAAATTGATTCAAATAGGTAATTAAAAAAAAATTATTTTTTTAATTTTATATGGTGGCCGTGTAAGTTTGGAATTAGGTCTTGTGGGTTAAAACATGCACCAAATATTAATTGAAATTTTGTTACATAAAACATATAGCAAATAATAATATATATATATATATATAAGAACAACTTTATATATATATATGTACTTACAGTAAAGTTTGGTTCCAATCTGAGCCTAGTTGATGAGGTTTTTGGATGTCTTGGAACACCATAGACCCATCTGAAACTGAGTCAGACTCATCACTAGACTTTGCTTTCATATCCACTAACTCACCTGACCATCCAAAGCTTGTGATATCACTCATGGTTGATGAATAAGGTGATGATCCAAACATGGCTCTAGAAGAATTCCACCAATTTCCACCACAAACCCCAGTTTGGAATTCATCTGCCATGGCTAGCTACTATATACCTCTCTCTCTCTCTCTCTCTCTCTCTCTAATTCTTCGTCTTGTTAATTTGTTGATCTTCTCTTCTTTCCAGCTTTGGCTTCTATAACATGAATATTTTTGGCTTGTAATGAAAGTGAAATTACATACTAAAGTGTTATGTATATATATAGGGTTTGTGTATGTGTGTACTAAAATAGTTGGGGTGTTGTACGGACGGTGAAATTAAACTACCGGAATTTGGTTGACATTTCGAGAGGTGCTGATTAGACATAGCAAAGAGCATTTTTCATTTATCACACACCACGCCTAGATAAATAAATAAATAAATAAATAAAAGAAAGAAAAGGAATTGCCTTTTTAATCGAATTTTGTCCTTTTTAATATTGTTTTTATTCTCCTCTACTTTACTAATTCTATACGTTTATTTATTTATTTAATATATTGAATACACAAATAGGTATAAATTTATGTTTCTTGCAAATAAAGGGCTGTGCTGTGGAATGATGGTAGTGTTCGATCTCGCTGCCACGTCATTGTATTGGATTCTTTTTCGTTTGAAATCTAACGGTGGACATTCTTTATTCGGAGAAACGGAATTCAAGTGACTATTACCACTTTTTCTATCTCACGGTTCATTATGAATCGATAATTGAGGAGCGTAGATTAGGTGTATAATATAACTTATATAAGGTACCATCATATATATATATATACAGTTCTTATTTAATGAGGATTCCCTCATTTTATAAAATGCACACCCCTTACTTTTTTCTCTATTCATGTCTCTCTTACCTATTTTACCTCTCATAGATTTCAATTTTTTGTTGAGTTGAAAGAATTTTTTGCTAAGTTGGGGAAAGAATTCCCTGGAAATAGGGGGCTAGATGAATTCATACAAACCCTTATTGAGAGAAAAGTGAGAGGTGTGCATTTTATAAAATGAGGGAGTCCTCATTAGATAAAAACTGTATATATATATATTTATTTATACATATGTATCGTATACAAGGGTCTGAATTCTTACATGCTAGAATTTATAGTTGAGAAGTGTTAGGCCACATCCCAAACCACACCCCAAATCACATTATAAGCTTTAAATGCATGTACTCTGTGCTGTTTGAATTTTTTACACTTTTCTGTGCACCACTTACACAACACAGGGTACATGTATTTAAAGCAAGGGTGTGGTTTGAGGTGTGGTTTGGAGTGTGTGCCTAGCATTATTGTTTATATTTACTTATATGGTGAAAACTCTTAGCTAAACAGGGTTGAGTGAACTTACCTAGTAAATATGTTTTTTAGCCTAAAAAAATCCACGGATTAGCGGGGCGCGCTGATTAGCAGGACAGTCCGTTGATTTTTTTAGTCTAAAAAATAAATTCACTGGATATGTTAGCTTAACCCTATTCACTTAAGAGCCTGACCATTTACTTATATAGGGCATGTTTGTGCGTCCTCAAATTTGAATAGAATTATTCATGATTTAAAAAAATATTTTGTTGTCAAGCGGGCTATAGCCCAATTGACATAGCATGTCTCTTCCTAATGAGGAGGAGGGAGAGGGTTTGAATCCCTACAGGGGATTCTAGTTATGTGCCCCCTAGTTATATATGTTTAAGTCGGAATGAGTGACCCTTATTGGGCTTTGCTGTGGACCAGTATGAGACTTTGGGGTTGGGTTGAGGCTGGGGTGTGCGTGTGTGTAGGATGTGCAATTCGGACCTAGGTAAGTGTTTGGATGTGGCCAATTATAAAAATTTAGCTAAGTTAAAAAGTTGTGTTTAAACTCCTAAATCATATCATAGTAAGGAACCTAGGAATGAACTACATATGGAGAAATGCAATGGTGAGTTCTATGTTTTCCTAAATAATCTCATTTCAATATTATGAAATTTTATACCGAAATGCTTTATACATAGTCGGCCTTAGCTATAGGCGGTTTTGTTCATCTTTTTACTCTTTAGGAGGGGCCCCCAAAATAATACTAAATAGGGCCCCTTTTAAAAAAAAATTGTAATATATATATTGATTCAATTGTAATAGAGTCCACACAAAACACAAGTATGTAATGTATATGCCATATTGTAATCTAGCCCCACCTTAAATATTTCATTCAATACTTCTCCGATCTTTTCATTTTCCTGTTTAGATCAACCTAAATTATTTTTTGTTTCCAAACTTAAAAATTATAAGTGGAAAGGTCTTATTATAATCATTAAAAAAAATGATGATATGAATACAAGTGGAATTAAAAAAGGGGTTGGGCTGGCCGGGAGAAAATTTTCAAAACTCACTACGTCCAATGTGGATGACAATCACTAAACCTCCCAATAATCAAAATTTTAAGGGGAAAAAAAATAAAACAAAACAAAAACTCACAAATCAAAGCTATAATATTTTTGATATAAAAATTCTAACTGCAAATATTATGTATAAATAGTCTCAAAATTTTTTATTTCGAGGACATTACCCCGAATCATTGTTTAAAGGACCCGTCTTTAAATGTTATTTGCCTAGAACTCCCCATTTGTTACGACCAGCCCTGAGTTAATAGATCGTGAATAATTTTTATTCAAATTCGTGGATGCGCAGAAATTCATAGTAAGTGTGCTAATGAAATAAAAAGTAAACAAACAATTACTTTCTCATATTGATCAACATGTAATCCCCCCCCCCCCCCCCAAAAAAAATATTAAAATATTACTCACACAATTTAAAACAATGAATATTAGCTAAAGAACGAAACGTCAATGCGTTGACTTGAGTAGACTGAAGATTTTCAAAGGCAAGTTAGGTCATTTCCATGAGCTACAAATTTCCTTGAAGAATGTAATGAAAGTGACTTTATTTTCATTTCATTTTTGCAAGTTCAGTTGACAAAGAACAATCTCAGCCCAGGGACAGTCTGCTTTGTTTATCAACTTGGAAGACTTTACTTTTTCACCACGCGTTATATATCTCATATATATACAGTCAGGCTCTAAAGAGGGCGCCCTCTTTTTATTAAAGAGAGGGCTTCTGTTTTGGCCGTTGGATCGTGTTTTCATTAAGGGCAGTTTTGTCATTTCACAGTTTTTAAACACAATCTGACGGCCAAAACAGAGGTCCTCTCTTTAATAAAGAGAGGTGGTCCTCTTTAGAGAATCTTTGCATATATATATACTACTATTTTAGGAACATATATGATATATGTGCATATTTATTGTGACCTAATATGATCAGAATCAAACTAAGAACAATTAAATACACCATGGTCTATCCAATGGTAGTGTTAATTGCTTTTGTGTAGCAATTATTCCACGATTTTTTATTCAATGCTTAACTATAAAGTTCAATGACTTCAGCTAGCAAATATTTAGAAATAACCAAAATTATCCTTATTGCTGCTGACCTTAGGCAAATATCGCTTTAAAATTGTGAGAGAAAATGATGTGACATCGCAGTGTCTGAAGACAAATATCAATGTAACTTTTAAAAAGCGAATTTAATATCTCACACACTTAAAATTCCAGAAATTTTGTTATATCTTTATATGATAAAAAATTTTGGGAGGAAAAACATTATATTTTTCTAGTATTTTCTTCTAATTCTTCTTTTTTTATTTTGGGTAGTTACTCAATGTTGCTTAAGCAATTTTATGCTAAGTAAAAGAGACTATCTAACTTTATTTTATAGGAAATTTTAGTCAAAAGTTTTCTAAAATAGATTTTTTTAGTATTAGGTTCAATCTTTTTTTTATTTTAGTGAAAAGTCTATATGTTACAAAAGTTATGTAAATTACATAACTTTTGTAAAAAAAAAAAAAAAAATTTAAACTAGTTATGCAAAATTTCACATAATAAATTTGTGTGAATTTCACATAACTTTTAGAACATAGGGATTTGATCCGATTAAGTTTCACTAGTCATGGAAATTTGACCAAACTTAAAAAAAAAAAAAAATGGAACTTTTTGCTAAATTTCGATAATTTTTATACTAACTATATGACAATTAAACCCTTGATATCTTTCTTCTTAAGATTAAGATGAGAGGCCAACACAACAAAATCAGTAAGCCGAGTGAGCTGTAGCCCAATTGACACAGTCTCTCTCTTCCTAGTGGGGAGAGAGAGGGTTCGAATTCCCATAGGAGATTCTAGTTACTTGCTCCCAATTATTCTTCAATCAAAAAGAATTACCCTTATTGGGTTTTGCTGTGGGTCAATGTGAGACTTTGGGATGAGATTATGTGGGGTTAGTTTAAGACTGGAGTGTGCGTGTGTGTGAGGTGTGTGTATCTCCTCCAAATCTAGATAAGTATAAAATAAATAAATACAATATCACTAACAGCTTTGACCTAATTTTGCTTTTAGTGAACCGCCAATTCATTGTGAATGGGTGAGTCAATTCGGATGAAGCTGAGGTCATGCTTATGACCGATTAGAAACGTTCATGAGTCAAAGGTGGGGTCGACTCGGCACGCGTGCGTGACACGACATCTTGGGTCCTCTACGCGTCGGTAGCGTCAAACCTCAACTTCTTTGAGTTTCCCTTTTATACTGTATTTACTATTTGGGTATATTACACTTGACCTCCCCTTAACTAAAGTTCAAAATACATAATTCTTTTTTGTAGTATAAAATATTACAATGATCTCTTTTGAGTTTTGGGATTGAGTAATAATTTTATTATTTCATTCATTTCACTGCTAATTTGCTTGTTAAACCTTTTTTTTTTTAACTCTTTTTGTCCCAAATTAAGAGACCTTTTTAGAAATTAATTCTAAATACTATTTAAGGATCCATATAAACTGTTGAGAAAATTTTCCACTTTTCATAAATGCTCTTTCTTTTTAAGTTTAAAATTACACTGTCATATCAAATAAAAAGTGAATTTTCTTTTTTTTATAGAATATGAGTAAATGATAAACTTGAAAATTGTTTAGTTAAAATACACTGAGTTTTCAAAGGAAAATCTTAAAGTTGGACATCCCAAAATGGAGTAATGGACTTCTAATTTGCGAGGGAGAAGTAATAACCAATTTACCCTTACCAAACTCAATAAAACTTTCGTACAAAATTTTTTTTTTCCTGAGAGGAATATGAGAGTATTTTCCTTTTCAAAAGTAATTTGTCTTATAATAATATGTTGATTTTCTAAATTAATGAGTTACATTTTGTTTCAGGGGAATCGATTTCATCTCTTGTTTGCTATATTTGTTGGTTTGGGCGTGCCATGGCCTTGTGAGGTAGACCCAAACTGTAAACACAAAATTTCCTAAATCACTTGTGTGAGTGATACACAAGGTTTGAGAAATCTAACTTCTATCAGTGCGATTGTGTATGGTGAGTAGGAAAGTACCCTCACCAAAGATCCCTAGACAGTGTTGAAGCACACAAGCCTAGCAAGTGATGAAATAAACAAAGAGAAATTAAATAAAAAGCAGGATTTTTATTTAATTAAAATAAGGAAGAGAAATTACAAGGATGTAATTAAAATGCTAAGAACTAATCCTAAGAATGCTAAAGAATGCTTTAGAATGCTTTTGAATGCGGTTTGAATGCGGTTTATCGAGAGTGACGCGGAGTGTTCTGAATAGTTGGCCTGCCTGTTGATTTATAGCGGCCATGGAGATCTCCTAGATAAGGTAGGAAATATTTGATCAATAATAATCTGGTAAAAAATACCAGTTTATCGCCATAATCTGATAATGCCTTCCATATCTTCAAATATATACATATATGTATATGCATATATTGATCTTGAATGTGGTCTCTTTTGTGGCTGCATTCGTATGACTTCCCCTCCAAGTAAAAGATATGCTTCCAAAAATATGATATTATCCCAAAAAGTGATAATATTTTGAATATATATCTTGCCATATCTTGATAATAATTCCATATACTAAAATATTATCCTTCCCTAATCAACATTGTGATAATATATATCACATATTTAATTATAGAGAGATTGTAGGGATGACACCATATCAGTCACAAATTCTTATTTGTGGACCCCGTCATAGCAGCTTTCCAAAAAAGAACCGCAACTTCTGAAGTGCTGACTCATCACCTAGCCCGATTGCAGAGAAACCATGACAAAACATGGCTTCGGACTAACGCTAAGGCTGCCTTATCATGACCAAACAAGGAGATGTATTGATGCACCTCATCCACGTGGCTTCATGATTTGCTTTGGCAGTTCACGTGGCTGACGACATGGTGACTAACTTCGATGACATCACATTGTCATTTGCTTCCCCGTTCACCAAGCCTATTGAAATTGATAGTGGGCTTCACAATGATAAGCCCGATAGAATTGTGGTGCCAAACATGGCCTAAACCGGCCTGAATTAATTACCATGGTCAGTCCGAATATTGTAATGCCCGATTGAAACGTGTCCAACCAACTCAAGTGGCCAAACTTGGTAGTATAAAGTGGTTGAACAAATTACTTAGTCATCATGAGGCAGGACCCACCATGATTGAATTAAAGATCACCACTTGAAGTTACCAAATGGGTGTATTCAAGCCACTGCTTGTCACGTGGATCACATGCTTAATAATCGGGCTCCTGTTATAGATTGTAGTAATTCAGTATGCAAACAAAGTTCATCAATCAGTCTGGCTTTGTCTTTCAAGTCTGAATAAAACTCATTCGGCCCTACCAACTTTGAACCAATCACTTTACCTTTAATTTATGTAATCAGTCTCTATGTCCGATTGAAACATTACAATCGGCCTTACACAAATTTTGACTTAAAAAATGTATTTTTTGGGTGCAAACAATGCCCCCCTGGCTGTTTAAAATAAAAGCAAGTGAAATTTTGAATAGCCAAATTTTATCAGACCGATTACCTCTAGACTAACATCGGTCTTATCCATGAGTCCGATGAACCACCATTAGTATCATGTAAATAACCAACGTTTATACCAATCTGATCAATGTCACCAGACCAAAACCTCCATGATTTGCTCCAGATGAACATGCCCGATTAATTCATGACGGCCACTGACTCTAAAGAGTTTAGAAAACTATTCCTTCCTTCTTTGCTCATCTCTTCGGGCCCACCATATAATGATCCAAGAGGCGAAATTGGTTGAGCCAAGAATTCTTCTTGGGCCCACCACGTAACTAAAACTCCACATTCAACCCCATCCATTACTCGGGGACTTCCTGCAGTTATGAGCCCTCATTTATTGCTTGTTTTTTTTTCTTTCTTGCTCTCGGTCTGTGTTACTCAATCCGAGTAGCACTTTGACTGAATAGAAATTTCTTTTTCTTCAGTCTATTAGCATTTTTTCAACCTTTTGATAATAAAATTGTAACAAAAACACCCACCAAATTAATGACAATTTTTGGTGACATCCACACAACCATCGTGGATGTAGATCAGGAATAGCCAAATTGTTAATTGGCTTATAACAAAAAATGTAATCGGTCGCTATTACAAGACCGAAAAAATTGAACAATTCCTTAAGGCTAAGTTTCCTCAAAGGAATATGTTCAAAAAATTTATGGACCGATTTCGAGTCAACCGGTCTCGACGAAGCTTGCCCCCCGAGCCCTTCATCGCCATCTTCTTCAACACCAAGAGGGTCTTCGTCTTCGTCCTCCTCACTAACGGGAGGCCCTATGGCCGATACAGGGTCACTCGGCCTATCACCCTCTTCCTCTTCGGCCTCAACAGAATTGTGAGGCTCGTTTATAAGTTGCCCCCCGAGCCCTTCTTCGTCTTCAACATCAGAGAGGGGCTCTATGGCCGATGTAAGATCACTCGGCCCTTCGTCAAAAATTATTTTTTCGCCGTCTTGCCCCCCGAGCGGTTTGGACAGCGTGGTAACATCGGCCTTCTCGGGCCGTTGTCGTGACTTTAAGAATTGTTCAATCTTCTGCCCTTGAGCTTCTAATATTGCCAGGCTTGCTTTCGCGTCTTCTTCAAACCGGCTAAGCTTTGCCTGCTGTTCTCTCGAGTGTGCCTGCATATCGTCAAGAGCACGAAGAATGTTGTCACAAACTTGCTTCTTTCGCCAGTCACCGTATAGAAACTCATCTAGAGACATGAACGAATTTCCCTCGGGCGGCGGTTCATCAACTCCACTCGAAGCTGTGAGGAGGCCGATTTCTTGATTAAAAAATCGCATGTCGGCCTCAAAACGGTCTATCTCATTGTAAAGATGACCAGTTTCATTCCAATATCCATCGTTGTAGAGACGATAGATTTCTTCGCGAAGTTGGCGTATTGATTCATTCCGCCAACCAATCTGGTTGTTGTAAAAGTATAGCCATGCTTCAGTGTGTGCATGGCTCATCACTTGGCTGTCCCACCGGGCGTGCCAAATTGTTTGCTATATTTGTTGGTTTGGGCGTGCCATGGCCTTGTGAGGTAGACCCAAACTGTAAACACAAAATTTCCTAAATCACTTGTGTGAGTGATACACAAGGTTTGAGAAATCTAACTTCTATCAGTGCGATTGTGTATGGTGAGTAGGAAAGTACCCTCACCAAAGATCCCTAGACAGTGTTGAAGCACACAAGCCTAGCAAGTGATGAAATAAACAAAGAGAAATTAAATAAAAAGCAGGATTTTTATTTAATTAAAATAAGGAAGAGAAATTACAAGGATGTAATTAAAATGCTAAGAACTAATCCTAAGAATGCTAAAGAATGCTTTAGAATGCTTTTGAATGCGGTTTGAATGCGGTTTATCGAGAGTGACGCGGAGTGTTCTGAATAGTTGGCCTGCCTGTTGATTTATAGCGGCCATGGAGATCTCCTAGATAAGGTAGGAAATATTTGATCAATAATAATCTGGTAAAAAATACCAGTTTATCGCCATAATCTGATAATGCCTTCCATATCTTCAAATATATACATATATGTATATGCATATATTGATCTTGAATGTGGTCTCTTTTGTGGCTGCATTCGTATGACTTCCCCTCCAAGTAAAAGATATGCTTCCAAAAATATGATATTATCCCAAAAAGTGATAATATTTTGAATATATATCTTGCCATATCTTGATAATAATTCCATATACTAAAATATTATCCTTCCCTAATCAACATTGTGATAATATATATCACATATTTAATTATAGAGAGATTGTAGGGATGACACCATATCAGTCACAAATTCTTATTTGTGGACCCCGTCATAGCAGCTTTCCAAAAAAGAACCGCAACTTCTGAAGTGCTGACTCATCACCTAGCCCGATTGCAGAGAAACCATGACAAAACATGGCTTCGGACTAACGCTAAGGCTGCCTTATCATGACCAAACAAGGAGATGTATTGATGCACCTCATCCACGTGGCTTCATGATTTGCTTTGGCAGTTCACGTGGCTGACGACATGGTGACTAACTTCGATGACATCACATTGTCATTTGCTTCCCCGTTCACCAAGCCTATTGAAATTGATAGTGGGCTTCACAATGATAAGCCCGATAGAATTGTGGTGCCAAACATGGCCTAAACCGGCCTGAATTAATTACCATGGTCAGTCCGAATATTGTAATGCCCGATTGAAACGTGTCCAACCAACTCAAGTGGCCAAACTTGGTAGTATAAAGTGGTTGAACAAATTACTTAGTCATCATGAGGCAGGACCCACCATGATTGAATTAAAGATCACCACTTGAAGTTACCAAATGGGTGTATTCAAGCCACTGCTTGTCACGTGGATCACATGCTTAATAATCGGGCTCCTGTTATAGATTGTAGTAATTCAGTATGCAAACAAAGTTCATCAATCAGTCTGGCTTTGTCTTTCAAGTCTGAATAAAACTCATTCGGCCCTACCAACTTTGAACCAATCACTTTACCTTTAATTTATGTAATCAGTCTCTATGTCCGATTGAAACATTACAATCGGCCTTACACAAATTTTGACTTAAAAAATGTATTTTTTGGGTGCAAACAATGCCCCCCTGGCTGTTTAAAATAAAAGCAAGTGAAATTTTGAATAGCCAAATTTTATCAGACCGATTACCTCTAGACTAACATCGGTCTTATCCATGAGTCCGATGAACCACCATTAGTATCATGTAAATAACCAACGTTTATACCAATCTGATCAATGTCACCAGACCAAAACCTCCATGATTTGCTCCAGATGAACATGCCCGATTAATTCATGACGGCCACTGACTCTAAAGAGTTTAGAAAACTATTCCTTCCTTCTTTGCTCATCTCTTCGGGCCCACCATATAATGATCCAAGAGGCGAAATTGGTTGAGCCAAGAATTCTTCTTGGGCCCACCACGTAACTAAAACTCCACATTCAACCCCATCCATTACTCGGGGACTTCCTGCAGTTATGAGCCCTCATTTATTGCTTGTTTTTTTTTCTTTCTTGCTCTCGGTCTGTGTTACTCAATCCGAGTAGCACTTTGACTGAATAGAAATTTCTTTTTCTTCAGTCTATTAGCATTTTTTCAACCTTTTGATAATAAAATTGTAACAAAAACACCCACCAAATTAATGACAATTTTTGGTGACATCCACACAACCATCGTGGATGTAGATCAGGAATAGCCAAATTGTTAATTGGCTTATAACAAAAAATGTAATCGGTCGCTATTACAAGACCGAAAAAATTGAACAATTCCTTAAGGCTAAGTTTCCTCAAAGGAATATGTTCAAAAAATTTATGGACCGATTTCGAGTCAACCGGTCTCGACGAAGCTTGCCCCCCGAGCCCTTCATCGCCATCTTCTTCAACACCAAGAGGGTCTTCGTCTTCGTCCTCCTCACTAACGGGAGGCCCTATGGCCGATACAGGGTCACTCGGCCTATCACCCTCTTCCTCTTCGGCCTCAACAGAATTGTGAGGCTCGTTTATAAGTTGCCCCCCGAGCCCTTCTTCGTCTTCAACATCAGAGAGGGGCTCTATGGCCGATGTAAGATCACTCGGCCCTTCGTCAAAAATTATTTTTTCGCCGTCTTGCCCCCCGAGCGGTTTGGACAGCGTGGTAACATCGGCCTTCTCGGATCAATTATAGCTTTAGCTTATTCCGCCACTCTTGAGCTAACCACTAACTCTCGACCTTCCAACTCGAGCTATTTCTTAATTTTCTACCTAATTTCTGTCCGGATACAAAATTTACTACTGTTGAAATTTAATGTTGAAATATGGTAATGTTTAAACATTGGAATTTTGGTATCTCTTTAAAACATTCGGAATTAGTACAAACTAGTATCAATACATATTTTTAAATTTCATGTAGTATTATTTTACTAATTAAGCATATTTTATGTACGTAAACTTGTTAGTAGTATTGTTATTCTATATACAATGTAGTAATATTAATTTAATTAATTAGCTTAGTTTGTATCATGTCTATGTGTATATTTGTATATATATATATACACACACATAATAGATAGATTAGATATTGATGAGATTTGATATGGTTTAAACAGTATATTACAGTTAATCTTGAATTGGTACAATTTTGTGATATGTACTGTAGCTGCTACTTGTATAAATATATATGTGAGATTATATATATATATATATATCTCTTCTAGAGATAGGAAATATAGGAAAAATAGAGAGAGAGAGAGAGAGGGGGGGGGGGGGGGGGGGGTTGGGGTTGAATAGGAGAATATAATATAGATAATTAGTGAAAAAAAATCACAGAGCCGCCACGCGACAGGCTTTTGGTTCCACTTTATATTATAGGGTTAAATGGATTTTGCACCCTCAAACTTGTAATACCCTGAATTTCTGGAGAGTATATGTAAATAAAACTTCATTCTATAAACTTTTTCTTTCTTTTTGGTGAAATTTGGTTACCAATCGATTGCCTTAATTCCCAATCGATTGCCACTTTTCAGATACCAACCGATTTGACATGTTCCCAATCGATTAATTCTACCGACTAAAAGTAATGACGTGGCAACATACTAATCGATTGCCATTCTTTCCAATCGATTGCCTTCAAATATCTATTACCAATCGATTGCCATCATTACCAATCGATTGGCATAAGCTGAGACAAGTTTTCTTCTTTTCTTGAGCTTTGAACGTGTGACACTCTTGTTTCTCTATATATATGTCTTCATTTATGGCCTTGGGCCAGTTTTGTCAGCCTTGGAAGAGAGAGAGAGAGAGAGAGAGAGAGAGAGAGAGAGAGAGAGAGAGAGAGACATATCTTGTGTTATATCTATATCTATATCTCCACACACACACACACACACACACTGCTTGGCAGCTAGGAGGAAGAGAAGAAGAAAGAAAGAAGAAGGAGAGATAGAGAGAGAGCTGGGCAGAGAGAAGAAGAAGAGGAGAAAAGAGAGAGAACTTTGGTTTTTAAGAACACACAAGCCAAACACACCTTTGGTGAGTTTCTAACTCACTTGGTCCCTTTATTGGATGTCTATACAAGTTTATATGAAGCTTAGATGTGTTAAAAGCATGGTGTTGACGTTTATATATACTGTTTTTACAATCTGCTGGTAAAGATGAAGTGCCAATCGATTGGCATAATTACCAATCGATTGCCATCAGTCTGGACCCAATCGATTGGATAGAATTCCAATCGATTGACATCCCAATCGATTGCCAATGTTAGCAATCGATTAACATCCCAATCGATTGCCATGATTCTCAATCAATTGTTATAATTTTTAACCCAATCGATTGGACCTTATCCCAATCAATTGGTATGGGCAGAACATAAACTCTTTTGCCTGTTTATTTTATAAGAGGTTCAATTGTTCATTTCTCGTTTTGTACTTCCGTTATGCAACTTTGGGCAGATTTGGAAAATGTGACAACACAGATAAGTATGATTAAGAATAATAGATTAATGAAATGACGTGAGATATTATGTGATTCATGTATGAGTTCGATATCTGTTTCTTTTAATCAGAGTAGTCAGACCACATTTGGGAATAGTCATGTGTCGATATTAAAACGTAACTCAGGTAGGTTTGGTAAGTTCTGGGAATGGTACGTGGATGGACATTTGGTCATGATATGCTCTTAAAAGCAGTGAGTTGTGCATATGATCTTAAAAGCAGTGAGCTGGACCAAGTAATCCTAAGATAGACCGGATAATCTATGATATGCTCTTAAAAGCGGTGAGCTGTGTAATATGCTCTTAAAAGCGGTGAGCTGGGATGTCTGGCACATGACGCTGAGTCGTGGCAATAGATGATATGCCTTGTTCGAAACGTTGCATCCCTGAAATGCGGTGAACATAATACATTGTTCTTAAAAGCTGGGGATAGGGGTGGGCAAACAATCGGTTCGGTTTTGAACCTGAAAGTTCGGTTCGGGTTATTCGGTTCGGGTTGGGAATTTCGGTACCGAAATCTGAACTGAAATAAACTTCGAAAATATAGTTCGGTTTCGAAGTTTAACTTCGGGTTCGGTTCGAAACTTTGGTTGAACCGAAGTTTTTGTCATATTTTTTTTTTAAAAGAAAAAATTATGTATAGTAAATTAGAAATTAAAAATAATACCAATTATGCCGAGATGTGTCTTCACTCTTCACAGATGAATCATGAGATTCATGACTAGAGAGATGAAATGATTCATGAATTTTGAGAGACTGAGAAATGTCAAATGATTCAAAATGATTCAAAATTCATGATGTGTCTTCACTCTTCATGATGTGTCTTTACTCTGTGCCATATATGAAAGTCTTGAGAGATCAGAGTTGAGAGAGAGAAATGATTCAAAATTCAAATGAATATGAGAGACTGAGATGAGAGAGAGAAATGACAATATGAAGACACTGTAGAGGAATGACCGAATGAGGGGAGGGGGCGGCTGCTTTAGTTTAGGATGTTTAGGCATTTAGCCCTAATTTTGGGATCTTGCTATATATAGGTTTTAAAAACTTCGAAAATTCGGTTCGGGTTCGGGTTGAGAAACCCTACCGAAAACTGAACTGTAGTTATAACTTCGGTTTGGTTTCGAACCGAACAAGGTTTGGTTCGGGTTTAAACCGAACTGAAATAATTAGAAAGTTCGGTTTCGGTTCGAAAGTTCGGTTGACCCGAAGTGTGCCCACCCCTAGCTGGGGACGGACTGACGTGAAGTCCATGATATGCGGTGTGCTGTGAATATGCTCTTAAAAGCGGTGGGCGGAATGAGGATGTATCCCTTAAATTTAACGATTGAGTATGTTCCATTCAGTCAGGGTATGTTAATATCGATCTTCAATTAACAAGACGATAAGAGTTGGTTAACGAGGTTGAATAAGGGAACAAGATATTATTATTATTATTATTATTATTATTATTATTATTATTATTATTATTATTATTATTATAGTAAGATGGTAACTCGTGTTTTCATAAGCTTGTGTTTACTTCAAATAACTGGTTCCTTGTTAGTTAATACTCACTCAACTCTCAGTAAGCTGACGGCCTTTATTGCCTGGACTTTTCCCCGTCCAAACTATCATGTACCTCATTTTACAGGTGACGAAGTCTACAACGATAGTTCCTATCCAGGAGGAGAATACACTGAGGGTGACCCCACTGATGATGGCTATGCCAAGGAGGACTACGATGCTGATGTTTATGCCAGCTGAAGATTTAGAGATAGTTATTAGTCTCTGATTCCCGTTTAGTTGTTTTGTTATATTTGGTACTTGGGTGTATGTTGCTTTCAAACCTTATATATTCTCCGCTGTAGCTGTACTTTTGTAATAACTCTGATGTTGGTAATATAATAGGTTTCCTTTATATTACTGTGGGATGTTCTTTCTGTTATCTTGAACTGTGTGGTGTGGAAGGTTAGTGACATTCACCAGTCATTCCCTATAGACCCATAAAGGAAATTTATTTTTCTCTATTTATGCCGTTTCGGGGCGTGACAAAACTATACTCTATTTGTCACTTAGGTCCCTAAATAATTTTTTTTTTTGCATTTTGGTCCCTCAACTTATAACACCCGTAATCGTGTTATTGCATTTCATTGCATTGTCTTGCATGATAATGTGTTGTGTTGTGTTGTGCATTTTGGCACATGTGTGAGTGAGTGTTGACTCACGAGTTGATTTGGGTGTCTGTATTAGAGAACCCTTTGAAACTGTGGTGATTGAGGATTTGTTGTTGTGACGTCTCTCCGAGTATGAGACGGTCAATGTGGAACATGTTAAATGTTTATCTGAAAATAAATGTTTACCTGTGTATTGCAATATCTGTATTATTTTCTGGCTTAGAATATATTTCTGTTGTTAGATTAAGTATCCTGGTGAGAACGAATGAACACGCTATTAATTTGGTAGGCTAATTAGCAACTTCGGAAACGTCATGTAGAAATTCGCGTTTTAGCGACCAAACGAAACTTAGTCGAAAACTTTTATAATTTCGAAGTTTCACTCGTAAAGCTATGAATAAGCTGTATAGAAAGTTTCAGAGACTGATTAGGAGTTTTGAAAACTTGTGGGGAGGTAAACGTAATTTCCAAAAGAGTTGCCTATATATAGATAGAGATGGAGGAGATATTTTTCATAAACTTAACCTAAATTCCAAGAGGAGGCCAAAAGGGGGCTAGTGGGAGATTTTGGAGCTTAGAGCTTTGCGACGCCAAACGACGACCTTCCGTCAGTCTGGTTTCTCCCAGATTTCATATTTGAGCTCCTCGAGGTAAGAGCTTCGTTTTGATACCTATTAGGGCCTGTTTGGCTAAGTTTTCCGAAAAGTTATTTTCTAGAATTTTTCATAAAAGTTGATAAATGGAATTCTGATCCATAGGAATTGTACTAGACGGACTTCTGCACGTTCTTTGTGCACGGGTTTTCTTCAGATTGAATTATAGGAGCGTTATTCGGAGGTGAGTGATTCAACTATGTTTTGGAATGATTTCTTGGCATGTATTCATGTTATGTTTGAATAGCATGTATTAATTCTTAGAGATATATTGTGTAGTTCATCTTGGGCAATTATATTGATAAGTAGGCTCAATAGCACGGTGATATGTTTTGATTACCACGAGCATGGTGATATGTATTTGAGCATGTTAAGTTGCTTATGTGGGTCAGAAGGAGCACGTGGTCACCGTGCCATTTTGTGGAGCCGATATATGCATTAAGGTCGCACGATTGTTTGTAGAATCTTGGGTCTTACCCTTTCGCGTGGACTTATTGGCGAGGAGTCGCGGATTGGGAGTATGGACGGGCACGTGAGTCTCCGGCGACTAGTATGAATTGTAGAGATGTGAATGCGGACATGTTTATCATTCATGTACATATGTTGATTTTTTCACTAAGCGTTAGCTTAAACAAATCGAAATATGTGTGGTTATTCAAATAACCATTGCAGGTGTTAATGCTGGCGAGGAATCGCAGAAGTGAGCACGTGGGTTGGGAGTTCTTTTAGAAGGCAACTTGAATGTTAACCTTGTAGTTTGGGATAATAGGATGTTGTAATAAGAATTCTTATGGTTTTTAGTTAAGTTTAACTTGGTATGTTAGAATGAATCTAAAACGTTGTAATAGTTAATAACATGTTGTAATTGTGCTTCGGTAATATGTTAATACAGTTAGGATTGGCTTGGAGTACTTTTGGAAGTGTGTGTTTGATCGCCGTTCGAATTCAAAAGCTTTTAAACTTAGAAAACTCTGCAGAATGAGAAGCTGCCATAAATCAGTCGACTGGTTGAGAAAATAGTCGACTGGGGCCTTTGTTTTCAGCAACTCACTGCATTGTTTCGCAGGGGATCAGTCGACTGGGTCCTCGACACAGTCGACTGAATCATGTTTTCAATTCAAATATTTTGTTCAGGCCAAACTTCAGTCGACCGGACTTTATCAGTCGACTGAAAATTTGAAGCACCAGTCGACTGGGTGTAGAAAGAAGTCGACTGGATGGTGTTTTAAAACCCAACTTTCTGCTGGACCAGGATCAGTCGACTGGGTCTGAGAATCAGTCGACTGGACGGATGGTTTTTAAAATGTCTTGTTTTATTCCGCTGCGTGTGTTCTTCAAACTAATTTTTGGGAACGTTAATGAATTGGTTTAGCCTCGGTGGCGTGCCACGGGCTCCGGTTCCGCTATTGTGGGACCGGGCTGTGACACAACTAACATTTGTGACAATTTGCCCCCTCTGTCCCTTTTAGTGTCACTGTAAGCTTCACTAAAAGTGACTTTATTCGTCACTAAAAGTGATGGAGGGAGCAAACTGCCACAAAATGTTAGTTGAAGGACCAAAATATTTTTTTTTAAAAATTGTTTGGGGACCAAATTGCCAAATATGGTATAGTTGAGAGTGGAAAATGCATTTTACCCTATATTATATACTCCCTCTGCCCCTTAAAAATAGTCATTCGGGATGTTTCACAAGAGATTAACGAGTTACTTGAAAAAGAGGAAATAATGTGGCGTCGGCGATCTAGGGTGTTGTGGCTTAACTGTGGGGACAGAAATACATCTTTCTTCCACCAGAAGGCTTCTCAGAGACGTATGAGAAATATTATTATGGGAGTGGAGGACCCTAATGGTATTTGGAGTGAAGACATCCGACATGTCCACGATAATATTCTTTTGTACTTCCAGGACATTTTTACTGCCTCTTCACGAGGGGATTTTTGTAATAACCTGCATTTTCATTCATTTGTCTTGTCATATTTAAAATTAAATATACATTGTTTGCTTTTATTTTAATTTCAATTCTTATGTGTAAAATTTATTTCTTGACTGATCTCATAATTGAAATTACTTTTGGGGTCAAAATGCGATTTTTATAAAATTTGGCAATACCTGTGTTGAATTTCAAATCTGTATTTCCAAAATGGTGAAAATAAATTCTTTTAACTCAAACTGTATTTTTATAAAACCGGAAAATTGTTTCTTTCAATAAAATGAATTTTCTGTATTTTTGTGATGAACACTGTGTCACGAAAATACCAGTTTAGGTTTAAAACTGTCCGCGCAGTGCTAAACTTCCACAGATTTTGAAAGTGACTGATTGGACAATTGCTTTATATCTAATTAATGTTGCTAATGATTTCCTTAGGCCTTGTTTGGCAATGCTTGTAGTGTGTGTGTATTCCTAATGCCATAAGCTTGAATTCCCAAACACATCTACATTGCCCCCTACTAGCCTATGGTTACCTCTTCTAAATCTGTAGAGTTATAAACCATCTGCATTGTACATGCGTATGTATAATACTTGCATATGTTTTCAAAATTTAGAAATCATTTTAATTTGTAGAGTGAATTAGAAACAACTTGGCCTCCAAGTTCAAATCTTGTGGTGTCTATTTATACACCTCTTATACACACACACAACACACAATCTGTAGGAGCACAGAGAGATAAGAGAGTGCAAAGAGTCCCTATTTCAGAAAATAGTTTAGAAAGAGGAAGCTCCTTATTTCCATAGCCAAAGCTTGGATTGGATTCTTGTATTTGCTTATCTTTCTCAAACAATCACTCATCTCCTAATCATCTGTGAGTATTTTAAACTCACTCTTAAATGTAATTCATGCTTAGTTACTACTTGAGTGTATGTAGTTGTTAATCTCCATTGATGATCACGTTTGAATTTCAAAGCTTAGAAACTTGGATTTTTTTCAAACTTAACCAAAATCCATTTTTAGAGATGATTATGAAAGATTATATATCATATATACTATGTTTGAAGTTTTAGAGCCTAATTCATTCACATGAGAAAGTATATAAGAAAATTAGTTTTGTGATCTTTTAGTTTTTCATAAAATTCTTGAGTTACAGATTGATTCATGTTAAATTTGTTATGGATTCTTAATCCTCATTGAAAAACAAAGAGATTCATATATAATAAGGCCTAGTAACTTCCAGATTTGAAAATGGGTCAATTTGGACCCTGAAACTGAAAACAGGGCATTCTCCACGAAGAAGATGAAGCCTCTGCTTCATCTCGCGCCACGATCGCTCGAGCGAGGATCGCGCGAGCGGCCCGCGCGAGCGACCCATCGCGCGCGCGAGCCGCGTGGTTTCTATAACACCCACATTTATGTTATTACTTTTGCATTTCATTGTCATGCATGATAATGTGATGTGGCGTGTCTTAGGACACATGTTTGGGTGAGTTTTGACTCACGAGTTGATTTGGGTGTCTGTATTAGAGAACCCTTTGAAACTGTGGTGATTGAGGATTTGTTGTTGTGACGTCTCTCCGAGTATGAGACAGTCACTGAGGAATACTTTAAATGTTTATCTGGAAATAAATGTTTACCTGTGTATTTCAATATCTGTATTATTTTCTGTTTTAGAATTTATTTCTGTTGTTAGTTTTAGTATCCTGGTGAGAATGAATTAACACGCTATTAATTTGGTAGGCTAATTAGCAACTTCGGAAACGTCATGTAGAAATTCACGTTTTAGCGACCAAACGAAACTTAGTCGAAAACTTTTATAATTTTGAAGTTTCACTCGTAAAGCTATGAATAAGCTGTATAGAAAGTTTCAGAGACTGATTAGGAGTTTTGAAAACTCGTGGGGAGGTAAACGTAATTCCCGAGAGTGTTGCCTATATATAGATAGAGATGAACTTAGATTTTCATAACTTCTAACCTAAATTCCAAAAAGGGGGCTAGAGAGAGATTTTGGAGCTTAGAGCTTTGCGACGCCAAACGACGACCTTCCGTCAGTTTGTTTCCTCCCATATTTCATATTCGAGCTCCTCGAGGTAAGAGCTTCATTTTGATATAGGTTAAGGCCTGTTTGGCTAAGTTTTTCGAAAAGTTGTTTTCTAAAATTTTTCATAAAAGTTGATAAATGGAATTTTGATCCATAGGAATTTTACTAGACGGACTCCTACACGTTCTTTGTACACGGGTTTTCTTTGAATCGAAGTTTAAGAGCGTAAATCGGAGGTGAGTGATTCAACAATGTTTTTGGAATGGTTTCTTGATATGTATTCATGTTATGTTTGAATAGCATGTATTAATACTTAGAGATATCTTGTGTAGTTCATATTGGGCATTTATATTGATAAGTAGGCCCAATAGCACGATGAAATGTTTTGATTACCGCGAGCATGGTGATATGTATTTGAGCATGTTAAGTTGCTTATTTGGGTCAGAAGGAGCACGTGGTCACCGTGCCATTTTGTGGAGCCGATATAGGCATTAAGGTCGCACGATTGAAGAGAAGAATCGTGGGTCTTACCCTTTCGCGTGGACTTATTGGCGAGGAGTCGCGGATTGGGAGTATGGACGGGCACGTGAGTCTCCGGCGACTAGTATGAAATGTAGAGATGTGAATGCGGACATGTTTATCATTCATGTACATATGTTGATTTATTCACTAAGCATTAGCTTAAACAAATCGAAATATGTGTGGTTATTCAAATAACCATTGCAGGTGTAAATGCTGGCGAGGAATCGCAGAAGTGAGCACGAGGGTTGGGAGTTCGCTTGGGAGGCAACTTGAATGTTCACCTTGTAGTTTTGGGACAATAGGATGTTGTAATAAGAATTTTTATCATTTTAACTTATGTTTAACTTCGTATGATAGAATGGATTTTAAACCGTTGTAATAGTTAGTGACATGTTGTAACCCTGCTTAGAAATGTTTTAATACAGCTAGGATTACTTTGATTTGAGTTTGGATTGAGTGGTTGATCATTGGTGAAGGGTAGGAAGCTTTTAAAACTTGAAATTCTGCAGATTGGGTTGCTGCCAGGGGAGCAGTCGACTGGTTTAGTGTTCAGTCGACTGAACCCCTATGCCTGCTAGCTACTGCTTCTTATTATGGCAAAAGCAGTCGACTGGGCCATGCCTCAATCGACTGGACCTCTGTAAGTTAATGTGTTTATTTTGATTCTGCCTGATTCAGTCGACTGAAGGCTGGAGGCCCAGTCGACTGACCCTAGCCTCAGTCGACTGGAATTGCTATTAAACCCTTTTGAAAACTCTCTGCCTTCTTCAGTCGACTGAGCAGTCGACTGAGGGTCCCGACCCAGTCGACTGAACCTCTGGTTTTAAAATGTGTTTTGTTTTTCCGCTGCGTGTGTTCTTCAAACTAATTTTTGGGAACGTTAATGAATTGGTTTAGCCTCGGTGGCGTGCCACGGGCTCCGGTTCCGCTATTGTGGGACCAGGCTGTGACAGTTTCAGGCAGACAGAAAAGATTTTATATAATAAAATGAAAATAGACAGGTCACGCGAGCGAGGATCGCGTGAGATACCTTTCGCGCGAGCGACCCGCGCGCGCGAGGTGGCTAATTTCAGGCAGAAAGAAAAGTTTTTATAATAGAATGAAAATTGGGCACATCGCGCGAGCGACCTTTCGCGCGAGTGGCCCGCGCGCGCGACTTCTGACAGTTTTTGGTTTTTGTGTGTTTTCGTATAAGGGACTGTTTGGATTAATTTTAAAACACTGTTAAGGTTCTGTTGGGAATTTTATCAAAACAGAATACTATTGGTTATGTTGGAAAAGATTAAACGATGTATTATGACTTATCGATCCCCGTACGTACATTGTTCCTTTAATTCGGCGAATCCCTTTATGTTTAAATTCATGACATACATGTGGAGTCAGTGGTACATGCATGTGGGTGTCAGTCAGTGTGAAAAAGAGTAATGGTCAGTGTGGAAAGAGTAGGAGATTGAGATTGAGATTGAGATTGAGATTGAGATTGAGATGGTGTGGTGGACACTCCCTGGTTATGGTGTACCAAAGTGTGACGTGTTGAGATTGCGGTGAGAGTATCTTTGTAATGCGACGGTGGCAAAATTGGACACTCCCTGGCGCCCATGGTAGCGTTAAAGTGTGTGACGCCGAACTTGGACATTCCCTGGCACCCATGGTAGTGCTAAAGTGTGGCCTACGGACACTCCCTGATACCCGAGTCTGGATACTGCGTGAGGGTTCCTCCGGTATTTGCATGGCGGTTTAGGTATTCAAAGTGTGAGGCATTGGACACTCCCTGGTACCTCGGACCAAAGTGTGAGGCAAACTGGACATTCCCTGGCACCCCGTTGCTAAAGTGTGGCTACCTTAGTGTTTCAAAGATACTGGAGTGAGATAGTGGGTTATTGTGTTTTGTCGAGAGAATAGAGTCGGTAAGATGAGTGTGGTGCATTGTCTCATACACGATCATTTGTTTTAAATGAATGAACGATTTTTAAATATATTCCCTGTTACTTTTATAATTGAAATCTTCCTATGGTTAAACTGTTGTTTTAACAAAACTGAAAAATGGAAAAAGGTAAGTGGGTATGTGTTACATTTAAAGTTATGTTTTTAATACTCACCGGCTTCTTGAAGCTGACGACGTTGATGCGTCCTGGACATTCGTGTTCAGGCTTTTCAGGTTATAATCAGGAGGAATCTTATGACTATGCTAATTGAGAACAACTGCTGGAAATAGAATTTGCTTTCATATGTTTTTAAGTTAAACTGATTTTGTAATAAGGATGACTGTAATAGACACTAAGTTATTATTTTGTTTCAAGGCGGTCTGTGCCTTTAGATGACCCGTGCTGTATTAATTATTAAGTTAGAAAATATTTGTAAGCCCTGATTGCTCTGCTCTGATTATTGTTTATTGTTGTTCGACGTTTGGGACGGAATCGATCCTTCAAACTGTCGCGACCTACGGGTCCATAAAGGAAATTAAACGCTTTCCATATTTATGCTATGTCGGGGCGTAACAATTTTGAGGAAATTTTACGGCCGATCAGACTTGTGGTGACAGATAGTATGAATCCGCTTCTTCTCCAAGAGGTTTCAGTTGAGGAGGTGAAGAGTATGGTTTTTTCTATGCATCCTAACAAAGCTCCGGGTCCTGATGGTATGTCTCCTTTATTTTTCCCGACTTTCTAGCATATTACTGGTTCTGATTTGGTTGATTAAGAGGGTTCTTTAGTACGGGTTCTCTTCTGGCTAGCCTTAATGACACCCATATTGTCTTGATCCCCAAGGTGAAGAACCCGAGAAAGGTTTCTGAGTATCGCCCTATCAGTTTGTTCAACGTTGCTTATAAAGTTGTGTCCAAGGTCATGACAAACCGCCTCAAACCTTTTCTTCCCTCCATTGTGTCTCTTAACCAAAGCATGTTTGTTCCAGGCAGATTAATTACAGATAATGTTTTGGTGGCGTTTGAGGCAATGCATTGGCTTAAATCTAGGAAAAAGGGTCTAGTCGGGCATTTGGCATTCAAACTAGATATGAGTAAGGCTTATGACCGGGTAAAGTGGCCCTTTCTTGAGATTGTTCTACTTCGGATGGGATTTGCAAGTAGTTGGGTGAAACTGATCATGGAATGTGTTCAAACGGTCTCTTTTGTGGTGCTTATTAATAGAGAACCTTCTATTCAATTTAAGCCCTCGATGGGGTCTTCGGCAGGGTGAGCCACTCTCTCCGTATCTTATTATTTTGTGTGCCGAGGTCCTTTTTCTTTGCCTTGTGGAGGCGGAAAGAAGGAGAGATTTTTTTTGGTATTCGGATTTGCCGAGGGGGACCTATGCTTACTCATCTTTCTTTTTCGGATAATAGTCTTCTGTTTTGTAGGGCTTCTGTTTTGTAGGGCTTCTGTTTTGTAGGGCTTCTGTTCCTGAGTGTTAGAGGTTATGGATGTTTTAGCCCTCTATGAGGCCGCTTTGGGTCAGAAAATAAATGTTCAAAAGTTCAACGTTTTATTTAGCCCAAACATAACCACAATTGTTAGAGCAAATATCCACCAAGTTTTGGGTGTCCAGGGTATTAGTCAACCTGAAAAATATTTGGGGCTCCCATCACTCATTGGCAGGTCAAAGAAACAAATTTTTAATATGCTTCGTGACCATATAAATCATAAAGTCAAAGGTTGGAAAGAGAAATGTTTGTCCCAGGGTGGTAGAGAAATTCTGATAAAAACTGTTGCCTAGGCAGTGCCTATGTATGCTATGTCATGTTTCCGTCTACCTGCATCACTTTTTAACGAGATCTCTCAAATTTTGTCGCACTTCTGGTGGGCCAGACTGGGGAAAAATGAAAAATTCACTAGGCAAAGTGGTCATTTTGTGAGTTAAAAAGAAGGATGGTGGGGTGGGCTTTCGTGACTTTGACACTTTCAATCGGGCTTTGTTGGCTAAACAAGCATGGCAGCTACTCATTGACCCGAATTCCCTACTGTCGAGATTGTATACGGCAAAATATTTCCCCCACACGAACATCTTTCATGCCCCTCTTGGACATAACCCTTCCTTTTCTTGTAGGAGTATTTACAGTTCCTTGAATCTTCTTAAAATAGGGGTTCAGTTTCGGTGTCATGCCCCAACGTAGCATAAATATGGAAAGCATTTAATTTTCTTTATGGCCCGTAGGTCACGACAGTTTGAAGGATCAATTCCGTCCCAGACATCGAACAACACAATAATTAAATCAGAGTAAGAGTAATCAAGGCTTAAAATTTTTTTCCAAATTAATAATTATTACAACACATGATCTACTAAAGCACAACCTGCCTTGCAAATAAAATAATATCTAATATCTATTACAGTCATCCTTATTTCAAATTTATTTTAAAAGCATAAGATAGTAACAAAACAGTTTCTTCTTCTTCAATAGTCATAATCAATTCACGTAGTCATACTACTCTAACTAGTTATAACCTGAAAAACCTAGACACGAATGTCCAGGGCGCATCAACGCTGTCAGCTTTAAGAAGCTGGAGAGTATTAAAAACATATGTTTGAATGTAAAACATACCCAATTACAATTTTTCATTCCACGGTTCCATTATTCAACATGTTAACAACATGGAAATGAATTCACTTATGAAACAATAAGGGTGATATTATAATTCATGAAACATGTGACCATGCATGAGACCAATACAACCATTCTCATCTCACAGACTCTTTTCTCTCGACAACACATCACCCAACTCTCTCACTCTAGTATCTTTGAAATACTAAGATGACCACACTTTAGTACAGGGGTACCAGGGAGTGTCCAGTTTGCCTCACACTTTAGTACAGGAGTACCAAGGAGTGTCCAATGCCTCACACTTTGACCATACCATGCATGTCAGGGAGTGTCTAGTAGACCACACTTTATCACTACCATGGGTGCCAAGTGTTAGCTTTGAATTTATTTGAGGCATTATTTTTGTTTTGTTTTGATGATGACAAATCTAGTGATAATTGCATACTTTCATTGGTTCTATTTCAATCAATTATCATGTCATTTTTGTTGTGCTAATCTCTTGATAGAGATCTTAAATGTTCTAACTTTGTTTGAGTTCATGAGATAGCATATGGTGAAATCCAAGAGTGATGGAGCTCAACAAGGATCAAATTTGAAGACTTGAAGATTTTTTTCATCCTTGATTGAAGACTAGGATTTTATGTAAGCATTTTGATCAAACACTCATAGGGGCTCAAGTAACTTTAATTGGACTTTAGGATCTTTTCTCTCATACTTTAAAATACTTTCAAAGATCTAAACATACTTAGACCACTCAATTAAATTCATTTCACAAAAACTTTTAAGTGGCTAAGTCAAAACAAAGACCTTTGTGCAGATGGGTCATCTTTAAAGCAAAACCTGATCTAATTGGTAAGGAACTAGATATTGAGTTTTATATGGTTGGAAAGGTATTTGAATATAGTTTCCGAATCTTCAAACAGATCATAAAAACGAGTTTTTTAGGATGAGTTCTGGCCGTTTTAGTGAAGAGGTGTTGGTTTGCCAAAAAGCAGCAGAAAATCGGTCGACTGATTTTTGAAGGGTCCAGTCGACCGAATTAATGTCCAGTCGACCGGAGGTACTGTTCCAGTCGACTGGATTGTAAACAATTCGACTGTTTTTAGTTTTTGAAAGGTAGCTACTGCTACAAACTTTTTAGTCGACTGGATCGCGCTGAAACACATAACGGCTAGTTTTCTTTCAAGGCCAAATATTTACCATTTTGACACCAATGACTATAATCTATTTTGGCCTATAAATACATGTTTTCCCATACCATTTTAGGTTGATCAATCCATTGGAAAACATCAATTTGAATCACACAACATGTTGATTTTTAATCATTCACATTTGAACCCTAATTGTGTTAGTTTATCAATTTGCTCTAGTATTTGATTTGTATTTCTTTGAGAGTAAATTGTAATGAGATTTTATTTGTATCATCCATTCACTAAGGAGTTGTTTTGTGAGCTTTTATTGTATTATCCACTCTAGAGAGAGAGTTATCATTTTTACCCAATTTATTTGTAAAGAGTGAGGGTTAGTAACCCTTGTGTGCTAAGAAGAGGTGTTCTTCTTTGGGAGAGATTGGAGGCTCTTGTAATGGTTTGGTCTACACCCGTGAAGTAGATCGGAGTAAAGGAATCCTCAAGAGGTGTTCTTGAGGGGTGGACGTAGGCCGCGGTGTGCGGATTGCCGAACCACTTAAAAACTCGGTTTGCAAGTTTCTCTTCCTTTCTCTCTTTACATAATTGCTTGTCATTGTGTTCAATTTTTAACTAAGTTTTTAAAAGGTTAATTTCCGCTAAAACCTTATTCACCCTCCTCTAAGGTTTCCATATTTGGGCCAATAATTGGTATCAGAGTTTCAGCTCTTCTATTTTCAAAAGTTTTTGAAAAATTTTGAGTTAAGATCCATGGAAACTGTATTTTTTGAAAATGGATATTGTATTTCCACTCCATTGTTGAGTGATCATACGTATCATCATTGGAAGAGGAGAATAGAAATTTATTTTCTTTCACTTGACTACAATCTTTGGAACATTGTCAAAAATGGTATTTCTCCTAAACCAAAGATTGAATGACATGAAAGTGATCAAAATAATTTTCTATTGAATCTTAGAGCTATAAAAATTCCTTATAATGCTTTAGATAATACCACATATAATAGAATTCGTTCATGCTCTAATACTAATGAAATTTGGTTATGTTTAGAAATTATCCATAATGCTATTAACCAAATCCTTGAGTTGCAACAAAGAGTTGATGATGTTATAGGAAATGTTGAAAACCTAACTCATCATCAAGAAGTACAAAAAGAGGATTTTGTGCAAGAGAAGGAAGAAAGTTTTGTATGTCTATTTGCCAATGAAGAAGATGATGAAAATGAGAAAATGAAAAAAGGGGGCACTTGGAGCAATTCGAATAGTGATGCATCCAAAGACGAGTTAAGCGACCAAGAAGCCTCTCATGAAATTAAGGTAAAAGTAGTAAACTCCAACTCCTCCGCTAATTTTGATGAACTTCAATGTGCATTTGAGGAGTTACACGAGGAGTTGAGAATATGGGAATCAAATACATTACTCTTAAAAAGAAATTTTTCAAACATTCAAAAGAGTTAAATGATTTGAAATCCCAAAATGAATCCTTGAAGTTAGAAAATGAAAAACTTGTTTCTAGAATACAATCTTCAATTGTTTTTGAAAAAGAAAATTTGGAGTTAAAAAAACAATTAGATGATTTAAAATCTCAAAATGAAATTTTGAAAAAAGAAAAGCTTGTTTCAACCAATCAACCTTCAAATGAATTTATTGAAAAAGAAAATGTTGAATTGAGAAAGGAATTGGATGATTTGACAAAAACCTTGGCCAAGTTTACCCAAGGTGAACAAAATTTAAATATGCTTTTGGGAAAACAAAAATGTGTTTTTGATAAGGTTGGTTTGGTATTTAATCCCACATACAAGGAAAAGAAGTACAAAAGCTTCTTTGTAAAATCCACACCTTCTATTTCAAATTCTCAAAATCCTCACAATAATTTCTTTGTTAAAGCATCAATCTCAAATGAGACCCTCCCCCATGTAACTTGTCATTATTGCATGAAAAATGGGCATGTTAATTATAAATGTTTATTTCGAAAGAAAGTTAACATGGTTTGGGTTGTGAAAGGATCCTCTTCTACCTTCTAGGCAAATGTTGCATCCAAGAGATGCTTGGACAATGGTTAAATCTCTCACCTTAAGCCTAGTAGGAGTAGGATAAATTGATTTGTTTTGATACTTCTCTTGATTTTGATAGCATGCTAATCTTATTTGATTTATCAAGTTATTTTGTTTTGATATTCATAGTTATTTCATCCTCTTAAGGAGATAATGCATAATGTTGATCCTATAATTGGTATTCATTTGTATATGCATATGTTGAGGAGGAACATATTACTATGTTGATTTTAGTTAGCTCGATTTCTTGGTATCATGATATTACGCTCACTTTAGTTCTTTTGATATCTTATTGGCTCCATGATATGTTTACTTGAGTTTTCCTTGGTATCATATGGTCGCATATCTTAAGGGGGAACTTTTAGTTCAAACCCCAATCTTTTTGTTGTTGTCAAAAAGGGAAAAATTAATATAGAATTTGAGATTCTTGAAAATGATAAAAGAGAATTTTTTTTGTAAGTTATCATTCTTGGATTCATACTTTGGAAATGTTGTTACTTTGAATGATAACATGAAAATGACACCTATTGTGCTTTAAATTGCTATATCTCTATTGCATGTTTTGACATCATCAAAAAGGAGGAAATTGTTAGCCTTGAATTTATTTAAGGCATTATTTTTGTTTTGTTTTGTTTTGATGATGACAAATCTAGTGATAATTGCATACTTTTATTGGTTCTATTTCAATCAATTATTATGTCATTTTGTTGTGCTAATCTCTTGATAGAGATCTTAAATGTTCTAACTTTGTTTGAGTTCATGAGATAGCATATGGTGAAGTCCAAGAGTGGTGGAGCTCAACAAGGATCAAGTTTAAAGACTTGGATATATTTTCATCCTTGATTGAAGATTAGGATTTATATGTAAGCATTTTGATCAAACATTCATAGGGGCTCAAGTAACTTTTATTGGACTTTAGGATCCTTGCTCTCATACTTTAAAATACTTTCAAAGATCTAAACATACTTAGACCACTCAATTAAATTCATTTCACAAAAGCTTTCAAGTGGCTAAGTCAAAACAAAGACCTTTGTGCATGGGTCATGTTTAAAGACAAAATTGAACTAATTGGTAAGGAACTATATGTTGAGTTTTATATTATTGGAAAGGTATTTGAATCTAGTTTCCGAATCTTCAAACGGATCGCAAAAATGAGTTTTGTAGAGGGAGTTATGGCCATTTTAGTGAAGAGGTGTCAGACTGCCAAAAAACAGCAGAAAACCAGTTAACTGATTTTTGAAGTATCCAGTCGACCGGATTAATGTCCAGTCGACCGGAGGTACTGTTTCAGTCGATTGGATTGTAAAAAAGTCGACTGTTTTCAGTTTTTGAAATGTAGCTACTGCTACAAACTTTTCAGTCGACTGGATCGATTTTTCAGTCGACTGGATCGCGCTGAAACACATAACGGCTAGTTTTCTTTCAAGGACAAATATTTACCATTTTGCTACCAACGGCTATAATCTTTCTTGGCCTATAAATACATATTTTCCCATACCATTTTAGGTTGATCAATCCATTGGAAAACATCAATTTGAATTACACAACTTGTTGATTTTTAATCATTCACATTTGAGCCCTAGTTGTGTGAGTTTATCAATTTACTCTAGTATTTGATTTTTATTTCTTTGAGAGTAAATTGTAGTGAGCTTTTATTTGTGTCATCCACTCACTAAGGAGTTGTTTTTGTGATCTTTAATTGTATTATCCACTCTAGAGAGAGAGTTATCATTTATACCCAACTTATTTGTAAATAGTGAGGGTTAGTAACCCTTGTGTGCAAAGAAGAGGTGTTCTTCTTTGGGAGAGATTGGAGGCTCTTGTAACGGTTTGGTCAACACCCGTGAAGTAAATCGGAGTAAAGGAATCCTCAAGAGGTGTTCTTGAGGGGTGGACGTAGGCCGCAGTATGCGGATTGCCGAACCACTTGAAAACTCGGTTTACAAGTTTCTTTTCTTTACATAATTGCTTGTCATTGTGTTCAATTTGTAATTAAATTTTTAAAAGGTGAATTTATGCTAAAACCTTATTCACCCCCCTTTAAGGTTTTCATATTTTTTGGCCAACACCAAGGAATGTCCAAGTCGGCGTCACACACTTTAGCGCTACCATGGGCACCAGGTAGTGTCCAGTTTTGTCACCATCGCATTTCAAAGACACTCTAGCCGCAATATCTTAACATCACACTTTGGTACACCAATACCAGGGAGTGTCCACACACAGTGTCAACCACATACTCTTTTCCACACTGGCCACCACTCACCATGCATGTACAACTGACTCCACATGAATGACATGTGACTCAATATAGAAATGTAAAGTACTGGGAACGATAACCATGGATATACGAGAAGAAATCAAATTTTATATGAAACAACCAGTGAATTCATCAAAGAATGCTTTAATATGCTTTTATCGTCACTAGAACACAAGTGGGTCTACTTTGAAGCAATGCCCTAAAAAATGAGGTACACTTTTTGTGGATGAATTACATATCAAACAAAAGGTCTTTGAATCTAGTTTCCAACGCTTCAAACGGTGTGCGATTTCGAGTTTTCTAGAGGAAGTTATGACCGTTTTACTAAAAGTAGTCAGTGTTGAAAAATGTCAATCGATTGGTATCAGCAGTTTCTCCCCTGTTAGAAATTTAAAGCCTATTTTTGACCCATTTTGAAATCCGACATGACTTGTAATATATGGTTCTCTCCATTTTTCCACAAAGATTATGAATATGTGATCAGATTTAACCAATTTCGATCGTAGCTCTCAGATTTTACGAAAAACCAAGATGTGACAAAACTTCAATTCTAATATACTTTCTTATACGAATGAATTAAGCTCTAATACTTTAAATGCAACCTCCTGAGACTGTAATCTTTCATTTTTATCTATCAAAATCGATTTTGGTTAAGTTCGAAAAATCACCATTTTCAAGCTTGAAGCTCCATGGATGAACACAACCATGGTGATTCACAATTACATATATGTAAACAGTAATTAGAGCATGGGTTACATTCTGAGTGAGTTCAAAATACTCACTGATATAAAAGATGGAGAGTTGTTGAGAAAGATCTCCAAAATAAGCTAACCCACTTTCAAACTTCAAGCTATGGAAAAGAGCTCTCTCTTTCTCTCTACAAATTTCTGTAAATCTCCTCTCAAACTCTCTCTTTTATTCTCTGAATTTCAATTTATAAATGTGCTGATTGTGAGATATATGTGTGTATATATAAGAACACAAGTTTGGGAACTTGGAGGCCAAGTTCCATCAAGAACACTCAACAAATTGATTTTTTTTGTTTTCAAATTCCTAATATAATCCAATATACATACAACTATCAGCACATATATACATATGTATACACAAACTCAAGGATTGAAGGGGTGGTTATAGAACACTAGGGGGCAATTTAAGATGTTTGGGAATGTTAGCTTAAGACACTAGATTATCCCACACACCAATATGTTTCCCAAACAAAGTACAAGCCAATTGTCTAGGATTCTACTAAGGTGTTTGGCAAAATAGCTTATGGCACAACAATTATTCATACAACCAAGCATTATCCAAAAAAAGCCTATCCAATGATTACTTGCCATAAGTGGAAATAAAGTAAAAGTCATTTCATGCTTTATGTCAATTCCATAATCTGTGGAATCTCAGCGCGGCACGGACAATTTTGAACATAAATTAATAATTTTCGCGGCGCGGTGACCACCACAAAAATACAGAAAATTCATTTTGTCGTAAGAAAGAATTTTCCAGTTATATAAAATTACAGTTTGAGTCAAAAGAAATTACTTTTACCATTTTGAAATACAGTTTTGAAATTCAACACAGGTATAACCAAACTGATAAAAAATTAGAATTTGACCCCCAAATTAAAGAGTTGCTAAATAAATAGAAGCAAGCAATACACACTAAATTAAATATGGAAATGAATTCAAATTGAATGGAAATGCAGGTTGTTACATTCGGGTTGGCAATGGTCAGTCAGTTAGGTTGGTATGGATCCTTGGTTGCCTATGCCATCTACATTTAAGCCAGTTTCTCTGATTCCTCCTGAAGGCAGACTTGCTCCGGTTTGTTCCTTATTTTGCGCCGAGGGTAATAGATGGGATGAAAATAAATTGAATCAGATTTTTCTGCCTCATGAAGTAGAGTTGACTGATTTCTTGCTCTCCCGGGTGGTCAGGCAGAAGATGTGTGGGTGTGGCATTGGGAGAAAAAGGGTTGCTTTACTATGCATTCGGCATACCATGTGGAGATGCTTCGAAAGAGGACAAAGTCGGGGGCAGGGTCTGCTTCAAGCTCTACACAGACTTTCTATTGGAAGAAATTATGGCAAGTGGTGGCTCCTAACAAAGTGAGGCATCTTATTTGGTTGGCATGCAAGCAGTTTATTCCTTGCAAATCGCCTAAAAAAAGATGTATTGCGATAATCAGTGTCCGCTGTGTGGTGGTGGGGCCAAATCAGTCTCCCATGCTTTATGTTGGTGTCCTAAGGTTAGAGCGGTTTGGATGAGTATTTGCCCGGTTGAATTTAAAAGGTTTGGTCTTAATATGGAAATTTGTGATTGGGTCTGTTGTATGCTAAATGAGAAGGGTGATGAGTTTTTAACCAAGTTCGGGGTCACGGATTGGAAGATATGGAGTGCTCAGAACAAGTGGATTATGGAAAGGTTTGAGTCGAGCCTGAAACTACAATTGCTGCCATTTCTTCATTTGTTTCAGAATTTTTGCAAGCTCGTGAGGTACCTGAGAATCCAGCCCCCTCGGCAGTGACACCTAGAGTCGGTGGGGTTCCTCCACTGGTTGGAATTCTCAAAATGAATATTGATGGTGCAGTGTTTGAGAGGTCAGTGGGTCTGGGCACTGTCTATCACGCCCCGATGTAGCATAAATAAGGAAATCGTTTAATTTCCTTTATGGACCCGTAGGTCGTGACAGTTTGAAGGATCGATTCTGTCCCAAACGTCAACAACAAAAACATAATAATCAGAGCAGAGCAATCAAGGCTTACAAATATTTTTCTAACTTATTACATATTACAATACGGGGTCAACTAAGGCACAAGCCACCTTAAAACAAAACAATATCTATCGTCTATTACAGTCATCCTTATTACAAAACAGTTTATAACATAAAACATAGGATATTGATAACAGTTCTATCTTCCAAAGCAGCCATTCTCAGTTTGCATAATCATAGGGGTCCAGCATAGTCATAACCTGAAAAGCCTGAACACGAATGTCCAGGGCGCATCGACGCCGTCAGCTTCAAGAAGCTGGTGTGAGTATTAAAAACATAACTTTGAATGTAACATATACTCATTAACCATTTTCCAATTCTCATTTAATTCAACAAGTTTACATTAAGTAAAGAGTTCATTTTTAGAAAACAACCACAATATCATTTGAAAGCTTTATTTCACATACATGTGCCCGTGTATGAAAAACAATGCACCATCTAATCTTACCGACTCTTTTCTCTCGACAAACACAACAACCCACTATCTCACACCAGTATCCTTGTAATACTCTGATAGCCACACTTTAGCCCAGGGGTGCCAGGGAATGTCCAGTTTGCTCACACTTTGGTCCGGGGTACTAGGGAGTGTCCAATGCCTCACACTTTAGTACTGAATCCATCTCGCAAATGTCGGAGGTAACCTCACGCAATATCCAGACTCGGGTACCATGGGGTGTCCGTAGGTCACACTTTAGCATTACCATGGGTGCCAGAGAATGTCCAAGTTTGGTGTTACACACTTTAACGCTACCATGGGGCGTCAAGGAGTGTCCAGTTTTTCCACCGTCGCATTACAAAGATTCTCTCACCGCAATCTCAACAAGTCACACTTTGGTACACAATTACCAGTGAGTGTTCACAACACAATCTCAACCATACACTCTTTTCCACATGACAACCACACACCATGCAAGTACAACTGACTCCACATGTATGTCATGAAACCTTAAACAAAAGTAAAATGTTGAATTATAGGAACAACGTACGTGCGAGGATTGTTAAGTCGTAATACATCATTTCAATCGTCCAAACATAACCAATTAGAGTTTTGTTTTAGTAAATTTCCCAAACATAGCTTTAAAAGTCCATGAAACATCACCCAAACAGTTCCTTAAGACAAAACAAGCAAAAACCATAAACTGTCCAAAGTCGAGTGCGCGGACCACTCGCGCGAGGGGTCGCTCGCACGGGCTGCTCGCGCGATATGCCCAATTTTCATTTTCTTTTATAAAACTTTTCCAACTGCCAGAATACAGGGAGATAGCGCGTGTGGGTCGCTCGCGCGATCTGCCTAATTTTCATTTTTCTTATTAAGATCTTTTCTATCTGTCTGAAACCACACTGCTCGCGCGGGGGGGCCGCTCGCACGAGGGGCCGTTCGCGCGGGCCACTCGCGCGATCGCGCGCGTGAGGTTGTGCAGTAACTTCATCTTCTTCATCAGAAATCCCCTGTTTCAGTTTTCAATACCCACTTTCACCCATTTGCAATCCGGATTAAAATATGGCATGTAATATATAGATTTCTTCATTTTTTGACGAGGATTATGAATCTACGATAAATTTTACTTGAATCTAAACGTAGTTCATGAATTTTACAAAAAACTAAAAGATGACAAAACTTCAATCTTAATATACTTTTTCATATGAATAAATTAGACTTTAATACTTAAACAGTAGCATCTAGGAACTATAATCTTTTTGAATCATCTCTAAAAACTTGTTTTGATTAAGTTTGTAAAATCACTCTTTTTCAAGTTTCAAGTTTTCATGAAAATCAACAATGGTGAATCAATATATACATACAGACAGACAGTAATTGAGCATAAATTACATTTGGATTGAGTTTAAAATACTCACAGAGATAGAAAGTGTGTGTTTTGTTGAGAAAGATAAACAAAATAAGAATCCAATCCAAGCTTTGGCTATGGAGGATTGAAGCTTCCTCTCACTAGAATTCTGTAGGTTCTCTTCTCTGGACTTTCTCTAATCTCTCTGAATTGTGTAGTGTAGAATGTGTGTAAAGGAGAGAGATGTGTGAGTTATATAGCTAGCTCACAACTTGGAGCCCAAGTTGATTCTCAATCACTCTACAAATTGAATTCTTTTCTTAATTACTAATGCATTACAAAAAAAAAAAAATCACAGGTGTGTTTTTGTTGATATACATACATATATACACTCCAACACAAACTAGAGAGGCAATTTAGACTAATAGGGGTCAAATGCTAGTTGTTTGGGAAATCAAGCTTATGGCACATCACTAACACACTCAAAACAAGTCTAACCAAACAAGGCCTAAGCCAATGATGAGTTGCCATAAATGGAAAGTAAAGCATAAGTCATATCCAACTTTACATCACTTCCAAAATCTGTGGAAGTTCCCTGCTGCACGGACAGTTTTGAAAGTAAACTGGTATTTTCGGGGTGCAGTGATCACCACAAAAATACAGAAAATTCATTTTAGTGTAAGAATCTATTTCATGGTTTTATAAAAATACCGATTTAGTAAAACGTAAACTTTTCCACCGTTTTGAAATACAGTTTTAAAATCCAACACATGTATTGCTAAATTTATAGAAATTGTAGTTTGACCCCAAAAGAATTTAAGACATGAAATAAATTAATAATTAAGTTCAACATATGAGGGTTGTAATTAGAATAACCGCAAACAATACATATTGATTTTTAAATATGACAATGCAAATACAGATTAATTATGGAAATGTCAATTTAATATTAAATGAAAATGCAAGTTGTTACACCCTTCCTCCCTTACAGGATTTCGTCCCCGAAATCAAGACTAACTAGTCCTGAAACAACTACGGGTACTTCTTCCTCATCTCAGCTTCGACTTCCCACGAGGCTTCATTCTCGTCATGGTGATTCCACTGAACCTTCACCAACGGAATGTCCTTGTTTCTCAACTTCTTGATACTCTGATCCAGAATCTTCACATGTCTCTCCTTATAAGAAATGTTATGACTCGTCTCAATATCGTCATAACTAATCACGTGTAAGGGGTCTCGTATGTACTTTCTCAGCATACTCACATGAAATACATTGTGAACCCCAGACATCTTCGGTGGTAGCGCCAGTCGATATGCCACTTTCCCGACACGTTCCAAAATCTCGAACGGTCCGATGAAACGCGGAGCTAATTTCCCTCTCTTGAGACCGAAGCGTACTACTCCTCAGGTCGGTGATACCTTAAGAAGTACGTAATCTCCAACACTGAACACCAAATCTTTTCGGCATCCATCGGCATAACTCTTATACCGGCTTTGAGCGGTTCTCATCCTTTCCTTGACCAAAGAAATATTTTCATTGGTTTCTCTAACCAAATCTGGTCCCAACAATTCAGTATCTCCCACGTCCACCCAACACAACGGAGAACGACATGGCCGTCCATACAATGCTTCGAACGGAGCCATCTCGATACTCGTGTGATAACTATTGTTATAGGCAAATTCAACCAAAGGCAAGTGCGTCTCCCAAGATTCTTCAAAATCGATGACACAAGCCCTAAGCATATCCTCCATGATCTGATTAACACGCTCTGTCTTCCCATCTATCTGAGGGTGAAAAGCAATACTCATCTTGAGCGAGGTTCCCATAGCTTCTTACAAACTTTCCCAAAATCCAGAAGTAAAACGTGTGTCACAGTCTGACACAATCGACACAGGTGCACCGTGAAGTCGCACAACTTGTATGTACATCCGGCTCATCTTTTCTACCGGGTATGTCATACTGTAAGCGATGAAATGTGCCGACTTAGTCAGTCGATCCACGATTACCCAAATGGCATCATGATTCTGTTGCGATCGAGGCAATCCCACTACAAAATCCATCGTGATGTACTCCCACTTCCAACCAGGAATAGGTAGCGGTTGCAACAACCCTGACGGTCTCTGATGTTCGGCCTTGACTTGTTGGCATGTCAAACACTTAGAAATAAATTCTGCCACATCCTTCTTCATACCTTTCCACCAGAAATTTCTTTTCAAACCCTTATACATTTTCGTTCCTCCTGGGTGAACTGTATATCTTGACTTATGTGCTTCTGCCAGAATATCATTTCTCAAATCCCCACAGTCTGGTACACGTAATCTGTCTCTGCATCGATATCCTCCATCGATTCCCACCTTCCATTCTGTTGGATCTTTCTTTGACATCTTCGCAAACCATGCTTGAAACTTCTCATCTTCTTTCTGGGCTCCAACAATGCGGTCAATAAGAACAGGCTGTAGGATAAGACATCCGAAAAGTTATCCTTCTCCTTCTTTAGCATTTTGTATGTCGAACTCCACCAACGTTTCCAACGCTTTCCAGTCTCTAACCATTAAGGAGGCGATCGTCTCACGAGTCTGCTGACTTAAAGCATCAGCGACCACATTAGCTTTACCAGGGTGGTATTCTAACGTGAAGTCGTAATCTTTGATTAGCTCCATCCATCTGCGTTGTCTCATGTTCAACTCTTTCTGTGTGAACAAATATTTCAGACTCTTGTGATCGGAGAATAAATCAAACTTCTCACCGTAGAGATAGTGTCTCCAAATCTTGAGTGTGAATACTACTACTGCCAACTCCAAATCATGAATGGGATAGTTCAACTCGTTTGGCTTCAGCTGTCTGGATCCATAAGCGATAACTCTACCATCTTGCATAAGTACACACCCTAGTCCTTGATATGACGCATCACTAAAGAAAGTGAACTTCTCATCAGGCTTGGGTATAGCTAGTACCGGTGTGGTAGTGAGTCTCTTTTTCAACTCTAGAAAGGCGCGCTCATGCTTTTCTGTCCAGTTGAACTTCAAATTCTTCTTCGTCAACCCAGTCAATGGTGCAGTTATTTTCGAAAACCCTTCAACAAATCTTTTGTAATAGCCTGCGAGTCCAAGGAAACTCCTAACCTCCATAGGGTTGCTCGGCCTAACCCAGGACACAGCATCTGTCTTGGACGAATCCACAGAAATTCCTTGAGATGATACCTTGTGTCCCAAAAATTCCAGTTCTTGTAACCAGAACTCACACTTACTGAACTTGGCATATAAGTGATGGTCCTAAAGCGTCTGCATCGCAATCCGTAGATGTTGCTCATGTTCTTCCTCTGACTTAGAATAGATCAAAATATCATCAATGAAGACGATGACAAACTGATCAAAGTAAGGCTTGAACACTCTGTTCATCAAATCCATAAACACTGCCGGGGCATTCATCATTCCAAACGGCATTACCAAAAACTCATAGTGACCATATCGGGTTTTGAATGACGTCTTAGGTATGTCTTCCTTCCTTACCCTCAACTGATGATATCCCGACCTTAGGTCTATCTTAGAAAATGTCGTAGCTCCTTGTAGCTGATCAAATAAGTCGTTGATCCGGGGTAAGGGATACTTATTCTTGATAGTCACTCGGTTCAATTCTCTGTAATCGATACACAACCGAAGTGTTCCATCCTTCTTCTTCACGAATAACACCAGTGATCCCCAAGGCGATGTACTAGGACATACAAAACCTAGGTTCTCGAGCTCCTGAACTTGTTCCTTCAATTCCAACAATTCGGTGGGGGCCATTCTGTAGGGGACCTTGGTGATCGGAAGAGTACCTGTTATAAGCTCAATACAGAACTCTATACTTCTCTCGGACGGTAAACCAGAAATGTCTTAAAATACTTCTTTAAAGTCCTTGACTACAGGTATAGACAAAACTGTCGCTTCTGTACTGAAGACTTCGATGTTAGCCAAACACCTTGTGAGGAACATATCTCCCGAAGGGTTACATTGAAAATCAAAGGGTTGATTTTCATTGTCGGGGAATATAATTCTCTTCCTCGCATAATCCAGCTTCGCTTGATTCTGAGAGAGCCAATCCATGCCTAGGATTATGTCGAACTCCTTCATCGATAGGACAATCAGTCTTACAGGGATTTTACAGTTTCCTAGCCGTAAGGGACAATCCTTGCACACATGTCCTAACTTAACTACGACTCCTAATGGCGAGGTAGCCCTCAAAGCTTTCTCTAAACGATGAGGTAAGATACCCAATCTCCGAATTGTATTAACAGATATGAACGAAAGAGCAGCACCCATATCAAATAACACTTTAACATGGGAGTTAAACATAGTCAAGGGTACCGTTTGCTGATCTGGTTGAGCTTCTTCATAGTTTCCTTCTTTGTACACAGTCCCATCATATCAAGCGGCATCACGGATAACAGCATTTACGTGAGTCTGACCTTGCTGACCATAAGTCACTTGCTTAGGGGCTGTACAGAACTTACTGATATGACCTGGTTCACCACAGTTGTAGCAGACTATGCCTTGCTGAGCAGCACGCCTTGGTGCCTTGCAATCTCGAGCCAGATGACCGGGGTTGCCACAATTGAAACATTTTCCAGCACTACTTCCTTCTCTTACTCGGGGTTGAGTCGGATACGTGATAGCTTGGTTCCTCTTGCTCCCATCGAAATTCCTCTTCTGCCCTTGGGTACAATACATTGGTGGCTTGTTTCCAAAGTTACCCCTTTGAGGCGGCCGGAATTCGATTTGCTTCCGATTCACTCGAGCATCTTCTTCCAGATCAGTGGCTAGGCCGACTAGTCCTTCGAAAGACATATCTAGGTGGCCGAGTGTCAGGCGACGAATCTGCGGTGTCAGCCCTTGATTATACTTATGGATCCTCTTTCCCTCAGTATCGACCATATGAGGGGCAAACCGGGACAGTATCTCGAACTGAGTGGTGTACTCTTGCACTGATTTAGTTCCCTGCGTCAAGTCCATGAATTCCTTCTCCCTCCTATGCCTTTCTGTAGCTAGAAAATACTTTTCCAGAAACCTTCCCTTAAATACAGTCCATGTCATTCCCGTAGTAACTTCATTCCCGATGGTAGCTGTGACTGAATCCCACCAATCTGCGGCGGCATTAGTCAATTGGAAAGTAGCTAACCTCCTCTTGTCCATCTCATTGCACTGGACAGCCTCGAACATGCGGTCCATCTGTCTTAACCACTGTTCCGCTTTCCATGGTACCACGGTACCCGCAAACTGCTCGGGCCTTAGCGCACGGAATCTCTCTAGCAGCTTATCTCCAGTATGGCGGTCTCGTCGATTTTCATTCTAATTACTAACCCTTTCGAGACGTCTGACGAAAGCTTCAAACATTCCTGTGGGATCGGCAGCCTCAGGTGCTCCCTCAATCAAATTTCTGTTTCTCCTCAATCTTCCAGCCATTCTATGCATGATAATGATGATAAGATGAGAAATATGCATGAAGCAGAAATGTAAAGCAGTTTAAGAAGTGGCAATATCAAAAGGGTATTTCTATATATAACTTCTTGTCAAGTTGATACAAAAAGCATATATAATCAGTCAATGCCTACCCTAGCTATATGGGTTAGGACGCATATGTCCATGCAAGCGTTAATGTTACAAAAATAGGGTCATTGCCCTATACTCGAATGCATGTAATAACAGTTGCAAAAAGAGATAGAGCTACTAGTCAAAATAGTCAATATATACAAGGTGATATCTAAGAAATCAGTCATCTCCGTAGGCGGCTATCAAGAGATCTAGCGAATCGACGGGGCGAAATCGCTGAACAAGGAACGGGCCCACCAAATCAAAATCAGAGCTCTGAGAGGTCGACGAGGAAGCAGGTGCTGGGGCATCTGCCTTAACTGGCACCTCCTCAGGCAGAACTAGCTCAAGTGCTAGCTCCTCCTCGAGCTCAGCGACGAGGTCATCTAGACCTATGCCATCCTCTCCTACAACATCCCCGGCAATAGGGATAACCATGACGTCGTCGTCACCGTCATCCTCAACCATGGGAACCACAGGCGGGGGCATCTCCATCTGTGCTAGATGAGCGTGCACAACCTGGATCTCAAAGGGGAAATAGAGAGCATCACTATCAACTAGTCTCAGTATCTCAACTAGCACTAAGCGCTGAGCCTCCGCGAAATAGCGTATCTTAAGGCGAATACGCGTCAAATCAACTATTCCCACTACGTGAAGCTGGTGCCACAGATCTGATACTACAGTTGTCGTGGCCAGCTGCTCAATGGCGGTATGATATAAATCGAAAAAAGCTGGGACTACTGCCCCGGGAGTCACCAAATATCCTCCAAACCCATCTAGTACGTAGAGCGACTGAGCTGGGTCCATACTTGATAAAAAAAAAAGTACTAACTTAAATCAGGAAAGAGATAATCTTAGGCGTTTGGGTTCTGAGTCTATCCTCCCTGTCATATCATCGGGTGTGTGAAGCTTAAGCTAACAGATCGTGGAATCGGGTCTAAACTGGTAAACCCTAACCTGGCTAAACTGTCTTGAGATAAATAACCTAGCTCTGATACCACTAAATCCTATCACGCCCCGACGTAGCATAAATAAGGAAAGCGTTTAATTTCCTTTATGGACCCGTAGGTCGTGATAGTTTGAAGGATCGATTCTGTCCCAAACGTCAACAACAAAAACATAATAATCAGAGCAGAGCAATCAAGGCTTACAAATATTTTTCTAACTTATTACATATTACAATACGGGGTCAACTAAGGCACAAGCCGCCTTAAAACAAAACAATATCTATCGTCTATTACAGTCATCCTTACTACAAAACATTTTATAACTTAAAACATAGGATATTGATAACAGTTCTATCTTCCAAAGCAGTCGTTCTCAGTTTGCATAATCATAGGGCCCAGCATAGTCATAACCTGAAAAGCCTGAACACGAATGTCCAGGGCGCATCGACGCTATCAGCTTCAAGAAGCTGGTGAGTATTAAAAACATAACTTTGAATGTAACACATACTCATTTACCATTTTCCAATTCCCATTTAATTCAATAAGTTTACATTAAGTAAAGAGTTCATTTTTAGAAAACAACCACAATATCATTTGAAAGCTTTGATTCACATATATGTGACAGTGTATGAAAAACAATGCACAATCTCATCTTACCGACTCTTTTCTCTCGACAAACACAACAACCCACTATCTCACACCAGTATCCTTGTAATACTCCGATAGCCACACTTTAGCACAGGGGTGCCAGGGAATGTCCAGTTTGCCTCACACTTTGGTCCGGAGTACCAGGGAGTGTCCAATGCCTCACACTTTAGTACCTAATCCGCCTCGTAAATACCGGAGGTAACCTCACGCAATATCCAGACTCGGGTACCAAGGAGTGTCCGTAGGTCACACTTTAGCACTACCATGGGTGCCAGGTAATGTCCAAGTTCGGTGTCACACACTTTAACGCTACCATGGGCTTCAGGGAATGTCCAGTTTTGCCACCGTCGCATTACAAAGATACTCTCACCGCAATTTGGTACACAATTACCAGGGAGTGTCCACAACACAATCTCAACCACACACTCTTTTCCACACGGACAACCACACACCATGCTTGTACAACTGACTCCACATGTATGTCATGAAACCTTAAACAAAAGTAAAATGCTGAATTATAGGAACAACGTACCTGCGGGGATTGTTAAGTCGTAATACATCATTTCAATCGTCCAAACATAACCAAATAGGGTTCTGTTTTAGTAAATTTCCCAAACAGAGCTTTAAAAGTCCATGAAACATCACCCAAACAGTTCCTTAACATAAAACAAGCAAAAACCAGAAACTGTTCAAAGTCGCGCGCGCGGGCCGCTCGCGCGAGGGGTCGCTCGCGCAGGCCACTCGCGCAATATGCCCAATTTTCATTTTCTTTTATAAAACTTTTCCAATTGCCAGAATACATGGATATCACGCGCGCGGGTTGCTCGCGCGATCTGCCTAATTTTCAATTTTCTTATTAAGATCTTTTATATCTGCTTGAAACCACACAGCTCGGGCGCGCGGGCCGCTCACGCAATCTCGCGCACGAGGTTGTGCAGTAACTTCATCTTCTTCGTCAGAGATTCCCTGTTTCAGTTTTCAATACCCACTTTCACCCGGCCATTTTGCAATCCGAATTAAAATATGGCATGTAATATATGGATTTCTTCATTTTTCAACAAGGATTATGAATCTACGATCAATTTTACTTGAATCCAAACGTAGTTCACGAATTTTACGAAAAACTAAAAGATGACAAAACTTCAATCTTAATATACTTTTTCATATGAATAAATTAGACTTTAATACTTGAACTAAAGCATCTAGGAACTATAATCTTTCTAAATCATATCTAAAAACTTGTTTTGATTAAGTTTGTAAAATCAATCTTTTTCAAGCTTCAAGCTTCAAGCTTCAAGCTTTCATGAAAATCAACAATGGTGAATCAATATATACATACATACAGACAGTAATTGAGCATAAATTACATTTGGAGTGAGTTTAAAATACTCACAGAGATAGAAAGTATGTGTTTTGTTGAGAAAGATACACAAAATAAGAATCAAATCCAAGCTTTGGCTATGGAGGATTGTAGCTTCCTCTCACTAGAATTCTGTAGGTTCTCTTCTCTAGACTTTCTCTAATCTCTCTAAATTGTGTAGTGTAGAATGTGTGTAAAGGAGAGAGATGTGTGAGTTATATAGCTAGCTCACAAGTTGGAGCCCAAGTTGATTCTCAATCACTCTACAAATTGAATTCTTTTCTCAATTACTAATGCATTACAAAAAAAAAAAAAAATCACAGGTATGTTTGTGTTGATATACATACGTATATACACTCCAACACAAACTGAAGAGGCAATTTAGACTAATAGGGGTCAAATGCTAGTTGTTTGGGAAATCAAGCTTATAGCACACCATTAACACACTCAAAACAAGTCTAACCAAACAAGGCCTAACCCAATGATGAGTTGCCATAAATGGAAAGTAAAGCATAAGTCATGTCCAACTTTACATCACTTCCAAAATTTGTGGAAGTTCCCTACGGCACAGACAGTTTTGAAAGTAAACTGGCATTTTCGTGGTGCGGTGATCACCACAAAAATACAGAAAATTCATTTTAGTGTAAGAATCGATTTCCCGATTTTATAAAAATACAGATTTAGTCAAACGTAAACTTTTTCACCGTTTTGAAATACAGTTTTAAAATCCAACACAGGTATTGCTAAATTTATAGAAATTGCAGTTTGACCCCAAAAGAATTTAAGACATGAAATAAAATTAATAATTAGGTTCAACATGTGAGGGTTGTAATTAGAATAACCGCAAATAATACATATTGATTTTTAAATATAACAATGCAAATACAGATTAATTATGGAAATGTCAATTTAAGATTAAATGAAAATGCAAGTTGTTACACTGTCCTTCGGGACGGTTAGGGAAAGGTTTTGGTTGCTTTCACTTGTTTTGTCCCGGGTGTTTTCGATGTTAAAATCGTGGAATGCATAGCGATGCTCGAAGATTTAAAGGCAGTGATCCCTCTTGGCTTCTATAGTTTTATCATTGATTCGGATGCTCTTGCAGTCGTCCAAGCGTTAAAAACAACTGAGTATGATAGGGCTGAGTATGGTCACATCTTGGTGGAGGTTCGAAAGTTGTTCTCCTTGCTCAAGATTCTGGAGGTACGGCATGTTCGTCGGCAAGCAAACGGAGTTGCTCATTTCTTTGCAAAGTTCGCTAAAACTGTAAACAGTTGTAAGTTGTGGGTTGATTTGTTTCCTCCTGAATGTCACTGTTTTGTGACTGCTGATTGTATCTCTTCTTCTAATGAATAAAAAATCCTCCTTGTTTTGCATAAAAAAAAAAAAATTATTGTAATGATTACATTGATTAGGGGCAATTGTGTAAAATATGTGTAGATTCTTTTTATCCCCTCAATAAGTTGAGTTTCCAAGAGTGAAATATTTTTAAGGGACAAAAGGAGTATATATATATATATATATATATGATAACCGGAAACAAAGCTATTCTTTCCCTAATCCAAGGCAAAAAACAAACTAACATTATACCAAGTAGGCCAAGCTCAATTGGTACGATCTCTCTCTCCCTTGTGGAGAGATTGAGGGTTTGAATCCCCTTAGGGAGATTTCTTTGCTTTTCCCCTATTGTTCGTCAATCAAAATGAGTGACCCTTCTTCTTGAGCTTTGTTATGGGTCATTATGAGACTTTGGAATTGGGTTGGGGTGAGATGGATGTGTGTGTATATGCCTAAATCTAGATAAGTATTTAAAAATAAATATATTTAAAAAAAACAACCTAATGCTATCTAGAGAACACTTTTGCTCGCATTAATTTTATGCATGACATGTCACTCGTTTTATGCAATTAAAGACAAATACGTGTTCCCACACGCACTAATTTTTTTTTTTTTAAAAATGATAAGGATACACAGTAAACGACACACTAAACGATACACTAGCTTTAAATACATGTACTATATATTGTGTAAATGATGCACAGAAAAATATAAAAAAATTCAAACAACCCAAAATACATACATTTAAAGCACAGTATATTATTTAATATGTATCCCTATCAATATTATTTTTTCTTATGATCACAAAGCAATGTTATGAATTCAATTTATGTGGCAGCAGTGTCACATCAATATCGCTATATGAATTTATTAAAAGTCGTTTTTATATGAGCCTGTTCTCACATATATAATTTGAGTTGCACGCTCAGGGTCCATAGAAGACTTCCACTAATTATAATTTTCCAAAAAAAAAATTCCATTCAAATTAAAATTTCATGAGAGAGAGTAACAAAACTTCCTCCAAAATAAGTGGCCATGTACCATAGATTGAATTAGGGGTGGGCAAACAGTTCGGTTAACCGAACAAACTGAACCAACCGAACCGAATTTTCAATTTCAGTTCGATTATTTCAGTTGAAAATTTCAGTTCGGTTAAAAACCGAACCGAATTAAAAATTTCAGTTCGGTTATCAGTTGCCCATAGGCAAACCGAACCGAACCGAAAAATCGAAATTTTATTTTTTATTTTCATTTTCTATATTATTAATATACTTATACATAACTATATATAATAAAATATAATTATTTTTACAATTAAAAACAAAGAAAAGTATGCATTTCTTTGTAATATGAAAGAGAAAGGAAAAAAAACATAAAAAAGTTGTGAAAAATTAAAATAAAAATTGGGTTTTTTATATTTCGGTTAACCGAATAACCAAACCGAACCGAATTTGTAATTCAGTTAATCGAACCGAACCAACCGAATTAAATTTCAGTCAATTAACAGTTGATAAAGTTCTAAACCAAACCGAACCGAACTCAAACCGAATCAAATAGTGTCAAACCGAACCGAACCGACCGAATGCACACCCACCCCTAGATTGAATGGAAGGTTGACCTCTAGACTTGGAAGGGTAAGACAGACCACGTACAGTCACTTTCTTCTATTGATGCAACAGGGAATTAGGTCATACTCATCCACTCCTTGCATTTTCTTCTTGTCTTCATATAATTGTGTGGAATATCTTCTCAAAATAATAAAAATAAAATAAAATAAAATAATTAATGATTAATACTAATAATAATAGTAAGAATAATAATAATAATAATAAGGGTTAATTACATGGATCTCCCCGGCCTCTATATTACAAAATTACACAGTCCTCCCCTCTAGCATGAATTTACTATTTTATCCTTAATTTGTTTACCATTTTACTAAATTACATCTCTCTCTCTCTCTCTCTCTCTCTCTCTCTCTCTCTCTACTCTATGTATATATATATATATATATAGATATAAATATACAAACACATCAATATATGGGCATACATGCATATATATATATATATATATGAAAATGAATTTGTTCAAAAAAAAAAAAAATTAACCCAAAATCAATTTATTCTAAAATTCTAAGATCTAAACCCAAAATACCAAATCCACCCCAGAGATGTATACAACTATCTATGGTGTGTATATATGTGCGCATGTATATATGCATATAGAGTAGCGAGATATAGAGGAGATGGGTTTTATTTTTATTTTATTTTTATAACTATAAGTATTTTCGGCATTGGCAAATTAAGAAAGTAGGTCTCTATTAATTTATAATCTAGAGAGGAGGTGTGTGTAATACAAGTCAAAACCTCAAGGAAAGTCTGTATAATTTTGCAATATAGAGGGGGAGGTTCATATAATTTTGTCAAACCTTAGACGAGGTCCGTGTAATTAACTCTAATAATAATAATAATAATAATAATAATAATAATAATAATAACTGTGTGGAATGTTCTCTCTCTAGAAAAGTAGTATAGCCAATAGTTGGCCCTTATTATATAGCTCATGTCATCTCTTATGACCTCTTACCATACACACTAGAGTTGTTCAAGAATGTTATTAATGAGTTTTAAGAATACAATTATAATATAACCCTCCTACTCAGACAATCACCAACACGAAACACTCATTGAGACCTCCTCTGTCTCTAAGCCCCACTTGCATTTCTATGAATGTTAGTTTTTTTGGTAACCATGATTAGAGCTTAACACGAGTTCATTATGAAATTAAGCTAATAATTTGTTGTCTTATATATATATATATATATATATATTCACACACTGTTTATAAGCAAACCGAAAGTAATCCAGGTATGCGATAACATTATTAAGATTTTAGTCACTATATGGTTGCATGTACGAACCACAACCAAACAATAGTAATTAACTAAAGAAATAAAGAAGAATGATATTAAACATGGATATACTATTGACAAATAATTTGTGATTGGTTAGTATGCTATACAAAATTCATGCTTTTAGTTCATTATTTCGTGGAACCTTTTCTGACAAGTGACAACGGTCGAAGTAAATTTCTTATTCAATAATACGAATAATTAGGGGGGTGACAATGGGTTGAATTTTAGACCGGGTTAAGCATCCACCTATAGCATGTTTAACCCACGGCCGGCGCTAAGGCAAAGCTGCGAAACTGTCGCATGAGGCTTTATTTTTAGGTTTATTTTCTTCTAATTTTTTTCTAATTTTTATGAAATTTATCATTTTTAGGCGTATTTTTTTCTAATTTTTTCTTAATTTCTATGAAACTTATCATTTTTAGGCCTATTTTCTTCTAATTTCTTCTTAATTTCTATGAAACTGAGTATAGAGGCCTCCTTTTTTACTTTGAAAGTTTGCTTGAGGCCTCGTCCAAATTTTGACATCTCAAGGTCGACCCTAGTTTAACCCTAAATGATAAATCTTACTCGTTAATCTAATGAATCGAGTGAAAATTCTAAAACTTATATATAGAATACCCAAATTTCATGTTTATCCAAAAATGTAAGATTTTTTGAATAGTACACAATAAACCTTCAAAATTATAGAATTATTCGGACCCTATGTTTTAGTATTAACAAATATGTATATCTTTCTAAATGATTGCAAGGGATTTACTTATATATGTAGTAGATATAAATTAATGTTAATTAATCAAGCAGTAATGCTACATGCACAGAAATTGTGCACAGAATTGATCCGGGCCACTCATTTCGGTGGCCCCTACACATTTTGGTCTGGGGGCCACCGAAATGAGTGGCCCGAATCAATTCTGTGCACAATTTCTGTGCAGTGTTCTGTGTAAGTATCATTTCTGTTAATCAAGACATATTATTGCATAAATGTTTACTAAAAAAAAGTCGAAAATTACGTACACTGATCATTGGGAACAAAGTGGGTCTATCAAAGGCCTCATCAATCAGAGCCCTTAATTTTATTTTATTTTATTTTCAAATAAATGAAAGAAAAAAAAAACACACACCCCCCTAAAATTTAGCAGAAGGCTTCGGGAAAATTTGTGGGGTTGGTACAAAAATTGTCACCCTCAAAATTTGTTGCGTATAATTGATGAGTAATATTTGGGACACAACCTTCATACAACTTTTATATAACCTCTCCAAAAGATGTGTCTATCTCTCTCATGTGATGTCACTGGACCCCACAGTGACACAGGAAAGAGATAGACACATCTTTTAAGGAGGTTGTATGAAAGTTGTATGAAGGTTGTGTCCCAAGTAGATATTCAATGAAGAGGTACAAGGACATGTATGCATACAAATACAAATCATACATTTATGATGTCACTTTGAGGTAACCTTGAGGTGTATAAACTGACAAGATAGAGAGTCCCATGGACGGAGGGAAAGGGGGGCAGGCGGGGCCACAGTCCTCCAAGTTTTTTAAAATTACATTTTAGTATATTTGGTTTTGATATTTTTATTTTTAGATTGGCCCCTCTCAAAATATAATATGATTATTACGTACATAACCTTCAAAATAATATTGGCTAGGCTCAAAATAAAAATTTGCATCTAGTATATATATATATATATATTGGTTTAATTGTAATCGAATCACCTAAAAGTTAAAATAAAATATATATAATATGTTATATTAGCCAAACTGTAATCTAACACATATTAAGTATTTAGGCCAATAATCTTTTTCTTCACTTGCTATTTTAATCCAACCCAAGTTATTTTATCATATTACTCTTGTCCTTCTCATGTATCATTGAACTCAATCAAAATTATTTTACCATCATTGTAAATTTTACAAATAAGCACTCAATATTTTATTTATTTATTTTTATAAATCGTTATAATTTACAATCATGGCCCAATTACAAACAGACCAAAAAAAATTCACCTCACAGAGCTGTTCCTAAACCCTGTTCAATTTTATATATAATATCAACAATGCTACACCCACTCCTTCAACCACACCCCAAACCACATCCTTGCTTTAAATGCAAGTACCCTGTGCTGTGTAAGTGGTGCACAGAAAAAGTGTGAAAAATTCAAACAGCACAGGGTACATGTATTTAAAATTTAGGGTGTGGTTGGAGATTTAAAATTTAGGGTGTGATTGGAGGAGTTGGTGTAGCATTATTCATATAATATACCTTCTATACATAACCCCCCAAGTCGTTAATCCTAACTCCGCACTGCTAAAGACAGTGCTCGGACAGAGTTCACAGAAAGTATAAAGTACAAAGGACCATGTGGCAGTCAGGACGGAAAAACGACAAAAGGAAGGACCCCACAACATGAAGAAAAAAAAAATTTGTTTTGACAAAGAGATGAGAAAACAGAGTAAGTGGCCAATGGGGTGATCATATTGGGCGTGGACTGTAGAGTCTCTCTTGTGTATTCGGAGGTCTTTGGCCTTTGGGGCCATGTGTAATGTGAATACAACGTGCCTGTCCCTTTTGTGCTACGTTTGCTTTGTCAATATACTAGATCTCAGTTTTCAAACATGAATTGTATTAGTCGGCGCCGCCCTCTCTCTCTCTCTCTCTCTCTCTCTGAAATTGGTGGATATACAAAGTATGTTCTATGGTAGGTGTGTTTTGTAATGTACTTTTTTTTTTTTTTTTTGGCTAAGAGCAGTGTGTTTACTTGATATATGTGAAACATGTACATATTAATTAACCTTTCGGATTTCAAGCAAAAAAAGAAAAAATTAAACTTTCGGATGTCCACAACCACCAATACAGGATAATTGATTATTTAGAGAAAAACAAAAGGATCCTCATTTTGAAAGCTCATAAGTACATCGGTTTTATAAGTTCAAGTACTTAGTGAGCGCCTGGTCATTTCTTGAAAAACTTCAATGAAACCAACATAACTTGAATTCTCGTAAAAACTGGATAGAAAATGAGACTAGGACTAAACTTTAATTGTTTTCCTAAAAATTAGATAGAAAATGATACCAAAACTATACCAAATTCGATTTAAGGATTCGGAAACATGCGCTAAATGTAGCAACTAAAACGCACATATTTAAATGACTACCCACACGTAATCGTTGAATTTGGTAATAGTTTGAAGTAAATTTCTATTGAACACCAAAAAATTTTGCATTGTTTTATTTAACTGTAAGGCTATTTCGATATGTTTTTCTTTCACACTCGATTTGGTTAGGTTAAATCAAAAAATTTAACGGAATCGAACTAAAATTTCAGTTTCAATTCGGTTCGTGTGGTTATAATTTTGCGGTTCGGTTAAAATCCGAACCAAATCTAAAACTTCAGTTCGGGTTATGGTAGCATATAAGGAAATCAAACTGAACCAAAAAACCAAACTAATATATTAAGATTATACATAATAAAATTACAAGTAATGCATCTAACCTTAGTGTCTAGGGATTCACACTCAGTCTTTCTCTACCACTAAAGCTTTTGGCCAAATGAAAACAAAAGGAAAAAATTACAGAAAACATTGAGAAAAGGGGCAAAAAATGCTATTTTGGACTATCCTTTATATAATTAAGTTAACCAAATTAACAAACCGAACTAAATTAATATTTTTGTTAGCCGAACCAAAAAAAAAAAAAAAAAAAAAGCAATATCGATTTTCTAATTTTAGTCCCAAAACGACTGAATGTGTACCCCTAATTAGATTAGAATCAAGTCGGTCAAGCAAGAAAAACAAAACACCTTCTAACACTTATCATGGATATGATATTGATATCTTCCTTTAATCCAACAAAACACTTTAGCATATGTTTGTTTTATCTTATTGCCCTCTATCTAAAAAGGCTTCGAGGATAATCTCTCTCCTTAATGATTGCAAATATCACCTCATTGCATTGATCAATTCATTCTATAGAAATTATCTCGTGTGATCGTCACCCCTGTATATGACTTACACTATAGTTTGAATATTTTGTGAGTCCTACGTGAATCTTACAGTAACAAAAGGATCACAATCACCACCACACAGTATAATGATTACATTGAATAATTTCTCACCTAGAAGGGACGTTTTATAAGATTGTTCTATTTCATTTAAGAAATAGAGAGTTAGAAACCTCAATGTTATACTCACATTGTAAAACTATATCACATTATATCATTTCAAACATAGAATCAAACAGGTGAGTACTAACAAAGAATCGTCCGAATACTCATAGGAAGTCAAAAAGTTATTAAGGCTTTGTTTAGTTCATGGATTTCGTGAGGGAAAAAATAGATGAAAGGAAAATAGGATGGAATAGTCTCATCCGTTAGGTAAAAGGAATTAGTTTCCATCTTATTTTCCTTTCCCCCTCTTTTTCTCATGAAATCAATAAACCAAACAAAACCTAAGAGAAAGAGAGGTTTTCTTTGTTGTGTGCAAATCAGAAAGGTTGTAGTGACATTGAGTCTCATGGAATTTCCATAGTGTCATGTAGAATCTCCAACGTGTAAAACAGACAGGCACACAACCCACATCAACAATTGATTATCAGTTACGTAAACAAACTTATTCATCTACTCAAAATTAGATTTGCAAGATCTCACCTTTTTTTCTATGCCACCATGGATCATGAAAATTTTGGCAAATAATAATTGGTACAACCAAATAGTTTTAAAAAATAGAACCAACTAAAGTTTGATACTTTTTTTTTTCCTCTCTCTCTGTGTCTGACACACACACATTTGAAATTAACGAGGCCGTGTTCCCCTCTATGACCTTCTCTCTTGTGATTGACTTAATTCTTTGTGTTTAAAATCCATTTTCCACCAAATGGAAGCTTTTTTTTTTATCAACTCTGAAAGAGTGACAAATCATTAATCATTAGACTTGTGGACTCATGAAATGTCACCAAATTAATCTTCCTCTAGTGGAGTCCCATGTTGAGAATCATGTCTTTAGTCATCATAGGGTCCCACAATATTTCAATAACCCTTAAAAAGATTTTCGACAGAAAACTTAGGACTTCGATTGAAATATGTACCATTCCTCGTCTTCTTATGCTGTTCATATTAACATACCTTTTTATTTTTATTTTTTTTTCACCCTGACCACATGGTCAATTATAGAGTAAAGCATTCTATTATATATATATATATATACATATATATATATATACATATATATATATTTAATATAACCAAAGTCTACTAAGTGCAAAACACATTTTTTTAACTCATAGGTAAGTTTTTTTTTTTTCTCTCTCTTCTTCTCTCTTCACATTTTTTTAACTCATAGGTAAGTTAAAATCATTATTAAGCAGATACGAAGGCATGGGTTCAAATCTAACATGTGGTCTTAATGTGAAGACTTTGTGTATTGAATTAAAGTAAAGAGAACAAAATTTGAAATGGGTCAATTGTACTCTAATTGATCAAAAGGACTCAAAAAAATAATAATAATAATAATAAAAGGTCATAGGAATGTATAGTACAAATGGAGTGGTATTGTTTTAGGTTCCATTTTGGTATGATGGAGTTGAGAGATGGGGTAGACCTACTCTCTCTGCTTCTTTTCTCTGTTGTCATTATTGCTAACCAATTAAAGAAGTCTCCATGCTCAATTTGTAAGTCCTCACATGTTTGTCTCTGTCTTTTGTGTACCTTATCTAACCTCCCTTTCTCCTCAAGTCTTACCATATTCAGACGCTAAGCAACAACTTTGATGTACAGCAGTCAATGCAACATGTACCACCTTTCTAAGCGAGTTTAATTTGACAGAAGTCAATGTTACTTTAATAATCATCGAAAAAACTATTTCGATCAGGTAAGGTTGTGACGTTTTCAAGAGCTCTATTTCACAATCTGACTTAAAAGTCCTGAGGTTGTTAAAGGTCAGATTCACCACCTAAAGCTTTCTTTGATTTGCAGATTCATTGAAAGCAAAAAAAAAATGTAAAAAGGAAAAAAGCAAGAAAACAAATTTTCTATTGTAATAGTCTTGTGTTTTCCTCCTCACTTCGAACAACATTAAACTTATAAAAGGTTCAAAACATAATTGTAACCCAGGAAAAGAAGGGGAGGAAAGTGACCTAGAAACTTCAATTTATTTAATTTATTTCTCATTAATTCCTTCCTATCACTATCTTTTGTTGTTACCATATAGAGGAAAACGTCTTCCTTATTATTTTTCTTTCTTTTCTTGCATTATATCCTTGAAACGAACAAAGCCCGAATGCAATAAGGCATATTCATTGAGAGAGAGAGAGAGAGAGTAAAGAATTTGCTATGCTTAATTAGCTACTTACCCTATATGATTAACCAAACAAGTACAAAACAAAATCTTCAAGGAGAATCATAGACATTTTTGTCCATTATTAAAATTTACAAATTTAGATCAATAATGATAAACTCGCTCTTTCAATCACACCCTCAACCACATTCAGTAGATCTTGTCCCTTGATTCCAGTGGGTCCTATGTGGGATTCATGTGGAACCCACCAAATTTAAGGGCAATCAATAGTCATAATATACTGAATGTGATTGGGGTGTAGCTGAGGGAGTGGGTTTATCATTACTCAATTTAGATAACCCACTTCAAGTCAAAGAAATGTGATATTAAGCTCTTATCCTTCTAAGAGTCAATGTTGCTCACCTCCAAGAACTACATTCCAAGAGGCCTAGCAGCAGCAGGTTAAACCGCTCTTACAAATACAAAACAAAAACTATAGGAAAAAGAAGAGAGAGAGAGAGAGAGAGAGAGAGAGAGAGAGAGAGATATTACAAGGGAATGAGTTTGCAACATAAAATAATGTTAGGATAGTAATTGTATCTGTACTTGTAGCTTTTTTTAGGTTCAGCCTTACAGGGATAAAGAGAAAGGACAAGTTGATTTCTTTTTCAATATTTTGTTAACTACCCCAAGCTTAGAAACACCAAAAAGCAAAAGAAATTCAATACTAAACAACAAACATAGGCTAAAATAATGATAAGGTTTTGATTCGGTATTCTGTTTCCTTATGTTTCTTCTTCCTTATTTTCTGTGTATCCCTTAAAATAATCAAGTTTTGTTGAACTGCTGATTAAGTACCTGATTTGGTCAGACAAATAGAAGAATAATAAAGAAACATGTATTTTATTTAGATTAATTTGCACACTTTCTGGTGTTAATTTTTTTGTTTCTTTAAGAGATTGAATTGAATTATCATTGACGTATGGAATTAGGAATTTCCTTTGATTTTGTTCATCTGAATAAAATAGTTCTTGTGATGTAATGAATCATACCTAATCTTTGTCAGGACTCTTATGTTAGAATTAATTAACACTTCGTCAATGCATAGTCTATAAGTTTTAGACTTATTTTCTTTTAGGATTTTGTCAAGATTTCAACCAACGCGCATTAGATTATTAGTTACTTGAGAAGAGGAAAACATGGGTTTTGTGAAGGCTTTTGACCACTACTTATATTAAACCAAGAGAAAAACAATCTAAAATAAAATGGAATTAGAGATTTTGATTTGGTAGAAGCTAGAAAGGACATAAAATTGCAGGGAAGGGAACGACAGCAACGAAACCTCCCTGAGAAAGAAGGGAGTGAAGATAAATGAAAAGGGTAGAGAAAAATGCCAATAAAATTAGGGAAAAACACTTCACAGATACCAAATGTTTATGACACAAGGGTGTTACAAAAACCAATTGGACCGAACTAATCAATTCGGTCGATTTTTTTTTTTTTGTTTATTTTTAAATACACAAATTAAAAACCGACCAAACCAAAGAAAACCAACAAAAATGGACAAAAATTTTCAAAAACCAAGAAAAACCGACCGATTGACACCTCTAGTTATGAGCTATATCATACATAGTGGAAGTATACTCATATATTTCCAATAAAATACGTGTGTATTCTGATAGAGCGGTGAACTTTGGAATCCACCTACACAAGAAACACTCTTGGGAAGGAAATTGAAAGTACTAATTTTATTAACTTCAAGATGATTTGCTCTACGGCTTATAGTAGTTCTTACATAGAGCATGTTTGTCTGTGCTTATGCTAATGCAATCTTGACCGTGATTGGTAGAACTGCTTATTATAGTTTGGGTATTTAGTTAATACTGTATGTTAGAATTGATTAAATATAGAAATAATCTTTAAAAACAACCCCCCACATGCATATGGTCTAATTGTTTTTTGGACCAGATCTGCTTATATTTTTGTTGAAACAAATAGATCAATAAACGGTTTGGGCCGCCAGAACTGTTTAAAATGGACAAATAAGCAATGACAACAGCCTCGTAATAGCCCAACTGCCATCCTAATTAGATTACGAAATCACGAAAACACCAAAAACGACACTAGAAAATAATCGAAAATGGAATCCAAAACAAAATTTCCAACGCAAAGTTATTCGCCAAGCTTAAGTTATCAAACTGGAGGCATAAACGAAAGGAATTTGCCCCAAGATAAGTGACTCTTGTTTGTTTCAAGACTTTCCATCAAATATGGGCCTTGCATGCGATTTCCATTTTTACCAAATTTGGTCATGCCAAAAGGCCTCTTTCTCCATGGTCAACATCAGTTTCCCTACTTGTATTGGTACCAAACATTGTGCAAGTATATGACATATCTCCAACATGCTAGCTACTATATATCTCTATTTACCTGGGACTCCTAACAAAATTAGGCAAGCTCTAATGTTCATTTTTCAGACAAGAAGAATATTACATCCAATTTGACCAATAATAAATTTAAGCATCTAGGTTCGGGGGGAAATAACGAAAGAGGAAATACAAAATAAGGATTTTTAATTTTTATTTCACAAATTTTATCATTTCATAGCCTAAAACAAGAACACAAATCTGATTTTTTGAGCTCAATAGTTTATCTTCTTTTCTTTTTCTTTTCTTTTTTTTTTCTGTCAAAACCTTAACTAGAGGAGCGACCAGTTGGTTCACCAAACCCCGACCCAGCGTAACACGTTCTCCAGGTCCGAAGGGATCCAGTGCCCAACTACCGACTCCTCCCAGAATTGCGTTATCGGAGCCGAGCCAGGAATGGCCGTTAGTGGACACCCACCACTTTTCACCGGTTAGAGAGGCCCTCTTTAATACATTAAGAAAAGATGTTCACAGGAACCAGAAAGACTCGGTCATAGGAACTTAGACCACCTACGCGTTGGTAAACAAAAACCACCTCGACCGGATCAGAGTAAACAACAATGTCGAATCAGGCCGCCCCTTGCCTTGAAAAAATTCACACGCGGCCATACAACACAACCCAACAATATTCTGATCATGAATAGCTTCTTTAGCATTTGTGAACAATTAGGTAGGCCACCATGCTGCTGCTTCTTGCCTTGGCCCACTCAACACTGTCCTAAGCCTTCCCTGCCTGTCTCACCATCAACTTGAATACAATTACTCACAACTCCATTCAGAGTATTTGTTCCAAACCTTTGATATATATGCACTCTCTCTATGTTTAATTCAATCCGTCATTTGTCATTGTTCCTCTAGATGCACCTACGATGTTCTCTTTCAATTTCTAAACCCAAACACCCCAAGTTTTGTCTAATTCATACGCCTCTTCAAGTTCCATCCTCATAAAGGCTGAAAAGGGCACCTATATATGATGTTTCAAAGTCCATGCTTTGAAGGGTTTAGGGTTTAGGGTTGGTCCCTTGAAGATTTTTAGAAAAGTTAAGATCTCAAGCAAAGTTAATAATAACTTATTACAATCACAACTTAAGAATAAGAGAAACTAGCAATTGAAAAACCATCGTAATGTTCAAAGAAACAGTCTGCTTAGTGACTATGTCCGTCAAAAGATGTTCAACCATGGCTTTAACTGTTTTGAGTTTACCCAAAAGTACAATACGAGACTAAATAGGAAATTAGGATAACAAACTTGGACCAACTGTGAACAGCTCTCAAAACCAACATTAAGATGCAACTTCACTCCATACTAGTCCTTTTCCTAGAGAACCTGCAATACAAAAATATCATGTTTACCAAGAATTAAGAACATTGCCCATTTATTATATATGCCCGTCGTGACTAATCAGCATAACACCCCCATTTGGCACTTAATATGTAACAACTTCACTAATATCAGAAAAATGCTAAGCTAAACCGAACATCCTTGAGTAAATCACATGAGATACATAAATGCCTAGCTTGCCCACTCTTAAGGTTTCTTCAAACAAAATTTTCAACCCTACATGCCAGATTTAGCAATTATTTCCAAAGATGATTAAACGACCCAAACTATATAACAAGTTGCCTCTTTATGGAATTTCCTAGTTCTTCTGTTCCTATGCGAGGACAGAGAAACAAAGATATAAAAAGGTACCTAGTTGACATTCACAACTGTGATTTTGAAAATCAAGCATATCAAAAGGGTTAAATATATTTTTTTACCCTTTTAGTTTGTCATCTATATCAGTTTGGTCCCTATAATTTAGAAAGTGTCACTTTAGTCCATGTAGTTTCACAAGTGTGTCAAACAAGTTCAATAAGTCCTTAAGTGACGAATAATTTGTCACTGAAAGTAAAAAATTTGTCACAAAAAGTGTTTTGAGGGACTAAAATGACACACGTATAAAACTATAGGGACTAAAATGACAATTTCTAAACTACAGGGACCAAATTGAAACAAAGGGCAAACTAGGAGGGTGTTGATTAGTGTTCAATATTGCATCCGTGTCCTCGTGATTTGCCCCTATTGGACATAACTTATCACCTAATCCGAGAGATTTAATGGATAAATTGCACTTTTGATAATCCTTCTTGTTATTGTCATTCTACTAATAAAAATCTCTTTCTTGTAGATGTTTTGGAACAATGGTAGAAGATGGGTGAAACTCAACTAAAAGAGCATCTCTAGGGCCGGATCGATCCGGGTTAAAAAGGCGGATCAATCCGCTTCTACCCAGGACCTGGAAACACTCTCTTGTAAAGTCGGATCGATCCAGCTTTAACATGCTGATCGATCCAGGCATTTGGACGAGCATTCTGCTAATGACTTGAATATTAGGATCGATCCGGCCTTTTGCCTGGGATGGATCCGCAGTTTTTCTTCGAAGACACTGCTACTAATTGAAACTAGCAGATCGATTCACCCTTTTGCCTGGGATCAATCCGCACGTTTTTCCAAAGATTCTGCTAGTGACTTGAACTAGCGGATTGATCCGACCTTTTGCCTGGAATTGATCCGCAGCTTCAGAAGTTGTTGCCCTTTTTTATTTACAAGTTTGCCATTTTGTAAGAGTATATAGAGTTAGAGATAGTTGTAGATTAGGGTAGCTTTTATTTTTGTTAGTTTTAAAAAGTTGTAAACCTCTCTCTCTCTCCTTTAGGTCTCGTTCCTCACCTCATTTACTCCATCATCTACCCCATTTTAGTGTATTAAAGACCTAGAGAGAATTTCTTGGGATATTGATTACTTTGAAGCTTTGTTTGGGTCTCTATTTGATTGTTCTAAGGCATTTATAATGAAGTTCTTGTGTTGGTATTATCTCTCTCCCCCTCTTTAATGTTAATGCTCTTATAGTTATGAGTAGCTAAATAATGTAAGTTGGGGAGCATAAACCCACCATTGGACCCATATGTGCTTTAATGTAGAATTTTCATGTTTTGTAGCATTTATATGGTTCATGTGGGCAAGGTTTGATTTTCTAGGCGCTTACAATATCAAGCATTATAAGATGTTAAATCCTTAGATTTCAAACCTAACCTTGTGTATTTCATTGAAACCTCTATCTAGCATGTAGATTGACCACCACATGTTTGATAGTTTGTCTCAATGGAAGTTTCTACTCTAAAATGTGCTACAAGCATAGAAACCATGTGTTGTTTGGTCCAAGGTGGGGGAATGCTCCCCAACCTCGATTTCTCCATTTGGAAAACCCCAAATCTCTAATTAAAACTTGTCTTTGATTAAAGCTCACCTTTCACTTTAAAATTGTCCTTGTAGTTCAAATAGTTGTGATTTGAGAACCACCCATAGTCGAAAAGACTTAGTTTTATTTCTTAGTTTGTTAATTTCTAATCGCAGTGTACTTGGTTATTAAGCGCCCATTGCTGCATTCCAATACCCGGCAACAGCGCCATTTTGATTGCATCAAAATCAAGTTCTTTGTTAACCCTAGTAAAAACGTAGTACGTAGGGTTAACAAAGACTTGATTTTGACGCAATCAAATGGTGTCGTTGCTAGGGATTGGCAATTGCAATTGGCAACAACCTTCGGTCGCTTAGTTTCTAATTATAGTGCTTTTGCTTTTAATCTTGTTTTCTTTCTTATTGGTTGTCTTTGAAGGAGTAGTCTTCACTTGAAAATCGGTAAGCCACTCCAATGTCTAATCAAAGCAATCAAGGTATGAGTAATCCCTTTGCTAATTCGAATAATGCTAGTGCTAGCTCTAGTGATAGTGCTAGTGGATCGTATTGGCGACCCTCGCCTTCCCAATCAAACTCATACCCGAACAATCTTTCACCTTTGAAGTCACCAAATTCTTCTACTTACGGTCACCGAGACTTAGATTGGGACACGCTCTCAGACCGAGCGACTTTCGCCACCTCTAGCGTGAATCCCACGGATGGATTCCCTCGGGAGCAATAGGGTCAACACAACCCCGCACCTCCTCCCGTCCGTCTGGCATTTCCGCCGCATCCACCACCACCTTTCCAACAACAATATGCACCTCCACCCCGTCCCATTGATCAAAATTTCAGGAGAACGATCGGGGATTACCTTCAACCCGAGACAGTTTCTTCCCCATCTTGTATAACATTCCCGTACAATGCGAGAGTGTTCCGCTTTAAACCCGGAATGATCAATATCTTACCCAACTTTTACGGGCGGGAGAACGAGGACCCTTACAAGCACATTAGGGAGTATGAGGATATTTGTGGGACTTTTGAACAACGATGCACATCCGAGCTAATAAGGCTCAAGTTGTTCACCTCCTCACTTAAGGATAGGGCTAAGGATTGGCTTGTAACACTTCCTCCAAATTCCATCGGATCATGGCCAGAACTCTAAAAACAATTCTACAAGGAGTTCTTTCCGATGCACAAGACATAGGCATTGGTAAAACAAATCCAAAATTTCTCCCAAGGAGAACATGAAACCTTTGCCGAATGTTGGTTGAGATTCAAAGATCTCCTCCGGAAATGCCCATATCATGGTTTTGACAAGTTTCGTCAAATTTTCATTTGTTACGGGGGGTTAAACCCCTGTACCAAACAATTAATCGAAACCATGTGCTCCAGGAGTTTCTTGACTCTTGAGGCCGAGCAAGCCGAGGCTCACTTGGAATATGTGTATGAGCCTTCTCGAGGTTGGGGTACAACTAACCCCCATGATCGAACTCTTCCGGTAACCGAAGCTCCGGTGAGTCAGAACATCTTCCAAGTGTCTAATGAGGCCGATCCTATTTCTCAACTCGCGAGGAAAGTGTAAGCCTTGGAATCCCACAATCAAGTCACCGAGCCTACTCCCAACTTCCAACCTCGATGTTGCATTTGTTATGATCCGGAACACTCGCCGAAAGAGTTCCCCGTGCTTCCCGTTTTTCGAGCCTATGTTCGAGAGCAAGCATGTGCCGCAGGAATGAATCTTAGGCCCCGGTGCAACCCGTCATTTAACGATGCTTACAATCCTAGCTGGAGTGCACCGAGACACAATTACCATAGTGACAAAGGGGTGACCTTACCACCTCACGTCCCTCCACAACCGTACTACCCACATCATCCACCTCAAGCACCTCACCCCACCTTTTTTTTCCCAAAATCAAGGGGCTCCACAGCCACCTCCACCGTATGTGCCCCCTCACAAGAAAAATTTCGAGGACCACAACCATGGCTTGTCCCAGAGAATGAGCCAACTTGAGCAATCAATACAAGCTCTGCAAGCTCAGTTGGCCCAATTGCTTCAAAATCAACAAGTTATTGACAAGGGTAACCAATTCTACGTAGGAGTATTTCATGTTTGGGCGGTAACCCTGAGATATCCCAGAATACATCCTCGAATTCTCGCACCACTGGAATCTCGGCGATTGTAATCTTTGAACGTTAAGCCTTGCATGTCGGCCTTGCTCCCCAAACATCTCCTTGAGATTCAAGATCATACCACCAGTCGTAGCAATCGACTAATGTTGGTGCTACAACACATTGAACATGGAGGCCAATAAGCTCCCCACTCAATCCATGCAAGCTCAGTTGGCCCAATTTCAAAATCAACAAGTTGTTGATAAAGGAAAGCTCCCTGCACAACCCTTCCAAAATCATAAGGGACAAATGGATGGTGGAGCTTCAAACTCAAATGGCCCTGTCGAGCATTTAAAAGGAATCACCACTCTTCATAGTGGTAAAATTGTGGACAACAAGGTCCAAAAGCCTCCTCAAGAACCAATAATTAGCAATAATCCGATTAGAGTCGAGGCCGAGATTGATGTTGGGGACACGTTGCCCCCCAAATGTGGTTGACTTGGACGAGGACTTTCCTAAAGCTCCCGTTGAACTTGAACACCGAGCTTATTGGGCAATCAAGAAGCTCAATTTCGATATTGACGAGAGTGGTGAGAAGAGAAAGCTCCAACTTGATGAGTTGGTTGAAATTCGGGGTGAACTCTACGAGAGTTCAAAAGTTTACAAAGCACGAGTCAAAGCCTTTCACGACAACCACATTGTACGAAAGCAATTCGTGGTTGGAAACAAGGTGCTTTTGTACGATTCACGGCTCCATTTATTTTCGGGTAACTTACAATCTCGTTGGATTGGACCTTACATTGTGCACAAAGTATATATAATCATGGAGCCGTTGAGATTTAAGATCTCGCGAGTGGGACGATTTCCTAGGTCTATGGACAATGGCTCAAACCTTTTCTCAAAGGTTTTCACCGAATTAGTGTCAATCCCTTTGGAAGACACCAACGTTGGGGTCGTGAGCTATACTCTCTTTTTTTGTATGCCCAACGATTTATGCTTGACATAATTTTTGTTCTTATCAATATGCATTTCATCCACGTTTGAATCCTCCATGCCTTACATTTACATTAAAAAAAAAAATTAAAATCTGTAGGGTAAACAGCGAATCGATCTGGCTTTTCTTAGCAGGTCGATCCGGCCATTTTTCGTAAACTCACTCTCCAGAATTTGTTTTTCAGATCGATCCGGGAATAAAGGGCGGATTTTCCAGAACTCACTGCTTTTAATTTGAAATTTGGGATAGATCCGGCTTTTACACACGGATCGATCCGCAACTTTTCGAAGACAATCTAACAGCATTTCAAAGGAACGGATCGATCCAGCCATTGCACGCGGATCGATCCGCGGGGCTGCGAACAGATTTTAAATTGGGGGTTAGGGCTCATTTGTTATTTTCTTTCACAAATTTCTCTTGAGAGCCTCTTACCCCCAAATTCTCAAACTTCTTAGATCCTCCATTACTTGTCAATCATCTTCTAGATCTTCACTTCCATTCATCAAAAGGTATGATTTTCTCCATGTTTTATCTTAAGATTCATTTGTTTTAGGAGAGATTTCACCCTAGGTTGGGAGTGTTTTACATTTTGTTCTTATCTTCGCAAACCAACCTTTAGGGCTTTGATTTCAAGCACATTTGTTTACATTATGGAGAATGTGGTTATGATGGTGATTACTTCTTGTGATTTCTCCATAGTGTAATGACTTTTGGGTAGTATAGCATCTCAAATCTTGTTTTCTTTACACCACTACCCATTGTGCTTGCTAAGTGTTTGACAAAATGCCAATTTGAGTTCTCCTTAGTCTAGGCTATTGTGTTTATCTCTCTTGCTTTGTATTTACACTTATCATATGATTATGCTTTGAGGCAAACCCTAGAATAGGTTAAGGGCTACGTTACTTCAACCACTTCGCTTGCACACATTGATCCATTATGCCGTTTTGAGTGATTATAGCACTCCACCTTTGCGCTATTTTAGTCAAAAATCTTATTGTTATTTGTGATTACTCTTCTTCTTTGCAGGGACAATGTCGAATGCTTTGAAATACAATCGGATCCATCTCACCCCGACCAATAGGGGGTCCGAGGGGTTTAGGGCAAAAACTGAGAAAAAATTATATGAATCATATTTCATGAAGAAAAAACCCGTTCTACCGAGCGCCATATTGTGCTTCATGACTTCCCCGCCGATGTGGAGGTCATTTTTAGGAACCGTCGTTGTATACCCCAACTTGAGTATTCGGGGGGGGGGGGGTGGTGTACAATGAGAATTGGGTTATGCAAGCATGATCACCACGAGCCCTATACCTTCGAGGCCTATGTTCGCAGCGTTCCCATTCCGGTTGACGCCGCATCTCTTTCCGTGCTCATGGGTGTTCCACACGTCCAAATCCAAACACGTATGGTAGAAGACCCAAACCAAAGGCCAGACTCCCATGACATGGCCACTCGATTTGTTGGCCAACCAAAGCAGTGGATTTCTGACCAGTTGGCCCCCTCCACCTTCACCAAGTTCATTCACCTTGTCAACCTAATCCTAACGACAGCAGCTTCACCTACCAAGCATAAGACAGTTCGGATGGATCATGGCACCCTATTATATGCCGCAAGTGATACCTCCATCCCGGTCGATTTTGCAACCATTATAGTTAATCACATGATTGTCGCTGCAGTTGACACCACCGCCTCAGGTAGCCTCCCTTTCCCTACCCTCATTACCCGCATTTGCACCCATCATACGTGCAATGCCTTGGCCTCTATCATTACAAAACCTGTGCCTAAACCAATAAATTCTTCTACTATTACCAAGAGTGACGCGCAGATTCAGTCTCATGCTAAGAGGGCACGGATTGAGGAGAACTGAGCGGCACTCGGGAGGAGGAGGCGGGCCACACATTTGACATGTCCGAGGTGAACCAGTGCCTCGATAGTTTGGGGGAGGAGCACCAGCGACAGGGGCGGGATTTGCAAGGATTGCGAGGAGAATTTCAGGACTACCGCAGGGACTATCAACGAGATTTAGGCATGATGATGAGCTTTCAGAGCAATTTTTATCGTATGTAACCCCCGACGCGGACATCCCGTACTATTTTCAGAACCCGTATGGAGGACCAAGTAGAGCAGGCGGCCAAGGCGGCGATGACTAAGCGGAGTATCTTCAAGTTCTAACCCTGTAGTGCCCCATGCATTTTTCTTTGCGAGTTTAGAATTTGATAGGTAACTCTCCCATGTTGGGAATATCTATGTTGGGATCCCTATTTTTGGGTTGGAGTTTGTTGGATTATTGTGTGTTTATTTTTTTCGTATGGATGATTGTGGGATTTTTTGGATGATTGTGGATGTTTAGATATATTTTTATAGTTGGGTTTAATGTGGATGGTATGGGTTTTAGTTTTATTGACTGTTTGGCTTTTGTTTATTTCTTATATTCTCGCGCCATGTCAATATTTCTTGTCTTGCCTCTTCTCTTTGCTTTCTTTTTCTTTGGTGAGTCTAACATTGCAGGTACATGTAATTACCGCTTGCTCGCTTCGCGTGCTTTCGGTAATATCATTCCTCCCCTTGCATTTTCTAGTTTCATTGAAGACAATGTTCAATCCTAGGGGGGGGGGGGGGGGGGTGTGAGAGTTATTTCTCTCATTGCATTTTAGTCTCACTTCTTTTAAAATAAAAAATAAAAAATAAAAAATAAAAAAAACTAATTTCCCTTTTATTCTTTTTCTCTTTTCTTGGGCCCTTGGCCCACGCTTCCAATAATTGTTGCATAGTGGCCTATTCAAAATGTTGAGCGATGACGCTTGTCTTGAGTTTTTCTTGTGATATTAGCATGTGACACGCGTCAAATCCCATGAGTCCTAGAACTATCTCGAATTATAGTAAACCTCATAAATTTCAAATTTTGGACTTGTGGTGTACATTACTTAGTTACTTGTGACAGGACGAAGTTTAATGCAATAGCAATCCGGATATAGGTTGAAACACTTGTGGAGACTTGAACCTTGTGAGATTTTGAATTGTCCTCCATTTTTGAGCGTTATATACACTACTTCTCTCTTGTTGAAAAGCATTTCAAAGCCGGATCGATCCGGGCATTTGGACGAGTATTCTAGTAATGACTTGAATATTAGGATCGATCCGGCCTTTTGCCTGGGATCGATTCGCGGTTTTTCTTCGAAGACACTGCTACTAATTGAAAGTAGCGGATCGATCCGCCCTTTTGCTTGGGATCGATCCGCACGTTTTCCCAAAGATTCTACTAGTGACTTGAACTAGCGGATCGATCCGACCTTTTGCCTGGGATCAAGGATTAAAATTTCGTTCCGGTCTATTGTTTCAATGTGCCCGGAAACGGAAACATTTCGGGAACATGTGGAAACATTGGAAAAAATTGGAAACACTGAGAAACTTGCGGAAACATAACTTTAATCTTTAACTTTTTGTACATATATAAAACTAATAATTGATTAATTGAACATTTGAGAGGTCTATATAAGTAGTTACATTAATAATATATTGCTCAAATTTAAAGTGCACGAGGATTTAGTCGCCAATCTACTGTGAACGTAAAATACATAAATAAATAAAAAATTTTAAAAATAGTTAATTTGCACTATTCCGTATATGTTTTTATATCACATATATGCATTTAAATATTCACCACAAATTCAAATTTTTAATCTCTTTTTTTTTAATTAATTAACTTTATGAACAATAGTTGATTGCAAAAATTAATATTAACAATGCGAATATTTGTTTGTTTTAGTTACATGCTTATATTCTTAGTATATTAATTAGTTTTATAATCAAATACTTATTATGCTGAATTTAATATACTTATTGATAATAATAATTACTCTTATAATTATATAATTGAAACACTAGATGACTGTTTCAGTGGAATCATACGAGTGTTTCGGTGGAAACAGCTGTGTTTCGATGGAAACAATTGGAAACAACTTTGTTTCAGTGGAAACATCGGAATTTTGAGATTCTAGCGATGATTCGTTTCGGTCCGAAATGTTTCGGTCGTTTCGGTGGAAACAAAACGAAATTTTGATCCTCGCCTGGGATCGATCCGCTGCTTCTGAAGTTGTTGCCCTTTTTTATTTACAAGTTTTCCATTTTGCAAGAGGAGTATATATAGTTAGAAATAGTTGTAGATTAGGATTAGCTTTTATTTTTGTTAGTTTTAAAAAGTTGTAAACCTCTCTCTCCTTTAGGTCTCCTTCCACACCTCATTTACTCCATCATCTACCCATTTTAGTGTATGAAAGACCTATAGAGAGAAGGTTTTGGGATATTGACTACTTTGAAGCTTTGTTTGGATCTCTATTGGATTGTTCTAAGGCATTATGATGAAGTTCTTGTGTTAGTATTATCTCTCTTTCCCCCTCTTTAATATCAATGCTCTTATAGTTATGAGTAGCTAGAGAATGTAGATTGGGGAGCATAAAGCCACCATTGGACCCATGTGTGCTTTAATGTAGAATTTTCATGTTTTGTAGCATTTATAGGGTTCATGTGTGCAAGGTTTGATTTTCTAGGACCCCACTTACAATGTCAAGCATTATAAGTTGTTAAATCCTTAGATTTCAAACCTAACCTCATGTATTTCATTGAAACCTCTATCTAACATGTAGGTTGACCACCACATGTTTGATAGTTTGTCTCAATGGAATTTTCTACTCTAGAATGTGCTACAAGCATGGAATCCATGTGTTGTTTGGTCCAAGGTGGGGGAATGCTTCCCAACCTCGATTTCTCCATTTGGAAAACCCCAAATCTCTAATTAAAACTTGTCTTTGATTAAAGCTCACCTTTCACTTTAAAATTGTCATTGTAGTTCAAATAGTTGTGATTTGAGAACTACCCATAGTCTAAAGACTTAATTTTATTTCTTAGTTTGTTTATTTCTAATCACATTGTAATTAGTTATTAAGCGCTCATCAAGCATTGTTGCATTCCATTTCCTATGGACTCGACACCCTACTTCCATCGTACTACGTTTTTAATAGGCTATGTTACACGGACTCTTCAAAGTGTCTGGAGGACACGGGTATGATTGCAATATCCGACACGGGTACTTTGCCTTTCTTGGTTGAATATTATACTAAACTACACTAAAAGGATCCTACCCAAGTGTCATACCCATGTCCGCAAAGAGTCGTGTCGACACGGGTACTTCACCTATTTAGAAGAGTCCATGTAACATAGTTAATAGGGTTAACAAAGAACTTGATTTTGACTTGAAACGCTGTAAGATTGTCTCCGAAAAGTCGCGGATCGATCCGTATGTAAAAGCCGAATCGATCCCAAATTTCAAATTAAAAGCAGTGAGTTCTGGAAAATGGGCGGATCGATTCGCCCTTTATCCCCGGATCAATCCGAAATACAAATTCTGGGTAGTGAGTTTACGGAAAATGGCCAGATCGATCCGCTAAGAAAAGTCGGATTGCTCCGCTGTTTCCTTGTAGATTTTAATTTCCTCAATTTAAATTCAAGGCATGGAGGACTCAAACGTGGATGAAATGCATATGGATAAAAACAAAAATTATGCCAAGCATAAATCATTGGGCATACAAAAAAAAGGGAGTGTAGCTCACGAGAGCCTACTCAACCCCAACGTTGGGGTCTTCCAAAGGGATTGACACCAATTCGGAGTCAAAACTTTCGAGAAAAGGTTTGAGCCGCTACCCATTGACCTTAGAAATCGTCCCACTCGCGAGATCTTGAATCCAGTGTTCTAAAAATCCGCCTAGGCGGCCGACTAGGCGGTGCCCGGCCGCCGAGATTTTCCCTAGGCATTTGAGAAAATCGGCCAGTGGATTAGTCGGCCTCTAGGCGGGGCCTAGGCGGGCTAGGCGGTGCTAGGCGGGCTAGGGTGAGAATGCTACAGAGTCTTATTTGGGTCTGACTCTTTGGAAAAAAAACCCCTAACATTAGTATATATATACACTTACGGTTTAAGTTAATTATGGAGAGATCCTAATAGTTTTTTAAATATTAATAATCTTTACTTATTTCCAAAAAACACCACATAACCTATATATATATATATATCTATTATTTGAACCACAAATCTATAATTATTTTTAATTAACACCACATAACTCGTATATATATCTATTATATAATTAATTTTGTTTATAAAGCAAATCCGCCTAGGCCCCGCCAAGGCGTCCGCCTAGGCCCCTAGGCGCTAGGCCCCCCTCCACCGCCCGACTAGCGCCTAGCGATTTTTAGAACATTGCTTGAATCTCAACGGCTCCATGATTATATACTTTGTGCACAATGTAAGGTCCAATCCAACGGGATTGTAACTTACCCGGAAATAAATGGAGCCGTGAATCATACAAAAGCACCTTGTTTCCAAACACGAATTGCTTAGGTACAATGTGGTTGTCGTGAAAGGCTTTGACTCGTGCTTTGTAAACTTTTGAACTCTCGTAGAGTTCACCCCGAATTTCAACCAACTCATCAAGTTGGAGCTTTCTCTTCTCACCACTCTAGTCAATATCGAAATTGAGCTTCTTGATTGCCCAATAAGCTCGGTGTTCAAGTTCAACGGGCAAATGACAAGCCTTCCCGTAAACCAAACGATAGGGGGACATTCCTAAGTTTGTCTTGTAGGCCGTCCAGTATGCCCAAAGCGCATCGGATAACCTTGAAGACCAATCTTTCATAGACGGATCGACCTTAATTTCCCTATTAGCCAATTCGGCTTGGCCATTGGTTTGGGGATGGTAAGTGGTTGAGACTTTGTGGGTTACGCTTATTGCTCCATCAAACGAGCAAAAGGGGAATTGCAAAAGTGCACCCCCTTGATCACTAATAACGGCTTTCAGAGTGCCAAACCGAGACAAAATATATTCTTTAAGGAATTCAAAACCACCTTGTGGTCATTGGTCCCAGACGGTATGGCTTCGACCCACTTGGAGACTGTAGAAACCCAGATTTTTATAAAGGGTAATTCGGTAATTTTGGACCAATTTGGGTCTTGGTTTGGGACAGTAAATTTATTTCTGTCCAAGTGGTATCACATCTACATTTAAATTAGCACATGTGTATATATGTATGTTATATATTTTTGTGTGTATGTGTAAGGGAGACAAGAGTGGGACCCTCAAGTCAACTCCCAAACCACTCCCAACCACCCCAACAACTAAAGCTTCACTAGGAAGCTTCCCCCTCCTTCATCATCCTATATATAACCCATATCTAACTCTCCCTCTCATTTTTCTTTTTCATTTTCTCTCTATATATCTCTCATCTCTCTCTCTAGTTTTGGGAGATACAACTCCATGGAAGCTTAGAGCTTTCAAGCTCCATTTGGAGGCCAAGGACTCAAGTTTGGGTCAAGGCTATTAGAGACCTTTTTTTATCATCTCACCTAGACCTTCATACCGGTGTTCTCGGTTTCTTCGTGAGATTTGTAATTTAGTACTTCTTGCCCTAGAACTCAAGAGGTAATTTATGTTATCTTAATACCACCATAGTTTTCATTCCTGAGTTTGGTTTATGTAACTAGGTGTTGATATCTTGTAGGATATGCTTATGTTAATGATTTCCCCTTTGGATTTCTTTGGTGAGAGTATTTGCTCAAATATTCAAGAGGTAGATTTCATTGTTTAAGTACACTATTATTTCTAACTTCATGGTTTGTCATGTGTAAGTTAGTGTTAATAGACATTAATCTTATTTTGGAAATCTTCCTATGTGATTAATTGAATGATTACTTGCCCTTATATGCTTACTTGAATCCATGTCTAAACCTAAATGCTATTTGAGTTTCTATGGCTTCAAATACTAATTGATGTTAAAAATCTCTTATTTGCCTAATGTGATGATTATATTTTATATGAACTACCATGTTTACATCTTGTCATTGTATTCTTAGAAATGACATTGTTAAAGCATAACCGCATCTAGTAGCATATCATAGTCGCCAAGTCGGCATAGCATTCATGGCATTGGCTTGGGGCATATGAAATTGTTAAAATTCCCATGATTTGGGAATGTCTGTGGAATCCCCGTTTGGGGTTGTAATTTGATGAAATTCCGGAAGCGGGTGTGAAGTGAGGAAGGTTGTTTGTGATCCTTAAAACATTCGAAAACGCAAGATCATATTCGGCTAGCTACCGGAGATCTTGTATGCTACACTCACGTTTGAGTGGCTCGCTATCCGGTGTGAGAGTGTGTGATTGGGATATTGAGTTGGGAATGTCTCACGGTTTGGCCATCCGGCTAGTTGCATCGCCACGGCGGCAAAGCATTGCACCGCATGTCATAGCATGATTTTAGAAGTAGTAGTACATTTCTACAATGTTTTCTACTGAGCCGTCGTGCTTAATGAATCTATAAAACCCTTTTTTTTTTCAGGAATTATTAATTAGGGCAAGGCCCAAAAGTATTCGACGCGTGGCGTCCCATTGGAAGGTTCCTTACGAGGAAGTCTTATGTTTTGAAAGAAAATATTTCTTTGACACGACTCATGGTAGGAGCATTGCTCAAGTTGTAATTCATTTATCTTAATTATAGTTTTGAATTGCAAGGATTTATCATGATTATTTTTCATAGAAGTTGTAATTGGGCACATGTTTAGCCCTTGCTTTTAAAATTGCTCTTTTGGACTTAGTTGATCTCGTATTATATTGGGGATCTTAGTTATCCCGCCTCTCACTCTCAATCTGAACAGTTGGATCCTCTAGGATCCTTGTTAAATTATGTTTTTAACACTTATTAGCAATTCTTAGCCCATGGTTACCCTTTTAAGGAAAAATTACTACTTTCAATTTCTGAAGGACTGTTTGGTCGTATTCCTTCAAAAACCGCTTTAATGATAAACTCTCAATGTAAACTTCATTACTTGTTACTTTTAAACCCTTGAAGTTTCTTTATACTTCTTTACAAACTCTTTTCAAAACCAAACTATGTTGGTTGACCCTATTTGACCCGTTTGGTCCTCGTGGGTCAACCCTCGACTTATTAACTTTTCTTTGGAATCCACATAGGATTCCCCTATATGCTTCCGCCTTGTAGATTGGTCTATGTAGAACTATCCCTTGCTTTCCTTTATATGGTTTGGCTCGTTGACCTCGCCCATGTGGCTTGATTTTCGGGGCGTTACAGAGACGTAATCGACTACCACCAAGATGTACTCGTACTTGTTGGATTTAGGGAAAGGACCCATGAAATCTATACCCCAACAATCAAAAACTTCAATAACGAGAATTGGGTTTAAAGGCATCATGTTCCTCTGTGTGACCTTTCCTAGAAGTTGGCATCGAGCACACGCTTTGCAATAAGCACGTGCATCTTTAAAGAGCGTTGGCCAATAGAAGCCACTATGAAGCACTTTGAATGTAGTCTTTTGTAAGGAAAAATGACCACCACAAGCTTGGTCATGACAAAAGGACATCACACAAGGAATTTCATCGTTAGGCGTTGACGATTTGATCGGCACAATATTTAAAAACATACGGATCATCAAAGAAAAATGATCGTGCCATGGTCTTCAACCTTTCCCTATCTTGGGTGGACCAATCTTGTGGAAGTTGGCCGGTGATAATAAAGATCACCACATCGGCATACTAAGGGAGGGTCGAGACATTGAGCAATTGCTTATCCGGCAAACACTCTATGATGGGCACAGGATCTATATGATCGTGATCGAATGTCAAATGTGACAAATGATCGGCAACTACATTCTCCACCCCTTTCTTATCTTTGATAGAGACGTCGAGCTCTTGTAAGAGAAGGATCCATCGGATTAGCCGAGGCTTAGAATTTTTCTTGGAAAGGAGATACTTGAGGGCGGCATGGTCGGTGAAACAAATGATCGGGGATCCTATCACGTACGACCGGAATTTTTCTAAGGCAATAACTATGGCAAGCAACTCTTTCTCCGTAGTGGAGTAGCTTATTTGAGCACCATCTAAGGTTCGACTTGCATAGTAAATGACGTGGGGCTTCTTATCCTTCCTTTGCCCCTACACAGCCCCAACGGCATAGTCACTTGCATCGCACATGAGTTCGAAGGGAAGGCTCCAATCGAGAGCTTGCATAATGGGTGCGGTGGTAAGTGCATTTTTAAGTTTATCGAATGCCTCTTAGCACTCTTAGGTCCACTCAAAAATGACATCTTTAGCAAGAAGTTGGCACGTGGGTCGAGATAGCGCTACAGTCCTTAATAAAACGCCGGTAGAAACCCACGTGACCTAGGAACGACCTTATGTCCTTAAGAGTTTTCGGGCCCAAAACAATGCCTTGTGTCACCATGAAGTGACACTTCTCCCAATTGAGCACGAGGTTCTTTTCTATGCATCACTTAAGAACTTTCTCAAGGTTCTCAAGGCACTCATCGAATGAATTGCCAAACACACTAAAGTCATCCATGAAGATGATGACTGGGAATGGATCACTAAATTCCTCAGTGTATACATCAAGTATTACAAATATGAACTGAATGATTACAATGAGAAGTATTATTTCTTAAAGAGGAATCTCTAAGAAGTTCTCAAAGGCTTTTGAAGAACTCTCCATAAAACTCTGCCTGTAACTGGATGTTGGAGTGGTTACTTATAGCCTTCAAAAGGGTCATGTGCAACTCGTGAATGCCTTGTGAGCTGTTAAGGTCTTCTGAAAAGCTGGGATGTCACATGTATTTACTGTGGATGAACAGCGTTTTGTCTGTTACTGTTGAATCACGCGGAATCTAGAAAAGCCTATAGGTTACTGTGGCCGAAAAGGTTGATTTGACTTATGTACTTTTTACTGTAGTTTTAACCAAGTTAATGGGAGTTTCTCCGGGAAACTTTTGCATTAACCATGGTTAATACTATTCTTTTTACCAAAAGAGCACTGGATGCCTTATTATGGGCATTAGAAAGTGGATCAAAAGGCTGAGCTGGAGAGCATGAACCCTCTGAACCTTGAACCTTGACTATTGCTTGAACTAGAACTATTGCAGATGATGACTTTTGCAAGAAAGCACCATTGGATGCCTTTAGCCTTCCATTGCATTGATGATGTTGGCATCTGTATATTCGTCAAATGGGTAATCATCATCAGAATCACTATGGTAATGAGGTGACCAGCCACCATTGTAACTTTTGAGCATGTGGAATTCATCGTAGATAACAAATCTTGGTTCTTTAAACTTTGGATACCAAAATTGATACTCTTCACTCTGAATGTTGATATCAGAGATTTCTTTACCAAATCATCATATGAAAAGTGACCATTATCAATCTTTGAAATCCATGGATCTTTCCTTGGATTACATGTTTGGATTACTATTCTTTTGGTTCTACCCCAGGTAAACCAATTTTGATCGGAAAGTTTCATTCGGATGGTATTGAAAGCCTTGGCTCTTCTTTTACAATGATTAAGGAATAGGTTACTTGCTGGTATTGGTTGACTAGATTGGGTTTCAAGATCAAGTATATTAATAAAGGTGTAGTTCCAAGCATTGGCTCCAAATATTCTTACTAAATGGATTGATGGATAAAGTTCATAAAAAGGTTGGATCCATTCAGGATTGGCTGAAGTGAAACCAAGAATTGCTAAGTAACCAAATCTTCTATTATCAACTTGTTTGGTATAATCTTTTACTGTTTTGAAAATAATCTTTGGAAGTTATTGGAGTTGCTTAAAAGATGCAACTACTAAGATTTTTAGAAATCCTTTTTCAAATATTTCATAAATGACTTATAGGTTTTGGGATTCAAGGCAAACAGTTATGTAAATCTCTCCATGACTGAATTTGTCAGTGCAGATAAATCCATTTGGGATATTGGGGATCTGAGGGGAAGTTGACTGGTGGAGTAACTGGTGAATATTTAACCATGACTTGTAATCAGCATATGAAGAGGGTTCAAATTGACTCATTAGGTCAGCATTATGATAAAATAACTGACTAAACTTTATCTCAAGAGGGATTTGACTTTGTTAGAAAGAGATATGGTTCTAAGATTAAAAGGATAATCCTGTTGGATTATGCTTTCAAGCCATAAATTATATTGACTAGCAGAATGAATTTGAAATTTGGAAAATGTGCGAGTATTGGGAGGTGATGATTACTCCACAACATGGTTCGTAGTCTCGGCCGATACCGAGTCATCTCGGCCGAGTCAACTCGGTTTCGCTGGGTAACGAAACGAGATTCAGAGACGAGTCAAAAAATAATCAAAACGACGTCGAATCGGTTACCATCTCGGCCGTACCGCCATGTCTCGGACGATATGGTGCCGTCTCGCACGAGATCTCGGACGAGACGACGAGATGAGCTACAGATTTGAGGGTAAAAAAAGGGAAAATCGTACCTGAGTGAGGACAGTCCATAAAACCATGGTTGATTCTCTCTCCATCTTGCTCGCATAGATAAAAAAAAAACAGATCTGACTTCTGTGGTTCGTCTCCCTCTCGCTCTGTTCGATCTTGATCTGAGATCTCCTTTCTCCCTCTCTGTGGTTCGTCTCCCTCTCTGTCTGTTCGAGATCGGAGTTCGCTGTCTCTGGTCGCGATCTACTGGAGTACTTTCTCTCTCTGCTCGCGATCTGCTCTCTCTCTCTGCTCATCGTCTCTCTGCTCATCGTCTCTCACTGGGTCGCAGCTTAAAGAAGAAGAGAAAGGTTAGGGCTTTGGTTTTTTTTTTATTTGGTTGTGTGATCACGCCTATTAACCAACAATTAGTGGCTGTGTTGGACTTAATAATGTTTAGTTAACACTTGCATTTTTTTATTTTTATTTTTTGATCAAAGTTAACACTTATATTTGGTTGTGTATTATATTATAATTATAATATTTTATGCTTAACACTTAAGTGATTTATTAAATACTATCACATTATATTACACAACACTATAATACACTAAATTATAATTATATGCTACCACATTATATTAATATTAAATTATTAATTATAATTACATACTACCACATTATACACCAAATTATAATTATATGTTACCACATTATATTAATATTAAATTATTAATTATAATTACATACTACCACAGTATATAATTATTAAATTAATAATTATAACTTATTATTTTAAAAAATAAATTAAAATTGAAATACTCCCTCCGTCCCATTTTTTGAGTCCTATGTTTCATTTTAGGATGTCCCAAAATTAGTGTCCACTTTTCTAAATTGGTATATAATTTTTATCCACTTTCCAAAACTATCCATCCTTGAAATCTACACTAAGACAAAATTTAAAAAATTACTGTAATGATTAGGGGCAATTGTGGAAAGTAGGTGTAGATTCTTTTTGTCCCCTTAATAAGTTGAGTTCCCAAAGGTGGACTAAAAAAATGGGACGGAAGGAGTAAGAAACTCATTATTAATAAATAATTATTACTAAACAAAAAACTTAATTATTAATAAATAAATCACTTATTATTTCTTGCTAAATTAAATTTGAAATTACAAATACACATTCCATTTATTTGTCACATTTGAAAATAAGTTTACTGTTTATTCAAGACTAAGTCTGTGTTTTTATTTACATTTGTTAGAATGCCTCCAAAACAAGATATCGGTTGGGATCATGGAAAACCGGTTGGAGGGAGTAAACGGATAACCATGTGTAATTATTGTGGAAAGATTGTGCACGGCGGTATCACGAGATTAAAGCAACACGTGGGTAGAGTATCGGGAGAGGTGAATCCGTGTCCTAAAACCCCAGAGGAAGTATCAAAACTCTTAAAACAACATCTTACTGAAACTGCTAGTGCAAGGGAACTTCAGAAGAGAAAAAAAGAAAAACTTATTGCCAGTCTCCGAGAGGATACCTTGTACGACGAAGAGGAGAATATTGATGAAGGTGATGATTATGATAACGAGGACGAGGAGGACTTTGGAGGAATGTCCCGGCTTGAAAGACGGCATTTCAAACAAGCAGTAAAAGAGAGTAGGAATATGGCGTACATGGACGAGGATAGACGTAGGCACTCTGTTTCCGAAGGAGTACATCAAACTAAAATCTCCCAATTTGCCACTGGATCTCAGATAGCTTCTGGATCAAAACGTGCACCACCACCTCGAAGGGATTTCAGAGTGAGAGAAAATGTTGAGATGGCCAAATCAGGTACTGACCCTTATATGTTTAGGCCAAAGTCTGGATTTCAAAAAAGGGTGAAGGACATGTTTAAGACCGAAAATGTGAAGAAAGTGGGGAAAGCTATTTCCAAGTTTTTCTATTACAATGGGATTTCATTCAATGCAGCTGATAGTGGGCCATACTACCAGTCGATGATTGATATCATTGCTGATTCTGGACCTGGTATTAAGGGACCTTCCGGTTATCAAATTGGCAACGTATACTTGGACGAAGAGGTAAACGAGCTAGAAACATACATTGTGTCGTTGAAACAAAAATGGCCCGAGTATGGATGCACGATCATGTGTGATGGGTGGAGTTCAAAAACTAACAATCCTATCATAAACTTTATGGTTTATTGTGATAGAAATATGTTGTATCATACATCGATTGATACTACAAACAAGTCAAAGACTGCATCCTACATTTTTTCACTTATGGATAAAGTTGTGGAAGAGGTTGGTGAGGCCAACGTTGTCCAAGTTGTTACAGATAATGAGCCAAGCTATAAAGCGGCTGGACAATTGTTGATGGAGAAGAGGAAGAATTTGTTTTGGACTCCATGTGCCGCACATTGTATTGATTTAATGCTAGAAGATATTGGTAAGATGTCATCTGTGAAACATACACTTGACCAAGCAAAAAAAATAACGAGTTTTATTTATAACAGTCTAAAAGTGGTGAATCTTATGAGGACATATACCAATGGTAGAGACTTGTTGAGGCCAGGGATCACTAGATTTGCAACCGAATTCATAGCGATTGAAAGTCTTCTACGCTATCAAGTTGATTTGAAGAAAATGTGCACATCTAGTGAATGGAGTGACTTCAATCGTGAAAAAAGGAGAAGAAATATTGCATCCCAAGTGTCTGATCTAATTTTGACGGATCGGTTTTGGAAGAAGGCAACAGTTGTTAAATCAATAATGGAACCGCTTGTTAGGGTTCTAAAAATAGTTGATCAAGACAAGAAGCCTACAATGTCTATTATTTACGAGGCAGTAGATAGAGCTAAGCTAGCAATAAAGGCGTCAATCAAAGATTTTCAGAAGTATTGGGATGTCATTGACTACCGATGGGAGAGTCAATTACATAGGCATCTTCATGCAGCAGGTACGTTGTGTGATTCAAATGATGTTTTAATAGCTGTGTGAATTAATACTTAAAAAACTGATAAATTATTGTCTATCTGACCTACAAACAGCTTATTTTTTAAACCCTGCATTTCGGTATTCCCAAAATTTTTCTGATCATCCGGAGGTGCGATATGGCTTGAAGGAAGTAATTAAGAGGTTAGAGCCAGACATAACAAACCAAGCGAAAGCTATGAGTGAGGTATGTAATTTTTGGAATGTGACTATTGGTAATATAAAAAGTTAAAAACAACTCATAAAAAAAAAATAAATCATATTTTGAATTGTAGATAAAAATTTATGTGGATGCAAGAGGAGAGTTTGGACAACCTCTAACAAAGAAAGCAAGGACAACAGATCTCCCAGGTTCTTGTTTATTTCAGGAAGCATTACCTTATGTAATGTATATTTAAAAAGTATATAAGTTTATGATTATGCTTTCTTGCAGCTGAATGGTGGTATAACTATGGCGAGGAAGCTCCACATCTTAGGCGAATTGCAATTAAAGTCCTCAGCCAAACGTGCTCTTCTTCGGGTTATGAGAGAAATTGGAGCACGTGGTCAATAATTCACACCAAACTACGCAATCGCTTGGCAATGCAGAAGTTGCATAAAGTAGTTTTTGTGCACTACAATTTGCGATTGCGCGTCAAAAATATGATGTACTTGACAAATGATGAGGATTATTATAATCCAATTGATCTTAATCATATTTTTGAAGATGATGACATATTATCTGATTGGATTAGGGAGACTGAACCTTCTGATCTTGGAGATGATGATACGTGGTTGAACGAAGCTCTTCAAAACAATGACGAAGGTCAAAGAGTAAGAGATGAAGAACAAGAGGAAGACGATACTCCTATTCCTTCACGGTCGAAGCAATCATTAATCAACAAAAAAGGGAAGGGTATTGCACAAACTAGTAAATCAATTTTGCCTAGTTCCAGTTCTAGTAGTGATGATGATGATGATGATGATGATGGTGATGATGACACTGAAAGGAGAGGTGGTGGCGATTATGGTGGCGGTGGTGGAGATGGTGGTGGGGGTGGTCATTCTAACTATCCTGCTGGCATGTCATGGGCACAAGGAGATGATTAATGCCACACAAGACACTGACCATGGATATAGGCCAGGAATAGATGCACAGCGTCAACATTTGGCTAGGGTGTGTGAGTTTTCTAGTAGTGACGATTATTCTAGTGGACACAATGCTAGTATAGGTATTGATGATCAGTTACGTAACATGGGGATAGGATTTAAGGATTATGGAGGATACATGCAACCCCATCATGCCATTACAGGATATGGATATGGTTCTCAGGGTGATCTTGGATATTCAAGTAGTACCACTGATGGTATGGGTCACCTACCACCCGTACGACAGCTTGAAAGATCTACTAGTACAAGTAGTGGTGGGTATTATGATCGTGCTCGTAGGAGGTACCGAGATACATCAGCTAGCACTGCCACGGGCGGTGGAGGAGGCTATAGTGGCTATGATTTGGGCCGCCATCATGATGGATCATCGAGTAGCAGCGTTGAGTATCGAGGAGCTGGATACTATCATCAACCTGTCAATTCTTCTCAGCCACAGAACCCATATTATGGATCATCAAGCCAGTCATCTCAACATGCACCTTCAGATTATGGTTCTATATTGTTTGGGGGCCTTCAATTTCCATATCCACCGAATGCATTCAATAATCAGGGAAATAACGACTATGATGATTTTCAGCCCCCACGACACTCCATGTGGCATTGATTTGGTAGTTATTGATGAAGGTGATCCTAATTATGTATGTAGTGTTATCAAATACTCAATCCGCAGCGTGTGTATTGGATATTATGTGACATTGTAATGGGTATTTTGTGTATTGTGACAATCTATTAGGCCAAATTTGTTATTCAAATGATTTTAGAATTTTTCATTATTTTTTCAGATTTTTTTAAACCTTAAATCTAGCGTATCTTTGCGTATCGCCCGATACCAGTCCGCGGCGCCGCGACCGAGTTGTGTCCGCGACCTCAGCGACCGCGACCGATACCGCGACCTTGAACCATGCTCCACAATCTCCCCCCCCCCAAAAGCAAAACATTCTTTGATAAACAAAGAATCCTTTATTTGGGTTTTATTGGGATTGATTTTCTTTTGAAACTCAAGAGCCCTTAACTGAAATTCCACTACTATCATTGATTTGTTAAATAGACGTTCATGACTTTTTTTGAAAGCTGAATATAAATTGTCAAGGATGACCATGGATTTTTCAGTTAAATCACATGTCATACCTGGATATATATTCATAGGGACTAGAACTGATTGTAAAATAACTGGGGATGACTGACCATCAGACTGACCATGAATAGGGGCAAAGGTGAAATCTTGCCTTGGATATTCATCCGTGGCAATAACTTTCTCTTTTCCCTTGGACAAAGACATTGCTAAAACATCAAAAATGATGTTAGTAAATTGAGGGAAAGTAATAGGAATAAAACTTTTGACTGTACTATTAATATTAGTACATGAAATAAACATATTGTATGAACATGTCTTGAGGACATAATCATTATAACTCGTTGAAAATTTGCAAAATGGATTGAAGACAACGACCAAATGAGTAATTACTTGGCAGAATTTGGCCTTAATGGAATAGGTCTAATAATAAGTCTAACATCATAAAAATCCCTAATGTAATAGAAAACATTGATCTGATGGTTACAACTTCATTCACATAGGATTAATACAAGCTGCAGTAAAAACCCTTAATATTAAATGAATAAATTCTTCTATTTTATTATGTCTAAGAGATGCTAAATTTCTAAATTTTAGTGCTAGTATGATGAGAGTTATGGAGTCCAGTCTTCATGATGGAGTAGTTCATTTTAATTATTTTCCTGATTTTATCGTAAGTCTTAATGACCCACATTTATTAAAAGCTTTAACATTAAACATTAAAACTGCTGGTGAAATCACCAACATGCATAATGGTTCACAATGTCTTGCTTTAATTTATAGAATTTATTATAAATTATTAGAAGTAATCTTAATGTTCATGCTTTAATTAAAAGTCCTAAGAATCAAACTTTACTTATGCAAAGTAACTCTGAACATGCTAATATCAAGATTCCTAAGACTATTCTATGGAAGGATATAGAGTTACCTAGTTGTTATTCTAGTAATTTTCAAACCAATAACGTAATCAATGTAGATCATGTACAACAATTTAAAGATTGAAAAGTTAGAATCAATTTTGATGAACAACATGTTAGATCATAAAAATTAAGGATTTTGATTCTAGTTCCCCTAAATCTACGTCTCGTAAAACAGTTAAAAAAGATAAAGATCTTCTTAGTGAAATTGATACTAAGTTAAAAGGTGTTAAGATCACAGCCCAAGTTAGTAATCCTTGTTACAAAGTACCAAGTGAAGAAAGTTACCCAAATTCTCCTACTCAAACAGATTTTGAAGGTCCTAGTAAAGATTTATTTACTATGAGTAAAGATATTGAGATTGATATGGAAATGCTAGTTAAAAAATTTGAAGCACCCATTAATGATGATAAAAGAACTATTTATAGAATAGCCTATACTTTAGATGAGACAAAAAAATAATTTAAAAGCTTGGAAAAAATACATGAAGTTGGTAAAAAGAAATATCTATTTCTTTGATTACCTAGAAAATTATCATAATACTATAGATCTCACTACTAAAGACAACATGGATCTATGTTACATGGACTCTTCTAAATAGGAGAAGTACCCGTGTCGACACGACTCTTTGCGGACATGGGTATGACACTTGGGTAGGATCCTTCTAGTGTAGTTTAGTATAATATTCAGCCAAGAAAGGCAAAGTACCCATGTCGGATATTGCAATCATACCTGTGTCCTCTAGACACTTTGAAGAGTCCATGTAACATAGACATGGATCAAGAAAGATAGTGACCCATCTCCTAGTAAATCTGGTAGTAAATCCCATAAGTCTAAAAAGTCCAAAGATGAAAGTAAAAGTGAAAAACATAATCATTGTAAGACTAAGACTATAAATAGGAGTCTAGAATTGCCCCATGAAAATAGACCTATAGATACAGTTAATGTAATTACTAAAACCTCATGGACCAAAAAGGAAGATCAGTCAATCCACCTTTAGAATCTATAGTTATTGTTGAGATTGTCTGTCCCACATCGGGGACTTATAACCTAGCTATTCAATATATAAGTTCAAGGGGGTTACTCCACCCATTGCCAATTGGTTTTGGGTTGGATGCTCCAATTTAACATGGTATCAGAGCAGGTTATTGTTGGGCCAATTTGTCCACGTGTGCTCCACGTCACCCTATCTCAGTAATCCACGTGTTTGGCTCTCAGTCATGCCACACGTGCGGGGGCGTGTTGCGATTGTCTGTCCCACATCGGGGACTTATAACCTAGCTATTCAATATATAAGTTCAAGGGGTTACTCCACCCATTGCCAATTGGTTTTGGATTGGATGCTCCAATTTAACAGTTATTAATCATAAAGGAACAGATATAGTTGTCTCACCCTTTAAGTTATCTACTAATACTAAGATTAAAAAAGTTGTAGAACAAAATAATTATACTAATCAATGTTTAAATGTTTTAGGAAAACAACTAAAAAATATAGAAACAAAAATAGAGAATCCTAAGTCTTCTAAATAGAAGAACCCTTAATCAAATTACCATAAGTTAAACCCATTAGTACTTCCCTTAAAACAGACGCTAGTAAAACTGTTGATAAAATAGAGAAAATACTAAAGGATATGGAAAAATCCTTAGATAAAAGACCTGAAGTTACAGAAGTGATTGAGGAAAGTTTATCCCAAAACCTCAGTACCATTAGTAAAATCGGCATTCCCATAGAAGAATATTCTAGTGATAATATAAGTTTAATAGAAGCACAGTTTGTTGAATTAGAATTAAAAGAAATAAACAGGTCCTATAAACCACAAGTTATATCCACTACCCTTACCAAAAATTGGTACTTAAGACCTACACCTCCTGACCTCCAATTTGAGGAAAGAAATATTCAAAACCAGATTTCAGTTTTTGCTGATAAGTTATATGAATGGAATATTGATGGATTATCTGAACAAGAAATTCCCAATAAGTCAACCCACATGACCATGGTAGCCAATAGTTACATAACCAATCATAATATAAGTCAAACTGAGATAGTTGATTTATTTGTCACAGGATTTAGTGGAATGCTTAAATCTTGGTGGGAAAAACATCTCACTGAAGAATCCAAAGAAAAAATTAGATATACTATTCAACAAGACGATGAGGGAAATCCCATCTTTGATGAAAAAATTAATCGAGGTGTCCCATATGGAGTTAATACATTAATATATACTATAGTAAACATTTTGTTGGAACCCCTAGTAATATAACTGCTATAATACATGACAGTTAAGCAATTTAACTTGCCCCCACACTTAGTGACTTTAGATGGTATAAAAATATTTTCATATCTTGAGTCATGCTTAGAAATGATAGTAATGAACCATTTTGGAAAGAGATTCATAAATGGTTTACCTAGTTTGTTTGCACATAAAATTAGAGAAGTGCTTAGTAATGACAAAGGAATCATAGATTATAATAATTTAACTTATGGTGAAATAGTTAGTACAATCCATAGAGAAGGATTAAGAATGTGTATAGATATGAACATAAGTAATCAAGCTAAAAATGATAAACAAAAGGCTAAATATGAGTTGGGTAATTTTTGTCAACATGGTTTGCCACCAATAGCCACTTCTAGGCAAAATAGGATAAACAATAGAAAACACATAAAACGTAAAGACTCTCAAGACCCATTTTACTCTAGACCTAGTAATACTAATAAAGGCAATAATCTTAAGAGTAAAGGTAAAACTAGTAATAATAAAAGTAATGACAAATGTTTCAAATGTGGTAAATTTGGTCATCATGCTAAAGATTGTAAAGTTAAACCCCAGATTAAATCTTTAGGATTATCTGATGAAGTCACAGAAAATATTAACAAAATTTTGGACTTAAGAAATATTGATTCTGAAGAGTCAGATAATGAATTTAGTTCATCTCCTTATGAGTCCAACAATGAACAATCTGATTCTCCTGATATAATGATAGGATGTCAGGATGAATATTGTAAAAATAACACAGTTAGTGTATTAAACAAGAGTAACCCATTAGTAAATTTACTATTAGAAATTTGGCACCTATTTACCCTCTCTTACATTAGGGATTTTTATAAGGTTAAACATATTATTAGACCTATTCCTATTGAGGCAAAATTCTACCAAATAATTGCTCATTTGGTCATTGTTTTCAACCCATTTTGCAAATTTTCAAAGAGTTATAATGATTATGTCCTCAAGACATATTCATACAATTTGTTTCTTTCATGTACTAATATTAACAGTACAGTCAAAAGTTTTATTCATATTCTTTTCTCTCAATTCACTAACATCATTTTTGATGTTTCAGCAATGTCTTTGTCAAAGGGAAAAGAGAAAGTTATTGCCACGGATGAATATCCAAGGCAAGATTTCATCTTTACACCTATTCATGGTCAGTCTGATAGTCGGTCATCCCTAATTATTTTACAATCAGTCCCAATGAATAGATATCCAGGTATGACATGTGATTTAACTGAAAAATTCGTGGTCATCCTTGACAATTTATATTCAGTTTTCAAAAAAAGTCGTGAACGTCTATTTAACAAATCAATGATAGCGTGAAATTTCAGTTAAGGGCTCTTGAGTTTCAAAAGAAAATCAATCTCGTAAAACCCAAATAGGATTCTTTGTTTATCAAAGAATGTTTTGCTTTCCTTGGGGGGGAGAATCATCACCTCCCAACTATGTTACATAGACTCTTCTAAATAGGAGAAGTACCCGTGTCGACACGACGCTTTGCGGACACGAGTATAACACTTGGGTAGGATCCTTCTAGTGTAGTTTAGTATAATTTTCAGCCAAGAAAGGCAAAGTACCCTTGTCAGATATTGCAATCATACCCGTGTCCGCCAGACACTTTGAAGAGTCTGTGTAACATAGCCTCCCAATTCTCACACATTTTCCAAATATCAAATTCATTTTGCCAGTCAATATAATTTTTGGCCTGAAAGCATAACCCAACAAGATTATCCTTTTAATCTTAGAACCATATCTCTTTCTAACAAAGTCAAACCCCTCTTGAGACACAAGTTTAGACAGCTATTTACTCATAATGCTGATCTAATGAGTCAATTTGAACCCTCTTTTAACTGCTGATTACAAGTCATGGTTAAATATTTACCAGTTACTCCACCAGTCAACTTCCTCTCAGATCCCGAATATCCCAAATGGATTTATCTGCACTGAAAAATTCAGTTGTGGAGAGATTTACATAACTGTTTGCCTTGAATCCCAAAACCCACAAGTCATTTCTGAAATCTTTGAAAAAGGATTTCTAAAAATCTTAGTAGTCGCATCTTTTAAGCAACTCCAGTTACTTCCAAAGATTATTTCCAAAACAGTTAAAGATTATACCAAACAAGTTGATAATAGAAGATTTGGTTACTTAGCAATTCTTGGTTTCACTTCAGCTAATCCTAAATGGATCCAACCTTTTTATGATCTTTATCCATCAATCCATTTAGTAAGAATATTTGGAGTCAATGCTTGGAACTGCACCTTTATTAATAGACCTGATCTTGAAACCCAGTTCAGTCAACCAATACCAGCAAGTAACCAATTCCTTAATCATAGTAAAAGAAGAGCCAAGGCTCTCAAACCATCCGAATGAAACTTTCTGATCGAAACTGGTTTACCTGAGGTAGAACTAAAAGAATAGTAATCCAAACATGTAATCCAAGGAAAGATCCATGGATTTCAAAGATTGATAATGGTCACTTTTCATATGATGATATTGGTAAAGAAATCTCTGATATCAACATTTAGAGTGAAGAGTATCAATTTTGGTATCCAAAGTTTGAAGAACCAAGATTTGTTATCTACGATGAATTCCACATGCTCAAAAGTTACAATGGTGACTGGTCACCTCACTACCATAGTGATTCTGATGATGATTACCCATTTGACGAAGATACAAATGCCAACATCATCAATGCAATGGAAGGCTGAAGGCATCCAATGGTGCTTTCTTGCAAAAGTTAAAAAGTCATCAACTGCAATAGTTCTAGTTCAAGCAATAGTCAAGGTTCAGAGGGTTCATGCTCTCCAGCTCAGCCTTTTGATCCACTTTCTAATGCCCATAATAAGGCATCCAGTGCTCTTTTGGTAAAAAGAATAGTATTAAGCATGGTTAATGCAAAAGTTTCCCGGTGAAACTCCTATTAACTTGGTTAAAACTACAGTAAAAAGTACAGAAGTCAAATCAACCTTTCGGCCACAGTAACCGATAGGCTTTTCCAGATTCCGCGTGATTCAACAATAACAGACAAGACACTGTTCATCCACAGTAAATACACGTGACATCCCAGCTTTTCAGAAGACCTTTACAGCTCACAAGGCATTCACGAGTTGCACAAGACCCTTTTGAAGGCTATAAGTAACCACTCCAACATCCAGTTACAGGTAGAGTTTTTTGGAGAGTTCTTTAGAAGCCTTTGAGAACTTCTTAGAGATTCCTCTTTAAGAAATAATACTTCTCATTGTAATCATTCAGTTCATATTTGTAATACTTGATGTATACACTGAGGAATTTAGTGATCCATTCCCAGTAATCCAATCTGTCAGTTTCAAGTTATTTATTGCCTTCTTTGATTATCTGTGTCTTTCTTATTCAGTCTTTGCTACTCTGTTTTTATAGGGTTAACAAAGAACTTGATTTTGACGCAATCAGGTGTAAAATGTAGTTAACCCGTATTAAAATGCTTTGAGAGTAAGGTCTGAGGGAGAATAATGCAAACCACTAAGGTACAAGCAATAATAGCAGCTAAACAATGTCAATTTTATTCAAACACAATAACCTTATCAACTCAAACTCAACATTGATGAATGATTAAGCATAGTTAGTTCGTTGAAACCGAGCAGTGTTCTAAAAATCGGCCTAGGCGGCCGCCTAGGCGGCGCCTAGGCGCTAGGCGGTGCCCGGCCGCCGAGATTTTCCCTAGGCGTTTGAGAAAATCGGCCAGTGGATTAGTCGGCCTCTAGGCGGCGCCTAGGCGGGCTAGGCGGGGCTAGGCGGGCTAGGGTGAGAATGCTAGAGAGTCTTATTTGGGTCCGACTCTTCGGAAAAAAAACCCTAGCATTAGTATATATATACACTTAAGGTTTAAGTTAATTATGGAGAGATCCCTAATAGTTTTTTAAATATTAAAACCTTCTAATAATCTTTACTTATTTTCAAAAAAACACCACATAACCTTTATATATATATATATATGTATATATTATTTGAACCACAAATCTATAATTTATTTTAATTAACACCACATAACTGGTATATATATATCTATTATATAATTAATTTTATTTATAAAACAAATCCGCCTAGGCCCCGCCTAGGCGTCCGCCTAGGCCCCTAGGCGCTAGGCCCCCCTTCGCCGCCCGACTAGCGCCTAGCGATTTTTAGAACATTGAAACCGAGTCAGTGACACCGACTCTGACTAATTAATGACTGCAACTCTTAAGTTCATAGGTACGTGCAATTTGTAATGTTATGCAACTTCAAGGACACGGGATGCAAGTAACTAAGGCGTGACTTCTTCAAAATGGATAGTTCCACGAGCTTCGGCATCCCCTTCATCAATGCATTTCATTGTGTGTGTATGTGTGTGTGTGTGTGTGTGAGAGAGAGAGAGAGAGAGAGAGAGAGAGAGAGAGAGATGAGCTGGCTCCTTTTTTATATCTTACTACCAATGATACACGCATAAATGACACCCTCCCCTTAATTCATTCCTAACAATGACCAAGATTACAAGTTTGACACATTATATTGGGCGACCTGATCACGAAATATTGGATTTATGACTCCAAAAGGACAACTGTCTTTGTTTTGGAGCTGTATTAGTTACAAGGATCATCAAAATTTGTGCATTTTAAACATTTCTCCTGTATTCCTACGTAATTAGAGAATAGAGAACACCGACAAAACAGCCACAAACAATCAAAACAGACAGCTAAAGTGCATCAACTAAGAGCCCATCTGGATAACTTTTTTAGTGATTGTTTGAAAAGCTGCGACGACTTGGATTAACTTTTTCACAGCTTTTTGAATTGACTTCTAGAGACTTCATTGCCTTTAGTTTGTCCTAACTCGGACTGCTTTGTTGTTAACTCATACTTCTAGTAGTACTATAGTAGTTTAGAGTGATTGTCCCTTACTCCATTCCTCAAGATGGGAGGAATGGCGGGACGGTAACGGAGTCCTACCTTAAGAGTTGTCAGAGCATTAGGTCTATTTCATCTAGTTCTAATTCTTTCCTTCTCTTCTTCTGTTTTGGTAAAGGACTTCTGCCTGTTGTTATTTAAGATTGTACATTGGTAAACCTTAGCCATCGCCCATATGCCATAGATTATGTTGGGTCCGTCACGAGATGCTCAGTACGACCTGGCTACAGGGCCTTCCCCTCTTGTTAGCTTAGCTTGACTTTAGTCAAATAAATCCCATGCTTATAGAGCTTAAGCCCCTCTTTTCCAGTTAATAAAAAATGATTACTCTCCCAAAACCTTTCTTAAAGTTGTACAGAGCAATAGGTTGGGGTTGTAGTCTGAATCCGTAACATAATGCTTGCCTAGAGTAGGAAAGAGTGTTCTATCTGTTTTTTAGCCAGTCACTGGTAGTGCTAGTATTCCTTGTGGTTCGCAATACAATAGCGATTAAACTTTTTTTCCTTTTCTCTCTCCAGTCAAATGCCTAAGAACCGGATTCCTAAAGCTAAAAAGCAGCTTTTAAAAAAAAAAAAAAAAAAACCTCTTGTTGCAATAAGTGATTACGTTAAAAGCTTATCCATACGGGCGCTAACTTAACATGCAAGAAGGCTTTGGAGAAAAGGGGATCACCTGCGAGCCTCTAGTGGACCTCGGTAAAAAATCCAAACGAAATTGTAGCTTTTGGAGAAGCTCTTGAGAAGGCTGATAACTTCTGCACAATTTTTGCACGCTTCTCATCACTAGCCTCCCCATTAAAGCCTCCATCACTTTCACACCGTGCCATGATTTTCAAATCTTCTAAAACTTTTGCTTTGCCAAGTAAAAACTTCACGATCTCAAGCTCGCAATCTCGTCCTTCAACGTTTTGAACTATAACAAATCAAGGTAATTGAACATACCCTCGACACCTACTTGGGAATTCATTTTCAAGGTAGACATGTGTGAGGGTCACCCATCTGCCTGGAAAATAGAAAATTAAAAAGAATGTAATCGCAAATTTTGGAAGTAAAATAGGGTGTGTGTGTGTGTGTGTGTGTGTGTGTGTGTGTGTGTGGGGGGGGGGGGGGGGGGGGGGGGGGGTTTAGTGGAATGTCAAAGACTTACAGAAATGACTATACACAGTGTGCGCATCCCCTGACACAAACTAAGGATGGCGATTATCTTTAGCACATGTTCTTTCACGGGCCACGTATAGAGTTTCACGTTCACCAGAAAACGGAAACAAGTAGCATAAACATTGTTTAATGAATCACGACCTTTGGAAAAGAGAAACTGAACGACAAAAGAGAAAACATGAGTGCAACGTAGTCACATAAAACAGGGAATTGAACGAAATCATAGATAGTGGTTGCCTAAAAGCCCATTTGGGTTAGCTTTTAAAATAATCAGTTTGGGGGATAAAAGATTATTAGAAAGCCTTTATTTCTTTTTTTAGCTTAAAAAGGAATCATACATATCAAAAAGCTGTGAGAAATCCAATCCAAAAGTTCACAGACGGATGAAGGAAAGCATGCCTCGATGAACCATTCGTTTAATAATAAATGGTACACGTGAGAGAGTCCTCTGAGAACCTTAACAGCGAAAAGGACAATATAGTCTTTATTCTTATCACTCGGTACTGGTTCTTCAAATAAAATGCATGCCTCAGAGATTTCATAAATGCCCCCTAAATTAAAATCCCATGCCACACTGGTGTTATATGAAAAATCTTGGGGACACGCGGTCCAAAGTTTGATCTCACACCCATGAAGCCAATAACATTTGCATATCTGCAAAAACTTCAATTTAGGAGCCGAAATGGTAAGCCTTGCCAAGCTGGATAGATTATAGTGGAGAATAACCAATGTTTCCAACGCTGGACAGCTCGAGAAGAGATTTTGGGTCAAATTGGAATTATAACAAAAGCAATAGCTGCAATATACAATCCCTTGAGATTATGAAGAAAAATAACTTTAGGCAATATGAAGACATGACCGAGTATCGCCAATGTCATTGTCTTCAATGTTTTGGAGGTAAAGATACAAGAAGGGAGTGTTTTTGTTTCCTCGATTTCTATATGGAAGATGAGATTCTTAACTTAGTGCTGCATGGCAAATACGAGAGATCATTTGGTTGATACATGTGACAAAATGATTTAGCTTCCTTTCCAAATCAGGGAAGTGACTATATTTGAAGATTAGATTCAGGAGTGAATAGCACTTGTATCTCCATTTTTTGGACAAAATGCAAGTGCTTATTGCATCTTGGACTGGAAGAGAGGAAACAATGCGCTTCTGGATGTCGTCTGGTAAGCTGTGTTAGTTTACTTGTATTTTTAGTTTAGTCTTTTACATTATTCTCCTTTCTCTTATGTATTAGTCGTAGGGGTACTATTGTAATCTTTATTATTCTCATCATATAATAACAATAGGAGACATCATTGCTCTCCTAATCTTGCCCTAATTTATTTCTACATGGTATCAGAGCCACCCTAAGAGGGTTCTCCACCCTAAGAGGGTTCTCCACCCTAAGAGGATATGGAGAAAGAAGACGCTTGTACTCCATTAAAAGAAAAGGAGATGATGGTTTATTCTAGAGGCACATGGAGTAAGTCCAAGAATAAAGAGCTCGCTCCTACTCTGCCACTGACATCTACTTCAGATTCAGCGCTATTTACTGCCTCGGAGGTAGAGGAGGCTCTTCGTTCCTTGATGGCTCGCCGTACGTCTGCTTCTACTGCATCTACAGGTGCCTCCTCTTCATTTGCACATTCAGGTAACTTAGTCACATCCGCAAGGGCACACTTGTCTCATTCTTCTTCCCCCTGGATTATTGATTCCGGTGCATCTGATCACATGTCTAGATGTTCTGATATTTTCTCTGTGTATAAGCCTTGTTCAGGTAAAGACAAGGTTCGTGTTGCTGATGGTACTTTTTCCTCTATTTCCGGGAAGGGTACCATTCATGCTACTCCATCCTTGCCCTTATCCTCTGTACTTCATATTCCCAATTTTTCCCATAATTTGTTATCCATTAGTCGTATCACTCAAGACTTACACTGCAGTGTAACCTTTTTTCCTTCTCATTGTGTCTTTCAGGACCTTACCACGAGGAGGATGATTGGCAGTGGTAGAGAGGAGAGTGGACTTTATCTCTTGGATGTTGGAGGGCCGTTAGCACATCATACAGTGGTTTCTGAGAATAAAGCTGGAGACATACATCTTTGGCATAGACGTTTAGGACATCCTTCCGTTTACTTACTAAAGCATTTATTTCCTTCTTTAGTCTTAAATAAAGATGTTTCTGATTTCTTTTGTGAAACTTGTGAATTGGGGAAACATCACAGAGCTTCTTTTGCTCCTGGTTTTAATAAAAGTTTAGTTCCGTTTGCTTTAGTACATTCTGATGTTTGGGGTCCTTCTCGTTTTAATTCTTTGAAAGGTCATAGATGGTTTGTTACATTTATTGATGACTATTCTCGTACCACTTGGGTTTATATGATGAAAGAAAAAAGGGAGGTCTTCTCAATTTTCCAAACATTCCATAAAATGGTGTGCACTCAGTTTGGGACTGACTTAAAAATTTTACGATCTGATCAGGGGGGTGAGTACATTGATTCGGGTCTTGCTGCGTATTTTTGCTCCCATGGGATCATTCATCAGACTTCTTGCACCGATACACCCCAGCAAAATGGGGTGGCGGAGCGCAAGAATCGTCATCTGCTAGATATTGCTAGATCATTACTGTTTTCTGTTAATGCTCCCAAGTCCTATTGGGGTGATGCCGTTTTAACAGCAGCATACCTTATTAATCGCCTTCCAACTCGAGTTTTAAACAAACGTGCACCTGTTGAAGTCCTGTCAGACACTTCTCCTTTGTTTCCTATCACTCCTCGAGTTTTTGGTTGCGTGTGCTATGTTCACAATCATTCCCCTACTCGGGGGAAGTTAGATCCCCGTGCAATTAAGTGTGTTTTTCTGGGTTACTCTCCAACCCAGAAAGGCTACAAGTGTTACCATCCTCCTTCGCGGAAATGGTATATCTCCATGGATGTTACATTCCATGAATCTCAGTCGTACTTTCAGTCCTCGCTTCCATCTGAGTCACCTCTTCAGGGGGAGCATTGGTATAGGGAAGAGGTTCCTTTGTCTGTTCCTGTTTCTTTGTCTCCAGGGGAAGTTGATATGGATATTACTACGGAGAAAGTAAAAGAAAAAGAGCAAACTGAGGGTGAAAATGAGGATGGGAAGGATATGGAGAAAGAAGACGCTTGTACTCCATTAAAAGAAAAGGAGATGATGGTTTATTCTAGAGGCACATGGAGTAAGTCCAAGAATAAAGAGCTCGCTCCTACTCTGCCACTGACATCTCCTTCAAGTGTTGAGGACCAAGGTAACTCTGACTCTGATCTTGATGTCCCTATTGCTGTACGTAAGGGTGTTAGGGCTTGTACCCAACACCCTCTCTCAAATTTTGTGTCATATTCTCACTTGTCTCCCTCCTATAAAGCTTTTCTTTCGAAAATTGCTTCTGTGTCTGTTCCTAATAATGTCCAGGGTGCTCTTGCGGATCCCAAGTGGAAACATGCTATGATCGAAGAGATGAAAGCTCTTCGTAAGAATGGCACCTGGGAATTGACAAAGTTACCTGAGGGCAAAAGAACTGTGGGGTGCAAGTGGGTGTACACTGTGAAGCATAGAGCTGATGGCTCTATTGAAAGGTACAAAGCTAGGCTTGTTGCTAAGGGCTTCACACAGACCTATGGAATTGATTATCAGGAGACATTTGCTCCTGTTGCAAAGATGAACTCAGTTAGGGTCCTTCTGTCACTGGCTGCTAACTTTGGATGGCCACTTCACCAGTTTGATGTGAAGAATGCATTTCTTCATGGGGATCTAGATGAGGAGGTGTATATGGATGTTCCTCCTGGCTTCGAGGATTCTAAGACAGTTGGAAAAGTGTGCAGACTCAGAAAATCACTATATGGCTTGAAACAGTCTCCTAGGGCATGGTTCGAGAGGTTCACACAAGCTATGCTCAGATATGGTTTTAGACAAAGTCAAGCCGATCACACTTTGTTCATTAAACATTCATCACAGGGTAAGACTACTGCGTTGATTGTGTACGTGGATGACATTGTCTTGACTGGGGATGATCTGGAGGAAATGCAAAAGACTGAAAGAGTACTTGTCCAAGGAGTTTGAAATAAAAGACCTGGGGACTCTTAAATATTTTTTGGGGATTGAGGTTGCTAGATCTAAGCATGGAATCTTTATTTCCCAACGGAAATACGTACTTGACCTTTTGGAAGAGACTGGAATGCTTGGAAGTCGAGCGTGTGACACTCCAATTGAGTCAAATCAGAAACTGGGCGATGATTCAGGTGGTGCAGAGGTAGATAAAGGTAGATATCAGAGGTTAGTGGGAAGACTCATTAATCTTTCTCATACCCGACCAGATATTGCCTTTGCTGTGAGCGTTGTTAGTCAGTTTATGCACGCTCCCCGCGAATCCCATATGGAGGCTGTCTTCAGGATTTTGAGGTACCTGAAATCAGCTCCTGGAAAGGGTTTATTTTTTGCTAGATATGACCACCTTCGAGTGGAAGCATACACAGATGCTGATTGGGCTGGATCTGTGACAGACAGACGGTCCACTTCAGGCTATTGTACCTTCGTGGGGGGTAATCTGGTTACTTGGAGGAGTAAAAAGCAGAACGTGGTGGCTAGGTCTAGTGCAGAGGCTGAGTTCAGAGCCATGGCTCAAGGTGTATGCGAGCTTCTGTGGATTAAGTTGTTGTTAAAGGACTTAGGTCTGGATTCTAGCGACTCTATGAGATTGTATTGTGACAACAAGTCTGCTATCAACATTGCCCACAATCCAGTGCAACATGATCGAACTAAACACGTGGAGATTGACAGACACTTCATCAAGGAAAATATCAGTAGTGGAGTGTGATCTGTACTCCATTTGTGAAGACCGGTGATCAACTTGCAGATATGCTTACAAAGGGTGTTGGAAGTAGACCATTTCATTTTGCTCTTAGCAAGCTGGGAATGAGAGATATTTTTGTACCAGCTTGAGGGGGAGTGTTAGTTTACTTGTATTTTTAGTTTAGTCTTTTACATTATTCTCCTTTCTCTTATGTATTAGTCGTAGGGGTACTATTGTAATCTTTATTATTCTCATCATATAATAAAACAATAGGAGACATCATTGCTCTCCTAATCTTGCCCTAATTTATTTCTACAAGCTGCCCTATCTATCTCCATGCACAGTGACACAGTGCTGTGAAGAAGGTGATCCCCTTAGCTGACTTTTCTTCATTTCTCTTGGGAACTCCATTGACAGTGTCAGTCACTGATAAGCTCAGTCGACATAAGATACAACAGCAGGAGAAAAACGTATTTTTTCAAATCGGTAAATCAGATTCAAGAGGACTAGTTTTAATCACTGTTGTCAAATCGTGAGTCAGTTCGCAAAAATTATGGATAATGAATAGTAAGATTCAATTTTTTAAGAAAATAAGAAGTAATATATGAGTGCATGTTGTATAATATATTTATAAAATGTACACATAAAAACACAATACAACGTTCAAAAGGAACAAAATCACAATTTCAAAACAAGTTCCATAAAAAATTAAGGCCCAAAATGTTGAAAGTTTTCCACTTAAAAATTCAAAGTTCAAAATTGCGATTCATAAAACGTATTGAATCAGAATCACAGCAGTTAGTATGAAACTCGAATCGACTAGTAAGAACTGAGTCGTCAATCGACCTTTCGAACAGCCAGGATTTGAGTTGGTTCGGTAACAACACATTATTTAAAAAGTTTTTTCAGAGGGCCTAATTCTATGAGAGTGATGTTTTTACTGGAAACAAGTAAACTAAAATGAGCACTCTTGAAGATGTAGCAATAAAGAATCCAGGAGCATTAAAGTTCTACTTTAAGTAAGAAATATAACCGACAAAGAAGCTATATATGGAGGAGACAAAAAAACATTACAAGTAGGTTTTTTATTTTTTTATTTTTTTTTTTGCTGAGGAAAAAAAAAGGTTACAAGTTGAACGTAAAGTAAATTAATCCTGAGAAAAGAAACCAAACTTGAAAAATATCAATACCAGGTTGCAATGAAATTATATATCAATTGTAAAGACTCCCTTTCACGTGTGTGTATATGTTGTATACGATAATATGAGAAAGAAAGTATCACTTCAGTTAATTTTGTTTCTAATGCCAATTGAGATGGTAATTTGAAAGAATATTAGCAACTCTTTCCTTGTCATTAATGACCCCAATGCATGAACGACGGTCATATAACATGAATCCTGCAAGTAGGTTACCCAATTCTGCAATCATTTTGTATAGGAATTCTCAAAACCAGCCTCACCATGAATCAGGTTATCAATCAAATCTCTAACCATGTAAAATAGAACAAAGTTATTGCTAACACAAACCACGAGAACTATACACATTTATGAGATCCAAAAATGATAAGATAGTAAATGCAAATATTGAGCTTTAGAAAGCCCCACCTGAGAGAACCAGCAGATGTACCCTCTTCTCCTTTAGAGACCAGAACATGTGGCTAACAAAACTGCAGAGAAAGAGGGGGGAGGAGGGAGGAACGAGGAAGGGAGGGACAGAGCAATACTTAAGACAAGATGGATGTCACTGCGGCCGAAGGCAATTGCTACCACAAGTTAGATATATAACAAGGAAAGCTATTCTAGGGTTAGGTTTCTATTCCCTATTTCCTTAATGGAGGGAAAAAAAAAAGATTCTCCATAATTTCCTTTTAATGAATAATAATTTGGATTAATAACATTTCACAAACTAGAAGAAAAGTACTTGAAGAATACGCAAGGGATGCGCATGGCTTTCGCACGGGATGTGCGTTGCTTCCGCATGGGAGGCCCACTGGCGTGCGGGTGTTTGTCCTAATTTTTATAAAAAGGGGGGTCTTTCATGTAATTTTAGAAACTTGGGTGAATTTGAGAATGCTGTGAGTTGGATTACACGTCGAAAGACAAGTGTTGCTTACGTAGCTTTTATGCTAACTATTCAGGTGTTAATTACCTAAAAAGTTAGATAATGTAGTAAAACAGCTCAGCTTATTTTGTAGAAGTATGATTGTAAATGTTTTATTCAAGTACCCGCACACCATCTACGTTCTAGATTCTTGGAAAATTGACGAATCTGTTGCACCTGCGCTGGTGCTTCCTAAGGTGTGTCACACGGTTTCATTGTTCACATCTGCAATTTAATTGGACCCAAGTCAGGATACGTTATTAGTTACTCGGTAGTTGACGAAATTGTCAAGCAACTCATTCTACACATGGTCCATGAATACACATACATCTTCATCTCACCCAGATAATAGATATGCAACATTCCCATTTTATGATGGTACTGACAAATGTTTCATGGAAATTGGGATCATCCATTGTCACTTAGAGTAGCACTTGTGACAATCTTGTCTACAGATTCATATGTAAAAGATTGCTATATGTAATCAACTCATCTATTTAATGCGATGACAAGACTTCTGCTTGAATTTACTGCAGTCCCAATGCTTTGCAGTCCATACTCGACTCACTGGAGTCGCCATTCTCTGTTCTACAGCAAACTATTCTAATACGACATTTCCATCAAAAGTACAATGTGATAGGAGGAGGACATGATACTTTCAGTGCATAGATTGCCTGCTAGCAGAAAAGATGAAACTAATTGAACTGGACCTCATAAAGAAGTCGTTTAAGATAAGTTGATCTTCCCTCCAAAGATATGAAACTGTCTTCAAGAAGTAACATGTGCCTGACATTTAAGATGTCAATGTTCATTTAATGATTAGAATTGACTTTGAGTTCTAATTTGAAGTGCCATCAGAGTTTGTTCTCGTGAGGTTTTGTTAGTGAAAACAAAATACAATTTCTTGTTTGTCTAAGACTTCCGTTTGGAGCTCTCAACACACGCCAATGCTGCAGGCACTAGAACTTTTATCTCACACTTGAATATGTGGCCACTGTCTTGAAAGCCATTTATGTTTAGAACTCTTCCACATTTGGATCTTAAAGTGAGTAATTAATCAACTGGAGTGCCTTCATAATTATCCATTCAACTCTTTAAAAAAAAAAAAAAGGCTTAAAAATCCACGTATAGCAAAGCATTTCAAAATTTGAAAAGGTGAGAAGACAAACTTTAGAACTGGGTATAGGCAAACAGAACATAGTATACACAACACAGTGAACATATGAGCTTTATGGAGGTAACTAGGTAGTATAGTACTCGTTGGCCTAAATTAAACATCTGAATATGTGTAATGAAAAAGACAAGTAAAACAATGAATTCTGAGAATTCCACATGTTTCTCTTATTTATCATGGATTATTTTGGGACCTTTCTGTATAGCATGTAAACAAACATACATGATCACAATGCACAAGTCGAAACATCAATCAAAATGACATGAATTTACAATTCAAACATGAGGGTTCTAAGAATTCCTTCTAAATCCAAAATAAAAAATAAAAAATTTGTAGCAATATTCTCAAAATTACCTGAAGCAGAAAGAAAGGAAGGTTTCCTCAGAAAAACTATCAAGCTGGGCTCCATTGGCGGTATTGTTAGAGATGGAGTTCCCTGTATTGAGAGATGTATGTTAGGAGTTCCCTGTATTGAGAGATGTATTTAAGAATGAATAGTCACAATATCCAACACAAACCCTTAAAATAAATAAATAAATAAATAAAAAAAAAGAGAGGAAAGCTCACCCATTTTTGAGAGGGAAATTACACAGAGTCGATTCTGATGAAACCCATTTTGGTGACAGTGGTGCATGCGAGAGCGGAATTCGAAAATACTAGCGCAAAATTAATGTGGGTTAATAGAAATTATACCAATTTTAAACTCTAGAAATTACCGGTTTTTGACACATGGTGTCTTTCAATCTCTCTCTTTCTCTACCCTCCAAAACTCTAACCCTAGACATGCCCCACTACACTCCTCAATTTCCAATCCCATCACTCTATCTATTCTGCCAGAGGAAGAGGAGGAGGAGGGGCATTAAAACGGGAGTAATGCTAAATGTACTGTTAAATGCAAGATCAAATACACAATTTTGTTTAAAAATGTTAAATATCATGTTAAAAAAAAGTCTGTATACCCAAAAAAAAAATGTGTGCAGGATGTATAGACTTTTTAGTACGAAATTTAACATTTTTAAGCATGATTGGACATTTGAGAATACATCTAGCATTACCGGCCCTCGGAAAATTATATATTGCTATTAGGCTGTATCAGTATGTATACATAGTACTCCGTAGTAATTAATTGCGTATATCTCATATCATTATGTTTGTGCAATAGTATTTTCTTGGTGCTGGTTTTTTGGGTTTTAAAATGTGTATTTTGGCAATTTGGCTCTCTGTCACAATAGAAGTTTAGTTCTTTTTGTACCTTAGTTTATGGGTATCCATTTCTCTTATTATTTTGTGTCAGCCGTGTTAGAACTGGTAGTCCGATTGTGTGATTAAATTTGTAAAAATATGATTTTTTTTTAATATATTATGTGAGTGGTGCACGATCCGACTTTTATCCTATTGCAATTATTAAAAATTAGTAGAAAAGTACTCTAATTATAGGTTGTTTGACAGTACTGATGCACACAAGTCAAAAAATGGTAAAAATAAAAATAAAACAAAGCTTTGAAAGTAAAAATATATTATTTGAAAGAAAATTACAAATAAATAAAATTACTTTAAAAAGTAAAATATAAATAGTGTAAGAACGCTACAGAAAAGTGAAAGCTACTGAAATGCTTAAAAGAAAAACAAAAAGGAATAACCACTTCCCTTGTGGCCGGATGGCAAGGCATTTGGGTGTTATACCCAGATGTCTCAAGTTCGAATCTCAAGGGAGTGGCCACAGGTGATTCACCTGGACGCCCTGACCTCGTGGAATTAGTCGAGGTGCGCGCAAGCTGGCCCGCACACCCACAGTTACCAGAAAAAAAAAAAAAAAAAAAAAGGAATGTCTTTGAATGCTTTTAGAATTTGTTTGTGTATTGATTTTGTTAGAAAGTGTTTGTGTTGGAGGATACCACTATATATATAGAGAAGGGCAATGCTAGGGGCACTAACAACTTCCACTAACACTTACTAACACACAAGAGAGAGATAGAGTGTGTTAGTAAGTGTTAGTAAAAATTGTTAGTGCCCCAAATATTACTATGAGCTTTGTTGGTACAATGAGTACATTCCTTTCCTACTAAATCTTCTCGGGATACACAATTATATTAAAGTCTTGTACTCATTCATGAGCCCAACACATATTTTGACACTGCATGTATCAAAATGAGACCGATTGCCTCTTGGTCCAAACGATGGTGATTTTGGATGCATTAAATAGTAATATGACTTAAGTCTTCAAAGTCAATACAAAATGGCCCCACCACTTGTGACTCGCTGTGATGCTTCGGCTTTTAGCCCAAAGTTGATCAAAGCCATTAGCCCGAATGGCCGAATGAAATTATTCTTCGTGTTTGCTTGTTTGCATTAGCTTGATTCAAACAAAAATGATACACGAACAACGTTTTGTACAACATTTTGTACAATTGGGGGTGTCTCAGCATATAAATAAAAATTTGTGGATCCCACTGTTAAAAAATGGAGACTTCTCTAGCCCTCTCATTTTATAACGTTGCTGAGTAGTAAAAATCCCCAAATTGCAAAACCCCTGCCCTTGGTCACCAACCACACCCGGCGAGCGATCGGCGGCGGCTACCTCCTCTTTTACTCTCTCTCTCTCTCTTCCCTCGCCGTCTAAAACACACAGTCGTCCCTGATCACCAACGAACGACAACTCAAGTATTTGTGATCAGGTGATTTTTTTTTTACCCTATGATTTTTGTGAATATCCTATTTGTGAGCCTGTAATTTCTGTTTTTCATAATCACCCAGAGTTATTTTTTTGTTAGGGTTTGTTTATCCTAATTTTCGGTTCAGTGAATCCTTATTTTTCAAACTCATTTGATCAGCTCTTTCAATTTGTAGGAAGGTAAACTTGCTCAGATCAGTACTCAGTAATTGATGTTTTATCCATTTTTGGGTTGACCTCCTGTCATGTATATAGCTTGGATTTTGGTAGGGAAACCAAAGCCAAGTATTTAAACTAGTAGTCACGACATTTTTTTTTTCTTTTGTTCAAATCCCCAGTTTGGTTGTGCAATGATTCATAAATTTTGAATTCCAAATTTGGTTTCCACCTTTCAAGCCATTTTGTTCCCACCTCTCAAAACATTTAGAAACCAATTTGGATGCATCCAAACACTTACATCTTACATATGTACTTAGTGTAATGATGTGCTTTCCAAATTTTGGAAATTAAATGATTCCTAAATACAAGTGGCAGTGGAAATCACTTTAACATCCTCCAATCAAAATTAAGTTAATTTTACTACATTATTTAAGAACCATTTAAGATACAGAATTTGAAAAGCGTGACAATACTCTTATATGTATAAGTATGTTTGTATATATGCGCGCCATTTCTCCATAGATGTGGAGGGGATCCTTGATCCAATGGCAAATTGATGGATTTTTTTTTTTTTTTTTGGTCAAAGCAAATTGATGGATCAAGAAACTAGTTTAGGAGGATGAGTCTTTTTTTTTTTTTTTTGGCAGCACCGGCACGTGTATAATTTATGAGTAATGATACACACACAATTTCACATGTTTTTTCATACCCAACAATTATAGTTCTCAACAACAATGACAATTAGAAGAATAATCATTTCTATGGACCATGCTCATCTTTAGATAGAGAAAGCTCTCTGTTATCTTGAGCCATAAAGTTTACTTCCTCTTATATCGAGATGCAATGAACAAGACAGATGAAGAATCGGAAGACCTGCACAGGCAACTTCTTGATAAAGAGATTGATCTTGCGGTCTTTGTGCAGAAGTACAAGAAGCTTCGCAACACTTATCACATACGTGCACTCACCCATCTTGCCGCTAAGACATCTTTAGCTCGGTGAATGGAGCAAAATTGTAGAACGTGTATGTGAATAATGTTTGCCAGACTTGATACTCGTATTTGTATTGGTAGTAAAACTATGTTAACTCTTTTGTTTGGGCAATTTGTCGCTGCTTTTTGCTTGTCCCTATTCCCTTTGGGTCTTTTTTCCCCCCAGATATTTTTCCAGGTGATTATGGGAACTGTATCATATACTGACATTGTTAAAGCTAATGGAGAACCAAGATTTTATATATACCCACTATTCATTTTAGAACATATTTCCTCTGTTGTTAATATGTTGTCTTTTGTCAAAGGAGAATCATGGTTTCATTTCGTTGCAGTTATAGAAGCTCTGGTACCACAAAGCGCTCACACGCGCACACACACACATATATATATATATACAGAGAGAGAGAGAGAGAGAGAGAGAGAGAGAGAGAGAGATGAACAAGTTTGAAGAGTTGATTAGAGAATTGTAGAACATCCAGTGAACCAACAACATTAAGGGCCAAAGTAGCACCAAGTTTGCATGGATTAACTAGGTTATACATAATTGGATGTGTTATATGTAACCACGTGAACTCACTTGTATTCACACAAACATGTACAAATTACCAGGGGAAAAAAAGTCTCCAGAAGAGGCAAATAAAAGAAAAAACTACATAAAAGAAAGGGAGAAATTGTAGTTACAATCAACGAACACTTCAACTCATCCAACTGAATTGAACCAGAAGATATGTAGTATATAGCAATACAATCACACACAGTTCCTTTTCTTCATGATAGTAATCTATTTCCTGCTCAAGGGATCAATAAAATAATAATAATCCACTGGATCTGAGAGCATTTTCTTTTTCCCCGAGTGACAAGTTCTCTCTCATCTTCTAAGCGAACGAGCTCTTTCTCCTACTTTATGTCACGCCCCGACGTAGCATAATACAGGAAAGCATTTAATTTCCTTTATGGACTCGTAGGTCGTGACAAGTGAGTATGACCAATTGTCCCTGCAACAAATAACTTAACAAACATTTCTAGAGCAAAGGATACTAACAAAACATAAGCTCCGAAATAAAAACTTACTAAACTGTTACAGCAGTCATAAACTTAGGCACAAAACGCCTTATTCAAATGTTTCAAGCTAGTTTATTACAAACCCAAATTAAAAGACATAGGAAATATAAAGCAGCCTCCTGAAAAGTCTCCTGACTCTAAGTAGCATAGTCAAAGTACCCTGGCTGCTCCTGACCCTGAAAATCTGGACATACAGTCCAGGACGCATCAACGCCGTCAGCTTATGAAAGCTGGTGAGCAAAATAAACAAGTGCTCGCAATGTATATATAAGCATATAAACAACGGTGCAATTTAACTTTTAAAAGCAATAAATTCAAGGTTCCAATTCCAACATAAGCCACGGGGGAAATAAAGAAAGCAATAAATATGCGACCATGCATGAACAATGTAATATCTCATCTTTCTGACTCTTTTCTCTCAACAAAACTCAACACAACCAAACCATTATCTCAGATACCAGGAATACTATCCGATCGATATCCAAAACAACACACCAAACTATCGCTTCAGATACCAGGAATAATATCCGATCGATATCTAAGCCACACTCAATACCATCATTTCGAATACCAGGAATACTATCCGATCAATATCCGAAACAAGCGCCTTAGATACCAGGAATAATATCCGATCGATATCTAAGCCGTACTCCACACTATCACCATCGCTTCGGATATCAGGAATACTATCCGATCAATATCCGAAACGCGCGCCTTAGATACCAGGAATACTATCCGATCGATATCTAAGTCGTACACAACACTGTCGCCTCCAATACCAGGAATAATATCCGATCGATATTGAGGTCGCACACCAGACCGCCACCCTTTACTCTTTTCACGCTTTCTTACACACATGCATGTTGACACAACCTCAACCCTAATATGTATGTCAATGTTTCATAAATAACACCATTAATAAATCACAAAGCCGGATAATCGTACGAGCATAAATTTCGGTCTCAAACATTCTTTCAAGTCCAATTTCTAACAGTGAGCCTTTAAAATAGTATATTTGCCAAACAGTTCCTTGAAATTTCCCAAAACATTTTCCAAACAGTCCCTTAGACAAAAATACAGAAACTGCCCAAAAAGGCCACCTCGCGCGAGCGGATCGCGCGAGCGAGGGAGAGGTGATGTCGCGCGCGCGGGTCGCGCGAGCGAAGGGGAAGGCCGGATCGCGCGAGCGGGTCGCGCGCGCGAAGGGGCAGGACAGGTCGCGCGAGCGGATCGCGCGCGCGAAGGGGGGGATGGTTCGCGCGAGCGGGCCGCGCGAGCGAGCCTCGCGCGAGCGAGTTCTTGCAGAATGTCATCTTCTTCGTTTCTCCCCTGTTTCTGGTTTTCAAACTGAATTTTACCCATTTCTGTTTTCTGTTCGTACCAGGACATGTAATATATGGATCTCCTCGGTTTTCCGCGTAGATTAAGAATACGCGATCAATTTTAACTAATACGGATTATATCTCTAAATATTCGCGATTAAAGTGAGGGTGTCAAAACTTAAAATCAACGGTACGTCGCGATACGGATGAATTATTGCGTAGGATTCGAACCACAGCTTATTGGGACTAAGATCTTTCATTCCCAATTCATAAATTTCATTTTGGTTAAGATTTACAAAACTCCAATTTCAAGCTTCAATGGTGTATCTATATATATACACATATACACACATATATGAACTGAAATATACATATATAAACATGGCGAGTGAGTTTATAATACTCACTGAGGTGTTTGATACAAAGAATTTGAGACCGAGAATATCCGCCGTAAAATCCGTCGTCCAATAATTTCTTCCTCCGTTCTTGATTTTGGTATCCCAATATATATATATATATATATATCTATGTATGAGACTGTGTGTATGTATATGTATATACTATATGTGTGTTATGTGTGTGTTATTCTTGAGAGGAAGAGAGAAATAGAGAGAGATTGAGAGTTACAGTGAGTGAATTGTGAGGGAGAGAAGAACTGTGATATACATATATAGAGAAATTTATTTGGGCTCCAAGCAATAGGGAGAATTCTCCCGGTGAGGTTGAGCTCACGTGCTCCCACACCCAAGTCGCGGTATAGACGCAGATTTAATATAAAACTGGTATTTTCCGGTTGAAAATAAAAATACAGAAAATAATATCAGCGTAGGAATAAAATTCCCGGTTTATACAAAGATATAGATATTGATTTTAAAACCATAGAAAGTATTTTCTATATTTATGGAAATTGCAGTTTGACCCCAAATAAATATTACAAAGAGGAATTAAATTGATATAAACATATATTAATGGAAAAGAAATACAGGGCGTTACACTCTACCCACCTTAACAGAGATTTCGCCCCGAAATCTGAGCTAACTAATCCTGAAACAACTCGGGGTATCTAGTCCTCATGTCTGACTCTAACTCCCACGACGCCTCTCCTTCGTCATGATGCCTCCACTGAACCTTAACCAAAGGAACGTCTCTTCTTCTCAGCCTCTTGATACTCTGGTCAAGAATCCTCACAGGTCTATCCTTGTAGACAACACTCTGACTCGTCTCAATATCATCAAAATTAACCACATGTGAAGGATCCCGTATGTATTTCCTTAACATACTGACATGGAATACATTATGAACACTAGACATCTTTGGTGGCAACGCGAGTCGATAAGCCACTTTCCCAACACGCTCCAATATTTCAAACGGTCCGATGAAACGGGGTGCCAACTTACCTCTTTTCTGACCAAAACGTACTACTCCTCGAACAGGTGAAACCTTAAGGAGTACGTGATCACCGATACTGAACTCCAAGTCCTTTCGTCGCTGATCCGCATAACTCTTGTGTCTACTCTGTGCAGTTCTCATCCTTTCCCTGACCAGTGAAATCTTCTCATTGGTCTCTCTCACCAAATCTGGTCCCAAAAGTTCTGTGTCTCCCACTTCAGCCCAACACAATGGAGATCGACATGGCCGTCCGTACAAAGCTTCGAACGGCGCCATTCCAATACTTGAGTGATAACTGTTGTTATACGCAAATTCAACCAAAGGTAAGTGCATCTCCCAAGACTCTTCAAAGTCGATTGCACAAGCTCTGAGCATATCTTCCATAATCTGATTAACACGCTCGGTCTGTCCATCGGTCTGAGGATGGAATGCAGTACTCATCTTGAGCGAAGTTCCCATAGCCTTCTGCAAACTTTCCCAAAATCCCGAGGTAAAACGTGCATCGCGGTCCGATACAATTGTCACAGGCGCACCATGCAGTCGCACCACTTGTTGAAGATACATTCGACTCATCCGTTCTACTGGGTAAGTCATATTGTACGCGATAAAGTGTGCAGACTTCGTCAAACGATCCACAATTACCCAAATCGCGTCATGATTCTGTTGTGACCGGGGTAATCCAACCACAAAATCCATAGTTATGTGCTCCCACTTCCATCCTGGAACAGGTAAGGGTTGCAACAATCCCGAGGGTCTCTGATGTTCGGCCTTCACTTGTTGACAAGTCAAACATTTAGACACAAACTCGGCTACTTCTCGCTTCATCCCTTCCCACCAGAAGTTTCTCTTCAAATCCTTATACATCTTTGTTCCTCCTGGGTGTACTGTCAGTCTCGATTTATGTGCTTCTTCGAGAATATCTTTTCTCAAATCTTTGGAATCTGGCACACACAATCTGTCTCGACATCGGTATCCTCCATCGGTCCCAACCTTCCATTCTATAGGGTCCTTTTCTGACATCTTGGCGAACCATGCTTGAAATTTCTCGTCTTCCTTTTGGGCTTCGATGATTCGACTCACAAGTGTTGGTTGTACTACGAGGCATCCAAAGTGATGTCCGTCACTTCCTTCAGAAATCTGCATATCAAATTCTGCGATTGTCTCTAAAGCTTTCCATTCCCTCATCATCAATGAAGCAATCATTCCTCGAGGCTTCCGGCTTAGGGCGTCAGCGACTACGTTAGCCTTACCGGGGTGGTACTCTAATGTAAAGTCGTAATCCTTAATCAGCTCCATCCACCTACGTTGCCTCATGTTCAACTCCTTCTGAGTAAACAAATACTTAAGGCTCTTGTGGTCCGAGAACAAATCAAACTTCTCCCCATAGAGATAGTGCCTCCAGGTCTTGAGCGCAAACACTACTGCTGCCAGTTCCAAATCATGAGTTGGGTAATTCAATTCATTCGGCTTCAACTGTCGTGAACCATAGGCTATGAACTTTCCGTCTTGCATAAGGACACATCCCAATCCTTGATACGAGGCGTCACTAAAAATAGTGAACTTCTCACCATCCCTTGGTATCGCAAGCACTGGCGTTGTTGTCAATCTCTCTTTCAATTCCCGAAAAGCGCGTTCATGCTTATCAGTCCATTCAAACTTCAAATCTTTCTTAGTCAAACCAGTTAACGGGGCTGCTATCTTGGAGAAACCCTCTACAAATCTCCGATAGTAACCAGCTAGTCCCAGAAAACTTCTGACTTCTGTAGCATTGGTCGGCCGAGTCCAATTCGCCACTGCATCGGTCTTTGATGAGTCAACCGCGATTCCTTGTTGAGAGATCACATGCCCGAGAAACTTAACTTCCTGAAGCCAGAATTCACACTTGCTGAATTTAGCATACAGGCGGTGATCCTTGAGGGTCTGCAACGCGATCCTCAGGTGTTGTTCATGCTCTTCCTCTGACTTGGAATAGATCAAAATATCATCAATAAAGACAATAACGAATTGATCCAAGTAGGGCTTGAATACTCTATTCATCAAGTCCATAAACACAGCCGGAGCATTCGTCATCCCAAACGGCATCACTAAGAACTCATAGTGTCCGTATCTCGTCCTGAAAGCAGTCTTAGGTATGTCTTCCTTCCGCACCCTCAACTGGTGATACCCTGACCGTAGGTCAATCTTGGAAAAGGTCGTGGCTCCTTGCAACTGATCAAACAGATCGTCTATCCGAGGTAAGGGATACTTATTCTTGATAGTAACCTTATTCAGTTCTCGGTAGTCAATACACAGCCGCATTGACCCATCCTTCTTCTTCACAAACAATACTGGTGCTCCCCAGGGTGAAGTACTTGGACGAACAAAACCCAACTTCTCAAGTTCTTGAACTTGTTCCTTCAGCTCCAACAACTCTGTAGGGGCCATCCTGTAGGGAACCTTGGTTATAGGTCGAGTACCTGGCACCAATTCCACACAGAATTCTATGTCCCTTTCTGGCGGTAATCCTGAAATATCTCAGAATACTTCCTCGAACTCTTTGATTACCGGTATTGATGATACTGTCACCTCTGCACTGACAACCTCAATGTTTGTTAGGCATCTAGTGAGGAACATATCACCCGAAGGGTTACATTGGAAATCGAAGAGTCGATTCCCCTTGTCCGCAAATGTGATCCTCTTCCTTGCACAATCCAACTTCGCATCATTCTTCTCGAGCCAATCCATACCCAGGATTATATCGAACTCCTTCATCGACAGAACCACCAATCTTGCCAAAAGTTCGCGGTCTCCTAACCGTAGAGGACAATCCTTACACACATGTAATAACTTGACTGTGGTCCCTAAGGGTGAGACAGCACTCAAAGCTTCCTCTAAACGTTGCGGTACTATACCCAACTTCTGAACGATCTTAACAGATATAAAGGAATGTGTAGCACCCGTGTCGAATAAAACTTTAACATGAGAGTTAAACAAAGTTAGAGTACCTTCCACTGCTCGTTGCTCAGGCAATCCCTCCTCATAAGCACCTTCTTCATACCCTGTTTCTTCATAACCAGCAGCCTCGGGAATAACAGCATTCAGGCGGGCCTGTCCTTGCTGACCATAGTTGCCTTTCCTAGAAGCCTTGCATTCCGGACTTATGTGACCTGGCATGCCACAATTATAGCACATAATTCCCGGACGATCAGCACGCCTAGTCTGTCTGCAATCTTTAGCTCGGTGACCGGGATTACCACAATTGAAGCAGTTGTTATTTTTGGCCCCTTCTATTGCTAGAGGCTGATACTGCTGAACTACTTGTGTCTGCTGAGGTTTCTTCCCTCCATCCCAGGTCCTTTTCTGTCCTTGAGGGTACCCAGGTTTCTGTCCTGAATAACTCTTCTGTGGAGGTCGATTTCCAAACGGCTTCGAATTCTGACACCCATCATTCTCCAACCCCGTAGCCAATCTCACCAGAGCTTCAAATGACTGGCCCAGATGCCCCATAGTCAAATGTCGGAGAGACAGGTTGAGACCTCGGTGATACTTCTTGATTTTCTTCTGGGGTGTGTCCACCATATGTGGAGCAAAGCGAGACAGACGCTCAAACCGAGTGGTGTACTCTCGGACAGTCATATTCCCTTGAGTCAACTCCATAAACTCTTTCTCTCTCTTGTCCTTCTCTTCTTCAGGAAAATATTTCTCGAGAAACCTTTCCTTGAACACCACCCACGGCATTCTCCTTGCAGCTTCTTCCCCTATGGTCGCCTTTTCTGCATCCCACCAATCAGCCGCTGCATAAGACAGCTGAAAGATAGCCAGACGCTTCTTCTCCAGATCAGTGCACTCTATGGTCTCAAAGATACGCTCCATCTGGCGTAGCCACTGTTCCGCTTGCCAGGGTTCATCAGTTCCCGCAAAATACTCAGGTCGCAGGGCGCGAAACTCCTTGAGAAGCTTGTCTCCCGTCTGGTGGGCTTGCCTCCCATTCCCGTTGTGATTCCCATTCTGATTATTGTTCCTCGCATTCTGATCACTAACCCTCTCCAATCTTCTTACAAAAGCCTCGAACATTCCGGTTGGATCTATTACCGGGGGTGCATCTTCAATAGCGGGACGATTCCTGAGATTTCTTCCAGCCATATCTCAAGAGAAAGGTACCTATCCATTGATCAACAAGAAATCGGTCAACCTCTCGAGAAGAAGGAAAAATTCTAAACGATGGAAAGCGACTAGACACGGAATGAAGTCGAACTATCTTATCTTAATTCTATCTTAATGGGAGATCCTATGTGTCTTTGGACAATTGGTCGAGCCAAAACCTGGCTCTGATACCAAAAAGCCTGTCACGCCCCGACGTAGCATAATACAGGAAAGCATTTAATTTCCTTTATGGACTCGTAGGTCGTGACAAGTGAGTATGACCAATTGTCCCTGCAACAAATAACTTAACAAACATTTCTAGAGCAAAGGATACTAACAAAACATAAGCTCCGAAATAAAAACTTACTAAACTGTTACAGCAGTCATAAACTTAGGCACAAAACGCCTTATTCAAATGTCTAAAGCTAGTTTATTACAAACCCAAATTAAAAGACATAGGAAATATAAAGTCTCCTGACTCTAAGTAGCATAGTCAAAGTACCCTGGCTGCTCCTGACCCTAAAAATCTGGACATACAGTCCAGGACGCATCAACGCCGTCAGCTTATGAAAGCTGGTGAGCAAAATAAACAAGTGCTCGCAATGTATATATAAGCATATAAACAACGGTGCAATTTAACTTTTAAAAGCAATAAATTCAAGGTTCCAATTCCAACATAAGCCACGGGGGAAATAAAGAAAGCAATAAATATGCGACCATGCATGAACAATGTAATATCTCATCTTTCTGACTCTTTTCTCTCAACAAAACTCAACACAACCAAACCATTATCTCAGATACCAGGAATACTATCCGATCGATATCCAAAACAGCACACCAAACTATCGCTTCAGATACCAGGAATAATATCCGATCGATATCTAAGCCACACTCAATACCATCATTTCGGATACCAGGAATACTATCCGATCGATAACCGAAACAAGTGCCTTAGATACCAGGAATAATATCCGATCGATATCTAAGCCGTACTCCACACTATCACCATCGCTTCGGATATCAGGAATACTATCCGATCAATATCCGAAACACGCGCCTTAGATACCAGGAATACTATCCGATCGATATCTAAGTCGTACACAACACTGTCGCCTCCAATACCAGGAATAATATCCGATCGATATTGAGGTCGCACACCAGACCGCCACCCTTTACTCTTTTCACGCTTTCTTACACACATGCATGTTGACACAACCTCAACCCTAATATGTATGTCAATGTTTCATAAATAACACCATTAATAAATCACAAAGCCGGATAATCGTACGAGCATAAATTTCGGTCTCAAACATTCTTTCAAGTCCAATTTCTAACAGTGAGCCTTTAAAATAGTATATTTGCCAAACAGTTCCTTGAAATTTCCCAAAACATTTTCCAAACAGTCCCTTAGACAAAAATACAGAAACTGCCCAAAAAGGCCACCTCGCGCAAGCGGATCGCGCGAGCGAGGGAGAGGTGATGTCGCGCGCGCGGGTCGCGCGAGCGAAGGGGAAGGCCGGATCGCGCGAGCGGGTCGCGCGCGCGAAGGGGCAGGACAGGTCGCGCGAGCGGATCGCGCGCGCGAAGGGGGGGATGGTTCGCGCGAGCGGGCCGCGCGAGCGAGCCTCGCGCGAGCGGGTCGCGCGCGCGAGTTTTTGCAGAATGTCATCTTCTTCGTTTCTCCTCTGTTTCTGGTTTTCAAACTGAATTTTACCCATTTCTGTTTTCTGTTCGTACCAGGACATGTAATATATGGATCTCCTCGGTTTTCCGCGTAGATTAAGAATACGCGATCAATTTTAACTAATACGGATTATATCTCTAAATATTCGCGATTAAAGTGAGGGTGTCAAAACTTAAAATCAACGGTACGTCGCGATACGGATGAATTATTGCGTAGGATTCGAACCACAGCTTATTGGGATAACACTGCAGAAACAGATCTGTGACGATGCAGTTTCGAAAGCAGTTCTAAAATCAACATGCAAATCAAAATAGTGTTCCAAAAAACGCATCTATAGATCCAAACGAGCGTGGCTCTGATACCAATTGTTGGAAAAACAGGTTTAAATGGAAAGTTTAAACGCGCAGCGGAAAAATCAAGTTATGAAACTTTATTGGCATGCCCGGATCTACTACTCGTCAATTCTACAGATGCGCACAAGAGGGGACACGAGTTATACCTTAGTGTCTTGAACCCAATTCTGATCTTCAACTTCCAGCAGCCTCCACTAGATGATCTTCACCCTTATGACTCCTGCGGATGCCTGCCAGAAAGACTAGGGTTGGTGGGAACCCTAATAGAGAGGATAGAGAAGGTTTTGGCGCTCCAAAATAGTTTCTGCAGCTTCTGACGTTCAAAACGACGAACAACTTTTTCCAGAACGCAGCTGCCCTATTTATAGATTCCCAGAACCGACCTAGACTTCGAGCGATCGAAGTGCCTTCGATCGATCGAACATTCGATCGATCGAACCATCTTCGATCGATCGAACCTTCAGACTTCAATCGATCGAGACATCTTCGATCGATCGAACCTGTCTGGACATCATCCTCAAGCATCTTTCCAAGCATCCTGGCGGAGCTAAGAGTGGGACCTCCTAGGCTCTTTATTGTTGGCTCAGACCAGTTTGTTAATTACCATGACCAAACTCTTTGATCAGCAAACTAACTAACTGGTCAGTTAAAGTTTACTCCACTATAAAACGATAACTGAACTCCAACGCAAAAGAACATATCCGAAGCGATAACTAGACTTGTATGGTGTACTAATGTCCCTCTACCGTCAGCATTCGTAATCATATTCAGGTAATCGGATAACTGTTACTGTCAACCTGAATCATGATTACTTCTTGTATTCCTTGAGTCCCATTCACCTCTCATGATTACCAAACATGTTGATAACTCTTATCAACAAGACTGCAGTACTCAGTAATCGACTTGGTGACATTCTCAAGGGAATGCTTACTCTGAAACAGAGGGTAGATTCTATCTTGACAATGCATGTTCACAACCCTATGAACATGACATACCCAAGATACCCAGGTGTTGATCTTTTATAGACCTCACTGATTGGCAAATCAAAGCAGTCATATCCACAGTCTGTGTTCATAATCGTCTCAAGATTGAGAACACGTACCTTATACAAGTTATGAGTTCCTATTGACTGTTTGACAGTCTTAAGCGTCAATAGGAAACTCAGGTCCGTCAATGCACTATAAGCACTAGCATATCAACTAAGAGCTACACTCTAGTGATTGAGATTAATCACTCCATCCAATGGTAGTTAATTATGCTACAGTGTAGACTTGATGAGGTATCCAGTCTCATCATCCACTGTGACACATTCTAAGTATTAAAGAATAGTAATTCGTATCTCACTTGTGTGCATCTCATACACACACGAATTACTTACTATAATACTTAAGGATTAACAATCATCTCATGAAAAGAACATACACAATAAAATGTAAAGCTGATATCCATATATTAAAATGTCAATGTCTCATACAGAAAGTAATGGTTTGAGGGCACAAACCCAACAAACTCCCACTTGCACTCATAACCATTCAGAACTACATCTAAGACCTAGACTATCTAGATGACGATCAAAGACCTTCTGTGGCAAGGCCTTTGTAAACGGATCAGCAAGATTGTCAGCTGTGGCAATCTTGGTGACAGTCACATCTCCACGTTGAACAATATCTCGGATAAGATGATATTTCCGCTCTACGTGCTTTCCCTTTCCGTGGTTCCTTGGCTCCTTGGACTGAGCCACTGCCCCACTATTATCACAATAAAGCGTAATAGGCGACAGCGACGCTGGTACCACCTCGAGTTCCATAAGGAACTTCTTGAGCCAAACAGCTTCCTTTGCGGCTTCACAAGCAGCCACATACTCAGCTTCTGTAGTTGAGTCTGCAATGCATTTCTGCTTAATGCTCCTCCAACTGACAGCACCACCTCCCAAGGTAAAGAGATGACCGGACGTCGACTTCCTCGAATCTTTATCTGACATAAAGTCCGAGTCAGTGTATCCCACTGGAATTAACTCACTACCACCGTACATAAGCATGTAATCTTTAGTTCTTCTCAAGTACTTAAGAATGTGCTTAACGGCTGTCCAGTGCTCTGGACCCGGATTCGACTGATATCTGCTAACCATGCCAACGGCAAAGCAGATATCTGGTCTAGTGCATAACATCGCATACATGAGACTTCCCACTGCAGAAGCATAGGGAACTCCTGTCATGCGATTCCTCTCCTCCTGTGTCTTTGGACACTGGTCCTTGGAGAACGCTAAACCATGCCTGAAAGGTAACAAACCTTTCTTCGAATTATCCATTGAAAACCTAGTTAGCACCTTATCGATATAACCAGCTTGAGATAATCCCATTATCTTTCGCTTGCGATCCCGAAAGAGCTTTATCCCAAGAATATAGCTCGCCTCTCCTAGATCCTTCATATCGAAAGTACTAGCTAGCCAAACCTTGACCGTTGACAATGCCGCTACATCATTTCCAATGAGTAGAATGTCGTCAACGTAAAGCACAAGAAAAGCCACCACTTTCCCTTCACTCTTCTTGTATACACAAGGTTCATCCAGATTCTGTATGAAACCAAACGATTTGACCGCTTCGTCAAATCGTATGTTCCAACTTCTGGATGCCTGCTTAAGCCCATAAATGGACTTTTGCAACTTGCATACCAAGTTACCTTTCCGACCAGCTATGAACCCTTCTGGTTGTTGCATATAGATGTCCTCCTCAAGATTGCCATTCAAGAATGCAGTCTTGACGTCCATCTGCCAGATCTCAAAATCTAGGCATGCAGCAACGGATAAGAGTATTCTGATGGACTTGAGCATGGCCACCGGCGAGAAGGTTTCCTCATAGTCAATGCCCTCCCTCTGAGTATAACCTTTCGCAACAAGCCTTGCCTTAAAGGTCTCAACCTTTCCATCAGATCCTCTTTTCCTCTTGTAGACCCACTTACAGCCAATGGGTTTAATATTGGCTGGAAGTTCTACAAGATCCCAGACCTGATTAGAATCCATAGATTCCAATTCAGCCTTCATAGCTTTAACCCAATGAGCTGAATCAACATCAGCCATTGCCTCTTCGTATGTGGTAGGATCAGATTCAGATTCTATGGAGACAGCTTCAAAAACTTCTCCTAAGAACATGTATCTATCAGGCTGGCTGATAATCCTCCCACTACGACGAGGTACTGGTGCGGAAATAGGTGAAGAAGTGGTGTTTTCCTGATTTACATCGTTATTAACTACGGGTTGGACTGAGGGCTCTCCTTCTATCTCTCTAAGATCTATCCTTCCCTTAGGTTTATGGTTCATGATATAATCATCCTCCAAGAAAATAGCATTCGTACTGACGAACACCTTCTGTTCTCTTGGATCATAAAAATACCATCCATAAGTACCCTTTGGATACCCCACGAAGTGACATACTTCCGATCTAGAATCCAACTTGCTCATCTTTCCTTTTAGCACATGTGCCGGACATCCCCATATCCGGAGATGTTGCAAAGAAGGCTTGCGCCCAATCCACATCTCTCGTGGTGTCCTGGGAACAGATTTGCTTGGTACTAGATTTAGTATGTAAGCAGCGGTTTCCAAAGCATAACCCCAAAGAAATAAAGGTAACTCAGAATAACTCATCATTGACCTAGTCATGTCTAAAAGAGTCCGATTCCTTCTCTCCGCTACACCATTTTGCTGAGGCGTGCCAGGTGCAGTCAACTGTGACAGAATCCCATTCTGTACGAGGTGATCAATAAATTCATTAGAGAGGTACTCGCCACCTCGATCAGATCGAATGGCCTTGATATGTGTGCCCAATTGCTTCTCCACTTCAGCCCTAAACTCTTTGAACTTTTCAAAGGCTTCAGACTTGTGCTGCATTAGGTACACATATCCATACCTAGAGTGGTCATCAGTAAATGTTATGAAATACTCATAACCACCCCTTGCTCTAATATTTATTGGTCCACACACATCAGTATGAACTAATTCCAACAATGCATTGGTTCTATTGCCCTTTGCAGGAAAGGGCCTTTTGGTCATCTTACCCTCTAAACAAGACTCGCAGACTTCTATTGGTTCGAGAACCAAATCGCCTAAGACCCCTTCTTTGACTAGTCTGTCAATCCTATTTAGATTGATATGACCAAGCCTCATATGCCAAAGCTTTGTTGGATTAGTGGAAGGTCTCTTTCTTTTAGATGGTACAGTTACCACTGAATTATTAAGTTCCATACAAGAATCTTTAGAAATATTGGGAGTAATCACATATAAACCATTTGATTTAACACCAGAACATATAAAAGAACTATTTCTTTTAATCACAACTTCAGTTTCAAAATGAAAAGAATAACCATTATTCGATAAATTAGAAACTGAAATTAAATTACGTCTCATTGAAGGGACGTAAAGTACATCTGATAAAATCAAAACTTTATTGTCTAGAAATTCTAAAACTACGACTCCTATAGCAACCGCAGAAACGGTTGCGCTAGAACCTAGAGTAAGTACAATTTCCCCATCACTGCACTTCCTGGTTGATCTGAACCCCTGCAATGAATTACAGATATGGTTAGTCGCACCAGAATCAATGCACCAAGTGTTTGAAGTATCCGTTATAAAACTTACTTCAATCACATGTGATTCAATCATACCTTGAACTCTTGTAGCTAAGAATTCTGGACAGTTCCTCTTCCAGTGGCCCTTCTCACCGCATTGGAAACACTTTCCTTTGCCTTGGCCACCCACCTTCCCTTTGCCCTTACCTTTTCCCTTAGATTTTGCAATCTTAGGGACTGGTCCAACACTTGAACCACCAGTGCTAGCCTTCTTCTTCCCTTTCTTTCCTTTCGGCATAGATCGGGAAGAGGAAGCGCTTTTCTCAACGTTTAAAACGCTGCCCCCAGGTTTGATCACCCCTTCTGCTGCTAGTAAAGAACTCATTAATTCGCTCATTGAAAAATCCATTTGATTCATATTATAGTTTAGTTTGAATTGAGCGAATGATGGCGACAGCGAGTTGAGGATCATATCAACTTGGGTCTGTGCATCGATGTTGGCTCCCAAGGTCTCCAGTTCGTTTAAATAACCAATCATTTTTAAAACATGTTCTTTGACTGGAGTACCTTCCGACATCTTTGCACTCATTATCTTCTGCATGGCTACCTGTCTGGCAGGCCTGCCATGCTCCCCAAACATCCTTTTCAGGGATGTGATAATGTCACTGGCAGAATCGTTCGATTGGAATTGGTGTTGTAACACACCAGCCATTGAGGCCAGAATGTAACAACGGGCCATTCCATTCGACTTCTTCCATTTGTCGAACTCGCGTCTGGCAGCTGCCGAAGCATTTGCCGCGGGTTCTTCAGGGCTTGGGGTGGTGAGGACATATATGTGATCCTCCGCAGTTAACACGATGTCAAGATTACGTTTCCATTCAGTGTAGTTGTTTCCAGTTAACTTGTTTTGAGTGAGTATGGTGGCAAGTGGACTAAATGCAGATCCAGACATTATGATTTACTGAAAAAATCAAAACAAAATAAATATGGATATCAGAATTTGACAGTTTGAAATAAAAGAATCCTTTTAAAACTCTTATTAAAACTAAGTCGCCGGAATATCGAAACGAAAGAATAAAGCCTCCGTGTGGTGGTCAATGTTCGATCTTTCAATTTATCATAACTTATCCGCTATGCAACTCTTGCAAAACAAGTTATGACTTCCGAACCTATTTGATCTCTAAGTTTCTGAATAATGCCCCGTGTGGGATCCCTTATCCATAGCTTAGCTAGTGTGTACCATTAACTAGGATCCAATCACAACCGTCTCAAGTAGCGCCTCCGTATGGTGGTCACCCTCTAACACGTCTGATTGATCCTTATCAAAAGAAGTTCACATCTAGTAACCAATGAGTAATGCATCCTCCGTATGGAATGATCACCCCTGGCGAGGTGACACAGAATGCATCACTCATCTTACAGTGAACCGTTAATGGAAGATCGTGGGTGTAATTAATAAGACCCTCTCCCACTAGATTTAGTAAAAAAGGATTTTGCTTTTTGAGAAAATCTGTTTCTACACACTTCCCATAAACATCTAATGTTTACTAATGTGTTGAAAACGGTTTTTGAATTTTATTTTAGAAAACTTGTTTTGCGTGCATGCAACAATGTATTGTACGCCAATCACAAACAAAGCACATAAAACAAAAAACTAAAATGAAATAAAAGACATCCAAACGATGCCTCTATCTCCCATGGCTCTATCTCCATAGAACCTGCTTTTGGTTTGATCGCCTCCAGCTCCATCTTCATGGATATTCTAATTCTATTACATTGAACCTATGCCTCTTTTGAAGCTTACAATTTATCTAGAAATAGAAATAGCAACAACAAAATAAAAGGCTAGGGAAACCGGTGCGACTTTCCTTTTCGTAGGATTGAAGTCGCAGCGCCCTTTACATATGCCTTAAAACCAAACCAAACTTAAAATAACACACCAATCTAAAAACATTCAAACACAAAATTAAATGCTCTTGGCGCCATGGGAGATAGCGACTAATCTTTTGCTGCAAAAGGTTAGTTGAACACACATCCACGCATATATATAACAAAATATAACTATTGGAACCCTTAATTGATTCACACAGTATATAAACTCTTTACATACTGAATTAGAACTCAAAACAGCATCTAACTTCTCTGTCAGAGTTCGATCGATCGAAGACCGTTCGATCGCTCGAACCTTCGATCGATTGAACACTGTTCAATCGCTTGAACATTCTATTTCACAGAATGATTAAAATTTTTGCAGAATACGTTAAAATTAAACTTTTAATTTCAAAATACTTTTAAAACTATGAAACAGAAAACCTGACAAAGAGTCTGTCTCGATCGATCGAACTCTATTCGATCGCTCGAACAACAGAAGGTTTCGATCGATCGAAACCTGTTCGATCGCTCGAGTACAGAGCGTTCGATCGATCGAACATTCTTCGATCGATCGAACCCATCTTGCATCCAATGCAATCACAGATTTGTATACTGCTGCGATAACACTGCAGAAACAGATCTGTGACGATGCAGTTTCGAAAGCAGTTCTAAAATCAACATGCAAATCAAAATAGTGTTCCAAAAAACGCATCTATAGATCCAAACGAGCGTGGCTCTGATACCAATTGTTGGAAAAACAGGTTTAAATGGAAAGTTTAAACGCGCAGCGGAAAAATCAAGTTATGAAACTTTATTGGCATGCCCGGATCTACTACTCGTCAATTCTACAGATGCGCACAAGAGGGGACACGAGTTATACCTTAGTGTCTTGAACCCAATTCTGATCTTCAACTTCCAGCAGCCTCCACTAGATGATCTTCACCCTTATGACTCCTGCGGATGCCTGCCAGAAAGACTAGGGTTGGTGGGAACCCTAATAGAGAGGATAGAGAAGGTTTTGGCGCTCCAAAATAGTTTCTGCAGCTTCTGACGTTCAAAACGACGAACAACTTTTTCCAGAACGCAGCTGCCCTATTTATAGATTCCCAGAACCGACCTAGACTTCGAGCGATCGAAGTGCCTTTGATCGATCGAACATTCGATCGATCGAACCATCTTCGATCGATCGAACCTTCAGACTTCAATCGATCGAGACATCTTCGATCGATCGAACCTGTCTGGACATCATCCTCAAGCATCTTTCCAAGCATCCTGGCGGAGCTAAGAGTGGGACCTCCTAGGCTCTTTATTGTTGGCTCAGACCAGTTTGTTAATTACCATGACCAAACTCTTTGATCAGCAAACTAACTAACTGGTCAGTTAAAGTTTACTCCACTATAAAACGATAACTGAACTCCAACGCAAAAGAACATATCCGAAGCGATAACTAGACTTGTATGGTGTACTAATGTCCCTCTACCGTCAGCATTCGTAATCATATTCAGGTAATCGGATAACTGTTACTGTCAACCTGAATCATGATTACTTCTTGTATTCCTTGAGTCCCATTCACCTCTCATGATTACCAAACATGTTGATAACTCTTATCAACAAGACTGCAGTACTCAGTAATCGACTTGGTGACATTCTCAAGGGAATGCTTACTCTGAAACAGAGGGTAGATTCTATCTTGACAATGCATGTTCACAACCCTATGAACATGACATACCCAAGATACCCAGGTGTTGATCTTTTATAGACCTCACTGATTGGCAAATCAAAGCAGTCATATCCACAGTCTGTGTTCATAATCGTCTCAAGATTGAGAACACGTACCTTATACAAGTTATGAGTTCCTATTGACTGTTTGACAGTCTTAAGCGTCAATAGGAAACTCAGGTCCGTCAATGCACTATAAGCACTAGCATATCAACTAAGAGCTACACTCTAGTGATTGAGATTAATCACTCCATCCAATGGTAGTTAATTATGCTACAGTGTAGACTTGATGAGGTATCCAGTCTCATCATCCACTGTGACACATTCTAAGTATTAAAGAATAGTAATTCGTATCTCACTTGTGTGCATCTCATACACACACGAATTACTTACTATAATACTTAAGGATTAACAATCATCTCATGAAAAGAACATACACAATAAAATGTAAAGCTGATATCCATATATTAAAATGTCAATGTCTCATACAGAAAGTAATGGTTTGAGGGCACAAACCCAACAGTATCTATATATATACACATATACACACATATATGAACTGAAATATACATATATAAACATGGCGAGTGAGTTTATAATACTCACTGAGGTGTTTGATACAAAGAATTTGAGACCGAGAATATCCGCCGTAAAATCCGTCGTCCAATAATTTCTTCCTCCGTTCTTGATTTTGGTATCCCAATATATATATATATATATCTATGTATGAGACTGTGTGTATGTATATGTATATACTATATGTGTGTTATGTGTGTGTTATTCTTGAGAGGAAGAGAGAAATAGAGAGAGATTGAGAGTTACAGTGAGTGAATTGTGAGGGAGAGAAGAACTGTGATATACATATATAGAGAAATTTATTTGGGCTCCAAGCAATAGGGAGAATTCTCCCGGTGAGGTTGAGCTCACGTGCTCCCACACCCAAGTCGCGGTATAGACGCAGATTTAATATAAAACTGGTATTTTCCGGTTGAAAATAAAAATACAGAAAATACTATCAGCGTAGGAATAAAATTCCCGGTTTATACAAAGATATAGATATTGATTTTAAAACCATAGAAAGTATTTTCTATATTTATGGAAATTGCAGTTTGACCCCAAATAAATATTACAAAGAGGAATTAAATTGATATAAACATATATTAATGGAAAAGAAATACAGGGCGTTACACTTTAGTCCATTCATCTGGCGGCCAAAATGAAAATTTGGGTAAGTATATATAATTGTAATCAGATATATGCATGTGATCCGAGCTTATGCCAAATTCTGCAAAATGTTGTTGGAATATCTTGTGCCACAACCAATGCATATTGAATCAAAATTTTGACAAAACTACATGTGGCAAATAAATGTAAATTTACTTTAAATGACTCTTAACAGACCAAAATTTTACCAACCACGAAATTTGGGAGCACACCAACCAAGCAAACTGCACTATTTTTTCCCCCTCATAGGTAAAGTGTATTGCATTGAAAAGGCACCAAAGAGGGTGCACCCATGTACACAAGAAGTATATACATCTCAAGAGCAACGCAGGGCTATCTAACAAAAAGGAAATGAGGACAAACACTTTGCACGAGCCGTTCACATTCTAATTTCCTTTTTTTAAAAAAACCCTATCCCTTCCATCTCCAAACCACTGGCATTAATAGCAACTATCAATTTCAACATGAACCAAATCAACATTAAATCGTGTACACCAATTCAATATGAACAGGTCACAAGTGTTAAAATTACGATTATATAGAATTATGAGCTCCAATTCAAGACCCCCAGCAGAAAATGAAGGAAAAGAAAAAAGATCAGCTCCAATTACTGATTCAGTAACTTCATTCCATTTCCATACCAATTTGGTCAGTATAAAAAGAAATTAACTTTAAAGCCAGTATCTTGAGTGACCAATTAATGTATCAAAGTTCGTTCAGGTGTGAAAAAACTTGGGTTTCTAGGCTGATTGATTTCCCCTTTTGCACTTTGAACCAGAAACATTGACTCAATCAACAGTTATTCATAATCGTTAATTCTGTCAATTATGCAGGGTTGGAAGAGTAGGAAAGGAAAAGAAAGAAAAAGAAAAAAAAGGAAAAACCTATTGTTTCCATTAAGAACACAATCAACGATACCCATAAATTTTCAAAAACATATGTTCATCCAAATTAGCACAAAGGAAAGTACATATCAAACCATGTCTACAAATTCTCTAACTATTCACCCATCTCAACTCAAAAATAATGAAAATACATATACATATATATATGTATTCATATATATATATGTAAATCGAGAGAGAAACAGAGAGAACGAGAGAGAGAGTGGCCACAATTTCTGAGTTTCTCAATATTTCTGGAACTATTCAATATATATATATATACAATGTGTATATATATATACAAATGAACCCTAGCTTCACCTCAAATGTTATACCGAGAGAGAGAGAGAGTGTGTGTGTGTGTGTGTGTGTGTGTGTGTGTGTACCGAGAGAGAGTAAAAGAGGAGGTAGCCGCCGCCGCCGCTGATCGCTCGCCATCCTTCGCGGGGTGTGGTTGTTGACCAAGGGTAGGGGTTTTGCAATTTGGGAATTTTTACTACTCAACAACGTTATGAAATGAGAGGGATAGAGAAGTCTCCATTTTCACCAGTGGGCCCACAAATTTTTATTTATTTGCAGAGACACCTCGGTTGTACAAAACGATGTTTGTGTATCATTTTTGTGATTCAAATCACCAAGTCAAAAGTAGTCGGTGGTCCCACCACTTAATGATTATATAGAAATATACGTTTTAGTCCCCCAGTGTATAGTCAACAGTAATTTGGTCACATTGACTTATTGCACTCTTAAATTCATCCTTTAATTACAAGATAAAATTGAAATTAGTCCTTCCCCCAATTTTTTTGCATTTTTGTTGGACATTTATACCCTTATTAATGATATTTAGTGTGTGTTTTATATTTTATGATCATTTATATTCCTAATAGACCCCTTGTTTTGAGGGGATGATTAGTCATGATTCACGAAATCAACTTCATTTCCTATAAATGTGGGTAAGTGGATTGATTTACTTTCCTTTTGAAAACATTCAATCATGAACTGATTCATTGGTTTGATATTGTATATTCTGTATGTATATTATATGCTTACTATTCCATTGCCATTCTTATTGCATAATATTCATCTCCTTATGATCATACGAATCAGTCTGTCAAACATCGATGTGATTTTTCTTCAGAAATTTATGAAAAATAACAAGTGAGGAATTTCACATTCAGTTCGTGGTTAATTTCGTTTAAGTTGGTGATTGATTTCGGTGCACCCAAGTTTCGTGCATGTTAACGAGGCGGATTTGATATAAGAGTGATGGATGGTCAAATTTGTCACTGATCCTTGTGAGTAATTTTTATAAGTATTTAACATTTTTTTTTGGTTCGATGATTTTTATGTTTTAAAAGCCATAGGATCAGCAGGTGTAAGATGTTAACAGAATGTTTTAGGATTATTGTAGAATTTATCACGTATATATGTGAGTTATTATGGAAGTTGTTAACAGAATTTATAGATAATCTCTAAGTTTGTCACCGATCATTGTGAGTAATTTTTATAACTATTTAACTTTTTTTTTTGTGCTTGGATGATTTATATGTTTTAAGACATTGGATCAACAGTTGTAAGTTTTTTAACAGACTGTAGTAGGAATATTGTTGAATTTTATCACATACAAATGTGAGTAATTTTGGAAGCCGGTTTAATTGCTTATGCATAAGGATAAATTTTTATGGATTTCATAGTTAGTGAGAATTTTGGTGTTATGGTCAGTAATAGTTCTCTTTTTGTGATACCTGATATGTATCCTTATTAGTTGGTTCATAAAAGTAATTGTTGTCTTGTATGATTTGTATGCAGATTGCTTCTGTTAGACGATGGATGCGGAAATTACAATTTTATGTTTATTTGGAGGTGAAGCTTCAGCTACCAGTTTGATGGAGAATACAGGGTTTGATGATTTGTTATCTTTTGTTTCTAAAAGATGGCCTAGTCTCAATGAAGATGTATTTACTTTGACATATAGGATTTCATATCATGTTATTGAGAAATTTCTCACTTTGCGTTATTTTAAATTGAGAAATTTCTCACTTTTCATTCTCTATTGTATAATTTTTCTCTGTTATTTCTCTCTCTCTCTCTATATATATATATATATAACAAATTTGGGTTTTAAATTTCAACACCCTGATTTATGGGAGTATTTCTCTCTCTCTATATATAGCTATATATATATATAAATATATAACAAATCTGGGGTTTGATTTTCAAAACACATATTTATGGGAGTAGGGGTATTTTGGTCATCAAAATAGGTGAGAGACTAATTTTTAAGTTGACTTATGAAATGGATTAATTTCTAGAAACGGCTACAATAAAGGTCTGAAATCTAAAGAACCCATGATTATATTTCATAGATTTTATAATCATTGATTGGTGTAGTATTGTATTGCCATCTTATCTTATTACTAGATATTGCCCGTGCCCGAGGGCACTACTGGTAGGGTTTAAAATTGTTCGATTCGGTTCAGTGCGATTGTTAGTCAAACTGATCGGTTTCGGTTCGTATGGGTTCGGTTTGAATTAGTGAAAATGTTCAGTTCGGTTCGATTTTTCCGCTGCATGAAAATTTTGAAAATTATAACTTTAAAAAAAAAGTTCATCATTAAAATTCGACAAAGTTAACTTTGTTATTTCGATGTTAAATCAAGTGAACATGCATTACCAAAAACTTGTAGCACACGTGCATTCACTCAGTATTTAACTCCATGTGCGATCGGTACTTAATACAATTCCATGTGTATTTTAACAACAAAGAGAGAAGGATACGATACACTTATCCAGTAATACTACAACTGGAAAATTCAATTAGTATTCCCCATGCCTACAGGCACTATCCATTTGATTTGAATACATGTGTTTGGTTGTTAGCTATACATCATTCATCCAATATAGATAGTCTTATATTAGATACAAAATTTCATTTCTATCTCAATATAATAAAAACCAAACATACTTTTTTAATGTTGTACCTTAATGTTTTAGTAACAAAGAAAGAATAACATAATCCATCACTAAAATTCTGAAATATTACAAATAGAAAAGTCTTGCATGTTAAAATTCTGAAATATGACAATAAGATTCATCACCGGTACGAATATAAAGAACATAAAAAGATAATAATGATTTTTATTTCCTGGATGATCCTTTACGATCTTCGGGCATTCAACCATACATTTTCCTCATCATCCTGCAGAACGAAGTTGTATCCAATACAATGCACCTTCCCATGTGAGGAATATACACAGCAAGCTGATTATGTATTCAACAAAGAAATTAGTACTAAAAATGTGTACTGCTATTATTAAAATTAATTTATTTAGATAGGTTTAACTTACTTCACTATTTCCTTTCCATCTGAAAAGCCTCGGTTTGTTTATCCACTCGGAATCCCTACACATCTTATTCCAGACCTACAAATACTTAAATGTAAGTAAACTAAAAATATTTTTTTCAAGAGTTTGGAATTTATTAAAATTAGAATAATTTACCTTCATACTAAAGAATAATGCTATAACAAAACCTCTGGGTAAACGATGTTTGTCGTAGTTTCTACTCCATCTTCTGGTAGAAGAACACTTACACGATCAGAATTTGTACATCGGGATAGTGCAACATATAGTTGTCCATGGCTAAATACCGGTGTGCGCAAATCTACCCCAACATACTTCACAGATTGTCCTTGAGATTTATTGATCGTCATGGCATATGCTAACCGGATTGGGAACTGCCGTCTCGTCATTGTAAAAGGAAGTTCCGAAGATGACGGAGTTAATGATATTCTCGGAATGAATACCAAATCTCCAGATTTGTCTCCGGTCAGAATTCGAGCTTGAATTACACGCGATTTACACCCGATAACCATCAGTCGTGTTCCATTACAAAGTCCATCCTTTGGGGCAATGTTTCTCAGCAACATTATTGGGCATCCTACTTTCAAGTCCAACTTAAAGGGTGGTAGTCCAGTAGGATCCAACGAATTTAAGTACTCATTCGGATATCTGGTTGTAATGGTACGATCAACTTCATCATCTTCAGACAGTTTGTCAGCAGCGAGATACGAAAGTACATCCCCAGGAAAACGATTCAGTGCGGCAGTATTAATAGCATTAACGTCGTCATTCCGCGCAGAAAGAATTGTGCGTTCAGTTAGAAATGTTGGGGTCACAGTACTCACGACATTCAACTCCGGATAAACAATGGATAATAGTTCATTTAGGTTATGGCACTTGCGTATTGTTGGTGGAAGTTGTATGACTTCTTCTGGATTGGACCCAATCTAATGAAAATTACAATGTTGTTTAAAGCATTCAAATGATAAATTAAAGTGTCATAAATAAATATCATAATAAAATTTTGGGGGGTAGAAAAATTACCTCAATCAAGAACTTTGCAAAATTAGTATTTGCATGGTTTGTGCTATTGAGACGCATGTTCACGTTCAAGGTCAATATGTGTATATTCTGCCAAAGATTAGATCGTCTTAGTGATACAGCCACAATCTGCTCACGAAGCCCTCTTGGTATAACTGGTAAGATTTGTCGGAAGTCTCCACCAAGCACAACGGTGATTCCCCCAAATGACATCCCATTCTCACAAATATCTTGCAGTGTCCGATCAACTGCTTCAACGCAATATCTATGCTGCATTGGAACTTCATCCCAGATTATTAGCTTTGTTTGTCTAAACAAATCTGCCTGAGCTGATTGCTTTGAAAACCCGCAAATTGAGTTTTCTAGCACATCCAATGGAATGCTAAATGTAGAATGTGCAGTGCGACCTCCCACCAATAGCAGAGAAGCAATACCCGATGAAGCCACCGTAACAACAATATGTCCAAGGCTACGACATTTAGCTGCAATTGTGTTGTACAAAAATGTCTTCCCTGTTCCAGCACCCCCATTCAAAAAGAAAGTAGTTCCTTTATTTTCGAATACTGAAGACGTGATTGCATTGTAAGCGCTACGTTGTGCAGTATTAAGGCGAGCCACATTAACTTCTGTGTCGGTTTGTAGCGCATCACCCTGAAGTTGTCGATGTTCCCATATCAATCGGTTTCCAACTACAGTATTCCAATTTGTCACTGGTTGTGGCATTGGCGGGAAGTCAATTAAACTTTGGCCTGATTCTTGTAACAACTGATTGAGAAGGTACAAACCATAATCTTCAATTTGAACATCGGTTGGATCAGGAATGCAAAATAATGTACGAAGCTTGTGTCCAAGATCATCGCAAATAGACACTGAGAATTTATTCCATAACTCGTGCGGTTGTAATGGATGGCATTGCGTTAGAATAACACAGAATAACCTTCTCAACTGGTACCCAGTATTCATAACTGTGGCCTCCTGAAGACATTGTATCCATTCCTCATCATCTTCTAAAAGGCCTCTTGCAACACATGCTAACTTGAATGTGTCATACAAAACACCATCGACCGTACGTAAGCACTCAAATGAAGTTGGTCCTCTGACAACAGTTAGCAACAAACGTAGAAAAAATCTCTCTCCTGAATTAGGGCTAGCAAAGTGCATTCTACCAATCGCATAGCCTCTTTGCCTTGGCGTCCATATACGTTCTTTCTCATGCCAAACAAAGAATTGCGGAAATTCTTGGTAAGTGTAGATGCGTGCACTTACATTCGCAGCACAATACGCAAAAAAGGCAGTTAATTTTGACGACTGATGCTGAGCTCTGGAAATGATCGAATCCATTGACTCGGCAGGATTAAAAACAACACGATGATTTCCAGGTAAATGGACATCCAAACGTACAACCGTCGGAACCTCTTCATGTAAAGGATTACCAAATATTCGCCAGGCAGCTTCCGGCGGTCCAATATACCTCGCATCTAAATATTGTTGGATCTCATCTGCACCACCCAATACCATTGTTGTACAATCATGTCCTTTGTAAATGTACTTATGGATATATTTCACACATCTCATTCCCGCACAAACTTCTACATTAATATGACAGTTAAACATTTTAGAGAGATATGCATTGTATGGTACGACATCTCGATTATCGACATCATGTCCATTCACATCAAATGTTCGGCCATCATTGCGACGACGATAAATAGGATATCCATCTTGGTCCATAGTTGTTGCTTCTGAAAAGGATCGAGGGTATTTCTTAGTGCATCTACCATTTTCCATAGAGGGTGCTTGGGGTCTACGAAAACCACATGGTCCGTGTACCATACAACGCTTGACAGTATCAAAAAGTACAGGATCGTCGGCTGGATTAGGAAATTCAGCGCACACAGCTTTGTCTACTTGAACACATGTTTTAATTTTGTCAGGACCTTGAAGAAATAGTAGAACGTGCATATGTGGTAACCCGCGCTTTTGAAATTCAATTGTAAAAACATGTGCAACTTTGTTACCGAACACTTTCTTTCTTTCAATCTCTTTCATCAATCTGTCTCTCTTCAACTCAAAAACACGGGCTACTAAATCTGGACGATCCGTGGAATTTTGATGCGGCAACAAAGCTGAGGTAATCTCAGGCCATCTGGGATTTGCTGTCATAGTTAGGAAAATATCTGGGTGTTGGTTATATCGTGTGATTGCCATGGAATCTTGAAAAATTTCAAACATATGTCTTGGGCTACCAATGAATGACGACGGCAAAATCATCCTTTTACCAACTTGGTCAGGACCTAACCCGTCTACAGCAACATCTGTAAGATCTTGGTAAAGTTCAGCACGGAGTTTCCTTTGATTAAGCTTGTAATATGTCAATCAATTTTGCTCAGTTGCGGCCCAAGCATCTACCAAAAACTCTTGGAATAGTTTACCAGCTCTCAAAATTGTTGAGTACTCTGTAGGTCGTTCAAACACACGATAACTGTAAAACTGCATCTGTGTGAGTCGCACAGTTGTATGTCTACTATGTACGACGTCCCATTGTCTCATTTCAGGTTCCCATCCAAGCTCACCATACGGGAACAGTAAGACATAATGCAATGGCAAATATGCTGGGTGGCATTCATTAATCCGCATAAACTGGTTATCTCCTCTAAGATGCAAGACAATATCCCTCATTGCGCTACACTCACTTCCATCTCCTGGTAAAATCACTGCAATCTCTTCTGTTGCTGGTAGTCTATACCTTCGTCGATCTGTTTCTGTATTATAGTGAAGATGAGCTCGTACATTATGGTCTCTCACATTCGATTGTTTAAGAACTGCAGACGCTTGACGAAATTTATCTGGGAAAATATTATATTGCAACAAACAGTCCTGAATAGTTTTTAACACGTCTACTCTTAAGTGTGGATTTCGACGACTACGAACATCCAAAGCAGAATCAGGATCATAAATGTACAATTGAGCATACGCTGGATCCTGACCTGATTGTGGTAGTATTGATCCTGTTCGATGACGCAACTCACCATGAATAGTGAATGCTGTAGGACCCCTTCCACGAATGAGTCTTGCATCCATTTTAACACCCAGACTTGTAAAAGCATTAGATGCATTGTACCCTCTAGTATAACGGCGAAATGAAGTCGATTGTAGGCTCACTCCATCATACAACTGTTGAAGTTGTTGAGGGGGTGTTTTAAGAAGAGGAAGCTTGATTTTTCCTTGCAAACAACATGTTCCAAAAAGAGGATTTCTCTTAGACGAATTGACTAATTTTTCATCAATCCAATGTAATGCAGAGCAGTAAGGGCATTCCACATCCATCTCACCCAGAAAATGTTGACCTGGACTTATCTGTACCGGAGCAACAACTCTTGTGATACCTTCTAATTCATCACCACTAATATAATCTTCCTCCATGTACTGATTTGTCATAGTTGGGCTACACATTTATTTAATTATATGAATGGATTAAAATTGTGTGGTCAATAGAATAAATATTGCAAATAGACGGGTAATATACGTACTGAATATTTTGTGGAGATGAGGAATGTTCAGCAGGTGTTGTAATGGCTTCATTTATCTCAACAACAGCAAATTCTTCACCAAGATTACGCGGAGGAAGCATGGAGTGTAAGTGCACTTGCGTTGGTGGTATATGACAATTTACCACGCTATCTTCCATAGGTAGTGGAGTTCTTCCACAAACAGAACTGTAAACCTGATTAGTTGTTTCTGGAGGTGTTGTGCACGTAGACGATGGCACAAAAGAATTTACGACCGTTGGCCGTTTAACTAATGAACAAATCACTGATCCCAAACAACTAATTTGACTGGACTTTCCATAACAAACATCTTCAACCAAGTAGGACGAACACACACAACAATAATTGAAAATTACAATTAAAAACACATAAGGGAAAGAGAAATAAAAAGATTGCTAACACGCACATCAATAATTGGAAATTACAATTAAAAAGAAAACAATGCATAAAATTACTAATACTTTGAATGTTACATAAGAGAAGAAGAATGTCACACATGAAAAAGTAAGAGCAAGAAGATAGTTGGGAAAAATAAAATATGGAACTTGGACATACCTGTTAAATAATGCAGTAAAAAAACTTGAGAGAGAGAGAGAGAGAGAGAGAGAGATAATGGAGTGCAGAGATGGATGCAGTGCAAGTGGCCGGGGGCAGCGGTGGTGGACGTGAGGCAGTGAGTATAGAGACTCAGATAGAGGTGCAGAGAGAGTGAAAAAGAGGTGCTTACGTGAGTTGTGAGTGATATAGAGAGGGAATGTTATATAGAATCGATATGAAGTTAATTAGGGAAGTTGGAAAGATGCAAGGAAAATATAAATATAGAATTGTTTGACTAAAACATAAATCATGGTAAATAATTACATATTGATTTGGAAAGTAAAATTGTGGAAACATAGGAAATGTTTGACTACAATTATGGGGAAAGAGAGATTCCCAGGCTGGAATGAGATGAAAAAATAAAAAAATAAGAAAAATTAAGTTTTTATTTGGAAGCAATTTTGGGGGATTGAAAAAATAAAAAAAATTTAGTCAATGAGATTTAAATTAAAAGGGAAACTCCAAAATTTTGTTACCATTAAAATAGGAAAAAGAATAAGATTAATAAAATTAATACCCAATCATAAGGAAGGAACAAAATTAATACTCAATTATAAGGAAGGAACAATCATGCACAAAGAATTTCATTAGCTTGGGGAATATCCTTGATAAGGAAGGTCATAACTAAAGGCACCAACACACTGATTAGATTTGGTATTCACACATAAACACACAATGCAAATTTCAAAAAGGGATACGAAATTTAAGGAAAAACAATGCAAATTTGAAAAAGGATACTAAAATTTGAATCAATGAAAATTTAGATGAAGGAAAAACAAAACTATGAACGAAATGATGAACAAAAGAACAAAATTTAAATCAATGAAAATGAAAAAGAAAAACAATAGAACAACAAATTTTTAAAAATTCAAGCAAGAATAAATCTGTGACATGCAAACATAATATGGTGCCTGGTGGACCATGATGCAACCCTCCCTAGCAATTAGAAAAAAAAAAAAAAAAACATCCCTAGCAAATGCTTCAAGTTTTCAACAAATAGAATGATCACGAAATAATATGCACAAAAAATGCTTTGTTTTTTTAAAACTTGCAGAAAAATGAAGCAGTTTTTTCCAGAAAACTGCTTTGTGAACGATTCTGAAAAAGTTCTTTTTTCCCTTGAAAGACAAATAAAAATTATGTCAGAAAAACTGGAAAGAGAGATAGAAATCAGGCCTGAGTTTTTCTTTTTTCTGACATTCTTCTTCCGATCTCTTATGGTTGACGAACAGAGAGAGAAATCCGAAGACAGAGTGGGAGGAACCAGAGAGAGAAGAGACAGACGTGTGGTGAGGGAGAGGAGGGAGATGGAGCCGAGAGTGGTGGTGGTTAATCGGTGGTGGTTGATCGGTGGTGATTGGTTCGATCTTCTTCTTCCGATCTTCTTATGGGTGATCGGTAGGGAGAGAGAGAGAAATCCGAAGAGAGAGTGAAAGGGTTTGTGAAGAGAGAGAAACCAGAGAGAGAGAAAGGGGGAAGAACCAAAGAGAGAGGAGACAGACATGTGGGGAGGGAGATGGAGCCGAGAGTGGTGGTGGTTGATCGGTGGTGTGGGTGTCAAGAACTCGGTGGTGGTTGATCGGTGGTGTGGGTGTCAAGAACTCGGTGGTGGTTGATCGGTGGTGTGAGTGTCAAGAACCCTAACCCCAAAATGGAGAGAGAGAGAGAGAGAGAGAGAGAGAGAGAGAGAGAAGTGGTTCTGTGAAAAAATCGGTGGTGGTTGGGTGATGTGTAAGGCTTGAGAACGTTTGTATTGTCATGACTTACTCTTTTACCAATCCCACTAAGCAAAATTCATCCAGTCATCTATTTTTACCCAATAAAAGGAAGCCTAGTCATATATTTCATCAAAGGAAGTCTAGTCATATTTTTTATTGTCCTAGTCATACTTTTCCTTCCTACAATATTATATAGATATTAAAATAATATGGAACCCTCAAGTGCCATTTGGCATAAAGAGAGGCAAGGTTAGCAAAAATTTATAATTTTGCTTATTAATTTACTCCATACACCTTTTCTTATTTAAAATTGAATCCCTAATAATAATTCTACTATTTTATTAATATGAGTGTTGAATTTGAAATGTTTAAAAATTGAGATTTTATGTTATCTATCTGACTGACAAATTTTAATTATTTTTTACATTATAGTATATATCACCGTTGTATCTGACAATAGTTGACCTGTGCATTGCACGGATAAAAAAACTAGTTAAGGCAGAATGTGCAAGAGCACGTTGGCCAAAGATAAAGGAATCAACTTGAATCACTTGATGCATATACAGTCAAACAAAGAGTCCTACATGATTATGACACATTGAATGTGACAAACAAATTTTATTATTATTTTTTTTTGGGTCTCGGTCATGGAACTCTTACCAATTCTGTGATATGGACGGAATTAGTAGCTTATATGTTAGTAACACACGCACACATAAGACATGGTTATACCTCATTTTAAAAAAATTGTCTACCTTAAATATCTCCTTATTAAGGAGGCTTGAACTCACAATATCTCCATTGAGAGGTATGGGCCCTGGCCAACTCGACTAGCCGAGTTGGTTCCAAACAAAAATCCTGATTGCAATGGAAATGATAAAACTGATGGCTTGGTATGGGCGATGGCTTGTTGATGCATATTTGTCACTTTCACATTTTCAAATACCCATGTGTTTGGGTATTTAATATTTTGTCTAGAGGGCAATTGTTCTTTTAGTCTGAATGCTCACATTCACTCAGCGTCTAACTCTTTTGACTAGACTCTCCAAATAATCGATCAAGTAATAAAATACGTATTTTAAGTACAAACAATTGTCCCCTAACTCTTTAAATATATATACATATATATAAATTAAAAAAAATAGTGACTTTTTAAGAGCTATTTTTGTCACTTTCTTTTTCTTACTAAATAGAAATTTCAACAGTGGTTACACAATACCGAATAGACCCTTTTGGTTATAGGCTGCCAGCATAATTTTCTTCCTTCAAGCCATCACTATTGTCAAGGCATTGGACCCTTCAACCTTTTTTTGCTGAAAAAAAAAAAATAGTAAGCAGGCATGAGACTAACTTCTGGCATTTAAACATTTTATCGGCCCACTCATGTGGTCCGAACAACTTTGACACATGCAATAGTTAAAGCAAAAATTAAATATATCTATATAATAAATTAGAGCGGTGTGGATCCCTCCTATTTTAGCAACTTACAATTCTAGTCATTGAGACAAGTTTAGATATTTTCAACCTTAGGATCGTTGGTCCACCAAATCTCACCAAATGTCTAAAAATCTCACCCTCACAATAGTCTCTCTCACCTAACTCAATCTCTTTTTGAGTTGCCATATACGAGAGAATCACCACAAGCTATATATATGGTATATGTGAATATTGACTAAAATTTAAATTCTTTGTAGTTACTTTATTAAGGAGATTGGAAGGAGTACGATAGTAAAGTATACAGTATTGTTGTCTGTCACACACATAATACATATATAGTTAATAGTTCCTAAATGTTAGCACTTGAATATTATAATAGGCAAAAAAGAAAAAAACAAAAAAAAATTTCAATCCATTTTTAAAATGTGTAGGTTATATAAGAAAAAGAAAATGGTCACTAATACTAAGTTCCAAATTTAGGTCAATTCTATCATGAAAAAAAAAATTCACAATATTTTAGCCATGAAAAATCATCTTTTTGGCACTATATTTTTGTAGTGGCGAGTCTTCTTGGCACTATTTTTTTGTTCTTAAGAATTCTTTGCATTTGTGTCATGAGTGTTAACTTTGCAGTTATTATTAATTTGTAATCAAAGAAAGGCTTTTTTAGAATTCAATCATTTTTCAATGACCGGGCGTAATGTGTGCAGTGTCCCAATAATCTTTCTAAATTCAAATAAGATAGATTTTAAGGATATGGTCAGTTTCCTTTACTACTCCACTACTGATTTCTCTCTCTCTCTCTCTCTCTCTCTCTCTCTCTCCAACCCCCTTCTCATTTTCAACTCACTGCCTCCTCCACTCGCCGGACCACCATTGTGTTGAGATTTACGCTGCGGAATTAAAAAAGCACACAATGAAAATAAAATAACAAGGGAAAAAAGAAAAATAATAACACAAGAGAATTCTACGTGGTTCGGCAAAAACCTGCCTACGTCCACACCCCAAGAGATATTTCCTTTACTATTGAGAATAAAAAAAGGTACAAGCAAATTGTTGAATTAAATCACCTAACCCAACCCCCCTTGTACTCCCACTCTCAATACCCAAAAAAAGAAATACCCTCACAATATTTTTTTTCCCTCTCACACAAGCCCCAACCGAGTGTATATTACCCCTCATATATGTACACCACATCACATATATAAATGTATGTATACACGGCTGACTTTTTGTGTTCACATCAAACACTCTACAAAAGATAATGATTAAATAGCACATGAATTGGATAAATCCAATTCAACCTACTAGCTAGCATATATCTCATACGTGTTTATCAAGAATCCCAATCTAGGTGGGTTTCTCCACTTGATCATATGGGAATGGACCCCACACATTGGCAGTCACTTTCAAGGTTCTCTCTCTCTCTCGCTCTCTCTCTCACATATGTGTGCGGGTGTTTGTGTGTTTGGGTGGGTGTGTGTGTGCATGTGTGTGTTTGTGTGGAACTGTGCATGTGTGCGTCTCTGTGTGTGAGGGTGTTTCTGTGTATGCATGAATGTGTGGGTGTTTATGTGTGTGCGACTATGTGCGTTGAACTGTGCATGTGTGCATTTCTGTGTGGGGGGGTATTTTTGTGTGTGCGTGCATGTGTGTGTTTATGTGTGTGCGACTATGTGCGTTGAACTGTGCATGTGTGTGTCTCTGTGTGTGGGGGTGTTTTTGTGTGTGTGTGTGACTATGTGCGTGGAACTGTGCATGTGTGCATCTAGCTATGTGTGGGGGGTGTTTTTGGGTGTGCGCGCATGTAAGTGTTCAAACTGTCCCTTTTTTTTTTTTAATTGTTATATTCATATTTTAACACTCTGCATAGATATTAGTCATAGACTGATTTGTTCTCTCTCAATTTTTTTCTTACAGGTTTTCACATCTCAGTATTGGGCCTCTCAACAGCCATCATTAATATTAAGCATAGTGAGTTGAATACCTTCTCTCTCTTTTTTTTTTCCGTTTTCTTTTTTCTTATGCATCCTTCTTGCAAAGGTAATTTTTTTGATTCTCTAGGAAACAAACCACTTTGAAGTAATTGCTAACTTTTTTTTCTATCAAGTTCTGTATTTGCTAACTTTAATTTTTTTTATTTTTTTATTTGTTGAAGGTGGTCCGGTTCTACATATGTTTATTTTTAGGGTAAAAAGCATTTTGCCCCCTTAAACTATACACGCTTTTGCAATTTGCACCCCGAGCTTTAAAAAGTTGCAATGTCCCCCCTGAACTATCTTCAGGGTAGCAATGTTCCCCCTGAACTTCAAAAAGTTGAAATGTCCCCCCTGAACTATTGTTTGTGTTGCAATGTCCCCCCTGAACTATCTTTCGTGTTGCAATGTCAACCCTGTCATCACATTCTGTCAAAAAATGTGATAAAATTTTGCTCGTGTGGGACGCACATGCTAAATTTCAAAGGCATTTATGACATTTTACTGTCCCCATCTAAATAAACAATCATAAAACTTAGGGCAAATTACAGTCTAGTCCATCAAACTATATACATGTTTTCAATTGGATCCATAAACTATTTTTCTTTTTCAATTGGTTCCTTGAACTTCAAAAATTCATTCAATCAGACCCAAATTCTGACACTGTTAGCTTAAATTATTAGAAATTATCACGTATGTTGCGAGTAATGCTTACATGTCACATGCTAGGTTAAGAAAAACATGGAAGATTGTGAATAGTACAAAAAATCACATTCAATCAGATCCAAAATCGCGTTTAATCAAATTCGAAAACACATTCGACTAGATCCAAAATCACATTCAATCATACCAAAAATCGCATAATTTTTTAGCCATTCACAATCTCCCGTGCTTGTCTTAACCTAACATGTGATAGGTAAGCATTACGCGCAACGTAAGTGACAATATCTAATAATTTAAGCTAACAGTGTCAGAATTTGGGTCTGATTAAATGATTTTTAGAAGTTCAAGGACCCAATTGAAAAAAAAAATTAGTTTATGGACCTAATTGAAAACAGGTGTATAGTATGATGGACTAAAGTGTAATTTTCCCAAATATTTATGATTGTTAATTTAGATGGGGATAGTAAAATGTCATAAATGCTATTGAAATTTAGCATGTGCGTCCCACACGAGCAAATTCCATCGCATTTCTTGACGGAATGTGATGGCAGGGTTGACATTGCAACACAAAAGATAGTTCAGGGGGGACATTGCAACACAGACGATAGTTCAAGGGGGACATTTCAACTTTTTGAAGTTCAAGGGGGACATTGCAACCCTGAAGATAGTTCAGGGGGGACATCATATGTTTGAGAATCAATTGGGAACCATTTGAGTACATGTTAGACTCATTAAAAATTGGTAATAGTATTGATTTTATTTTCACTTTGTGTTGTTATGTTTCATTTGCTTTGTTTGATTTTTTCAAGCTTTTTCCTTATGGGCCAGGTTCATAGGTACTAAAGCATGGGTTTTATTTGTCTTTTTTGAATTACTCAAGTTCTCTTCAGTTCATTATCTCTTTCTTCTTGGGTTTGTATTTTACTTTTTCTATTTGGTTCCTTATCTCTTTCTTCTTAGGTTCAAAAGTAACGTCGATTTTATCTGCGTTAAAATCTTAGTAATCAGATCCAATTGTATTTTATTTTTTCTTTTTTCTCAGGTTCAAAAATAACGTCGATTTTATTTGCGTTAAAATCTTAGTAATCAGATCCAATTGTATTTTACTTTTTCTTTTTTCTCAGGTTAAATAGTTTTGAATTTTTTTTATTTTTTTTATACTTAAAAGTGTATCGTATATCTAGAACCTTCATAATCAATTTTATAAACATAAAAGAGATATCATGTAGGTAGAACTAACTTTTACTATAGTTTGGTTCTTTTTTCTTTTTGTCCCTCTTTTTTTTTTTTACTATCCATTGTCATAGATATCCTTTTATTTTACACTTTTTATTCCATTTTTAATTCAACTGTTTGGTTATCTATGGAATAGTAAGGTTCCACACCATTGCTAATCTTGCTTTGAATTTTTAATTCTATTTCATTTTTAATTCATCTGTTTCATTTTTAATTTGTCATTTATGTTAATTTTTTAGCTGAGCTATCTGTAATGATTCTTTCAATATTTTGCAGATGGATGGAGACTTGAAGAAAATCGTGAGTGTAGATTTTTTTTTTCCTTTTATTTTACATTTTTAGTTACTATAACTTAAGATGTTTTATGCAATAAGAACAATTTAAAAAAAAAAAAAAAAAACGTTGGCATTAGCAATATGTACAATTTAAATAACTCAACTTTTGGGACATGTATTGACAATACTTTCTCTTATCAATATTTTTTAAATAACTCAAATTTTGGGACATGTATTATTATATTCTATTGTCTATCTAGAAAATAAGTTTTTCCATTACTATGGTTGTAATTTTTGCTATCAGTTTGATTAGTTCCACACTTTTTATAAGTCATTTGATTAGTTCTATCAGTTTGATATAGTCCATAGGGCCAATTAGTGAAATGAGTAATGCTGCTTCCCAAATATGGGCTAAATAATCACAAAAGTTTTGCTTTCCTTTTCTGTTTCTTTCCAAAAGCTTAGAAAACGCCTTTTTTTTTCACTTCATGCCCTTGGGCACGGGTTATGACTAGTATATACATATGTATCGGTCTTGTGAACGACTGAATATGACCGAATCAATATATGACTTTGGTCTTTAATAAACTCTTTCCTTTGTGATAATAAAAAAATTCACCAAATTAAAGAAAATATTTGATAAGATCCACAAAGCCAGTATAAACGTAAATTTTCAGAAGTCAAATAATTAATTGGCTTAACACAAAAAAAAATATTTCTCGCAACAAAAATACCAAAATACTTGAACAATTCTTTAACGGCCCGTTTGGTTCATGGATTCTTAGGGTGGATTTTGATTCCACCCCAAGATTACTAGTAATCTTAAAATATATCGTTGTTTGGTTCATGGAATATTTAATAAATTGCGGATCCCACTGGATTTAGAATCCACCCAAAGGTGGAAAATAGGGTGGATTCTAAATCCTAGCTTGGAGGTGGTATTCCTAAGGATTACTGGGGTTTTGATTTACCATTTTTGTAATACCTAAACTAGCCTTTATTAGACTATTAAACCAACAAATAATGTGATCATAAGAAATTTATGATTATAAGTATAATTATTTTCTAAAATGGAGAGATTGGTAGATTAGATTGTTTATGATGATTTCTTATGCTTGAAACATTATATTTGATGTTAGTTTAATGACTGAATTCAAATTTTGGTTGCCAAATGTTAATGATTGAAAAGTCTATATGATATTACAATAACTACATATTTCGCATATTGTGATTTGTAAGTTAGACATATACATATTTTATGCTTAAAAATATAATATATCTTTTGTTATTATACAAATATATTTTAACTACATGTAATAGTCTAGACTCATGCTCATGTCTTAATTACTCTATTTATCTCATTTTTTATGTGTCATCGATTTTTAGATTTATACCATCATTTTTTTTTAATCACCCTCCATTTTTAGAGAGTTGACAATTTGATTTTAACTCATACATTTTTTTAGCCTTCAAGGGTAGCTTAGATATTTTACAATATTTCCATTTCATTTTCCTTGACCCAACCAAACACTGGATTCTAAATTCAACTATAATTCTACTGGTAAACCAAACATTCTGCAGGGATTCAGATTCCTGGTAAAATGATTACTGGTATTATGATTCCTAGTAATCAGAATCCACCTAAAATAATCCGTGAACCAAACGGGCCGTAAGAGTTAGTTTTCTCAAAGGAATATGTTCAACTACCAATAATAAATATTTAACCGATTTTGTGTCAACTGGTCTTTGTAAGACTTGGCCCCCTTGTGTTTTTGGGACTTCAACACTAGTGAGGGGCACTTTAGTCGAATAGAAAATTTTTGACTTAGAACTTATAATTATTTTCTCGCCGTCTGTGGATACCGGCACACTTGGGCCCACGTTTTACTTCTTCGAAACAAACAATAGTCACTATTTAATTTTTAAAAGGAAAATTAAGAAATCATTTTACAAACCATTGTTCTTTTGAAAACCAAAAAGATTTCTAGGTTCGGGGATTATGGAATAAAAAGGGAAGGAGCCTGGTGGATTAAAACACCTTCTCTCATCCTATCTTGCGATAGACCTCTACTCAACATCCTTATAATCGGATCAATAATTAAAATGTGTCCTTAAATAATGCATAGATATAAATATGCATTTCAAAAGCATGTTGAAAGGGTGCAATATTGCTAACGACAAAGAGGCATACAAAACCAAGTAGGTTCAAGTAGCAAGCGACGTGAAATGCAATAGAGAACAAGAGAACTTAGCCGGGATCCAGCTGCGCAATAGGAAACGTGCAATGCATGCAAAAAATAGAAAACCTAATAAATGTCTCTAATTCATATATACACATAAGGCCAAAACCTTAGTATAGGTGTCGCGCATGGAGTCAAAAATCAATAAAATCAAGTAATAAAATACATAAGAGGAAACTTAAAGAAATCATACCTCAACAACGCTACAAACATGGAAATTAGTCGACATGCTCGAACATAAATAATATCAAATTTTCTCCTAACTCTAACAAGAATGAAGAAAATTGACAAAATCTTGAATCCAACCGAGAGAATCACAACATTCTTATAGATATATAAGTCTCAACGATCCAGAGGGATGTCCATATAAGAATGATATGACTTCATTATGGTTCAAGAGAATTCATGATTGAGTTCAACTGAAAACAATTTACTTCAACTAATAACAATTTACTTATATGATCTACAAGCTAATGTCCTAAAATACAAGTATTACTACCATATATGATGATTATGAATGTATGAGAATGAACAAGACATGAATTATTCATTGATTTGAATCTTTTAATCTCTGTATTTAAGTCTAATTAATCTTGTTCAAGATATGATTCAAACATTATGGCATTAGAAAATCATTTGGATTATAGTTGGTAAGATTTACCAAATTAACCTCAGAATTCCATAATTTAGAGAGAAAAAACTGTCACTCCCAGACGTGGCATAAATAGGGAAAGTATTCAATTTCTTTTATGGACCCCGTAGGTCACGACAGTTTGAAGGATCGATTCCGTCCCCAAACGTCGAACAATATAATAGATTAAAGGGTAAATTACACAAACCTCCCCTGAGGTTTGCCTTAATTACACGGACCTCCCCTCTTGTTTCAAAAATTACACAGACCTCCCTCGAGGTTTATAATTAGGTAACAAAATGCCCCCTCCCCTAACGGTCCGTTAGTTTTTTTTTACATTAGCCTCCCCTGAAAATTACAATTAGCCCCCCTAATATTATAAAATTGTCATACTAAGCCCCCTTTCTCTTATATTTTTGTTCTAGTTATAAAATCCCTCCTCCCTCCTATGTTTTTGGGTTAATTTTTTTAGCATTAATTTATATCATCTACACAAAATACATATAAATAGGTCCAAAAAAAAAATTTTCCCCGAACAAACCTCTATCAAGCCCCATATGTATTAATTTTCTAGATTTGCCCCTGTCCCTATGCTTCAAAAGTGGACACTTAACCCCCTGTGATTGTGGACTAAAATGGAATTGTTATGATTTCACTCAAAACTGACGAAAATTCTAAAATTGGTTAAAAATATAAACACTCAACCCATTTTGTGATGTTAATTTTGGGGTTAACGCTCTTTGACTGAAATCATAACAGTTCTATTTTAATCCACAATCACAGGGGGTTAATTGTCCACTTTTGAAGCATAGGGACAGGGGCGGATCTAGAAAATTAATACAGGGGGGCTTGATAGAGGTTTGTTAGGGGATAAAAAAATTTGGACCTATTTATATATGTTTTGTGTAGATGATATAAATTAATGCTAAAAAAATTAACCCAAAAACATAGGAGGGAGGAGGGATTTTAGAATTAGCACAAAAATATAAGAGAAAGGGGGCTTAGTATGACAATTTTATAATATTAGGGGGACTAATTGTAATTTTCAGGGGAGGCTAATGTAAAAAAACTAACTGACCGTTAGGGGAGGGGCCGTTTTGTTACCTAATTTAAACCTCGAGGGAGGTTTGTGTAATTTTTGAAACAAGAGGGGAGGTCCGTGTAATTAAGGCAAACCTCAAGGGAGGTTTGTGTAATTTACCCTAAATTAAATCAAAGTAAGAGCAACCAAGGCTTACAAAACTCTTCCAAGTTAATAATTATTACAGCACGTGATCATCTAAAGGCACAACCCGCCTTGTAACAAAATAGTATCTATTACATAAATCCTTATTACAATTCCAGTTTATAAAGTAAAGTAGCAATAACAAATTTCCTCTCCTCAGGTAGTCGTATTCAATTCGCGTAATCGTACGGTCTTGCCTGATTATAACCTGAAAAGCCTAGACACAAATGTCCAGGGCATATCAACGCCGTCAACTTCATGAAGCTAGTGAGTATTAAAAACATTTGTTCGCAATGTAAAACATGCTCATTTACCATTTCATTTTCTTACAAGTTTCATTAGCCAACAGTTAGAAATATAGTAATGGATTCAAATTATAAAAAACAGTAAAGATAAGGTCATAATCTTCAATCCATAAAAAATATGTGACCGTGCATGGAACGATGCGACCATTCTCATCTCACCGACTCTTTTCTCTCGACAACACATCATCTAGGTCTCTCGCTCAAGTATCTTGAAATATTAAGGTGACCACACTATAGTACAGGGGTGCCAGGAAATGTCCAATTTGCCTCACACATTAGTACATGGGTACCAGGGAGTGTCCAATTTGCCTCACACTTTACCCATACCACAGGTGCCAGGGAGTGTCCAATAGACCACACAATAGCACTACCACGGGTGCCAGGGAGTGTCCAAGTCGGCATCACACACTTTAGCACTACCACGGGTGCCAAGAGTGTCCAAATTAGTCACCGTTGCATTTCAAAGATGCTATAAACCACATTCTCATAACATCACACTATAGTACATCAGTACCAGGGAGTGTCCAATACCCAACATCATCCGCTTACTCTTTTCACATTGACCATCACTCACCATGCATGTAAACTTGACTCATATGTATGCCACATAACTTCATATAAAAAATGTAAATTACTGACAAATAAATAACAACGTACGTGCGAGAATAATCAAGTCTTTTAATCATCCCTTTTCAACAAAACATTACACACAGAATTCTATTTTAGTATAATTCCCAAATAGTACATTAAAAATCCTTAAAACTTCTTTCAAGCAGTTCCTTATAAGAAAACAGACAAAAATCAGAAAAAGGCCAAGTCACTCGCGCAGGTCGCTTGCACGATAGGTCGCTTGCGCGGGCCGCTCGAGCGATATATCACTTTTTCGATTTTCTTTTAAATATTTCCAAACTGTAAGAAATTACAAAGGTCGCTCGCGCGGGCCGCTCACGCGAGTTAGTGTAGAAACTTCATCTTCTTCGTTTTTCTCCCTTGTTTCAGTTTTGGGGTCTGTTTTTGACCCATTTCAATTCCGAATGTAAACATAGCATAGAGCATATAGTTCTCTTCGTTTTTTCCGCAAGGATTACAAATATACGATTGAATTAACATGAATCAAAACATAGCTCTCAAATTTTGCGAAAAATTGAGAGCCATCAAAACTTAATTCCTAATATATTTTATCATATGAAAGAACTAGGCTCTAATACTTTAAACGTTGCTTCAAGGGACTGTAATCTTCCATAATTATCTTACAAAACTCATTTTGGTTAAGTTTGGAAAATCACCATTTTCAAGCTTCAAGCTCCATGGATGAAATCAACCATGGTGGTTTACAATTCTATATATACAAACAGTAATTAAGCAATGAAATACATTCCAAGTGAGTTTAAAATACTCACTGTGATAGAGATAGAAGTATGAGTTGAGAAAAAAATCCGAATTATAATCCAATTGAAGCTTGTGGTTATGGTGGATTGAGCTCTCTCTCTCTCTCTCTCTAGAAATATTTCTGTAAATTCTCTTCTCAAGCTCTCTCTTAATTCTCTCTGAAACTTTCTCTGTATATCTCCTGATTGTGAGTGTTGTAAGAGTGTATATGAGTTTATATTAAAAAAATCAAATGGAGAACTTGGGCTCCAAGTTCATTCCCTCATACTCTTCAATTGATTTTGTTTTCAAATTTCTAACATAATCTAATATACATACCATTAGCATATAAATGCATACGTACGTATATAATATGTAATACATCTGATAGGAGTTAAGTAATAGAACTAGGGGTCAATTAAGATGTTTGGGAATTTTAGCTTATAGGCATAAACTAAAACACATAAATATAGCATTGCCGAACAAGGCACTAGCAAGTTGTCTAGGAATCCATTTGTGTGTTTGGGAAAACAACTTATGGCACTAGAAATTAACTCACACAAAATGAAAATCCAAACAAGCCTATCTAATCATTAGTTACATTAAATGAACTTAAAAGCAAATGACTAATCTTGCTTTACGTAGATTCCAAAATTTGTGGAAGTTCAACGCAACGCGGACAGTTTTCGAACATAAACTGGTATTTTCGCGGCGCGGTGATCTTTACAAAATTACAGAAAAGTTATATTAACGTGAGAAATAATTTTGTGATTTTATAAAAATACAGTTTGAGTCAAAAGCAATTATTTTCACCATTTTGAAAATACAGATTTGAAATCCATCTCAGACATTCAAGCCTCATGAAATTCAATTGTTAAAACATGACACAGGTATCCTTAAATTTATAAAATTTATCATTTGATCCCAATTAAAGAATTTCTAATAAAATAAAGGCAAGTAATACAAATTTAAAATATGAGAATTGCAATTATAAATTAGATGAAATTACATGTTGTTACATTCTTCCTCCCTTAAATAGGATTTTGCTCCTCGAAATCTAGACTAACTAGTCATTAAACAACTTTGGGTACTTCTTTCTCATATCAGCTTCAACTTCCCACGAGGCTTCATTCTCATTATGATGATTTCACTGCACCTTCTCCAACGGGATTTCCTTATTCCTCAACTTTTTCATACTCTGATCTAAAATTTTCACGGGCCTCTCCTTTTAGGAAACGTTATGACTTGTCTCTATATCATCAAAACTAATCACATGTAAGGGATCTCATATGTATTTTCTCAGCATACTAACATGGAATACATTGTGAACTCCAAACATCTTTGGTGGCAGTGCGAGTCAATAAGCCACTTTTTTCGAATGCGATCCAAAATTTTGAACGGTCCGGTGAAATGCGGGACTAACTTCCCTCTCTTGAGACCAAAACATACCACTCCTCGGGTCGGTGAAATCTTAAGGAGTACGTGATCTCTGTTACTGAATTCTAAATCTTTTCGGCATCGATCGACATAACTATCATACCTACTCTGTGCGGTCCTCATCCTTTCCTTGACCAGAGAAATCTTCTCATTAGTTTCCCTAACCAAGTCCGGTCCCAACAATTCTATGTCTCCGACCTCTGCCCAACATAACGGAGAATGACATGGTCGTCCGTACAATGCTTCGAACGGAGCCATCCCAATACTCGCGTGGTAGCTATTGTTATAGGCAAATTCAACCAAAGGCAAGTGTGTCTCCCAAGATTCCTCAAAATCAATAACACAAGCCCTAAGCATATCTTTCATGACCTGATTAACAATCTCAGTCTGCCCATTTGTCTGAGGGTGAAAAGCAGTACTCATATAGAGCGAGGTCCCATTGCTTCCTGTAGACTTTCCCAAAAACTTGAAGTAAAACGTGCATCGCGGTCTGACATAATCGACACAGGTGCACCGTGAAGTCGCACAACTTGTTGTATGTACATCCGGCTCATCCTTTCAATTGGATATATCATACTATAGACAATGAAGTGAGCAGACTTCGTCAATGGATCCACAATTACCCAAATGGCATCATGATTCTGCTATGACGGAGGCAATCCCACTACAAAATCCATGGTTATGTGTTTCCACTTCCAACCTAGGACAGGTAGCGGTTGTAACAATCCCAAGGGCCTCTGATGTTCGGCTTTGACTTGTTGACACGTCAAACATTTGGATACGAATTCGACCACATCCTCTTCATAACTTCCCACCAGAAATTTTTCTTCAAGTCTTTGTACATTTTTGTTCCTCCTGGGTGAACTGTAAATCTTGACTTATGTGCTTCTTCCAGAATATCCTTTCTTAGATCCCTACAATCTGGTACACATAATCTGTCTCTGCATCTGTATCCTCCATCACTCCCCACTTTCCATTCGGTCGGGTCTTTCTCTGACATCTTAACGAACCATATCTGAAACTTCTCATCTTCTCTGTGTGCTATTATAATGCGGTCGATTAGAGTAGGCTGTAGAATAAGACATCCAAAAAGTTATCCTTTTCTTACCTCGGTACTCTGCACATCAAACTCAGCCAATGTCTCCAACGCTCTCCATTCTCTAACCATCAAAGAGGCAATGGTTCCACGAGTTTGCTGACTCAAAGCATCAGGGACCACATTAGCTTTACCAGGGTGGTATTCTAATGTGAAGTCGTAATCTTTAATTAGCTTCATCCATCTGCGTCGCCTCATGTTCAACTCTTTCTGTGTGAACAAATACTTCAGATTCTTGTGATCGGATAACAAATCAAACTTCTCACCACAGAGATAGTGTCTTCAAATCTTGAGTGCAAATACTATTGCAACCAATTCCAAATCATGGGTAGGGTAACTCATAGGGGTGTGTTTCGGCCGGAACGGATCGGAAACACCCCTTTCGGAAAAAATTTCAAAATTTTCGGAAGCTAAAAATGCATTCCGAATTCCGTCCCGAAATTTCAGAAATTCCAAAATTATTTCTGATTCCGAAATTTCGGAATTTTCGAAAATTTCTGAATTTCATCAGATTCGGAATTTTTTGGAATATTCAGAATATTTTCAGAATTTTTCAGAATATTCAGAATTCAAGCTTACTGGGATTTCACTTGAGACTTGTAGGCCTTTTATAGAAGCACATCACATCCCCTCTTTTATGTTTTTTCGATGTGGGATGAACACAATTTTCAGAATATTTTCGGAAAAGTTTCAGAAAATACAATTTCGGAATATATTTGAAAATTTTTTGGAATATTTCGGAATATTTTCGAAAAAGTTTCGAAAAATGCAATTTTGGAATATTTTCGGAATTTTCGGAATTCTAAAAACAATTCCGATTCTGATCCGATTTTTTTCAGAATTTTCGGAATTCAGAAATTCGGAATTTGAAATGCATATTTAGTTGCCAAAATCGGAATTTTTCGGATCGGAATCGGAATTTCTGTTCCAAATGACACCTCTAGTAACTCAACTCATTCAGTTTCAGTTGTATAGATCCATAGGCGATAACTCTACTATCTTGCATAAGTACACACCCTAATCCTTGATATGACACATCATTGAAGATAGTGAACTTCTCATCATGCTTGGGTATAGCTAGTACCAGTGCAGTGGTGAGTCTCTCTTTTAACTCTAAAAAGGCTCGCTCATGCTTTCCTGTCCACTCAAATTTTTGAGCTTTCTTAGTTAATCCGGTCAACGGTGCGGCTATCTTAGAGAATCCCTCAACAAACCTCTGGTAATAACCCACGAGTCCAAGGCAACTCCTAACCTCCGTAAGGTTGGTCGGTCTAACCCAATTTAATACAACATCTATCTTGGATGAATCCACAGAGATTCCTTGAGATGATACCTTGTGTCCCAAAAATTACACTTCTTGCAACCAGAACTCACACTTACTGAATTTGGCATACAAGTGGTGATTGTAGACACCCAATTTTGACCACACTGATAGGATTTAGGGTGGACAACGTCTTGGAGGATTCGATGATGAAAAGTACCCCGTGGAAGGTACTGGATTCCACACAATCAGAAGATCGGACTTCGGAAAGTGACTTCAAGCTCAGAAAAGCCCTTTTCCATGGATAAATCCCGGTTTTGTCAAAATCATCTCTCAGAATTCATATTCTCTCAGGGTTATATGAACATTAAGTGTTCTAAACGCAGTATTCTAGGTATCCAGAGATTCAATTTTAAAGAAAAGTTCGAAATCGACGCACATTTGAAAGCAATTTTGGAAAAGACGTCATTTGATTTCAAAAAGACGACGAAAGTTCCGGAGGACTTCCGGACTTCAATTGGACTTCAATTCTCATTATAAAACCTCTGGAAATATTTTTATACTGAAATTCAACCTGACAGCTTTCCAACGGTACGTAAACGGACGATTTCGGACACCAAAAAGCATTTTTACAAAAATCTGGAAAAGCAGTGCGCATGAAATTTGAAACAGAGCTTGTGGGTGACCAGAGGGACCCAAATAGTAAGTGGCGGTTTTGGGTATGGGGGTGGCGGGTCCCACCATAACCGCCACTTCCATTTGTGTCCTCCACGGAGCTTTTTGAGTTCCAGACCCTTCTAGAAGCTTCCCACTGCGAGGAAATTGCCTGGAAATTGCGTTTAGGCTCCGAAATGGCCATTTTAACCCTCTTTTAAGCTCTAAAAATCCTGTTTTAACCCTGAAACTTAAGAGCTAAGTCTTCAAAACTCTATATAAGATCTCATACATCTCATATGAGATCACATCTTAACACACTAGACACTTGGAAGAGATACACTTGAATATACTTGGAGATACAAACACACATAGAAGCACATACAAGAGAGATAAGTATACTTTGAATATACTTTCAATTTAGGTGAATTCTAGAGAGAGAAAATTATGAATTGAATTTAGATTAACTTAGGCTAATTAGACCACAATTTGAACAACAATTGCCTCCCTCAACTTCCATGGATGAGTGCTTGAAGAACACTTGAATAACACTTGAAGAAGAAGATCTTCAAATCAATTTTGGTCTTGTAATTGAGAATCCTCCAAGAGGTAAACACTATAGTTCATCTCTAATTCCTACTTTGTATATATAGATCTATAAGATTTGGATCTAACTTAGTTCTATTTCTACTTATTAGAACACTCATCTTCTTCCTCTCATGTTCTTCACACACTCACATAGTTAGATCCAAATCTCTTTGATTTTTATTGATAATTTACAATTAGAGATTGTTTTTTTCACTTTGATTTTCAATTTTGGTTTCATTCTTCAATTTTAGTTTAGATTCATGCATACATGATTATATATATATACATATATCTATTTTGAATTCCATGATGGTTTGGAAATATGATCTATGAGAAGGATGATTTCTATGTTCATACCTATCTCTTGATTATTCCTATTACCTAGAATTCCTATTGAATTTCATCTCCAACATGATATTTATAAGTCCCTTTGATCCTTGATCTAAAAGTTCTTCATAGAACTTGAGGGCTAAATTGATTGGGAATCATGATAATTAAGTTGATCTATGAGTTTGATCTCTCTAATAAGCTTCAACTATCACTAAAATGTTTTCCTCACACTTTAAAATGAACTAGATAAAAATTCAGCAAAGCAGATTGGTTTTGTCCATTAGATTTGGTCCATCAAAACCCATAGTTTGATGGATTTCAAATTTTCTGGGTAAACTTTGATGAATTAGCTTTCATCCGGTCCGTTTTGAGAGCTTTTAGGATTCATATACTATTTTTAGAAATTGTTGAGAAATCGGTTGACAGATTTGAACATCGTCTCTTTGTGCTTGAATTTCAGAAAATCTATAATAGTTATCGACGTTGGCCGCAATGCAAGCTGCCTTGGATCAGAGCAGGGAGCAGAATCGAGAACAACTTGCCACTATGATGAGAATGATTGAGCAGCTAACTAATCCACCACCACCACCTCCAGAGCATCATGAAGAAGAAGATTTTGGGGAGACAGTTCAACCAAAGGTTCAGCTAGATCAGGAAATTCAGGACAAGTTGGCCAAGATCGACAAACTAGAGAGTGTGATCAGAAAGAGCAAAGGGGTGGATGAGTATTTGTTCGATGTTGAAGGGTTGTGTGACGCTCCAAAAACCAAACTCCCAGAGAAGTTTAAGATGCCGCATATTGAATTTTTCAATGGAACTGGAAATCCGAAGAGCTATCTGAGGCTTTATGTAGGAACTTTGCAGCCTATGGGCATTGAATCTGACCTCTTCGCTCTATTGTTTCCAAGAGTTTTGAGTGGAGCAGCACTTTCATGGTACTTGACGTTGGAACCAGCCATAACCAGAGATTGGGAGGCATTGGCCAAAGCTTTCGTGGCTCAATATTCATATAACCAGTTGTTTGATGTAACTGCAAGAGATCTAGAAACCACCCGACAAGAGTATAGGGAATCCTTCGCAGGTTTCCTTACTCGTTGGAGAGCTAAAGCTGCTCAAATGACTAGCAGGCCAGCGGAAAAAGATCAGGTCTGAATGATCATCAAGAATCTACAGCCCGAATACTTAGAAAGGCTAGAATTTCAGTCCATTGTGAGTTTCGAACAGCTGTTTGATGTGGGAACTTTGATAGAAGATGCCATTAGAGATGGAAAGATCAAGAAAGAAAGCACGAGCAATCGATACAGAAAGACAGAAAGGCCAGTCTATCATCAGTCTGCTGACGTCAACACACTATCTCCTCAGCCTTTTCAGAAAGAGCGTCGAAGTATGGCTAATGCAAGAGGAAGTCAAAATCAGAAACAGTCGAGAGAGAAAAGAGAATTTTCCGACTTGGGGATGCCACTAAGCACCGCACTTGAAAGAATGATAGAAAAAGGGTACTTGCAGAAATTGGAACCTAAACTAGAGCCAAATCCACTTCCACCGGGTTTCAAAACAGAGTTCTTTTGTGACTTTCATCAAGGCCGTGGACATAGCACAGATAGATGCTGGAGACTTCGCCATGAAATTGAAGACTTGATTGAAAAAGGGGTCATCTCCCCTCCTCCCTCTCAGCCAAATGTTCAGAAGAATCCTCTCCCTAATCATAAAGGGAACATGCCAAATGTTAACTTTGTAGAAGAAGGATCTCAGATTTATAACCCAAAGATCTACATCACATCCTCGAATCAACCAGCTATGGATGTTCAACTTCCGGAAGACGCTGCAATTTGCATCTTGAGGAATATGGAAGAGGAAGAATGGGTCGAAGAAGCACTGGCTTTTGAAGAAGAAATAGCCAACGGAAATCTTACGATTGAATGGTGGGATCCCAATGCCATCACCGACGACTCGATCTGGTATGAGGAAGAAAAGCCCATAGAAGCAGTCACCGAGAAACAAAGCACTGAGCCGATAGAAGAATTGCTAAAGCCTGTCGAGAACCTTGAAATCAAAGATGACGATCTTATTGCAATGATGGAAGAAGAAGAAGATTGGTGGTATGATGATGAGGATGATTCCGTTAATAATACCATAATCCCCGATGATTCTGTTTGGAAAATCACTGTTGGCACCGAAAAGTTAGCCAAAGAACTTGAGTCTATCTGGATCACCAATGAAGCAAACCACTTGACCCGTTCCGGACGTCATTTCAAGCCTCATGAGTTAGAAAATCGTGGAAAAGAAACATGGAATGAGAAAGAAGTCGTCAAAACAAAAGAGGCTGGTAAAGGAGCCGTGAGCGAAGAAGAAGATGAAATCTTAAAGCAATTGAAGAAAACACAAGCTTGGATCTCAGTATGGGGATTACTTATGACCTCTCACAAACACAGGCAGGCCATGCTCGATACTCTCAATCGTTTGGATGTTTCTGTCAATACTACTCCCGAAGATCTAGTAAACATGATCTCTTCAAAGCCTTGTAAGCCTGTAATCACATTCACAGATGAAGATTTACCGCCGGAAGGGGCACACCACAACAGAGCTCTCTACATCACTGTACATTGCCTGGGGAATAGAGTACCGGTCTGCTTGGTAGATAATGGGTCAGCCTTGAATGTATGTCCTCTCCAAACAGCTCTCAGAATGGGGTTGTCTATTTCAGAACTCTTGCCATCAACACAAACTGTGAGGGCCTATGATAACACCAAAAGGGCCATTGTGGGAATGATTAAGTTGAAAATTGAAGTCGGGCCATTAAACAAAGAAGCTGATTTCCAAGTGATTGATATTCCGGCTAGCTTTAATCTGCTATTGGGACGTCCGTGGTTACATGTGAATGATGCAGTCGCCTCCACTCTCCACCAGAAAGTCAAGTTCATCTGGAAAGAGGATGTGGTAACAATCTTTGGGGATAGCTGGATCAAAGAAGAAGGGACAAGCCATGGTCCTGTGCTAGAAGTCCAAACACCGGAAGAAGAAAATGAATTAGGAGGATTCAACTTTGTGGGAATGATAAATGAAGGAGCTAAGAAAAAGAAATCCGTTTGGGATCGACTCAGCTATGAGAAGAAACTTCCTGATGCATCTGTCTGGGGCGAAGAAATCACTCCGATCAAGAAAAAGAAGCCGTTCATCACCGGACGCGAATATAGAAAGATGTTCGAGAAGGGAAACCCGGTTGCCAAAGATCTACAAGAAGAAGTGGGACAGAATTGGATCCCTGAAGTCATGCCATTGTACTTTGACCAGTATGCCAATCCTAAAGTGGCTCATATGGTGCGGAAGATGAACTATTTTCCTGGAATGGGACTAGGTCGTCGTCAACAAGGAATAACTGAACCACCGAACTTCCACGAACAGAAAGATAAATCTGGGCTTGGGTATCAATTGACTGAAGAAGATAAGAAGAAGATGACAAAAGGAAAAGGGCCGATGGTTGTTTCTGGGCCAAGAATCCTGAATGGATACTTCGTGAAAGAAGGCGATGACTTTCCCTTCTGTGGGTTCCCTGAACCATGGTATGATCCGGCTACCAAGAACATTAAGCCTGGATTTGAGATTTTCTTCAAACATGAGTTCTCCGACTATGAGGATCTGTTCTTGTATACTCCGCCTATCAAGAAAGAAAGGAAGGACTGGGCTGAGCTGATGACAAGTGATGATTTGAACATGCTAATGGATGAAGAGCTGAACATGCTGATGGATGCCGAAGAAGCACTGGGAAATGTGAAAGAAATCAAGCCAATAGAGGGAGCTCTGAACAATTGGGTGATAGAATCGGAAGTCAACAAATCCCCTCCCCCATTTCCCCGGAAGTCTGTAAAGGCCAATATGAGCCATGATGTTGAGTCTGCTTTTGCTTTTGATGTACCCAAAAATGTTAATGAAATGAACGAGGATTTTGCTTACTCTTCTGTGTCTGATGATCTTGATTTTGAAATTTCTGAGGATTTGCAAAGATTAATTGAAAATGAAAATGAATCTGCATGCAAGATTATTGAAGAAACTTTGCTAATAAACTTGGATAATGAAGATAATCCACAAAATGTTCATATTGGCACCACGCTCACTTCACAAGAAAGCAATGAACTAATCAACTTATTAAAAGAATTTAAAGATGTTTTCGCTTGGTCCTACCAAGATATGCCAGGCATCGATCCAGAGATTGTCCAACACCACATCCCTCTCTTTCCAAATTCAAAACCTGTTAAGCAAAAGTTGAGACGCATGAGACCCGAATGGACTTTGAAGATCAAAGAAGAAGTTGAGAAACAATTGAAAGCTGGATTCCTGATGGTAACCCAATATCCGGAATGGATAGCCAATATAGTTCCTGTGCCAAAGAAGGATGGAAGGATCCGTGTATGTGTTGACTTCAGAGATCTAAACAAGGCTAGTCCTAAGGATGATTTTCCGCTTCCACACATAGATGTTCTGGTAGATAGCACCGCGGGGCATGAGTTGTTATCATTCATGGATGGTTTCTCAGGGTACAATCAGATTTTAATGGCACCCGAAGACAGAGAAAAGACTACATTCACAACTCACTGGGGGACGTATTGCTACCGAGTAATGCCATTTGGGTTAAAGAATGCCGGAGCGACCTATCAGAGAGCTGCTACTACTTTGTTACATGACATGATCCATAAAGAGGTAGAAGTTTATGTGGATGATATGATTGTTAAGTCCAAAGAAAGAAGTGGGCATTTAACAGCACTCGCCAAGTTCTTTGAAAGATTAAGGAAATACAGAATGAGATTGAATCCACAGAAGTGTACTTTTGGAGTTACCACCGGAAAGCTGCTGGGATTTCTCATCACACAGAGAGGAATTGAGGTTGACCCCACAAAGATCAAGGCTATTATGGATATGCCGCCTCCGACAAATGAAAAGGAAGTAAGAGGATTTCTGGGAAGAATCCAATTCATCAGCCGCTTCATATCTAAGCTCACTGCTACTTACGATCCGCTTTTCAGCTTGTTGAGAAAAGGGAAGAAATTCGAATGGGACAATCAATGTCAAGAAGCTTTTGACAAGATCAAGGCTTATTTATCAAACCCACCGGTTCTTTCACCCCCGAAATCAGGGAAGCCTTTGCTGTTGTACTTATCCGTGTCAGAGAATGCTATGGGATGCATGTTAGCCCAAGAAGGAGATGAAGGGCGTACAGAGAAAGCCATTTACTACTTAAGTAAAAGGATGACTGGATACGAATTGAAGTATTCTCCGTTAGAAAAGACATGTTGGGCTTTGGTTTGGGCCACTCGTCGTCTGAGGCATTATATGTTGGCCTTCCCTGTTGTTTTAATCTCCCGAATGGATCCTTTGAAGTACCTATTTGAAAAAAACAGCATTGACCGGAAGAATCTCCCGATGGACATTGATGCTATCTGAGTTTGACTTGATACATGCTACGAGTAAATCTGTTAAAGGAAGGGCTGTCGCAGAACATTTAGCAGAACATCCGATAAATCTGGAAAACGAAGGAGAGTTCATGTTCCCTGACGAAGGATTGATGGAATTAAAAGAAGATGTGTGGAAAATGTATTTTGATGGAGCTGCAAACCAGAAAGGATATGGAGTGGGGATCATCCTTGTATCCCCTGAAGGAGCACATACCCCGTTCTCTATTAAGCTGAAGTACACTTCCACCAACAACACTGCTGAGTATGAAGCTTGTATCTTGGGGCTAGAAGCCGCATTGACTTTGGAGGTAAGGAAACTTGATGTATTCGGGGATTCCAATTTGATCATATCCCAAGTTCGAGGAGATTGGAAAGTCAAGGAAGAGAAGTTAAAACCCTATCATGAGTATCTTGATTCTTTACGAACTCGTTTCTTGCATATCACGTTCTTCTACCTGCCTCGAGAAGAAAATCAGCTAGCAGACTCTTTGGCTACTTTAGCGTCAATGATTGAGATTCCTGTGGGGATAAAGCTAACTCCTTTGATGATTGAACAAAGGGAAAAGCCGTCTTATGAGATGATTGGGGAAATAGAAGAAGCAGAAGAACTTCCGTGGTACACCAACGTGTGGAACTTCATTGAAAATGGGGAATATCCGGAAAGCGCCTCCGAGAAAGACAAGAGAGCCATAAGAAGATTCTCGGCTCAGTTCATGATTTGTGGTGGAAGTCTATTGAAGAGATCTTACAATGGATTCAACTTGACATGTCTATATGGAAACAGTGCGAGAAAGATGATGGAGCAAATTCACGAAGGGGTGTGTGGTCCTCATATGAGTGGACACATGTTAGCTAAGAAGATCATCCGACAAGGATATTATTGGACTACTATGGACAAGGACTGCTATGAATATGTCAGAAAATGTCACAAATGTCAGATCCATGCCAATATGAAGCATGTGCCGCCGTCACTGCTATACAACATGACTACCCCTTGGCCATTCTCAGTTTGGGGAATAGATGTTATTGGAGAAGTAACCCCGAAGGCGTCTAATGGGCATCAATACATCCTGGTAGCAATTGATTATTTCACAAAATGGGTGGAAGCAGAGTCTTATGCGACATTGAAGGCTAAAGATGTGGCCAGATTTATCAGAAGAAATATAATCTGCCGATACGGGGTCCCTCATGAGTTGATATCCGATCATGGCAGTCATTTCCAGAAAGAGGTTTTGGATCTACTAGAAGAATACAAGATCATGCACCACATGTCAGCGCCGTATAGGCCACAAACAAATGGGGCAGTTGAAGCAGCTAATAAGAATTTGAAGACGATCCTAAGAAAGATGACTGATACATACCGAGATTGGCATGAGAAGTTACCGTATGCACTGTGGGGATACAGAACATCTATCCGAACATCTACAGGAGCCACTCCTTATTCATTGGCTTACGGAATGGAAGCAGTACTCCCAGTTGAAATAGAACTACCATCTTTGAGAGTTGTGGCAGAATCCGAGATTCCAGAATTTGATTGGCTAAGAGATAGATATGAGGAGCTAATGTTACTTGATGAGAAAAGGTTGGCCGCAATTGATCATGTGCATGTGTATCAGAGAAGAATAGCTCGAGCATTCAACAAGAAGGTCCGTCCAAGAAAACTTGAGGAAGGCGACCTTGTGCTTAAAGCCTTAAAAGCACCCGTTTTCGATCCTAGAGGGAAATTCAAGCCAAATTGGGTTGGCCCATACGTCATCAAGAAGCTTCTCTCTGGAGGAGCGGCATACCTGATGGATCTAGATGGAGTTGAGTTCAATCAGCCAATCAACATTGACCGTCTCAAGAGATACTATGCTTAAAAGCCTTTTCTTTCAAAACCTGTTCTTTCAAAACCTCCAGCATTCGAGGAACTACGCTTGACCTGATTCCCACTTGGGGATACGTAGGCAACCTACTCGGTTCGGTCACTGCTCCTGAAACACTCAGCCACATCTCAAATACCTTCTTTCAAGACTTAGCCGAACTACTTTGGATCTGATTCCCACTTGGGGATAAGTAGGCGAGCTTTCCTGGCTCTCGATCCCTGAACCTTGCAAACTAGGGGCAAACTTTCAAGTTTGCCCAAAGCCTCAAGATATCACTGCCACACTAGGGGCAAACTGCGTTTGCCCAAACTTCCATTTATCTCTATCAACTAGGGGCAAACTGTCGTTTGCCCATACCTCGCTACCTGTCCTCTCTGGATCACTTGGCTATCAGAATTAAAGCACCTAAGTGAAAAATCTGGTAATTCTTGATATTAAGTTGAAAAGTTTTTTAGCAATCTAAAGATGTGAATCTAATGTCAAGACTGAAACATTATGTGGAAAATTTTCAAAAGCTTCAAGATTACATGCAAAGCCAACACAATATCCTGCTACAAGATAAAATCTCATTTTCAAAACATGCAAATCCTTAGAAAATTCAAATATCCAAGTCAAAAGACATTGTCGAGAAAGAGGAATCGTCAGAAATTTCCTTTCCCTGTAAAATCGAGTCCTGTGTGTCAGTGTGCAAAGTGTCAATCAAATCAGTCTCGTGATAAGGGATGCAAAGCGAAACAGAAGGATAGCATAAAGCAGCATCAAGCAAAGTCAAGAGTACAAGCCCATCAAGACAGAATACATCAACATCAGTCTCAGCACAGAAAGCAAGAAAAACAGAAAGATAGTCATGGGTGCATATGATCATCATCAGCGACGACGAGTAGCCCGTGGGTACCGAGCAGGCATATCTGAGGCCGTAGAGCTATCATCATCTTCAATTTGGCGCCTTCGCCTAGACCCACCAGCCCCACCAGAAGGGCCTGCATTCATCCGCTCCAACTGTGATTGAAGCTGCCTAACTTGAGCCACCTGTGGAAGAAAAGAATCAGTATAGGGGTTTGAAAAAGCAATGAGATAAGAAGAAAAGGTCAAGAAATTTACCAGGGCCGCATCACGGTCTATGTAAGTCTGGCACATGCCATCCCACTGCAAAGAGAAGGAAGATATGGTCAGAAAGATCAGAAGAATCAGAGGTAATGAGTTCAGAAATTACTTACATGTCCCTCACGAGCAAGGCACCGCAGCCTGAAAGTGGCCGAGAAACGGCAAACTCCCGTCGTTTTGGGATTGATTATGAGTTGTCTTAGAAAATGGACATTTGAGTCTACTGTCGCTTGAGAATTACATCCAGAAAGGACTTTCAGAAGATGGGTCAGAATGCGAGATGTTCAGAAAGGGTTAGAGTAAGCCTGACGTGTTGCAAGAATGATTGCGTTGGTCGAAGCACCAATATGAGTCTCAGAAAGAATCAGCAGGGCCTCCAGAATATGTGCTCGCGTCCCAGAAACCTCAGATATCTCCTCAAGCAGAGAATTTCCAGATATTGTCAAGGTATAACAGAATTCGTGCATCTCTCAGAATCATAGGATCTCCCCAGTAGAGAACTTTCAGAATTAAGTTTCTCGCAAGCATCATGTATCCACGGGTTGCCTCCAGATAAAGGGTATCTCTCAATTTGAGCATCAAAATCGCCTCCAGAATACAAGGTTTATGCCAAGCATCATGTATCCAGGGTTGCCTCCAGAATGTAGGGTTTCTCTCAGAATCGTGGGTTGCCTCCAGAATGTAGGGTTTCTCTCAGAATCAGAATCGTGGGTCGCCTCCAGAATACAAGGTTTATGCCAAGAATCGTGTATCCGTGGGTTGCTCTCAGAATGTGGGGTTTCTCTCAGAATCGTGGGTTGCCTCCAGAATGTAGGGTTTCTCTCAGAATCAGAATCGTGTATCCAGGGTTGCCTCCAGAATGTAGGGTTTCTCTCAGAATCATGTATTTTTCAGCATCGCATATCAGGGTTGCCTCCAGAATGTAGGGTTTCTCTCAAAATCAGAATCGTGTATCCGTGGGTTGCTCTCAGAAGAAGGGTCATCTCTCAGAATTTGTGTATCTCTCAGAATCCGTGCATCAGAACAGAAGATTTGTCCTCAGAAGAAGGGCCTGTTTCAGAAGAACAGAGGATTTGTCTCCGGCAGAGAGACCTGTTTCAGAAGATTTGTTTCTAGACCTGCCACAGAAGATTTGTCCTCGGAAAAAGGGCCTGTTTCAGAAGAACAGAAGATTTGTCTCCGGCAGAGAGACCTGTTTCAGAAGACTTGTTTCCAGACCTGTTACAGAAGATTTGTCTAGAAGAAAGACCTGTTTCAGAAGAGCAGAAGATTTGTCTCCGGCAGAGAGACCTGTTTCAGAAGATTTGTCCCCAGCAAAAGGACTCTACATCAGCAATCGTCCCCAGCAAAAGGACTCTACATCAGCAATCGTCCCCAGCAGAAGGACTCTACATCAGCAATCGTCCCCAGCAAAAGGACTCTACATCAGCAATCGTCCACAGAAGAAGGACCTGTTTCAGCAATCGTCCCCAGCAGAAGGACTCTACATCAGCAATCGTCCCCAGCAGAAGGACTCTACACCAGCAATCGTCCCCAGCAAAAGGACTCTACATCAGCAATCGTCCCCAGCAGAAGGACTCTACATCAGCAATCGTCCACAGAAGAAGGACCTATTTCAGCAATCGTCCCCAGCAGAAGGACTCTACATCAATAATCGTCCCCAGCAGAAGGACTCTACATCAGTAATCGTCCCCAGCAGAAGGACTCTACACCAGCAATCGTCCAGTTGTTTGACATGACTCAGAATTCATCCAAGATACTTCGCTATTTCAAGAATCGTCCAGGATACAGATGACGCCTACGAGCCTTAAGATCAGAAGAATAACTTTGACAAAAACCTCGAGAATCATCCAAGATACCTTTAGCATATTCGACTGTGAGAGAGAGTCGTTGCATCCTTTGCATTAGATTTTGCATCTAGGGAACCCTTGAGGATGATTCCTCCAGCACTTTCACATTTCATGTTTTCATATTGCACCAGCATCCTAGGATAGGAGCATTTCATCCGCATTGTTGTTGTTTGTTTGTTTTCCGTCTTCTCGCGCGCTTGAACTACGCCCTGGTCTGATTCCTGGAAAGGATACGTAGGCAGCTCCAGCGGAGCACGACCAGCATCAGCTTCAACTTAGCCGCCTCTACCCAGCATTGCATTGCATTCTTGCATTCGTAATTTCTTGATTTTCTCTGATTTTGAATTTCTTGATTTTGCGAATTTTTTGTTTTTCCTAAAACCTCTCAGTATGGTTATTTGGGTGCCTTCAAGGCTTTGGCACTCACTTGCAGTTCACGTTGTTCACAACAAGTTCTGCCAAAGAGGGGCAAACTGTAGACACCCAATTTTGACCACACTGATAGGATTTAGGGTGGACAACGTCTTGGAGGATTCGATGATGAAAAGTACCCCGTGGAAGGTACTGGATTCCACACAATCAGAAGATCGGACTTCGGAAAGTGACTTCAAGCTCAGAAAAGCCCTTTTCCATGGATAAATCCCGGTTTTGTCAAAATCATCTCTCAGAATTCATATTCTCTCAGGGTTATATGAACATTAAGTGTTCTAAACACAGTATTCTAGGTATCCAGAGATTCAATTTTAAAGAAAAGTTCGAAATCGACGCACATTTGAAAGCAATTTTGGAAAAGACGTCATTTGATTTCAAAAAGACGACGAAAGTTCCGGAGGACTTCCGGACTTCAATTGGACTTCAATTCTCATTATAAAACCTCTGGAAATATTTTTATACTGAAATTCAACCTGACAGCTTTCCAACGGTACGTAAACGGACGATTTCGGACACCAAAAAGCATTTTTACAAAAATCTGGAAAAGCAGTGCGCATGAAATTTGAAACAGAGCTTGTGGGTGACCAGAGGGACCCAAATAGTAAGTGGCGGTTTTGGGTATGGGGGTGGCGGGTCCCACCATAACCGCCACTTCCATTTGTGTCCTCCACGGAGCTTTTTGAGTTCCAGACCCTTCTAGAAGCTTCCCACTGCGAGGAAATTGCCTGGAAATTGCGTTTAGGCTCCGAAATGGCCATTTTAACCCTCTTTTAAGCTCTAAAAATCCTGTTTTAACCCTGAAACTTAAGAGCTAAGTCTTCAAAACTCTATATAAGATCTCATACATCTCATATGAGATCACATCTTAACACACTAGACACTTGGAAGAGATACACTTGAATATACTTGGAGATACAAACACACATAGAAGCACATACAAGAGAGATAAGTATACTTTGAATATACTTTCAATTTAGGTGAATTCTAGAGAGAGAAAATTATGAATTGAATTTAGATTAACTTAGGCTAATTAGACCACAATTTGAACAACAATTGCCTCCCTCAACTTCCATGGATGAGTGCTTGAAGAACACTTGAATAACACTTGAAGAAGAAGATCTTCAAATCAATTTTGGTCTTGTAATTGAGAATCCTCCAAGAGGTAAACACTATAGTTCATCTCTAATTCCTACTTTGTATATATAGATCTATAAGATTTGGATCTAACTTAGTTCTATTTCTACTTATTAGAACACTCATCTTCTTCCTCTCATGTTCTTCACACACTCACATAGTTAGATCCAAATCTCTTTGATTTTTATTGATAATTTACAATTAGAGATTGTTTTTTTCACTTTGATTTTCAATTTTGGTTTCATTCTTCAATTTTAGTTTAGATTCATGCATACATGATTATATATATATACATATATCTATTTTGAATTCCATGATGGTTTGGAAATATGATCTATGAGAAGGATGATTTCTATGTTCATACCTATCTCTTGATTATTCCTATTACCTAGAATTCCTATTGAATTTCATCTCCAACATGATATTTATAAGTCCCTTTGATCCTTGATCTAAAAGTTCTTCATAGAACTTGAGGGCTAAATTGATTGGGAATCATGATAATTAAGTTGATCTATGAGTTTGATCTCTCTAATAAGCTTCAACTATCACTAAAATGTTTTCCTCACACTTTAAAATGAACTAGATAAAAATTCAGCAAAGCAGATTGGTTTTGTCCATTAGATTTGGTCCATCAAAACCCATAGTTTGATGGATTTCAAATTTTCTGGGTAAACTTTGATGAATTAGCTTTCATCCGGTCCGTTTTGAGAGCTTTTAGGATTCATATACTATTTTTAGAAATTGTTGAGAAATCGGTTGACAGATTTGAACATCGTCTCTTTGTGCTTGAATTTCAGAAAATCTATAATAGTTATCGACGTTCCGCTTTTTGGGGATGATTCCTAAGACATGTATCTAACTTTCTGTAAAAGGGTTTTTATCCGGCTCATGTTTAAGACCACTTTTGATAGGATTCATTAGAGGTTGCTGAATCTGGAAATTTGATTGATGACATGTTTTCTTTGTTTATCATGCATATCATTTGTTTGCTTGTATTTTTGCAATGCTTGGGTATTCTTTGGTATATTAGTGCAGAGAATTAAGTGCCTCGGACCCGGACTTCGATTTGTGGTTTGCCTCGTCTACATGTGGCTTAGTGCCCATGTATCATGTACTATCTCTATCCTTTCTCTTAGAATTTTTCTAGGTTTACAACTTTGATTTCAACGACACATTTCCTTTAGGATAAGTCTCCGTTTATATGATTATTTGTTAGAGACATCTTATCTAGGATTGTTGCATGATTGCATTGCACGTTTACATTCTTTTTGCTTTCGCGACTCCGCTTGAGTCAACCAATGTAAGTCTTCTCGTTCCCTTTGCATATCATGACATGTTTACTTTATTTGCATCGGTCCCGGGCGGGACTAGCCACTGTGAGTATACTTCTCCCTTGTATTGCATGAGCATCCGCTTTCTACTTGATTTAGTCTCTTGAAATGATTTTCATTAGATGTTTCTTTTTGCCATGTATATATCTATCTAGTATGTTTGAGGAAACAACATCTATTATGAATTAATAACAAGGATATTTGAATCAAGGCCTACCATTCGGTAGGGCGAGGAGGGGGTGCTTTAGTCCTGCTTGGGCTCCTTCCCCTCTCGTACCAAGACCCCCGAACCTTGTTTCTGGTAATGAAGGGCGAGTAACCTTATTCAATTTTGGGCGAGTCAAACTTGGGTTTCCTAATTCCCGATAAAAATTAGGTGGCGACTCTTTGTCTCTAGGATCGCGTGAGGAAGTCCTAGTTTTTCCTGAAGTGTGCTCCTTGGGATCCGTCCCGGGACACTATCGAGGGAGAGCGCCAGGACCTCCTCCTCCATTCGCGACGGTCCACAGTGATCCTTGAGAGTTTGTATTGTAATCCGTAGATGTTGTTCGTGTTCTTCTTTTGACTTATAATAGATCAAAATATCATCTATGAAGATGATGGAAAACTGATCAAAGTAAGGCTTGAACACTCTATTCATCAAATCCATAAACACTGCCGGGGCATTCGTCATTCCAAACAGCATCACCAAAAACTCATAGTAACCATATCTGGTCTTGAAGGCAGTCTTCGGTATGTCTTCTTTTTGTACCCTCAACTGATGATATCCCAACTATGGATCTATCTTGGAGAATGTTGTAGCTCCTTGTAGTTGATCAAATAAATCGTCAATCCGAGACAAAGGATACTTATTCTTGATAGTCACTCGGTTCAACTCTCGATAGTTGATACACAGCCGAAGTGTTCCATCCTTCTTCTTCACAAATAACATTGGTGCTCCCCAAGGCGATGTACTTGGACGTACAAAACCCAAATTCTCAAGTCTTGAACTTGTTCTTTTAATTTTGACAATTCGGCGAGGCCCATTCTGTAGGAAACTTTAGTGATCGGCGCGGTGCCTAGTATAAGTTCGATACAGAACTCTATACTTCTCTCAGGCAGTAAACCAGATATGTCTTCAAATACTTACTCGAAGTCCTTGACGACCGATATAGACGACACGATCATTTCTGTACTGACAATTTTGATGTTTGCTAAGCATTTTGTGAGGAATATATCTCCCAAGGGGTTACATTGGAAATCAAAGGATTGATTCCCATTGTCAAAAAAAATAATTCTCTTCCTAGCACAATCCAACTTCGCTTGATTCTGAGTGAGCCAGTCTATCCCTAGGATTATGTCAAACTCTTTCATCGATAGAACGATCAACCTTGCAGGGATCTCACGGTCTCCTAGTCATAAGGGACAATCCTTGCACACATGTCCTAACTTGACTGTGGCTCTTAATGGTGAGGTAGCCTTAAAAGCTTTCTCTAAACGGTGAGGTAGGATACCCAATCTTTGAATGGTCTTAACAAAGATGAATGAAAGTGCAGCACCCGTATCAAATAAAACCTTAACATGGGAGTTAAACAAAGTTAATATACCTTCCACCATTAGCTGATCGGGCTGTGCTTCTTTTTAGTTTCCCTCTTCATAAACAGTCTCATCATATCCTGCGGCATCAGGAATAATAGCATTCAAGCGAGTCTAACCCTGTTGACTATAAGTCACTTGTTTAGAAGCAGTGCAGAACTTGCTAATGTGACCAGGTTTACCACAATTATAATAGATTATATTCGGTTGAGAGATGCGCTTAGGTGCCTTGCAGTCTCGAGTCAAATGACCGGGGTTGCCACAGTTAAAACATTTTCCAACACTACTTCCCTCTCCTACTCGGGGGTTGAGTCGGATAGGTATTAGCTTGGGGTTTCTTGCTTCCATCAAAATTCCTTTTTTGTCCTTATGTACGATATATCAGCGGCTTATTCCCAAAATTACCCCTCTAAGGCGGCCGAAAGTCAAACTGTTTGCGGTTCACACGAGCATCTTCTTCCAGATCGGTGGTCAAGCCAATTAGTCCCTGACAAACGCTGAATATTGCACATTCATGTGCCACTATAATAGATATAGTGCTCATTTAATCCCCCAAATTCCTAGTTTTACACACATATTTGAATTAATATAATTTAATAGTGATGTCACTCAAATGCGTGTAAAAGTGTGTTTTTACATATTTTATATGTTTAGGTAAAAATGAAGTGAAATAAAGGGAAGGAAAGAAGTAACCACACCATAATATACCCTATTCGTTAAGACAAAGATGAATAGTAGTGAATAGTAACCAAACAACAACAATTACTGTTTGGTAGCCAAAAAAAAGGACGAAAGTAACATCCAAGCTTGGATGTTACTACTATAATATATATATATATATATTTTATTCCTATTCTCTTACACACACACACATACAAACACACACACACACACACTCTCTCTCTCTCTCTCTCTCTCTCTCTCTCTCTCATTTCAGTTTTCAAAGTATGTCAGAAGCTGAAGAAATTGGGGATTGAACACGCGAAGAAAAAGAGTGCCAAAGCTGATTGTAGCGCCCCGATTTTCTAACACAAAATCGGAACACTACCTAACAACAATAAAATAAACTAGAAGCTTAAACGGTAATTGTCAATCTAAAACCAAAGTAGACATAACTCCGAAATTAGGATAAATTTAAACCAAAATACAAATGATTCTAACTCTCAAATATCAGTTTCTATAACAATTGGCACATGCGCCAAAAATCCCAAAGGTACAAAACCTCACTAAACTCCAAGGTCTAAAACTCCAAGCTTGCTAATCCCAACATGATCCAAACCACTACTGGATACAACGATCATAACCTGAAAACATTCTCCGGCTACGTTCATAAATTGAACGCACCCGAGATGCATGGAGACATCCGGGTCAGTATAAACTGGTATGAGTAAAACATGAGACCCGAAATAATCCATGAACAAACAAAAAGAAATCAAAATAATATGTCATGTCAAAACGTGAGTACCTCCGCTGAAATAGACCAATACCAAGTCCTTAACTACGTTTTTAGTAAAAACTCAAACACGCCAACTATCTAAAATTAAGTTTTACATGTCCATACAACTCTTTAATTTTCTGAGGTCGTTAACTATTTTTAATATGCTCCAAATAGAAACAGGTTCTGAACTTCTACAATAATAACATAATGAGACACAAGACTTTAGTTTCACCCACAAGATCTGAATCAAGGGATGACAGTTTAGTTTCTCGTGCTCATACTAAATATCAACTCTACTTACCTTACATAGGGGAGGTCTAACCTGTACAAAAGTATTAGTGGACCCACCCTCCTGCAATCAAAGAGATTAACACAAAATAATGATATAAACGCTAAACTTGAATAGACTAAAAGTCCTTCATTATGACCTTATCTCGAACGACCCAAAAACATAAAATAGCTCTACCACATCATTTACAAACATGTAGAAGACTTAAGAATTAAAGATATTCTTATTCTTAAGACTAAACATACGAAAGAGAAAAACTGCACATTTTGTCCACTCGCTCACCTGACTGTAAAGTCCAATTTTGAAACTCTAAACGGCATTTTCAGGAAAAATATAAAACAAGAAAAATGTCTAAATAACTAAAATTTCTCTTTAAGATGCCAAATGACTCGATTATACCAGTTCATTTACTATTTTTAAAGAATATAAAACTCTACTGCCTGTGTGGGATAGATTATTCGTATATCTACAAATAAGTATTTAAATGCAATAAATGACCTCAATTATAATAATATCAAATAAAGAAAATGTGCGGATAGTACTTTACAGTAAATCATCATAGTATAACATATTCACGCATATCAAACAACAGATTCAACAATACGAAATATCGTGATAAGACATAAGTTCCATCATCCCTTCCAACAAGAGACTCTGGCAGTTAGTTTCTTATTCACGATCAACATATAAGCAACCCATTATCATATCCATGAACAACAAAAATAATGTACAATATCGTGTCAAGACATAAGTTCCGTCATCCCTTCCTAAAAGAGATTCAGGCAGTTAGTTTCTTATTCACGATTTTCAAAGCATATAAATATCACTTTGTAGTAGGCTACCCTGCAAAATAGTGTGTGTGGCCTATCACCCTGTTCCAGGAAAACATGTTAGAACATTAAACCGTAAAAGCGCATACAATTTTTTTAGTTTGTACCAAATCCACACTTACTACCACAATTGCACCTCACATCATGCCAAAACCTATATACCCATAGGTCCCCCTCATACTCTAGCCACTTCTCCGGGTTTGACACTTACTCCAATTGGGCGTATCGAGTATCGAGTGTGCCCCAATCCCGAATAGCTACGACGTATGAGAAAATAATAATAAGCCACTATTCGGCTAAAATGCGCATAAGATCCAACGTCACATATTGAGACGGGATAAAACACCACTATTCGGTGAACAAAACAAAAAGGGCATCAACCCAAACCCATTCCTCAAGGCTTGTACCTCTGATTGGACATGAGTACCACTTGCCGCAAGACATAAGTGTTAGTTTCTCTGTAAGCAGTGGATTCAAATAAAAACAAAAGGGTTGTGGCGGTGGCTTTGGATTTTTCCTTTAGGTTCATTATCACCTTAAACAGTATTACAAATATAAATATTTCATACGAAATCATCATAACAAATTCCAAACTCATCTTTGGGTAAATCAAGTATTGCAAATTTCACATATCTTATATACATCTATTCACAAGTCTCCACCATAAGAGAGTAACACAATATTGTACAAGTATTTTCAATTGCGTATCCATCTCTTTAATTCAACGAAGTAAATTTCACTTACAACATTAAATTCACAATTCTCCACCATAGGAGAGTAAGTAATAAATCAATTATAATCATCCCAATTGAATCATATTCCTCAATACGAGAGCAATACCACAATTATATCCACAAGGTAAAGCTTCAACACATTTCCATATAAAATACCAAAGGATTCATAATCCTCAACATATGAGATCAACACCACAATTAACATTTGCAAGGGTGAAGCTTTTTCTCACAACAATATAGAATATCAGAAATTCATCATTCTCAAACTATGAGAGCGACACAACGATTCACATTAATCAAGGAAAAAGCTTTACACACGTGGCTAGCTTCACAATATGATAGTTTTTCTCAAAATATAAGTTATATCACGATCTCTACAATTCATATCATGATAGAATAGCAATTAAATCTATATTCTAAATATAGGGACAAAACAATAATTTATTCTCCTACAATGGCATTTTCATAATTTCAGCAAAAGTATGTCCGAAAATCAATATGATGATCCTCACATTATTCTAAGTTTAACAACATTGATGAGATTCAATATGGAGACTGTCACTATTTTCTATGTGAAAACAGAGGTTTTCTATAACAACGGGATTCTAGAAATAAGATATACATTTTGGACGGTGTAGAAATGTCTGCAAACTTAGGAAAACTTTAGGCACTGACGACGTATTTTTCAAAAATACCAATAATTAATTACGCATCTTTAAAAATACTATTTTGACAATAGTAGTAATAGAACCGTAATTCCATAACCATGCTCAAATATAAGAAATCACACATGAAACAATCTTTAAGAGGTACAAAATTCCATAGAAATAAAGTTGTATTTCACTGTAACACCCGTACCCGGGAAACGGGTAAATTACTGTGTTAATATGCATTAATTAATAAAATTAGTGTATAAAATGGATTAAGGGGAGGCTTGGACTCGCCCAAGTAAAAAGTGTTCAGAGAGGGACACTAGTTGGAAAAGTCCCCAGAGAGGTGGGACAGGTATTGAAATTTAACCCATTGAAGGGTAAATTGGTAATTTGCATTTTTAAGTGATGAAATGCATTTTTATGTGATTACATGGATATTTGCTAAGTTGCTTTCATATTACATGTTGATATGTGTTAGCATTGGTTTGGACACCCAAATAAGGGTATAAATGAAAAAGATGTAAAATTAGTAGGTGCGATAGCAATTTCACAAAATATGTGGGACTCACGTTGGGACCCATACGAAACTTAGACAAACACTTATTAAATAATTGTATAGTTGATGGAATGTTTGGGGATATCATAATAAGAACTTAAGAAATTTCGGGGGTGTAAACGGAAATAATGAGTATTGAGGTGAAGACACCTCATCTACACATGCAATATGTGTCAACACAGAGAGTTAATACTCTCAATCTGCTGGAATTAATCCAGAGAAAACAGAGAGAGCACCGAGAGAAGACGTAAAACGTCACCGACGCCGAATTCTCGCCGTTCCGTTGCCGTCGTTCGTCGGATTCACAAATCGAAGCCGTTTTCGGACTCGTGGAGGTGAGACGAACGTTTCTATACCCTTAATTTATGTTTACTTTGCTGGATTTTGGTAGTTCATATTTGACGGTGAGACGTCGTCTACCGAAATCTTGTAGGAATTCACTTGGGGTAGAAATTGAGCTTGGATTGGGAGTAATTCAGCACATGTTAGCTTGAATTTGGGGTATAATCTTGGTAGAGGTGAGTTTTCTAGCCTAAAAATGATTGTGTTTAAGGTGGTCAATGAATCCTTGTATAACTTTGGTTGTTGATATCATGTTTAGAAGTTACTATATTGGTGGATTGTGAATTTCATATCAATTTTGTGAAAACCATATGTTGGTGCATGTTTATATGCTTATATGTCTATGTGGTAGTCAATGAGCACCGGGAAAATGGTTCATTGTTGGGAGTAATAAGGGTGGTGAAGAGGAAGAATCCGAGAAATACGGAAGTCCAAGGAATAGAAGTGGCCACGGGACCAAGGGAGGTCTTCGGGTCTGAATGAATCATTAAACCGGTGACTCGGCGACTACAAATATGATTTATATGTTGATTGTTGCATTGCACATGTTAAACATTCAGTCATGCTTAGAATGCTCACTAAGCAAATTGCTTAAGAAAACCGTTTTCCTATTTCTGTTGTGGTACATAACAACCACCGCAGGTACGGAGCGATATCCGGAGAGAAGGTGACGCGCTCGAGAATGGGGAAGAGAGTTAGAGCTTGTAAATATGTTTTAAACTTATATTATAGTGTAACTAGTGGGTTGAGGTTCTCAACTTGTGAATTAAAGTCTTGACTTATGGATGGGAGAGATGGGAGAGATGGGGGAGATTTGTGCCCCATGCTTGTAAATTACTTTTGAACTTGTACACAGATGTAAATTATGGTTTTACTTAAGTTGATGTTCATATTTGGACCCTAACTTGTATTTTGGAAAGTTTGGATGTGAATTTGAGAACCAATGTAAAATTCCTTTTGTTTTGCCCAAGTTGATGCAAGTTAATGGTTAGGACCATTTCGGCAAGTCCGGATGTGTCGTTAGTGTCTTGGACATGTTTCTTTAGTGTTTATAATGTTAGTTATGACTTTGAGTTGAATTCCAACAAGTTTTATAAACTTTGAGTGAGAATTGAGTTTTAAAGTTGAAAAGTTTGTTCTTGAACCAAATGAGATGAGTTCATGATTAACTTGATCCAATTGTGGGTATGATTCTATGATCCATGCTTAACTTGAGTTTAAACATGTTTAGAAATGTGTTGGAGTTGATTTCCCAAAGTTTCATAAGGTTTCTATGAGATTTGGTTGTGTTTTGGTAAGTTGAAACTTGTTTTGACAGCAAACAGAATTTGAGCAGCAGATTAATGAAGGGGATCGATCCGCCCTTTATGAAGGGATCGATCCGCCCTTTTTAGGGAGCATTCTGCGAGAATGTCAAGTAAATGGATCGATCCGCCCATAATGAAGGGATCGATCCGCCTTGTATTTTTTCCCCAGCATGTCCGTTTTTACGGAAACATGCATAACTTCTTCTAGGGAACTCGGTTTCGCGTGCCGTTTGTTGCGTTGGAACCGGAACTCAAAATTCTAACTTTTGGTATAAAAATTTTACATACTTTATAAATGACCATTTTGCCCTTGGGGCCTATTTTTGTAACAACAGAGTTGTTTAATGGGGTTAAACACATGTGTTTCTTAGTAATTCGAATATTTCTTTACAAATTAATGTAATTGGGAGCTTGTAGCATTGTTACACGTGTCCTAATCCGCACGAGGCGGGTTGGGGTGTGACAATTTTTGGTATCAGAGCCGTTGGCTAGAGCCTTTGGGGACGAGAGACGTATACGACGCGTAGTGTGCACACAACAACACGTAGTTGCATAAACATGCATACACGTTTATTTAGCATGCTTTTAAATGTTGATTAGTATGTTATGTGTTTATTTAAAAGTAACGTGCATGTGTGTACTATATGTGGGTGCCAGGCATTATGTCTGGAGGTGACACCTCAAACCGAATGGAACGGGTTGAAAGAGCAATCGAAGGGTTGGTACGAGTAGCAGAAACTCATGTGATCGAAGAGAGACCGGTACAACCGAATCCGAATCCAAGGGAAGACATTGTTACTATTTCTAAATTTCACAAACAAAAGCCGACCATATTCCGCGGGGAAGCCGATCCGATGAAGGCGAATTTTTGGATCTCGGATATGGAGAAGATCTTCCGGGTATTACCATGTACAGATGAACAAAAAGTGCTATTTGCTGCAGACACGTTAAAAGATGAAGCGCAATATTGGTGGCGTACTAAGCTAGGCCCGGGTCAACCGACAACGTGGGACCAATTTCTTGAGACTTTCAATGATCAATATTTTCCAGAGTCATTTGGGGATCAAAAGGCTCAAGCATTCATGGAGTTGGTACAAGGGGGAAAGTCAGTCCTGGAGTACTCCACGCAATTTACGAGTTTGGCAAGGTTTGCCGGGGACATTGTAACAACCGAGAAAGTGAAAGCAAGGAAGTTTGTAGCGGGACTTCGAGGTGACATCCGAGGACGAGTGACCGTATTCCGTCCAGAGACTTATGCTAAGGCATTGGACATTGCTTCTATTGCTGAGAGAGACCTTGGTTATACTTCAAACTTGCCACCACCACCGAGTCAACAAAGTAAACGACCGGGATCAAGTCAGTTCAGTGGTCAGGGGAGTGCAAAAAGACAGAGTTTAGGAGGATCATCAGCTAGTATCGGTAGTGGTTCCGGTGGAAATAAACCGAGGTGTCAGACTTGTCAGAAATTTCATTGGGGCCGGTGCAATCAACTTCCAAACCCAATCATTTGCAATAGTTGCCGACAACCGGGACACATTGCTAGAAACTGTCCGAATCAGAATATAGATATGAGAGGTCGATGCTTCTCTTGTAAGGAATTGGGACATCAATCTAAGGATTGTCCTACTAGACGCCAAGGAGCATAAGGTTCAGGTTCTTCTGCGGCTAGCGCTATCACACCAAGGACTACTCAACCTCCGAGGAGGGAGCAACGAGAGGCAAGATCATTTCAACTCAGGCCGGGAGATGCTGCTTCTGCCGACACTGTTGTCTCAGGTATGGTTCCCATTTGCTCACATCTAGCAAATGTACTTATAGATTCGGGATCTACACACTCATTCGTGTCACACCATTTTGCTAAACATTTAGATAAACCATTAGAGTTCCTAAACTATGATTTATCTATCGCGATACCGTTGGGGGCTCCGTTGGTTAGTTCGGGTGTGTTTAGAAAGTGTGAGATTAATGTGAATGGTAAAGAGTTAACTGTTGATTTGGTACCATTAGTAATTCAACACTTCGATGTTATATTGGGTATGGATTGGTTAGCGGCTAATCATGCTAATATTGATTGTAACACTAAAGGAGTAGCATTCCGTATTCCGAATCAAGATGAGTTTTATTTTCAAGGTAAGGGTGTTGTGTCACCGCCGTATATAGTGTCGGCTATTGAAACTTGTCGTTTATTAAAGAAGGGTTGCCGGGGGTTTCTATGTAGTATTCTTGATACTAGAGGTCTTGATTTAAAACTTGAAGATATTCCAATTGTTAGAGAATTTCCAGATGTGTTTCCAGAAGAGTTACCTAATGTATTGATTGATCGAGAAATTGAATTTGGTATTGATGTTATGCCGGGAACAAAACCAATTTCACGAGCACCATATCAAATGGCACCAATTGAGTTGAAAGAGTTAAAGATACAGTTGCAAGAGTTGCTAGACAAGGGTTTTATCCGACCTAGTGTGTCCCCGTGGGGTGCACCAGTACTATTCGTGAAGAAGAAAGATGGTACAATGCGGATGTGTATTGACTACCGGGAGATCAACAAAGTAACCATCAAGAACAAATACCCGTTGCCACGTATTGACGATCTATTCGATCAACTTCAAGGGGCTGAGGTATTTTCAAAGATTGACTTGCGATCTGGGTACCATCAACTGAAAGTTAAAGCTAAGGATGTGGAGAAGACAGCCTTTAGGACCCGCTACGGGCACTATGAATTCCTAGTGATGCCGTTTGGGGTTACTAATGCGCCTGCTGCCTTCATGGATTTGATGAACCGTGTATTCAAATCATATTTGGATGAGTTCGTTATTGTATTCATTGATGACATTCTCATTTATTCTAAGAGTCCGGAAGAGCATGAACGACACTTGAGACTAGTTTTGCAGCGACTTCGAGAGAAACAATTGTTTGGGAAGTTGAAGAAGAGCGAATTTTGGTTGACGAGTGTCACTTTTCTAGGACACGTGATTTCTAAAGAGGGTATTTCTGTTGACCCACAGAAGATTGAAGCTGTTATGAATTGGTCAAGACCGACAAATGTGTCCGAGATTCGAAGTTTCTTGGGGTTAGCCGGATATTATCGAAGGTTTGTTAAAGACTTTTCTAGAATTGCAACGCCAATGACAAGGTTGATGAGAAAAGATGTACCGTTTGAGTGGAATAAGGAATGTGAAGATTGTTTTGTAGCATTGAAGAAAAAGTTGACTACGGCACCAATACTTACAATTCCAACAAGCACTGGAAATTTCAGAATATACAGTGATGCTTCCCACCAAGGCTTGGGATGTGTTTTGACACAAGATGACAAGGTAATAGCCTATGCTTCACGACAGTTGAGGTCTCATGAAAAGAACTATCCAACTCACGATTTGGAATTAGCGGCGGTAATTTTTGCGTTAAAGATTTGGAGACATTATCTATACGGGGAAACTTGTGAAATCTTCACGGATCATAAAAGTCTGAAATACCTATTCACTCAGAGGGATCTTAATATGAGACAAAGAAGATGGTTGGAACTCATGAAAGATTATGATTTAAAAATTCAGTATCACCCGGGAAAAGCCAATGTAGTTGCCGATGCCTTGAGTCGGAAGTCGTCAGAAAACTTAGCTTATGCCTTGACTGGACAGGAAAAGTTGATAAAGGAATTTGAACAATTGAAGCTTGAGGTAGTTCCTAAAATTAGAGGTGGTTTAATGGCTGCGATCGTGGCACATCCAAGTTTAATTGGTGAAATCAAGACTAATCAGCTCTTAGATCCAGAATTCAAGAAGATTGTGGATGAGTTACCAGAGGGGAGAAGGCCAGAATTCAGTTTCCAAGATGGTGTTCTGAAATATATTAACCGATTATGTGTACCTAAAGTTGGAGATCTGAGAAATAAAGTTATGGAGGAAGCCCACAATACAAGATATTCTATACATCCGGGTAGTACCAAAATGTACAGAGACTTGCGAGAAATTTACTGGTGGAGTGGTATGAAACGAGAGGTAGCAGAATTTGTGTCTAAATGCATGACCTGTCAAAAAGTGAAAATTGAACATCAACGACCCGGAGGAGAGTTACATCCTTTAGAGATACCAGAGTGGAAGTGGGAACATATTACAATGGATTTCGTCTCGGGATTTCCAAAGTCTCAAAAGTCAAATGATAGCATATGGGTGATTGTAGACCGGTTGACTAAGTCAGCCCATTTCCTACCTATTAAGACCAAAGATCCATCAAAACTTGCAGAGATTTATATTAGAGAGATTATACGGCTTCATGGAGCACCAGTGTCGATAGTGTCAGATCGTGACACTCGGTTCGTGTCAAGATTTTGGGAGAGTTTACAAAAGGCGATGGGAACATCTTTACATTTCAGTACTGCATTTCATCCCCAGACCGATGGGCAATCCGAGAGAGTAATTCAGATTTTGGAGGATATGCTACGAGTATGTGTTATGGATTTTAAAGCTGATTGGGAAACTCATTTGCCGTTGATTGAATTTTCTTATAACAACAGCTTCCAAACTAGCATTGGAATGGCGCCTTATGAGGCATTATATGGAAGAAAGTGTAGATCGCCGGTGTGTTGGACAGAAGTTGGAGAAAAACAACTTTTGGGACCAGAGATAGTGCAAATCACTACTGACAAGATCCGACTGATTAAGCAGAGATTACAAACGGCTCAAAGTCGTTATAAAAGTTATGCGGATACGGGTAGAAGACCGTTGGAGTTCGAGGTGGGTGACTATGTGTTTTTGAAAGTATCACCTTCAAAAGGCATAGCACGTTTTGGTAAGCGAGGTAAGCTTAGTCCGAGATATGTTGGGCCGTATTTGATTCTTAATCGAGTTGGGCCATTAGCTTATCGGTTAGAGCTGCCACAAGAATTAGAGAATGTTCATAATGTGTTTCACGTATCGATGCTTCGACGTTATGTGCCGGATTCGAAACATGTTATCATTCCGGAACCGTTAGAGATTCGGGAAGATTTAACTTACGTGGAACATCCAGTGCAAATTCTTGATAGGAAGGATCAAGTATTGAGGACCAAAGTGATTCCCTTGGTGATGGTTCAATGGCGAAGCCATTCAGTGGAAGAGGCTACTTGGGAGCGGGAGGATGAGATCCGAGCCAAGTACCCGCATCTCTTCAATTCTTGAGGTAAGAGTAAGTTTGGGGACCAAACTCCCTTTTAGGGAGGGAGAAATGTAACACCCGTACCCGGGAAACGGGTAAATTACTGTGTTAATATGCATTAATTAATAAAATTAGTGTATAAAATGGATTAAGGAGAGGCTTGGACTCGCCCAAGTAAAAAGTGTTCAGAGAGGGACACTAGTTGGAAAAGTCCCCAGAGAGGTGGGACAGGTATTGAAATTTAACCCATTGAAGGGTAAATTGGTAATTTGCATTTTTAAGTGATGAAATGCATTTTTATGTGATTACATGGATATTTGCTAAGTTTTTTTCATATTACATGTTGATATGTGTTAGCATTGGTTTGGACACCCAAATAAGGGTATAAATGAAAAAGATGTAAAATTAGTAGGTGCGATAGCAATTTCACAAAATATGTGGGACTCACGTTGGGACCCATACGAAACTTAGACAAACACTTATTAAATAATTGTATAGTTGATGGAATGTTTGGGGATATCATAATAAGAACTTAAGAAATTTCGGGGGTGTAAACGGAAATAATGAGTATTGAGGTGAAGACACCTCATCTACACATGCAATATGTGTCAACACAGAGAGTTAATACTCTCAATCTGCTGGAATTAATCCAGAGAAAACAGAGAGAGCACCGAGAGAAGACGTAAAACGTCACCGACGCCGAATTCTCGCCGTTCCGTTGCCGTCGTTCGTCGGATTCACAAATCGAAGCCGTTTTCGGACTCGTGGAGGTGAGACGAACGTTTCTATACCCTTAATTTATGTTTACTTTGCTGGATTTTGGTAGTTCATATTTGACGGTGAGACGTCGTCTACCGAAATCTTGTAGGAATTCACTTGGGGTAGAAATTGAGCTTGGATTGGGAGTAATTCAGCACATGTTAGCTTGAATTTGGGGTATAATCTTGGTAGAGGTGAGTTTTCTAGCCTAAAAATGATTGTGTTTAAGGTGGTCAATGAATCCTTGTATAACTTTGGTTGTTGATATCATGTTTAGAAGTTACTATATTGGTGGATTGTGAATTTCATATCAATTTTGTGAAAACCATATGTTGGTGCATGTTTATATGCTTATATGTCTATGTGGTAGTCAATGAGCACCGGGAAAATGGTTCATTGTTGGGAGTAATAAGGGTGGTGAAGAGGAAGAATCCGAGAAATACGGAAGTCCAAGGAATAGAAGTGGCCACGGGACCAAGGGAGGTCTTCGGGTCTGAATGAATCATTAAACCGGTGACTCGGCGACTACAAATATGATTTATATGTTGATTGTTGCATTGCACATGTTAAACATTCAGTCATGCTTAGAATGCTCACTAAGCAAATTGCTTAAGAAAACCGTTTTCCTATTTCTGTTGTGGTACATAACAACCACCGCAGGTACGGAGCGATATCCGGAGAGAAGGTGACGCGCTCGAGAATGGGGAAGAGAGTTAGAGCTTGTAAATATGTTTTAAACTTATATTATAGTATAACTAGTGGGTTGAGGTTCTCAACTTGTGAATTAAAGTCTTGACTTATGGATGGGAGAGATGGGAGAGATGGGGGAGATTTGTGCCCCATGCTTGTAAATTACTTTTGAACTTGTACACAGATGTAAATTATGGTTTTACTTAAGTTGATGTTCATATTTGGACCCTAACTTGTATTTTGGAAAGTTTGGATGTGAATTTGAGAACCAATGTAAAATTCCTTTTGTTTTGCCCAAGTTGATGCAAGTTAATGGTTAGGACCATTTCGGCAAGTCCGGATGTGTCGTTAGTGTCTTGGACATGTTTCTTTAGTGTTTATAATGTTAGTTATGACTTTGAGTTGAATTCCAACAAGTTTTATAAACTTTGAGTGAGAATTGAGTTTTAAAGTTGAAAAGTTTGTTCTTGAACCAAATGAGATGAGTTCATGATTAACTTGATCCAATTGTGGGTATGATTCTATGATCCATGCTTAACTTGAGTTTAAACATGTTTAGAAATGTGTTGGAGTTGATTTCCCAAAGTTTCATAAGGTTTCTATGAGATTTGGTTGTGTTTTGGTAAGTTGAAACTTGTTTTGACAGCAAACAGAATTTGAGCAGCAGATTAATGAAGGGGATCGATCCGCCCTTTATGAAGGGATCGATCCGCCCTTTTTAGGGAGCATTCTGCGAGAATGTCAAGTAAATGGATCGATCCGCCCATAATGAAGGGATCGATCCGCCTTGTATTTTTTCCCCAGCATGTCCGTTTTTACGGAAACATGCATAACTTCTTCTAGGGAACTCGGTTTCGCGTGCCGTTTGTTGCGTTGGAACCGGAACTCAAAATTCTAACTTTTGGTATAAAAATTTTACATACTTTATAAATGACCATTTTGCCCTTGGGGCCTATTTTTGTAACAACAGAGTTGTTTAATGGGGTTAAACACATGTGTTTCTTAGTAATTCGAATATTTCTTTACAAATTAATGTAATTGGGAGCTTGTAGCATTGTTACACGTGTCCTAATCCGCACGAGGCGGGTTGGGGTGTGACATTCACCGAAGGTTTAACAGTGTACGTAATCTCTAAAATGATTAAACTTTCCTTTAAGTTCAATCCCAAATAGCAACTAAAATACTAATATAAGGTTTTATAATTTCATAAATTCTAAAACAGTGTGTCCATACCAGTAATATATTTATAGGAATTTTTTAACATTTATAAAATCCTCAAGCATTTAATGCTCATTTCTATAACGAACAAATAAATATTTTAAAGGTGATATAATTAAAATAAATAAATACCATCATCATAAAAGTATGACATTTTACAGAATAATATAAAATAATTTATAATGATTGAGCAAAATTTCAGAATGTCCAAAATAGCCTTTTTAAAAGTTTTGGGGCAACTATGTAATTATACTAGAATAAAGTGATTTTATAAAAAAAATCCAAAAACTGTAAAATAAATATTTCAGACTATAATAAACAGAATTACAAGTACCATGCTCGAAACCGTGACCAAATCCGATGTCGGTAGACCTCTATACGTCCGTTTAAAGTTTTAGGGGTGTAAATAAAATTTTCGGAAATAAAATCTGGGCAGAATGCACTGTTTGGACAGCCTACTATGTCCAACTTTGAAAGGTCATAACTCTCTCATTCCTTAACCTTTTTAAGTGATTCAAGAGCCTATCTTGTGTGAAATTTTGCATAGAATCCAAATCAAGAGTCGATTTTACCATATTCAAATCACAGAATGTTAAATGACCAATTTACCCTTTGTGCAAGAAAATCAAAAACTGTTTTAAGGGTAGTTGTATGGGCATTTTAGGAGTCTACCTTTAAAAATTCAGATCTTAAAATGGTTGGAGTAAAGAGAAACCTAATTTTTACTATTCTAGACCAAACCGGAGCATGATCATGAGTTTTTGTAAACCTAATTCAATTAATCAATTGACAACTTCAAAACTCATAAAAAGAAGTAAAACAATATAGAAGATAATGAAACACTATACAAAATAATGGGTATGATTTACTCACCAAAACAAGAGAAAGGAAATAATAGAACTTTTGGAGTTGAAAGTGCTTGAAAGCCCCAATCTTCATTCTCCTTCTTCTTCTTCTTGACCTTCTTCTTCTTCTTCTTGGATGTAGATTATGTGTGTGTAATATGAGTAGGGAGAAAGAGAGGTGGCTAGGGTTAGATTAAGTTTAAGAAACTAAAATACCAAAATAAATACTAATTCCCGTTTTTTAGTTTTAGGTCTCACAAAAAGGCTTTATATGGGCCCGAAACACATTCCCAAGTGCTTAAAACACTAGCCCAATGGGTATACATGACCCGGGTACTTAATTCCCATGTTAATTATATCACTAAATACATATAGGGCTCATAAACACTGCTAAAAAATAAAATGATACCTTATCATATTTTAAAATAGAATATTTTGCATTAGAAAAAATACGAGGTATTACACTGATGGAAGCAGTGACGAAGTGTATCACTGAATTCGTCTATAAAAGGGAGCCAACGAGAAGCAAAACGACATAACAACACACACTGTTAGGGAGAGAATAGTATAGGGAGGTTATCATGTGAGCACTTCATATTGTCCCTAGAAATAGGAAACTTTAGTTTTTCTTTGCCTTTTCTAGTTCTAGTAGTTGTAAAAATTTACTTTTATGTAATTGATGATTTCATGTTCAAAAAGTATGTAGCAAAACTTTGTGTACTGTATTTCTTAAATTTAAAATATTTGTTTTCTTGTACAATCTTAATTTGTCAATTTGTAGTAGTAAAATATTCCTATTAAAGTTTAAATTTAATATTTTTAGTCTAGTAGTACTTATAGTTGTCCCCTAAAATAGTTTGAAACCCCAAATTTTCAGTTTTTATAGCAATATTTTCATTCACTAGAAGACAGATTTTGCAAGTAAATGCCATATTTCTAAGCCACGCAGTTGTTATAATTACCTACTAAAGTCCCAAGCACACCATATCCATATCTCACTCCCAAATTAGATTAGAATTTTGTTTGACCTTATTTTTGTTCTTGGAATTCAACCACTGTGACCCCACAAGAATCCAAAGTTAAAGGTTTAGTATTTTATTATTAATTCAGTATTTCCATTTATGTATATTTTATTAGTCTAGTTGTACTAAACTTTGCTATTTTGCAGATTCCACCGGAGTATAAGGCGCGAAGCGCATCTCAGTCTTTCAGTGTGCTACCTGGTTTGACACCGGAGTATAAGGCGCGAAGCGCATCTCAGTCGATCAGATGATTCTTGGAAGACACCGGAGTATAAGGCGCGAAGCGCATCTCAATCTTTCAGCATGGTACCTGGTTTGACACCAGAGTATAAGGCGCGAAGCGCATCTCAGTCGATCAGATGATTCTTGGAAGACACCAGAGTATAAGGCGCGAAGCGCATCTCAGTCTTTCAACGTGCTACCTGGTTTGACACCGGAGTATAAGGCACGTAGCGCATCTCAGTCGATCAGATGATTATTGGAAGACACCGGAGTATAAGGTGCGTAGCGCATCTCAGTCGATTAGATGATTCTTAAAGAATGTCGAGGAATTAAGCATAGGAAGCGCATCTATGACTGTTATGACCTTCCCAGAATAGAATGCCATCATAAGTAGAATGTCATAGGGTGCATCTTTGATACTAAGAAAGAACAATATGTTGCTGAGACATTATATGGAGCACGAGATTGCTTGAGCACGTGCATCACGATAAGATAGGTGCATTCATCCGTATGACTATCTGCGCCTGTGTGTGTTTGACTCTTGCCTGAACTACGTCTTGGTCTGATTCCTATTGGTATACGTAGGCAGCTCACCGTTGAGCACGACCAGCGTGAACCATTGCCGCGCGCATGTTCTCTTTTTGCAACGCATTTTGTTTTTTCCTAAATCCGACAGTTTGGTCAAAGGCTTGTCTTCACACAAGCTTCGACATTCACTTGTGAAACGCGTTGCTCCACAAGCTCTGTCGAAGAGGGGCAAACTGTAGACACCCCAATTTTGACCAAACGTTGAATTTAGGAGAGCATCACCTCCACGTCCAATGATGATAAGGACCGAAAGATCCGAAGTATTCCAAGCTCTTCAGAAAGTTCTCCAAACGCAATAAAATTTCACAGGAAGAAGGAAATACCAGGTATTTAGGAGAATTCAGGGATAAAACATCATTTTTGGAAAAGATCTTCGAAAATAAGTTTCTTTAAGAAAAAGGAGGAAAGAAAAGACCTAAAAAGAGAAGTTCAACAAAAACCGACACACAACAGGATTTTGCGGCACTCAGTGAGTGCCGAACGGCATTCGGTGAGTGCCGAACGGCAGTCACAGAATGCCGTCCACCGAGTGCCGCCAACATTTTCTGACTGTCGTTTGCTTTTAGAGTCCGTATTTTGTGGTACAATACGTATATGTATGCGGATAAAAACAAAAAAACTAATAAAGTAAGGTTGACGAAAATGCGGCAATCAATAATTTGGCGCGACACTTACTGAGAGCCATGCGACAGTCATGGAATGCCGCCGTGGCTTTCACGGAGTGCCGCAGCGGCATCCACTGACTGCCGCAAGAGATTTTTGACTGCCGCCCTGTGCAGCAGTCTGTCTATTTTCAGGAAGTACGTATTGTACCACCAAATGAGACATTTACACCTGTCTTTTACTCCGAATTCACTGAAAATACTTAGTAATTTTGTCTATAAAAGAAGGAGGATCTTCCTTGGAAAGACACACAAGAAAAACACACAAGAAATCACTACCACTACAATAACACATATTTGAAAGAAATAGAGAATTTTGGAGGGCTTGAAGAAGAACTTGGAAGATCTTCAAAATATAGAAATTTGAGGATAGTCTTGGAGGTGACCCTCTAACCTTAGTTGTATTTTCTTTCTTTTTTTAGCTTCTAATCCTCAAGTCATTTAGTTTTTCTTGATTAAATTTTAGAGTTTTGTTAAGTAAACTTGGAAGTCCTTGCTTCCTAGTTCTTTGATCCTTCTTCTATTTTTTTGTTTATGTTTTTCTTTTGAGATTCTTGGAGATCTTCAATATCTCTCTTAAAAACTCTTGAGTTTGATGTTTTGAATCTCATGTAAGCTTATACTTCACATGGGAGTCAAAGTTTGATCACCACTTCATTTTATAAGCAAATAGATGGATCCAAGTCCATATTTATGATTTCGATCCTCTAGCTTGATGTTTCATGGAGTCTTTTCTATATTCCTTTTGAGACTCATGAGTATTAGTTATATCTCCATCTCCAATGACCATCAAATGGTAGGAGAAAGTAGTTTTGAGTCCAATGCCATCTCCATGGTTTGTATTCATTATCTTGAGATTTCATGAAGTCTATTCATACCTCATTTGAAACCTACAAATATAAAGGTCTTTAGCCTCCAATGACCATCAAATGGTAGGAGACAATGGTCTAGTTTAAGTCCAACTTCATGGTTTAATAGTTGGGGTTAACAAATAAAAGTTGAATTTGACAATGAAACAGTAGGTTCATAAACCGGTTTTGATCAAAGATTTTTAGTTCAAAATCTAACCATTAGAATCAAGTGAAACCGACGGGAAAGTGTCAATAACACAATGTTTTACCACTGTAATTTTTGTTTTGATGAAATTCCATGCCTAAGATGGTTTGGTCTCATGATCTCTCAGTTCAAAATTTCAGAACAGCAAGTCCATTTTGAAATTCATAAATCAGAATCTTAATAGAGTTTACGGGGTTTCTAATAATTGTTTCTAGGTACCTTAATGTGTTAGGAAGATCCCCTAAAAAGATCTAAGTGTTTCTCATCTTTTTGCTATTTTTAGAAAATCGTACAAGATCTCTGAACATAGAGTTGCAGATTCCTGAGTGATGTCTAGTGTTTTCCATATTCCCGGAGATCTAACCGTTCAAATCTTGATTTTCTTTTTGGGTTATACACTAGACTCACAGAGTCATATTATATCCAAAAATCATTAAGATCCAATCGTTGGAAGTATGGTTTTTCCATTTTTTAAGATCTGGTCTGCTCTCTGTAATTCATAAAAAATCTGCTACTATTTTTGTCTAATCTTATTTATTTCAACTCAAATGGTCTCCTAATGTCTTGGGACCCAAATCATACTTTGAATAATGATAATTTAGCTTAAATCCAGAGGCTAAGTGACCCAAATTAGTGAATAAATCCATGTCTTATTCTTGTTCACATTCATCCATTCATGTACATTAAAACTTATGATTAGAACTAGTTATTTGAATAAAGTTGGATTTCATGCTTGATAGATCTAAGCTAGGGAATCAGGATTGATTGTTTGATATCATATAATTATGTGAAGCATGTGGACTAATCTTTGTTTTGTAGCGCTATCAAGGTACGACTTCTTGAATTCCTTTTGAGTTTATTGTAATTTCTTGATTTTATCGATTTTTCAATCTCATGCGCGACACCGTAGAATTAGGATTTGCCTTATGTGAATACATGTGATTAGAGACTCTTTTAGGATTTTCTTTTGTTTGTATGCATTGCACGTTTAATATCGCTGCTAGATCCCGGGTAAGTTCTTTTGTTCCCTATTGCACATCGTATTGCTTGCTACTTGGAATATGTGGTTTTTTGAATGATATTTTATCAATTGCAATTTTACACCCTTTTAGACATGCTTTTGTAATGTATATCTATACGTATGTATTAGTTGAGGGCACATTTAAATTAACAATTCAATTAAAAGGTTGTTGAATAGAGGCCTATCGCTAGATAGGATGAGAAGGGGTGTTTTAGTCCGATGGGCTCCTTCCTTTCTCATTCCATAATCCCCGGACCTAGTTTAATCTTTGGTTTCGCAAAAGACCAGCTGCTTTAAAATGGTTTCTTAATTTTTCTTAAAAAAAATTAAGTGGCGACTCGTTTGTTTTGAATTCAAAATTTAAAAGAATTTTGAAAAAAAAGCTGTGGGTAAGAAAACTGCGATATCCACAATCTGGCGACTCTGTTGGGGATCGAACCCAGAATCTCTGGTTTCGCAGACCAGAATTTCTGATTTTGGGTTCACTCGAAGATTAGACTTGAAAGCGTCCTTTTAATTGAATTAATTAATCTTTGTGTGCCTGTTGCACTGCACTTGCATGTCTCTCCAGTCGATTGCACGAAACTATGACCTTGGAGGCTCGGGGCAACCCGGTCGGTTAAGCCATCATGGGACCATATGATCACCCTTGATCTCGTACCATGTATTGGTATATGAAGCATCCTATCGGGTGTGTGTCAAGGGTCCCTTATTTGACCAAAACCCAGCCTTTGCATGGTAGTTTCCATAGAACCTTTCAATCTTAGGAAATTAATTCTTGATTAGGATTATGTGCTAGGGAGTTTTGTATGCCCGGAAGGGATTACTTGAGATGATGACGATGCTTGCTTGATATAGGACGTACAATCTCTTAATCACTTTTAGCAATTACTCATCATGTCCCATGACATTTGGGGAACATGTTGAACCTTGATTATAAGATTACATCTCTTATATCCTGTTAGCTAAGCACCATTGACCTTGTATGTATCTAAATTCATGAAAAATACGGTAATGATCTGATCGTGTGATCCATCTACCCCAGGGAATTTTAAATACATCTTTAAAAATAAATAGATCTTGATTCTAAAACATTTAACCGCTCTTTCAAAAATCTTTAGAGTTCGCTTTTGACTAAAATTCCAAGTCAACCTTTGTTAAGGTATATTTGTACATCCTCATTCTTGAAGAACCCAAAAATCAAGGGAATTATTTTTAAAAGAAATGCTTTTCAAATGAACTTCAAAGTAGAATTTTAATCTAATCACCTTTATTGAGAAGTATTTTCAGATCCTCTTTTAATAAAAGATTCAAAATTCTTGAGAATTGTTTTTGAAAGATCTCATCGTTCTAAAGAAATGCTTTTCAAATGAATTTTGAATTTTTTTTAAAAAAAACCTGACCTTTGAATGGGTAGTGGGGATCACAATGAAAGGAGAAATTATTGCACTTGACATGGGTGAGGATTTTATGTGCTTATGTGTTTACCTGTTAGGATTAGAATTTTCCTTTGCTTTGGCATATAGAGTAGGCACACACACACTTGCATTTCATTCGTGTGCTATGTGTGCAGTGCATGCATCAAATCATAAGAGCATGTACATTTTGCACTCTCACCAATCGATACCATTACATACGTGTAGCATACAAACTCACAACATCTTCTTACCAATTAAGATCAAAGTCCCTCAAAAATCCCTTACTATTCAATTCTGCATGCGGACCTTTTTTCCTATCAGTTTTTTTTAAGAAAGAGTGGAACAACCAGAGCCCCTAGTAAGGACACTTCTAATCTTCTTGGGTTTATCTCTCTTACTTAGAGGAGATCATGGACCATCATGTCGAGATAGACCCACCAATGGCCCACAGAGCTTTGGAGGAGAAAGTGAGCAAACTGCAAGTCGTTGTTGAACAACAAGATTCTAGGGTAAAGCAATTGGAGGGGGTCATGCTTGAGTTCATTCAATTATTGAAAGATCAAATGGGCCCTGATGAGGAAAAGACGGATCAGAGAATAACAGATTGCTTAAAGAAGCACCACCAAGCATGTCTGAACCCACCTGTGCACCGAAGCCCATGTCCAAACCCAACCTATCACCAAAATCCATACCCAAGCTCAACCATTCACCAAAGCCCACATCCAGGCCCAATCCCAACTAACCAAAGAGCTATTCCAAGTCCACATCTCAGCCCAAAAACTAACTCAAGCTCAAAATCAAACCAAGCCCGCAAGCCGAGAATCTTCACCAACCTTGGCATGCCATTGTCCATGGCCCTTGGTCACCTTGTCAAGAATGGTCACCTCAACCCCCTGAACCCAAAGCCACTACCAAATCCCTTACCTCGCAAATGTGACCTGTCTTTGTACTGTGCCTACCACCAGACCCCTGGCCATACAACTAACTATTGCATGAAACTCCGCCATGATATCCAAGATCTCATTGAGCATAAGATCATTACTCATTTGTTGAACCCACCGAGTGGCATCTGGCATGACCTACAATCTTTTCAATCACAGTCATCGTTGAATACTCTCAAGGGATTCGTTGCCCCTATGAGTGCGCAACAACCAACTGTCCTCGACCCAATCAACAGAATCAAAAAAGACATTGACAATACTCAGTATGAGTCAGAGAAGGGCCATTCGACTAAAAAATGGGCCATAAGGGCAGATGATGTTCCTACAAAGATACAGAAGGGGAATGATGAACCTGAGGAAGATTCTAGTGAGGTAATAGTGTTTAGAAATGCTACTGCTGAATCAAATGTGGATGCTCTTGGGGACCCAATAAATTAAAAATTATCTGTGACACTCTAATTGAGACCAAGTCAAGTCTGGTAGTCGAGTTATGTTAGGTTGTAGTCAAAAGTCAAGTCCAGTCGAGTCTTCTGGTCAGTCTATTATCAAGTTTGTTTGCAAGTCTTTGTCGGATTTATCGAGTTGAGTGATGTAATCCTCTGTAATACCCGCTATTTTTAAATATTTATTTTCCAAGATGAATAAGTGTTTTTATGTTGTTATTATAATATTTAGTATTTATAGAACTTGATTATAAATTTTTAGAATTTTTAGAAACAAAAATTTAGCAGATTTGTGAATATCTGGTATATTTGGACCAGTTATGATTTTATTGCTCATCCAACCAAACATGGCCCTAAGGAAATAATTATCCTTTGATCCTTTAACTCTTGGTAATTGCAAGGTGAGGTCCCTCCTTGGTTCCTATATATATGGGACCATTCCATTACATTTATCCTTAGACTTATGAGGTTGAGAAGTTATCCTAATGCACACACAAACACCAAGAACACCAATAACACACACACAAACACCAAGAACACCAAGAACACACACACAAATACCAAGAACACCAAGAACACACCTAGTACACCAAGAACACCAAGAACACACCTAGTACACCAAGAACACCAAGAACACACATAGTACACCAAGAACACCAAGAACGCTATTTGAAGCCGGAATTTTATATTCGAAGATTCTTCGGGTTTTCTCGGCATTATTATTCTGCGAATTTAGGTGAGTCTCCAACTCACTCAGCTATTTATATTACACTTTGTTATGAACACATGATTATGATTATGATTATGATTTATATTAATTATATGATGCTTATACGTATTATATTACGTATTTAGATAAATACAGCATAAATACGATAAACTGGCATTTTCAAATACGACTGGAATCGAGATGGATTCTTAATGAGGATCGAAAACTCTTAACTTCCAACATGAATACTTATTTATTTAATCTCACAGAACTTTTATAAATTCGGTTATGGACGTACAAAACTGGAAAATGACCAAAATACCCTTGTGATCTATTTTCACTTAAATCGATTGAAATCAAGATATTTTCTTAACGGGGATCGAAAACTCTTAACTTACAACATGAATACTTATTTATTTGATCTCACGTAACTTTTATGTTTTCGGATCCTGACTTATAAACTGGAAAATGACCAAAATACCCCTGTGCCCTCTTTTTACTAGAATCATACACGATGTCTAATATTTCATTCTAGTTCTGGTTTGAATGTTGCTATGTGTAAAACCCTGTATTTTCCTTGTTTTTTTTATATATCCTTTTGATACATGTTGAGATAATAATGAGATTGAAAAGCCGACGTGCATAGTAGTGGGTCTGTCGACCACAATGGTCGATACTATTTATGATTGGTACGTATAAATGCGGTCACGAAGACCGTAACATATGGGGCGAGTGGGCCAGAGTAACATATGGGGCGAGTGGGCCAGAGAATATATGGGGCGAGTGGGCCAGAGTAACATATGGGGCGAGTTGGCCAGAGAATATATTGGGCGAGTTGGCCAGAGTAACATATTGGGCGAGTTGGCTAGAGTAACATATTGGGCGAGTTGGCCAGAGTAACATATTGGGTGAGTTGGCCAGAGTAAAGTATTGGGCGAGTTGGCCAGAGTAAAGTATTGGGCGTGTTGGCCAGGATATATCAGGGGCGTGTTGGCCAAAGTATATCGGGGCGTTTGGCTAGATTATATGGGACTGCGTGTCAAGAGTGAACAGACCGTAGGTATGGGACTACGTGTCTGATTAATGTGGACCCAAGAGTCTATGTTATGTATTGGGAGATTTGGGACGATGTCCGTTGTTAGATATTGGGTTGGTGCATACATGCATACGAACGATGAGATGATCCTTTTTATTGATGTTGTTATATGCTACATATCTGTAGATACTCTGTTAGTATTTGCATTCACTCGGCTTTCGTAGCTGACGGCGTTTTATGTCGCTGGATATTCGACGTCCAGCTGGCCAGGGTTATGAGTATGTAGGTGATGCATACATGGACAAGGGCCACGAGGATGGAGCCTACGATGATGGAGACTATGCCGGTGCTGAATACTACGCAAGCTGAAGGCTGGAAGTTGTGCCGTAGTTAGCTCGTGTTTATGTTTAGAGACTTCTGAAATAGTTACGTTTATTATCGGCGTATGTTGCCGTAATACTTTATTTATACTTCTGCAATACTTATGGGTTGTAATAGTTAGTATTTAACTTTGGTTTTATATATCGAACTTAGAACTTCCAAATACGTGGTTTGAATCATTTCTTTGATGGGTCGACTTTGGTCGTGGACAATGTGGTGACTTTCAACTGTCATGGCCTACGGGTCCAAAAAGGAATTTATTTTCTCTATTTTTGCTACTGCGGGGCGTGACAGGATTTTTGGTATCAGAGCCTAGGTTTAGTAGTCGCGTTCACCAATTGTCCAACATTTCTTGAGTTGAACCTAAGATTCCTTGAGATAAGGGTTGACTCTAAGTTTGTGTTTTAGAGATCGTCCCTATGGAATTCTCCGTGCTATTAATGTGATACTAGTTATAGCTACTATTATGTTTAGTTGCGAATTATTTTCTATAACTATTACGTATAATTTCGAAATTATTTTCTTTGACTATTTTTGGGTTGACGACTAACCGAGAGATGTCTATTTAGGTACCCAACCTTACTGCATCGATGGCAGGAATGTCTACTCGGAATCATCCCGCTCAGATTGAGGACGTCCCCCAAGCACCCCAAGCTGCTGATCCGACTGGACTGTTCAAAGTCTTTGTGCGTAGGATGGAACGGATCAACAATCCTAACATGCACATCGGAAATAATCATGGACCACCCCCGCGGCCAGTTAAAGATAGAATAGTGGAGCGTTTTTGTCACTTTCGTCCGGAGAAGTTTGACGGGAATACTGAGCCGTGGCAGGCAGAACAGTGGCTCCGAGAGATGGAAGCAATCTTTGACACCCTGGGATGTAATGAGATCGAGAATCGTCGACTGGCGGCATTCCAATTAACTTATGCGGCTGCCGATTGGTGGGAATCGGAGAAGGCGACTGTAGGAGAGGAAGCGGCCAGAAGGATGGCCTGGATCACATTTAAAGGGCTCTTTCTTGAGAACTACTTTCCTTAGACCGAGAGGAACTGGAAGGAGAGAGAATTCATCGAACTAAGGCAAGGGAACCTTACCGTGAGGGAATATATGGTGCAGTTTGAACGATTATCCCGTTTTGCTCTTCATATGATCGATACTCCAGAGAAGAAGAATAGGCAGTATTACCAGGGCCTCTCACTGCCACTACAACGGATGACTCTGAATCATCAGGGTCAAACCTTCAAGGCCATGGTAGGAATGGCAGTCGGTCATGAGGATATTAATGGACGGGAGCAAGGACGTTTTGGGAATCGGCTACCACCCAGAGGTAACCAAGGACCTAGATCTCCGATGCGATTCTAAGGGAACAAGCGTAGCTGGAATGGAGAGAGAAGGCCACAACCGGCGTTTCCCCAGAATCGTTATGCTATGAACCCAGCTCCTCCTCCACAAGGACTTCCTGTTGTTACTGGAGGCAACACTGGTGGATGCCTTAATTGCGGAAAGCCAGGTCATTTGGCTAAGGACTGCCGAGCTTCCAAGAATTACAACAGGGTGAGCATTCTCTGTTACAACTGCAACAAGCATGGCCACATCAGTAAGGATTGCAGAGCACCCCATAGGGCATACAACAGACCAGTTGCTCAGGGCCAAGTTGGACAGGCTCGCATGAATGCTATTCTTCCAGAGAATGCGGGATTTGATGAGACTGAATAGCAGAACATGGAAGGTACTCTTACTTTATTCAGCACTCGAGTTAAAGTTCTATTTGATACTGGTGCTTCGAATTCGTTTGTTGCTATCGGAATTGTTAAACTTTTGGGTTTAGTACCCCAGGCGCTTGATGTAGCCCTGAATGCGATATCACCTTTGGGAGTAATCGTAAAATTAGGGAAAGTGTGCAAGGACTGTACTTTAACCCTCGAGGATAGAATTCTTCCCGCAGATCTAATCGTTTTGTCAATGAGGGAATTTGACATCATCTTAGGATTTGATTGGCTCACGAAGTATTGTGCCAAGTTGGACTGTGTCAATAGGATGATTACCTTTTTGGTACCAGGAAGTCAGTCTTTTGATTTTCAATGCAACCCCTCTAGCGATGCTTTTCTCACTAGCCGTCTAGCAGCTATCGAGAGCTCGAGTTCGGAACTCACTGTTGCACAGATTCCTGTAATACGAGACTTTGAGGATGTGTTTTAGAGTATTATTAGACTGCCACCTAAGCGGGAGATTGATTTCTGTATCGAGTTAGTGCCTGGCACTTCACCGAAATCGAAGGCTCCTTATCGGATGGCACCGACGAAGATGCAAGAATTGAAGAAGCAAGTGCAAGAGCTAGAAGATCTCAAGTTCGTTCGACCCAACACGTCACCTTGGGGAGCGCCGGTGTTATTTGTTAAGAAGAAGGACGGAACTCAGCGACTTTGTATCGACTATAGGGAGCTCAACAAGGTCACGATTAAGAATAAGTACCCACTCCCTAGAATCGATGATCTGTTTGATCAGTTGCAAGGAGCGACGACTTTCTCGAAGATCGACCTATGATCCGGATATCACCAATTATTGGTTCAACCTGAGGATATTTCAAAGACTTCTTTCAGGACGAGGTATGGGCATTATGAATTCTTGGTTATGTCTTTTGGATTAACCAATGCCCCAGCGGTATTCATGGACCTAATGAATAGAGTATTTAGGCCCTACTTGGACCAGTTCATTATCGTGTTCATAGACGATATTCCGATCTACTCCAAGACCAAGGAGGAACATGAGGGACATGTAAGGATCGCACTACAGACCCTTCGAGATAACCAACTGTATGCGAAGTTCAGTAAGTGCGAGTTTTGGCTGAAGGAAGTCAAGTTCCTAGGACATGTTGTCTCACGAGATGGAATAGCAGTAGACTCGTCAAAGACAGATGCAGTTCTGGATTGGAATATACCAACCACTGCAACGGAAGTCAGAAGTTTTCTTGGTCTAGCTGGATACTATCGGAGATTTGTGGAAGGATTCTCCAAGATCGCAGCTCCTCTTACCGGACTAACGAAAAAGGATTTGAAGTTTGAATGGGGTAACAAGCATGAACGAGCATTCCAAGAATTGAAGGAGAGATTGACTACAGCGCCAGTGCTTGCGATACCTAAGAGCGGTGAGCAGTTCACCATTTATAGCGACGCATCACACCAAGGACTCGGATGTGTTCTGATGCAAGATGGAAAGGTTATTGCATACGGATCACGGCAATTGAAGCCTCACGAGTTGAATTATCCAACGCATGACCTCGAACTAGCCGCGATTGTTTTTGTTCTCAAGATTTGGAGGCATTATCTCTACGGCGAGAAGTTCGATCTGTTCTCAGATCACAAAAGCCTGAGATACTTGTTCTCTCAAAAGGAGTTGAACATGAGGCAACGACGTTGGATGGAATTATTGAAAGACTATGATTTCATATTGCAGTATCACCCTGGGAAAGCAAACGTAGTAGTCGATGCTTTAAGTCGGAAACCCAAGAGGATAATAGTAGCTTATCTTATGATCAAAGAATGGCAAGCATTGGGAACTTTGGCTGAATTCGGTATTCAAGCCTCAGATTCAGGTGAAGGACGACACTTTGGATGTTTGGTAGTACAACCGACACTCATCAGTCGTATCCTTGAAGCACAGAGGAAGAACGAAGGACTTCAAGAGTGGTTCGCGAGCAATGCAGTGAAGGAGCCAGAGAATTGGAGTATTGGTTCAGATGGAGCGCTCAGATGCAGAGGCAGACTTTGTGTGCCAGATGAAGATAATCTTAGAAAAGACATAATGGACGAAGCGCACAAGTCGCGAATGACTATCCACCCAGGAGGCACAAAGATGTACAAAGATTTGAAGAGAAACTTCTGGTGGGAAGGAATGAAACGAGAAGTTGCAGAACACGTGTCTCAATGTCTCACGTGCAAGCAAGTGAAGGCGGAACATCAAAAGCCTTCAGGACTTCTACAACCATTACCAATTCCCGGATGGAAGTGGGAACATATAACTATGGATTTCGTGGTAGGTTTGCTAAGGTCTCAGCAAAACCACGATGCTATTTGGGTAGTTGTGGATCGACTTACCAAATCAGCGCATTTCATAGCTTATAGTATGTCGTATCCAGTCGAACGTTTGAGTCGGATGTACATACAACAAGTTGTGCGACTACACGGTGTACCTGTATCAATCGTATCAGACCGTGATTCAAGATTCACTGCAGAGTTTTGGAAAAGTCTACAGACAGCATTGGGGACTTCGTTAAACTTGAGCACTGCCTTTCATCCACAGACTGATGGGCAGACTGAACGAGTTAACCAAGTGATGGAGGACATGCTTCGAGCGTGTGTTATTGATTTTGAGAGCTCATGAATAACAGTCACCACTCGAGCATAGGAATGGCACCCTTTGAGGCATTATACGGAAGACCGTGCCGATCACCTTTGTGTTGGGCAGAGGTTGGAGACAATCAACTGCTTGGACCTGAATTAGTTCGAGAAACTAACGAGAAGATCCAGATCGTGAAAGAAAGGATGCGAACGGCGCAGAGTAGACACAAGAGTTATGCAGATAAACGTCGCAGGAGTTTGAAATTCAGTGTTGGAGATCATGTGCTACTCAAGGTATCTCCGGTGCGAGAAATTGTCAGATTTGGGCAGAAGAGAGGAAAGCTAGCACCGCGTTTCATTGGACCATTTGAGATCCTTGAACGTGTAGGAAAAGTTGCCTACCGACTCGCGTTACCGCCTAAGATGTCAGGAGTACACAACGTGTTTCATGTTAACATGTTAAGAAAGTGTGCTCACAATCCGAGTCATGAGATCAACTTTGAGGACATTGAGGTTAACGATAATGTGTCATTTCATGAAGGACCAGTGCAAATTATGGATTGGGGAATTAAGAAGCTGAGAAGTAAGGAAATTCCGTTGGTGAAGATCCAGTGGAAGTTTCACGACGAAGGAGAAGCATCATGGGAGCTAGAGTCAGAGATGCGTGAGAAGTACCCGGAGTTGTTCAACGATGCTTAGTTCGGATTTCGTGGACGAAATCTTCAGTTAGTGGGGGATGATGTAATACCCGCTATTTTTAAATATTTATTTCCCAAGATGAATAAGTGTTTTTATGTTGTTATTATAATATTCAGTATTTATAGAACTCGATTATAAATTTTCAGAATTTTTAGAAACAAAAATTTAGCAGATTTGTGAATATCTGGTATATTTGGACCAGTTATGATTTTATTGCTCATCCAACCAAACATGGCCCTAAGGAAATAATTATCCTTTGATCCTTTAACTCTTGGTAATTGCAAGGTGAGGTCCCTCCTTGGTTCCTATATATATGGGACCATTCCATTACATTTATCCTTAGACTTATGAGGTTGAGAAGTTATCCTAATGCACACACAAACACCAAGAATACCAAGAACACACACACAAACACCAAGAACACCAAGAACACACCTAGTACACCAAGAACACCGAGAACACACCTAGTACACCAAGAACACCAAGAACACACATAGTACACCAAGAACACCAAGAACGCTATTTGAAGCCGGAATTTTATATTCGAAGATTCTTCGGGTTTTCTCGGCATTATTATTCTGCGAATTTAGGTGAGTCTCCAACTCACTCAGCTATTTATATTACACTTTGTTATGAACACATGATTATGATTATGATTATGATTTATATTAATTATGTGATGTTTATACGTATTATATTACGTATTTAGATAAATACAGCATAAATACGATAAACTGGCATTTTCAAATACGACTGGAATCGAGATGGATTCTTAATGAGGATCGAAAACTCTTAACTTCCAACATGAATACTTATTTATTTAATCTCACGGAACTTTTATAAATTCGGTTATGGACGTACAAAACTGGAAAATGACCAAAATACCCTTGTGATCTATTTTCACTTAAATCGACTGAAATCAAGATATTTTCTTAACGGGGATCGAAAACTCTTAACTTACAACATGAATACTTATTTATTTGATCTCACGTAACTTTTATGTTTTCGGATCCTGACTTATAAACTGGAAAATGACCAAAATACCCCTGTGCCCTATTTTTACTAGAATCATACACGATGTCTAATATTTCATTCTAGTTCTGGTTTGAATGTTGCTATGTGTAAAACCCTGTATTTTCCTTGTTTTTTTTATATATCCTTTTGATATATGTTGAGATAATAATGAGATTGAAAAACTGACGTGCATAGTAGTGGGTCTGTCGACCACAATGGTCGATACTATTTATGATTGGTACGTATAAATGCGGTCACGAAGACCGTAACATATGGGGCGAGTGGGCCAGAGTAACATATGGGGATAGTGGGCCAGAGAATATATGGGGCGAGTGGGCCAGAGTAACATATGGGGCAAGTTGGCCAGAGAATATTTTGGGCGAGTTGGCTAGAGTAACATATTGGGCGAGTTGGCCAGAGTAACATATTGGGCGAGTTGGCCAGAGTAAAGTATTGGGCGTGTTGGCCAGGATATATCAGGGGCGTGTTGGCCAAAGTATATCAGGGCGTTTGGCTAGATTATATGGGACTGTGTGTCAAGAGTGAACAGACCGTAGGTATGGGACTACGTGTCTGATTAATGTGGACCCAAGAGTCTATGTTATGTATTGGGAGATTTGGGACGATGTCCGTTGTTAGATATTGGGTTGGTGCATACATGCATACGAACGATGAGATGATCCTTTTTATTGATGTTGTTATATGCTACATATCTGTAGATACTCTGTTAGTATTTGCATTCACTCGGCTTTCGTAGCTGACGGCGTTTTATGCCGCTGGATATTCGACGTCCAGCTGGCCAGGGTTATGAGTATGTAGGTGATGCATACATGGACAAGGGCCACGAGGATGGAGCCTACGACGATGGAGACTATGCCGGTGCTGAATACTACGCAAGCTGAAGGCTGGAAGTTGTGCCGTAGTTAGCTCGTGTTTATGTTTAGAGACTTCTGAAATAGTTACGTTTATTATCGGCGTATGTTGCCGTAATACTTTATTTATACTTCTGCAATACTTATGGGTTGTAATAGTTAGTATTTAACTTTGGTTTTATATATCGAACTTAGAACTTCCAAATGCGTGGTTTGAATCATTTCTCTGATGGGTCGACTTTGGTCGTGGACAATGTGGTGACTTTCAACTGTCATGGCCTACGGGTCCAAAAAGGAATTTATTTTCTCTATTTTTGCTACTGCGGGGCGTGACATCCTCCATCCCTACTAGTTGAATAAAATCTCATTTTTTCTTGATTCAGTGTGATAAGTCATGAATGTATGGATCATTAAGCCCTAAAAAAAAAAAAAAGAAGAAGAAGAAAAATGTCACTTTTTCAAACGATCATGGAAAATACTTTGTTAATAAATCTTTGCATTGAAAAGGATCCCCAAGTGATCAAAGCAAATTTTGTGCCAAATCCAAAGAGGAGTAGAGAATTGGTTAGATACTTTAAGAATTCAAAGATGCTCTTACTCAATCTTGAAAAGATGAACTTGGAACTTGAAGCTTGCTCACCATCCCCTTCTCTCAAATACCAAGCCTAAAAGATGAGCCCAACCAGTCTAAAGTCATAAACTTGGTCCTTGATGGTAGCCAGACATTTTAAATGAACTTCTTATTCCAAAAAAATAAAAGAAGAAAAAGAAAAAAGAAGAAAGAGCTCGATAGGATGAAAACCCGGAAGGGCGCCTAGGCAAAAGTTAGAGCACAAAAAAGAAAAAGAAAAAGAAGAAAGAGCTCGCTAGGATGAAAACCCGGAAGGGCGCCTAGGAAAAAGTTAGAGCACAAATAAGATGCGTGTTGATTTCAAAAATCCTAATCCTAGCCAGTCAAAATCATGGAAAGAATAAGAGATAGAAAGGTAGAGAAAAGAAAGGAAAGAGAAAACAAAAGGCAGAGAATAGATAAGATTGAGAATTCTTGAGCACTTCAAAGTAGATTATTAGCACATGATTTACCTCAAGGCTTGGTGTTGTTCTAAACAGAGAAAATAAATTAAAAATAAAAAGAGAGACTTATCAGCTTCAAAATTTCCGTGAGAGGCTCAAATGCTAAGTGAGCCTAAAACAATGCAGAGATATCTTTGAAAAAAATAAAGATTTGAAGGACTGATATTACTTTGTGAATATGATAGAGTATGAATAAAACATGATGAGAGTTGTAAAAGATTAACTGGCTAGTGAAAAGGTTGAAGAATCAACTGTCAAATAAAAAAAGAAGAAAAGAAAAGAGAAAAGAGAATAAAGGAAAAAGTAGTTCATCATGATACACAAGGGCTACCACAAGTAACATGCACTCCCTAGGCCTAAATGGCAACATGGCTCGAAAAGCCCACCAATTCTTGAAGCCTAATTCTGTCAAGACCTCTAGAGTACTTGAACTACGCTCGACCTGATTCCCACTCGGGGATACATAGGCAACCTATCTGGTTCGGTCACCACCATCGTCATAATATGGTGTGCTCTTTCAGGCCTTGGCCATATTACCTTGGACCTGATTCCTATTCGGGGATAAGTTGAATCCTTTGCACATATGCTTGTTATCTTTTAAAACCAGGAGCAAACTTGTATTTGCCTAGGACCACATATGTATTGCCAAACTAGGGGCAAACAGAGTTTGCCAATCAGCATTAGGACTTCACCCTTCAGCCCATCAGATTCATGATGATTACCTCTAGACTGGGAGAAAATGCATTGCAAGCATCCTGTACCAACATGTTCTCAAGGCCCTTGGGATGAGCCTATTTTCCCTTAAGACTAGGGGGGAAACTTCGTTTGCTGAAAGCCCCATTTTACCCTAGAAGCGAGCCCCAAGTCTCTTTCAAACTAGGGGCAAACTCTGTTTGCCAAATGCAAGTTCTCAAGTCACCAAGTCTGTTTTGAAATGCTTTGAAATGGAGTGTCTTTTATCTATAAGCTAAAGCACTAATTTGAAGCATACTCTAGATAGGCAAAGAATTCAATAAAGGGAAAGTTTTCAAAATTTTGATTTATCAGCAAAGTACTACCATTTGTAAGATAATGAATAAACGAAAGGTGAGATGATACATTATTCACGATGAAAGCACATTGATTCATAATGAATGTAGAATTTCCGTCAGTCATCTTGAGTAATTGGCTTTGTCAGGTCTGTCCTCCTTTGATGAGTCAATAATAGTCTCAAATGTGTGGGTTTAAGATGATGAATAAAGATTTGAAAAGTCTCCATAAGCATCCCACGAGCGATGCAAGCAGGAGTTTTAAACACTATCACAACACAATGAAATATGAGAATGGTCCAAGACTAGGGGCAAAGGTGACTTCCCTCTTTTGACACAATCATTACGTTTCTTCCAAATGGTCTGCAAGTGCAAAAAATCATGCTTTCAAGAGACTACTAAGACAACATAGATCCCGTTAGCTCCGTTCAAATTCTTTGAGTCCGAAGACTCCCCGTTTTGTAAAATCAATTCTTTGAGTCCGTGGACTCCCTGTTTTTGTAAAATCAATTCTTCAAGTCCGAAGACTCCCCGTTTTGTAAAATCAATTCTTTGAGTCCGTGGACTCCCTGTTTTTGTAAAATCAATTCTTTAAGTCCGAGAACTATCCATTTTTGTAAAATCATTTCTTTGAGTCTGAGGACTACCCATTTTTATAAAACCATTTCTTCGAGTCCGAGGACTACCCATTAAAAAAAAAAACTAATTCTTTGAGTCTGTGTGACTCCATTTGTATAAAAGTAAAGTTTGTTGGGTATGTATGACTCCGTTTGTGTAAAAAAAAGTGAATTTGTTGAGTTCGTGTATATATGAATTTTTGAGTCCGTGTAACTTCGTTTGAATAACGAAATGAAATTTTTAGTCCGCGTGACTCCGTCTTTGTGAAATATGAAATTTTGAGTCCGCATGACTCCGTTTGCGTAAAATGTGAATTTGTTGAGTCCGTGTGACTCCGTTTGTGAAAAATGTGAATTTGTTGGGTCCGTGGGACTCCATTTATGTAAAATACTGAGTTCTTGAGTCCGTGTGACTCCGTTTTTTTTTATAAAAAAAATGTGAATTTTGTAGTCTGTAGGATTTCGTGTTTATAGAATGTGAATTTTTGAGTCTGTATGAATCCGTGTTTGAGAAGTGTGAAAATTTTCAAGATCATATGACTCTCCTTTGTAAAATGTGAATTAGTGCGACTCCCCGTTGGAAATAGGAATTGTTTCAAGTTGAATCAACTCTGAACTCTGGATTTTGAGAAATTGAATTTGTTTGAGTCTAATTGACTCCTGATTCATGAGTTTGAACTAAATTGAGTCTGATTGACTCCCAATTTTTGTGAAGCAGAATTTTTTTGAGTTTTATCAACTCCTAATTTTGTGAAACTAAAATTCTTTGAGTCTGATTGACTCCAATTTTGTGAAACAGGAATTCTTTGAGTTTGGTTGACTTTTGAACTGGTGTAATAGAGATTATTTAAGTCTGATTGAATTTCAATTTTAGAATATGGAACTGAAATGAGTCTGATTGACTCCAGATTTTGAAAATTTGAATTGAATTGAGTCTGATTGACTCCTAATTCTAGAAAAATTCATTTGAGTCTGATTTGACTCCAGATTTTAGAATTTTTGAATCGAATTGAGTCTGTTTTTTATTTAAAATTCTTTGAGTCTGATCGACTCCCAATTTAGATTTGAATCTGATTGACTCTCGGTGTTGTGAAATAGAATCCGATTCGAGGGCAATTGACTTCTGTTCTAGAAATTTGAAATTATTTTGAGTCTGTTTGACTCCGATTTTGAAATTAGAAATTCTTTTGAGTATGATTGACTCATGATTTGGAATTGGGAATTCTTTTGAGTCTGATTGGCTCATGTTTTTGGAAATTAGAAACTCTTTTGAGTCTGGTTGGCTCATGTTTTTGGAAATTAGAAATTCTTTTGAATCTGAATGGCTCATGTTTTTGAAATTCTTTTGAGTATGGTTAACTCCCAATCTTGTGAAATAGAAATTCTTTAAGTTCGATTGACTCCCATTTTTGTAAAAATTCTTTTGTGAAATATGAAATTCTTTAAGTCCAGTTTTATGAATTTAAATTTCTTTGAGTCCGATTGACTCCTGGTTTTGTCCGATTTTGCGAAATAAGAAATTGAATCAAGTCTGATTGACTCATGATTTAGGATTTGAATTTGAATTTGTCTAGTCAAATTGACTCCGGACTTGGTGAAATTGAATTTGTTTGAGTCTGGCTGATTCCTGATTTCATAAATGAATTAAGACGAGTCTAGGCGACTCCTAATTTAGCATTTGAACTCAAATTGAGTCGAATCGACTCCGGAATTGGTGAAATTGAGTTTATTTGAGCCTGACTGACTCCTGGTCAAAATTTGAAAAAATTTATTATTAAGCTCAATTGACTACCAATTTTGGAAAATTGAATTAAATTGAGTCTAACTGATTCTCGATTTTTGAAATTAACATGGATTTGGGTTTGAAATAATTTAAGACCATCGGACTCCCGATTTAGAAATTTGAAGTAAATTGAGTCTGAAGTACTAGACTCCAAATGTTTGAAAGTTAATGGAATGAAATTTGTTTGACTAAGAAGAGAATTTGTTGAGTCTAATAGACTCTCGATTTTAGAAAATCAAATTAAGTCTGAAGGACTCTGGGTTTTTGGAATTGAACTGATTCGAGTATGACTGACTCCCAATTTTGAATTAAATTAACTATGATTGACTCCCAATTTTGAAAATTGAAATTAATTTGAGTCTGATTGATCCCGAAGTCAGAGCAAACATATCCGACGAGGCCGAAGAGCTGCGGATCACTGTGAGAAAACATATCTGATGGGGCCGAAAGGCTGCGGATTTTTCAGAGCAAACTCACTCGACACCAGAGTATAAGGCGCGAAGCGCATCTCAGTCTTTCAACGTGCTACCTGGTTTGAAACTAGAGTATAAGGCGCGAAGCGCATCTCAGTCGATCAGATAATTCTTGGAAGACACCGGAGTATAAGGCGCGAAGCGCATCTCAGTCTTTCAGCGTGCTACCTGGTTTGACACCGGAGTATAAGGGGCGAAGCGCATCTCAGTCGATCAGATGATTCTTGGAAGACACCGGAGTATAAGGCGCGAAGCGCATCTCAGGCTTTCAGCATGCTACCTGGTTTGACACCGGAGTATAAGGCGCGAAGCGCATCTCAGTCGATCAGATGATTCTTGGAAGACACCGTAGTATAAGGCGCGAAGCGCATCTCAGTCTTTCAACGTGCTACCTGGTTTGACACCGGAGTATAAGGCGCGTAGCGCATCTCAGTCGATCAGATGATTCTTGGAAGACACCGGAGCATAAGGCGCGAGGCGCATCTCAGTCTTTCAGCGTGCTACCTGGTTTGACACCGGAATATAAGGCGCGAAGCGCATCTCAGTCGATCAGATGATTCTTGGAAGACACCGGAGTATAAGGCGCGAAACGCATCTCAGTATTTCAACGTGCTACCTGGTTTGATACCGGAGTATAAGGCGCGTAGCGCATCTCAATCGATCAGATGATTCTTGGAAGACACCGGAGTATAAGGCGCGTAGTGCATCTCAGTCGATTAGATGATTCTTAAAGAATGTCGAGGAATTAAGCATAGGAAGCGCATCTATGACTGGTATGACCTTCCCAGAATAGAATGCCATCATAAGTAGAATGTCATAGGGTGCATCTTTGATACTAAGAAAGAACAATATGTTGCTGAGACATTACATGGAGCACGAGATTGCTTGAGCACGTGCATCACGATAAGATAGGTGCATTCATCCGTATGACTATCTGTGCATGTGTGTGTTTGACTCTTGCCTGAACTACGTCTTGGTCTGATTCCTGATGGGATACGTAGGCAGCTCACCGTTGAGCACGACCAGCGTGAACCATTGCCGCGCACATGTTCTCTTTTTGCAACGCATTTTGTTTTTTCCTAAATCCGACAGTTTGGTCAAAGGCTTGTCTTCACACAAGCTTCGACATTCACTTGTGAAACGCATTGCTCCACAAGCTCTGTCGAAGAGGGGCAAACTGTAGACACCCCAATTTTGACCAAACGTCAAATTTAGGAGAGCGTCACCTCCACGTCCAATGATGATAAGGACCGAAAGATCCGAAGTATTCCAAGCTCTTCAAAAAGTTCTCCAAACGCAATAAAATTTCACAGGAAGAAGGAAATACCAGGTATTTAGTAGAATTCAGGGATAAAACATCATTTTTGGAAAAGATCTTCGAAAATAAGTTTCTTTAAGAAAAAGGAGGAAAGAAAAGACCTAAAAAGGGAAGTTCAACAAAAACCGGCACACAGCAGGATTTTGCGGCACTCAGTGAGTGCCGAACGACATTCGGTGAGTGTCGAACGACAGTCACAGTATGCCGGTCCGGCATTTACCGAGTGCCGCCGACCTTTTCTGACTGCCGTTTGCTTTTAAAGTCCGTATTTTGTGGTACAATACGTATATGTATGCGGATAAAAACAAAAAACTGATAAAGTAAGGTTGACGAAAACGCGACAATCAATAATTTGGCGCGGCACTTACTGAGAGCCACGCGGCAGTCATGGAATGTCGCCGCGGCTTTCACGGAGTGCCGCAGCAACATCCACTGACTGCCGCAAGAGATTTTTGACTGCCGCCCTGTGCAGCAGTCTGTCTATTTTCAGGAAGTACGTATTGTACCACCAAATGAGACATTTACACCTGTCTTTTACTCCGAATTCACTGAAAATACTTAGTAATTTTGTCTATAAAAGAAGGAAGATCTTCTTTGGAAAAACACACAAGAAAAACACACAGGAAATCACTACCACTACAATAACACATATTTGAAAGAAATAGAGAGTTTTGGAGGGCTTGAAGAAGAACTTGGAAGATCTTCAAAATATAGAAATTTGAGGATAGTCTTGGAGGTGACCCTCTAACCTTAGTGGTATTTTTTTTTTTTTTTTTAGCTTCTAATCATCAAGTCATTTAGTTTTTCTTGATTAAATTTTAGAGTTTTGTTAAGTAAACTTGGAAGTCCTTTCTTCCTAGTTCTTTGATCCTTCTTCTATTTTTTTGTTTATGTTTTTCTTTTGAGATTCTTGGAGATCTTCAATATCTCTCTTGAAAACTCTTGAGTTTGATGTTTTGAATCTCATGTAAGCTTATACTTCACATGGGAGTCAAAGTTTGATCACCACTTCATTTTATAAGCAAATAGATGGATCCAAGTCCATATTTATGATTTGGGTCCTCTAGCTTGATGTTTCATGGAGTCCTTTCTATATTCCTTTGAGACTCATGAGTATTAGTTATATCTCCATCTCCAATGACCATCAAATGGTAGGAGAAAGTAGTTTTGAGTCCAAGGCTATCTCCATGGTTTGGATTCATTATCTTGAAATTTCATTAAGTCTATTCATACCTCATTTGAAACCTACAAATATAAAGGTCTTTAGCCTTTAATGACCATCAAATGGTAGGAGACAATGGTCTAGTTTAAGTCCAACTTCATGGTTTAATAGTTGGGGTTAACAAATAAAAGTTGAATTTGACAATGAAACAGTAGGTTCATAAATCGGTTTTGATAAAAGATTTTTAGCTCAAAATCTAACCATTGGAATCAAGTGAAACCGACGGGAAAGTGTCAATAACACAATGTTTTACCACTGTAATTTTTGTTTTGATGAAATTCCATGCCTAAGATGGATTGGTCTCATGATCTCTCTGTTCGAAATTTCAGAACAGCAAGTCCATTTTGAAATTCATAAATCAGAATCTTAATAGAGTTTCCGGGGTTTCTAATAATTTTTTCTAGGTACCTTAATGTGTTAGGAAGATCCCCTAAAAAGATCTAAGTGTTCCTCAACTTTTTGCTATTTTTAGAAAATCGTACAATATCTCTGAACATAGAGTTGTAGATTCCTGAGTGATGTCTAGTGTTTTCCATATTCCCGGAGATCTAACCGTTCAAATCTTAATTTTCTTTTTGGGTTATAAACTAGACTCATAGAGGCATATTATATCCAAAAATCATTAAGATCCAATCGTTGGAAGTATGGTATTTCCATTTTTTAAGATCTAATCTGCTCTCTGTAATTCATAAAAAACTGCTATTGTTTTTGTCTAATCTTATTTATTTCAACTCAAATGGTCTCCTAATGTCTTGGGACCCAAATCATACTTTGAATAATGATAATTTAGCTTAAATGCAGAGGCTAAGTGACCCAAATTAGTGAATAAATCCATGTCTTATTCTTGTTCACATTCATCCATTCATGTACATTAAAAGTTATGATTAGAACTAGCTATTTGAATAAAGTTGGATTTCATGCTTGATAGATCTAAGCTAGGCAATCAGGATTGATTGTTTGATATCATATTATTATGTGAAGCATGTGGACTAATCTTTGTTTTATAGCGCTATCAAGGTACGACTTCTTGAATTCCTTTTGAGTTTATTGTAATTTCTTGATTTTATCGATTTTTCAATCTCATGCGCGACACCGTAGAATTAGGATTTGCCTTATGTGAATACATGTGATTAGAGACTCTTTTAGGATTTTCTTTTGTTTGTATGCATTGCACGTTTAATATCACTGCTAGATCCCGGGTAAGTTCTCTTGTTCCCTATTGCACATCGTATTGCTTGCTACTTGGAATATGTGGTTTTTTGAATGATATTTTATCAATTGCAATTTTACACCCTTTTAGACATGCTTTTGTAATGTATATCTATACGTATGTATTAGTTGAGGGCACATTTAAATTAACAATTCAATTAAAAGGTTGTTGAGTAGAGGCTTATCGCAAGATAGGATGAGAAGGGGTGTTTTAGTCCGATGGGCTCCTTCCCTTCTCATTCCATAATCCCCGGACCTAGTTTAATCTTTGGTTTCGCAAAAGACCAGCTGCTTTAAAATGGTTTCTTAATTTCCTTAAAAAAATTAAGTGGCGACTCGTTTTTTTTGAATTCGAAATTTAAAAGAATTTTGAAAGAAAAGCTGTGGGTAAGAAAACTGCGATATCCACACCTAGTTAATTAATAATTTCTGTTTTTAATAGCTTTGCTTAAATATATGTATTATTTCTATCTTTCGCTATTATTAAATCCAAAAAAGTTTATCTCACAAAAATTTAGCTTTTATTTCCTTCTCTTACTAGTATCTTAGTTAATTTATTTTACACTGTTAAGATCTTTACCGTAAACTATTTAGAAAAAAAAAACTTCTTTTAATTAGTTTTATTGCAAAAAAAAATACAAAAACTAGTAGTTTAGGAAAAGCTACAAATCCGTCATCTTTTATTTTCTTTTTAGTGACATAATAGTTATTGCCTAACTTTCTTTTTCCGTTCCCTGTGGGTTCGACCTGGACTTCCAGAACTTTATTACTTGTACGATCACCTACACTTGGGTGTGATAAGAAAACGCTTCAATAGGATGCCGTCAGTCCCTCAAATGGCTTATCCATGTGGCCGAGAGTCAGGCGACGGGTCTGCGGTGTTAGCCCTTGGTTATACTTACGTATTTTGTTCTCTTCCGTGTCAACCATATGAGGAGCGAACCGAGACAGTCTTTCGAACTGAGTAGTGTACTCCTTCACAGATTTGTTTCCTTGTGTCATATCCATGAATTCTTTCTCTCTTTTGTGCTTCTCGGTAGACAGGTTGTATTTCTCTAAAAATCTTCCTTTGAACACCGTCCAAGTCATCCCCATAGCAGCTTCATTCCCAATGGTGGCTATTATCGAGTCCCACCAGTCTGTTGCAGCATTGGTTAGTTAAAATGTAGCTAACCTCCTCTTTTCCATCTCATTGCATTGAATATCTTCGAATATACAGTACATCTGTCTCAACCCCTGTTCGTCTTTACAGGGTTCTATGGTTCCTGCAAACTGTTCGGGCCTTAGTGCACATAATTTCTCCAGCAGTTTGTCCCTTGTTTGACGATCACGTCGATTTTCATTAGGGTTCCCAATTCTCTCCAGGTGTCTGATAAATGCTTCGAACATTCCCGTGGGATCGGCAACCAGAGGTGCCTCCTCGATCAGGTTCATATTCCTCATTGGTCTCCCATCCATTCTATACACATCATAATGATCAAAAAATGAGAATCACTAGTAAATCAGTAATATAAATCAGTTTAAGCAATGACAATATCAAACAAAGAGTATTTCCATACATATAACTTCTCGTCAAGTAGATACAAAAGTATGATCAATTCAATGCCTACCCTATCCGTATGGGTTAGGACGTACATCGTCCATGCAAGAGTTAATGACAAATATGGGGTCATTACCCTATACTCAAATGTATGTAATTACAGTTGCAAAAAAAAAAAGAAAAAGAGATAGGGTCACCAATCAATATAGTTCATATGTACAAGATTATCTCTATCAATCATCTCCGTAGGTAGCGATCAGCAAGTCCAAAGAGTCAAAGGGTTAGAATCGCTGAACCTGGAATGGCCCCACCATATCAAAATCACTTCTCTAAGAGGTTGGTGATAGAGTATGCCCCGGGGCATCCGCCTCAACCGACATCTCCTCGGGCAGGTCTAGCGCAAGCGCTAGCTCCTCCTCGAGGTCAGCAGCAAAATCATCTAAACCAATACCATCCTCCCCCTCCTCCTCATCATCCGCATCCATAACAAAATGGGCCAAATGAAAAACTCCATCATCAATGTCCTCAGCAATAGGAACTATCGGCTCCTCCGCAGGAACAATTGGTGGGGGTATATCTAGCTGTGCAAGGTGAGTATGCACGATCTGGACCTCTAGAGGGATATAAAAAGCATCACTGTTAACTAATCGCACTGTCTCTAACAACACTAGTCGCCGAGCCTCCGCAAAATATAGGAGCTCTAGACGGACTCGAGGCAAATCAACTACTCCCACAATATGGACATGGTGTCATAGATCCAACTCTACTGTCGTCGCTACCAACTGCTCTATAACTGCGTGGTATAATCCAATAAAAGCTAGGACTACTGCCCCCTGGGGTCACCCAATGTCCTCCAAAACTGTCTGGTACAAATAGCGGCTGAACCGGATCCATACCTGGCAAAAGGCACTAACTAATGTCAGGACTAATCTTAACAGAAATAATCTTAGGCGTTTGGGTTTCGAGTTTGTCCTCCTGTCGTATCATTGGGTGTACAAAGTATAAGCTAGCAGAATGTGGAATCGGGTCTATACTGGTAAACCCTAACCTGGCTAAACCGTTCTGAGATAACCTAGCTCTGATACCACTAAATCCTGTTACGCCTCGACGTAGCATAAATAGGGAAAGCATTTAATTTCTTTTATGGACCCGTAGTTCGCGACAGTTCAAAGGATTGATTCCGTCCCTAACGTCGAACAATATAATAAATTAAATCAGAGTAAGAGAAAGCAAGGCTTACAAAATTTTTCCAAGTTAATAACTATTACAACATGTGATCATCTAAAGGCACAACCCGTCTTGTAACAAAATTGTATCTATTATATTAATCCTTATTACTATTTTAGTTCATAACATAAAGCAGCAATAACAAATTTCCTCTCCTCAGCTAGTCGTATTCAATTCACGTAATCGTACGGGCCTGCCTAATTATAACCTGAAAAGCCTAGACACAAATGTCCAAGGCGCATCAACGTCGCCAGCTTCATGAAGCTGGTGAGTATTAAAAATATTTGCTCACAGTGTAAAACATACTCACTTGCCATTTCATTTTCTTACAAGTTTCATTAGCCAACAAGTTAGAAATATAGTAATGAATTCAAATTATAAAAAACACTAAAGATAAGGTCATAATCTTCAATCCATAAAAACATGTGACCGTGCATGGAACGATGCAACCATTCTCATCGCACCGACTCTTTTCTCTCGACAACACATCATCCAACTCTCTCACTCCAGTATCTTGAAATAAAGGTGACCACACTATAGTACAGGGGTACCAGGGAATGTCCAGTTTGCCGAACATTTTAGTACATGGGTACCAGGGAGTGTCCAATTTGCCTCACACTTTAGCCATACAATAGGTGTCAGGGAGTGTCTAATAGGCCACACTACAGCACTACCATGGGTGCCATGGAGTGTCCAAGTCGGTGTTACACACTTTATCACTACCACGGGTGCCAGGGAGTGTCCAAATTTGTCACCGTCGCATTTCAAAGATACTCTAAATCACATTCTCATAACATCACACTATAATACATTAGTACCAGGGAGTGTCCAATACCCAACCTCATCCACTTACTCTTTTCACACTGACCATCACTCACCATGCAAGTAAACTTGACTCACATGTATGCCACATAACTTCATATCAAAAATGTAAATTACTGACAAATAAATAACAACGTACATGCGAGAATAATCAAGTCTTTTAATCATCCATTTTCAACAAAACATTACACCCAGGATTCTGTTTTAGTATAATTCCCAAACAGTACTTTAAAAATCTTTAAAACTTCTTCCAAAAAGTTCCTTATAAAAAACAAACATAAGCCAGAACAGGCCAAGTCACTCGCGCGCGCCGCTTGCGCGATACGTCGCTCACGTGGGCCGCTCGCTCAATATGTCACTTTTCTGATTTTCTTTCAAATATTTCCAAACTGTCATAAATTATACAGGTTGCTCGCATGATGCAACCTGTGAGCGCTGTAAGGAAAATCGCAAATGATGCTCGTGATTTTCAACACTCTTGGAATAGATTAGAATATCATCTATAAACACAATAACAAACTCATCCAAATAGTCCTTGAAAACAATATTCATCAAGTCCATGAAAGCAGCTAGTGCGTTAGTCACTCTAAATGGCATAATTAGAAATTCAAAGTGACCATATCTAGTTCTGAAAGCTATCTTCTCAACATCTTCTTCCTTAACTTTCAATTGGTAGTAACCAGATCTCAAGTCAATCTTCGAAAATACCTAGGCCCTTGTAATTGATCAAACAAGTCATCTATTTGTGACAACGGATACTTGTTCTTGACGGTTAACTTATTCAACTCTCGATAGTTGATGCACATACGCATTGTCTCATCCTTCTTCTTTACGAACAAGATTGGAGCTCCCCACGGTGAAACACTCGATCAGATAAAACCCTTCTCCAACAGTTCTTCTAATTGAATTTTCAATTCTTTCAATTCTACTGGTGCCATTCGGTACGGTGCCTTAGATACTAGTTGTGACCCTGGTAATACCTCTATCGTGAACTCAAGCTCTTTTTCAATCAATACGTCGGGTAACTCGTCAGAAAAAACATCTGGGAATTCTCGAACTACTGGAATGTCTTCTACTAGTGGTCCAAGAATTCTCGTGTCAACAATCGAACATAAGAAACCCGAGCAATCTCTCTTCAACATCTTTCTTGCTTGAATCATCGATATCAAGTACGGCGGTACGGTCACACCCTTACCCTGAAAAGTAAACTCCTCTTGACCTGACAGATAGAAACTAACTCATTTCTGCTCACAATCGATCCCAATCTATGCCCAAGATAACATCAAAGTAATTCACTGCCAACAGAATCAAATGAACGCTCAAGACCTTATCGTATATCTTGATCTCACACGACTTGAATACTGACGAAGTTATTAACGGTTCACTACTAGGCAATGATACACACAATTCATATCCTAGCGGTTCTGACTTAACATTTAAATGCTTAACAAAGTCATGTGATACAAATGAATGCGTTGAACCAGAATCCATAAGTATGCGTGCAGGATACGAACAAATAGGAAGAATACCTTATACGACTGTATCATCCGTATTTCGGCCTGAGCTGGAAGTATCATCCTTGTTGTTGCTTGACTCCCTTTCCTTTATCCATTTGTTGCCTTACCTTTGATCTACTCGACATACTCGATGCCCCGGTACTCATTCCCGATTGTCTCTTACTCAGACAGTTCTTCGCTATATGCCCTAGTTGTCCACACTCAAAACATTTCCCCCTCATCTCTGGGTTGTAGCTCTTTATGTATGAGGTTGTGTTTGGTGCGATCACATTTCTATTCATAGGGCAATTACCGGATATGTGTCCTAGTTGCTTGCAGAGGTAGCAGGTGCTCAATTGATAGCAGGTCCCTTTGTGTTGCAGGTTACATGTTGGGCACAATGGTCTCTAGTCTCCCGTGAACGTACTCCCTCCTTGGTTACTCATATATGATCCCGAACTCTGTGTGAACAGTTTTTTGGCATTCCCTTGGCTCTTGCCCGTATTGTCATTTACTCTATTTCTTTGTTACCCTTGTCAATATCGATCGACACTCTTCTTAGCTATGCGGGTGGCTTCCTCTACTAGAGAAACGATCAGGTGTTGCAACATGTCCACACAGATACGGATATTCTCCCTAAGCCCTTCCTCAAACTTACGAGCTTTATCCTTATCAGTTGGAACCGTAGTTTTCCCAAAACGCAACAACGCATTGTAACGAGAAACATACTCACCCACGGTCATATCTCCCTGAACTAAACTCGTAAACTCTTGACATTTTTTAGTATAAGCTGATTGCGGAAAGAACCGTCGGTTGAATTCCTCTTTAAATGCTTTCCATGTGGTCGACTTTCCTTGTTCAAGCACATTGTTCTACCAATCCAATGCTTCTCCCATCAACGTATCGGATGCGCACAAAATTTTCTCCTCGTCAGTACATATCACTTGACAGAAATGTCTTTCCATGTCCATCATCCAATGGTCGGCCAAGTCTATGTGAGTTTGTCCGTAATACAAAGTCGGTTTTCTTTTGTGGAACTATTTTGTGATGGTGTGTTGAGGTCTTGGTACTGGCGGTGCATTAATATAACGAACTTCAACTGGTGGAGCCTGAACATTCATCTGCTCTCTTTCGCTTATAGCTTGTATAAAGTTTCCCACCATGTCCATTATTTGGTCCATACGGGAATGCGATGACAATTCTCTTACCGGGTCAGCCATAACGTTTCAAGAACTCGTCTTGTTAGGTTCGATGCATAAAGACGATGCATGCCATGCCACAATATATATATATATATATATATGCACATATCATCATCACAATTAGCATATGCTAACATATGAGCATTTCTGCAATGATAACAATATTATCTTCACGAATTCACACTCCACTCAACGTCGCTCAGCATATAATGTCACTCATTCCCATGGCTCTAAACCTATAGCTCTGATACCACTAAATGTCATAGCCCGGTCACACAATAGCAAAACGTGGCACGCCACCGAGGCTCTTCCTACTCATTTCAAAGTTGTAGCAGCAGAAAAAGAACTATAAAGATAATAACGAGTAGTCGCTCTTTTGGAATAATACACCCGAAGTTGGTAAAATCCGTATAAATTTAAAAACATAATTATATTTTAAGACGAATGAATTTACATTCAAAGGGTTCCCAAAGGTGCCCAAAGAACCAATCAAAACATTTAAATAAGTTGCGGAAGGGGTATAAAAAGTTTTCATGTAGGGGTCATTTCGACCGGTCGAGTTGCCCCATTCGAGCGATCGGATGACCCCTGGGCAAAAATCCTTCACAGCAGAGGGCACTTCGACCGGTCGAACTATCCCCTTTGACCGGTTGAATGACCCTATGACAACAATCCTTCTTGCACTAGGACATTGCCTAAGGTCAAACGACCCATGCGATCGCAAATGATCTCAACATTAAAACAACACATGAAGTCGACAAGTAAAACATTCCAAAATGTGAACTCTAGGTTCAGATTCATAATAACTTAACCAATCCATTCCATGGTTTCAAAGTCAATACAAAACGTAGTAATTCCTTACAGAACTAGGAACTAAAATAAAACGTATACAAGACTATTATCTAATTCTATTATAAGTTCCTTAACAAAACACTGAAATAGACGATTCGATTATAAAACTACGGGATAAACATGACAAGTCGTCTTCTAAGTGAACTCCTAAGCCCGCGTGCTCACTTCTGCGATTCCTCGCTAGCATTAACACCTGAAATGGTTATTTGAATAACCACACATATTCGATTTGTTTAAGCTAACCCTTAGTGAATAAAACAACATATTCACATAAATGATAAACATGCTCGCATTCACATCTCTACATTTCATACTAGTCTCCGGAGCCTTACGTGTATGTTTCATACCCCAATTCGCAACTCCTCGCCAATAAGTCCACGCGAAAGGGTAAGACCTACGATTCTTTTCTTTAATCGTGTGACCTTAATGCCTATATCGGCTCCACAAAATGGCTCAGTAACCACGTGCTCCTTTGACCCAAATAAGCAACTCAATATGCGCAAATACATATCACCATGCTCTCGGTAATCAAAATATTTCACCGTGTAATTGGGCCTACTTATCAGTATAATTGCCTAATATGAACTACACAATATATATCTCTAAACTAACACATGCTTTTCATATCAAACATGAATACATATCAATAAATCATTCCAACAACATAGTTGAATTACTCACCTCCGAATAACGCTCATATAATTCAATACAAATAAAACACATGCACAAAGAACGTGCAGAAGTTCGTCTAGTACAATCCCTATGGATCAAAAGTCAAATTATCAACTTTTATGAAAAATCCTAGAAAATATCTTTTCAAAAAACTTAGCCAAACATGGCCTAATAGGTACCAAAACGAAGCTCTTACCTCGAGGAGCTCGAAAATGAAATCTAGAAGGAAATAGACGGTCAGAAGGTCATCGTTTGGCGTCGCAAAGCTCGAAGCAACTAAATCACCCCTTTTGGCCTCTTTTTGAGTTTTAGGTTAAGAGTTGTAAAAATATGAAAGTCACCACTTTCTATATATAGGCAACATGTTCCAAAATTGTGTTTACCTCCCCACGAGTTTTCAAAACTCCTAATTAGTCTCTGAAACTTTCTACACAGCTAATTCATAGCTTTACAAGTAAAACCTCAAAATTATAAAAGTTTTCAACTAAGTTTCGTTTGGTTGCTAAAACGCAAATTCTTATATGACTTTTTTGAAGTTGCTAATTAGCCTACCAAATTAATAACGTGTTAATTTGTCCTCACCAGGATGCTAAAACTAACAAGAATAAATTCTAAACCTGAAATAATATAGATATTGAAATACACAGGTAAAAATTTATTTCCAAATAAACATTTAAGTATTCCACAATGACCGTCTCATACTCGGAGAGACGTCACAACAACAAAATGCTCATCAACACAGTCTCAAAGGGTTCTCTAATACAGACACCCAAATCAACTCGTAAGTGAAAACTCGCTCAAACATGTGCCAAAATGCACAACACATCACATTATCATGCAAGACCATGTAATGAGAATGCAATAACACATATGTGGATGTTATAGAATGAGATTCAACGAGATTTGACGTATGTTGCATATTTGGTAGAGATTTTGGATCAGAAGGATCAAGTCTTGCGAAATAAGGTGATATCGAAAGTGAAGGTGTTATGGCATAGCTAAACAACGAAAGAGATGACATGGGAAATAGAAGATGAGATGCGTACTCAATATCCACACCTTTTTGAGACATGAGGTATAAGTTTGGGGACAAACTCTTTTTAAGGGGGAGAGTATTATAACACCCACATTTGTGTTATTGCATTTCATTACATTGTCATGCATGATAATGTGATGTGTTATGTCTTTTGACACTTGTGAGAGTGAGTTTTGACTTCATAGTCGATTTGGGTGTCTGTGTTAGAGGACCCTTTGAGACGATGTGAATGAGTGTTTTGTGGTTGTGACGTCTCTCCGAGTATAAGACGACCACTGTGGAATACTTAAATGTTTATCTGAAAATAAATGTTTACCTGTGTATTTCACTATCTGTATTATTTATGGTTTAGAATATATTTCTGTTGTTAGATTTAGTATCCTGGTGAGGATGAATTAACACACTATTAATTTGGTAGGATAATTAGCAACTTCGAAAAATGTTATGCAGAAATTTACGTTTTAGCAACCAAATGGAACTTAGTCAGAAACTTTTATAATTTTAGGTTTCATTTGTTAAGCTATGAATTAGCTGTGTAAAAAGTTTCAGAGACTGATTAGGAGTTTTGAAAACTCGTGGGGAGGTAAACACAATTTTTGAAAGTTTTGCCTATATATAGATAGAGATGACTTGAGATATTTTCACAAAACTTCTAACCTAAGTTTCAAGAGGCCAAAAGGGTGATTTAGTTGCTTAGAGCTTCTCGACGCCAAACGACGACCTTCTGTCCGTCTGTTTTCTTCTAGATTTCATATTCAATCTATTCGAGGTAAGAGCTTCATTTTGATACCTATTAGGCCATTTTTGGGAAGATCTATCAACTCCCAAGTGTTGTTCTTTTCAATGCTCGCTATCTCTTCGTTCATAGCTTTCTGCCATTTTGGGTCTTTGACAGCATCGTGAAATGTAAAAGGATCACAATATGGAATTAAAGCAAAATGCATGAGTGGATCATTTGATTGATCAAGTTTACTAACCTCAAAATTGCATCTATGCTGGCCTCACAAACTCAGAAAGAAATATTGACATAATAAAAAACTCATTTGTAACACAAAACACAATTAAAGCATATAAATAAATAAATAAGTAATAACTGGGAACTACATGACTTGAAATGTTCATTTTTTTCTCAAGTGGTTTGCATACAAAATTCCAGAAATGCAAATATCAAATGTTGAACTTCGCTATTAACTGTCAGTCAGTCATACATTGTGGAAAGAAAAAATACAGTTTATTGCTAAATTAAAGTGCAATTAGCATATTACTTTAGAGGAATAATACATGAAATCTGCTAGTTTAATTTATCACCTTAATGATCAAGTGAGAAGTGAATACTGTGTAAGTTATGCTACAAAAAAAATGACAATTTCAAACACAAATTATTATTGAGATACACTATATACCCAATTCGATGGTAAAAATTGAGTGCCTAAATGAGAACAGTAAAGAGAACTAACACCAATCAAAGAAATTAAATAATTAAAAAAGAGAATTACAACCAAATCTCTTTAGATCAGTAAACAATACACACACAACCCCATGCTATAATTTTTTTAGAAATAATAAAGCTGACAGTGTTTGGAAGTGGTGGCCAGTAGGGGCCGCAGCGGCGTGGAGATCTAGAGAGAGAGAGAGTAATGTGTACCTGTGAATTGTGGTCGGCAATGATGGTGGTGGCCGGTAACAAAGAGCGTGAGAGGGGGATTTGAGGTCGAGAGATTGTGCAGAGATCGAGTGATCAGCCAGAGAGAGAAAAGTGCGTGTGTGTGTATGAGAGAGAGAGAGAGAGAGAGAGAGAGAGAGAGAGAAAGAGAGTGACGTGAGGATTAAAAAGAGAAAAAAAAGGAATTATTTGCCACATATATATGGAAGTTGATTTGAGATAGAGACACGAGGATTAGGGAAGTTACGTGATGAATGGAAGTTTGGTGATGATGATTTGCCGCTTAGAGGGAGCAGGAGTTATATTGTAAGTCACATGATATAAATTAATGCTAAGAAAATTAACCCAAAAACATAAGAGGGAGGAGGGATTTTATAATTAGCACAAAAATATAAGAGAAATGAGGCTTAGTATGACAATTTTATAATATTAGGGGGGCTCATTGTAATTTTTAGGGGAGGCTAATGTGAAATAAAACTAATGGACTGTTAGGAAGGGGCATTTTGTTACTAATTACAAACCTCAAGGGAGGTCCGTGTAATTTTTGAAACCTCAGGGGAGGTCTGTGTAATTAAGGCAAACCTCAGGGGAGGTTTGTGTAATTTACCCTTATTTTTTCCTTTCGTCTTTCTCTCATTGATCTTCTCTCACCCCCTCTCTAGATCTCTCTTAATAATGGTTGTGCATGTGTGTTGCCGCATGTGTTTACAATCGATTGGGTTATGTTCTAAATTAAAACTTTCTGCTGGACTTGTATCAGTCGACTGGGCCTAAGGTACAATCGACTGGACTGCTGCTTTTTTAAAATGTTTTGTTTTGTTTCGCTGCGTGTGTTCTTCAAACTAATTTTTGGGAACGTTAATGAATTGGTTTAGCCTCGGTGGCATGCCACGGGATTCGATTTTGCTATTGTGGGACTGGGCTGTGACACTATATGCTTAGTGAATAATGCCAATCATGAACATGGATAATAAACATGCTCAATTCAATACATTACAAATAACTATAGTCTCCGATAATTACTAGTTCATTCCCACCACTACCGACTAGCCCGCGGCTCCACTCCCCAAGCCCATGTGACTAGTCATGACCCAGACCCTTACACGTGCGATCCCATCTGACGGCCGTGGTCGTCATCACAAAGATTACCTCAAACCTTAAGTGGAGTGGCCAGGCTCTGATCTGATTCCTATTCGCGACTCTGAACGTAATGCTGTCGACATTCAATCATACATATACGAAGTGCCGCGAGTCCCCTTAGAGAAATAACTTATAAGGATTGCTAGCAAAGGAAGGGTAGCGGGCAACTATGGGTTCTGGATACTATTCCTAGTGTTAGTTTATTAAGAAAGTCAGTGTTCAGTTATCGCCTTCATGGAAATAGTAGTATATGTCGCAATTGGTCTGCTAAAGCTAATGTCCTGGTGGTATAGAACTAGTAATTCCATTGACCCAATTAAACATCACACCATGCTTTTCACAATCAAATTGGGCCTAACTTAACCTCATGAATTTTGCCCAATAATAAACTAAGTAAGCTAAATTAAGCTAATTAGGCATGCTTTGGCATCACAATTGAACCCAACATGGAAATCATCCAATTATCAAAATTAACATCACTCACCTCTTGGGTTTCGCTCCTAGTCACAAGATTAGAGTCCTACTATGAACTGGGTACAAATCCTATACATAAATTACAAGTTATCAGCTTTAACCCCAAAATGGGTCGTGAAACAACTGTCACAGAACTCAATAAAATTAGTATCAATAGATTAGACTCACCTCCAGGAGTCCGAATATATAGCCTATTTTAAAAAAATCGATGTTAAGCGCATCAATTGGCGTCGTAAGCGTCACCGTCTTTCTGTCGAAATGAATCTCCCATCTCTCAGTGTGTACGAGTCGAGAATAAAGAATAAGGGGATGTTGAGTCATCCTCTTTTGGTGTCATGTATATATGAATCCCATTTTTATTATGAAACCCTCACGAGTTCGATAGTTTTGCAATTACACCCCTACTAATTATGAAACTGTATTAAAACTATCCCAAACTTAAATGGGTGTTTGTCTATGTTTCGCATAGGTCCCATAAGTGGTCCCATATAATTATATGAAGTTGCTAATTAGCCTACTAATTATGTAACGTGTTCAATTCGTGTTCACAAAGGTACCCCTAATTGACCCCAAAAGTGGGCACCACCTAATAACATGATATTATTAGCAATAAAATAATAAATCATTTAAGGCTTACTAAAACATTTAGGCACATAGTGTATTCCACATATTATTGTCCCATCTCAATTGGGACCCATCATCACATATCCCAACTTGGCATTGTCGCACTGTCTATAACTGGGTTCCCAATTGGACACCCATAATCAACTTAGTGGGTTAATCCCACCTCCAATAAGTGTCACATAACATATTAATTAACAGTAACTCATGATTATTATTGGGTGTGGCTGATATTGTAATGGGTCCGTTACACTAGGCCCAAGAGTCAAGGGGAAGGCCTTGTGGCCCATGGCGGAGCAAAGCGAAGCCATGTATGGGTATTTTGGGGATTTTGCCATGTACCTATAGGAGATATATATGATGTAACCCTAAATCATTTTTTAATAGTGGAAAACTTCTGGCTCTCCGGTGTGGACATAGGCACATTGCTGAACCACATGATAATTCTCTGTGTCTGTTTTTCATATATTGTTTGCGTGTGATTGTTTCGATCCAACAATTATGTATGCTAAAGCAGTATTAAAATATAAACCATGGGAGTGGGTTCAAAGATTTGATTACTTCTTCATCTTCAATGCATTCATAGTTGGAGATAATCAGGAAAGCTACGAATAATGTTGGAAATATTCATGTGATCTCACAGTCTTAGACTATAGGAATACGAACAATATCATGCTTCCCAAATTTGAAGTCTAAATTGTTGAAAATAAAGTGTCCGGTTGGTTTCTCCAAAAAGTGTCATACCCGCTCCCGCGGTATTTATTTATAATATTTTAGCATGCATAGTATGCTCACTGTTGTGTCAATTAACATGTGTGAAGTGAGTGATGACTCACTAGTTGTTTGGGGTGTCTTTGTGAACCCAATATTTGGCCTAGAAGGTAGTCCAAAAGGTGGGCATGCGAGAATTCCCTACGGTTGGGAAACTGAGTAATAACTCATAATTATGTGCATAAATGTTTATTTAAGCATATGTGAATATAATTGATTATTATATTATTGATAGCGACTCTTTGGAGTCATTAGATACCTGGTGAAGACGAAATTGAGCACGTTACATAATTTGGTAAGCTAATTAGCAATTTTGTAAAATCATGTAGAAACTTGCGTTTTAGCAACCAAACGGAACTTAGTCGGAAAATTTTATAATTTTGAGATTTCACTCGTAAAGCTATGCATTAGCTATGTAGAAAGTTTCAGAGATTGATTAGGAGTTTTGAAAACTCGTGAAGAGGTAAACACAATTTTTGGAAGTGTTGCCTATATATAGTTAAAGATGACTTTCATAATTTTATAGAAATTTAACCTAAGTTTCAAGAAAGAGGCCAAAAAGGGGGATTTGATTGCTTCGAGCTTCTCGATGCCAAACGACGACCATTCGTCCGCTGCTTTTTCACCAAATTTCGTATTTGAACTATTAGAGGTAAGGCCGTCGTTTTGGTATCTATTAAGCCTTGTTTGGTTAAGTTTTTTCGAAACTTATTTTCTAGAATTTTCATAAAAATTTAATAATAGGATTTTTAAACAATATGAATTGTATTAGAAGAATTACTGCACGATCTTTGTGCTTGGGTTTTCCTTGGGTCGGCGTTTAAGAGCGTAAATTGAAGGTGAGTGATATTAATCTCAACTTTTGGACGATTCTATAGTTTAATGCATTTGATATGCTAGGGACCTTATATAGATACCATGTGTAGTTCATATATGGGCAAAATGCATGTGTAAAGTAGGCCCAAAGTATGTTGGAATGTAAAGCATGGTACTATGTGTTAAATGATCATGTTTATGTACCTATGTGGGTTAAAGGGGGATTTGTGCTAATTCACCATGAGATGTCCTCTCGAAGGGGGAGGATTAGTAGTGGCGACGGTCACTTGTCGAGAAAGGCATTAGCGCGACATGTCGAAGGGGCATGGGTCGTGGTTGAGTCTTAAGACTTTGAATCGGTGAATGTGCATTTATTCCCTAGAGACCGAATAGTTATGTGTTATGATGGATTGGAACATATTTGTCATTCGTATGCTTGATTTATATTATTCACTAAGTGTTAGCTTAAACAAATCCATATATCTGTGGTTATATAAATAACCATTCAGGGGCAAGGACTGGAGGAGAGAATCACGTGTAATGAGGCAAGGAGGGACCGGAAGCTCCTTATGTTTATAGAACTTGTATCATGTTTGTAATATATGTTTAACTTATGCCGGTTGTTCAACCGTGCAGCTTGTAATAAGACTTGTTATATATGTGAGTACGACACTTGATTTACCTTAAGACCTTGTTTGCTGAGACGTGTGAAACTTGTACTTTAGTTACTTGTAATCCGAGGGTCTATGGTTTATTGTATAAATGGTTTGTATGGTTTTACAAGTTATTAGACTGGTTATCAAAGCTGTTGAAATGATTTGGTTTGAAAGGAGTTTGTTTAAAATGGTTTTGTTTGGTTTGGTTTCTTTTGGTAAAAGAAGCATTATTTTATTATCGGTGTTTGTCGTGAAGCACTGGGAATTAACGACGTTTATTAGTGAAGCGCCGGTAATCAACGGCGTTTGCAAAAAAACACCAGCAATTGTGAGAACGGTCTTTTAGAGGTTGGGTTATGCCCAAACCCCATTCGACCGGTCGAGCGGGGCAATTCGACCGGTCGAAATACCCCCTGCAACAAATTTTAACCCCTTATTCCAATGTTCGGAACAACTTCTAATTAGGTATAGGGATACCTTTGGGGACCCTTTGACCTACGAAACTGTTACTTGAAAACGAAACTTGTTAAAGCGTGTTTGGGCACGTGTTTAATATAACTTTTGAAAAACTTTTGGAAGTTGGTTATCTTGGAGTAAAACTTTTATTAAGGTCATTTCGGGAACTTTAATCAGTGTTGGTAAGCCTTGATGTCGTGCCACGTGGCCTGGAACCACCTTGTTGGTTCTGGAGCGTGACAAAAAATCACCGTAGAGATCTTTAAAGTGTGTACTAGTCATTTTCCTAAATATAGTATTCACCCCCATCAAATATTATAATCGGTGTGCAACTGGGTATTCCTCGAACTTGTATTCAAGATATAATGAAGTGAACCAATCGGTCGATTAAAAAAAAAAAATACCCTAAGCTGAAAACTGAACCGAATTGACCGGATCCGACCAAACGAACCAATTCAATCAGTTTTTAAAACACGAAAAATAAAATAAAAAAAGACCGACCGATAAACATCCCTATATTATATAGAGATTAAGAGACACCTTTGTACCAATTCAAAGGAACCGGAACTGCCATTAATTTGCCAATGGCATTTAATGGTTCAACAACAATGCTAGGGGCACAAACAAATTTTACTAACACTTACACCCACACTTTATCTCTCTCCTAGTGGCACTGTGGGGTCCATTGCAGATCCCATTGTGCCACAAGAGAGAGATAGAGTGTGGCGGATCCCACAGTGCCACTAGGAGAGAAATAAAGTATGGGTATAAATGTTAGTGAGATTTATTTGTGCCACAAATATTACCCAATGGCTCAATTGGTGTCCTTTCCATTTTATGTACATGTATTTTTATTAGAAAAAAAAAATGGGCAAGTGCCTTTTCATGGAAAGACAACTGGGTGCCTTCAATCACTATCATTTCATGGGTATGGATAATTTATTTATTGTGTGCGAAAAGTACTATATAAATTATCCATCTCTTTGAAATCTCGATTTTACGGCTACAAAATAAGTTTTTAATCTCAATTCCTCTTTTATCCTTTATTTAAGGATAATTTTTGGGGCATACTCAAAGACATAATTTTTAAGACACAACCTAAAAGATGTCCCAAAAATTGTGTCTTTGGGTATGTCTCAATCTTTATAGATACATCTATTGGGTTGTGTCTCGAAAATTATCTTTGAGTATGACTCAATCTTTATTCTTTATTCAAAAAATTCTCCAACACAAACTTGATTTTGAAATTTTTTTAACAGTTACACCACATATTATTACAGTGATCAATAACTACCGCATGCAGTGATTGGCAAATAATTTAAAAACCATATTTAAAAAGCATAGCTTTACAATACTAATACTTTTTAGGATTCTTTTTTTCATCTGAGCCATTTGGGACAATGGAAAACGTGAGATCAAAACAACTTTCATTGCCACTCACAAGTGCTTTAAAAAAGTGTAACGTCCTCATCATGTGATTTTGACATTTTCATCCCCCCTCTTATAGATTTCATATTAATGTTATGGTTCCAAATTCTTATCCCAAGAGTGTGCCTCAGGTAACTAATTTTGAACTAAAATTTAACTAGTCTCATTATATTAGATTTGGCCCTTTGGTCATATCATTTGAGTAGTATTTTTGGGATCAGGGGCAGATGTAGAAAAGAAACGGGGGGGAGGGGGGTAGCTGAGTGTACGGGGTTCGGAGGTGCTGCCCTTGAGGCTATTTTCTTGGGGGCCGAGCCTGCTTATACATATTTTTCGTGCAGATAGAGAATGCTGTAAATATTCAAAAGCTCAAAATATCTTCTCACATTATAGGATACATGTACCGAAGTTACGACATATTTGGACCAGTTTTACCCAATATAAAGTTGTAACTAATAAATGACATCTAAAAGTTATCAACAGATGCCACATTTCGTATTATTAAATAGCATATAAAAAAAGTTAATACTAATTGCCACCAAAGGTACAACAAAATGATATCTTATTACTTCACATTGAGACCAAAAAATCGAATGTATCATACTTGGATATATTGTAGAATTTTTCAAAACTCAAAAACCAATAAAATGGGGAGTTTCTAAATTTATCGAAACCCGGGGGCGGGGGGGGTGGGTTGAGTGTAAAAATATAAGTTTATTTAGGGTATGCATGAAAAATTTTCAAAATCAAGAGGAGGCTTAAGTCCCTCCTTTCCCTCAATATATCCGCCCTTGTCTGGGATATAAATTTGGAAAGCATATCATTACTCTAGATTTAATGGCACATGCACACACACTCCTTGTCTTCAGGGACAGAGCTATAGAAGGGCAATGGGGACTCAATCCCCCCTTGATTTTTGAAAAATATTATATATACAGTAAAACAAAGTATATTTTTACATTTAAACCCCGCTTTTAAATTAAAAAAACTCTCTATTTTACACTTAAGCCTCCCTCCCAAGTATGAATCATTCAACCTTTATGTCTCAATTTGTAGAAATAATGTGTCATTTTATAATACATTTGGTGTCAAATTGTCCATCAATTTTATGTTTGAAAATACTTTTGCTCACCCAAAATTTGGTACACCAATGCTCACCCAAGCATCCCATTGGCCAATGCAGTGGGGCCCAGGATTAAACAATATTAAACAACATTTGTTTAATCTTGGGCCCCACTGCATTGGCCAATGGGATGCTTGGGTGAGCATTGGTGTACCAAATTTTGGGTGAGCAAAAATGCTCTCTTTATGTTTTCTAATTCCTTCATTTGTCCAAAAAATAGTATAAATAGATCCAAAAAAATCGCCTCAGCCATAAACTCGCTACCTCTTCATCCTACCAAGCTCCCTTAGCTTCAATTTTCTACATCCGCCTTTGCTTGTCTTTCACATTTACACACAACAAAAAAAGTGGTATTAAATACAAATCTCTCTTTGGTTGTTTTGTTATAACATTATGTGGGCTACAGATAGTGACAGTAACATTCACTGCCGGTCGTTTGTTTTGCGAGGTCCTATGCGAACTCTAAAATATGGTCCAAAGACTGCCCTAAAACAAAATTTTTTGGGTTTACTTATATATAATTTTATGTAAAATTATTTTTTCATCATATCTGCCATTAAATTTGTGGGCCCTTCAGAGGTGGGGACCCTAAACGATTGCTTGCTTTGTTTGCCCCATGACCGGCCCCGGTAACATTGCACCAACCATTATTCCCATTTTCCTTACCAAGTAATCAGTTATTTTCCAACCAATCGGATAAGCATCAAGAGGTTGACATTTCACCATCATCTATATGATGAACATTGAAAGTGTTACTTAATAATATTTTCTATCTTCAATAATAGAGAACCCTTTTTTTCTTCTCTGGGTTTTTCTCTTACATCAATTGCTCATATGCTGGTTTCTGTAAATATCAATTGCTCATATGCTGGTTTCTGTGAATATTTGTAGAGAATAATTGATTGGTACTGCAATGGCCTACTATGGATCCAACTTCTCCGATGGCAATCTCGGTGAGTACTACTACTATTCGACTCCTTATTATAACTGTAATTTCGATATTGTTCCATTTCAAGATTCATCAGCATCTTACTCTAACTACGAGCATAATATTAATGACGAACCAAAATTCATTGAATATGATGCAATTAATTATATTAGTGTTTCTGACACTTTTCCAAATCAACCCGAAAAATACTATTCTTCCTACAATTTCCTGGAATATAACCCAACACCTTATCAAACCGGTTATTTTTTTTCTGGTGGTAATAATACACAATATAGAATCTCGTATTCTAACTCAGAGGTTAATGAGCCTGATTCATTAGAGTTCAATGAGCCTGAATTCCCGGAGTACGATTCAACCCCATACGGTGGTGGTTACGATATTTCTCAAACCTATGGAAAACCCCTTTTACCCTCCGATGAAATTTGTTATCCTCGTTCGACATCATCTTCAGGAGGAAAGAAAGAGGATATAGATATAGTACATAGTAATGGAACCAAACAGGCCATAACTGTTGAAGAAGAGTCGCCACCGCCGCCGCCGCATAAGTCGGATGCTGGAAATGACATTAATGGTCAGAATGAGATTCCTTTGGACTCGAACCGAGTTGAAGATCAAACAGAGGAATTTGTATTTGATGATAACAAATATCCTTGGTCTGGTTATGAGTACTATGGCTATGAAGATCATGAGTATAATACTAATAATAAGCAAGTGACTCAGACTCCATATGATCAATGCGACTCGGATGCCATGGCTTTTTGTGAGAGTTTATTTGGGTATTGGCCTTGCTTGTCTAAGAAAGACCAGAATTGCTATGGTGGCCAAGAAATTGGAGATAGAGAGAGTACTAGAGACAATGAGTGGAATGGTGCTTCAGATTATTTATTTGGAAGTGGAAATAGGTATTGTGAAGGAAGAGGATCTTATGAGAATGTTATTTTTGGGTATCAAAGGCATTGTCCAGAACAAGGTCAGTATGTGCAGGTTGAGTATGATGAGCATAAGCATTCTTGGTTGTAGAATTCCAGGATGTAAATTAAATGGTATATTTGGGTAGGTTCATCTCGAAATGTGAATGTGAATGTGAATGGAATGTTGTTGACTGAATAAGGGTGCGTTTGGTCGCGCTAATTATCTAATTTTATGAATTGTTTTTATTTTTAAGTTGGTTGATTTTGATTTATTTAAAATTTATGTACTCTTTGCTTGGTTAACAACCTTACTCAGGTAGTAGGTACGTGCATATTGCTGATTAATTATTAGAGAGACACTCACTATGACACGATGATGAAGAAAGCATAATAGCGGCCAGAGGTGTCAAGACTGAATTTCTTCTATCTTGAACAGGACAATTCAAGTTTTGGAATACATTACGTTATTTTAAGTTTTATTTTATAATAAAGTGAATTTGATAATGTCACACCCCAACCCGTCCTCGCGAGTTAGGACACGTGTAACAAAGACAACAAAGACCAAACAATTAATTTTAACGTTCCAAAGATGAACATTCTGACTAAAATACCAGGGGTAAAATATCCTTTTATCAAACAAAATAATTAAAAAGGAATAAATAAAGTTTTAAAAACCGTCAAATGGTACTTAGGCAAAGTTTTCCCTATTACAGCACCATTCACCCTGTTTTCAAATCAGAAATATTTTTAACCCCTGTTGCATTTATTTATTTAAATATTTCAAAATACACCAAAAGCCCAACTAACAATATATAAACTCTTTCTAGCATTTATTTCTAAACATATCTGAAAACATAAATTTTAAACTTATTACAACCTTATTCAAATCCTCACATATAAACATACTCCTAAGTTGTCCATAACCCCGTGGTTTAACGCTTCTCACAGTGATGCTCATTTGAACCTGCGTGGTCATTAGTCACAAAAATCGAATAAGCTTTCGCTTAGTGAATACGTGGTGCTAATCATGCAACTGGAATATTTAATGATTCATAATACCAATTAAACATCACAATAATAAATGGTCGCCGGCGTGTCAAGTAACCAATTACCATCGTTCTGGACCCCTGATTCCGGGCCATTCTCACTTGTCGTCGCTTTTAAAGCGATATCACTCACTCTCATGTAGCCAATTCGTTCATGTGGTCGTCACCACTGTCCCCTTTTCTCTGAGGACTTCATCATCATCCCCCTTATCTCTGAGGAATGGGCGTCCCTTATATACGGGCTAAATAATGGTGATTATCACTTGAGACCCTTTGACCCACATAAGCACATAAGTAGTTCAACATGTCAACATGACAATTTCAACATTTCAAATATGTTAATTGCTAATTAATCACATGCTTTTCTACTTAATCATAATTAAGCATTTAAAAATATTTAATAATAATTAAAAGACATTAAACATCCAATTTTGGGATTAGGACACTCACCTCACAAATAGGTCCCAATTAAGCTTAGAATTCCCAAATCCTTCGCAAAATTAGCTCCTAATGATTCCAATGATTATCCTATACAATTTTGGTAAACTAAATGTTACCAACCCATTTGGGTCACGAAAAATCTATCGATTAAACTTAAAATAAAGGGTAATACTTGGGGCACAACCTTCATACAACTTTCATACAACCTCACCAAAAGATGTGTCTATCTCTTTCCTGTGTCACTGTGGGGTCCAGTGACATCACAGGAGAGAGATAGACACATCTTTTGGGGAGGTTGTATGAAAGTTGTATGAAGGTTGTGTCCCAAATATTACTCTAAAATAAATTATACCAAAAGGTTGGACTTACCTCCACAAATCCAAATATGACCTCGTATCATGATTTTGACAAAGCTATGGCGTTGAAGGGTTGAAACCTCCCTTTTCTCTCCCGTTCTCTCGCGGCTCTCTCTTACTCTCTCTTGTTACTCTTCTGTTTCTTTTCTTTTCTTTTTGTTTTTTTTTTTTTTGTGGATTAACACACATATATATATATAATATAATATTTATATATATGTGCCGCCGGCCCCCCCTTTTGCACACTAACACACACGTATGTTCAATCTTTTTTTTTTTTTTTTAAAACAAGATGGCATGGGAAATGATATGGTGTGTCTCGATCCATATAAACTAACTCTTATCTATATTTAGACCCCTAACTATTTTATAAACCTTATTATAATATCCAAACTAATTATACTACTATCCCAATAACTAAGTGACTCTATATCTATGTCACGCATGGGTTCTAAACGTGGTCTCCAAATATTATATGAAGACACTAATTAACCTACTAATTATACCACGTGTCCAATTGCGCCCTCATAAGGGTACCCAACCTCGTCTCATAAATAAACATGAACAATAATGGAATATTAAAACACTTAATATTTTATCAATTAAACAATCATATGGCATCAATAACTATTATAAAGCACACATTTACATTTACATGTCTACCACTTAATCACATAAATGCACATTTATGCAATTTATATTATCCAAACCTCTCTTGGGTCACACTTTCATCTCTGTCCCACCTCTAGTGGAACTTTCAACTGTGCCCCTTATCAAGCACTTATCACATCGGGGTAACTGGAATTTACCCAAATCATCACATGGGATTAATTATACTAATTAATGTATGCAAACTAATTATTACTTCCATTTTTCGGGTACGGGTATTACAGATAAGTTTTCCATATTCTTAATTTTCACACCCAAACATCACTAAATAGCCTAATTTTTAATTTCATGCTCTCATTTCTCTGCTAAAACAAAATTTATATTTTTGATTTGACGAGAAAATTGTTGTATTTCTGGATTGGCATGGACTCTTCGCAATAAGGAAAAAAAAAAAAAAAATTATCCACCAATCAGTTGAACTTATGAAACTAGTTCGCTTACGAATTACAGGACTACTCATTGGCCTTTCCAAATCGCTCCTAGGATTAGCTCGTTTTAAATTGTAAAGAAGCATTGAAATTTATTCTAAAACCAAAAAGAATTTCTGTGATGTTTTTGAGTTTTGGTAATTGGGTTGACAAGTTCATGATTAATGATTAGTCACTCTTCTTTCAAATCCTAGGAGGGGGAAAAATAATTTTGTTTGTTGGATTTGAACTTTCACAATCTAGTTATGGGATTCTGATGTCTATTTACGCAACATAAGTCTAACTCATAATGGTCCATTATCAATGTTCTAATGGAAGCAATTGTTGCCAGAAACAATAATTATTACTGGGAAAAATATGCAAAATAACTTATGATTATCACTCAAGAATGGTGCCCATGTATGATGTATCAATATCACTGATAATTCCCCAGAGAATCTTAACTCATGAATTAATTTACATGCAGGAGTGAAGTCACTCTATGATCCTTGGGGGGCACAAATAGTTGCAGAGGTCTATCTATTAACTTGTCTAATTTTCATATTTTTAATTACCTGTAACAGGAAGGAAAAAAATTATAATAATAATCAAAAGTTTTGGCAGGACCATATAACCCTCACAATCATATGCAAATCCAGGAGTTTTGTTCAGAGGGGGCAGAGGCGGGGGTTTGGGGGTAAGTGTTCCAGACCCGACCCCCGCCCCCCCCAAAGGATAAAGAATTATTTTGAAAAGGGCAAAATGAATAAATAATGAAATATATAAGGTAAAATAATTATTTTGAAAAGTTAAAAGAAGGCAATAAAGAAGCAAAAATGAATAACATATGAAATATATAAAGTAAAAAAATATTTTTAAAAAGTTAGAGGGAAGGCAATTGCCCCCATAGTGCCTTCCTCGGTCCACCCCTGCTCACAATCCCTTAAAAGCTCTGCCCCTGTTTACAAGCTTTATATTGAGCAAAAATATGTTTATTTCCCCCTTAAGCATGGAGCATCTAAGAAGGTACTGTTCCAAAACAAATCTAAAAACTATTCTATGCTAATGGGATAAACTTTGTCTGTCTTCTTCTTCTTTTTATTTATTTTTTATTTTTAAAAATTATTATATAACTTATGTTAATTAATCTCTGTGAGAGAGAGAGAGAGATAGTGTGTTTAATTTGTTATATATTGGTCTGAAATGTTAAAATCTAACTTGGGTAAAAAATAATGCCAAGAACGTTAAAAAAGTGAAGGAACAAACAATAGAAAGCAGTAGACAGGTTGGTCAAGTTTAAGACAATCATAAAGACATTCCAATCAATTCATATACAAAATAATCATTAGAGAAGCCTAAAAAGTCTTAAAGAGAAAGAAAGTGGTTGCCTCCGAAAATTATTATCTTAATTAACTTTTTCTGTTAATTAGTATAATAAGCAGATTAATAATTATTTCTTTAAAGGGATTTGATGTTGTATTATGTCATGTTTAGTGTCGTTATGCCCGGGTTTTAAGGGAGTCTGCAGCTCATATTAGAAAATCACCCAGAAGACCTTCAACTTTTGTCATGAAAAATCTGCTAAAGTTGAAGCCAGTTGAAGATTTTTTTTATGTAATTTTTTTTTAAAAATATTGGCCAAGTATGTTTGAAAAAGATAAAAAAAAAAAAAGAAGAAGAAAATTAGTTTCAGTTAACTCTTATTTGTGTATCATATGTAATGATAACCAACTTTAAGGTAATTTAACAAAAAGCTATTTAAATGGCATGGTTTGACATAATGCAAGTATATCTATGAAAAAAAAAAAAGCTTAAACATTTAAACCCAGCTCATTTACTATGGAACTGGTTTTTTAATTTTCCAAATAGCCCTTGAACTCATAGGTTATTGTAATATGGTATTGGTTATTTTAATTTTCGTAAATGTGACAAAATATTACCAAAATCTCAATTAATTCTTAGAAACTTTTTTATACACCTGTTTTTTTTCTTTTTTCATAGCCATTTTGTTTTTTCTTTTAGGCAAATAATATTTGATGCCTTATTGCTATTTTTATTACTCCTATCATTTTATGAATTATATTAGTGACATATTATTTAATAGAAAAGAAAAAAAGAATAAAATAAAGATTCAAAGTAAAAAAATAAATAAAAAATAACCAACCTCGTAGTTTCCGTATGGGATTCATTGGATGTGAAAAAGGGTGTTTGTTCTTCTTCTGATAATGACATGATTCTCTGTTATTATGCACAACTAATCTTTGGGTCAAGACAATTGTTACCAACGCAAATACAACTCAGTTACTCAGTTGTCTGGACTCTATTTGATTTGACCAAATTACCCTCCATTTTTTTTGTCAATGAGTCTTTATACGCGTGGGTCCCATGACAGATCAATACCTTCAAATTTCTGATCTGTTGAGTGTTTTTGCTATTTGACCAAAATGGCCTTGTCCATGTCCATGCTACAAATTTTCCCCATTGAGAGAGCATTTTGTGAGCCAGATAGATAGGATGGAAAAAGTGTAACATGTGTTTCCTAAATTCTAATCTAAAATTTATATTTTAAATGATGTGACAGTGATGTAGTATTAGGACAACTTTTTTTTTTGTTTGTTAATAATGTGACTACTTCAATATCATTTAATTAAAATGTAGTGAGTTCACTGTCACATCGTTTGGTATATGGATTTGGAAAGCATAGCATTTACTCATGAAAAAAGGTATTGCGGAGAAAAAGGAAAGAACTATCAATAGTGTACTTTAAATGTGGTGCTTATGTGGTTGATGTTGTGGTTTGTAATGCGTGCCTAACGTTATTATTCATAATTTTGAGAGAGAGAAGGGGGGATATTTAGCTTTTATTACTTTGGGAAAATCTATAGTGAGCAGCTTCTCATATGATAAGACGAGTTTTAACCGTTGGATGAGAATTAAAAATGCTTCTCCAGATTCTTGAAAATCTTATGACTAGATTCTCATCCAACGGTTATTCAATTAGTAGGGATCCCCTAACAATTCAATATGGGTTGTTCGATTTTATAAAGCTCGGATTCACATTCCAACAAACACATGATCAAATTAATTTATAAACTCGGAATCTCATTGCAATATAACACACGACTGAAACATGTAGAAAAACCAAAAGACCCCTTGCTTTATATCGAGCCCAAGATATCCTTGAATTCGGCCAACTGTTATATTCAATCCTTTTTGCCGGCTAGCTTCAACCAATTCCCAATTTAGGCTCAACCCTAATTTCGAATGAGCATATTTCGGGCTTGTACAACTAGCCGACAATCCCAATACACCCAAAACTATGATTCTAGAGGTGATTAGGTTAAGGAGTATACTGCCAATATCACTAACACTTCGTTTGGGTGGAGAGAAAGTGATATACTGCCAATATTACTAACACTTTCTCTCCAGTAATCTCGTTTGGTAATTTAAGTAGGGAAAGAAGAGGAGAGAAAGTGGAGAGAAAAGAGCCCACTTTTATTTCTCTCCAAATCGGAGAGATTCTGGAGAAAAAAGAAGAGAAACATGTGTAAAAGACCAATACGCCCCAGTATATTATTATTTCATCTAACATATATCCATAATAAAGGATAAAAAGTAAATTGGTTGTAAGTACTTTATTTTCTTTTCTCTTATGAAAGTCAACCAAATAAGAAAGAGTTGTGTTTCTATTCTTTTCTATTCTATTCTCTCCTCTATTGTCTATTCAAACATGATGGAGAAAACTCAACTTTCTTTTCTCTTCTCTTCTCTTCTCTTCTCTCCTCTTGAAAAGTTTCTCTTCTCTTCTCTCCACTTCTCTCAATCCAAACGAAGTGTAAGTATCAAACTCGCTACCATTACTAACACTGATATAATCACAATTGTGTATTAGTTGGTAATTTACTATTTTCATTAATTTCTTTCTTTTTTCATTGTTTTTTAACTTTGCTTTAGTGTTACATACTTACATGTCTTACTAGCTACTTGCTTTAAAGCAAACTTTCTATCCTATGTTTGGTTGAAGGGATAATAAATTGGAGGAAAGAAAAAGGGTGGAATGAGTGAAAATGTATCACTAGATAGAGAGAAGATAGCCTTCACCTCTCATTTTTCTCCTACCAAACAAATTAAGGAAATCCAATCCTTCTCCCTTTCTCCTTTCTTCCATTCTTCCCTTTTGTCAAACAAAGCGTATGTTATTATGGCAACCTATTTATGATGTCAGATAGAAAATATTCTAAATAAAGGTGATACCACATCATCTCTATCACCACACCAATACACACAAATATAGTGCATATGTGGAAGCGTGTTTTTCTTAAAATTAAGAAAAGCAAATATTTAAAGAGAAGTGCTAGGTACACATCTCAAACCACACCCGATGCTTTAAATGCATGTACTCTGTGCTGTTTGAATTTTTCACATTTTGCTGTGCACCACTTACATAGCACAGGTACGTACATTTAAAGCAAGGGTATGATTTGATGTGTGATTTAGAGTGTCTGCCTACCATTATTGATATTTGAATCTTAAAATTCTATTACTCGTTTATTGTCAAAATAAACAACCCACCTATCATTGATAAGCCATACCATGTGAGAAAGGCCCACATCACATGGTTACTAATTTAAGGTTATTCATGTCATTTCAGTTGCTAAATCATTCTTCTCCACTACAAAAATTAAAACCAAAAATTACAAGACTAATTTGGTAAAATCAACAAACTCTAGCTGCCAACCCATTCTCTCACAGTAGTCCTTGCGGGTCCCACCAATTCACCACCATAATAAACCCCTGTTAAAACCTCTTTTCTTTTCCACACCCCAGTCTTCACCACCATTCAACACAACCAAACCATGGCCGCCTACCACAATCCCCTCACATTCATATACATACTCTCTATATCTATATCTGTATCTCTCCTCCCTCCCACCAACTCCCACTCCATTCATGACCTACTCAAGAGCAAAGGCCTTCCAGCTGGACTTTTTCCAGAGAGAGTGAAGTCATATGATCTTGACCAAGATGGTCACCTCCAGGTGTACTTGGACCGGCCTTGCATGGCTAAATTTGAGACCAGAGTGTTCTTTGATAGTGTGGTCAGAGCTAATCTTAGCTATGGAGGACTCATTGGAGTTGAGGGTCTGTCTCAGGAAGAGCTTTTTCTGTGGTTGCCAGTTAAAGACATAATTGTTTATGATCCATCTTCAGGTCTTATAATGTTTGACATTGGCCTTGCCTACAAACAGCTCTCTCTTTCTCTCTTTGAAGTCCCTCCTGTTTGTGAACCCCAAGGTACCCCCTCCCCTCCCCTCCCCTCCCCTGTATCTGTTCTTCAATTTTTTTTCATTGAATTTTGATTACCCTTTCTGGTAAATTCCATGATTTGATTGTTTCTCTAGTAGTATAATCGATTGAGCCTTTTGGTTGCTGAGAAAAATAAAGAAAAATTAGGTTTCATTGTTATAGCCTAATAGGAGGACTAAAAAGGCAAATTCATTGGCCGAAATGTTAGAATTATTGGGTTTGTCACTATTTTGGTGTTCTAGTTAATTCTAGTATAGTAGACTTAAAACTATTATTATTATTTTTTTAAAAAAATTTTAATTTTAAATCCTTCCTATATTTTCTGAGAAACCAAATGTGGTTGAACATTAAGATGCTAATTTTGATTTCGAATGCAGGCGTGTTATCGGAGAAGGTTGGAAGGAAGGAATTGGGATTTCAAGCTCGAGATGAAAAGGATTTAACTCCTCCTTCAGATGAGCTGATATGAACATGTTTGTTTGTTTTTTTCTTTTTTTTTTTTGGGCTGTTGATCAAAAGAAAAAGTGGAATGTGGTTTTCGGATGCTGGTAGAATTGTAAAAATGGGAACCCAAAAAACATGGTTTAGGAATTGAATGAGAAAATTTTGGATTTCTTAAAGCCTTGTAACTAATGAAAGTTTTGGATACACAGATTTGAGGATTCAATCCAATTAAAAACACAATGGAATTGAAGACTTAATATGAAAGAATTTTGGGAGGTTGAATCTATGTACTATTAATTATCTCCTCTTAACTAACTAATCTTTAAATGATATCAAGGTTAAAAAAGAAGACATACTAGTTACTATAATACACTGGTTCCTGATAATTGAATCCTTTTTTCATGTTCTACCTCATTAGATATCCATCTGTCTGTTCCGCTAATCGGGGAGTTCATCTAGTTGTATTAGTGTATTATACGACACATTGTTGCTATCCGTAAAGAAAAAAAAAAGGAGTGAGTGTCAAAATTTTATATCTTTAAGCAAGAACTTATTATTTCAATGCCTTCATTGTGTAAACAGAGAAGTTATTTAACATATGTGTACATACTTAACTAGGGCGTTTTCCTTTAATGTGGGCCTTTGGCTCCCCCTGTGCCTTTGTGCCCCCTTTGAGTGTGTGTTACTAACTTTCTACTAACAACCCGGGTCACAGTGACACCAGTCAAAAAAAAAAAAAAAAAATGCAAAAACTGGATTCACCTAGAAGAGGCAATTGTTAGAATCTATATGTATGTGTGTGCAGAGATGAGAGAACAGTAGGAACATATTCAAGGCTTGTACACTTTTTTACAATTCAGAGATAAGCATAGACCAGGCTGAAACCAAAGAGAATAATATCGTGTTGTTTGGTTTGCTGATTTAGAGAAGGAAAAGGAAAACAAGAAGGGAAACTAGTTCAGTTTTGTTTCCTTCTGTTTTCCTCCGTACTTAAAGGACATTAGAAATTACAAATTCTCACAATATAATATTAATCAAGAAAAGAGAAAATGACTCGCAAAAATTGAATTTTTTTTAAAAATTTATTCATCAGTTTGTGTTTTATTTTTTATTTTTTGTTTCTTTTCAATCACTGAATCTATGAACCAAACAGAGCCCCGTTGGGATGAAAACACTTTTCTGGCTGTCTGGAAAACCTTAAACATGCTTAAGAAGTGTAAAGAATATCTGAACTAAATAATTGTTTGGATCAATGGTCAGTGCCAGTTTAAGTATGTAAGTACGGTCATATTTGCAAAACTATATTACAGTAACTTTATGTCTTTATGAACAGAGATTACAGAGCTACTGGGTCCTAAGGTTAACTACTTTCAAGCTTTTAGCAGACCAAGTTGTGTGGTTCCATGTGTTTGTAGTATTATAGTAACTTTGTAATAAGCAAGTGCTGGGTCAGATTGTGTTAAGAGGACTATGATTAAAGGAAAAACTTGAGTATATGGTTTAAGGTTGGGAAAATTCCTTAGGAAGGTTCTTTAATTTTAGGTTCACAGTATATATGTTGGTCCACCAAAGTCTGCATAAAGACTTTTAAGGTAATGCAACATGAGATTGTCACACACACACACACACACTCATACACAACTCTGTATTATAGGTTCGGGAATCATGTAATTTTTTTTTTAGATTTAAAGAAATTTTTTTTGATTGTGCATTATGGTTAAAATTGAACATGGGTTTCTTTAAGCATCTGATTAAAAAATATATATATATATATATATATTTTGATTTGGAAAATAAAGAAAAGACTGACAGTATTATCATCAGTTCTTTAGCCACTTGAGAAACTCTACTACCGAACGTAATAGAGTAGAAGGGTATAATTGTATGGCCATTTTATGATCACCCTTCTCTTCAATGAGTTCAGGAAAGGAAAATAAAGGTGGGAAAAAAAAATTTGGTCCCTGTTATTATGGCTGATGAATTATTACTCTAGAAATGGCCCATGTTCATAATAGAATTTAACTTAAGGTGCAAAAATGGCAAAAAATTTAAAGTTCATTGTGTGTCGGATATTTTTTTTTTCTCAAATCAAATCCCCCCATTTTTCCTTAATAGGAGGATACTATGTTTCTTACATAAAGTTAGTCATGCAAGTCTCTTACTATCATTATTATTATTATTATTTATTTTCAGAGCAAAACTTGGCAATTGCAAATTGCACTTCGGTTGTCAATGGTCATCCATATTTAACTTGTATTCAAGTCACAAGGGAAAGAAAATGCAATCCTAGAAAACAACTAATCTTGTTTAATCTGTCTTAGAGACTAATTAAGACAGAGAAGAGAAACAGCTTTCAAGCATAAGAATCTCGGATCCACCTTGTGCAGTGAATGTATTGATCAACAGCAGCAAATCATCCAAGGATCACAGCGATTTAATTTAAGAGAAATGATTGGAGTACCGAAAAAATGCACCGAAATGGCGCACCGAATCATTGGTGCCGTCCATTTCAGTGGGAGCCACGCGCCACCGATGATTCGGTGCACCATTTCGGTGCATTTTTTCGGTGACTGTAGCAATGTTGTTAATTTAATGTTCAAATTGCCAAATTTACAGTAAGAACTTTTGTTCAAACTCATGCTCATCTTTGTTGTATGCAAAAACTCAAATTCTTCTTGTTAGTGTTGTTGCCTCATTGTTCATGTTCAATCCAGAAGTAAGTGAATCCTCTCGATAACCTTTTCTAGATTATCCTAACCCCTAAACTGCAACCGTTGTTTCTGACGACTGGTTTTTATGTAATGTTTCTTTTGACTGGTTATTGAATAGAAAATGCTTTTGAATCAATTTTTTTTTTTTTCTAGAAGATTATACTTTCCTTTCTATCATATTTTCTGAACACACAGAAAAAAAAACCTCTTGTGGACATCTGACATTCAACGCTGGGTATTAAATTGGCTTCAAAGCTTTTGCATTTGGCATTAAGCCAAAAAAGGATTGACAAAATTTGTTGAGTTTATGCCCCTGCTGTTTCAATATTTGGATGCCGTTGTTTATAGACATGCTTTCATTATATAAATATTAATCGGCATTTCTCATTTTCGATGTTCACTCTCTAATCGTTAAATTAAATCAGTAGCTAGAAATCCTTAAACTTAAATAAGAAACACAAACACTACTATCTTTAAAGGTGTCACGGACCAACGAACAATCAATACTACAACCATTTTCTCTATATGCTTCTAATGATCTCTAGCAACAACTCCCTGATCTGGTCAGCTGCAAGCATTCGACCATGGATTCCCTGAAATCGTATAGAACATATTACTTGCAGATCAAGCCCTGCTTTTCAAAAGAATTACCAAATTATATAGAATATCCAAAGCATAATAATGCGACAAAATACTATGGTGGTACACTATCATCTGAGTGTACTTGAATAGGTTTGTTCTTGGTTTGGTACCGTGGTACAATGATGTACAGAGAACATTGTACCATTTCTATATGTAACTATAAGGGTTAATGCTTAGCTTTTGTTCTTTAATCTTACCTCCAAACAAGAAGTAATAAGAATGGTTCCTTTGGAGGTAGTGACACTGATATCAGTGAATTCAAGCCCAAGGACATTCATGGCCTCCATCAATTTAGTGAATCCCCCTCTTTTCTTTTCAAACACTATCTTCATCCAAAGTTTAGTCTTATCAATGAGACTCACCATAACTTCTGTCTGTAAACAGAAGTCAAAACAACTTATTGATATGCTTAAGACTTGCAGTTATTGTGTGTGTGTGTGTGTGTGTGTGTGTGTGTGTGTAAATTTATCGAAATTTGGTAAAAAGTCGCTCATATTTGATTGAGTTTAAAGGACAACCCGTTTTTAAAATTTTGGTCAAAAGTCCCTAATTAGAGAAACTTAATCAAACTAAATCCGTATGTTAGAAAATTTTATGTAACTAGTTATGTGAAATTTCTTGTTGAGGGACCTTTTTACTAAAACAAAAAAAATAAAAGGGAGGGTTGGACCTAAGACTAAAAGAGTCTATTTTATAGGCCTTTTGAAAAAAATTCTCAAAAGTATAATCAATTAGGCAATGTAACCTCTATCCCCCATTTCTTCATCTCCTCTGCAGCATCAATTTCAGCAATGTCTGCCTTTGATTCCTCTTCAATAATAGCCTCCATTTCGAGAAGTTGGTCACTAAGATCTCTAACGCGCCTCTGTAGCTCCCCAACGTAAGTGATTGCATCGGTTATAATGGTTGCCTTGTTCATCTAAAAACAAGCCCAAAAAGGAAAAAAAAAAAAAAGAAATTTTTTTTATTATATTAGAAGGAAAAAAAAATGAATACGGCGATGGACGAAAGGGAAAATTTGGAAGATTATAGTTTTATAGGTAATTGCATTTGAGATGATTGGGACTAATGCCCGAAGCTCTAAGAGTCTGTCGCTGAGTTTCTGACGCCTCCTCCTCTCGGCATTGAGGTTCTTGGATTTGTATTTTGAATCATCATCATCATCATCATCATCATCAAAGTGAGTCCTCCTGCCCACCCTTCCACTGCTGTTTTCTTCTTCGGCCATGGATAATTCACTGATGGCATAGTTCACAAATTCCATTTATGCAGATTATTGGATTTTGATGGAATTGTGAGAGAGAGAGAGAGAGAGAGAGAGAGAGAGAGAGAGAGAGAGAGAGAGTTGGTTTTCTTCTTGATCTTTCCAACTTAAAGTGATGGGGGTGATTTGCTTATATCACTGCTTCTCACAAGGGTATCATTTCGGTTGATGAGAGAGAGGGGGGAGGGGAGAGAGAGAATCTTCATGCTGCAGTTTGTTGGGCATCCATATAGTCTCCACAATGATCATAATGAGAAATTATGTCGTGTAACCACCACACTTGTGTGATTTTCACTGGGATTTGAGTATTTTGCGGGTCTCATATGGGCACTAGAGTAATGAAGACATCACATTGGGCTTCACATGGTGTGACGGTTACATGAAATAATTTATCCAGTTTTTAGGCTGTGGAGGGGCACATTCCTAACATGAGAAATAGAGAGATTTTATTTCTTATTGCGCCTCAGTTTTGAGAAGTTATGAAAAGTAAGAGAAAGACAAAGGAAAAGCACGAAAAGTTAGTAAGAGGAAGAATTGAAATAAGACTAGCTAGAAATTTCAATTTTCTGAAAAATAGTTAAAAAAAAAAAAAAAAAAAAAACACCTAGTTAAAATAAGAAGGAATTGACATGTAAAATTATATATTTGTCCTTAGCTTTCTTTCATATATACATTCCATCAAAGCCAAGGTAACAGAAAATATTATCTTTTGCTTTGTCTGTTTTTTTCTCTCACCAAAATCTCTCAAAAAAGGAATGGAGTTTACATGAAATGAAGACAGTTGAGTTCCAACAGCAGATGATGAGGACGTTATATACAAATAGGCACTATACCCTATAATCCATTAGGCTAACCCATACAATACTTTATTCCTACCCCAGGACACAAGAGAGAATAGTTTCTATTAGGGTAAGTTGCACCAAGTGAGTACGTATCCATGAAGAGAAACTAAATTAAAATTTCTTTCCCGGCTGAAGTTTGGACAACACTCGAGTACTTTTAATCATGTTCTAAAATATCATTGGTCCATCTATGTGCCACGTAGACACAGTTATACTTGTGTACCAATCACATTCTCAAATAGTAGCAAAAGTACATAAAATAAAGCACCTAAGTGTTATTCCTAGAAGTTTATTGTATACTAGTGATTTGTGCATGTCCAATTATTGATGGTTGTTACTGGCTAATGCTATGGCAGTTTACTACTGTTGACTGGAATGTACAATGAGTGAGGGAGGCTGTTAGATATTCTGTTCCAATTGAAGTACAGTTTGTTCCAAAAGGCATTGATGGCATTGGTAAAGATGTGGGTTCTAACAAGTGATAGATGGCAGTACAAAAAAAGAAATTAACATTTGTCAGTTGTGAACTGGGATTTTATATGGATACATTTTGAAATGTATCTTTAGGAAGCAAGAGTACTCCCAGTAGACATAGAATGTTGGTCATGACTACTGGTACTTTGATTATCAGCTACATAGCTAGCTAGGGTCGCAAATGGTTGTCATTATCGGTAAAATATTTGCTATTTTGCAGCAAAATGTTTGTTATTGACAAACTCTAAACACTTTAACACTGGGGGTGCTAAATTAATAAAATTAAAACAGGGACTCAAGTGAAATTGGCCTCATAGTAGAATGATGAAAATTGTAATTTGCCTTTTTTAGAATGAACGGTGGATGTAAAGAGCAAACTGTTGGTAGTAAGGGTATAAACGGCGGTTTGGTCGAGGTGGTTTTTTTTTTTTTTTTTTTTTTTTTTTTTGTGGTTTTGAAGTTTAAGGTTATTTTTTTAAAAAACCGACAAAACAGTCGATTGATTCTGTACGCCAGCTTTTCTTATACCCCTAGTTGGTAGTTGTAGAGAGCAAAATAGGTGATTGTATTTACAATTATTCTAAGAATATCTCCAATGCACCTTCAATCCCTCGTGCTATATATAGTCATATTATAGCATGAATGGCATCTCTCTAAGAGAATGATGCTCGTTTGGAGTCCACTTTAGTGTCAACATTAAGTAATACAAAAAACACTCACAAATGGGCTAGCTAAACAGTTCATTAAACATGTCATTGGCAAAATGGTATGTTAAATGTAGCCATGCTTTTAGCCGGCAAGTGACAATAAAAAAGAGGAGAAGGAACCTCGGCAGCACCCATGTGGCACTGATAGGATCACACAAATTTTTTTTTTTTTTTTTGCCTTTAAAAAAATATAATGTTTTTTTTTGTCCTACCAATACCACATGAGTACTGTCCACACTAGCACCCAAGGGTGCAGCCGACTATCCTCAAGCTAAAGAAGATCAAACTTCTTTGTTTGACAAGATAAAAGATGGTAATGACAACACCAAGCCAACAAGTGGGCTCTTAATTGAAGAGTTTACCATCGCCTAATCTGAGATGTGTGAAGCATCATTGGAGACCGCATACTAGTTGATCAATTACATTGGTATGTGTCAAACAAATATCCTAACGTGAACCCTTTGGTAATTCGTAAAATGAACGCATCATTGCAGATGTTCTAATACACATTTTATCCCATCTCTTACAATTATTTGAGACGGGAGATAGAAGTTTATTAGAGAGTTTTTATAATAAAAAAAAAAAATTAAGCTTGGCAATAATAGTTTTAATAATTTTTTTAGGCTTGATAATAATGTCTATTGTTAATATAAATTAGTTATGTGACAAACTAAGACTATACGTATAACCAATTTCCTTTGGCAATAGTGATTGCCTTTTTTTTTTTTAATGCATTCTTGTTATAACTTGACTTTTGCTGTGGTTCCAATAGACTAGCGACGTATTTAACACGTCATTCAACATACAACAATGTCAACAAAGAATAACCATTGTGCCAAAATGCAATACTTTTTGAGTATTGTACATTGCTGTAGAGATGTCAAAGGATAATATTTGGGGCACAAACACTTTATACAAACACTTATAAATACACTTTATTTCTTTCTTGGGTGGTATTGTGAAGTCCACTGAAATTATCCAGACCCTATAGTGCCAACCAGAAGAGAGATAGAATATTTTCTGATGATGTCGAAAATTGGTAAGAGTAATTTAGACAGAAAATAAAGCCACAAAAGATTTGTAGGTGGTTCGGTACCGTTAACGAGGTGACCTACGTCCACGGGTGCGTCTGCGCGCTTCTCACTAGCAGATCACCGGCGGGCCTGGTGAGCCAACAATGGTGAGCGGCACTACCAGTAATACCGGCCGGGTGTATGCGTATATGGTGGTGAGTTCTCTGATGTGTGCTTGTATGCTTAGAGAATTGATATTCGGATCCCCCTAGGGAGGATAGATGGGCTCTTTTATAGGTGCAAGAGTCCACCTTTACATGGCAAGTTAATTAGATTAGGAAGTATAATCTAATCACAATAGATTTGTACAATGTTTGGAGAGTTTCCTAAATGGTTTAGGAAACCATTGATTCTTCTTGATAGAGTCATGGCTGTACAAGGAAACGGTAGGAAGCATGATTCATGTCGCGTCTCCTGGGGCCTCGCCACGCCTGGCACCCGAGTGTCCGAGTATCCCGGACGGTAACAGCAGGACACCTCGGGAGTGTGGGTTCCACGTTGCAAATCCGGACCTCCCGAGCTACTGGCTGAACACGTGGCGGTTGAACTTCTACAAAACATTTCTGGACATATCAGCGGCTCCCCATTTTCAAAGTTGAGATGATGCCTCGTCGGATGAATTTTGAAAATTAAGAATGTCTTTCAGTCACCGACCGGGAAAGGACCGGGCTCCCCGACACCAAATGTCTGCCGGTTACCGGTTTGGTTCAGACCTAAAGCAGCCGGTTGAGAAGTAACCGAATCGTCCAGGTGGCAACTGAACCATCACGTCGCGCATTCAATGCTCACGCTTTCTGAGGCGACGCCCCACGTGCCTGAAACGACAGTTTCGGCGGGAGAGTATGGGAGCCATCCGATCAAGCTGGATCCCAGCCGTTCGTGCTGTCTATATAAGGAGCACCTGTTCAATCTTGTTTCTCACTGCACAGCATCAACTAAGTCGCTTGAGCAAAACACTCCGAGCTCCCTCTTCTCTGCCGTCTTCGTTTTCCAGACTTTCATTTCTATCAAATGGCTTTGCGTATCGACCTATCGTCTGATGAAGGGCTTAAAGCATTCCGAGAGGACTGCCAAATTCCGGACGACGTTGTAGTCCGTCCATATGTTGAGGGGGAGGAAATAGCTTTTCCTTTTGTCCTCATCAGCAGCTATCTGCTGCTTATCGTGGGACTGCGCTTCCCCCTCCCGGTTTCCTTTTGCGACCTGCTTGAGGGGTTACGCATCCCTCTCCACAAGTGCCGCCCAAACGTCGCCCGCCTCCTATGGGGAATATCGGCACTGAACGAGCGACTGGGGTTGCTCCTCCGGTCCGCCGACGTCGTGAGGTGCTACATATTGGGCATCGACAACGGAGGCCCCTACTTCCGCCCCAAGACTGAGGGAAAGGACCTCGTCCAGGGCCTAGACTTCCCGAACAAGAACTGGCGGCGGTACCCTTGGGTTGTGGTTGCCGGCAACTGGTTGGCGGATGCTGTTCTCTGCCCTCCTGCAACTTTTGATCCCGACCTCTGCAAGCAAGCTTTTGCTGCATCCCGGGGTGTTGCCCCTACTGCTGATGATACGGAGGCGTTTGACCGAGCTATCGAGGCCAGTCTGTCGTTCTCTGATTTGGCTGGGAGACCTACGGATGGAGCGGGCGCAGGTCCTTCCTCTGCGGCTCCTGCCACCGCGGCTTCTGGTTCGCGCCGCTATACTCGTTCCATGGCGACCGGTGCGCGCACCACTAGTAGGGCCGACCTGTCCGAGGGGCCGGTCACCTTGTCCACCAGCAGTGATCCCGCCTCTTCTGAGGACGCAAGCCCGCCACCGGGCCCATCCAGGAAGGGCAAGGAGAAAGAGGTGGAGGAAGAATCCCAGCCCCAACCGAAAAGGAGCCGGCCAGAAGCATCCGCCGGTCTTCGTATGCCCGGCTCATGGTCGGACTTCTCTCTTGTGAACATGGAGAGCCGTTTGCAGGAGGTGGAAAAGATGGGTGCCGAGCTGCAGATGGATTCCGCCCTGCGGGGGGTGGACCTCCATGCCCTGGAGCTCACCGTAGAGGGGCTGGTGGCGAAGGTGGCGACCTTGGAAGAGGAGGTCAAGGCTTTGAAGGGCCAAGGATCCTGAAGGCACCTCGTTCTTCTTCTTCTTTTTTTTTTTTTTACCGGGAAGGCTATTATAATTGCCCCCGACTTCTGTATAGTTCACCCTTTATATCAATAAAAAGGTCCTTGAGGCCAACTCTTTCCTTTACTATGCCCTTTTTGACTGTTTATCAATTCTGTATGACGCTTAGTCGGTTAATACTCGACCGGCTTATGACTGTGCCCGGGTTGTGATGGCTCGGGCCCGGATTACTACTACCCTGTACCAACCAATCATCGGTCAGGTTAGATCCTAACAAGTAGAGACGTGGTCGTAACTGAAACGTTTGCAGACTAAAGGAACCGTCTTTTCGCGCATTTAATGCGCGTGCCTTTTGAGGCGACTTCCCACGTGACCGAAGCGACGGTTTGGGCGAGAAATCTTCTGGACCGCTGGATCTGTTCTGATCTGGGCCGTTCAGGATTTTTATTTAAGGAGCACTCGCCTCATTTCTTGCATCCCTTCTTGATCTTCTACTTTCTGCTTTTCTTCCCTATTCTCCCGTCCTTCATTTCGGAGTGAAGCTGGAGAGAATGAATCTTGTGAGGTTCGAGCGGGAGCGGGATTTCTTCCTCCTTAGATTCTGTGCGTTTTTCGAGTCGGGTGGAACTCTAAGTCTTCTTGACCGAGCGGGTGTTTCTTGCGCTGCTTTGAGAGAGTGCTACTTGGTGCTGAGGAGTATCTACTCATTACCATTCAGGTTAGTGACTCTGCCCCCCCTGTACGGCAGGTTTGGGGTTTCCGATCCATTTGTAGGTCGTAGTCTGGGCCCATTCCTTCCCGTTGGAGTGACAGAGATGGAACACTCCGGCTTCAACTCCGCATCTAGATCGGAGAGCGAACAATATCTATTAGGGTCCCCCGGTGTCAGTCTGAACCAGTTACCTGAATCCTTATCCGATCACCAAAGTGGGGCCAGGATCCCCATTCGTCTGCCCGACAGTGAGTCTACCCAGGAGGCCCCCGTTGCCTCCGTCTCAAGGGGTTCGGGCGACGAAGCGCCCGGGGGGACTGATCGCGTAGTTTTCGCTTGCGAATCCACTCCTTCTATTTTGCGCTCCCAAGATCTTCTTCGGATCAGGGAGAGATATTCTCTTCCCGACGGTTGCGCCCTAGCCGTCAACATCGGCGGCGCGCACCTCTATCAGTCGGGGTTTGTTACCCTGTTTGAGGATGCCTTGATGGCAGGCCTCCGGCTGCCCCTTTACCCAATGGCCCGGGATATCCTGATCTATCTCAATATCGCTCCCGGGCAGCTGGCTCCCAACGGTTGGAGGCTTCTGATGGGGTGTATATCACTGTGGCCCCAAGTGTTTGGGTATGAACTTACCCTCCAGGAGTTTCTTTGGGCCCACCGACCATTCCCTGTGCACCGGGAGGTGGGGTTCTTTTCATTCTCTGCCCGTTCGGGTAGGAAAATTATCGACAACTGCCCTAGCAACAACAAAGGGTGGAAGGGCAAATTCTTCCAGGTGTCTACCCTTCGCCTCTGCGACATGGCTTCGGGGATCCAGCTAAGGACGTCCTGGGCTGAGGAGTTGAGAGGTAAGACCTCCCTTCCGACCTCATCTGCTACTTTGGTCTTTAGGAACACGGTGGATTGCTAACTGATTTCTTTTTTCTGTTTACAGCGGGCTCAACAAAACCCCCCAAGATCCCTGGGCCGAGCCAAGCCAGGATCCAGAACCTAGCAGAGTTGCCCACCAGTGTTTGGAACGTGTTGTCCCGAACAGGGGACTTTGTCGAAACTTATACCCCCGCGGAGCCTGTTCAAGCCCCCATCTTTACACCTGTGGATACCGGGCTTCGGACCACTTCTCTTGTTTGAGATTGTTTTGAAATTGATTTGAATCAAAGAAAGAAAATAGGTCTGTTGAAAACAGATACAGAGTCGCCACTTGGTCTTTAAGGAACCAAGAAACCTAATTTTGACTCACCCAAGCGGATAAGGGCACCGGCCCTTCATAACCAAAGAACTTGGTTCGGGGTTTTGGTACGAGAGAGGAAGGAGCCTTTGTCGCGACTAAAACACCCTCAACTCGCCCCGTCTTTCGACGGGCCTCAATTAGCATCCAAATAATCATCTTATACTATGTATGGTTCGGCAATTAATACTACGATAGTATATTACATCACATAAGAAACTTGAAATGAAAGATCTAAAGATAAAATATCATTCATAAGATCTAAATCAAATATCATGCAATGTAAAGTGGAAGATCACACAAACAAACCTAGGAAAAATCGTCTAATCACGTATCAATTAATCAAGTTTTCCTAATCTAAAGGGGACATGAATTGTTCTTGGAACAAATAATCAAAGAAATCAAAATATGCTTAGCAAGGCTAGAATGATGCATGTTAATCTTTGAGAAAAAGAAGATCTCTCAATCCCCGGGACGGATGAGAAAGGATGATTAGATCGAGGGGAAGCATGAACGGGTGATCGAGTTAATTCCTTATAATCTCCTTGGATTAAGAGTTACAAAAACCCCAAATCTTGCATGAATGCAATGTATGTATCTAAAATGTGCAAATGTTGTAGTGTGTTTTGTGTACATGGATTTCTAGAATGACTTAGAAGTCTAAAATGTGTATGAATGAGTGAATGAAATTAACATGGGATGTGTACAAATGTAGTATGAACTACTTCCTAAGATATGAACTAATTTGGAATGCATATAAGCATCAAATCAAAGAATGCAAGTTAAAGTATGCTTGCTTTGAATAGTGGACAGAACAGTAGCATGATCTTTTGGAATTTGAAAAGAGGGGTTAGGAATGTTTTAAATGCATGATTTTTTATGGAGATGTTCCTTATTGTGTCTAGAACACAACCCAAAAGGCCAATCTTGAATATCTATCACAGATTGAGAGAAATTATATAAACAACAGAGGTCACTCAGAAGCAGAGTTTGTACTGTCGACTGAAATGTTAGAAAATCTTAGAAAATGAAAAAGAATGATCTAGAGGCCCATTTTATACAGAAAGTTTCCTAAGACATTTAATTTTAAGGGAAAAATAAGTTAGGACCACCCCTTTTGGAAAAGTTTTCTGGAAAAGAGGTCGTAAGTTGACCTAGCTGCTGTGACAGCAAAAAAACAGAATGTTTGGAAGGAATGTTGGGACCCAAATGGACCATTTCCAAGTACTTCCAAGTCAAACCAAAAATCATGGGTGTTCTCCAATGAGTTAGGAAGACTTTCCAAGTGGCCTTGTATCCATATGTTGAGTATTGTGTTCTAGAAAAATCTTTGAACTCAACTCACTCACTGTTTTGACTCATTGTTTTGAAGATTTTGGAGAAAACAAAGTTTTGTTTCTTGAAACCAAATGAGAGGGATTGAGAGGGGTTTTGAAATAGATGTTTTGAAAACATGTTTTCAACATTCATTGAGGATCATAGCCACTTAGAATACCTACATCAAACTCATCATTTAAGAACCTCCAAGATTGTTGGAGAGATTTATTTTGTTTTTGGACATAACTTCAATACATTCCAAGAATACCTTGGAAGTATTGAGGTTATGGTCATCATCTATCAAACATGTTTTTGAGGTCAAGAGCTACTATCCATGAGGATTCACTCACCCCAAACTTCATGTCATCACTTAGATGATGATGAACTAGTAAGTAAATAAAGAAAATAAAAAGAAATGGGATGAGAAGAGATGAACAATAAATGAACAAGCAAGTAGATGATAATCAATAGATGATATTCATGAAGCATGAGACTTGTAGATTGGTGTATCACTCATATGTAATGACACTAGACATGGAAGAAGCTTCCACACTCTTGAATGCTCACTAAAATGGTGGTTGGGAGTATTGAATGTTGAAGTAAATGGAAGTAATGAAGTAAAAACAAAGTTAGAACTCACTTTTGTTTTGAAAAATCAAAGAAGAAAGCTTCTTTTCTCTCCACTCTAACCTTATCTCTACACTTTCTCTCCCAAACTTTCTCTAAACTTGCATTTGACTCCCCCCAAAATGAGGAGTAATGGGGTGTTTATATAGGCCAACTTGGGGTGTTTTTGGGATTTAGAAAGTACTCCCATTGGCTCCAAACATCTGAAATCATAAAACTACGTCGTTTTGGCTTTTAATTAATCAAAATGGGACCACAAAACATATTACAAAAATGGACTGTTTTGGAGGGGAGTGCCGCGGCGGCAGTGGGCCAGTGCCGCGGCGGCAGTGCTCCTCCCTTCGTCTGGATAATGCTGTTTAGGCCCCCCGAAGTTCCGGTATTCGCGAAAAGGCCCTATTTTGTCCGAAATTCACAGAAAATGCATACGAACTCCAAATTGAGGTTGTGATATACCGTTGGAAAGGTAATGGAGTCTACTTTACATAAAAAATAGTTCGGGGATAGGTCACTTTGAAAAGTTTTGCGGTATTCGTGATAAAAGCCGATTTGATCGCCTTTTTCGCCTTTGGAAATTCATAATAAATTCGTTTTAAATCCAGAAATTATGTGCGATATACCGTCGAAAAGCTATTGACCTCTAGTATCCATGAAAAATATTTGAAAATTGTTTCGGTGCCCCGATTCCAAAGTCAAATCTTGGTCAAACTGGTCAAACCTGGGATTCCCGGGAAGTTCTGGGAACCTCCGGGAGTTCCCAGGAGCCGACGTTTTCGCTCGATTCTCTTTTGGAACTTGTTTTAACACTTTTTGTAATAACCTGCATTTCCATTTATTCCTAAATTACATTTTCATATTTAATTGGCAATTGCATTGTATATTTAATTTCATTTGTATTAACTGCTTCATTTAAATTACATTTCTCATGTTCTAAAATGTTATTTCTTGAATTATTGCAAGCTAAGAAGGTTGTTGGGGGTTAAATTGTAATTTTTATAAAGTTAGTGATACCAGTATGGATTTCAAAATCTGTATTTCAAAACGGTGAAAATAACTTCTATTGACTCAATCAGTATTTTTATAAAACCAGAAAATCAATTCTTACGTTAAAATGAAATTCCTGTATTTTGTGGTGACCACCGCGCCCCGAAAATACCAGTTTATGTTCAAAACTGTCCGCGCTGTGCTAAACTTCCCCAGATTTTTGGAAGTGATGTAAAGTGTGATTGGACATACACTTTACTTGCCATTTATGGCAAGTGATCATTAGCATAGGCCTTGTTTGGCAAAGCTTTGTGTGTGTGTGTATTATTGTGACCAAAAGCTAAAATTCCCAAACACATACAAATTAACCCCTACTACTCTATATTGCCTCTTCATCATCTGAAGAATTATCTACGTATATGCATTGTATGTATATCAGATTTATGTGCTGAGTATTTAGTTTAGTAGATAATCTAAACCAAATGTTGAGTGAATTAGGATCTTCTTGGAGCCCAAGCATTGGGAGCTCTATATATACATCCAATATACACCACACATATCACTTTCAGCACACACATAATTCTGAAAAATTAGAAAGTTTCAGAGAATTAGAGAGAGCTTGAAAGTTTAGTTCAAATTTTATTTTAGAGAGAGGAAGCTCTTAATCCCCATAGCCAAAGCTTGGGTTTGAATTTCTTCATATTTTCTTTCTCAACAATTCTCTGCTCCATTAATCACAGTGAGTATTATTAACTCACTCCCAATGTAATTCTATACTTATTTACTGAGCATGTGTATGTGTAAATGAATCACCATTGCTAAATTCGTCCATGGAAGCTTGAGCTTCAAAAATCACCATTTTCCAAACTCAATCATATTTCGTTTTTAGAGATGAATATGGAAGATTATACATCATACATGCCATGTTTGAAGTTTTAGAACCCAATTCGTTCATATAAGAAAGTATATTAGAAATTAAGTTTTGACATGTTTTAGTTTTTCCTAAAATTAGAGAGCTATGAATCAAATGGTGTTAAATTGACTTTAGATTCTTAATCCTTGTGAAAAACCGAAGAGAATCATATATTATATGTCCTATATACTTTAGAATTCCAAAATGGGTCATTTTGGACCCCTTAAACTGAAACAGGGCAGTTTCTGCGAAGAAGACGAAGCCTCAGCTTCATCTCGCGCCACGATCGCGCGCGCGAGAATCGCGCGAGCGGCCCGCGCGAGCGACCCCTCGCGCGAGCGGCCCGCGCGCGCGAGGTATGCTTCCCAGGGCAGACGTAAGAGTTTATTTATATATAATTGAAAATTGGCTGGTCGCGCGAGCGAGGGTCGCGCGAGAACCCCTTCGCGCGAGCGATCCGCGCGCGCGACCTTGCTTTCCTCAGGCAGACAGAAAAGTTTATTAATATAAGGAAAAATAGGCTTATCGCGCGAGCGGCCCGCGCGAGCGACCCCTCGCGCGAGCGGCCCGCGCGCGCGAGGTATTGCAGTTTCTGTTTTTGCCTGTTTTTCTGTTAAGGGACTGTTTGGATGAAATTTATATACTGTTGAGGTTCTGTTTGGGAAACTTGGTTAATCAGAACTCTATTTGGTTATGTTTCAATGATTAAAACATTGTAGTATGACTCATTAATCCCCGTACGCGTGTTGTTTCTTAATTCAGCATTTTTGTTTAAGTGCATACCATTCATGTGGGTCAGTGGTACATGCATAGGGGTGTCAGTCTGGGTGGAAAAGAGTATGAGTTTGTGTTTGTGATTGTGGTTGTGGTAGAGTTTGTGGAAGAGGGTATCTTTGAAATGCGACGGTGGCAAATATGGACACTCCCTAACGCCCATGGAAGCGTTAAAGTGTGTGAAGCCGAACTCGGACACTCCCTGGCACCCATGGTAGTGCTAAAGTGTGGCCTACGGACACTCCCTGATAACTCAAGTCTGGATACTGTGTGAGGGGTTGCCCCGGTATTTGCATGGCGGTTAGGGTATTCAAAGTGTGAGGCATTGGACACTCCCTGGTACCCCGGACCAAAGTGTGAGGCAAACTGGACACTCCCTGGCGCCCCGTTGCTAAAGTGTGGCTGTCTGAGTGTTTCAAAGATACCAGGAGTAGGATAATGGGTTGTTGTGGCTGTCAAGAGAAAAGAGTCGGCAAGATGAGTGTGGTGCATTGTTCTCATACACGGTCCCATCTGTGTAAATTTACCCTCTTTAAATAATGTTGTGGATGTTTTTTCTAAACGAGCTCTTTAATCATAATTATAAACTTGTGGATTTAATCTTGAATTGGAAAAAAAAAGTAAGTTGGTATGTTTTACATTCAAAGTCATGTTTTTAATACTCACCAGCTTCTTGAAGCTGACGACGTTGATGCGTCCTGGACATTCGTGTTCAGGCTTTTCAGGTTACAATCAGGAGGAATCATACGATTATGCTAAATAAGAATGGCTGCTGTTGGGACGAGAAACTGTTTATTGTATGTTTTAAGTTATGAACTGTTTTGTTTTAAGGATGACTGTAACAGACTCTAAGTTATTATTTTACTTTCAAGGCGGTCTGTGCCTTAGTTGACCCCGGTTTATAAGATGTAATAAGATAGAAAATTTTTGTAAGCCTTGATTGCTTTACTCTGATTATTATGTTTTGTTGTTTGACGTTTGGGACGTAATCGATCCTTCAAACTGTCGCGAGCTACGGGTCCATAATGGAAATTAAACGCTTTCCTTATTTATGCTACGTCGGGGCGTGACACTTTTCTCATGATTTAAAATGATTATGGTGAATTCGGACGATTTTGGTCAAACTTGGTCAAACTTGGTCAAACCTAGTCAAACCTAGTCAAACCTTGGTCAACGGGGACTTTTCGGGAGCTTCCGGGTCTTCCGGGGGTCTCTGGGAGCTGACGATTTTAGCTGATTTCTCTTTAAAACTCATTTTATCACCTTTCTTACGACATATCATATTTTCAGAACTTTGGGACCAAATATGGGAGTTTTCGGGCTTTCAGGGGCATTTTGGTCATTCTGAGCATTCTGAGGGATGGAGCTGACTTCCGAGAGTCCTTTTGAGTCTTTTACGATCATTGTGAACCACCAAGCTATGGGTCTCCTAAATCTGATAGCCAACAAAATGGGGTGTCTACAGTTTGCCCCTCTTTGGCAGGAACTTGCGAGGCAACGCATGTCGCAAGCGAGCGCCAAAGTTTTGAAGAGACAGGTCTTTTGGAGGCTATAGATTTAGGATAAAAAGCGTTGCAAAAGATGCAATGATGATGAGGCTAGTGCTGGTCGTGCTCCGCGTGAGCTGCCTACGTATCCCAAGGGGAATCAGACCAGGACGTAGTTCAGGACAAGGAATCGGTCATACATGCACATACACAACAATCAGGCGGATGCTATGCTATAAGAGTGATATGCAATGTATGGATGTGATATGAATTGTGTCATGAGTCCTATTATGTCTAGTGTTGTGACCCTAGTATGAGCAAGTGTTGTGGGGTGTGCCACTCCGAGTGGGCTGGTGTTGCGCTAGTGTTTACGACTGTGATGCGGTGGGTGACTCAGATAAGGGCATTGAAGTCTAGAAGACTCCGGGTTTAAGGGCAAACTTCTGGAAGTGTGCTTCGTAAACAAACGTAATTGGGTGTGGGGTCTCAGAGGACTATGATCGAAGATGTCTTTTGGCAAATAACCGACGGACACAGGGGCCCTGGAAATTAAGAGACTGACATAGAAGTCACGGGACGAACGTGAAATCCTGGGACGTCATATGATGAACATGGAAGCCCCAATGGTGTAATGAGAGCGATGGACCGACGATGTTTGCATCGAGATGACGAGTCGACACTGGACTACTGTGATTTGAAACTGACGGTGTATAAATCCGCTGAGGATTAATCTGAATCTGCTGGGGATGAAGCGATACTTTCTAGGATCTCTCTTCAACTGCTCCTTTTGATCGAATCTTACGGGCCTGTCAGGGTCTCTGGGAACTGGTATCTGTCTGCTTTTGTCCTCGGGGGATGATGCAGGGTTCTCGGGGAATCTCTTTTGGTGCTCAATCCAAGAGAGCCTGTCAGGGCCTCCGGGAACTGGTATCTGTCTGCTTTTGTCCTCGGGGGATGATGCAGGGTTCTCGGAGAATCTCTTTTGGTGCTCAATCCAAGAGAGCCTGTCAGGGTCTCCGGGAACTGGTATCTGTCTGCTTGTGTCCTCGGGGGATGATGCAGGGTTCTCGGGGAATCTCTTTTGGTGCTCAATCCAAGAGAGCCTGTCAGGGTCTCCGGGAACTGGTATCTGTCTGCTTTTGTCCTCGGGGGATGATGCAGGGTTCTCGGGGAATCTCTTTTGGTGCTCAATCCAAGAGAGCCTGTCAGGGCCTCTGGGAGCTGGTATCTGTCTGCTTTTGTCCTCGGGGGATGATGCAGGGTTCTCGGGGAATCTCTTTTGGTGCTCAATCCAAGAGAGCCTGTCAGGGCCTCTGGGAGCTGGTATCTGTCTGCTTTTGTCCTCAGGGGATGATACAGGGTTCTCGGGGAATCTCTTTTGGTGCTCAATCCAAGAGAACCTGTCAGGGTCTCCGGGAACTGGTATCTGTCTGCTTTTGTCCTCGGGGGATGATGCAGGGTTCTCGGGGAATCTCTTTTGGTGCTCAATCCAAGAGAGCCTGTCAGGGCCTCTGGGAGCTGGTATCTGTCTGCTTTTGTCCTCGGGGGATGATGCAGGGTTCTCGGGGAATCTCTTTTGGTGCTCAATCCAAGAGAGCCTGTCAGGGCCTCTGGGAGCTAGTATCTGTCTGCTTTTGTCCTCGGGGGATGATGCAGGGTTCTCGGGGAATCTCTTTTCTTTATTCGGTGCGTTAACTAAAAACCAGGATCCGTTACCAGACTTCTCGTGTTTGATCGAAACTCGCGACGATTGTCCTGAAACGACCGATTCGGGTCTTCGGGAGCCGATTTTTCCCAGTTTTTGCCTGCCGGAGGTAGTTCTGACAACTTTTAGTCTGCTTGGGGTAAAACCTCATAAATCTCGATTGGAATGGGCCATCGGGGCTGATCGGGGCCAAAAACGGGCTGAAAAAGGCCAAAACAGGCCAGAACGGGGCAAAACGGAGCGAAGCGGGGCCCACGAGGAGCAGTGCCGCGGCGGCACTGGGCCACTGCCGCGGCGGCAGTTGGCCAGTGCCGCGGCGGCACTGGGTGGCCGGACTTTAACTTTGTATATCTCGGGTTTTTGAGCTTTTGAAGCTCATTCTTGGCCATTTTGGGGTGTTTTTGGAGCCAAAATTCATCAAAACGCAGCTTGTGCGCGCTAAGGTGAGTAATCTTTCCCCGTAGTTGGATTTTTGATTGGTGTTTTGGTTTGCCCAAATTTTCAAGAAGAAAGTTTAAATGTGACTTCCATTTTTCTTGTAGATCCATGGCTTCGAGCTCAAGGAGGCCGTCTAAGAAGGCCAAGGGACGGATGAAGGCCGAGGTGCAAGCTCCGGACTTGATTTTACAGGACCCTCAACGCCATCTTTCGGCCGCGGCTCTAACGAGCTTGGTATGTGAAACTTTCGACATTTTAGGACCACTTTCATGTACTATGCTAGTTTTGTAAGCCATAGCGTGCACTTAGAGACCGTTAGAAGCTCGACTTGTGCTCAAATGTGGATTTTGTGAATTCGGCTCTCGGGTCGTGAATAGTGATTTTGTGCATCTTTTGTCGCCTTTGTTGTGTGCAGGTGCCGGAAGTGGCATTGAAAGGCCATGGTAGCCTTGCCCATGCTTTCTTATGGTATACCCAGCTTTCGCCCACCGTTAAGAGGATGGTTGATGATGCCGGGTTCGGAGGCTTCGTCCGCTTGGTTTCGAAAAGTAGCAATGATCTGGCTCACTTCTATGCACTGGCCGAGAGGTGGTGGGACACCACCAACACTTTTCACCTGCCGTTTGGAGAGATGACTATGACGCCTTTTGATTTCTCCATGATCACGGGCTTGAGGGTTGGCGGGAAGCGCCTGGTTCTGGACTATTTTTATGAGATTGACCCGGAGGCGGTGGAGATGTTGATTGGGGCTGTTCCCCCTAACCTGGAGAGGCATTGGTTCCCCTGCGGCTGGCTTTACCGGGCCTATGGTAGAGGTAATCACAATCTGAACAATTCCCAGCTTTTGAGGGTTTACCTTCTGTATGTCCTCGGGTGCTCCATCTTTGCGATAAGGAACGACCGGGTGAGCTTGAGGCTCCTTTCTTGCCTGGCGACCATTGATGAGATCCCCTCCTACAATTGGGGCGGTGCTGCCCTGGCCCATCTCTACAAGCATATGGGGGAGGTCTCTCGGGGCGATGTTAAATCTACTGGGGGATTCTGGCGAGCTTGGGAGGTACGCACTGTTTCTCCTTTTATTTTTCCATCTTTTTGATTTCCATATTTGTTCTGATTTCTCCTTTGTCTGCGCAGCTTTGGAGTTTTGAATACTTGAAGATGTTGGCTCCTTCCCCGGCGGATGAATCAGGCGAGGATGAGGATGGCATGGCTCCTGTGCCTTTATTCCCACGAGGTTTGAGATGGCGGAGGGACGTTGTTGGGGTGAAGAGCGGGGCCCACCGGATTGTTTTGCTCAGAAACTTCTTAACTGAGCTGACGGCCTCTAGTGTTGATTGGACGCCTTGGGAGGGCGTCGCTTATGCCGCCCCAGAGGAGATACAAGCGGTTAAATCTCTTACCTCTTGCCGCCTTCTGCTGGAGAGTACCGAGTGTAGGCAGTGGTTCCTTGGGGAGCGGGTCTCCCGGCAGGTGGTTGGTGGTTCCCGGTATCGCGTCCCTCATGATCCTCCTGCGATGGATGCTGGTGACCTCTCTGGAGATGCTCTATTGGCGGCCTTAGCCGGCACTGATGCCTGGGACCATTTTCTTTCTGAGACCGGTTACGAGGCTTACCGTGGCCGTTTCCTGATGCCTAACTTCCCACTCCTAGAGGTGAGTTCTTTTTGTATTTTTTGTTTATATTCATTGTTCATGTTTTTGATTTATCTTTTCCTAACTTATTCCGTGCCTTTAGCTTCGCGAGATGTACAGGAGACAGGCTCCTCAGGCTCCCGACCCTATCCCTTCTTGGGATTGGAACGTCAACGTTCTAGGCGCTGATGGCACTCCCCAAGTGATGGAGGTGCCACGAGTCACATGTGGGTACCCTACTCAGCCAGCGGGCGTCCTCAATGTTCCTTGGAGTTACGATGAGGAGGGTCACGCCTTGGCGGCTAGCCTACGGTCCTTGGTCCTTACACGAGACCACCGGGTATGTCTCTAATTTTTGCACTTTCTTAAGGTTACAAGGTTCTAACCCTGGATTTTTTTTTTTATTTTTTTTTATTTTGACAGATGGATGGTATGCGGCAATTTGCCGCCAATCAGATGGCGTCCTTGGTAAGTCTCTGACTCGACTCTGTTTTTGTACTTTTTTGTTGTTCCCTTACTGATTGCCCTCATTTTTATTTGTGTGTGCAGTACCGTGGAGGCGGGGCTGGCTCATCGAGGACAGGTCCAAGATGCAGAGGTGGCAGGAGGAGGCCGTCGCCGACATACACGCCGGGCGGTCCGACGGAGGACGAAGAAGAGGAGGACTGAGGCTTCCCAAGCGGGAATTGTTATTTTTATTTTCTTTTTCTTTTTCTTTTTATTTTTTTCTGTTTTCGATCGGGTTGTACTGAGGATATGATTATTTGGACAGTGTAGGACGATGTGTAGTACGATTTGTGACCTTTTGACAGAGTATTATGATGTTTCGCCTCCTAGGCCGGATATCTTCCGGTTTAGAGGCGCAGTTGTGTGCTTGTTGATATATGTGCACTGTGATTGCTGGATGTTACTGCGATGGGCAGTTTTGTGATAGTGAGTGCTTTTGCCTTGCAGGTGGGATAGTCCGTGAAACGGGGAGGTGCTGCCGAAATTTTGAATTTTGCTAGAGCCGTGACAGAAAATATGGCTTTGTATGATCCCGCCCACCTCACAGCTTGGCTGATCATTACGGATGGCGTGGAGCGGATCAACCTCTTTAGCTACGGCTTGACCGAGCTATTCTCTCTTTGCCAGATGACCCTGAATACTGAGTTCTTGCGTGCTGCCATTGGTCACTGGGACCCGGTGAATCATGTCTTCAACTTCAATGGCCTGGAGATATGCCCTGTGTTTGAGGAGTTCTGCGCTATTCTCGGCTATGATTCTGACTCTGACTTGATTCTCCCTTCTGCTGATACCCTCAGCCCTACGCGAGCCTTGGCTGAATACCTGAATTGCTCTGTCACTATTTCCCGCCGGCTGATTCAAGGTGAGGTTCTCAACATTGCTTCTATTATTGCCCGGTACGCCAGTCCTGGGAATCCCAGCGTGTATGATGCTTCCCGTGGGGCCGCTTTGATATTGTGCATGACTTCACACTTCTTGTTCTCGAGTATTTCCATTGACTTGGTGCATGTGTGCCTCGGGCTGAAACTTAGCAGGAATCCCATGGCCATGGTTCTAGCTGAAACTCTGAATGGTTTGGATAATGCCTTCAACCAAGGGACTCCTCTTCTTTCTGGGGCGCCTTTGGTGTTACAGGCTTGGCTTTACGAGCGCCTTCAGCTGTGGACGGGCCGTATACCACCAGTTTACTTTCGTCGAGCCGTGCTTCATTCTCACTATACCTTTGCCGATTGGGTGGGCATGATGAGCACCTTATCTGAGGCTGACATTTGCTGGATCGTGAGGCGTTGGGGCCTCTATGCTATCACCACGAGCCTCAGGGGTCACCAAAGAGTGTGGTTGATGGGTCTGAGAGAGACTTCTTTCTATCATCCTCGCCGTTTGGCCCGACAGTATGGACAGGTTCAGGAGGTTCCCCGGGGGTTTACTGAGAGGGTCTTTGCTTCCAGGATCAGAGCTACCACTATTGCTGCTTTTATTGATGGTTGGACTGACCGAGTAAAGGCCTACTTCTAAAGACCTTTGAAGAAATAAAAGACACTAAGACAAAACTAGTCCTGACTGATTTTGCTCATTCCTCCAAGTGTTTTTGAACATGTGGTTGCTTTTTGAAAGACTTTTATTTCTTTGATTATTCCTGCTTATGTAATATTCAAAGTTTGTTTATCGGTGAACCTTGGTTATTTTGGGAATCTCATTTTATGCATTTTAGCTTTCTGAAAACATGTTGTAACTTGAGATTTCAATTAGTTGTTGCTTTTGGTACTTGCTTGAGCATGCTGGGGTTGTTAGAGGCAAACGAGGCGGGTAGCCGAAGTTTGCCCCTAGTTTGGGATATATATGGTTGTGAGGCAAACGAGGTAGATGACCGACGTTTGCCCCTAGTTTAGAAGAGGTTCAGGCAAACGAGGCGAGTGGCCGAAGTTTGCCCCTAGTGTGGAGGTGGTTTTTGGGTTATGGTAAGGACCGCGACTTTATTTTCCTCACGTGCTCATAATTTTTGCCTAGGCACCAAGGAAGTGACCTAGCGAGCTACTTTCTCTCTTTTGTTATTGCTCACTTTGGATTTAGCTCTAATTTTTGCCTAGGCGTCCTTTCGGATTTTTGACCTAGCGAGCCATCCTTCTTTTTCTTTTTGAAAGTCTTCCTACGTACCCCCGAGCGGGGATCAGGTCCAACGTAGTTCGGGCCAAGGTTTTGAAAGAAGCGGGTTGATTTTTAGGTAGGTGGGGTGACCGAACCGTTGTGGTTGCCTACGTATCCCCGAGCGGGAATCAGGTCGAGCGTAGTTCAAGGCAAGGCTTGAAAGGAAAGGTTATTTTTGTCAAGCATAGTACTTTTTGAGGCGATCCATGTTGATCGGTTCTTTGAATTCGACACCATCGAGGTCCATGAGATAAGTTGCTCCTCCGGAAAGAACAGTCTTGACGATATAAGGGCCGACCCATTTTGGCTTAAACTTCCCACGGGGATCAAAGATCGGAGCTCGCAACTCCTTAAGGACAAGGTCGCCCTTGACAATCTTCCTTGGACGAACCCTTTTGTTGAAAGCACGGGCTATTCTCTTCTGATAGATTCGGACATGGTCGACCGCCGCTAGACGCTTTTCATCTATGAGAGCTAATTCTTCATACCTTTCTCTCAACCAATCTGATTCAGAAATTTCACACTCTGCCATTACGCGTAGGGATGGTAATTCTATCTCCACCGGAAGTACCGCTTCCATCCCGTACACCAGTGAGTAAGGAGTCGCTCCTGTGGACGTCCTTATCGATGTTCTGTATCCCCAAAGTGCAAATGGTAGCTTTTCATGCCAGTCTTTGTAGGTATCAGCTGATTTTTGCAGTATGGTCTTGACATTCTTATTCGCAGCTTCGACTGCCCCATTGGTCTGTGGTCGGTACGGCGACGACTTGTGATAGGTGATTTTGTATTCCTCGAACATATCCCTGACTTCTGCCTTGAAATGACTTCCGTTGTCCGAAATAATCTCATGGGGAACTCCATAACGGCAAATGAGATTTCTCTTGATGAATTTGGCCACTTCCTTGGCCCCCAACTTGGTGTAGGATGCAGCTTCTACCCATTTTGTGAAGTAGTCTATGGCTACCAGGATGTACCGATTTCCATTTGAGGCTTTCGGAATGATTTCTCCAATGATGTCGATTCCCCAGGTTGAGAATGGCCAAGGTGAAGTCATGCTGTACAGAAGGGATGGTGGTACATGCATCATATTTGCATGAATCTGGCACTTGTGACACTTTCTCACGTATTCGCAACAATCTTTTTCCAATGTTGTCCAGTAGTACCCTTGTCTCACGATTTTCTTGGCCAGCATGTGGCCGTTCATGTGTGGGCCGCATACCCCTTCGTGTATTTCTTCCATCATTCTTCTGGAGCTCTTCCCAAACAAGCAAGTCAGGTTGTGACCGTTGTATCCTTTCTTCAGCAGTTTCCCGCCGCAAATGATGAATTGTGCAGCGAATCTTCGAATTGCCCTTTTGTCTCTCTCGGTGGATTCTTGGGGGAACGTCCCCTTTTCTATGAAATCCCAGACATCCTGATACCATGGCGCTTCATTCTCTTCTTCTTCGACTGTGGCGATTATGTTGAATGAAGGCTCATACCTCTGCTCAATTACCAAGGGCATCATCCTGACTCCCACAGGAATTTTGATCATCGAAGCTAGAGTGGCCAAGGAATCTGCCAGCTGGTTCTCTTCCCTGGGCAAGTAGAGGAATGTGATACTTTCAAACTGCCTCTTGAGTTGGTCGAGACGATCATGATAGGGCTTCAACCTTTCTTCTTTTACTTTCCATTCTCCTCTGGCTTGTGATATGATGAGGTTTGAATCCCCGAAGACATCCAACCTCCGAACTTTCAGCTCTAAGGCTGATTCCATTCCGAGAATGCATGCTTCATACTCAGCAGTGTTGTTGGTGGAGTTATAATTGAGCTTGACTGCTAACGGAGTATGGTCCCCACTCGGCGATACTAGGATCATCCCTACTCCGTATCCCTTCATGTTGGCTGCTCCATCGAAGTACAACTTCCACTGTTCTTCCTTGATTTCCATGATGCTCTCGTCTGGAAACGGAAAGTCCCTACTTTCTTCGGAATCAACGGCATGTTCTGCGAGATGCTCAGCTATGGTTCTCCCCTTTACCGACTTGCTCGTAACATACTTGATATCGAATTCGGATAATAGAAGTAACCAACGGGATATACGACCGGTCAGGGCGGGTTTTTCGAGAAGGTATTTTAGAGGATCCATACGGGATATGAGCACAACCGGAAAGGCCAGCATGTAGTGCCTTAGTCGGCGAGTGCACCAAACCAAGGCCCAACATGTTTTTTCGAGGGTAGAATAGTTGAGCTCATACCCAGTCATCCTCTTGCTGAGGTAATATACGGCTTTTTCGGAGTGGCTTTCTTCTCCTTCTTGGGCTAGCATGCAACCCATGGCATTTTCAGAGACGGATAGGTAAAGGAATAAGGGCTTATGAGGCATTGGTGGTGAAAGGACAGGCGGATTTTGAAGGTAGGCTTTTATTTTGTCGAAAGCGGCTTGGCATTGGTCATCCCATTGGAACTTCTCCCCTTTTCTCAACAATCGGAACAGAGGATCGCATGTAGCTGTGAGCTTAGAAATGAAGCGGCTGATGAACTGGATTCTTCCGAGGAACCCCCTTACTTCTTTTTCATTCCGTGGTGGCGTCATTTCGAGGATTGCCTTGATCTTAGAGGGGTCCACCTCTATTCCCCTTTGTGTGATGAGAAAACCCAGGAGTTTACCGGAGGTTACGCCGAAAGTGCATTTCTTTGGATTCAGCCTCATCTTGTATTTGCGCAACCTTTCGAAGAACTTTTCCAGCGCTACCAGGTGCCCTTCTCTATACTTGGATTTTACAATCATGTCGTCTACGTATACTTCTACCTCTTTGTGAATCATATCATGCAGCAGAGTGGTGGCAGCTCTTTGGTAAGTCGCCCCCGCGTTCTTGAGTCCAAAGGGCATTACTCTATAACAGTAGGTTCCCCAAGGGGTGGTGAATGTCGTCTTTTCCCGATCTTCTGGCGCCATTAGAATCTGATTATACCCTGAGAAGCCATCCATGAAAGACAGTAGCTCATGTCCCGCGGTGTTATCTACCAAGACGTCAATGTGGGGAAGCGGGAAGTCATCCTTGGGACTGGCCTTGTTCAGATCACGAAAGTCGACGCACACACGAACTTTTCCATCCTTCTTCGGGACTGGCACGATATTGGCAACCCATTCCGGGTATTCGGTGACAATGATGAACCCTACCTTGAACTGCTTCTCCACCTCTTCTTTGACCTTGAGTGCCCATTCCGGTCTCATGCGCCTCAGTTTCTGCTTGACAGGTTTAGAATTAGGGAGGAGAGGAATATGATGTTGGACGATGTCGGGATCGACCCCAGGCATGTCTTCGTAAGACCAAGCAAAAACATCTTTGAACTCTTTTAGCAAGAGGGTTAATTTTTCTTTTTCTTCTTTATTAAGGGTTGAGCCAATTTGCACAATCTGTGGATTATCTATTTCACCTAAGTTAACTGATAAAGTATCTTCGATTATTTCATAAGCAGGTGGTTTTTCAATTAGTTGCTTTAGTTCGATTGGGAGATCCTCGGAGGGATCTGTGCATTCACAAGTGTCAGACACAGAGGAGTAAGCAGAATCGTCTTTCATTTCATTCATGACAGGTGAAGTGATTACATTGGATAGTGGTGGGCTTACAGCAGCCGACTCCAGTACAGACTCGATAACCGGTAGTACAGACTTTGGGGGAATAGGGGATTGGGAGACACAGACAGATGACTCTACAGCCTGGTTGCTCAGACCCTCCTCAGTTGGCTTGATCTGATCATCTTGGCTCTTGGCCCTCTTTTCTTCCTCCTCCTCAGTGGATTCCTCCCACATCTTCTTGATCGCCTCAGTGTCAAGGTATTTTAACCAGTCTTCCTCTGGGGTCTTTTCAACTTCTTCGGGATAGAACGGGTCTTGATATGGGGGCCTCTCGCAGTCAGCGAAGATTTCAAGCCCGGGGTGCCTTCTCCCAGTGGTTTGATGGACCCAGGGTTCGGGGAACCCGAAGTAAGGGAAATCATCCCCTTCTTTGACGAATTGTCCATTCAAAGTCTTGCGGTATGGCGGGAGACCCTTCACCCTCTTCTTCCATGGCCTTTGTAGCTCGGCGTCCTCATCAGTGGGCTTGTACCCCAACCCGAAAGTGCCTTGTTGCCCTTTGATCTGCGAGAATTCCCGAATTCTTTGCTGGCGTCGACCCAACCCCATTCCGGGGAAGTAATTCATCTTGCGGACAATGTTGACGACTGCGGAGTGGACCTCAGGGAATCGGTCTTCGTCTTCGATCATATGAACTTCTTCCATGAAGAATCCTCCGATTTCTCCTTCTTCCAGCTCAGGTATTTGGACTTCAAAAATGGGAGCGTAATTTGGGAAAGCCTCATTACCCCAACTATTACCGAGGATGATCTTTACCTCCCTCTCATGAATGTACTTGATCATTTGATGCACAGTGGATGATACAGCTTTGTTGGCGTGAAGCCAGGGTCTTCCAATTAGCAGATTGAACGAGGCAGGTATGTCCATGACTTGAAAAATCTCGGTGCTCACCAAAGATCCTACCCGGATTTGGAGAGAAACAGTTCCCATCACATTTCTTCTAGTGTTGTCGTAGGCTCTTACGGATTGCACAGATGGCGTAATGTCAAGGATATTGACCCCCAAAGCAGTGGCAGTTTTTAAGGCACAAACATTCAAAGCAGAACCTATATCGACTAGACAAAACAGCACCTGTTGTTCCTTACATCCCACAGTAATGTATAACGCCTTGTTATGCGCGGATCCCTCTAGCGGCAGGTCCTCATCGGAGAATGTAATGATGGGGTCGGGGGTAAGTGCACCCAAGAAAGCTACCATGTCCTCTGGCGCGGCGTCGATGGGGACTTCAATCCCAGCCAAGGCATTTAACACGGCTTGCCTGTGCTTATAGGATGTCACCATAATATCCCACATCGAGAGATGTGCTTGGGTTTTCTTTAACTGCTTGATCAGCTCATTGTCTTCTTCGATGACCTCATCCATCTTGCCCTTCCCCTTGTCTTTAACTGGACCTTTTTCGATGGCTTCGGTGGCAGGCTGTGGAGGCTGATAATGACGGCCTGACCTGGTTAGGTGATCAATCTCGGCAGGAGTAGGCCCTTCTACAGTCCCATCCTTCTTAAACCAATCACAATCCGTTCCCACAAATGGCTTTTCTGGCTAGTTCCAGATGGAAGCATCACTCTCGTCGTTAGGATCATACCATTTGAGGTCTACCGCCCCTAGGTCATGCTCTTCCAGGAAGAACAAGTCCTGCTCGTCGTCAAGCTGCTGCTGCCACTCGTCATTCTCCCCTCCGATCAGATGAATTCCCTCAGAATCTGGGATGTCAATGCAAGGCAAGGGTTGTCCTAGGGGGGTGATATAAGTAGCAGGGTTGAAGGGTACGGGACTGGACACAATGAGGTTGACATTTTGGTGGTTTGGTAGGGGATTTTGAGTGATATGAGGCTGCTTTGGTGGTGGCTCGATGATATTCTGGTCGATGAGGTCTTGGATGTCATGGCGGAGGCGCATGCAATCATCAGTGTTATGGCCGGGGGCTTGGTGGTAAGTACATCGCTTGGACATATCGCAGTTAGGCGGGAGCGGGGTATTTCGAGGCTGGAGTAATTGGAGATGGCCTTTTTTGAGGAGGCGATCTAGGGCTGAGGAGAGAGAGATTTCTAGCTTGGCAAAATTGCGAGGGGGCTTTTTCTGGAAAGGGCGATTGGAGGAATTTGCCTGGTTGGAGGGTTGGTATGGCCTTGGAGGATATGCCATGGGTTGGCCGCTAAGGGCATTGACATCCGGGGGATTCCGGGAGTAGTTGGGCCTTCTTGGCTGACTCGGAGGGTCTTCCTTTTTGATCTTCCCTTCCCTGATAGCATCTTCGATTCGGGTTCCGACTTCAAACAACTCCTCAAAGGTGGAGATGGACTGGTAGAATAATTTCTCATGATAGAGCGGCTGCAGATTCCGGATGAGCATCCTTACCTATTCTTTCTCGATTGGCCGGTGGGTCATTTGGGCTACCTTGTTCCTCCATCTGCTCAGAAATGCAGCGAAGGATTCATTGTTGCTTTGCCGGGTTGTTTCCAAATCCCTGACGGTGACATCCAGCTCTTGATTGTAAGAGTAATGATCGACGAAGACTCGAACAATGTCCTCCCAGGCCCGGGTTTTGGAGGCTTCCAAGGTTAGGAACCACGATAGTGCAGATTTTGCCAGAGTTTGCGGGAATAGCATCGCAATGTGCTCGTGGGTGCAACCCATGGACTGGAAGATACTCATACATAGCTTCACGTGGCTTTTCGAGTTTCCAGTTCCATCAAAGCGATCGATGGCAGGCATTTTGAAATTCTCTGGCAGTTTCAGCTTGACAGGCTCGAAGAGGCCTTCCAGATCTAACATGTAATCGTCAATACCCTTGCTTTTCCTGAGTACGCTTTCCAGTTTGTCAACCTTGTCCATCTTTTCTTGGAGCTTCTTCTCGTATGCGGACGGTGGGACCCCCTGAAACCAGTCTTCTTCCCCATTATTCTCAGGTGGGGGTAGTTCAAACTCCGGTGGTGGAAACCCGGACGGAGGTTGCGGTCGTCGCTGCTTTAGTTCTTCCATGAACTTCAAAACCTGGGCCAGGCTGTCGGACTGCTGGCTTATGGTCGCTCCCAATTCAGTAACCTTGTTTTCCAACTCTTCCCTATTCATGCTGACGTAAGCTGTCGGACTGATTCTGATTAACCGATTATCCGAACTCCTGACCCACGAATAAGACCCTGACTGCTGACCTTGGGAATCTATACTGACCTGACAGATTTTGAAAGGGCTAGATTAGATCTTTGACAGTGGCGACTTTAGGCAGACAAAGATAGTGATGTGGACCGACTCGAAACAGCGCGTGCAGATTGATGGGGAATAGTGCATGCAAATGGGACAAACATGCGGATGTAAGCCCTAATCTATATGATGCTCGTATTTCTAACAGATAGCAGCTAAACAAGTAAGGCCCTAGCCATACAGAGTGTGCTAACCTTACTTTCTAGCATGATCACCAAGGGATAACATGGATTTCCAAGATATTTTGGGAATTTTGGACAGAGTTTCGGGGAGAAACCGGTCAATATGGTCATATCTAGGATATTTGGGCAGAGTTTCTGGGAGAAACTGGTTAATGTAGTTATATCTGGGATATTCGGACAGAGTTTCTGGGAGAAACTGGTTAATGTAGTTATATCTGGGATATTTGGACAGAGTTTCTGGTTAATGTAGTTATATCTGGGATATTTGGACAGAGTTTCTGGGAAGCTGGTAAGTACGGTTACAGTGATCATACTTTCTAGCAGGTTTTCATACTCCTATGTCTCAAGACCGACAAACAAGGTTTGCGGTGTATATCTTTGCGAGCATGGAGCAGACATCCTTGTCATGATGCTTAGGCAGGTCAACTCAATGTAACTACATGTGAGTGATTGCCTTGGGAATCATAAGAAAGAGGTTCTATTCTATGCCACATAAGCGTCTACACCGCGCAGGTAATCCCGTCAGGGCATACAACAGTTATATCACATTGTCCTATCTGAAAAGATAAATGAACAGTCCTATGAAAGGTTCTACAGGAATCTATATGCAAAGGCTGGGTTTAGTCAAAGAGGGTCCGTTGACGAGAGTTCCAATATACCGTCAGAGAGACAGTACGGAGGTTTTTTACTCTTTTTGATATACCTTGGAAGGTACAGTATCAACGGTGACTTGTGCCCTGGCACAGCAAGACCTGAACAATGTCAGCGCCGCGTTTCAGACACAGTCGGAGGGGGGGAATGCAAGAGTGCAATGCGGTGAACCAAACACAGTAAAAAGATGATTTTAAGGATGCTTCTTATGAGTCAAACCTCTGTATTATTTTGTTTTTAAAATAAAAAAATCCCCAGCAGAGTCGCCAGATTGTGGATACCGGGCTTCGGACCACTTCTCTTGTTTGAGATTGTTTTGAAATTGATTTGAATCAAAGAAAGAAAATAGGTCTGTTGAAAACAGATACAGAGTCGCCACTTGGTCTTTAAGGAACCAAGAAACCTAATTTTGACTCACCCAAGCGGATAAGGGCACCGGCCCTTCATAACCAAAGAACTTGGTTCGGGGTTTTGGTACGAGAGAGGAAGGAGCCTTTGTCGCGACTAAAACACCCTCAACTCGCCCCGTCTTTCGACGGGCCTCAATTAGCATCCAAATAATCATCTTATACTATGTATGGTTCGGCAATTAATACTACGATAGTATATTACATCACATAAGAAACTTGAAATGAAAGATCTAAAGATAAAATATCATTCATAAGATCTAAATCAAATATCATGCAATGTAAAGTGGAAGATCACACAAATAAACCTAGGAAAAATCGTCTAATCACGTATCAATTAATCAAGTTTTCCTAATCTAAAGGGGACATGAATTGTTCTTGGAACAAATAATCAAAGAAATCAAAATATGCTTAGCAAGGCTAGAATGATGCATGTTAATCTTTGAGAAAAAGAAGATCTCTCAATCCCCGGGACGGATGAGAAAGGATGATTAGATCGAGGGGAAGCATGAACGGGTGATCGAGTTCATTCCTTATAATCTCCTTGGATTAAGAGTTACAAAAACCCCAAATCTTGCATGAATGCAATGTATGTATCTAAAATGTGCAAAGGTTGTAGTGTGTTTTGTGTACATGGATTTCTAGAATGACTTAGAAGTCTAAAATGTGTATGAATGAGTGAATGAAATTAACATGGGATGTGTACAAATGTAGTATGAACTACTTCCTAAGATATGAACTAATTTGGAATGCATATAAGCATCAAATCAAAGAATGCAAGTTAAAGTATGCTTGCTGTGAATAGTGGACAGAACAGTAGCATGATCTTTTGAAATTTGAAAAGAGGGGTTAGGAATGTTTTCAATGCATGATTTTTTATGGAGATGTTCCTTATTGTGTCTAGAACACAACACAAAAGGCCAATATTGAATAGCTATCACAGATTGAGAGAAATTATATAAACAACAGAGGTCACTCAGAAGCAGAGTTTGTACTGTCGACTGAAATGTTAGAAAATCTTAGAAAATGAAAAGGAATGATCTAGAGGCCCATTTTATACAGAAAGTTTCCTAAGACATTTAATTTTAAGGGAAAAATAAGTTAGGACCACCCCTTTTGGAAAAGTTTTCTGGAAAAGAGGTCGTAAGTTGACCTAGCTGCTGTGACAGCAAAAAAACAGAATGTTTGGAAGGAATGTTGGGACCCAAATGGACCATTTCCAAGTACTTCCAAGTCAAACCAAAAATCATGGATGTTCTCCAATGAGTTAGGAAGACTTTCCAAGTGGCCTTGTATCCATATGTTGAGTATTGTGTTCTAGAAAAATCTTTGAACTCAACTCACTCACTGTTTTGACTCATTGTTTTGAAGATTTTGGAGAAAACAAAGTTTTGTTTCTTGAAACCAAATGAGAGGGATTGAGAGGGGTTTTGAAATAGATGTTTTGAAAACATGTTTTCAACATTCAATGAGGATCATAGCCACTTAGAATACCTACATCAAACTCATCATTTAAGAACCTCCAAGATTGTTGGAGAGATTTATTTTGTTTTTGGACATAACTTCAATACATTCCAAGAATACCTTGGAAGTATTGAGGTTATGGTCATCATCTATCAAACATGTTTTTGAGGTCAAGAGCTACTATCCATGAGGATTCACTCACCCCAAACTTCATGTCATCACTTAGATGATGATGAACTAGTAAGTAAATAAAGAAAATAAAAAGAAATGGGATGAGAAGAGATGAACAATAAATGAACAAGCAAGTAGATGATAATCAATAGATGATATTCATGAAGCATGAGACTTGTAGATTGGTGTATCACTCATATGTAATGACACTAGACATGGAAGAAGCTTCCACACTCTTGAATGCTCACTAAAATGGTGGTTGGGAGTATTGAATGTTGAAGTAAATGGAAGTAATGAAGTAAAAACAAAGTTAGAACTCACTTTTGTTTTGAAAAATCAAAGAAGAAAGCTTCTTTTCTCTCCACTCTAACCTTATCTCTACACTTTCTCTCCCAAACTTTCTCTAAACTTGCATTTGACTCCCCCCAAAATGAGGAGTAATGGGGTGTTTATATAGGCCAACTTGGGGTGTTTTTGGGATTTAGAAAGTACTCCCATTGGCTCCAAACATCTGAAATCATAAAACTACGTCGTTTTGGCTTTTAATTAATCAAAATGGGACCACAAAACATATTACAAAAATGGACTGTTCTGGAGGGGAGTGTCGCGGCGGCAGTGGGCCAGTGCCGCGGCGGCAGTGCTCCTCCCTTCGTCTGGATAATGCTGTTTAGGCCCCCCGAAGTTCCGGTATTCGCGAAAAAGCCCTATTTTGTCCGAAATTCACAGAAAATGCATACGAACTCCAAATTGAGGTTGTAATATACCGTTGGAAAGGTAATGGAGTCTACTTTACATAAAAAATAGTTCGGGGATAGGTCACTTTGAAAAGTTTTGCGGTATTCGTGATAAAAGCCGATTTGATCGCCTTTTTCGCCTTTGGAAATTCATAATAAATTCGTTTTAAATCCAGAAATTATGTGCGATATACCGTCGAAAAGCTATTGACCTCTAGTATCCATGAAAAATATTTGAAAATTGTTTCGGTGCCCCGATTCCAAAGTCAAATCTTGGTCAAACTGGTCAAACCTGGGATTCCCGGGAAGTTCTGGGAACCTCCGGGAGTTCCCAGGAGCCGACGTTTTCGCTCGATTCTCTTTTGGAACTTGTTTTAACACTTTTCTCATGATTTAAAATGATTATGGTGAATTCGGACGATTTTGGTCAAACTTGGTCAAATTTGGTCAAACCTAGTCAAAACTAGTCAAACCTTGGTCAACGGGGACTTTTCGGGAGCTTCCGGGTCTTCCGGGGGTCTCTGGGAGCTGACGATTTTAGCTGATTTCTCTTTAAAACTCATTTTATCACCTTTCTTACGACATATCATATTTTCAGAACTTTGGGACCAAATATGGGAGTTTTCGGGCTTTCAGGGGCATTTTGGTCATTCTGAGCATTCTGAGGGATGGAGCTGACTTCCGAGAGTCCTTTTGAGTCTTTTACGATCATTGTGAACCACCAAGCTATGGGTCTCCTAAATCTGATAGCCAACAAAATGGGGTGTCTACAACACCCATCATTCCCGGTGAGTTTCCTGGCTGTCTCAAGCGTTAACTATGCATTTGCCTTTTTGCCTCTTGTACTTTTGACCACGCGAACTTGGTTTTTGCAGAAATGGCCCCCAAACGCAATTTGGATCAGTTACGGGAGAGACAGACTGCTGCCGCCGCTGCTACTGCCGCTCGGATGGCGATCGCCCAAGGGAAAAGGCCAGCCACCGAGGCTCAGGGCGGCGAGCGCCCTCTCAGGCGTATTCGCCACGGGACGACTAACCGTCCAGACCCTGTGGGGACGTCGGCTCCCCACAGGCCGGCTGCTGATGAGCCCGCGCCCAGGGCTGAAGTTCCGTCAGGTTTACCCCTGGGCGGGCCTGACGAGGTCCGAGAGAGACTGAAATCCGTCCTCTTCCCAAGCCAGGTGGAAGCATGCGCCGGGCTATCTCCCCAGGGCCTCCAAGGGTGGCTATATAGCATATCCCACCTGGTAAATGTTCCGTCTTCCTGTAAATGTTGACTCGCTCCATACTTATTCGCTTAACTAATTTTTGTCCTCTTGCCGTAGGTTGGCTGCATAGCCGCGGGATTCGAGTCCGTCATGTCCTCCTTGGCTGATAAGGTCAGCGCTGCTGAGGCCGCCCTCTCGAAGGAGCGGAAAGAACTGCAAGTGGCAAGAGCTGCCCTGGCCGTCGAGACGAGCAAGACGAAGTCGTTGGCCTTGAGTTTGGGTACAGCTCAGGCGGACCTGGCAGCAGCTTTGGCCGAATTGGAGGTTTTCCGGGCTCTGACTGCGGCTGCTGAAGCCCGGGCGAAGGCGGCGGCCGAGACACCTGCTGCAGGGGCCTTGGAGGGAGCTTTTGACGATGGCTTCTTCCAAGTTTATGATGATCTGAAGCGGCGGGTAGCCCGGGATCACCCCGAATGGGCGCTCTCCGCCTATGAGGGAATTGACTCGGATTACTGGGACGTTGGTGAGGATCCTATAGCCGGTGGAGCTCCTGCTGTCGGTGCGGATCCTGCGACGGGTAAAGATCCCGCGGTCGTTGCTGAGGCCACAGAACTCGCCCCAGGCAGGGGCTTGGGGGATGAAGGACTTGCCGTACCAATGGAGCAGACCGGGGAGACCGAAAATGTGGTCGATGTAGAAGACTGACTCCCCGGTTCCTCCTTCCTGTTGTTTGATTTATTGCTTGTAGTTTTTTTTTTATTTTTGGGGAGGCTGCTACAATTGCCCCCCAGGCTTTGTATATTTAATTAATGAAAACGGCCCTTGTGGTCAACCTTCCATCAACTTTGTATATGTGCCTTTTTGTATTATCCATATTTGCTAGTTTCCGTACGGTTGTGGCCGACCTAACACCTTCCTTAGCAAATGCTTTATATAACACCCACATTTGTGTTATTGCATTTGTATCATATTGTCATGCATGATAATGTGATGTGGCGTGTCTTATGACACATGTTTGAGTGAGTTTTGACTCACGAGTTGATTTGGGTGTCTGTATTAGAGAACCCTCTGAGACTGTGGTGATTTAGAATTTGTTGTTGTGACGTCTCTCCGAGTGTGAGACGGTCACTGTGGAACATTTTAAATGTTTATCTGAAAATAAATGTTTACCTGTGTATTTCAATATCTGTATTATTTCCTGGCTTAGAATATATTTCTGATGTTAGATTTAGTATCTTGGTGAGGACGAATGAACACACTATTAATTTGGTAGGCTAATTAGCAACTTCGGAAACGTCATATAGAAATTCGCGTTTTAGCGACCAAACGAAACTTAGTCGAAAACTTTTATAATTTTGAAGTTTTACTTATAAAGTTAAGAATAAGCTGTATAGGAAGTTTCAGAGACTGATTAGGAGTTTTGAAAACTCGTGGGGGAGGTAAACGTAATTCCCCGAGAGTGTTGCCTATATATATAGATAGAGATGGACTTAGATATTTCATAAGCTTAACCTAAATTCCAAGAAGGAGGCCAAGAGGAGGCTAGAGGGAGATTTAGTTGCTTAGAGCTTTGCGACGCCAAACGACGACCTTCCGTCAGTCTGGTTTCTCCCAGATTTCTTATTTGAGTTCCTTGAGGTAAGAGCTTCGTTTTGATATATGTTAGGGCTTGTTTGGCTAAGTTTTCCGAAAAGTTATTTTCTAGAATTTTTCATAAAAGTTGTTAAATGGAATTCTGATCCATAGGAATTGTACTAGACGGACTTCTACACGTTCTTTGTACACGGGTTTTCTTTGGATCGAAGTTTATAGGAGCGTAAATCGGAGGTGAGTGATTCAATTATGTTTTGGAATGATTTCTTGGCATGTATTCATGTTATGTTTGAATAGCATGTATTAATTCTTAGAGATATATTGTGTAGTTCATATTGGGCATTTATATTGATAAGTAGGCTCAATAGCACGGTGATATGTTTTGATTACCGCGAGCATGGTGATATGTATTTGAGCATGTTAAGTTGCTTATTTGGGTCAGAAGGAGCACGTGGTCACCGTACCATTTTGTGGAGCCGATAGAGTGGCATTAAGGTCGCACGATTGTTTGTAGAATCGTGGGTCTTACCCTTTCGCGTGGACTTATTGGCGAGGAGTCGCGGATTGGGAATATGGACGGGCACGTGAGTCTCCGGCGACTAGTATGAAATGTAGAGATGTGAATGCGGACATGTTTATCATTCATGTACATATGTTGATTTATTCACTAAGCTTTAGCTTAAACAAATCGAATATGTGTGGTTATTCAAATAACCATTTCAGGTGTAATTGCTGGCGAGGAATCACAGAAGTGAGTACGTGGGTTGGGAGTTCGCTTGTGAGGCAACTTGAAATATTAATCTTGTAGTTTTGGGATCCTCGAAATGTTGTAATAAGAATTTGGTTGTTTTAAACCCATGTTTAACTTAGTATGTTAGAATGGATTTTAAATTGTTGTAATAGTTAGTAACATGTTGTAATTATGTTTGGTAATGCTTTAATACAGCTAGAATTACTTTGGACTGAGTTTGAATTGAGTGGTTGATCATTGGTGTTAGTTAGAAAGCTTTTAAAACTTGTTTCCTGCAGATTGGGCTGCTGCCAGGGGAGCAGTCGACTGAACCCCTGAGTTTGTTAGCAACTGCTTCTTATTTTAGCAAAAGCAGTCGACTGGACCCCTCGGCAGTCGACTGGACCCCTCAGCAGTCGACTGGACCTCCAGTCTCAGTCGACTGAAATTTGATATTAAAATCCCTGCCCGCCTCCGTCGACTGAGCAGTCGACTGAGCAGTCGACTGAGCAGTCGACTGAACCTCTGGTTTTAAAAGGTGTTTTGTTTTTCCGCTGCGTGTGTTCTTCAAACCTAATTTTTGGGAACATTAATGAATTGGTTTAGCTTCGGTGGCGTGCCACGGACTCTGGTTCCGCTATTGTGGGACCGGGCTGTGACATTTAGTGGTATCAGAGCATAAGTTTAGAGCCTTGGGAACGAGTGACGTTATATATGCTGAGTGACTTCGAGTGGAGTGTGTAATTGTGAAGATAATTGTTATCATTGTAGAAATGCTTCATGCATTAGCCTTTGTTGATTGCGATGAACTGTGCACATATATCCATATTGTGGCATAGCATGCATGGTCATTATGCATTGAACTCAACAGGAGAAATATTTGAAACGTTATGGCTGATCCACCAAGAGAATTGTCACCGCATTCGCGGATGGACCAAATAGTGAATATGGTGGGAAATTTCATACAAGCGGTGAGTGAAAGAGAACAGATGAACGTTCGGCCTCCACAAGTGGAAATTCGTTATGTCAATGCACCATCGGCACCGCGACCTCAACACACAATCGTGGAACAGTTTCATAAGCGAAAACCGACGTTGTATCATGGGCAAATTGACATAGACTTGGCCGATCATTGGATGATGGACATGGAAAGACATTTCCGTCAGGTAATATGTACCGATGAGGAGAAAATTTTATGCGCATCCGATACGTTGATGGGTGAAGCCTTGGACTGGTGGAACAACGTGCTTGAACAAGGGAAGCCAACTACGTGGGAAGCATTTAAAGAAGAATTCAACAAACGTTTCTTCCCGCAATCTGCTTATACTCAGAAACGTCAAGAGTTTGCGAGTTTGATTCAGGGAGATATGACCGTGGGTGAGTATGTTTCTCGTTTCAATGCCTTGTTACGATTTGGGAAAACTACCGTTCCAACTGATAGGGATAAAGCTCGTAAGTTTGAGGAAGGGCTTAGAGAGAACATCCGTGGCCGTGTGGACATGTTGCAACACCCGACCGTTTCTCTAGTCGAGGAAGCCGCCCGTATTGCTGAGAAAAGTGTCGACAGATATCGACAAGGACAACAAGGAAAGAGACCCAATGACAATAGGGGCAAGAGCCAAGGGAATGCGAAGAAACCGTTCACGCAAGGTTCAGGATCGAATATGGGTAGTCAAGGAGGAAGTGTGTTTGTTGGAGATTCGAGACCGGTGTGTCCAACATGTAACCTGCGACACAGAGGAACCTGCTATCAATTGATCACTTGCTATATTTGTAAACAATTGGGGCATGTGTCTAGGAATTGTCCTTTGAACGTGAATTTGACTACACCAAACACAACCTCGAACGCCAAGAGCTATAACCCAGAAACGAGAGGAAAATATTTTGAGTGTGGACAACCGGGACACATAGCAAAGAACTGTCCGAGTAAGAGACAACCGGGAATGAGTACCGGGGCATCGAGTGTGCCAAGCGGATCAAGGGTAGAACCTCGAGTGGATAAAGGGAAAGGAGTTGCGCAACAACAAGGAAGATACTTCCAGCTAAGGCGGGGGAATACGGATGATACCGTCGTATCAGGTATTCTTCCTATTTGTTCGTATCCTGCACGTATACTTATGGATTCTGGTTCAACGCATTCATTTGTATCACGTGATTTTGTTAAGCATTTAAGTGTTAAGTCAGAACCGCTAGGATATGACTTGTGTGTATCATTGCCTAGTAGTGAACCGTTAGTTACTTCTTCGATATTCAAGTCATGTGAGATCAAGATAGGTGATAAAGTCTTGAGCGTTGATTTGATTCCGTTGACGGTGAATTACTTTGATGTTATCTTGGGTATGGATTGGTTGTCGGTTAATCAAGCCAAAATTGATTGTGAACAGAAACGGGTTAGTTTCTATCCGTCAGGACGAGAAGAGTTTACTTTTCAGGGTAAGGGAGTGATCGTACCGCCGTACTTGATATCAGCGATTCAAGCAAGTAAGATGTTGAAGAAGGGGTGTTCGGGTTTCTTATGTTCAATTGTTGACACGCGAGTTCTTGGACCATTAATAGAAGAAATTTCAGTAGTTCGAGAATTTCCAGATGTTTTTCCCGATGAGTTACCCGACGTATTGATTGAAAGAGAGCTTGAGTTTACAATAGAAGTAGTACCAGGGTCACAACCGGTATCCAAAGCACCGTACCGAATGGCACCAATAGAGTTGAAAGAATTGAAAGTTCAGTTAGAAGAACTGTTGAAGAAGGGTTTTATCCGACCGAGTGTTTCACCGTGGGGAGCTCCAGTCTTGTTTGTGAAGAAGAAAGATGGAACAATGCGTATGTGCATCGACTACCGGGAATTGAATAAGTTGACCGTCAAGAACAAGTATCCGTTGCCGCGAATAGATGACTTGTTTGATCAGTTACAAGGGGCTCAGGTATTTTCGAAGATAGACTTGAGATCCGGTTACCACCAGTTAAAAGTCAAAGAGGAAGATGTTGAGAAGACAGCTTTCAGAACTCGATATGGTCACTTTGAATTTTTGGTTATGCCATTTGGAGTGACTAATGCACCAGCTGCTTTCATGGACTTGATGAACCGTGTTTTCAAAGATTATTTAGATGAGTTCGTTATCGTGTTCATAGATGACATCCTAATCTACTCCAAAAGCGTAGAAGATCACGAGCATCATTTGCGATTAGCTTTACAACGATTGCGTGAAAAGAGATTATTCGGCAAATTGAAGAAGTGTGAGTTTTGGTTGACCGAGATAGCTTTCCTTGGACATATAGTGTCGGCAAAGGGAATTTCTGTAGACCCTCAGAAAATAGAAGCAGTTACCAACTGGGTGAGGCCAACGAATGTGACAGACATCAGAAGTTTCCTAGGATTAGCTGGGTATTATCGGAGATTTGTTAAAGACTTTTCGCGTATAGCAATGCCGATGACACAATTAATGAGGAAAGATATTGCTTTTGTTTGGAGTCCAGAATGTGGAGAAAGTTTCCAAGAGTTAAAGGGTCGACTAGTGAAAGCACCAATTTTAGCCGTTCCATCAGGGACTGAGGGATTTATTATTTACAGTGATGCTTCATATAGAGGTTTAGGTTGCGTTCTTATGCAAGGTGATAAAGTCATTGCGTATGCGTCGAGACAACTTAGACCGCACGAGAAGAATTATCCAACACATGATCTAGAATTGGCCGCCGTGATTTTTGCACTGAAGATTTGGCGTCATTACCTATACGGGGAGAAATGTGAGATCTATACAGATCATAAGAGTTTGAAGTACTTGTTTACACAACGAGATTTGAATATGAGACAAAGGAGATGGTTAGAGTTGATGAAGGACTATGACTTGTCAATTCAGTATCATCCGGGCAAAGCGAATGTCGTCGCCGATGCTCTTAGTCGTAAGGTACCAACCAATACCGCATCAGATTTGACTTCTCAGAAAGAATTGATACGAGATATGGAGAATATGGAGCTTGAGGTGATTCCAAGGATTGAAAGTGGATTGATGTCGACGATGGTGGCACAACCACTCTTGATTCACGAGATCGCAGAGAAACAACTTCAAGATGTGGCTTTGAAGAAGATTTGTGATGAGATTTCGATCGGCAAACAACCGGGATTTACTTTTGAGAATGATGTTTTGAGATTGAGAGGTAGAATTTGTGTGCCTAACGAGAAGGAGTTGAAACGGAACATCCTAGAGGAAGCACACAATACGAAGTATACCGTTCATCCGGGAAGCACCAAGATGTATAGAGACTTGAGACATGTTTATTGGTGGCCGGGAATGAAGAGGGAAATAGCACGATATGTTTCACGTTGTACTAGTTGTCAACAAGTAAAGGCCGAACGCCAAGTACCCTCGGGATTGCTACAACCGTTACCGATAGCTGAGTGGAAATGGGAGCACATAACAATGGATTTTGTTAGTGGATTTCCGAGGTCGAAGAGATCGAACACTATTATTTGGGTGATTGTTGATCGTTTGACGAAGTCGTCGCACTTCCTACCGCTTCGAACAACTAAGCCGATGCAGTTAGCTAAGTTGTATATTCGCGAAATTGTGAGACTACATGGTATCCCAGTTTCTATCGTCTCAGATAGGGATAGTAGTTTACATTGAAGTTTTGGAGAGCCTTGCAAGAAGCAATGGGTACCAAATTGCACTTTAGTACAACTTTTCATCCTCAGACTGATGGTCAATCAGAGAGAGTAATCCAGATTTTGGAAGACATGCTTCGGTTATGTGCACTTGATTTTCAGGGTGATTGGGAAGACCATTTGCCGTTGATTGAGTTCGCATATAACAACAGTTTTCAGTCGAGTATTGGGATGGCTCCTTATGAAGCTTTATATGGTCGTGTATGTCGTTCACCAATTAGTTGGACAGAGGTGGGAGAAAGAAAGATTGAAGGGCCGAAAATTGTACAAGAGACGACGGATAAGATAAAGGTAATTAGACAACGGTTACTGACAGCCCAGAGTAGGTATAAGAGTTATGCCGACAAGCGCAGACGGCCGTTGGAATTCGATGTAGGAGACTTGGTGTATTTGAAGGTGTCACCTTCAAAGGGAATAACCAGATTTGGTAGATACGGGAAACTCAACCCGAGGTATGTAGGACCTTTTGAAATCATTGGAAAGGTTGGACCCGTAGCTTATCGTTTGACCTTGCCGAGCGAGTATGCTCAAGTTCATAACGTGTTTCATGTATCATTGCTACGTAAACAATTAGTGGAAGATAGAAATCAAGTGATGACTCCGACATCGGATGAGATTCAGAGTGATTTAACGTATGTCGCGTATCCGGTAGAGATCTTGGATCGGAAGGATCAAGTCTTGCGGAACAAAGTAATATCGAAAGTAAAAGTGTTATGGCGTAGCCAAACTACGGAAGAGATGACGTGGGAGATAGAAGATGAGATGCGTACTCAATATCCGCACCTTTTCGAGACATGAGGTATAAGTTTGGGGACAAACTTCTTTTAAGGGGGAGAGTATTATAACACCCACATTTGTGTTATTGCATTTGTATCATATTGTCATGCATGATAATGTGATGTGGCGTGTCTTATGACACATGTTTGAGTGAGTTTTGACTCACGAGTTGATTTGGGTGTCTGTATTAGAGAACCCTCTGAGACTGTGGTGATTTAGAATTTGTTGTTGTGACGTCTCTCCGAGTGTGAGACGGTCACTGTGGAACATTTTAAATGTTTATCTGAAAATAAATGTTTACCTGTGTATTTCAATATCTGTATTATTTCCTGGCTTAGAATATATTTCTGATGTTAGATTTAGTATCTTGGTGAGGACGAATGAACACACTATTAATTTGGTAGGCTAATTAGCAACTTCGGAAACGTCATATAGAAATTCGCGTTTTAGCGACCAAACGAAACTTAGTCGAAAACTTTTATAATTTTGAAGTTTTACTTATAAAGTTAAGAATAAGCTGTATAGGAAGTTTCAGAGACTGATTAGGAGTTTTGAAAACTCGTGGGGGAGGTAAACGTAATTCCCCGAGAGTGTTGCCTATATATATAGATAGAGATGGACTTAGATATTTCATAAGCTTAACCTAAATTCCAAGAAGGAGGCCAAGAGGAGGCTAGAGGGAGATTTAGTTGCTTAGAGCTTTGCGACGCCAAACGACGACCTTCCGTCAGTCTGGTTTCTCCCAGATTTCTTATTTGAGTTCCTTGAGGTAAGAGCTTCGTTTTGATATATGTTAGGGCTTGTTTGGCTAAGTTTTCCGAAAAGTTATTTTCTAGAATTTTTCATAAAAGTTGTTAAATGGAATTCTGATCCATAGGAATTGTACTAGACGGACTTCTACACGTTCTTTGTACACGGGTTTTCTTTGGATCGAAGTTTATAGGAGCGTAAATCGGAGGTGAGTGATTCAATTATGTTTTGGAATGATTTCTTGGCATGTATTCATGTTATGTTTGAATAGCATGTATTAATTCTTAGAGATATATTGTGTAGTTCATATTGGGCATTTATATTGATAAGTAGGCTCAATAGCACGGTGATATGTTTTGATTACCGCGAGCATGGTGATATGTATTTGAGCATGTTAAGTTGCTTATTTGGGTCAGAAGGAGCACGTGGTCACCGTACCATTTTGTGGAGCCGATAGAGTGGCATTAAGGTCGCACGATTGTTTGTAGAATCGTGGGTCTTACCCTTTCGCGTGGACTTATTGGCGAGGAGTCGCGGATTGGGAATATGGACGGGCACGTGAGTCTCCGGCGACTAGTATGAAATGTAGAGATGTGAATGCGGACATGTTTATCATTCATGTACATATGTTGATTTATTCACTAAGCTTTAGCTTAAACAAATCGAATATGTGTGGTTATTCAAATAACCATTTCAGGTGTAATTGCTGGCGAGGAATCACAGAAGTGAGTACGTGGGTTGGGAGTTCGCTTGTGAGGCAACTTGAAATATTAATCTTGTAGTTTTGGGATCCTCGAAATGTTGTAATAAGAATTTGGTTGTTTTAAACCCATGTTTAACTTAGTATGTTAGAATGGATTTTAAATTGTTGTAATAGTTAGTAACATGTTGTAATTATGTTTGGTAATGCTTTAATACAGCTAGAATTACTTTGGACTGAGTTTGAATTGAGTGGTTGATCATTGGTGTTAGTTAGAAAGCTTTTAAAACTTGTTTCCTGCAGATTGGGCTGCTGCCAGGGGAGCAGTCGACTGAACCCCTGAGTTTGTTAGCAACTGCTTCTTATTTTAGCAAAAGCAGTCGACTGGACCCCTCGGCAGTCGACTGGACCCCTCAGCAGTCGACTGGACCTCCAGTCTCAGTCGACTGAAATTTGATATTAAAATCCCTGCCCGCCTCCGTCGACTGAGCAGTCGACTGAGCAGTCGACTGAGCAGTCGACTGAACCTCTGGTTTTAAAAGGTGTTTTGTTTTTCCGCTGCGTGTGTTCTTCAAACCTAATTTTTGGGAACATTAATGAATTGGTTTAGCCTCGGTGGCGTGCCACGGACTCCGGTTCCGCTATTGTGGGACCGGGCTGTGACATTTAGTGGTATCAGAGCATAAGTTTAGAGCCTTGGGAACGAGTGACGTTATATATGCTGAGTGACTTCGAGTGGAGTGTGTAATTGTGAAGATAATTGTTATCATTGTAGAAATGCTTCATGCATTAGCCTTTGTTGATTGCGATGAACTGTGCACATATATCCATATTGTGGCATAGCATGCATGGTCATTATGCATTGAACTCAACAGGAGAAATATTTGAAACGTTATGGCTGATCCACCAAGAGAATTGTCACCGCATTCGCGGATGGACCAAATAGTGAATATGGTGGGAAATTTCATACAAGCGGTGAGTGAAAGAGAACAGATGAACGTTCGGCCTCCACAAGTGGAAATTCGTTATGTCAATGCACCATCGGCACCGCGACCTCAACACACAATCGTGGAACAGTTTCATAAGCGAAAACCGACGTTGTATCATGGGCAAATTGACATAGACTTGGCCGATCATTGGATGATGGACATGGAAAGACATTTCCGTCAGGTAATATGTACCGATGAGGAGAAAATTTTATGCGCATCCGATACGTTGATGGGTGAAGCCTTGGACTGGTGGAACAACGTGCTTGAACAAGGGAAGCCAACTACGTGGGAAGCATTTAAAGAAGAATTCAACAAACGTTTCTTCCCGCAATCTGCTTATACTCAGAAACGTCAAGAGTTTGCGAGTTTGATTCAGGGAGATATGACCGTGGGTGAGTATGTTTCTCGTTTCAATGCCTTGTTACGATTTGGGAAAACTACCGTTCCAACTGATAGGGATAAAGCTCGTAAGTTTGAGGAAGGGCTTAGAGAGAACATCCGTGGCCGTGTGGACATGTTGCAACACCCGACCGTTTCTCTAGTCGAGGAAGCCGCCCGTATTGCTGAGAAAAGTGTCGACAGATATCGACAAGGACAACAAGGAAAGAGACCCAATGACAATAGGGGCAAGAGCCAAGGGAATGCGAAGAAACCGTTCACGCAAGGTTCAGGATCGAATATGGGTAGTCAAGGAGGAAGTGTGTTTGTTGGAGATTCGAGACCGGTGTGTCCAACATGTAACCTGCGACACAGAGGAACCTGCTATCAATTGATCACTTGCTATATTTGTAAACAATTGGGGCATGTGTCTAGGAATTGTCCTTTGAACGTGAATTTGACTACACCAAACACAACCTCGAACGCCAAGAGCTATAACCCAGAAACGAGAGGAAAATATTTTGAGTGTGGACAACCGGGACACATAGCAAAGAACTGTCCGAGTAAGAGACAACCGGGAATGAGTACCGGGGCATCGAGTGTGCCAAGCGGATCAAGGGTAGAACCTCGAGTGGATAAAGGGAAAGGAGTTGCGCAACAACAAGGAAGATACTTCCAGCTAAGGCGGGGGAATACGGATGATACCGTCGTATCAGGTATTCTTCCTATTTGTTCGTATCCTGCACGTATACTTATGGATTCTGGTTCAACGCATTCATTTGTATCACGTGATTTTGTTAAGCATTTAAGTGTTAAGTCAGAACCGCTAGGATATGACTTGTGTGTATCATTGCCTAGTAGTGAACCGTTAGTTACTTCTTCGATATTCAAGTCATGTGAGATCAAGATAGGTGATAAAGTCTTGAGCGTTGATTTGATTCCCTTTCGCGTGGACTTATTGGCGAGGAGTCGCGGATTGGGAATATGGACGGGCACGTGAGTCTCCGGCGACTAGTATGAAATGTAGAGATGTGAATGCGGACATGTTTATCATTCATGTACATATGTTGATTTATTCACTAAGCTTTAGCTTAAACAAATCGAATATGTGTGGTTATTCAAATAACCATTTCAGGTGTAATTGCTGGCGAGGAATCACAGAAGTGAGTACGTGGGTTGGGAGTTCGCTTGTGAGGCAACTTGAAATATTAATCTTGTAGTTTTGGGATCCTCGAAATGTTGTAATAAGAATTTGGTTGTTTTAAACCCATGTTTAACTTAGTATGTTAGAATGGATTTTAAATTGTTGTAATAGTTAGTAACATGTTGTAATTATGTTTGGTAATGCTTTAATACAGCTAGAATTACTTTGGACTGAGTTTGAATTGAGTGGTTGATCATTGGTGTTAGTTAGAAAGCTTTTAAAACTTGTTTCCTGCAGATTGGGCTGCTGCCAGGGGAGCAGTCGACTGAACCCCTGAGTTTGTTAGCAACTGCTTCTTATTTTAGCAAAAGCAGTCGACTGGACCCCTCGGCAGTCGACTGGACCCCTCAGCAGTCGACTGGACCTCCAGTCTCAGTCGACTGAAATTTGATATTAAAATCCCTGCCCGCCTCCGTCGACTGAGCAGTCGACTGAGCAGTCGACTGAACCTCTGGTTTTAAAAGGTGTTTTGTTTTTCCGCTGCGTGTGTTCTTCAAACCTAATTTTTGGGAACATTAATGAATTGGTTTAGCCTCGGTGGCGTGCCACGGACTCCGGTTCCGCTATTGTGGGACCGGGCTGTGACACTTTAGGACCGTAACCAACAGAACACCTAGTCAGATGGTGTGATTCCCTGTTTTAGCCTCTCTGTATTCCTCTTATTCCCCTGCCCCCCAAGCATTTTGCTAAGGCGGAAGTATGGGAGTGCGGGAGTAAGTGGCCGTAGGGAACCGACCTGGGACATGGGTGGTCGCAGGTGCGTTTTAAGCTTGCCATCGTCGGCCGCCTAGGGCTTCAGCCCCGTCGTTGGTTGGACCTAGGCGAAACTTTAGTGAATTTCCTGTTTAGGTGTAGAACCCTCTTGCCCCCGGGACTCCTGTTAAGGCGGGAGTGTACTGGGGATCGACCATAGGAAACCGACCTGGAACATGGGTGGTTGCAGGGTCCTTTGGTGCCTGGGTTCGGAGCCCGAGGTCTTCTCTGCCTCGTGGTTAGGCCCGAGGTCTTTTGGTGCCTCGGGGTTAGGCCCGAGGTCTTTTGGTGCTCCGGGGTTAGGCCCGAGGTCTTTTGGTGCCTCGGGGTTAGGCCCGAGGTCTTTCGGTGCCTCGGGGTTAGGCCCGAGGTCTTTTGGTGCATTGCACGATGTACTGACAGGAGTAAGTTTTCAAGGCGAATTTGTCAATTTTATTTAAAAGATAACAATCTGTAACAATTGTCCCATCAGGGCTACATGAAGAGAATTTTCCTTACAATACTAAATTCCCGTAGCCAGGTGCTACTGATAATACTTGCGGAGGTGTTGCACGTTCCAAGGATGACTGAGATCGTGCCCGTCCATGCTTCGTAGCCAGTAGGTTCTTGGTCGGTTGATCCGAGTTACTATATACGGTCCTTCCCAGTTTGCTCCCAACTTTCCATGGCTTGGGACTCTGGTAGACTGGTTCACCGCCTTAAGGACGAGGTCCCCGACCTGAAAGCTACGATGCTTCACCTTACTATTGTAATACCGCGAGACCCTTTGCTTGTAAGCTGCCACTTTGAGATAGGCCTGGTCTCTTTTTTCTTCCACCAGGTCTAGTTCTGTCCTGAGGGCTTATCCATTATCTTGGTCATTGAAGGTAGCCACCCGGTACGTGGGCAGCCCGAGCTCTGTGGGGACTACTGCCTCGAAACCATACGTCAAGGAAAATGGGGTTTCGCCTGTAGCTGCTCGGGGTGTAGTGCGGTAGGCCCACAGGAGGGTCGGTAGCTCTTCAGCCCACCGGCCCTTCGCGCCTTCCAGCCTTGTTTTGATCGACTGTAATATTGTCCGATTGGTCACCTCGGCCTGGCCATTAGCTTGCGGATGCTCGGGAGAAGAGTAATGATTTAGGATCCCATATCCCGAGCAGAACTGTCGGAAGATGGGTGTGTCAAATTGCCTTCCATTATCACTGATCAGGACTCGTGGGGTACCGAATCTGCTGAGGATATTTCGTTCCACGAAGTTTTCCATTTTCCGCTCGGTTATCATTGCCAAGGGCTCGGCCTCCGCCCACTTGGTGAAGTAGTCAACAGCTATCACAGCAAACTTGACTTGCCCTTTTCCTATTGGTAAGGGATCGACGATGTCAATTCCCCACTGGGCGAATGGCCAGGGGCTGAGGACCGGTGTTTGGAGCTCTCCCGGCTGATTTATCATGGGAGAGTACCGCTGGCACTTGTCACACCTTCGAACATACTCCTGCGAATCTCGGGCCATGGTCGGCCAATAGTAACCTTGCAGTAGGGCCTTTCTGGAAAGTGCCCGATCTCCTACGTGGTTCCCGCACACACCTTCATGAATTTCGAAAAGTATTGCTTGAACTTGCGCACGATGAACGCAGCGGAGGTACGGGATAGTGAATCCTCTCTTGTAGAGGACACGGTAAAAAATGTGGTATCGCGCCGCCCGGTACCTGACCCGCCTTGCTTCTTCTTTGTCGTTTGGCAGCCCTCCTGTTGTCAAGAATGTCACGATTGGATCCATTCAACTGGGCCCCAGAGTGACCGGGTCGACCTCCATGCCCTCCGAGTTGATCACACTTGGCTCGGGCAGGAATAGTACCCTTATCCCGGGCAAGTCTGACTCAGAGGACGAGGCGAGGCGAGCCAGCCGGTCAGCTCTGGCGTTTTCTTCTCTAGGTATGCGAGTGATGGCGAATCCTTGGAGCTGTTTGGAAATCGTCCGGACGAGGGCTAAGTAGGCCACCATGCTATCTTCCCGTGCTTCGTATTCTTGGTTTACCTGATTGACCACGAGCTGGGAATCGTTGTAGCCGTTGACTTGTTGTGCACTCATTGAGATGGCTAATTGTAACCCGACCAAGAGGGCTTCGTACTCGGCCTCGTTGTTGGAGGCACGAAACCCGAACCTTAAAGCGTATTCGAGCTGGATGCCATCGGGGCTAGTCAGGATGATTCCGGCCCCACTACCTTGCTGGTTTGAAGAGCCATCGACATGTAGTACCCAAGTGGGGATGCCGGATTGCAATCCGGGCGGTAAGGCCGGAGGCTCGGGTTCTTCGACCGGGTCTTCGGGATATGTAAACTCGACCAGAAAATCTGCGACGGCTTGTCACTTGATGGCAGTCCGTGACCGGTAAGTTACCTCAAACTCCTCTAGTTCCAAAGCCCATTTGACGAGCCTCCCGGATGTGTCCGGTCGAGATAGAATTTTGCGGAGAGGCTGATCGGTCAGTACTACAATGGCATGGGCCTGGAAGTACGGTCGGAGCCTTCGGGCTGAGGTAATGAGAACGAAGGCCAATTTTTCGATGCGGGAGTATCGGCTTTCCGCCCTTGCAGCGCCCGGCTAGTGTAGTACACCGGGAACTGTATCCCGTGCTCTTCCCGTATAAGTGCCGAGCTAACCGCCGATGGTGACACTGCCAGGTACAGGAATAATTCTTCTCCGGGTACGGGTGTTGATAATAGGGGAGGAGAGGCCAGGTATCTCTTGAGTTCCTGGAATGCCTCCTCACACTCTTCCGACCATTGAAAAGCTTTGCGGAGGATTTTGAAGAACGGCAGGCACCAATCGGTTGCTCTGGACACGAATCTGTTCAGTGCGGCCACCTTTCCGGCTAAGCTTTGAGATTCTTTTGTCGATTTGGGTGACCACATGTTGATGATAGCTTGGATTTTGTCGGGGTTTGCTTCGATTCCCCGTCTGCTGACTAGATAACCGAGGAATTTTCCGGACGAGACCCCAAAGGTGCATTTGGCCGGGTTCAACCTCATCCTGAACTTTCTCAAAATGCTGAAGGCCCCGGCCAGATGCTCAAGGTGATCAGGTTCATCCCGGCTCTTGACCAGGAGATCGTCCACGTACACTTCCATGGATTTTCCAATGAGGTCTCTGAACATGAAGTTGACCAGGCGTTGGTATGTAGCCCCGGCATTCTTGAGGCCGAAGGGCATAACTCTGTAACAGTACGTGCCTTGGTCGGTGATGAACGCCGTCTTCTCTTCATCCCCGGGGTGCATGCTGATTTGATTATACCCCGAGTAGGCGTCCATGAACGAGATGAGTGAGTGGCCTGCCGTAGAATCGACGAGGAGGTCTATCCTAGGCAACGGATAACAGTCCTTGGGACAAGCCTTGTTGAGGTCGGTGAAGTCCACACACATCCTCCACTTGCCATTGTTCTTCTTGACCAGGACAACATTGGCCAGCCAATCGGGGTAGTGGACCTCCCGGATGGAATTAGCTTTTAAGAGCTTCTCAACCTCCTCGCTTACAGCGGTTTGTCTCTCGGAGGCCATGCCCCGCCGCTTCTGCTTCACTGGGCGGCAGTCCGGGCTGACGTTAAGACGATGGGACATTACCCGGTGATCAATCCCGGGCATGTCCTCATGACTCCAAGCGAAAACGTCCTGGTTTTGCTTCAGGAATTGGGTCAATTTTTCCTTCAAGGTGGGCTCCAGTAGTGCGCCTATGTTGACCGTGCGATCTGGGTGTTCTGGATCCAGCGCAACTTGCTCCAATTCCTCCATAGGCCCTATTACGTCCCTATGGTCCCGGGGGTCCATCTCTTGTATGTTCAACATTTCGGTGATTGCCCCCCGGTACAACGAGCTAACATAACAACTTCGAGCCGTGGTCTGGTCTCCTCGCAAACATCCGGGTCCCTGGGCAGTCGGGAACTTCACGGTTAAGCTTTATGTGGAGACAACTGCTCGGGCCCTGTTGAGGGTCGGCCTTCCGAGGATGACATTGTAGGCCGAGGGGGCCTCCACTATCACGAAATTGGTCAATATGGAAACCTGTTGCGGGTAGGTCCCCATGAGAACTGGAAGCTCGATCGTACCGAGCGGTTGAGTGCTGGAGCCGTTGAATCCGACTAGGGGAGTGGCTACCGGCCGGAGCCGATCCCGAGCAATCCCGAGTTGGTCGAATGCCGCCGTAAACATTATGTCGGACGAACTTCCTGTATCAACTAATACCCTCTGGACTATATAGTTAGCTATAGAAAGCGTCACTACTAGCGGGTCGTCGTGGGGGCAGTGGAGGCCCCGTACATCGTCGGACGAGAACGTCAGGACGTCGGTTGGTGAGGAGCCGGTGGATTGGACTTGCCATACATCCGCTCGGGATGCTCGGGCATGCCTCTTCCGCACCGACTGAGAATCACCTCCGCCAGATGTTCCTCCGGAGATCACGTTAATATGGCCGAGCGGTGGAAGGGGCCGACCGGGAGCTTGGGCATCCTGTCGGGGCTGTCTGTCCGTAGTGACAAATTCGGCGAGATGCCCCTGCTCGATCAGCTTCTCGATCGCTATCTTCAATTTGAAGCAATCCTTCGTTTCGTGGCCGTGATCCCTATGATAACGGCAAAACTTCTCCCGGTTTCTCTTACCGGGTGGGGCTCTGAGCTTAGCTGGCTGCGGAAGCAACCTCTGTGCCTCTGCGGCGGCCATCACCTCATGTATAGGTCGGGAAAGGGGCGTAAAAGCCGTCGGGGTCTGGCCTCTAGCATCTCTTTGATATTGTTTCGGCTTCTTTCCCGAGCCCTTCTCGAATCCCTCGCGCTTGCGCTTGGCTTTTGGGGATTCGTCTTCTGCCTGGCTAGCGCGTTTTGCCTTCAAAAACTCCTCGGTATCTATATACTTTCCAACTCTTTCCGAGAGTTCCACCAGAGTTGCCGGTCGGGTGCGATGAAAAGACGTGGCCACCTTGGTGTGTTGAACTCCTGAGCAGAAGGCCATGATTGCGGTCGTCTCGTTGAGGTTGCGGATCAGGAGCCTCTGCTGGTTGAAACGATCCACATACTCCCTTAAAGATTCACCTCTTTGCTGCTTGACGGCTAGCAGTTGGGTGTCTGGTTGGGATCGGTCTAGCATCCCAACAAACTGGCTGATGAAGAGTTTGCTGAGGGCTTTGAAGTCGTCAACCGTTCGGGGCTTCAGGGCATGGAACCACTGTGCGGCTGATCCCTTTAGAGTACTGGGGAACGCTAGGCACAGCAACTCGTCCGTTGTAGTTATCAGTGCCATCTGTGCCTTGTAGGTGCGGATGTGGTCCACCGGACTCCCCTTACCGTCGTATGAGCTGAGATGAGGGGGTTTGAACTTCCGCGAAATTGGGAACTGCGTCACCCGGGTAGTATAGGGCGACTCTGTTTCTGTATTTGTGAGGTCGTGGCCGGATTTGCGGTTCAGCCTTTCAATCTGTTGCTGCAACTCCTTGACCTGGGCTTTGACGTCAGTGCGCCCGGTCCTCCTTTCCATGTCAGAGTGGTAGGTAGGGTCAGAGGACGAGGCTTCATCCTCAAAACGTGTCGACCTCGGGGATAGCACTCGACTGTGTGCTCGGGATAGTCTGTGCCTAAGATCCCCCCGGCTCAAGACGGGTGGATCGTCGACCGACTCCCGGGTTTTCCGTCCGGACGCTTCTCCCCTTGCCGCTCGTCGCCGCTCAATGAGGATCCTGGCGTCCTCCACTCGACGCACTCAGCGGGGGACGTACCGAGGTCCTTTCTACGAGCGCTTAGGAGCCTGGCTACATTCCTCCTCTGCATGACGTTCTTGATCTGGTTGGGGCGCCGGAGCGGATCGGGCCTTTCCGTGCGTCCGGGCGGGCCTCCGGCTAGGAACACTCTTTTCAGGCCGCTTTTCCGACGAAGGGGCTTTCTCGTGGTCCCCAACCACCTTTTCGTGTTGGGCCATGAGCGCCTCTATCTGCTGTTGTGTCCGGAGCTGGCCCTCCAAGAGTTGTTCCAACGCTGCCGTGACCTGTTCAGTGGTCATGGAGGTAGCCCGTGGCTCGATCTGTAGGTCCTCCTGACCGGTTGAATCGGCGGTTTTCTTACCCCTCTTCGGCGGCATGTCGATCAGTCAAAGATTTTTGTTGATGAGGAAACTGTTTCGGTTTCCCACAGACAACGCCAAACTGATGATGCCGAAAATTGGTAAGAGTAATTTAGACAGAAAATAAAGCCACAAAAGATTTGTAGGTGGTTCGGTCCCGTTAACGAGGTGACCTACGTCCACGGGTGCGTCTGCGCGCTTCTCACTAGCAGATCACCGGCGGGCCTGGTGAGCCAACAATGGTGAGCGGCACTACCAGTAATACCGGCCGGATGTATGCGTATATGGTGGTGAGTTCTCTGATGTGTGCTTGTATGCTTAGAGAATTGATATTCGGATCCCCCTAGGGAGGATAGATGGGCTCTTTTATAGGTGCAAGAGTCCACCTTTACATGGCAAGTTAATTAGATTAGGAAGCATAATCTAATCACAATAGATTTGTACAATGTTTGGAGAGTTTCCTAAATGGTTTAGGAAACCATTGATTTTTCTTGATAGAGTCATGGCTGTACAAGGAAACGGTAGGAAGCATGATTCATGCCGCGTCTCCTGGGGCCTCGCCACGCCTGGCACCCGAGCGTCCGAGTATCCCGGACGGTAACAGCAGGACACCTCGGGAGTGTGGGTTCCACGTTGCAAATTCGGACCTCCCGAGCTACTGGCTGAACACGTGGCGGTTGAACTTCTACAAAACATTTCTGGACATATCATTTTCTAAGTATTTTGTGTAAAGTGTTTGTGTCCCTCAGATTGTTGGATGTCAAAATATAGTATTTGTCAATATTACATTGTCAAATTATTGGTTTTGGGATGAATAGAGTGACATTTTTTCATTGGAGATGCTCTAATTATTAAATAACCCCCAGTCTTCGTTTTTGTTTGCGGAATACCCTTCTCTGCCCCCAAAACCAAAACCCTAATCACAAACACTCACATCATTGACCCATTACCAAAGCCCTCTCTCTCTCTCTCTCTCTCTCTCTCTCTCATCACTATCAACAATGACTTCCCTCTGTCGCCTCCTCCGCAACTTCTCCACCTCCGCCGCCGCACCACCACCACCCACCACCGTCAAATCCCTCTCCACCGACCTCTACAAAGAACGCAGTCTCCAAAAACTGGTTGAAAAGTTCAAGAAGTCCTCCGAGTCCTATCGCTTCCGCACCAAAACCGGCATCTACGAAACCACCGTCCGCCGCCTGGCCGCAGCCAAGCGTTTCCGGTGGATCGAAGAAATCCTCGAAGACCAGAAGAAGTACAGCAACATTTCCAAAGAAGGGTTCACGGTCCGACTCATTTCTTTATACGGGAAATCGGGCATGTTCGATCACGCCTCCAAGGTGTTCGACGAAATGCCTGAGCTCAAATGTGATCGTACAGTGCTCTCTTTCAATGCCCTTCTTGGGGCCTGCGTTAATTCGAAGAAATTCGACAAGGTTAATGGGTTCTTTCGAGAGTTGCCCGGGAAATTGTCTGTTAAGCCGGACGTGGTTTCGTATAACACGGTGATCAAGGCGTTTTGCGAGATGGGTTCACTGGATAACGCTGTTTCGATGGTTGATGAGATGGAGAAGAATGGGTTGGACCCTGATTTGATCACATTCAATACCCTTTTATATGCCTTTTATGGGAATGAGAGGTTCTCGGATGGTGAGAAGATTTGGGCTCGAATGGAGAAGAAAAGTGTTGCTCCTGATATTAGGAGTTATAATTCAAAGTTGGTTGGGTTGGTTTCTAAGAAGAAAATGTTGGAAGCAGTTAAGTTAGTTGAAGAATTGGGTATTAAGGGGCTCAAACCTGATGTATTTAGCTATAATGCTTTGATTAGAGGCTATTGTGAGAGTGGGAATTTGGAGGATGCCAAGAAGTGGTATGGAGAACTTGTTAGAAGTGAGTGTTCTCCGGATAAGGTTACTTTTGGGACCCTTATTCCATTTGTTTGTGACAATGGTGATTTTGATTTTGCTTTGGAATTGTGCAAGAAGGTCTTGGAATTGCGGTGTCTTGTTGATTCATCCTTGTTTCAGCTTGTGGTTGATGGGTTGGTTAAGTCATCAAGGACTGAGGAAGCTAAGAAGCTTGTGAAGCTGAGCAAGTTAAATAACTACACTCAATATAAGTTAAAATTGCCTTCAGACATGTAGTGCTGTTGTTTCCATTTAGTGAGTTAGAATTTCCTTCAGAAGAGTCATTTTCGTTTTTACAGTTTTTCATGTTTCAACTTCGTGATAGTTAAATGGTCTTTTCTTTGTAGTTATTGAGTGTAAAAGGGGGGGGGGGGGGGGGGGGCGGGACAACTTCCCTATTGTTTCTTATGGATCTTTATTCATATTGCTTTGGTATTTAAAGAATGGATCTTTATTCATATTGGGGGGGGGGGGGGGGGACAACTTCCCTATTGTTTCTTATGGATCTTTATTCATATTGCTTTGGTATTTAAAGAATGGATCTTTATTCATATTGCTTTGGTATTTAAAGAATGCCTTTCTTGATTTTGTTTAGGCAATTGTTTTGACAACTTACAATGCTTATTATTTACTATATTTTTGTAAATTTACACTAGTCTTGTGACATGTTGCGTGGGAATCCATCATTTTATCTTGTCAAAAGTTCTACATTTTCTATGTACCTCGTATCTGTGAGTACTTTGGTTTCCTCTTCAAAACAACAGGAAGATATAGAACATCCACAAGTTGTAATGTAGTCTTCTCTAGCATATGCACAATGAACGCTTTCTTTTTTCAAAGAATTCAGAAACATGCCTACTTTTGCGGTTGGTTGATGAGCTAAAGTTATAGTTGGACATTTGACATTTCATATGTTTTGATTTACAATATTCTGAAACTCCGATAGAACTAAATCAATTCCCTCTTTGTTATCGACTATTAATTGGAACCTAGAAGTAGTACTTAAAGTTCCCCTTGACTGTGAACTTCAAAACTTGGGACTACTCATTTTGTTTTGATTTGTTTTGAGCTTATCCTCAATGGACTAGTAGATATATGAGCATTTCTGTGCAGTCTCTGCTGTGGAACTGCTTTCATTACGAAGATAATCATATTGTTAATTCTTTAATGATTACTGAATTTTTATCTCTTCCACCCCTTTGGGCTTTGTACTTGGAAAAGGGATCCAAGCAGAATGAGATATGCATATGGCAGGCAGATAAGGTCTTGTTCTTATACAAAGTTAGGACCTTGGTTTTATGTGACTGTGACTCCATTAGCCACACTGTTTTGGATGAAATATTATATTTGTACTTAATAAGAAAATGAATGACTGGAAGTCCTGTTGGATCCATTGCCCTTTCTATTTTATTATTTTACTAGTAATAAGCCGTGACTTTGGGCACAAAGCAAAAAAAAAAAAAAAGAAGAAGAAAAAAGAAAAAAAAAATGCAATACTCTTTTGCATAAAATTGTACATGTCATTCAAACTCACATGCTATTTAGTGCTAACCCGTGCCCGTGGGCACGAAGCGGGAAAAAAAAATTCAATACTTTAAAAGATCTGAGATATGGTTGGAATTTTAAGTGAAGAAGACATTGGTTCCAATATTAAAAGTATCATTAACTCAATTTAGTTAAATGTATTTAGTACAACATTGGATGAATATTTTAAGTTTAATTAATGTTTATTCGTAGAGATTTCCCCCGTGTCCGAGAGCACGAAGTGAAAACAAAAAAAAAACAAAAAACAAAAAACAAAAAAACAAAGGCTTTTTCTAAGCTTTTGGAAAGAAATAGAAAAGGAAAGCAAAACTTTTGTGATTATTTATAATTACCCCATATTTGGGAAGCAGCATTACTCATTTTACTAATTAGCCCTATAGACTATATCAAATTGATAGAACTAATAAAATGACCTATAAAAAGAGTGGAACTAATCAAACTGGTAACAAAATTTACAACCATAGTGCTGGAAAAACACATTTTCTAGATAGACAATAGAATATAACAAACACGCTTCCTAGATTTTAAAAAAAAGAAGTGCAAGTGAGAATATATTTCTTGAGATTTGAATTATGAAATCCATTGTTAAAACTCACTTCCTAAACTTCAACTTTATGTAATTTTTCACTCATATTATATCAGTTTGATTAATTTTATGAAAGTCATTTGATCAGAGTCACGAAAACGAAAAAAGAAAAACCTATAAAAAAAAAATAAACTCTATGAATACATGTATGATATGAGAAGTTTATATTCCAATATATCTATTTTGAAAAAATCAGTCCACTGATTTAGTTTATCTCCCAAGATTTGTGTTTTGTATTTACTATTAGATATACATATATATATATTCAATTCAAATTAATTTAGGGAATTCCTTTTTTGCTAAAAAAAAAAAAATTGTCTAATGATTTAGTTTTACCCAAGATTTGTGTTTTGTATTTACTGAAGTTGACAATTTGGATATTGACATGTATTTATTCAAATTCAAATTAATTTAGGGAATTCCTTTTTAATTTAGAGTTTTAATAGGATACAATACAATATTTAATGGGATTAACTATTTTTGGTGGACAATCAATCCGACGGTTTGAAATATCTAAATTTGTATCAATGGTCAAGATTAAAAGTTACTAACTTAAAAGGGACCCACACCACTCTACCTTATTATATAGATTATTATAATTTTTTTGTACGCTTCAGTAGTCCAGTGTAGCAATTTATTCTTCAAAATCCATTTTTGACCACCACATGGGGCCTCTTGGATCCACCAAGAGGTCTAGTGTTCGAGTCATTTTCATGACATTTCAGGTGGTAGGAGCTAAATGAGGAGCCCACCAGTCACCGCAATGACCCAAAAAAAAAAAAACCATTTCGGAATAAATTGCTTGAAAAATTATAAGCACTCAATAAATGATGTGTAAAATATCAAATAAACCAAATATTCACAAATAGGAGTCACAGAGAACACTTGAAACATATAAAGTGTGAGTATTGGTTAATAATTAGGTGAATGATATCACTTTAGTGATTTTTTTTTTGCTACATTTTGTCATAATATTGGTCCACTAGGTATACATGTGGGTCACATAAAATTATACACACACTAATGAGCATGAGCCAATTATGCTTCAAAACAAACAAGGAAAAATAGCAACTCTTTTCTTGGGTGAATTTTAGCAATTTAGCCTATGTGAAAATGCTATAAAAGGCAAAGTCCTAGTCACAAATATAGTACTCCGTATTATATGGGTCCCATTTTGCTAAGACCCTAAACCCTGGTATTCATTTGCTTTTCACAGCCAAATCCAAAAAAAAGCGAAAACAAATAGGCCAAATGTCTTCTTCCCTCTACCGTCGTCTCCACGGCCTCTTCACCGCCACCGCCACCGCCACCACACTATCCAAAACGCCCAAGCCCACCTCCAAAATCGCCGCCCCCCTCCAAGTGATCGAACCCGAACCATCACTACCCGATTCTTCCGCCTCCCCCAAAGACCAAAAGGTCAAAACCCTTGTCAGAAAATTCAAGAAATCCTCCGAATCCTGCCACTTTCGCGGCCGCAACTTCTACTACGAAACCACCGTCCTCCGCCTTGCCGCCGCCAAACACTTCTCTCACATCGAAGACATCCTGGACCACCAAAAGAAGTACAAGGACATCACAGACGAACGCTTCACTGTCCGTCTCATTTCGCTCTACGGGAAGTCCGGCATGTTCGATCACGCCCACAAGCTGTTCGATGAAATGCCGCAGTTGAATTGCGAACGGACTGTAATGTCCTTCAATGCCCTCCTCGCGGCTTGTGTTAATTCAAAGAAGTTTGACAAACTTGGAGAGCTTTTTGGTGACTTGCCCGCGAAATTGTCGATTGAGCCAAACATAGTTTCGTACAATACGATTGTTAAAGCTTTTTGTGAGATGAGTTCCTTTGATTCTGCACTTGAGGTTGTTAAAAGGATGGAGGACAATGGGATTGAGCCTGATTTGATTACTTTCAATACACTTCTTGATGCATTTTATCGGAACAATAGGTTCGAGGATGCAGAGAATTTGTGGGTTCTAATGGAAGATAAAAGTCTTGTTCCCAATGTGAGAAGTTATAACCCAAAATTGCGAGGATTGGTTTCTGAAGATCGAATTTTAGAGGCGGTTGAGCTGATTGAAGAAATGGGAAACAAGGGAGTGAACCCAGATGTGTATAGTTTTAATGCTTTGATTATAGGATTTCGCAATAAGGGCAATTTGGAAGAAGCTAAGAGGTGGTTTGGTGAGATAGATAAAAGAAATTGTGCCCCGGATCGGACCACACTTAAGAGTCTCATTCCATTCACTTGCGACAAGGGTGATTCTGAATTTGCTCTTGTGTTATTCAAGGAGGTCATCAAACAACGGATGCGTGTTGATACAGCAACAATGCAGCTAGTGGTAGATGCATTAGTTAAGGAGTCAAAGATTGAAGAAGCTAAAGAGCTTGTGGAGCTTGGGAAATCAAATGATTACTTCCGTTACAAGCTGACAATGCCAATAGATGAGTAATCCAGTCGCTTATTTTGTATTTTAGCCTATATCTTTGTTGTTAGTTATATTTCTGACCTTCAGGAGTGTAATTCTATTTTCACTTATATCAATTACTGCTTCGATTGATGTCTGGACGTATGAAGTCATTAATGAATTTTTCACACAAGTGGTTGAAAAGTTACTTCTGTTTTGTAGATGTCTGTTGCAAAATGACTTTGGTTTGTGATTTTGTATGTGATTCCTTTTTTTTTTTTTTTTGGTTACCCGGGTATTATTGTAGTTTTTATTTGCATTCAAGTAAACTCGAAAGGAAGAACAATTTATAGCCATCTAATTTTGGTCTTTGTTTATGTGCTAGGTGCTTGATTTTAGACTTCGGACAACTTTTACCTTTTCTTTTCATATATGTATGTTGTCATCTAGGTAGCACCGGTGCGGGTGCGGGGGATTCGCCCATTTTCCAAAAAGTAAGGCGGAAGTACTTTGATAAAATATTTAAAATTTATTTTCATATAATAGCATATACAAACTATTTTATACTCCCTCTGTCCCATATTAAGAGTCCTTGATGTCATTTTTTGATGTCCCATTTTAAGAGTCCTGTTTGAAAAGTCAAAGTACTTAATGCACACTTTTCAAATTGGGCAATGCTATTGTAAGAAGCTTCTCATGTGAGAAGGCGGGTTTTAACCGTTGGATGAGCATCTAGCCATAAGATTCTCAGGAATTTGGAGAAGCATCTATTGCTAGATGCTCATCCAACGGTTAAAACCCGCCTTCTCACATGAGAAGCTTCTTACAATAGCATTTCCCTTTCAAATTTGCCCTTTATTATATCCAACTCTTCTCTTTTTTTTTTTTTTGATGTGACACTATAATGGGACATCAAAAAGGGCAATATTGGAAAGTTAAATCTCACCAAAATTAAGGTTGTCCCCTTAATAAGTTGGAATTCCCAAAAGAGACCCTTAATATGGGACGGAGGGAGTAACTATTAGTGCAATAGTGTATACCCTAGAAAATTGCTATTATTTTTTTCTATTATTTCTCTTTTAAACCCTCAAAGTTTTCAAAATTGTATGAAGAATTTGTGTCTTTATTCAAAAGAACGCTATAAAAAAGCCCAGCCACACTCTAAAAGAACTTAAAGAATCCACGACGCACTCAGTACAGGTACGGCGGCCTTTTCGAAGAGTCCGTGTTTCATAAGTTTTCATATGTCAGTATTGTGGAGTATTATGGAGATTTTTCAGTTTTTGTTAGATGGGTTATTTGTCTGTTATATATAAAACAAAAAGCATCATAAAAATCACAGTAACAAAACAAAAAAAATCCTTAAAAGAGTTCAAGTATTCTCAAGATGCTCCTCTTCCTTCATGTTCTCATTCGGCTTTTGCTGCTTTCATAATATCCCAACTTCAGCTGCTCGTGAACTACATTCTTTGTGACTCGGTATAAAATGGTCCATTGGTGGGTGGTTCATGTTCTACTTGTAATAAGAAATCAACATTTGGAAGCTACTCATATATGGTCAAAATGTTTATGCGATACATGTACCATTTTCTGTAGAGAATCCATGGGATGATTCCTCCCATGCAATTTGTAGAACTTGTACCTTTCCTGAGTATTGTAATATTGAGTCTTGAGACTAGGGGTGGCAATTTTCGATCCGACACGAAAATAAACGGGTTTGAGTGACCCGTATAAGGGCACATGATCATAAACGAGTCGACCCGTTTGACACGATTAATAAACGGGTTGAAGCGGGTCAACCCGTCTAATCCATTTGACCCGATTAAGAATTTAAGTACAGTTGGCGCCTTTTTTTTTTTGGGCAATGCTAGGGGGCACTAACAAAATCCACTAACACTTACTAACACACTCTATCTCTCTCCTAGTGGTACTGCGGGGTCCATTTCGGACCCCACAATGCCACTAGGAGTGAGATAGAGTGTGTTGGTAAATGTTAGTGGATATTGTTAGTGCCCCAAATATAACTCTTTTTTTTTTTTTAGTTCTAAAAATGATTTTAATAATATGGAAGTCTAAAATACAATTTATATAAATAAGAATTAAAAAAAAATGCCTTTTAAAAAATAATTATTTAAACTAAAAATAATTATTTTAAAATATACATTTATAAAAACTAAAATTATTATTATTATTTTTTTTTGCTCACAAAAAAAAAAAAAAGAGTAGTCACCAACTTACCAAACAAGTAAATTTTTACATAATAATTAATAACTAATGTAATAAACTAATACTCCCTCCGTCCCATAATAAGTGTCCACATTTCCTTTTTTGGATGTCCCACAATAAGTGTCCACTTTCCTAAATTGGCATATATCTTTTGCTTACTTTCCAAAACTACCCTTATAATAAAGACAAATAAGCATTTATTTGTGGTCCCAAAACAAGCAAAAAGTCAAACACCCATCACATCTAAGGGTAAAATTGGAAAGAGACTCTTTAATGAACCAAATAAATTAATATAATGCAACTTTCTTAAACATTGTGCAAAAAGAAAGTGGACACTTATTATGGGACGGAGGGAGTAATATTTAATAACTAATATGGGAGGGATGAAGCTGGAGCCTGGAAGCATTCATGCATCAAGCATTGCATAAAAAAAAATTAATAAAATAAAAAATAAATTAAAAAAAGGAGGAAGCCCGCCAGGAGTGCTGGATTGGGAGAGAGACAAATTAGTCAATTAGACAAATACAATTGTTAATCTTGATTCTTGACGGATGGCAAGTGAAGAAATTTCTTACAGTTAATAAAAACAATATTTCTTCTTATTCATTTTGTTTGGATGTACTTGGGTGTTGAGTTTAAAATAGTTGGATATTGTTATATTTGTAATATTTTGGTATTTAAGATGTACGTGTTAATAATTGATACATTTGATGGAAGACTTGTTTGTATTCTTAGTAAGACTGTAAGCTTTTTTCGAATAATCGAACCGAGCTAGCCAGTCGATTTTCTTAAAATTACCTACAACTAAAAAACCGATACGATCGCTCAAATTGGCAAAATTGACCTAAAGGCGAAAAAATCTACCAAATTGACCACTTCAGTTGGTTTTCAAAACATGAAAAAAAAAAAAAAAAAAAAACCGAACCGATGACACCCTACACGGGTTAAACGGGTGACCCGTGTATGACCCGACACGATTACGACACGTTAAGAATGACACGATTATGACCCGACACGATAGTTACCCGAACGATTATAACCCGACACGACCCGATTGCCACCCGTACTTGAGACAGTAGAAGCCTTGGAGAGATCCAAGATGATACCTAAGAAGCACCGATGCGAACACGCGACACAGACACAGACACTACTCGGCGCGAATACGTGGACACAATATTTCTCAAAAAAGCAGGATACGAATACGTCTGGTACACGGAGAATTTTTATTTTTTATTTTAATTAAAATATATATTTTACCATGTCTAATCAAAATTGGCATTAAAACACAAATTACAACAATTTTAGTACAGTAATGCTAGACTCACACAAAACAATCCTGGTCCTTGATTCCGGTGGATTCCGTGTGGGACCAATGTATTCCCAACATGGGGCACACTGGAATCAAGGGCAGATTGTTTTGTGTGGAATTTTGTGTGAGTCTAGCATTGTTATTACTTATTAGTAATAGCAAAGCTAATAATTAAATTCAAGAACATCTTCATTAACCATCATTCATCAACATTCATTCGTTACTTATGTTTACGTAATTGCCAGATGAATTGGTCTCAGTATATACTTCATTTTATCTTTTTGAATCCTAAACTTTTTCTTTTATGTTTGTTTTAAACGCATCACACTTTTATAAAATTTCATAAACATCCATTATGTATAACAATTTTAGAAAAATTAGAGTTTAACCCCAAAATTTCAAAACACTATTTAGGAATAGCAACTTAGCGTATCCCACACGTGTCCTAAGCGTGTCATGTAAGCGTCCTAAGTGTGTCGGTTTGGTGTCCGTATCGGTGCTTCATAGGATGATACAGTCAGCAAATTGCGTATGGTCCCTACCAATAAAAGCACTTTTGTGTGCCTTGCGTGAGTCCAAACACCACATAAGCAAGCAAGGCTGATGGCTTTAGAACTTAACCTGAGGTCTTTGGCTATGTGGGTGGTATGTATAGTCTGTATAGATGCAATACAGAGGAGGTTAGACTTGCCAATTTCTGGGATGTTGTTTGGCAATGGAAGAAAAGGAAAGGCCTTCATGCCATAAGGGCTGGGCCGCCGTGAAAATCACTGGTTTCCAGTTGTTTTGAGCTATATTTATTGAGGTATTTGTGATACAGACTGGTGAAAATTGCTGACTAATTTATAGATGTCATGCATAGGAAATATTACACATTGTCCACATATAAACTCTTTGATGCAGTGCTTTTCACATTTAAGAAATTCAGTGTTCATTTAGCAATGAGATCTGCTTCACCCATTGGTCCACTTCTTCTTCTTATTCTTCTTCCTCGTTTTTTATTTTTCCGATGGCGTTGCCCTTGAGAAAAGATATATTTAATCCTCTATGCTGAATTTTTTTTGACTGATCGGATACTTTGTGAGGAAACACCGTCAAAGAGCATAGACTTAATATGTTCTTCTAGGAGTGGAAGACGGTGATTATCATCATAACTATACATCAAAGGAACCATTCTTGCAAGATTAAGAGAAGCATTTCTGAAAGATGATGAGTATGGATTTGGAGAGAGGCATTCTCGGTTGAGCTTCTTCCATGTGTCCGATATAATATTAGTAACATGTCGTCGTGCAGTTTGAACTGAAGAGCCTTGATGTTCCTTCATGTAGAACTCTACATATGATCCATCCTTCCCATCTTGGTTCTCATCCTGTCAGTAAATATTGGCCCAAGTTAAGGGTGAAGTAGCAGAAGATGGGGTGTGTTGCCAAAAAAAAAAAAAAAAAAACTTGACTAGAAAAAGCAAGACTTAGGTTATGTTTCGTTCACGGATTTAGTGAGAAGGAAAAAAGAAAAAAAAAAAAGAAGAAAAAATGAAAAGAAAAAGGAAAACACCGTGGAAAACACTTCTTTACTTATAATAAGGAAACACGAAAATAGAAGAGATAATATTCAATTTTTGTTAGTCGCCTAACAACCTTGTTTTTCGAGTTTCTATTGTATTCTGAAATTCTTAATTTGTTGGATATATTCAAGTACGGAAGAGAATACCAGGAAAAAAAAAAAAAAACGTGAGAAATTATTTTCCTTATCAATTTTCTTTCTTTTTTCTTTTCATTCTCTAAATCTACCAACCAATCGGAGTCTTAGCTAAAATCCAGATCCCTAGGTAAGGAGAACAAATTTTGTTCACCCACCTGGGTCACCTCATATTTTCCCTTTCACCCACTTCATTTTCCTGAAACCCATCCCTTTGGTTGTCAATGTCCATGTAAAGTTGTGGCATGGTGGTCATCAGAACCCATGATGACCATGGAGATTGAAGTGATCAGTACTGTAGGCCCCACAAAAATTAATCTTATTATCGTGTCCTAAAAAATATGAAAAAAGTATGATGCTTCTCTTGTGGTTGTGGTGTTTGACAAAGTATCAAATTCATATTGAAGCTCATGAAAGTAAAAGCAGATAAATTAAAAGAGTACCACATATGAATTATGAAGCATGTTTGTTTGTTTGTTTGTACCTTGGCACTTCCCAAGTCATCCCAAAGACGAAGAATGGTTGCAACAGAAGATATAATGCCTGGATTAATATCATTCACAAGATTTGCAGCTTCCTTGGTTGTACCATGGCCCAATAGAAAAAATAAGTGTACTAACACCACGTGTACCCCTGAACTAATGGCCCCATTCTTCAAGTACTCATCTGCCTTTGGCATGTGCCCCGAGGCAAACCATTTTGCCTCTATTAGAAAAGCATTACACAAAGTTGCCCACTGCAACAACAAGAGATATAATTTTATATAGCTAGACTAGAGATATGTTATGAACATAGATAAATATTTTTATGAGTAAATTCTATGCTAAATTAGAGATATTCCAAATGCTATGAGAGTCGTACCACATTCAATGCTTTGTGGTACCACGACTACTAGTACTACCACAACATGTGGTAACTATCATTGTGTTTGGAGACCAAATTTGGGATTCAAAATAGCATTACTCATATTTTATAGATGGTAGATTAGTAGTGTATACCGTGTTTCGTAGGTCGTATGTAGGGTTCCATCCGTGCTTTTTATAAACATTGTAGCTAATTTCATTGGTGATGTTGTAGAGAGCCTTGAAACACAATTTCATGTAGTCTGGTAGTTGTTCAATAGCACCAAATTCCCATCTGCGTGTAACAAACATTAATATAGTTGTGTGAGGGTGTATGTGTCTGTTGTCTTATGTACGAGAAGATGCAATAATTGAAATATATTTATGTATATACTCTAAACCAATGTTATGGACGGAATTTAATTTAATTAAATGATTTATTTTTATTTTTACATATTTAGGACGTGCCTGTAAAATCGTATCCAATATTTGAACACATTTTCAAGTTGAGTCCCTATATCAAATTTTGTGTTTAGAGACGTCCAATATCTAAACACCGCAACTACTTTCACGTAACGTAGGACACATTGATACGCACCTATTGACAGCTTCAGTGAAGAGAGTGAGTTCATCAAGTGTTCCATATAAATCAAAAATGTCATCTATTATATAGATGAGAGAGATTGATTTCGTGAGATCAATCCTTTGCTCTGTCAAGCTTGGATCTGTGAGCATGGCCACAGGCCACATGTACCATTTAACTGGTTGGTCCCTAGCCAATGTCAACTCCTTTGACAACCCAAGGTCTTTCCACCATCTACAATAACAAAAATATACATTAGAGAGGCATAAAAATCTCAAATACAACTCCATATACATATATATATATATATATATAATATTATATTAAGCCATAAACTAGTTTTTACCCAAACTTACTTGGAAATGTGGAGTATTTCCTTTTGGTGTATGGAATCAACCATGCTGTACTCCATTTCTGCTAGTTCTTGGAAGTCCTTTTGCCACCCACTTGTTCCACTGAAATCTCCAAGAAAGCTCTTTGCAGTGAACCTCACCAAGCTCTTGTGATAAGGTTGTTTCAGTGTACTCTCAATGGTACTCCTATATTGAGAATGATCAAGATGTGCAATCCATGAATTTAATAGCTGGCTACTAAAATTTGCAGCTTCATCAAGTACATCTTCTCCTTGTGTACTTAGTTGTGAGGCTTCATATAAACCCATCAATCCCTTTACGTCTTGTCTCAATTTCTCTTTGAACTTCCCATCCTTGGCCTTGAAGTTGTTAAACACATCTGGTGCCATACCCAATTATGTTCATTAGGTATGCTATGGAATCTAGACAAAGTCAAACTTAAAAGGAATAGATTTTTAGGTGTAGTTTTTGTTGTTCTGACATATGATCGGTTCAGATATAGTACAAGTTTGTCTACATGATACACTTGGTAGCAGAAACATAGATCAGTACGTACTAACCTGCTGGGGCATGGTAACCTTGTTGTCTCATTAGTCGAAAACCCAGTGAAACCTCGTACAAGTTGTGATAGTCGCCAACACGAGTTTTAGTTCCCATATACTGCTTCTGAAGAACTGCTTCAATCTCTTCTTGAAAGTGATAGTCGATTCCTAGGCGTTGTATGACATCAATCATGGTCAAGCCTTCTAATCGATCTTCTCTTACGTTGCCAAGTAAATGCCTAACTTCCTCCAATTTTTGTTCATGTTTCATTTTAAACTCATCCTGCAAAACGACCATATATATTAGCTGTTGAAAAAAAAAACCACTCCTTTTTAAGAAAGGGTAATGCATGCTATGTGCTCATAAAATGTGCACATTAAGTGTGCACATAAAGATCTGGGCCATTCATTTCGGTGGAGCCCATGCCTACATAAATGGAACCCACAGAAACAAATAATTATGTGCACATTTTATGTGCATGAATTATTACTCTTTAAAAAAGGGTAATGCTATGTGCACATAAAAATTAGTCTTTAAAATGTTTAATGTACCGTAAGATTGAAATGTTCGGTTGCGTAGTTTTGTAGTTTAGAGGAGTGAGAAACAAAGGAGGGGTCTTGGGTAGCGATCATTTTGTGGTTGCTATGCATAGAGACAACATGAGTAAGACTAGTCTTGAAAGCTTGTGAATTATTGTTGGGAGTAGTAGGAAGAATATTGAGAGGGAGAGGTAAGCGATGTGAGAATGCCATGAAGACGTAGTGTTGGCTCTAGATGGTTTGGCACTAGTACTAAGAATATCTATTGAAATTGAGGTTGATGATACCTAGAAGTATCAAACTTTGGGACCTTATATAGGCAATCATTTGCCAAGTGTCTTTCAGAGTTTTTGTGTGTATAGATGTAATTTTATTCTTTTTATTTCCCTTGTGTGGTCCATGATTACATCTACCACATGTTAAACACGTGATTTTCATTTAGAAAAAACAAACGTTTCTTGATTGGGTGTCTTGATTAAAGAACATATATAGTCTAACAAATGGTGCCCACAAAATCAAAAATAAAATTTAGACCCCCAATAAAAAAGGCATAATTACACTTTATACCCTTATACTATATATACCCGTGTTTTAAATTAGATACATATTCTTTTTAATTTTTGTTCATTCGGACCCTTGAACTTCAAAAATTCTTTCAATCAAAAAACCTGACGCCGTTGGTTTAAACTAACGGAAATTATCACATGAGTTGCGCGTAATACTTATCTCTCATAGGTTAGGTTAAAAAATCGCATTCAATCGGATCCGAAATCACATATATCCAATCAAACCCAAAACCATAAATTTTTTGTGCCATTCAAAATCTCATTCATTTATCTTAATCTAACATATGACAGGTAAGTATTACGTGCAACTCACGTGATAATTTTTCGTTAATTTAAGTCAATAGTGTCAGGTTTTGAGTCTGATTGAATGAATTTTTGAAGTTCAAAAGTTCGATTGACCAAAAAAAAAAAAAATTCTAATTAAAAATACGGGTGCAGTATATATAACGTGTAAACTGTAAAATATAATTAGGCCATTAAATAAAGATCAAATCATATTGTTTTGCATTCAGGTTTACTTGCGTGTTTTGTGTGGGTCCAATTAACATAAATGGAGCAATTTTAGCAGGGGTACTTTTAAAAACCAATTCAGCAAATAATTAGGGATGCATAATTTGACCCATCAAAGAAAGGAGGTAAAATTTAAATCACAGGACAACACAAATAACTTTCACGGGTTTGATAAAATTGAAAATTAAGTATTCATTTGTGCCATATTAAGAGTCTCTTTTGAACGGTCATGCTCTTGAGTGAACATATCCAGTGAATATATTTTCTAGCCTAAAAGAACCTGCGGTCTGCCCCGCTGACTTGCGGGTTCTTTTAGACTTAAAAACATGTTTACTGGGTATGTTCACTCAACCCTGTTTAGTTAAGAGGCTTACCACTCTTTTGAAATTCTAAATATTTAAGAGGATATTTTTGGTTATGGCGAAATTTTAAACTTTTCCTTATTGTCCTTTTGAATATCAAAATTCTAGTGTCCAATCAAAAAAGATAGGGAGAGTTTTATATACTCCCTCTGCTCTATTTTATGTGTTCCTCTTTCGATTTTCGTTGTCCCAAAACTATTGTCCACTTTGAAGTTAATTTTCAAAATTACCCCTAATGAGGACTCTTAAAATGGTACATAAAAAAAAAGGAATCAAGAGCTCTTGATTTGAAACAGTGTATTAAATTTTAAGTGCTGAAAATAAGTATTGAAATATAACATGTGTATTAAATTTTAAGTGCTGAAAATAAGTATTGAAATATAACATGTTCAGTGATATTTGTTTTCAATAGAATCTTCTTACTTCAAGTTTTTAATTGTTTTTGTCTACTTTTTCAATTGATCAGTGGTAAATTATCAAACGCATTAAAAAAAAAAAATCATTTTCAATACTTAATTATGTAATCAAACACACCTTTGATCTTCAGACCAAAAGCTCAAAAAAAAAAACGGTTCGATCTGAGTCATCTGACCTTTGTTCAGCAAGTTTCAAATTACAGTGAATTTTATATAGTTATAGACGTATAGGTCTAACGTCTTAAAACTTCCCAAGGGGGTGCTTATAGTAAAAGGACAAATTACATTATTAAACAATTTTTTTTTTTTTTTGGGATAAAACATTATTAAACTGATTACATCTGAGTGGGCAACAAATTTGCATTTTAAGGTCGTATTTTCAGAATCAAAGGCCAACGTTGAATTAGGGTTAATTAAAATTTTTTTTTCCTTGTGTGTTTAAGCCTATTTTCACTTTTTGTTCTTGTACTTTAAAAGTGGACACTTAATTCTCTTGTGGTTTGGACTAAATTAGTGAAGCTATTAAGATTTCTCCCAAAATAGCTCCACATAGGTATTAAATGTTAAAATTAGCCCCACATAAGAGAGTTAATTTAAGTGTCAAAATTAACCCCACATATGCACTTAAACCTAAAATTAGGCCCACAAAAGGCCAAGTGTTAAAAATTAGTCCCACGTAAGTGGATTAAATGACAGCATTATCCTCACTTAGGGAGTTAACCCCAAAATTAACCTCACAGTGGAGTCAAGTGTTAATTTTTTTTTATTTCGATCAATATTAGAAATTTCATCAGTTTTAAGGGAAATTCTAACAGTGTCACTTTAGTCCGAAATCACATATGTGTGTTAAGTATCCATTTTTGAAGCACATAGGATAAGGTGAAAACATGCCTATATTAATTAACCCTTTTAATTAAGGGTTAACTAATATTAAATCATATTTAGTGTATCTTTGTCATAATAGACCCAACTCAAAAAACTATTTGAATATAGGTCCACAAAAATATTTCAGACCATTCTACCCCCAGCTTAATCTAGGATTTTTAAAATTTAAATGCAAATTTATTTGATTCCTAATATATATATACATCTATATATGTATATGTAATTAAAACCCCTATATATACAAGATCTATTCTCAAAACCTTCCCCCCCTCTCTCTCTCTCTCTCTCTCTCTCTCTGATTCGGCCAGTTGCTGTTTCAAGGACCGTTTCCGGCGATCAAGCGCCGACGATCGTGAGTGCTTCGTTGGTATTAAAAGAAGCTTCGTGGCGTACATGAGAAATGGATGGCGGATATATTAGACTAGTTATCGCCGTCGCCATCTTTGCCGTTGATTCCGAGATTCAGAGCGATGCATCCCGATCTGCTAGTGGCGTGTTAGCCTCTAATGGAGGCGTCGCCGATCTATTCTGCGTCCTCTAATTTTCTGCAGATTCAGTGTAAAAATATACACTAATGCTAGTTCTTGTACTCTTATATTAGTCTTTTTTTTTTTTTTTTGGGATATTGAATTTGTCTGATTTTTAGTGTAAAAATGTGTTGATTTTACATTTGTTCGCTGATTTTCAGTGTAAAAATTATAGCAATCAAGATTTGACTCTTGTGTTGTTTTTCAGTGTAAAATTTATAGCTAGCAAGATTTAACTCTTATGTTATTTTTCACTGATTTGTTTTTTTTTTTTTTGATAGCAATGCATTGAAAAAATATACTATAGTGTAAAATTCTCCTCTTGTAGTCATTCATAATGCAGTGTTGAAATTATAATAGCAATCATTGAGTACTCTTTTATATACTATATATATATCTGTATATAATTCTAAAATGCAGAGAAAATTTTACACTGATTATGTAGTGTAAAATTGTACACTGATTTCCGTCAAAACAATTATACACTGATAATGTGGCTAGTCATTACTGTCAAAAATACATGCCATGCTGACCAAAATTACATTGAACGAAAAATTAGCAATGGATAATCTAACAAAAAATTTGATGTGGCACTAAAGATATGGAAATCATTAAAGATATGGATGACAGCTTACCAAAACAAAAAGAGTCCACTACAAAATTAAATCTCCATTCAAATATATATACCTACAATCATGGTAATAATTAGTTTGTTCCAAAAATAACTCCACAATTAATGGGATAAGAATAACTGAAAATCAAATTAAATCTTTATTTATATTTCCATATATAACCAGCTATATCCATATATATATATATATATATCTGTAACTATTAATTGTGGAGTGTGAATCCCTTAATTATAGGGATAACTTTGACTGTACCACATATTATTGTGCTGAATTATATAGATATATATCATCCTATAGATATATATATATATATATGTAAAGGTTAAAAATGTCATAAAAATAATATCCAGCTATATCCATATATATCTGTAACTATTAATTATGGAGTGTGAATCCCTTAATTATAGGAATAACTTTGACTATACCACATATTGTTATGCTGGATTATATAGACATATATCATCCTATATATATATATGTAAAGGTTAAAAATGTCATAAAAATAACCGAATTTGGGGGAATTTAAAAGGAATTAGGGATGTTGCATTGATTTGGACCTATTAGTAAAATGATAATAAGAGTGGACCTAATCAAAAAAAGTTTAGTAGATAGGAATTTTCGGAGAAATTTCTATTTAATTAACCCTTTTAATTAACCATCTGATTATCAATAATTTTCTCTCATGTCACGTGACTGTCACACTAAAATGAAAATTTAGTTTAATCTACCCAATGTTAAATGTTAGGCGAGGAAACTCTTCTAGATACTGCAGACCAAAGTGATGCTAAACAATCAAACACTTGTTCCATCTAGATTTGATACATAGATTAAGAACAACTTGATAATTAAAAAAATAGAAAAACTTTTAAGTATAAGGTTTAGTACGTAGAAGTTTCCTTTTTGGTCCGTGGTCACCACTCACAATACATTTGAACTGATAATTAATCGGACGAAATTTATTACTCCCTCCATCCCATTTTGTGAGTTCACTTTTGGGAATTCAATTTATTAAGGAGACAAGAAGATCAATCTATACACACTTTTCACAATTACTCCTAATCATTGCAATTACTTTTTTAGTTTTGTCTTGGTGTAGATTTTAATAAAGGGTAGTTTGGGAAAATAATTAAAAATTATATACCAAATTAGAAAAATAGACACTAATTTTAAAACATTCCAAAATAAAATACAAGACTCATAAAATGAGACGGAGGGAGTAAGTAATATCTTGAAAATTAAGAAATTGAAAGCTTTGGAGAGCTTACCAAAAGTTTATTGATAGTGCCTAGTGGTCATCATATATCTAAACTAATGGTGGGGTATGATGATGCTAAAAATTGGTAAGAGTAAAGTAGAGTAGATTAAAGAGAGTGAGAGACCGATTTTTTGTATGTGGTTCGACCTTGTTAATTAATGAAGGTACCTACGTCCACATGTGTGTCTGAGCACGTTCACTATACTGTAAAAGAGTCGGGGGCCTGTGGTGAACCAACAAGTCTGGAGCTACCGTAGGCCGGCCAGGTATGTTGATGAATGCTATAGAGGTGCTGTGTAGACAGAAAAGTCGGCCCCTTCAATGGGGGGTGAGAGGTCTCTTTTATAGATGTAAGAGACCTACACGTACATGGATAAAGAAATGTAATCCAATTAGGATGTGATTGACACCAATCAAGTAAGTTTCCTAATTGTATTAGGATTGATTGACATTAATTGTGGGGGTTTCCTAGTTGGATTAGGAAATAGTTTGCACTTTCCATTAGTCTTCTAGCTTGAGTAGGAAACTGTCCGGAATACTCGGGATCATGCATGTGGGCCCGGATGAGCTGTTCCCGCGGTGGGATGTGCTGAAGGAAAAAGTGGTTTAAAGTTAGAGTTTAAACGCGCAGCGGAAATAGGTTAAGTTATAAAACTTTTGGTATTCCAGGATCTACTACTCGTCAATTCCATAGATGCGTACAAGGGGGTGCAAGAATTATACCTTAGTGTCTTGAACCCAATTCTGAAACTTTAACTTCCAGCAGCCTCCACTAGATGATCTTCACCCTTATGACTCCTGCGGATGCCTGCCGGAAAGACTAGGGTTGGTGGGAACCCTAATAGAGAGGATAGGAAGGTTTTGGGAAGACTATGATAGTTTCTGCAGCTTCTGCGTATAAAAACGACGATCACTTACTACCAGAACGCAGCTGCCCTATTTATAGATTTCCAGAACCGACCTAGACTTCGATCGATCGAAGTGACTTCGATCGATCGAACCTTCGATCGATCGAACCATTCTCGATCTGTCATGCCCGTTCTGAAAAATGTACTCTTTTTAAATGCTTAAGTGAATTTATGAGAATTATTAATGTTGATTAATAATTGTGGATGAGTTTGACCGTGGGTCAACGGAAGGTGTCAAGCGAGGACACGGGAACATGGAGAATCATGTTGCATGGGCATGACTAAATGACATTTATATGATTTAAATGTTATTTGACTTATCTGGTATTTTGATGAATAGTAAATTTACCTGTGTAGAGTAAATTCTGGTAATCTTGATACTGTTAGATATCTTTTTGAGAACTGTGGTGAGAACGTGAGTGACACGTCATAAAAAGGTAGGTTGTGTAGAGATTCCACAGAATTCAGTTTTCGGACTTATTTTTGGACCCAAACGAGTCTTAGTCGAAAACTTTTGAAATTGATAATTTTCACTCGTAAAGTTGTAAAATGAACGTGTGCGACGTTTCATGGGTTAATTTAGAGTTTTGGAAACTCGTGGGGAGGTAAACATTATTTCCGAAAATTTTGTCTATATATAGCAAGCTCTAGATTTTTTTTTCATTTCAAAAGTTTCTCAAAACCTAAATCAAGAGGTGATTGGTGGCTTAGAGCTTCTTGACGTAAATCGACGGACTTCTGCCCGTTTGTTTTCAACCAAAATTCATATTCGAACTCCTTGAGGTAAGGGCTTCGTTTTGATACTAGTTTGGTTAAGTTTTATAAAAATCCTAATGATAGAATTTTGGGGTAAACGCATGTAAACTTGTAGGAATCGCTTGAAATTCGAAATCCGACGTTTAATCGACCTCCTAGTTCATCCTTCGAAGTTATAGGAAAATCGCACGAGGTATGAATTCCGAACCTATGTAATATAGACAATTTTGGATGTTTTAGATATTTTGTATGACTTGTGATCCGGGCAAACTTATGTGTTAAATTAGGCCCGTTAAAGTTAGCGAGTATGTATAGAAAAGCACGGTGACATGGTTATGTGAGTATGTTAAATGTCTATGTGGGTCAAAGGGGAGTTTGATATAATTTTACGCCGGTGCACGCCTCTCGATGTTTGAGAGTTTATAGTAGTGACGACTACTTGCTTGGTGTGGGAAGTGGCCAACCAGAGCAGATGGGTGTAATGGTTGAGTGATCCTTGGCTAACCATTGACATCGCGGTTTAAGATTTAAGACTTGCCGATATACTGGGTGAATGCGTATCTCTCTCCCCGGAGACTAAGTTATGTGATTTAGATGTTTAAAACATGAATTGCCTCATATGCATTTGTTTAGAATTGTACACTCAGCATATAGCTGAGCAATGGAGATTTACTCCATTGCAGGTATGAAGAAAGGAAAGAAGAAGCGTGAAGAGTGAGGCTGTGGGAATGCCGGGGATTACCTTTGTTCATGTTTTAGTTCCTTTCCATATGTTGTAATAATGAAATTGTGGAGCTAGAATCATGTTTTGGTTGAATTGGAAACCTTGGAAGGATTTTGGTAATGTTGTAATATGTAATAAAACTCTTGTAGTTAGTTTTCAATTCATCCGAACTTAAGTCCGTGTTTTGTAAACTTAACTTGTTAAATTTGGATTTTGAAGGATTGTGGCTAGAGTTTTGTGTATAGAGCCAAACAAGCCTTAGCTTGTTCCGCTATTGTTTCTTTTCATGGAATTATAAGTCTAAACTTTGTTTTGATAGCATGCTAAAGCTCGTGAAGTTCGGTTTTGGTTTGTTGTTGGAGGAATGTTGAAGTGAAGGTCGGATTGGATCCTTAGGCAAAAATTCTGCAGCATTGTGCAGGATTCTGCTAAAGGGTCATTCGACCGGTCGAAGGGGGTCGTTCGACCGGTCGAAATGCCCCCTGCCAGAAATCTTTTTATACACCTTCCGGAAATTTTCAAAAGGTTTTGATTGGTTCTTAGGGTACCTTTGAGACCCCTTTCAACATAAATTCACCCGTTTTGAAATATGATTTCGTTTTAAATTTTATACGAATTTTACAACTCGAAGGGTAATGTTTCCTAAAGTTTTATATACGAAAGGTTGTTTTAAGTTCTTTTCCGCTGCGTATAATCGTTTAATTAATTGGATGAGCCTTGGTGGCTTGCCACGTGTCCTGTTTCCGTACGTTAGCGGGATGGGTCGTGACACGATCGATCGAACCTGCTGACTTCAATCGATCGAACATACTTCAATCGATCGAACTTGTCTTAACAGCTTCCTCAAGTGTCTTTCCAAGCATCCTAGCGGAGCTAAGAGTGGGACCTCCTAGGCTCTTTATTGTTGGCTCAGACCAGTTTGTTAATTACCATGACCAAACTCTTTGATCAGCAAACTAACTAACTGGTCAGTTAACGTTTATTCCACTATAAAACGATAACTGAACTCCAACGCAAAAGAACATATCCGAAGCGATAACTAGACTTGTATGGTGTACTAATGTCCCTCTACCGTCAGCATTCGTAATCATATTCAGGTAGTCGGATAACTGTTACTGTCAACCTGAATCATGATTACTTCTTGTATTTCTTGAGTCTCATTCACTACTCATGATTACCAAACATGTTGATAACTCTTATCAACAAGACTGCAGTACTCAGTAATCAACTTGGTGACATTCTCAAGGGAATGCTTACTCTGAATCAGAGGGTAGATTCTATCTTGACAATATATGTTCACAACCCTATGGACATGACATACCCAAGATACCCAGGTGTTGATCTTCTATAGACCTCACTGATTGGTAAGTCAAAGCAGCCATATCCACAGTCTGTGTTCATAATCATCTCAAGATTGAGAACACGTACCTTATACAAGTTATGAGTTCCTATTGACTGTTGACAGCCTTAAGCGTCAATAGGAAAGCTCAGGTCCATCAATGCACTATAAGCACTAGCATATCAACTAAGAGCTACACTCTAGTGATTGAGATTAATCACTCCATCCAATGGTAGTTAATTATGCTACAGTGTAGACCTGATGAGGTATCCAGTCTCATCATCCACTGTGACATACTCTAAGTATCAAAGAATAGTAATTCGTATCTCACTTGTGTGTATCTCATACACACACGAATTGCTTACTATGATACTTAAGGACAAAACAATCATCTCATGAAAGAAACATACACAATGAAATGTAAAGCTGATATCCATATATTATAATGCTAATGTCTCATACATAAAGTAATGGTTTGAGGGCACAAACCCAACAAACTCCCACTTGCACTCACAACCATTCAGAACTACATCTAAGACCTAGACTATCTAGATGACGATCAAAGACCTTCTGTGGTAAGGCCTTTGTAAACGGATCAGCAAGATTGTCAGCGGTGGCAATCTTGGTGACAGTCACATCTCCACGTTGAACTATATCTCGGATTAGGTGATATTTCCGCTCTACGTGCTTTCCCTTCCCGTGGTTCCTTGGCTCCTTGGACTGAGCCACTGCCCCACTATTATCGCAGTATAGCGTAATAGGTGACAGCGACGCTGGTACCACCTCGAGTTCCATAAGGAACTTCTTGAGCCAAACAGCTTCCTTTGCGGCTTCACAAGCAGCCACATACTCAGCTTCTGTAGTTGAGTCTGCAATACATTTCTGCTTAATGCTCCTCCAACTAACAGCACCACCTCCCAAGGTAAAGAGATGTCCGGATGTCGACTTTCTCGAATCTTTATCTGACATAAAGTCCGAGTCAGTGTATCCTACTGGAATTAACTCACTACCGCCGTACATAAGCATGTAATCTTTAGTTCTTCTCAAGTACTTAAGAATGTGCTTAACGGCTGTCCAGTGCTCTGGACCAGGATTCGATTAATACCTGCTAACCATGCCAACGGCAAAGCAGATATCTGGTCTAGTGCATAACATCGCATACATGAGACTTCCCACTGCCGAGGCATAGGGAATTCCTGCCATGCGATTCCTCTCCTCTTGTGTCTTTGGACACAGGTCCTTGGAGAACGCTAAACCATGCCTGAAAGGTAACAAACCTTTCTTCGAATTATCCATTGAAAACCTAGTTAGCACTTTCTCGATATAACCAGCTTGAGATAATCCCATTATCTTTCGCTTGCGATCCCGAAAGAGCTTTATCCCAAGAATATAGCTCGCCTCTCCTAGATCCTTCATATCGAAAGTACTAGCTAGCCAAACCTTGACCGTTGACAGCGCCGCTACATCATTCCCAATGAGTAGAATGTCGTCAACGTAAAGCACAAGAAAAGCCACTACTTTCCCTTCACATTTCTTGTATACACAAGGCTCATCCAGATTCTGTATGAAACCAAACGACTTGACCGCTTGGTCAAATCGGATGTTCCAACTTCTGGATGCCTGCTTAAGCCCATAAATGGACTTTTGCAACTTGCATACCAAGTTACCTTTCCGACCAGCTATGAAACCTTCTGGTTGTTGCATATAGATGTCCTCCTCAAGATTGCCATTCAAGAATGCAGTCTTGACGTCCATCTGCCAGATTTCATAATCTAGGCATGCAGCAATGGATAAGAGTATTCTGATGGACTTGAGCATGGCTACCGGCGAGAAGGTTTCCTCATAGTCAATGCCCTCCCTCTGAGTATAGCCTTTCGCCACAAGCCTTGCCTTAAAGGTCTCAACCTTTCCATCAGATCCTCTTTTCCTCTTATAGACCCACTTGCAGCCAATGGGTTTAATATTGGCTGGAAGTTCTACAAGATCCCAGACCTGATTGGAATCCATAGATTCCAATTCAGCCTTCATAGCTTTAATCCAATGAGCTGAATCAACATCAGCCATTGCCTCTTCGTAAGTGGTAGGATCAGATTCAGATTCTATGGAGACAGCTTCAAAAACTTCTCCTAAGAACATGTATCTATCAGGCTGGCTGATAATCCTCCCACTACGACGAGGTACCGGTGCGGAAATGGGTGAAGAAGTGGTATTTTCTTGATTTTCATCGTTATCAACTGCGGGTTGGACTGAGGGCTCTCCTTCTATCTCTCTAAGATCTATCCTTCCCTTAGGTTTATGGTTCATGATATAATCATCCTCCAAGAAAACAGCATTTGTACTAACAAACACTTTCTGTTCTCTTGGATCATAAAAATACCATCCATAAGTACCCTTTGGATACCCTACAAAGTAACATACTTCCGATCTAGAATCCAACTTGCTCATCTTTCCTTTGAGCACATGTGCCGGACACCCCCATATCCGGAGATGTTGCAAAGAAGGCTTGCGCCCAATCCACATCTCTCGTGGTGTCCTGGGAACAGATTTGCTTGGTACTAGATTTAGTATGTATGCAGCGGTTTCCAAAGCATAACCCCAAAGGAATAATGGCAACTCTGAATAACTCATCATCGACCTAGTCATGTCTAAAAGAGTCCGATTCCTTCTCTCCGCTACACCGTTCTGCTGAGGCGTACCAGGTGCAGTCAACTGTGACAGAATCCCATTCTGTACGAGGTGATCAATAAACTCATTAGAGAGGTACTCGCCACCTCGATAAGATCAAATGGCCTTGATATGTGTGCCCGATTGCTTCTCCACTTCAGCCCTAAACTCTTTGAACTTTTCAAAGGCTTCAGACTTGTGCTGCATTAGGTACACATATCCATACCTAGAGTGGTCATCGGTAAATGTTATGAAATACTCATAACCACCCCTTGCTCTAATATTTATTGGTCCACACACATCAGTATGAACTAATTCCAACAATGCATTGGTCCTGTTGCCCTTTGCAGGAAAGGGCCTTTTGGTCATCTTACCCTCCAAACAAGACTCGCAGACTTCCATTGGTTCGAGAACCAAATCGCCTAAGACCCCTTCTTTGACTAGTCTGCCAATCCTATTCAGATTGATATGGCCAAGCCTCATATGCCAAAGCCTTGTTGGATTAGTGGAAGGTTCCTTTCTTTTAGATGGTAAAGTTACCACTGAGTTATTAAGTTCCAAACAAGAATCTTTTGAAATATTGGGAGTAATCACATACAAACCATTTGATTTAACACCAGAACATATAAAAGAACTGCTTCTTTTAATGACAACTTCAGTTCCAAAATGAAAGGAATAACCATTATTCGTTAAATTAGAAACTGAAATTAAATTACGTCTCATTAAAGGGACGTAAAGTACATCTGATAAAATCAAAACTTTATTGTCTGAAAATTCTAAAACTACGACTCCTATAGCAACCGCAGATACGGTTGCGCTAGAACCTAGAGTAAGCATGATCTCTCCATCACTGCATTTCCTGGTTGATCTGAACCCCTGCAATGAATTACAGATATGGTTAGTCGCACCAGAATCAATGCACCAAGTGTTTGAAGTATCTGTAATAAAACTTACTTCAATCACATATGATTCAATCATACCTTGAACTCTTGTAGCTAAGAATTCTGGACAGTTCCTCTTCCAGTGGCCCTTCTCACCGCATTGGAAACACTTTCCTTTGCCTTGGCCACCCACCTTCCCTTTGCCCTTACCTTTTCCCTTAGATTTTGCAATCTTAGGGACTGGTCCAACACTTGAACCACCAGTGCCAGCCTTCTTCTTTCCTTTCTTACTGATGTTGTCAGAATCAAGATATAAAAGTATACTTTACTTTTCTAAAGATTTGCAGTGTGGAAGTAAAGGTCGAACCCACAGAGATTGATTACTACAGCTTTTAATTTTAAAACCTAAGTCTAATTAATTAGGAAAAACGGATTTGATTTGGTTTGAATTAAACTAAATAACAATAAAAATAAATCTAAACTATGAAAGCAATTAAAATTGTTTTAAATAATATTTAAAGGAACCTAGGATTGCAAATCCACCACTAGCTTCATAATAGGAATATTTATGAATTACTTTAGCTTATTACGTTGGATGAATATGGGGAATTGTAGCTACAAGCCCAATTCCTCCGACAAGAAGATAATCATGGTTCAAGCACCAACATAATCCATCTTCGGGTAGCACGAATTATCTCACACTAAACTAGGGTTGTGATCTAATCCGTCTAACCTAGGCATGGACTATTCGGATACTTGATAGCACAAATCAATAAAGCACCATCACATGTAAACAATCTAAACAAGCACAGCAAGAATAGATCGTTGAGCACATCACAGTCAAAATAGATCTAAGACAAGAATAAATTCTGAAAGCAATGATTTAATCAATAGAAGTACGATTTATTTATAAAAATCCTCTAAACATGTGACTGTCATCCATACATAATAAAACTATAATAAAAACATAAATAAAACCTTATTACTCGTCTAGGGCTTCATTGAAACCCTAGATCAATGATCTAGCCGTCCATAGAAGTAGTAGATAGCAAGAGGTTGATGGAGGAGGCCATGGAAACCCTTGGTCTTCTTCTTCTTCTCCTTGCTTCCCTCCCTTCAATGGCTGGAAGTATGGTTGTAGAATGTGTGTATAATAATTGCCAACCCTTAATTATAATAAAATAGGGTATATATAGATTTACAACAAGTTTTGGAAGCCTTTACAACTCGAAACGGACTGAAACTGATGTAATTTACAATCTGGACGTCATTCTGCAGTTTCGTTTGCACAGGAGTCTTCAGTACACTGAAATACGCAACATTGATTTTTCCACATATCGCGTGAGCGCGACAATTGGTCCTTCGCGCGCGCGGATCGCGCGAGCGATTCTGGGGATCTCGCGCGAGCGGATCGCGCGAGCGATTTCTGGATTTCGCGGGCGCGGGTCGCGCGCGCGACTTGGCTTTTTCAGCTTTTTCAACTATGCTTTTTCACCCTGTTTAGCCTGGTTTAGTTGATTTCTTCCAAAACCTATCAGAAACTAGAAAACGAAGTAAAAATATACAAAAACAGGATAGAATGTACTAACAAATGCTCGTTAAAGGCATATAATTAGGATTAGTTCTCTCCCGATCACACCCCCAAACCTACACTTTGCTAGTCCTCGAGCAAAACTAAAATAAAAATTACTATTAAAATATTACTCCATTTTCGCATGGATCACGATTGCATTTAGCTTATGCAACAAGCCTTTTAAACCTCTAGGTGTCCTTAGTCGGACGAGTGAAGTCTCGTGAGGGTTCTCGTCAACAAGTTACCCACAACCATCTTTATTAACTTGTAAATTTAAAAAGATTTATTCAAATGAAAAACAAAACAATCAATACTCCTTATCATAGAACGATGATTCAAAATAGAATAATGAACAAGAAGAAAACGGAATCAAACGTTCACCTACATCATGAAAAACAATCCTAAGCACATAAATCGTATAAATCAATAGAGTTTCTCATAAAATTACACGTGTGTGATATGGTAGTCAAATGAACACGCGCATGTCATGAACTTGGAATATAACTCGGAAAACCATCAAACTATGCTTCGACTACGAATCTCACAATGTTAATTACACTCTCAAATGACACACTCAGAAACAGGTGTAATTTTTCTAATATATGTGAGTAAAAGAAATATGTTTTCAAAACGAGAATACTCACATAGGACTCGAAAAGGACGCATGACACGAAAGAACAGTAGTCTCATGGATAGGACGCCAATAATCAAGAGGAATTAATCATTACCATGTTTTAATCCCCCTCCCATCGTTTTCATATCCGAACCATGTTTCCTAGGATCAGATAGGACTTTTCAAAGGTTGTAATGTGGCTCAGGCTATAAAAAAGGATAGCAAAGATTCATTAGGTAGTTTTAGAATGGCATTGTAAGGCATGTTCGATCTCTCTCATTCTTCTTCTACAAACTTTCATCTTTTCTTTCTCTTCATTCCTTTTCATTCATTTCAATTTTTTTTTTCAACCTTCCTCTTCTTTATTTTGTTTCTTTTCCTTTTTCTTTTCTTGCTTCTCAAATGATTATGAATTGAATACCAAGTAACTACCCCAATAACATCTGATTTTCTTCTTCTCAATCAACACATCGCCTTAATACTACTAAAAGTTGATCACTCTTCCAGTGGTATACTCCAAGTTGATCAGGTTGGAGCTTTTAAAGAGGATAATGGTGAACAAAGAAAAAGAGGCATTGTAACGGCTCAAAGGGGCAAACTAAGGAAATTTTATCTTTTATCGGCCGACAGTAAACAAAGAAGGCCTAAAATCATGTCCCATGGTTATCTGGTTCTTCAATATTTACGACGGAAGATTATTTAGCATGGTAACAAATATTTTAACTTGACTATCAACCAAAGCAAGAATAATGAGACTAAACAACAAGTAGATGCGCTAGTTCAATGAAATTCGACAAACACAATGTATTTATAACCCTCTAAAAAGAAAAGATAGGCTCAAAAGCTCACAGGGTCTAGTCTCCACCATGTGTTATCTAGAAATCCGAATCATATTATAGTTCATATCAAACATGTATTCAAGCGACTACGTGCAGTGCATAGGTTAGTGTGCAAATCTATGATATAAAACTACGATTCAAACAATACATAACTTAAAACATTTCAACATGACTTTAGTAAATATTTAACCACATATTCTCATGTTTACCATTCTATAACAATTCAAAGTTATTGAACAAGAAGTATCAAATTGATATTGCAAAAACGTTAGTACTATCGTTTATTTAAACACACTTGTTGAAAAATTTTAAAATTTTGCATAAACTAATGTGCATGTGTGATCGCATACCCCCAAACCTAAACCTTTCATTGTCCCCAATGAAACAATAAAACGAAAGAAAGGAGAGTACGTAAAAAAGGAACGATAATACCTCGATCTCGGCAATGACAAACAGGTGAACACAATGGAATATGTCACAAAAAATTTCAATGTTACCTGTGACTTCTTAACAAAAGAAAATTAAACAAACAAAATAATACAAACAGCTAAAAGAATTATAACTAAGCTAAACGAAACGAAATAAACTATAAGAAGAAACAAAACTAAGAAGACAAACGAAAATAAGCTATAAACGGAAATAAAACATAACCAAAATTATGAAAACAATCAAAAACTCGATCTAGAAATACTTAAGAAACAAAAACAGAAAAGTAAAAACTATCTGAGCAGGTACGGGGGAAAAATACAGAAAACAAAAACAAATATCAAGAAAAGGGGAAATCGCGCGAGCGGTCCGCGCGAGCGGACGTCGCGCGCGCGAATCCCAAAATAATTTTTTTTTTTTTTTTAAATTTTCGCGCGAGCGAGGTTCCTCGCGCCCGCGATATCAGGCGCGAAGAGAACCTGAGGGCTCATAAAAAGAAAACGAAAGAAAAACACTAAGGCACATTCTCGCGCCAGCGGGCCGCGCGAGCGACGTCTCGCGCGAGCGAGGCGCGCGCGCGAGAATGGTTTTTCCATTTTTTTTAACTAAAATTATGTATATATTAATAAAGTAAATTAATTCCAACCCCCAAACCTATCCAGAATGCTCACAAACTGACCAAAACGACTCAAAAACATCCAAAAATAAGAAAAACGAACGAAATAAAGCTTGGGTTGCCTCCCAAGAAGCGCTAACTTTTACGTCTTCAGCTAGACTGTTCTAGCTCAAGACTCACGGAGGCTGAAAATCAGACTGTGTACCCCTAAGGATGTCAGGTAGAGCTCGATGGTAAGCAGAAATAACATCGCTTTGAATTAAATCGATTAACGGTTTGTCATTATGTTCGAATCGATTTCTTACCTTCCGAGTAGATTCCGCATTAGGGTCCATGAGATTAGGATTCATCCACTCATCATCGTCCGCTATATTATTTTTTTCTCTCACCTTTATTTCTTTAGTAGGCTCAATATTCCGTGTTACCTCACCTTCCACCTCACATAGGGAATTGTCGTTTTTAGGACGTTGATCCATAGCATTAAAAACGTTTAATTTTAAGTTCATGTTCCCAAATGACACTTTCATTACCCCCGTCTGACAGTTAACACGTGCATTAGCAGTTGCTAAGAATGGACGGCCTAAGATGACAGGAGTATGTTTCCTAGCATCTAGCACCGGTTCGGTGTCAAGGACCATAAAATCTACAGGATAGAAACATTGATCAACTTTTACTAGCACGTCTTCGACGATTCCTCTAGGTATTTTGACAGAACGATCCGCTAACTGAATAGTAGCGGCCGTAGGCTTGAGTTCACCTAATCCTAATTGTTTATAGACGTGATAAGGTAAAAGGTTAACACTCGCTCCTAAGTCAAGGAGAGCCCTATGAATGATAGTGTCACCTATGACACATGAAATCGTAGGCGTACCTGGATCTTTATATTTTGGAGGAGCGTGTTGGAATATAGAGCTTACTTTTTCCGTGAGAAAGACCTTTTTAGGAGTATGACTCCGTATTTTGCGCTTCTGAGTACAAAGGTCTTTTAGACATTTAGCATAAGCGGGAATTTGTTTTATAGCGTCGAGGAAAGGAATATTTATTTTAACTTGTTTGAACACCTCGAGTATATCCTCAACCTTAGACCCTTTCTTAGGCAAATGTGACGGTCCCTCAACGTTTGGTGGATATGGCATTCTCGGAATATAATTCGTTGAGACCGGTTCATTTTCTTTTCTACTTTGATTCACATCCTCACCTTTTTCTTTATTCAAATTTAAATTTTTATCTTTCTCACCCCCATCCGGAATTACAACAACTTCCTCATCTCGAGTAGTCGTCCTAGTCGAAACAGCGTTCACGCTCTCACTCGTACTACCCACTGCGTATTGCCCCTTAGGTTGCTGAGTAGGTTGACACGGCAACTTACTCTCAGTTAAACGGTTTAATGTATTAACAATTTGCCCTACTTGGGACTCCAGTTTTGCGATGGATTGTGTGTGAGAGTGTACTAACTGAACCACCGAACCAAAGTTTTCAAGTGAGGCCAACACCTTCTCCTCGAATGCATTATTGCGTGGAGGTGGAGGAGGTGGTTGGTATTGACCTTGTTGGTATTGGGGTCGGTACGTATTTGGAAAATTAGTCGACCTAGGATTATAATTATTTTGTGGGAATTGTTGCATAGAATTAACGTGTTGTTCAACAAATTCCGGATATTGAGATGCAGAAGGACATGCAAAGATATTATGGGACGGTTCAGAACATAATGCACATACTTCTAAAGAGGATGGATTAGACGGTTTGTTCATTTGCATAAGTCGGTCAAGTTTTCTATTTAATTCTTGTATTTGAATTGATTGACTTGACTCAACTGTCACCTCTCGCTTAGGTTGAAGGTATCCCTCAGAACGTACCGACACATCCTGATGCATCGAATTCTCGCTTAACGTTTCAAATATTTTCCAGGCCTCGTCGGCGCTTTTGTGTAGGAAGGTTCCCGCACAAACGGCATCGACGGTATTCCTAACAGAGGGAATAAGCCCCTCGTAGAAGACTTGAACCAATTGCCACTTGGGAACCTGATGATGTGGACACGAACATAATAATTCTTTAAATTTTTCCCACGTGTCATAAAGAGTCTCCCCATCTTGCATCACAAAATTAGTTATATCTTTTCTTATCTTATTTGTACGCATAATAGGGAAAAACTTTTGTAAAAAGGCGGTGTGTAAGGCTTCCCATGTTTTTATTGTGTTTGGCTCCAAAGATTGAAGCCAATACTTCGCTTTGTCTCTTAAGGAGAATGGGAAGAGCCGCAATTTTAATTCATCATTATTTAGGTTTTGTAATTTCAAAGTAGAACATATACCCTGAAAATCTCCTAAGTGTTGGTAAGGGTCTTCATTTAGACGGCCATGGAAGGAAGGTAGAAGCGAGATCGTAGACGACTTAATCTCAAAGTGAGATGCCGTCGCCTCCGGTAATTCGATACCGGCTTGTGGCGTGTAAGTAGTAGGAATAAAATAATTTATAAGTGGAGGTGGTGGCGGTATATTAAGATCGTTCATATTCGCACCGTCGTTTTGATTGTTATTGTTATTTCCACCGTCAGCCATTTTAATCGGTTCGATGTTAAAAGTTCGAGTTTTCCTTAACCGTTCACGGGTACTCTGAATTTCGGCCTCAAACAACGACGATGGAATCGGAGTTGATTCATTGTCTTGCAACCTAGCTCTAGAAGCTTGGGTTGTGGACTTACTAGTTCTTAAGGTACGTTCAAGTTCAAGATCGAAAGATTTTAAATCTGGTTTATTTGAACGTGTACCCAACATAAACTGAAACAAAAGAAAAGAAACTAAAAACAAAGACTAACTAAACAAAATAAACAAATACAATCACGCAAATAAGATAACAAGCACTCAACTACTATGATGCATGCACATTATCCTGTAATGCAATGACCGCGTCAAGCCCAGCGCCCCGGGTTTCCTAGCTAATGCAGTGCAATTAACCCTAAACTAATGCAAATAGTGCGTCACAGCGCCCTGACTTACAGCGGTTTAAAGCGAATTCCAAAGGAAGCAATTTATTTAATTGTATTTATATTTTTATTTGCGTAAGCTCCTTTGATGTAATTAGCTGCTCCACTCGGAAACGTTGACTACAAAATAAAAAAAACAAGTTAGTAACTAAAAACAAAAACAGAAAATAAGAAAAATAAAAACTAATCTAATATTTATGAATTAACTAAACTACGATTATAAAACTAAGAGTAGTAATACAATCCCCGGCAACGGCGCCAAAAATTGATGTTGTCAGAATCAAGATATAAAAGTATACTTTACTTTTCTAAAGATTTGCAGTGTGGAAGTAAAGGTCGAACCCACAGAGATTGATTACTACAGCTTTTAATTTTAAAACCTAAGTCTAATTAATTAGGAAAAACGGATTTGATTTGGTTTGAATTAAACTAAATAACAATAAAAATAAATCTAAACTATGAAAGCAATTAAAGTTGTTTTAAATAATATTTAAAGGAACCTAGGATTGCAAATCCACCACTAGCTTCATAATAGGAATATTTATGAATTACTTTAGCTTATTACGTTGGATGAATATGGAGAATTGTAGCTACAAGCCCAATTCCTCCGACAAGAAGATAATCATGGTTCAAGCACCAACATAATCCATCTTCGGGTAGCACGAATTATCTCACACTAAACTAGGGTTGTGATCTAATCCGTCTAACCTAGGCATGGACTATTCGGATACTTGATAGCACAAATCAATAAAGCACCATCACATGTAAACAATCTAAACAAGCACATCAAGAATAGATCGTTGAGCACATCACAGTCAAAATAGATCTAAGACAAGAATAAATTCTGAAAGCAATGATTTAATCAATAGAAGTACGATTTATTTATAAAAATCCTCTAAACATGTGACTGTCATCCATACATAATAAAACTAGAATAAAAACATAAATAAAACCCTATTACTCGTCTAGGGCTTCATTGAAACCCTAGATCAATGATCTAGCCGTCCATAGAAGTAGTAGATAGCAAGAGGTTGATGGAGGAGGCCATGGAAACCCTTGGTCTTCTTCTTCTTCTCCTTGCTTCCCTCCCTTCAATGGCTGGAAGTATGGTTGTAGAATGTGTGTATAATAATTGCCAACCCTTAATTATAATAAAATAGGGTATATATAGATTTACAACAAGTTTTGGAAGCCTTTACAACTCGAAACGGACTGAAACTGATGTAATTTACAATCTGGACGTCATTCTGCAGTTTCGTTTGCACAGGAGTCTTCAGTACACTGAAATACGCAACATTGATTTTTCCACATATCGCGCGAGCGCGACAATTGGTCCTTCGCGCGCGCGGATCACGCGAGCGATTCTGGGGATCTCGCGCGAGCGGATCGCGCGAGCGATTTCTGGATTTCGCGGGCGCGGGTCGCGCGCGCGACTTGGCTTTTTCAGCTTTTTCAACTATGCTTTTTCACCCTGTTTAGCCTGGTTTAGTTGATTTCTTCCAAAACCTGTCAGAAACTAGAAAACGAAGTAAAAATATACAAAAACAGGATAGAATGTACTAACAAATGCTCGTTAAAGGCATATAATTAGGATTAGTTCTCTCCCGATCACTTACCTTTCGGTGTAGATCGGGAAGAAGAAGCACTTTTCTCAACGTTTAAAACGCTGCCCCCAGGTTTGATCACCCCTTCTGCTGCCAGTAAAGAACTCATTAATTCGCTCATTGAAAAATCCATTTGATTCATATTATAGTTAAGTTTGAATTGAGCGAATGATGGCGACAGCGAGTTGAGGATCATATCAACTTGGGTCTGTGCATCGATGTTGGCTCCCAAGGTCTCCAGTTCGTTTAAATAACCAATCATTTTTAAAACATGTTCTTTGACTGGAGTACCTTCCGACATCTTTGCACTCATTATCTTCTGCATGGCTATCTGTCTGGCAGGCCTGCCATGCTCCCCAAACATCTTTTTCAGGGATGTGATAATGTCACTGGCAGAATCGTTCGATTGGAATTGGTGTTGTAACACACCAGCCATTGAGGCCAGAATGTAACAACGGGCCATTCCATTCGACTTCTTCCATTTGTCGAACTCGCGTCTGGCAGCTGCCGAAGCATTTGTCGCGGGTTCTTCAGGGCTTGGAGTGTGTGATCCTCCGCAGTTAAAACGATGTCAAGGTTACGTTTCCATTCAGTGTAGTTATTTCCAGTTAACTTGTTTTGAGTGAGTATGGTAGCAAGTGGACTAAATGCAGATCCAGACATTATGATTACTGAAAATCAAACAAACAAAATAAATATGGATATCAGAATTGATAGTTTGAAATAAAAGAATCCTTAAAACTCTTATTTAAAACAAAGTCGCCGGAATATCGAAACGAAAGAATAAAGCCTCCGTGTGGTGGTCAATGTTCGATCTTTCGATTTATCATGACTTATCCGCTATGCAACTCTTGCAAAATAGCCATGACTCCCGAACCTATTTGATCTCTAAGTTTCTGAATAATGCCCCGTGTGGGATCCCTTATCCATAGCTTAGCTAGTGTGTACCATTAACTAGGATCCAATCACAACCGTCTCAAGTAGCGCCTCCGTGTGGTGGTCACCCTCTAACACGTCTGATTGATCCTATCCATAGGAAGTTCACATCTAGTAACCAATGAGCAGTGTACCCTCCGTATGGAATGATCACCCCTGGCGAGGTGACACAGAATACACTACTCATCTTACAATGAACCGTTAATGGAAGATCGTGGGTGTTATTTGATAAGACCCTCTCCCACTAGATTTAGCAAATTAAGGATTTTGCTTTTGAAAAATGTTTCCACACACTACCCATAAACATCCAATGTTTACTAATGTGTTGAAAACGGTTTTTGAATTTTATTTTAGAAAACTTGTTTTAAGTGCATGCAACAATGTATTATACGCCAATCACAAAACAAGCACATAAAACAAAAAACTAAAATGAAATATAGGCATTCAAACAATGCCTCTATCTCCCATGGCTCTATTTCCATAGAACCACCTTCTTGGTTTGGTCGCCTCCGGCTCCATCTTTATGGACAACGACTCCTTGCTCCATCTTCATGGAATTTCTAATTCTATTACATTGGACCTATGCTTCTTTTGAAGCTTACAATTTATCTAGAAAAAGGAAATAGCAAAAAAGAAATAAAAGGCTAGGGAAACCGGTGCGACTTTCCTTTTCGTAGGATTGAAGCCGCAGCGCCATTTACATACGCCTTAAAACCAAACCATTAATAAATTACAACATGCACCAATCTCAAACAATTTAAATATAAATATTTAAACGACTTGGTGCCATGGGAGATAGCGACTAATTTTGCTGCAAAAGGGTTAGTCGTACACGCATCCACACATACATAATAAATATATGTAACTATTGGAACACTTAATTGATTCACACAGTATATAAACACTTTACATACTGAATTAGAACTTAAAACAGCATCTTACTTCTCTGTCACAGTTCGATCGATCGAAGACCGTTCGATCGCTCGAACCTTCGATCGATTGAACACTGTTCAATCGCTTGAACATTCTGTTTCACAGAATGATTTAAAAATTTTACAGAAATAATTTAAGATTAAAGTATAATTTAAAAAAACTTTACAACTGTGAACAGAACACCTGGACAGAGAATCTGTCTCGATCGATCTAACACTATTCGATCGATCGAACACCAGAAGGCTTCGATCGATCGAAACTAGTTCGATCGATTGAGAACAGAATGTTCGATCGATCGAAACAAGTTCGATCGATTGAGAACAGAATGTTCGATCGATCGAAACAAGTTCGATCGATTGAGAACAGAATGTTCGATCGATCGAAACAAGTTCGATCGATCGAACCCACCTTGCATCCTATGCAATCACAGTTTTGTATTCTGCTGCGATAACACTGCAGAAACAGATATGTGACGATGCAGTTTCGAAAACAGTTCTAAAATCAACATGCAAATCAAAACTAGGGTTCCAAAACGCATCTATAGATCCAAACGAGCGTGGCTCTGATACCAATTGAAGGAAAAAGTGGTTTAAAGTTAGAGTTTAAACGCGCAGCGGAAATAGGTTAAGTTATAAAACTTTTGGTATTCCAGGATCTACTACTCGTCAATTCCATAGATGCGTACAAGGGGGTGCAAGAATTATACCTTAGTGTCTTGAACCCAATTCTGAAACTTTAACTTCCAGCAGCCTCCACTAGATGATCTTCACCCTTATGACTCCTGCGGATGCCTGCCGGAAAGACTAGGGTTGGTGGGAACCCTAATAGAGAGGATAGGAAGGTTTTGGGAAGACTATGATAGTTTCTGCAGCTTCTGCGTATAAAAACGACGATCACTTACTACCAGAACGCAGCTGCCCTATTTATAGATTTCCAGAACCGACCTAGACTTCGATCGATCGAAGTGACTTCGATCGATCGAACCTTCGATCGATCGAAGTGACTTCGATCGATCGAACCTTCGATCGATCGAACCATTCTCGATCGATCGAACCTGCTGACTTCAATCGATCGAACATACTTCAATCGATCGAACTTGTCTTAACAGCTTCCTCAAGTGTCTTTCCAAGCATCCTAGCGGAGCTAAGAGTGGGACCTCCTAGGCTCTTTATTGTTGGCTCAGACCAGTTTGTTAATTACCATGACCAAACTCTTTGATCAGCAAACTAACTAACTGGTCAGTTAACGTTTATTCCACTATAAAACGATAACTGAACTCCAACGCAAAAGAACATATCCGAAGCGATAACTAGACTTGTATGGTGTACTAATGTCCCTCTACCGTCAGCATTCGTAATCATATTCAGGTAGTCGGATAACTGTTATTGTCAACCTGAATCATGATTACTTCTTGTATTCCTTGAGTCTCATTCACTACTCATGATTACCAAACATGTTGATAACTCTTATCAACAAGACTGCAGTACTCAGTAATCAACTTGGTGACATTCTCAAGGGAATGCTTACTCTGAATCAGAGGGTAGATTCTATCTTGACAATATATGTTCACAACCCTATGGACATGACATACCCAAGATACCCAGGTGTTGATCTTCTATAGACCTCACTGATTGGTAAGTCAAAGCAGCCATATCCATAGTCTGTGTTCATAATCATCTCAAGATTGAGAACACGTACCTTATACAAGTTATGAGTTCCTATTGACTGTTGACAGCCTTAAGCGTCAATAGGAAAGCTCAGGTCCATCAATGCACTATAAGCACTAGCATATCAACTAAGAACTACACTCTAGTGATTGAGATTAATCACTCCATCCAATGGTAGTTAATTATGCTACAGTGTAGACCTGATGAGGTATCCAGTCTCATCATCCACTGTGACATACTCTAAGTATCAAAGAATAGTAATTCGTATCTCACTTGTGTGTATCTCATACACACACGAATTGCTTACTATGATACTTAAGGACAAAACAATCATCTCATGAAAGAAACATACACAATGAAATGTAAAGCTGATATCCATATATTATAATGCTAATGTCTCATACATAAAGTAATGGTTTGAGGGCACAAACCCAACAAACTCCCACTTGCACTCACAACCATTCAGAACTACATCTAAGACCTAGACTATCTAGATGACGATCAAAGACCTTCTGTGGTAAGGCCTTTGTAAACGGATCAGCAAGATTGTCAGCGGTGGCAATCTTGGTGACAGTCACATCTCCACGTTGAACTATATCTCGGATTAGGTGATATTTCCGCTCTACGTGCTTTCCCTTCCCGTGGTTCCTTGGCTCCTTGGACTGAGCCGCTGCCCCACTATTATCGCAGTATAGCGTAATAGGTGACAGCGACGCTGGTACCACCTCGAGTTCCATAAGGAACTTCTTGAGCCAAACAGCTTCCTTTGCGGCTTCACAAGCAGCCACATACTCAGCTTCTGTAGTTGAGTCTGCAATACATTTCTGCTTAATGCTCCTCCAACTAACAGCACCACCTCCCAAGGTAAAGAGATGTCCGGATGTCGACTTTCTCGAATCTTTATCTGACATAAAGTCCGAGTCAGTGTATCCTACTGGAATTAACTCACTACCGCCGTACATAAGCATGTAATCTTTAGTTCTTCTCAAGTACTTAAGAATGTGCTTAACGGCTGTCCAGTGCTCTGGACCAGGATTCGATTGATACCTGCTAACCATGCCAACGGCAAAGCAGATATCTGGTCTAGTGCATAACATCGCATACATGAGACTTCCCACTGCCGAGGCATAGGGAATTCCTGCCATGCGATTCCTCTCCTCTTGTGTCTTTGGACACAGGTCCTTGGAGAACGCTAAACCATGCCTGAAAGGTAACAAACCTTTCTTCGAATTATCCATTGAAAACCTAGTTAGCACTTTCTCGATATAACCAGCTTGAGATAATCCCATTATCTTTCGCTTGCGATCCCGAAAGAGCTTTATCCCAAGAATATAGCTCGCCTCTCCTAGATCCTTCATATCGAAAGTACTAGCTAGCCAAACCTTGACCGTTGACAGCGCCGCTACATCATTCCCAATGAGTAGAATGTCGTCAACGTAAAGCACAAGAAAAGCCACTACTTTCCCTTCACATTTCTTGTATACACAAGGCTCATCCAGATTCTGTATGAAACCAAACGACTTGACCGCTTGGTCAAATCGGATGTTCCAACTTCTGGATGCCTGCTTAAGCCCATAAATGGACTTTTGCAACTTGCATACCAAGTTACCTTTCCGACCAGCTATGAACCCTTCTGGTTGTTGCATATAGATGTCCTCCTCAAGATTGCCATTCAAGAATGCAGTCTTGACGTCCATCTGCCAGATTTCATAATCTAGGCATGCAGCAATGGATAAGAGTATTCTGATGGACTTGAGCATGGCTACCGGCGAGAAGGTTTCCTCATAGTCAATGCCCTCCCTCTGAGTATAGCCTTTCGCCACAAGCCTTGCCTTAAAGGTCTCAACCTTTCCATCATATCCTCTTTTCCTCTTATAGACCCACTTGCAGCCAATGGGTTTAATATTGGCTGGAAGTTCTACAAGATCCCAGACCTGATTGGAATCCATAGATTCCAATTCAGCCTTCATAACTTTAATCCAATGAGCTGAATCAACATCAGCCATTGCCTCTTCGTAAGTGGTAGGATCAGATTCAGATTCTATGGAAACAGCTTCAAAAACTTCTCCTAAGAACATGTATCTATCAGGCTGGCTGATAATCCTCCCACTACGACGAGGTACCGGTGCGGAAATGGGTGAAGAAGTGGTATTTTCTTGATTTTCATCGTTATCAACTGCGGGTTGGACTGAGGGCTCTCCTTCTATCTCTCTAAGATATATCCTTCCCTTAGGTTTATGGTTCATGATATAATCATCCTCCAAGAAAACAGCATTTGTACTAACAAACACTTTCTGTTCTCTTGGATCATAAAAATACCATCCATAAGTACCCTTTGGATACCCTACAAAGTAACATACTTCCGATCTAGAATCCAACTTGCTCATCTTTCCTTTGAGCACATGTGCCGGACACCCCCATATCCGGAGATGTTGCAAAGAAGGCTTGCGCCCAATCCACATCTCTCGTGGTGTCCTGGGAACAGATTTGCTTGGTACTAGATTTAGTATGTATGCAGCGGTTTCCAAAGCATAACCCCAAAGGAATAATGGCAACTCTGAATAACTCATCATCGACCTAGTCATGTCTAAAAGAGTCCGATTCCTTCTCTCCGCTACACCGTTCTGCTGAGGCGTACCAGGTGCAGTCAACTGTGACAGAATCCCATTCTGTACGAGGTGATCAATAAACTCATTAGAGAGGTACTCGCCACCTCGATAAGATCAAATGGCCTTGATATGTGTGCCCGATTGCTTCTCCACTTCAGCCCTAAACTCTTTGAACTTTTCAAAGGCTTCAGACTTGTGCTGCATTAGGTACACATATCCATACCTAGAGTGGTCATCGGTAAATGTTATGAAATACTCATAACCACCCCTTGCTCTAATATTTATTGGTCCACACACATCAGTATGAACTAATTCCAACAATGCATTGGTCCTGTTGCCCTTTGCAGGAAAGGGCCTTTTGGTCATCTTACCCTCCAAACAAGACTCGCAGACTTCCATTGGTTCGAGAACCAAATCGCCTAAGACCCCTTCTTTGACTAGTCTGCCAATCCTATTCAGATTGATATGGCCAAGCCTCATATGCCAAAGCCTTGTTGGATTAGTGGAAGGTTCCTTTCTTTTAGATGGTAAAGTTACCACTGAGTTATTAAGTTCCAAACAAGAATCTTTTGAAATATTGGGAGTAATCACATACAAACCATTTGATTTAACACCAGAACATATAAAAGAACTGCTTCTTTTAATGACAACTTCAGTTCCAAAATGAAAGGAATAACCATTATTCGTTAAATTAGAAACTGAAATTAAATTACGTCTCATTAAAGGGACGTAAAGTACATCTGATAAAATCAAAACTTTATTGTCTGAAAATTCTAAAACTACGACTCCTATAGCAACCGCAGATACGGTTGCGCTAGAACCTAGAGTAAGCATGATCTCTCCATCACTGCATTTCCTGGTTGATCTGAACCCCTGCAATGAATTACAGATATGGTTAGTCGCACCAGAATCAATGCACCAAGTGTTTAAAGTATCCGTAATAAAACTTACTTCAATCACATGTGATTCAATCATACCTTGAACTCTTGTAGCTAAGAATTCTGGACAGTTCCTCTTCCAGTGGCCCTTCTCACCGCATTGGAAACACTTTCATTTGCCTTGGCCACCCACCTTCCCTTTGCCCTTACCTTTTCCCTTAGATTTTGCAATCTTAGGGACTGGTCCAACACTTGAACCACCAGTGCCAGCCTTCTTCTTTCCTTTCTTACCTTTCGGTGTAGATCGGGAAGAAGAAGCGCTTTTCTCAACGTTTAAAACGCTGCCCCCAGGTTTGATCACCCCTTCTGCTGCCAGTAAAGAACTCATTAATTCGCTCATTGAAAAATCCATTTGATTCATATTATAGTTAAGTTTGAATTGAGCGAATGATGGCGACAGCGAGTTGAGGATCATATCAACTTGGGTCTGTGCATCGATGTTGGCTCCCAAGGTCTCCAGTTCGTTTAAATAACCAATCATTTTTAAAACATGTTCTTTGACTGGAGTACCTTCCGACATCTTTGCACTCATTATCTTCTGCATGGCTACCTGTCTTGCAGGCCTGCCATGCTCCCCAAACATCTTTTTCAGGGATGTGATAATGTCACTGGCAGAATCGTTCGATTGGAATTGGTGTTGTAACACACCAGCCATTGAGGCCAGAATGTAACAACGGGCCATTCCATTCGACTTCTTCCATTTGTCAAACTCGCGTCTGGCAGCTGCCGAAGCATTTGCCGCGGGTTCTTCAGGGCTTGGAGTGGTGAGGACATATATGTGATCCTCCGCAGTTAAAACGATGTCAAGGTTACGTTTCCATTCAGTGTAGTTATTTCCAGTTAACTTGTTTTGAGTGAGTATGGTAGCAAGTGGACTAAATGCAGATCCAGACATTATGATTACTGAAAATCAAACAAACAAAATAAATATGGATATCAGAATTGATAGTTTGAAATAAAAGAATCCTTAAAACTCTTATTTAAAACAAAGTCGCCGGAATATCGAAACGAAAGAATAAAGCCTCCGTGTGGTGGTCAATGTTCGATCTTTCGATTTATCATGATTTATCCGCTATGCAACTCTTGCAAAATAGCCATGACTCCCGAACCTATTTGATCTCTAAGTTTCTGAATAATGCCCCGTGTGGGATCCCTTATCCATAGCTTAGCTAGTGTGTACCATTAACTAGGATCCAATCACAACCGTCTCAAGTAGCGCCTCCGTGTGGTGGTCACCCTCTAACACGTCTGATTGATCCTATCCATAGGAAGTTCACATCTAGTAACCAATGAGCAGTGTACCCTCCGTATGGAATGATCACCCCTGGCGAGGTGACACAGAATACACTACTCATCTTACAATGAACCGTTAATGGAAGATCGTGGGTGTTATTTGATAAGACCCTCTCCCACTAGATTTAGTAAATTAAGGATTTTGCTTTTGAAAAATGTTTCCACACACTACCCATAAACATCCAATGTTTACTAATGTGTTGAAAACGGTTTTTGAATTTTATTTTAGAAAACTTGTTTTAAGTGCATGCAACAATGTATTATACGCCAATCACAAAACAAGCACATAAAACAAAAAACTAAAATGAAATATAGGCATTCAAACAATGCCTCTATCTCCCATGGCTCTATTTCCATAGAACCACCTTCTTGGTTTGGTCGCCTCCGGCTCCATCTTTATGGACAACGACTCCTTGCTCCATCTTCATGGAATTTCTAATTCTATTACATTGGACCTATGCTTCTTTTGAAGCTTACAATTTATCTAGAAAAAGGAAATAGCAAAAAAGAAATAAAAGGCTAGGGAAACCGGTGCGACTTTCCTTTTCGTAGGATTGAAGCCGCAGCGCCCTTTACATACGCCTTAAAACTAAACCATTAATAAATTACAACATGCACCAATCTCAAACAATTTAAATATAAATATTTAAACGACTTGGTGCCATGGGAGATAGCGACTAATTTTGATGCAAAAGGGTTAGTCGTACACGCATCCACACATACATAACAAATATATGTAACTATTGGAACACTTAATTGATTCACACAGTATATAAACACTTTACATACTGAATTAGAACTTAAAACAGCATCTTACTTCTCTGTCACAGTTTGATCGATCGAAGACCGTTCGATCGCTCGAACCTTCGATCGATTGAACACTGTTCAATCGCTTGAACATTCTGTTTCACAGAATGATTTAAAAATTTTACAGAAATAATTTAAGATTAAAGTATAATTTAAAAAAACTTTATAACTGTGAACAGAACACCTGGACAGAGAATCTGTCTCGATCGATCTAACACTATTCGATCGATCGAACACCAGAAGGCTTCGATCGATCGAAACTAGTTCGATCGATTGAGAACAGAATGTTCGATCGATCGAAACAAGTTCGATCGATTGAGAACAGAATGTTCGATCGATCGAAACAAGTTCGATCGATTGAGAACAGAATGTTCGATCGATCGAAACAAGTTCGATCGATCGAACCCACCTTGCATCCTATGCAATCACAGTTTTGTATTCTGCTGCGATAACACTGCAGAAACAGATCTGTGACGATGCAGTTTCGAAAACAGTTCTAAAATCAACATGCAAATCAAAACTAGGGTTCCAAAACGCATCTATAGATCCAAACGAGCATGGCTCTGATACCAATTGAAGGAAAAAGTGGTTTAAAGTTAGAGTTTAAACGCGCAGCGGAAATAGGTTAAGTTATAAAACTTTTGGTATTCCAGGATCTACTACTCGTCAATTCCATAGATGCGTACAAGGGGGTGCAAGAATTATACCTTAGTGTCTTGAACCCAATTCTGAAACTTTAACTTCCAGCAGCCTCCACTAGATGATCTTCACCCTTATGACTCCTGCGGATGCCTGCCGGAAAGACTAGGGTTGGTGGGAACCCTAATAGAGAGGATAGGAAGGTTTTGGGAAGACTATGATAGTTTCTGCAGCTTCTGCATATAAAAACGACGATCACTTACTACCAGAACGCAGCTGCCCTATTTATAGATTTCCAGAACCGACCTAGACTTCGATCGATCGAAGTGACTTCGATCGATCGAACCTTCGATCGATCGAACCATTCTCGATCGATCGAACCTGCTGACTTCAATCGATCGAACATACTTCAATCGATCGAACTTGTCTTAACAGCTTCCTCAAGTGTCTTTCCAAGCATCCTAGCGGAGCTAAGAGTGGGACCTCCTAGGCTCTTTATTGTTGGCTCAGACCAGTTTGTATGACCAAACTCTTTGATCAGCAAACTAACTAACTGGTCAGTTAACGTTTATTCCACTATAAAACGATAACTGAACTCCAACGCAAAAGAACATATCCGAAGCGATAACTAGACTTGTATGGTGTACTAATGTCCCTCTACCGTCAGCATTCGTAATCATATTCAGGTAGTCGGATAACTGTTACTGTCAACCTGAATCATGATTACTTCTTGTATTCCTTGAGTCTCATTCACTACTCATGATTACCAAACATGTTGATAACTCTTATCAACAAGACTGCAGTACTCAGTAATCAACTTGGTGACATTCTCAAGGGAATGCTTACTCTGAATCAGAGGGTAGATTCTATCTTGACAATATATGTTCACAACCCTATGGACATGACATACCCAAGATACCCAGGTGTTGATCTTCTATAGACCTCACTGATTGGTAAGTCAAAGCAGCCATATCCATAGTCTGTGTTCATAATCATCTCAAGATTGAGAACACGTACCTTATACAAGTTATGAGTTCCTATTGACTGTTGACAGCCTTAAGCGTCAATAGGAAAGCTCAGGTCCATCAATGCACTATAAGCACTAGCATATCAACTAAGAGCTACACTCTAGTGATTGAGATTAATCACTCCATCCAATGGTAGTTAATTATGCTACAGTGTAGACCTGATGAGGTATCCAGTCTCATCATCCACTGTGACATACTCTAAGTATCAAAGAATAGTAATTCGTATCTCACTTGTGTGTATCTCATACACACACGAATTGCTTACTATGATACTTAAGGACAAAACAATCATCTCATGAAAGAAACATACACAATGAAATGTAAAGCTGATATCCATATATTATAATGCTAATGTCTCATACATAAAGTAATGGTTTAAGGGTACAAACCCAACATGTGCCTGTGCGGTCTTCCCGACCTGTTGGCCGGGTCGTGGATGAACCGCTCGGGAGGCATCAGGTGGACCAAATCGCTCGGGATGATGCTTGTCAGTAGTTGCATAATAGGACTGCTCGGGCATTGGCTGATTTTGGGTGTATCAATTACCCCCCATTTCCAAGGTTGGCTGGATGCTATATCGGGGCAAGTTTGGAAATCTGCTTGTTGCTACCTGCCACTGTCTGAGTGCTCGGGGAAGCTGCCTTAGAGCTTCTGAGTCTTGTGAATGCTTGGGGACTGACCAAGAGTTGAGACTTAGCCTAGCTCGGAGTCTTTAAGTGCTCGGGAATTGACCAAGAGTTGAGACTTAGCCTAGCTCGGAGTCTTTAAGTGCTCGGAAACTGACCGGGAGTTGAGACCCGGCCTAATTTGGAGTCTTTTTGCTTGAGTTAGCTTCCAGGATGGTTATCTTCCACCCGTGAACCTTCATCAAGGTTGTTGGTAGAAAAATTTGACCATGTTGGAAAAGCCGACCTAAAGCATATTGCTTTAGGGTCCTTTTATGTTAACTCCCCAGGATGGTTGTCTTCCGCCCAGCCAGCCTTCGTTAAGACTGTTGGGAGAAGAGCTTGACCATGTTGGTGGAGCCGACCTAGAGCGTGTCGTTGTAGAGTCCTTTTTGCTCCTCTATCGTGGGCCAACCTAAGAGATTTTAGTCACCTCTATCGTCGGTTTGGACCTAAGTGGAGTTAATGCCTCTGAGAACTGTAGGTGCTCGGGTTGTCCAAGATTTTACTTGGTTATCCGCGAGGCCTGTAGACACCCGGTGTGATTGCCTGTTTAGTTCACTGCGCCGTCTTGCCCCCCAAGCTTTAGCTAAGACGAGCGTCTTACAGAGGCTATGATTGTAGGTAACCGACTTAGAACATAGTGGTTGTAGGGTCTTTTGAAGCTTGCCATCATCAGCCACCTAGGGGGTTTGCCCCCATCGTCGGTTGGACCTAAGAGAAGCTTGTGCCTTGGGGTTAGGCCTGGGGTCTTTGTACGCCTCGGGGTTAGGCCCGGGGTCTTTGTATGCCTTGGGGTTAGGCCCGGGATTTTTGTATGCCTCGGGGTTAGGCCCGGGGTTTTTGTATGCCTCGGGGTTAAGCCCGAGGTCTTTGGATGCCTCGGGGTTAGGCCCGAGGTCTTTGGAAGGGCTCTCTGACAATCGGTGGAGCCTCATGTGTTGATCAGGCAAGTACCACTATAGTCGGGCTCATCTAGACCGATGGAGACAGGGGGTCGGATTAGGATCATCAGGCTCCTGATTTCTCTGTGCAAGAGATAAAGTTGGAACTGCTTGATCCTGACCGATGTGAACTGGAGGTCGGCTCGGGACTGTCGAACCCCGCCTGCTGTGAGCTGGAGGTCCGGTCGGGGCTGCTTGACCCGGACATCTGTGAACTGTCAGAACTGTCAGAACTCCTGGGCTGATCTCGCTTTCGCTTACTTCTGGAAGACTAGTTGCTTTCTTGCCCGGGGTCTTTGATCTTTAGAAATTCTTCAATGTCAATGTACTTTCCAACCCTCTTTGCAAGTTCAACCAAGGTTACCGGTCGGTTTCTATGAAACGACGTGGCGCACTTGGTGTGTTGAACTCCTGAGCAGAAGGCTATAATACCGGCGGTTTCATCAAGATCATAGATGTCGAGCTTCTCTTATTAAACCGGTCGGTAAATTCCTTGAGGGTCTCATTATCCCTTTGTATGACTGTCAGTAGCTGCATGTCAGGCTTTGGCCGTTCATGCATACCGATGAACTGGTTGACGATCTGCTTGCTGAGTTGCTTGAAACTGCAGACCGATTGGGGCTCTAAGGAGTAGAACCAGTGCACGGCCAGGCCTTTCAAAGTGCTGGGGAAGGCTAGGTAGTGTAGTTCATCGTAGTTGGTGGCTAGGGCCATCTGAGCCTTGTAGGACCGAACATGGTCGACCGGGCTTCCCGTGCCGTTATAGGGATCTAGGCGAGGCAGCTTAAATTTGTGCGGAATGGCAAACCTCGTGATTTGGCTAGAGAATGGTGACTCTGTCTCGGTATTGGCCTGATTCTGAGCGCGGTTTTGACCAAGCTTTTTGGCCACTCCGTCAATCTGCTTCTGCAAGTCCTTGATTCGGGCTTCCACTCCTTCCCGAACGGTATCTGAGGGGTTGGTCGGGTCGGTGGAAGAGGCTTCTTCTTCATGGCGGGGTACTGTCCTCTGGGATCAGGCTTGGCTATGACTCCGGTTCATCGTGTGCCTAGGGACAACTCGGCTCTTGACCGAGTGACCCTAGACTGATTCCCAGGCCATATGCTCCTGTCTTTCCTCTCGAGCAGTACGCCTACTATCGATATCTCTGGCATCCTCAACGGGGGACGGGTTGGCTCGGGCACGTTGTCTGGTCAAGATCGATTCCCGAACGTGCGCAACGTTCCCGAAACGTTTCCCAGCCACTGGAGGACTGCTTTGCTGGGCCAGCATGGCTTCGATCTGTTGTTGGATTTGACGCTGGCCCTCCAAGAGTTGTATGAGGGTCGCGGTGATCTTCTCAGATGTCATGACTGCCGCATCCGGTGCCGGGGTCGGAGGAACATCCCGGTTGGACTGCTGATCAGCCTTCTTACCCTTCTTCGGTGGTATGACGATCAGTCAAAAGATTTGTTGATGAGAAGACTTGTCGCTTCCCACAGACGGTGCCAAGCTAATGATGCTAAAAATTGGTAAGAGTAAAGTAGAGCATATTAAAGAGAGAGAGAGAGTGTGTGAGAGACCGGTTTTTTGTATGTGGTTCGACCTTGTTAATTAATGAAGGTACCTACGTCCATCTGTGTGTCTGAGCATGTTCACTATACTGGAAAAGAGCCGGGGGACTGTGGTGAACCAACAAGTCTAGAGCTACCATAGGCCGGCCGGGCATGTTGATGAATGCTATAGAGGTGCTGTGTAAACTGAAAAGTCGGCCCCTTCAATGGAGGGTGAGAGGTCTCTTTTATAGATGTAAGAGACCTACTCGTACATGGATAAGGAAATGTAATCCAATTAAGATATGATTGACACCAATCAAGTAAGTTTCCTAATTGTATTAGGATTGATTGACATTAATTGTGGGGGTTTCCTAATTGGATTAGGAAATAGTTTGCACTTTCCATTAGTCTTCTAGCTTGAGTAGAAACTACCCGGAATGCTCGGGATCATGCATGTGGGTCCGGATGAGCTGTTCCCGCGGTGGGATGTACCTGTGCGGTCTTCCCGACCTGTTGTCCGGGTCGTGGATGAACCGCTCGGGAAGCATCAGGTGGACCAAATCGCTCGGGATGATGCTTGTCAGTAGTTGCAGAATAGAACCGCTCGGGCATGGGCTGATTTTGGGTGTATCAAAGTAGTTAATGCAGACCCCATATACGCATTAAAGGCTGAGTGGGATGAGAAAATATTTGAATTATTTGGATGGGATCCATGTCCTTGCATATAAGGATCTCATTGTTTGTGGATTCTCAAGCATTGGTCCCACTAAAAAATAAAAATTATGTTGATTTGTCCTGAGGTCTTTGTAATTACAAAGTCATTTTGCATAGTTTCAAAAGTTACATTGACCTCCTTTAAAGTTTGTTGTTATGTAACACTTGCATCCCTACTATTAATCAACTATCAGTTGACCATTGGTTTTGTCACGCCCCAGATCCACACATGTAAATCTAGGATACGTGGCACGCCACCAAGGTTCGTCCCAAGACATTAAAGTTTCGAAAATGACCATAATAAAAGTTTTGACCAATGAACTCGATGCATTATTTTTTTTCCAAAAGTTTGAACACACACACACACACCTACCTAAATTTATCCTAACAAAATCCATTTTCAAAAGTAACATTTTAAAATATTGTATACATTTCGAAAACATGTAAAAGCACTTTCAGGTCATAGCCGCAACCTTCATGAGTTCTTAACACAGTTTTAAAGTACTTTAGGAAAATATTATCTATATTCAATTAATGTCGAACTCAACGAGTAGAAACTCCGAGCTCGTCGCCCAGATCCAACTATGCAAGGTACAAAAATACCACCATAATCCCAAATCAACCAACATATCACGTCCCCCATATTATAAGAAATTAAGTCAATATCATTTTATTACACAATTCCGAATAAGCAACTGATTACAATATTCCACTATTTATATTTATTAAACATAAGCCTATTTAACCAGAATTTATTTATAATCCCACGCCCACGATTACTCTCCAAGTCCTTTCCTTTTCTTCTGAGCTCCATCTTGAACACCTACGATGGTTATTCAATAACCACTACAATATATAAGCTATATGCTTGTGAATAACACTAATTATGCATATGGATAGTAAACATGCTCAATTTCATTTCATTACAACCAACTGTAGTCTCCGGCAATTACCAGTTCACTTCCACCACTACCAACTAGTCCGCGGCTCCACTCCCTAAGCCCACGTGACCTAGTTATGACACACGCCTCACGTGCGGTCCCATAGGCCTCTGGCGGCCGTGGTCGTCACCACATCGATTACCTCATGGTGGTATAGAACTAGCAATTCCATTGACCCAAATAAGCAACTCAACATGCTCATACAAACATTACACCGTGCTTTCACAATTAAATTGGGCCTAATTTGATCACATGAATTTTGCCCAATAATAAACTAATAAGCTTTATTAAGCTAATTTAACATGCTTTTACATTACAAATGAACCCAAACATGAAACCATCCACATATCATAATTAATGTCACTCACCTCTTCGAATAATTGAATAAACCAAGAAATCCCAAATTTTCCTAGATCCAGTCCAAATATGAACCTGCAGCTAATCCTACACAATTTTGGTAAACTAAATATTACCAACCCATTTGGGTCACAAAAAATCTATCAATTAAACCCAAATTAAATTATACCATAAGGTTAGACTTACCCCCATGAGTCCAAATATGACTTCGTATCACGATTTGGATAACATATAGCAAAGTTATGGCATTAGGAATGTGAGACCCTCCCTTTCCTCGCTCTTCTCTCTCGGCATTGTGTTTCTCTGTTTCTTTCTTTTTTTTTTTCATTACCTTCCTTTACCTTTTTTTTTATTTAACTATTATGCATATAATATAATATAAATATATATATATATATATATGTGTGTACATTATACTGTACACCGCCCCCACCGCCTTATAACACAACACACACATCCACGTTTTGTTGTTTTGTTTTTTTTCTAAAACAAGATGAGCATGGGAAGTACTATGGTGCTTCTCAATCTATATAAATTAACCCATATTTGTATTTAGACACCTAATTATTTTATAAATCTTATTATGAAACCCTTTAAACTTTATATTAACTACCCAATATCTAAATGGGTATATATCTATGTCACGCATGTGCCTCAAATATGATCCCAAATATCATATGAAGGCACTAATTAGCCTACTAATTATGCCAAGTGTCCAATTACGACCTCACAAAGGTACCCAAACTGGTCCCATAAATAAACATAAACGATAATAGAATAGTAAAGCACTTAATATTTTATCAATTAAACAATCATATGACATCAACATATATTATAATGTACACATTTACATTTACATGTCTACCATTTAATCACATAAATGCAACTAAATGCAATTCATCAACCCTGGAACTCCCTTGGGTCCCGTTTCACATTTGTCCAACTGTGCCCTTTATCAGGCACTTATCACATCGGGGTAACTGAAACATACCCAAATCATCACATGAAATTATTTATATTAATTAATGCATGTCAAAATAAATGTTACTTCTATTTTCTGGGTACGGGTATTACATCTCTCCCTCCCTTTTAGGAAGTTTGTCCTCAAACTTTTCTCACCTTACGAATCCAATAGATGTAAACGTTTCTCCTCGAACCTGTACTGGTTCATATGCAATAACACGGTTACAAAATACATTATACCCACTGGTGTGACCACAATCGCAACTGACTGGTCCCCATCCTTTTCAATACTTTCAATTGGCATACTGGAATTTCAATCTCACTTGATTCGTCGAACTATACTCTTTTCTGAAGGTAAAACTTCTAGAAATATTTCTTCCCCACAGTAGTCATATCCCCCAATCATTCTGGAACAAATCTCACTTGCCTTTATTATGTTTCCCCACTAGATATCAGCGGATGATAGAACGTTTCACAAAAGTTTAGTCTTATTTTCACTGCTTCTTGCAGGATTCCATAATCGACCGCTTCCCTCTAGAATGACAAATGTAAGTACCATATAATTGCATAATTCTTTTCACATATAGGTTGTTTAACCCAAATAAGTTTGCAATTTCAACCAATAATCACAATCTGATTGTGTCAACCTATCAACAAATCATTTATGTGACAACACCTAATTCTTGTTGACTTTGGCAATCCCGTCATGGAGTTTAATACGATAAACATTCAATTTTAGATTGTCAATAATATCAATCACAATAACCCCATGAACCTTCATTGTTTCTGCTCTTATACCATACATCGCAAATAATGCTTTACATTTCTCATCTCAAAGTAGCTTTCTCAATATCTTAGTTGAAGCTTTTACCTGTTAATACGTGAATGCCAAATCAATCTTCACGAAAACTTGTGCCCATCGTAATTAGTTACTAAGTCATCATATGCAATAAAATGTAATTAGTAATATCGCATACCCAATTATCAACGTATTATATACTCAAATCTCATTATACACTTTAATATTTCTTTGAACCCATTCCTTTGAGCTATTCTCACTCAAAGTACATACTTGAGCTTTTGAGGTTATGATACATTTTACTGTAGACCATACTCAAATCACTTTTCTTTCAATAAGTTCTCATAAGTTTTGAAAACAGAAACCCAAACCAATCTTTAAGCTGATTTCTGCTCATCTGTTATAGTAATACTAGTTGACCTCAATTTACTATCATCATTTCTTCCCCCAATTTCTGGAATAAATTTTAGTTTCCAATAGATTTTGAATCTTGACTCAAATCCTTTCTGAATAGTCAACGCGCACACTAAATCCCCGTTGATCTTTGATTCGAGCACCAACAACCATGTTACTTTCCCCAGATTAATATAAAATTTCAAACTGTAGCTATCACGAGTTACAACTGTTCTCTGTACCATGTATTCAATTTTGGTTGTATAACTAAATATTACAAGTCACAACAATTAATATAAACTTCCTGCTCGTAAGAGTATTACTGCCAAATACTCAATATAAAAAAAAAACTATGAACTTTAGATCTTGTACCAGATAATTCATTTTAAGAAATTTCAACCATATACAGTGTAAATCACTGTTGCATCAACGTATAACCCAATCCCAACAAAAACCTTTGCAATATTAATATCAGTATCATCATAGATCGATTTTCTTTGGTTATTGAGAACTTCACTGCAACCGATATAAGTTTCAAACGTGTCCTCATACAGAAAAGAAATTTTCAGCACATTTTCAATAATACCCAGTCAATCCCGTAACTTCAAATTCATGTCAACTTCATAAGTCCGGATTGATTAATTTCCAACGACACCCACATCACATATTTCAGAAGTACAATTCATCCACTAGATGTTCAACATAAAGCAAAGCTTCACAATTCTCAAACTATCCAGACTGTAGAACACCTGTCTTTTGGTTTACACTGTTTAAACCCCAATATATAGAAATTGATATACACATTTGTCCCCTCCTTGTAGCACTCACAATCAATAAGCGGCTGGTTTTGTCATGATAAAACTCGAATATCATCCAACACTTCTCAATATCAAATTTTCTCCTATTTACCCAAATGTGCAATGCCCTTTTAAAGACGTCAATTGTATGTGATGATGCCGAAAATTGGTAAGCAAGATTTATGCAAGAAGGAAAAGCAAAGAAAAGTTTGTGTGTGGTTCGACCCCGTTAATGAGGTGACCTACGTCCACGTGTGCGTCTATGCGCTTCTTACTAGCAGATCACCGGCGGGCCTGGTGAGCCAACAAAGATGGGCAGCACTACCAGTAATACCGGCCGGGTGTATGCGTGTAAGTGTGAGTTCTCTTCGTAAGTGCTTGTGTACTCCGAGAGATTCTTTTCGGATCCCTCTAAGGAGGATAGGTGGGCTCTTTTATAGATGTAAGAGTCCACCCTTACATGGTAAGTTTATTAGATTAGGAAGCCTAATCTAATCGCAATAGATTTGTACAATGTTAGGAGAGTTTCCTAAGTGGTTTAGGCAACCACTGATTCTTTCTTGATAGAGTCATGGCCGTATAAGGAAACGATGAGAGACGCCATATACTCCGCGCCTACCGGGGAGTCACTGCGCCTCTTTCCCGAGCTGCCGAGAATCCCGGACGGTTATAGCCGAACACCTCGGAAGTGTGGGCTCCATGCTCCCGCTCCGGACTAACCGGGCTATCCGCTGACCACGTGGCGGTGGGACAGTTACAGAATATTTCTGGACGTATCAGCTGCCCCCCATTTTCAAAGTTGAGATGACGCCTTGCCAGATGAAATTTAGAAATTAAGAATGTCTTCCAGATACCGACCGGGAAAGGACTGGGACCCCCATCAAAACCGGGCCGGTTTGTAGTGACTCGTCGGTATATCGACCGAGCGGTGGCCCTGCAGGACCGGGACCCCGGTGCCACGTGTCCACTAGTTACTGGTCTGGTTCGGATCCAAAGCAGCCAGTTTAGAAGTAACCGAATCGTCCAGGTGGCAACCGAACCATCACGTCGTGCATTCAATGCTCACACTTTTTGAGACGACGCCCCACGTGCCCGAAACGACAGTTTCGGCGGGAGAGCATGTCAGCCATCCAATCAAATTTGATCCTAACCGTTCGCGGCGCTTATATAAGGAGCACTTTGTTCAATCTGTTTCTCACTGCAACTTATCAACTGAATCGCCCGAGCAAACACTCCGAGCTCCTTCTCCTCTGCTATTCTTAACCTTCAAGCTTTCATCTCCGTCAAATGGCAGCTTGAGGACTAGCAAAATGTAGGTTTGGGGGTGTGATCGGGAGAGAACTAATCCTAATTATATGCCTTAACGCGCATTTGTTAGACCATTTTATCTTGTTTTTGTATATTTTTACTTTGTTTTCTAGTTTCTGACAGGTTTTGGAAGAAATCAACTAAACCAGGCTAAACAGGGTGAAGAAGCAGAGCTAAAGAAGCTGAAAAAGACAAGTCGCGCGCGCGACCCGCACCCGCGAAAACCAGAAATCGCTCGCGCGATCCGCTCGCGCGAGATCCCCAGAATCGCTCGCGCGATCCGTGCGCGCGAAGGCCCAAATGTCGCGCTCGCGCGACCCGCTCGCGCGATATAGGTAAAAACCAATGTTGCGTATTTCAGTATACTGAAGACTCCTGTGCAAACGAAACTGCAGAATGACGTCCAGATTGTAAATTACATCAGTTTCAGTCCGTTTCGAGTTGGAAAGGCTTCCAAATCTTGTTGTAAATCTATATATACTCTATTTTACTTCAATTAAAGGGTTACACACCCATACATACACATTCTACAACCATACTTCTAGCCATTGAAGGGAGGGAAGCAAGGAGAAGAAGAAGAAGACCAAGGGTTTCCATGGCCTCCTCCATCAACTACTTGCGATCCATCACTTCCATGGACGGCTAGATCATAGATCTAGGGTTTCAATGAAGCCCTAGACGAGTAATAGGGTTTTATTTATGTTTTTATTTTAGTTTTATTATGTATGGATGACAGTCACATGTTAAGAGGATTTTTATTAACAAATCGTGCGTCTATTGATTAAATCATTGCTTTCAGAATTTATTCTTGTCTTAGATCTGTTTTGACTGTGATGTGCTCAACAATCTATTCTTGCTGTGCTTGTTTAGATTGTTTACATGTGATAGTGCTCTATTGATTCGTGCTATCAAGTATCCGAATAGTCCATGCCTAGGTTAGACGAATTAGATCACAACCCTAGTTTAGTGTGAGATAATTCGTGCTACCCGAAGATGGATTATGTTGGTGCTTGAACCATGAATATCTTCTTGTCGGAGGAATTGGGCTTGTAGCTACAATTCCCCATAATCATCCAACTTAGTAAGCTAAAGTAATTCATAAATATTCCTATTATGAAGCTAGTGGTGGATTTGCAATCCTAGGTTCCCTTAAATATTATTTAAACAACTTTAATTGCTTTCATAGTTTAGATTTACTTTTATTGTTATTAGTTTAATTAAATTCAAATTCAAATCCGTTTGTCCTAATTAATTAGACTTAGGTTTTAAAATTAAGAGCTGTAGTAATCAATCTCTGTGGGTTCGACCTTTACTTCCACACTGCAAATCTTTTGAAAAGTAAAGAACACTTTTTATATCTTGATTTTGACAACATCAATTTTTGGCGCCGTTGCCGGGGATTGTATTACTACCTTTAGTTTTAGAATCGTAGTTTAGTTAATTTGTAAATATTAGATTAGGTTTCCTTTTCTTATTTTTCATTTTATTTTTAGTTACTAACTTATTTTTTTTATTTTTGTAGTCAACGTTTCCGAGTGGAGTAGCTAATTACATCAAAGGAGCTTACGCAAATAAAATAAATAAAATAAAATAAATTGCTTTCTTTGGAATTCTCTTTAAACCACTGTAAGTCAGGGCGCTGTGACGCACTATTTGCATTAGTTTAGGGTTAATTGCACTGCATTAGCTAGGAAACCCGGGGCGCTGGGCTTGACGCGGTCATTGCATTACAGGATAATATTCATGCATCACAGTAGTTGAGTGCTTGTTATCTTAGTTGCGTGATTGCTATTTGTTTTTAGTTGAGTCAGTTTTTGTTTTTAGTTTACTTTCTTTTAGTTTACTTTCTTTTAGTTTATGATAGGTACACGTTCAAATAAACCAGAATTAAAACCTTTAGACTCTGAACTTGAACGTACATTAAGACTTAACAAGTCTTCAAACTTAACTTCTAGAACAAGGGTTTTAATAGACGACGATTTGACACCAAAACCAACGTCTTTATTTGAATCTGAAATACGTAGTACTCTTACAAGATTAAAGAAACCATGCTTTCATAACATAGAACCGATTAAAATGGCAGACATTGGAAATAATAACGACAACAACCAAAATAACAACGGAGCTAATATGAATAATCTTAATATACCGCCACCTCCTCCACTTATAAACTATTTTATTCCTACGGCGTACACGCCACAAGCTGGTATCGAATTACCGGAGGCGACAGCATCTCACTTTGAGATAAAGTCGTCTACCATCTCGCTACTTCCATCTTTCCATGGCCGTTTAAATGAAGATCCATATAAACACTTAGGAGATTTTCAAGATATATGTTCTACTTTGAAAATTCAAAATCTTACTGATGATGAATTAAAAATGCGGCTCTTTCCATTCTCATTAAAGGACAAAGCTAAATATTGGCTCCAATCTTTGGAGCCAAACACAATTAGAACATGGGAAGACTTACACACCGCATTTTTACAAAAGTTTTTCCCGATTATACGTACGAACCATATAAGAAAATCTATAACAAACTTTGTGATGCAAGATGGGGAATCACTCTACGACACGTGGGAAAAATTTAAAGAATTATTACGCTCGTGTCCACATCATCAGGTCCCTAAGTGGCAACTTGTTCAGGTCTTCTATGAGGGGCTTATTCCCTCTGTTAGGAATACTGTCGATGCCGTTTGTGCGGGAACTTTCCTACACAAAAGCGCCGACAAGGCCTGGAAAATATTTGAAACTTTAAGCGAGAATTCGATGCACCAAGCGGTGTCTGTCCGTTCTGAGGGATACCCACAACCTAAGAGGGAGGTAAAATTCGAGTCAAGTCAATCAATTGAAATAAAAGAACTATCTAACAAACTTGACCGACTTTTAACAATGAACCAAACGACAGCCCCACCCGCTCGTGAAACTTGTGCATTATGTTCTGATACTTCACATTCAATACTTGCATGTCCATCGGCGAGTCAATTTCCGAAATTCGTGGAGCAACACATTAATTCTATTCAACAATACCCACGAAATAATTATAATGCAACTACTAATAATCCGGATGCGCCATGGAGAAACCATCCTAACTTCTCGTGGAAAAATAATAATAATAATCCTTATGAGGCGACTAATTTTCCTAATGCATATCGACCTCAGTTTCAACCTAATCAATACCAACAACCGCATCTTAATCCGAACCCTCCAAGAGGTAACATTTTTGAGGAAAATGTGTTGGCATCCCTTAATAAAATTGAAACGCAAGTACAGGCACAAGCACAAATAGTGCACTCTCATACACAGTCCATTGCGAAGCTTGAATCCCAAATGGGACAACTAGCTACTGTAGTGAGTCGTAGAAACGAGGGGACGTTGCCTAGTCAAACAATTCAAAACCCTAAGGGACAATATGAGGTTAAGGGGTTGAATGAGCAAGTGAATGCCGTCTCAACTAGGTTGACTACACGAGAGGAAGAGGTAATAGAAATTCTGAATGAGAATGTGAAAGATATGAATAGCAACTCTAATACGACGAAGGGTGAGGACGTGAGCCAAAATAAGAAAGAAAAAGAATCGGTCCCAACGAATTATATTCCGAGAATGCCATATCCACCTAATGTTGAGGAGCCGTCTAATCTTACAAATAAAAAGTCTAAGGTTGAGGATATACTCGAGGTATTTAAACAAGTCAAAATAAATATTCCTTTCCTTGATGCTATAAAACAAATTCCCGCTTATGCTAAATGTCTAAAAGACCTTTGTACGCAAAAACGCAAAATACGCAGTCATACGCCTAAAAAGGTCTTCCTCACGGAAAAAGTAAGTTCAATTTTCCAACACGCTCCTCCGAAATATAAGGATCCAGGTACGCCTACGATTTCATGTGTCATAGGTGACACTATCATTCATCGGGCTCTCCTTGACTTAGGAGCGAGTGTTAACCTTTTACCCTATCACGTCTATAAACAATTAGGACTAGGTGAACTTAAACCTACGGCCGCTACAATACAATTAGCGAATCGTTCTATTAAAATACCTAGAGGAATCGTCGAAGACGTCCTAGTAAAAGTTGATCAATGTTTTTATCCTGTTGATTTTATGGTCCTTGACACCGAACCGGTGCTAGATGCTAGGAAACACACTCCTGTCATTCTTGGTCGTCCATTCTTAGCCACGGCCAACGCACGTGTCAATTGTAGAACAGGGGTGATGAAAGTGTCGTTCGGGAATATAAAATTAAAATTAAATGTTTTTAATGCTGTTGATCAACCTCCCAAAGACGATGATTATCTAGGTGTGGAGGGTAGTGAGGTTAAACGGAATATTGAGCCTAAGAACATAAGTGCAGGGAAGAATATAGAGGATGAGGAGTGGATGAACCCTAATACTTCGGACCCTAATGCTGAATCTACTCGAAAGGTAAGAAATCAATTTGAACACATTGACAAACCGTCGATTGAATTAATTCGAAGCGACGTGATTTCTGCTTACCATCGAGCTCTACCTGACATCCTTAGGGGTACAAAGTCTGATTTTCAACCTCCGTAAGTCTTGAGCTAGAACGGTCTAGCTGAAGACGTAAAAGTTAGCGCTTCTTGGGAGACAACCCAAGCTTTATTTCATTCGTTTTTCTTATTTTTGGTCGTTTTTGGGTCTGTTTGTGTCTGTTTTGGACATTCTGGGTAGGTTTGGGGGTTGGAATTAATTTATTTTAATAGTGTATACATAATTTTAACCAAAAAAAATGGAAAATACCATTCTCGCGCGCGCGGCCCGCTCGCGCGAGAATGTGCCTTAGTGTTTTTCTTTTGTTTTCTTTTTATGAGCCCTCAGCTTTTCCTCGCGCCTGATGTCGCGGGCGCGAGGTAGCTCGCGGGCGTGAGAATTCCAAAAAAAAAAACAAAAAAAAAAAAATCCAGGAATTCGCGCGCGCGACGGCCGCTCGCGCGGACCGCTCGCGCGATTTCCTCATTTTCCTGTTTTTCCCTTTTGTCTTCTATCTCTTTCCCCCTACCTATTTTATTTGTGTTTCTTTTCTGTTTTTGTTTATTTGGTTCAGTTTAGTTCGTGTTCGTTGTTTTCCTTGTTACATTTATACTTTTTCGTTTTATTTCTTTTCCATTTGCTCGTTTAGTTTAGTTTAGCTTAGTTTTTAGATTTATATTCCATGTTTAGGTTTCATTTACTTTTAATATTCTTTTGTTTAGTTTCTTTTTATCTAGTATTAACAGGTACATTGAACTTTATTGACCTATTCTTTTGTGTTCACCTGTTTTCCTTGTCAAGATCGAGGTACTATCGTTCCTTCCTTATGTACTCTCCTTTCTTTCATTTTATTGTTTCATTGGGGACAATGAAAGATTTAGGTTTGGGGGTATGTATATACACATGCACATTATTATGCACTAAAATTTTAAAATCTTTCAATAAGTGTGTTTAAATAAACGATGATTACCGATGTTTTTGCAATATCAATTTGATACTTCTTGTTATGTAACTTTGAATTGTTATAGAATGGTAAATAAGAGAATATGTGATTAAACATTTGCTAAAGTCATGATGAAATGTTTTAAGTTATGTATTGTTTGAATCGTAGTTTTATATCATAGATTTGCACATAAACTTATGCACTACACGTAGTCATTGGAATACATGTTTAATGTGAACTATAATATGATTCGGATTTCTAGATAACACAAGGTGGAGACTAAGCCCAATGAGCTTTTGAGCCTATCTTTTCATTTTAGAGGGTTATAACTACATTGTATTTGTCGAATTTCATTGAAATAGTGCATCTACTTGTTGTTTAGTCTCATTATTCTTGTTTTGGTTAATAGTCAAGTTAAAATAGTTGTTACCATGCTAAATAATCTTCCGTCGTAAATGTTGAAGAATCGTATCACCCTAGGAAATGAGTTTAGGCCTTCTTTGTTTACTACCGGCCAATAAAAGATAAAATTTCCTTAGTTCACCCCTTTCAGCCATTACAATGCCTCTTTTTCTTTGTTCACCATTATCCTCTGTAAAAATTCCAACTTGATCAACTTGGAGTATACAACTGGAAGAGTGATCAACTTTTAGTAGTATTAAGGCGATGTGTTGATTGAGAAGAAGAAAATAAGATGCTATTGGGGTAGTTGCTTGGTATTCAATGAATAATCATTTGAGAAGCAATAAAAGAAAAAGGAAAAGAAACATAATACAGAAGAGAAAGGTTGAAAAAAAAAATGAAAGAAAAGAAGAAGAATGAATGAAAAGGAATGAAGAGAAAGAAAAGATGAAAGTTTGTAGAAGAAGAATGAAAGAAATCGAACATGCCTTACAATGCCATTCTAAACCTACCCAATTAATCCGTTCTATCATTTTTCATTGTCTGAGCCACATTACAACCTTTGAAAAGTCCTATTTGATCTTAGGAAACATGGTTCGGATATGGAAACGATGGGAGGGGGATTAAAACATGGTAATGATTATTTTTTCTTGATTGTTGGCATCTTATCCATGAGACTATTGTTCTTTCGTGTCATGCGTCTTTTTCATGTCGTATGTGAGTGTTATTCGTCTTGAAAACATAATTCCTTTGCTCATGTATACTAGAGAAATTACACATGTTTCTGAGTGTTTTATTTGAGAGTGTAATTAACATTGTGAGACTCGTAGTCGAAGCATAGTTGGATGGTTATCCGAGTTATATTCCAAGTTCATGACATGCGCGTGTTCATTTGACTACCATATAACACACGTGCAATTTTATGAGAAATTCTATTGATTTATACGATGCATGTGCTTGAGATTGTTTTTCATGATGTAGGTAGACGTTTGATTCTGTTTCTTTTTGTTCGTTATTCTATTTCGAATCATTGTTTTATAATAAGGAGTATTGATGGTTTTATTTTTTTGTTTGAATAAAAATTTTTAAATTTATAAGTTAATAAAGATGGTTGTGGGTGACTTGTTGATGAGAATCCTCACGAGACTTCACTCGTCCGACTAGGGACACCTAGAGGTTTAAAAGGCTTGTTGCATACGCTAAATGCAATCGCAATCCATGCGAAAATGGAATAGGATGTTATTAGTAGTTAGTCTTTATTTTAGTTTTGCTCGAGGACTAGCAAAATGTAGGTTTGGGGGTGTGATCGGGAGAGAACTAATCCTAATTATATGCCTTAACGCGCATTTGTTAGACCATTTTATCTTGTTTTTGTATATTTTTACTTTGTTTTCTAGTTTCTGACAGGTTTTGGAAGAAATCAACTAAACCAGGCTAAACAGGGTGAAGAAGCAGAGCTAAAGAAGCTGAAAAAGACAAGTCGCGCGCGCGACCCGCGCCCGCGAAAACCAGAAATCGCTCGCGCGAGATCCCCAGAATCGCTCGCGCGATATGGGTAAAAACCAATGTTGCGTATTTCAGTATACTGAAGACTCCTGTGCAAACGAAACTGCAGAATGACGTCCAGATTGTAAATTACATCAGTTTCAGTCCGTTTCGAGTTGGAAAGGCTTCCAAATCTTGTTGTAAATCTATATATACTCTATTTTACTTCAATTAAAGGGTTACACACCCATACATACACATTCTACAACCATACTTCCAGCCATTGAAGGGAGGGAAGCAAGGAGAAGAAGAAGAAGACCAAGGGTTTCCATGGCCTCCTCCATCAACTACTTGCGATCCATCACTTCCATGGACGGCAAGATCATAGATCTAGGGTTTCAATGAAGCCCTAGACGAGTAATAGGGTTTTATTTATGTTTTTATTTTAGTTTTATTATGTATGGATGACAGTCACATGTTGAGAGGATTTTTATTAACAAATCGTGCGTCTATTGATTAAATCATTGCTTTCAGAATTTATTCTTGTCTTAGATCTGTTTTGACTGTGATGTGCTCAACAATCTATTCTTGCTGTGCTTGTTTAGATTGTTTACATGTGATAGTGCTCTATTGATTCGTGCTATCAAGTATCCGAATAGTCCATGCCTAGGTTAGACGGATTAGATCACAACCCTAGTTTAGTGTGAGATAATTCGTGCTACCCGAAGATGGATTATGTTGGTGCTTGAACCATGAATATCTTGTTGTCGGAGGAATTGGGCTTGTAGCTATAATTCCCCATAATCATCCAACTTAGTAAGCTAAAGTAATTCATAAATATTCCTATTATGAAGCTAGTGGTGGATTTGCAATCCTAGGTTCCCTTAAATATTATTTAAACAACTTTAATTGCTTTCATAGTTTAGATTTACTTTTATTGTTATTAGTTTAATTAAATTCAAATTCAAATCCGTTTGTCCTAATTAATTAGACTTAGGTTTTAAAATTAAGAGCTGTAGTAATCAATCTCTGTGGGTTCGACCTTTACTTCCACACTGCAAATCTTTTGAAAAGTAAAGAACACTTTTTATATCTTGATTTTGACAACATCATTGTCCTATAGTACTAGATACCCGTAGTCAGATGCTACTGATAATACTTGCGGAGGTGTTGGACGTTCCAGGGGTGACTGAGATCGTGCCCGTCCATGTTCTGTAGCCAGTAGGTTCCCGGTCGGTTGACCCGAGTCACTATATACGGTCCTTCCCAGTTTGCTCCCAACTTCCCATGGCTTGGAACTCGGGTAGACTGGTTCACTGCCTTAAGGACAAGGTCCCCGATTTGAAAGCTACGATGCTTCACCTTGCTATTATAATACCTCGAGACCATTTGCTTGTAAGCTGCCACCCTGAGATAGGTCTGGTCTCTTCTTTCTTCGACCAGGTCTAGTTCCGTCCTGAGGACTTCTCCATTGTCTTGGTCATTAAAGGTAGCGACCCGGTATGATGGCAGCCCAAGCTCGGTGGGGACTACCGCCTCAAAACCATAAGTTAAAGAAAATGGGGTTTCGCCCGTAGCTGCCCGGGGTGTGGTGCGGTAGGCCCACAGGAGGGCTGGGAGTTCTTCAGCCCACAAGCCTTTGGCACCTTCAAGCCTTGTCTTAATCGACTGCAGGATCGTGCGGTTGGTCACCTCGGCCTGACCATTAGCTTGTGGATGCTCGGGAGAAGAGTAACGATTCAGTATCCCATAGCCCGAGCAGAACTGTCTAAAGATGGGTGTATCAAATTGTCTTCCATTGTCGCCGATCAGGACTCGTGGAATACCGAACCTGCTAAGGATATTTCTCTCCACAAAATGTTCCATTTTTCGCTCGGTTATCGTTGCCAGGGGCTCGGCCTCTGCCTACTTGGTGAAGTAGTCAACAGCTATCACAGCAAACTTAACCTGCCCTTTTCCCGTTGGTAAGGGACCAACGATGTCGATCCCCCATTGGGCGAATGGCCAAGGACTATGGACCGGGGTCTGAAGTTTTCCCGGTTGGTTCATCATGGGAGAGTACCGTTGGCACTTGTCACACCTTCGAACGTACTCCTGCGAATCCCGGGCCATGGTTGGCCAATAGTATCCTTGTAGTAGGACCTTTCTCGAGAGTACCCGACCCCCTACGTGGTTCCCGCACACGTCTTCATGGAATTTCGTACAGTATTGCTTGAACTTGCGTAGGATGAACACAGCGGAGGTATGGAATGGTGAACCCCCTCTTATAAAGGACACCGTCGAGAACATGGTATCGTGCCGCCCGGTATTTGACCCGCTTGGCTTTCTCTTTCTTATCCGGCAGCCTTCCTGTTGTCAAGAAAGTCACGATTGGATCCATCCAACTGGGTCCCAGAGTGACCGGGTCCACCTCCATGCCCTCTGAGTTGATCACACTTGGTTCGGGTAAGAATTGTATCCTTATCCCGGGTAAGTCTGACTCAGCCGACGAAGCGAGGCAAGCTAGCCTGTCAGCTCGAGTGTTTTCCTCTCTAGGTATCCGATTGATGGAGAATCCTCAGAGCTGATTGGAAATTGCCCGGACGAGGGCCAAGTAGGCGACCATGCTGTCTTCCCGTGCTTCGTATTCTTGGTTTACTTGATTGACCACGAGCTGGGAGTGGCTGTAGCCCTGGACCTGCTGTGCACTCATTGAGACGGCCAACTGTAACCCGACCAAGAGGGCTTCGTACTCGGCCTCGTTGTTGGAGGCCCGAAACCCAAACCTTAAAGCATATTCGAGCTGGATGCCATCAGGGGTAGTCAGGATGATTCCGGCTCCACTACCTTGCTGGTTTGAAGAGCCATCGACATATAATACCCAAGTGGGGATGCCGGCGAGCAATCCGGGCGGTAATGCCGGAGGCTCAGGTTCCTCAATCGGATCTTCTGGATACGTAAACTCGACCAGAAAATCCGCGACGGCTTGTCCCCTGATTGCCGTCCGGGGTCGATAAGTTACCTCAAACTCTTCCAGTTCCAAAGCCCACTTGACGAGCCTCCCGGATGTGTCTGGCTGAGAGAGAAATTTACGGAGAGGCTGATCGGTCAGTACTACAATGGTATGGGCCTGGAAGTACGGTCGGAGCCTTCGGGCTGAGGTAATGAGGGCGAAGGCCAACTTCTCGATACGGGAATACTGGCTTTCCGCACCTTGCAACGCCCGGCTGGTGTAGTACACTGGGAACTGTATCCCGTGCTCTTCCCGGATGAGTGCCGAGCTAACCGCCGATGGTGACACCGCTAGGTACAGGAAAAGTTCATCTCCGGCTGTAGGTGTCGACAATAGAGGAGGAGAGGCCAGGTATTTCTTGAGTTCCTGGAATGCCTCCTCGCACTCCTCCGACCATTGAAAAGCTTTGCAGAGAATTTTGAAGAACGGCATGCACCGATCAGTTGCTCTGGACACGAATCTGTTCAGTGCGGCCACCCGTCCGGCTAAGCTCTGAACTTCTTTTGTTGATTTAGGTGACCGCATGTTGATGATAGCTTGGATTTTGTCGGGGTTTGCTTCGATTCCCCGTCTGCTGACTAGATGACCGAGGAATTTCCCGGACGAGACCCCAAAGGTGCATTTGGCCGGGTTCAATCTCATCCTGAATTTTTTCAAAATGCTGAAGGCCCCGGCCAGATGCTCAAGGTGATCGGGTTCATCCCGGCTCTTGACCAGGAGATCGTCCACGTACACTTCCATGGACTTTCCGATGAGGTCTCTGAACATGTAGTTGACCAGGCGCTGGTATGTAGCCCCGGCATTCTTGAGGCCAAAAGGCATAACTCTGTAACAGTACGTGCCTTGGTCGGTGATGAACGCCATCTTCTCTTCATCCCCGGGGTACATGCTGATCTGATTATACCCCGAGTAGGCGTCCATGAACGAGAGGAGTGGTGGCCTACCGTCGAGTCGACAAGGAGGTCTATCCTAGGCAACGGATAACAGTCCTTGGGACAGGCCTTGTTGAGGTCGGTGAAGTCCACACACATCCTCCACTTGCCATTGCTCTTCTTGACCTGGACAACATTGGCCAGCCAATCGGGGTAGTGGACCTCCCGGATGGAGTTAGCTTTTAGGAGCTTCTCGGCCTCCTCGCTTACTGCCGCTTGTCTCTCGGAGGCCATGCCCCTCCGTTTCTGCTTCACCGGGCGGCAGTCCGGGCTGACGTTGAGACGATGGGACATCAGTCAGGGATCAATCCCGGGCATGTCCTCATGACTCCAAGCGAAAACGTCCTGGTTTTGCCTCAGGAATTGGGTCAAATTTTCCTTCAAGGTAGGCTCCAGTAGTGCGCCTATATTGACCATGCGATCTGGGTGTTCTGGATCCAGCACAACCTGCTCCAATTCTTCTATAGGCCCTATCACATCCCTCTGGTCCCGGGGGTCCATTTCTTGGATGTTCAGCGTTTCGGTGACTGCCCCTCGGCGCAACGAGATAACATAACAACTTCGAGCCGTGGTATGGTCTCCTCGCAAGCATCCGGGTCCCTGGGCAGTTGGGAACTTTACGATTAAGCTGTATGTGGAGACAACCGCTCGGGCCCTGTTGAGGGTCGGCCTTCCGAGGATGACGTTGTAGGTCGAGGGAGCCTCCACTATCACGAAATTAGTCAGTATGGAAACCTGCTGCGGGTATGTCCCCATGAGAACTGGGAGCTCGATCGTACCGAGCGGTTGAGTGCTGGAGACGTTGAATCCGACCAGGGGAGTAGCAACCGGCCGGAGCCGATCCCGGGAGATCCCGAGTTGGTCGAATGCCGCTGTAAACATTATGTCGGACGAGCTGCCTGTGTCAACCAGTACCCTCTGGACCATATAGTTAGCTATAGAAAGCGTTACTACTAGCGGGTCATCATGGGGGCAGTGGAGGCCCTGTACATCATCGGACGAGAACGTCAGAACATCAGTTGGTGAGGAGCCAGTGGATTGGACGTGCCATACATCCGCTCGGGATGCTCGGGCATGCCTCTTCCGTGCCGACTGAGAATCACCTCTGCCAGATGTTCCTCCGGAGATCACGTTAATGTGGTCGAGTGGTGGAGGGGGCTGACCGGGAGCTTGGGCTTCCTGTCGGGGCCGTCTGTCCGTTGTGACAAACTCGGCAAGATGCCCCTGCTCGATCAGCTTCTCGATTGCTATCTTTAACTTGAAGCAATCCTCCGTTTTGTGGCCGTGATCCCTGTGATAACGGCAAAACTTCTCCTGGTTTCTCTTACCGGGTGGGGCTCTAAGTTTAGTTGGCTGCGAAAGCAGCCTCTGTGCCTCTGCGGCGACCATCACCTCAAGTATAGGTCGGGAAAGGGGTGTAAAAGCCGTTAGGGGCTGATCTCTAGCACTTCTTTGATCTTGCTTCGGCTTCTTTCCCGGACCCTTCTCTGATCCCTCGCGCTTGCGCTTGACTTTTGGGGATTCATCTCCCGCCTGGCTGGCGCGTTTTGCCTTCAAAAACTCTTCGGTGTCTATATACTTTCCAACTCTTTTCGAGAGTTCCACCAGGGTTGCCGGTGGGTTGCGATGAAAAGACGTGGCCACCTTGGTGTGTTGAACTCCTGAACAGAAGGCCATGATTACGGCCGTCTCGTTGAGGTTGCGGATCAGGAGCCTCTGCTGGTTGAAACGATCCACATACTCCCATAAAGATTCACCCTTTTGCTGCTTGACGGCTAGCAGCTGGGTATCTGGTTGGGATCGGTCTAGCATCCCGACAAACTGGCTGATGAAGAGTTTGCTGAGGGCTTTGAAGTTGTCAACCGTCCGGGGCTTCAGGGCATGGAACCACTGTGCGGTCGATCCCTTTAGGGTGCTGGGGAAAGCCAGGCACAGCAGCTCGTCTGTTGTGGTGACCAGCGCCATTTGTGCCTTGTAGGTGCGGATGTGGTCCACCGGACTCCCCGTGCCGTCGTATGAGCTAAGGTGCGGGGGTTTGAATTTCCGCGATATAGGAAACTGTGTCACCCGGGTGGTGTAGGGCGACTCTGTTTCGGTATTCGTGAGGTTGTGACCGGACTTGTGGTTTAGCCTCTCAATTTGTTGCTGTAGTTCCTCGACCTGGGCTTTGACGTCAGTGTGCCCGGTCCTCCTTTCTATGTCCGAGTGGTAGGTAGGGTCGGATGATGAGGCCTCATCCTCAAAGCGCGTCGACCTCGGGGATAACACTCGGCTGTGGGTCCGGGAAAGTCTGTGCCTAAGATCCCCCGGCTCAGGACGGGTGGATCATTGACCGACTCCCGGGCTTTACGTTCGGGCGCTTCTCCCCTCGTAGCTCGTCGCCGCTCAATGAGGATCCTGGCGTCCTCCACTCGGCGCGCTCGGCGAGGAATGTACTGAGGTCCTCTCTGCGAGCGCTTAGTAGCCTGGCTACGTTCTCCCTCCGGATAACGTTCGCGATCTGGTTGGGACACTGGAGCAGATCGGGTTTTTCCGCGCGTTCGAACGAGCCCTTGGCTAGGAGCGCTCTTTTCAGGCCGCTTCTCCGACGAAGGGCCTTTCTCATGGTCCCCAACCGCCTTTTCGTGCTGGGCCATAAGCGCCTCTATTTGCTGTTGTGTCCGGAGCTGACCTTCCAAGAGCTGTTCCAGCGTCGCCGTAACATGTTCGGTGGTCATGGAGGTTGCCCGAGGCTCGATCTGCAGGTCCTCCTGACCGGCTGAATCGGCGGTCTTCTTGCCCTTCTTCGGCGGCATGTCGATCAGTCAAAGGTTTTTGTTGATGAGGAAACTGTGTCGAGTTCCCACAGACGGCGCCAAACTGATGATGCCGAAAATTGGTAAGCAAGATTTATGCAAGAAGGCAAAGCAAAGAAAAGTTTGTGTGTGGTTCGGCCCCATTAATGAGGTGACCTACGTCCATGTGTGCGTCTATGCGCTTCTTACTAGCAGATCACCGGCGGGCCTGGTGTGCCAACAAAGATGGGCAGCACTACCAGTAATACCGGCCGGGTGTATGCGTGTAAGTGGTGAGTTCTCTTCGTAAGTGCTTGTGTACTCCGAGAGATTCTTTTCGGATCCCTCTAAGGAGGATAGGTGGGCTCTTTTATAGATGTAAGAGTCCACCCTTACATGGTAAGTTTATTAGATTAGGAAGCCTAATCTAATCGCAATAGATTTGTACAATGTTAGGAGAGTTTCCTAAGTGGTTTAGGCAACCACTGATTCTTTCTTGATAGAGTCATGGTCGTATAAGGAAACGATGAGAGACGCCATATACTCCGCGCCTACCGGGGAGTCACTGCGCCTCGTTCCCGAGCTACCGAGTATCCCGGACGGTTATAGCCGAACACCTCAAAAGTGTGGGCTCCATGCTCCCGCTCCGGACTAACCGGGCTATCCGCTGACCACGTGGCGGTGGGACAGTTACAGAATATTTCTGGACGTATCAGTATGGAAACAAGATTACTCGTTGATCTCCTACTATAATCCCAGTAACAAGCGATAAACTACCATGTCTGCTTACAATATAAGAATTCCACACAATCATACGCTCGGGGAATACAATACCCACCAGTTATTGTGACTCAATATTTACTTGAAGATATCCAGAACATGTCTTTAAAATAAAGTGCTTCATTTCCCTATCAGACTCACTTAATAACCAAGAATATCCTAACTCAGTTCCCAAGAACTAAATTGATACTCCTTACCATGTATCCACAACAAACAATATTCAGAGTAGTACGTAGAATATCACAAGTTACTTCCAGACCCTTTTCTTACTAAAGTCATTTGGAATTCATTTGAAAATATCATATTCCAATTTAAAACCAAGGTAAAGGTAGTGTACTCAGCTGAGCTTCTAGCCCAATGATATTCATTTAAAATCTCTTTCATTAGAATAAAAATGTTTACACAACTATCATATAATCAAAATATTTTATTTTATTATTATTATTATTTTATTTTATTTTATTTTTCACAAAAGATTATTTCAAAATATTTTCTAGTCATTTAAACATATATAAATTCGCTTAACGTCATTCAAATATCCCATAAATTTCTAATATATTATTAGTAGCTAAATGCAAAGTCTGAAAGTTTCCAGTGATATGCAAGGGTACTTGACAATTGCTACAGTGCGATGCAATAGTCAGATCTCGATTACTTACATATAAAGTACAAAGAAATAATAATAACACTATTACCTGATACACATGGTGGTTGAACGGATCTTGGAGTAGTTTGGATATTTAAGAGGATACTACTTATTAAACTTGTAAACCCATTTCCAAATTCAGATCTCTGGTAGAAAATTCCGATACCCCGTATGGCTAATTAACCCAATAAGTTATCTGTACAACACAGCTACTTAGTTTTGATCAGAATCAACCATATCCTTAAGTAGAAAAAAATAATTTATAACTATAGTGATACCCAATCGATGAAAATATAATAGAAAAGTCTGTTACTCTTAGTTAACCCCAAATCTACTATTCATACTGACACGTTGGAGAACCAATCATTATTCGATAATAAGAGAGGCATCCCAAGATATAAAAATAAATAAATTTATGTTGAGAGATTCCTCAACAAGCCGATATAACCAAAATAGAGTTGAGAGATTCCTCAACAAGCCAAGATAACTCAAACACCTGGATGAACCCTAAATATCTTATCACCTCGACAAACCCAATATTTTTCCCTCCATCCCAAAAGAATATATAAGGAGCTCGATAAATACTTCCAAAGATCATTACCAAATAAATTGAGAAATAAGAGATAACAATAATATCATATCTGCTCATGAGGCCCATATAAATCATAAGAAATTCAGAATTCCCCAAACTATAATATTTAAATACTAGAAGACCCACTGTAAATAAAGAAATTCAGATATCCATTTTCTTGATAGAAGATAAGAAATAATCTTCACAAATACTAATAATACCCGATAATATTCGGAAAGAAATCCATATTCACAATTACAACCCAATACTCAATAACCCTTCATCAAGTCAATACCCTTGATAATATAATACCAGTTAAATCATTTCAGGATGACCAACTTAACTCTTGATTTTCTGAACCCAAATTCCACAAATATTCTCAAACTCGGAATTTCTTACTGAATTCTCAATCCTTCTTTCTAACTCAATCAATTCAACATATGGGAAAAACATGTCCATTTAAGCTCCATTTTATCACAATAAAGATTTCAACCATCTCTCCACATATTATAATATATAGAATGCATGTAGTGTGATACGCGTACTCAACAGCATTCAAAGAATGCTAATTTAAACGGGTATGCATGTTCATGCAACTACGTGTCATTTTATTCAACTTACACGTCGTATTCGTCTCTCGTCCCCAAAGGCTCTAACCTATTGCTCTAATACCACTAAATGTCACGCCCCAGATCCACACATGTAAATCTAGGATACGTGGCACGCCACCAAGGCTCGTCCCAAGACATTAAAGTTTCGAAAATGACCATAATAAAAGTTTTGACCAATGAACTCGATGCATTATTTTCTTTCCAAAAGTTTGAACACACACACACACACACCTACCTAAATTTATCCTAACAAAATCCATTTTCAAAAGTAACATTTTAAAATATTGTATACATTTCGAAAACATGTAAAAGCACTTTCAGGTCATAGCCGCAACCTTCATGAGTTCTTAACACAGTTTCAAAGTACTTTAGGAAAATATTATCTATATTCAATTAATGTCGAACTCAACGAGTAGAAACTCCGAGCTCGTCGCCCCGATCCAACTATGCAAGGTACAAAAATACCACCATAATCCCAAATCAACCAACATATCACGTCCCTCATATTATAAGAAATTAAGTCAATATCATTTTATTACACAATTCCGAATAAGCAACTGATTACAATATTCCACTATTTATATTTATTAAACATAAGCCTATTTAACCAGAATTTATTTATAATCCCACGCCCACGATTACTCTCCAAGTCCTTTCCTTTTCTTCTGAGCTCCATCTTGAACACCTACAATGGTTATTCAATAACCACTACAATATATAAGCTATATACTTGTGAATAACACTAATTATGCATATGGATAGTAAACATGCTCAATTTCATTTCATTACAACCAACTGTAGTCTCCGGCAATTACCAGTTCACTTCCACCACTACCAACTAGTCCGCGGCTCCACTCCCTAAGCTCACATGACCTAGTTATGACCCACGCCTCACGTGCGGTCCCATAGGCCTCTGGCGGCCGTGGTCGTCACCACATCGATTACCTCATGGTGGTATAGAACTAGCAATTCCATTGACCCAAATAAGCAACTCAACATGCTCATACAAACATTACACCGTGCTTTCACAATTAAATTGGGCCTAATTTGATCACATGAATTTTGCCCAATAATAAACTAATAAGCTTTATTAAGCTAATTCAACATGCTTTTACATTACAAATGAACCCAAACATGAAACCATCCACATATCATAATTAATGTCACTCACCTCTTCGAATAATTGAATAAGCCAAGAAATCCCAAATTTTTCTAGATCCAGTCCAAATATGAACCTGCAGCTAATCCTACACAATTTTGGTAAACTAAATATTACCAACCCATTTGGGTCACGAAAAATCTATCAATTAAACTCAAATTAAATTATACCATAAGGTTAGACTTACCCCATGAGTCCAAATATGACTTCGTATCACGATTTGAATAACATATAGCAAAGTTATGGCATTAGGAATGTGAGACCCTCCCCTTCCTCGCTCTTCTCTCTCGGCATTGTGTTTCTCTGTTTCTTTCTTTTTTTTTTTCATTACCTTCCTTTACCTTTTTTTTTATTTAACTATTATGCATATAATATAATATAAATATATATATATATATATATATATGTGTACATTATACTGTACACCGCCCCCCACCGCCTTATAACACAACACACACATCCACGTTTTGTTGTTTTGTTTTTTTTTCTAAAACAAGATGAGCATGGGAAGTACTACGGTGCTTCTCAATCTATATAAATTAACCCATATTTGTATTTAGACACCTAATTATTTTATAAATCTTATTATGAAACCCTTTAAATTTTATATTAACTACCCAATATCTAAATGTGTATATATCTATGTCACGCATGGGCCTCAAATATGGTCCCAAATATCATATGAAGACACTAATTAGCCTACTAATTATGCCAAGTGTCCAATTACGACCTCACAAGGGTACCCAAACTGGTCCCATAAATAAACATAAACGATAATAGAATAGTAAAGCACTTAATATTTTATCAATTAAACAATCATATGACATCAACATGTATTATAATGTACACATTTATATTTACATGTCTACCATTTAATCACATAAATGCAACTAAATGCAAATCATCAACCCTGGACCTCCCGTGGGTCCCGTTTCACATTTGTCCAACTGTGCCCTTTATCAGGCACTTATCACATCGGGGTAACTGAAACTTACCCAAATCATCACATGCAATTATTTATATTAATTAATGCATATCAAAGTAAATGTTACTTCTATTTTTCGGGTACAGGTATTACAGGTTTATAGCTAAAACTTTTTAAAATGACTACTTTAATTTGCCCTAATTAAAGTCAGAAGAATTTAAAAAAAAAATCTATTTTCCCCCTCTTTGTTTTAATTAGGCATATCTTTATTGTTATTTCATAACGTGTTAATTGTTATTATTAAATAATTCATTTTATTTTAAGGGTAAATTGGTATTTTTGCATGATAAATTGACACCATTATGGTTTCATCTCTGACAAGGTCAACGTAATTTTTGAATCTATAAAGAGAGTTCCTTGTAATTATGACATAGCTCAAATTAAGGAGGTCAATGTAATTACATGATATTAGGGGTGTACGCGGTCGGTTTTGGTCGATTTTTAGTGTATTTTAAAATCGACCAATAGGTTCGGTTTCGGTCGGTTTTGCGGTTTCGGTCGATTTTTCGGTCGATTTTAGCTTGTACATGCATTTTATAAACCGACCAATCGGTTTTTTGGTCGATCGGTTTCGGTCGGTTTTCAGTTTTTCGATTTTTTGGTTCACCCCTACATGATATGTCGTGTCAAAGTTCTATCATATATGATCAAGGACGAATGTAGGAAATTGGAGTTGGTGGAACTTAGTAGGGTGAAGAGGTAGCGAGAGACGATTTTTTTTGGATCTCTTTATACATATATTTTTGGATAGATGAAGTAATTAGAAAACTTAATATTAATTGACACCAAATGCACTATAATTTGTTTCTACAAATTGAGACAAAAAAGTTGAGTGTTTCATACTTGGAAGGAGGGCTTCAATGTAAAATAGAGAGTTTTTTTAATTTACAAAGGGGGCTTAAGTGTAAAAATATAGTTTTTTTTTTTAGAGTATATATGATATTTAAAAAAAAAAACAAGGGGGAGCTTGAGTCCTCCTTGCCTTTCTACACATATATGATTTGGGAGTTGCTAAATACACACATCTAATTTGTATATGTAGCTACATATACAATGAGAGAGAGATGATGCATGAATTCCACGTCGATACATATTTCTTAGGCAACAAATTTACATTTTCACCCTTATATTTCCATTAACAAAGACTGTCATTTTGATTAACCATTCTCCACTATCTCTTTCTCTCTACACGATGAAAAGATATTGAATGGAACGTGTTGACAAAAGTTAAAGAGTAGTAATATTTTAGGGCACAAATAAATTTTACAAACACTTATAAGTATATTCTATTTTTTTTTCTTGGGTGACAATGTGGGATTTAGATATTTTCAATAAATCTACAGTACAACCCAAAAGAGAGATAGAGTGTGTTTATAAATGTTTGTGAAACTTATTTGTTCCCTAACATTATTAAGAGTTAAATAGGTAATGCTAAACAAAAACGTGTTGACACTTTTTTCCTTCTGGATTTAAAGATTAAATATATAGAAGTTTCCATTTCGTCACCATATATCTAAACCTTATTGAGCTAACTAGAAGTTTCCAATTGGTCACCATATATCTACAGTAATGATTGAAATGAACAACTTTACAGAGCTTACCAAATTAAAGTTCAAAAAAAGCGGGCACCATATATAATATATAATATGTATATAAATCTATAAACTAATGGAAAAAATAGGGACTACAAAACTTCATATTATTAGGATAGATGAAATTATCTCACAGTCACACCGAATAATTTTCATGAGTGCTGCAGTCCAGGATCCTTATAGCCATAGTAGAGGGTAAGATCCTTGGTTGCATTAGTGGGAGAAATGCTAGGCACATATTCTAAATCACATTTTAAATTATACCATTATTTTAAATGCATGTATCTTGTGCTGTGTAAGTGGTGCACAGAAAAGTGTGAAAAATTCAAACAGCACAAAGTACATGCATTTAAAACATAAAGTGTGATTTAGGGTGTGGTTTGAAATGTGTACCTAGCACTTCTCGCATTAGCGGTGCGGCAATCTCAATCGCACTTCCTTAAGGTGACACGTGTGTTTTGTACTTTGGAGAAATTATTCATCGTTTGCGTAACACAACAGATTCATTGTATTAAAAGAAAAAATTATTCATGTATGGGTTATTGAATTTTCACGTATGCCAAGTTGATATGTTGTGAGGAAAAAAAAACTGAATGTTCACTTTGTTCTTAATGAGAGTTTTAGTGAAATTTCTCAAGAAATTTTGCATTTGTTTGGGTTGAAAAACTATGTTTTATAATTGATTTATAAAATTTGATTTTTTAAAACGAAATATGCATTGTAATGCAAAAAAAAGAGAGTGAAATTTCACTTGGCATACCTGAATATTAAGTGAAATTTCACTAAACTCGTGTATGAAAATTAAGTAAAATTTCACTTAAATCGACATTTGAGGGACTTTTTAACAAACTAAGTATCAAATTAAACTTTAAACTCTAGAGAGTTGCTTCTAGTGATTTTTGGGATAGTTAGTGAAGTTTCACTTGCCAAACAAGAAAACTAAGTGAAATATCATTGAACGAGTACACGAATGTTAAGTTTAGCTTCAAGTTTTATGGAAGAAGAAATGTACGGGTTCAGTGAATTTTCACTTAATATTTATGTATGTCAAATTTATATGTTTTGAGAAAAAAAAAATTGAAAAAAGACGAATAGAAATAAAGCCATTGCTACCTGATCATTAAGGCTTAGTTTGGCCCCATTTTGGTGCATCTCCTTTTTTAAAGCACAATTTCATGTTAATTCATTTGGTAAATAGTTTATGAGCTTTGCAAAAATAGAACTTAGGGATTTTTTGGGGAGAGTTTTTAAAAGCTCTAGAATTGAGTGAAATTTCACTTAATATTTTCTGTATATCAAGTGAAATTTCACTTATTATTTATGTATGTAAAAACATGAAAATCTTTTTTCTCAAAACATATCAACAATAAATTTAAAAAAAGACGAATTTTAACAAGAATTCCTGCATTTGTTTTGGTTGAAAATTTGTGTTTTATAATTGATTATGAAATTTGCTTATTTTAACAAAATATGCATTGTTTAAAAAAAAAAAAAAAAAAAAAAACAAATCACCATGCCTACATGAATATTTAGTGAAATTTCACTTAACTCGTACATGAACATTAAGGCTTAGTTTGACCCTCATTTTGGTGCTTCTTCTTTTTTAAAGCACAATTTCATGTTAATTCATTTGGTAACTAGTTTATGAGCTTTGTAAAAATTGAACTTAGGACTTTTTTGGGAGAGCTTTTAAAAGCTCTAGAATTGAGTGAAATTTCTCTTAATATTATATGTATATCAAGTGAAATTTCACTTATTATTCATCTATATAAAAACATGAAATTTTTTTTTTCTCAAAACATATCAACAATGGTACTAGTTTTGTAGCTCTCGTCGACATGATTCCAACGGTATAAAATTTGCGAAAAATGGAGTTATAGGTCAAAAGTTATGGATGTTTAAAGTTTACAAATATTTTTCGAAATTAGAAATAATACGGTACACTGCTCGCACGGTGCGAGCAGCCTTTGGAGAAGACGCGCGTGGGGACGCGTGGGTGATGATGGTTGTGATTGGAGATTCTATGGTGCACGCACTTATACCATGCGAGCACTAGCTGTCAAGTTTTTGTCATTTTTGTTAAGTCACTTTCTAATTTGTATTTTAGCTTAATAAATGATGTATTGAGGTCATTTTTGGTAAATGCCCCTTTTTAATTTAAAAAAAGCAATAGATTGACTTTTAAATTCTATACAAAAAGTAGACTGAAGTTAATTATCCCTTTGAAATATTGTCATGACACTCCCTCAGAACAGAGGACATGTGTGTAGTTAAGATTGAGGGGTATGTTATATCACACCGGCATGATGACATAGTATAATAGACTTACTAAATAATTTATCTCCAAAAAGTAGAGGAAAAAAGTTTTAATCATGTCTATCTAAAAATAAGGACTACAAAACTTCGTACTATTAAGACATTATATAATATAATGAGATGAAGTTATATCACAACCACACCGAATAATTGGAGAGCATTTTTGCTCACCCAAAATTTGGTACACCAATGCTCACCCAAGCATCCCATTGGCCAATGCAGTGTGGCCCAGGATTAAACAAATGTTATTTAATATTATTTAATCCTGGGCCCCACTGCATTGGCCAATGGGATGCTTGGATGAGCATTGGTGTACCAAATTTTGGGTGAGCAAAAATATTTTCGAATAATTGTGCCAAAAGTTGCTGCAGCCAACGATCCTTAGACCATCTCCAAAGGAGAAGGCAAAATTTACACATCAAATGACTCATTTGATGCAAGAATTTACATTTGCTATTTGAATCAAACTCATGCACTTCCAAAGGATACACCAAATGTTGATTATTTTAATATATCTTTAGTTTTCCATCTTTTTATATTCAAACTTTTTTTTTTATCACTTTTTATCATCCAATCACACTCTCTCTCTCCCACATTTTTTATTCTCAAAAAATTCATTTGATGCAACAAGCAAATGTATCAAACTTGCTGCATATGACAAGGGCAGCAAAGTTGCTGCTGCTGTTTGATGCTCCCTTTGGAGCCCATTTTGCTGATGTGGAGCAGCAAAGTTGCTGCATTTTTTAGTTTGATGTCATTGTTGGAGATGGTCTTAGCCGCAGAGTACAGCCCCCCACCCCAATAGCAGCAAAAAAAAACAGTAAAACACCTCTTGTACTGAACAACAAAAAACACGTTTACCTTGAAAATCACATGTTCGTGTTAGCCATACTAGTGAATCATGTTATCACGCTATTCGTATAGCAATACTAGTGAATAGTGTGATAACAATCCGTGAATAGCCAACGATCCTCTACTTTTTTTGGAGATAAATTATTTAGTAAGTCTATTATACTATGTCATCATGCCGGTGTGATATAATCTACCCCTCAATCTTAACTACACACATGTCATTTGTTATGAGGGAGTGTCATGACAATATTTCAAAGGGATAATTAACTTCAGTCTGTTTTTTGTATAGAACTTAAAAGTCAATCTATTGCTTTTTTTTTAAATTAAAAAGGGGCATTTACCAATCCGTGAATCCGTGAATAGCGCGATAACAATCCGTGAATAGCGTGAAAACAATCCGTGAATAGCCAACGATCCTCTACTTTTTGGAGATAAATTATTTAGTAAGTCTATCTAGAATTTATTAGCGTGATAACGGATTTACTAGAATTTTCAATATTAGCGCGATAACGCTGTTCACGGATTGTATAATATAGCAATACTAGTGAATCATGTTATCACGCTATTCACGGATTGTTATTGCGCTATTCACGTATTAATATTGCAGGTTCGTACAAAATCGGTTCTCCATGCATATGAATTACACAAGTCTTATAAGGTCGGTGACGCCAAAAAAATCCACACACTTAGGTTTCATTTGATAAAATTAAAAATTAAGTACTGAAAATTTTGAATCCAACAAGTATAATATAGCAATACTAGTGAATCATGTTATCACGCTATTCTCGGATTAATATTGTAGGTTCGAACAAAGTTGGTTCTCCAAATGAATTACATAAGTCTTATAATGTCGGTGACGCCAAAAAAATCTACACACTCAGGGTCCATTTGATAAAATTTAAAATTAAGTGCTGAGTTTTAAGCACTGAAAATTTAAAGTAATTGAATTTGCAATATTAAAAATAGTGTTTCAAGTATTGAAAAAGAGTGCATTCAGTGATTTTTTTGCTGCTTTTTCAATTAAGCGGTGCATTATCAAATGCACTGGAAAGAAATTAGTACTGAAACTTTTTATTTTCAATATTTAATTGGATTATCAAACACACCCTTACAGAGATTTGAACTCAGCACCTCATGTTTCGTATGGAATCACTTCTAAACTAAAAATTTAATAACCCAATTTTGTTTTGTAGCTGGGCTATGGATTGTCATCCATCTGAATAAATCTTAAATGCAGTAAGCATACCACTTGTTCAAATAAATACTCACTATGTTCCATATTAAGACTCTCTTTTAAGAATTTCAACTTTTTAATAAATCATTTTGATTGTTCCAGTGAAAATTTTCAACATTCCATTATTATCTTTCTTCAATTTTAAATTTATAGTGTCACTTTAAAAAAAAAAGTGAGGGCTTTCTATACTAAAAGGTAAACTTGAAAACTGCGAAATTCAAGTACACATCGATCGACTTTAGAACTCTTCAAATGAGAAATAAAAAAAAATTATGGAACTAAAGACTTAGTTTGGAACGGAAGGCAAGAGCGGATGTCCCAATTGACAAAGGGGCTCAAGCCCCCCTTGATTTTAAAAAAATTGCCGATTTACCCTTGAAAAGAAATAATTTTTCTTACACTTATGCCCACCAAAATATTCAAAAAATTTCTTTTTTATTAGTATTTGAGTTTTGAAAATTCTAGAATATATATAAGTAAGTACTATTAAATAGTTATAAAATGATATATCCAATATATTGGTTTCAATTTGTAGTAATAATGTATCATTTTGTTGTATCTTTGGTGTCAACTAGTATTAACTTTTCTAATGGTCCATTTGGTAATTAATAAAAATGTCACATTTGGTAGTAACTTTTTAGGTGCAAATATTTGTTAGTTATAATTTTATATTGGTGAGTAATATGTCCCAAAGTTTCGTAACTTTGGTGCATGTCATACAATCGGAGATAATTTCTTGTATTTTTGTATTAATTTTTATAGTATTAGTTTATATCATCTACATGAAAATTATGTATAAATGGACCACCCAAAAAAAAAAAAAAAAAAAATCATCTTAGGGGCGTTGCCTCCGAAACTCCGTAAACTCGACCACCCTTTGGTGAAATTACTTCTTAGTTTCACCCCTACCAAACCCTCACAAGTCCAGCTTCAAATCTCTGCATCCGTTCCATAACGAGAGGAATATATGAACAAGGTCAAATTTTATGTTGAAGTTATTTGTAAAATTACTTATTCTCAAGTAAGTAATCTCATTTAAATTTCATCTATGTGTTTCTATATGTTCGTTTTTCTTTAATCGGATGTAGTTAAGTATTGTTAGCTGATACGTCCAGAAATATTCTGTAACTGTCCCACCGCCACGTGGTCAGCGGATAGACCGGTTAGTCCGGAATGGGAGCATGGAGCCCACACTTCCGAGGTGTTCGGCTATAACTGTCCGGGATACTCGGCAGCTCGGGAACGGGGCGTAGTGACTCCCCGGTAGGTGTGAAGTAGATGGCGTCTCCCATCGTTTCCCTATACGGCCATGACTCTATCAAGAAAGAATCAATGGTTTCCTAAGCCACTTAGGGAAACTCCCCTAATGTTATGCAAATCTATTGTGATTAGATTAGGCTTCCTAATCTAATGAACTTACCATGTAAGGGTGGACTCTTACATCTATAAAAGAGCCCACCTATCCTCCTTAGAGGGATCCGAAAATTTACTTCTCTGAGCATATACTTACTCGCTAGAGAACAAACCACTTGTACGCATATACCTGGCCAGTGTTACTGGTAGTGTCGCTCATCTCTGTTGGCTTACCAGGCCTACCGGTGATCTGCTAGTGAGAAGCGCTTAGACGCACACGTGGACGTAGGTCACCTCATTAACGGGGCTGAACCACACACAAACTTTTCTTTGCTCTGTCTTTTTGCATAAATCTTGCTTACCAATTTTTGGCATCATCAGTTTGGCGCCGTCTGTGGGAAGCGACATAGTCTTCTCATTAACAAAATCTTTGACTGATCGACATGCCGCCAAAGAAGGGTAAGAAGACCGACAACCCTGCTGACTCAGCCGGTCAAGAAAACCTGCAGATTGAGCCGCGGGCCACCTCCATGACCACCGAACAGGTCACGCCGGCGTTGGAGCAGCTCCTGGAGGGCCAGCGTCGAGCACAACAGCAGATAGACATGCTTATGGCCCAACATGAGAAGCGCCCCGCGTCAGAGAGTCGACCTGAGAAAAGCGCCCCCGTCAGCCAGTCGGATCGGGTGCGAGAACATGCACGATCCGCTCCGGTGTCCTCACCAAACCGGGAACATCCTGTAGGTGGAGAGCGCAGCTAGGCCACTAAGCGCTCTTAAAGGGTGCCTCGGTACATCCCTCGCCGAGCGCACCGAGCGGATGATGCCCGAATCATCATTAATCAACGGCGTGCAGCAAGGGCAGAAAAATTCGGACGAAGCCCGGGAGTCAGACAACGATCCTCCCGTCCTGAGCCGAGGGGACCTTAGGCACAGGCTTACCCGAACCAACAGCCGGGTGCTATCTCCGAGGTCGACGCACTTTGAGGAGGAGGCCTCATCGTCCGACCCCACCTACCGTTCAGACACGGATGGGAGAGCAGGGCGGAATGACGTCAAAGCCCAGGTCGAAGAACTACAGCAACAAATCGAGAGGCTAAACCGCAAGTCCGGTCACGACCTCACGAATACCGAAATAGAGTCGCCCTACACCACCCGAGTGACACAGTTTCCCATACCGCGGAAATTCAAACCCCCGCACCTTAGCTCATACGACGGCACGGGGAGTCCGGTGGACCACATCCGCACCTACAAGGCACAGATGGCACTAGTCACCACAACGGACGAGCTGCTGTGCCTGGCTTTCCCCAGCACCCTAAAGGGATCGGCCGCACAGTGGTTCCATGCCTTGAAGCCCCGGACGGTTGACGACTTCAAAACCCTCGGCAAACTCTTCATCAGCCAGTTTGTCGGGATGCTAGACCGATCACAACCGGACACCCAGCTACTAGCTGTCAAGCAGCAGAAGGGTGAATCTTTAAGGGAGTATGTGGATCATTTCAACCAGCAGAGGCTCCTGATCCGCAACCTCAACGAGACGGCCGCGATCATGGCCTTCTGTTCAGGAGTTCAACACACCAAGGTGGCCACGTCTTTTCACCGCAACCGACCGGCAACTCTGGTGGAACTCTCGGAAAGGGTTGGGAAGTATATAGACACCGAGGAGTTTTTGAAGGCAAAACGCGCCAACCAGGCGGAAGACGAATCCCCAAAAGCCAAGCGCAAGCGCGAGGGATTCGAGAAGGTTCCGAGAAAGAAGCCGAGGCAAGATCAAAGAGATGCTAGAGGCCAGCCTCTGACGGCTTTTACACCCCTTTCCCGACCTATACATGAGGTGATGGCCGCCGCAGAGGCACAGAGGCTGCTTTCGCAGCCAGCTAAACTCAGAGCCCCACCCGGTAAGAGAAATCGGGAGAAGTTTTGCCGTTATCACAGGGATCACGGCCACAAAACGGAGGATTGCTTCAAATTAAAGATAGCAATCGAGAAGTTGATCGAGCAGGGACATCTTGTCGAGTTTGTCACAACGGACAGACGGCCCCGACAGGAAGCCCAAGCTCCCGGTCAGCCCCCTCCACCGCTCGGCCACATTAACGTGATCTCCGGAGGAACATCTGGCGGAGGTGATTCTCAGTCAGCACGGAAGAGGCATGCCCGAGCATCCCGAGCGGATGTATGGCAGGTCCAATCCACCGGCTCCTCACCAACTGACGTTCTGACGTTCTCGTCCGACGATGTACAGGGCCTCTACTGCCCCCATGATGACCCGCTAGTAGTGACGCTTTCTATAGCTAACTATATGGTCCAGAGGGTACTGGTTGACACAGGCAGCTCGTCCGACATAATGTTTACAGCGGTATTCGACCAACTCGGGATCTCCCGGGATCGGCTCCGACCGGTTGTTACTCCCCTGGTCGGATTCAACGGCTCCAGCACTCAACCGCTCGGTACGATCGAGCTCCCAGTTCTCATGGGGACCTACCCGCAACAGGTTTCCATACTGACGAATTTCGTGGTAGTGGAGGCCCCCTCGGCCTACAACGTCATCCTCGGAAGGCCTACCCTCAACAGGGCCCGAGTAGTTGTCTCCACATACAGCTTAACCGTGAAGTTCCCAACTGCCCAGGTACCTGGATGTTTGCGAGGAGACCAGACCATGACTCGAAGTTGTTATGTTAGCTCGTTGCGCCGGGGGGCAATCACCGAAACACTGAACATCCAAGAAATGGACCCCCAGGACCAGAGGGACGTAATAGGACCTATGGAGGAATTGGAGCAAGTTGTGCTGGATCCAGAACACCCAGATCGCACGGTCATCATAGGCGCACTACTGGAGCCTGCCTTGAAGGAAAAGTTGACCCAGTTCCTGAGGTAAAACCAGGACATTTTTGCTTGGAGTCATGAGGACATGCCCGGGATTGATCCCCGAGTGAAGTCCCATCGCCTCAACGTCAGCCCGGACTGCCACCCAGTGAAGCAGAAACGGAGGGGCATGGCCCCCGAGAGACAAATGGCGGTAAGTGAGGAGGTCGAGAAGCTCCTAAAGGCGAACTCTGTCCGGGAGGTCTACTATCCCGATTGGTTGGCTAATGTTGTCCTGGTCAAAAAGAGCAATGAGAAGTGGAGAATGTGCGTAGACTTCACCGACCTCAACAAGGCCTATCCCAAGGACTGTTATCCGCTGCCCATGATAGACCTCCTCGTCGACTCAACAGTGGGCCACTCACTCCTCTCATTCATGGACGCCTACTCAGGGTATAATCAGATCAGCATGTACCCCGGGGACGAAGAGAAGATGGCGTTCATCACCGATCAAGGCACGTACTATTACAGAGTCATGCCCTTCGGCCTTAAGAACGTCGGGGCTACATATCAGCCCCTGGTCAATTTCATATTCAAAGACCTCATCAAAAAGTCCATGGAAGTGTACGTGGACGATCTCCTGGTCAAGAGCCGGGATGAGCCCGACCACCTTGAGCATCTTGTCGGGGCCTTCAGCATTTTGAGAAATTTCAAGATGAGGTTGAACCCAGCCAAATGCACCTTTGGTGTCTCGTCCGACAAGTTCCTCGGTCATCTAGTCAGCAGGCGGGGAATCGAAGCAAACCCCGATAAAATCCAAGCTATCATCAACATGCGGTCACCTAAATCAACAAAAGAAGTTCAAAGCCTAGCCGGACGAGTGGCCGCACTTAATAGATTCGTGTCCCGAGCTACCGATCGGTGCCTGCCGTTCTTCAAAATTCTCCGCAAAGCTTTTCAGTGGTCCGAAGAGTGTGAGGAGGCATTCCAGGAACTCAAGAAATACCTGGCCTCACCTCCTCTACTGTCGACACCGGCATCCGGAGAGGAACTTTTCCTGTACCTAGCGGTGTCACCGTCGGCGGTTAGCTCGGCACTCATCCGGGAAGAGCACGGGATACAGTTCCCAGTGTACTACACCAGCCGGGCGTTGCAAGGTGCGGAAAGCCGATTTTCCCGTATCGAGAAGTTGGCCTTCACCCTCATCACCTCAGCCCGAAGGCTCCGCCCGTACTTCCAGGCCCATGCCATCGTAGTGTTGACCGATCAGCCCCTCCGCAAAATTCTCTCTTGGCCGGACACATCCGGGAGGCTCGTCAAGTGGGCATTAGAATTGGAAGAGTTCGAAGTAACTTACCGACCTCGGACGACCATCAAGGGACAAGCCGTCGCCGATTTCCTGGTCGAGTTTACATACCCAGAAGACCCGGTCGAAGAACCCGAGCCTTTGGCCTTACCACCCGGATTGCATTCCGGCATCCCAACCTGGGTGCTACATGTCGATGTCTCTTCCAACCAGCAAGGTAGTGGGGCCGGGGTCATCCTGACTACCCCCGATGGCATCCAGCTTGAATATGCTCTGAGATTTGGGTTTCGTGCCTCCAACAATGAGGCCGAGTACGAAGCCCTCTTGGTCGGGTTGCAGTTGGCCATCTCAATGAGTGCCCAACAAGTCCAGAGCTACAGCGACTCCCAGCTCGTAGTTAATCAGGTAAACCAAGAATACAAAGCACGGGAGGACAGCATGATAGCCTACTTGGCCCTCGTCCGGACGATTTCCAATTAACTCCTAGGATTTTCCATCACTCGGATACCTAGAGAAGAAAACACCCGAGCTGACCGGCTGGCCCGCTTCGCCTCGTCATCTGAGTCAGACTTGCTTGGGATAAGGATACAATTCCTACCCGAGCCAAGTGTGATCAATTCAGAGGGCATGAAGGTTGACCCGGTCACTCCGGGACCTAGTTGGATGGATCCAATCGTGACATTTTTGACAACATGAAGGCTGCCAGACGACAAAGAGGAGGCAAGGCGGGTCAAGTACCGGGCGGCACGATATCATATCCTTGACGGTGTCCTCTACAAGAGGGGTTTCACTATCCCGTACCTCCGCTGCGTTCACCCTACGCAAGTCCAAGCGATACTGTTCGAAATTCATGAAGGTGTGTGCAGGAACCACGTAGGAGGTCGGGCACTCTCCAGAAAGGCCCTCTTACAAGGCTACTATTGGCCAACCATGGCCCGGGATTCACAGGAGTATGTCCGAAGGTGTGACAAGTGCCAGCGATACTCTCCCATGTTCAACAGACCGGGAGAGCTCCAAACGCCGGTCCACAGTCCCTGGCCATTCGCCCAATGGGGAATTGACATCGTCGGTCCCTTACCGACAGGCAAAGGGCAGGTTAAGTTTGCCGTGATAGCTGTTGATTACTTTACCAAATGGGCGGAGGCCGAGCCCCTAGCAACGATAACCGAGCGGAGAATGGAACACTTTGTGGAGAGAAATATCCTCAGCAGGTTTGGTACCCCACGAGTCCTGATCAGCGACAATGGAAGACAATTTGATACACCCATCTTTAGACAGTTCTGCTCGGGCTATGGGATACTAAATCACTACTCTTCTCCCGAGCATCCACAAGCTAATGGTCAGGCCGAGGTGACCAACTGCACAATCTTGCAGTCGATTAAGATAAGGCTTGAGAATGCCAAAGGCCTGTGGGCTGAAGAACTACCAGCCCTCCTGTGGGCCTACCGCACCACACCCCGGGCAGCTACGGGCGAAACCCCATTTTTCTTAACTTATGGTTTTGAGGCGGTAGTCCCCACAGAGCTCGGGCTGCCCTCATACCGGGTGGCTATCTTTAATGACCAAGACAATGGAGAAGCCCTCAGGACGGAACTAGACCTGGTCGAAGAAAGAAGAGACCAGGCCTATCTCAGGGTGGCAGCTTACAAGCAAAGGGTCTCGAGGTATTATAATAGCAAGGTGAAGCATCGTAGCTTTCAAGTCGGGGACCTTGTCCTTAAGGCAATGAACCAGTCTACCCGAGTCCCAAGCCATGGAAAGTTGGGAGCAAACTGGGAAGGACCGTATATAGTGACTCGGGTCAACCGACCGGGAACCTACTGGCTACAGAACATGGACGGGCACGATCTCAGTCATCCCTGGAACATGCAACACCTCCGCAAGTATTATCAGTAGCATCTGGCTACGGGAATCTAGTACTATAGGACAAGTTCTGTTCATGTAGCCCTGGTTGGGCAACTATTACAGATTGTTATTTTTCAAATAAAATTGATAAAGCTTGCTTCGAAAATTCAGGCCGGCCAATACACCGTGCAAAGCATGAAAGACCTCGGGCCAAACCCCAAGGCACCAAAAGGCCTCGGGCCCCGAGCCTAGGCACAACAAAGACCTCGGGCCTAACCCAGAGGCAGGAAAGACCTCGGGCAATACCCCGAGGCAGTAAGGACCTCGGGCTCCGAACCCAGTCATTAAAGGACCCTGCAACCACCCATGTTCCAGGTCGGTTTCCTATGGTCGCCCCTCTGCATGCCCCCGCCTTCGCAAGAAAGTCGGGGACAAAAGGGTACTAGACCTACAAACAGGAAATTAATTAAGTTTCGCCTAGGTCCAGCCGACGACGGGGCCAAGCCCCTAGGTGGCCGATGATGGCAAGCTTCAAAAGCTCCTGCAACCACCCATGTTCCAGGTCGGTTTCCTATGGTCGCCCCTCTGCATGCCCCCGCCTTCGCAAGAAAGTCGGGGACAAAAGGGTACTAGACCTACAAACAGGAAATTAATTAAGTTTCGCCTAGGTCCAGCCGACGACGGGGCCAAGCCCCTAGGTGGCCGACGATGGCAAGCTTCAAAAGCTCCTGCAACCACCCATGTTCCAGGTCGGTTTCCTATGGTTGCCCCTCTGCATGCCCCCGCCTTCGCAAGAAAGTCGGGGACAAAAGGGTACTAGACCTACAAACAAGAAATTAATTAAGTTTCGCCTAGATCCAGCCGACGACGGGGCCAATCCCCTAGGTGGCCGACGATGGCAAGCTTCAAAAGCTCCTGCAACTACCCATGTTCCAGGTCGGTTCCCTACGGCTACTTACTCCCGTACTCCCATACTCCCGCCTTAGCAAAATGCTTGGGGGGCAGGGGTCAAAGGGAATTGAGGCTAAAACTGGGAATTGCATCGTTCGACTAGGTGTTCTGTGGGTTACGGTCCTAAAGCATTTGCTAAGGCAGATGTTAGGTCGGCCAAAAACCGAACGGATACTAGCAAAAAGGCATAGTACAAAAACATTACAAAGTTGATGGAAAGCTGACCTCAGGGGTCTTTTCATTAATCAAATAAAGTGTACAAAGCCTGGGGGGCAGTTGTAGTGGCCTCCCAAAAAAAAAAAAAAAAAAAAAACAAAACAAAAACTACAAGCAATGAAATAAAAAAACAAGGAGGAATCGGGGAGTCAGTCTTCCACATTGACCACATCCTCGGTCTCCCCGGTCTACTCCCTTGGCACGGCAAGTCCTTCGTCCCCCAAGTCCCCGCCCGGGGCGAGTTCTGTGGCCTCAGCAATGGCCTTAGGGTCTTCACCAACCGCAGGAGCATCACCAGCTATAGGATCTTCACCGACATCCCAGTAATTCGAGTCAATCCCCTCGTAGGCCGAAAGGACCCATTCGGGGTGATCCCGGGCTACCCGCCGCTTCAGATCGTCATAACCTTGGAAGAAGCCGTCGTCAAACGCGCCCTCCAAGGCCCCTGCAGTTGGTGTCTCGGCCGCCGCCTTCGCCCGGGCTTCAGCTGCCGCAATGAGGGCCCGGGAAACCTCCAGTTCGGCCAAAGCCGCTGCCAGGTCTGCCTGAGCCGCACCCAAACTCAAGGCCAATGACTTCGTCTTGCTCGTCTCGACGGCCAAGGCAGCTTTGGCTACTTGCAATTCTTTCCGCTTCTTCGAAAGGGCGGCGTCAGCGGCGGCGGCCTTCCCGGCCAGGGAAAACAGGAGGGACTCGGATCCCGCGGCCATACATCCAACCTGCGGCGAGAAGATGAAGGTCAGTTAGGCAAGTAAAAATGGAGCAGGTCAATATTTGAAGGGAGAAAGAACACTTACCAGATGGGAAAGGCTATACAACCATCCTTGGAAGTCCTGGGGAGACAGCCCGGAGCATACTTCAACCTGGCTCGGGATTAGGACAAACTTTAGCCTATCCCGAACCTCACCAGGCCCACCGATGGGCAGACCGGATGGAATACCAGCCCGGGGTGCGGACTCCTCAACAACCAACGTTTGGGGAGCCGATGTCCCCGCAGGGTCCGGGCGGTTGACCGTTCCGTGGCGGATGCGTCGGAGCGGGCGCTCACCGCCAAGGGCCTCGGTAGCTGGCCTCTTCCCCTGGGCGATCGCCACCCGAGTAGCAGTAGTGGCGGCGGCAGCAGCCTGTCTCTCCCTCAGCTGCTCCAAATTACGTTTGGGGGCCATTTCTGCGAAAGAGCAAGATAACACGGTCAGAAATGTGAAAAACAATACGGACAAGTGCAAGGCGGACCAGTAAGGCAACCTGGGAACTCACCAGGAATGAGGGGTGAAAAGCTGGGGGCTGGAACGGGTTCCTCAGGGGAATAGGTCTCGACAAAGTCCCCTGTTCGGGATAATATGTTCCAAACACTAGTGGGCAACTCTGCTAGGTTCCAGATCCTGGCCTGGCACAGTTCGGAGATTTCGGGAGGTTCTGTCGAGCCAGCTGTGCACAGAGAAATGAAGTCAGTTAGCAAGCCATTGCGTTCCTAAAAACCGAAAGAACGGACGAACACGGAAGGGTGGTCTTACCCCTCAACTCCCCAGCCCAGGATGTCCTCAGCTGGGTCCCTGGGGCCAGGTCACAAAGGCGAAGGGTGGACACTTAGAAGAACTTGCCCTTCCACCCCTTGTTGTTGCTGGGGCATCTGTCGATAATCTTCCTGCCCGGACGGGCAGAAAATGAGAAAAACCCCACTTCCCGATGCAAAGGGAATGGTCGGTGGGCCCAAAGAAACTCGTGGAGGGTAAGCTCGTACCCGAACACCTGAGGCCACAGCGATATACACCCCATCAAGAATCTCCATCCGTTGGGGGCCAATTGCCCGGGAGCGATATCGAGATAGATCAGGACATCCCGGGCAACGCGGTGGAGGGGTAGTCGGAGGCCAGCCATCATGGCATCCTCAAACAGGGTGACGAACCCAGGCTGATAGAGGTGCGCGCCGCCGGGGTTTATAGCTAGGGCGCAACCGTCAGGAAGAGAGTACCTCTCTCTGATCCGGAGAAGGTCTTGGGAACGCAGCGTAGAAAGGGTGGACTCACAGGCAAACACTACACGATCAGACACCCTGGGCAACTCGTCGCCCGAACCCTTCGAGACGGAGGCAACAGGGGCCTCCTGAGTAGACTCACTGTCGGACAGACAAACGGGAATCCTGGCCCCACTTTGATGGTCGGTCAGGGACTCAGGAAGCCGGTCCCGGGGGATCCTGACTGATACTGTTCACTCTCTGATCTCGACGCAGAGTTGAAGCCGGAGTGTTCCATCTCTGGCACTCCGACGGAAAGGAACGGACACAAACTACGACCTGCGTATGGATCGGGAACCCCAAGCCTGATATACAGGGGGGCAGAGTCACTAACCTGAATGGTAACGAGTAGACACTCCTCAGCACCAGGTAACACTCTCCCAAAACAGCGCAAGGAACACCTGCTCGGTTCAGATGAGTTAAAGTTCCACCCGACTCAAAGAACGCAAAAAATCTAAGGAGAAAGAAATCCCACTCCCGCTCGAACCTCACAAGATTCGTTCTCTCCAGCCTCACTCCAAAATGAAAAAGGACGGGGGAAAGAGAAAAGAAAGCAGAAAGTAGAAGATAAGGGATGCAAGAAATGAGGCAACTACTCCTTATATAAAGACCCTGAACGGCCAAGATCAGAGCGGATCCAGCGGTCCAGGAGATTTCTCGCCCAAACTGTCGCTTCGATCACGTGAAGAGTCGCCTCAAAAGGCGCGCGCATTAATTGCGTGACGCGACAGTCCAGTCAGCCCGCAATTGGTTCGGTTACGATTGCATCACCATTGTTAGGTTCTAACTTGGCTAACGATTGGTTGGTACAGAGCGGCGGTGATCCGGGCCCGAGTTGCCGCAACCCGGGCACATTCATACACCGGTCGGGCATTAGCTACCCAGCATAGCACAGAATTAATAAACAGTTGAAGGAGCATAGTGAAAGAGAAACGTGGCCTCAAGGACCTTTTTATTGCTATAAAGGGTGATCTGTACAGAGATCGGGGGCATTTATAATAGCCTCCCCGAAAAAAAAAAAAAAAAATATATATATATATATATATACATCAAGGCCTTCAAGTCCCTCTGTCCTTCAAAGCCTTGACCTCCTCCTCCAGGACCGCCAACCTCGCCACCAGGTCCTTCACAGTAAGCTCGATGGTGTGGGTATCCACTTCCTGCATAACCGAGCCTGTTTACAGACTGGCGGTTTGTTTCTCCACCTCCTGAAGACGGCCCTCCAGGTTAGCAAGGGAGAGGCCGGTCCAAGAGCTAGGCATGTGAAGGCCGGCCGGGGGATCCGTCCAACTTTTCTTTGGTGGAGGTGGAGACCCTCACCAACTTCTTTCTCTTTTCCCTTCCTGGACGGACCTGGTGGCGGGCTCGCATCCCCGGACGAGGTGGAGTCGCTGCTGGTGGGCAGAAAAATTGGCCCCTCGGGTGATCCGGCCCTAAATGCGGCGCGCGGGCCGGTGGCCATGGATCGAGTATAGCGGCGCGACCCAGAAGCCGCAGCGTCGTGGGTCGCGGAGGAAGGACCGGCGCCAGCATCACCCGCATGCCCGCCGACCAAATCAGAGAACGACAGGCCGGCCTCGATGGCTCGGTCAATCGCCTCCGTCTCATCAGCAGTAGGGGCCGCGCCGCGGGAGGCAGAAAAAGATTGTTTGCAGAGGTCGGGATCAAAAACTGCAGGAGGGCAGAGAATGGCGTCCTCCAGCCAGTTGCCAGATACCACGACCCAAGGGTATCGCCGCCAATTTTTGTTCGGGAAGTCCAGACATTGGACAAGGTCTCTCCCCTCGGCCCTGGGGCGCAAGTAAGGACCCCCATGGTCGATGCCCAGGATATAACACCTAGCGACGTCGACGGAATGGAGGAACAACCCGAGTCGCTCGTTCAGCACTGATACGTCCCAGAGGAGGCGGGTGACGTTTGGACGGCACTTGCAGAGCGGGATGCGCAACCCCTCAAGCAGGTCACAAAAGGAGATCGGAAGGGGAAAGTGTAGTCCCACAATAAGCAGCAGATAGCTGCTGATGAGGACGAAAGGGAAGGCTACTTCCTCCCCCTCAACATGCGGACAGACTTCGACGTCGTCCGGAATGTGACAATCCTCTCGGAAGGCTCTGAGCCCTTCATCAGATGACATATTAATATGTGAGGCCATTTTAGGGAAGTTTTGGGAAATGGAAATAGCAGAGAAGAAGGAGCTCGGCATGTTTTGCTCGGACGTTTTAGCTGATGATTTGCAGTGAGAACCAGATTGAACAGGTGCTCCTTATATAAGCATCGCGAACGGTTAGGATCAAACTTGATCGGATGGCTCACATACTCTCCCGCTGAAACTGTCGTTTCGGGCACGTGGGGCGTCGTCTCAAAAAGCGTGAGCATTGAATGCGTGACGTGATGGTTTGGTTGCCACCTGGGCGATTCGGTTACTTTCAAACTGGCAGCTTTGGATCCGAACCAGACCTGTAACCAGTGGGCACGTAGCGCCGGGGGGCTCAGTCCTGCAGGGTCACCGCTCGGTCGATATACCGACGAATCATTACAAACCGGCCCAGTTCCGACGGGGGTCCCAGTCGTTTCCCGGTCGGTATCTGGAAGACATTCTTAATTTTCAAATTTCATCTGGCAAGGCGTCATCTCAACTTTGAAAATGGGGGGGCAGCTGATACGTCCAGAAATATTCTGTAACTGTCCCACCGCCACGTGGTCAGCGGATAGACCGGTTAGTCCGAAATGGGAGCATGGAGCCCACACTTCTAAGGTGTTCGGCTAAACCGTCCGGGATACTCGGCAGCTCGGGAACGGGGCGTAGTGACTCGCCAGTAGGAGTGAAGTAGATGGCGTCTCCCATCGTTTCCCTATACGGCCATGACTCTATCAAGAAAGAATCAATGGTTTCCTAAGCCACTTAGGGAAACTCCCCTAATGTTATGCAAATCTATTGTGATTAGATTAGGCTTCCTAATCTAATGAACTTACCATGTAAGGGTGGACTCTTACATCTATAAAAGAGCCCACCTATCCTCCTTAGAGGGATCCGAAAATTTACTTCTCTGAGCATATACTTACTCGCTAGAGAACAAACCACTCGTACGCATATACCCGGCCGGTGTTACTAGTAGTGTCGCTCATCTCTGTTGGCTCACCAGGCCTACCGGTGATCTGCTAGTGAGAAGCGCTTAGACGCACACGTGGACGTAGGTCACATCATTAACGGGGCCGAACCACACACAAACTTTTCTTTGCTCTGTCTTTTTGCATAAATCTTGCTTACCAATTTTTGGCATCATCATTAGCTAGCTAGCTTTATCAAATGATTTCTTAGTTTAGAAATATATTGTTCAGTCCTTTATTATGCAGGTTTTGTATATTGAGTGCATCAAAATTAGGTAGTTATGAAATCAATCCTTTAATTAGTGTACAATTTAGGAATTAGTCCCTTTTCCTAATTTTCATTTTTTTTATTACCGTTATACGCTTTATCTGTTTTAAATAGAAATTAATTTGAATGTGTTATTTTTAGTCATTATGTATTATAATAGAAGTGGAGGAGTTATGAAATCATGACTTCTTAAAATTATGGTAGTTAATTTTGTGTGGTTTAAATGTGATTTTAAACTGCAAGTCATTAAAATGTAATTTAACCTTTTTGTTACACAATTTTCTTCAGGTATTAGAACCTGTCCTCCAAATCACACATGTTTGAATCCGACCTGTTCTAGTGTTGTCACTATTCGCTAAGAAAACTCCTGTTAGTGAACATAGAAAACGCATTTAGCTAAAATGAAATGCCACGTGTTCGTCATTGTGGGCATGCATTTCTAGCGTGCTTGTGTTTAATGCTAGATGCACTCTCAAATGCACAACCAAATGCACAACTCTGCTTAAAAATATTGGACTTCGTGCTGAAAAGCTTGTACACCCCCTTTTTCCATCTCTTTTGAAATGCCACGTGTTCTGCTTGTGATTTTTGCATCTCTTTTAAGATAAGCACTTCAATGCTCTGTGGTAAGTGTTGTTCAAACTGTTACTCACACAGTTTGAACAGTAAAATTACTTGTGTAAAAGCAATTTTTTTTAAACTGTCTAATTTTTATTGTTCAAACTGTGTGTGTAACAGTTTGAACAGCACTCAGTGCACAATACTGAAGTGTTTTCCCTCTTTTAAAATATTTGTCAGAGTTTGTGGTATCATATTAAACTATTTAAAAATTAGAATTGAAATTCAAATTTAAAAAGAATAACATTACTCGTTAAAATGTCACATGTCAGTCAAGAGGTGTTTGAGAAACATAATTCAAGAAGTATAACATTACTCTTTAAAACATTTACTAATTATTTAGGCCATTTCACTAGCTAGCACATTATACATGTATATATATACATATATGTATGGTGACTTCAACAATTGATTATATCTAAGTACTAGATTTGTCTTTAAAACATTTACTAATTATTTAGGCCATTTCACTAGCTAGCACATTATACATGTATGTATGGTGACTTCAACAATTGATTATATCTAAGTACTAGATTTGTAATTCGTGTAATGTACATGAGAGTTGCTATAATTCTAACGTTTGATACACACAATTCTACAAATTAAAATAACTTTAAACTACTTCCAAAATATAACTTTGTGAAATTTAAAATAGAACCATTAGCATTATAAAAGTCTAGCTACTTTAAAAAATTAAAAAAAGGAGAGAGAACCGTGAGAGATAGAGGTAGAACTAGAGTATATATATATATAAAGTCAGGCTCTAGAGATGGCTCACTCTCTTTATTAAAGAGAGGGCTTCTGTTTTGACCGTCAGATCCAGTTTTTAAACATGATCCGACAGTCAAAACAAAGGCCCCTTCTTTAATAAAGAGACGGCGCCCTCTCTGGAGAATTTTCGCCTCTTTATAATATATATATATACACACAGTCAGGCTCTAAAGTGCACTGAGTATGTGCAATGGGATTTTAAACTTAAAAAAACTGCGGGTTAGCAGGGCAACAAGACAGGGCGCTGGTCAGCGGGACAGTTCGTGATCTTTTTAGACTTAAAATTTCAGTGTATATATCCAGTGTGTTTTAGGGTCTGACTGTATATATATATATATATATCTATATTATAAATTATGACTTTGTCCTACTAGGACAAGTGACTAGGATATGAAAATATGACTAGGACTATGAATTGTGTGACTGGGTAGCTGACTGGGACTGGTATAAATGTAAGTGTACCATTTTTTTTCTCTCAAACCATCTCTACCCACACCACCGCAACCCCCCTCCCCCCCTCCCTTTCTCTTTCTGTCCCTCTCTGGTTCACCACCAAACCACCTCCGCCCATATCTTCCTCTTCTTCTCCCTCTCTCGCCTCTCCTCTCCTCCCGGCTCATCCACCCTCACCCTCCTCCTCTTCCTCCACCCCATTTCTTCCTCTCTCTCCTCATCCACCCTCACCCTCATCCGCCACCGATTTCTTCCTCTCGGCTCATCCACCCTTCCAATCTCCTCTCTGAAGAAGAAGATGATCGGAAAAAGAAAAAAGCAGATCGAAAAAAGACTTCCTCTCGCCCCCACTCTTTGATTGTTCGAAAAATAATACTCAGGTTCGACTTCTTTTTTTCTTTTTCTTTCCCCTTTTTCTAAACCACATCTGATTTTTGTGTGTGTGTGTGTGTGTGTGTGTGTGTGTGTGTGTGTCAATTAACAATTCCAGTGCTAGAAGCCTCTGCATGCTTAATAAATTTTTGTTCAACATTAGCGAAATCTTTTCCCTTAGCCAAAGTCTTCACTTTCTTGGATTTGCAAAAGTGTCCATGCCTGGTTTTCTCTTTCCAATAGAAAATGATTTTAGGGTAAGCATAAATCTGAGAAGATCTCTGATTGTAATCAAATGGGTTTCACTCAAAATGAAATCAATTTTGGGCATATGGGTGGTGAGGTATATCAATTTTGGACACATGGTTGCAGAGTGATTTCTTAATTTCTTTCCCCTTTCAAGGAAAAAAAGCATCTGTTTAGAATTTTTTGAAAGCATTTGTTCTGAAATTATTTTCCTAGGAAGTTTTAAAAAAACAATGCATTTTTTTTTAAACCTAGAGTAATTTCTAGACCATTTTGATGTAGAACTTTACATTGATTTTTAATATCAAATTTTAATTTCTATTCTTTTTCTTTGATTCATTGTATACATATATATAGTTTAGGCCTTTTCCCGAGAATCCATGGCTTTTTTCTTTGATTATTTTTTTTCTTTCTAGGAAATTTTCGAAAGTAAAATTTGAAATTATGATTTGAATTGATTTATTTTAATTTCATATTTGTGAAATTTGAAATTGATTAATTCTATCTCATATTTTAGTTTCTAAGGTTTTACCCCAAATATTAGTTTCTAATCTCATATTCAAAATTGATTTCATTTCCTAAAATTGGGTCCTAAATGAACGAGTTCAGTTGGGTGAGGTTGGAACTCTCACGAATGTAGTGTAATTTGATTTCTGAATGGCTTTCCTAAGATTGTGCTCTCCCAATAGATTTCCCGAGATTGTGCTTTTCCATAATCTCTCCCATTATACTCAAATATACAGCCCATTATTTGCTTTCCCCATTAAGGAAATTGCGTGTTTATTATTTCCGTAATAATTGTTTCCTAAATGCTGGAAAACTACTTAAATTCCGAAAGTGGTGAAATTATAAGTTTTATTTCCTAATTTAACGTTTCCTAAATATTCTTTGAACCTTTCTGTTTGATTGTTTCCATGGTTGTCTTAAAACTGGTAACTAAAAGAAGAAAAAAAACAAGAATATTCAAAGACAAATTTTAAGAAGGAGTAATACTTACCAAACAACTCCTCATTTATGTGGCAAATGTATCTCAGTATCATAGAAGAGGTTTTACATAAACACAAAACACGAAGTTGCTTAATTAGCTTCGAAACTATTTATTGGTTTTTTTTTTTTTTTTCAGCTTCTTTCCTTTTGTTAAATGAGTAATGTCATGGTTTCATATTTGAATCTCAATTATGGTTCTCGAATGCTTTGACAGTTGTATGTACATATTTCCCCCCTAATGATTCTTTGCTTCTTTAACTAACACTCATTGATGCATATTAACATTTGAAATATATGTTACATTTCTTTATCTTCTTTCACTAACTTTCATTGTTACTGTTAATTTTTATATTATTCATGTGGATGTTCATTTTAGTTTATGTTAGCATGAAGGATCATGGACAGAAATTGCAAGTAGAATATTATGTTATGAGTCTGAAAGCATTGGCGCTTTTTTCTTAAGGTATTCAATCACTTTCCTTTTCTACTTCAAATGGGTTTTTTTTTTCCTATTTACCTGATTCTTTTTATGGGTTATAAGCCTTTTGTGAGAGTACATGTCTCCTTGGATCATTATTTAGCCTCCAGTTAATTTTGGTATTGGACATTAGCATGTTTGGATCTTTATGGCATTAGTTCAACATTTACGAAAATCAAAGTTGGAACATCATGGCAAATGAACATATGAATTTATGATTCAAATAAATTAGTGAATTTCATTTGTGTTCTTCCAGGTTTCACAATTCGAAGAGATGTAAAAACAGAGAAGCCAAAATTTAAAGGTAAAATAGACCTGGAGAAATTATTTGAATTTATTTTAAACAGTTTAATATGTTTTCAAAAACTTTGGTCCTTTGGAAAGTCATCAAAATGATCAAACAAAAAATATTTTTGGCAACTCTAGAATTTAGTCTTAGTTTTGTTCATTTGACTTCATTCATTGGAGTATTCTTTTCATACTATGTTTCATGCATATTATTACTGTAAATATGGGTTTTAAACCATTTAATCCATTTTTAAAAACCCTTATTTTATTTGTTGGTTTTGTCTATGCCATACATTATGATTTGTTTATACACATATACGTGTGTGTACAACGGTTCCATCCAAGATAATCTTCTTCTTTTTAACGATCATCCAATATAATCTAAAACAACAAGAATAGTGGTCTTTATAGTTTTACAAACTTTAAAATTTTTATGTATGTTTGCTGCAAGTTGTAAATGCAGTATTAAGAACTTTCCTTTAATTAGTCCTCTTACTTCTACTGTTTGCCTTCAAGTTACGAGACCCACAAAAAACAAGGAAGAGCCGACAAAAAAAAATAATTCACAAGCAACAACACAAGGTTTAATGAGGTTCGTTGAACCCAATTTTTTTTCCTTTAAAGAAACTATTTCGCATTAGTATGTTTATTTTGCAGCCACCAATCAGATCTCTTTTAAAGGCTTGGACTTGCAAAAGTATTCCATCTTTTTCGTTTTGTTTTTGGATAAAACTTAGATTTGAAAAGTCTGCTAAGGTATTCCATGATAAAATTTTGATTAAAATGTCATATTAATATTGATTATGTTGTTATTGTTGTTATTTGTTGTTTGATTTGGCTTGGATGGCAGGGTTTGCAAGGTTTGTGAACAAAAAGCTTTGAAATACAAGTAGTTCCCAAGGTGATTGAAGTATTGAACCAATATATTTTACATTTTTCTTTTCTTTCAATAATGTTTTATTGTGTTCCTTCCCCCTTTTTCATCCATAGAAGTGGCTTAAATCTCTTTTTTTCTTTTTTGTTTTCTTTCTACCATTACCACCCTATGTTCAAGATAGTTAAGCAAGAAGACCAAACCAGTGACCTGGAATAATCATTGCATTGTGTGGCCAAATTCCATGTCTATTTTGACATTCATAGTGAAAGTTCACCTTTTTTTTCTTCTTCTTTTTTTTTTCAGTGCCACTTCTTGATGCCTCACAGTCGTTATTAAATCAATTGACTCATCCTTGCCGCTTCTTGAATTGGTAGAATTAGTGATCATGTTTGGTTGGTAAGAATTTTGTTCACTTACATGCTTGGTATTCTTAAATTTAGAAAAAATGCATAGTACCACCCCCCTGTTGCTTAAACTAATCACCTCATTGACTTGACATTCCACGACAATGTTCTTCCTTTATTTTTAGCTTGCTGTTTTTTAAAATTCTTTTTCCACTTTTGGAAGTGAGAGAAATTGGAAGAACATTTGCTTCCATGAAGGATTATTAGCTGGATGGAAACAAAGAATGGTGGCTTTAGGAACAAAGAATGTTGCAACAGGTTGGTATAAAGCTTTATAAGTTGTCCTTTCTAGAAATTATATAGGAGTTAGCACTGTTTGGATTAAGTATTGCAACCCCAAACACCTTGCATTATAGAGTAGGTGGGAATCGTTGTAAGACATTTCTCTTTCTCCACAGGTGGTGTCGTGGTGGTAGAGATGACAAATGGTGGTAAATCATCTTTTTTCCACAAAGGATCGTGATGTCTCTTTATGGGATCGCAGGTGAAAGAAGATATTGAAGCAATTGTATTGATGAACTTGGGTATGGACATGAAGATATGTGTAGTTTTTTTTATTCCTAAGTTAATTTCATGTATAAGAATGTATTGGAGACACTAGGAATTTGTACTTCAGGTAAAGTTGTTGCCTATCAAGTATTTTCATTCCAGCGGAGATTTATTATACGCACATGGTTGTGTGTGTGTGTGTGTGTGGTTTTTTTTTTTTTTTTGTGATGGTGCTGTTACTACTCCCACAACCCATCCCCATTCTTTCTTCTTCTTCTTCTTTTTTGTGTGGAATAAAATGTCTAATTATTTGGATGTAGTAATTCCTAATTAAGTCCCCTAATTCTCACTTATTGTCTTTTTTTCCCCTCTTTATAAATATTATCCATCTTAGCTATCTCTAAGACGCCAATGATAATGAAAGTTCTTTGGATTTTTTAATTTTATTGGCAAATATGTCAAATGGTGGTGGTTTGGAAGAAATTATTCTTTATGGAAATTGACTTTATTGATTTGTGTTCAATCTATTTCGCCATTGAGTTCTCTTTAATTTTACCTTTGATTTTTTCATATTCTTCAGGGTGACCCAGAAACTCAAAATACAGTAGTGTATGATAATGGTGTTAGTGTGTTACCAACTTTCCTATAAAGTTTAACACTTCTTTTGGAGCAATTTTGTTGTATGTGTATGTATATATTTCAAAGAGTGACGTCCTAAGTTCCTTTTTAATGCTTTTAAGTCTTTTCTTTCCACAGTTTCACTTTTCTCTACCTACATATAGTTGATGTAAATTATTATTTAGATTATTATGCCATGGCAACCTAATAAGGTCTAATGTTGAAATAACAAATTAGACTTTTTCAAATATTTGTACACTTATGTAGTTTTAGACTGCTTATTTTAGACTTAAAATCTCCCTTCTTCTTTTTTTTTTTTTTTTTTCCGGGTAGTGCCCTCGGGCACGGGCAATACCTAGTATATTTATATGATAGATTAGATGTGAAATTGCATGGCATCGTTTTATAAGAAAATGACGTACGGATCAAACAAAGCTTTTGTAACCTCAGAGGACTTGTTTGAAACTCCCATGTGAAGCGCTGCCTAAATCATTAGTAGACGAAAGTTACGGCTATTTCTGCTAACAAAGATTCTTTAAAGAATGTCATTTCTCTTTATTAAAGAGAGAATCTCTGTTTTAGCTGTTAAATTGTATTTAAAAATTGCAAAATAACAAAATTATCATTAATGAAAACACGATCTAACGGCCAAAACAGAGGCTCTCTCTTTAATAAAGAGAGGACGCCCTCTTTAGAGCCTGACTGTTCCTACTAATGTTTCCATTATAAACAGTAAACACCGACCAATCACTTCAAAGACACTTATACATAAGATTTTTCCTATCCTATCCCACTGGGCTATTATTTTTGTGTGTACACGCTTTTTAACACAAAGTCCAATTTTATACTGTACGTTTATGCAATTCATTGTGTACCTATCATTATTTTAAATAAAGTATGAACCATGCATGAAGTTTCTAATTAGCTCCACTCCTTCATCAAAAAAAAAAAAAAAAATACCTTCACTCTGACCCTTCATTTAGCTCATAACTTCATGCATGATTGCCCAATAGGGCCAATACCATATAACTACCCACATTAACTTCATGCATGATTGCCCAATAGGGCCAATACCATATAACTACCCACATTTTGTTGTGATGCATCACAAAAAAAAAACATCATGGACCATGCATACCATTTATTCTCAAAGCAGAATCTAAAACTTTTGATTGCGAATCTTGCGATATATCTACCGACCTTTCATACATCATCATCATCATAATTCATAATTATCAATCAAATGGACATCAGCGGAGCTAGCATAGGATCACGGTCAGGCCCTTCTCAGATTTTGAGAATTAAAATTTTATTCTATAATTTTTTAGTATTTTATATTTAGGCTCCCTTCAACTTATTTAGGCCCCCCTCAACTTATGGTTCGGCCCCCCAAAGGGGTCAAAGGGCCAATTTAATGTCATCTACATATATTGATATACAGGTATATACAACTCAAAAGTGAAGGTGCCTAGAATTTTGAAAATTACACTTTTAGTGTGAGAATTTTATGCCTTTTAGAAATAGGCCCCCTAGAATTTTGAAAGACACTATACAATATTTACGTGTCACCAAATAGATTCATATTATAAGCACATTCCAAAAAAATCACAATTGTATACAAGCAGACCCTAAAAAAATCGTCAATTATGTATAAATAGACCCCAAAATATTTACCTCGGGACGCTGCTCCCAAACCCCTGTATAGCCTTACCCCCTCGACTAAAATTCTTGGCTCCGCCCCTGCAAATGGACACAACTTAACGAAATGCTTGCGTGAGAAAAAACACGTCCCTAAATTCCAACGTCATATATTTGACTAAATATATAGGGGAGAAAAAAAATAAATGCGTTCATTCCTGTGCACCATTTTATTCCTCCACCATTACTCTCGGCTAAGCTCTCATACAATAATTTAGATTAAGTTTATGCTAATTTTGTCTTTATCATTGTGGATGCTCTTAAAAGCATATAAATTGAGTAAGCGTTTTACTAAGATGTGCGTACGTTTTCGCTCAGGGTATTCACATAGAAACTCACCAGCTAAAATAATTTCATTCACAGAAATGTCACTTAGGCTCTGTTTGGTGCATGAATTTTGTGAGGATTAAAAAAAAGGGAAAGGAAAGTAAGACGGAAAAAAAATCCAATTCTCTCATGTTTTTCTATTTGTTTTCCTTTATGCATAAACAACACAAAAAAAATAATTTTTCTTTTTAAAAAATAAATTGTAATATATAAATTAAGGAAGAAAAATAATTCACCACATTCGAAATGGTTACAGTAATTAGTTTTCGAACTTACTCTATTTTCTTTCCTATTTAATTTTCTCACTGTTTTCCTTATTAAGCAAACAAAGACAAACGTTTTCCTTTTATGTTTTCTTTTATTTTTCCTCACTAATTCCAAAAAAAAAAAACCGCAAATGCAAAGGCTTAAAGTAGCAATCGTACTTAAATAACTTCATCACAAAATTTATTTTACAAATAGCTATGGCCCCCATTCAAGATGCCCTTCTATTTTACAAATAACTTCATCACAAAATTTATTTTACAAATAGCTATAGCCCCCATCAAACTACTACACGAAAACTCTAACAACCACCTCCAGAACAAAACAAGCACCAAGAAAATTAAAGCAAGCAAAAAAAAACTTCCCAAAGTAGGAGTACAAAACAATAAGAAAACCCATGCAAAGAAAAGAACAAAAACTCCCAAACACGCCCCAATTTAAGATCTATTCCGCCTAAAAGATTCCTTTTAATTACTTTTTTCTTATCCAAATCAAACGGAACGCCCAAACAGGCCCTTAATATGCGCCTCTAGGAGTGAAAAGCCTTGATTATCATCATAATTATACACCCTCTCTTATCTTTTCTTTAGTTTAGTGCTGTCATTTTAGAAAAAAATAATTTTCAAAGTATTTAGCTGTGTATATAAACCTCTTCTTTCAAAATTTCAAAGGCTTCAATTGAAGTCACTCGACTACGTACCTGTGGCTTCGCCCCTGGATGTGACCCGGCCATTTAAGGTTAATCAATTCTAGAGATTATTCACGTTTCCACCACTGTGCGCAACATTACCAACTCATTTTAGTGACAAATAACATATAGGGTCATATAAATTTTGGTACCTTGTATTTTTCTTAAAAATTCATTTTATCTAATATAGATTGCATCACTTGAGGCCCTTGATTTTAGAATAATTTCACTTGAGTAAAATTTACTTGAGTACAATCGTTAGCAAATGGACAATTTAAGGTCTTAACCTTGTGCTCTAGATTAATTAATTCTTGTGACTTCTCAATTTTGTACATCCCAAATTATTTTACCGTCAGTCAAGCTTTATAAATTACAATAAACAATCATCCCTTGTTATCGAGAAAAAAAATAATATCCAAAACATTCTACCTGATAATATATATAAATAGATGTAATGTATTTCGCCTCAGAAGATGGTTAACATATAACGATTTGTTTACTTGAATCTCAAAAGAAGAAGAGAGGACATAGGAAGAAATATTACAATCCAGCCCTTGAAATTAATGAAGAAATTTATTGAAAGTATTTACAAAAGTCTAAAGAGCCTATCTGTTTTCACAAAAATTACAAATGTATAACTTATTTATTAAATAAGTGTGCTTTTCAACTTATTGACAAAACTCAAGTAAAAGTCGGTTTTAGTAACGCCAACTTTATGTTATTCGATTTTTTTTTCCAAAATTTTTTTATGAAAAAACTCAAAAAAAATATTTTAATTTAAAGTTGATTTTGATAACACCGACTTTAAAATCGGTATTACCATGCCTATACGTACGTTTGTTATATAATTCTTTTTTGGACTTCCTGTTTGGTCTACAAGAGGGACAGTTGCTTAAGTTGGACTTTAGCATAGTGGGCATGCTATATACTTTTTTTTTTTTTTTTTAATTTTTTTATCATTGTTGTCCCAATGATTCAATCGTAGCTCTGACAGATACTCAACAGTGACATCTGGCTTCTGTACCTGAAGAAAAACAATAGAGGTAAAAAAAAAAAGGATAGATAAGAACAAATTTCAATCCCAGTCGTACGTGTCCATAAAGTTTTTACTACGTGGGGATTCTGAACACCGATTTTAAAGTCGGTGTTACTAAAATTGCCTTTAAAGTCGGCGATAAAAATATTTTTTTTTGAGTTCTTTCATAAAAAATTTCGAAAAAAAAAATTCCAGTAACATAAAGTCGGTATTACTAAAACCAATTTTATATAAAGTCGGTTTTAGTAACGCCGACTTGGGTTTTGTCAATAAGTTGAAAAGCACACGTATTTAATAACTGAGTTATAAATTTGCAATTTTTGTGGAAATAACTCAGTTTTTTATATTTTATTTTATTTTATTATTTATTTTTTTTTATTTTTTTTTTCGGAATTCGAACAACTTTCATAGTTCTTTAAAATTTTCTGAAATTTCCACGATTTTTTACTAATATGAAATCTATTTTTACCATTTTGACGATCCCCCTCTAGCACATGCGACTGTGGGTCAACCTATCTTTGATTTGAGAATGTTGAAGTGATCATTCCACCATTATTGAAGATGATCTCATTGCCACTTGTGTTAAAGAACTATCTGAGAGACAAAATTTGAGTAGCATAGCTTTAGTTACCAAAATATTACTTAACTAGTCGACATCCCGTGCTATGCACGGGTTGTACAGCACATACATTTTCTATTTTTTTGGTGAAGAATCTCTCTACATAAAACTTTAGCGGTAAAAGCCCCTATTCAAATCTTTTCTAATCAAAAGCCTTTATTGAGGTTTTTTTTAAGACTTATTTGCCCTTACTGTGATATGAGGGAAAACATTTATTCAATCCGTATCAATCCCTTAAATGGTGGAGCATATCATTCAGTTATCGAAGGTGGATAATGGCAATTATAGAGATTGTTTTTTTAGTGTTAATTGAAAATATTTTTAGCATAGGTTGGTATAGTTTAAGTGGCAAAAAGTTTGACATATATAAGTTCCCTCCAATGTATAGTTTAGAGTTCGAGCCTCATCCCCCTCTCCCATATCACAAAAAAAAAACACTTGAAAATACTTTAGCATATTATTTGATCATGTCATCCTTCGTATGAATATTTGAACACATTTTGAGGATTTTCCCAAAATGTAAAACTTCAAAGTCAATCACCAAGATAGTTTTGAGGAATTTCTCCAAAGTGTTAAACTGCTAGTACTTTTATTATTTTTTTTGATAAGTATACTACTACTACTTTGAGTAATTTAACCAGGATTGACTAAGGTTCACTAACACATATTATAAAAATTTTCTAAATATTTCATAACTTTTTCTCAAAATAGGGTTTCAAACTACAAAAATTCCATCATAACCCAAAATACATATTTTTTTCTTGGCATTTTCACAAGAAATTGAAGCACTTCCTTTCTCTGAAGATTTGATTAGGGGCTTTTGGAGTGCCAATAACAATCCCCTTTCAGTTTTGATATATATATATATATATAAAAATTTTAGAGTTTTTTATTTTATTTTTTTGATTAGGGGCTTTTGGGATACCAATAACAATTCCCTTTCAGTTTTGATATATATATATATATATATAATTTTAAAGATTTTTTATTTTTTGAATGTTGATAGCTGTAGGGCTAAATCAGTCTACAAAATGTGTTTTAAGGACTTTTTAGTTGAAATGTTTACATGAGGGATCTATGACTATTATTAAATAAACCTATTTTATTATTTTACCAATTAAACTTCATGACATACTGAAATAACATTTAACGTTTGATATGGTTATTATAACTAAGAAATTTTATTGTAACTTCACTATATCTATTGGTTAATTAATTAGATTACTTATACTCATAAAACGATCAAACAAATCATTAAAAAATGGATTTCAAAGAAAATCTAGCCATCATTTAAGATTCAAAATTTAGGAAGCATAACGTTACTCACTCAAATCATCAATTAAAACTACCAATCTAATAAGAATACATTTTTGCTCCAAAATTGCTCACTCATTGTTCCCATTGGTTAATGCAGTGAGACCGATTAATTAATGGTTAGAAGTCATGAGTCATACTACATTAGCCAATGGAAAAGTTAGGTGAACAATGAGTGAACAATTTTAGAATGAGCAAAACTACACTCATTTAATAGCACATACCCAAATCATAAAACAACAATGCAAATGTGATAACTTTGACCAATCAGAGGCCTTATGCTCGAGAGACTGCCATAATGAATTATTCACTACCTTGGATTCCTTTCATAGTCATGTGAAGTTATTGAATTATGTGCCAAAAGAGCAAAAGACTTTTGCAAGATTCATTAGAGCTCAGACAGGAAAATTTAAAATAAAAAGGAATCATTAGAAAGAATGAGAAAACAGAGAAGGAAATGAGAGATTGGCGAATTTTGGCACTCTGTTAGTAGAGATCCCATTACATCCTCAACCTGTTTTATTTGAAGGAAAAAAAAAATCAACTCAGCCAAACTGAAGCGAGTATGGATTTTTCGACTGATCAAGTAGGCTTCTGCTGGTTTTTTTTTTGGGTACTACCAAAAAGTAAAGATCCTAGATCTCACCTTTCCATAGACAAATCTGCAGTTCTTGATGCCATTAATTTCAGCATTCCTTTGAGCATCTGAAACTGCAAAAGCATTCATTTTTCAACGCCAATTACCTGAAAAAAAAATTCAAGAGAAAAAATTGTTTTTTAGACATGGAATTAAAACTGCAGAAACATTCGTTTGAGAGTTTGAGAGAGAGAGAGAGAGAGAGAGAGAGAGAGAGTAGGGAGAGGAAAGAGTTTTTTTTTTTTTTTTTCTGAATTTGTTGCTTTTGCATATGAGTCATGCTACACCCACACAATGAACCACACACTTTTTTCACACACTTCTTTAAATGTTTGTACCTTGTGCTACTTGAATTTTTTACACTTTTTTGTGCCCCACTTATACAGCACAAATTGTGTGGGTCTAGCATTTTTCTTTGCATATTAGGGAAAGAGATGGTTTTTAAAATGAATAGTTTTTGCTTTAGAATTTATATAATATAGGTTTGCCTTGGAAATGATATAGGTTTGAAAATCAAAAAACTTTACAGCTTCAAATTGGAAAATGTAAAGACGTTGCAGTGAACGGAGGAGAGAGGAAGAAGAAAAGTCACAGTCATCACCAAGGCAGTAAAAGAGAGAGAAAGAGAGGCCATCCAAAATGAGTGGTTGTATTGCCACGTAGGATTTTGGAGAGGAAGAGAGAAAGCTGATGTGGACAGCCTCAATGGAAAGCTTTTGCTTCAGCCTTTATATAATAGATATAATAGATAATAGATAATAGATATAATAGATAGATTAGCTATTAATAGAGGGGGAAAAAAAAGAGTATTTTCCTATAAGTTGCGGCTTGCGGGGTAATGGAAATAATAAGTGATCAGTGATCACTATTTTGTATTAATGAAGAGTTTATTTATAGTAAATTATAATTTTTATACCCCTGGCCATTCAACTCCTCTCTAGGAAATGTGATCTCACTGATGTGGTAAAAAAAAAAAAAAAAAAGTTATTTATGGGAATTAGTTTACTATGAGTACTAAATTTGCAATTTTTTTTTTAGAAACTAAACCTGCAGTGGCATAAAACTCTATTCCATCAAATCAAATCTATTAGATCCGCTCTTTATTTGATTTAGTACCTGAACTTCATTATTGACATTATCACAACAAACCCTATTTTGTTGTGATGCAAAAAATAAAGACATCATGGACCATATGTCTACCGAAACCATATGTCTATTCTGAATGAATCATAGTGCTTTATATTTAGTACACATAATGCCGTAGCATGAGGAAAAAAAAATAGTGAAAAAAAAAATAGAGCAAAAAAGAAACTATAGCAAGAAATAAATTAAAGATTCCAAGTTTTACAAGTCACATTCCTCTCATTTTGTCTAAAATAATTTCATTTACAGAAATGGCACTTATTGTACCAATCGTACTTAAAATAAGCAATAATGTTAGGGTGACAAACACTTATAAACACGCTCTATCTTTTTCTTAGGTGGCACTGTGGGATCCACTGAAATTATCCAGACTCCACAATGCCACCTAAGAGAGAGATAGAGTGTGTTTGTAAAAAGTATTTGTCATCCAAATATATATTACTCCAAAATAAGTTCTAGGGCGACTCCTTTTTGGGGCTCCCTATGGACCTAATTTGTCATTTATGGCAAGAAAAATAATTTTCAATCTTGCATTAAAATTATTTTTCTTGTCATAAATGGCTAATTGGGTCCAAGGGAGTCCCGAAAGGGAGTCTCCCCAGTTTTTTTCCATAGCTTAATCACAATTTTTATTTTATAAATAGCCCCATTCAAGATGCTAAGGGCTCGTATGGCAACATTATGATAATTGGTTTTCAGTTTTTTTTTTTTATATTGAAGTAGAGGCAGACATCAATACAAAAAAATGAAAACAAAAACTGAAAACTGAAGTTAGAGGATGCATTGTGTGGTGAAGATGACAAGCCAGACGTTGGTGATCTCAAGTTCATGGATGTGAACTTGAGTAATGGTGTAGCTGAATAGTTTGGGGGATGGAAAAGGCGATGCACTATCGATGTAAGTTGAAGATTACATGAGAAAGACCCTGAGTACTGATGAAAAGGAATTTGAGGCAAGATGAAGATTGTTATAGGATTGTGCCTAAAATTCCATTAGTAGAATTATTTTCTAATTATGATTTGATTCCTTATTTGGTGGTTTCCTTATCAAATAAGGATTCCTTTGATAATGGAAGTTACCTAATTTATATGGGAATGTGTGTGTTGAGTACTTCTTACTCCTTCCGTCCTTTTTTTTTGAGTCCTATATTCCATTTTAGAATGTCCCAAAATTAGTGTCCACGTTCCTAAATTGGTATACAAATTTTACTTACTTTTCAAAATTACCCTTCCTTGAAATCTACACCAAGACAAAATTAAAAAAGTCATTGTAATGATTAGGGCAATTGTAGAAAGTAGGTGTAGATTCTTTTTGTCTCCTTAAAAAGTTGAGTTCCGAAAGGTGGACTCAAAAAAGGGACGGAGGGAGTATTGTACAAGACTTACCATATGGGTAAATCCTACTACAATTAGGATTGGAACTCTAAAATCTATATAAATATAGAGCTTACTCAAGGGATTGATAAGATTGGTTGGAAATCTTCTACATACACAAGAGAGGGCTGCAAACTAGTGAGGGAGAGATTAATTTCTAGCAATTGTGTGTGTCAGATAACTTTGTTGGAGAGTTATACACGTGAGGTTTTGAGTGTTTGTAATCTTCATATTAATCGAGGTGATTGGCTTTGCACGTGGACGTAGGCATTGTTGGGCCGAACCACATTTAAATCTTGTTGTGTTGGTTTACTTGATTTTGCTTTCGTGGTTGTGTCGTTCTTGTTCTATTTATCTCCATCTTTGTGGGTGTGGTTTTTCTTGTTGTGATTGTGGGCCCATTCCCAACAAGTAAAATCCGTATAAATTTGAAAATGTAATTATATTTTGAAACGAATGAATTTATATTCAAAGGGGTCCCAAAGGTGCCCTAAGAACCAATCAAAACATTTAAGTGAGTTTGCGGAAGGTGTATAAAAAGTTTTCATGCAGGGGTCATTTCGACTGGTCGAGATGCCCCTTTCGACCGGTCGGATGACCTTCGGCAATAATCCTTCACAACAGAGGGCACTTCGACCGGTCGAACTGTCCCTTTCGACCGGTCGAATGACCCTCTTACAACAATCCTTCTTGCACTAGGATTTTGCCTAAGGTCAAGCGATCCTACGACCTCAAATGATCTCAACATTAAATCAAGGTATGAAGTTGACAATCAAACATTTTAAAACGTGAACTCCAGGTTCGTATACATAATAACTTAACCCACCCAAACCATGTTCTCCAAGTTAAAACAAAGCGAAGTTCTAGCTACTCGGAAGTGATCCTTACAACACTTGGAAGTATAAAACATATACAAGGCTATCATCCATTCATATTACAAGTCTATTGACTAAACAAATGAAATAGACGCTTCGATTACAAAACTACGAGATAAACATCTATGTGTAGCCTTCTAAGTGAACTCCCAACATCTCGCGATCACTTTCCCGATTCCTCGCCAGTATTCATACCTGCAATGGTTATTTGAATAACCACACATATTTCAATTTGTTTAAACTAACGCTTAATGAATAAATCAACATATGCACATGAATGATAAACATGACTGCATTCATATCTCTACATTTCATACTAGTCGCGGGAGACTCAGGTGCACATTTCATACTCTCAATCCGCGACTCCTTGCCAATAAGTCCATGCGAAAGGGTAAGACCTACGATTATTCTCTTCAATCGTGCGATCTTAATGCCTATATCGACTCCACAAAATGGCTTAGTGACCACGTGCTCCTTCTGACCCAAATAAGCAACTCAACATGCTCAAATACATATCACCATGCTCTCGGTAATTAAAACATTTCACCATGCTATTGGGTCTACTTATCAATATAAACGCCCATTATGAACTACACAATATATCTCTATGAATTAACACATGCTATTCAAACATAACATGAATACACGCCAATCAATCATTCCATAATACAAAGTTGAATCACTCACCTCCGAAATACGCTCTTAAAGTTCGATCCAAAGAAAACCCGTGTACAAAGAACGTGTAGAAGTCCGTCTAGTACGGTTCCAATCGATCAGAATTTCAAATATCAACTTTTATGAAAAATTCTAGAAAATAACTTTTCGAAAAACTTAGCCAAACAACCCCTGATAGATATCAAAACGAAGATCTTACCTCGGGGAGTTCAAATATGAAATCTAGGAGAAAACAGACGGACGGAAGGCCGTCGTTTGGCGCCGCAAAGCTCTAAGCTCCAAAATCCCCCTATAGCTCCCTTTTGGAAATTAGGTTAAGACTTATGAAATTTATGAAAGTCATCTCTAACTATATATAGGCAACACTCTCGAAAATTATGTTTACCTTCCCACGAGTTTTCAAAACTCCAAATCAGTCTTTGAAGCTTTCTACACAGTCAATTCATAGCTTTACGAGTGAAACCTCAAAATTATAAAAATTTCCGACTAAGTTCCGTTTTGTTGCTAAAATGCAAATTCTTCTATGACTTTTTTGAGTTGCTAATTAGCCTACCAAATTAATAGCGTGTTAATTTGTTCTCACCAGGATACTGAAACTAACAACAGATATAAATTCTAAACTAACAATAATACAGATATTGAAATACACAGGTAAACATTTATTCTCAGATAAACATTTAAGGTAGTCCACAGTGACCGTCCCATACTCGGAGAGACGTCACAACAACAAATCCTCAATCTCCACAATCTTAGAGTGTTCTCCAATACAGATACCCAAATCGACTCGTGAGTCTAAACTCACTCAAACATGTGTCATAAGACACGCCACACCACATTATCATGCATGACAATGCAATGAAATGCAATAACACAAATGCAGGTGTTATATGGCAAGTGCGTATGAAGGACGCCTTGGTGCAATAAGGTATAGAGTATGCATTGTGCGGAGAAGATGACAAGCCAGATGTTGGTGATCTCAAGTTCATGGGGAATGTGAACTTGAGTAATGGTGTAGCTGAATAGTTTAGGGGATAGCAAAGGAGATGCACTATCGATGTGGAAGTTGAAGATTAAAAGAGAAAGACTCTGAGCACTGATGGGAAGGAATCTGAGGCAAGGTGAAGATTGTCAGGATTGTGCCTAAATTCCATTAGTAGAATTATTTCCTAATTATTATTTGATTCCTTATTTGGTGGTTTCCTAATCAAATAAAGATTGCTTTGATGGTGGAAGTTGCCTAGTTTATATACGAATGTGTGTGTTGAGTATTCCTTATTGTACAAGACTTACCATAGGGATAAATCCTACTACAACTAGGATTGAGACTTTATAATCTATATAAATATAGAGCCTACTCAAGGGATTGATAAGATTGGTTGAAAATCTTCTACATACACAAGAGAGGGCTGCAAACTAGTGAGGGAAAGATTAGCTTTTAGCAATTGTGTATATCATATAACTTGGTTGGAGAGTTATACACGTGAGGTCTTGAGTGCTTGTAATCTTCATAATAATCGAGGTGATCGCCTTTGCACGTGGACGTAGGAATTGTTGGGCCGAACCACATTTAAATATTGTTGTGTTGGTTTACTTGATTTTTCATTCGTGGTTGTGTCGTTCTTGTTCTATTTATCTCCATATTTGTGGGTGTAATTTTTCTTATTGTGATTGTGGGCACATTCCCAACACCATGCGCCTATAGGACCTGAAGGCTGTGATTATAATCATAATTATACATCGAAGGAACCATTGTTGCAAGATTAAGACACGCTTTTCTGAAAGATAGTGAAAATGGATTTGGATAGAGACAGTCCATGTTGATCTTCTTCTACATATCTGATATAAAGATTAGTAACATGTAGTTGTACGCACTTTCAATTGAAGATTTAACACTACATATGAACCGCCATGGCCGTCTAGGTTCTCATCCTGGCAATTAATCGAGGCCTACATTACCTGAACAAAATGTCAAGTTGGGGTTTGATTTAGATTCTAATTCTACACGGATTTGCATTATCTATTTTTTGTGTATTTCTCGGGCACAATTTTTTTTTTATAAAAGAAACAGAAGTTGTCACAGCCCGGTCCCATAATAGCGGAACCGGAGCCCGTGGCACGCCACCGAGGCTAAACCAATTCATTAACATTCCCAAAATTTAGTTTGAAGAACACACGCAGCGGAAAACAAAACACATTTTAAAACCAGAGGTTCAGTCGACTGCTCAGTCGACTGTTCAGTCGACGGAGGAAGGCAGGGAATTGAATAGCAATTCCAGTCGACTGAGGCTAGGGGGTCCAGTCGACTGCTTTTGCTAAAATAAGAAGCAGTAGCTAGCAAACACAGGGGTTCAGTCGACTGAACACAGGACCAGTCGACTGCTCCCCTGACAGCAGCCCAATCTGCAGAATTTCAAGTTGAAAAGTTTCCTAACTTCAACCAAGGACCAAACACACATTTCCAAAAGCACTCCAAAGTAATTCTAGCAGTATTAAAACATTACCAAACATAATTACAACATGTTATAGTCCATTACAACGTTCTAGATCCATTCTATCATACGAAGTTAAACATAAGTTAAAACAATAAAAATTCTTATTACAACATCCTATTGTTCCAAAACTACAAGGTTTACATTCAAGTTGCCTTCCAAAAGAACTCCCAACCCACGTACTCACTTCTCTGATTCCTCGCCAGCATTTACACCTGAAATGGTTATTTGAATAACCACACATATTTTGATTTGTTTAAGCTAATGCTTAGTGAATAAAACAACATATGTACATGAATGATAAACATGTCCGCATTCACATCTCTACATTTCATACTAGTCGCCGGAGACTCACGTGCCCGTCCATATTCCCAATCCGCGACTCCTCGCCAATAAGTCCACGCGAAAGGGTAAGACCCACGATTCTTCTCTTCAATCGTGCGACCTTAATGCCTATATCGGCTCCACAAAATGGCACGGTGACCACGTGCTCCTTCTGACCCAAATAAGCAACTTAACATGCTCAAATACATATCACCATACTCGCGGTAATTAAAACATATCACCATGCTATTGAGCCTACTTATCAATATAAATGCCCAATATGAACTACACAATATATCTCTAAGAATTAATACATGCTATTCACACAAAACATGAATACATGTCAAGAAATCATTCCAAAAACATAGTTGAATCACTCACCTCCGAATAACGCTCCTATAATTCAATTTGAAGAAAACCCGTGCACAAAGAACGTGCAGAAGTTCGTCTAGTACAATTCCTATGGATCAGAATTCCATTCATCAACTTTTATGAAAAATTCTAGAAAATAACTTTTCGGAAAACTTAGCCAAACAGGCCCTAACATATATCAAAACGAAGCTCTTACCTCGAGGAGCTCGAATATGAAATCTGGGAGAAACCAGACTGACGGAAGGTCGTCGTTTGACGTCGCAAAGCTCTAAGCTCCTAAATCTCCCTCTAGCCCCCTTTTGGCCTCCTTTTGAAATTTAGGTTAGAAGTTATGAAAAACCTAAAGTCATCACTTCCTATATATAGGCAAGACTATTGGGAATTTACGTTTACCTCCCCACGAGTTTTCCAAACTCCTAATCAGTCTCTGAAACTTTCTACACAGCTAATTCATAGCTTTACCAGTGAAACCTCAAAATTATAAAAGTTTTCGACTAAGTTTTGTTTGGTTGCTAAAACGCGAATTTCTATATGACGTTTCCGAAGTTGCTAATTAGCCTACCAAATTAATAGCGTGTTAATTCGTCCTCACCAGGATACTAAATCTAACATCAGAAATATATTCTAAGCCAGAAAATAATACAGATATTGAAATACACAGGTAAACATTTATTTTCAGATAAACATTTAAAGTGTTCCACAATGACCGTCTCATACTCGGAGTGACGTCACAAACAATAAATCCTCAATCACAACAGTTTTAAAGGGTTCTCTAATACAGACACCCAAATCAACTCGTGAGTCAAAACTCACTCAAACATGTGTCATAAGACACGCCACATCACATTATCATGCATGACAATGTAATGAAAATGACATAACACAAATGTGGGTGTTATAATACTCTCCCCCTTAAAAGAATTTTGTCCCCAAACTTATACCTCAAGTCTCGAAAAGGTGCGGATACTGAGTACGCATCTCATCTTCTATCTCCCACGTCATCTCTTCAGTAGTTTGGCTACGCCATAACACTTTCACTTTTGATATTACTTTATTTCGTAAGACTTGATCCTTCCGATCTAAGATCTCTATCGGATATGCGGCATACGTTAAATCACTCTGAATCTCATTCGATGTCGGAGTCATCACTTGATCTCTCTCTTCCACTAACTGTTTGCGTAACAACGATACATGAAACACGTTATGAACTTGAGCATACTCGCTTGGCAAGTTCAAACGATAAGCTACGGGTCCAACCTTTCCAATGATTTCAAAAGGCACTACAAGAAAAAACCCTTTTTATGACTTTTTTTTTATTTTGGGCTAATGACTATTTTAAAAAAAGAGTCATAACAAATACTTTTTTCTAACATATATGACTCTTTTTGCAAATATAGTCATAAGATTGGTAAGTGGTGTTTTATTTACGACCATTTTTTTTTTATTAGTCATAAATAATAAGATTGTTTATGACAGTTTTTTTAAAATGGTCATAATTAATAAGATTTTTTATGACAGTTTGTTTGAAAATGGTCATAAATAATAAGATGGTCATAAATAATAAGAGTTTTTATGACAGTTTTTTGAAAATGGTCATAAATAATAAGACTTTTATGACTTCATTTTTTGGTAGTCATAAATATACTTTATTTTTATGACTCTTTTTCTTTGAATTCTAGAATCAAACGTAAGTACTGTTTTGGGAAAAATAGTGAAAAAAAGACAATATGCTAAGATTTTTAAAGTTAAGATTCTTGATTAGGGAAAGGTCCTCTGTACAAAAATATTTTGTGAAATTTTACTTGGCATACACGAATATTATGTGAAATTTCACTAAATCTTTACATGAATATTAAGTGAAATTTCACTTAAATCGACCTTTGAGAGACTAGTTTTTAAGAAATTACTTTTTGAAATTGGACTATTAACACTTGATAGTTACTTTTAGTGTCACAAATTAAGATTTTATTAAGAACCATATTAGATTTTTTATGACAGTTTTTTGAAAATTATCATAAAAAATAAGATTTTTTATGACATGTTTGTGAAAAGTGTCATATATAATAAGTATTTAGAAAAGTGTCATAAATAACAAGACTTTTATGACTTCATTTTTGGGTAGTCATAAATATTCTTTATTTTTATGACTCTTTTTCTTTGAATTCTAGAATCAAAGTACTGTTTTTTGGGAAAAATAGTGAAAAAGACAATATTTTAAGATTTTTAAAGTTAAGATTTTTGATTAGGAAAATGTGCGTTGTATAAAAATTTTAAATGAAATTTCACTTGGTATACATGTAACACCCCGTATTTTCTTTATATAAATATTCATTTAAAAAAACAAAATAATGAGACAACCTAAATTTTTGTGTATACAACCATGGTTATTTATTTATATGCGTGTATTTATTTTATTCATTAATTATTGTGTGAAATTTTATAGAGCTAAGTGGTGGAGTTAAGTTGTAAAAACTTAAGTTGAACAAGTCATTGAAGAATTTATGTATTTATTTTTTTGTAGTGATTATAGGCCCGTGAATGTGTTAATTTGTGTTTTTAACATTTAAATTAAGTACTCGGGTTATGTACACCCATTGGGTCACTCATTTTAGAACTTTAGAATGTATTTCGGGCCCATATAAAGCCTTTTTGTGAGGCCCCTAGACAAAAAACGGGATTTTTAGTCTTTTGTGTGTTTGTGTTATAATATATGTAGGTGTATCATATATACATACATAATATACCTCCTAGGGTTTTGATAACAAAAAGAAAAGAAAAGAGAGACATGAGAAAAATAGAGCAGTCAAGAGAGAGAGAGAGAAGAAGAAGAAGAAGAAGAAGATGATAAGAGAAGAAAAGAGGAACCCCAAATATTGTTTTGCGAATCTTCATCAACATTGAAGTCCTAAATTGGTGAGTTAACTTGTTAATTTCTTTCAATCTCGTTTGATTGAAATTTAAATGGATAGATTATTAAATTAGTATGGTTATGGGTTATGAGATTTAGGTTTTTATTTACAATGATTGAAGTTATGATTTGAGATTTATAGATGAGCCTTGGATATACATTTGAGCAATTATTCAATTTTCGGATTTGGGATTTTCACGGATCAGATTTTAGTAGATAATTCCTAATAAATCATATGTTATAGTTTTCGTGATTCTGTCCGCGCAAACCTGTAGGAAACGCAATTCTGGACAACTTTCGTCTAATGGTATTTTTCCCAATTCTGCACCGTTTGGGCAGAAAATTCATATTACAGTAGCCATTTTATGAATGTTAAAATAAGCGTATTTGCTATATCACATTTTTGTGTGATTTCGTGTTCGTTAATATAAATTAATTTATTTGTACATAGAAAGATATGAGTTCTCATGTATAGTTGAACTTTGTGAAATTATGACTGTGTGATTTTGTGTGGGTTATGAATCTGTGTGAACATGTAGCTGTTAATATAATTTTAATGGAAATTTGAGTTGAGATATATGAATCTCTTATGAAGTAGAGTTTTGTGAAAAACGTGGATGTATGAACGATAGAAAATCCTTAGAGTTCACCACTGCTCCTTATGATTTTAGGCGGCGACTTCGTGGATGACCCGTCCTTGTGTGATTAGACGGCGACTACGTGGATGACCCGTCTCTTCATTATTTTAAGCCTTATGCCCGGCTTGTTGGTCTATTTCATGTGTTTCTAGACATTGTTTTATTGACGTCAAGAACGTAAGGACTAGTCTTTTGGTGTATACTCAAATCCCAGTGATACCCCATGGGAGTTGGGACTGGAGTGGGAGTTAGTATTACGTTAGGAGACACATGCATGGGATATATGTGTAGGCTGGACCATGGATGGGTGCCCGATGTGGTGAACATAAGGTGTAATAAAATAAAATACTTTGTGGTGTTTTATTCTTGCGTTTAGAAGTTGAATTATAATTAATTACCTCTTATTGTGGTTGCATCGTAGAAAGTTGTGGACGCTTAGTCATCGAATTTTCTAATAAATTTTCGTGTTGTAATCGTTGTGTGTGAGAATATTGTCTTGAAGTGACATTTTATTATCTAATTTTAACTTTTAATATTGTTTTGAAGTGGACTCAAGGCTTTAAATTTCAAAGGGAAAAGAAGGCCAAAACCAATTTGGCAATTCGTAAAGGTAATTAAATCTGAATAAAAACATGGTAGATATAATAGTAGTTGTTTAAATTATACTTAGTATGTTATGGTTAATGTATTGATATAATGTATGTTGCGGTTATTCAATTGTTGCTGGGTATGTTTTCATTGTTTGAAATTTTTGGGAGGTTCTATTTATAGAGGAGACTCTGTCGAAAGTTTTAGAAATTATAGGTCAACATTCATTCCAAGATAAGTTAGTTTTACCACGACTTGTGATTGCAGTAATTTATTGTTTGTCTAATATTTGTTATACATTTATTCATAGGGACCAAAGCAACCAGGAAATTATGAATGTGGATACTATATGTTACTTTTCATGAAAGTGATAATGGATAATCCATCCAAATCTATCAACATAAAGGTATTATCATAGTATTCTTTGTAAATGTGTCGCCAAATTTTCTCTTCTTCTTGTTTTACTTTGATTCATAAATTGTGGAATTTTTTTTTTCATGTGTTGGAGGTGGTGGTGGTGTTGTTGTGGGGAGGGAATACATCCTTAACATCTCATTCTTTCCTAAACTTTTTCAGATGAAAGAGTTGTCTCAAAAAGTGAAATATGAAATCCACGAGCTAAATGTACTTCAACTTGAGTTCATTGAGTTCATTCAAGAATACATTTAAGTATTGAAAATTTCAACATTTTTTTCCTTTTTCCAGGTAATCTATATTTTTACAATTTAAGAAAATTATATACTCATTATATAGAATCTAATACATTGATTTTATTTTTGTTTCAGTGTTACACAGTTAGACTACATGGAACAAATATTGCAAATAAGTTGATGTACTAGCGGAGATTGAAGAGTTTAAATAGACACTAATCTTGTTTTTATTTATTTATTTATATTTTTTTTAACAATGTTACATATACATTATTGGTTTGTTGGTTTAATACATACTTGGTGGTTACTGTTACATTTTTCTTGTACATAACTAATTATTAGATTGATTATTGAAAAATTTTTGTTGGAAAGAAGATAATATCTGAATATGGTTCTTGAGTTGATTTGTAACATGCATGTTTTGATGATGTATTTGAATTGTGTAATCTTGATTGTTGGATTATCAACAAAATATTTTTTTTTCTTTAAATGTGTTTTATATTATATATGACTGTTTCATAAAAAACAATCATAAATTAGCAATAGTTCTACTAAAGTCATAAATAGTGTCATTATTTATGACTTTTAAAATGTTATTTATGACTGTTTTGAAGATTATTTATTGCTATAAAAAGATTATTTATGACTTTTTGAAGGTTATTTATGACTATTTTAAATATTATTTATGACTATTTAAAGGTTATTTATGACTTTTTTGAAGATTGTTTATGACTTTTTAAATGGTTATTTATGACTAATTTGAAGATTATTTACGACTTTTTAAAGGGTTATTTATGACTTTTTTGAAGATTATTTATGACTTTTTTAAAAGGCTATTTATGACTTTTTTGAAGATTATTTATGACTGTATCAATTAAAAAATAGTCATAAACAATTTGAAAGCACTCATTTTTTATGACTATTTTTTTAGAACTGTTGTAAAAGTAATAATTATTTATGACTTTTTTAACAAACTCGAACTTATTTATGACTGCAATGTTATGACTTATTTTAAAAGCTTAAAAAAGAGTCATAAATATACATTTATGACTCTTTTTTAAAGTCATAATAAGGGTTTTTTGTTGTAGTGAGGTCCTATATATCTCGGATTGAGTTTCCCGTATCTACCAAATCTGGTTATTCCCTTTGAAGGTGACACCTTCAAATACACTAAGTCTCCTACATCAAATTCCAACGGTCGTCGACGCTTATCGGCATAACTCTTATACCTACTCTGAGCTGTCAGTAACCGTTGTCGAATTACCTTTATCTTATCCGTCGTCTCTTGTACAATTTTCGGCCCTTCAATCTTTCTTTCTCCGACTTCCGTCCAACTAATCGGTGAACGACATACACGACCATATAAAGCTTCATAAGGAGCCATCCCAATACTCGACTGAAAACTGTTGTTATATGCGAACTCAATTAACGGTAGGTGGTCTTCCCAATCGCCCTGAAAATCAAGTACACATAGTCTAAGCATGTCTTCCAAAATCTGGATTACTCTCTCTGATTGACCATCGGTCTGAGGATGAAAAGCTGTACTAAAGTGTAATTTGGTACCCATTGCTTCTTGCATGGCTCTCCAAAACTTAGATGTAAAACTACTATCCCTGTCCGAAACGATAGAAACTGGGATACCATGTAGTCTCACAATTTCGCGAATATATAACTTAGCTAACGTCATTGGCTTAGTTGTTCGAATGGGTAGGAAGTGCGACGACTTCGTCAAACGGTCAACAATCACCCAAATAATAGTGTTCGATCTCTTCGACCTCGGAAACCCACTAACAAAATCCATTGTTATGTGCTCCTATTTCCACTCGACTATTGGTAACGGTTGTAGCAATCCCGAGGGTACTTGGCGTTCGGCCTTTACTTGTTGACAACTAGTACAACGCGAAACATAGCATGCTATTTCTCTCTTCATTCCCGGCCACCAATACACATGTCTCAAGTCTCTATACATCTTGGTGCTTCACGGGTGAACGGTATACTTTGTGTTGTGTGCTTCCTCTAGGATGTTTCGCTTCAACTCTTTCTCATCGGGCACACAAATTCTACCTCTCAATCTCAAAACATCATTCTCAAAAGTAAATCCCGGTTGTTTGCCGATCGGAACCTCATCACAAATCTTTTTAAAAGCCACATCTTGAAGTTGTTTCTCTGCGATCTCGTGAATCAAGAGTGGTTGTGCCACCATCGTCGCCATCAAGCCACTTTCAATCCTCGGTATCACTTCAAGCTCCAAATTCTCCATATCTCGTATTAGTTCTTTCTGAGAAGTCAAATCTGATGCAGTGTTGGTTGGTACTTTGCGACTAAGAGCATCGGCGACGACATTCGCCTTGCCCGGATGATACTGAATTGACAAGTCATAGTCCTTCATCAACTCTAACCATCTCCTTTGCCTCATGTTCAAATCTCGTTGTGTAAACAGGTACTTTAAACTCTTGTGATCCGTATAGATCTCACATTTCTCTCCGTATAGATAATGACGCCAAATCTTCAATGCAAAAATCACGGCAGCCAATTCTAGATCATGTGTTGGATAATTCTTCTCGTGCGGTCTAAGTTGTCTCGATGCATACGCAATGGCTTTATCACCTTGCATAAGAACGCAACCTAAACCTCTATATGAAGCATCACTGTAAATAATAAATCTTTCAGTCCCTGACGGAACGGCTAATATTGGTGCTTTCACTAGTCGACCTTTCAACTCTTGGAAACTTTCTTCACATTCTGGACTCCAAACAAAAGCAATATCTTTCCTCATTAACTGTGTCATCGGCATTGCTATACGCGAAAAGTCTTTTACAAATCTCCGATAATACCCAGCTAATCCTAGGAAACTTCTGATGTCTGTCACATTCGTTGGCCTCACCCAGTTGGTAACTGCTTCTATCTTCTGAGGGTCTACAGAAATCCCCTTTGCCGACACTATATGTCCAAGGAAAGCTATATCGGTCAATCAAAACTCACACTTCTTCAATTTCCCAAACAATCTCTTCTCACGTAATCGTTGTAAAGCTAATCGTAAATGATGCTTGTGATCTTCTACACTTTTGGAGTAGATTAGGATGTCATCTATGAACACAATGACAAACTTATCTAAGTAGTCCTTGAAAACACGGTTCATCAAGTCCATGAAAGCAGCTGGTGCGTTAGTCACTCCAAATGGCATAACCAAAAATTCAAAGTGACCATATCGAGTTCTGAAAGCTATCTTCTCAACATCTTCCTCTTTGACTTTCAACTGATGGTAACCGGATCTCAAGTCAATCTTCGAAAATACCTGAGCCCCTTGTAACTGATCAAACAAGTCATCTATTCGCGGCAACGGATACTTGTTCTTGATGGTCAACTTATTCAACTCTCGGTAGTCGATGCACATACGCATTATTCCATCTTTCTTCTTCACAAACAAGACTGGAGCTCCCCACGGCGAAACACTCGGTCGGATAAAACCTTTCTCCAACAGTTCTTCTAACTGAACTTTCAATTCTTTCAACTCTATCGGTGCCATTCGGTACGGTGCTTTGGATACCAGTTCTGACCCTGGTACTACTTCTATTGTGAACTCAAGCTCTCTTTCAATCAATACGTCGGGTAACTCATCGGGAAAAACATCTGGAAATTCTCGAACTACTGAGATTTCTTCTATTAGTGGTCCAAGAACTCGCGTGTCGATAATTGAACATAAGAAACCCGAACAACCCTTCTTCAACATCTTACTTGCTCGAATCGCCGATATCAAGTACGGCGGTACGATTACTCCCTTACCTTGAAAAGTAAACTCTTCTCGTCCTGACGGATAGAAACTAACCCGTTTCTGTTCACAATCGATTCTGGCTTGATTAACCGACAACCAATCCATACCCAAGATAACATCAAAGTAATTCACTGTCAACAGAATCAAATCAACGCTCAAAAATTTATCACCTATCTTGATCTCACATGGCTTGAATATCGAAGAAGTAACTAGCTGTTCACTACTAGGCAATGATACACACAAGTCATATCCTAGCGGTTCTGACTTAACAGTTAAATGCTTAACAAAATCACGTGATACAAATGAATGCGTTGAACCAGAATCCATAAGTATACGTGCAGGATACGAACAAATAGGAAGAATACCTGATACGACGGTATCATCCGTATTCCCCGGCCTGAGCTGGAAGTATCGTCCTTGTTGTTGCTCGACTCCTTTTCCTTTATCTACTCGAGGTTCTACCCTTGATCCGCTTGGCACACTTGATGCCCCGGTACTCATTCCCGGTTGTCTCTTACTCGGACAGTTCTTTGCTATGTGTCCCGGTTGTCCACACTCAAAACATTTTCCTCTCGTTTCTGGGTTATAGCTCTTGGCGTTCGAGGTTGTGTTTGGTGTAGTCGAATTTGCGTTCAAAGGACAATTCCTAGACACATGCCCCAATTGTTTACAAATATAGCAAGTGATCAATTGATAGCAGGTTCGTCTGTGTCGCAGGTTACATGTTGGGCACAACGGTCTCGAATCTCCAACAAACACACTTCCTCATTGACTACCCATATTCGATCCTGAACCTTGTGTGAACGGTTTCTTCGCATTCCCTTGGCTCTTGCCCCTATTGTCATTGGGTCTCTTTCCTTGTTGTCCTTGTCGATATCGGTCGACACTCTTCTCAGCTATACGGGCGGCTTCCTCGACTAGAGAAACGGTCGGGTGTTGCAACATGTCCACACGGCCACGGATATTCTCTCTAAGCCCTTCCTCAAACTTACAAGCTTTATCCCTATCAGTCGGAACGGTAGTTTTCCCAAATCGTAACAAGGCATTGAAACGAGAAACATACTCACCCACGGTCATATCTCCCTGAATCAAACTTGCAAACTCTTGACGTTTCTGAGTATAAGCAGATTGTGGAAAGAAACGTTTGTTGAATTCTTCTTTAAATGCTTCCCACGTGGTTGGTTTCCCTTGTTCAAGCACGTTATTCCACCAATCCAATGCTTCTCCCATCAACGTATCGGATGCGCATAAAATTTTCTCCTCATCAGTACATATTACCTGACGGAAATGTCTTTCCATGTCCATCATCCAATGATCGGCCAAGTCTATGTCAACTTGTCCATGATACAACGTCGGTTTTCGCTTATGAAACTGTTCCACGATTGTATGTTGAGGTCGCGGTGCCGATGGTGCATTGACATAACGAATTTCCACTTGTGGAGGCTGAACGTTCATCTGCTCTCTTTCACTTACCGCTTGTATGAAATTTTCCACCATATTCACTATTTGGTCCATCCGCGAATGCGGTGACAATTCTCTTGGTGGATCAGCCATAACGTTTCAAATATTCCCCCTGTTGAGTTCAATGCATAATGACCATGCATGCTATGCCACAATATAGATATATGTGCACAGTTCATCACAATCAACAAATGCTAACACATGAAGCATTTCTACAATGATAACAATTATCTTCACAATTACACACTCCACTCGACGCCACTCAGCATATATATAACGTCACTCGTTCCCAAGGCTCTAAACTTATGCTCTGATACCACTAAATGTCACAGCCCGGTCCCACAATAGCGGAACCGGAGCCCGTGGCACGCCACCGAGGCTAAACCAATTCATTAACATTCCCAAAATTTAGTTTGAAGAACACACGCAGCGGAAAACAAAACACATTTTAAAACCAGAGGTTCAGTCGACTGCTCAGTCGACTGTTCAGTCGACGGAGGAAGGCAGGGAATTCAATAGCAATTCCAGTCGACTGAGGCTAGGGGGTCCAGTCGACTGCTTTTCCTAAAATAAGAAGCAGTAGCTAGCAAACACAGGGGTTCAGTCGAATGAACACAGGACCAGTCGACTGCTCCCCTGACAGCAGCCCAATCTGCAGAATTTCAAGTTGAAAAGTTTCATAACTTCAACCAAGGACCAAACACACATTTCCAAAAGCATTCCAAAGTAATTCTAGCTGTATTAAAACATTACCAAACATAATTACAACATGTTATAGTCCATTACAACGTTCTAGATCCATTCTATCATATGAAGTTAAACATAAGTTAAAACAATAAAAATTCTTATTACAACATCCTATTGTCCCAAAACTACAAGGTTTACATTCAAGTTGCTTTCCAAAAGAACTCCCAACCCACGTACTCACTTCTCTGATTCCTCGCCAGCATTTACACCTGAAATGGTTATTTGAATAACCACACATATTTCGATTTGTTTAAGCTAATGCTTAGTGAATAAAACAACATATGTACATGAATGATAAACATGTCCGCATTCACATCTCTACATTTCATACTAGTCGTCGGAGACTCACGTGCCCGTCCATATTCCCAATCCGCGACTCCTCGCCAATAAGTCCACGCGAAAGGGTAAGACCCACGATTCTTCTCTTCAATCGTGCGACCTTAATGCCTATATCGGCTCCACAAAATGGCACGGTGACCACGTGCTCCTTCTGACCCAAATAAGCAACTTAACATGCTCAAATACATATCACCATACTCGCGGTAATTAAAACATATCACCGTGCTATTGAGCCTACTTATCAATATAAATGTCTAATATGAACTACACAATATATCTCTAAGAATTAATACATGCTATTCACACAAAACATGAATACATGTCAAGAAATCATTCCAAAAACATAGTTGAATCACTCACCTCCGAATAATGCTCCTATAATTCAATCTGAAGAAAACCCGTGCACAAAGAACGTGCAGAAGTCCGTCTAGTATAATTCCTATGGATCAGAATTCCATTTATCAACTTTTATGAAAAATTCTAGAAAATAACTTTTCGAAAAACTTAGCCAAACAGGCCCTAACATATATCAAAACGAAGCTCTTACCTCGAGGAGCTCGAATATGAAATCTGGGAGAAACCAGACTGACGGAAGGTCGTCGTTTGGCGTCGCAAAGCTCTAAGCTCCTAAATCTCCCTCTAGCCCCCTTTTGGCCTCCTTTTGAAATTTAGGTTAGAAGTTATGAAAAACCTAAAGTCATCACTTCCTATATATAGGCAAGACTATTGGGAATTTACGTTTACCTCCCCACAAGTTTTCCAAACTCCTAATCAGTCTCTGAAACTTTCTACACAGCTAATTCATAGCTTTACGAGTGAAACCTCAAAATTATAAAAGTTTTCGACTAAGTTTCGTTTGGTTGCTAAAACGCGAATTTCTATATGACGTTTCCGAAGTTGCTAATTAGCCTACCAAATTAATAGCGTGTTAATTCGTCCTCACCAGGATACTAAATCTAACATCAGAAATATATTCTAAGCCAGAAAATAATACAGATATTGAAATACACAGGTAAACATTTATTTTCAGATAAACATTTAAAGTGTTCCACAGTGACCGTCTCATACTCGGAGAGACGTCACAAACAATAAATCCTCAATCACAATAGTTTTAAAGGGTTCTCTAATACAGACACCCAAATCAACTCGTTAGTCAAAACTCACTCAAACATGTGTCATAAGACACGCCACGTCACATTATCATGCATGACAATGTAATGCAAATGACATAACACAAATGTGGGTGTTATAGAAGTTCCTTATTTGTCAACTATTGTGTTTGGGACTCTACATATATAGAAGTTCGTGATAGAAAGATTTATGTAGTTTTCACTTTTCAGCAAGTAAAAAAGAAAAAGAAAATATTTAAAAAACTTAAAATAGAACGTACTATCCACTTCTGGGAGTTTTAGTTTTGGGTTTTATTGTTCTGGGATTTTTGAATTTGAATCCTTGGTGTTCCTCTCATGCACTTTCAATTTCTCTCTCTCTCTCTCTCTCTCTCTCTTTGAAGGGCAAAATATTCTGTCAAAAGTAAGATGGAACCCATGCGATGCACCTTTCTCCATAAGCCCAAGTTATCTTAAATATTTATCCCCACATATCTTTTTGTCACTTCTCGATTGCATCCAATCCAAATTGTTTGACCGTTTGTCAAGTGTTAAAATTTCAAAAAGTAATCAACCTCTATTACCCGAAAAAATATAAGTAAATCCAAAAATTTAGCCTCCGACATGTATAAGGCTTAGTTTGGTCCTCACGTGGCTATTTACAAGTAGCTCATGAAATTTATTATTAAGTTCTTTGATAATTTTGGACAAGTGACACATTACTCTTGCAATCTTGAGCTTTTAAAAGCTCTATTCAAGAGCTTTTAAAAGCTCCACAAAAAAGCTCTAAGTACAATTTTTGCAAAGCTCATAAACTAGTTACCAAATGAATGTACATAAAATTAATAGTACTTTAAAAAAAAGCACCAAAATAATGGCCAAACTAAACCTAAGTCGGTCACTGTATGAACGTCCACCCATCCCAGGCTAACCAATCCAATAAAAAACAGAATGTTTATTACAGTACTTCACTACAAGAAAGAAAGTTGGGAGTGAAATAATAAGAAAGTAGCTCTGTTGGTAACTTATCATCATACTTATATCCAAACTCACGTGTACGTCTGCCCAAATGGACCAATTAATTAATGATGATATAATTATAAAGTTAGTTGATGGATATCTGAGATGGTCTTGAATTTCCATAATCCATCCACTTGCTCAGCTAATTACTTTATAATTATATCACCATTGGTTCATTTGGCAGACGTACATGTGAGTTCAGATCAACTCTCCTCTACTTGATTTAGCACATGAACTTCATTATTGCCATTATCATAACCCCTATTTTGTTGTAACTTCTGATGTGATTACAAAAAAAAAAAGAGAAAACATACATGATGGAACCATCGTTGTCTATCGTAGTGTAGGGTTTGTTTGGGGCAGTTTATGTTTTGTGATTGCGATAGTTTTACGATTTTAATTGTTTTGCGATAATTTTTGTAAAAATAGATTTTGATTGTTGTAGTCAAGTTTGGATAATGTACTGTCAAAGTGGCTATGGTGGTAAAATAGATTATGCAAAGTGTTTGATTACATATGTAACAAATATTGTGGTCGGGCCATACGGGCACCCACATGTAATTGGACTGGGTCCAAAGAGCCCTGGCTTGGACACCGAATAACGGGCTTTGGAGTCCCAAGCCTAATACGTTTTCTGTGTGTCTATATATATGTGTATGTATTACACATAAAAAACCTAAGAGAGAAATAACACTAATCACACCAGCCTCTTTCTCTCACGTTAGTCTTTCTCTCTCTCTCTCTCTCTCTCTCTCTCTCTCTCTCTCTCTCTCTCTCTCTCTCTCTCTCTCTCATGGTTTCTCTATCTAGCTAATCACCAAGGAGCTTGGGATTTAGCGTGTGACTGTCATGGGGATGGCTCAAGAAGCGTCCTCTATGACCTAGGCGATGCATAAGAGAGTACACGGAGGCAACATGGAGCAGCAGTTCGTGGGTGAAGACACCGGGCTCGTAACAACACCGTTCGGCGATCCGTCGGGCTATTCCGCTAGGTAACGAACCTATACCCGACTTGTATGCTTGTGTGCATATTATTTACATAGGTATCAGAGCCAATAGGTTGTTGATTCGCCCATTTATGAACCCATAACGAATCTTCCATTAAAGCTTAACCAAGCTTTTTACATAAACTTTGAAAATCAATTTTAAAGTGGGTCTACATCAAAACTCCAATAGGGGTCCGATTTTTTTAACATGGATGTGTTCTTTATGGTCCCTAGAGTCCCCCCTGAAAGTTCCATGGCTTGATTATCTCAAATGGAGAAGAAATCTGAAACCCTAATTTCTGCATGTTTTAAAACCATATTTTTTCTCCAACTTTGATCTTTTTTTTTTCCGAACAATTGAGTCGTGCAATCGGTGTGTTTTTTGGTTCAAAGTTCAAGTACTCCGTGAGATCTTTCCAACCATATAAAATTTGTAAACTTTGGATCAATATTGAAGGAGATACGAGCTTGCAAAGTCGGGGGGCACGCAACTTTTGCTGCAGATTTTTAGGTTTTTTTGGTGAAGAAGAAGACCCAGCAGGGCCTCGCCCACTCACGCCTGGGAGAGTGGGTCCCACTCTCCGCCCTGCCGTGGTCTGGCGATATTGATTCCGGCAGTGTGGGTCCCCCTCTGAGTCGCGGTCCATAATATATTTTTTAATTATTTTTATGGAAAAGTAAATTATTTGTTTTATAATTAAAACAATTTTTGTGTATTAAAACTAAGTTTTTTAATATTTTAAATATGTTTTAATTGCTTTAAAATTTTGGAAATATGTGGAAAATTTATTTTTTATTTTTCCTATATTATGGACAGTGTGTGGGACCAGAAATAATTTTGTGGTAAATTATTTCAATTTTTTTTTTTGGTATTTTAGAGCATAAAATATATGTTTTATATATATTTTAATTGCTTAAAATATCCAAAAAAAATGCATATTAATTTTGGAGAATAATATAGTGTCTAGTACACTGTATGGGACTCTAAGATATTTTTTGTGTAAATTATCATGTATTTATAGTATTTCAGAGCATATAATTAATGTTTATGGACGTTTATTTAATTGCTTAAAATAGCCAAAATACACTATTAATTTTTGTAATTAATATGAGACATAAGGGACACTATTTCAAGACCATGTAAAATTTTGTGGGACCCATAGATAATTTTTTGGTAAATTATCTGAATCATATTAACATTTTAGAGCATATAATTGTGTTTTTTTACACGTATTAAATTGCTTAAATTTTTTTTTATTGATTATTAGTTCAAGGAATTAATACAATGTGTTTAGAACACTGGTGGTAGTTTGAGAAAATTATTTTAGTGAATTTTCTTGCTCTTTGGGACATATTTTAGAGCATATATATTGTGTTGAGTATGCAGTATTAATTGCTTAAAATATAACCAATTAAAGTTGTTAATTCTTGAATTTGATGTCTAGTGTTTTTGTACACTGATTGGAGACTTGAGAAAATTTTATGAATTATCTCATTTTTTTTTTGGTATTTTAGAGCATAAAATTTATGCATATAGGCATTTATTTAATTGCTAAAAATAGATTATTAATTTTTTAAAATTAAAATGGGGTGTTTAGAACACCATATTAGACCATTGAAAATCTTTGGAAAACAAATTCTTGATAATATTTGTATTTTTTGGGAATTTAGTTGCTCATAGTTAATTTTGTTTAACTAAATCAATTTATTTCCTTAAATTGATTCAAAATATTTTTGGGCCTTGATGAAATTCCAGAAATTTTTATTCATAATGAAAAATCAATTTTTCAGTTAATTAAATTTTCCATAAGTTTTAAATTAATTTGTTAATTTAGAAGGCCCTTAATAAATTGGTTTTAAAATATGTTTTAAGACCGAAAATTGTGTTAAAATTAGTGAAAAATCTAGGATTTTTCTTTGATTTTACTTTAGCTTATGGGAGCTATCCGGGCTGTGCAATAATTATTTTATTGCACATTTTATTATTTTTAGAGGCTCGTTGCATTGTTGGTCATGTTTATATTATTGCTGTTTGTGATTGGATGACCCGAGACCTCTAATCCTCCTCCTTAAATGGTGTGATGGATTAGTCCATTCATTTTTAAATAGACCGCATGAGTGCTTGGTGTATGTGATTAATGCATTAATCTGGATTAATGAATTGACAATTTATGGAGCTTGTGTCCACACGATGTATGTTTAAGGTTGTTCTTGTATATGTTTACGAACAAAGCATCCCTATTTTTTATGGGCTATAAATGTAATGTGAGAATGAGGGTTTTATTTCTTGTATTGGAAAAGCCTACTTGTAAAGGGATGATTTTCTTTGTTCATACATCATACACTGGAATTACCTTAGCATGAGCTCTAAGTTATTAATTCGGACCCACGTGGGGGTCCATGCGCACTTTTGTTGTATGCGCACTTTATATCTTGTGGATGATCTTAAATAGGTAATTGTACCATCTAATTGATGTTTGTTTAGAAAAATCAATTATAAAAGGTTTTTCTTGATTTACAAAATTAAGATTTGATTAATGAGCAATAGCGAATTTTTTGGTCTTAAATTGTAGAAAGGGGAAAACTCATTTGTAATTGGATTTTAAAACAAACCTTATGAAATGTGCAAATAATAATGTCAATCCTTGCGCATGTTCTCAAATATTATTCGTCAAATTTTTTGGATTCACAAAAACAAATGTTTTCCAAACCACACTTTGTCGATCTTTATAAAAGTAACAAGTTTAAAAGGGACTAATTTTTGTAATATGGCACTGCAAAGTAACACACCTACAGAGTAAGTAAGAGCTTATGAGCTTTAGACTTATTCTATAATCCAACGCATTTCACCGAATAATGGGCCTCCGGGCCAATTTCATAATAAACCTTGAAAGCCTATGACATTTGGCTCGAGAAGGATCATAGCACGGGCTTTGTAATAAGCAGCATGCATTATGATCTTGTTGCAAAGTATATGTACTACCCAATAGCCAAAGTACTGTGAGATCAGCTTGAATTTGTTTTCGATGGCACGTTCACTACTAGATTAAGCATCTAGTTATGAAGTTCTGGAAAGTAAAGGAAACGTTCTAAGTACACGATGACTGGACATCCAAGTTCGATGACAGGTATGATTCGTGATTTCAGAATACTCAGAACATCTTTACTGGCGAACTGCAGTTTCAGGCTGTGATTAGTTTTTTGCCTGATTCGCGGGTCCATAGAAACAGATCATGATCCACGACGGAAATGTTAAATTTTTGTTTTTTGACATTTTCTGACATGTTGAGCTGAATACGGAGTGCCAAAAAGGTAAGGCGAATCGTATAGCTACACTCTTGACCACTACTTCCGTAAGTGGAAGTAGGCGCAAGGCCAGTGGGCCTAAACGCAATGGTAAGGGTAAACCCGCCTAGAGGCCGGGTGGGGCCAGCAAGTTTGCGCCCAAGGCTAACAAGGTGGAAGAGCGCATTCGAGGGCGTTTTTCAATTCGGTAGTAATAGGATAGATACATTTTGGGTGGTAGTGTTACTAGGACATAGTTATCTAGGTATAACTACTTAAGAGTTGTTTTAAATAATTCTAGTTTCCTCTGTTATTCATTTATTCTGAGACATGGCATGCTGGACTTGAACGCATAGGATGTGACAGGATGACTTGATTAGCTCGAGAAGCCCTTTTTGGGCCCACTCACTAAGGTTGACCTACCTATGTGTGAGTCTTGCTTAGTTGGCAAAGCATGCCGAAAGCCTTTTAGAGAGGCTATTAGAGCTACTCAAGTATTAGAGCTAGTTCACTCAGATATCTGTGGACCTATGGTTGTAAAGGCACATCATGGCGCCTCTTATTTTCTCACTTTTATAGATGATTTTGCACGATATGAGGATTACGAGTATTTATCTAATCAGTTCTGGGAACTATGTGAGGAAAAAGGGGAAACACAGACAACTTTTTGTTCCGAAAACTCTGCAACAATATGGTGTTGTAGAAAGAAGGAATAAGACATTCCTAGATATGGCTAGGACTATGATGGCTCAAGTCAACCTCCCAATGTTGTTTTGGGAGGATGTACTCTCGTTTGCTGCCTACATACTAGAGTGCCCCCTCTCAGTCGTTTCTCTCTACCCCCTTATGAGCTATGGAAAGACGAAAAGCTCATTTTGGAGCATCTGCGACCGTGGAGCTCAGGAGGTTATGTTCACTATACCTCGTATAAGTGCGAGAAACTATGCTCAAGAGCTGGAAAGTATACCTTTATAAGGTATATATTCTAATAGCTCGACAGGCTATATTACGTATAACGAACAAACGAGTATAGGAATGACAGAAATGGTGTCACATGATATTGAGAATGACTTCCCCAGATTTGTATTACTAAGAGAAATCTTGACCTCTATGAGTTGGAGGATGTTGAAGACGACATACCATTTTTAAGCGAGGGTGGAGAGATTGAGATTCCACATCCAGTAATCGCTACAACATGGTACTAGTCTCCAGCCAAGTGGGAGTACACCGCTAGATGCTAGTGGGAGTATACCAGATAGTGGGAGTGCAACACTAAGCACTCAATATTCTCAGGTAGTACACTATATGGTGATGAGGAAAAAGTTCCCTATCGTTGTTTTGAAATTGAGGAAGACATTTTTCATATGTTCAAATGTGTGCACAAGTGGATGAGGATGGGCCTGCTTCTTTTGGTGAAGCATTTTTCTTCGTTTGCTGAAGCTGAGTGGATAGTTGCTATGCTAGATGAGATGAGCTCTATGGATGCAAATAAGGTCTGGGAGTTAGTTGACATTTCACTTGTGCGTAAGACTATTGGAGACAAGTGTGTTTTCAAAATCTAACGCAAGGCAGATGGTTCAATTGACAAGTATTCTGCGCGCCTTGTGGTGATAGTTTGTACCCAGAGAGAGTATAGACCATGGAAACATGTTCTCCCAAAGGGTGAGATCTGACTCTATTCGCCTTATCCCAGCAATCGTCGCATATTTAGCTTTGGAACTTTTTAGTTGGATGTTTAAATTGTTCTTTTCTCAATGGAGAACAAGACGATGAGATAAATATAGATCATTCCATTGGTATTGTGACCAAAGGGAATGAGCGCAAAAGTGTGGCGTCTCAAACGATTTGTTTATTATCTCAAGTTAACATTCGTCTAGGCAGTGGTACAATGTGTATATATTAAACGGTCCAAGAAAAGTATTCTAATTCTTTATATGTTGATGACGTCCTTCTAGTTGGGAATGAGATAAGTTCCATTTTCACCGCTTGAGAGTGGTTGTCCTCTCTGTTTGAGATTGAGGATATGGGTGATGCCAACTATGTGTTGGGAGTTTAGCTTGTGAGATATTGTTCTCTGAAGCTCATCTGCTTATTTGGAGGGACTTACACGATGAAGGTTCTTGAACACTTTCATATGAAAGGCTTAGTTACCCATTGATATCCTAAAAGGGACTCACCCTAACCTTATATCAATGTCTTAAGAATAATGAGAAGAGGAAACTAATGTCCAGTTTTCCATATGTGTTCATAATAGGGAATTTGAAGTATGCTAATGTGTGTACTTGGCCAGATGTCTGCTATACGGTTGGTTTAATTAGTCGTTGCCATAGCAACCCTGGCCCTGTCACTAGAGAGTAGTGAAGAGTATTTTGCGATATGTTCGCAGGAGTACTGTGGACCTTGCCTTATGCTATCCACAATGAAAGCATAATATGTGGTGTGCTCTGCAGCTGTTCGAGAAGCTGTCATGGTTAAAGAGTTTTTGCAGTGATTAGGCTCATCACCTTGTAAGTGATGAGGTTGTGCTCATCTACGATGATTACACATAAGCCTGAACATATGCAAAAGATTTCAAAGCCATTGTAGCACGTAGACATTCTTTTTTGTCACATTTGAGATGTTGTTTGCGCAAAGGGAAGTTATCTTGAGGCACATCTCCACCTGGGATTTGATGTGCTTAGATATTTTTTTTGTATTATTGACATTATTATTCAAGTTTTTATAAACTAGTTGGTTTCCATATATATATATATATTTGTTATAAGTGGAACGGATGCACATTTCTAATATGTCACCGGGCTTGAATCGACCTGCTCACACGGGTGATTCACCTTGGCGCCGAGATAGCAAACTAGGACTTGCGTGTCCATGGCGCTTAGATGGAGAGCAAGATGAGACATTTGTGTTCATGGCGCTTAGATAGCTACCTAGGACATGTGTGTCCATAACGCTTAGGAAGCGAGCTTGAACACTTATATCTACGCAGTATAAGAACAGCAAGCTAGATATAAACCCTCTTATTTCTATATGTCGCCTTAGATGGATCTAAGATGAGGCCTTTATATTTGGTCGAACATAGAGATATCCCACGACTTTATGTAGCCTGTTAACAGCCGAATGTGAGTTGTCAAACGGATGCTAAGAGGAACGACTTTGCTGGAAGACTCAGGTTAGACGTTTTGTGTAACGTCTAGACTAAGATTTGTATGGCATTACTTGTTTTTCCAAACACAGAGTAACATGCCCATTTTTATAGAAGAACGCCATAGCATACATATCATACTGTATGTGCTTTCGCGATCGATTGTGGAGCAGTGAATGGATTCCTCTTCATTGCTGTGTGAGCCATGTAGCATATCCAAGACATTGGTTATCCTACAAACTGGTTGCCTTCATGACTTGAGACTATGTCATGAAGAGGACGCTTGATGACAGTTACTTTAGCATGCTATCCTAGGATGATGAGATTACTCCATTCTATGGGGTGTGTCTAGGCAAGCGGTCAAGTTAGTCGGATTGACATGTGGGCTCAGGAAAGACCATTCAATAACACATCATGTTTTTGTGACTCATTAGCAGGCCTGCGACAATCGTAATTTGTTACTGATATGTCATGAGTACATAACATTGAGGTGGTGCAGCAATTCTTTTCACCGAGGGATTGAGAATGCTCTGTCCGATGTGGTTGAATCGTCTAAGGCATACACGAGAAGCTTCCGAGTGATGTGTCTTGCTGGTTATGGTGATTCTTTGGCATTACACTCCTGTCACTGTACTTTCTTTTCGTAAGGTCGCACGTTCTATTTCCCTGTATGGAGAGATGAGAAGTTCCGTTGTGTTGAGAGATTGGTTTTTAGTACCAATCCTATGTGGGTGAGTGGGAGATGTAACAAATATTGTGGTCGGGCTATATGGGGCACCCACATGTAATTGGACTGGGTCCAAAGAGGCCTGGCTTGGACACTGAATAACGGGCTTTGGAGTCCCAAGTCTAATAGATTTTCTGTGTGTCTATATATATATAGATGTATGTATTACACATAAAAAACCTAAGAGAGAAATAACACTAATCACAGCAGCCTCTCTCTCTCTCTCTCACGTTAGTCTCTCTCTCTCTCTCTCTCATTCATGGTTTCTCTCTTTAGCTAATCACCAAAGAGCTTGGGATTTAGCACGTGACTGTCATGGGGATGGCTCAAGAAGCGTCCTCTATGACCTAGGCGATGCATAAGAGAGTACACGGAGGCAACATGGAGCAGCAGTTCATGGGTGAAAACGCCGGGCTCGTAACAACATCGTTCGGCGATCTGTCAGGCTATTCCGCTAGGTAACGAACCTATACCCGACTCGTATGCTTGCGTGCATATTATTTACAACATAAATCAAAAGTGAGTTTGAATGTCTAAAAGACAATTGTGTCCCCTTGTGCTGTATTGCAATTATATTTGTATTGCATTCATAGTTTTTTTAGTGTATATATATTAATTGTGAGTAAAAATCAAATAATTAAATAATAAATTAATTAAGTATATTCGATAATATTTTCACATTACATTATTAATGTTCATAAACTATCCTTACTTATATCAATTAGTACATTAAATACATAATATAGAAATGTACAATGATATTAACCATTGCATTTGAGATAATAGCATTTTACATAATATTTATTGCAATATATAGGATATTAGCAGTTTTTTTTAATTAGTTATGTTTACTAGTCATTGTTATATATATCTTAACTAATTAGTAAAATATACTTAATAATATATATTATTAGCTTTTCATAGGGGTAGTTAAGTGACATTTGCAATCCTATGAAAGCTTGGACGGTGGACAATTGTCGACACCTGTGAGAATAGTGCAAAAGATAAGAGGTAATTTTGTCATTTTGGGGGGACTTCAAAACTTCCACGCGTTCTGTTCCAAAGGCTAGCCCCCTGTGCTTCGCCAAAATGCACGCCAAAGAGCCTGTTTGGGGTAGCTCATGCTTTTGCAATACGATTGTTTTGCGATAGCTTTTGTTAGAATAGATTATAGTTAGAATAGATTTTGATAGTTGTGGTGTTTGGATAATATATTGTAAAAGTGGTTATGATGCCATAATTGATTATGCAAGTGTTTGGTTACATATGCACAAAAGTGATTTCAATATCTAAAAGACAATTATACCCCTATGTTATATTACAACTGTATTCGTAATGATAGCATACTTTGTTCGTTTGTCAATTTATTTACCATTGTTAACACCACTGAATTTGTTTTATATAAATAAATAATTAATTTTTTTATGCAAATAACTTTATAATAATACTTTATATTACCAATTGTTAAAGTGGTTGTGGTAGTTATCCTTGTTTATAATATTATAAGGCTTAGTTAGGCCCCCACGTGGCTTTTTAAAAGGAGCTTATGAAATTTACTACTAAGTCGTTTGATAATTTTATACAAGTGACACACTACTCTTCAAAAAGATATCATGAAACCAAAAAGCCACCTTGAGCTTTTAAAAGCTCTCTCCCAAAAAGCCCTAAGTTTAATTTTTGCACAGCTCATAAACTAGTTACCAAATGAATTAACATGAAATTGTGCTTTAAAAAAGGAGAAGCACCAAAAGGGGGGCCAAACTAAGCCTAAGTCATATAACACTGTATTAGAAAGATATATTACGCAAGGAGTGATAATTATACTAGAAAAATTATTAAATTAACAGTATAAAAAAAATTCATTCAATTAGAAAAAAGATACCCTCTCCGTCCCATAATAAGTGTCCACTTTCATTTTGCACAAAGTTTAAGAAAGTTCTATTATATTAATTTTTTGGTTCCTTAAAGAGACACTTTCCAATTTTACTCTTAGATGTGATGGGTGTTTGACTTTTTGTTTGTTTTGGGACCACAAATAAATGCTACGTTATCTTTATAATAAGGGTAGTTTTGGAAGCAAGTAAAAGCTATATACTAATTTAGGAAAGTGGACACTTATTGTGGGACATCCAAAAAGGATATGTGAACACTTATTATGGGACGGAGAGAGTACTACCAGTATTAGCATTTAGTATTACCACCACGTGGCGTCCTATCTTCCTGCCAAGTGCTCTGAAATTCAGATTAAAGCTTTGGAATAAACGCCTGGGTCAGTAGCATTCTTGTCCTTTAGTGTGTACAAGTGTGTAATATGCCACAAAGATTAGGGACACGCTCGTCTTTCTTGCGGTTGTACTTTGAACGAGGGTTGACGCGATGGCCAAAAGCTGCTAGCAGCCTGCTCAGGCCAAATCGCTAGAAATCACGACCGGACCACGATAGCTTTCGCGACTGGGCTGCACCAAACAGCTTAGCAATTGCGTTTTGGAGTCCAATCACCCGACAAGCAGTCTAAACGCTCCGCCAAACAGCCTCAAAAGTGGATTTCAGCTATTGCGTTCGCGAATTGCGTTTGACTTTTGGATGTCCAAACACTTGGGCTACTACAATTAGAGGCTCAAAAGCTCGATTGAGACCCTAATCGCTACCCCAAACACCCCATAATTAGTAGAATCTTGGTGATTTATATATAGGATAAATGAAATAATACACCCCTATAGTTGAGGGTTGTGACAGTTTGGTCCTTGTGGTTTCAATTTTGGCAATTTACACCCTATAGTTTGAAAATTGGGCAAAATCCACCCAATTATAAAAAAAGCAAGGGCACAATAGCAATGTCACATTATTTCCAGCCAAAAATGACCCCCACGTGTAGGGGTAAACCCAATAGTGTATTTCAGTGAGCCTATACGGGGTTCGAGCAACACCCCAACCCAATTATTTATTATTATTATTATTTTTTTTGTAGAAATAATATAATTCTATGTTTTTTTTTGTACATACTAATCTATTCCATAATTCTTTCACAAAAAATTTGCATTATAAGCTTAATTAATTATTGATATTTACCAATTTTACTTTGATATTTGTGTGGCAGTGTGTGTCTAGCTTTAAATATATCAGATTGTTTAAAAGATTATAAGATATTATCAGATGGTTTAAGAGGCTATCAGATATTATCAGATTATAAGCTTTAAGTGTTTCAAATTGTTTAAAGAATTATAAGTTATTTATATGATAGATTAATTTGTACAAAAAAAACACATACAATTATACTAATTCTACCCATACAAAAATAAAAATAAATAGATAAATTGGGCCAGGGCATTGCCCTAGAACCCCTGTATAAGTTTCTGCTCCCACTGAACTACACTCTTGGGTCCGCCCATACACATGGGGTCATTTTGGGTTGGAAATAGTATGATATTCCCATTGTGCCCTTGCTTATTTTGTAATTGGGTGGATTTTGCACAATTTTCAAACTGTAAGGTGTAAATTGCCAAAATTGAAATCACAAGACTGAACTGTTACACCACTCAAACTGCAGGGGTGTAATTTGTAATTCACCCTTTACATATATTAGCATAACTATAGACAAATGGACGCCCGAACAACCCCCACCCCGCATGAAACGTATTCACTAGCACACCTAAATCAAATAACAATCCTACTAGAGTAATCGAAAAGGGCATGGGTCCCATTGAAATGGATGGCACTGATCATCCGATGCACCATTTCGGTGCATTTTTTCGGTGCTCCAATCTTCACTCATCAAATAAAATTGGCATCCACAAACACAAATTCCTGAGTCCACCGTTGTATGCATTTATTTCTTTATGTATTATAGTTGTATTGTATTTTATTTGAGTATTCTTACTAGCAGTATGATTATACTATCTTTGTAGTAGCAAATATATCATGTTAGATTCAGTTGGAAAACAAAATTGATAGGTGAAGGGGTTTTTTTTTTCCTCACATTTGAACCAAAAAAATTAAGTTCAATACTCTATAGAAGTTGTTTCTTTCTCGGCCGGGCTCATATTTGAGTAGTAAAATGGGGCTCGGGCTCAGGTTGGACCGGGGCTTGGGAAGACTACACTAAAGCTTTGTTGTATTATTAATATCAATACTTACATCAACTATTTGTAATATACTGATGATTCTGTATCTTTTTGTTCTGGTCAAATGCAATAAATATAAGAGAGAGAGAGAGAGAGAGAGAGAGAGAGAGAGAGAGGGGGGAGGGGGAGAATATTTGTAAATAGGTGGTTTGGCGCTCCCTACGTCCATGCGTGCTTATGTGGCAATGTAACAACCTGCATTTCCATTTAATTTAAAATTCATGTTCACATTTAATTTGGTTTTAATTGCATTTGTCATATTTAAAATTTAATTGGGATTGCCTGCTTTTATTTTAATTTCAATTCCCATGTGTTAAACTTTAATTTTTGTTTTAATTTTTATTAAAATTCTTATTGGTGTCAAACTGTAATTTTTATAAAATTAGTAATACCTGTGTTGGATTTCAAAACTGTATTTCAAAACAGTGAAAATAATTTCTGTTCACTCAATCAGTATTTTTATGAAACCGGAAAATCAATTCTTAAGTTAAAATGAATTTTCTATATTTTCATGGTGAACACCGTGTCACAAAAATACCAGTTTACATTCAAGATTGTCCGTGCTACTCTGGATTACACAGATTTTGGACTCAACGTCAATCAGACTTGACATATACTTTAGACTCATTAAATTCACCCAATGATTATGTTATGCCATGTTAATTTGGCAATGTGCACCCTACTTGTGTTTTGTTGTGATCATAAGCTTTCATTTCCAAACAACTCAAGCTTTGACCCCTACTAGTCTATTATTGCCCCTTCACTCCCTGAGAATGTATATACGTATATGTAATGTACATATGAGCTGGGTTAAATCTGAGTGGATGTTTTAGCAAATTTAAAATCCAAATTGTTGAGTGTAGGAGGTTTTTCTTGGTGGCCAAGCTCCCACAATGAATCATCTATTTATAACTCACATTCACTCACACACACTCACACATTCTGAAATACTTTCAACTTAGAATTCTCAACACTGAGAGAAAAGAGAGAGTTGAAAGTTCATAGCTACTGAAATTCTTAGAAGGAGAAAGCTACACAAAACTCCATAGCCAAAGCTTGGAGTTGGATCCTTATTTGCCTAGTCTTTCTCAACAATCTGTTTATCTTCTTATCTGTGAGTATTCTAAACTCACTTTGAATGTAATTCACATCTAAATTTCTGTTCTTATAGCTTGGTTTAAGAATCTTCATATTTATTTAGTTTTACGTATGAAACTCCATAGCTCAAAATCAAGATTTTTCAACCTCAACCAAATTTAGTTTTTAGAGATGATTTTGAAAGAATATAGTATATAAAGTCTATGGTTTAAGTTATAGAGCTTAATTCGTTCATATCATAACGTATATTGAAAATGAAGTTTTGATGTCTTTTGAAATTTCATAAAATTTGAGAGCTATAGTTTGTTTCATGTTAAATTGATTACACATTCATAATCCTTGTGAAAAACTAAAGAGATCCATATATAATATGATATATATACTAACAGATTTGGATATGGGTCAAAAAGACCCTGAATTTCTGAAACAGGGGATTTCCTGCGAAGAAGACGAAGACACTGCATGAACTCGCGCGCGCGATCGTGCGAGCGGCCCCCGCGCGCGACTTTGGGCAGTTTCTAGTTTTGCTTGTTTCGTGATAAGGGACTGTTTGGGATAAAATTTATATACTGTTTGGATACTGTTTGGGAAATTTATTAAATCAGAATCTTAATTTGTTATGTTTGAACGATTAAAACGTTGTATTGAGACTTATCAATCCCCGTACGCACGTTATTTACATGATTCAGTGATTTGCCTCATGTTTTAAAGTTTCATGACATACATGTGAAATCAGTTGTACATGCATGGTGAGTGTGAATGTTGGTCAGTATGAAAAAGAGTAATGGTCAGTGTGACATAGTGAGTGCGGTTGATATTATGTTGTGGACACTCCCTGGTAAGTGAGTACTAAAGTGTGTTGTGATTGAGATTGCGGCGAGGGTGTCTTTAAAATGCGACGGTGGCAAAACTGGACACTCCCTGACGACCATGGTAGCGTCAAAGTATGTGAAGCCGTACTTGGACATTCCCTGGCACCCATGGTAGTGCTAAAGTGTGGCCTACGGACACTCCCTGATACCCGAGTCTGGATACTGCGTGAGGGTTCATCCGGTATTTGCATGGCAGATTAGGTAGTCAAAGTGTGAGGCAATGGACACTCCCTAGTACCCCGGACCAAAGTGTGAGGCAAAATGACATTCCCTGGCACCCTTGTGCTAAAGTGTGGCTATCGATGTATTTCAAAGATACCGGTGTGTGATGGTGGGTTATTGGGTTTTGTCGAGAGAAAAGAGTCGGTAAGATGAGATGGTGCATTGTTCTCATACACGGTCACATATACATGAATCATATATTTTAAATAATATTGTGCTCGTTTCCTAAAATGAACTCCTTGCTTTACTATAAACTTGTTGAAATTAATGAGAATTGGAAAGAGGTAACTGAGTATGTTTTACATCCAAAGTTATGTTTTTAATACTCACCAGCTTCTTGAAGCTGACGACGTTGATGCGTCCTGGACATTCGTGTTCAGGTCTTTCAGGTTATGATCAGGCTGAACATTATGATTATGCTAATTGAGAATGGCTGCTTGGAAGAAAGACTGTTATCTATACTCCATGTTTTAAGTTATAAGTTGTTTTGTAATAAGGATGACTGTAATAGATAGTAAGTTATTATTTTGATTTAAGGCGGTTTGTGCCTTTAGAGACCCCGTGCAGTTATATGTAATAAGTTAGAAAAATATTTGTAAGCTTTGATTGCTCTGCTCTGATTATATGTTTTTGTTGTTCGACATTTGGGACGGAATCGACCCTTCAAATTGTCGCGACCTACAAGTCTATAAAGGAAATTAAACGCTTTCCATATTTATGCTACGTCGGGGCGTGATAGGATTTAGTGGTATTAGAGCCAGGTTATTATTTATCTCAAGATAGTTTAGCCAGGTTAGGGTTTACCAGTTTAGACCCGATTCCACGATCTGTTAGCTTAAGCTACCCCGAAGATACGACAGGGAGGATAGACTCAGAACCCAAACGCCTAAGATTATCTCTTTCCTGACTTAAGTTAGTACCTTTTTCAGGTATGGATCCAGCTCAGCCTCTTTTTGTACCTGACGCTTTTGGAGGGCATTGGGTTACTATGGGAGCAATTGTACCGGCTTCGCTTCTGCGATACTTTATTTTACCACTATTGGCAGCGTGCAGCTGCTACCGTCGAGTTAGATCTCTGGCACCAGATTCATGTGTTAGGACTGGTTGACTTGTCCCGTGCCCGCCTCGAGATCCTGTACTTTATCGAGATCCAGCGCTTAGTGCTTGTAGAGATGGTTCGCTTGGTTAACAGCGATGCCTTCTATTTACCTCTTGAGGTTCAGGTTGTGCAGGCTCACCTTGCACAGCTAGAGATGCCTGCACCTATCGTCCCCGCTGTTGTGGATGATGCAGACAGTGACGTTGTACTTGCTCCTATTATCGAGGACGCTGAGGAGGATGGCATAGGTTGGGATGACTACGTAGTTGACCTTGAGGAGGCACTAGCACTCGAGCTAGCTTTGCCAGAGACAGATGCCCCTGGACCTGCTTCGTTGTTGACCTCACATAGTTGTAATTTTGGGACATGCCCCTCTCATGTTCAGCGACTTCATTAGGCCGACTCGCTTGACCTTTTGATGGCTACCTATGGCGATGACTGACCGTTTAGATGTCTCTTTGTATATATTTACTACTTTTGACTATTAGCTCCACCTCTTTTTGCACACTTTAATTACATGTATTAGAATATAGGGCAATAACCCCATTTTTGGCATTAACTCTTGCATGCGTCCTTACCCATATAGATAGGGTAGGCATTGACCTGATCATACACGCTTTTTGTATCAACTTGACAAGAAGTTACATATAAAATATACTCTTTTGAAAGTTGTCGTCATTTAAATTGCTTCATAGTATTGCTTCATGCATGTTTCTCATTTTACTATCACTATCATGCATAGAATGGCTGGAGGACTAAGAAGGAACAGGAATTTGATTGAGGGAGCACCTGAGGCTGCCAATCCCACAGGAATGTTTGAAGCTTTTGTCAGACGTCTTGAAAGGGTTAGCAATCAGAATGAAAACCAACGAGACCGCCATACTAGAGATAAGCCGCTGGAGAGATTCTGTGCGCTCAGACCTGAGTAGTTTGTGGGTACCGCGGAACCATGGAAAGCAGAACAGTGGTTAAGACAGATGGACCGCATGTTTGAAGCTATCCAGTGTAATGAGATGGACAAGAGGAGGTTAGCTACCTTTCAGTTAACCGATGCTGCCGCAGATTGGTGGGATTCTATCATAGCTACTATCAGGAATGGAGCTGCAACAGGAATGACGTGGACTACGTTCAAGGGAAGATTTCTGGAGAAGTATTTCCTGGCTACAGAGAGGCACAGGAGAGAGAAAGAGTTCATGGACCTGAGTCAAGGAACCAAGTCAGTGCAAGAGTACACCACACAGTTCGAGAGATTGTCTCGGTTCGCCCCTTACATGGTTGATACTGAGGAAAAGAGGATCTGTAAGTACAGTCAAGGGTTGATACCCCAAATTCGCCGCCTGACTCTCGGTCACCTAGATAAGTCTTTCGAAGGAGTAGTCGGCCTGGCCATTGATTTGGAAGAAGACGCTCGAGTGAACCGTAAGCAATTCGAATTTCGGCCGCCTCAAAGGGGTAATTTTGGGAATAGACCATCAATGAATCGAACCCAAGGGCAGAAGAGGAATTTCGACGGAAGCAAGAGGACCCAAGCTATCACCTTTCCGACTCAACCCCGAGTGGGAGAAGGTAGTAATGCTGGAAAATGTTTCAACTGTGGCAACCCTGGTCATCTGGCTCGAGATTGTAAGGCACCAAGGCGTGCTGCTCAGCAAGGCATAGTTTCTACAATTGTGGTAAACCAGGTCACATCTGTAAGTTCTATATTGCCCCTAAGCAAGTGACTTATGGTCAACAAGGTCAGACTCGCATGAATGCCGTTATTCCTGATGCTGATGGATATGACGGAACTATTTATGAAGAAGGAGAGTATGGAGAAGCTCAACCGGATCAGCAAGCAGTGGAAGGTACATTGACTTTGTTTAACTCTCATGTTAAAGTGTTATTTGATACGGGTGCTGCTCTTTCGTTCATATCTGTTAATACTATTCGGAGATTGGGTATCTTACCTCATCGTTTAGAGAAGGCTTTGAGGGCTACTTTGCCATTAGGAGCTGCAGTCAGATTAGGACATGTGTGCAATGATTGTCCTTTATGGCTAGGAGAAATCCCCGCAAGGCTGGTTGTCCTATCGATGAAAGAGTTCGACATAATCCTAAGAATGGATTGGCTCTCTCAGAATCAAGTGAAGTTGGATTGTGCGAGGAAGAGAATTACATTCTCCGACAACGAGAATCAACCCTTTGATTTTCAATGTAACCCTTCGGGAGATATGTTCCTCACCAGATGTTTGGCAAACATCGAAGTCGTCAGTACAGAAGCGACAGTGTCGTCTATACCTATAGTCAAGGACTTCGAAGAAGTATTTCAAGACATTTCTGGTTTGCCGCCCGAGAAAAGTATAGAGTTCTGTATTGAGCTTATACCGGGTACCGTACCGATCACCAAGGTACCCTACAGAATGGCCCCCGCTGAACTATCATAATTGAAGGAACAAGTTCAAGAGCTCGAGAACCTAGGTTTTGTACATCCAAGTACATCGCCTTGGGGAGCACCAGTGTTATTTGTGAAGAAGAAAGATGGGACGCTCAGGTTATGCATTGATTACAAAGAACTGAACCGAGTGACTATCAAGAACAAGTATCTCTTACCTCGGATTGACGATTTGTTTGATCAACTACAAGGAGCTACGACATTTTCCAAGATAGACCTTAGATCGGGATATCATCAGTTGAGGGTACGGAAGGAAGACATACCTAAGACTGCTTTCAGAACCCAATATGGTCATTATGAATTTCTGGTGATGCCGTTTGGAATGACGAATGCCCCGGCAGTGTTTATGGATCTGATGAACAGAGTGTTCAAGCCTTATTTGGATCAGTTTGTCATCGTCTTTATAGATGATATTTTGATCTATTCTAAGTCAGCAGAGGAACACGAGCAACATCTACGGATTGCGATGCAGATACTTAAGGACCACCACTTGTATGCCAAGTTCAGTAAGTGTGAGTTCTGGTTGCAAGAAGTGAAAATTTTAGGACACAAGGTGTCATCTCAAGGAAGTTTTGTGGATTCGTCAAAGACGGATGCTGTGTCAAACTGGGTTAGGCCGAGCAACCCTACAGAAGTTCGGAGTTTTCTTGGACTCGCAGGCTATTATCGGAGATTTGTTGAGTGGTTCTCTTTAATAGCTGCACTACTAACTGGACTGACAAAGAAGAATTTGAAGTTCGACTGGACAGAGAAGCATTAGCACGACTTTCTAGAGTTGAAAGAGAGACTCACAACCGCGCCGGTACTAGCTATACCCAAGCCTGATGAGAAGTTCATTATCTTTAGTGACGCATCATATCAAGGATTGGGGTGTGTACTTATGCAAGATGGTAGAGTTATCGCCTATGAATCTAGGCAGCTGAAGTTGAATGAGTTGAACTATCCCATTCATGATTTGGAGTTGGCGGCAGTAGTATTCGCACTCAAGATTCGGAGACACTACCTCTACGGTGAGAAGTTTGATTTATTCTCCGATCACAAGAGCCTAAAATATTTGTTCACACAGAAAGAGTTGAACATGAGACAACGCAGATGGATGGAGCTGATCAAAGATTACAACTTCACGTTAGAATACCACCCTGGTAAAGCTAATGTATTCGCTGATGCTTTGAGTCGGCAAACTCGTGAGACCATCGCCTCCTTAATGGTTAGAGAATGGCAAGCATTGGAGACGTTGGTGGAATTTGACGTACAGAGTGCTGAAGAAGGAGAAGGACAACTTTTCGGATGTCTTATCCTACATCCCGTTCTTATCGATCGCATTATTGGAGCTCAGAAAGAAGATGAGAAGTTTCAAACATGCTTTGCGAAGATGTCAGAGAAAGACTTGACAGAATGGAAAGTGGGAATCGATGGAGGATATCGGTGTAGAAATAGATTGTGTGTGCCAGGTAATGGAGAGCTAAGGAAGGATATCTTAGAAGAAGCACATAAGTCAAGATATAAAGTTCACCCAGGAGGAACAAAAATGTACAAGGATTTGAAGAGAAATTTCTGGTGGGAAGGTATGAAGAAGGATGTGGTCGAATTTGTGTCCAAGTGTTTGATGTGTCAACAAGTCAAGGCCGAACATCAGAGACCGTCAGGATTGTTGCAACCACTACCTATTCTAGGTTGGAAGTGGGAGCATATAACCATGGATTTTGTAGTGGGATTGCCTCGATTGTAGCAAAATCATGACGCCATTTGGGTAATCGTGGATCGACTGACGAAGTCAGCACATTTCATTGCTTATAGTATGACATGCCCGGTGGAAAAGATGAGCCGGATGTACATACAACAAGTTGTGAGTCTTCACGGTGCACCTGTGTCGATTGTGTCAGACTGTGACGCACGTTTTACTTCTGGATTTTGGGAAAGTTTGCAAGAAGCTATGGGAACTTCGCTCAAGATGAGTACTGCTTTTCACCCTCAGACAGATGGGCAAACTGAACGTGTTAATCAGATCATGGAGGATATTCTTAGGGCTTGTGTTATTGATTTTGAATAATCTTGGGAAACACACTTACCGTTGGTTGAAGTTGCCTATAACAACAGTTACCACACGAGTATCGGGATGGCTCCGTTCGAATCATTGTACGGACGACCATGTCATTCTCCATTGTGTTGGGCAGAAGTTGGAGGCACAGAATTGTTGGGACTGGATTTGGTTAGAGAAACCAACGAAAAGATTTCTTTGGTCAAGGAGAGGATGAGAATCGCTCAAAGCCGGTATAAGAGTTATGCCGATCGACGCCGAAAAGATTTGGAGTTTAGCGTCGGAGATCACGTGCTCCTTAAGGTTTCACCGACCCGAGGATTAGTGCGCTTCGGTCTCAAGAGAGGGAAATTAGCTCCGCGTTTCGTTGGACCATTCGAGATTTTGGATCGTGTTGGGAAAGTGGCTTGTCGACTCGCGCTATCACCGAAGATGTCTGGGGTTCACAATGTATTTCATGTTAGTATGCTGAGAAAGTACATACGAGACCCCTCGCATGTGGTCAGTTATGACGATATTGAGACGAGTCATAACGTTTCTTACAAGGAGAGACCCGTGAAAATTCTAGATCAGAGTATCAAGAAGTTGAGAAATAAGGACATTCCGTTGGTGAAGGTTCAGTGGAATCACCATGACGAGAATGAAGCCTCGTGGGAAGTTGAGGCTGATATGATGAAGAAGTACCCGGAGTTATTTCAGGACTAGTTAGTCTTGATTTCGGGGACGAAATCCTGTTTAAGGGAGGAAGGGTGTAACAACCTGCATTTCCATTTAATTTAAAATTCATGTTCACATTTAATTTAGTTTTAATTGCATTTGTCATATTTAAAATTTAATTGGGATTGCCTGCTTTTATTTTAATTTCAATTCCCATGTGTTAAACTTTAATTCTTGTTTTAATTTTTATTAAAATTCTTATTGGTGTCAAACTGTAATTTTTATAAAATTAGTAATACCTGTGTTGGATTTCAAAACTATATTTCAAAACAGTGAAAATAATTTCTGTTCACTCAATCAGTATTTTTATGAAACCGGAAAATCAATTCTTAAGTTAAAATGAATTTTCTATATTTTCGTGGTGAACACCGTGTCACAAAAATACCAGTTTACATTCAAGACTGTCCGTGCTACTCTGGATTACACAGATTTTGGACTCAACGTCAATCAGACTTGACATATACTTTAGACTCATTAAATTCACCCAATGATTATGCTATGCCATGTTTGGCAATGTGCACCCTACTTGTGTTTTGTTGTGATCATAAGCTTTCATTTCCAAACAACTCAAGCTTTGACCCCTACTAGTCTATTCTTGCCCCTTCACTCCCTGAGAATGTATATACGTATATGCAATGTACATATGAGCTGGGTTAAATCTGAGTGGATGTTTTAGCAAATTTAAAACCCAAATTGTTGAGTGTAGGAGGTTTTTCTTGGTGGCCAAGCTCCCACAATGAATCATCTATTTATAACTCACATTCACTCACACACACTCACACATTATGAAATACTTTCAACTTAGAATTCTCAACACTGAGAGAAAAGAGAGAGTTGAGAGTTCATAGCTACTGAAATTCTTAGAAGGAGAAAGCTACACAAAACTCCATAGCCAAAGCTTGGAGTTGGATCCTTATTTGCTTAGTCTTTCTCAACAATCTGTTAATCTTCTTAACTGTGAGTATTCTAAACTCACTTTGAATGTAATTCACATCTAAAATTCTGTTCTTATAGCTTGGTTTAAGAATCTTCATATTTAATTTTACGTATGAAACTCCATAGCTCAAAATCAAGATTTTTCAACCTCAACCAAATTTATTTTTTAGAGATGATTTTGAAAGAATATAGCATATAAAGTCTATGGTTTAAGTTATAGAGTTTAATTCGTTCATATCACAACGTATATTGAAAATGAAGTTTTGATGTCTTTTGAAATTTCATAAAATTTGAGAGCTATAGTTTGTTTCATGTTAAATTGATTACACATTCATAATCCATGTGAAAAACTAAAGAGATCCATATATAATATGATATATATATATATACTAACAGATTTAGATATGGGTCAAAAAGACCCTGAATTTCTGAAACAGGGGAGTTCCTGCGAAGAAGACGAAGACACTGCATGAACTCGCGCGCGCGATCGCGCGAGCGGCCCGCGTGCGCGAGGTGTGTGTTTCCAGGCAGACAGAAAATTTTATATAATGAAAATGAAAAGCGGCCCGCGCAAGCGACCCATCTCGCGAGCTGCCCGCACGCGCGACTTTGGGCAGTTTCTAGTTTTGCTTGTTTCGTGATAAGGGACTGTTTGGGATAAAATTTATATACTGTTTGGATACTGTTTGGGAAATTTATTAAATCAGAATCTTAATTTGTTATGTTTGAACTATTAAAACGTTGTATTGAGACTTATCAATCCCCGTACGCACGTTGTTTACATGATTCAGTGATTTGCCTCATGTTCTAAAGTTTCATGACATACATGTGAAGTCAGTTGTACATGCATGGTGAGTGTGAATGTTGGTCAGTATGGAAAAGAGTAATGGTCAGTGTGGCATAGTGAGTGCGGTTGATATTGTGTTGTGGACACTCCCTGGTAAGTGAGTACCAAAGTGTGTTGTGATTGAGATTGCGGCGAGGGTGTCTTTAAAATGCGACGGTGGCAAAATTGGACACTCCCTGACGACCATGGTAGCGTTAAAGTGTGTGAAGCCGGACTTGGACATTCCCTGGCACCCATGGTAGTGCTAAAGTGTGGCCTACGGACACTCCCTGATACCCGAGTCTGGATACTGCGTGAGGGTTCCTCCGGTATTTGCATGGCGGATTAGGTAGTCAAAGTGTGAGGCAATGGACACTCCTTGGTACCCCGGACCAAAGTGTGAGGCAAACTGGACATTCCCTGGCACCCCTGTGCTAAAGTGTGGCTATCGGAGTATTTCAAAGATACCGGTGTGTGATGGTGGGTTGTTGGGTTTTGTCGAGAGAAAAGAGTCGGTAAGATGAGATGGTGCATTGTTCTCATACACGGTCACATATACATGAATCATATCTTTTAAATAATATTGTACTCGTTTCCTAAAATGAACTCCTTGCTTTACTATAAACTTGTTGAAATTAATGAGAATTGGAAAGAGGTAAATGAGTATGTTTTACATCCAAAGCTATGTTTTTATTACTCATCAGCTTTTTGAAGCTGACGACGTTGATGCGTCCTAGACATTCGTGTTCAGGTCTTTCAGGTTATGATCAAGCTGAACATTATGATTATGCTAATTGAGAATGGCTGCTTGGAAGAAAGACTGTTATCTATACTGCATGTTTTAAGTTATAAGTTGTTTTGTAATAAGGATGACTGTAATAGATAGTAAGTTATTGTTTTAATTTAAAGCGGTTTGTGCCTTTAGAGACCCCGTGCAGTTATATGTAATAAGTTAGAAAAATATTTGTAAGCTTTGATTGCTCTGCTCTGATTATATGTTTTTGTTGTTCGACGTTTGGGACGGAATCGATCCTTCAAATTGTCACGACCTACGGGTCTATAAAGGAAATTAAACGCTTTCCATATTTATGCTACGTCGGGGCGTGACAGGCAGTGCTTCCACTAGATTGAAAACTATTTACGAAGGTTGGTGTAGGAGACCTTGATTATCCAACAATTGAACTGGAACTATCAAGGGGCTGCCTTACACGATTGTTTTTAGTAATCTAAGGGGAGCTTTGGACTGACTAGGGTTTTGTAGCCTTAAGAAAAGAGAGGAAGAAACCGGCTATGAGAGATTAGGGTTAGGGATGTCAAAATTGGATCCCTGTAGGAGGGGAAGAAAACCCTTTTTATGCACAAAGGGTTTCCAAATACAAATATTGTATCCTAGCAGGTTTAGGAGACTGATTGGATAACTTTGGCCTTATCCTAGCAGCCATCGATTAGGTCTTCTTAATTACCAATTGCTCAAGGAGTCGTTGAGTCCATGCCTTGTGATTCTCATTATTGGACTGGCTGAGCTAGACTAGAATTGTTCTTGCCCCACCCGAGTAGTAGTACTGCCTACCCCTAGGTCGGATAGGGCTGTAGGTTGGGTATGATGGGTACCCTGCGTATTATGGGTGTATCAGTTGCCCCCTATTTCCAAGCCTTAAACTGACACTATGTCGGGGCAAGTTTCAAAATCTTATGCTTGCCTGGAACTTGAGTTTTCCTGCATGGGGATATGGGCGTTTGACAGGATCCAATGGGCAACCATTTTGCTGATAGTTTCTTTTCTTTGAACTGGATTCTGTTGCAGACGATCTGAGGATGTTGAAGTTAACTAGATTGGTGGAATCTGAACCGGGACAGTTAGGAATAAGCTGATCTAGTAGAATTCACACTGGGACGGTTATAGGAGAATGAGATGGGGCTCCGTACGCGTTTAATGTGCACGGTCTGATGTTACAGAGCCCATCTCCCCAAATAACATCAACGAGGGTGGTTTGGGTGGGAACCATTCTTGGCCATCGAATCCATGTCGTTCTGGGCCATCAGTTCTCTAGACTCCTTCTCCTTCTTCACTTGTCCTTGCTGAGATAGAAATCAAGCTTCCAATGAGAGAAAGAGACTGCGGTACGCTCCATTTGCCTTCTTGATTCGTCTTTATCTTCTTTCATGCTTCCAAATTTTTCAATGGCTACTCAATATAACCTTGATACCACTGAAGGCTTAGCTACTTTCCACTAGCAGTGTGAGATCCCTGGCGATGTAGGTGTTCGAATGTTCGAAGAAGAAAATGAGTCCCCTTCTGGCTTCTTTGTTGTCAATAGCTACATGATACGACGGGTTGGTATTGTACTCCTTCTCTTTGAGACTCTCTATAATTTTTTGGGGGTTCTAGGCCTTTCCCTAGGGCATTGCAGACCTAATCCATTGCGTCTATTCATAGGTGTGGAGAAACTAATCTAGCGGCTAGGGCTCAACCTCGGCGTCAATCAGGTCCCCAAGACCTATAACTTTTCCACCAAATTGAAGCTGGATGAAAAGGATACACTGTAACAATAAAGGATGGGAGAACTTCCCAAAGGTGGTGATCTCCGGTCATTGGACGGCGAAAAGTGTTATTCCTATTCTGCAAGAATTTGACAAATCAAATTTGTTCTGCCAAGCCCTTGCATCAGAGAGGCTGAGATGACTGAGGGTAGGCTGGGCGACATTAGGGCTACCCAAACTGCCTATCTCCATTATGACCATCTTGTCCAGATTCCTGATCGAAGGCCACTTCCTTCTGCCACTGGCCTTGTTGACGAGGGGATTCCTCATGGTCCCGTTCTATCCTTTGTAGAAGGTCTTCCCCCACTACTAGTTTTGGCTCCTTAGGCTAGCACTCCTCCCTTAACTTCTCAGTTCCGATCGACTCGCCTGATGTCTATCGGCCTACAGACTGCCCGGATTGTTGGGGCCGCCTCGGATGGAGGTTTCATAGAACTATCTGAGAATTCCTCTAACAACTTATCTCTTTCGCCTCCTCCTTTTCCGTCGGTCACACATGATTGAGCTGAGTAAAGGTCGTTTGGGGCAGATAGTATTTTCGAGGTCAGTGGTTGGGCTATTCGGACTCCCTCGCCTTCATTGGAAGCTCCCTCCGTGATGGAAAGAATCCAGTAGAAGAGGTGGGAGACCTTGCTGAGGAGGTGAGAGCATTGAAGAGGAGATGGTCTAGGCTAGAGGCTATGGTACAGAGGCTGAATTTGAACTAGGAGGGTCTGAGGCACGGAGATGAAGTGGGATGAGACACTCAGGACCTACTGGTCAGACTCAAAGTTCTGGAGAAGAAGGAATGTCTTCTTTCTGATTTTTTTTCTTTTCTTTTTTGCGAGGCAGTTATTATAATTGCCCTCCGATCTCCTTTTTTCTTCCCGATCCGAATAGAAAACAAAGCTTCTGAAGTTCATATCTCTTTGAATGGTTGTTACTTGATCCTATCTACTTATGTGTATATTTTTCCTGCATTAGAAAAGGGTTAGAAAAAGTAGATTATGAAGGAGAGGCTCATGAGAGGTTCTGGGTTCTCTGAATTATGCAAGAGCTCGGGAAGCTTGGGGATTGCCAAAGAGATGATACTTGTGTGCGTCTGAGATTTTTTTGCTGCTTTTGCTCTAGTCCCCAATTTTAGTTATCATGTGCCCCCCCAAGCCTTTGTTAAGGCAGTGGGTTTGACTAGTTGGGTAGGGCGACCTAAAATTGTGCATTTTAGTGTCCTTGTGCTCCTCTATTGTCGGTCGACCTAAGAGGGAATACCTCTATTGTGGGCCTAGACCTCGGGTGGACCGATGTCTTTTATAGCATGTCGTGGTCTATTATTTCTCTATTGTGGGCTGGGATCTAAGAGGTTGCCCCTGGGTGACCGAGGTCATTTGTTTGGGAGTGACCAAGTGTTTTACCCGGAGGTGAGCCAGGTCTTTTGCTTTGGTCAGACCGAGGCCTTGTGGTTACCTTGGCGGACCGAGGTATTTTGTTTTCCTCAGGCAGACTGAGGTCTTTTGGTTGCCTCAGGTGGACCAAGGACTTTTTATTGCCTCGGGCAGACCGAGGTCTTTTAAATGCCTCGGCAGACTGAGGTCTTTAAAGAGCATAGAATATTATGTATGATGAAAACAACTTTATTGATAATCTTACGGCTCCGGGGAACTTTATAATACAAGAGCTCAAAAAGAGCTACTCGAGATACTGTCCTACTACTCTTATTGGTACCAAGGGCACCTTTATTTATTGGTCGTGCAAGACGACTTACACTTACCCTTCCCCATCATCCTTGGAATACAGCTTCTCGAGATATGGGGGTATTAATGCGGTGTCCGTGCACAAGGAGTTAACGAAGCATTGACTAGCTAGTACTTGATTTCCTTTGAGTATCCCAATCCCTTTTTGAGTTTGGAACTTGATTCCACCACTATGAAGTTTACCATGACCGAGAACTGCTAGAGCTAGGTCCCCATGAGGATTGGTAGTTCCATTGTTCTAAAGGTTTGGATGCTGGAATCATTGAACCTGATCAGGGCGTGACGACTTCATGGAGCCTGTCTTAGAAGATACCTAGTTGGTCGAACATGCCAACGAAGAGTATGTCTGTAACACCCGTACCCGGGGAAAATGTTTAGTGATCCTTTAATATGCATTAATTAGTATAATTAGTGTATAAAAATGGATTAAGGAGCATGGAAAAGTGTTCAGTAAGGAGCACAATTAAAAGTCCCCAGTGAGGAGGGACAGGTAATGAAGTGGGACCCATTGAAGGGCCGGATAAAATAAAGTACATTTAAATGACTAGATGCATTCTTATTTGATTAATTTGATATATGTGCCTAAATGTTTTCATATTATATTGCGTAATATGTTAGCTTTTAATACCAAATTGGGAAACCCATATAAGGGTATAAATGAAAACTTTCATAATTATTAGGTACGTTAGCAAATTCACAAATATTTGGGACCACGTGTGGGAACCATACGAGACTTAGACAGATACCCATTTAGATAATTGGGAAGTTAATGAATGTTTGGAGGATCTCATAATTGAACTTAGAAACAATTGGGGGTGTAAATGGGAATAAGGGTAAAAGCACTGACAACTTAATGCATGAGTTGCTAGGTGTCTTGTAGGAGCTTTGTCTCAATTAAAAAAAAAAAGAGAAAGAAAACAGTTGGAAAAGAGAGAGGGAGTGGCGCCGAGTGAGGAAGAGAGAGAGGAGAGATCCGATGCCATTCCGTCGCAGTCGTTTATCCAATTCGCGAGCCGAAGAACCGAAGCCATATTCAGACTCGTGGAGGTGAGACGATCATTGATATCTCTTCCTTTTCTGTACTAATCATCTATTTTGGAGACTTAATTTAATTAGCGACATGCGATTTGCCGAAAACATGTAGGAAATTATACCGGAATGAGAATTGAGCTTGGATTAGTGAAATTCAGCATTTTCTTAGCTTAATTTGGGGTAGAAATTGGTTAAGGTGATTTTTCTAACTTAAGCTTGAGGTAGTGCATGTCATTTGCTTCAATTGTTAGTTACGTGAGAAATCAACATGCTTATATGGTCATGTGCCTATGTGTTTTTAGTAGTCAATGAATATTTGGGAATAATGGTTCATTGTGGTGAAATAAGGAAGGAGAAGGAGAAGAAACTGTTTTGGAATGGTAGTCTAAGGAATTGAAGTGACCGCGGGGCAAAGGGAAAGGTCATCGGGTTTGAGTGAACCATTAACCCAATTATTCTGCGATTACGTATGCTTGTGTGCTTAAAATTGCTGCATTATACATGCCCATGTCATTTAAGCATGTTAGTTAATTCACTAAGTGTAATGCTTATGAAAACCGTTTTCCTATTTCTGTTGTGGTACATAACAACCACTACAGGTTCGGAGCAAGGCTCGGAAATGAGGTGACGTGTGCATTGGGAATTGTAGAAATGGGACTGAGTTGTTTTGTTCTTGGTTTTGTCGACATGTAAAGAATTGGCTAGAAAACTTGTAGAAGTGAACTCATGTAATATGATAACGCTTGTAATGTGTCTAAACCGTAGGATCTTTAACTTTGTTAACCTTTGTAAAAGTGAAACCTTGTAATTATGTGGGTTTTAGAACGTGTAGTGTTGCCAATTTAGGAAATTACGACTTGTAATCTTGTAAATTGGTTAGCTTGATAACTTGGAAAAGTTTTTGGCAAGTTTATGTTGTTTATGTAAGGGTGTGGAAACTTTTTGGTTTATATTGGTGCCTTAAAAATCTGTTTAGAATGCTTGTCGTAGTACTGCAAAACATTCTGCTGCTGCGAACCAGTTGACTGGTCGGGCATTCAGTCGACTGGACTACCCATTCCCCAAGTTTAAACTCTCTATATTTGGCACCTTCTATTGACCGAACCCATATTCAGTCGACCGAACCCCTCAAAGTTCAGTCGACCAGACCATGCAGTCGACTGGACTAGGGAATTCTCAGAAATCAACTTTCTGTATCATGCATGTCTAGTCGACTGGGTCCCCGATCAATCGACTAGATCTGGCTGTTCAATTGTAAATGTTTTTACTATGTACTTGGGATTATTTCTTATAAAACAACACTATTAATGGATGATTTAGGATGGATAATCCTTTGTTACATGGTCCTAATCCGCCTGGGGCGGGTTGGGGTGTGACAATGTTCGAAGAGCTTCCGGTGTCGATTAGCACCCTTTTTTCCCCCAGATAATTGGCGATAGATACTATTACCACCAGAGGGTCATCATAAAGGACATGCACTCCCTGCAGGTCACTAGCAAAAAATGCGAATTCCTCTGACTGTTGGTGGTCTGCCGGCTGGACAGAGGCAATTTCAAATTCGTACAGAAATCAAGAAGCCCGTGTATGCCTCTTGCGAGCTAATTGCAAATCTCAACCGCCTAATGATCCCCCCAAGGAAACATTGATATTCCCAATGCAGTACACTTACAGTGTTGGACCCCTAAATCGGGCGATAATCGCAACAGTTTCATCCAAATTGTAGAGTTTTAGCTTCTCTTCATTAAACCGATCTAGAAATTCCTTGAGCGTTTCACTCTTCTTTTGCTTAACTGTGAGCAACTGGGTGTCTCTCTTCGGCTTCTCCTGCATCCTTGCAAATAGACTGATAAATAACTTACTAAGTTAATCAAAGGTGTTGATCGTCCCTGGTTAAGCAAATGAAACTAGTGAGCAGCAGGGCCTTTCAGTATGCTGGAAAAAGTCAAGCACCACAGTACATCGGACTTTGTGATGAGATTCAGTCGGGCCTTGTAGTTCTGAACATGATTCAGTCGGGCCTTGTTGTTTCCCAGAGACGATGCCAAACTGATGATACTTTGGTGTTCGGGTCGTATGTAATAAATATAAGAAAGAGATAGATAAGATTTGTAGGTGGTTCGGCTCTGGTAATGAATCAGCCTACGTCCACGTGTGCTTATATGTCAATGCTTCCACTAGATAGAAAACTCTTTACAAAGGTTTGTGTAGGAGACCATGACGATCCAACAATTAAACTGGAACTATCAAGGGGCTGCATTACACGACTGTTTCTAGTAATCTAAGGGAAGCTTTGGACTTACTAGGGTTTCGTAGCCTCAACAAGAGAGATGAGGAAACCGGCTATGGGAGGTAGGCAGATCCTTGTAGAAGGGGAGGAAAAACTTTTTCGTAGCACAAAGGGTTTTCTAATACAAATATGGTATCCTAGCAGATTTAGGATACTGGTTGGATAATTGTTGACTTATCCTAGTAGCCATAAGTTAGGCCGCCTTAATTACCAATTGATCAAGGAGTCACTGAGTCCATGCCATGCGAGTCTCGTCATTGGACTGACTGAGTTGGACTAGGACTGTTCAGGTGGAGGAGCCTCACCCCGAGTATTGTCTGCTGACCGCTGGGTTGGGTATATTGGGCACCCTACCTATTATGGGTGTATCATATGCCATTTAAGAACAATCGTTAACAGCATCCAAGCAAGTGACATAGAGGACCACATGGAAGACATGTGACTTAGAAAAAATAAGGCTAAATACATATTTAGTATTCTACAATGGCACTAAACTTTTATTTAGGACCCTGTCATATTCAATAGATTATCCTCAAATAACAATAATTTATGAAATATGGCCTTTCCGTGATGCCATTAATGACACATGGTCCACAATTAAAATTTTGTGTGATTAGAGGGTACTAAAATATATTTTAATCTCTATTATATAGTATATTGTGTTATGTTTAATTCTGTTATCTAAAATATTTTTTAGTCTTTACTACGTATAATATAATGTGTTATGTCCAATCTTAGTTTCTAATTTTTTTTTTATTTTTTTTATAAAAAACACCTGTTAATTTTTCGTATTATGATAGTGAGTTTTTTACCTCAAAATTGAGAGACATTTTTAAAGTTGACAGGTCCAGTGCCACATCTGGCTTTATCGTCCGCTTGTCTGGTGTTTTTGTTTTTTCAATCTCAAAAAAATTAAGTTGCATTTTTTCACGTGTATACGCGTATTTGACATTTGTGGGTGTCATATGTATATATGCATGGACATTGCACCCAGGGAGGATACACGTTAGGGTAAGGGGGGTTCACACATGGGCGGACCAGGTTATGTTCAGGGGTGGCACAGGCTCCCTCTGAGTTTTTGAAAATTATAAAATTACATGTAATAATTTGTAGATTTTGGAAATGGACCCTCTTAAATTTCACAAAGGCCCCCCTGGACTTCTAAAAATTCTAGATTTACATGTACTATTTTACAAGTTTGAGACACAGACCCCCCGTACTTTTGAAAATTCTAGACTTACATATAATATTTTACAAGTTTTACACATAGGCCCCCTAAAATTATATGATTTACCCCAAATTAGGGGTGTGAAACCAATTTTACATACAATTCTATCGTTTTACATATAATTACACATAGGTAGACCCAAAAAAATTTGCCTCGGGAGCGCTGCCCCCGAACCCCCGTATAGTATAGGCCCCCCCTGACCCAAAATCCTGGGTCCACCCCTGGGTTCACACACACACACACCCTGTGAGATAACTAGGGAAAAAAATGTGCTCTTACATTTTCAGAAAATCCCCTATTTTATGAGTTGTGTTAATTTTATAGCACTACTTTTATCATTTTTTAGTCCCCAGAAAAAAAAAATTTAATTTTGATTTTCCAAGACTACCCCACTTTGAAAAAATGTATATTGGATAAGATTGTAATATACATATTACAATACTAGTTGCAATCCAATCCATCCTAAACTATGATTCAAGTCGTGGATTTCAATAAATAGTAACTGCATTAATATTGATGCAATTGTAAGTTAATTCTCCTAGTCAAACACATTTTATTCTCACTTCTTAACTTAACCTAACCCAAGTTGATTTAATAGCATTTCGAACTCTATTTTAAAATTTACACAAAAGTTTGCATAAATAGACCCAAAAAAAAAAAACACATTGGGGGCGTTGCTAGGGGTGTCATCTATTCGGTTTGGTTTGGTCAGTTTTGTCGGTTTTGGGGTATTTTTTCAATTCAGTTCGGTTTGGTTGGTTTTCTGATTGCACTACTTTGATGAAAACAGAATGAACTAATTGGTTTAGTCCAGTAAGTTTTTTTTGACACCCCTAGACACTACCCCCAAACACTCGTGAACCAAGGAACCCCAAGTGCAACTTCCTACTTCCGCCCCTACCAAGCCCCCATACCTCAAATTTTTATATCCGCCCCTGATTGTACACAAATTGAGGTATGTTTGCGATATAGATGGCCATAAGATGTTTGTTCACCTTCATACTGACTATGAATAATGTTTGGGACAAAAAAGGGTCACAAAGAGATGCTCACAAAAGGATGTGGCATCCCATGTGTGGGTCCTATTGTCACATGGGATGCCTACTGTCATATGGGATGCCACATCCTTTTGTGAGCATTTCTTTATGACCCTTTTGTGTCTCTAACAGTACCCATTGACTATATAGGACATTTTCAAAGGAGCCACTATGACATGTCCACTCCTAGATCCAGCCTTATCATCCCATGGGATGCCACATCCTTTTGTGAGCATCTCTTTGATACTTTTTTGTGTCCATAGCATCACTCACGGACTATATAGGATATTTTCAAAAGAGCCACTATGACATGTCCACTCCCAAACCCGGCCTTATCATCCACATGCCCGTTGTTTGTTCATCTAAAAAAATTAGGGTAAATCACTCCTGAGGTAAGATCAAAATATAGGACCTCCCTTAATAGTTTGCATAATTACACTAACCTCCTCTGTTAGAGATGGATACGTAACAAAGTTAGTGATACATTCAAAATACCTAAATACCCCTAAAATGAAAAAAATGTAACTTACTAATTTAAAAAATCAAAAAACAAATAATAGTCAAATTTTACCATTCAAAAAAAAAAAAAAAAAAACCTCATAGTCATATTTTAGAGAAAAAAAAATAAATATTGTATGAATTTTTTTTATTAGCTTTGGAAAGGACAAATTGGTCTTTATTAAAAAGTTCAGCCATCAAATTAACGGTCAACTGATTGTTGACTAATGAAAAGAGGAAAGTAACCTCAACCACAAACCTCAAGGGAGGTCAGTGTAATTATACAAACTACGAGAAAAGTCATTGTAAACCTCCCCCATACCAGCCCCTAACCCTATTAACAGCCCCCCCACCCCCACCCCCGCATACCCTACCTATTAGGGGCGGGGCAGGGAACCGGAAAACCCGCCCCATTGCTAATATTTATGATGTGCTTGTTATTTCAAAAATGTTCTCGCCCAGCCCATATTTATTATTGGCATGCCATTTGTTTTCTTTTCCCTTTTTTTCAAAATTTTTTCTCTTTGCTTGTAGTGTAATTTATTAAAGGAAAAATTGGTGAAAATGTTATTAAGATTCAAAATATAAACATGATTTGACCCAAAAAAAAAAACCATCATTTGACCCAAATATATATATATAAACATAATTTATTTGCATGCCATTTATGATGCTAAAATTCAAAATATAAACATAATTTGACCCCAAAAAAAAAAATTCGGGGGCACCACACTATATGTATTTCTAGTCCACCCCAAGCTACCATTCTGCATACGCCCTTGGTGATACATGTCTCATTCTGGTAATTATATTGATAGTATATGGGCAAAATAAGAATGAAATGAGATACGTGTCATCCAGTGAAGCCTGTGTGAGCAATGGTGGACCAAAGATAGGTGTAACAAAAGTGCTCTCAACCATTTTGACATGTTCATCAACTCATGTCAGCTCTTTCAGTCTTGACAATGAAACTCTCAGGAGTACAAAGCCTGTTTTGATTGTCATCAGAGGTCATTATTAGTCAAAATTATATTATTTCAACTTGGTTCTTTAACTTTGAATAATCTTTTCGTTCTTTTTCCCGAAAAATTCAGAAATGAATTAGGGAAATTGATGGTTTATCTTCCCTTTACTTTGGGAAGTAAAGGGAAGGTAAATCATGTTGTGGATGCCTTTGGCAAATTGCCTGATGCATATTGGAAGAGCAGATTTTTCTTCAAACAAAATGATGTAAGCTACAAAGAATCTCAGAACCAACCTTTTGTTCGACACAACATATTTGTGCTGATCTGTCACCTGCGCAATCTCAGCGCATATGCTATTGTATCATTCGTAAAGATGAAATATATATATATATATATATACACACACATTATTCAAATTAGAAGACATAATCGCAACCAAATGAGACGATCAAGCCCGAGCATTTCATCCTTCAACTAAATATCAGAATTTTTTTTCCCGGAAAGTTAAATACCACCATCGTACAGACCATGCATCTCCGGCATTCACTTTCAGCAATCACAGCCAAATCAAGAAATTCAAGAAAAACATAGTTTGTCTATTTTTCTTGTCAAAAAATGCAACAATGTATAAGCATACATTTTTTGAATTCCTGTACACACGGCAAAGAAGCACAAGTTCTAGGTAATTATTAGTCTTTTACTTCTAATAATGCTCGCTCAATCTATATATTACTTCACCAGCGGAGGAAGTATCATAATTTTGTCTCACACTGAAGCTAGAGAGTTGAGCTTCTTTTCAAGCATTTTTGCCCTCCGAAGAGAATCCAAGGCCTCGGCTTGCTTTCCTGAACGTTTCAAGTTTACCGCCTTTACCTTCTCTGCCTTAATCCTTTCTTCCAATTGAATTCTCTCCTGGCTAGAATTTTCACTCTTCCCGGTAACCAATTTTGATGGCTCCACTCTATCAGGGCCTCGGGATACGGTACTAGCATCTTCTAATCCTATTGCTTTCAAAGCAGACAAAAGTTGAGGATCGAGGAAATCCTCAACACCCACATCATCAACTGCCTCTGCTCCTGATTTGGTTGAATCAGCAAACTCTTCCAACTGATTTTCAAGAGCCTTTGCCAATTCAAACTCAGCATCTGCTTCTTCAGTTCGACCTTCCCTTCGCAGCTTCAGTGCCAGCCTTTTATGGCTGAGAGACTCTTGTTGCAACTTGAAACGATCACGACCTGATAATGGTTTTGGAGCCAAATTTGAAGACTTTTGCTCTGGTATTCCAATGGAAGTAGAACTTGATACATCACTAGAGCTATTACCGAGCTTGGGTTTTTCATCTGCCAGATTCTTCTCTAAAAGCTTTGCCTGCCGAAGTTCTTCCCTGGCTTCGGCCAACTTCCCTTCTCTCTTCAGAGCAACTGCCTTCCTTTTATGAGCCAAGATATCTTGTCGGAGGGTACTTTGGTCATTTTGCAAAACAATCACAGGAGCAGACATTGGTTCATCCGTACTCATTTTCTCGTTAGCATGAACTTTCTCCTCTGTTTGTACAAAAACTATGGTGGGACTCTTCTGGGATTCCGAGTAAATAGGGGAATCAGAAAGATGGGAAATGACAGGACTGAAATTCATCTTATCTTCTGAATTATGGACTGATGTTTGAGGATTTATCCAATCCTCACCGGTCAGCAAATCTATAAAGTTAGAAGATTGACCAGTGGCTTCTGTAGTTTTTGATTCATATGGAGGACCGAGTTCTACTAATAATGGACGAGTGTCTTCAATTGAAATATCAGAACTCCTCGGCTTATCTGAATTAATTTCCTTCCATCTCAAATTCGTGGGCCTCTGGACCATTTTCTCTCTTGAATTCGCTGCTTCCTGAGCCACCTCTTTATTTACTTCCATCACATCCTTCAAACTTTGGTGTTTTTCATCAGTAATCAAAGATACAAAAGTCTCAGATTCTTTTTCGTTAAAAGCATCAATTTCAAGCTCTTTCTTGGGGGCTTCAATTTCTTCCATTTGTGCCTCTAATATCTTTGCCATCCTTGTCACTTCCTCAGCCTCTTCAGTTTCCCCTTGCCGTCTAAGAGAAAGGGCCTTTCTTTTCAAACCCAGAATTTCTTTTTGGATTTCTCGCTTACTCCTTTTGGGTCCCACAACGAGAGTTTCATCAGAATGTACAGAAGTACTAACCACTTGTTCAGGAGAATTTGCTTGTTTAGATACAGTTTCAACTTCTTCCTTCCATCCCAAACCCTGGAGCATCGAGAGAAGAGCTCCATCATGCAAATCTTCCTCTGATACTGGCGCTTCATCTCCTTCACCAACTGCATTGTTAAGGTGAGAATCAGTGATCTCACTTCCCAAGCGTTGATTAATTTCAGCCTGAACTTCTTTCTTTGGCGCTTCAATCTCTGCAAGCTGGGCCTCCAACACTTTCGTCATTTTTAGCACTTCCTCTGCTTCCTCAATCTCCCCATGGCGTCTCAGAGCAAGCGCCTTTCTTTTCAAGCCCAATAGTTCCCTCTGGATTTCGCCTTTACTTTTTCGAGAGGAACCACTGATCTGCACAGAGAGAGTCTCATTTTGCTTAGAAGGTTTGGATGGAATTCTCGCATTTCCATCATCTTCATCATTCCAACCCAAGTTTCTTAGAAGTGAAATATATGTCGGATCGTGCATGTCCTGATCTGTAACATCCCCTTCTTCTTCATCTCCAAGATCCGGAGCTGTAGAGTTATCAGAATGCTTATCATTAAGATATACGTCTGTAGGCTTCGATTTTGAAGCATTATCAATCTCTTCAAGTTGCTGCTCAAGAACCTTCCCCTTCTTCAATTCTTCGTCTGCGTCGTCTACTCTACCTTCCCTTCTCAAAGCAAGAACCCTCTTTTTCAGCTCCAGAAGCTCTTTCTGTATTACACGTCTACTCTTTGATGCGTTTTCAGCAGACTGAAAACTTGAACCCTTCTCCACTACAACTGAACTCTGTGCTAACAATTTAGCTCCTTGAGAACCAAAGTTTTCAAGGTCTTTTTCAAGTACTCTTGCCTTCTTTAGCAGTGCCATTGCCTCCACTGTATTACCTGCCCTCTTTTGATTAACAGCATCTCTTTTCAAAGACTGAATTTCACGTGACAACGCTTCCCTATCAATAGGAACAAAACGGGGCTCAATGTCCACGCGACTATTAACTTCTTCGGTCCAACCTAATGATTTTAACGCCGCGGCCATTTCAGGGTCATCCATGTCCTCATCGGTTACATCAAAATTACTATTTGCACCAATATCATCGCCAAGACCCACCAGGGGATCAAAATCAAAACCCGGACCCGTCTTGTATCCAACTGACAAGTCATCTTGCTTATCAGTATCCAAACTACGGATCAAAGAAGAAAGCTCATCATCGGAATCTTCAGCATCAGCCAAGAATTCCTGTTCCTCGAGCTGCTTTTCAAGAATTTTAGCTCTCTTCAGTTCTTCCTTCGCTTCAGTGAGGTTACCTTCACGCTTCAATTCAAGAGCCCTTTTCTTGTAAGCTATGACCTGGGTCTTGTCAATGCCACCGACTCCTTTTTCGGTTGTAGGTTTTCGAGATGCATCACCGAGAAGAGATGAGAGTTCACCCTCCACACTCATACTTGCTGGTTTCTTCTCCGCATCACGCAAATCCATGTCAGACCATCCCAGTTCTCTGAGTTCGGCAGCGAGATCATCTTTGTCTTTACTCATTTGAGGGGAGAGATTATTTTTTCTGCCAGAGCCTTTGATATCATCTTTGATCTTTTGGGTCTCAGTCATGTTGCTCGAAGACAAAGCCTTTTTACGATTTTTTCTCAACAATAACTCCAAAGAACCAGCTTGCCGCTCAAGCTCTTTTCCCCTTTTGAAAGCTTTTAGCGCTTCTCCGGATTTTCCTTCTACTTTCAAATTTTTATACTTCTTTTTTTCCTCCAGAGCTTGTTGACGCAATTCTTCAGGACTAGCAGATCCTGTCTCGATCGGCAAATGACTGGTCTCCTCGGCAGAGAGATTTCCTACCTCCTCGTCCTGGGTGGTGAGTTCTTGAACACTAGATGCAATGCTATTAGCCCTCTGAGTTCCGGAAACCATGTCAATGGTGGATCGTCGACTTGATGAAACCAATTCCTTTCCGTCATTACCCAGAATCTGGTTTAAAATTTCATCCTCATCTCTGGATATCACCTTTGAACCACCTGCAAATAATGCTATCAACATTAGCTGATTTTATGTTTGCGTCTGTGCAGCCATTGATGACGGTTTTATTTTGTATAAAAGAATAGCTCTAATTAAACGAATATTCTCTTCAGTCAAGGAATAGCTATTCCACATTATATTTCATTCAAAAAAATTAAAATTCCAAAAAGATACCTACTTCCGTAACAGTTCACTCAACCATTTAGTTATGCTACAAGAGTTGATTTCTTCACATTCAAGAAATATAATTCCAGTGTGGGGGCATATGTGGTCATTAAATTACATGCAGTTTTGCATTGGGATGTCTGTGCTTGTATGAAAAGCAAACACTATTAAAAACATTGGTTTGCTTCTGACAAAAAGCTCGCTCCACCAGAAGACTTATGATAATGTTGACATGTATTTACATTATTTGGCAGTACAAAGATTTCAACAGGCAGAAGAACACAGCAAGATTATCAATCACTTTGAACTTTGCCCACACCCAGCAACCTTCTGAGTTCTGATTACCTCCACGGAATCCACCCCAAGCAAACAAAGGACTAAAATTGATGTGCAATAGCTACTTATTCTCCTAGATTGATTAATTGTTTTGCATGGGTTGGGCAACTTATGCTGTTATATACTCAGACAATAGCTATGTTATAATCCCTTACAATGGCCAGAGCGAAAGAAAGAAAGAAAGAGAGAAACAAGTTGTACACAAGCAGCTAACAGTGGAGATTTTGCAACTACAGAAGCTCCAATATACATCCTAAAAATATTTATTATGCAGTGTAATCTCAAGGATAAAGCATCAATGAAGCACTTGGACTACATGCAACAAATGTTGTAAACGAATTGATATTTGTAATTGTGGCATAGCAGCTCATATTGAGTAGGATCCTTTTGACAACATTCATAATTGTTGGCCGATTTATCTGAATTGTATAAAAAGGCCTTGTTGCTCTAAAGGTGGACTAGTAGTTGTAGTGGCAGAAAATGTGTACATTTTAGAAATGGAATCTCAGGACAACTATTTATCATATTGAATAGGATCCTGTTGAGGATATTAGTAACTGTCGATCGGTTTCTCAAAAGTAGATAAAAAGACCTTAATGCTCTAAAACTGTGTGTCTGTTTTGTCTGTTTTCTTCTGTCCTCTTTCTATATCCTATGTTGCATTGACTCAAGTATGCATATTTGGTGCAAGTGTGTGTTTAGGTGTCTCACCTCTACAAACTCCAAATCTCAAGATACAAAAAAGGTGGAGGGAAATGTATCCAAAAGTAGGGAATAGGACACATCCTAAACATGTACAAGATTTTATAATCCATGTGATGTTTTAGTTACGATGTTAGCTTATATAATAGAAGTCTTGCTTATTACTCCCTCCGTCCCTTTTTTTGAGTCCTATATTCCATTTTGGGATGTCCCAAAATTAATGTCCACTTTCCTAAATTGGTATACAATTTTTACCCACTTTCCAAAACTATCCTTCCTTGAAATCTACACCAAGACAAAACTAAAAAAGTTATTGTAATGATTAGGGGTAATTGTGGAAAGTAGGTGTAGATTCTTTTTGTCCCCTTAATAAGTTGAGTTCCCAAAGGTGGACTCAAAAAAAGGGACGGAGGGAGTATTAAATTAAGAGGTCTGTCTATATCGCCTCATACAAAAAACTGGAATGTCTTCTTTGCTATCAATTGGAAGCTTTTTGTTGCTCTTTCAACATTACATATAGAGGATCCACCCGTCCGACTAGGTGTGGGGTGCCAAACACATATCTAGTGCCCATACCCATGTCAATTGTCATATCATGTTGACATGGGTATGTTGTGGGAAATAGGAGAGTCCATGTATCATAGCTCTTTGGAATGCGGCAAACCACCCAATTGTTCTCAAAAAAGAAGAAAAAAAAGAAAAAGCAAATGTAAAACTCATTGGCATCTAAACTTAAAACGTCATGGAAATTAAAAGATACCTCTTGAGGTTCTATTTTTTTGTCCATGTCGCATTTCAAAACGTGCCGCCTCTTCTAGTTTTTTACAGGGTTCACAAATTCGCACTGGTGAATCGCCTTGTCCACGCAACACCATTCTTTGCTGCGTACAATTGCCGCAAAACAAGCCACCACACCTGCGGCAGTGATGCTGAAAATCAACAAAAACCTCATTAAGTACACCAAAGTGTACGATGCACTATCAAGTAAATTGGTTAAGAAACAAGTGCAATTTATGAGCATTTGATCAAGAACTTTGAGGGCTTGGCGCCTTGGCCCATTACGATTTCTTTTCAACTTGCAAGTAATACATAATATTTCTATAATTCTAATCTCCTTGTTCTGTTGCGATGTCATATTTAGGTTGGTTTTCTTATTGATAGTGACCAAAGCGTTTAGAAAAAGCCTGCTACCCCCATTTGCTCCGTAACCCAATGCCTTAACTAGACAGCTAGGAAAACCAAAAAAAAAAAAAAAAAATTTCAAAATATGCCAAGGGAAAGCATCAACTTGCAGCATCAAGATTGGCATGAAATGTCACGCTTCGTAAATTCACGGTCCTAAATATATTTCTTTTTCTTCAGTTTCTTTTTTTTTTTGTTTTTTTTTTGTTTGGGGTTCTTTCTTAACAATACAATAGTAAAGTAGGATGCTATCAAATAGCCAAATATTACAAATTTACAACTTATCAACAGGAAGATCTTTCCTTCTGAGGATTTGCATTCAAATCTATTCAGTCCTCTTGCTTGGTAATCTTCTAAAAGAGAAACACATTCATGCAAGATTTTGCTCCAGATGTCAATTAAGTTTCCCTCGAAGACCGACTAAACACAACTTTGAATTTGCAATTAAGTAAACTTTACATCCAGGATAAGTGCCCAAGTGAATTGAGATGGAGAAAACCAGCATCTTCACCCACTTGACCCCTGATAATTTCCAGAATATTTTAAAAAATATTTACCCAGTACAACAGCCATTCCTCTGTGGAAAAGGTGCGAGACTCAGCAAATTCATATTTGACTAATGTTGGAATATAGGAATAATCTAGATTTGATTGCAATCCAATCAAATCCATTTAATTAGGAAAGATTTGGTTTTATCTTATTTTATTTGATTAGGTATAAATCCCATGATTTGTGGGATAAATTTATGATTTGGTTAGGAAGTTTTATATCTAACTCCACCCTAATATAGGTGTGAGTCTTGTAATACATTAGTTCAATTAAGCTAAGACAATGTAGTCCCTTTGGACATCTCTGCTTCTCTCCTAACCTTATCTTTCTTTTTTCCTTTTTCCTACAATTCTATTTTTCTACTGACAATTCAAAAATTAAAAAGAAGAAAACAAACTGGAAAGAGATCTTTGGTTATTAAACCCAAGATTTGGCTAACCAAGCAAATATAAACTTGGACAATTTTTTAACTGAAATTCGCAACTTAAAAGCATATTCTTGAACTGAAATGCTAATGGAACCATTAAAATTTACAATATATAACTGTGCGGAAAGAATATGCTCACTAGGCAGGTGAAAAGTCCAAAGTACTATTGCAAATAGGATACAATTTGCAAAATTCCAAGTGATGTGGCAGTGCCAGTAGTACCACTCTGAACATTGTCTGATAAAATTCAGGTGGTCCAATTACTATTGATGGTGAGTTACACATCTCTTGGGATCAGTGTTCTAAAAATCCCTAAGTGGTAGGCAGGTCGCGAGGGGGGGCCTAGGGCCTAGGGGCCTTGGCAGAGGCCTAGTATTTTAAAGCAAAATTAATAATACAGAAACAATTCTAATAGTCCAATATGGAAGGGAAAAAAAAAAAAAAGAGGAGAAAAAAGTCACATTATCAAATATCTTTAACAATGTAATTTAAATTAATGCTTACTAAGAAACTAAGCTTCCAACTCTTTTTCTCCATATTGCTCCAACACTCTCTCTACATCAGACTCAAACTCATATTGCTCATCAGTCATCACCCTCTTCTTCTGTATCTTTATCAAATACAAAATCGACTTCATGAAGTTCTCGTGAGTCATGAGTCGTCTTTAGTCTCTCTCTCTCTCTCTCTCTCTCTCTCTCTCTCTCTCTCTCTCTCTTGGTAGTCAATTAAATGAACGACTGTGGTGTGGTGGCTTAAGGGATTATTAGGGTTTTGCCCTTGTTATTATTTTAAGAAAATGATAATTCCACCGCTGGGTCTTTCTTTTTCTCCCAGAGGTCCTGGGCCGCCTAGGCCTAGGCGGCCTCCTGGGCGGGCCTAGGAGGCCTAGGCCGGGCCTAGACCAGGCCTAAATGCCTATGGGATTTTTGCAAGGATTAGGTGAAAATCCAAGCGGTTGGGCAAGGCCTAGGGCCTAGGCGGAGACCTTGGAGGATTTTTAGAACACTCATTGGGATCCAATTTTCCACAACAAATTTGGGAACCAAGACATTACTTATTGAACTAATGGAAACATTTTGAACTTTGATCAATATTCAAAATCCCTGACCAAAATAGTACAATATCAAACCAAACAAGACAAAGAAAATACATAAGTCAACTCAAAAAACCTTGTCCCAAACTATTTGAGGTCAGCTATGTGGATTAGATTTCTATATTTAGCCTTGTTTAGAACCATAATCTTAATGAAACAACACCTAATTGAATATTCCTTACTACCTCTACCCAAGATAATTTTAGCCTTCGCCTTTGCCCAGCATTAAACTCAATGCAACATTGTAACTCTTCCTAACTGGCGTCCAAATCTTCTTGATCGTTTTCTCTTGATATTATTTTTTTCACATAACTTGTACAACTTTTACAATCTTATAGATAGACTTACAATAATGCTAGGCCTTCTTGATCAGTTATCTCTTGTTATTATTTTTTTAACATAACTTGTACAACTTTTACAATCTTATAGATCGACTTACAATAAGTCTATCAATAATGCCAGGCACACAACACCAACCACAACCATGCTTTAAATGCATGTACTTTGTGCTTCCCAAAAAAGTGTGGGTCTTGTGTGAAAAATCTACACGTACATATATTTAAAGCATGGTTGTGGTTGGTGTTATGGTTGATGTAGTGTGCCTAGCACTATTGATAGACATTTTGTAAATTCTATAGTCAATAATGCTAGCTATACACACTTTTAGATACACTATGCTTTAAATGCATGTACCTTGTGCTGTTTGAAATTTTCACATTTTTTTGTGCACCACTTACACAACATATAACTAAACTCATTTTATTAACATACTACATATATTTTCTTAATGGTCAGCATTTAACAAATATCTTAATAAAAAAAAAAAAAGTGAACTTGATCTGTTATAAGTTATAACCCTTGTCACTATAGTGAACTACCACCAATCCATCTTCTCAAAACGTGAACTAATGATTTGATGTACTGTTTAACATGAAGAAAATCCGGGTTCTCAAAAAATCAACCAAGCTATGAATATATCCCAATTTTATTACTATTATTTTTTTAGAAAAAAAAAAAAGACCCAACCCATCAGTACTTGACCTGATCATAGTCATCAAATTACAGGAATGTTTTAACCCTAAGGAACCATCTGAATAAAATACACAATAATTAAACATGATCACTAATTCCAACAAAAATTAAGTCATGGGTCGAAATATAACTAGACACTAATTGCATATTCGATATTAATACACCACCAGATTGAACATAATAGCGGGAGGAGAGAGAGAAAGACCTTGCGATTGATGAAAGTGAACTGAGAGGAACATCCTTGGCAATGTGAAGCGTCGACCACCCAATTGTTCCCTCTGACCGATGGCTTTGGAGGTAGTCCGATCTTCTCTAACATCCTTTTAATTTGCTAGTTTTCACTAGAAAATCAGATTGAGAAGAAGAAAAAGTGAGCAATTTATGAAAACAAAGGCTTTTTGTTTCCAAAGATCGAATGGGTCGCTTATTTGAAGCTTCCTTTCTTCGGTCTTTGCTTTTTATCTAGGGTAAATTACACGGACCTACCCTAATGTTTATCTAAATTACACAGATCTCCTTCATATATTATAAAATTTCTCATACCTCTCTTAAGGTTTCAATTTGAACAATATTAAAGTTACAAGATGCTTATAAAAGAATAACAAAGAAATGCTCTTTGTGACCCTAGTGTTACTCTTTGAATTTTCCTTACAAAGACCACCTTACCTTAGTGGACCTAGGTAACTTCCGACGAGAAAGCTCAAGTTAGCCATTTTTTTTATTTTTGCTAACATAACACCAAAAGTATCATTAATTTGACTAAAACCCCTTCCAAAACAGTGAAACACCTCTCTCTTTCCAAAACTTGGAATTCCAACGGCCCACTTCCCTTCTACAACTCCCATAGCAACAATACACATCCAAAAATCAAGCCTATGACGTCTGATTGGCCCATGCTATGGGACTACGGTATACATATGCAGTCTATATATGTATATAGATTACTTGTACGACAGAGAAAGATCAAGACCGGAGACATATTATATCTGTATGCAATTGGGTATTGCAAATGTGTGGTCAGTGGGTGCTATAGCCTATAGGTGAGATTGATAATTAGAGAGAAGGAAGAGAGAGATTTGGGGGTAGAGAGCAACATAGAGAGAAACCCAGGTTGGGTTATTTGGCAAGAAATAAAAAAAGAAAATGAAGAAAATCAGTGGATTATGTATTCCCAAATCCCAATCTATTGTGCATATATCTTTGTTTTTTTTTTTTTTTTTTACTAATCTGGATGACTCACGCCACACACACACAATCTAAGTAGAATCTAAGAGATAGACCCGACACAAGCACACGGGCGTTCTACAATGAAGGGAAAAACCCTCCCACTTCCCTATGAGGAGATTTGAACCCATCTCCTCCCACTTGGGGGAGAGTAGGTAATGCCACTTGACCACAAGGGTCTTGACGCATATATCTTTGTTAAGAGATACGATGTTGAGTTGTCAATTTTTTTCCAATCTATTTCTTTATGTATATATATATATATACGTATATGCAGTCAGGCTCTAAAGAGGGCGTCCTCTTTTTATTAAAGAAATGGTTTCTGTTTTGGCCGTCAGATCGTGTTCAAAAACTGTAAAATGACAACACGGCCCTTAATGAAAACACAATCCGACGGCCAAAACAAAAGTCCTCTCTTTATTAAAGAGAAGACGCCCTCTTTAGAGAATTTTCGTATATACATGTACGTGTATGTGTATATCTACATATATAGGTAATTCTTATTTTATAGTAATTTCAATGAGATTCCTATAGTCAATTTTCTCTCTCTTTTTTTGGTCCAACTATTGTCGGTTTTCCAATCTTTGACTTTTCATGTTAAAATTGGCAACAAAATCGGAGGGTATGATGGTAAAATAACACACTTTGTTAACATGTTTGTCTAACCATTCTGACAAAGGAGGTCTGTGTAATTTTATAATACATAAGAGATGTCTGTGTAACTTTTGTCAAAACTCAGAGGAGGTCCGTGTAGTTTACCTTTTAATCTATTACAGGAGAGAGAGAGAGAGAGAGAGAGAGAGAGAGAGAGAGAGAGGATAAGAATGTTACTTTGGGGAAATTAACAAAGAGGGAAACGAGGTCGTTAGAAGATTGACAGAAACAAGAAATGGCAGCGTTCCAATGTAAAAATATCATTAAAAATCTGATAGTGTACTGTGTAATACAAAAGATACCGTTCAGCACTTCGGCGTTACCACATATTACAGCATGTGGGGTACAACTGAGAAAGAATTTGAAAATTAAATTTAAAAGTCAAATTACATAAATATATAACTTTTTACAAGTGAGTGAAGTAGATAGAAAACTTGCGGGTACATTAGAAGGGTTTCTTTTCTTTCTTTTTGTGGGGGAGGTTTGAGGGTTGGTGATTGAAAAAACCTAGCAACTGAGTCATTTGTGTGTGTATATATATATATATATATATTGATAACATGGGAGAGGAGGTTCCAACTTCAAACCTGTACCTTAGAGGGGACTTTTTTTTTTTTTTTTTTTTTTTTTTTTTTTTTTTGCTCCTTAGAGGGGACTTAAATGTCAAGCTTGAGCTATACTTCACTTGGTAGATGTGGATACAAAAAAGTTCAAATTATTTACTTTGAAAGTCGAAGGAAGACAACTTTCTGCCAACTCCATTTTCGCACAAGATGTGGATTAGGGCTGCACAAAAAACCCGTTACCCGAAGACCCGAACCGACCCGAACCGATTGGGTCGGGTCTGGTTTGGGTCCAGTCAGAAGATAAATATTTCGGGTCGGGTCTGGGTCGATTCGATCTGGTCCGGTTAATAGACAAATTGTTTTTTCTAATTAATTGTTTATTTTGGTGACAAAGTACTCATTTTTCTTTGGGTAATTCTATTGACACCCACCTGAATTACCCTTTGCACTCACTTTTTGTTGAAATTTTTACCTTCCAATTACACCCTTATACAAAATGACACCAAAGGACAAGAAATTAAAAAGTCATCTAGATCATTACTCTTTACACCCACCTACTTCAACAAACCCTAACCCTAATACAAAAATATCTCTAAATTGTGTCAGATTTGAATATGTGCATTTACAATATAAGTGTAGAAATATGTGATTTTTATATATGTATTTACATATACATAACATTCAGTGTCTATCTTCTTGTATTTTTTTTTGTCCCCAAATCTTCTCTAATTTTCCTGATCTTTCTGATTTGTTTATATTTACAAATATATATATATATATATATAAATATAATGTTACGGGCCTCCCGCTGTATATACATGGACATACATGTTTATGCAATTGGTTTGGCTATCATGAGTTTATCTTCCTGCCGATTGGTTCTAGAATTGGGAATTCGTCATTATTACTAAGCTTTAGGTGCACAAGAGGTTTCTTTTATTCTATTTGTTGCTAAGTGAAGCCAAACCGAACAATCTGAAGCCGCTAGTCATCATTCAATCCTCATAAAGCCAGCAAACTGAAGCCAATTTTAATAAACATAAACCAACGTATTTGGGCAAATTAAGGTCAAATTGAATTTGAACTCATATCATAAATTCCGAGATTCACACAGTAACATATACTCGTACACTCAAAATACTGTAGGAGAGAAATGCAAAAGTAAAGGGAGTATGGTGAAAAAAGATTTAAAAAAAAAAAAAAAAAAAACTGAAAGAGAATGGTGGGTGTACAGAGTAAATAGTAATAGTGAGAGTTTGTAGGGTTGGGGTTATTTTGGAGATGATGGGTGGGTGTGGAGAGTAATTTATTTTATTTTCATATAGAGAGGTGTGTGTAGAGAGTAAGTGGGTGTAGAGAGTAAACTAGGTGGGCGTGGATAGAATTTCCCTTTTTCTTTTCATTATATCCATGAGTATATAAAACATAACCACCTTATTAATTTGAACTTTTATAGGTTGCACATCATTATATCCATGAATATATTAAACATTATATCCACTTTTCTAATGGTGGGAATTAATTTTTATGACTCTCCACTCTCATCAATCTTTTTAATGGATATATTATATATAGAAGAATAGGTATCCACTATTGAATATAAATATAAATATAAATAATAATAAAATAAAATATAAGAAAAAAATATATTTAAAAAAAAAAAAGCTGGGTTGTGGCCCAGACCCGACCCGAACCAAAGTTACTGGGTCGGGTCGGGTCAAAACCTCATCGGTTCGGGTCTGGGTCTCAAAACATTGAACCATGCATAATCGGGTCGGTTCTGTAGAGACCCGACCCGACCCATGTGCAGCCCTAATGTGGATCATAAATTTTAGCCGTGAAATTGACAGTCCCATAAGTTTGATAGTCCCATAGATACGGATCATATATTTTGGCATTCTAAGAAAAGGTAGAATATGAGTTGGTCATAGTGCGAAATTGATAAGTTTGATAAGTCCCTTTGAAGTGGGCCCGTGGCCCCCCTGGCTGTTTGCAGTGTGACTGCAAGTGTGTGTGTGTGACGCCTACGGGTGCTTTGACCACTAGCAAAAAAAAAAAAGATTGTCCCTAACTCCAAGTCTCTTGAATTTAGCTGAGCAGGCATTTCCAAAAAATTTCACACAAGTTTTGAAGACAAGAACTAGCAATACCACAACACAAAATTCAATCAAAATCATAAGCCAGCCAAACTCTAGCTCACACGGTCACACCTCAAATTGATGAACCATGTCCATCACAAGTCCATGATAGATACGACAACATATTCCTTACATGAACTGTCTCTCATCGATTCAAATCAAGGCCTCAGCCCTCAGTTCACAAATTAAATAGGGAACAACAACTTTATATATTCGGATTTAAGTAATTGCGAATTAAAAGTGTCAACGACGAGAAGATAAAATGGTTGTATTTTTTTTCAACTTTGATATTGATTTTGGATAAGGGAAGGAGAGTAACATCGCTTCTCTAGATCATGTAGCAAGTAAGTATCGAAATCCATCAGGTGCCCAGCAATTTTTTTATCTCCAGTAAAAGCCTTTTCATCAGTTAGTATCTGAACCATCTCTAAAATTTCAGTAACCGTTGATCCGAGGCCTTGGGGTTGGACCTGTCAGCCGAGAAAAAGGCATCTGGACTTGCCCGGAAGTGCTTTTTTGAGCAGGAAACCGATCAGCAGCTGCCTTCGGATCTGAGACAGATTTCGAGAACGCTTGGGCAAGCTCAGCCGCAGAAGCTGCTTTCCCATAACGAAGTCCAGGAGAATCAGGGGAGGCTGCGTTTGGGGTCTGATCAACAGGCTTGCGCCAAGTCTCTGGTGAAGCTGGCCTCTCCTGTGGCTGTGGTGGCTGCGGCTGTGGATGATGCTTCTCACTCTCCTTGGTGTTCCTCCAATTCTCACTTCTCCAATTCCTTTTTTGCACATCGATTCTCTCAACATCTACCCGGGAATCTCGCCTATCAGTGTTCTTTCCGATCCTATGATCAAGGGGAATGTTCTCAGCTTTTTCATTGTTGCGGGTGGAAGTAGTGTGAATGGGCACTGTTTCAATCCTGGTAACATCTTGTTTGACCCTTCACAGAGAAAAATAGATACAAATCTATTATATATATCTAAAAGAAAATGCCAAAAGCCTTCTATAAAGCTATCCACATGGCCATTCTCTCATTCTAGCAAAATTCCAACGTGGATATTACTCTCTCAACGTTTTTCTTCTTTCCTTATTTCTCTATTATTTTATTATTATATGTTTTCCCAAATCCTATAATGAGAATGTGACTTCATTTATTTTGAGAATACGAAAATCCTATAATGCCCTTTTTGTAAACTGTATAGACTGAAACCATCCACTTCCCCGTCCTTTATTTTGATTCTCACTCTTCATCTTCCCCAACCATTGAATGTTTAATTTGTTGCAATTTCTTTATAAAACCTCCCCCAAACCCACCTCCATCCACCACCAAGGATATTTCTCTATCATCACTTCTCTCCTTTACCCCCTCTTTCTTTCTCTCTCTACAATTATCAAGTGGCGAGCCATGAAGTCCAAAGGCTGTTTCTTTCACTCTGTAGTGTTCATTAATCTGCTGTGGTGGGGGTTGTCTTTTTATTGCAGAGTAGATCGACATTTTGGTGTAATATGTGCTACCCATAACCTGTTTGTTACATTGCTGGGGTGATGCTATTCTCTAGTTGATGCCAGTTGCTTGGGGCTTTTGTTTGAGTTTGTAATTCCCTTCTACACCATCAATTTAGTTGGTAGATCTTTCAAAATAAATAAATAAATAAAATAAAATAAAATTGCTGGGGTGATGCTATTCTCTAGTTGATGCCAGTTGCAGGATGTTAAATGGGTGACCTATTAATCTGGTTTTTTGTTGATTGTGTTAAAAGTGTTTCACTTAAATTTGTGAAAAGCTACTGTTTCACTATATTAAACCAAATTCATGGTTATTCCTGATAATTTTATGAAGCACAAACAGAAGGGAGAAGAAAAAAGAAAAGAAAAGAAAAGAAATAGGCCATTACACATACACACACTGGAATGCCGATCTTCTCTCGCTTATTCTCATCGTTCACTGATCTAAGTTTTATTTACATTCAGAGATTAGCTCAACATGTTAAAGGGAGGCAAAGGTTAGGCTTTTTTTTAATTTTATCTTATATTTTCATGTTTTTTGTACAATTAGTTAGATATGTGTTTGTAAATGTTTGTTTGCAAGTGTTTGTGCCCCTAGCAAATGAAAGGTACGTACAACCTATAACAATTCACCTTGGTAAATACAAAAGCAAAAGGGTAAAAAAAAAAAAGTAATGCTAAAGCCAAAGCAGAAATTGCTAATGCCAGAGCAAAGTATCGCTAAAAGTTTTAGCAAAAAAAATACGTGACGCAAAAACTTTTAGCGATAATTTCTACTTTGGCATTAGCAAAAATTGTTTTGCCATTAGCATTTCCCAAAATAAATAAATCAACAACTATGCATTTTGCAAGTCATCTCCCATGGATGATATATTAGAATTTTTTGTGATTACAACCGGGCATTATAAGGTTTGGCATTTATAATTAGGTGCTTTATTTTTATTTCTTCTTTTTCTCGTTCTTTTATATATTTTTATCATTTTTAATATCATTTTGTTTTAAGTTTTTTTTTAATTTGTACCATATTTTGTTTTTATTTTTTATTTTTACAAAATTCTCTTTCCCGTACATTGCACGGGTTGTCGACTAGTAATTCTTTCAATTACCGGAGATAATAAAACTTCAAGATCATAGTAAAATGGAATGGATACTAAATAGGCTCAAGTCATCAAACGGTGATCCAAGGAAGAAAGGAATGAAACTGAAGTCAAATCTATTACCTAATGGAAGGTTGCTCATGATTGTTGACGGCAACGTCATCCGTTCCCCGCTCCTTCAGAACCTGTAAGCGGATCAGCAGCGACATTACATAAAAGATCATAATAAGGATGTAGAACCAGTTTTATATATATATATATATATACAAAAATGGGAAGAAAAAAAAAGGTGGGTGTGGGTAGTAAAACCCAGTTTAATCTGCATAGATGGAGATTGTTTCATGAAGCAATTTTGAAAGAGCAAATGTGAGGAAATAAATGACACGCATGATAATTTTGCATCTGAAAAATGAGTTAGAGGAGATGGCGACACATGACACTCAACTCTGAAATGCAGGGAATTCAAAATACATAGCATAGCTGCATGGCAAAATAGTAAAACTTACAAATTCTCGTGGGCGAGCACCCCCAAACAATGTCTTCCTGCATCAGGCAATGGTATTATGTAAGATTAATCACAGCCAAGAATAAGTACTGTTGGAAAGAATGCATAACCACAGAAGGAGAAAGGAAGTCGTTTGAAAAAAGGCATGCCATGTCATTTTCGAACACGACACAAGGAAAGACGTTAACTGAAAAAAAACACAACACACAAAATAAGTTTTCTTCCAGAAGATTGATCAGTGATTCAAAGAGAAAAAGAACATTATATATTACATTTGACAGTTAAAAAAAAATGTTACAATTTACATTTCAATTGAGAGTTCGAAGAAATATTTCTTTAAACGAACCTGATTTATCCAAACCATGCAAGTGACACAACGAACTGCTAAATTGACTCATATGATAATAAAGTAATACATTAAAATTTCAAGCATTACAAGTGTCCTAAGTTTACAGGTTATAAAAAGTTACTGAGCCGAGCTTAGGCATGTTGAAACTTGGCTCGCTTATGATACGAGCTTCAGAAAATAGCTCAAGTTCAACTCATTTGCCAAGTGAAAAAGAATGAATGAGATAATATGTGAGTGAAGTCGGAGCTGTTAATGAACGACTACAGATTGTTTGCGGCCCGAACGTCGCCAAAACAACCCAGGTTTCAGCCACAAAACATCACCATACCATGTCCACGTAAACTCAAAACCATTTTCTTACCCATTAGCCCTTATATCAACACTAATAAAATACTTGCATTCGTAGTCCAGCATTCTGTGTATGAATTTTCTAATGCTATCATTTCCAAAATGGATCCAATTCCAACTTATAATCACCAATAAACACGACAACATTTTATTGCACTAATTAGAAATCTAAACTTACAAGGTGCACTAATTAGAAATCTAAACTTACAAAGTAGGCGTTACATGCAAGATGGCAGGAATCTCGAATGAGAGAGCTAAGGTAAGACCCAAGGTAGGTAATGCGGGACAATTTGGAATGATAGAATTATGTCTAAGTTCATTAAGAATTGTACCTTACTGTGCACTATGTCCAGTTACATTGTACTTTATAGTTGTACTACACTGCTGTACTTCTAGTTCCCATAATTAGTTCTCTTCATAGCCTATATAAAGGCTAACTCTTGTAATGTTTGATATAACCTTAATACAATCTTCTTCTATTTCTCTCAACTATTTTAACATGGTATCAGAGCTATTGGCCCTTGGTGATCTTCTATTGCCTCTAGTCGTTTCATAATCGCCATCACTACCGCGATCCAAACGACCGCACAAGATCGCCACCGCCATCATCGATCCACCTCCTTACCGATCACTACATCCAATCTCCCCTCACCACCAAACCAAACAGATCATACACGGCTGCCATCATACTTCTAAGCTTCATCTACAGAACATCATCATAGTTAGTCAACTACAAGGACCCACCACCGATAACAAGGTCCCACCACCGACATCACACAAACCTTTCTTCATTCTCACCAATCAAGGCCAAACCCTCATCTGCGGAACCGACCCCACACCATCCCTCTCCCTCCTCTTCCTCATCCGGCCCAGCATCCTTATATCATTATTATCCACCCAATCTGCCACTGAATCCCCATATCACACCACTCGTCCATATCACAACACTCATCCTTATCACAGCCGCTGCTACACCTCATTCTTATCATAGCCAATCTGCACCCTTCCACTGCCATCACACCACTCTATCTCTCACCCACTTTATAAACCCTGACCAATATTCTGACCCATCCCGACCCACTCCAAATCTACCTGACCCAAATTGAATCTACTCGATCCGACCCGACACGACCCAAACCGAATCCACCCAACTCGGCTCAAACCGAATCCATCCGACCCAGTCCAAACCAGTTCTACTACTCTCATACTTACTCTACACATCATGGAGCTTCTTGCAAATTCCTCTTGCAAATACTGTCACAAACCAGGAGATGTTCTATTGCACTGTCCTATCAGAGTGTGTACTTTCTGTCACAAGCGTGCGTCAGGCCACTATCTCGGTGACTGCACTAAGAATCCTACAAGATATTCACAGGATTATCGGTCTCGAGATTGTTCATCATCATCTATTGCTGCTTCGGCCAAGGGGTCACCATCTTCATCTATTGCTGTTTCCCCCCTTGTAGATATCATCAAACGAGTCCTTGCTCATTCTAATAACAAGTCTCCCACTGCTCTATCTGTTGCCCCAGGTACATCTTCTTGGTTATTTGATTCTGGTTGTTGTAACCACATGACCTCTGATCCAAGCATCTTCTCTACCAAACATTCTACTCTAAAAGCACCATCTATCTACACAGCTGATGGTTCATGTATGAATGTCAGTCATATAGGACAAGTCTCCACCACTCACACATCTCTCCCTGACACTTATCTCATTCTTAAACTCACTTTAAATCTCATATCTGTTGGACAATTGTGTGAACTTGGATTTACCATCACTTTCTCTAGTTCTGGATGTCTAGTACAGGATCCACAAACAGGACAAACTCTTGGTTCAGGTCGTAAAATTGGACGATTATTTGAACTTAATAGTCTTCACATTCCATCTCGCTTCATCTCACCTTCACCTACTCAAACTGTAGCCTTGGTATTTGTCCTCCTCACCTTTTCATCTTTGGCATTCTTGTTTAGGTCATGTCTCACTAGGTCGGTTAAAATCCTTAGTGTCAAGCGGTCAGTTAGGTTCAGTTAAAGTCGAGAATGTTGATTGTTTACCTTCTCAACTTGCCAAACAACCAGCTTTACCTTTTAATAATAGTGACTTTGTTTCCTCTGCACCTTTGATCTAATTCACTCTGATGTTTGGGGTCCTTCACCAACTGTCACAATGGGAGGATCCAAATATTATGTAATATTTGTCGATGATTTTTCACGACACACTTGGCTATATCTAATGAAAAATTGATCTGAGTTACCCCAAATTTACTTTGATTTTGCCAACATAATCAAAACTCAATTTTCTTGTGATATCAAAGTATTTCGAGCTGATAATGCCCAAGAATACAAAGAAAAAGGTGTTCTAAATTTTCTTCACCAGCATGGCACTCTTCCCTATCGTTCTTGACCAGGAACCTCTCAACAAAATGGAAGAGCCGAGCGCAAACATAGACATATCCTTAATACTGTTCGAGCTCTTCTCACCTCAGCTTCATGTCCTGAACAATTTTGGGGAGAAGCCGCCCTTACTGCCATTTATACCATGAACCGTGTCCCTTCTCCCAATACTAAAAATCAGTCATCCTATGAGTGTCTATATAACCCTCCTGACTATAGTACCCTTAAAGTCTTTGGTTGTGCTTGCTTTGTCTTACTTCAGTCACATGAGCGCACAAAACTAGAATCTCATACCCGTTTATATTGTTTCTTGGGGTATGGTATTGAATACAAAGGCTACCGGTGTTGGGACCCTTACTCCAAACGTCTTCGTGTGTCCCGTCATGTTGTCTTTTGGGAACATAAAATGTTATCTTCCATGTCCTAGTTTCATCTGTCTCCTTCCAGTACTCCTTTCCTATTCACCGACCCCTCAGTAGATCTGTTTCCTGACACATTTGATAAAGGTTCTCACTCTGAAATACCACCATCACCTGCTCCTCTTACCACATCTACAACTACAAACACCTCGTCTGAATTGTCCACCACAGTCTGTCCTGAGCTGTCTGCTCCTTCTAATGGATCCACATCAGACCCTGACCTGATCCTCTTCTTAGACGTAGCGACCGAGTAAAAACTCCTCCAATTCATCTTCGTGATTACCACTGTTTTTCGACAATTCTCTCTCATTATGAGCCTCAGTTTTATGTTGAGGCCAACTCTAACCCTATTTGGCATAAAGCAATGGATGATGAACTGCAGGCTCTAGACAAAAATCACACTTGGGATTTGGTGTACTTACCAAATAGCAAGAAGGCTATGGGATACAAATGGGTTTACAAAATCAAAACTCACTCTGATGGGTCCATTGACCGCTACAAGGCCCGTCTAGTAGCCAAAGGATGTACACAGGAGTATGGAATCGATTATGAGGAGACCTTCCCCAATTGCTCGTCTCACTTCAGTCCGCAGCTTAATTGTCGTTGCTGCAATTTGCCATTGGGAATTATTTCAGATGGATGTGAAAAATGCCTTCCTCAATGGTGAACTCACAGAAGAAGTCTACATGAGCCCTCCTCCTGGTTATCCTCACCATCCTCACCAGGTCTGCAAACTCCGCCGGGCTCTCTATGGTCTCAAGCAAGCTCCCCGGGCTTGGTTTCCCAAGTTCAGCACCATTGTTCAAAATTTTGGATTCACTTCAAGTCCACATGATTCTGCCCTCTTCATCCACAAGTCAGACCGGGGCACTATCCTTCTCCTCCTCTATGTGGATGATATGATTATCACAGGGGATGATTTATCTGGCATTTCGGATCTCAAGACTTATCTTAGCAAACATGTAGAGATGAAGGATCTCGGGAGACTTAATTACTTTCTGGGGCTTGAGATCACTTCTAGTTCGGAGGGATATTATCTTTCTCAGGCCAAATATGCCTCTAACCTTCTCACTAAGGCGGGAATCACAAATAGCAAGATCCAATGTTCTAAAAATCCCTAGGCGGTAGGCGGGCCGCAAGGGGGGGCCTAGGGCCTAGAGGCCTAGGCGGAGGCCTAGTATTTTAAAACAAAATTAATAATATATAAACAATTCTGATAGACCAATATAAAAAAAAAATCATATTATCAAATATCAACAATGTAATTTAAATTGATGCTTACCAACAAACTAAGCTTCCAACTCTGCTTCTCCATATTGCTCCAACACTCTATCTCCATCAGATTCAAACTCATACAGTCATACTCCTCATCACCCTCTTCTTCTGTATCCTCGTTAGATACAAAATCGACTTCATGAAGGTCTCGTGAGTCGTGAGTCGTCTTCTCTCTCTCTCTCTCTCTCTCTCTCTCTCTCTCTCTCTCTCTCTCTCTCTCTCTTAATCTTGGTAGTCAATTGAATGAACGACTGTGGTGTGGTGGCTTAGGGGATTATTAGGGTTTTACCCTTGTTATTATTTCAAGAAAATGACAATTCTACCTCTAGGCCTCCTGGGCCGCCTAGGCCTAGGCGGCCTCCTGGGCCGGCCTAAGAGGCCTAAGCCGGGCCTAGAGCAGGCCTGAATCCCTGTGGGATTTTTGCAAGGATTAGGTGAAAATCCAGGCGGTTGGGCAAGGCCTAGGGCCTAGGCGGAGGCCTAGGAGGATTTTTAGAACACTAGCAAGATCAATGCTACTCCTCTTGAGCCCAACTCTAGACTCACTTCTCTGGATGGTACTCCTCTGGATGACCCCACCATGTATCGCCAACTGGTTGGGAGTATCGTTTACCCTACAGTTACTCGACCCGATATCTCCTATGTCGTCCATATTGTCAGTCAGTTTCTTTCTGCTCCCCGTTCTCCACATTATGCAACAGTTCTACGCATTCTCAGATACATCAAGGGAACTCTATATCATGGTCTCCACTTCTCCGCTCACTCCAATCTTGAGCTCCGTGCCTACTCTGATGCAGACTGGGCAGGAGACCCCACTGATCGATGCTCTACTACTGGTTATTGCTTCTTCCTAGGTGATTCTCTCATTTCCTAGCGCAGTAAGAAGCAAACTGCCATCGCTCGATCTAGAATAGAGACTGAGTATCGTGCCCTTGCTGATGCCACTCAAGAGCTTCTCTGGCTTCGCTGGTTACTTGCAGACATCGGGGTCACTCATTCTACTGCCACAACCATCAGTTGTGACAATCAAAGTGCCATTCAAATCGCCCACAATGATGTCTTTCATGAACGTACAAAACATATTGAGATCGAATGTCATTTTATACGTCATCATCTCTCTTGTGGCACCATTCGACTTATGTCAGTCTCTTCCTCCAATCAAACTGCTGACATTTTCACCAAAGCTCATCCGCCTGGACGTCTTGAGGATTTAGTTTCCAAACTAAAGTTGGTTTCCATTCAACCACCTTGAGTTTGAGAGGGGCTGTTAGAATTATGTCTAAGTTCATTAAGAATTGTACCTTACTGTGCACTAAGTCCAGTTACACTGTACTTTATAGTTGTACTACACTGCTGCACTTCTAGTTCCCATAATTAGTTCTCTTCATAGCCTATATAAAGGCTAACTCTTGTAATGTTTGATAAAACCTTAATACAATCTTCTTCTATTTCTCTCTACTATTTTAACATGGAAAATTGCGGATACTGAAGATAGAAGAGGTGCTGTAGAAAAAAATGAGAGAATGATCACAGAAAGAAAGGGAAAAGAAAAGAATAAAAAAAGACCCTTCGTATCCCCGTACCTTGGACAATCTAGGCATCCCTGTGCCTAGAGCTAACAACCGGCATTCCCACCATTGTAATATAAATTTTATACCACCATTCTAAACTTTGTTCATAGGTTTAGAACCTCAAATGTGCTTTAGAATCTAGTTCCGATAGGCTTGATTGAGAGAGAGATAGGGTTGTACGAGAACTCGTTGTCACCTAAGAAGCACCGACACGGACACGCGACACGGATACGACACGACTCGAATACGTCGATACGCTATTTCTCAAAAAAGTATGATACGATACGTGGGGGACACGATTTTTTAATAAATTTTTTAAAATATATATTTTACCATGTCTAATCAAAATTGTCATAAATCACAATAATATTAAATTATACTAATAATAGTCTTTTTTATTTATTTAAAGGATACTACTAATAGTTTAATACTATGTACAAACATATATTATTTTAATAATAAACACTAACCTAAGTGTTTTTTGGGCAATAAAGCACTGACTTGCTAACATATAGTAGTAGATTTCAGCACTAACATACTTTCTGATAAATAAATAAAAAAAAACACTAACATAGCATTATTTTAATACTCCGTAGTAAGCACTAAGTGAAGGTTGGGCCAGGCCTACATAATAAGAAACCTATATTTTCCATGCCTCCAAACCCAATATACTTTCACACTAGCAGTCAGTTTACAGTTAACAAACATACTAACTCTTGGACGTGGGCCCCCCATCTAATTGATGGATGTATTTTAATGGTTTTATTACGTGAAGGTTGTGGATGCTCTGACACCTTCACGTGAAAGGTCTGCAAATTAAGGGGAAAAGGTGAAGTGAAGTAAAGTAAAACAGAAACTGAAAGGAAAAAAAAATGAACCTGGCTTAGATCGACCGAAGGGCTGAGAGAGAACAAAGGGCCCCTGGTCACTAGAGCAAGAGGTTCCCCCTTTCAGTCAACGTGAGAGTCGCCGGAGGTGAGTAGAGTCGGAATCGATGGAGGTGAGTGCAGTGAGTCTCATCGGCGTCGTCGCTACTCACTCTCTCTCTCTCTCTCTCTCTCTCTCTCTCTCTCTCTCTCTCTCTCTCTCTCTCTCTCTCTCTGTTCGACATGAGAACAGTGTGTTTTGTTTTATCTTCCTCTTTTTATCCTTTTAAGATCCAAAAGTTTCTTTTATTTTTGTTTACAGCCCAAGTATTTTTAAAACTTTCATAAACATTCAATATTTTTAAAAACTTTACAAAAATTAACGATTTACCCCCAAAATTTCAAATTTATTTTTAAAAATCACAACTTGCGTGTCCCGTGCGTGTCGAGATTGAGTCCCGTGCGTATCCGGAACGTGTCGGCTGCGTGTCGGCCCATGAAAAAAGAATAAAATACTCGGACTCGGAAAAAAGAGTATCCGACACGTATCCCGAGCGTATCGGGTCGTATCGGTGTCGGATACTCAAATCGACACTGATACGAGCCTCAAATGGAGTATCGGTGCTTCATAGGTTGTCACTTGCTTGAAAAGGGTTGGACATGTGTATAGTAGTTCAGGACATGGGGGATAGTTGTCATTTGTACCGGTAAAACATTTGGCCAGCTGGAGGAGAAATAGCCAAGTAACATGGTCAGCATGTGGAAGGAGTCACATTACTTGCATAACACCTTAACAAGTGGTTCTCCTTCAGGATTGAGCCAGGTGTGATCAGAAGTGAGAACACCCCAAGGTGAACCCTTGGTTAAAGCCAACAAACCACACACCCCTAGGATATCAAGAGGGGAATCGATGTGGAACAACACACAAATATGAGATGATTCCTTGAGCCATTCTCCCATCCTAGGAAGGTCATAGGTATAAAGATATGCGGAGATTCTTCGAGGAGGTGGAGCTTGTTCCCTATATGGTGAAACAATGTTAGCGTAGCCACAAAGGCTATTGAGATTCCTATGCGATGGCCTTTCGCAAGGTCAACCTCGCGAGGTGATGTTTGGGGCTTTGGGATTAACCAATGTGATTGTGATGCAAGTGCCTTACCACAAGCGTATTTTTCCCAATTGGGTGGATGACATAACACTTGGATAATTTTCCAGGTGGCATGAGTCCTAGTGAGATGGTGCCTAGACAGGTTACCAAGCTCTCGCGAGGAAGGACCTGATGCCCATACGTCTAGATCCTACGCCAAGGTGCGATGCACATTAGTTTACGAGTTGGAGGCCTGCAATCGTGTTGCTTGTATTATAGCACTTGGATTTATTTAATAAGGGAAGTATGAAAATTTACTAGACTTTTGGGGGTGTCCGCTTCGGTGATTTTTTTACAACAATAAGCGAGGTTTGTGTAATTATGGAACAGCTCAAAGGAGATCAATGCAATTTACCTAACCTAAATAATATCACTTCCTTCTTAGTCTTTTCATCTACACTAAGTTGTTCCAACCATTTTCAGCCATGACTGTTTCTTATAAAAGCACACACCATGACCTACAAATCAATTGCTTCTTTGAACACACTAGAATGTAAGAAGTTCCAAATCCTTCCTTGCTTCATTTTAGGACAACACTTCTATTTCATCCAATCAATAAAGAAATGGGAAAAGAAAAATTAAGCCTTCTGTTATTAACTAATGAATATATCTAGGACCAGAAAATATATAGTCAAAACAACATAATATATGACATACCTAGTTCAATCGTCATCACTGAGAACTATGACCAGTTTACGAAGTTTTTGGGTAAAATGCATTTTGCATCCTCAAACTATATCCTACTTGGCACTTTGGTCACTAATTTTTTTTTTTTTTTTTTTCGCATTTTGGTCCCTCAAGTAACGTTTTGTGGCACTTTGCCCCTTCTGTCACTTTCAGTCGTTCAAAGTGACGGAAAAAGCAATTTTTTATTTTTATTTTTTGAAAAAAAGGGTTAATTACATATATACGCCCTGTAGTTAGACTTTTTTCACTTTGTCCCCTGTTTTATTGTTTGGTCAATTAAAAAGTTTTATTAGACATGGAAACGCCATGAGAAGGACTAAAGTAAGTAGCAAAACTCAATAAAAAACATAAATCTATCAAAGAGCTCAACAATACCCTTGTGGACAGTTTGTCAGCTTCTTTTTCTTTTGTAATTAAATCACAAAATGTGCGATTGATAATATTTGTCCAAGGTAGCTCTAGACCAATTGCAATTGCAGATGCTATTTTGCTAAATGTTTTATTTTAGCTTTAGGAGTTTCATAATTATTGATGAACTTCAAAAGTTATTGCCGAACGTGGGCTATGTAGGCTTAAGTTTGCCCGTTAAATTGAACTAATATACTAACGGTTTCACATTAGTACAAAGTACAGGGGATATTAGTGATACTTTGAAGTACACGGTGAAAAGTGAAAAACGGTCCAAGTAAAGGGGATGTAAATGTAATTAACCAGTTTTTTCCCAAAAAAAAAATGGCTTTTCCCGCCACTTTCAAAGGCTAAGAGTGACGGAAGAGACAAAATGCTATAAACGTTAGTTGAAAGACCAAAATGCAATTATAAAACAATGTTCAGGGACCAAGTGCCAAACAGGGAATAGTGCAAAATGCATTTTACCCGAAATTTTATTATTCACAAAACACTGAACATAATAACATCTCAAAGCACAATAACAACAATCTCACTTTAAAGTGTACTACAAAATCTTAGTAAATAAAAAATTTATCACAAGCCCCTTCATGAAAGGGACAAGAAGAAATATCACCACAAGCAAAAAGACTCAAACTTCACAAGAATAGACCATAAACAAAAGAAATTGCCACTATCAACGAGCCGAACAACTCAGTCTTAAAGTCAAAGAGTACGGGCCTATTTGGTTGTCCCAAAAATTGAGAATTAGGCAACTTAAAATGGGCTCATTTCTATACTGGCCCATTTATGGGTGTTTGCTTACCAAAATTAAGCAATTCCAAAAATGAATAGATTTAGACTTACTATACAAAATCTAAACGAGACAATTTCACTGTAAACCTAAAATTGCTTAATTTTAAAATCAGGCAATTCTCTGCCAGACGAATCACGCTCGTCTTCCTCATTGACCTCTGATCCACTGGTACGTCTCTCTCTCTCTCTCTCTCTCTCTCTCTCTCTCTCTCTCTCTCTCTCTCTCTCTCTCTCTCTATTATATATATATAAATAGAAATATATATTGCCTCTCCTCTCTCTCACCTTCCTCTCTCTCTCTCTCTCGTAGCCTTCCTTTCTCTTCTCTCTCTCTCTCGCGATCTCTACTGGTATACTTTGATTTGGGTATATAAGTCACGAATATAAATAAATATATGTGTGCGCGTGTGTGTGTATATATCGGGAAGATATATATACCCCCAATTCAACAAACCCCCAACTCAAGTACATAAATCATGAATTCTCAACACAAAACAAACTCTGCTAATCTTAGTTCGTTGATATATATATATACATATGTGTGTGTGTGTAATTGTGTATGTGTGTATGTATCGGGTATGCATACCCTGAAACTACGTAATACTCTAAAACTAGGTAGTAGGTTTAATTTCTTTTTCTTTTCTTTTTTTTTCCTTTTTTATTTTGGTTACAAAATAAATTAATTGAGTTCTTGAGAAATTGATGGAATGATTTGGTTCTTGAGAAAATAGGGTCAATATTTTGAATTTTGGGAGATCTATTCAAAATCTCCTCCTCTGACGTGGGTAGAATGAATGGCAGGTTTAATTTGAAGCAATTTTGATTCAATTTCATATTTCATAAAATGAGAATTAAAATCCTTTGTTTTTGGCAATTTTTTGGTTTTGATTAAACTATAGCAATTCTTCTTGCATTTCTGTGAAAATAAGGTTTGGGGTTTTACTTCTTCACTGTTCGAATTGCTTGGACTCAGCCGTGGATTGACAATGATACGGAATTTTCTGTGAAAATAAGTTGCTTGTTTCATACCAACATTGGTTTGGGATTTTCTATGTTGCTTACTTTATTTTTGCTGGAAACCATGTGTATAGTATATATACAACAATATATATTCTGTCATCATTCAGAAGTGTGTTTCAAGGGTCATCTTTAATTGATATTTAAAACTTAGGTGCTGGAATTTTTTTTTTAAATTCAAGTGTAGGTTGATTATTGTGCTCAATATTGAAGCTATTAATGAGCTTGTTTGTTGTGCTCTATTATTTAGAGGGAAAATGAAAAATATGTATCTAGAGTCGTGTATGTAATGATATTCCCTTTTTTTGAGTTGCTGGGAAAAGATAATGCTAAATTGCTAATGTAGTCTTGTTAGATTACACTTATCAGAAGTATTGTTGCTTCTGAATAACTTTGGACATTAATTGTCACTTTGTATTCATTATACTCTATCTGTCCCATTTTATGTGTTAATGATTATAGTCAAATGCATAAGGACTTACAACATGCAGTATAACTATTAAGCCATTTGGGAAGTGAATTTGGGATTCAAATTCGGTTATGTGTCGTTATTGCTTGATATGGGGGATTTAAAGTATTTACTTGTTTTGCTAATGCATTACTCGTTTTGTTAGTGTTTTACATTTTAGAATTGAACTCTAGATCTTGTTAATAACACACTTTATTTCGGTGTATTTAAGACAGTTTCCTATTTTAAGGATGGCACGTCCTTATCCATTTAGCACTCAAGCAAGCTTAGTAATTGCACTTTGTGTTTTGCATAATCATATTCGAATTGAAACTGGTGGTGATGATTGGGCTTTATGAAGAATATGATTGTGAGGTACTAAATTTGTCACAATCAGAGACTTGATCGCAAGGGTTGATGAATGAGCACATGTCAGCTACAAGACAACATCGGGAGACAAAAAGAATACGGGATTCTATTGCTCGGAATACGTGGACTGATTGTGTAACTCAGCAATATTCATGATTTTGGTTTTTTAATTTTTAGTTGGGTATGAGAAACTATTGTCGAATGCTTGTTTATTCGTACTCTAGTTCTTTTTTTTGTTACCGGGGTGTTTAATCTAATTGGGTTGTTTGACTTTTTGTGTTTCTCTCGTTTATGATATGTATGACCTTCAAGCATTATTAATGTCATAATGTGCAACTAGTTGCATGATTTTGACCCTAGAAAAAAGGCCAAGATAATATCTTTTTAATAAAAGATAGCAATTTTCATAATTTTACTCCATAAAAAAATATTTTAAAAAAAAAAAACAGAAGTTAAGCACGGTGTTTAAATTGGATTTTTTCAATTTGTTGCTACCAAACACCATTAAATTAGTTAATTTAAAATTGAATAATTTTTTCTTTGGCCAACCAAACAAGTACATGAATTAGAATTAAATCATTTATGAATGAACAAATTCCAAATGAACTAATTCAAAATAGAAAGATTAAAAAAATTAGGCAATTAGTGCAACCAAAGGGCCCTACGTTCATCAAACAATATCATATTAGTAGGTGAACAGCCCCATAGCGTTCAGTATTCCATGGACCAAGCACATTCATGCTCAAGCTTTCAATTCCTCATCTATATTTTCTATTGGGAATTGCATAGACTTTCGGCTGTCCATATTTTGTCAAATTTTATAAATTATCTACATCAGTAGCACACAAAGAAATACCAATGAACGTGATTTTTCTTTGTAAGTATCAATCAATTGTAAACAAAAAAAAAAACGGAGAAATGTGACCACATGCTAAAATATTTTTAAACAAGAAAAGTTTGTAGCAACTTCAAGAGCTCCAGACCATTACTAACCTTTCCTTTTCGGTGTTTCCTTCCAGTTGTTCAAGAGCCTGCGACCTTGTCTTCAAACTCAGTTTCGGGCGGTCTACTGCCAGATTCCCACCCTCAGATCCAGCCAACCCGATCATCATGGGATTTCCACTTCTGAATAATTCACTAGCATTTTCCACATAACCAGAATCACTTGGCTGCTGGTACCGCTATTTGAAAAAACAATGTGATTAAAGGAGACTTGCAATTGATTTGTAAGTACTTCAATAAATAATTAAGTACACCGTACAGCACATAATAAACATATCAATAGGATTTACCAGCTTATAATCAACTGGTGGTTCCAAATTCTCCAATGGCTTGGATCTTGGAAGTAACTTCAACTTAGGCCGCTCTGATGGTTCTGAATGAACTGGTGATTGCAAGTCCGACCCTCCATATTTTCTTTCATTAAAAGCTACCCGAATACCATCAGGATGCATCGGAGGGTTCCTCTCTTTCGTTTCCGAATACAACGGAGACCTTGCCCTCTCATGAGCCGGTAACTCCCTGCTGCCACCACCCCGAATCCCATCCTCAACAGCCAAACTGGAGGCATTGTAGGCATTCAAACTGTAAACATTACCACCCTTGGAGTGGAATTCACTCTCCATTTCGGGTTGTCTATTGACCTCAACATCTGTCAGATGATGTATTGGTTGCCTAGACTGCCATCTACCAGAAGAGACCTTCTCAAGCGCACTGGCATGAGCTAACTTCGAGGCAGCATTTGACCCTGACCCGGTTAGAGGCATAGGCTCTGCAACTCCTACTGCCTCTTTCCAGGTCCCCCACGCATTCGGATACGAACCAGAACCAGAACCACCCAACCCACTATTACCACCAATCTGAAAACTCACCGAGTGAGAACTATTTCCAACTACACTCTGTGAATTCACTTCCACATGAATCCCCTCCCCAAATCTTGCTGCATAGGAACTCGAATTACCACCCGGTAATGGAGAGACTTGATTTGGAAAAACATGCCCACTGGGTAATCTCCCAGCAGAGGAATAATCGGGCTTCGACTCCGTACGAGTTGGGGGGGCTCGAGTAATCTCATCACTGACAGTTCGACGTGGACCCGATACACCATCTAAAGGCTTCCGTTCATCCTCATCGAAATTGCGGCCAATGTGTGAGCTGTGACTGAGAAATGGAGTCTTATCATCAAAGGTACTTCTAGCTGACCCAGCAGAACCGGGCCTCAATCGATGATCAGATCGTCCAATAGGGTTGCCCCACGATGTCGGCCGATCGAAACCAGCGCGATCGGGAGGCCTCACAGTTCTGTCAAAAAATATTCAAAAAATATAATATGAATTTCGTTTGCAGATAAACTATTACAAACTATGACTCGTATCTACCTAAAAAATACTTTACACAGATCTAAGCTTAGGGTTTTTTTTTTTTTTCGAAAAATTAAAAAAGTTCGGATTTTGGGGTTATTACATAAAATTAATAATCCATATCTACGAGTAATCGAGAAAATTCGATGGAAGAGGAGGAACTTACACGCCAGGAGCAGAAGGAAGAGGAAGATCTGAAGGAATCGAACCACCATGGAAGTCCTTGAGCGACATGGTCGAGCCCCCCGTAGCTTTCTTCTTCGACATTCTTTTTCTCTCCCTCTCTTCTCCCTCCCTCTCCTCTCCTCTCCTCTCCTCCCCTCTCTCTCTCTCTCTATATATAAAATATAATCCCTCTCTCTAGAAATCTGGCAGTGGCAGAACACAGAGAAGGGAGAGAGAAACAAAGGCTGGGGGCCTGGGGGAGCGAAAGAGAGAGATGTCCGCGTTGTACTCACGGCTCCACTTCAGGAGAGACGAACAAACTTGTGTATGGTACGCTTTCTACTAGTACTATCATTTTATGCAGCTCTGTGTTGTACCATTTAAATGGCACGTGCATAGTATTCGAGGATAAAGTGGTGCGATGTCGTTTCGTCGGTAAAAATAATGAAATGTCGTCGTCTTAGGAAAACATAAGATAAAGATGCAGAAAATGAGAAGTAGAGAGGTCTGAACTTTGAAAGAGCCTGGGAACAAAAAATTCCGTTGCCGGGAATCGAACCCGGGTCTCCTGGGTGAAAGCCAGATATCCTAACCGCTGGACGACAACGGATTGTTATTTGCATGCATAAAAGGAATGCAGCTGATGGTATTTGAAAACGAGTAATGCTATGTGCTTCTCAAATAATTTGGCAAAAGGGTCAGATAAATAACTTTCAATTAAAATTTAACTAGTCTCACTATATTAGACCTAGCTCCACTGCCACATCATTTGGAAAACACTTTTGGGATAGAAATTTGTGAAGCATAGTATTACTCTTTAGTCTCTTTGAAAAAACTTCTTAATACCTTTGTTTTTAATTAGAGTTACTTAAGCATTGGAATATGTTGTAATTTTGGGTTAATTACATTTTACTCATGTGGTTAGGTTCGTTTTTATTTTACCCCTTATACTTCAATAGTGGAGATATAAACATTGTACACTGATGCTAATTAGCCATAGAAAGTGAGAATCGATCTTTGGTTTTCGTGTGTAGGATGACTCCCCTATAGCGAAATGAAGGGATGATTTTCAAAAGCTAAGGGCCAAATGCCAATTAAAGAAAAGTGACTCGCCAAGAACACAGTTTCATCAAATCCCAACCCATGACTTGACGTGCAAAACGTTATCTCAAATTTAAAATTAGAAGCAAAAGTTCGGTAACTTCTTTTTTATAGCACATCTAATATATAGAGTGCAAATGCTAGATGGATCATCCGTAAAAGTGGGTTTTACGGAACCAAATAAGAAAATGCCACGTAACATCTAAAGCAATATTAAGTTGTAAAGCACTTTGCACATGGGACACTGGATAGATTCTTACCCCAAATTTCTCAACTTCTCCTTACTAACCATCCATGGATCCCGTTTGTTTTATCTCCTCCATCCTTTCACTGTGAGCATTTTTCTTTGCATTTGTTCTGTGATAGTTTAAATTTTATAAAGGTTAATTGGATTAATCACGAATTTAAAGACTTCTTCTCATCATCTTATTAAATCAGCGCAAAGAGAGAGAGAGAGTTGAAGAAATACATGCGAGAAAACAACATCGAATGAAATATATTGAGTTCTATATATATACACATATGTATTGAGTCGGACTGTAAAAGAGAGAGAAAATACGTAGGTTTATTTTCACAGATATACAGATATATAATATAACCACATTAAATAGAGGATTAAATGTTGTATGGAAGACAAACCATTGTGGATTTTTGTAGAAAAAAGAGGAAGTGATTAATTAGTGGATGCATATAGGTATCCTTGTTGCTAAATGATGGTCTAATTCATTATTTGAACATCAATGGAGGAGCTTTGTCACACCCCAACCCGCCTCGAGTAGATTAGGACATGTGTAGCCACCAAGGCACGTCCTCAACACATATAACATAAAACAAGTCTTAAACTCTCTTTATAAAGCTTGTTTGTATGTAATTAACCTCAAGGGTAAAATGGTCATTTTGAAATTTTTAGTCAAACCCAATGTCAAAATGTCATATCTTTCATTTAAAAACCAAAGGTGAAAACGGTTCGCGAATCCGAGCTTCCTAGCCCAAGCTATGACAACAAAGCTTGGTTATTTGGCAAAACATACCAGTCCGGTTGACCGAACAGAGACCATAAAATTATCCGGTCGACCATACAGAGAGCCCTTCTGCAGAAAATTCTGCAGCAACACCTCCCAACCTGTTTTGCAAGTTTAAACTTCACCAAAATCAAACCACACCATATAGGACCTAGAAAATGCTTTCCAAAACCTTGATACGTACCAACATTCAAAAGCATCTCTAAACATTTTTAAACCATAATTACCATCACACGAGGATGAAAACAAGTTCTTGGAACACAATCCTCAACCAAATTAGCATTTTGCCTAAAACTTGTTAAAATGAACTCAAGTCAACCAATCCTTGTGAACATTTCCAAAACCATTTTCCAAGCATTCCAAAGTCTTTAAAACTTCATAACCATGACAATAAGCATATTCAAATACCTCCACACAATCAAAACATAACCCAAATCCCATTTGTAACAAATTGAGTCATGGGAACCCCATACTTGGTAGAATTGTAATGACCCGTAGATTTAAATCATAATTTCATAGGAAAAATACCAAATTTGAAAATTTTAGCAGTATAATTTTTACCTCTGTGTGTGGGTGGAGGCGTGAGCCTACCACATGGGATACTCTCCCATGTAGAACTTGGTGCCAAAGTAAACAAATTGTGCACAGTGTGTGCATGTGAACTGTGTGTGTGAGTTAGTGTGTGTGTTAGTATGTAGTATGTGTTTGTACTTGGGGGCCAATCATTACTAATCTATATATACTACCCCCACCCCATTACAACTCCCAGCAACTACCTCTCTATCTCTCAAACTCTCTGTTCTCTCTCCCTCTCTTGGCTCATATTGTAACGCCCTGTATTTTATTATCATTAATAAATAAATACGGCATTTCATTTCCAGGAGCATTTGTTTTAATTTCTTTTTAAATACTTTTATCTGGGGTCAAACTGTAATTTCTAAAATATTCTCTGTGGTTTCAAAATCGATATCTATATTTTTTTTTTTTGTATAACCGGGAATTGAATTCCTACATTAATATAATTTTCTGTATTTTTATTTCAACCGTAAAATACCAGTTTTGGAAATGGGCAGTATAATTTTACCTGTGTGTGTGTATCATTGCGTGAGCTCAACACACACAAGGGTATCTTGTGTACACATTAGTGCAGTGTGTGCGTAACTTGGTGCTGGAGTGCTTTGTGAGTGTGTGTGGAGTGTCATGTGTGTTTTATATGCTTAGTGCTAAGCACTTTACATATCATTTATACACCCACCAATCCCCCCCATTTGATCCATCTCTCATCTATCTCTCAGTTTCTCTGCAGCTCTCTCTTTCTCTCGGCAAGATCACAAACACACACATAACACACATAACACACATACAGTATATACATATACATATACACATACATAGCTATATATATTTTCATCTCAAGATCAAGAGGAGAGATCGGGAAGGAAATTCTCAACGACGGATCATTACGGCGGAAGTTCTCGGCCTTTAATTTTCTGTATAATTAGCCTATGTGAGTAATTTAAACTCACTCTCAATGTCTATATATGTGTTTTTCAGTATATATATGTGTGTATATGTGTATATATATCAAAACACCATTAAAGCTTGGAAATTGAAGTTTTAAAAATCGTAGCCAAAATCGATTCTGTAAATTGGGAATGGAAGATATTGATCCCGATAAGCTGTGGTTCGAATCCTACACAGTAATTTATCCGTATCGCGACGAACCGTTGATTTTAAGTTTTGTCACTCTAACTTTAATCGCAAATAACTAGGGATATAATCCGTATTAGTTAAAATTGATCGCGTATTCATAATCTACGCGGAAAACCGAAGAGAACCATATATCACATGTCCTAGTACGAACAGATTCTGAAAATGGGTAAAATCTGCTTGAAAAACCAGAAACAGGGGAGAAGACGAAGAAGATGGCATTCTGCAAGAACTCGCGCGCGCGGCCCGCTCGCGCGGACCTTTTTTCCCCCCTCGCGCGCGCGATCCGCTCGCGCGATCTGGCCTTCCCCTCGCGCGCGCGATCTGGCCTTCCCCTTCGCTCGCGCGACCCGCGCGCGCGATATCATCTCTCTCCCGCTCGCGCGGCCCGCTCGCGCGATCTGGCAGTTTGAGCAGTTTTTATGTTTCCTTAGTAGGGACTGTTTGGAAAATGTTTTAAAAGTTTTTAAAGAACTGTTTGACAAATACACTATTTTAAAGGCTCACTGTTAGAAATTGGACTTGTAAGAATGTTTAAGACCGAAATTTATGCTCGTACGATTATCCGGCTTTGTGATTTATTAATGGTGTTATTTATGAAACATTGACATACATATTAGGGTCGAGGTTGCGTCAACATGCGTGTGTGTGAGAAAGCGTGAAAAGAGTAAAGGGTGGCAGTTTGGTGTGTGACCTCAATATCGATCGGATAGTATTCCTGGTATTGGAGATGATAGTGTTGTGTACGACTTAGATATCGATCGGATAGTATTCCTGGTATCTAAGGCGCGCGTTTCGGATATTGATCGGATAGTATTCCTGATATCCGGAGCGATGGTTGGTTGTGTTTGGTCTAGATATCGATCGGATAGTATTCCTGGTATCTAAGGCGCGCGTTTCGGATATTGATCGGATAGTATTCCTGATATCCGGAGCGATGGTTGGTTGAGTTTGGTCTAGATATCGATCGGATAGTATTCCTGGTATCTGAGGCAGTAGTGTGGCGTGTGACTTCAATACCGATCGGATAGTATTCCTGGTATTGGAGGCGATAGTGTAGCGTATGAATTGGAAGACTGAATACTTATTGCTTCTGGTAGCTTAAATGATGTATTGATTTAATTGGATTATTTTAAAGGAAAGAATTGGCAAAATAAGATGTTTCACAATTCATGTACAATTTCGTATTTATTTATTACTATATTCCCTCGTGATTATGTTGAATTGGAACCTTGAATATATTACTGTTAAAGTTAAATTGCACCGTTGTTCATTTGCTTATATATATACATTGTGAGCACTTGTCTATTTTACTCACCAGCTTTCATAAGCTGACGGCGTTGATGCGTCCTGGACTGTATGTCCAGATTTTCAGGGTCAGGAGAAGCCAGGGTATTTTGACTATGCTACTTAGAGTCAGGTGACTTTCCAGGAGGCTGCTTTATATTTCCTATGTATTTTAATTTGGGTTTTGTAATAAACTAGTTTAGACTTTTGAATAAGGCGTTTTGTGCCTAAGACTATGACTGTTGTAATAGTTTAGTAAGTTTTATTTCGGAGCTTATGTTTCTGTTAGTATCCTTTGCTCTAGAATTGTTTGTTAAGTTATTTGTTGCAGGGACAATTGGTCATACTCACTTGTCACGACCTACGAGTCCATAAAGGAAATTAAATGCTTTCCTGAATTATGCTACGTCGGGGCGTGACACATATATATATATATATATATGTGTGTGTGTGTGTTTGTGAGTGTATGCAGAGATATATATAAATAGTTACATATATGTATATGTATATGTATATTCAAGGAGTTTTAAACTAAGGCTTGACTATCAATGAATTCTCTGCTATTCAATCTGAAATTGAAATTGGGCAAGCTTCAAATCAATTTCATGTTTTGATTTTAGTTTATAATTGCACTATTGATATAGATATAGATATAGATATATATAGAAATCTCGTTAAGGGTTTGAAAATAGCGGGCAGAAAAAGTGTAACGAGAACTTGATTTCTTTATATCAAATGAAAGGTTTTGACCCCACGAGACTGTGTTTTGAATTCAAGAGCTAATTCATAGCGGTTACGACGAACGGTGGATTTAAAGTTTTGTCACCATTCAGTTTTTCGATAAAATCGTGAGTTGCGTTTGATTTCAATAAAAATTGATTTCATATTTGAAATCTATGCAGAAAAATGAAGAGTTTCATATATAGAAAGTCCTATTTTGGTTAAGTTTTTAAAATGGGTAAAAACCAGCCTTTTATTTCAAAACAGAGGAAAAAGAGGGAAGAAGACAATTCTGTGACATCTCGCGTGTGCGACTAGCGCGCACGACCAGGCAATTTTTCTGAAACTGTTTTGAAATAACCACGTGGCCCTGCTAAGCATAACTCGCGCGAGCGAGCGGCCCGCGTGCGCGACCTCGGGCAGTTTAGTAAAACCTCCTGTTTTCTTATACTTAAGTCAGTTATGAGCTAAGGGACCTTGTACCCTATGCTTTAAGAGCTATACCTCACTTTAATAGTAGCTGTACTTATGCTTAGAGGTATTGTACCTAACTGATATAGGCGTATTGTTGTATATCAAGATTTGTAACAGTTTGAGCAGTTCGGATTTTCGTTCTGATTACTGATTCAGTCAATCCTCGGTGAACGGTAGTTCTCTATAACCCTCAATAAAGTTGTATAATATGTTACAGTGTACTTATATGTTACATGAATTCTATAGCTGTGATGCTTTAAGTGTTTACTTAAGTTGTGATGCTTTAAGTGTTTACTTGAGTTATTCTATCTTATGTGTTTACTTGGATGATTTCAGCATGTCTATTGTGTTGCTTTAAATTGATAGCATGCCTTGATAATCTGTCTTATGAAATATTGGATATGCCTAGATGCTTAGAGCTCGCATATGTCACAGCATTTCATAAGCATGAGCATAAACACGAAAATCACGAAAATGATTTTGGGATGAAAGACCTTAGAGGCTTTCGATTTTTGAAAAGGGAAGATCTTAGAGACTTCCAGGTTTTGATAAGGGAAGACCTTAGAGGCTTCCGTGCATAAAACCCTCTAGGAGGGATTTTGTTTGTAAAAGATAGAAATCCCGGATTTGTGGGTAGGCGTGTGAGATGGGTACCACAAGGAACTCAAATTGCGGAATGTGCTACAAGAAACTCCCGTAACGCTAAAGGCTAGGCCTCCGTGTAATTTGTAAGGCCCAAAGTCCCGCACGTTTGAGGCTAGGCCTACATGGATGGGAAGCCCATAGTCCGGGTAATGATATTGACGATCGAGGGTGAGTGTTTGAAAAGGCATGAAAATCATGGTTTTCACACACTACATTGGCATTCATTGCACTCACGCATGTTATATAACAGATGTTATTGTGTGGTTATATAACTATATGAGCCTTTTGGCTTATGGACTATCAGACCTTTCCTTTTTCTGGTGACTTCCGCTTTGTTTGAAGGTCAAGTTTATGGGATTTTAATTTAAATGATGGTTCAAAGAGCATGTTATGATTTAATTGGACAAGTGTTAGTCCACCCGCTTTTAAATAGCATGATAGCTTAACTCTAATTTTTCGTTGCTTATCTTGAAAACATTTGTTTCAAGAAAGGATAGTTTTCAAATGAAAACCAGATTTCTGTTTTATTAATGTTTTCCAAATGATGAACATATTTTTCAAGCCCGGAGTAGAGTTTACTCGTAAAAATCCCGTTTAGGGAAGAGATTGTGAGATCGTGATTCTTTGTATTGATTTCAGAATATTAATAAAAACCTTTGGTTTTTATTTAAGAGTTTCTAAAGTTTGAGGAAAAAGAGAGTAAATCATTGTATTACTTTTTCGATATGTCAAACCAAGTTTGAGTTTCTATTTAAAAGTTCTTTTATAAAGCTAGTGAAGAAGTCTGAAAAATGTTTATCAGATCTGTATGTTTTCCGCTGCATTATTGTTCATTTGATGAACTGATAAAGATTTTCTATTAACGTCTTTTAAATTGACAAGCAAAGCTTTTCAAAAGACTAATTGAATGGTTCCGGTATAGTTTTACTCAGATCCATGAGTCGTTAAAGATTTTGTTTTCCCATCACAGATTTCGAAAGGCTATTCTATGCTTCCGTAGTAACCCTCGGAGTCTAGGACTCGGGGCGTTGTAAATTGGTATCAAAGTTTTGAGGTTTCAAAGTTTCAAGGTTTCAGAGCTTCGGAGTTTAAATGATTTTAAAGTTTAAACGTTGATCTTTCTAAAAGAGAAAGTTTTTTAGGTAAGCTTCGGGTCTAGGTTTCGGAGCATTACAAGTATGTTTAGTCTTCCGCTCTTGTTTATTATTTTATATTAGTCAGCACCCCCTCGCCTGTGGGACCCGTGGCGGGGCGGGGGGCTACAAGAACTAACATAAGTAGTGAAAATTATCGGAACATGGATTCAAGAACTTTACAACCAATTTGCTTACAAGTACACCTTACCCAAAATGATTGTGACACTAACCAAACTCGCCGGAAAGGTTCAATCTCAACCAACTCACATACACATAGTCGCTACTACATTAAGAAATACATTGGTTTGTCAAAATGGAACTACAACCATTTATATTACAACATAAGTCAAGGACTTCAAGCCACAAGTCAAAGACTTCAAGCCACAAGTTATATTGTATTACAAGTTTAAGAACATACGAACAAGTCCCCAATCTCTCCCCCATTCCCAAGCACGTTACTTCCTCTCCGGATACTGCTCCGTACCTGCGGTGGTTGTTATTTACCACAACAGAAAAGGAAAACGGTTTTCTTAAGCATTACGCTTAGTGAGAAATCTAATCATGATTGAATGTTTGACATGTGCAATGCTACAATTAACGCATAAATCATATCCATAATCGCCGAGTCACCGGTTCAATGATTCATTCAGACCCGAAGACCCCCTTGGTCCCGTGGTCACTTTTATTCCTTGGACTTCCGTATTTATCGGATTCTTCCTCTTCACCACCCTTATTACTCCCAACAATGAATCATTTTCTGGTGCTCATTGATTACCATATAAGCACATAAGCATATAAACATGGCAACTTTTCACATAATTGACATGAAATCATAAATCCAACAATTTCATATCTTCTAAGCATGATTTCAACAACCCAATATATATATATAAAAAAAACATTGAACACCTTAAACCACAATCATTCTTAGGCTAGAAAACTCACCTCTTCAAATTATACGCAATCATGCTCCTAAAATTCCGATTCAAGCTAGAACAAAGCCAATTCTTGTTCTAGAGTAATCCTACATAGTTTTGGTACAACAAATATCGTCTATCAAGAACGGTTGCCGAAAAAATATTGCCGAAAATGAAAACAAATTACGTGCATGTGATCTTCTTACCTCCATGAGTCCAAAAGTGGTCTAAGATCGTAAATCCGGCGTCGAACAGAGAATGAACGACAAGAAAATGGTGTCGGCGTCTCGTCTCCGTCTTCTCTCCCGAGCTCTCCCTTTCTTTTCTTTGATTTTTTGTAAAATGAGAGTCTTCTTCTCATTTGACACCTACACATGCAAAGGCATGAGGTGTCTTGACCTCATTTTTCCATCTTTTCACTTATACCCCTAAAGTTTATTAAGTTCTTAATATGAATCCCCCAAACATTCCACTAACTACCCAATTATCTAATGAGTGTTTGTCTAAGTCCCGTATGGGCACCAACGTGGGTCCCATATATTTTGTGAAATTGCTATCGCACCTACTAATTATGAATCTTTTCATTTATACCCTTACTTGGTATCCAAGCTATCACCAAATGCTAATACATATATCATCATATAATATGGAAGCATTTAAACAATTAGTCATTTAATTATATAAATGCATTTAATCATATAATATGCAAATATTATTATTCAAGCCCTTCACTGGGTCCCACTTCAGTACCTGCCCCACCTCACTGGGGACTTTTCCAAATGGTATTCTTCTAGGAACACTTTTTATACGGGTGAGTCCAAAGCCTCCCCTTAATCCATTATACACACTAATTATATTAATTAATACATTTTTAAATGGTAACCAAACCTTTTCTGGGTACGGGTGTTACATTTCTCCCTCCCTAAAAGGAAGTCTGGTCCCCAAACTTACTCTTACCTCAAGTCTCGAATGGATGCGGATATTTATCTCGGATTTCATCCTCCTACTCTCAATTAGTTTCCTCGTTTACCAAACCGTGCTATGCCTTTCAAAGGCGATACTTTCCTCACCTCATAGTAGTATATAATTATAAATGTTCATTCTTGAACTTTCAACAGTTCACGTACAAAAACTTGATTCAAGTCTGAATTTTGACCCTGTATCACATAATCAATTATACTGATTGATTCTGATTAGAGTCTCAATCGATAAATAACTGGTTTCTCTTTCCCCTAGTAATTCAAATGGTCTCAATCATTTTAAAAATTAACTCACTTACCTGAAATATGTTTCCCAACCCATCTTTATCTTGTAGTAAGATATTCTACCATAGTTTAGTTTCTTTTCCATTGACTCTTGTAAGATTTAGAACCTTTATGCAATTCAAATATTACCTTTCAATGACAGGCTTCTATTTTCATATAGCTTCACAATTCATTTTTACACATAACTCGATTAACTTCAATGAATTTGCTACCTGGTTAACATGTCCTCAATCTTTATGTGGCAACACCTTATCTCGTTGACTTGGGCATTCCTACCATGAAATTCATTGCAAGCATTAGCTACTCATTCTCATTTAACAATCATTAACATCAACTATAATAACCCTACCAATCTTCCATGATCCTGTCTTTATTACCAGTTATCTCACATCTCAAAGAATGTCTACAATTTCCATCTGAATGCAATCTGCTCAACATCCCAACTTTGACTTGAACTGATAGTGCTCGGACTTAAAATCAATTCTCAAAGACTGATATCCCCTGTAGTTGATTAATAAGTCATCACATATAATAAATGTGTAGTTAGTACTATAAATTACCCAATCGCTAGCATACTACATTCCGCAATCTTGTCAAAAATTTAAAATCTCGCCTGAAATCCCTTCCATAAGCAACCTTCATTAAAATCACATACTCGGCTTCTAGATTCCAACATATCCTACTGTGAAGTGGAGTCCAATCTCTTTTCTTGTCATGATAATTCCAGGTCTCCACGTAGTTATTCTCAAATGATCAATGCACGGATATCATACTTCTCCCAATTTTCGCTTCAAATATTAGCAACTACACCGACCTTATCCAACTAGCATTGGATTTTGTTTTCATATGGTAGCCTAACACAAGTTCCAATTATCTTCTTTATTGTACATTTGATGTCTGTAATGCAAACAACTATTTGAATCTCTACAATCCATATAATTTCCTGCTTGCAGGAATAAGAATAATACTGTCGAATATTCAAATAAGATAATACCACCAAATTTCAAGTCTTATATCTGATAATTTATTTCATGTAGTTATCCCCTTTTGTAAAGTATAAACAATTCCTGTACCAACCTACAATCCAATCCCAATGCAAGATTTCACCGCAATCGATAGCAAATTTTCGATACTCAGCAAAGTAGTTAGTATACTCATACAATTATGATTTTAGGTTATTGGCTCAGTTTTCACCAATTTCTTTACATCTAGAGTCTAGTCAAGAAAAATATTAATTCTGATTATTTGCATCATTAGGAATATCATCGCAAAATACTCATAATAACTGTCCTGGGTTCTCAACAACATCTTTGCTGCAACGATGGTTATACTTAAATCTCTGGAATTAATCAACAAATTATTTACTCACAGTTCGGATACTTGTTCTCAACTATAGCTTCACTCGACCCCAATCATTACTGCTGATTTTGTTTACCCGGTTTCTTTGTTTCACAACAATTCTAATAATATCTATCGTAGCACATTCAAATGAACAAATTCTCTATCATACAATTTTCGCAACCTGTATTTCCAATTCCTTTAACCCCCACAAATTCATTCGATACAATACCCCAGATATCATTTTTAATCCCATCGCTTCATCAATTGTAACCTCGTTGTCTTCTTTCAATCAAATTAGTTCAGTGAGTCCAATGTCGTACTAAGAAATTCATTTACTACCCACACATTTTCAAGTTCAAGTCGGTGTCTTCCCATATTCCAAGCTGACAAATTCTAACTGTTATCATAATATGGAATGAAGACATCATACTAACTCCCTTTGAACTAACCCTTGCTTAATTCAATACGTTATCGACACCCAATCAACTGCAACATACTTATTCGACAACTATTTCATACTATTGATAATTTATCAAATTGACAACAATATACTCATTGAAGCCATTCCTTTATTACCCTTACTTCACTTACCCCTGGTATTCCAGATCGAACCAATCGTAGATATTTCCCAACAATATCTCTCATTACCCAACAACTGCTATGGTATAATTAACCCGTATCTCCTTTGAAATTTGAATTACTCATATAAAGCACAATAAATAATAAGTTTACTTGTTACCTGAAGTCAGTGACGGCTCAAGCACAAGTTAGGAGCTTCGATCTTATTATTGTTCTTTCCCTTTTGGCGATTGAACAGATCCTGTAGTGGTATTAGGTATCAAAGAACTTGGATCCTCTTGTCGTCTATTAGGACAATCATGTACCCGGTGGCCTTATTGACCACATTCATAACACTTACCCTTGAACTTTGTACTCACGCTTCGACAAATCCTTGCGATATGCCCGACCCGTCTACAAACATAACAGACCATAATTCTGCGACATACACCTCAGTGTTGCTTATTACACATTAAACAATGTGGCTTTCTCTCCCTTGGTGTACTACTTGTTGATGAACTTCCTACATTAGCTCTTTTACACTTACCCTGACTTTCACTTGCATTTCCTCTGAATCTCTTACCTTCATGATGTTGTTGGGACTCTGTTGGAAACTCCTTTGTGGTCAGTTGTTCCGTTCTTACCTCAAGATTTGGGTTTTCATGTTCTTCTTCTACCGATGACATTCCTATTTCCACCATTCTTACTATTATTTCAACAACTTGTTATACTCGATCTACTCTTGACGGTGATATTTGTCTTTTTCCCGAATTCATTACTAGCAGACAATTAAGCATGGCATCCATAAGAGCATTCCCATGCATTTGACTACAAATAACATGCTATGCATGCTAAACAATTTTTTAACCATGCTAAATAAACATGTATGTATGTTCGTACAACTACATGTCATTGTGTACACACTACGCATCATACGTCACTCGTCCCCAAAGGCTATAGCCTATTGCTTTGATACCAAAAATTGTGACACCCCAACCCGCCTCGAGCAGATTAGGACACGTGTAACAATGCCACCAAGGCACGTCGCCAACATATACAATATAAAACAAGTCTTAAACTCTCTTTATAAAGCTCGTTTGTATGTAATTAACCTCAAGGGTAAAATGGTCATTTTGAAATTTTTAGTCAAATCTAATGTCAAAATACCATATTTTTCATTTAAAAACCAACGGTGAAAACGGTTCGCGAATCCGAGCTTCCTAGTCCAAGTTATGACAACAAAGCTTGGTTATTTGGCAAAACATACCAGTCCGGTTGACCGAATAGAGACTATAAAATTATCCGATCGACTGGACAGAGAGCCCTTCTGCAGAAAATTCTGCAGCAACACCTCCCAACCTATTTTGCAAGTTTAAACTTCACCAAAATCAAACCACACCATATAGGACCTAGAAAATACTTTCCAAAACCTTGATACCAACATTCAAAAGCATCTCTAAACATTTTAAAACCATAATTACCATCACATGAGGATCAAAACAAGTTCTTGGAACACAATCCTCAACCAAATTAGCATTTTGCCTAAAACTTGTTAAAATTAACTCAAGTCAACCAATCCTTGTGAACATTTCCAAAACCATTTTCCAAGCATTCCAAAGTCTTTAAAACTTCATAACCATGACAATAAACATATTTAAATACCTCCACACAATCAAAATATAACCCAAATCCCATTTGAAACAAACTGAGCCATGGGAACCCCATACTTGGTAGAACTAACACAAGTAGTGAAAATTATCGGAACATGGATTCAAGAACTTTACAACCAATTTGCTTACAAGTAAACCTTACCCAAAATGATTGTGACACTAATCGAACTCGTCAAAAAGGTTCAATCTCAACCAACTCACATACCCATAGTCGCTACTACATTAAGAAATACATTGGTTTGTCAAAATGGAACTACAACCATCTATATTACAACACAAGTCAAGGACTTCAAGCCACAAGTCAAAGACTTCAAGCCACAAGTTATATTGTATTACAAGTTTAAGAACATATGAACAAGTCCCCAATCTCTCCCCCATTCCCAAGCACGTTACTTCTTCTCCGGATATTGCTCTGTACCTGCGGTGGTTGTTATTTACCACAACAAAAAACGAAAATGGTTTTCTTAAGCATTACGCTTAGTAAAAAAATCTAATCATAATTGAATGTTTAACATGTGTAATGCTACAATTAACACATAAATCATAACCGTAATAGCCAAGTCACCGGTTCAATGATTCATTCAGACCTGAAGACCCCCCTTGGTCCCATGGTCACTTATATTCCTTGGACTTCCGTATTTATCGGATTCTTCCTCTTCACCGCCCTTTATTACTCCCAACAATGAATCATTTTCTAGTGCTCATTGATTACCATATAAGCACATAAGCATATAAGCATATAAGCATGGCAACTTTTTACATAATTGACATGAAATCATAAATCCAACAATTTCATATCTTCTAAGCATGATTTCAACAACCCAATATATATAAGAAACATTGAACACCTTAAACCACAATCATTCTTAGGCTAGAAAACTCACCTCCTCAAATTATACGCAATTATGCTCCTAAAATCCCGATTCAAGCTAGAACCAAAGCCAATTCTTGTTCTAGAGTAATCCTACATAGTTTTGGTACAACAAATATCGTCTATCAAGAATGGTTATCGGAAAAACGTTTCCGAAAATGAAAACAAATTACGTGCATGTGATCCTCTTACCTCCACGAGTCCAAAAGTGGTCTCGGATCATAAATCCGGCGTCGAACGGCGAAGGAACGACAAGAAAATGGTGTCGGCGTCTTGTCTCCGTCTTCTCTCCCGAGCTCTCCCTTTCTTTTCTTTGATTTTTTGTAAAATGAGAGTCTTCTTCTCATTTGACACCTACACATGCAAAGGCATGAGGTGTCTTGACCTCATTTTTCCATCTTTTCACTTATACCCCTAAAGTTTCTTAAGTTTTTATTATGAAATCCCCCAAACATTCCATTAACTACCCAATTATCTAATGAGTGTTTGTCTAAGTCCCGTATGGGTACCAACGTGGGTCCCATATATTTTGTGAAGTTGCTATCGCACCTACTAATTATGAATCTTTTCATTTATACCCTTACTTGGGTGTCCAAGCTATCACCAAATGCTAACACATATATCATCATATAATATGGAAGCATTTAAACAATTAGTCATTTAATCATATAAATGCATTTAATCATATAAAATTCAAATATTATTATTCGGGCCCTTCACTGGGTCCCACTTCAGTACCTGTCCCACCTCACTGGGGACTTTTCCAAATGGTGTTTTTCTCTGAACACTTTTTATACGGGCGAGTCCAAAGCCTCCCCTTAATCCATTATACACACTAATTATATTAATTAATGCATTTTTAAATGGTAACCAAACCTTTTCTGGGTACGGGTGTTACAAGTTTTCAGTTTAAAATGTGGGATGGGAATCCCAGTAAAGCTAAGGGCCATAACTCCACTCTTGCATTCCAGAATTTGAAGAAGATGACGAAGTTCTTTTTGGGACCTAATCTGGTGATGTCAATTGATATTTTTCTATTTCCTTATTCACAAAAACTAATGACATGGCCATTTTCTATTGGGTTCCGTAAAAACTATTATGTACAGATGATCCGTCTAAAACTTTATCACACACACACACACACACACATATATATATATATATATGAAAGTAAAACTTTTTTGTTTTCCCATTTGGCTAACTTCAGTGCCTACGTGTCAATACATGAATAATACACCACTCTCTCACTTCATTACATTGATGTATGATTTGACCAACTTTCTCTCTCTCTCTCCCAGTTTTAATTAGATGCATGATTTTTGTAGTCTTGTTGTTTCGATCTTTCCCTCCCCCCCCCATCTCTCTCTCTCTCTCTCTCTCTCTCTCTCTCTCTCTTAAATTCTTAATTACATGGACATATGATTTATAATATGAGAAACTGGCATCAGTCTTTTGTGTCTTTCCATCTTCTTATCAGAAAACTTACATTCTTCCAGTCTATCTCTCTCCCCCAATATCATATGGATTATAATAAATCACCACCACAATATCTCACCTCTGAGTCTTTGATCACAATAATTATACTACAAGGCTTTTTGGTTTGGAGAATAAGCAACCATGGGTTTGCCTTTTTCATAGCTATAGGAGTGTCTTTTGATGTAAGTTTGTTCATCGCGATTTCAAATTCCTTTTTGTAAGTTGTTTGCCGATTTGGGGTTGTTGAGAACATATAGAGTTTAATTTCGTGTTTTTTATTCTAGAAAATAAATGATCAAATTATGTATACCTCTACTAAGTATCCTTTAAATTCCAAATTTACTTCAAGTTCAGAGGTCAAGAAAATTTTTCATTCATTCATTCCAAAACAATTCCTATAATTTTTTTAACATATTCGAAACTAAAAATTAAGTATTTCAACACAAATCTATATCTTAATACTCCTATAGCTAAGTGCCATGTGGCAATATAGAAGAGATAAGAGTGCACTATTTCTTTGTGTCTCAACTATAATATATATACGCAGAGGATGATCAGGTGCGGACTCCAAAAAATGGGTTGGGGATGGACTTGCTTTTAGCGATGAAAAAAGCACCTTTAGCAGCAATTTTTTTCTTCACTAAATGTGTGTTTTTCATCACTAAAAGTGAGTCTGTCCCAAACTCGTTTTTTGAAGTCCACTGATGATTCGAACTGTATATATGTATATATATACATATACATACATAAACAAAATTTGCTCACCATTTGTAATGCTTCACTATAGCGTTTCCTTTTACTCCGATCCCCTCTCTACGTTCATATTAATTATACAAATTAAGCCATGAATGGAGTAATAATGATTAAAATCAATTTTAAGACTAGATGTAAGAGATTAATGTTTTCTCTCATAATTTGGATCCTAAATTACATCTTATACACTATCATTGCCTAATTTACATTTCTCTACAAATGGAAAACCAATCAATGAAAGTTGACCATGCATAACTTAAAGAGGGAAAATGTTTGGCACACACATTTTTTGACACACATTTTGACACATTATGCTTTAAACACATGTACCTTGTGATGTTTGAATTTTTTACATTTTTCTGTGCACCACTTATACAACATATGGTACATATATTGAAAGATGTGTGTCAAAAAGTGTATGGGGGTGTGTGTGTGTAGCACTACTCTTTAAAGAGAGCACAAATTTTATGCACAAACCGACTTTACATTCCTTACTAATCATCTTGTTTCACTCTGCTTTTTCTTTGTGTAACACGTTTTTGGAGCTCTTGTGTTCTATGAGCCTCTTTGTTTTGGTTTGGAGTATTTGCAATAATTACAAGTTTGCCTTTAATATTGGTAAGGATTGATTTTCTGTAAACCTTACTATTTTCATGTTAAAAAAAATTTCCCTGAAATATTTGGTATAAGTTGATTAACTTCGTTAGTTTAGAATTACACAATACTCAATCCTCAGAACCCTAACTATAGTAGCATTAGCTCTAAGAGCATAGGAAAATATGGAGTTAAGTTTGGTGCAGTATGTTCCTTGCATCTTTCTTTTTCTTCGCTCAGTTGGTCCAAACTCCAAATAATCATTTCAATTTCAATTTCTTCAAGTCAAGAAAATGGATTTTGGAGGGTCTTGGATGTTCTTTTCTTCACAAAAATGCTATACCCACATCTAAATCCACATCCAATAATCCTGGTCCTTGATCCACATGGGGCCCACAGAAATCAAGGGCCAGGATTGTTAGGTGTAGATTTAGATATGGGTGTAGCATTAATTTTTCAAAGTATTGCTTCTATTTTGCAGCCATTTTTGTTCTGATTTTTTTTTCGACTTCTACATAATTTTGGAGAAACCTATGATACGACCAAGTCTTTAATCAAAATTGGGGTACAATGTTTTGTTATTTTGGATACAATATTTTGTGACCATAGTATAAATTTTGATAACTAAGCAAAATAACTATAGAAACTACAAAAGTCATACCCATATCAATAATCATTGCACCTAGGTGGTTTATAACTTTATATAGTCGATAAGTTTATGTCTCAAAACATTGTACCTAGGTCACAAAATATTATACCTACGACAAGGAAACATTGTATCTCATTTTAATCGTACAAATATTGATTGTATCATAGAAGTTTCCCATAATTTTTGCTTTCTCATATACTATGTTTGAAAGTTGAGATTTTTAAGTAGGAATCCTCTGTTGTGACTTTAGTATAGTAAATATTTCATGGAACAATCATGTTTAAGGGACACTGTACCCTTAATAAGCTTTCGAGGAAGGGCTTCTTTTTGTTTTTGTTTTGTTTTAAATTTGAAGGAAGGAATTCATTGGTAATGAATGTTTTCATCAGTTTTTTTTGTTTTCTTTTATTTTTTCAATGTTTGTTTCTCTATATAAAGCTGCATGGTACAAGGTACCATTTTGTTGGTTAAATAGGTCTTACGAGAAATTCTACAATGCAATTTGATAGGTGCAAATTTATGGTAACAATATTGTACCATTTTGTTGTAGTTTGGTGCTCTTTTTAGTAATTTTTTTTGGGTGTCATTGTTGGAAACAACATTAGTAACTTTTTTTACGGCGTAATTCGATTGTCACAAGGACAATATTGAATAGTAAACAAAGAATAATGCTAGGCACACAATACAAATCACAATCATGCTTTAAATGCATGTACCTTGTTGTCACACCCGTCCCAAAAAATCATTATTTTTAAAAAAATGCATGCATTGAATTTTGAGAATTATTAATGTTGATTAATAAATTTGAATGGAGTTGACTGTGGGTCAATGGTGGGTGTCAATTGAGGACACGGGAAGTCGGTAATGCATGAGGCATTGACATAGTTAAATGACATTTATGTGAACTAAATGTTATTTGAATTTATCTGATATATGTGAATAGTGAAATATACGTATTTTGTATACTTTTTTATAGTTTCAATCTTGTTAGATATCATTTCGGTTGATTTAGTGATTCAAGTATGAGTATTATATGGTTTACCAACTACTTCCGGCCTTTTGAAAAAGTGGCCCAATTCACTGATATGCAGCTTACCCGTGCTTTTATCTTTTATTTGCTCGGTTGCTCTCTTCTCTCTACTCGAGTTGAGCAGATTACACTAAACATTCTTGATAGCCTTCGAAATCTTGAGGAGATTGCAGACTTTGACTGGGGCTCTGCTGGCTTAGCCATTATTTATAGTCATATGGAGGAGCATTCACAAGGCAAATCCCCTGGGTTCGATGGCTTCTAGAGAGCTTGGGTGGTACCGAAATATTTTCATTTCATGTTTTATCATCGATATTCTATTTTCTGACTACTGCTATATCTTCTTTTGTAGGTGTGGGCCTTTGAGTACTCTTCCATGACAACTTCATCATTCCAAGAGGAAGAGATGAACATTTTTCCACGGCTTTGAAGTTGCATCGTCAAGCTGTAGGTTTCAAGAATGGTGCTCACAGTGTTATTTCTTTTCGGGATTTCCTTACCCATCTCAAGTTCGATCAAGTTAACTGGCTACCTTGGGCGACAAATGGTGATGTGACTGAGATCGGCTTAGTCAGACAGATGACAGGGGAAAGGATTCTTCTTAAGGGTCCCTCTGTTCTTGAGTGGTCTATTGGAGAGAGAGTCGCTCCTCAGAATGATTTAGAGGATCATCTCTTAGTGCCACAAAATCTGCTTTCTTGCATGAGGTCGGCACAAAATTTGGAGGATGATGATCTTGTTGATGCTTTGAACGGAATTCCTTCTGCCTCATTTACTCTGTTTGAGGAGAACTATGACGTCTTCAGGACCACTTATCTAATGCCCAATTTCCCGCCTCGGATGACCCGCAAGTATCTCGCGGCCTTTTCATTTATGATTAAATTCTTATTTTCTCATTTCTCATTATCATTTGCAGGGGAACTCTTTTGGCCCTGGCCGACCTTTACCTCCCATTCCTCCTTGTGACTGGCGAGCCTCGACTATGTTGCATGGAGTTATATCCTCAATGGAGATTCCCCGTGATCTTGTGGAACCTTAACTAGTTTTAGAGCAATATGAGTTGGTTCCTCGAGCTATTTTCAACAAAGAGCGAGACTATACATAGAATCTGAGAGTTTGGAGCCTTGCCTAGGAGGGACATGTGAGTATTTCTAAACTCATTACTTTTGATTCTCCTGATCTTTCTGATCTTATCTTTCTCCTTTTGCAGTGGGATGGCATGTGTCAAACTTATATAGATCGAGATACGACTCTGGTAAATTTCTTGATCTCTCCTTCTTTTCATTGCATTTTCAACTCTGTACTTGATTCTTTCTTTTGACAGGTGGCCCAAGTTAGGCAGCTTTAATCATAGCTGGAGCGGATGAATGCAGGCTCTTTTGGTAGGGCTAATGTGTCTAGGCGAAGGCGCCAAATTGATGATGATGATAGTTCTACGGCCTCAGATATACCTGCTCGGTACCCACAAGCTACTCGTCGTCGCTAATTATGATGATTACCCCTTTTATATGTAACCATGACTATCTTTCTTGCTTTTTGTATCAAGACTGATGTTGATGTATTCTGGTTAAGACTTGATGGGTTTGTACCCTTGATGCTACTTTTAGCTATCCTTTGCGGTTGCTTTGCATTCCTTGTCACGAAGTCGATTTGCTTGACACTTTGCACACTGATACACATGACTCGGTTATAGGGAAAGGAAATTTCTGACGATTCCCTTTCTCGACAATGTCTTTAGATTTTGATGCTTGAATTTCTAAGGATTTGCATGTATGAAATGAAAATTTATCTTGTAGCAGGATATTGTATTGGCTTTGCATTTAATCTTGAAGCTTTGAAAATTTTCCACATAATTTTTCAGTCTTGACATTAGACTCACATCTTTAGATTGCTTAAAACTTTTCTACTTAATATCAATAATAACCAGATTTTTTTCTCTTAGGTGCTTAATTCTGATACCTAAGTAATCCAGAGAGGACAGGTAGCAGGGTATGGGCAAATGATAGTTTGCCCCTAGTTGATAGGGATAAATGGAAGTTTGGGCAAATGCAGTTTGCCCCTAGTGTGGCAATGATATCTTGAGGCTTTGGGCAAACTCTAAGTTTGCCCCTAGTTTGCAAGGTTCAGGGACCAAGAGCCTGGAAAGCTCGCCTACTTTTCCCCAAGTGTGAACCAGGTCCAAAGTAGTTTGGGTAAGGTTTGAAGGAAGGTATTTGAGATGTGGCTAAGTGTTCAAGAGCAGTGAACGAACCGAGTAGGTTGCCTACATATCCCCAAGTGGGAATCAAGACAAGCGTAGTTCCTCGAAGGCTGGAAGTTTTTGAAAGAGCAAGGTTTGAAAGAAAGGTTTTAAGCATAGTATTTCTTGAGACGATCAATGTTGATTGGCTAATTGAATTCAACTCCATCTAGATCCATCAGGTATGCTGCTCCCTAGAGAGAAGCTTCTTGATGATGTATGGACCAACCCAATTTGGCTTGAATTTTCCTCTAGGATCATAAGCTGGTGCTTTTAATTCTTTAAGCATAAGGTCGCCTTTCTCAAGTTTTCTTGGATGGATCTTCTTGTTGAATGCTCGAGCTATTTTTCTCTGATACACATGCACATGATCGATTGCAGCTAACCACTTTTCATTAAGTAACATTAGCTCTTCATATCTGTTTCTTAGCCAATCAAATTATGGAATCTCGGATTCAACCACAATTCTTAGCGATGGTAGTTCTACTTCAACTGGGAGTACTGCTTCCATTCTGTAAGCCAAAGAATAAGGAGTGGCTCCTGTAGATGTTCTGACTGATGTTCTGTATCCCCACAGTGCAAATGGTAGTTTCTCATGCCAGTCTCGATATGTATCAGTCATCTTTCTTAGAATCGTCTTCAAATTCTTATTAGCTGCTTCAACTGCCCCATTTATTTGTGGCCTATACAGGATTTTGTATTCTTCTAGTATATCCAAAACTTCTTTCTGGAAGTGGCTGCCATGATCGGATATTAACTCATGAGGGACCCCGTATCGACATATTATATTTTTCTTGATAAATCTGGCCACATCTTTAGCCTTTAATGTTGCATAGGATTCTGTTTCTACCCATTCCGTGAAATAATCAATTGCTACCAGGATGTATTGATGACCATTAGATGCCTTCGAGGTTACTTCTCCAATAACATCTATACCCCAAATTGAGAATGGCCAAGGGGTAGTCATGTTGTATAGTAGTGATGGCAACACCTACTTCATATTGGCATGGATCTGACTCTTGTGACATCTTCTAACATATTCGTAGCAGTCTTTGTCCATAGTAGTCCAATAATACCCCTGTCGGATGATCTTCTTGGCTAACATGTGTCCACTCATGTGAGGACCATACTCCCCTTCGTGAATTTGCTCCATCATCTTCTTCACACTGTTCCCATACAAACATGTTAAGTTGAACCCATTGTAAGAATTTTTAAGTAGAATTCGGCCGCAAATCATGAATTGAAATGAGAATCTTCTTATAGCTCTCTTGTCTTTCTCGAATGCACCTTCTGAATATTTTCCCATTTTCAATGAAGTTCTATACGTCGGTATACCACAGAAGTTCTTCTGTTTCTTCGATTTCCCCAATCATCTCATAAGATGGCTTTTCTCTCTGTTCAATCATCAACGAAGTTAACTTTATCCCCATAGGAATCTCAATCATCGATGCTAAAATAGCCAAGGAGTCCGCTAGCTTATTTTCTTCTCGAGGCAGGTAGAAGAATGTGATATGCAAGAAACGGGTTCGTAGAGAATCAAGGTACTCATGATAAGGCTTTAACTTTTCTTCTTTGACTTTCCAAGTTCCTCGAACTTGGGATCTGATCAGATTAGAATCCCCGAATACATCAAGTTTCCTTACTTCCAAAGTCAATGCGCCTTCTAACCCCAAGATACAAGCTTCGTACTCGATAGTATTGTTGGTAGAGGTATACTTCAGCTTAATAGCGAACGGGGTATGTGCTCCTTTAGGGGATACAAGGATGATCCCTACTCCATATACTTTCTGGTTTGTAGCTTTATCAAAGTACATTTTTCACACATTTTCTCTTAATTCTATCAATCCTTCGTCAGGGAACATGAATTCTTCTTCGTTTTTCAAACTTAACAGATGTTCTACTAAATGTTCTGCGACAGCCCTTCCTTTAACAGATTTGCTTGTAGCATGTGTCAAGTCAAACTCAGATAGCATCAAGGTCCATCGAGAAATTTTACCGGTCAATGCTGGTTTTTTCAAAGAGGTTCTTCAAAGGATCAATTCGGGACATCAAAACAACAGGTAAGGCCAACATATAATGCCTTAGACGACGAATGGCCTAAACCAAAGCACAACATGTCTGATCTAGCGGAGAATAGTTCAGCTCGTATCCAGTTATCCTCTTGCTCAAGTAGTAAATGGCTTTCTCTGCATGCCCTTCATCTCATTCTTGGGCTATGCATCCCATAGCATTCTCTGACACAGATAAGTACAACAGTAAAGGCTTCCCTGACTTCGGGGGTGAAAGAATCGGTGGGTTCAATAGATAAGTCTTGATCTTGTCGAAAGCCTCTTGACACTGATCGTCCCATTCGAATTTCTTCCCTTTTCTCATAAAGCTGAAAAGTGGATCACAAGTTGTAGTGAGGTTAGATATGAAGCGACTGATGAATTAGATTCGTCCCAAAAATCCTCTTACTTCTTTTTCATTCGTTGGAGGTGGCATATCTATAATAGATCTTTGTAAAGTCAACTTCAATTCCCCTTTGTGTAATGAGAAATCCTAGCAGCTTCCCAGTGGTTACTCCAAAAGTATACTTCTGTGGGTTTAATCTCATCCTGTATTTTCTCAATCTTTCAAAGAACTTGGCTAGGGTTGCTAAATGCCTACACCTTTCTTTGGACTTAACAATCATGTCATCCACATAGACTTCCACTTCTTTATGAATCATGTCATGCAACAAAGTAGTAGCAGCTCTCTGGTAGGTTGCTCCAGCATTCTTTAACCCAAACAGCATCACTTAGTAGCAGTACGTACCCGAGTGAGTTGTGAATGTGGTCTTTTCTCTATCTTCGAGTGCCATTAAAATCTGATTGTACCCTAAGAAACCATCCATGAATGATAACAACTCATGCCCTACCGTGTTATCTACCAAGACATCTATGTGTGGGAGCGGGAAATCATCTTTGGGATTGGCTTTATTCAAATCTCTGAAGCCAACACATACTCGGATCCTTCCATCCTTCTTTGGCATGGGAACTATATTGGCTATCCATTCAGGGTATTGGGTTACCATCAGGAACCCAGCTTTCAACTGCTTCTCAACTTCTTCTTTAATTTCAAAGTCCATTCAGGTCTCATGTGTCTCAATTTCTACTTAACAGGTTTTGAATTAGGAAAGAGAGGGATATGGTATTGGATAATCTCTGGATTAGTACCTGGTATATCTTCAAAAGACCAAGCGAAAACATCTTTAAATTTTTTTAATAAATTGATTAGTTCATTACTTTCTTGTGAAGTGAGCGTGGTGCCAATATGAACATTTTGTGGATTATCTTCATTACCCAAGTTTATTAGCAAAGTTTTTTTCAATAATCTTGCATGCAGATTCGCTTTCATTTTCAATTAATCTTTGCAAATCCTCAAAAATTTTGAGATCAAGATCATCAAACACAGAAGAGTAAGCAAAATCTTCATTCATTTCATTAACAATTTTGGGTACATTAAAAGTAAAAGCAGACTCAACATCATAGCTCATATTAGCCTTTACAGACTTTCGGGGGAGTGGGGGAAGGGATTTGTTGACTCCTGATTCTATCATCCAATTATTCAAAGCTCACTCTATCGGCTTGATTTCTTTTACATTTCCCGGTGCTTCTTCGGCATCCATTAGCATGTTCAGTTCTTCACCCATTAGTATGTTCAGATCATCACTAGTCATTAGATCAGCCCAATCCTTCTTTTCTTTCTTGATAGGTGGAGTACACAAGAACGGATCCTCATAGTCGGAGAACTCATGCTTGAAAAAAATCTCAAATCCAGGCTTGATGCTCTTGGTGGCCGGATCATACCATGGTTCAGGAAAACCACAAAAGGGGAAGTCATCACCTTCTTTTACAAAGTACCCATTCAGGATTCTCGGCCCAGAACAACCATCGGCCCTTTTCCTTTTATCATATTCTTCTTATCTTCTTCAGTCAATCGATAATCGAGCCCAGATTTATCTTTCTGCTCATGGAAGTCAGGCGGTTTAGTTATTCCTTGTTGACGACAACCCAGTCCCATTCCAGGGAAATGATTCATCTTTCGCACCATGTGAGCTACTTTAGGATTTGCATATTGGTCAAAGTACAATGGCATGACTTCAGGGCCACTTCTTCTTGTAGATCTTCGACAACTGGGTTTCCTTTCTTGAACATCCTTCTATACTCGCATTCAGTGATGAACGGCTTTTTTTAACAGAGTGATTTCTTCGCCCCAGATAGATGCATCAGGAAGTCTCTTATCTTTGTCATAGCTGCGTCGATCCTAAACGAATTTCTTTTGTTGAACCCTATCCCTGGTTCTCCCATACAGTTTCTTTCCTTTATCTAGCATTCCCATAAAGTTGAATCCTCCGAACTCATTTTTTTCTTTCGGTGTTTAGGCTTCTAGCACAGGGCCATAGCTTGTCCCTTCTTCCTTGATCTAGCTGTCCCCAAAGATTGTCACCACATCTTCTTTTTATATGAACTTGACTTTCTGGTGGAGAGTGGAGGCGACTGCATCATTCACATATAACCACAGACGTCCCAATAGCAGATTGAAGCTAGCTGGAATATCAATCACTTGGAATTTAGCTTCTTTGTTTAATGGCCCAACTTCAATTTTCAATTTAATCATTCCCACGATATCCCTTTTAGTATTATCATAGGCCCTTACAGTTTGTGTTGATGGCAAGAGTTTTGAAACATATAGTCGTATTTTGAGAGCTATTTAGAGAGGACACACATTCAAAGCCGATCCATTATCTACCAAGCAAACTGGTACTCTATTCCCCAGGCAGTGTATAGTGATGTAGAGAGTCCTGTTGTGGTGTGCCCCTTTTGGCGGTAAATCTTCATCTGTGAATGTGATTACAAGCTTGGTAGGTTTTGAAGAGATCATGTTTACTAGATCTTCTAGAGTAGTATTCACAGAAACATCCAATTGGTTGAGCGTATTGAGCATAGCCTACCTGTGTTTGTGAGAAATCATAAGCGATCCCCATACTGAGATCCAGACTTGTATTTTCTTCAAGTACTATTTTAGTATTTCATCTTCTTCTTCACTCATGGCTCACTTATTAGCTTCTTTTGCTTTGACAACATCTCTTTCATTCCATGTTTCTTTTCTGTGATTTTCTAATTCATAAGGTTTGAAATGAGACCCAGAACGGGTCAAGTGGTTGGCTTCGTTGGTGATCTAGATAAACTCGAGTTCTTTGGCTAACTCTTCAATGCCAGTAGTGACTTTTCAACTAGAATCATCGGGGATTATGGCATTATTAACAGAATCATTCTCATCATTATACCACCAATCTTCTTATTTTCCCATCATTGTAATGAGATCATCATCTTTGAATTCAAGGCTTTTAACAGACTTTGCCAATTCTTCTATCGGCTTAGTGCTTTCTTTCTCAGTGACTGCTTCTATGGGCTTTTCTTCTTCATACTAGATCGAGTCATCAATGATGGTATTAGGATCCCACCATTCAATTGTGAGATTTCTGTTGGCTATCTCCTCTTCAAAGGCTAGTTCTTCTTCAACCCACTCTTCTTCTCCCACATTCATTAAGATACAAATTGCAGCATTTTTCGGGAGCTAAACATCTATGGTCGGCTGATCTAAAGATGTGATGTAGACCATTGGGTTATATGCCTGAGACCCTTCTTCTACAAAGTTGACATTTGGCAGGTACCCCTTATGATTAGGTAGAGGATTCTTCTAAACATTTAGCTGAACGGGAGGAGGGGAGATGACTACTTTTTTAATCAAGTCTTCAATCTCATGGCGAAGTCTCCAGCACCTATCTATGCTATGTCCACGGCTTTGATGAAAGTCACAATAAAATTCAATTTTGAAATCCGGTGGAAGCGGATTAGGCTCTGGCTTGGGTTCCAATTTCTGCAAATACCCCTTTTCTAGCATTCTCTTATGTGCGGTTCTTAGCGACATTCCCAAATTAAAAAATTCTCTTTTCTCTTTCGACTTCCTCTGGTTTTGATTTCCTCTTGCATTAACCATGCTTCGACGCTCTTTCTGAAAAGGCCGAGGAGATAGCGTATTGATGTCAGTAGGCTGATGATAGACTGGCCTTTCTGTCTTTTTGTACCGATTGTTCGTGTTCTCTTTCTTGATCTTTCCATCCCTGATGGCATCCTCTATTAAAGTCTCCATGTCAAATAACTGTTCAAAGCTCATGATGGACTGAAACTCTAGCCTCTCTAAGTACTCGGGCCGTAGATTTTTGATGATCTTTCGGACTTGATCTTTTCCGTCAATCTGCTAGTCATCTGAGCAGCTTTAGCCTTCTAACGAGTAAGGAAACCTACGAAGGATTCTTTATACTCCTGTTTAGTGGTTTTTGGATCTCTTGCAGTTACATCAAATGACTGGTTGTATGAATACTGAGCCATGAAAGCTTTGGCCAATGCCTTCCAATCCCTAGTTATGGCTAGTTCTAGCTTCAGGTACCACAAAAGTGCTACCCCACTCAAACTCTTGGAAATAACAGAGCAAAGAAATCAGGCCCAATGCCCATAGGCTGCAAAGTTTTTACATAAAGCCTCAGCTGGCTCTTTGGATTTCCAGTTCCATTGAAGAATTTAATATGCAGTATCTTAAACTTTTCTGGGAGTTTGGATTTCGGAACGTCACACAACCCCTCAACGTCGAATAAATACTCATCCACCCTTTTGCTTTTTCTAATCACGCTTTCTAGCTTGTCAACTTTGGCCAACTTGTCTTGGGTTTCCTAATCTAGCTGAACCTTTGGTTGAATTATCTCCCCAAAGTCTTCTTCCTCATGATGCACTGGAGGCCGTAGTGGTGGCAGATTAGTCAGATGTTCAATCATTCTCATCATAGTGGCAAGTTGTTCCCGATTCTGTTTTCAGCTCTGATCTAACGCAGTTTGCAATGCAGCCAACCTAGCTTCCATATCAGCTTCGTTCATCATATCCTTAACCCTAGTCGACTCGATTGTTCCTCCTCAAATCCTGATATGATCAAACGACTATTCGGAGCTGTGACCTAGAAGGGAGTACAACTTTTTGATCCTATCTTCTTTTCTGGTTCATTAGGATTTTCAAATAATCAGGTATCTTTATTGCAAAAGAATTTTCAAAGAATGATATTTATAAAAGTGGATTTATAAAGATGGAAAATCTTTTCCTTTTCAAAAATATTTTGTAAAATCAAAGAAATCTTTCTAAAAAAAGTCATTTCAAGTTTTAAAATTCTGAGAAAAATAATTCTTTTCTTTTTGAAAGTATATTAGAGGTGTCGCACTCGTGAGTCGTATATGCAATGCTTGTGTAGTGTATGCAATGTAGATGAAATGCAATCTAATCTAAATGCATTGCACCTTAATCTAGCTTAGACCTAACATATTGGCATATAAACACATAAGATTCCTTGAGTATGCTAATCACCCTACTAATCCAATCATTATCCAATAATTTTTAGCTTTAAAATTTTTGATGGCTCATGTTTACAAAATTGAAATTTTCATGAAAATCTTAAAAGAGATGGGGAGATTTGTAATTTCAAAAGCACTTTTTAAACCATCAATGCCTGAGGTGCGAAATCTTGATTCTTGAAAATCGAGGTAGGAAATTTGAATTTCTAAAATCTGAGAGGAAAAATTGAAATTGAATCATCAAAGCGTGAAATCATGGTTTTTTTTAAAACCGAGGCTTTAAAATTCTCTAAAATCTAGGGAGAAATTTTTGGAATGGATTTGTGAAAGTGAATTTTAAAGAGAATTTTCAAAAGGAATATTCTCGGAATTTTCGAAAGACTTGGGTTTTTCAAAGAAGTGTTAGCATTTTCAAAATTTTCAAAAATCATCCTCGAGTAATGATTGGATGTTCGGATAAAGACCATACTACCCTAGAGGAATCTACCATACAAGGTTTGATGATGCCTTCGTATACACGTCCTTATTACCCACATAATCCCTTAAGGGTAAACGCAAATAATTCATCATATCATCCTAATCAAAGATGATAATCAAGATCCTAATTGAAGGGTTCTAGAGAAACTATATGGAAAGGCCGGATTTTAGTCTCATAAAGGGTCTATTAGCAAGCTCAGCAGTTTGGTTGACCGCTTCCCCGAGGTCGTGTCGTTCACACATGGGCTCTATATACCAAACGCAGTACAAGGCTAACGGTGACTACATGCTACCAAAGTCTCTTGACAAATGAAGGAAATAGGGCCCTTCTGTTGGGTTTGTGCCCTCAAACCATTACTTTATGTATGAGACATTGACATTTTAATATATGGATATTAGCTCTACATTTCATTATGTATGTTTCTTTCATGAGATGATTGTTAATCCTTAAGTATCATAGTAAACAATTCGTGTGTGCATGAGATACATACAAGTGAGATACGAATTACTACCCTTTGATACTTAGAACTTATCACAGTGGGTGATGAGACTGGATACCTCATTAGGTTTACACTGTAGCATGATCAACTACCATTGGATGGAATGATAAATCTCAATCACTGGAGTATGACTCTTAGTTAATATGCTAGTGCTTATAGTGCATTGACGGACCCGAGCTTTCCTATTGACACTTAATACTGTCAACAGTCGATAAGAACTCATAACTTGTACAAGGTACGTGTTCTCAATCTTGAGACGATTATGAACACAAACTATGGATATGACTGCTTTTACTTACCAATCAGTGAGGTCTATAAGAGATCAACACCTGGGTATCTTGGGTATGTCATGTTCACAGGGTTGTGAACGTATATTGTCAAGATAGAATCTACCCTCTGTTAAAGAGTAAGTATTCCCTTGAGAATGTCACCAAGTTGATTACTGAGAACTGCAGTCTTATTGATAAGTAATTATCAACATGTTTGGTAATCATAAGAGGTGAATGGGACTCAAGGAATATAAGAAGTAATCATGATTCAGGTTGACATCGACCGTTATCCAACTACCTGAATATGATTATGAATGCTGGTGGTAGAGGGACATTAGTACACCATATAAGTCTAGTTATCTCTTTGGATATGTTCTTTTGCGTTGGAGTTTAGTTATCGTTTTCTAGTGGAGTAAATGTTAACTAACCAGTTGATTAATTTGCTGATCAAAGAGTTTGGTCATGGGAATTAACAACTGGTCTGAGCCAACAATAAAGAGCATAGGAGGACCCACTCTTAGCTCCCATAGGATGCTTATAATGGCACATGAAGATCTTGTCAAGATAGGTTCGATCGATCGAAAAAGTCTCGATCGATTAAAGTCAAGGCAAGTTAGATCAATCGAAAGTGGTTCGATTGATCGACGGTTTGATCGATCGAAGCCACTTCGATCGCTTGAACGTTAGGTCGGTTCTGGGAATCTATAAATAGGGCAGCTACGTCTAGAAAAAGAAGTTTGTCATTTTTTTTTAAACCAAAAGTTGCAGAAACTGTTTAAGGGTTCTCAAACCTTCTCTATCCTCTCCATTAGGGTTCCCACCAACCCTAGCCTCTCCGAAAAGCAGCCTTAGGAGTCATAAAAGTGAAGACCATCTAGTGGAGGCTGCTGGAAGTAGGGATGACAATGGGGTGGGTTTTTCGGGTTCCCCGCCCCGCCCCGCCCCTAATAGGTAGGGTATGGGGGTGACTTAAATGGGGTAGGGGTGGGTATGGGGGGAGAAAATGTAACCCGGGCCGGTTTCGCGTTCGGGTCGGGGTCGGGGTCGGGGGTAGGGTCAAAAACCTCGAACCCGCCCCAATTATACTGCGATTTTTTAAAATTACCCTTATATATATCATGTTAATACCTAAAACTCTAGCACTAAATACTCTAGGGTTTTAACAACACTAAAATAATATCACATTTGACAAACATGACTGCCATTTCCACTCTCTGATGGTCTGATCGTCTGTCTTATTCCTACCATTTCTTATATTGCCTAAATTATATGGGACTATATATAAAGAATACAAGGGTTTTTACAACCAATGCATATTATTTTCTCTCCACACAGCCGTTGTAACACACACACGCACACACACACTCTTTTTTTTGCTCTCTCTCTCTCTCTCTCTCTACTATACAAAATCCATACATCTTTCTCTCTCTCTCAACTTTCCTTTGGCCGGCGGCGGACACAGATCGGCACCATTGAAGCTCCCTCATTCACTTCGACAGTGTTAAACCATCTATCTTCGGCCACTGAGTTGATTGTCTCAAAGATTAGGTTTGTGTGTGTACGATTAATGTGTGTATAATCATGTATGCAGTGTGTATTCGTGTGTATGTGTGCGTGTAGCTCTGATGTAGGCAGTGTGTTATTGTGTGTTCATGTGCATGTGTATGTGTGTTTAATTGTGTGTATGTCATGTATGTATGTGGCAGCTCTTTTGTGTGGAGTGTGTTCTTCTAGAAAAATAAAAAAAGCAAATCACTTGGCCAACTACATTAATAATTAAACTGGAAAACATATTCGCTTTCTGTGAAAACATATTTCCAGAAAAATCGTGGGTTTAATCCCATATTTTTGTATGCCTAGTTTTATTTTTGTCATATTATTATTATTATTATTATTATTATTTTAATGTTATTTTAGTTTCACTTTCTGTGATTTTTTCGGGGCAGGGCGGGGTCGGGTTTTTGTTTGTGGGGCGGGGTCGGAATTGGGACTCACATATCCTCGAGGCAGGACGGGACGGGGTCGGGGGAGGGATTCACTTAATTGGGGCAGGGTCGGGGTATTGGGGCCCCATCCCATACTCGCCCCATTGCCATCCCTAGCTGGAAGTCAAAGAAATTAGAAATGGGTTCAAGACCTGAGGTATAATTCTTGTCCCCTCTCTTGTACGCATCTATAGAGTTAACAAGTAGTAGATCAGGGCTACCAATAAGTTTTTGAAACTTAATCTTTCTGTTGAGCATTTAAATAATGTTTAAACCTATTTTTCCTTCAATTGGTGTTAGAACCACGCTTGTTTGGATCTATAGATGCGTTTTGGAACACCAGTTTTAATTTACATGTTGATTTTAGAACTATTTTGACAATTGCATCATCACAGATCTATTTCTGTAGCAGTCTCGTAGCAGAATACAAATCTGTGATTACATTAGATGCATGGTGAGTTTGATCGATCGAAGTATGCTCGATCAATTGAACCGCACTGTTCTCAAGTGATCGAACTGGCTTCAATCGATCGAACGTTGTTTATTTCGATCGATTGAATATGTTTCGATTGATCGAGATCAATTCTCTGTCCAGATATTCTTTTCATAGTTTTAAAGTTTTTAAAATTATTTACTTTAATTTTAAATTTTTCTGTAATTTTTTTCAAAACCATCTGTGAAAAGAAAGTTCAACCGATTGAGCTATGTTCAATCGATTGAAGGTTCAAGCGATAAAACTTCTGTCGATCGATCAAAGTGTGACAGAGAACAAAAATGATGTTTTAAGTTCTAATTAAGTACGTATAGAGTTTATGTACTGTGTGAATCAATTAGGGATTCCAATAGTTATGTATATTTGCGTGGATATACGTACGACTAACCTTTTTGCTGCAAGACTATTCCACTATCTCCCATGTCACCAAGTCCTTTAAATTCTATATTAAATTTTGATTTGGTTTTAAGGCATGTGTAAAGGGCGCTACGACTTCAATCCTACGAAAACGAAAGTCGCACCGGTTTCCCTAGCCTTTTATTTTATTTTATTGCTATCTTTCTATTTCTAGATAAATTGTAAGCTTCGAAAGAAGCATAGGTCCAATGTAATAAAATTAGGAAATCCGTGAAGATGGAAGAGCAAGTCATTGTCCATGAAGATGGAGCCAGAGGCGATCAAACCAAGAAGGAGGTTCTATGGAGATAGAGCCATGGGAGATAGAGGCATACGAGTGCCTTTATTTCATTCTAGTTTTTTGTTTTATGTGCTTGGTTTGTGATTAGAATTTAATTATATTGTTACTACTTACATGCACGTAAAACAAGTTTTCTAACATAAAATTCAAAAACCGTTTCAACGCATTAGTAAATATTGGATGTTTATGGGTAATGTGTGGAAACAATTTTTCCAAAAGCAAAATCCTTTACTATCAAATCTAGTTGGAGAGGGTCTTATAAATAACACCCACGATCTTCCATTAATGGTTCATTGTAAGATGAGTAGTGCATTCTATGTCACCTCGCTAGGGGTGATCATTCTACACGGAGGGTACACTACTCATTGGTTACTAGATGTGAACTTCCTATGGATAGGATCAATCAGACGTGTTTGAGGGTGACTACCATATGGAGGCCGTACTTGAGGTGGTTGTGATTGGATCCTAGTTTATGATACACACTAGCTAAGCTATGGATAAGGGATCCTACACAGGGTATTATTCAGAAACTTAGAGATCAAATAGGTTCGAGAGTCATAACTTGTTTTGCAAGAGTTGCATGGCGGACAAGTCATGATAAATCAAAAGATCGAGTATTGACCGCCACTCGGAGGCTTTACTCTTTTGTTTTGATATTCCGGTGACTTTGTTTTAAAATAAGAGTTTTAAGGATTCTTTTATTTCAAACTGTCAAATTTTGATATTCATATTTATTTTATCTGTTTGATTTTTTAGTAATCATAATGTTTGGATCTGTATTTAGCCCACTTGTCACCATACTCACTCAAAATAAGTTAACTGGAAATAACTACACTGAATGGAAATGAAACCTTGGCATCGTATTAACTGCGGAGGCTCACATATATGTCCTCACCATCCCATACCTCGAAGAACCCGCTGCAAATGCTACGGCTGCTGCTAGACGCGAGTTTGACAAGTAAAGAAGTCGAATGGAATGGCCTATTGCTGCATTCTAGTCTCAATGGCTGGTGTGTTGCAACATCAATTCCAGTCGAATAATTCTGCCAATGACATTATCGAATCCCTGAAAAGATGTTTGGGGAGCATGGCAGGCCTGCCAGATAGGTAGCTATGCAGAAGATAATGAATGCTAAGATGTCGAAAGGGACTCCAGTCAAAGAATTTGCTTTAAAAATGATTGGTTATTTGAACGAGCTGGACGCCCTAGGTGCCAACATTGACGCACAGACCCAAGTTGATATGATCCTCAATTCGTTGTCGCCTTCATTTTTAAACTTAACTATAAAATGAATAAAATGAATTTTTTAATGAGCGAATTGATGAATTCTTTTCTGGCAGTAGAAGGGGGATTAAACCTGGGGGCAACATTCTGAACGTTGAGAAAGGCTCTTCCTCCTCCTAATCTACATCGAAAGGAAAGAAAGGGAAGAAGAAAGCTGGCACTGGTGGTCCAAGTGTTAGACCAGTCCCTAAGATTGCAAAATCTAAAAGAAAAGATAAGGGTAAAGGGAAGGTGGGTGGCCAAGGTAAAGGAAAGTGTTTCCAATGGAGTAAGAAGGACCACTGGAAGAGGAATTGTCCACAATTCTTGGCTACAAGGGTTCAAGGTATGATTGAATCACATGTGATTGAAGTAAGTTTTATAACAAATACTTCAAACACTTGGTGCATTGATTCTGGTGCGACTAACCATATCTGTAATTCGTTGTAGGGGTTCAGATCAACCAGGAAATGCAGTGATGGGAAAATTGTGCTGACTCTGGGATCTAGCGCACCCATTTTTACGGTTGCAGTAGGAGTAGTAGCTTTAGATTTTCAGACAATAATGTTTTGATTTTATCATATGTACTTTACGTCCCTTTAATGAGACATAATTTAATTTCAATTTCTAATTTATCGAATAATTGTTATTCTTTTCATTTTGGAACTTAATTTGTGATTAACAGAAATGGTTCTTTTTATTTATTCTAATGTTAAATCAAATGGCTTGTATGTGATCACTCTAAATATTTCTAAAGACTCTTGTATGGAACTTAATAACTCAGTGGTAATTGTACCATCTAAAAGAAAGGAATCTTCCACTAATCCAACAAGGCTTTGGCATATGAGGCTGGGCCATATCAATCTAAATAGGATTGGCTAAATTGTCAAAGAAGGGGTCTTAGGCGATTTGGTTCTCGAACTAATGGAAATCTGCGAGTCTTATTTAGAGGGTAAAACGACCAAAAGGCCCTTTCCCGCAAAGGGGCAATAGGACCAATGCATTGTTGGAATTAGTTCATACTGATGTGTGTGGACCAATAAATATTAGAGCAAGGGGTGGTTATGAGTTTTTTTATAATATTTACTGATGACCACTCTAGGTATGGATATGTGTACCTAATACAGTACAAGTCTGAAGCCTTTGAAAAGTTCAAAGAGTTTAGGGCTTAAGTGGAGAAGCAAATAGGAACACACATCAAGGCCGTTCGATCTGATCAAGGTGGCGAGTACCTCTCTAGTGAGTTTATTGATCACCTCGTACAGAATGGGATTCTGTCACAGTTGACTGCACCTAGTACGCCTCAGCAGAATGGTGTAATGGAGAGAAGGAATCAGACTTTTTTAGACATGACTAGGTCGATGATGAGTTATTCGGAGTTGCCATTGTTCCTTTGGGGTTATGCCTTGGAAATTGCTACATATATACTAATGTCACGCCCCGCAGTAGCAAAAATAGAGAAAATAAATTCCTTTTTGGACCCGTAGGCCATGACAGTTGAAAGTCACCATATTGTCCATAACCAAAGTCAAACCATCAGAGTAACGATTTAAACCACGCATTGGAAAGTTCTAAGGTTGATATATATAACCAGAGTTCAATACTAACTATTACAAACCATAAGTATCGCAGAAGTACAAATAAAGTATTACGGCAACATATGCCGATTACAAACTTAACTATTACAACGGTCTCTAAAACATAGGCATAAACTATCAACAGCAAGCTCCAAGCCTTCAGCTTGTGTAGTAGTCATCTCCAGCGTAGCCTCCGTCATCGTAGGCTCCATCCCCGTGGCCCCTATCCATGTATGCATCACCTGCATACTCATAACCCTGGCCAGCTGGACGTTGAATATCCAGCGGCATAAAACGCCGTCAGCTACGAAAGCCGAGTGAATGCAAATACTAACAGAGTATCTACAGATATGTAGCATATAACAACAACATCAATAAAAAGGATCATCTCATCGTTCGTATGCATGTATGCACCAATCCAATATTTAACAACGGACATCGTCCCAAATCTCCCAATACATAACATAGACTCTTGGGTCCACATTAATCAGACACGTAGTCCCATACCTACGGTCTGTTCACTCTTGACACGCAGTCCCAACGTTTCATGACTCATTTATCCTCGACACGTAGTCTCACACATAACATAGACTCTTGGGTCCACATTAATCAGACACGTAGTCCCATACCTACGGTCTGTTTACTCTTGACACGCAGTCCTAACGTTTCGGCCAACCCGCCCTGACATGGTTACTACGACACATAGCCCTTATATGATACAACACGTAGCAATTATTACCGTACACAGCTCATATCACAGCACACAACTCTATTACATCTCAGCACAAAGTACTATCATTTCTCAGCACACAGCACTATTACTTCTCAGCACACAGCACTATTAGTTCTCAGCACACAGCACTATTGTTACTCAGCACACAGCACTTTTGTTACTCAGCACACAGCTCTTTTGTTACTCAACACACAGCACTTTTGTTACTCAGCACACAGCTCTTTTGTTACTCAGCACACAGCTCTTTTGTTACTCAGCACACAGCTCTTTTGTTACTCAGCACACAGCACTTTTGTTACTCAGCACACAGCTCTTTTGTTACTCAGCACACAGCTCTTTTGTTACTCAGCACACAGCTCTTTTGTTACTATGGCCAACTCGCCCATATGTAATACTCGACACGAAGTCATACTGCTATAGCCTCCCATATCCGACACGTAGTCCAATTCTATCATACGTCGACCAGACACGAAGTCACGAACCTGTCCCAGCACCTGGGATTCCACACTCAACATCATACGGTCTTAGTGACCGCATTCACGCGCACCCATAAATAGTATCGACCTCTGCGGTCGATAGACCCACTAATATGCACGTCGGCTTCTCAATCTCGTCATTGTCTCATATATATCAAAAGGATATAACAATACAAGGAAAATACAGGGTATTACACATAATAACATTCAAACCAAAACTAGAATGAAATATTAGGCATCGTGTATGATTCTAGTAAAAATAGGGCACAGGGGTATTTTGGTCATTTTCCAATTTTGTACGCCCACAACCGAATTTTATAAAAGTTCCGTGAGATTAAATAAATAAGTATTCATGTTGGAAGTTAAGAGTTTTCGATCCTCATTAAGAAAATATCTTGATTTCAGTCGATTTAAGTGAAAATAGATCACAAGGGTATTTTGGTCATTTTTCTAGTTTTGTACGTCCACAACCGAATTTTATAAAAGTTCCGTGAGATTAAATAAATAAGTATTCATGTTGGAAGTTAAGAGTTTTCGATCCTCATTAAGAATCCATCTCGATTCAAGTCGTATTTAAAAAATACCAGTTTAACGTATTTATGCCGTATTTATCTAAATACGGAATATAATACGTATAAGCATCACATAATTAATATAAATCATAATCATAATCATAATCATAATCATAATCATAATCATGTGTTCATAACAAAGTGTAATATAAATAGCTGAGTGAGTTGGAGACTCACCTAAATTCGCAGAATAATAATGCCGAGAAAACCCGAAGAATCTTCGAATATAAAATTCCGGCTTCAAATAGCGTTCTTGGTGTTCTTGGTGTACTAGGTGTGTTCTTGGTGTTTGTGTGTGCGTTCTTGGTGTTCTTGGTGTTTGTGTGTGTGTTCTTGGTGTTCTTGGTGTTTGTGTGTGCGTTCTTGGTGTTCTTGGTGTTTGTGTGTGTGTTCTTGGTGTTCTTGGTGTTTGTGTGTGCGTTCTTGGTGTTTGTGTGTGCGTTCTTGGTGTTCTTGGTGTTCTTGGTGTTTGTGTGTGTGTTCTTGGTGTTCTTGGTGTTTGTGTGTGCGCATTAGGATGACTTCTCAACCTTATATGTCTAAGGATAAATGTAATGGAATGGTCCCATATATATAGGAACCAAGGAGGGACCTTACCTTGCAATTACCAAGAGTTAAAGGTTCGAAGGATAATTATTTCCTTAGGGCATGTTTGGTTGGAAATCATAACTGGTCCAAATATACCAGATATTCACAAATCTGCTAAATTTCTGTTTCAAAAAAATTCTAAAAATTTATAAACGAGTTCTATAAATACTGAATATTATAATAACAACATAAAAACACTATTAATCTTGGGAAAATAAATATTTAAAAATAGCGGGTATTACATCATCCCCCACTAACTGAAGATTTCGTCCCTGAAATCCGAACTAAGCATCGTTGAACAACTCAGGGTACTTCTCACGCATCTCTGACTCTAGCTCCCATGATGCTTCTCCTTCGTCGTGAAACTTCCACTGGATCTTCACCAACGGAATTTCCTTACTTCTCAGCTTCTTAATTCCCCAATCCAGAATTTGCACTGGTCCTTCATGAAATGACACATTATCGTTAACCTCAATGTCCTCAAAGTTGATCTCATGACTCGGATTGTGAGCACACTTTCTTAACATGCTAACATGAAACACGTTGTGTACTCCCGACATCTTAGGCGGTAACGCGAGTCGGTAGGAAACTTTTCCTACACGTTCAAGGATCTCAAATGGTCCAATGAAACGCGGTGCTAGCTTTCCTCTCTTCTGCCCAAATCTGACAATTCCTCGCACCGGAGATACCTTAAGTAGCACATGATCTCCAACACTGAATTCCAAACTCCTGCGACGTTTATCTGCGTAACTCTTGTGTCTACTCTGCGCCGTTTGCATCCTTTCTTTCACGATCTGGATCTTCTCGTTAGTTTCCCGAACTAATTCAGGTCCAAGCAGTTGATTGTCCCCGACCTCTGCCCAACACAAAGGCGATCGACACGGTCTTCCGTATAATGCCTCAAAGGGTGCCATTCCTATGCTCGAGTGGTGACTGTTATTATACACAAATTCTATCAGCGGTAGATGAGTCTCCCATGAGCCCTCAAAATCAATAACACACGCTCGAAGCATGTCCTCCATCACTTGGTTAACTCGTTCAGTCTGCCCATCAGTCTGTGGATGAAAGGCAGTGCTCAAACTTAACGAAGTCCCCAAAGCTGTCTGTAGACTTTTCCAAAACTCTGCAGTGAATCTTGAATCACGGTCTGATAGGATTGATACAGGTACACCGTGCAGTCGCACAACTTGTTGTATGTACATCCGACTCAAACGCTCGACTGGATACGACATACTATAAGCTATGAAATGCGCCGATTTGGTAAGTCGATCCACAACTACCCAAATAGCATCGTGGTTTTGCTGAGACCTTAGCAAACCTACCACGAAATCCATAGTTATATGTTCCCACTTCCATCCGGGAACTGGTAATGGTTGTAGAAGTCCTGGAGGCTTCTGATGTTCCGCCTTCACTTGCTTGCACGTGAGACATTGAGACACGTGTTCAACAACTTCTCGTTTCATTCTTTCCCACCAAAAGTTTCTCTTCAAATCTTTGTACATCTTTGTGCCTCCTGGGTGGATAGTCATTTGCGACTTGTGCGCTTCAGCCATTATGTCTTTTCTAAGATTATCTTCATCTGGCACACAAAGTCTGCCTCTGCATCTGAGTGCTCCATCCAAACCAATACTCCAATTCTCTGGTTCCTTCACTGCATTGCTCGCGAACCACTCTTGAAGTCCTTCATTCTTCCTCTGTGCTTCAAGGATACGACTGATGAGTGTCGGTTGTACTACCAAACATCCAAAGTGTCGCCCTTCACCTGAATCTGAGGGTTGAATACCGAATTCAGCCAAAGTTGCCAACGCTTGCCATTCTTTGATCATAAGAGAAACTACTATTATCCTCCTGGGTTTCCGACTTAAAGCATCGGCTACTACGTTTGCTTTCCCAGGGTGATACTGCAACGTGAAATCATAGTCTTTCAATAATTCCATCCAACGTCGTTGCCTCATATTCAACTCCTTTTGAGAGAACAAGTATCTCAGGCTCTTGTGATCTGAAAACAGATCGAACTTCTCGCCGTAGAGATAATGCCTCCAAATCTTGAGAGCAAAAACAATAGCGGCTAGTTCGAGGTCATGCGTCGGGTAATTCAACTCGTGAGGCTTTAATTGTCGTGATCCATATGCGATTACCTTCCCATCTTGCATCAAAACACATCCGAGTCCTTGGTGTGATGCGTCGCTATAAATGGTGAACTGCTCACCGCTTTTTGGTATCGCAAGCACTGGCGCTGTAGTCAATCTCTCCTTCAATTCTTGGAATGCTCGTTCATGCTTGTTACCCCACTCAAACTTCAAATCCTTCTTCGTTAGTCCAGTAAGAGGAGCTGCGATCTTGGAGAATCCTTCCACAAATCTCTGGTAGTATCCAGCTAGACCAAGAAAACTCCTGACTTCTGTTGCAGTAGTTGGTGTATTCCAATCCAAAACTGTGTCTGTCTTTGACGAGTCTACTGCTATTCCATCTTGTGAGACAACATGTCCTAAGAACTTGACTTCCTTCAGCCAAAACTCGCACTTACTGAACTTCGCATACAGTTGGTTATCTCGGAGGGTCTGAAGTGCGATCCTTACATGTCCCTCATGTTCCTCCTCGGTCTTGGAGTAGATCAGAATATCGTCTATGAACACGATAATGAACTGGTCCAAGTAGGGCCTAAATACTCTATTCATTAGGTCCATGAATACCGCTGGGGTGTTGGTTAATCCAAAAGACATAACCAAGAATTCATAATGCCCATACCTCGTCCTGAAAGCAGTCTTTGAAATATCCTCGGGTCGAACCAACAATTGGTGATATCTAGATCGTAGATCGATCTTCGAGAAAGTCGTCGCTCCTTGCAACTGATCAAACAGATCATCGATTCTAGGGAGTGGGTACTTATTCTTAATCGTGACCTTGTTGAGCTCCCTATAGTCGATACAAAGTCGCTGAGTTCCGTCTTTCTTCTTAACAAATAACACCGGCGCTCCCCAAGGTGAGGTGCTGGGTCGAACGAACTTGAGATCTTCTAGCTCTTGCACTTGCTTCTTCAGTTCTTGCATCTCCGTTGGTGCCATCCGATAAGGAGCCTTCGATTTCGGTGAAGTGCCAGGCACTAACTCGATACAGAAATCAATCTCCCGCTTAGGTGGCAGTCCAATAATACTCTGAAACACATCCTCAAAGTCTCGGACTACAGGAATCTGTGCAACAGTGAGTTTCGAACTCGAGCTCGCGATAGCTGCTAGACGGCTAGTGAGAAAAGCATCGCGAGAGGGGTTGCACTGAAAATCAAAAGACTAAAATCCTGGTACCGAAAAGGAAATCATCCTATTGGCACAATCCAACTTGGCACAATACTTCGTGAGCCAATCAAATCCTATGATGATGTCAAATTCCCTCATTGACAAAACGATTAGATCTGCGGGAAGAATTCTATCCTCGAGGGTTAAAGTAGAGTCCTTGCACACTTTCCCTAAATCTTACGGATACTCCCAAAGGTGATACCGCATTCAGGGCTACATCAAGCGCCTGGGGTACTAAACCCAAAAAATAATCATAGAAAGTAATCCGCACTAAACATAATAGTAGCTATAACTAGCATCACATTAATAGCACGGAGAATTCTATAGGGACGATCTCCAAAACACAAACTTAGAGTCAACCCTTATCTCAAGGAATCTTAGGTTCAACTCAAGAAATATTGGACAATTGGTGAACACGACTACAAAACCTAGGCTCTGATACCAAAAATCCTATCACGCCCCGCAGTAGCAAAAATAGAGAAAATAAATTCCTTTTTGGACCCGTAGGCCATGACAGTTGAAAGTCACCATATTGTCCATAACCAAAGTCAAACCATCAGAGTAACGATTTAAACCACGCATTGGAAAGTTCTAAGGTTGATATATATAACCAGAGTTCAATACTAACTATTACAAACCATAAGTATCGCAGAAGTACAAATAAAGTATTACGGCAACATATGCCGATTACAAACTTAACTATTACAACGGTCTCTAAAACATAGGCATAAACTATCAACAGCAAGCTACAAGCCTTCAGCTTGCGTAGTAGTCATCTCCAGCGTAGCCTCCGTCATCGTAGGCTCCATCCCCGTGGCCCCTATCCATGTATGCATCACCTGCATACTCATAACCCTGGCCAGCTGGACGTTGAATATCCAGCGGCATAAAACGTCGTCAGCTACGAAAGCCGAGTGAATGCAAATACTAACAGAGTATCTACAGATATGTAGCATATAACAACAACATCAATAAAAAGGATCATCTCATCGTTCGTATGCATGTATGCACCAATCCAATATTTAACAACGGACATCGTCCCAAATCTCCAAATACATAACATAGACTCTTGGGTCCACATTAATCAGACACGTAGTCCCATACCTACGGTCTGTTCACTCTTGACACGCAGTCCCAACGTTTCATGACTCATTTATCCTCGACATGTAGTCTCACACATAACATAGACTCTTGGGTCCACATTAATCAGACACGTAGTCCCATACCTACGGTCTGTTTACTCTTGACACGCAGTCCTAACGTTTCGGCCAACCCGCCCTGACATGGTTACTACGACACATAGCCCTTATATGATACAACACGTAGCAATTATTACCGTACACAGCTCATATCACAGCACACAACTCTATTACATCTCAGCACAATGTACTATCATTTCTCAGCACACAGCACTATTACTTCTCAGCACACAGCACTATTAGTTCTCAGCACACAGCACTATTGTTACTCAGCACACAGCACTTTTGTTACTCAGCACACAACTCTTTTGTTACTCAGCACACAGCACTTTTGTTACTCAGCACACAGCTCTTTTGTTACTCAGCACACAGCTCTTTTGTTACTCAGCACACAGCTCTTTTGTTACTCAGCACACAGCACTTTTGTTACTCAGCACACAGCTCTTTTGTTACTCAGCACACAGCTCTTTTGTTACTATGGCCAACTCGCCCATATGTAATACTCGACACGAAGTCCTACTGCTATAGCCTCCCATATCCGACACGTAGTCCAATTCTATCATACGTCGACCAGACACGAAGTCACGAACCTGTCCCAGCACCTGGGATTCCATACTCAACATCATACGGTCTTAGTGACCGCATTCACGCGCACCCATAAATAGTATCGACCTTTGCGGTCGATAGACCCACTAATATGCACGTCGGCTTCTCAATCTCGTCATTGTCTCATATATATCAAAAGGATATAACAATATAAGGAAAATACAGGGTATTACACATAATAACATTCAAACCAAAACTAGAATGAAATATTAGGCATCGTGTATGATTCTAGTAAAAATAGGGCACAGGGGTATTTTGATCATTTTCCAATTTTGTACGCCCACAACCGAATTTTATAAAAGTTCCGTGAGATTAAATAAATAAGTATTCATGTTGGAAGTTAAGAGTTTTCGATCCTCATTAAGAAAATATCTTGATTTCAGTCGATTTAAGTGAAAATAGATCACAAGGGTATTTTGGTCATTTTTCTAGTTTTGTACGTCCACAACCGAATTTTATAAAAGTTCCGTGAGATTAAATAAATAAGTATTCATGTTGGAAGTTAAGAGTTTTCGATCCTCATTAAGAATCCATCTCGATTCAAGTCGTATTTAAAAAATACCAGTTTAACGTATTTATGCCGTATTTATCTAAATACGGAATATAATACGTATAAGCATCACATAATTAATATAAATCATAATCATAATCATAATCATAATCATAATCATAATCATAATCATAATCATGTGTTCATAACAAAGTGTAATATAAATAGCTGAGTGAGTTGGAGACTCACCTAAATTCGCAGAATAATAATGCCGAGAAAACCCGAAGAATCTTCGAATATAAAATTCCGGCTTCAAATAGCGTTCTTGGTGTTCTTGGTGTACTAGGTGTGTTCTTGGTGTTTGTGTGTGCGTTCTTGGTGTTCTTGGTGTTTGTGTGTGTGTTCTTGGTGTTCTTGGTGTTTGTGTGTGCGTTCTTGGTGTTTGTGTGTGTGTTCTTGGTGTTCTTGGTGTTTGTGTGTGCGTTCTTGGTGTTTGTGTGTGCGTTCTTGGTGTTCTTGGTGTTTGTGTGTGCGCATTAGGATGACTTCTCAACCTTATATGTCTAAGGATAAATGTAATGGAATGGTCCCATATATATAGGAACCAAGGAGGGACCTTACCTTGCAATTACCAAGAGTTAAAGGTTCGAAGGATAATTATTTCCTTAGGGCATGTTTGGTTGGAAATCATAACTGGTCCAAATATACCAGATATTCACAAATCTGCTAAATTTCTGTTTCAAAAAAATTCTAAAAATTTATAAACGAGTTCTATAAATACTGAATATTATAATAACAACATAAAAACACTATTAATCTTGGGAAAATAAATATTTAAAAATAGCGGGTATTACAACTAAATCTAGTACCAAGTAAATCTATTCCCAGGACACCACGAGAGATGTGGATTGAGTGCAAGCCTTCTTTACAACATCTCCGGATATGGGAGTGTCCGGCACATGTGCTGAAAGGAAAGATGAGCAAGTTGGATTCTAGATTGGAAGTATGCTATTTTGTAGGGTATCCAAAGGTTACTTATGGATGGTATTTTTATGATCCAAGAGAACAGAAAGTATTTGTTAGTACAAATGCTATTTTCTTAGAGGATGATTATATCATGAACCATAAACCTAAGGGAATGATAGATCTTAGAGAGATAGAAGGAGAGCCCTCAGTCCTGCCCACAGTTAATAATGATGTAACACAAGAAAATACCACTTCTTCACCCATTCCCGCACCGGTACCTCATCATAGTGGTAGGATGGTCAGCCAGACTGAGAGATACATGTTCTTAGGAGAACTTTTTGAAGCGGTCTCCATAAAATCTGAATCTGATCCTACCACATACAAAGAGGCAATGACTGATGTTGACTCAGCCCATTATTAAAGCTATGAAGGCTGAATTGGAATCCATGGATTCTAATCAGGTCTGGGATCTTGGAGAACTTCGAGCCAATTTTAAACCCATTGGCTATAAGTGGGTCTACAAGAGAAAAAGAGGATCTGATGGAAAGGTTGAGACCTTTAAAGCAAGGCTTATAGCGAAATGTTATACTCAGAGGGAGGGCATTGACTATGAGGAAACCTTCTCACCGGTAACCATGTTTAAGTCCATCAGAATACTCTTATCCATTGCTGCATGCCTAGATTATGAGATCTGGTAGATGGACGTCAAGACTGCATTCTTGAATGGCAATCTTAAGGAGGACATCTGTATGCAATAACCAGAAGGGTTCATAGTTGGTGGGAAAGGGAACTTGGTATGTAAGTTGCAAAAGTCCATTTATGGGCTTAAGCAGGCATCCAGAAGTTGGAACATTCATTTTGACCAAGACGTCAAATTGTTTGGTTTCATACAAAATCTGGATGAACCTTGTGTATACAAGAAGTGTGAAGGGAAAGTGGTGGCTTTACTTGTGATTTACGTTGATGACGTTCTACTCATTGGGAATGACGTAGCGGCATTGACAACGGTTAAGGTTTGGCTAGCTAGTACTTTTGATATGAAGGATCTAGGAGAGGCGAGCTATATCCTTGGGATAAAGCTCTTTCGGGATCGTAAGCAAAAGATAATGGGATTATCTTAAGTTGGTTATATCGATAAGGTGCTAACTAGGTTTTCAATGGATAATTCGAAAAAAAGGTTTATTACCTTTCAGGTATAGTTTAGCATTCTCTAAGGACCAGTGTCTAAAGACACAAAAGGAGAGGAATCGCATGGCAGGAGTTCCCTATGCTTCGGAAGTGGGAAGTCTCATGTATGCAATGTTGTGCACTAGACTGCTTTGTTGTTGGCATGGTTAGTAGATATCAATCAAATTCAGGTCTAGAGCACTGGACATCCGTTAAGCACATTCTTAAGTACTTGAGAAGGACTAAAGATTACATGCTTATGTACGGCATTGATGAGTTAATTCCAGTAGGATACACTGACTCGGACTTTATGTCAGATAAAGATTCGAGGAAGTCGACATTTGAACATCTCTTTACTTTAGGTGGTGCTGTTAGTTAGAGGAGCATTAAGCATAAATGCATTGCAGACTCAACTACAAAAGCTGAGTATGTGGCTACTTGTGAAGCCGCAAAGAAAGCTATTTGGCTCAAGATGTTTATCATGGAACTCGAGGTGGTACTAGCATCGCTATCACCTATTACGCTATACTGTGATAATAGTGGGGCAGTGGCTCATTCCAGGGAGCCAAGGAACCATGGAAAGGGAAAACACGTAGAGCGGAAATATCATCTAATTCGAGATATATTTCAACGTGGAGATGTATCTGTCAGCAAGATTGCCACCTCTGACAATCTTGCGGATCCATTTACAAAGGCCTTGCCTCAGAAGGTCTTTGATCGTCATCTAGATAGTCTAGGTCTTTGATGTAGAACTGAATGGTTATGAGTGCAAGTGGGAGTTTGTTGGGTTTGTGCCCTCAAACCATTACTTTATGTATGAGACATTGACATTTTAATATATGGATATCAGTTTTACATTTCATTGTGTATGTTTCTTTCATGAGATGATTGTTAATCCTTAAATATTATAGTAAGCAATTCGTGTGTGTATGAGATACAAGCAAGTGAGATATGAATTACTATCCTTTGATACTTAGAACTTGTCACAGTGGATGATGAGACTGGATACCTCATCAGGTTTACACTGTAGCATGATCAACTACCATTGGATGGAGTGATGAATCTCAATCACTGGAGTATGACTCTTAGTTAATATGCTAGTGCTTATAGTATATTGACAGACCTGAGCTTTCCTATTAATACTTAATACTGTCAACAGTCGATAGGAACTCATAACTTATATAAGGTACGTGTTCTCAATCTTGAGACGATTATGAACACAGACTATGGATATGACTGCTTTGACTTACCAATCAGTGAGGTCTATAAGAGATCAACACCTTGGTATCTTGGGTATGTCATGTTCATAGGGTTGTGAACATATATTGTCAAGATTGAATCTACCCTCTGTTAAAGAGTAAGCATTCCCTTGAGAATGTCACCAAGTTGATTGCTGAGAACTGTAGTCTTGTTGATAAGTAGTTATAAACATATTTGGTAATCAGGAGAGGTGAATGGGACTCAAGGAATACAAGAAGTAATCATGATTCAGGTTGATAGTAATAGTTATCCGACTACCTGAATATCATTATGAATGCTGACGGTAGAGGGACATTAGTACACCATACAAGTCTAGTTATCGCTTCAGATATGTTCTTTGCGTTGGAGTTCAGTTATCGTTTTACAGTGGAGTAAACTTTAACTGACTAGTTGGTTAATTTGCTGATCACAGAGTTTTGGTCATGGGAATTAACAATTGGTCTAAGCTAACAATAAAGAGCCTAGGAGGTCCCACTCTTAGCTCTACTAGGATTCTTGGAAAGACACATGAGGATCTTGTCAAGACAGGTTCGATCGATCGAAGAAGTCTCGATAGATTGAAGTCAAGGCAGGTTAGATCGATCGAAAGTGGTTCGATCGATCGAAGCCACTTCAACCGCTTGAACATTAGGTTGGTTTTGGGAATCTATAAATAAGGCAGCTGCTTCCAGAAAAAGAAGTTCATCATTTTTTTTAAACCAAAAGCTGCAGATACTGTTTAAGGGTTCCTAAACCTTCTCTATCCTCTCCATTAGGGTTCCCACCAACCCTAGCCTCTCCGGAAAGCATCCGTAGGAGTCATAAGAGTGAAGACCATCTAGTGGAGGCTATTAGAAGTCAAAGAAATTAGAATTGGGTTCAAGACTCGAGGAATAATTCTTGTCCCCTCTCTTGTATGCATCTACAGAGTTAACGAGTAGTAGACCCGGGCTACTAATAAGGTTTTGAAACTTAATCTTTCCATTGCGCGTTTAAATATTTTTTAAACCTATTTTTCCTTCACCTCCACCCTCAAGGCAATGGTCTCAAGCAGTCATGGTGAAAGAACAATGCAAGTGCAAATGCCGGCAGAAAAAACACAATTATCGAATTAATAACAAGGATATTTATTGGCTCAAGTCAAACCCTCGAAGAACAAGAAACCATAAGTTTCATGTTCAAATCTCAGCGGAGTTGCCACATTGTGGACCACACGTACGACAGTGGTGGGGAGTTCTGTCGTTCCTTGACCACTCCAGGACGGATCCAAGGAGCACACTTCTGGAACTAGAACTCCTCACGCAATTCTAGAGACAAAGAGTCGCCACCTAATTTTTATCGGGAATTAGGAAATCAAATTTGACTAGCCCAAAATTGAATAAGGTTACTCGCCCTTCATCACCATAAACAAGGTTCGGGGGTCTTGGTACGAGAGGGAAAGGAGCCCGAGTAGGACTAAAGCAGCCCCTTCTCGCCCTACCGAACGATAGGCCTTGATTCAAATATCCTTGTTCTTAATTCATAATAGGTGTTGTTTTCTCAATCATACTAGATAATATATATATATATATATATGACAAAATGAACATCTAATGAAAATCATTTCAAGAAATTAAATCAAGTAGCAATTGGATGTACATGCAATACAAGAGAGAGGTATACTCACAGTGGCTAGTCCTGCCCCGGACTGATGCAAATAAAGGAAACGTGCCATAGTATGCAAAAGAGAACAAGAAGACTTACATTGGGTTGACTCAAGCAGATCACAAAAAGCAAAAAAAAAAAAAAAAAAGGAAACGTGTAATGCAATCATGCAACAATCCAAGATAAAATGTCTCTAACATATAAGCACATAAACGGAGACTATCCTAAAGGAATCGTGTCGTTGAAAACAAAGTTGTAAACTTAGAAAAAAATTAAGAGAAAGGGTAGAGATGGTACATAATACATGGGCTTTAAGTCACATGTAGACGAGGTAAGCTCACAAATCGAAGTCTGGATCCACGGCATTCAATTCTCTATACGAAGACACCAAGGAATACCCAAGCATTGCAAATATACAAGCAAACAAATGATATGCATGATAAACAAGAAGAAGACGTCATCAATCAAATTTCCAGATCCAGTGACCTCTAATGAATCCTATAAAAAGTGATCTTAAACATGAGCTGAGTTAAAATCCTTTTACCAAAAGTTAGATACATGTCTTAGGGAACTTTTCCAAAAAGTAGGACCTCATTTGCATTTTTGAAGTTCAAGAAATAAGAGTTTTGGGAACAGTGGATCAGGACTGTCCACTGTTCTTGAAAAAATCATAATTAATTTTACAAGAATCATATGAAGCTCTATTTTATGTAAAAAGTAAGCTATTTCATTATAGTTTATGAGAAAAATAATCCCATGGACATTTCATGAACCTAAGGTCTTTGAAAAATTATTTTAACCAGACTCTGTCATTCTGGAAATTTTGTATCATTTGACAAAGGAATGCAAGACATAATAAAAATTCATGAATCATGTTAATCAAGTTGATCTAGGATTTTAATCTCTGATCCATTTATCCTAGATGATTTCTAAACTATGTTTTATTCATCAATTGTTGTTGAGTGATCAAGGTATGACCATTTTGTATACATAATCATGATTGTAGTTAAACTTAGAAAATTCCAGAATAGTTGTATCAACTTCAAACGCTTAGAAAATGATCTTAGCTCGATCGTATGCTCACGATTTTACATCGGCATATTGATACATGAGTTAGGAATCATCCCCAAAAAGTGGATCATCGAAAACTATTATAGATTTTCTGAAATTCAAACACAAAGAGACTATGTTCAAATCTGTCAATCGATTTTTCAACAATTTCTAAAAATAGCATATGGATCCTAATGACTCTCAAAATGGATCGAATGAAAGCTAATTCATCAAAGTTTACCCAGAAAATTTTAAATCCATCAAACTATGGATTTTGATGGACCAAATCCTATGGACAAAACCAATCTGTTTTGCTGAATTTTAACTAATTCATTTTTAAGTGTGAGAAAAAACATCTTAGGTGTTGTTAAGGTTTGTTCAGAGAGATCAAACTCATGGATCAACTTGATTATCATGATTCCCAATCAATTTAGCCCTCAAGTTCTATGAAGAACTTTAGATCATGGATCAAAGGGACTTACAAATATCCTATTGGAGATGAAATTCAATAGAAATTCTAGGTAATAAGAACAATCAAGAGAAATGTATGAACATAGGAATCATCCTTCTCATAGATTATATTTCCAAACCATTATAGAATTCAAAGTAGATACATATATACAATCATGTATGCATGGATCTAAACTAAATAGAAGAATGAAATCAAAATTGAAAAATCAAAGTGAAAATCAATCTCTAATTATGAATTATCAACAAAATCAAAGAAGACTTGGATCTAGCTATGTGAGTGTGTGAAGAACAAGAGAGGAAGAAGATGAGTGTTCTAAAAAAAAAATAAACTAGATCCAAGTCATATAGATCTATACATAAAAATAAGAATTAGAGATGAATTGTGGTGTTTACCTCTTGGAGGATTCTCAATTATATAATTAAAGTTGATTTGAAGGATCTTCTTCTTCAAGTGTTCTTCAAGCATTCATCCATGGTGGAAGTTAAAGGAGGTAACAGATGTCTAGACTTTCCTCAATTATCTTATCTAGTAGGGTTCATTTTAGAAGAAATCAATTCATGATTCACTATTCTCTCTCTAGATATCTCTTGAATTCTAAGTGTATGTGATTGTATCTTTAAGTATATTCAAGGTGTATTCAATATCATTCAAGATGATCCTATATAAGATGCATAGGATCTATATAGAGAGTTTTGAAAATTTAACTCTTAAGTTTTAGGGATAAAACAAAGATTTTAGAGGTTAAAAAAGGGTCAAAATGGTCATTTCAGTGCCTAAACGCAATTTTTGGGCAATTTCCTCGTAGTGGGAAGCCTCTAGAAGGGTTTGGAACTCAAAAAGCTCAGTAGAGAACACAACTTATAGGTAGTGGCTTAGGGGGGACCCGCCACTCCACATGTGGGACCCGCCATCTACTATTCATGGTCCCCTGGTTGCCTTCATGTCCTGTTTCAAAAATTACGTGCACTGCTTTTCCAGATTTTCGTAAAAATGCTTTTTGGTGTCCGAAATCCTCCGTTTACGTACCGTTGGAAAGCTATCGAGTTGAATTTTAATATAAAAATATTCCAGGAGGATTTGAGATGAGAATTGAAGGTCAATTAAAGTTCGGAAGTACTCTAGAACTTTCGTCGTCTTTTTAAAATCAAACAACTTCTTTTTCAAAATTACTTTTCAATGTGAATCGATTTCAAGTTTTTCTTTGAAATTGAATCTCAGGATATCTAGAATACTGCATTTAGAACACTTTATGTTCATATAACCCTGAGTGAATATGAATTCTGAGAGACGATTTTGATAAAACTAGGATTTATGCATGGAAAAGGGCTTTTCTGAGCTTGAAGTCACTTTCCAACGTTTGATCTTTCGATTGTGTAGAATCTTGTACCTTCCATGGGGTACTTTTCATCATTGAATCCTCCAAGACGTTGTCTACCCTAAATCCTATCAGTGTGGTCAAAATTGGGTGTCTACAACAAGGTATGAAGATGTCGCTTCTGGGAGAAAGATTTGAAGTTACAAAGTTTAACGGAACAAATATCTTTGGGATGTGGTAGTACGAGATGATGGATGTCTTTATGCAATAAGGATTGGATTTTGTGTTGGAAGATAAACCTTCAAATTTGGATGAAATAGAATGGTTGAAGATGAACAAGTTGGCATGCAGATCCATTTGGCTTTGTCTTGCTAAGGATGTGAAGTATTTTGTCATGAGGGAGACTATGGCAAAAACTCTTTGGAAGAAATTGGAAGACAAGTATATGACCAAGAGCATGGAGAATCGGCTCTATTTGAAGAAGAAGCTCTTTCGGTTTGAATTTGTTGAAGGTACGTCTATGCTGGGTAACTTGAATGCGTTCAATAAATTACTACCCGATTCATATGAATTCTTGGTAACCACGTTGATTTATGGAAATGATTCAGTCAAGTTTGAGGATGTATCAAATGCACTCATGAACAATGAGTTTAAGAAGAAAAATAAGGACACCCACAATGATACATCTAAAGCTTTAGTTACAAGAGGAAGATCAATGGATAGGAAGACACATTTTGGAAACAAATCTTGTGAGAAAGGAGTTTCAATTGGTGGGTCAGGATTAGCCAAAGATAAGTGTACTTATTGTCGCGAGCTTGGTTATTGGAAGAATGACTGTCCTAGATTGGTGGGCAATTTGAAGAAGGATGCTAATGTGAAGATGATGATTCAGAATTTGTGTTGGCTACCACTGTTGAAGAGGGTCACTTGGATAGATGCCTAGATGGGTTCTTGATTCAGCTTGCTCTCATCATGTGTCCCAATATGGAGAGCTTCACTAGATTGAATTCATTGAAGGGTGGAATAATCCATATAGGCAATATAGTGGTTTGTGAGAAGATGGGAGTGGGTGATGTTCGTTTGAAGTTGCATGATGGAACCATCAAGAAGTTGACGAATGTGTGGTATGTTTCGAATTTGAAGATGAATTTGGTTTCGTTGGGTGTTTTGGAGTCGAATGGTTTCAAAGTCACATTGGTTGATGGAGGCTTGAAGGTCTCAAGAGTTCCTCTCGTTTTGCTTAAAGGGGTAAGGGCAAAGAATTTGTATTCTTGGGAGGTCATTCATTTGGGGGTGGAGCCACCACCATTGGGAAGAAGCCTTTTGTTGGGTCCAACCTTTTACACATGAAGCATGGACAAGTTTATTTGGGGACTCGGCAAGGTCCATTGGAAAAAGGTTTGTTGGAAAGTGTCAAGACCCACAAGGTTTTTTTTGGAGATCAAGTTGTGTTTGGGGAGGATACTCATTTGGATATTGACATGTTTGATTTGGATGGGCTTGTTGATGTGCATTCATTTGTTGGGAGTCTTATTGGAGGAGTTGATTTAGAAGTATCCCTATTTGTGGAAAAGGTGGAGTACGATAATTCTCTTGTCCAGGTTGGTTTGGAAGAGGTGTCTCCTCAACCTCGTTTGTTTGAGAGTACTCATTTGGAAGTTGGCATTTGGAGCAAAGATAGGTTTGTGTTGACAATTTAAAATTTGCTAGCTTTGGTTGATCGCTTGGATTTGGAGTTGGTACAACTCAATTTGGGTCATGAAGACAATTTGTTTGGTGATCTTGTTCTCTTGGAGAATTTGTTGACTTCGGTCATTAGTGGGTTTAAGTTCAAACTAGGTTTGGGCTTGACAAATATGCATTGAAGATCACAATTTGGAGACCGTTGCAAGGAATATTTGTTTTGGGCTTAGTATGTGATGTTGTATCAAGGTGGAGGATGATTATAATTTGCAATTGATTTTGGTTTTGTATTGGATTTGGCTTTGGATTTGCATTTAGTTGTTTGGAGCTCAAACATTTGGATCATATCTCACCAAGGTGGAGTTTGTTTGTTTTGGAGTCGTGTGGCTCAATTGTTTTGGAATTTGGAAATCTCGCCAAGGTGGAGATTATTGGAATTATGGCTCGATTTGGAAAAAGAAGAAGGAATTCAAAAATTGACTTTACCGCCCGAGCGGTTAGCCCCAGCAAGCTGGAGTGTAGGCTTTGTGCGAGGTTAATTTGTTTGACTTCCTGGAATCTCGTCGGATAGGAATCTCGCCTGGGCGGAATCTCGACCGACAGGAATCTCGCCCGGGCGGACACTCGAATATCAGGCAATTTTGCTTTTGAAAGGAAATAATCTTTCCTAATAGGTTTTGGATTCCTAATTCAATTGTGGCAACAAATTCTAAGTATATTGGAATAAGGAATATGTTTATTCCTATATAAGGGCTCTTTGGAGTTATTGGGAGTAACTTTAAGACATTGAATTTAGGGCTTATTATTCATTGGAAAACTTTATATCTTTTACAACAGAGAGTTGTATTGTTCATTGGGAGCTCCATATCTTTTGAGAGAGAGATAGGATAGCTCAAATTTGTAGAACCTCTTGGTTCATTAGGATCTCTTATTTTGTTTAGTCTTTTGTGAGGTTTTGTTTTTGGAGAGATCATTTGTTCATATTTGGCGAGGGAGTGATTCCTCACGTTGGCACTGTAATCATCCGTTCGTTTGATAGTGGATTGTTCCTTGGCTCTAGGGAGTGGACGTAGACATAGTTGGTTGAACCACTCGTGAAAATCTTGTGTTTTTGTGTGTGGTTGTTTTGCCTTCTCTTTTCTCATTTGGATTATTGTCTCTCTTGTGGTTTGAAATAGACACTTTTACACAGTACACGTAAGAAGGAGTAAAGTTCCATGTTGACCGCAACACATTCCATGTCGATATGCTTGCACTATCCAATTGGATGGATAATAAATAGAGTAATGCTATGCTTCCTAATTTTTTTCTCAAAAGTGCATGTCAAATGATGTGGCAGTGGGGCTAAGTAAACAACTTCCAATCAAAATTCAACTGGTCTCATTGTAGTAGACTTGACCCCACTGCCACATCATTTGGGATGCACTTTTTGGAAAAAAAAATTTGGAAACCATAGCATTACTCTAATAAATATCCAATATATCTTGCTAGCACTTCTAACGTAGAAAAAAAAAACTCATTTGATTTCAAACTCTCCATGTGTAGACACCTCAATTTTGACCGATCGCCGAATTCAGGGGATGGTTACCTCTAGACCGATGATGACACTGTCCGACGAAGTTCAAAGATTTTTTCTAAGTGATTCAAGTTCTTCAGAAGATTCTTCAGCCCCAACAAAAGTTTTCAGAAAAGAAAAGAAAAAAAGTAGGGACAGACCGGGTATTCGAGGAAACCCAGATATGAAATACATATGAGAAAAGAGAACAGTCTGAAAATTAGTTTCAAAAAATAAAATTATGTAAAAGAATTTTTGAAAAGAAAGTAAAAAAAAGAGAAGAATTTTGAAAAAGAAGAGGAACTGAAAAGAAAAGAATATATAGGTAATCTATATGATATGTATGTACTAGATGAGTATGTATTGAGTACATTAGTATAAAGTATATACTAGTAGGAGTATATAACAAGTATACATTTGAAAAATAAATAAAAAGTGAGAGATTATGTTAGCTACGGCTTGCAGCATAGCCGGCCCGGCACTCACTGAGTGCCGTGCTGACAGTCAGTGAGTGCCGGAATGGCACACGCTGAGTGCCGCAGACAACTCAGTGAGTGCCGTCCGCTGTAACAGATTGTTTTTCTCAAATACGTATGGAATATTTTTGTACATGGATTTTTCCCCTGAATTACCCTAATTGACCCCATGAGAGTGGTCTATATAAGTGGAGATTCACCTCAATTATAGGGACCTTCCCTCATTTTTCTTTGAGAGCAAGAAATATATTAAATATAGAGAGAAAATTGAGAGAAACTAAGAGGATAATTGGAAGAACTCCAGACTTTGGAAGAATTTGAAGAGGAATTTGGAGAACTTTAGAAGATCTTCATCAACAATCAAAGAGATCTTGAGGTTATAGAGGTAACCTTCTAATCTTACCTAGAATTAGGATAAAATTCAATCACAATTCATATATCTATCTCTAAAAAAAAAAAAAAAAAAGGTCATAGATCTAGGACTTTTACACATTTTCAAAAAATCTCTTCCTACCCCATTTCATCACACACCACATGGAATTGTGATAGGATTTTCATTTACTTCATTGATTTGGATCTAAGTAGAGCCTTGGGTTTAAAATAAAACTAAGTTGTAAAAGAATTCTCACTTGGATTTTATTTATTTTTTAAAATAAACTTTGATTCAACTTCATTTTGACTATATTTTCTTTGGAAATCCATGAGATCTTCAATATCTCATTGGATCTCTTTGAGTTTGATTCTCTAATCCTCTATGATCCTATGATTTATGTGGAGATCGAGGTTGATTATAGTTATATCCACACATGCTTGGATGGGTTCAAGTCTTATTTTATGACTTGGAGCTTCCAACTATATAGGAATCTTCTGGAATCCCTTATATATTCCATAGGGGTTTATGTGGATGGGTTATGTTTAGTCTCCAAGGACCATTAATTTGAGAGGAGAATAGGGTATAATAAGTTCACATCCCTCAAGGATCATATGGTTGAGACAGGAATTACATCTAGACTTTTATAATTTGATAGTTGAATTCAAGTGAGCCCAAGTATTCAAGGTTCATGGGATTGAGTAAGACCTTGAGGTCCTCTTGCTAGATCTTCACATTTGAGATCTAATATTGAGGCTCCCTAAGGCTAAATCCATGAGTCCTTTTCATATTTCAATAATAAGTCATAATCATATTTGATCTTAATCATCTCTAGAATTATGGATCAAGTTTGATTCAAACCATAAACACTAATTCAACAATGGTGCAGTGAATCCATAAACTAACTGTGATCCAAATTTTTTTTATTAAATCATGGTCCATTGAAATTGGATGAGACCAATTGGAGGATGTTCATAACACATATATGTACCACTAGATTTTTATTTTCATGAGATTTCATACTTAGGATGGTTTGGTCTTATGATTTGTGAACTAGCTACTCTCTGTCCAAAATTTCAGAACAGTAAGTCCATATTAAACTTAGTAGATCAGAGAACCTTAATCAAGCTTTCTTGACTTCAAATAATTTTTTCTAGGAAGTTTAACATATTAACAAAATCCCCTAAAAAGAATGAAGTCATTCGGATTTATTTTCTATTTTTAGAAAATCATACAAAAACTCTGGACAGAGAGTTGTAAATTTCTGAGTGATGCCAAGTTTTTACCCAATTCCCAGAGACTGAACAGTTTGATCTTCAATTTTTCTTTTTGGGTTAGAAACTAGACTCACAGAGGCATATCATATTCAAAAATAATTAAGATCCAACAGTTGGAAGTATGGTTTTCCTATTTTTGAAAGTCTGACCTACTTTCTGTAATTCTTTTAATTGTGTCACTGTTTCGATAAATCTTGTTAATTCTAATCTAAATGGTCTTCTAACGACTTAGGGCTTAGACCATGCTTTAATAATGGATAGTAGGACTTAGATCTAGAGGCTAAATGATCCAAATCAATGAATAAGTTCATATCTCATTCTTGTTTATATCCATGCATTCATTTCATGTATATTGACACTTAGGATTAGGACTAGTGCTTGGCTTAAGTTGCATTTGATTGAACTTAATTGAACATAACTATGGGTTCCTTATGATCATGTTGGGATTATATCACCTCTATATGGACATTACATTGGCTCCTAGTTGAGACTTGTATATCTATAGAGGTGTTGTATCTTCAACTAATTAGAAGGAATTCATAATTATATTAACTTTTTCTATGATTAGTGAATTTAAGCTAGCAATTTAAGCATGTTATTTCAGGACTCTATAGTATATCTTGTTCAAAGCATGTGGACGAACCCTTTGTTTTGTACGCTATTGAGGTACGATTTCTCAATCCCTCCCTAGTTTATTTTATTCTTGGATTTTAATCGATTTTTGACTCCATGTGCGACACCTTAAAATTAGGATTTGCCTTATGTGTATATATGATTAGAGACATTTTTTTTTTAAGATTTTCTATTCTTGTATGCATTGCAAGTTTCAATATCGCAGCTGGGTCCCGAGTAAGTTTTCTAGTTCTCTATTTGCACATCATCTTGCTTGCTACTTGAAATTATGTGGTTTTGAATGCTATTTTATCGTTAGCAATCTTGCACCCTTTCCAACATGTTTTTGCAATGTATAATATTATATATATGTATTAATTGAGGGCATGCTTAGATTAATAATTCGATTAAAAAGGATGTTGAGTAGAGGCCTATCACGAGATATGATGAGAGGGGGTATTGTAGTCCGTCGGTCTCTTTCCCCTCTCAGTCCATAATTCCCGAACCTAGAAATCTCTGGTTTTCTAAAAGATCAGTTTGCTTTTAAAATGGTTTCTTAATTTTCCTTAACAAAATTAAGTAGCGAATTTTTGTATTTGAAAATGTTTTAAAAGTGGGGCCAAAATGCCGGTATCCACACCATGCCATACATGCCACAACAAAATAAATCTTGTTATCATGGTGTGGACCCAACAGATACACATATGAAGGAGTAGAGTTTCATGTTGGCCACAACACATTCTATGTAGATATGTCTGCACTATCCAATTAGATGAATAATAAATAGGGAAAATTAGTGGAAAATCCCTCGAAGTAATCTTCCAAAGTTTAAAGGACAAATTATTTTTACCCTTTTGTAAAAAGACAAAACAGGTAAAATGTCAAATTAGTCCAAAAAAAATCTCACCCACGTGCTCCCCACTCCTTCAAACATATTAAAAGAATTTATATAGTGTGACGCTCGCACGGTATGAGTGGCCACGTCATAGAAACTCCTATTTTGAAAAACGTTTTTAAACTTTAAACCTCCATAACTTTTGATGTACAACTCTATTTGTCGCAAATTTTATACCATTGAAATCGTATCGACGAGAACTACAAAACTAGTACCATTGTTGATATGTTTTGAGCTAAAAAAAAACAAGTGAAATTACATTTGAAATCATGAATATTAAGTAAAATTTCACTTAATATTCGTAGACGTGTTCAGCCACCATTACCACCACCTTTGCCACTGCCGCCAACCACCCCCCGCCATCTCTGGTGACCACTTCACCACCTCCGGTGACCTACCCTTGCCTTGTCAGACCTCCGGTGACCACCCCATGCCTCGCTTGATCTCCGGCGACGTCCACCCCACATCTACGAATACTAAGTGAAAATTTATATAATATTCATGTATTTCAAGTGAAATTTCACTTCATAAATTTTTTTTGCTCAAAACATAACAACAATAGTACTAGTTTTGTAGCTCTCGTCGACACAATTTCAACAATATAATATTTGCAAAAAATGGAGTTGTAGATAAAAAGTTATGAAAATTTAAAGTTTAAAAAACTTTTTTGAAATAACAACTACTGTGGTGTGGCCACTCACACGGTGCGAGAACCACACCACATAATTTTTTTAAATTTGTTCATTCAGAGGCGTGCATGTGAGTGCGTGGGGCACGTTTGGCGCATTGGTAGTATTAGATTTTTAAAATTGTTTTGTCCTTTTTGTCAAATATGTATTTTTTGTTAAAGAGTTTTGATTAAACGAAGATTCAAGTTGTCCTTAATAAGAAGAAAACTTATGATACTGTCCTTATCTATAAGTGCCCTTAACAAATATCCAATATATCTTGCTAGCACTTTTCACGTAGAAATCAAACAAGAAACCCAGTTGATTTCAAACTCTCCATGCCATGCATACCACAAACAAAGATATCTTGTTATCATGGTGTGGACCTGTGACGCCCCGTCCCGCCCTGAATCTCGGCGATGGGGTATCAGTTACTAGCGAAAGTTCAATGATAACAGTAATAACAGTAGGCTTTGACACCAATCGGTAACTCCCCGAGTCCAAGACTCCGAGGGTTACATGTAATAAACGTTTAACATTTGGAAAACATTTATAAATCAGAAATCTGGTTTTCATTTGAAATATTCTTTCTTGAAACAAAACTGTCACGCCCCGACGTAGCATAAATATGGAAAGCGTTTAATTTCCTTTATGGACCCGTAGGTCGCGACAGTTTGAAGGATCGATTCCGTCCCAAAACGTCGAACAACATAAAACCATTAATCAGAGTAGGGTAATCAGGGCTCATAAAAATTTTTCTAACTTATTACATCCTATGGTACGGGGTTTACTAAGGCACAGACCGCCTTGAAAATAAAACAATACTTAAAGTCTATTACAGTCATCCTTATTACAAAACCAAAACATATCTTAAAGCACATAAACATAAAACATATAAAAGTAACATCTCTTCTCAGCAACTGATCTCAATTAGCATAATCATACGGTTCATCCTGATTATTACCTGCAAAGCCTGGACACGAATGTCCAGGACGCATCAACGCCGTCAGCTTCAAGAAGCTGGTGAGTATTAAAAACAATACTTTGAATGTAAAAACATACTCATTTACCTTTTTCCCATTTCCATTTAAATACCACAAGTTTATATTTATGATAAAGAGCTCGTTTTAGAAAACAACCACAACATTATTTAAAAGATAACTTCACACATATGTGACCGTGTATGAGAACAATGCACCATCTCATCTATCCGACTCTTTTCTCTCGACAACACCCAACAACCCTCTATCCTACTCCTGGTATCTTTGAAATACTAAGATAGCCACACTTTAGCAACGGGGCGCCAGGGAGTGTCCAGTTTGCCTCACACTTTGGTCCGGGGTACCAGGGAGTGTCCAATGCCTCACACTTTGAATACCCTAACCGCCATGCAAATACCGGGGCAACCCCCTCACAAGTATCCAGACTCGAGTTATCAGGGAGTGTCCATAGGCCACACTTTAGCACTTCCATGGGTGCCAGTGAGTGTCCAAGTTCGGCTTGACACACTTTAACGCTTCCATGGGCGTCAGGGAGTGTCCATATTTGCCACCTTCGCATTTCAAAGACACCCTCTTCCGCATTTTCAACTACAACCACAACCACAACCACAATCACAACCACAGCCACAACCACAACTCAAACTCATACTCTTTCCACACAATCATTACTCTTCTCCACACTATCATTACTCTTTTACACACTACCAACACTCACCATGCATGTACAACTGACTCCACATGAATGTCATCAAACTTTAAACACAAAGGAATTCACAGAATTAAAGAAATAATACGCGTACGGGGATTGAAAATTCGTAATTTATTGCCTTAATCATTTTAAACATAACTAATAGCATTCTAAAAACTGCTACTGAAATCCTCGTTTTCTGTCCAAACGGTGCAGAATCTGAGAAAATTGCATTAGACGAAAAGTGTGCAGAATCGAGTTTTTCTTGGGACAACGCGGGCAGAACCTTAAATTTCATTCGTTTTCCTAACAAAAATCTGAAAACAAAATTCTGCTACTGTTAAAATTAAAAGAGAAAATATTAGATTGAATTTCTAATATACTTTTTCTGCTACTGTAATCCTCATTTTCTGCCCAAACGGTGCAAAATCTGAGAAAATTGCATTAGACGAAAAGTGTGCAGAATCGAGTTTTGCTTGGGACAACGCGGGCAGAACCTTAAATTTCATTCGTTTTCCTAACAAAAATCTAAAAACAAAATTCTGCTACTGTTAAAATTAACTACCTAAATCAGTAAATAAGGAATGAGTTACATTTTGAGTGAGTTAGAAATACTCACCGTGATGTAGATTGAAGAAGTTGTTGAGAAAGAAATACAAGAATTAAGAATCTCCAATTTCAAGCTTGGCTATGGAGGATTGAGCTCTTCAAATTCTGAAATTATTATCTCTCTATGTGACTCTCTCAAGCTCTCTATGTTAGGAGTGTAGAATGTGTAGTGTGGTTGGGTGTATAAATACTCAAACTCCCACTTAGAAAACATTTGCCTAACATCCCACTCATTCTCCATTAATCTCCACTAATTACAAAGAAAGTGCAGCAATGATGTGTAAATATACACTTGCAATTCATAATGCTCCATTGATAATTGAAAGGGTAGGTGGAGTTGGTGTGGGTCAAGGTGTGTTTGGGAATCAAGCTTATGGCATTAGGACAACACACATACTACAAGCATTTGCCAAACAAGGCCTAAGGGAAAACTTTAGCAATAATAATTGGGTATAAAGAAATTTGTCCAATCAGTTACTCCCAAAATTCTGTGGAAGTTTAACACTGCGCGGACAGTTTTAAACCTAAACTAGTATTTTCGTGACACGGTGTTTATCACAAAAATACAGAAAATTCATTTTAATGTTAGAAATAGTTTTCTGATTTTATAAAAATACAGTTTAAGTTTTAAAAGAAATAATTCCACCGTTTTGAAATACAGATTTGAAATTTAACACAGGTATTGCCAGTTTTTTATGAAAATTGCATTTTGACCCCAAAAGTAATTTCAATAATGAGATTAGTCAAGAAATAAATTTTTCACATAAGGATTGAAAATAAAAGCAGACAAAATATATATAATTTTAAATATGACAATGCAAGAAAATGCAGGTTATTACACCCTTCCTCCCTTAAACAGGATTTCGTCCCCGAAATCAAGACTAACTAGTCATGAAACAACTCCGGGTACTTCTTCCTCATATCAGCTTCTACTTCCCACGAGGCTTCATTCTCGTCATGGTGATTCCACTGAACCTTCACCAACGGGATATCCTTATTCCTTAACTTCTTGATACTCTGATCCAGAATCTTCACAGGTCTCTCCTTGTAAGAAACGTTATGACTCGTCTCAATGTCGTCATAACTAACCACGTGCGAGGGATCTCGTATGTATTTCCTCAACATACTCACGTGAAACACGTTGTGAACCCCAGACATCTTCGGTGGTAGTGCCAGTCGATAAGCTACTAACCCGATACGTTCCAAAATCTCAAACGGTCCAATGAAACGCGGAGCTAACTTCCCTCTCTTGAGACCAAAGCGTACTACTCCTCGTGTTGGTGAAACCTTAAGAAGTACGTGATCTCCAACACTAAACTCCAGATCTTTTCGGCGTCGATCAGCATAACTCTTATACCGGCTCTGAGCGGTTCTCATCCTTTCCTTGGCCAAGGAAATCTTCTCGTTGGTTTCTCTAACCAAATCTGGTCCCAACAATTCTGTGTCCCCAACCTCTGCCCAACACAATGGAGAACGACATGGTCGTCCGTACAGTGCTTCGAACGGAGCCATACCGATACTCGTATGATAACTATTGTTATAGGCAAATTCAACCAACGGCAAGTGTGTCTCCCAAGATTCTTCAAAATCGATCACACAAGCCCTAAGCATATCCTCCATGATCTGATTAACACGCTCAGTTTGCCCATCTGCCTGAGGGTGAAAAGCAGTACTCATCTTGAGTGAAGTTCCCATAGCTTCTTGCAGACTTTCCCAAAATCCAGAAGTAAAACGTGCGTCACGGTCTGACACAATCGTCACAGGTGCACCGTGAAGTCGCACAACTTGTTGTATGTACATCCGGCTCATCTTTTCCACCGGGTATGTCATACTATAAGCGATAAAATGAGCTGACTTCGTCAATCGATCCACAATTACCCAAGTAGCGTCATGATTCTGCTGCGACCGGGGCAATCCTACTACAAAATCCATCGTAATGTGCTCCCACTTCCAACCAGGAATAGGTAGCGGTTGCAACAATCCTGACGGTCTCTGATGTTCGGCCTTGACTTGCTGACACGTCAAACACTTGGATACAAACTCGGCCACATCCTTCTTCATGCCTTCCCACCAGAAATTCCTCTTCAAATCTTTATTCATCTTCGTTCCTCCCGGGTGAACTGTATACCTTGATTTATGTGCTTCTTCCAAGATATCCTTCCTTAACTCTCCATCACCGGGCACGCACAATCTATTCCTGCACCGATACCCTCCATCGATTCCCACCTTCCATTCTGTCGGGTCCTTCTCTGACATCTTCTTGAACCATGATTGAAACTTCTCATCTTCTTTCTGAGCTCCAATAATGCGGTCAATGAGAACAGGCTGTAGGATAAGACATCCGAAAAGTTGTCCTTCTCCTCTTTCAGCACTCTGTATATCAAACTCTGCCAACGTCTCCAAAGCTCGCCACTCTCTAACCATTAAGGAGGCGATCGTCTCACGAGTCTGCCGACTCAAAGCATCAGCGACCACATTAGCTTTACCAGGGTGGTATTCCAACGTGAAGTCGTAATCTTTGATCAACTCCATCCATCTGCGCTGCCTCATGTTCAACTCTTTCTGTGTGAACAAATACTTCAGACTCTTGTGATCGGAGAACAAATCAAACTTCTCACCGTAGAGATAATGTCTCCAAATCTTGAGTGCAAATACCACTGCTGCCAACTCCAAATCATGAATAGGATAGTTCAACTCATTCGGCTTCAGCTGTCTAGATCCATAGGCTATAACTTTACCATCTTGCATAAGTACACACCCTAGTCCTTGATATGATGCATCACTAAAGATAGTGAACTTCTCACCAGGCTTGGGTATTGCTAGTACTGGTGCGGTAGTGAGTCTCTCTTTCAACTCTAGAAAGGCTCGCTCATGCTTCTCTGTCCATTCGAATTTCAAATTCTTCTTCGTCAATCCAGTCAATGGTGCGGCTATTTTAGAGAATCCTTCAACAAATCTTCTGTAATAGCCTGCGAGTCCAAGAAAACTCCGAACTTCTGTAGGGTTGCTTGGTCTAACCCAGTTGGATACAGCATCGGTCTTGGACGAATCCACAGAAATTCCTTGAGATGACACCTTGTGTCCCAAAAACTTCACTTCTTGCAACCAGAACTCACACTTACTGAACTTGGCATACAAGTGGTGGTCCTTAAGCGTCTGCATCGTAATCCGTAGATGTTGCTCGTGTTCTTCTCTTGACTTAGAATAGATCAAAATATCATCAATAAAGACGATGACAAACTGATCTAAATAAGGCTTGAACACTCTGTTCATCAGATCCATAAACACTGCCGGGGCGTTCGTCAATCCAAACGGCATCACCAGAAATTCATAATGACCATATCGGGTTCTGAAAGCAGTCTTAGGTATGTCTTCCTTCCGTACCCTCAACTGATGATATCCCGACCTAAGGTCTATCTTGGAAAATATCGTAGCTCCTTGTAGTTGATCAAATAAATCGTCGATCCGAGGCAAAGGATACTTGTTCTTGATTGTCACTCGATTCAATTCTCTGTAGTCGATACACAGCCTGAGCGTCCCGTCCTTCTTCTTCACAAATAACACCGGTGCTCCCCAAGGCGATGTACTTGGACGTACAAAACCTAGGTTCTCGAGCTCTTGAACTTGTCCTTTCAATTCTAGTAGTTCTGTGGGGGCCATTCTGTAGGGAACCTTGGTAATCGGTACGGTACCCGGTATAAGCTCAATACAGAACTCTATACTTCTCTCAGGCGGTAATCCAGAAATGTCTTGAAATACTTCTTCGAAGTCCTTGACTACAGGTATAGATGAAGCTGTCACCTCTGTACTGACGACTTCGATGTTGGCTAAACATCTTGTGAGGAACATATCTCCCGAAGGGTTACATTGAAAATCAAAGGGTTGATTCTCATTGTCGGAGAATGTAATTCTCTTCCTCGCACAATCTAACTTCACTTGATTCTGAGACAGCCAATCCATTCCTAGGATTATGTCGAACTCCTTCATCGATAGAACAATCAACCTCGCAGGGATTTCTCGGTCTCCTAATCTTAAGGGACAATCCTTGCACACATGTCCTAAACTGACCGCAGCTCCTATTGGTGATGTAGCCTTCAAAGCTTTCTCTAAGCGATGAGGTAAGATACCCAATCTCCGAATTGTATTAACAGATATGAATGATAGAGCAGCACCCGTATCAAATAATACTCTAACATGGGAGTTAAATAGAGTCAATGTACCTTCCACTGCTTGCTGATCAGGTTGAGCTTCTCCATGATCTCCTTCTTCATATACAGCTCCATCATATCCAGCGGCATAAGGAATAACAGCATTCAAGCGGGTCTGACCCTGTTGCCCATAAGTCGCTTGCTTAGGAGCAGTGCAGAACCTGCTGATGTGACCTGGTTCACCACAGTTGAAGCAGACTATTCCTGGCTGAGCAGCACACCTTGGTGCCTTGCAGTCCCGAGCCACATGTCCAGGGTTGCCACAGTTGAAGCACTTTACGCCACTACTTCCTTCTCCTACTCGGGGTTGAGTCGGATAGGTAATAGCTTGTGCCTTCTTGCTTCCGTCAAAGTTCTTCTTCTGCCCTTGGGTACGATTCATTGGTGGTCTATTCCCAAAATTACCCCTCTGAGGCGGTCGGAATTCAAATTGTTTGCGATATACTCGAGCATCTTCTTCCAGATCGGTAGCCAGGCCAACTAGTCCTTCAAACGTCTTGTCTAGATGGCCGAGAGTCAGGCGACAAATCTGCGGTGCCAACCCTTGGTTATACTTCCGGATCTTCTTCTCCTCAGTATCAACCATGTGCGGGGCAAACCGTGACAGCCTCTCGAACTGTGTGGTATACTCTTGCACCGTCTTGGTTCCTTGCGTCAGATCCATAAATTCCTTCTCTCTTCTGTGCCTCTCCGTAGCCGGGAAGTACTTCTCCAGGAATCTCCCTTTGAACGCCGTCCACGTCATCCCCATAGCAGCGGTGTTCCCGATAGTGGCTATGACCGAGTCCCACCAATCTACAGCGGCGTCGGTTAGTTGAAATGTAGCCAGCCTCCTCTTGTCCATCTCGTTGCATTGGACAGCTTCGAACATGCGGTCCATCTGTCTTAACCATTGTTCCGCCTTCCAGGGATCCGTGGTACCCGCAAATTGCTCGGGTCTGAGCGCACGGAATCTCTCCAGCAGCTTATCTCCCGTCTGGCGGTCTCGTTGGTTTTCATTCGCATTACTAACCCTCTCGAGACGTCTGATAAAAGCTTCAAATATTCCCGTGGGGTCGGCAGCCTCGGGCGCTCCTTCAATCAGATTTCTGTTCCTCCTTGGTCTTCCAGCCATTCTATGCATGATAGGGGTAGTAGAATGAGAAACATGCATGCAACTATGACGAAAATTTTCAAAGGAGTATTTATCACTATATCACATACTCGTATTATCACATAAGCATACAATAAAATATATATTAAGTACATATAATACTCGTATTCGAACTAGGGCTGTCTAATAGCAAAGAGGTCGTATTCTTATCCTCTAGACTCTGGGTTGTGGGCCGTACTGACTGTTCTGAGATTTGACTCAGGAAGTTGGTCAGTGCCTAAGCTATTAATGAGGGCTATGGTATGCTTTAACTCCTTAGAAACTCGGCTACTATATGTCTGTAGGGGCATCATAAGTTATGGTTATCTCGGCTAATCCTAAATGGATATGTCTGAAGGTATATGGAAATTGCTATCATTCTTGTCGATGTGACAAGACAAACGGGTAATCATTTCTATGATAAAACCAACTTAGAATTTTAGTTTCTGAACTAAGGGTAATCCGTACTAAACTAACACTAGAACTTGGTTGTATAGCTTAGTAAAACTTAAGGGTAACCTATGTCACTAATCTGTGGCGTGAATAACTGAGCCTGGTCAATCTAGAAAACAAGGCTCTGATACCACCAAATCCTGTCACGCCCCGACGTAGCATAAATATGGAAAGCGTTTAATTTCCTTTATGGACCCGTAGGTCGCGACAGTTTGAAGGATCGATTCCGTCCCAAAACGTCGAACAACATAAAACCATTAATCAGAGTAGGGTAATCAGGGCTCATAAAAATTTTTCTAACTTATTACATCCTATGGTACGGGGTTTACTAAGGCACAGACCGCCTTGAAAATAAAACAATACTTAAAGTCTATTACAGTCATCCTTATTACAAAACCAAAACATATCTTAAAGCACATAAACATAAAACATATAAAAGTAACATCTCTTCTCAGCAACTGATCTCAATTAGCATAATCATACGGTTCATCCTGATTATTACCTGCAAAGCCTGGACACGAATGTCCAGGACGCATCAACGCCGTCAGCTTCAAGAAGCTGGTGAGTATTAAAAACAATACTTTGAATGTAAAAACATACTCATTTACCTTTTTCCCATTTCCATTTAAATACCACAAGTTTATATTTATGATAAAGAGCTCGTTTTAGAAAACAACCACAACATTATTTAAAAGATAACTTCACACATATGTGACCGTGTATGAGAACAATGCACCATCTCATCTATCCGACTCTTTTCTCTCGACAACACCCAACAACCCTCTATCCTACTCCTGGTATCTTTGAAATACTAAGATAGCCACACTTTAGCAACGGGGCGCCAGGGAGTGTCCAGTTTGCCTCACACTTTGGTCCGGGGTACCAGGGAGTGTCCAATGCCTCACACTTTGAATACCCTAACCGCCATGCAAATACCGGGGCAACCCCCTCACAAGTATCCAGACTCGAGTTATCAGGGAGTGTCCATAGGCCACACTTTAGCACTTCCATGGGTGCCAGTGAGTGTCCAAGTTCGGCTTGACACACTTTAACGCTTCCATGGGCGTCAGGGAGTGTCCATATTTGCCACCTTCGCATTTCAAAGACACCCTCTTCCGCATTTTCAACTACAACCACAACCACAACCACAATCACAACCACAGCCACAACCACAACTCAAACTCATACTCTTTCCACACAATCATTACTCTTCTCCACACTATCATTACTCTTTTACACACTACCAACACTCACCATGCATGTACAACTGACTCCACATGAATGTCATCAAACTTTAAACACAAAGGAATTCACAGAATTAAAGAAATAATACGCGTACGGGGATTGAAAATTCGTAATTTATTGCCTTAATCATTTTAAACATAACTAATAGCATTCTAAAAACTGCTACTGAAATCCTCGTTTTCTGTCCAAACGGTGCAGAATCTGAGAAAATTGCATTAGACGAAAAGTGTGCAGAATCGAGTTTTTCTTGGGACAACGCGGGCAGAACCTTAAATTTCATTCGTTTTCCTAACAAAAATCTGAAAACAAAATTCTGCTACTGTTAAAATTAAAAGAGAAAATATTAGATTGAATTTCTAATATACTTTTTCTGCTACTGTAATCCTCATTTTCTGCCCAAACGGTGCAAAATCTGAGAAAATTGCATTAGACGAAAAGTGTGCAGAATCGAGTTTTGCTTGGGACAACGCGGGCAGAACCTTAAATTTCATTCGTTTTCCTAACAAAAATCTGAAAACAAAATTCTGCTACTGTTAAAATTAACTACCTAAATCAGTAAATAAGGAATGAGTTACATTTTGAGTGAGTTAGAAATACTCACCGTGATGTAGATTGAAGAAGTTGTTGAGAAAGAAATACAAGAATTAAGAATCTCCAATTTCAAGCTTGGCTATGGAGGATTGAGCTCTTCAAATTCTGAAATTATTATCTCTCTATGTGACTCTCTCAAGCTCTCTATGTTAGGAGTGTAGAATGTGTAGTGTGGTTGGGTGTGTAAATACTCAAACTCCCACTTAGAAAACATTTGCCTAACATCCCACTCATTCTCCATTAATCTCCACTAATTACAAAGAAAGTGCAGCAATGATGTGTAAATATACACTTGCAATTCATAATGCTCCATTGATAATTGAAAGGGTAGGTGGAGTTGGTGTGGGTCAAGGTGTGTTTGGGAATCAAGCTTATGGCATTAGGACAACACACATACTACAAGCATTTGCCAAACAAGGCCTAAGGGAAAACTTTTGCAATAATAATTGGGTATAAAGAAATTTGTCCAATCAGTTACTCCCAAAATTCTGTGGAAGTTTAACACTGCGCGGACAGTTTTAAACCTAAACTAGTATTTTCGTGACACGGTGTTTATCACAAAAATACAGAAAATTCATTTTAATGTTAGAAATAGTTTTCTGATTTTATAAAAATACAGTTTGAGTTTTAAAAGAAATAATTCCACCGTTTTGAAATACAGATTTGAAATTTAACACAGGTATTGCCAGTTTTTTTATGAAAATTGCATTTTGACTCCAAAAGTAATTTCAATAATGAGATTAGTCAAGAAATAAAATTTTCACATAAGGATTGAAAATAAAAGCAGACAAAATATATATAATTTTAAATATGACAATGCAAGAAAATGCAGGTTATTACAAAAACGTTCAATATAAGCAGCGAAAAATCAGAGTTAAGCTATCTCTTTATTTAAAAGCGGGTGGACTAACATTTGTCCAATTTAAACATAATATGTTCTTTGAAACCAAATTGTATTACATTAATTAAATGATAATCCCCACACACGGGGTCTTCAAACTATAGCGGAAGCATTGTCAAGTCTCGGGGCCTTGCCCTTATCTATATCACCTGAAAGAAAGGTTTAATAGTCCATAAGCCAAAATGCTCGTATAGTCATATAACCGCACAATAACATCTGTTATATAACATGCGTGAGTGCAATGAATGCCAATGTCAATGCATGAAAACCATTTTCATGCCTTTTCAAACACTCACCCTCAATCGTCAATATCATTACCCGGACCATGGGCTTCCCGTCCACGTAGGCCTAGCTTCAAACGCGCGAGACTTTGGGCCTTACGAATTACACGGAGGCCTAGCCTTCAACGTTACGGGGGTTTCTTGCAGCACATCCCGCAATTCGAGTTCCTAGTGGTACCCATCTCACACGCGTACCCACAAATCCGGGATTTCTAACTTTTCAAAAGAAAATCCCTCCTAGAGGGTTTTATGCATGGAAGCCTCTAAGGTCTTCCCTTTTCAAAACCTGGAAGCCTCTAAGGTCTTCCCTTTTTAAAAATTGAAAGCCTCTAAGGTCTTTTATCCCAAAATCATTTTCGTGATTTTCGTGTTCATGCTCATGCTTATGAAATGCTATGTAACATATGTGAGCTCTAAGCATCAAGACATATTCAACATTTCATAAATTACATATCAAAGCATGCTATTGATTAAAGCAACACAATAGCCATGCTGAAATCACCCAAGTAAACACATAAGACATATCAATTCACTTAAACATGTAAGTACACCGTTAAACATGTTATACAACTTTATTGAGGGTTATACGGAACTACCGTTCACCGAGGATAGACTGAATAATTAATCAGAATAGAAATCGGAACTTCTCAATCTGTTACAAATCTCAATATACAATAATGCACGTATATATCAGTGAGGTACAATACCTTTAAGCAAAAATACAACTACTATTAAAGTAAATTACAACTTAAAGCTTAGGGTACAAGGTCTCTTAGCTCATAACAGACTTAAATATAACAAAACAGAAGATTTTATTAAACTACCTGAGGTCGCGCGCGCGGGCCGCTCGCGCGACCCCTCGCTCACGCGGAATGTGTTCAGTAAGGCCACGTGGTTATTTTAAAAATATTTTTCAAAAATAGCCTGGTCGCACGCGCGGGCCGCTCGCGCGACCCCTCGCTCGCTCGGGTCACGCACGCGAGGTGTCACAGAGTTGTCTTCTTCCTTCTTTTTCCCCTGTTTTGAAATATTCAAAGGCTAAATTTTACCTAGTTTGAAAACTTAATCAAAATAGACTGTCCAATATATGAAATTCTTCCTTTTTCCCCGTAGATTCCAAATATGGAATTGGATTTTTATGAATCAAACCAAAACTCTTGATTTTATTGAAAAACCGAACGACGACAAAACTTTAAATTGACCGTTCGTCGCAACCGTTGCGAATTAGCTTTTGAAATTCGAAATGGAGCCTCGTGGGATCGAGACATTTCATTTGATATAAAGAAATCAGATTTCTATGACGGTTTTTCTGCTCGCAATTTTTAGACCCTTAATGGTATATATACATATATAAATGTATGAATTCTACATATATATACATAGACATATACATATATATATATATATATATCGATATCAACAGTAATCAAAACAAACTGAAACATAAATTTAAAATTGAAAATTTACCCAATTGAATTTTATAGAGAGAGACAGAGAAGTTAATTAGCAATCCAAGCTTTGATTGGATTTACTAATTTCCCTCAATGTATATATATATATGAAATATATACATGTATCTATACTAACAGTTTAAAATAAACTAAAATTAAAATGCAAAGCATTGATTAAAACCTTACCCAAATGAATTATCCAAAGTTTGAATTAAACTCCTTGAATAACTATATAACTGTGTATGAAATAATATGGGTGTGTGTGTGTAGATCAATACGTGTGTGTATGATAATTTGTGTGTGTATGTGGCCGAGAGAGAGAGAGACAGTAGAGAGATAGTAGAGAGACAGAGAGACTGTTGAGAGGAGTTGTTGAGAGATATGAAGAGAATGGTTGGAGGTATACATTTATAAGCTAAAGCACCAAGCATAACACAATACATATTAACATACTGTACACACGCACACACTGTGCACTAAATTTTTGTGTGGTCACCAAGTTTAACAAGGGGGATTCTTGTGTGTGTTAAGCTCACAAGCTTAACCACACACACAGATAAAAATTATACTGCACAAAATCCAAAACTGGTATTTATTTAATTAAAATGCAAAAATTTAAATACGGGGTATTACATCCTACCCACCTTAAAAGAAATTTTGTCCGCGAAATTTGCACAGAGATAAAAATTCAACACCGAAAAAGCAATTAACTCAAGAAGAGAACAAATGCGGATATCAATCACGCATCTCTTTCTCATTCTCCCAAGTAGTCTCCATGATGTCGCCACAATACTCGAACCAAATGAATAGTTCTACCACGAAGCACATGCTCCTTAGCTTCCAGAATCTATACTGGTTGTTCCTCGTAGGACGCATCTTGCTCCAACGGTAAATTAGTCCAATCTAAAACATGAGACGGATCAGGTTCATACTTCCGAAGCATCAAAATATGAAATACATTATGAACTTTTGCCAAGTGCGAAGGCAGAGCCAACCGATAGGCGACTTCACCCACACGTTCTAAAATCTGGAAAGGTCCAATGAAACGAGGTGAAAGCTTCTTATCCTGCCCAAAACGAAGAACACCACGACGAGGTGAAACTTTGAGAAACACATGATCTCCAACTTCAAAGGATAACGGTCTCATCTTCTTATCAGCATAACTTTTCTATCGGCTCTGAGCAGTAAGTATTCTCGCATGAATCAGTTTTATCTTTTCAGTAGTTTCCCTTACTAGATCTGGTCCCAACAGAGACGCTTCTCCAGCTTCTGTCCAACATACGGGAGAACGACACGGTCGTCCATATAAGGCCTCAAACGGTTCCATCTGAATGCTTGCTTGATAACTATTGTTATACGCAAACTCGATCAATGGTATGTGGTCTTCCCAACTACCTTTGAAGTCCATAACACAAGCTCGTAACATATCTTCCAATGTCTGTATAGTACGTTCTGACTGACCATCCGTCTGAGGATGAAAGGCCATACTTAATCTCAATTTTGTCCCCAAAGCTTTCTGGAGACCTTCCTAAAACAAGGAAGTAAACCGCGGATCTCGATCCGACACAATCAAAATAGGGACTCCATTTAAGCGAATGATCTCTCGAATATACAAGCGACTAAGAACATCAACTGAATCGGTCAAACGCATTCCTAGAAAATGTGCAGACTTTGTCAAACGATCCACAATGACCCAAATGGCATCATGGCCACGTGGTGACCTAGGAAGTGCTATCACAAAATCCATTATCACGTGCTCCCATTTCTACCTTGAAACTGGTAATGGTTGCAATAACCCTGCAGGTCTCTGATGTTCGACTTTCACTTGTTGATAAGTCAAACACCGAGATACAAATTTAGCGACATCGCGCTTCATACCCTTCCACCAAAACTGACATCGTAGGTTATGGTACATCTTGTTACCTCCCGGATGCACCGCTAATTGTGAATGATGAAATTCTTTCAATACTTGTTCACGAACTGCCAAAGGCACAAACAAACGGTCTTTGAACTTCAACCCACGCTCGGAGTCAAAAGTCCAACCTTCTATAACATCACCGCGAAGAATTCGCATATGAAAAGTAGATACTACCAGATCAAATTGTTGCTCATCTTTCACTTGTTGAATGATCGACCATAACAGAATATAATGAAGCACGATCCTCAGAGTCGTCAAGCTCTACCTCAAACTCCCCAATCTGATCGAGCATGTTCCATTCCTGAATGGCCAGACAAGTTAATGAACCTCGTGACTTGTGACTCAGCGCATCTGCCACTACATTCGCCTTCCCTGGATGATACTGTAGTTCAAAGTCATAATCTTCTAAGTATTCCATCCATCGACGCTGTCGAAGATTCAGATCACGTTGAGTAAAGATATACTTCAAGCTCTTGTGGTCTAAAAAGCCATCAAATCGTTCTCAATACAAGTAATGACACCATGACTTTAAAGAAAACACAACGGCGGCAAGCTCTAAATCTTGAGTCGGATAATTCTGCTCATGAGGCTTCAATTGGCGAGAACCGTAGGCAACAACTTTGCCTTCTTGCACAATCACACACCCCAAACCAAGAAGTGAAGCGTCACAATAAATTGCATAGTCAACACCACGCTCCGGAATAATCAAAACTGGTGCTGAAGTCAATCGAGTCTTTAAAAGCTGAAAAGCTTTCTTACACTCCTCAGTCCAAATGAATTTCACCCCTTTACACGTAAGCTTAGTCAAAGGTGAAGCAACACGAGAAAAGTCCTTCACAAAGCGACGATAATAACTTGCTAAACCCAAGAAACTACGTATCTCAAATACGTTCTTAGGTGGCTGCCAATCCATAACAGCTTCAATCTTTGACAAATCAACTGACACTCCATCTCTCGAGACAATGTATCCCAAAAATTTCACTTCTGTCAACCAGAAATCATATTTAGATAATTTACCGAACAATCGGTGAGTTCGCAATACTTGTAAGATAATTCTCAAGTGTTCCTCATGAAGTTCCTTAGAGGAAGAGTAGATAAGAATGTCATCAATAAATATAATCACGAACTTGTCCAAATAATCGTGAAATACTCGCTACATAAGATCCATAAAATGATGCTGGGGTGTTGGTCAAACCAAATGGCATAACCACAAACTCAAAATGTCCATATCGAGACCTAAAAGCTGTCTTCAAGATGTCTGACTCTCGAATACGGATTTGATGATAACCCGATCTCAGATCAATCTTGGAGAAACAAGTAGAAACTTTGAGTTGATCAAACAAATCATCGATTCTTAGAAGTGGATACTTATCGTCATATGATTGTGTTTTCGATAATCGATACACAATCTCAGCGTTCCATCCTTCTTCTTAACAAAGAGAACAGGAGCTCCCCACGAGGATATACTCGGGCGAATAAAACCCTTACTCTGGAGATCTTCCAACTGAAGTTTCAACTCCTTCAATTCTGCTAGTGGCATACGATATGGCGGAATAGAAATAGGCAAAGTGCTTGGCACAAGATCGATTGCAAAATCGATAGCACGAACAGGTGGCAATTCTGATAAGTCTTTTGGAAAGACGTTAAAAAATTCACAAACAATGGGTGGCAATTCCACAAGAGAACTGCCCCTCTCCATGGCCAATAAACTAGCCAGAGTTCCAAGAAGAGTATAAACTACTCCGTGAAAACAATGAGGGTATCGGTAAATCTAACTGATCGCCCTTGAATCTACAACTGTCTCCTTCAGGAGTGAAAAGAGTAACCCGATGCTTAAAATAATCTATGAAAGCCCGGTACTCGTCCAACCAGTCAATCCCAAGGATGACATCAAATCCTAGATTCAGCATAACAAACAAATCAACACTCAATTCTCGGTCTGCTATCAAAAGCATACAACCACGACAAACCTGATTCAAATGAATAACACCTCCAACGGGAGTATCAACGGATAAGACATGCTCTAAGAATTCTATCTCTAACCCCAATACTGATGCGAATGTTGATGAGATGAATGAGTGTGATGCACCAGTGTCAAACAATATAGATGCCCAAGAGTTAAACAATGGGACGATACCTCGGATCACAGACGGTCCGGCATTTCCAAAAACATAATAAGCAGATGACATAGGCAAAGCAAAATTCATTCCTTTGGGTTTTTGGTATTGTTGTGGCCGAAAACCACCACGATTTTCTGTCCTCTGATCATTACCTTGATTACCTCTATTCTGGTAGGGTTTCATGCTCTGAGCGGAAACTACCTGAGATGGTGGATAATACGGTGTCGAACCAATCGACTGAGTTTTCTTGGGTGGTGGTTGAGGACAAAACTTGATGAAATTGTTCGGATCACCACATCAGAGACAAACTTTCTCTCCAGCGGCATTCACACCGCGCTGTAACCCTGATTGTTGAGAACTTCAATAAAAAGATCTCTGTTGTGAATAGGATTGTTGTTGTTGCTGTTAAGGAGGTTGGGACTGAAATTGAGACCTAGTCTCTGTCTTGGCTTTCTTAGACTGACTGGTACTCTTGGCTGGAGTAATCATCTCCCTGGCCCTTTTCAGATCCAAATCCACACTTTCAACACCCAATGCTCTCGTCAAAATATCAGCAGACCAAAGGCAAAGCGTGTAGCCTTGAAATGATCACTGACCAACTGTTCTTGCACAAAATGAGCCAAGGTGGAAAACATAGTAGCATATTCTGTCACTGACATATCCCCCTGTTGAAGGGTAAAGAATTCAGCCCTTTTTGCATCCCTCTGTACTTCTGGGAAGTAGTTATCGAGGAAAAGACTCTTAAATGACTTCCAAGTCATGCCAGCAAGTGGATGAACACTCACAGTGCAATCCTACCAATGGGTAGCTTCTCCAGAAAACAAGTATGTAGCCAACTTGATGCGGAGAGCATCCTCATAAAGATAAATGAATTCTAATATCTTCGTGATATGCTAAAGCCAATCCTCTGCAGCCATTGCATTAGAGCTACCAAAGAATTGTGGCGGCTTCCTAGCATCAAAATCTTTGGTAATCAGTCGCTCCCGAGCTCTAGCGGGATTTGTCTTACCTCTAAGAGCACGAGGGGGAGGAGGTGGCATAGCATCTCTGACTGCCCTTGCAATTATATCGGCAATATTCTGTAACCCTTGCGGTCCATTAGGAATATCAACGGGTCCTGTGGAGGCTTCAGACTCAAATACAACATCAGGGGCGTGACCTCGACCTCGACCACGACCACGACCACGACCACGACCTTGACCACGGCCTCTACCTGGACCACTTCCTCAAGCACGACCTCGACTTCGGCCTCTAACTGGGATCGAAGCAGCCAATATCTATTCATCAGTCTCAAGCTCAAAACTGCGATTCTCACGGCGCGACGACATAGCTATAACAAGATCAAATCGAGTAAACGAATCACATAACATGATCTAATCATGAAGTGCAATCGACAATACATATATATGTCAAAACATAACACGTAAACATTTAACATCTTAAGTTACCAAGTAACATGTTAACATATATCAAAACGTATGTTGTTTACTAACTAATTTGTCTAACATGTCAACAAAACCATACAAGCGAGCACATAACCCGACGTCCAAAGTATTCGACCTGGTTATGCTCTAATACCATTCTGTAATGCCCCGCCCCGCCACGGGTCCCGGCGACGGGGTGTCAACGGTCGGAAGTACAATAATAACAGTAGGCTTTGACACCAATTGGTAACTCCCCGAGTCCAAGACTCCGAGGGTTATCTGTAATAAACGTTTATCATTTAGAAAATATTTATAAATCAGAAATTTGGTTTTTCTTGAAACAAAATGTTCAATATAATCAACGGAAAATCAGAGTTAAGCTATCTCTTTATTTAAAAGTGGGTGGACTAACATTTGTCCAATTTAAACATAATAGGTTTTTTGAAATCAAATTGTATTACATTAATTAAATGATAATCCCCACATACGGGGTCTTCAAACTATAGCGGAAGCATTGTCAAGTCTCGGGGCCTTGCCCTTATCTATATCACCTGAAAGAAAGGTTTAATAGTCCATAAGCCAAAAGGCTCGTATAGTTGTATAACCGCACAATAAAATCTGTTATATAACATGCGTGAGTCCAATGAATGCCAATGTCAATGCATGAAAACCATGTTTATGCCTTTTCAAACACTCACCCTCAATCGTCAATATCATTACCCGGACCATGGGCTTCCCGTCCACGTAGGCCTAGCCTAAAATGTGCGGGACTTTGGGCCTTACGAATTACACGGAGGCCTAGCCTTCAACGTTACAGGGGTTTCTTGCAGCACATCCCGCAATTCGAGTTCCTAGTGGTACCCATCTCACACGCGTACCCACAAATCTGGGATTTCTAACTTTTCAAACAAAATCCCTCCTAGAGGGTTTTATGTATGGAAGCCTCTAAGGTCTTACCTTTACAAAACCTGGAAGCCTCTGAGGTCTTCCTTTTTTAAAAATTGAAAGCCTCTAAGGTCTTTGATCCCAAAATCATTTTCGTGGTTTTCGTGTTCATGCTCATGCTTATGAAATGCTATGTAACATATGTGAGCTCTAAGCATCAAGACATATTCAACATTTCATAAATTACATATCAAAACATGCTATTGATTAAAGTAACACAATAGACATGCTGAAATCACCCAAGTAAACACATAAGACATATCAATTCACTTAAACATGTAAGTACACTGTTAAACATGTTATACAACTTTATTGAGGGTTATACGGAACTACCGTTCACCGAGGATAGACTGAATGATTAATCAGAATAGAAACCGGAACTGCTCAATCTGTTATAAATCTCAATATACAATAATGCGCGTATATCAGTGAGGTACAACACCTTTAAGCATAAGTACAACTACTATTAAAGTAAAGTACAACTCTTAAAGCTTAGGGTACAAGGTCCCTTAGCTCATAACAGACTTAAATATAACAAAATAGAAGATTTTATTAAACTGCCTGAGGTCGCGCTCGCGGGCCGCTCGCGCGACCTCTCGCGCGGGTCGCTCGCGCGGAATGTGTTCAGTAAGGCCACGTGGTTATTTTAAAAATTATTTTCAAAAATAGCCTGGTCGCACGCACGGGCCGCTCGCACGACCCCTCGCTCGCGTGGGCCGCGCGCGCGAGGTGTCACGGAGTTGTCTTCTTCCTTCTTTTCCCCTGTTTTGAAATCAAAGGCTAAATTTTACCCAGTTTGAAAACTTAATCAAAATAGACTTTCCAATATAAGAAATTCTTCCTTCTTCCGTGTAGATTCCAAATATGGAATCGGATTTTTATGAATCAAACCACAGCTCTTGATTTTATTGAAAAATCGAACGACGACAAAACTTTAAATCGACCGTTCGTCACAACCGTTGCGAATTAGCTTTTGAAATTCGAAATGGAGCCTCGTGGGATCAAGACCTTTCATATAAAGAAATCAGATTTCTGTGACAGTTATTCTGCTCGCTATTTTTAGACCCTTAACGGTATATATACATATATAAATGTATGAATTCTACATATACATATACATACATATATATATATATATTGATATCAATAGTAATCAAAACAAATTGAAACATAAATTTACAATTGGAAATTTACCCAATTGAATTTTATAGAGAGAGACAGAGAAGTTAATTAGCAATCCAAGCTTTGATTGGATTTACTAATTTCCCTCAATGTAAATATATATATATATATATACAAAGATTCTCTAAAGAGGGCTCCCTCTCTTTATTAAAGAGAGGGCCTCTGTTTTAGCCGTCAGATCGTGTTTTCATTAAGGGCAGTGTTGTCATTTCACAGTTTTTAAATACGATCCGACGGTCAAAACAGAAGCCCTCTCTTTAATAAAAAAAAGGGCGCCCTCCTTAGAGCCTGACTGTATATATATATATGAAATATATACATGTATCTATACTAACAGTTTAAAATAAACTGAAATTAAAATGCAAACCATTGATAAAAACCTTACCCAAATGAATTATCCAAAGCTTGAATTAAACTCCTTGAATAACTATACAACTGTGTATGAATCAATATGGGTGTGTGTGTATAGATCAATACGTGTGTGTGTGATAATTTGTGTGTGTATGTGGCCGAGAGAGAGAGAGAGAGAGAGAGAGAGAGAGAGAGAGAGAGAGAGAGAGAGAGAGAGAGACTGTTGAGAGGAGTTGTTGAGAGATATGAAGAAAATGGTTGGAGGTATACATTTATAAGCTAAAAATGCTTGGGCACCAAGCATAACACAATACATATTAACATACTGTACACACGCACACACCGTGCACTAAATTTTTGTATGGTCACCAAGTTTAACAAGGGGGATTCTTGTGTGTGTTAAACTCACAAGCTTAACCACACACAGATAAAAATTATACTGCATAAATTTCAAAACTGGTATTTATTTAATTAAAACACAAAAATTTAAATACGGGGTATTACAGGACCCAACAGATACATGTACGAAGGAGTAGAGTTCCATGTTGACCACAACACATTCCATGTAAAGATGTCTGCACAATCCAATTGGATGGACAATAAATATCCAATATATCTTGCTAGCACTTTTCACTTGGCCGAAAATCAAACAAGAAACCTATTTTGATTTCAAACTCTCCATGCATATAGGGGCATAGCCAGAAATCTTATTTAGTGGGTACCAATATGATGGGGCTAAGTAACTACCAAAAGAAGGATAGAAATAAAAATGGAAACATGATGGAACGAAAGTTATTTATTATAAAGGTCAAGAAAGTTATTTATTATAAAGGTCAAGAAGCATGGGATTCCATCAACCTCCATCTCATGTCCTTATATACAAGACACATTCTCCAACTTAAAACCACAAGGAGGTAACTACCAAAAAAAAAAAAAAAAAAGGAAGTAGAAGTAAGACTTGCCATGTTAAAAAACTGTATTAAAATGCATATTGTAAATAGGTTAAAACTTAAAATGGTACTGTAATTATAATTGATGAGAATGTATTTTGCAAATGTAATTGCGATTGGTAAGAATGCATTTTGAAGTTGTCATTCCAAACATACCCTTACTTGCTTTTGTTAAAAGTTAAAAATGTATTAGAATGCTTCTTTTAAATAAGTTGCTAATGAATATGATTATGCAATTACAATCCCTATGAATGCATTCTAATTGTAATTCCAAACATCCCCTTGTGCAAATATTATGATTTTTTTTTGAATAAAAGTTAAAAGGATGAAGTGTGAAATTATTTCAAATAATTGTATACGTTAAAATTGTTTTCTTTGTGTTTGTGATTGATTATCTTTTTTTTTTTGTAAGTGATCCTCAGTCAGTTATCACTCTTCTATATGTACTTAAAATATTTTTCATCCCCTATTCTTTCTATTCCCTTTTATTATATCCGAAATGTTCTTCCAGCTCTGAAGAATATTCTAGATGTTGAATTCCCTACTCTGGAGTCATGTGCTAAGCATTTTTCTCTTCAGATTTCTTGGTTTTTTTTTTTTTCCTTTTGTCTCTCTGCAATGACTATTTGACCAAAAAAAAACAAAAAATGAACTGAGTCTAATAACAGAAGTGCAATTTTCAATACACACATACACTAATTAACACCAATAGCTAGGTTGGTTACATAATTTATTTTTTGCCTCATAGGGTCATACTACAAATTAAATTGATACAGCTTATTCTAGCTAAATACCGAATGCTTTAGGCAAGAACGGACCCACACAATTTTTATACTAATGGTAATTACATTAGCCAAACAAGCTCCGTTGAACTCATGTGTTTATTTGAACCACAATGAACACTAGGATTAACTTCAAATTCAGTTGAGCTCCAGAGGTTCAATCAGGAGAGACAAAACCTGCTGTCGTGTCTCACGGTCTTGAACACCGAACCCATCTCCATTTTGGTAAATAAATTGTGCCACTCGTGCCACGTTTGTAGTGTATTCGACAAACCGTTGCAGCGATGGTGATATGGTGATGCAGTGGCTGTTAATTTTCTTCCAAGCATCCATTATTAGGGACTTTACGTGCTTCCGAGCTTTCTCCTCTGAAACATTAGCTTCGCGCATGAAACATAGGATTGATGAAGGAGCATCGCCTCTTTCTAGTTCCGCCTAACAAAATTGACCATATGGTCAATTGTAATATGACATGCCACATGTGAGTAATGCTTTGAGTCCAGTTATCTTCTATATAGTGTTATATTGTAACAAGTCTAGTCGGGCTCAAATAGAAGATAATCATAAAGAAATCAAATATATATAGAATGAAAAAAACCACACAAGAACACAACATGTTTTTATGATCGGTTTGAAGATTACGTCTAAATGACAATGTTCCACTCGAATCTCAAGAAAATTTGTTACACGTGCACTGTGTGGAACTCTCTCCCTAGAATGGGAGTTGGGTCTCATTTGACGTTCTAGGGAGAGAGTGTTGCACACAGTGGATGTGTAACAAATTTTCTCAGAAGTCGTGCTAGATTTTGTCGGGTTGAATTTGCACAACAAATTATTAATTTAGTCAGAAAGTAGTACTATGAGATAAAGTTGTCAAAAAATGAATAATTACCGCTGAAGTCCCTAGGTCGTTGGAAAGTCGAACTATCATTGATGTATGGAACACAAGATCCTCGCAGTTTTTAAGACAATCCATAATCTTCTCTGTTCCTTCATGGGTGACAGAAAAAAATGCATGAAGAGAAAGCACAGGACCGGACGATGAAATCCACCCGTTTTCCAGATACTCTTCCAGAGATGGTGTATATCCCTTGTTGTACCACTTTGCCTCCTCAAGCATTGATTTGCAAAAATCTGCCCACTGGAGCCCAAAAAAAAAAAGAAGGTAGATTTTAATTAAAAACTCAAACCATATGATAATCAGGTTCGACTATATGTATATATTTTTAAATATATCTTAATTGGACTAGATAGTACGTGATAGAAGAGAGCCTAGTACCACTTTCTGTAGATGAGGTAATACTGAGTTCAACCCCTTTTCTTTCTGAATTTCATTGGCAACTTCATTAGTAGTATTATAAAGTGCTTCAAAGCAAGTCCTCATACACTCTGGAAGTTGTTGAATTTCCTTGCAATCCCATCTAAAGTACATGATTTTGAGTAAAAGTAATTAGAATATTGAACATGTAGTTGAGTTACTACACCCTGCATGTTAGAATAAGGGTAAATTACATCTGTGTCTCTTTGAGGTTTCGCCTTATAATTAACTCACTCCTAACGTTTTAGAAATAACATTGACCTCTTCTCGCAGCATTTGTCAATACCAGTTTCTTCCGTTCCTTAAAATTGTTAAATTGTCTAACAGATTTATGCTGATGTCATTTAATTTGGAAAATTATTGTATGTATCCATCAAATTTTTCTCTATACCCACATGTACAATACAATATATTATTGAATGTACTCAACTCGCTGCATAGTGTGGATGGAGAATAATCAGGGCCGGCCCTGAGGCCAAACAAGACAAGCGGTCGCATGGGGCCCCATTTCTAAAGGGCCCCCAATTGCCCCCAATTCAAATTCTGTATTTAAGCCTATGTATGCACATATAAAAATTGAAGTTAATCAATTTTTATCTTCGATTGACTATGTCACAAGAAAGATTGAACGAGTTAGTTACGTTATCTATTTGTTTACACCCTAAATTAGGGTTTCCCAAAGCACGTGACAGTCATGTGGACTCAGGACGTCATCACTGGGCCACGTAGACAGATGAATAGGTGATAAGGACGATGATGCAGGAAAGACCGGTATCTAATCTAGTTACTAGTAATGATGATATCTTTAAAATGAGGATATCGGTATCCAGACCGAAGAATACGATGGACGTCGGTATCAATACCGAGGAAAGGATGATAAAAGACAAGTACTCCAGTTTAACAAGTGGCTAGTGGCAGAGTAGTATCATCAATAGCCTTAACATCGGTAATATTTGACCGATGCCCAACTTATTTATGAACACTGAGCCGACCATTGAGCCCTAATATCGGCAACAACAAAATGGCTCATAAAAGATATCGGTCTCAATAAACAAGGCCGATATCAGAAAAGACCGAGAGACACAAGGAGGTTCCCTACTGAATAGAAGGCCGATTAATATCACTAGCAGAGATTAAGCTGTACAGAGAGAAACACCATAGGTCATGAATTTACTCGGAAAGTAGACAGTTAAGCAGGAATGAGAACGTGGTCTTCAGTCTTCAGAATATGATGAGGTGTAAAAGTAAGCAGTTGCGTGAAAAGAGGAACGTGGCAGAAGTGGGATTATCACACAAGTCATGGAAGTTGATCATGGGACATAGTGGGAGCATAAATTGATACATGCCTAGAAACTAGGGGCCACGTACCCCATTACCCCATGATCCCCACTAACATGAGTGGTTGTGCAAACAAGTCTATAAATAGGGCATGTGGTGCAACATTGGAAAGGGGCTAACACACACGCCACTTCTGCTCTTAGCAGACTTTTAGTGTCTCCTCATAACATTTCTTTCTTGTTCTTGAGTGATTTTGAGTGATCTGCGAGTTCTGGTTCCTGAGTGCTCAGCTTTTATTATTTTATTTTGAACATTTGTAATCACTGCTTTTCAATCAATGGAGAAGATGAGGTCTATGGAGGTATTCTGAATCATTGTATTTAGTTTCCCTTTTTGCAGTTTCCATTTGTAACTTCTTACTTGCATCAGAGTAGAGAAAGCCCACATTCTGTTGTTTTATTGTTAAATAACAAATCGCTTAAATTAGAAGTCAGATTAGGTAATCACCACCACTTTTGAGTCCCCACGGACTCTGGCACGCCCAACACACACCACACCAGAGAATTATTGCAAACACTATTGAAAGAGATATAGTGAAAAAAATTGATTATACAAGTATAATTGGTGATTTTGCAGCTAAAAATGCACGAAGGGCAATATTTAAGTAATATTATTATTAATGTAAGTTAGTTTTACTTATTAATATAAGTTACTTTCTTTTGTAAATAATTTTTCCTTTAGTAATGTCATTTTTTTTAGACGAAAATTTATAAAGGGCCCCATTTTAGAAGTTCGTTTAGGGCCCCCTAAAATTCAGGACCGGCACCAGGAGAAATCCAGTAGTGTGTGGCTTTAGAGGATATCTTAATATAATTACTAAATATGCAAACTGATAAAATTGAAATCCAGTAGTGTGTGGCTGAGAAGTATCAACGAATTTTCCCCTAGGAAGCATATATAGTTTTGGACCATTTGATAAAATTGAAAAAAAAAATAGTATTGAAATTTTAAAAATGCTACATTCAAAATCTTTTTTCACAATCTTTTTTTAAAATCAACACATCTTGTCTTTTGATTTTAGTAGGTTCTGTGTGGGACTTATGTGAGACTCCCATGAGGTCTACTAAAATCAAGGATCAAGATGTATGATTGTAGAAAATATTGTGTAAAAGATTGTGAGTGTAACATTACTCTTGAAACTTTAGTCTCAGAAAGTTTTAGGGTAAATTACACTAACAATATCCCCTCGCCTATGATCTTTTTTCAAATACTCTCCTAAACTATAAACCTCAATAAACTGACCCCCTCAACTATTACAGTTTTTCACTAACACTCATTCGATTAGGTTAATCAATTGTATTATGTTACGAGCACATGATATTAAAGTGTTTACAATCAGACATTTGCCTCTCATTTGAGTCGTTGAAAATATTATAACAAAATTGTGTGCGACAAATGATTATTTTGTCCAAAAAATAATTCTAATGGCTCAAAGGAGGGATGATAAATATCATATTGTTAATATTTTATTATTTTTGTATCATATGTATGCTCACATGATCATACAAAAAGTCAGTTTTTGGACAGAATTTTAGTTGAGTAGGTCAAATTGTCGAGGTCTTTTTTTTTTAAATTCTAGGGGGCATTTGAAAATGAGTCATAGTTGAGGGGTGTTAACGTATTTTTCCCAAAGTTTTAAACTATTGAATTTACAGTACTGCAAATAATGTTTGACAAGGTTTTAGTAAATTTTTATTAGAAGTCTTTGCTTAAAATTTCAGTAAGTTTTTTTCCTTCAAATAAGTGGTAAGTCCTTATATAATAGTATTATTAAGAGAGCATTTTTGCTCACCAAAAAATGGTCACTCATTGTTCACTATGGTCTTTATTGGGTGACATGTGTCTCATTCCAGTAATTATATTGATGAAATAGAAATGAAATAAGACATGTCACCCAGTAAAAGCCCAGGCTAGCAATTAGTGACAATTTTTTAGTGAGGAAAAGTGCTCTCTCTAATATTAAACACACTTGGGAATTTAAAAAGAGTAATATTTGAGGCACTAACAACTTCCACTAACACTTACTAATTAACACACTCTATCTCTCTCCTAGTGGTACTGTGGGGTCCTCAGTGAGCCCCGCAGTACCACTAAGAGAGAGATAAAATGTGTTAATAAGTGTTAGTGAATGTTGTTAGTGCTCCTAAAATTGCCCATTTAAAAAATAAAAAAAGTGACTGTGTCCTCTATAAGACTATAACCTTTCTACTGCATTGGTAAAGCACTCTAGTTCTTGCAGTGAACCATAAACGTCATAAATATCGTCAATTATGATGACAAAATTGATTGCTTTCGTCAGCCATTTTCTCAGACTTCCATTCTGAGGCTCAAAAGCCACTCCCACTGACCACAAGTAGCTTTCAACCAGTCGGTCCCTCGTGAACGTCAAATGTTGACCGAGGCTAAGGTTCCTCCACCACCTAAACCAAAAAAAAAAAAAAATAGAAAAAGACAAAATATTACTTTCTTCACTTTTCATCTGGTCTCAAAAACATTTGTATCTCCTTCATTAAAAACAAACAAAAAAAAAAACATTCGTATCACATGACATGACTATACATTATGCAAGTGTAATTAGTTCCAGTCATGTCATTACCTAGCTATCTCCTTGAGATCTTTTTGGTGTGTGGCTTGGACCACACTGAAGTGAAGTCTTGCCAGCTCTAGTAAAATAGAGTACTTCTGTTCAGTCTCTTTCTCATACATATGGATTTGTTTCTTGACATCATACCATTGAACTCTCCATTGTAATGGAAGCTCTAAAGCATGGGCCAATAATTTGGCTAGGCCTTGATCATCTGAATTTGATTTAGTGTTCATGAGAATTGTTGTGGTCAAAGTTTTAGCCTCGTCCAATATTTTTTCACCTTCGAAAGCTAGATGAGAGGCTTCATAAAGCTCGAGCACGGCTTTGACATCCGAGTTTGTACCTTCCAAGAATGTACTTTTCTTGTCAAAGAAGCCCTTGAACATATCTGAGAAAGTTAGGCATGATCAGATTAACAAAGAAAAGATGGAGGAATAAATTATTGAACATAAAGGTAAATATTGAATATATATTGTGAGAAAGTATAACAAAATTGTTGTTGAACATGAAGGCGTGTCGCTTTCAACTCAGTAGCAAAATCTTTCATGTAAGGGCAATTATTAACACATTGAAAATATAATTGTTCCAAATGTGCGTCAAAGTCACATATCTTAATTCCATGGTCATGCACATCCATAGGTTTAATTTTGTGGTATAACACTGTTAGGGTGACTTAGTTGGAATTGGACTTGATTAGGGACAAATAGGAAACTACTCAAACCTCCTGTCTTACCAGATGCTGTATTAATTTGTGACTTGCTGGTGGTTACCAGAGTTTTGGTGCTTGTCAGGATCGGATCTTTTGATCTGGCCTTCCAGGGGTTTCCAAATGATTTTTAAGGGGGAAAGAAAGAAAGAAAGAAAGAAAGAAAGAAAAGAAGAAGAATTTTGTGGCACACATTTGTACAAGAATGAGTTCAGTTGTGTACCTTGCAAAACATTATAGCCATGTTGTCTAAGAAGCCTAAAGCATAAGGCAGTAGCATAGAAACCCTCCTCTATACTTAGATTGTTGTTCTTCATAGATACTATTCCGTCTAGAGCATCCTTAATTTCCTCCTCAAAAAGGTAAGACAACCCTAGCTTCTCTATGTTGTCTATAAGTTGTAACTTTGTCAATATTTGGTCCCCTCCTTCCACAAACATGCAGAGAACTTCCTCCTTCAGCTTCTCAACACGTCTTCCATATTTCTCTTCCTGCACCAAAGCAAAAGGAGAAAAGAAAAAAAAAAAAAAAAAAACAACAACAAAGTATGTTAATTGGTGGAAGTGCTAATTAATTACATATATCCCTTTAGACTAAGAAGCATAAAATAATGTTAGAATAATCCTACGCTTTCCAAATATGGTTCCTTGCACATGTAGCAGTACGCCCATTTGATTTTCACCTAAAAATTTTAAAGCAGTCGCACCATTATTGAAGGTGGTCCTACTGTTACATGTCTTTTGAGAAATGAAGTTGGGAAGCATAACATTACTCTTATAATGTCAACACTCATGGTACTAAGTGTTCGTAAAGGCACATAATTGCAAACAAAGACTAGGTGGTTATACTAAAGAGGCTGTGGTTGGAGTCATGGATCTCACAGTGTATTCAAGTGTAAGAGACTCAATATGATCATATTTCCAAATGTTTGGCTTGTAATTAGCGGACCGTCTTTGATGTGTACTAAAGGCTTCACCCTTATTCTGGCATAGAACAAATTGTGGAGCATTTGGCATTCCAGTTGAATAATCCATGATTGTTGAAAGTGTTTGGAGAGTGAAGGCAAGAAGTGGTTTTGTGAGCAGGGGAGAGAGAGAGATAAAACTTAAGACCTGTTATGCCTATTTATATAAGCAATGGTAGCAATCTACCATGTGACATTTTGCTCACAACAATACCAAGCATTACAGTTATTGTTGGCCCCCACTGATCTTCTGGAAACAAGTAAATGGAAACAAAATTATGGTTGGTGGTAGCATGTATTACACTGATCTTCTGGAAACAAGTAAATGGAAACAAAATTATGGTTGGTGGTAGCATGCATTACAATATTCCCCTGAGTCTACGCGGGTTCAGGGATAATGTCTCTGGGGCAATTTTTTTTAGCTTATTTTTATGTGTTTTTTGTAGATGATATAAGTCAGCTAATGCTATAAAAATTAATACAAAATACTCAAATACAAATGAGTGTATGGCCATACTATGAGTCATTTTTCTTCCTCTTGTTTTTTTTTGAGCTGTTGCACATGTGATGTCTAGTCTTGAATAATGAGTAGCTACGATATTATAAGTTTCTTCCTCTTGATCGAATCTGTAACTTTCATTAGCAGATTCATTTTTTGTGGTTTCTCTGATCAAACTAGAAGTTACCAAGGAACCATGCATTCCACTGAATGTCTGAATGGAAGTTCTCAATTAGATCTTTAGTTTTGATAGAACGAGTAAGTGCTTGCTATTAGCCTAAACTAGATACTCCCAAAAATTTAGCCATGTTTCTTGGAACCTTCTAAAAAATTAGGCTATATGTATATATCATTGTTTTAAAAACCGGACCGGCCGGTTGAACCGTCGACCGGTTGAAGAAACGAACCGGAAAACCGGAAAACACCAAAAATCGGTCTATTTTGTGAAAAACGAAAAACCCCGCGGTTGAACCGGTAAAACTGGCAATTGAACCGGAAACCCGGAAAATTTTGATTTTTTTATTCATTTTTTTAATATATTTTATATTATTATTAATATTTATTACATAAGTATGACATCACGGTTCAATTCCGGTTGACCCAACGGTTGAACCAGTGACCCGGTCATTTTTCCGGTTCGATGACCGGTCCGGTTTTCAAAACATTGGTATATATATATTTAGCAAACAATATCTAAGTTAATTAATTAGTGTTAAGTCCTTTGATAGGCCGAAAGTCATTGGTTATAGAACACAATGGAATTCTTTTTAGCAAAAAGTCCTCACATGCATAAAATTGGGCAAAAAAAAAAAAAAAATCGACGAGTTTGTAAAATTTCACTAAACTTTCTTGTGAAATTTCACAAAAATCGGGGGGATTTTTTTTGCCTAGTTTTGCTCACAACAACTCCAAGCAGTACAATTATTGGGAGAGGCAAGGCAACAACAATATGTCCTCACACAAATTTGTGTTGCAAAATAGGGGTGCAGCTCGGGTGGGCCAACCCATACCAGTCCGGGCCCGACCCAAAAATTACCAGGCTTGGGCTCGTAGTAATTTTACCATGGGCTGGCTTGGGCAGAAAAATACGGGGCCGAATTCAATTTGGGTCAGGTTTGGACAGAATTTGGTTAACATGTGGAGCTCGAGACCGAATTCTATTTATATTATTTTTGACATTAGATTCTAGCATTTTTTTTAGTGACGAGAATACACTATTAAAGATTATTCAAGCACTAAATTAATTAATTAATTTTTTTTCCCAAATCTAAACAAAAACAAAAAAGATTTGATACACTACATATTGTTTACATACTAAAAATCGGTTTGCATAAAATAAATTTTTTTTGCAATTCGGGCTCAATTCGGATTCGGGCTCGAGTTTTAATACTAAATCACAAGCAGGGCTCTAGTTGAAAAGTTCGGATTTATGTGGGGCTTAGGCAATCTGCTTGAATTCGGGGTCGGACTTGGGCAGAGCCAAAACCCTTTGGGTTCCGCCCGAGTTGCACCCGTAGTACAGAATGCAAAGGAAAGTAGAATTCAAACATCATCAGGAGGTTGCGTATGGAGTGCCTGAGTCTACGCGGGTTCAGGGGATAATGTATGTCCCCGGGGCAATTTTTTTAGCCTATTTATATATGTGTTTTATTAGATGATATAAGCTAATACTAAAAAATTAATACAAAATACTCAAATAGTACTAATAAGTATACGTCCATGCTATGAGTCATTTTTCTTCTTCCTTTTTTTTTTTTTTTTTGAAGTGTTGCACATGTGATATCTAGTCTTGAATAATGAGCAACTGCGATATTATAAGTTTCTTACTCTTGATCGAACCTATAACCTTCATTAGGAGATTCATTTCAGGGCCGGCCCTGGGCATAGGCGACGTAGGCGGTCGCTTAGGGCTCTTAATTTTTGGTGTTTAATTAGGGCCCCAATTTGATCAAGAAAAATTATAAGATCCCAATTTTCAAAAAATATTATGTGTAATGTGTTGGTTCAAAAGACCGCCCCCACAATTTAGAAAAAATAATTACATATAAAATATTGGCCCAACTGTAATCTAACACACTCTAAACATTTGTCCCAACTCATTTTCATCTCATCTCTTAGTTTAGCCCACCCAAATTATTTTACCATCATACCAAACTTTGCAAATTTCAATCAACAATCAACCCTTATTACTATTAGGCTTTATTTGATCCATGGATTTAGCGAGGGGGAGAAAAGAAGAAAGGAAATTGAAAAAGAAAATTAATTCTCTGGAATTTTCCCTTGTGTTTCATCCATGATTAATAATATCAAAGACTAATAATATTTAAAATATGAGTAATGCTATGCTTATCAAATTTTATATCCTAAGTGGCTTCCAAACACGTGGTAGTAGGTCCTCCTGATTTTGATTGGAGAATGTTGAAGTCCTCCTACCATTATTGAAGGTGGTCTTTGTTGGAAAAAATAGAAGGATACAACTATGAATCTAATTGAGGCATGCAATGATTTGCACTGTCCTTAAGAACAATTCCGCCCCTCGGAGTCAATGCCTCGATGCACAAGGTCTCAGCGCTATGCTCTCCAGGATTCAGCAATCAGTTTCTTCCAAACGTGCACTCGAATTGTAAGAATATTTGAGTGCTCAGAATTGCTCCAAAATAATGAAAATGATTTTTGTGAAGAATCACAAAAGAGAGGAATTTTTTTGTGTATAAAATGGGAAGAGAGAAGGCTATTTATATTTGACAAACTACCCAATGGTCATTTTATTAAAAACAAATTTAATAACTTCCAACAGCCATATTTTTAATACAGGAGTTAATAGATTTAATAGCCTCCAACGGCCATATTTTTAATTGAGGATACTAATCACATCAATGTAAATGACTTTGTGTAAATTTTTTGAAATAAAAGGTCCAATGGCCAAATAAGAGGCCAATGATTCCAACAATCCCCTCACCCCCTATTTCAAAAATTTAAGCAACAAATAAAAGAATGGAGCAAAAGAATTCAATGCATCAAAACTAATCTTTAGGGCTATGAACCAGTCCCTAGGAATATAAGAAGTGACTTACAGAAATTTGGTGAAATAAATTTTTATGAACCAGAATCCCTTAACATAAACCAGTCGTCTTATACCCACATTAATTCCTCAAAATCCGAGCAATTCTAATCGGTGTGGCACCTCTAGGCCCTGCGCCAGTCCTGAATTTTCATACGTGCTGTAGAAAACTTGCCTACATTTTCATAGAAAGCGGCCAACTTTCACACTTATATAGGTAAATCCATCAAGTATGCATTGCAATTAAACATATCATCCATTCAATATGGACTATGGAATTCATTAAGAGTTTAACTCAACCTTTCTCATTGCAATTGCACTATATACTAGGGGTGTAAATCGGTCGGTCGGTCGGTTTTTTTGGTTTTTTGGTGTATAAAAACCGACCATTAGGGGTGTAAATCGGTCGGTCGGTCGATTTTTTAGGGGTTCGGTCGGTTTTGCGGTCGGTTTTAGCTTGTACATGTATTTAGAAAACCGACCAATCGGTTTTTGGTTTGGTCGGTTTGCGGTCCGCGATTTTTTCTTACACCCCTACTATATACCATAGGAATGGATAACAAGATGATCAATTTATAGTGCATCTCAAATCAACCAATGACTTGTTATTACCCATATGAACCTATTTCTTGGGTTCTCCAATAACATAGATTGGGTTACCATCAAATTGATTTTTGTTATAGGCATAAGCCCCATTCCCCTCGATGTTTTATACGCTAGTTTTCTCCCTAGTGGTATTGTTAAATGGTCAGCCAAAATCACTTCTGACCTTGCAAAAATTAAGAGATATAAATTATCTCAAACAGCTGTTTCACAATATTATGTCTTAGGCGTATATGCCTACTCTTGACATTATATGACTTATTCATAGCTCCGCTTATTGCAGCTTGGCTATCTCAATGTAGAGAAACCGATGTAAATGGTTTATTCCAAATAGGAACATCTGCTAAGAAGTTTCTAAACCACTTAGGCTCAGTACTAAATAGTTTTCTCAAAAGCTACAAACTCATATTCTATTATTACCTTAGCTGTGCAAGTTTGCTTGGACGACCTCCAAGATACTGCACCTCCACTAAGTGGAAAAAAAAATTCACTCATTGAATTCGTCTAATCTGAATCCGAAATCCAATTTGCATCACTGATTTTTGAAAATACATACTTTCCTCCTCCAAAAAATTTGGCTAAAATTTGGCCTTGGAAAAATTTGAATTCTTTCGAATTTTGAAGTATGCAATACATTTTCAAAAATAATTTATTCATGAGGGTGATACTTAACTCCAAGTCTTTAGTACCAAAACATTGGTACTAAGCGAGTCATCAAGTAAAACACTTTATTTTCCCTTGAAGAGTATTTCTTGTAATAATTGTGTTGTTATACATATGCCTACAAGCACTCATATTAATTAACCATCCTCTAAAATTTGTCATGAACTTTATTTCCGCAAATATAGCCACAATTGGTTCTTCGGACACATTAGCCTAAGAACAAATTGATGCATTTCCAATTCTTGACTAAAGAGCTTTATTTATTTTTCAAAACAAAATAATTTAAAATAATTTTATTTGAAGGAGGTTTTATATCACTTGGCTCAAAAAGAGTCTAAAAAGGTTTGCAAAGAAAATTATTAACTCAAAACCTTAATTTTTTCACCTTATAAGATTGATCAAGAGAAATACCAGCAGGAGCTCTTGTTTTTCAATCTCTAAAATTACTCTCGCTACATCCAAATCCTTTCATATCAAAATTAAATCTCCATGTAAATATGTCGTAACACATGCTCTATCACTGTGTTTATGATATAAACAAATCACTTTCATTAATTTTGAAACTATTTGAAACAATAGTTTAATCAAGATTTTCATTTCCCTAATTGGCTACTAAATTTAAAATCTATATAAGGAGTAAACAAGTATTCATACTTTACTCTTATTCGGATTTATAAAACTCTACTAGTTTATTCGGATTAAATATCTCCTCTAATTCTCCATTTAATATAAAATGGTTTTAACATCCATCTCATAAATATATACTCGTTTATATCAACAATAGCTAATAAATTTTAAAGGATGTAAAACGTGAGAATAAGTATCCGAAAATCAACATATTTCTTTTAGCTTAAAACCCTTACCTACTAAGGTAGCTTCACATTTTTTTTTTTCAATAAAAACCATCGGGTTCAAAAAGTTAAAGAGGTAAGAGCTTCTTCTAAAAAGATAGGATCTCTTTCTAAAGTAAATGAATAAAATTTTAGCACTTAGCCTTCTTACTCCTTCGTGGCCAAACTCTGTGTCATGACCTTTATCATCAAAACATGAGGTTGAGAATCCTACTATTTCTCAATTTTAAAAAGAAATTCATCTTCGTAAAATTATTATCGATCAATAGACTCAAAAAGTCACATAGATACTTATGTCTAAAAAAAACTACAAGCATTACTCTTAAACGCATGTCTCAAAAAATCATATTGTACTACTCTGCTATCAATTTTCTCAGAATTAAATATCCAGTTAATAGCATATCCATGTTCCTAGAGAATCTAGAATTCTCCACTGATCAAGTATATATATATATATATATATTGAATAATAGATTACATGGTATGACAATTAAATAATAAAAGTAACCCATTTCATTAGCCTTGCTCATACACGACCAATATATAAATGTGTCTGATTCAAATGGCTATATATGCATATAATGCACTTATGATAGTTAATATCCATTCAACATAATGTGACCGGTTGGCTAATTAAAATGAAAGTTACAAATGAAATCAAACAAAACAAGTCACAAACTCACAAATAAACGGGCTCTTACTATTATCACATTTAGTATTCTTATGAATTATAAAAGCTAATTTTATGACAATAACACTTATAAGGAATTCTTGCAACATTAATAGCACAACTTAATTGTGAAAATTCTAATCATAATAAGGTGTCACAATAATATATTGTATGCGTAAATACACCATTCATGTATTCTTGAAATGTAATATACCCCACACATAGGAAACACAAATAACCCAAACCTCAATATTAATTATTAAAATTGAGTTTTCGATTTTTCAAATACTCAAAAGAGTAATTTTATTTTATAGTGGTGTACTCTTACAATAAACTGCACAGTTAATAATATTTGTTTTCAAATATTTGAATAATCTCAATTGGATCTCAAAAGAATAAAATATCGCGAGTCAAAGTTATTGAGTTAATATGATATACAAGTTTAAAAGGAACTTGCCACACTCAATATATATATATATATTTTCAAATATAAGTATGTCTATGCACACACCATATGCTAGAGTCCCTCTCGCAAAATATTTACTATTATAATTTATATAATAGCAGTTGGACACCATAAAAGCCATAAACATAATTACTTTAAAGACTCCATTAATCTCATGATATGCAACTGTTGATTTACATGTACCATTAAAAATTCCTCCTTAGAATTGCAACATACCAATACACCCAATCGGACATTAAAAGGTTGAACACCAACAAGGACCTTTAAACCATTGGATAATAACTCAACATTTGATATTAGTCTAATCGGTCAAAGTTTTAGAAAATAAAATATACATCCTGCTAACCAACTTATTAATACTATGCGTAGCTATATATATACTATATATATATATATATATATCTTTGCTTGACTATTGCAAGCCTTGTCACATTGCATAACTCTATTCAATTAAAAGACTTTGTAACTGGGCTTTTAATGTGATATAACCGTTGGATAAAATAGCGTATAAGAAACTTGTAGTTGTTGATCTGCCATTTAACTTCATTTTAAGAGCATAAATAATAGTATACACAATAAAGCTTTTAACCATTGGACAATAAAATAAATTAAAGGTTATTATCCATTCAAAGCCAAAACTGCAACCACCAGTTAAAGGCAAAACCTGTTGAGAACCAAAAACATAAACTACTGGTTATTAACATTACTATTTAATGGGCATGTCAAGAGCAGTACTCTCGTTGACTGGCCCAAACCCAGCATTTTGGCATGTGATTCTTGCGCTGAAGCCTTAAAGCAAACTGTAGAACTCACCTATTTGGGCCACATATATGATATATTCAATAAGATTAGTACTAGCCTCAAATATTTCCTTATTAATTGGATGGAGACTACAGGGACTTGCCACCACTTGATATTTCACAACCTGACCAACTTATGGAGTGGCTAAGTGTGGTTATGGGTCTACACGGCAAAAGTTAAACGAATATACCACATGTTCAAGTAGGTGGTGGTTGATTCGTAATTAAAAAATATACTGCTTTCTTAATATAATTCTGTTAGATATTTAAATAAAATAGAAATAATATTATCGGATCAAAAGCCTCTCAGATAGAACTTGGGTTGAGTCGTTTCGCGTGATCATAGCCGTATCCATAATTGTTCTTAAGATTGTTGGAAAATATAGAAGGATACAGCTATGAATCTGATTGAGGCATGTAATGGTTTGCACTGTCCTTAAGAACAATTTTGTCCCTTGGAATCAATGACTCGATGCACAAGGTCTCAGCGCTATGCTCTTCAGGATTCAACAATCAGTTTCTTCCAAACGTGCACTCAAATATTCTTCCAATTCGAATCACAAAAAGTGTTTGAGTGCTCAGAATTGCTCCAAAATAGTGAAAATGGTTTTTGTGAAGAATCACAAAAGAGAGGAAATTTTTTGTGTATAAAATGGAAAGAGAGAAGGCTATTTATATTAGACAAACTGCCCAACGGTCATTTTATTAAAACAAATTTAATAACCTCCAACAACTATATTTTTAATACAGAATTTAATAGATTTAATAGCATCCGACGGCCATATTTTTAATAGAGGATACTAATCACATCAATGTGAATGACTTAATTTAATTTTTTTTTGAAATAAAAGGTCCAATGGCCAAGTAAGAGGCCAATAATTCCAACAGTCTTGCCACCACATGTATTTGGAAATCATTTGAGATACAAAATTTGGAAAACATGACATTACTCTTTGCTTCCAATTTTTTTTTGTAGGTTTCCTTATTAAATAACAAAAAGTGTTTTTCTTACCAACACCAATCTCACAACTTTTAAAACGATTGTAAAACATCGTAGAAAAAAAAAACTATAATATTTTTAATGTAGAAATTCTTACCTCAAAAAATAGGTAAACGATTCGGAAAAAAAAAAAAAAAAAAAAGAACCTCGAGATTACTGCCGTAAACTCCCCGTATTGATCCGTTACGAAAAGAGCTCGCTTGAAGAACTTACCTAAAGCCTTCAAATGGTTAGGGCCGGCTGTGATTCATTTTCTGGGGTTTCCTGATCAGACTAGAAGTTATCAAGGAACCATATACCACTGAATGTCTGAATGGAAGTTCTCGAGATCTTTAGTTTTGATAGAACGAATAACTTGATTATTATGTTCACGTTCTTGCCACTAGCCTAAACTAGATACCCCCAACAATTTAGCCATGTTTCTTGAAACCTTATGAAAAATTAGGCTAATATATATATGTATGTATATATATGTTGGGACAGCACTTCAGTGTTGTTAAAATAGTGTTGCTAGTGCTGTTCACTCACAAAATGAATAGTAAAACTGGACAATTTTTGAAAAACTGCTTATGCAAAAGCAGTTTTACTGTTCATTTTGTGAGAGGAACAACACAAACAGTACTGTTTTAACAGCACTGAAGTGCAGTCCTATATGTTGGAATTTTTTGCAAAAAAAATCACGATTAATTAGTGTTAAGTGCTCCATTAGAAAAGTTATTGGTTAAAGATCACAATAGAATTCGTTTTTAGTGAAAAGTCCTTACATATAAACTGGGCAAAAAAAAAACCGACAAGTTTATAAAATTTCACCAAACTTTCTTGTGACATTTCACAAAATAATGGGAATTTTTTGTCTAGTTTTATATTGAGAGACCTTTTCACTAAAAAAAAAAATCACTATTAGACCTAATTCTTAAAAAGTACTACTCCCTCTGTCCCATATTAAGAGTCTTTGGTACTATTTTTTGATGTCCTATTTTAAGAGTTCTCTTTGAAAAGTCAAAGTAATTTAATACACACTTTTCAAATTTGCTCTTTATTATATCTCCAACTCTTCCCTCTTTTTTTTTTTTTTTAATGTGACACTCTAATTTTAAATTTCCAAAAAGGACAATATTGGAAAGTTAAAAATCTCACCAAAATTTAAGTTGTCGCCTTAATAAGTTGGAATTCCCAAAAGAGACTCTTATTATGGAACGGAAGGAGTATAAAATATAATTATCCCAAATATCTTTGGTTCACCTGCTGTATAGAAATTCCCGGTACACAAAATATAGAAAGTTTTTTTTTGGTAACCAAGAAAAGAAAGGTTGATATGAATCTGACAAGAGCTTTCATGAAATTGTAAGTCTATTTCAATGGTTTAACTTTCGGATTTTTTATGTGCTCCATCAGTTAATGGTGCTGATCAGTTCAGAATATAAATCTAATTATCTAACAATATGTTAAATTACTCCAAAAGCTTAAACTGCTAGAGAATATGTCAAACAATGTTTATTAAATTTCAATACCATCACTCATGCACAACTAGCATGCTAAGTCACTAGTTATCAAAATTTGTATAAATGTCATCCTTAAAATTTTTCAATCCAGTTTTGTCCAATTATCAGCCAAGAATAATTAAAATCCCCGTTTTAGACAAGAATAATTTTTCAATCTAGTTTTGTCCAATTACGATGTGGTATAATACATCACATGTTACATTGTTACAATTACAATGTTTCGACAGTACATCAGTGTCAAAAAGTTATAATTTGGTGTCAAGTGATAATGATAACTTAGAAAATTATTTTACCTTTAAGCACACCTATTTTGCGAATGGTACAATATTTTAACTCTTAAATACAAATAATATTTTAACACTATTTTGGTGTCAAAAAAATGTAATTTGGTGTCAAGTGGTTATAATTTTAAAAATTACAATACTCTTAAAAACAACTATCTTATAAATGGTACAATATTTTAATACCCAAGTTGAACATTTTAATACCAAAGCTACTAAAACATACTATATATCGATCCTAAACCCTAATATAGGATAGTAGGATATATATGTCATGTACGTTTCCTTCAAATAAAAGTCAGGAAGAGAAGTATTTTCTAGCTCCAATAATGGATGAGACAGGTTTTAATGATTTAAGCTGAAATTGGCAAGATTTGTCTAAACCTAAGGGAACACCAGTTTAATGTCAAAACACAACGAAAGGTCTCTTCACAAACCTAAGGGAACACCAGTTTATTGTCACAACACAACGAAAGGTCTCTTTCACAAATCTTGCTACAATTAATGCCTATCACAGAAAATAGGGGGAAGTGTAATGTTATGTTTTTTAAATTTTAAATCTCAAATATTTTTTAAATATATATATAGTAGGATCACCTTTAATAATAATAGGACCACTTGAACATCCTCAAATCAAATTTCAATAGACACACTGCCACATATGAGGATAACACTACTTAAAAAAAATGCTATCGATGTGCACCACAGAACCAAATTATTCCGAAAAAACTATGATGCAACTAAGTAGTTTGGTTGTATCATACAATCCAATTATAGGTTTTTTGGAAGCCTTTTGTTGGTTTTTTTTTTTTTTTTTTTTTTTTTTTTTACATATATATTTTTTTGAAGTATTTAAAATTTAAAATTTGAGAAGCATATCACTACTTAAAAAAAAAATGTTATCTTAAATGTGCACCACACAACCAAATTATTCCGAAAAAACTATGATGAAACTAAGTAGTTTACTTGTATCATACGATCCCCAATTATGGGTATTGAGACTCAGATAAAATTTTCCAGACCTTAAAAAATTATTATAGGTACAATATTTTTAGACATACGTACAATTTTTTTAGATTTAAACAAAACTACTACTATGTTTAGGAGATTTGTGATTGACATCTTCACACGTGACTTTCTCTCCACCACATATTTTGGTATAAGGTGTAAGGTACTAATGGTATTACTGCTGTAGTGCTGTGCTCTCTGTGTGTGGTGGTTGAGAATTAAGTCATTAACGTAATTAAGGTTACAGTTTTGCTGCTCTTGCAGACTCTCTGCCATATATTATTAATTGAGTATTATTAGACTCACACAGTGAATCATACATTTTTTTTATACAGAGCTTTAAATACATGTATCCTATGCTGTATAAGTGGGTCACAAAAAAGTGTAAAAAAATTCAAATATCATAAAGTATAAACTTTTAAAACTGTGTGTGAAAAAAGTGTATGATTTACTGTGTAAATCTAACATTTTCTATTCTTAATTTCTACAGTCTACTGGCCGAGCTGCCGAGGTAGTTGAAAATTTATTGTGAAATTGTGTGAATTAATGTGATGGTGAGTCGGGTGAGATGGTCCGTTGCCCGTTGGAAATTGAATAAACTTGCATTGCCGTGGGCCCATGGCGTAGATAGAGTATTAGAAATTTAGAGTGATACTACAGGTACTGTAAATCTGTGATAGTATCGTAATGGTAAGTTTATAACTTCTAACTTGTAAGCAACATTTAAAGTTTAATTTTTAAACAAATTAAACTGTGAATTGTGGGCCACGGGCCACAGCCCACGGCCCACGGGGCGAGTTGTAAACTGTGGAGTGTGGGCCACAATTTAAGTTGTACTCCAATTCAGTAATTTAGTAATGAGTAATATTTGGGATACTAACAAATTTTACTAGTATTTATACTCACTCTTTATTTCTTTTTTAGCGGTAATGTAAGATCCATAGTGAACCCAAAATATCACTAAAAGAGAGAAAGTGTGGGTATAAATATTAATAGAATTTATTAGTACCAGTACCATTATTGTTCAGTAATTGTAAACTGTGTAAACTCAAATTCTCAAATCTCATATTCTCAATCAATGCAATGAAATGATGAATGCAGAATGATTTAGAAATCTCAAATCAGAATGAATGACCAAGTCAACAGTAACTTGTCAAGTCCTCAACTTGCCAAGTGAACTGAGTGTACAGTGTACAGTACAAGTAAGTAAATTGTAAGACTGTAAATGTTAAATGTAAATCTGTAAATTAAGTGTCGAGAGCCACTTGCGACTTAACTCGCGGGCTTAGGCGAAATGGGTTGACAGGTTGGCGGAGCGGGGTAGGTTGTGAGACGGGCTGTGTTGGCGGGGCGGACGAATCTATGAGTAGAGTGATGAGTTTCGCGAGTTGGGTCGCGGGACGAATTGTGGGCTGGAAAATGAGAGTCAACCCGACCTTATACTTAATGAATTAAGTCACGAATTGAGTTCATTCACAGGGCGGGGTGAGTCGCGATTCGTCAATTCGCGGGGTGGGGCGGGGTGGGGCAATTCGGCTCGTTTGACACCCCTAAGCTGATTGCACACATGCCACAGCCACACACATCCACACCAATAAAAGCATCACGTAACTATTGTCTATGTTGACAGATAAAATCAAAATCCAAATTACATTTTTTTGGGTACAATTTTCAAGCCCAGTGCATAGATCTCAACCAAATACATGAAATCCAAAAAAAAAAGGAGTAAGTTATGGTAGTTTAAAGTTGACAGATAATATAGTGTTAGCTTTTTATTTTTGCTCAGAAACAAGTGGCTATTTCACTGAATTACAAAAGTAGTGAGGGACTTATTAAAAAATGGCCAAATTGCGTGAGTTTTTGACTAATACACCTAATATTGAGGGCCTATCGCCTAATATCCCTAAATTGAATAGATAGAGTGTTACAAACAATCTTGCATAGGGATGTCAATTTTCCCTGTCCCGCCCCTAATGGGAATGGTTTGAAGTCCATAAAAATTGGTTACGAGCGGAGTTGTTTGCTGATAGGAAACCCAATTAGAATAGGAGTAGTTTTTTGTAAGACATACTATAACCCCGACTCTGACCCGATTAAAGGATAAGTTTATAGAAATACCCTTTCTAGTTTACATCATTTACTGAAATACATGGGTTTACAACCACTTTCAAGAGGCAGGGTCGCAACCACTCTTGCCTCTCAAAGCCTCCGCCATCTCCTCTCGTCTCTCTATATCTCTACCGGCGGTCGATCTACCTCCTCTTCTAAGCCTAATGCTTTAATCACGTAACATTATGTTATGAATTCTTATGTTGTTGGTGAATGGACCTCAGGTCACACTATTGCAACAGTAGTGTTCGGTTGTTTAACATAGATGATAAATTGAGTAGGAGTGAGACATAATGGAGCGTAGTCGGAGTAGCCATGCATATAGGCAGAGTGGAGGTGGAAAATGGAGACTCTGTACCGACTCTGCCCCGTTGCCATTCCTAATCTTGCTGCAGATACGAACCAACAAAAGATAAAAATTCTTTCAACCATACATTAAAACCATTGCCACTCCTAATCTTGCAGCAGTTATGAACCAACAAAAGATGGAAATTCTTTCAACCATACATGATTAAAACCACCAACCATAATTGGATTCCTAGCTAAGGTGTGGTCGGGCCACCATGTTTGCTTTTGTTTTAGTGTGGATGCATTTGGTGGCTCCTACATAAGGACAAGGGAAAACAATAGGGAGCTTTAAGTTCTTGTACCCAAAGTTTTAAACCTATTACTCTGATACAACTAAATGTCACGCCATGGAACCACCCAAATGATTCCAGGACACATGGCATACTACTAAGGCTTAACACAAGTCATTAAAGGTCCAAAATGAGTTTAAAATAAGCTCAAACCAAAAAAGGTCAACCAAAATTGAAGACTTTCAAATGTTTGAACCAACACACACCCAAGCATGCCTTAACAAGGACCGGTTTCAAAAGTTTTTTTTCCAGAGTTCAAAAGAGTCTCAAGAGATCCTATTTAAGTAAAAAGTTTGAATTGCAAACATTAGGAACATATAGAACAAGAGGTCTAGCAGGGAGTCTTTTGACCGGTTGAACGGTCCCCTCGGACCGGTTGAACTACCCTTTTCATAAAGGCTTCCCAACTCGGGTACCTTTGACAGGTCCAACGCATCCCTTCGACCGAACGAATACCCTCTGGGAGTTCTATCAACCAATTGCCCTATTTTTGCAAGTTGCAAACTTTCATATAACCCTTACCAATACATAATAACTTATCACCAATGCTCTAAACCATTTTACAATCAACCCAAAGTCATAAACATAAGCTTCCATAATCTTAGCAAGAGTTTTAAAATCACTTTAAGACATGTACCAATTATAGCCATTTACAAACCAAACTCAAAGAGTAGAACTCCGAGGTAGATGTCCCAAACTGACATGATCCATCCTTTATACATAAACGTTCAACCTCCAAACTCATATACTACAAACATCAAGGCTGTTAAACAATTGTTTCACAAGTTAAGGATCTACCTACCACATGAAGTCTAACTAGTAGTATTACACAAATCTTCAACCAACTTAAATACAATACGTGCTACAATCCGGATTTGCTATGTTTGCCAAATTTCTTTCCCAAAAGTGTTTTTCAACACATGTGACAGTGGACCCAGTTGATTTTGATAAGTTGATGTTAAAGTGGTTCCACTTCAACATCATTTGGGATAAAAATTTGGGAACCATAGCATCACTCTAAATAAATGTTCTAATATCTTTCACCTTACTACTTGGACAAAAAATTAATGACCTAACATTAAAATATTACATCTGTAAAATATTGTAAATATTGTAAATTTTCATTTGAGATAAAAATTTGGGAAGCATAACATTACTCTAAATGAATGTTCTAGTGTCTTTCACCTACTACTTGGACAAAAAGTTAATGGTTTAATATTAAAAAACTAAATCTGTAAAATTTTATAAATTTGTAAACTATTTAGGGTTTATAATCTTTGGCCCTAACTTACAACAATAGTACAAATTTACAATATTTTATAGATTTAGTTTTTTAATTAAGTTATTAACTTTTTTGTCCAAGCAGTAGGTGAAAGACATTCGAATATTTATTTAGAGTAATGGTATGCTTCTCAAATTTTCATCCCAAATGCAATGGGACCACTTGGAAACCTTGGAATGGATACGTAGTTGGTGTGTCACATGTCCTATTTCTGCCCGTGGCGAAATTTGTCTTAACATGAACATACTTCGGAGCTTTTAGATGGTGATTTCAAGGGAACACTTGCATATTTGTGTTCTAAAGATGAGGCCAATCAAGAAATTTATTACAAGTACGAGGTGGATGAGGAACATCGATTGTCTAGGTTGTTTTGGACAGATGGAACAATAAGGGTACAATATTTCTTGGGTACAATATTTCTTAGTCATGGAACAAGAAGGGTACAAAATTTCTTAATCATAGAACAAGAAGGGTACAATATTTCATAATCATGGAACAATAAGGGTATATAATTTCTTTGATCATGGAACAATAAGGGTACATAATTTCTTAATCATGGAACAACAAGGATACATAATTTCTTAATCGTGGAACAATAAGAGTACAATTTTTTTTATATAATGGAATTTTATTAAATATAGTCCATATTATGTGCAAACTTGTCAGCAAGGAGTACCAAGTCATCCAGTAATTGCGCTCGACACGTAGTCTCCCCGAACAGTATGCCCTCGCCCAGATTTGACCCACAGGTCGGGGATGTAACGCGAGCTCGTGCTAGCGTCGGGGGTGAATCAGCTACGTCGTAGGACATGATCCACAGTAGTCCAGATAATTTACTATCTCAGCTAGAAGACTAAAGGAAGGAGTAGATTGTTTCCTAATCGGCTTACATCTTCTTGGTCTTATCCAAATTTTGGCAACATCAGTTGGCGCGGTTTGTGGGAAACGACAGTTTCTCATCAATAAATCATTTGTTGATTGCCATGGCTCCTAAAAAGAATAAGAAGGGTCTCCATGACTCCTGAGCAAATCACCGCGGCACTGGCTCAATTTTTGGAGGGCCAGCGTCAAACTCAGATGGCATTGGCGACTAACGCTGATGATGAAACAATGAGGGTACAAAATTTCTTAATCATGAAACAATAAGGGTACAAAAATTCTTAATCATGGAACAATAAGGGTACAGAATTTCTTAATCATAGAACAATAAGGGTACATAATTTCGTAATCATGGAATAATAAGGGTACACAATTTCTTAATCATGGAACAACAAGGGAACAAAATTTCTTAATAATGGAACAACAAGGGAACATAATTTATTAATAATGGAACAATCAGGGTACAAAATTTCTTAATCATAGTGTTCCTCAGGGATAGGGCTCGACTTTGACTCTGGTTAATCGTGTACCTAAGGTCGCTTCGGTTCTTGGTGGGGCGATCCTGGGCTAATTGCTGGGTCAATCGTTCTTGTCCCTCTCCTCTGGCCACGCGCCTATCATTGTTGATCTCTTTAGCACCCTCCGAGCGGTTTGGGTTAGCCCGGGCAAGTTGCCGGATTGTATGGAACCCCAATCACGCTCTTCGTTCTCGGACTATCCCGTTGCCTGGGGGGATGCTGGTGCAATTCGGGCGCATCGTCGGGCCCGTACAGGGACCCAACCACACTCGTCGTTTCTGAGCTGTCCGTTAGTCTGCGTGGGCTTATTCTGTTGGGCTAACAGAGCTTCGATTTGCATCTGGGCTTGACGCTGACCCTCCAGAAGCTGTGCAAGAGCTGCGGTGATTTGCTCCGGGGTCATGGGAATAACCGGCTGTACGCCTCCTTAACCTGTTCCTTTTGAGTAGACAGCTAGTCCTGATAAACAGTGAACGCCTCATTAACTTGTTCCTCAAATGGCTGCTTGTCAACCTCAGTCATTTCATTCCAAATGGTCTGTAACACAGCCTTACCTTAGCCAGGGGTGGTGCCACATAGAGCTCGTGAACACTTGAATAAACATGAACTATTGACTCCTTTACGTACTTAAATCCAAGCTCATGTGTTCTTTCATAACTCCAACATATCAAAAGACATACGCGATATATTGTAATGTTTCAAAACACACACATAGCTTCTATTCTCTAAATTCCCATTACTAGCTATTATCCAATTCTATTACAAGTTCCTTCACGAAACAAATGAAATAAACGATTCGATTACAAAACGATTCGTCCTCACCAGGCTACTAAAATTAACTACAGAAATAAATTCTAAACCAGAAAATAACACAGATAGTGAAATACACAGGTAAACATTTATTTCCAGATAAATATCTACGGTATTCCATAATGACCGTCTCAATCTTGGAGAGACGTCACAACATCAAAACATTCAATCAACACAGTTTCAAAGGGTTCCCTTATACAGACACCTAAATCGACTCGTGAGTCAAAACTCACTCACACATGTGCCAAAAATGCACATCACAACACATTATCATGCATGACAATGTAATGAAATGCAATAACACAATTACAGGTATAAATAGACTCTGGATGAATTCAGAAAATATTTAACATGACAAATCACTCACGTTGCACCCTCAACTCACCCTGTCTCTCGATGGGCCTCAATTAGCACTCAGATGTGACACTTTTAAACTTTTTGTAAAAATTAAAATTTAATTGATTACAAATATTATATTGTTAAGGAACTATTCAGAAGTATGCAACAATAAGTGTTGAGTAAGCAACAAGAAGGGTACAAAATTTCTTATTCATGGAACAATAATGGTACAAAATGTCTTATTCATGAAACAACAAGGATACAAAATTTCTTAAACATGGAACAACAAGGGTACATAATTTCTTAATCATGGAACAACAATGGTATAGAATTTCTAGTGTCACACCTTTTGAATGAACCCAACCTTCTCATACACCACATCCAATTCTAGTAAGGGCATTGGGCTCCCTCGACCTGTCTTCAACGTTTTCTTCTTGGGTGTCTAATCAAAGATGATGGACAACTTTTCTGTTGTTATGAATACTATGGCGATTTATCTGCTTGATAAATGGATCTTTGTTGTATTTCTTAACTTAATGTTGATATTGGTGATTTTAATTTGAATTTGGGGCATTTGGTTCAGAATATAAAATTGTGTGTTTATGTGTTCCTCGCTAACATTCCTCATTCATAGTGTAGTCATTTTCAAGTTAAAATTCATTTACAGTGCACAATTCCTACTCTATAAAAAGCAAGAGGGGTTGCAAGTAACATACTGTGTACTCAAATCTCCTAAGGATCACTACACCAAAAATGCCAAACAGGCTCTTTTTCGCGCATTTTTATTTGGCACTGTTTTAAACAGTGCCAGATTTTGGCACAATTTTTGGGCAATCTGGCACTGTTATTAACAGTGCTAAATCTGGAGCTGTTTAAAACAGTTCCAATCGGCAAATTAACCGTACTAAATAAAACCCCTAAATTTTTTCCCTCCAAACTCCCAAGTCCCACCCCCCAAATCGTTGACTCAATTAAAAAAAACCCTAACAGACCACTAAGGCGCTAAAGTCTTCCCCAAAATGTTTCCCCTCTCTCTCTCTCTCTCTCTCTCTCCAAATCGTCGCCCAGCCTCCCAGCCACCAGTCCGCCACCAACTCTTCCTCCACAGCCACCAGACGGTCGGAGCGACACCAAGACAACCACCACGCCGCCATGCCGGCACTACCACCAACCACTAGAGTCCAGCTCTACCTCTCTATCGGTAATCTCCTTCCTTCTCCACACACACAGATCTACTCTCACACCCACCCTTTTTACAAACACACACACACACACACACACACACACACACACACACACACTCGAGTACACACACATCCCTCCGACATCATACCCATACTCTCTTCGTTCTCTCTTCTCTCTATCTCTCTGCACACACACAACTGTAGATCTATTTTTTTGGGGTAGTATTCAAGGAACTCCCAACCCTAGATCTGATTTGTAGTAAGAAAATTAGTGGGATATCCCACTAATTGTTATTTGTCACTTACTGTTATTTTATTTATTTATTTATTTTTATCTTTTTTTGTTAATAGAGGTCAAGAACATAGGATTCACCGGGGTTTTTCAGGTTAATTTTCAGACCGCTAGTTGATGCATTTTCTTGTTTTGGAGCTATTTGCTATTCGCTGAAAGAAAAGGTGAGCCTCCTTATTTTGTTGTCCTTGTCAATTTTGAGTATGCGAATACATATACATATATATATATATGTACATCTGATATATTTTAATGCATGTTGTTAATTGTTGTATAGTTCTTAGGTCCTATCCGTTCTAGTTGAATTGTTTTTTGTGGGATGATATTGGCATTAGTATGGGGGTCAGTGATGAATCTTTTGGGATGCATACAAATTGTTTGTATTATTTCCTGAAAGAGGTTTTTTTTTATTTTATTTTATTTTATTTTATTTTTTTTGCCTCTACAGGTTGGGTTATGGTGGGATGATTTTGATGGGATTTATTTTGGCCTCTACTTAGGTGCCTTCAAATTTCTATGCAACTATATAATTATCAATGAAATTGCCTCTTTGTTGTTCAAATTTTTTTTTTTATTTCACACTTGCTTTTGATTGGACAAATGTCCTTATCTTTGTGCCTATAGAAAAAGCTGGACTTTACACTCAAAGTTGTTGGTGGTGAGAAATTGTCAATTCCTAATGAGGTTCGAGAAATTTTATTTTCTTTATTTTTATTTTTTTTCCCTCTCAAATGCACATGTTGATGTTACAAATGAATGTGTCTTTTGATGGGTCAGATATTCATTGCTAATAGCAACCATTTATAATTTTATACACAAGTCACAATTGTACATACTACAGACATGCATGGAATGTCAAGACAAGTTTGGTTTCCCAAATTTAAACATACACGGCTGCTATGGTGACATTGTGGATTAGTCCCGTGCATATCAGTCAATCAAATTTCCATCCTTAGTAGAATTTTCATAAGTACCTCTCTGTGCAGAAGGGTCAACATATGTTATTTTGCTAAACAGTGAACACCGTATAATGACTCACAGTGATTGGATTTACTAGTTTTTCTCTGCATTTGATACTGTTTCTTAAATATATTAGACGAATATCACTTATGACATCTTTGATTGATGAGACTATTTTTCTCTCTCGTGTAGGAAACGATATGAGATGCTATTGAAGATTCTATAACATGGCCAATTCTGCAAATTATTCCGATATTACCAGGGGATTATAGGTACGGACTATATGGTAGTTCTATCAACATTCATTTTCTTATTAATTGGCCTCTTTTTTTATCCTCACTCTTCAGTCTGTTTAGTTTTTAATTACATAATGGAATCAGGTAAGTATGGCTTACCTATGAGTCATTTTGTTGACAACATGATTCAATTATAGGAAAAAAGGCATTGAGAGTTGATGGGAAAGAAGCATTGAAAATTTGAAAAGTTTTCAAAATACTTTAGATCATAGCATTTAAGATCTTTATTCTCTATGATCTAAAATACATACAAGTAAACTTGATTATTCTCACTTCATTATTACTGAAAAGTATGTAACGAAAGACTAAACAAAGAGTTCATCCATGTATGAGAGAAGGTCTAGTTGCAGATGTTCAGTTTAATGTTTATTAAATTGCATTTTGTTGAAAGTAGGCTAATTTGAGGCTAAAAATTCCTCTCTGAGACTGTGACCAAACTATAAAGTATTTGATATAGATTTCATATCTAAACCTTTAACCTCTTCTCTTAGTCTTGAGTCTGTTGACTTTGTTGAAAGTTATACTAATTGACCTTCTTAAAATCTATTTTCTCTACCCACATCTTTGGTTAGAGAGAACTGAGTTTTGAGACTTTTTTATTTTATTTTAGATGCTTGACCTTAGTTGTAGATGTAGTTATCACTTTTCTACAAATTGGGTATATGTCTCTTTTATTGTGTAGATGTCTTCTATTTTTTGTAATTGCAATTTGGTAGATTTCTTCAACTTGAATTCATATACACTACATCATATGGCCTCATTTCTATTAGGTTGAAATGTGAGTCAAATATTGTTTTTGTTCAGCTGTTTTATGTCAGTAGTTTTACCATCCATAAAATGATAATGTTAAGAAAGATTCATAGCCAAAGTATTATTGTTCTTTTAAGGATTTTAGTGTCTAATATTCATAGTATCAGTACTTCTTAGGCCTTCAGTGGTTAATTCTGGACTCTCAGGTTCTGTATTGGCTAGAGTACAACTACTGTAATCTCTTATAGTCTTATATACCGACTTTTGTGTGGCATAGCTATGTAAAATATGAAATGCAATGCAGAGATTGCTGTTGTCATTCAGTTTTAGTAGTAAAATCAGAGAATTTTATCTCATTTTCCTTCATAATGCCCCATGATGTATTCTAGTATTTATTTTTTCCTATTTTGGTAGTAATTAGGCTTTCTAGTTGTTGAATTTTAACCGTTATAGTTTACCATTTTGATTAGGATAGTTTTGAGATTGCTTTCTATTTTCAGTTCTTATGGCCTATAAATAAGCACCTAAAGGGATGGAAAAAAAAATTAAACTCAATGGTTCTATTTTTCTTATTTAACAAAATTCAAGTTTTTTCTTAACCCTTCAGGATTAGAGGACCTCTTCCCTCATAGCTTCTAAGTTATGAGATTATGAAATTGCAGATGAAGATCCCTTAAGATTTATTCTTCTTATTTTCCCCTTGCACTTCTGCTATACAAGTTATTACCAGAGTTGGGGTTTTCCTGACAGTCTTAAACCAGTATGTGTAGCAAACATTTCAATGACAGAGATAGGGGACATTAATGTTACTCTTAAGGTGTTTTGCATTCTAAAGAATCATGTGAAAGTAATGTTACTCATTTGGTGTTTTGAATACTAAATAGCACATGGTACAACACTGTGCAACTCAAAATCATGTCACTTCGAAAACTACAATATTGTGTTATACAAGTCCTAGTTAAATAATTCACCTCATAAAACTGTCACTACCTTGAAAATTTGAAATCCTTCTTGACACCTTGGTAGTTTTTTTTGTTTTTGTTTTTTTTTTCTTTCTAAAAGCCACCCTGGATGTGATAACTAATAACCATGATTGATAAAACACACGAGAATGGACCCAAAAATTTTCTTGTGAGTACGATTGTAGGATGTAGTATGTAAGTACGTATACATCATTCCTATATGTATATGATTAAATTACAAGAACGTATAGAGACGTACGATCTATGCGTCCACTATGATATATTATTGAAATTTGCAATTGTACCATGTACCAGCAGAAAGACACAACACCAGAAATAATAAAAGAAGGTTTCAAAGATTAAAGCATGTTTATCGCATCACAAGTCCACATTCACAAAATCATACTAGTACTCAGCAACAACAAACATTTGACCTGTTTCTCCGTTTCTATCAGATCGTTCCACCAGAAGATTCGATCATTCATGGATCATTCAAATCCGAAGTAAAGTTTTACAAAATTGTCCATTTCATAGCAATCACTTCAGTTAGTTTGATAAACATAGAGGCCAGGTCTATGATTTTCACCAATTACACTCTGAACATATGTATGTACATGCGTGTAAGTAAGTATGGCTCATACCATAAAATCTATAGCAAGTGTCTTTTTGAATTCGACATTGGGCCTATTAAGAGAGATTTTCGTCAAAGTATAGCAAGTGTCTTTTGGAATTCGAACAAACAACAAACATAAAAAAAAAAAAAAAAAAAACAGAACAGATTCAAACTTAGGTCCTAGGAGGAAGATGCAGGGGTGGTGAATTTAATGTGGTTTGGACTTAACTTTATCTTTGTTTTTTCAGTTGCCTGATTGTTTGTTTTGTGAAGATGAACCAGGCAAGCAGGTCAGAAGTGCTGTTAGAATAAAGAACACTAGCAGGTCTCACATAGCCTTCAAGGTAATTGTGTATTTCAGTTCATATGGTTTGTTTATCCACAGGCAGGGAAATCAATGCTTAGAGATACTTTTTACCTTTTACACTTAGAGATACTTAATTTTATTGGTGTTTAAATTTATGTACTTAGAAGCTCTTTTTGGACCATGATGCCATAATTCATCCAACGGGAATCCGAGAAGCTGAATTATGTATGCATTTTGTTTGATGTTGCACAACTACTTCAGTACAATTTCTAACTAGATTTTTCATCGATGGGTTTCCCAATTTAAGGAAAATTGCACATGAATAGCTCCATATTTAAGGTAGCCTTGGTGTTAATTTCATAACAATTAAGTTCCATATAACTAACTTCTTTAATTAATGTACTATTTATGCAATTAGCAACTGTAAATTACTCCCTCCGTCCCTTTTTTTGAGTCCATCTGTGGGAACTCAACTTATTAAGGGGACAAAAAGAATCTACACCTACTTTTGACAATTGCCCCTAATCATTACAATAACTTTTTTAGTTTTGTCTTAGTGTAGATTTCAAAGAAGGGTAGTTTTGAAAAGTAAGTAAAAATTGTACACCAATTTAGGAAAGTGGACACTAATTTTGGGACATTCCAAAATGGAATATATGACTCAAAAAAAGGAATGGAGGGAGTATCTTTTTTCATTCTCAAATTAGGATAAAAAACAATATAGGAATTACAATTTTTATCATGTTTCAACTATGTAATCTACATGAGCTAACCGAGTTACCCAACATGTCATACTTAAGAGTGTGTGGCATATCATGTGTCATGTACTTGTTTTGAGTGCAAGAACGATATGTGATTTGGATAAGATTGGTGCAGGCAGAGGGCACAACGTGGTAGGGGTATCCCGACAGAGGAGCATGGGGAAGACATGTTAATATAAAGATTATGCATGTATTTGAAGTGAACAAGTTAAGACAAGCTTCCTGATTTCTCCTCTTATTTGAGATGCCCCATGTTTGAATAAGTAAACCTATAATCAATCATCTTCTCTTTTCAGCATTGCCTCTATGTTTCGAATATTGAACTAAGTGAGTCTATGGAGTTATACTCCCCCAAACATCACTCCCCTGTGTTTTTTTTTTTGTCCTCTTATTGCTCTTTTTTTTTGGGCCTGAAACCACTTTCAAATTTCGCACCTTCAATTTACAAGCTTCCAAAACATAAAAGTTATGTCTTTGCTGATTGATAAGATCTTTGTATGTTCAGCCATTTGTTAATATAAAATTTACTGCATTTGCTTTCACCAGTGCAAGCGGAAGTCCTCACATGGAAATTTGATGAGATGGATCAACATACTGCTGATGAAGATTGGTTCATACAATTTAGTGCAGTGTAATAGTTTATTTTTCTTAGAAAGGTAGATGCTATTTTTGCTTTGACTTTTTATTCAACATTGTATGGTTTTAGGAACATAGTCTACCAGGTTTTTTTATGGTGTATTTGAATACCAGTTCACTGCAGCGGATGCAATCTTGGATTTTCGTTTCGACACGATGACTTGGTTTATTATATTTCATGTATACACTATGCGTTGGATTGATATGTTTTTTATTTTGTATTGGGGATTTATTATATATTGATTGCTACTTGTAGTTATGATTATAAGTTATTTTTGATACAGGTGTTATTAGTATTTTATAAATTAGTGCTATGAAGCTGCCAAATTTTGGTTCTCCTTGAAAATAAATCTGCCACTGCTCAAAACAGTGTCAGATGAAATTATTTTTTATATACTCAATAAAACTGGCACTGTTTTAAGCGGTGCCAAAAGCGTTCCAAATTAATGTACCGACATGTACACGTGGCGAGATCAAAAGTTGCCACGTGTCGAGAAGCTATCTTGAAATTCGGGTACTGTTTAAAAAAGTGCCAAAAAAGAGTGCCAAATCTCTAAATTTGGTACCCTTTGACCAAAATCTGGCACTGTTTTGAGTAGTGCCAAAAATATTGGATCCCCCATATTTGGCACTGAAAAAAATAGTGCCAGATTTGGTCAGGCACTGTTTAAAACAGTTCCAGTTTAGCGTTTTTGGTGTAGTGGATGAGAAGAGGTAGAGGTGGAGGGAGAAGTGGAGTAAGGGGAAGAAGAGCTAGTAATGCTCCTTTAATTAGCGATGTATGGCATATATATTGCTTTTACACATGTCCTAAAAGTCAAACTTGGTATGGCAAAAAACGTTCTTTTGTCAACACTCCAATACCTTATAATTTGTCCTTCTCAAATGTTGGCCTCATAATCATTGATGACACTCACGCTCAACTATCAAACAATGCAGTTCTTATTGGGGATGATCTATGATGGACAAAATTGTTTAGCATAAGGTGTGAGTGCAAAGTATATTGTCATTGGCACGGGTTACCAGTACCGATTTTTCTCGCTCTTCTGATTTCATGCGAAATCCTACTACACCATATGGCCAAATTTCTAACGGATAACTTTTATGCTTTATAACGGATATATCCGTTAGTAATTACTAACGGATATATAGAAAAAGGTATATATCCGTTAGTAATGACAATACAATGGCAATTTTGTAAATAAAAAGTTAAAATGAAAGATGTAGTGATAATTTTATAAATAAAAACTCAAAAGAAAAAAATATGATGGCAATTTTGTAAATGTTTACAATAGAAAATTTTTCGCCAAAATTTTCCCCCTAACATTTCCCCCTAAACATTTAACAGGTTAACAAATAAAAACTATTATGCTTTCTTCTTCTTTAGGAGAATAAGAGAGATGGAAAGGTGAAGAAGAGAGATGGAAAGGACTCCGTCCGCACGACATCTTCCTCTGCTCATTGCCATCTCCGCCTGGTCGACGTCGTAGATCATAGGTACTCTCTCTCTCTCTCTCTCCTTCTTCTTCTTCTTCTTCTTCTTCTTCTTCTTCTTCTCAGTCGCAGAGTTGGTTTTGATCGGACCAGTTGGTTTTTTTTTTCTTCTTCTTCTTCTTCTTCTTCGTCCGATCAAAAACCTAGATAGAACCAGTTGTTTTTTTTTTCTTCTCTTCTTCTTCTTCTTCTTCTTCTTCTTCAGTAATCAGTAATCAGTAATCTGAAAATGCCCCAAATTGGAAAACCCTAGCTCATAAATCAATTTCATGTAATTTGAAAGAGGCCCAAATTGGAAAACCCTAGCTCATTACATGTTCTATTGCATGACTTGTATACAAGATAATGGTAAGAAAAAATCGGCTAAAAAGCCGATTTTGATAAGCTAAAAAGCCGATTTTGATTCCTTTGTTTGGGTGGATAATAGGCAGGCCGCAGGTAAAATGATCTTTGAACTCTTTCTTGATAGGTCATAGGGGTATGACTACAACGATTTTCTTTTCAGACGCATAGGGTTGTAATTCCTACATTTCTTGTGTATACGGGTTTTATTATGTGATTCCAAAGACTTACCTCTGTTTAAGAGAATAGGTCAATCATTTGCTTCCCATTAAATTGTTTTTTGGTCTCTATTTCTTTACACACACTTGATAAGTCTTATAAAAAGGAGAGACAACGCAAGCAACATATGCTTACCTGTGTCCTTGCAACAGCCTCTGAACTCAATTTTCGTACCACATCATGATCTACCACTTTTCTTATCATCTTTATTTTAGAATATCCGTATTTTGCTCCTGTGATTCTCGGTAGTAGCAAACCAACTTTTTTTGTGGTTCTTTGTTCAACTACTTTGATCATAAGCATTGCCATTTCCCCAACTCAATGCAAACAACCCTATTCTCAGCTCATTGCCAGAAGACTGGCGTAGTTTAGTGCAACTGTTACTTTAATTGTTGCGTGACTTCCAGAAGTCCACTCTAATTATCTCCATTATCATTGGACATGGAGTTAGCCCAAAGAGGCTAATGGGATGAGTTATCAAAAGGATGACCTGCAGGCAGGATGACCAGAATTGTTTTCAGGCAAACTTGCCATGTGCATTAAATATTGCAACATACTATTTGTTCGCCACTTTTACTTACAACTCTTATGACTGGAGTAGTATGTCTGTGCCAACTGAAATAAATAAACTTTTTTAACTTCCTCATATTGAACTATGTTTACATTATGATGGCTTCTATTATTTTTCCACATCTCCTTGATGTATTGGGCACTCCGGTTTAAGGAATATTACGCTGACATGTGGTTACTTTCTTTTTGTGATGCAAGGTGGCATTGATACTTTTCAGCTCTTTAACTGAAACAATTGGGACTTCTTTTAGGCCATTTTTTTTTTTTTTTTCAGATTTGCAATCTCTTCTACTCAAATGCTTACAAGATGAAACAAGTAACCGTGTCAGAGTTGCCGCTCTCAAGTAATTTTCCAATTTAAATTTGATTGATTTTGTTTTGTCTGATTCTTTTGGTGCGAAAAAGGATGCTGAATTGCTAAGAATGACTTTGGATGCATCTTGCATTTTCTTTTGTGAACAGGGCCATTGGATCTTTCCTAGAGTTCACTCAGGATGGGGCTGAAGTGGTGAGTTTTTATCGTCGTTTTCCGTTTTGTAATGCATAGCGCCATTTCCCCAAATGCTATTACTCTAAAAGCAGTCGAGCCATTTCGTTAGATAAAATCCATGTCCTGATTTTTTTTTATCTTGCGCTCCTTTGTGGTGAGTGCTTTCCTTTTTTCCTTTTTTTGCTAGAGTTGTATCTCTCTGTCCCCATAAGTGAGTGGTGCAGCATTCATGTCCCAATTGGGCACACACAAAATTTGTGTTTCAAAGGGCCTGCATCCAAAGACATCCTGCGTACTTAGCGTGCTGGGGAGTAGTAGATAAGACTTAGGAGAGAGACTTAAAACTTCGTTTTTTTTGTGGGCACAAGTCATTACTCTCAGACTGACCATTAACTCTCTTGATATTTTTTCACCCTACTTGTACTACGATTTTTCTAGGACCTTGCTTTCGGTAGGTTGGTTGAATCAAGAGTGAAAAGGGTGTAGAAGTACTTGAAGCAATATAGTACTTTTGGTTGAGTGTGTTCATAACTGGGTTCCGTCATTTGCATTTGTTATGCCTAGAAACTTAGTGGTGCTTGTGTGGGCCAATTTCCGTTTTGTAAAGTTGTCATGATACTTTTGTTTGGCAAAGATTTTACCTTCTTGAATCAATCAATTCTTGCACCGAAGGACTTCCATGTTTTTTTTTTTTTTACCTAAACAGTAGAAACAATTATTCATTTTTTCTTCCCGATAAGTGTTGACATCCAAAAGACACCAAAAGACCATGCCTAGGATTAGTTTGTCTTTGTTTTCCACTAAGAGCCATAAGATTTAACCATAGTGAATAGTTTTGGTTATCAGCCTGCACCCTGTGTAAGTCGTGATGAAGTTTTTATCCTGATATTACTTGTAATGTACGTGATGAAGTTTGCAGTTATGGACTATTGGACTTCAACTATAATTACATAGGTGGACAAATCGATACGTTGATACCCACAAGGATACTTGATTTTTCTAATGTTTTTTTAAGCATATTTTACTTTTTATTAAACTTAGTCTGATGTTAATATGTTGGTATGCCAAAATATGAAATCACTGCAATGATCTATTAGTCATTTCTTAATTATTTACATGATTTGTCATCCATCCTTAAGTTGTGGGAGGAAGGTTAAATTGTTAGAACAGTAGTTGTGACTCTTGTTCTGCATGTTAAACTAGATTTACATAGAACTGTGGAAACATGAAGCAATCATTGCTTGCTCTTTCCAAGTGTGCACTTTAAGCTGCACAATGGCCTGGTTTTGTTGGGGTGGGTTTATACTTCAGACTTGGTTAACCTCAATCTAGAAAACTTCAAGCAGTGTGCCCTTTTTCTGCTTTACAAAGTTTTCATTGAGTATAATAACTCTAGTAAGTCATTTATAGTGCTTTCTGAATTTTATCATTTTGCAATGCACCTCTGTCAAGTTAATACCTATAAGGAGTAAGGAGAGGCAGAGAGTTACAAGTACTAAAGAACTAAGAGATTAGCAATAGCACTGTTGAGAGAAGTTTCATAGCTTTGGTTATATGTTTGTGGGTGAAATACTCTTTGTTTGGATAGTCCCCTATTTTAGCGGGTTAGTACGTAATAGTAGTATCATTTTTAAAAATAAAAAATAAAAAATAAAAAATAAAAAAAAAATACTAGCAAAATTTGCTAGTAGTCTCCTTAGAGCTTCTCCAATACATCCTGTATCCCTCATGCTATAGTCGAATTATAGTGTGAATGCTAGAAATCAACTCTCCAATGCCACCTTATATCCTTCCTTTGAAAAAAAGGCAATGCTATCCTTTGGAACGATCGTTTTGTTATTTTTTGAAAGGAGAGATTGAATCCCATTAGAGAGGTTCTTGTTTGTATTCATCATGCTATGATTAGGGAGATCTTGAGATGCATAATCTATATGCACCTATCCTAATAATCACATCATCTTTATTTTGCTACAAGTTTGTTTTTGATAATGGTGATGATGCGATCTATTCGATTCATAGATATATTGTTTTGCAAAAGTTTTGGTATCTTTTAACTTTTAAAATTCCCTGGTAAGCATTGGAAATTTATAGTTCGCTAGGTCATTTCCTTGCACTTTTTGCAATATCCTTGAGAAGGCAGCTTTTGTACTTGTCTTTTGAAGTTTAGAAGGACTCTCTTTCACGAATTTCTTAGCTTGCACATTGTCTGAATAATACAACTGAGGGGTTTCACAAGAATAGTCACCTTTAAGTAAACTTCTATATTGTTCTCTAGAAGTCTGGGTGCGAGTTCACTGGGTTGTTTGGATTCAGTTATTGGGTTTATCAAGACAAATTAATTACATGGTTATCCTACTTGTAGACATATCAGTAACTTGAATGACATATCAGTCATTGGGTCTTGAATAACTAAGTTCAAACCTGTGAAAAAGTGCATAAAGATTTGAAAAAGGCAAGCTTAATTACATGGTTATCCTACTTGTAGACAGACTTGTCATGGAATTGTTGTGTTGAGACGTCTATTAAACTTTGATTTGATACTATCAACATTTCAAAAGCTTGGATTGGACTGTGCGAATTGGAGCGAACCAGTATATTTGGATCTTCTAAGGTATGACTACTGTAAAATTAGCTTTTTCAAGTTGTAATTGAAAACATTGGTTCCTGAATTTTAGGGTTTGCTTGCAAGAAAACTCTACTGAGTCTCTGACCATAAATATTCAACTTGTGGATCTTTTCAAAGTTGGTTGGGCTGTGTTTCTCCATTTGTTATTAATTTTGAGCTCAGGAAGGGATTTTTTTTAAAAAGGAGAATCAAAAATAAAAAAAGAAAATCTGAGTTACTTTTCAACTGTCAAGTGAGCAAATCTTTCTTGAAAACAGTTTGGGAGCTCAACAAAGAGACCTTGGTATAGTACTTTGATATTTTAAGGGCCTGTTTGGAATCGCTTCTCAAATTTACGTTTGGGACTTGAAAGGCACATATCAGCTTGTTTGGACAAATTCTAAGCACTTTAGTGCCCAAAAAGCATGTTTTGGCGGAAGCTAGTCCAGAGGTGCTTCAGGCCAAAGTGATGCAACAAGCAGATTTCGGTTAAAAACTTTTCTAAATTCACATGGTGCCCTTGAGATTAGGGATTATGATTCTACCTAAACTAAAAATTACAACCAATCCAAATGGGCCCCAAGTTGCATATGTAACTTGAATTTCTTGTTTAGAATTCAAGCATTTTTCTTTTTCTTCATTTTAATCCAACTGATTGGCTTCTTTAGTATTCTTATTTTGTTGTAACCAGTAATATATTTGTGCTTGTTAAGTTTATGGTTTGTTTCTTTTCTAGGGAAAGTGCTGGTGATGAGGAAAGGATGTTGATATTGTATTTTAATAGGGTGAGCTCTATGTATTCTATTTTCTGGAAAGAAACACTCACTAAATATATATGTACGGACGTACTTGTACGGATTACTTGTTCATTTGTTCAGCACCATGCATTTTTTTATGGTAAAAAAATATGGAAAGAATACATTTTTTATATGTTGTTTATAAGTATTCGTTTGGCACCTTATCTTGTTCTAGGTGATATTGACTTCGGTTGAAGCTGTCACGCTCCTTTCTATTACATTTTTGTCCTAATTTCCTTGCACTGCTGCTGATCTACATGTTACTCTTTTCTATTTTTCTTTTTTGGCTGAGAAGATCTACATGTTACTCAGCACTTTTTTACTTCCACTTTTCATTGAGAATGATCATGCTTCAAAAAGGAGAAGAAAGACCTTGTTATGAATGTTTTAACATTTGTTACATTTCATTATTTTCTTTTCAGAGAAATGGATGCTATACATGTCTTTGCTCGAGAAGGAGAAGATAATGACCTTGTTATATTCAATTAAGTTGTGAGAGAAACTATGGGATTTCAACTTAGACCCATTCCACTTTAGCTTTGTAATTTCATATTAAAATGGTTGTGTTTCGCATACATACGAATCAAGACAGTATTAACTGTATTTCGATATTGAATCCACATTTCAGCAACTTTAATTGATTCATAGATGGTTGTTGTGGGCAAGAAATTCAAAGACTCAGTGTTGTTGGGGCTACTTTAAGCTATATTTTGGCGCTATAAAATTCAGCACAGCAGGGGTTGTTTTCCTTATGTTTTCAGCCCCATTAGTTATGGGTTTCTATTTGCATATAGTAAATTTTCTCTCACTCTCAACTTTTTCCTCTGCTTTGATACTTTTTTTTTAATTCTATTTCTTTGCTTTGAATTTGTTGGTGAGTGTAGGATTTACCAAGGCTTACTTTTGGCTTTCACTAAGGCTATGTTTGGTTTGCAAATTTAGAGGAAATGGACGGGAAAGAACACTAATTCTTTTCTTTTTCCTTTTTTATTTTTTGATAATTCTATGTAGGCCCTGAATGCTTCCTTGTTGCCACGGTTGTTCAGAGAGGATCCATTCTCAATGGGCAAGGTTAGTGTTGTTATTTCTCTTAAAATCTGAATTAGCATGGTTACTTAGTTAATTTTGAATATATGAGCATAGAACATATGTGCCTCAATTGGTGATATGTCAATTGGTGCACTTTAAATTCTCTTTTCTTTTTTATTATAAGTTGCTACCAGGACTGTATGTGGTTTGAATTGGATCTCTAAGGATAGTCATCAATGAACAATTGGCTGAACTGCTCCGCCTGGATATGGGACTTTGGTAATGTTATAAATTATTAACTATCTGAGTTGTATTTTTTTAGTCTTCAGTATTATGGTAAGAATGCTAGCACTTATTTAGTCTCCGGAACTTCTTAGCAAGCAATTTGTAATGACAAAGTTCTAAAAGTAATTTTGGAACCAGAAACATTGACAAAAAATACAGCAACATGCTAGACAAAACAGATTTGATAAGAGTCAGTCTCCTGCCTCTTGAGAGTAACTTTTGTTTCCATGATGCAATACTCCTTACACTTTGTTGAAGTCATGAATCCCTATTATAATTTGTTCTTTTTTAATTTGTGTTTCAAAAGCACCAAGCACAACTGTACCTAGCGATGTTTTGAAATTTAAGCTGTGATACTATGGTGACATATTATGTTTATAAGAGAATTCGTATAAAAGTTTATCCTCTTGATGAATGAGCTTGAAAAGGTAATAATCCATTGTGTTTATCATCTTGCTTTTCTCTCTATTTTTTCTTTACTTGGTGTCTTTAAGATTAGATGATATTTTCTTTTACGAATGCATTTGCCGTCTTTCTAAGAGGAAAATAGAAACTGATTTCTTATGTTAGCTTTTTTGAAAAACTGAAAATGTGATGTTCAGGATTAAAATCAAGGGTCCTTATTGGAACTCATTGGCTTATTTATACCATGAATCTTACGATCCTAATCCAATATTGGCAGCGACTACATGACTTGATATGACTTGGAATTGTTTATAGCTCATTACAATCAGTTATTGGTTTCATTTCACTTAAAATGTATGTTTTATTCGGATATCAGGTAGAGAATGCTAGGGGAAGCATTTGGACAAAATAGATGACTTTGAAGAGCCACTTCCAAGCAATGGTATAATGAAGTGGAGAGAGTTTTTTTTTTTTTTTTTTGTATTAGATTTTGATATATTTAAAAGGTATGTATGTTGGCGTGGGGTATGCTAGAAGTGGGAGGAGATTTTGATCCAGATAGAGAAGTATGTATGAAAATTTGTTTTCTACCTCAAGTTAAATGTTTGGGAATTGTAATGGAATACCATGATTGTATGACCATTGGAATTGAATTTTGATAAATATATAGCTTTTCTTTCTTTCTTTTTTCTTCTTTAATTTTTGTCATGTCGAATTTTAATGTTGCAATTCAATTAATTATGCTTATAAATTAGGTGCAAAAAAAATAAAATTGGGAAGCATATGAACAAATTATTATTTTTTATTTATACATATTTCTAACGGATATATCCGTTAGTATTTTTTTAAAATTTTTTTGGAAATTATTAACGGATATATCCGTTAGAAATAGTTGACAAACCGTTAGTATTCAGTACAAAACTTTTAAGAATATTTGGAAAACAACCGTTAGTAAGTATATTTCTAACGGATATATCCGTTAGAATTCCTTTGATTTACTAACGGACTTACTAACGGATATATCCGTTAGAAAAATTAATTTTACTAACGGATATATCCGTTAGTAAATCCGTTAGTAATATTACTAACGCTAAAATACTAACGGATATATCCGTTAGTAATATATTTGCTAACGGAAATATCCGTTAGTAATGAGGCCATATGGTGTAGTGTCTGAATAGGGATGACGATCGGATCATACATTTGCTGAAGTAAGAGATTCAACAGATGAAACGACGATTGATGCGTTTTCACGCAATCGAAGATGTTAAAAAGTATTATGACCCCACAGTCTTTACTATACAAGATATTGATGATGATCCATCTCATGCTGTGAAGTATATCCCAATCTATCGGATTATACTGAAGATGAACAACTATTTAAGTATGCATGTAAGATATTCTGTACCATTGTAGTTCCATGATTAATAAATTATGTACCGTTGTTGTTCCATGGTTAAGATATTTTGTATCCTTGTTGTTCTCTGATTAAAAAATTTTGTACCTTTATTGTTTCATGATTAATATATTTTGTACCCTTATTGTTCTATGATAAAGATATTCTGTACCCGTACTGTTCCATGATTAAGAAATATTGTACCCATATTGATCCATAATTAAGAAATATTATACTCTTATTGTTCCATGTATACAATTCACTATAAATGTAAAAGCACTCGTATTACTACAAATGTTTGTACGAGTGGGGTATCACATTTATTTCCACATCATGTTTGTAAGAGAATGCATAAAAAAAGTGTTGTAGGTATCACATTTTTTTATCTCACCACACTAAAGTAACAACACTCATATTCCAAAAATGTTTGTAAGGAAACAAATGCCTATTTTATTTTATTTTTCTATTTCACTAATAAAAGAAGAACACTTGAATTAATAAAATAAATTAATATGATAAATTCGTCATCAAATAGAAATTTTACCTACTACACAAAACACTATTGCCTTCTCTTGTAGGGAGAGCTTCAAATGACTTGAATCCAAGTAGCTTCAAATGTAATCCAAATGGCTTCAAGTATAATCCAAATGTCTATACTTGGATTATGCTTGAAATGAAAATAAAAATAAATTAAAGGAACAATCTGTTTATGCTTGAAATGAGAAACAAGAAATGAAGAAAAAATAAATGAAAGGAACAATCCGTGCTTAAGGTTGTTTGTCTTAAGATTTGTGTTGTTATTCAATAAATGATTTGTGTGGTTGATGTGTTATTTAATAAACAACCATTTCCAACAACCTTAAATTCTACATGGTTGGTATGGTACAACAAAATGTTACATTACAATGGTTGGTATTAGGGGTGTATAAGAGCCGAGTCGAGCCTGCTCGCGAGCTTGCTCACGAGCTCAAACGAGCCAAGCTTTCAAGTGTTCACGAGCTTTCTCACGAGCTTTTTCCCGCGCCCTTTCAAATTATATAGTTTAATAATAAAAAATCATTTATCAAGCCTATTTACGATATATGTCATATTTTCTCTAAAATGATATAGTTTTATAATAAATATGTATATAAAAGTCACTATACAAACTCTTTATCAAACCTATTAACGAGCTTTTTCACGAGCCTACTCACGAGCCTTAATCGATCGTGTTCACGAGTTCAAATGAGCGAGCCAAGCATAGCCTTTATTTAGCCGAGCTTCGAGCCCTTGTTGAGCGGCTGAACTCATTTACACCCCTAATTGATATGGTATAACAAATTTTAATTGAGGAACAAGTTTTATTAGAGAAGAACAAAATTTCTTACAGAAGGAACGAAATGTATTACAAACTGTTACAATAACCGACTGTACCAGTTCAATGGCATTAAATGCATATTTAATGCACTACCATTAAAAGTCATTGCTGTCAAACCATGTGCTAGATTCACTTTCACCCTTGGATGGTGTATCATTCTCAACCTTGGCCATTCATTTTTGTCCGCACCACAACTTCCATGCGGACAAAACCGCTCTCTGTATGGTAGCCATTCCCTTAATTCCCACTGAGTTCAACCCCTTTTCATTCTAAATTTCATTGGCAACTTCATTAGTTGTATTATAAAGTGCTTCAAAACAAGTCCTCATACACTCTGGAAGTTGTTGATTCCTTGAATTCCCATCTGAAGTATATGATTTTGAGTAAAAGTAATTAGACTATTGAACATATAGTTGAGTTACTACACCCTGCATATTTAGAATAAGGGTAAATTACATCTATGTCTCTTGGAAGTTGTTGAATTCTAGGGGGCATTTGAAAGGGAGTCATAGTTGAGTGGTGTTAACGTATTTTGTCCAAAGTTTTAAGCTATTAAATTTACAGTAGTGCAAATAATGTTTGACTTAGAGCTTTAGTAAAAAAATTTTAAATAGAAGTTTTTGCTTAAAGTTTTCAGTAAGTTTTTGGTTCCTTCAGTTAAGTGGTAAGTTCTTATATATTGTATGAGTTTTGTTAACATGTGCCATTAGGGCAGATGTTAAGGTTCTAAAAGTAGAAGAAAAAAAACAAGGGGTACAGTGTGGGTTTCAGTGTCCAGTGTGGGGTTCAATGTTTGCCTCCCTTGTTTATTTGCACTTTTGGAGCCTTAACATATGCCCTAAGGGCACATGTTAACAAAATCCTATTTGTATTATTAAGAAAGCATTATTGCTCACCTAAAATTTGTCACTCATTTCTTACTCTGACCTTCACTAGGTGACATGTGTCCAATTTTGATAATTACGTTGATGATATAAGGACAAAATGGGAATAAAATCAGACATGTCACCCAGTAAAAATCTGAGTTAACAATTACTGACCAATTTTAAGTGAGCAACATGCTCTCTAGTATTAAACACACTTGACAAAAAAAACAAAACCACAAAAGTTACTGTGCCCTCTATGTATAACCTTTCAACTGCATTGGTAGAGCACTCTAGTTCTTGCAGTGATGAGTGAACCATAAACGTCATAAATATCATCAATTATGATGACTTCGTGAGACATTTTCTAAAACTTCCATTCTGAGGCTCAAAAGCCACACCCACTGATCACAAGTAGCTTTCAACCAGTCGGTCCCTCGTGAACGTCAAATGAAAAAAAAAAAAAAAAAAGAGACAAATAGTAAAAGACAAAATATAATAGTTGTCTATACACAAGTTTAGGATGTTTGCTGATATTTATGTTAGCTAGGTGTTTTTGGGTTGTTATGTAATTGTCAGAGATATTAATGAATGAATTTGTTGCTGTTCAAAAAAAAAAAAAAGACAAAATATTACTTTCTTCACTTTTCATCTTTGTGTGGTCTCAAAAACATTTGTATCTCCTTCAAAAAAAAAAAGAAAAAAAAAAAAAAGAACATTTGTATCTCCTTCAAAAACATTTGTATCTCCTTCGAAAGCTAGATGAGAGGCTTCATAAAGCTGGAGCACTGCTTTGACATCCGAGTTTGTGCCTTCGAAGAATGTACTTTTCTCGTCAAAAAAGCCCTTGAACAAAGAACAGAGGAATGAATTATTGAACATACAGGTAAATTGAATTTTTTTTATTGTGAAAAAATTGATGTTGAACATGAAGGCGTGTCGCTTTTGAACTCAGTAGCAAAATATTTCAAGTAGGGCAAGCTTAATTGTGTGGAAATAAATCTTGTTATCAAACTCTCCATGCCATGTATACGACAAAACAAACAAATAAATCTTGTTATCATGGTGTGGTCCCAACAGATACACGTACGAAGGAGTAGAGTTCCGTGTACATGCACAACAGTACTACATTCCATGTAATTAAACATGCCTGCACTATCCAATTGGATGGACAATAAATATCCAATATATCTTGCTAGCATTTCTCACGTGGAAATCAAACAAGAAATTAAACCCATTTTGATTTCAAACTCTCCATGCATGTAGGGCCGTAGTCAGAAATCTCATTCAGTGGATACCAACATAATGGGGCTAAGTAACTACCAAAAATAAAAATGAAAACATAATGGAACGAGAGTTATTTATTATAAAGGTCAAATAAGCATGAGATTCATCAACCCTCATCTCAATGTCCTGGCCTATATACAAGACACATTCTCCAACTTAAAACTCGAAGTAACTACCCAAAAAAAAAAAAAAGAAGTAGAAGTAAGACTTGCTATGTTAAAAACTGCATTAAAATACATATTGTAAATAAGTTAAAACTTAAAATGGTAATGTAATTATAATGGATGAGAATGCATTTTGCAAATGTTTGCGATTGGTAAGAATGCATTCTGTAGTTGTCATTCCAAACATACCCTCACTTGCTTTTGTTAAAAGTTAAAAATGTATTAGAATGCATCTTTAAAATAAGTTGCTAATGAAGATGATTATGCAATTACAATCCCTATTAATTCATTCTAATTGTAATTCCAAACATCCCCTTGTGCAAATATTATGATTTTTTTTTTAATAAAAGTTCAAAGGATGAAGTGTGAATTTATTTCAAATAATTGTATACGTTAAAATTGTTTTCTTTGTGTTTGTGCTTGATTGTCTTTGCTTCTTTTTTTTGTATGTGATCATCAGTCAGTTATCATTGTTCTATATGTACTTAAAATATTTTTCATCCCCTATTCTTTCTATTCCCTTTGATTAGATCCGAAATGTTCCTACAGCTCCGAAGAATATTCTTGATGCTGAATTCCCTACTCTGGAGTCATTTGCTAAGCATTTTTCTCTTCAGATTTCTTTTATTATTATTATTTTTTTGGTTTATTCCTTTAGTCTCTCTGCAATGACTATTTGACCCAAAAAAATAAATAAATAAACAAAAAATAAACTGAGTCTAATAACAGAAGTGCATTTTTCAAAACACACACTAACACCAATAGGTTGGTTACATAATTTATTTTCTGCCTCATACTACAAATTAAAAGGATTCAGCTTCTAGCTAAATACCGAATGCTTTAGGCAAGAATGGACCCACACAATTTCTATACTAATGGCAATAACATTAGCCAAACAAGCTCCATTGAACTCGTGTTTATTTGAACCATAATATTGAACACTAGGATTAACTTCAAATTCAATTGAGCTCCAAAGGTTCAATCAGCAGAGACAGAACCTGCTGTCGTGTCTCACGGTCTTGAACACCGAACCCATCTCCATTTTGGTAAATAAATTGTGCCACTCGTGCCACGTTTGTAGTGTATTCGACAAACCATTGCAGCGATGGTGATATGGTGATGCAGTGGCTGTTAATTTTCTTCCAAGCATCCATTATTAGGGACTTTACGTGCTTCCGAGCGTTCTCCTCTGAAACATTAGATTCGCGCATGAAACATAGGATTGATGAAGGAGCATCGCCTCTTTCTAGTTCCGCCTAACAAAATTGACCATATGGTCAATCGTAATATGACATGCCAAAAAAATGAGCAAAAAAAAGAAGAAAAAGAAAAAAAGTAGAAGTAAAACTATAGCTAGATTCGAATGCAAGATGTTCCAATAACGGTGTTTAGTCAAGCATTGGACAACACTAGAGTAATGCTTTGAGTCCAGTTATCGATCTTATGTATAGTGTTATGTTGTAACAAGTCTAGTCAGGCTCAAATAGAAGCTAATCATAAAGAAATCAAATAAAGAATGAAAAAAAAGAACACAAGAACACAACCTGTTTTTATGATTGGTTTGAAGACTACGTTTAGATGACAATGTTCCACTAGAATCTCGAGAAAATTTGTTACACATGCACTGTGTGAAACTCTCTCTCCCTAGAACGGGAGTTGGGTTTCATTTGACCTGTTTAACAAACTCCCGTTCTAGGGAGAGAGTGTTGCACACAGTGGATGTGTAACAAATTTTCTCGGGAGTCGTGCTGGATTTTGTCGGGTTGAATTTGCACAACAAATTATTAATTTAGTCAGAAAGTTTATCAGATAAAGTTGTCGAAAAATGAATAATTACCGTTGAAGTCCCTAGGTCGTTGCAAAGTCGAACTATCATTGATGTATGGAACACAAGATCCTCGCAGTTTTTAAGACAATCCATAATCTCCTCTGTTCCTTTATTGGTGACAGAAAAAAATGCATGAAGAGAAAGCACAGGACCGGACGATGAAATCCACCCGTTTTCCAGATACTCTTCCAAAGATGGTGTATATCCCTTGTTGTACCACTTTGCCTCCTCAAGCATTGATTTGCAAAAATCTGCCCACTGGAGCCCAATCAAAAAACAAAAGGTAGATTTTAATTAAAAACTCAAGCCATATGATAATCAGGTCCGACTATATATATGTATATATATATATATATCTTAATTGGACTAGACAGTTCGTGATAGAAGAGAGACTAGTACCACTTTCTTGAGATGAGGTAATACTGAGTTCAACTCCTTTTCTTTCTGAATTTCATTGGCAACTTCATTAGTAGTATTATAAAGTGCTTCAAAGCAAGTCCTCATACACTCTGGAAGTTGTTGAATTTCCTTGAAATCCCATCTGAAGTATATGATTTTGAGTAAAAGTAATTAGAATATCGCACATATAGTTGAGTTACTACACCCTGCATATTTACATCCATGTCTCTTTGAGGTTCCACCTTGTAACTCACTCCTAACGTGTTAGAAATAACATTGACCTCTTTTTGCAGCATTTGTCAATACCAGTTTGTTCCCTTCCTTAAAAATTGTTAAATTGTCTAACAGATTTTTGCTGCGTCATTTAATTTGGAAAATTGTTATATGCATCCATCAAATTTTTCTCTATACCCACATGCAGGGGCGGATGTAAAGAGGTACAAGGGGGGGCTCAAGCCCCCCCTAGATTTTGAAAAAATTGTACACTTGCACTAAAAAAAAAAAAAATTTTACAATTAGCCCCCCCTAATATTATAAAATTGTCATACTAAGCCCCCTTTCTCTTTTATTTTTGTGCTAATTATAAAATCCCTCCTCCCTCCTATGTTTTTGGGTTAATTTTTTTTAGCATTAATTTATATCATCTACACAAAATATATACAAAATACGTATAAATAGGTCCAAAAAAAAAATTTTCGGGGGCGCTGCCCCCGAAACCCCGAACAAACCTCTGTTAAGCCCCCCTGTATTAATTTTCTAGATCCGCCCCTGCCCACATGTACAATACAATATATTATTGAATGTACACAGCTCGCTACATAATGTGGATGGAGAGATCGAGTAGTGCGTGTCTTTAGAAGTTATCTTAATATAATTACTAAATACGCAAACTGATCATTTCTTGTAAACTTGTAAGATATATATATATATATATTTACATATAATTATATTTATGTGTATATATATAAAATACCCTAGATATGACAAAACACCCTTTCCTATATTGCCCACATTTCTATTCCAAGTTACATTCCCAACTGATTTGCCAATGCGACTATATGATCTTTAACAATGAATTATTTTATGGGGTCCTGCTACTCACATTAGTTTTAAACAAAATTTAGAATGTACGTAGGATATATCCTAAATCATTGAGAAGTATTAACGAATTTTCCACTAAGAAGCATAGTTTTGGGCACGTTTGATAAAATTGAAAAAAGAAAAAAGTAGTATTGAAACTTCAAAAATGCTATCTACACAACTTTTTTTCACAACTTTTTCTACAACCAATACGTCTTGTCCCTTGATTTCAGTAGGTTCCGTATGGGACCCAAGTGAGACCCCCATGAGGTCCACCAAAATCAAGGGTCGGGATGTATGGTCGTGGAAAATGTTGTGAAAAAGGTTGTGGGTGTACGTAGCATTACTCTTGAAACTTTAGTGCCGAAAGTTTTTGGGTAAATTACACTAACAATATCCCGTCAACTACGATCTTTTTTCAAATACTCCCCTAAACTACAAAACTCAATAATTGACCCCCTCAACTATTATAGTTTTTCACTAACACCCGTTCGATTACATTGTCGTCCCAAAAAATAAATTGTATTATGTTACCAGCACATAATATTAATAAAGTGTTAACAATTAATAAGACATTTGCCTCTCATTTGAGTCGTTGAAAATATTATAACAAAATTGCCTACAATTTTATGTACAACAAAGTGCCAATTATGTGTGCAACAAAGGATTATTTTGTCCAAAAAATTCTAATGGATCAAAAGAGTGATGAATAAAGCATCTTTGTTAATATTTTTGTATCATATGTATGTCACATGATCATACAAAAACATCAGTTTTTGGACAGAATTTTAGTTGAGTAGGTCAATTGTCGAGTTTTTTTTTATTAATTCTAGGGGGGCATTTGAAAAAGAGTCATAGTTCAGGGGTGTTAACGTATTTTACCCAAAGTTTTAAGATATTGAATTTATAGTACTGCAAATAATGTTTGACTTAAAGGTTTTTAGTAAAATTTTTTAATAGAAGTGTTTGCTTAAAGTTTTCAGTAATTACTTGGTTCCTTCAGTTAAGTGGTAAGTCCTTATATATTAGTATTATTAAGAGAACATTTTTGTTCACCTAAAAATTGTCAATCATTGCTTACTCTGGCCTTCACTGAATGACATGTGTCACATTCCAGTAATAATACAAGGGCAAAATAGGAATGAAATAAGACATGTCAGCAATGAAAATCCTGAGTTAGCAATTATTGATCATTTTTGAGTGAGCAAAAATGCTCTCTAGTATTAAACACACATGGAAAAAAAAAAAAAAACACAAAAGTTACTGTGCCCTCTTTAACCTTTCAACTGCATTGGTAAAGCACTCTAGTTCTTGCAGTGAACCATAAACGTCATAAATATCATCAATTATGATGACAAAATTGATGGCTTTCGTGAGCCATTTTCTAAGACTTCCATTCTGAGGCTCAAAAGCCACTCCCACTGACCACAAGTAGCTTTCAACCAGTCGGTCCCTCGTGAACGTCAAATGTTGACCGATGCTAAGGTTCCTCCACCACCTAAACAAAAAAACGAAAAAAAAAAAATAGTAAAAGACAAAATATTACTTTCTTCACTTTTCATCTCTGTGTGGTCTCCAAAAACATTTGTATCTCCTTCAAAAAAGAAATAATATTTGTATCACATGACATGACTATATATGACTATGTATTATGCACTTGTAATTAGGTACGTTCTAGTCATGTCATTACCTAGCTATCTCCTTGAGATCTCTTTGGTGTGTGGCTTGTACCACATTGAAGTTAAGTTTTGCCAGCTCTAGTAAAATAGAGTACTTCTGTTCAGTCTCTTTCTCATACATATGGATTTGTTTCTTGACATCGTACCATTGAACTCTCCATTGTAATGGAAGCTGTAAAGCATGGGCCAATAATTCGGCTAGGCCTTGATCATCTGAATTTGATTTAGTGTTATTGAGAATTGTGGTGGACAAAGTTTTAGCCTGGTCCAATAATTTTTCACCTTCGAAAGCTAGATGAGAGGCTTCATAAAGCTCGAGCACTGCTTTGACATCCGAGTTTGTGCCTTCCAAGAATGTACTTTTCTCGTCAAAGAAACACTTGAACATATCTGAGAAAGTTAGGCATGATCAGATTAACAAAGAACAGAGGAATGAATTATTGAACATAAAGGTAAATTGAATTTTATTACTGTGAAAAAGTAGGTTCGTTGTGTTTGTCCCAACAAAATAGCTATTCGTTGTGTTTGTCCAAACAAAATTGTTGTTGAACATGAAGGAGTGTCGCTTTCAAGTTTCAACTCAGTAGCAAAATCTTTCAAGTAGGGCAAATACTATTAACACATTGAAAATATTACTATTCCAAATGCGCCACCTCAAAGTCACATATCATAATTGCATGGTCATGTACGTCCATAGGTTTAATTGTGCATTTTTTTTGTGCATCTAACAATACTCTTTGTGGTTTGCTGGTGGTTACCAGTGTCCTGGTGTTAACCAGGATCGGATTTTGATCTGGCCTTGGGGGGGGGTGGGGGGGGTGGGTGTGTTTGTTTCCATATCAATTTTAAGGGAAAAAAAAAAGAAAAGAAAGATAGAAAGAAAAGAAGAATAATTTTGTGGCACACAATTGTACAAGAATGAGTTCAGTTGTGTACCTTGCAAAACATTATAGCCATGTTGTCTAAGAAGCCTAAAGCACAAGGCAGTAGCATAGAGACCCTCATCTATACTTAGATTGTTGTTCTTTATAGACACTATACTGTCTAGGGCATCCTTAATTTCCTCCTCAAAAAGGTAAGACAACCCTAGTTTCTCTATGTTGTCTATAAGTTGTAACTTTGTCAATATTTGGTCCCCTCCTTCCACAAACATGCAGAGAACTTCCTCCTTCAGCTTCTCAACACGTCTTCCATATTTCTCTTCCTGCACCAAAGCAAAAGGAGAAAAAAAAAAGTATGTTAATTGGTGGAAGTACTAATTAATTACATCCCTTTTGACTAAGAAGCATAAAATAATGTTAGAGAGTAATCATACGCTTCCCAAATATGATTCTTTGCACGTACATGTAGCAGTCGGTCCATTTAATTTTCATTGAAAGATTTTAAAGTGATAGCACTATTATTGAAGGTGGTCCCATTGTTACATATGTTGATAACCATATTTGAGATAAAAATTTGAGAAGCATAGCATTACTAGTTTCTATAATGTCAACACGGTACTAAGTGTTGGGCATATAATTGCAAACAAAGGCTAGGTGGTTATACTAAAGAGGCTGTGATTGGAGTCATAGATCTCACATTGTATTCACATGTAAGAGACTCAATAAGATCATATTTCCAAATGTTTGGCTTGTAATTGGCGGACCGTCTTTGATGTGTACTAAAGGCTTCATCCTTATTCTGGCATAGAACCAATTGTGGAGCATTTGGCATTCCATTTGAACAATCCATGATTGTTGAAAGTGTTTGGAGAGAGAAGGCAAGAAGGGGGTACTTTTGTCAGTAGGCCGGGGAGAGAAATGGATAAAAACTGAAGACCTGTTATGCCTATTTATATAAGAAATGGTAGCAATCTACCACGTGACATTTTGCTCACAACAATACCAAGCATTACAGTTATTGTTGGTCCCCCACTGATCTTCTGGAGAAAAGTAAATGGAAACAAAATTATGGTAGGTGGTAGCATGTATTACAATGTCCCCATATCATATGAGGTAATTAATTTGTACTATAATATCGCCAAAGGCATGCACAATGGAATTCTTTTTAGTGAAAAGTCATCACATGCATATAAAACTTGACAAAAAAATTCTAACGAGTTTGAAAAATTTCACTAAACTTTCTTATAAAATTTCACAAAAATGGGGAGGATTTTTATTTTATTTTATTTTTTTGCTTAGTTTTATATTGAGAGACTTTTTACTTAAAAAAATTCACTGTTAGACCTAATACTTAACAAGTAATGTAAAATATAATTATCCTAAATATCTTTGGTTCACTTGCTGTATAGAAATTCCTGGTACACTAAAAAAAAATTGGTAGCCAAGAAAAGAAAGGTTGATATGAATCTGAGAAGAGCTTTCATGAAATTGTAGGCCTATTTCAATGGTTTAACCTTCGGATTTTTTATGTGCTACATCAGTTAATGGTGCTAGTTCAGAATCCAAAATCTAACAAATATCTTCTATGAATTGATTGTGTTATCTTACTAATTACTCTAAAAGTTTAAGCTACTAGAGAATATGTCAAACAATGTATGTCAAACTTCAATATCATCCCTCATGCACAATTAACCTCCTCTCGCTAATGGAGAGCTGCAAACAGAACAAATGCAATAGGCAAGCGGGAGACTGCAAATCGAACCTGAGACCTTCCACAAATAAGGCTACCAGTCTACCATGTTAAGTGACCAGTTATTTTAATGTCATCCTTAAATTTTTTCGTTCTAGTTCTGTCCAATTATCAGCCAAAAGTAATTTAAATCCCCCTCGTAGACAGTAGTACATCTGCAATAACTCCTAGTAAATTAGGATGTCTAATACATCACATGTTACAATTACAATGTTTTGATAGTATATACTTTGGTGTCAAAATTAATGTTATAATTTGGTGCCTAAGTGATGGCAACTTTGAAAATTACTTTACCTTTAAACACACCTATTTTGTAAATGGTACAATATTTTAACACTCAAATACAAGTAACTTTTTTATGCTACTTCGGTGTCAAAATATTGGAACTTTGGCGCCAAAATAATAATAATAATAATAAATTTGTCAAAATATTATAACTTTGGCGCCAAAATAATAATAATAATAATAAAATTACTTTACTTTTAAAAACAACTATTTTACAAATGGTACAATATTTTAACACCTGAGTAGAACATTTAAGACAAAAACCATTAAACGTACTATGTATTGATCCTAAACCTTAACTAGGATGTATAATGTAAATTTCCTTCAACTAAAAGTCACGAAGAGGAGTCTTCTAGCTCCAATAATGGACGAGACAGTTTTTATTTTACCTGAAATTGGCAAGATGTCACAACACAACGAAATGTCTCTTCACAAAACTTGCTACAATTGATACCTACCACAGAAAATAGGGAAAAAAAAAAGTGTAATACTATGTTTTGTACAGTTTGAATCTCAAATATTACTTTCCAAATCTATTACTATATCTACACTATATTATAAAAGAGCCTAACAATGATTCCAATTTTAATTTTGTCCTAATTTGGAATTCTTATATGTAATTTTGCCTTTACTCATATATTGAGATGCTATGCCTTGTTTGGCAGACCAAAATTTTCCTTTATTTGTGTTTGTTTTTTTTTTTTTTTTTTAAATCCAAACAAGGCACTCAAAAACTAATAGGGTTTGTTTGGAAAATCAGTTGTGGCTTTGTTGTCTTGTTTGTTTCCACTTTTTCCCAAACAAAAGGCACTAAACCCATGGATCAAAAGTCAACAATTTCGGCTACCTTGTTTGGCAAACCGATTTTGTGCTTTATTTTTGTTTTTTTGTTTTCGTTTTTCCCAAACAATGCTTTACACAGGATCAAAAGTCAACAATTTCAGTGCCTTGTTTGGCAAATTGATTTTGTGCTTTGGTTTTTGTTTTTTTGTTTTGGTTATTCCCAAATAAGGCTTTATACATATATAATTTACACTTAATAAATTTAATTCATTTGTTTTATAAAATTATTATTTCATACAATTTCATATCTTTTCATGCTAAAAAATGATAGGGATACACACCAAATGACACATTAAACGACACACCAACTTTAAATGCATGTACCATGTGCTGTGTAAGTGATGCACAGAAAAGTGTGAAAAATTCAAACAGTACATGGTACATGCATTTAAAGCACAATGTGTTGTTTGCTGTGTATCCCTATCATTGTTGTTTTATACTCATAATAAATATATAATAATAATCATAATACATATATAAGAAATACTTGGTAAAGTTAAAAGACAAATTGTAATTTACAATTACTAATACATCTAAAATCATATTTTATTACACACACATACCTATAAATTTAATTCACACACACATACATTCGTTTGCTTTTTAAATTTAATTTTATATCATTTCATACTCCTCATAAATATATTATAATAATAGATATAATAAATTTAATTCATCATCATCAAAATAATAATAATAATAATAATAATAATAATAATAATAATAATAATATAATAGCACATATATAAGAAATACTTTGCAAAGTGAAAAAACAAATTATAATTTACAATTACTAATATGTAACGCCCCGCAAAAATAAAGGGTATTTTTATTAAAAATAAATAAAATGAATTACATTTGAGTGCCCAAAATTACATTTAAATTCATTTACATGGTTAGGACCCAAATAACTCGAACCCACACGGTACTCTAATGTCCTCCAATTTGACTGCTACCAATGGTACCTGCATCTAAAATAACACACGGGGAAGTATACAATATGACAGGAATAATAAAGGCTCAAAAGTACAATGAACAACCACGACGACATAAAAGTTGCTAGGATTAAATAAAATAGACCAATCACTCAACCCACCCGTTCACACAATTTACCCGCTCACCCACAAGAGCCTCATACCAGGTTCCTCTTGGTCACATAGTAAAGAGCCACCTCACCTCACCTCACCCGTCACCATTCCTTGGTCCCTGAGGCCTGTTAGACTGTTGGTAGGTGCTCATTGCTCATGTACCCTTTAGTCCCATAGCACTTAGCCAAAATAATATATTAATATTATTTAACCAAAAAGACATGGATTCCAATAAAAAGACAACATAAATCAAAAAGAGTACAAATAGGGATGACAAAGAAAATACTCCGGAGATTTAAGAGCATATTGTACACAACCCCGTACCTTAAAAATAATGTTGAGCAATTTCTCCAATCTCTGAATATATATGTATATGTGTATCAATATATGTAATCTTTGTGTATGTAATAATATGTGTGTGTGTGTGTTCTTGCCGAGAGAGAGAGCTGCAGAGAGACTGAGAGATAGATGAGAGATAGAGAGTCTGATGAGGGGAGTAATTAATGGGTGTATATATAAATGTAAAGTGCTTGGCACTTATGCATATAAAACACACCATTATGTTTGCACTACACACACAAGACACTCCACCCACATTCCACTAAACACAACACACACTGCACTAATTTCTTGAGTGGTTTCCATGTGTACACAAGATACCCTTGTGTGTGTTGAGCTCACGCAATGATACACACACACAGGTAAAATTTATACTGCCCATTTCCAAAACTGGTATTTTTTTTTTAATTAAAAAGCGAAAATAAAATACGGGGTATTACACTCTACCCTCCTTAAAAGAATTTCGTCCGCGAAATTACAGCATAAATATTTTGACAAACAACTTGAAAATTTTCAATTTTTTTTTTTTTTTTTTAGAGACAAAAATCCAAGTAGTACAAATAAATAGTACTACCCTCATTGATTCGCCCAGGCGATGTGGAACTAAGTCCTACATTTCCGGCTGGGTACACTGTGTCATCTCGCGCGCGCGACCTCGGGCAGTTTATTAAAATATTCTGTTTTGTTATATTTAAGTCTATTATGAGCTAAAGGACTTTGTACCCTAAGCTTTAAGAGTTGTACTTTACTTTAATAGTAGTTGTACTCATGCTTTGAGGTGTTGTACCTCACTAATATACGCGCATTATTGTATATTGAGATTTGTAACAGATTGAGCAGTTCCAGTTTCAATTCCGATTAATTATTCAGTCGATCCTCGGTGAACGGTAGTTCCGTATGACCCTCAATAAAGTTGTATAACATGTTAATAGTGTATTTACATGTTTACTTGAGCTGCTATGCCTTAAGTGGATTATTTGAGTTGCTATGCCTTATGTGTTTACCTGGATAATTTCAGCATGCCTATTGTGTTGCTTTGAATTGATAGCATGCCTTAATAATCTGTCTTATGAAATATTGAGTATGTCTGGATGCTTAGAACTCGCATATGTCATATCATTTCATAAGCATGAGCATCAACACGAAAATCACGAAAATGATTTTGGGATGAAAGACCTTAGAGGCTTTCAATTTTTAAAAAAAGGGAAGACCGTAGAGGCTTCCAGGTTTTAAAAGGGAAGACTTTAGAGGCTTCCATGCATAAAACCCTCTAGGAGGGATTTTATTTTGAAAAGTTAGAAATCCCGGAATTGTGGGTAGGCGTGTGAGATGGGTACCACTAGGAACTCGAATTTGCGGGATGTGCTGCAAGAAACCCCCGTAACGTTGAAGGCTAGGCCTCCGTGTAAATTCGTAAGGCCCAAAGTCCCGCACGTTTGAGGCTAGGCCTACGTGGACGGGAAGCCCATGGTCCGGGTAATGATATTGACGATTGAGGGTGAGTGTTTAAAGAGGCATGAAAATGGTTTTTCATGCATTGACATTGGCATTCATTACACTCATGCATGATATATAACAGATGTTATTGTGCGGTTATATGACTATACGAGCCTTTGGCTTATGAACTATTAAACCTTCTTTTTCAGGTGATATAGATAAGGGCAAGGCCCCGAAGTTTGACAATGCTTCCGCTATAGTTTGAAGACCCCGTGTGTGGGGATTATCTTTTAATTAATGTAATAAAATTATGTTTCAAAGGATATGTTATGTTTATTTGGACAAAGGTTAGTCCACCCGCTTTTAAATAAAAGGTTAGCTAAACTCTGATTTTCCGCTGCTTATATTGAAAACGTTTCGTTTCAAGAAAAGAATGTTTCATATGAAAATCAGATTTAAATTTTATAAATGTTTTCCAAATGAATAATTTATATTATTCAGGTAACCCTCGGAGTCTAGGACTCGGGGAGTTCCCGATTAGTCTCAAAGCCTACTATTATTACTGTTATTGTTGTACTTCCGCCGGTTGACACCCCGTCGCCGGGAACCGTGGCGGGGCGGGGTGTCACAAATACATCTACAATCATATTTTATTATGTACGCATTCCTATAATTCTAATTCACACACACACATACACTTCTATCATATGCATAATAAATATATATCAAATACTTTGCAAACTTAAAAGACAAATTGTAATTTACAATTACTTACATACTCATAATAAATCTATAATAATAATAGTTTTAATAAATTTAATTAATTTGTTTTTGAAATTTATAATTTCATGCAATTTCATATCATTCCCATATAAAGGGGGGGGGGGGGGGGGGGGAAGAACTAATATGATTAGTTTTTTCAAAATATCATGTTGTATAATGTTAAAACTAAGTTATTACTTTTAAATAACACTTTCAATTTTATTGTATGAAGTTTGTATGTAATTAAACAAAAAAGACAAAAGACAAAAGACAAAAAGATGATAAGGTTTTTCAAAATATCACGTGTTATGATATTAAAAATAAGTTATTACTTTTAAACAACAATACTCTCAACTTTATTGTATAAAGTTTATAAGTAGTTGTATTATTTTGTACATAGTTCATACAATAAATTGTGGTTAAAAAAATAAATTAATTAAAGGAGAGAAATGCTAAAACAAATAGAAGTGAAAACACTAAAGAAATATTTGGAAACGAAAAAAAAAAATAAAGAAAACAAAATATATTTGCTTCCATCCAGGATTATTGAAGCTTTTACGTTTACAACTTTATTATTATTTTTTATTTTTTATTTTTGGTAACCGTGGGTGTCCGGGCCAGCTTGCGCGCACCTCATCTAATCCCACGAGGCCAGGGCATCCGGATGAATCACTTGTGACCACCCCCTTGAGATTCGAACTTGAGACCTCTGAGTATAACACCCAAAGGCCTTGCCATCCGGCCACAAGGGAAGTGGTTTTATTTTGTTAGTAGTACATATTTAATACATTTAGGATTTAATGTTGTTTGATTTTATTTTTTTTAGGATTTAGTATTGTTTGATTTAATTTTTTTCAAGTGACAAAATTATAAATGCATCAATAATAAATACATCTAATTTATTTTCCAATTTTGACGGACCCGTGCATTGCACGGGGCCTCTATCCTAGTATATCTAAAAAGAGAGGTAAAATGTCTTCCCTAACTCTAATTTTCTTTTTTCCTTTTGTAATGCCATGTGGCACCCATCCCTTTTTGTCATTTCTATTAGGAAAAATTACGGTAACACCCCCTAAACTGTGACCATTTTTTCACTAACACACCCTCAACTTTAAAACTGAACAGACTCACCCCATGAACTATCCAAAATGAACAAACTCACCCCCAAAAAGGGGGTGTAGTGTCAACAAAGGATAGTTTAGGGGGTGTAAGTGAAAAACGGTGATAGTTTAGGAGGTGTTACTGTAATTTACCCTTTCTATTATACTAGGGGAGAGGTCCGTGCAATGAACGAGCCCGTCAAAATCGAAAAATAAATTAAATGTATTTAATGTTTGACACATTTTGTCACGACCCATCCCACTACGCGTGGAAATAGAACACGTGGCACGCCACCAAGGCTCATCCAAACATCATCTAATAATACGCAGCGGAAAGAACTTCTATAAAACAACCCTGGTAGTTTAAAACTTAGGAAACGTTCCCCTCTGTATTGTAAAATACATTGAAATTAGAGTCATAAAAAGTTTTGGCCAAAGGAAACACATTCAAAGAAATCAGTTTTGAAAAACAGAGGCTCAGTCGACAGCCCCGTCGACTGCACAAAGGTCCAGTCGACTGCTCCGTCGACTGTGTTAAGCAGAACCAAAATACACCATATTGCAAAGAGGTCCAGTCGACTGCCCAGTCGACTGCTTTCTGAAACCAGTCGACTGCTTTTCAACCAAAGGAAGCAGTAGCTAAAGTCAACAGTGTTCAGTCGACTGCCCAAGGGGTTCAGTCGACTGCTTCTCTGATATTCACTTACAGTATCCCAAATACACGAGATCCAGTCGACTGATCAGGGGGTTCAGTCGACTGCTCCTCTGTTGGCAGCCCTGTGTTGGAAATTAACAAGTCCTACTACTCCATACTAATAACAATCACAACCACAACTGATTTTAACGCATTCAAAACATAATTATAGACGTTCAATTACAAGATTACAATACTGAAAAGCAAATCCATGTTTCTATTACAACATACTACAATATTCAAATCCTTGTACAAGTTTAGGATTTAAAACAAAAACATATACAAGTGTTATCCCCGGCGTTCATCGGCCTCACTCATCACGCTTCTTCTTATCCTTCTTCTTACCTGCAATGGAGTACATCTCCACTGCTCAGCTATATGCTGAGCGTACAAGTCTAACATGCACAATATATGATGAAACATGCTTTAATCTCATAAATCATACAATAGTCTCTAGGAAGAAAAATACGCATTCATCCGGTAGCGGCAAGTCCAAGCCTTAAACCGCGATACCAATGGCAAGTCCAAGTCTATCAACCATTGTATCCACAAGTGCCATGGCAAGTCCAAGTCTATCAACCATGCACAGTAGTCGTCGCTACTAAATTCTCAAACATCGAGAAGCTTACTCCGGCATGAATTTGTATAAGACTCCCCTTTGACCCACATAGTCAACTTAACGTGCTCGCGGAAATTTAGACATGCTTTTCACAAATTAGCGCGTGCATAATTAACGGGCCTACAATTAACACATGGATTTCGCCCGGATCACAATTTCGTCGTCGAAATATAAAACATGTATTCCTCTATATTTCACAAGTTAGAACTTCATACCTCGTGCGAATCTCTTCAAACTTTGAAGGATCGTCTAGGGGGCTAAATAAACGTCGGATTTCGAATTTGAGGAAATTCCTACAAGTTTATACCTGTTTTTTCCAAAAGTCTAAAATTAGGATTTTACAAAAACTTGGCCAAACACGGCCTAAGTGATATCAAAACGTAGATCTTACCTCCACGAGTTCAAATCTGAAATCTGGAGAAAATCTGACGGACGAACGGTCGTCGATCGGCGTCGCAAAGCCCGTTGGCTCCAAATCTCCCTTCTCTCTCCTCTCTCTAGATATTTGTGAGAGTTTTGGATGAGATTGAAATCTCATCCCAATCTATATATAGGCAAACTTCCGGGAAATTACATTTACCTCCCCACGAGTTCCTCAAACTTCTAATTAGTTCTCGAAACTTCGCGCACATCCATTTTATGCCTTTACGAGTAAAAACTATAAATTTCAAAAGTTTTCGACTAAGTTTCGTTTGGGTCCAAATAACGTCCGAAAACTATATTCTGTGGAATCTCTACACAACCTACCTTTTTAATTAACGTATCTCTCACGTTCTCACCACAGTTCTCAAAAATGACTATCATATTCAAATTACCAGAATTATACTACACAGGTATAATTACTATTCATAGAAATACCAGATAAGGTCAAATAACATTTAAATCATATAAATGTCATTTACTCATGATTATGCAATATGAACTTCCATGTTCCCGTGTCCTCACTGACACCTTACCGTTGACCACAGTCAACCACTTATCCTCAATTATCATATATCAATGATAATTCATAAAATTTCATATCATGCATGATTAAACTATGAAATTCTGGAACGGGCATGACACATTTATAGCTTTATGACTTAAAAAAAATTAAATCAAACAACACTAAAAATCATAAAAAAATTTAAATCAAATAACATTAGATCATTAATGTATTGAACATATATCGCTGCAAAAATAAAATTATAAACGTAAAAGCTTCAATAATCCGAGATGGAAGCAAAACATATTTTATATCTTTTTCCTTTTTTTTTTTGGTTTCCGGATATTTCTTTGATGTTTTTACTATTTGTTTTTGTCATTCTTGTTAGATCTTTAATCTATAAAATTGTAGAACTCTAAAGCAGTAGAAACACAGCCATATGATCATATCATGTTAGATTATCAAGGATATAATATAGTAGAATACATACCTGTATCCATTGTAGCAATTAGAAAACTTTAGGAGAACGATAATGATCAGTTATGTCTTCCTCAGTCAAATCTCTTGAGTTCTTTAATGGGTTCCTTCTGTAGATGGGATGGAGGAGGAAGTAGTATAATGATTTGACATATTGGGGACCATAACCTATACGTTTTTATATACTGATATGTTAGGGTTCCCATTATTCCTAACAGGGTCAATATTTGGTATCCATTCATTAAACCCATACCCAGTAGAAGTCCATGGGCTTCCTACAATTAGATCACATAATATAAGCCCATTTAATTAACAGCCCTTATAATATAATTGATATTAATATGTTGGCCACTCTTATTAGGAAATATAACTTCCTAACAATCTCCCACTTGGGCTACATATGATTCCTGAAACAGTTATATTACATGTTCCTTAGACGCGCACCTGTGCTATTTGTCTTTGGACTTCACTTTAGTTTCAATCTGGTCCATTTCTTATATTAATATGGGATCAAGGCGACTTTCGTCACACATAATCATAACTAGACCTTCAATGGTCACCATACCAACACATTAAATGACATAGATCAAGTATGGATGAGTAGTATGGAAATTACATATAATGTGATCTCAAATATGCCTATTTCCAACTGGTCCTATTTTAGTCTTTAGTGAGATCAATCCGAAATAATACAAAACCGCATAATTAGATTCAGAGATAAATCATAAACCATCAACTTTATTCTGCAGAAAATAAAACCTCATAAATGTCAAAACTAAAACATCCAAAGTTAACTCCCACTAAACCAAAGTATCGTTAGACAACCTAACATCCATATGAGCAATGTGCTCGTGAAAAGACCTCAGGAGGTAATCCTTTGGTCAGCGGATCCGCGATCATGGAGTTTGTCCCTATATGTTCTATCAAAATTTGACTACTCTGAACTCTTTTCTTAACAACCAGAAACTTTAATTATCACAGTATATCTTTAATGGCCTTTCAATGCCATCTACCAAACGCAACCCAGTGACAAAGTTTCGCAACTATATCCCATGATTGGATGTCTTATAACAGGCTATGAACTCCGCAGCCATGGTTGAAGAAGCTATGAGTGTCTGTTTAGCACTCTTCCAGGATATAGCTTCTCCAGCCGGCATATAAACATAGCCTGACGTGGATCGCTTACTATCTTGGCATCCAACAAAATCGAAATCAGAATACCCGACGATCTCCAAAAGATCTGATCTTCGATACGTGAGCATGTAGTTCTTTGTTCTTTGTAAATACCGCATAACCCGTTTGGCTGCTTTCCAATGATCCATTCGTGAGTTACCCAAATATCTGCCCAATACTCCCACTAAACTTGTGATATACACAATCATCAACCACATTCGCCTCAAAAACCATACGAGGTGATTACTTGATAAAACTTGTGATACCATTTACGGGAAGCCTGCTTGAGACCATAGATGGATTTCTTTAATTTGCAGACCATAGACTTTGGATCTCCGCATACAAAGTTTTCTGGTTGAACCATATAAATCGTCTCACCAATGTTTCCATTGAGAAATGCTATCTTAACATCCATCTGATGTAGCTCTAAATCAAAATGAGCCATGGGTGTCATTATTGTCCTGAAAGAGTCTTTCGATGAAACCGGAGATAAAGTCTCTTTATAATCTATGCCTTCTCTTTGAGTGAAACCCTTGGCGACTAGACAAGTCTTATATCTCTCGACATTACCCTTTGAATCCCTCTTGGTTTTAAATATCCATTTACAACCAATGGACTGCTTTCCTTCAGGCAATTCGACAAGATCCCAAATGTCATTGTCTTTCATAGATTTTAGCTCATCATTCATGGCATCAATCCACTTTTGAGAGTTAGAACTTTGTTTGTCTTGGTGAAAGTTGGTTGGATCATCTTCCACTATCCCTATGTCAAACTCATGTTCTTGGAGGAATACAATGTAATCATCCGGAATTGTATTTCTCCTTTCCTTAGTGGATCTTCTTAATGGCATCTCCTCTTGAGGTTGTTGAGTTTGCATTTTAGGTATAATTTCTTCATTTTGTATGGGAAGCTCTTGTACATTGTCTTGTATATCCGGATTTGCATCTTGAATAATGTCAGGGATAGGAACCTGAACATTATCAATAGCAATATGACAAGGAATAAATTCTTCTTCAAAAAACAATGTCTCTAACCTTATCTCCCCTACAAACTCAACTTCCTCAAGAAATCTTGCATTTCCCGTCTCAAAAATGTCCTTAGTAGTGGGATCATAAAACTTAAAGCCTCGAGAGCGTCCAGCGTATCCAACAAAGTAGCAACTAATTGTTCTTGAGTTCAATTTCTTTTCATGTGGCCTGTAAGGCCATGCCTCAGCTGGACAACCCCAAATATGTAAATGCCTAATGCTAGGCTTCTTTCCAGTTCATAATTCATAAGGGGGTTTGGTTACTACTTTACATGGAACCCTGTTGAGGATATATGCTGCAGTCTTTAGAGCTTCTCCCCAGAGTGATTCTGGAAAAAAAGAATGACTATTCATACTTCTTACCATGTCCTTAAGCGTTCTGTTTCGTCTCTCAGCTACACCATTCATGCTAGGCTTTCCTGGCATTGTGTATTAAGAGACGATGCCGCATTCCTCTAGGAATTTAGCAAAGGGTCCTGGATGTTGTTCACCTAATCTGTCATATCTACTGTAGTATTCACCACCACGGTCAGATTTAACAACCTTAATTTTCTTGCTAAGCTAAAGTTCAACTTTGGCTTTAAATGACTTGAAAACATCCAGGGACTGTGACTTCTCATGTATCAAATATAGGTACCCATATCTTTAGCAGTCGTCTATAAACGTAATGAAATATTGTTGTCCATTCCAAGAGGCTGTAGGGAATGGACCACATATATCAGTGTGAATGAGTTCTAAGACGTCTGTACACCTGTTGGCACCTAATTTCCTTATGTTTGTCTGTTTCCCCTTAATGCACTCAAAGAAGACTTGAAAGTTTGCCAAATCTAAGGGGCCAAGAATCCCGTCACGCACAAGTCTCTTAATTCTCTGTTTAGAGATATGACCTAATCGCTTGTGCCATAAGGTGGTAGAATTCTCACTTAATTTTCGCTTTGTACTACGTGAATTAGTATGTAAAATTTTGATTATAGGAAGTAATAGTGTCAAGCATATAAAGATTATCAACCAAGAACCAGTATCAATAAGTTTTGAATCTTGAAATCGACTAACTTTATTATTTCCAAAAGAACAAGCATAACCAGATTCGTCCAAATTAGAAATAGAAACTAAATTCCATCCAAAAGACGGTGCAACAAAAGTCTTAATCAAATCCAAATAAACACCAGTCTTTAATAATAATCTAAAATTTCCTAAAGCTTCCACTGGAACTTTCTTGCCATCGCCCACAAAGATGAATCTTTCAGCATCAGTTGGCGGCCGGTTCCACAGGTAACCCTGTATAGACATACTTATGTGAGTAGTAGCACCCAAATCTACCCACCAAGTATCTTTAGGTACAGAAGCTAAATTAACTTCAGAATAAATTAACCAAAGCGAGAAGTTTACCCTTCTTTGCATGCCAAGCGGTGTATTTGGAACTGTCTCTCTTCATGTGGCATCCCTTCTTGCAGAAGTAGCAAAGGAATTTCCTATTTTGGTTCTTTAGTTTCTTCTACTAAGGTGCCACATCTGCAGCATCCTTAGCTCTCTTCCTTTTATTATTCTGAGAGGTTGATGCTAAGTGACCACTTTCTATCTTGTCTAGCTGAATTCTTTCCTCTTCTTACACACAGTGAGATATGAGCTCATTAAGAGTCAATTTGTCCTTTTGAGTGTTATAACTCACTTTAAATTGACTGAATTGTACAGGAAGAGATATGATAACCAAGTGCACGAGCAAGTCCTCAGACAGCTCTAACTTTAGTGCCTTGAGTATCCCACTGAGATGAGACATTTCTATAATGTACTCTCTTAGGTTCCCCTTTCCTTTATACCTCATGGAAATTAGAGTAGCCAAAACGGTACTCGTTTTCGATTTTTCATTTTTTGCAAAATATTATTGTAATTCATAGAGGAACTTCTTAGCATTTGTGCTCTTAGTGATCGAGCCCCGAAACGCTTCTGGAATGGAACGTTTCATAATCATCAGACTCATACGATTCGAGCGATCCCACTTCTCAATTTTAACATTATTTGGGTTTCCCGTAGTCGAAGTGGATCGTTCTGTCCTTAGCGCAAGTTCCAAATCCATACATCCGTGAACGATTTCCACGTTCTCTTGCCAGACCTTAAAGTTTTCCCCATTCAGCATTGGAATAACACTAATTTGAGCAAAAACATTTGTAGCAGTAGCAGAAACTGAATAGAGAACAAAATAAAATAAAATAACATGCTCACAATGAATAACATGTCATAAAATAAATATATTATAAGTACTTTACATATATATGCATGACATATTAAATAATTTACATAATGGTGGGCCCATCACAGGATACCTAGAACAACATTGATATTTAGTCTTTGGACAGAAATATCAACTGTAAGTGGTACTCCCCGTGTACTGGTCAAATACTGACAATAAGTTCTGTCAAATAGTAGCCTTCCTTTGGGCCGACACACTGCCCACATGGATAATTGTATCTTGATAATTGTCAAATATTTACCACCACATGTACACCCATCATTCGGCCAATTAAGAATCTTCCTTTGGGCCGATTGTTAATCTCATGAATAACAGATATACCATCTTAATATTTTAAAATAAATAAATTTACACAACAGAGGTTACTTTGACAACATATTATTTCAATTTATTTATTTAAAATATTAGACATATGTATTGGTGCCTAAAATAGACCCCAAAATCTTAAGCTATAGTAGAATTTAATTCATAATTTATGTTATGAATTACCCAATATTCTAAAGTACAATAAAAAAAAATTAAATAAAGGGTGATGCTATTGTCACTCCATAATTGAACCAAGGCACTCCATGGTACCATTCTTAAAGCATGTGGTACATGCATGTCATGCATTACATACATGGTACCACACGCTCTGATAGTGGTACTATGGAGTGCATTGGTTCAATGATGGAGTGGAAATAACAATTCCCATAATAAATACCTTAATTCATGGTATGAACAACTAATATTTTATGATACTATGAAAAATCATTTATATCGCATATGAACTCAAAAAAAAAAAATTTGAAGTGCTATAGAAAATCTAATATCATATCATAAATTAAAATCAATCTGATATTATCCTAATATGCACAGCCGAAACCTATATCCTTAAATCAAATGCTATCACATCATGCATATGATACGAAAAGATTTATGCATGATGTGATATTACATATAGCTGTGGACATGCGGGATTCCACTATTTGTTTGTTTTTGTTTGAAATTTGATTTGGATCAAAGAAAGAAAATGGTCTGTTGAAAACAGATATAGAGTCGCCACTTGGTCTTTAAGGAACCAAGAAACCTAATTTCTGACTCACCCAAACGGATAAAGGGCACCAACCCTTCATAACCAAAGAACTTGGCTCGGGGTTTTGGTACGAGAGAGGAATGAGCCTTTGTTGCGACTAAAACACCCTCAACGCGCCCCGTCTTTCGACGGGCCTCAATTAGCATCCAAATAATCATCTTATACTATGTATGGTTCGACAATTAATACTATGATAGGTATATTACATCCCATAAGAAACTTTGAAATGGAAGATCTAAAGATAAGATATCATTCATAAGATCTAAACCAATTATCACACAATGCAAAGTGAAAGATCACACAAAATAAACCTAGGAAAAATCGTCTAATCACATATCAAGTAATAAAGTTTTCCTAATCTAAGGAGACATGAATTGTTCTTGAAACAAATATATCAAAGAAAACAAGGATGCTTAGCAAGCTAGAATGATGCATGTTAATCTTTTAGAAAAAGAAGATCTCTCAATCCCCGGGACGGATGAGAAAGGAGGACTAGATCGAGGGGAAGCATGAACGTGTGATCATGATCATTCCTTATAATCTTCTTAGATTAGGACTCACAAAAGCCCCAAATCTTTGCATGGATGCAATGTATGTATCTAGAATGTGTAAAGGTTGTAGTGTGTTTGTGTACATGGACTTTCTAAAGTGACTTAAAAATCTAGAGAATGAATGAATGTATGAATGAAATCATCATGGGATATGTACAAATGTAGTATGAACTACTTCCTAAGACATGAACTAATTTGGAGTGCATGTAAGCATCAAATCAAAAGGGGGAAAGTAAAAATGTGCTTGCTGTGAATAGTGGACAGAACAGTAGCATGATCTTTTGAAAATTGAGAGGGGTTAGGAATGTTTTCAATGCATGTTTTTGTATGGAGATCTTCCTTATTGTGTCTAGAACATAACCCAAAAATCCAATCTTTAATAACTATTACAGATTGAGAGAAATCATATGAACAATGGAGGTTACCCAGAAACAGAGTTCGTACTGTCGATTGAAATGTCAAAAAATCTTAGAAAATGAAAACAAATGATCTAGAGGCCCATTTTATACACAAAGTTCCCTAAGACATTGAAGTTCAAGGGAAAAATAAGTTAGGACCACTCGTTTTGGAAAAGGGTTCTGTAAAACAAGTTGAAAGTAGACCAAGCTGCTGTGACAGCAAAAACAGAATATCTGGAGAGAATGTTTGGGTCCAAATGGACCATTTTCAAGTATTTCCAAGTCAAACCAAAAATCATGGGTGTTCCCTAATGAGTTAGGAAGATTTTCCAAGTGGTCTTGCATCCATACATTGAGTATTGATTTCTAGAGAAATCTTTGAACTCAGATCACTCACTGTTTTGACTCACTGCTTTGAAGATTTTGGGAAAAACTTGAGTTTTCTTTCTTGAAATCAAAATGAGAGGGATTGAGAGGGGTTTTGAAATAGAGGTTTTGAAAGTATATTTTCAACATCAAATAGAGATTATAACCTCTTAGAATATCAACATCAAACTCATCATCAAGAACCCCCAATATTATTGGAGAGATTCATTTTTATTTGAACATAACCTCAAGGATACCTTGAAGTTATAATCATCATCTATCAAACATGTTTTTGAGGTCAAGAGCTATTATCCATAAGGATTCACTCACCTCAAACTTCATGTCATCATCTAGATGATGATGAACTAGTAAGTAAATAAAGAAAATAAAAAAGAAATGAGGTAAGAAGAGATGAACATTGTATATAAGCAAGCAAATGAACAAATCAATAGATGATAATCAATGTGATATTGGACTTATAGCTTGGTGTTTCACTCATAGATATAGACATTTGGACATGGAAGTAGCTTCCTAACTCAAAAATGCTTAGAGAAATGGTGATTGGGTGTATTGATGATGAAGTATATTGAAGAATGGTGGAGGAAAATAAGATTGAAACTTACTTTCTATAGAAAAATAGTAGGAGGAAGCTTCTTTCTCACTTCTAAATCTATCTCTATCTCTCTTTCTCTCTATAACTTTGTCAAGCTTTGCACTTGGCCCCTCCAAAATGAAGAGCAATGGGGGGTTTATATAGGCTAATTTGGGGTGGTTTTGGGGTTTTAGAAGTACTCCCATTGGTCCAAAACAACTGAAAACATAAAACTATATCGTTTTGATTTTTAATTAATCAAATTGGACCCCCAAAAGAAATTACAAAAACATACTATTCTGGAGGAGAGTGCCGCGGCGGCAGTGGGCCAGTGCCGCGGTGGCACTGCTCCTCCTTCGTCCAGATAATTGTATTTAGGCCCCCAGAGGTTCCGGTATTCGCGAAAAGGCCCTATTTCGTCCGAAATTCACAGAAAATGCATACGAACTCCAAATTGAGGTTGTGATATACCGTTGAAAAGTTAATGGAGTCTATTTTACATAACAAATAATTCGGGGATAGGTCACTTTGAAAAGTTTTTCGGTATTTGCGATAAAAGCCGATTTGATCGCCTTTTTCGCCTTCGGAAATTCACAATAAACTCGTTTAAATCCAAAAATTATGTGCGATATACCGTTGGAAAGCTATTGACCTCTAGTATCCATGAAAAATATTTGAAAATTGTTATGGCGCTCCGATTCTAAAATCAAATTTTGGTTAAACTGGTCAAACTTGGGATTCTCGGGAAGTTCTGGAAACCTCTGGGAGCTCCCAGGAGCCGATGTTTTCGCTCAATTTTCTTTTAAAACTCATTTTAATAATTTCCACATGATTTAGAATGATCCCGACGAATTTGGACGTTTTCGGTCAAACTTGGTCAAACCGGTCAACGGTGACTTTCCGGGAATTTCCGGGACTTCCGGGGGTCTCTGGGAGCTAACGATTTCATCTGATTTTACTTAAAAACTCTTTTTTTTTTTACTTTTCTTACGACGTAGCATGTTTCCAGAACTTTTGATTCAAATCTGGGAGTTTTCGGGCTTTCAGGGGCATTTTGGTCATTCTGAGCATTTTGAGAAATATAACTAACTTCCAGGAGTCATTTTGAGTCTTTTTCGATCATTGTGAACCACCAAGCTATGGGTCTCCTAAATCTGATAGCCGACAAAATGGGGTGTCTATAATAGCCGCAGACTGTTTGCACACTTGTTTAACTTTTACATGCTTATTTATTTATTTTTTATTATTTTTTAAATTCCATTGTTTACCAAAAAAAAAAAGTCCTTTCAAATTGCAATTGCCGCAATTAAAAATGCAGTCTTGGATGTTGATTATGAATCAACCTAAACATATTATTTTAATATGTACAACCGAATGATAGCATATATATTTATGCTACTGAATTATTCCATATGTACTGCCGAAACTTAATATCAAGTGCCATTAAAATAACATTTCATGAATTCGATTCGGTTGAAAACATGAACATCATGTTATGAGTAATAGTAATAATCAACATAATAACTGTTCCGATACCACTTGTTAGATCTTTAATCTATAAAATTGTAGAACCCTAAAGTAGTAGAAATACAGCCCTAGGATCATATCATGTTAGATTATCAAGGATATAATATAGTAGAATATATACCTATATCCATTGTAGTAATTAGCAAACCTTAGGAGAACGATGATGATCAGTTATGTCTTCCTCAATCAAATCTCTTGAGTTCTTTAATCGGTTCCTTTTCTAGATGGGATGGAGGAGGAAGTAGTATAATGATTTGACATATTGAGGATCATAACATATATGTCTTTATATACTGATATGTTAAGGTTCCCATTATTCCTAGCAGGGTCAGTATTTGGTATCTACTCATTAAACCCATATCCAGTAGAAGTCCATAGGCTTCCTACAATTAGACCACATAATATAAGCCCATTTAATTAATAGCCCTCATAATATAATTGATATTAATATGCTGCCCACTCTTATTAAGAAGTATAATTTCCTAACAGTTCTCTCCCTTACATAAAGCAATAAATGACCAAAAAAATGTGGAGATGTACGGAATTGTAGAATTTCGGAGAGCCGGGGGCAAATGGTAAAAATCAACAATTCACAAATTGACTAATAAGGACCATTGAATTGCAAAATCACTTATAAAAATAAAAATAAAAAGATCATAAGGTTTTTCAATTTATCATATGTTATGATGAAAAAAATAAGTTATGACTTTTAAACAACATTCTGAACTTATTATATAAAGTTTATATAGTTAAACACAAAAAATAAAAATTAAAAAATTAAAAAGAAGAAGAAAAAAGATGATAAGTTTTTTCAATATATTATGTGTTGAACAACATTTAACATTAAATTTATAGGCATTGTGTGTAATATCAATAACTTTGTGTAATAAAAGTAAATTTCTCATTTCAACAATGATAGGGGCACTAATAAATCACACTAATACTCACACCTACACTCTATCTCTCACCTAGTAGCATTTCAACAATGATAGGGCACTAATAAATCACACTAACACCTACACTCTATCTCTCTCCTATGGAGAGAGATAACACTCACACCTACACTCTATCTCTCTCCTAGGTGTGAGTATTAGTGAGATTTGTTAATGGCCCAAATATTACTATTCTCATTTATTGGCATGTGTGAAAAATTCAATTTATATTCATTTTATTTTATATTTATTTTGACAGAGGCTCTAAAGTGAACAAGATCGAGTGAATTTACATATTGAACCTGACTTTTAAGCCTAAGAGAACCCACGGGTCAGCGGGGAGCGCGGGTCGGCAGGGCAGTTCGCAGGTTCTTTTAGGCTTAAAATCAGGTTCACTGGATAAGTTCACTTGACCCTGTTCGCTGAGGAGTCTGGCTATGTATTTTGATATCACACACACATGCTTATAAATTTAATTTAGATACATGCATAGAAATTAAATTTTATCAGACACACATGCTCGAATTTAATTTATAGGCCATAAATGTAATTTTATATTTGATATTACACACACATGCCTATATATTGAATTTTCTATTTTGATATTATCAACTCTACTTTGTCAAGAAAGTTTTTTTAAAAAAAATACATAAAAATAAAAAATACAGAAGGAGGTCCAAAATCGATTGTGTGTGTAAATTAAAATTTTATGTAATATCAATAATATTGTGTAATAAAAGTAAATTTCTTATTTATAGGCATGAGTGTAAAACTTAATTTATATCAAAGTGTTCAAGGCATGGGTGTGCGTAAATTATATTTATAAAAACATTTTTGGACAATTGGTTATGGGTGTGTATTAAAAATTAAATTTCTAAGCATGTGTGTAAATTAAATTTATAGGTCGACCACGCTTTTTCAAAAAAATTTTATAAAAACACAAATAACAGAAGAAAAAAAATTTGAAAAAAAAAAAGAAAAAGAAAACAACATAACAAACCCAAAAAACATAGAGTAATATTAGGGGCACTTACAAATTCCACTAACACTCACACACACACTTTATCTCTCTCTTAGTGGCAGTAATATTAGGGGCACTAACAAATTCCACTAACACTTCCACTAACACTCAGTGTTAGTGGAATTTGTTAGTGCCCCTAGCATTGTTGACATACATATATATATTGATATTATACACACATACCTATAAATTTAATTTAGATACATACTTAGAATTTTTATTACACACACAAGCCTAAATTTAATTTATAGGCCATAAATATAATTTTATATTTGGTATTACACATACATGCCGATGAATTGAATTTTGTATTATGATACTATCAACCCCACTTTTTCAAGACAGTACCCCAAAAAAATCACAACAAAACAAACCCAAAAAACACCAAAACCGGCAAAAAAAAATATATAAAATTGTTTGGGAACCGAAAAATGCCAAAATTAAAAATAAAGTCCAAAATAGGTTTGCCAAACATAGCATAGCCAAAATTGTTGTCTTAGGCACGTACATTAGTGACTTATAAGGAGCCATCAATGAATTAGTGTCATGTTTGCAGGAAAAAAGAAGAAAAAAGAAAGAAAAAGAAAAAAAAAAGAAAAAAAGAAAAGAAAAATACAAGCCAAACTTGATTGTGCCAAACAAGTCTCTTATATTAGTGCCTTAGAAGGAATCATGATTGTTGACTTTGTTGTCCAATGAATTAGTGTCTTATTTGGGAGTAAGAAAAAAGAAAAAAGAAAAACACAAGCCAAATTTGATTGTGCCAAACAAGTCCCTTTCTTTTTTAAACCAACTTGTGTATATTGAAGCAAAAGTTGATTGAATCCTAATTTTTTGATAAATATTTTTAAAAAATTGATCGAAGCCTCATTTTGATATTAAATAAAATTCATAAAAGTGACCTTAAGCTAATTTTCTTTTTGACTTGACAAAAATACCCCACACAAAATCCATAAATGCCCAAAAAATGTGTATAAATGTAGAAAATTATAGTATTTGGGAGAAGAAAATTGATAAAAATAAACAATTAACAAAATACCAAATCAAGACAATTAAATTAAAAATAAAACTCTTTTATATGAACGTGTAAATATACGTACACCTGGCATTTTTTGTTTCATTTTCCTTTTTTCCAATAAAGCATTTTTTTGTTCAACTTTGTCTGTATATATTCTCACTCTATATATCTATATATGTTTCATGGGATTCTCAATCCTGTGGTTTGACAGTCAAATAGTCATTGATAGGACACGTACAATGAACCTAATCACTTTTGTACTGTATTCTACTTTGAAAATGTGATAAACATGGGCCATTCTAAGTGGGGAATAGTTGTTTTGCCCCACCTGAAGCTAGAAACTTAGTCCTTGGATGAGAATGATGATAGATCATAGAATGACATGTGTCCAAGGTGGTTTTGGAAAGGAGAAGAAAGGCTCCACAATGTCAGGGCTATTAAATGTCTTATAACCTAGTATATGCTATAGCAGGTTTGGACTTTTCTAAGGGTTATTTGGATATTGGTAAGGATTATTTGGACCTTGTAAAGAAATGTAGCAAGTTTGCAAAATATTAAATATCACTATGACGTACCTTATGGAATAAATATTGTTCACAACTAAAAATCAAGTTTGTTAAAGAAACAAAATAAAGAAAGAAAAATAAAGAGCAGAGCAAGTTTGGACTTTCCTAAGAATAGTTTAGACTTTGCAAAGAAATATGCTAAGTTTGCCAAATATTAAGCATCACTATGTTGTACCTTATATAATAAATATTGCATACAACTAAATAAAATTTAAGTTTGTGAAAAAAACAAGAGTAAATAACAGGTTTAGACTTTTCCTAAGGGTTGTTTGGATATTTGATTGTGTACAACATTTATTCCATAAGGTCTACATAGTGCTGCTTAGTATTTTACAAATTTGGCACATTTATTTTCAAAGTCCAAATAACCCTTATCAAAGTCCAAACAACCCTTAGGAAGTCCAAACCCTTAGGATTCTTCAAATCGTCGAACAAGAACCATTTGGACTTTTGTAGGAACATTTGAGCTTTCTTAAGAAATATTTGGACTTTAGTAAAGAACATTTGAACTTTTATAAAGAACATTTGGATTTTCTTAAGGAACATTTGGACCTTAGTAAGGAACATTTGGACTTTGTTAAGAAACATTTGAACCTTAGTAAGGAACATTTGGACTTTAGTAAGGAACATTTGAATTTTCTTAAGAAACATTTGGACTTTCTTCAACAACATTTTGAGTTTAGTAAGGAATATTTAGACTTTCTTAAGCAACGTATGAACTTTATTAAGAAACATTTGTACTTTAGTAAGGAACATTTGAACTTTCTTTGCAAAGTCCAAATAACCTTTATCAAAACCCAAACAACCCTTAAGAAAGTCCAAACCTGCTATTTGTTTAATTAATTTTTATTTTTACAAACTTCAATTTTATTTAGTTGTGTACAACATTTATTCCATAAGGTACAACATAGTGATGCTTAGTACTTTTCCAATTTGGCACATATCTTCGCAAAGTCCAAACAACCTTCATCAAAGTCCAAACAACCCTTAGGAAAGTCCAAACTTGCTATTTGCTTTTTTTTTTTTTTTTTACAAACTTTAATTTTATTTAGTTGTGTACAACATTTATTCCATAAGGTACATTGTAGTGATGCTTAGTATTTTGCAAATTTGGCTTTGCAAAGTCCAAACGACCTATATGAAAATCCAAACTACCCTTAAGACCTGCTATAACAGATTGCAAACATTTAATGCCCACTGACATGTGGCAGTCTTCCTCTTCCCTTCCAATCCACACCTACCACGTGTATAGTAGTTTTAGAGACAAACCACTCTTGCCCCACTACAGCCGAACCCAATAAACATCGGCCACGTATTACACACCATGTACCTCAGGTTCAACTTCTATGAATATTGTTGCCATTACCATCAGTCTCATGTAAGTCTCTCTCTCGCATGCACGCACGTACATTTGATTCTGTTTATTGCTTTAATTATAAATGTTCCTATGATGCCCCTTAGTGGCCGTGCAAGATGCCTGGTAATTTTTTGTTTTTTGTTTAAGGGACACTTACAAATACTCCTTTTGTAACAAAAAAAAAAAAATGCCCAACCACAATCATCTAAGTCTAGGTGGAAGCGAGTCTTAACAGATGAGTGTTATATCCTCTTAGTTGAGGGTTCAAAACTCTATATTGACAAAAAATAGTTGTGGCAGAATTCTTGACTTCCTAAGGGAGGTTAGGGATTCCAAAGGTTGTGTAAGATAGTTGGAATGATGAACTTCAAAACATGTCTAGCTTGGTGTGAAATCAGATCCTAGTACTAGCTTGCCTCCTTAATTTACCTGGTGTGTGTCGTGGGGTTGTCGTTGCACGTGCCCGTGATTTGCCCCTTCTTCAACCCCGATAAAAATGACAATAAGTATCAATCCCGAAGTCGCGAAAGACAAGCGGGAGAATTGTCCTCGTATTCCAAAAAGAAATAAACAAGAAAAATTCTAAAAAGGACATTTAATAACTTCATTTAATCAAAACTCCCTTACCAATACATATCTTTGAAAAAATGACAAAAATAAATTAAAAAATTCAAAATTACCCCTAATGCAGGGGACGTACACGCCTCCCGTGCGCGCGTCACTCACTAGCTCACTCACACTGTGTGAGTATTGTACCATATCGATCATACCCCAATTCGAAAATATTTTTTAAACTTTACACCTCCATAACTTTTGATCTACAACTACGTTTCTCTCGAATTTTATGTACAAGTTCAGTGAATTTTCACTTAATATTCATGCATGCCAAGTGAAGGTTTTTTTTTTTTTTTTTTTTTTTTTTTTTGTGGGAATGTTGAAATAATGTATATTTTGTCAAAAACCCAAATTTCATAATCAATTACTCCCTCCGTCCCTTTTTTTGAGTCCACCTTTGGGAACTCAACTTATTAAGGGGACAAAAAGAATCTACACCTACTTTCCACAATTGCCCCTAATCATTGTAATAACTTTTTAAGTTTTGTCTTGGTGTAGATTTCAAGGAAGGGTAATTTTGGAAAGTAAGTAAAAATTGTATACTAATTTAGGAAAGTGGACACTAATTTTGGGACATCCCAAAATGGAATATAGGACTCAAAAAAAGGGACGGAGGGAGTATATAAATACAACTTTTTGAACCAAAACAAACGCATGAATTCTTGTGAAATGTCACTAAAACTCTTTCTAGGAACAACCATGTGAAAATTCGTTTTTAAATTTTTTTTGCTCAAAACATATCGACTTGGCATACATAAATATTAAGTGAAATTTCATTTAATGTTCATATACAAGTTCAGTGAAATTTCATTTTATTTTTGCATACAAAAATTTGATTTTTTTTATCAAAATATATCAATAATAGTACTAGCTTTGTAGCTCTCGTTGCCGTGATCCAAACGTTAAAAAATTTGCAAAAAATAGAATTGTAGATCAAAAGTTATGGAGGTCTAAAGTTTAATTAAAAAATATTTTTGAAATGAGGTAAGATACGATACAACATTCATACCGTGTGAGCGGCCTGAATAAGGAGTGAGTCGCATGTGTCATGGCTGAAATTCCTTTTGGAAGCAAAATTGGTACTTCACCTATTTTATCATTTCCACAAAATGGTAAAAACCAATTTGTCCTTTAAACTTTTGACGATTAATTTAAGGGATTTTTGCTAATTTTTCCTTTTTAAAACCAATTCATGATTGACTTCTCTTTTTTGCATATATTTAGTCCCCCCCTCCTTTTTTTTTTTTTTTTTTTCCTCCTACAGTGGATTACACCAATAGTATGTTCTAACGGATTAAATTCTATGAAGTTTGGTGAAACTGAAATGGATCAATTGTGTTTTACTAGTGTTATACTTTTCAAATTTTGCATCTCAAATTGATTCTTAAATACTTTGTCAGTTGCACCATGTGGTACCACTGATTACTAGCACAACATGTGGTACCACAAACAAAGCATTTGATAACTAATTTGGAGAGCATAACATTATTCATTGTGTATAACCCGTGCATAGTCGACTAGTATATATGATAGTGGAACCACATTCAATAATGATAGAACCACTTCAACATACTTGATAAAAATTCAGTGAGTCTATTGTCACATGTATTTTGAAAGATTTATATATATATATATATAAAGTATTTGAAAATCAAAATTTGATAAATATATAACACTACTAAAAAAAATGCTATCTTAAATGTGCACCACAAGAACCAAATTATTCCGTTAACAATATGATACAATACGATCCAATTATGGGTCTTGAGACTCGGGTAAAAAACTTTCAAATCAATCACTTTCCTTGTGGTTGGATTAGGCCTGTAAACGGATCGGATTTGGATCCGATCCGATCCGAATCCGACAAGAAAAATCCGATAATAAAATCCGAATCCGAATCCGGATCCGGATCCGAATCCAATTATTTTGTTAGCAAACGGATCGGATTCGGATTTGGTAAATCCGATCCGAATCCGCCAAAAAATATCCGATAATAGAATTTAATTTACAGTTTAACTCCCCTTGTTTTGTGAAAAATTACATAATAACCCTACACTATAAAATTCTTTTGGTGTTTAACGGATATCCGATTAGGAAAAAATAAATAAATTTGGTGCTTAACGGATATCCGATTAAAAATACTTTGGTGCTTAACGGATATCCAATTAATAAAAAATAAAAAATTAAAAATTTTAAAAAAACTTGATTTGCTTAAGGGTTTTTTTTTTTTTTAAATGTAAACGGATATCCGTCGGATATCCGAATCCTAACAAATTCGGATTCGGATTTTGGTTAACGGATTTTCTATCGGATTCGGATTCGGATTTAGTTAACGGATTTCTTATCGGATCGGATTCGGATATCACAAATCCGATCCGAATCCGATCCATTTACAGGCCTAGGTTGGATGGTAAGGCGTCTGGGTGTTATACTCAGAGGTCTCAAGTTCGAATCTCAAAGGGGTGGCCACAGGTGATCCACCCGGACGCCCTGACTTCGTGAGATTAGTCGAGGTGCGTGCAAGCTGGCCCGAACAGCCACTGTTACAAAAAAAAAAAAAAACCTTTCAAACCTTAACAAAATTGTTATAGGTACGTACAATATTTTCATACATATGTACAAATATTTAAGATCCAAACAAAATTACTTTATTTAGAATATTTGTGATCCACAACTTCTCGCGTGACTATCACTCCGCGGCTCCGCCACATATTTTATCAAATTCTCCAATTACTACTATTTCACTCAGTTTATAAAAAACATTTAAGAGTACCCGACAAGCTGATTGCACACATCCCCACCAATAAAAGCATCACAGTACTACGTTCTTTGGCTTCTTTCACAGGTCTTGTTTGGTGTTAGATAAGAGTTAGAATATGATAATTTTACTCTTATTCAGTGTTTGGTGGTGCTATTAGACATTATAAAATAGTCCTAATTTAGGTTTTTATTCCATAGAGAGTGTGATTACTCTAAATCATGGAGGGAGGTGGTATTAGAAGTTTGCGACAACTTCTTGGGACAAAAAAATCTTTTTTTTTTTATTTTTTTATTTTTAAGATTTGATTTTTTTTTTTTCCTTTTTCATTTTCTTTTTTTTTTTTCAGATCATTTTTTTTCTTCTTCATTTTCATATATGCTCTTTTTCCCTCTCTTTTCATTTTTCGATCTGCTTTTTGATTTTTTTTTTTTTTTTTTTTCAGATATTTCTTTTTTCTTTTCTTTTTTATTTTTATATCTGGCTACTTATTTTATTTTATTTTTCAGACACATTTTCCCCCTTTTTCATTTTCAGATCTCCCTTTTTATTTTTTTATTTTTTAGATCTACACTTATTTTTCTTTTTCATTTTTTTGTCTTTCTTCAACAACATTGTGTTAAAAATCAACAATTTAGTTATTCTCCGAAACTTATATCCGGGCACGACCAAACACATGATTAGGATATAATATCTTATCATGATTATGATATAATATCTTATCCGACAGTTTTATCCAGCACGTTCTACACACAGGACAACATAATAGCTTATCCGACATGATTACTATCTTATCCGATCCTGCCTTATTTTATCCTATCTGACAATTTTATCCAACTTACCAAACATGGCCATAGCAACTTAAGACCTGCATCACAAAAATATGCTGTATATCAGTGACGAAAGGTACAACTTTTCTATTGGGGACAAAATCGAAATTTCTTGCTATTCATATAACTCATTGAAGTTTGATAATACTTTCATAAATAATTTGTTTTTCGAATATTTCTAATTTTACCAATTTCTAATACCGGATTGGATCAGACAAACATAATATATTGTACATGATACATTAGAACAAGAGGAAAGCCATGTGTTATTTAGACTCCATTTGCTTCATGATTTTAGCGAGGAAAGGAAAAGAAGACAACGAGGAAGATGTTGGGAAAAAAATTACTATAATTTTCATGCAACGGAAGCTTGAAAACACAGTAAAACACACATGCAGAAAACACACATACATAGAATGTACTCCTTCCGTTTTAAAATAAGTGTCTATTTTTTCTTTTATTAAATTTTCAAAAATAAGTGTCCATTTTGAAAAGTCCAATGGATATTTACCAAACTTCCTAAAATACCCTTACAATAAAGACAAAAGAGCATTAACACATGGTCCAAAAATGAATAGAAAGGTCAAACATCCATCACATCATGGGTAAAAGAGGAAAATAGCATTTAAATGACAAAAAAATGAATATAATACATATTTCTTAAAGTTTGAGCAAAAGTGTAGTGGACAATTATTTTGAAACGGAGGGAGTAATAATCAACATGCATAAAAGAAAATACACGCTGATTTATATGTGGTTTGGCCAAACATTGCCTACATCCACACTTGAGAGATTCATTATTTCATTATGAGGGAATAGCTGGTAAAAGATACAACTAAGTTAAACACATAACTCAAACCCAAAGACCCTTTTACAACCCCCACCCCCCGGCCCCATTATATAAATAGAGCAATCACAAAAATAAAAAAATACAATCTTTACCTCACATCCCTAACACTGTGAACAACTACCCCCAAAATTAAGGAGACACCCTCTCTCGGCTCTCTCACTGATCGACTCATCTGGCCGAGTGATATTCCCCCCATATATTTGCATCGCACACATATATGTATATACACATACGAACAGTGACGGATTTAGTAAGGCCTTATATCAGACGGAACAGTGACACATACGTACCCATACGAGCAGTTGCCCTCCTGAGATTTTGAGATTTTTCAAAACACTTATATAGGTTTTTTTTTTTTGCTGATATGTACTCTAACAGGTCTCACCTTTGGTGAAAATCATTGTAGGACATTTTTGCCCCCCCCCCCCCCCAACCAAACCCCAACCAACCTAATCAGACCCTCTCTCCTATACACTCATAGCTCATAGCCTCATAGTATCCCTATTAAGCTTCAACCATAACTCCTAATCAGCCTCCCATTTTCTCGATCTCTCTCTTCCCACTCCTAGCCCCTCATGTGAAACTGAATTGATATCCGAGAAAGTTTCAGTAATTTCTTTATTTGTGATTGGTTTAAAGTAATGATTTCGTAATGTTAAATGTTAAATAGGAAAAAGTTCTTCTCGTCGGAGAATTACTTATGCTAGAGTGTGTATTAAAGTGGATGCGAAGGATGACTGAATTACTAGCTTTGATTTGGTTGCGGCAGATAGTTTATGCAATGACCTGATCACGATAAAAGTTGAATATCAGTGGACCCCCTCTTATTGTAATTTATGTAAGTGTTTTGGGCATGACTGTGAAAGAAAGGTTCAGTCCCAGCCGATCTATACTAACCATGCCAAACAACAGTCTACCCAACAATGGGTTCCTATCAAGAAGAGTCCGAACGACATGAAATATGGTTTTGGGGCTAGTGTTGTGGATGAAAAAGATCAGTACTGGACTCAAGTGGTATGTAAGGGTACGGTTAAGGAAAAAGATGTAGTTTCCACGGAGGGGCAATGTGCTGCTGAATCTTTTATTTCTTATAAGCCTTCTTCTATTGCTCAGCAAATTAAGATAAGCAACTCTTTCGACGAGTTGGTGCCTTATGTTTATGAAATTGCAGGCCATTCTGAGGAAGCTCAAGGGTCAGGCCTTAGTGTTGAAGAAGGAAGTTCCCAAGATAGAAACTAGAAAGTATACTAATGATAATTTGGAAATGAATGATCATGAGATTGATGAAGATTTTGAAGATGATTTTGATGATTCTCTCCCTATGCCCAAGCAATCCAAGTCGTCTAAGCAAAAGAAGAAGGAAGCGAAGTTGCAATTTATTAGTAGACGACCTAAGGGCCGCCACAGATCTTGATAGAATCTTTTTGTTTTCTTTAATTTGTTTTTCTCTGTGTTTTTATCTATGACTCTTCTGATGTTAGGGATGGGTGTCTCTCTGTTTCCTTGTTTCAGATAGATTCCCATCCCATGCTTAGCCTTGGATTCTTGTTGCCCTTTTGAGCATGTTTTTTTTTGTGCTTACTGTTTTATCCTGTGGGATATCTCTTGTACTTTGTACAATTCTTTATGGATTTATTTACTCTTTTTCTGAAAAGAAAAAAAAAGGAAAAAGGCTTAATTACAAAATAAACTCTTGAACTTTGGTCTTCTCCTATTTTTATCTCTACAATTTCAAATGTATTGATTTGGTCCCTAAAGTTTTAAATAGAAGTTGTCTGATCCAAATGTGACTTTTGTGAGAAAAAAATACTCAAGTCACTCGCGTGTTACGCTTGGTCTCGCTTTTCAAATTTCAAGTAAAAAAATATTGGAACACCACCAATTTCCCACTCGCTTTTCAGTGTAAAATATGTAACACATGGGTGATTTTAGTCAAATTTTTTTTTTTTTTTTCACAGAATGGGGCATTTGAACCATTTTACTTCTATTTAAAATAATTTAGAGACCAAATTATGCAATTGAAATTACAAGGAGTTATAAAATGAGATATAGACCAAACTTCAATGACACTTTTTGTTATTTAGCCTGAAAAAAATTAAATTGACAAATAGAAAAAAGTCAATAAAAAGTTTGTAGTTAAAGTTTGCCCCGCTGGATCGAATTTCTGAATCCATACCTGCGTACGAAGGAGTAGAATTCGACAAAAGGAGTTGAATTCCATGTTGACCACAACCCATTCCATATAGGTATCTGCCTGCACTATCCAATTGGATGGATAATAAATATCCAATATATCTAGCCAGCACGTTTCACGTTGAAATCAAACCCGAAACCCATTTGATTTCAAACTCTCTATGCCATGCAAGCCTCAACCAAATAAATATTGTTAATTATGGTGTGGACCCAACAGAATACACTTTTGTTTGTTTGGTCGGTAAAGAAATTGAGAAAATAGAAAAGAAAAAGAAAGCATTATGAAAATGAATAAAAAATTTTGATTTGTGAGTCACTTTTTTTTCATAGTTTTATTTTTTATTTTTATTTTTTTGGAGTCCTTTTAACTTCTAATGTTATTTTATGATAAGAAAAACATGAGAATTCATCAAAATTGAAGGGGGTTTTAGCCACAACTCCCTCAAATAAAACATGTTCAAGCTAAAACACAAACTGTTTTTTTTTTTTAATTCATTTGGCCCTTTTATTCTTGTTTTGGTCAAAAATGTCCCTTTATGCCTAAACAAATTTCGAATTTGTAACAAAACATATTCTTTTTGTAAAATTGATTGGCAACATATATAGGTGCATAGATCGCGAAAAAATACACGATATAAGAAAAACACACACACACACACACACACACACACACACACACACACACACAAAAAGTCTAAAAAATGATAAATTATCTACTTGCAGACAGATAAATCCCCAAAATGAGACTGCAAATTACTTATTTTTGTAAAGTTTCTAAGTCTAATGCGTAAATCTCTAAAAAAAAAAATATGAAATAAAAAATAAAAAACAAATCACCCAAAAAGTCCAAGAATTGAGAAATTTATCATCGTTAATACAACAAATAATATTACTTGTTGCAGACAAATAAAATCTCAAAATTAGGCTGCAACTTATCTTTTTTTTTTTGTAAAATTTTCAAGTCCAATGCATAGATCTCGAGGAAATATATGAAAAAAATCATCCAAAAAGACCAAAAAAATGAGAAATTATGGTTGTTTTTGCCAATATTAGCTGTCAGTCAACAGATAATATAGTCTATTTTGACAGATGAAATCGAAAAATGAGTTTCCAAATTACATTTTTTTATATATATAATTTTCAAGTCTAATGCATAGATCTCGACTAAATACATGTAATCCCCCCCAAAAAAAACAATTACCTAAAAAGGCAAAAAAAAAAACCGAGTAAGTTATGGTTGTTTTAAGTTGGCAGATAATATTGTGTTAGCCTTTTTTTGCTCAGAAACAAGCGACTTTTCGCTGAATTGCAAAAGTAGCGCGGGACTTGTCCCCAAATTCAAAAAGTAGCGACAGACTTATTAAAAACAGGCCAAATCATGTTAGAGAGTTACAAACTTACAATTTTGCGTAGGAATGTTAATTTGCCCTGCCCCGGTGGTACCCTGCCCACCCCGCACAGCTCCGCCTCACCCCTAATGGGAATGGTTTGGAGTCCATAAAAATTGGTTAGGAGCGGAGTTGTTTGCTGATAGAAAACTCAATTAGGAGTAGGAGTGGTTTTGGTAAGACAAATTGTTAACCCCCGACTCCGACCCGATTATAGGATAAGTTTAGAAAAATGCCCCTACTAGTTTAAACTTACATCATTTACTAAAATACATAGGTTTACAGCCACTTTCAAGAGGAAGGGTCGCCTGCAGTCTTGCCTCTCGAACCTTCCGCCACTCTTGTTATGTTTCAGTAAAGTCTGATACACTTATTGTGTTAGGTTTACATTATGTTATGCACTCTTATGTTGTTGGTGAATGGACTTCAGGTCACACTATTGCAACAGTAGTGTTCGGTTGTTTAAAAAATGGAAGGAAGGATAGTAAGATGGGAGAGAAGAGAAATTCCAGAGGAAAATTCAATGTGTATTTATCCTTATGTTTGGTTTCTATAAGAATGGAACGATGCAGGAAGATTGGATATGTTTGGTTTACTATTAATTGTATTAATGACCTTTCTTTTCTTCGGAAGAAAAGTTAAGGCTTTGTTTGGTTCATTGGTCAGAAAAAAGATGGAAGAAAGAAAAATCGGATGAAAAACTAACAAATAATTTTTTTTTTCCTCCTCTCTTTCTCTCATGAAATTCATAAATCAAACAAAGCCTAAAAGAGAGGGAGAGAGCCTATTCCGGTATTCCCTCCCTGATCCATCCACTTACTTATGAACCGACAAGCAGAAATACTACTGGGCGAAAGACATCTCTTTATTGATCCCTTTCTTTCTCCACATCTTTTAGAGGGTGAAAAAGAACATATAATGAATAAAAAATTACAAAGTACAAGTTTATAGTCAGTAGTTTTTCATATGAAAAAGTGAATTTTAACGGTCGAATGAGCATCTGACAATAAATGTATTTCTAGATTCTTAAAAATCTTATGGTCAGATTCTCATCCAACGATTAAAATTCACATTCTCATACGAGAAGTTTCTCACAATAAAGTTACCCAATTACAAATTCTTTCTCCTACAAGCTCAGATTGTTTTTTTTTTTTTTATTTTTTTTTGCTATACAAGGTCAGATTGTTTCTCAACTAACCAATAATTAAATACCTGTGGATGCAATTACACCAAATCCCCCACAAACGAACACACCAAGCAAATATATGTGGGTGATATTTTTCTGGTGCCTATGGATAAAATACGGGTGTACATATATATATATATATATACCTATATCTATCTATAATCGAAAATTCTCTAAAGAGCGCCCTCTCTTTAATAAACGGAGGGCTTCTGTTTTGGCCATCGGATCGTGTTTTCATTAAGGACAGTGTTGTCATTTCACAGTTTTTAAACACGATTTGACGACCAAAATAGAGGCCACGAGCGCCCTCTTTAGAGTCTGACTGTATCTATAACATATATATATATATATACTTAGAGTCCGGCTGCAGTGTACATTGGGTATGCGCACTGGACTTTTAAGTCTAAAAACATCGCGGACCGCTTCGTTGACCAGTGCCCCGATGACCCCAAGGTTTTTTAGGCTTTAAAGTCCAGTGTGCTTACCAAGTGCGCTTACCCAGTGTGTACTGAAGCTTGACTCACTATATCTATCTATATCTGTAATATATATATATATATATATAACTGCACCGATGTTAATAAGTGTTTTACACTTTTATCAATTGGTGCACTTTTACTTAAATAATTTTTTCTTAGAGATTTAATGCGTTTGGTATGCCACTTTTATTTTTAATTTTTCCAGAATCCTACTTATTAAGAGATAATCTTTAGAATCTTATAGTTTCTATTTTTTTAGTGAACCTATGGATATATAAGTTAATGATCAAGGGTCAGGATGTACGAAATCGAGTGTAAATTTAGATGTGTAGTAACATTATACTCTTTATTTTTTGGTGAGTAGCCAAATTTAAACCACAGTCCTAGCTACTAATTTGTGATCAATTGGTTCACGTTCCTATTGCTTTCCAAAAATATTGACTTTGGAGTGATCAATTGGTTCACGTTCCTATTGTTTTCCAAAAACTTAATACATTGATCACCTTTTGGTGACCAATTGGTTCACGTCCCTATTGTTTTCCAAAAACATTGACTTTGCTTATTTGGATCTCCCGTTTTGTCCTTTCATTCTGCCTGGTGTTAGCTTGATGCCCTATTCTCTCATGTAAGCATCAATTCTGTGTTAAACCATGTATATACTATTATACATATATATATATATATATACGGAGAGACTCTTAAGTGATCAGGATTGAGTGAACGACATACCCAATGAATATGATTTTAAGCCTAACAAAACACGCTAGTCAGCAGAGCACGCGGTTCAGCGGGGCAGCCCGCAAGTTCTGTTATGCTTAAAATCATATTTTAATAGGTATGTTCACTCTACCATGTTCACTTAAGAGCTTGGCCGTATATATATAGGGAGAGGCTCTTAAGTGAACTCGGTATAGTGAACTTACCTAGTGAATTGGATTTTAAGCCTAAAATAACTAGCAGGCCAGCGGGGCGCAGGATGGGGAGTAGACCAGTGGGGCAGCCCACGGGTTATTTTAAGCTTAAAATTCAGTTCATTTGGTAAGTTCACTCTACTTAATTCACTTAAGAGTCTCTCCCTATGTATGTATATATATATATGATGCCAATTTTTGGTGTAAGGTAAGAAAAGAAGATAAGATAAGATTTGTATGTGGTTCGGCCCTGTTAATGAAGAGACCTACATCCACGTGGTGTGCCGGAGCACTTTCACTATATCAAATGGTGATCAGAGATCTTTGGTGAACCAACAATGGACTGGCACTACCAGAGGTCTGTCGGGTCATATGCTATATCTCTAATGCATGAATAGATCGATCCCCTCTATAGGGAGGGAGGGGTCTCTTTTATACATGCAAGAGATCTTCCCGTACATGGAAACTGCACTGATAAGGTAACATAATCTGATTAAGTTTGATTAGTACAATCCATGCGAGTTTCCTAGTATGATTAGGAAACTATCTTTACATTCCATTAGTCTTCTAGTTCATTGAGGAAACTGTCTAGAAAGTTCTAGATCAACCCCTGGGGCCAGGCTAAAGCTGCACCTGTGACGAGTTATGCCCAGGGGGCAATCCTGACCCATGGCCCGTGGCCCATAGATATTGGCATACCGGTCGGGAACTCCTCCAACGCTCCTTGACATGTCCGCGAAGCTTTGTTCTCATTGGCTTAATATTTTTGTACGCATCAGTTGCTCCCCATTTCCAAGGTTAAATGGGTGCTTTGTCAAATAAGGCTTGGAAATTGGTATAGCTCGGGATAACTGCTCGGGGTTAGACAGATCGTGTCGGCAACTCGGGTTATTAACCCGACCTCATGACTCAGAAGCTCAGGGTCCGACCCATGGGCTAGAGAATAGGAATCCTATAAGTTTTGTGAGGGAGTGAGATTTCTTTTTCCTCAAGTTTTATTTTGTCCATAAGACAGTCCTTTAATAGAATAGTCTGACCAGTCGGTGTGTCCTAAGCTTGCCTTGTTTGAGTGCTACTTGACAGTTAGGACCATATACACCCGACCGTACAGGCTCTTGACCCTTCCATCTCTTTACCTTAGGCTAGGAGTCCTTGACCCATACCTATGTCGACAATTGCTTTCTCGCTCTATAAAAATGTATCATTCTGACTTCAACTCTTCTTCCCGATCGGAGGACGAGCAGTCAAGATCCAGGAGCCCGAGCACTAGCCTGGACCGTCCTTCGCTGACCACATCAAACCACCACAGTGAGGGTAGAATTCTTGACCGAGAGTCCAGTGAGGGAGTGGGCCAGGGATACCACGAAGTCTCTGAGTCGCGGGAGTCGGGTAGCGATGCGTCAATCTTAGATAGGCCTGAGATTACCTTTTCCTATGAGTGGACCCTTTGTAGTTTGTTTGCATCCGACTTGAGTAGACTTAGGAAAGGTATGTCCTCCCCGATCAGTTCTCATTGGTCGTGCCATCGGGCGGGGCCTACCTGTACCAGTCGGGTACCCTTTATGAGGATGCGTTCATTGCGGGCCTCCGTCTTCCTCTTCACTCTCTTGCCTATAACTTACTGATCTACCTCAGTATTACCCCCGGACAACTCACCCCAAATGGCTGGAGATTCTTGATGGGGGCCATTCACCTCTAGCCCCAAATTTTTGGATATGAGCTTACCCTCTAGGAGTTTTTGTGGACATAGCGAATGTTCCCATTACATAGGGAGGTTGGCTTCTTTTCTCTAAGCACTTGGTAAAGGGGAAAGTATTAGATAAAGCCTCAAGCAACAACAAGGGATGGAAGAAGAAATTCTTCCAAGTGTCCACCTATGGACACATGGCCTTTCGGGAGTCCACCCCTTCCCTTTTTCTTTCGAGGTTCTGGAATTGATTTTCCTTTGAATTGTTTGAAGAAAAGAACAAAAGTCTGTGAAAACAGATATAGAGTTGCCACTTGCTCTTTAGGGAACCAAGAAACCCAATTTTGACTCACCCAAACGGATAAAGGGCACTGTCCCTTCATAACCAAAGAACTTGGCTCGGGATTTTGGTACGAGAGAGGAAGGAGCTTTTGTTACAACTAAAACACCCTCAACTCGCCCTGTCTCTCGACGAGCCTCAGTTAGCATCCAAATAAGCATCTTATACTATATTTGGTTCGATAATTAATACTATGATAGTATATTACATCTCATAAGAAGCTTGAAATGGAAGATCAAAAGATAAGATATCATTCATAAGATCCAAACCAAATATCATTGAATGAAAAGTGAAAGATCACACAAAATAAACTTAGAAAAAATGCCTAATCATATATCAAGTAATCAAGTCTTCCTAATCTAAAAGGGGACATGGATTGTTATTGAAACAAATAAATCAAAGAAAACAAAGATGCTTTCAAGCTAGAATGTATGCATATTGATTATTGAGAAAAGAAGATCTCTCAATCCCCGGGACGGATGAGAAATGAAGATTAGATCGGGGAGAGCATGAACGTATGATCAAGTTCATTCCTTATAATATTCTTTTATTAGGAGTCACTAAAACCCAAGTCTTGCATGGATGCAATGCGTGATCCTAGAATGTGCAAGGTAGTAGTGTGTTTTGTGTTCATGGATTTTCTAAAGTGACTTAGAAGTCTAAAATATGCATGAATGAATGAAGAATGTCATTGTAGGAAATGTAAAAATATAGTATGAATTATTTCCTAAGATATGAGTGAATTTAGAATGCATGTAACCATATAATCAAAGAATAAAAGTTAAAACATGCTCGCTGTGAATAGTGGATAGAACAGTGAACTGATTTTATAAAAATGAAAAAGTAAGGTTAGGAAAGTTTTTAATTCATAATTGTTTATGGAGATCATCCCTATTGTGTCTAGAACACATATCAAAAAGCCAAATCAAGATAGATGTTACAGATTAAGAGAAATCATATAAACAAGAGAGGCTACTCAGAAACAAAATCCGTACTTTCGACTGAAATGTAGAAAATCTTAAAAAATGAAAACAAAACATTTTGAGGCCCATATTATACAGAAAGTTCCCTAAGACCCTGAAGTTAAAGGAAAAAATGGGCTGGGACCACTCGTTTTGGAAAAGTTTTATGGAAAACAAGTTGCAAGTCAACTAAGCTGATGTGACAGAGAAAATAAAATGTCTGGAAAGAATGTTTGGGTCAAAATGGATCCCTTCCAAGTGATTTTAAATCAAACCAAAAATCATGGTCATTCTTTGATGAGTTAGAAAGACTTTCCAAGCAGCCTTGCAATCATCCATTGAGTATTGAATTCAGAATGACATTTTAAATTTGAATAACTCATTGTTTGATGATTTGGGGAGAACAAGTGTTTCCTCTCTTGAAATCACAATGAGGGATTTAAGAGGGGTTTTGAAAAAGAGGTTTTGAGAGCATATTTTCCAGCACTAGATGGAGATTATAACAACTTGGAATATCAACATCAAACTCATGCCAAGAACTTCCAAGATTATTGGAGAGTATTGTTTTATTTTGATCATACCTTCAAGAATACTTGGGAAGTATTGAAGTTGGTATCATCATTTATCAAACATGTTTTTGAGGTCAAGAGCTACTATTCATAAGGATTCACTCACCTCAGATACCATGTCATTATCTAGATGGTGATAAGCAAGTAAGTAAAATAAGAAAAATAAAAAATAAATGGTATAAGAAGAGATGAACATTAATATAAACAAGCAATCAATAGCAATCAAAAGATGATATTTCAATGAGATATTGGACTTGTAGATTGGTGTTTCACTCATATATGGTGATTTCTGGACATGGAAATAGCTTCCTATCTCATAAATTCTCAAGAAAATGGTAGTTGGGTGTATTGAATGGAAGTATAGATGAAAGTAATGAAAGAAAACAAGTTTAGAACTCACTTTTATATAGAAAATCAGTGAAGGAAGCTCACTTTTCTTTCTTCTAGCCTTATCTCTATCTCTCTCTCTCTCTACAACTTCTCCTAAACTTTGCATTTGCCACCCCACCCCCCAAATGAGGAGTTAAGGGAGATTTACATAGCCCAATTTGGGGGGGAATTTGAGATTTAAAAAGTGCTCCTATTAGTCCCAAACATCTGTGAACAAGAAACTACGTCGTTTTGGCTTTCAATTATTCAATTTAGACCCCCAAATCAAATTACAAATTGGACTGATCTGGGAGAGAGTGCCGCAGCGGCACTAGGCCTGTGTCACGGCGGCGGTGGGCTAGTGCCGCGGCGGCACTGCTCCTCAGATGCCTAGATTATTCTATTTAGGCCCCCAGAGGTCCTGGTATTCGCAAAAAGGCTCTATTTTGTCCGAAATTCACAACAAATGTGTATGAACTCCAAACTGAGCTTGTGACATACTGTTTCAAAGGTAATGGAGTCTACTATATTTAAAAATGTTTAGAGATAGTCACTTTGAAAAGTTTTGTGGCATTCGCGATAAAAGCCAATTTAATCGCCTTTTTCACCTTTAGAAATTCATAATAAATCCATTTTAAATCCAGAAATTATGTGCGATATACCATTGGAAAGCTATTGATCTCTATTGCCCACGAAAAATTGTTGAAAAATGGTACGGTGCTCCGATTTCAAAGTTAACTTTTAGGTCAAATCGATCAAACCTGGGACCTCCAAAAAGTTCTGGGAAGCTCTGGGTGTTCCCAAGAGCTGACGTGTTTATCCAAATTTCTTTTAAAACTTATTTTAGTACTTTTCACATGATCTAGGATAATATCAGAACTTTTGGGTGAATTTGGATGATTTTGGTCAAACCCTGACAAAACCGGTCAATAGGGACTTTTCGAGACTTCCGGGGGTCTCTAGGAGATGACGATTTCATTCAATTTTGTTTTAAAACTTATTTTATTACTTTTCTTATGACATAGTTTATTTCTAGAACTTTTGGTCCAAATTTGGGAGCGTTTCAGCTTTCAGGGGCATTTTGATCATTTGTACCACTTTTTGAGCATTTCGAGAGATAGAACTAACTTCCAAGAGTCCTTTCTGATTCTTTTCGATCATCATGAATCACCAAGCTATGGGTCTCCTAAATTTTATAGCCAACAAAATGGGGTGTCTACACCACCCTCGGGCTCAACAAGGAGGCTTTGAGAATTCCCTTGAGTACCGCCTGGGCGGGCGAGTTGAGGAGTAAGATCCAATCTTGAGTCTGTATTTTTCATTTTCTATTTTGTCTCCTCGTTGCCTCAATATTGACTGCCTCGCATATTGCTTTGCAGGTGGATATATCGACCCACCAGAGATCCTGGATGAGTGCTAGGACCGGATGAAGGCATTAGCCCATGGTCCTGTCAATATTATTAACGTGCTATCACCTTTCAGCCCTTAGAACATTTTTCTGCACCAATCCTTCCCCTAATCATTCCTAGTAAGCTTCTGGTTTTCACAACTTCTTCACTGTTTTTCTCGTATCGCTTCTTTTTACTAACTCGCTTCTTTTTCTGACTTTACAGAGATGGCACCTAGGAGAAACCTCGAGGCCTTGAGGGAAAAGGAGGCCGCTGCTACGACTCGAGATGGTCAGAAGAGGAAGAGGCCTGATGCTATTGGCCAATAGCTCAAGCGTCTCAGGCATGGGTCGTGCTAGGATCCAGTCGGGCCATCCAACCCCAGGGTCAAGGTGGTGTCGGTCCCTGAGAGCCCCTTAGGAGGCGTCCCGATCAGGATACTCTTAGCGAAATCTGTGGAGGAGGTCCAGGAGAGAATCCAGCCTACCCTACTCCCAAGTCAGGTTGAAAGGTATGAGGGGATAGCCCTTCAAGCGCTCGTTGGGTGGCTCTCCAGCCTTTCCCATTTTGTAAGTAATTCGTCCCCTTTCCTTCTCCATTCCCCTTCCCACTTTCTCTTGATGGTTAATTTTTTCCCATCATTCTTTTCATGTCTGTGTTTGGCGGACGGGGATAAATCCTCCCTGCCCGGGTTGGCCGAAAGGGCTATTGTTACTGAGGCTGCTCTTTCTAATGAGAGGATGGCGCTGGAGGCTAAAGAATCTACCTTGGCTGCAGAGAAGAAGAATACCAAGGCGTTGGCCTTGAGTTTAGGAGCGGCCCAAGAGGAGCTGGAGACCACTTTGGAGGGCCTAACGGCTGCAGAGACCGAGAAGAAGGCCATGACTGAGGTCTCGGTAGCTCGGGAAGAGGTAAATGAGGACTTCGATCAGGGCTCTGCTGACCTAAAACTGAGGGTGATTGTGGACCATCCCAAATGGGATCTCACGATATACTAGGGGGTCGAGTCTGACTTTTGGGATACGAGATCTCCCCCTATTGAGAAGGCCACTGCTGATGGGGTCGCTACTGACGAGGAGGCTCCTGTTGGAGAGGTCGGAGAGACCGAGGATAAGGTAGTCATTATGGACGATCCTCAACAATGAACCTGCCTAAAAAACAAGGAGGCGTATTACCAGGCAAAAGAAGGCAGTGAAGATTTTTCCAAGGCCTGCTTTTCGACCACTTCTATCTATTGCTCCTGGCCTGTTTTGAATTTGCACATACATGTATTTTTATAAGGTGGGGAGGCTACTCTAAGTTCCCCCAAGCGTTGTACTTCTTCTGAACTAGTAATGAAAGGCCCTTTTATGTCACCTTTTGTAGCAACTATCCATACTTCGTACCTTTTATTGTGTCTGTTTGTGATTGCCTATGCCCGACCAATTTTAGCCTTATTGTGACCCTGACTTGGCAAAAGGTTTAAAACTGTGATTGGTAGGGAGCACTCGGTCTTCTGGGGACTTGTAAAACCCTAGAATTTCTAAAGTTGTTGATACATAGGCCAATCCATGTTTGTTGCCCCGATCGGGAATAACTCAGGCTGGTAAGTGCTCGGGAATAACTCGAACATTAATCATGGGACTTATAACAACCTGGTATGAATTCTGATCATTGTGGGCGCACTATATTATCTAAGGATTTATACCTAGATAATTTTGAGGCCTGTAAATGATCTGTGTGACTGATGTAGTTCACCGCTCCTACCAGTTCCCCAAGCTTTTGGTAAGGCAGGTGTTGTGGGAGTGTTACACTCCAACCCGTTACACTCAGATTAGGACCGTGTAACAAAGAATTACCTAAAGCAAAACACCCCTTAGTAATAGTAAAACAAGAGTTAAACATAATAAAAGGAATTCGTTAGCTTAAACCGGCCCAAGGGAAAAATAGTCATTAAGAAAATATAGTCAAATTTTACATCAAAAGATACCCATTCGAGTCTCGGTATGGCATGCGAATCCGAATTTTTTAGAAAGAGTTATGTCCATTTTCGTAAAAGTCGTCAGGCTGAAAATATACTTGAAGATTTTTCAAATCAAATTTCTACACCGATTTCCCTATTTTAAGAGTTAAAAACATACCTAAAACCAAATTACACATACAAACTCATTCTCATTCATTACCAGTTGATCTACTAACATGTTCATAGCACCTTGGAAAGTAAGAAGAGATTAAACTAGTTTATTACAAAATCCTTCCCCTAATTAGTCTCAATTCCAAAACATACAATATGAGTTTCTAATTACAAGGATAATACAAACTTCCCACCCAACTGAGTATGCTAATTAAACATTCTAAATAAGTGAAACATAAATCCGTGCTATCCGGAATCCCCATAGTTCAACGCTTCTCACTGTGATGCTCATCTGAACCTGCGTGGTCATTAGCCACAAAATTGACTAAGCTTTTGCTCAGTACGTACGTGGTACTAATCATGCAATTGGAATATTTAATGATTCATAACACCAATTATTCATTCACAACAATAAATGGTCGCAAGCTTGTCAAGTAATCAATTACCATCGTTCTAGACCCCTGATTCCGGGCCATTCTCACTTTTCACGTCGCAAACAGCAAAATCACACTCATTCATTTGTGACTGTAATCAATTCGTTGTGGTCGTCAACACTATCCCCTTTTCTCTGAGAATTTCACCATCTATCGGTCCCTTATATATAGGCTAAATAATAGTGATTATCAGTTGAGACCCTTTGACCCAAATAAGCATATAAGCAACTCAACATGTCAATGTAATACCCGCACCCGCAGATTATATTTAATTTCATATATACATGCATTTATCATGATTAGTAGTGTTTATTAACACATGTTTAAGTGGGTTTCGATCCACTAGTTGAATGTGGGTGTCCGTAAGGGAACCCAGTAGTAGGCCATAATAGTAGTCCCATATTTGGGGCATGAGATGAGAAGTCCCATTGGGATGGGTAATAATTCAGATAATGCCTTATGTGCTTAAATGTTTATTAAGGCTTATGTGAGTTATTATTTTTAGTGTTGAAATACAATATGTATTGTTAAATACAATTTTTGTGGTCATTTTGGGAACCTTTGTGAGTACGAATTGGACAAGTTACATAATTAGTTGGCTAGTTAGTAACTTATGTAAATATTTGGGACCCAAAAGAAATATAGACAAATATTCATTTATATTTGGGAGTTGATTAGTTAGTTATAAAACTAACCGGGGGTGTAAATAATAATACTTAGGAGTTGAGGACTTAGGCCTTAATTTTAGAAACTAGGTTAGATATATATCAAACTAAGATTTGATTAAAAGAAGAATACGTCTTCTTCTTCACAAGTCGGTCGAACAGGGGCTTCGAGCAGTGAGGGGTTTCGGTGACGTTTGTCGTTGCATGTCTAACGTAACGACGTTTATTTCGGATTCTAATCACATATTTGGACTCGTAGAGGTAAGGGGAATCTTATGGTGTAAATTTCCTTGAGTATAATCACAGTTTTTCCGTGACCCATTTGGGTTGGTAACATTTAGTTGATCCAAAACTTGTAGGAATTGAACCTGGAATAGAATTGAACGTGAGTTTGACTTTTCTGGCATTAATTTGGGATTTAAGTGCGACTATTTGAGGTGAGTGATTTTAATCTTGCCCCTGGAATTAATCATGTTAATATTCATTTGGATGATTTTGTTAAACTTATTAATTAAATTATTCATGTTTAGCTATTATTGGACAAATTCATGTATTTAGTTTTAGCCCAATTGAATTGTTAAAGCATGTTGTTATGAATTATGTGGGCATGTTGAGTTGCTTATTTGGGTCAATAGAGATTATGTATCAAGCCACCGGTAGTAGTTTTGCGCCTAAATGGCTATAAGATCGTCGGTCTGAAGTTAAAGAGATCGAGTCTTAGCTAGTTGCGCGGACTTATTGGCGAGGAGTCGCGAACTAGTATGGTGGAACGTACATGATTGCTCTTGCGATTATACTAATGTGTAATTGAATGAATGTGAGCATGTCATTTTAATTTCACATGCATGATTATTATTATTCATTAAGCCTTGGCTTAAACAAATCTATAAATGTGTGGTTATATAAATAACCACTACAGGTGAACAATTGGGAGAGAAATCCGGGAAGTGAATGGAGCTCGGGAATGCGCAGGTTGGGGACTTCATATGTTTATTAAGTCTTGTAATGCTACGTTAGTTAGAATCTACGGTTTGTATAACGGGAGAATTCTTGTTAGAAGTTCTAGTTGTACATAATGTTTAGTTCCGTTGTAAGCTTGAGGTGTTTTTTTAAGTCGATACTTGTGACTCCATTTTGAACATTACCAATTTGTATTTTGTTATAGTTGGAAGTGGATGTTACTAAAATCCTTATGCTTTAATCTTGTTTAGGGGCTCAAGTTTGTTTTATTAGCTTGGGAAGGTCGGATTCACTTAAAAGCATGTTTTTTTTAGATACTTTCTTTTATACTTGACAGGACCATTTATTTAAACTTAAACCATTTAATGGAATATCTTTGTTTTTTTTTCTTCTTATTAATGAGACTTAAATGGACATATTATAGCTTCTAAACCTTGTTTATTTCGTTTGTTTTGCCTTGGTGGCGTGTCACATGCCTCTAATCCGACTATAGTGGGTTTGGGGTGTGACAGTCAACATGGCAATCTCATCATTTTGGTCATGTTAAACAATAAATATTCACATGCTTTTCTACTTAATCACAATTATTCATTTTAGAGCATTTAATAGAAAATAAATAACATTAAATATCCAATTTTGGGATTAGGACATTCACCTCATGAATAGGTCCAAATAAGCCAAGAATTCCCAAATTCCTTCGCTAAACTAGCTCTAGTTACTCCCAATGATATTCCTATATATATATATCACATATATGTATCACCCCTCAAAATGAGTCGCAGAAAAACATTACCAAAATTGAAAAATAAAGACAGAAATAATCCTCTTGCTTCCACGAGTCCGAATAAGGCTTCGGTTCGCAAAATAGAGGTCGAACGGCGAAGCTACGATGACAAAAGAGGCTAACTGAAACATTTCTCTCTTCCTCGCCAACTCTTTGTCTATAACTCTTCTTAGTTTTTTTTTTTAAATATGAAAAGAAGATGAAGACCGCCATGTGCCTTGTCCAAACTTTTAAAGTTATGACTCATAGTCATAATCACATTTACACCCCCCAAAACCTCTAAAGTGGGTATGTGTCTATGTCACGTATGAGTCCCAAAAGTGGTCTCAAATATTTTATGAAGTTGGTAATTATCCTACTAATTATGCATCATGTCCCTATTCACTCTCACAGGGGTATCCAAACTGGTACCATCATTTAATCATATAAAATGCAACTAAATGCAATTTATTTAAATCTTGAACTCTCGTGGGTCCCATTTCCATATCTGTCCCACCTCTAGTGGAACTTTCAATGGTGTCCTTTACTGAATACTTACCATTCTGGGGTGATTAAAACTCACCCAAATCATCACATGCAATTAATTATTCCAATTAATGCACGAGAAATAAATATTACTACATTTGTTCGGGTACGGGTATTACATCTCTCCCTCCCTTTTAGGAAGTTTGTCCCCAAACTTTCCTTGTCTCAAGTACCGATTACACATATAAATATTTCCCTCAAACCTTCAACTCACGGTTCAATTCTGACTTTCAACATTGTAACACGCAATATAGAATACATTATACCCATTGGTTAACATCGACTACAATCTCAATTGGCAGTCTACTGATTTCCAGCTTCTTTAACATTTCAAGTGATCCCATCGAATCACTTAGTTGTTCAAACCATACCATTCTCTGATGATAACACATTTAGATTATTCTGTCCCCGTAGTAGACATTTCTATCAACTTTATATGTAATGTATTTCCAATCAGTAGCTGACTTGTCAAAAATTACCAACTTGTGGAAGGCACTCTTCCATAATTCTTTTTTTTTTTTTTTATCATCTGTAGTTAATCTTCTTAATAATTTAACTTTAACTTCTACTGGTAATATCCAGACTTCAAACTAAATATCAACAGACTTATATCCCTACAGCTGATAGTCAATCAGTATGTACAATAGAATGCAATTACAATCTTCTTCCTTGAATCAATTTCATTCGAAATACCTGCTTAATTTACTGTTAAGCAAAAATCTGATCATTTTCCCTTTTCAGTAATTTTATCATAAATTTCTTTCTCTAAAAAGCACAAAAACAAATGGATCCCTGAGTTAATTCCATCTATTCTGATGCGATAGTGTCACTTGTATCTTTATTTTCCCTATTATCATTTCTTGTCTAGTTGTCTCATAAAAACTCAATTTCTATCAGGTCTCTATTTCGATGCAATCATTTTCAGATAATCAATACACATACAAAATTCTTCTGTAAATCTCTAACTCAAAACACTAATAATCATTTTGGCTTTACCTAAATAACATTGAATGTCAAACTATAGCTCAGCATGAGTTTCAACAGTCTTCTTCACAATATACTCAATTCATGTCATGTAATCAGGTATTTCAAATCTCTATAATTCATATAAGCTTTATGCTTGCAAACTAACACTGCTAAATATTCAATACGAAAATAATCTCTTAGATTTCACATTTTATGTCTAATGATTTGCCTCATGAAGTTCCAATTCTCTGTAAAGTAAAAGCAGTTATTGTATCAACATAAAACTCAATCTCAATTCAAAGTTTCATATGAATCAACAAATATTCAGGTGTACAACAACCAATCAAATGTCTTCTCAAATCAATTCTTTAGTTCCTCAAAAATCTTTCATGTGATCAATATAATTTCACAAGTGTTCCTGTATAAATAACCAAATCTATGGTGTAGTTATGATGGTTATCACTCCTAGGTCTTCTATTAGCTTATCGCTTACCTTAAGGCTTTAACCATTGCAGAAAATTTCTTCATTCATCCCCAATCAAAACTCCAATTCTAACAATTTTTATTTCTATAACAGGCTCTCAATACTAGCAAAACAATTCATATGGCCTTCAACAGAGTCCTCACAAATTTTCTTTATATCCCGTGTCCTTCCAAACTATATATACACTAACGTTGAATAATAATATCATCACTAATACCGTCACATATTCATAAGTTTATAATTTTCAACCGGGGTTGTGGTTATCCCAATTATCTTCACAAATACTCACAGTTTCTGTACTAGGTCTTCAACAAATCATAGTAATGTCTTCACTTTATTCTTCTGTTACTCGTATCCAAATCTCAAGTTTATTTCAGGAAACACATGTACGTACTATTGAGACTAACAGATAATTGATTTACTCATTGCTCATATACTACTTCTTAACTATAGTTTCAATCAACTTTGGCTGATTCTGATTACTCTGTCTTTCTTCTTGTAATAACACCTATAATCTCCACATTATTATGCTTGGATGAAGAAATACCTTATCAAATAAATTTCACATTCTGCAACTTCTTCATTCTTAACTCTATAACTCCATTAGATACGATACCCCAATTATTAGTTATATTTATAATATTTTACTAATAGAAATTCTATCTTCTTCCAATTAAATTATTCAACCAGTCCTCAAATGACATATCAAGAATTCGTTTGCTACCCAAATATTTCCAGATATCAATTCGATGTCTTCTCATAAGTTAAACAAATACAAAGTCCTTGACAACCCTTCTTCATAAACTAACAAAGTCCAATAACTGTCTCAATACAGAATACTGACATCATACTAACTGTCTTGAAGATATAACCCTGCTTAATTCAATGTTTACTCGTTACACAGCTAACTACAACGTACTTGATCAACAACTACTTATACTTGTCATCATATCAAAATAACTTGTTACACTCACTATTACTAATTCTATATTACTCTTACATCATAAACCCCCAGTTTATCTTAACCAATCATATAATTCCCAATATATTATCGTTAACCAAGTCTAACACATAGAGATCCCCAATAATGTATTTGAACACTCGATAACCACCATGATACAATTAACATGAAGTTCTTGGATTCATGAATACATAAATATAATTTGGAGGTAAATGATTACGTTATTTGTATCTAATGCCTCTGGTGGTTCAACTATAAATTGAGAAAGTTTGTCTTCCTTTTGCTCTATTCCCGTTGGTAGTTGGACAAATTCTGAAGTGATTTTAGATGTCAATAAACTTGGATATCCTTATTGTCTATTCAGATAATCACTTGCCCGATGCCCATACTGTCCATAGTCACAACTCTTATCTTTAATTTCTACTCTTTGACTTGGACAATTTCTTGTGATGTATTCGGGTTGCCGACAAACATAACAAATTACAAAAGACATACATCATACACCCCAATGTTGTTTACGACAGATTGGACAACACTACTTCTTTTCTCTAGAAATGCCACTTGTCGATGAATTACCCTTATTTACTCTTTTTAACTTACCTTAACTTTTTCTTGAACTTTCTCTTAGTTTCTTCTGTGGACAATGATTCTATTCTTACCTCTGGGTTTGAGTTTTCATGTGCCTTTTCCTATGATAAGGTACTAATTCTTACTATTCTCGCTATTATTCCTATAACCCTTTTCATTCAATCCACCACTGTTGGTGATATTTGTCTCTTCTCTGAATTCAATGTTACCAGATAATTAAGACTGGCAGCCAATAACCTTAATGGTATCCATGCATGCTATGTTTTAAACATCATAAGCATGCTAATCAATAGCTTCAGCATGCTAAAATAAACGTGTATGCATGATTACGTAATTACGTGTTGTTGTGTGCATACTTATGCATCGTCACTCGTCCCCAAGGCTCTAACATATTGCTCTGATACCAAAAATTGTCACACCCCAACCTGCCACACTCGGATTAGGATCATGTAACAAAGAATAACCTAAAGCAAAACACCCCTTAGTAATAGTAAAATAAGAGTCAAACATAGTAAAAGGAATTCGTTAGCTTAAACCGTCCTAAGGGTAAAATAGTCATTAAAAAATAGTCAAATTTTACATCAAAAGATAGCCCTTCGAGTCTCAGTTCCAATGTAAAAAATGGCGTGCAAATCTGAATTTTTTAGACAGAGTTATGCCCGTTTTTGTAAAAGTCGTCAGACTGAAAATATACCTACGGATTTTCCAGACCAAATTTCTACACCGGTTTCCCTATTTTAAGAGTTAAAAACATACCTAAAACCAAATTACACATACAAACTCATTCTCATTCATTACCACCTGATATACTAACATGTTCATAGCACCTTGGAAAGTAAGAAGAGATTAAACTAGTTTATTACAAAATCCTTCCCCTAACTAGTCTCAATTCCAAACATACAATATAAGTTTCTAATTACAAGGATAATCCAAACTTCCCACCAAATTGAGTATGCCCATTAAACATTCTAAACAAGTGAAACATAAATCCGTGCTATCCTGAATCCTTGTAGTTCAACGCTTCTCACTGTGATGCTCATCTGAATCTGCGTGATCATAAATAACAAAATTGAATACGCTTTCGCTCAGTGAGTACGTTGTACTAATCATACAATTGGTATATTTAATGATTCATAACACCAATTATTCATTCACAATAATAAATGGTCGCAAGCATGTCAAGTAATCAGTCACCATCGTTCTGGACCCCTGATTCCGGGCCATTCTCACTTTTCTCGTCGCATATAGCAAAATCACACTCATTCATTTGTGACCGTAGTCAATTCGTTGTGGTCATCACCACTATCCCCTTTTCTCTAAGGATTTCACCATCTCTCGGTCCCTTATATATGGGCTAAATAATGGTGATTATCGCTTAAGACCCTTTGACCCAAATAAGCATATAAGCAAATCAACATATCAACATAGCAATCTCATCATTTTGGACATGTTAAACAATAAATATTCACATGCTTTTCTACTTAAGCACAATTGAGCATTTTAAAGCATTTAATAGAAAATAAATAACATTAAATATCCAATTTTGGGATTAGGACACTTACCTCACGAATAGGTCCAAAAAAGTCAAGAATTCCCAAATTCCTTTGCAAAACTAGCTCTAGTTACTCCCAATGATATTCCTACACACACATATATATATATATATCACATCTATGTATCACCTCTCAAAAATGAGTTGCATAAAAACGTTACCAAAATTGAAAAAGAAGACATGAAAAAAATCCTCTCACCTCCACGAGTCCGAATAAGGCTTTGGTTCGCGAAATAGTGGTCGAACGACGAAGCTACGACGACAAAAGTGGCTAACTGAAACTTTTTTCTCTTCCTCGCCAACTCTCTGTCTATAGCTCTTCTTCTTTTTTTTTTTTTAACTATGTAAAGAAGATGAAGACCCCCACGTGCCTTGTCCAAACTTTTAAAAGTTATGACTCTTAGTCATAATCACATTTACACCCCCCAAAAAGCTAAAGTTTATTATGAGACTCCCTAAATATTATATTAACTACCCCAATATCTAAGTGGGTATGTGTCTATATCACATACGAGTCCCAAATATTTTATGAAGTTGCTAATTAACCAACTCATTATGCATCATGTCCCTATTCGCTCTCACAGGGGTATCGAAACTGGTACCATAAAGGGTCACAACCAATAATATAATATTAAAAGCACTTTAACAAATATTCATTTAATCATATAAATGCAACTAAATGCAATTTATTTAATTCTGGACCCACGTGGGTCCCACTTCCATATCTGTCCCACCTCTAGTGGAACTTTCAACGGTGTCCTTTAAAGAACACTTACCATACCGAGGTGACTGAAACTCACCCAAATCATCACATGCAATTAAATATTCCAATTAATGCATGAGAAATAAATATTGCTACCTTTTTCTGGGTACAGGTATTACAGGGAGTGATAGTTGTAGGCAACCGACCTAAAGCGTATGAGTTCTAGGGTCTTTTGACTCCTCTGTTATGGACCACCTAGGGGAGTTTTCCCCATCATAGGTTATGGACCTAAACGGAGTTAATGCCTCAGGTGATGTCGAGGTCTCTTGCCATCCGTGGTATGGTGGTCTTAATTGCTAAGGGGTTTGACCCTAGGTCTTCTGGTGCCCCAGGGGTGATCCCGAAGTCCTTTTGATGCCTCATCCCGAGGTCTTTTTGGTGCCTCAGGGGTGATCCTGAGGTCTTTTTGATACCTCGGGTGTGATCCCGAGGTCTTTTGGTGCCTCAAGGGTGATCTCGAGGTCTTTTTGATGCCTCGAGTGTGATCCTGAGGTCTTTTTGGTGCCTTAGGGGTGATCCCAAGGTCTTTTTGTTAAGTATATGATAGAGAACATTGCTTGCAAAAATAACCCTTTATTTAATCCAAAAACTGTTATGAGCGCTGAGAAAGAGCTACAACTAAGGAAAGCATGCAATCCCTAACGAACTCTAATTTCATTTTACTGGTTGCACTTCCGCATATGCTCCATGTTCCAAGGGTGTTGTAAGTCCTTCCCTTCTAGTGTTTGTAACCAATAGGTTCCGGTTCGGTTAACCCAGGTGACCTTGTAGGGTCCTTCCCAGTTTGGCCCCAACTTCCCGTGGGCAGGGTTCTTGGTGGGCTGGTCAACTGATTTGAGGACCAGATTTCAAACCTGGAAATTGCGATGCTTTAATTTCTTGTTATAGTATTAGGAGACCGTTTGCTTGTAGGTTGCCATCCTGAGATACGCTAAATCCTTTTTCTCTTCTACAAGGTCGAGTTCCCCTTTGAGAGCCTCTTCATTATCCGGACTGCTACAGTGGTGTGCCACTCGATAAGTCAGTAGTTGAAGGTCGACCAGGACTACCACTTCATAGCCATAGGTGAGCGAGAACGGGGTTTGTTGAATGGGTACCCCCACTACCAGGAGTTTTAAAAATTAACATCGATGGCCCTTCACTTGGAAAATCGGGTCTAGTAAGGATTGGAGGTGTGGTGAGGGACCATAGAGGGAATATTTGGGGTTTTTTCTCAAAAAGTATTGGAGTATTGTGGATACCGCAATTTTCCCTACCCACGGCTTTTGTTTAAAAACCTTTTTTAAATTCAAATTCAAAAATGATGAGTCGCCACTTAATTTTTAAAGGAAAATTAAGAAACCATTTTAAAGCAATCTGATCTTTTAAGAAACCAGAGATTTTCTAAGTCCGGGAATTATGGAATGAGAGGGGAAGGAGCCCGTCGGACTAAAACACCCCCTCTCATCCTATCTCGCGATAGGCCTATACTTAATATCCTTTTAATCAAATTAATAATCTAAGCATGTCCTCAACTAATACATATGTACAAATATACATTACAAAAGCATGTCTAAAGGGTGTAAGACTGCAAGTGATAAAATATCAATCAAAACCCACATAATTCAAGTAGCAAGCAATATGATATGCAAATAGGGAACTATAGAATTTACCCCAGATCCATGCCACGAATATTAAACGTGCAATGCATACGAATAGAAAGATCCTAAGAAAATGTCTCTAATCACATATACACATAAGGCAAAACTGAATTCTAAGGTGTCGCGCATTAAGTTGAAAAATCGATAAAATCAAGAAATTAAAATAAACCAAAGAGGAGTTCAAGAAATCGTACCTTAATAGCGCTACAAAACAAAGGGTTAGTCCACATGATATACAAGATATAAAGTTGGATCTTAAATAACAATCCTAGACTTCTAGCGTAAATCTATCAAATGTAATTAAATCTAATGCAAACGAGTCCTAATTACAAGCATCAAGCCATATGGATGAATATATACATGAACAAGAATAAATTATGAAATACTCAGAGATTTAGATCACTTAAACTTTGAATTCAAGCTTAACTAATCATTATTAAAACATGGTTTGAGCCCTAGGTCATAGAAAAGTCATTTGGACCATTATTTACAAAGTTGGTCAAATCTGTCATAAAATTCTGAAAATTGTAGAGAGGAGACCAAAAATTTAAGAAAATTAAAGGCATGCTTTCCATGGTTTGATGTTGGTGAATTTGGGACACAAGATGCCTCTGTGAGTCTAGTTCCATCCCAAAAGAAAATCAAAGCTTCAACGGTTAGATCTCTGGGAAACGGACAAAAACCAGACATCACTAAGAGATTTACAAATCGCTGTCCAAAGATTTTGTACGATTTTTTAAAACTAGTAAAAAAATAAAAAAGACTCTAATCTTTTTAGGAGATCTTATTAACACATTAAACTTCATATAAAAAATTATTTGGAGCCAAGAATGCTTGATTAAGGTTCTGATTTACTCATTATGAAACTGATTTTCTATTCTGAACCTCTGGACAGAATATGGTTATCTCACAAAACCTATGACCAAACCATGTTATCCATGAGATCCTACTAAAACAAAATTTACAGTGGTAGAACTTTGAGTTATAGACACTTTCCTATTGGTTTCATTCAGTTCCAATGGTTTGATATTTAACTAAAAATCTTTGATCAAAAACAGTTTATGAACCCACTGTTTCATTGTTAAGTTCAACTTTTATTTGTTAACTCCAACTACTAAGCCATGAAGTTAGGCTTGAACTAAACTATTTCTCCTACCATTTGATGGTCATTGGAGACTAGAGACATGACTAGTACTCATGAGTTTTCAAGGAATATAAAATGATAGGGGTTTGGATTCATCTACTTGTTCTTAATAAAATGATGATCAACTTTAAATCTCATGTGAATCATAAGCTTACATGAGACTAAAAGATCAAACTCATGAGATTCAAGTGAGATATGGAAGATCCCCAAGAGTCTCAAGAGAAGAGCATAAACAAGAAAAAAGAAAAGAAGAATCAAAGAACTAGCTCATGAACTTCAAGAGGATATAGAGAAGATCCCATGAAATTCCAAGTTAGAGAATCCAAGTCATGAGTATGGACTTGGATCCATCTATTTATTTATAAATGATGATCAAACTTTGGCTTCCATATGAAGCATAAGCTTACATGGAATCAAAAGATCAAACTCAAGAGTTTTCAAGAGAGATATTGAAGATCTCCAAGAACCTCAAGAGAAAAGCAAAAACAACAAGAAGGAATGAAATAAAGAAAACTAAGAGAGCAAGTGCTCTAAATCCATAAAAGAAAACTAACAAGAGTAGAATATCACCTCCAAATATCCTAAAACTTCTATAGTTTTAAGATTTTCCAAGCTCTTCTTCAAACTCTAAAAAAACTCTCTTTTCCCAAAATTCTTTTTTTTTTCTCTTTGAAATTCCCCTCTCCTAAAAATGTGTAGTAGTAGTCCCCAAAAAAAGATCCCTTATAATGGAGTATTCACCCTCTATTTATAGGCAAATTTTAGAGGGTACAAAACGTGCTATAATGGGGTTATTTTGGTATTTTCAAGCCAAAAATCCTAATTTCAGATGTACTTTTGAGGGTACAAAACGTGCTATATTACAGCTAGCTGCTAAAAATGCGGCACTCAATGGAGATGGAAGTGACACTCACTGAGTGCCGAAACGGCCCTCCCTGAATGCCGCGGACAACTCCATGGACTGCCGTCTTTTTTGAAACTATGATTTTTGGGACACTTGATGTGTTTTTGCGGCAGTTACGGACTGCCGGTCTGGAAAACACTGAGTGCCGCTGCAGTACTGCGTGATTGCTGCAGCCCACACCATGTGCTGTTCTATTCCTTTTTCTTTTCTCTTCCTTTTCTTTCTCTCTTTTTTTTGTTTGAATTGAAGAGTCTTTTGAAGAGCTTGAATCACCTTGGAAGCCTTAGTTTTGTTCGGACATTGTCATCATCGAACTTGGAGGTAACACTCCCCTTAATTCGATGTTTGGTCAAAATTGGGGTGTCTACAGTTTGCCCCTCTTCGGCAGAGCTTGTGGAGCAACGCGTGTCACAAGTGAATGTCGAAACTTGTGTGAAGACAAGCCTTTGACCAAACCATCGGAGATTTAGGTAAAAAAATGCGTTGCAAAAACGGTTGCGCAAACGGTCTATGTTGGTCGTGCTCAACGGTGAGCTGCCTATGTATCTATTCAGGAATCAGACCAAGACGTAGTTTGGGTAAGGTGGGTCAAACACACACACAAGCACAAGTAATCATAGGGATGAGTGCACCTATCCTATCGTGATGCACATGCTCACACAATGGTGGTTGTCAATGCAATTTGATGCTCTATAAATGATGTGATTCTAAAACGTGCAATCCTGACGTTTTTAGATGTAATCCATGCCTTATAATGCTCATGTTAATTCTCTTCAAAGTACGCGGCTGTTCCGGCCAAAGGACGAACACAATTGACAGGGCGGAGCTTCGCGACTTAAACCCCGGAGTCTATGTGAGTTTGCTCTGAAAATCCGCAGCCCTTCGGCCCCGTCAGATATGTTTGCTCTAGGTATCCGCAGCCGCTCGGCCCCGTCAAATATGTATGCTCTATTTTATGCATTTACCACAGGATGCATGATATGGTAACCAGAGACAATTATCGGAGACTGGTCGATGCAAATCTGTTGTAAGGACCGAGAATACAAATCCGTTACATTCTCAAAATTTTGATCATCGTAATCCGTTACGAGGATCGAGAATATAAATCCATTATATTCCCAAAAGCGGGGTCAACGCAAATCTGTTGGGAGGACCGAGAAAGCAAATCTGTTACATTCTCAAAATTTTGATCATCGTAAAACCGTTACGAGGATCGAGAATACATATCCGTTATATTTCCAAAAGCGGGGTCAACGCAAATCTATTGCGAGGACCGAGAATGCAAATTTGTTACATTCTCAAAATTTTGATCATCATAAATTCGTTACGAGGATCGAGAATATAAATCAGTTATATTCCAAAAAGCGGGGTCAACACAAATCTGTTATAAGGACCAAGAATGAAAATCTGTTACAATCTCAAAATTTTGATCATCGTAAATCTGTTACGAGGATCGAGAATATAAATCCGTTATATTCCCAAAAGCGGGGTCAACGCAAATCTGTTATGAGGACCGAGAATGCAAATCTGTTACATTCTCAAAATTTTGGTCATCGTAAATTTGTTATGAGGACCGAGTAAATAAATCCGTTATATTCCCAAAAGCGGGGTCAATGCAAATCTGTTGCGAGGACCGAGAATGCAAATCTGTTAGATTCTCAAAATTCTGATCATCGTAAATCTGTTACGAGGATCGAGAATATAAATCCGTTATATTCCCAAAAGCAGGGTCAAAGCAAATCTATTGCGAGGACCGAGAATGCAAATCTGTTACATTCTCAAAATTTTGATCATCGTAAATCCGTTACGAGGATCGAGAATATAAATCTGTTATATTCCAAAAAGAGGGGTCAACGCAAATCTGTTGCGAGGACCAAGAATGCAAATCTGTTACATTCTCAAAATTTTGATCATCGTAAATCCGTTACAAGGATCGAGAATATAAATCCGTTATATTCCCAAAAGCGGGGTCAATGCAAATCTGTTGCGAGGACCAAGAATGCAAATCTGTTACATTCTCAAAATTTTGATCATCGTAAATTCGTTACGAGGATCGAGTATATAAATCCGTTATATTCCCAAAAGCGGGGTCAACGCAAATTTGTTGCGAGGACCGAGAATGCAAATCTGTTACATTCTCAAAATTTTGATCATCGTAAATCCGTTATGAGAATCGAGAATATAAAGTCGTTGTATTCCCAAAAGCGGGGTCAACGCAAATCTGTTGCGAGGACCGAGAATACAAATATGTTACATTCTCAAAATTTTGATCATCGTAAATCCTTTACGAGGATCGAGAATATTAATCCATTATATTCCCAAAAGCAGGGTCAACGAAAATCTATTGCGAGGACCGAGAATGCAAATCTATTACATTCTCAAAATTTTGATCATTGTAAATCTGTTACGAGGATCGAGAATATAAATCCGTATAATCCCAAAGCGGGGTCAACGCAAATCTGTTGCAAGGATCGAGAATGTAAATCTGTTACATTCTCAAAATTTTGATCATCGTAAATCCGTTACGAGGATCGAGAATATAAATCCGTTATATTCCCAAAAACGGGGTCAACGCAAATCTGTTGTGAGGACTGAGAATGCAAATCTGTTACATTCTCAAAATTTTGATCATTGTAAATCCGTTATGAGGATCGAGAATATAAATCTGTTATATTCCCAAAAGCGGGGTCAAAGCAAATCTGTTGCGAGGACCGAGAATGCAAATTTGTTACATTCTCAAAATTGGTCAAAATTGGCTTAATTCAATTCATAAACTCCCAAGATCCAGGAGTTAATCAAATTCAAATTATTCTAGGGTCAAACAGACTCAAATCCTTTTAATTTTTTCAAAATCAGGAATCGAACAAACTCAAATTCAAATTCCGGAGTCAAGCAGACTCAAATTCTTATTCGAATTTCAAAATCAGGAGTCAATCAGATTCGAATTCTTTCAAATTTCAAAATCAAGAGTCAATCAGATTCAAATTCTTTCGAGTTTCAAAATTAGGAGTCAATCAGACTCAAAAAACTTCTCATTTCTCAAAATATTCAGGCTCGATTCAAAATTCATAGTCAATTTGAGTCAATTCAAATTAATTTTTTGAAATCCATCAGACTTCATTCAACTCGATTAAAAAAATTCAAAATCAAGAGTCAATCAGACTCAAGTCAATTCAAAATTTTAGAATCAGGAGTCAGTCAGACTCCACTTGATTCAACTTTTCAAAGTCAGGAGTCAAATTAGACTCAAGTCAATCCAATATTTCAAAAATCGCGAGTAAATCGGACTCAAATCATATCAAATTCTAAAATTAGGAGTCAATCGAATTCTTATCAAATCAAATTTTCAAGATCGAGAGTCAATCAAGCTCTATTCAATTTTCCGTAACCGAGAATCAGCTAGACTCAAATTAATTCAAGTCTCCAAAAAATTGGGAGTTAAACAGACTCAATTCAAATTTTCAAATTTTCAAATTTTAAACCCGAGAGTCCACCAATCTCAATTTATATTCAATTTCTAAAAATCCGTAGTTAATCAGACTCGAATTCTTTCAAATTTAAAAATAAAGAGTCAATCGGATTCTTATCAAATCAAATTTTCAAGATCAAGAGTCAATCAAGCTCTATTCAATTTTTCGCAATCGAGAATCAGCAAGACTCAAATTAATTCAAGTCTCCAAAAAAATGGGAGTTAAACAGACTCAATTCAATTTTTCAATTTTTAAACCCGAGAGTCCACCAATCTCAATTTATATTCAATTTCTAAAAATCCGTAGTCAATCAGACTCAACTGAAATTTTGAAATCGGGAGTCCATCTGACTCGATTTAATTCAATTTTCAAAACTCAGGAGTCAATCAGACTCAAATCAAGATTTCGATTTAACAAAAACAGGAGTCAATTTGACTCATTTCTATTATCAAGATCCTATCTTTTAGTTAAATTCATGATTGAACACCACATCATTTCATGTGTTGCTATGTTTTCATCTTAAGCCCTTTAAAAAAGCTTGATTCTTCTCACTCTTTCTTGTAGATCTGTTCCTACGGCTAGCGGTCCAGGCTCCCCAGGACCTCCAAGGAAGAGATATAATCTTTCTCCAAGTCACGATCCTTCACTCCTCTTTGCTGACCCTGAATTGTGCCACTTAGCACGTGCCTTTATCAAAGGGGTAAAACTCTTGACTTCAATTCGCATTTCTACTTCTCTAGATGATCAATGCAATGTATGATGCTTAATGCATATGTGAACACGATTTTAATCTTGTGCGCTTTGAGAACTTTTGATTCCCTTAAGACATTGCTATGATCATGTTTAGGACATTAGGACCACATGTAGGATTTACACTTTTGCTTATCCTTGTTATCCCGATTTCATTGATTTTGTGCCGAGACCATCCCCCAAAATTTTATTATTATTCACTCGACCCCAAATCTCATATTTTTACATCCACGGAGACACTTGGGCTCAACAATTCAAAAATTCAATTTTTTAACAAAAGTAGTAGCGCAGACTCAAAAATTTCAAAGGGAGTCACGTGGACCCAAAAATTCAATTTTCTTACACAGGGAGTCATGCGAACTCACGAATTCAATTTTTCGACGAAAGGAGTCATGCAGACTCAAAAAAATTCAAAGGGAGTCACATGGACTCAAAACTTCAATTTTCTAACAGAGGGAGTCAAAATTTAATATTTTACAAGACAAAGGGAGTCATGCGGACTCAAAAATTCAAAAAAATTATTTTTTTTACACAAGGACTCAAAAATTCGTATTTCAAAACAAAAGAGTCATTCGGATCCATGGACCCACATTTCCACAACAACGGAGTCACTTGGACTTAAGAAATTCACTTTTTCTCATTTTATATAAACGGAGTCACACGGACTCAACAAAAATTCATTTTTTATACAAATGGAATCGCACAGACTCAATCAAATTCACATTTCATACAAATAGAGTCATACAGGCTCAACAAATATATATATATATACAAATGGAGTCACACGGACTCCACAAATTCACTTTTTATACAAATGGAGTCACACAGACTCAAAGAATTTCTTATTTCAAAATCGAGGGTTAATTTATAATATTTCAAATTTTCTTAATCGGAATCAATTTTGACTCGACAAGAATCTCAAATCTCAAATCTCAAAATCGGAGTCAATTCGCCTAAACAAAAATTCCAATTTTCAAAATCAGGATTTAAATCAGACTCAATTATTTCAATTCCCAAAATCGAGAGTTAAATTAAACTCAAATTAGTTCAATTCAGTTCATCAGAGTCAGTCAGACTCAGTTTTATTCAAATTCTAAAATTAGAAGTTAGTCAGATTCAATTCAATTTTCAGAATCGGGAGTCAATTAGACTCAATTCAATTCAACTTTTCAAAATCTGGAGTCAATCAGACTCAATTCAGTTCCATTTTCTAAAATTGGGATTCAATCAGACTTAAATAAATTCAATTTCACCAATTCAAAAGTCAATTAGACTAAAAAAAATTTTTGTTTCACAAAATTGGGAGTCGATCGGACTCAAATAATTTCTATTTCACAAAACTCAAAGAATTTTAGTTTCACAAAATTAGGAGTTGATAAAGCTCAAAGAATTTCTGCTTCACAAAATTGGGAGTCAATCAGACTCAAAGAATTTCTGTTTCACAAAATTGGGAGTCAATCAAACTCAATTTAGTTCAAACTCATGAATCAGGAGTCAATTAGACTCAAGAAAATTCAAATTCTCAAAATTCAGAGTCTGGAGTCGGTTTAACTCAACTTAATTCCCATTTCGAAGTCAGGAGTCGATTCGACTTGAAACAATTCCTATTTCCAAAGGAGAGTCGCACTGATTCACATTTACAAAAGGAGAGTCATATGATCTTAAAGATTTTCACATTTCTCAAACACAGATTCATACGGACTCGAAAATTCACATTCTATAAACATATTTTACAAAGACAGAGTCACGCGGACTCTAAAACTCAGTATTTTACATAAATGGAGTCCCACGGACCCAACAAATTCACATTTTTCATAAACGGAGTCACACTGACTCAACAAATTCACGTTTTACGCAAACGGAGTCATGCAGACTCAAGAGTTCATATTTTACATAAATGGAGTCATGCAGACTAAAAGCATTCTTTCATATAATCAGAGTCATGCAAACTCAAAGCTTATATTTCATACTAACGGAGCCAAGTGGACTAAAGGATTCATATTTTACACAAACAGAATCACGCTGACTCAAAAATTCATATACGGAGTCATGCGGACTCAAAATTTCATATTTCACAAAGAAGGAGTCACGCGGACTCAAAATTTCATTTCTTTATTCGAACAAAGTCACACGGACTCAACAAATTCACTTTTTACACAAACGGAGTCACGTGGACTTAAAAATTCATATACATAGTCATGCAGACTCAAAATTTTATTTCTTTATTCGAACAAAGTCACATGGACTCAACAAATTCACTTTTATACAAATGGAGTCACACAGACTCAAAGAATTAGTTTTACAAAGATGGGAAGCCCTCAGACTCAAAGAATTGATTTTACAAAAATGGGTAGTCCTAGGTCTAAAAGAATTGATTTTACAAAAAAAAAACAGGGAGTCCTCGAACTCAAAGAATTTGAACAGAGCTGACGGAGTTTGTGCTGCCCTAGTAGTCTTTTGAAAGCATGATTTTCTGCACTTGCGGGCCATTTGGAAGAAGCATAATGATTGTGTCAAAAGAGGGAAGTCACCTTTGCCCCTTGTCTTGGACCATTCTCATATTTCCACTTTTAGCATTATGTTGTGATAATGTTTAAAACTCCTGCTTGCATTGCTCATGGGATGCTTATGGAGACTTTTCAAATCTTTATTCATCATCTCAAACCCACACATTTGAGATCATTATTGACTCATCCGACGAGGACAGACTCAACAAACACAAGGTGATTGAATCATACTTTGAACTGATGTGCTTTCGTCGTGAATACATGTATCAACTGTAATACCCTGTATTTTGTAATATATTATATAACTAAGACCTTGTATGTTTCTTTAATACTTGTATGAGCTTGGCCTTACCCTTGGTATATTTTGGATACCAATCGATTGACAAGTCTTCCAATCGATTGACTTGCTTTGGGTACCAATCGATTGAACTTATCTCAATCGATTGATTGTATCAATCGATTGACACTTATGTCAATCGATTGGAGGCAGCTGGGCAGATTCTTTTGCTCTGGCTGGGGAGAGGCCACGTGAACACTCCCTCTCTATATATACCAGCCCATTTTGGGCGTATTTCTGTTTACAGAAATCAGAGAGAGTGAGAGGGAGAGTTTTGTGTGTGTTTATATATATATATACACTCATATATATATATACTCATATATATACATGTATTTACACACACCCACACAGATGGACTGAGAAGAAGAAGAAGAAGACCAGAAAGAAGAAGAGAAGAAGGAGAAAGAGAAGAGAGGAGACAGAGAGCAGAGGAAAGAGAGGGAGGAGCCACCATTGAAGCTCCAAGCTTAATTTCACATTCCCAAACACGCCCTTAACGTCTAGGTGAGTTCTAAACTCACTTGGTAGCCTTACATTGATGTTATGACATGTTTTGAATGAAGAAATGAAGAAGAAATCATGTATTCCCGTTTATATGTTGCTGGGCAGTCTTCTCTGTGAAGAAGACGAAGTGTCAATCGATTGACACTTTACCAATCGATTGACATCTTTCATCTTCCAATCGATTGACACTTTACCAATCGATTGACATCTTTCATCTTCCAATCGATTGACACTTTACCAATCGATTGACATCTTTCATCTTCCAATCGATTGAACCTTCTTCCAATCGATTGACACTACTTTTATACCAATCGATTGACATCTATACCAATCGATTGGCAGTTACAGTTTACTGTTTTACTTGTTTAGATAATGTAATAACTGTTTAGTTGTTTATTTACTGTTCAGTATTTCCCAGCATGCTTTATTACTGTAATACAGATCTGATAATGAGTTAATGCGGCGTAGGATCGTAGTAATAACAAGACTATCGGATAATGTTTATGATGTTAGATAACGGAATAGTTGTGAATCCTTTGGAGTTAACATTCATTCATTCAGAGTAATCGGGCCACATTGGGATTGTCATGTATCGGTAATAGAGTTGAACTTAAGTAGGTTTGCTAAGATTCGGGAATCTTGCGTGGGCGGGCTTTGGTCGATCATATGTTCTTAAAAGCGGTAGACAGACGAAGGTGTCTATGACTTGCGGTGAACCGGACCATTTGCCCTAAGATAGCCAGATGATCTAATCATATGTTCTTAAAAGCGGTAGACAGACGAAGGTGTCTATGATATGCGGTGGACCGTGATCACTGGTAGACGTCGCTAAGTCGTGGCATAGAATGATGTACTGTTGTTTAAAGCGTTATATCCCTGACATGCGGTGAACTGTGCATATGTTCTTAAAAGCGGGGGATGGACTAACGTGGTATCCATGACATGCGGTAAACTGTGCATATGTTCTTAAAAGCGGTGGATGAGCAATGGTGTGTTATAGAGTTGAACTACTGTCGAGTCTGTTCCCCTATCTAGACGTATTATCAGTCTTATACTGAGTAAAACATTAGTAATCAGATAATTGGTTTGATTAAAGGAGTTACCCCTACAGAGTTCAAATTTGGTTACGGTTTATAACTTGTAATAACTTCAATAGTCGATACCCTGTTAGTATCTAACTCACTCGGCTTTCATTAAGCTGACGGCGTTTATGCCGCTGGACATTTCTACGTTCCAGCACACCCTGGTTATGACTATACAGGTGAAGGGCCTGCAGGAGAAGAGTACTATGCCGGTGACGGAGTCCCTGTGGAGGATTTCCCCGACGGAGGTCAGACCTAAGAAGACTACTACGCCAAGGACTACCTTTATGCCAACTGAAGACTAAACTAGAATAGTAACTAATTGTCGTTATCCTTTTTTGAACTGTTGTGGTCAGGCATATGTTGCTTTGGCATTTGTACTTCCGCTGCCTTATATTTGATTCGAGACTCTGATATGTAATAGTTAGTAACTTCTGTTGACTTTATGTTACGTTGTGATCAGAACCTAGACTTCATTCTTGTTACACTATTACTTCTTGTTGCTTAGTACTGCGTGGTGTGGACAATCATGTGACTTCACCCGTCATTCCCTATGGACCCATAAAGGAAATTTATTTTTCTCTATTTATGCTACTCCGGGGCGTGACATCAACTTACCTCTTTCATTTATTCATCATTTTACAATTTTAGTGCTTTGCTGATAAATCTAAACTTTGAAAACTTCTCCTTTTCGATTTAGCTGATTCTTTGCCTATCTAGAGTATGCTTCGAATTAGTGCTTTACCTTATAGAATAAAAGACACTCTATTTCAGTCCATTCAAAACAAACTCAAATACTTGAGAACTTGCCTTTATCATAGAGGGATTTTGGCAAACAAAGTTTGTCCCTAGTTTGAAAGAGACTCAGGGGCTTGCTTCAAAAATAGGGCTTTTAGCAAACGAAGTTTGCCCCTAGTCTTAAGGGCAAACGGGCTCACCCCAAGGGCCTTGAGAACATGTTGGTACAGGATGCTTGCAATGGATTTACTTCCAATCTGGAGGTAATCATCATGAATGTGATGGGCTGAAGGGAGATGTCCAAATGCTGATCGGCAAACTTTGTTTGCCCCTAGTTCAGTAATACATATGTGGTCCTAGGCAAATGCAAGTTTGCTCCTTGTTTTAAAAGAACATAATCATATGCGCAAAGGATTTAACTTATTCCCGAATAGGAATCAGGTCCAAGGTAATATGGCCAAGGCCTGAAAGAGCACACCATATTATGACGATGGTGGTGACCGAACTAGATAGGTTGCCTACGTATCCCCGAGTAGGAATCAGGTCGAGCGTAGTTCAAGTACTCTGGAAGTCTTAAAAGAATTAGGCTTCAAGAATTGGTGGGCTTTTCGAGCCATGTTGCCATTTGAGTCTAGGGAGTGCATGTCACTTGTGGTAGCCCCTGTGTAGCATGATGAACTACTTTTTCCTTTATTCTCTTTTCTTTTTTCTTTTCTTCTTCTTTTTTTTATTTGACAGTTGATTCTTTAACCTTTTCACTAGCCAGATAATCTTTACAACACTCATCATGTTTTATTCATACTCTATCATATTCACAAAGCAATATCATCCCTCCAAATCACTCTTTATTTTTCTCAAAGATATCTTTGCATTGTTTTATGCCCTCTTAGCCATTGAGCCTCTCACAAAATTGTGAGCTCAATTGATACTTTCAAATCTCTCTTTTCATTTCCAATTTCTTTAGAACAACACAAAGTCTTGAGATAGTTCATGTGCCAATGATCTACTTTAAAGTGCTCAAAAATTCTCAATCTTATCTGTTCTCTGCCTTTTCTTTTCTCTTTCCTTTCCTTTCTCTTCCTTACTATCTCTTATTCTCTCGATGATTTTGACTGGCTAGGATTAGGATTTTTGAAATCAACACACATCTTATTTTTGCTCTAACTTTTGCCTAGGCACCCTTTCGGGTTTTCATCCTAGCGGGCTCCTTTTTCTTTTTCTTTTTCTATTCTTCATTTTTTTGGAAGCAGAAGTTCATTTAAAATGTCTGGCTACCATCAAGGACAAAGTTTATGGCTATGGACTGGTTGGGCTCATCTTTTAGGGGATGACAAGCATGGTCCATGAAGTCCCAAGTTCATCTTTTCAAGATTGAGCAAGAGCATCTTTTAAATCTTATAGTTAAGCTAATCAATTCTCTAATCCTCCTTGGATTTGGCACAGAATTTGCTTTGATCAATTGGGGATCCTTTTCAATGCAAAGATTTATTAACGGAGTGTTTCCATGATTATTTGAAAAAGTGATTTTTTTCTTTCTTCTTTCCCTTTTTCTTGGCTTAATGATCCATACATTCACGACTTGGAACACTGAATCAAGCAGAAAGGGATTTAATTTAACTAGCAACGGATTACACCGCCTAACTCGATTGACTCGATAAAGACTTGACAATAATACTCGATGGAAGACTGACAAAATACAACTTGACATTGACACTTGACTCCAAATTAACACGACTAGATCATGGACTAGACTTGATTTGGTCTCAATTGGAGTGTCACGGATGATTTTCAATTTATTAGATTTCCAAGAGCATCCACATTCGCTTCAGCAGCAGTATTCACAAACATTATCATCTCACTAGCACCATTTGAACCTTAGGATTCGCCACCCATGTTTGCGGAAACATTATCCGTCCCTATGACCAATTTCTCAGTTAAGTGGCCCTTCTTCCAATCATTAGGCTCCACAAACTAATCAACCTCAACATAACCCTTTTCATTATCTTTTCTCTTCTTACTAATCTCACGCTTGCACTACTAACCCAAACTGTTCTGGGTTTGATGCTATCTCGCCTACAGTCATGTTCCGTTTTAATCAATTTTGATTGATTCCAAAGGAATTTTCATTTTGTTATTATTCACATTTTCTTTTGCAAATGCTTAGTAAAATGTTCATGAATGGTTCATATGTCACACGGATGCAATGCATGTGTGTGTGTGTGCCTATTCTATATGCAAAAAGATGAGAAAATCCTAACCCTAACACATAAGGCACATAAAATCCTCATTCATGTCAAGTGTGCCGATTTATCTTTTCATTGTGATCCTTATTACCCCTTCAAAGATTGAAAATTTTTAAAATTTTCGAAATTCATTTGAAAAGCATTTCTCTAGATGATGGGATATTTCAAATTCTCAAGAATTTTAGATTTTTCCTTTGAAGGCAGAAAAAACATTTCTCAACAAAAGATGATTGGGTTGAAACTTTGCTTTGAAATTCATATGAAAAAAAAAACATTTCTTTGGCGAAATTTTTCAAACATAACTCCCGAGAATTTTGGGTTCTTCAAAGATGAGAATGTGAAAATATACCTCAACAAAGGTTGACTTGGAATCTTAAAAAGCTGAACTCCAAAGATTTTTGAAAGAGCGATTGAAAACTTAAAAAAAAAATGGCAAAAATATGTTTTGCTTTCAAAGATGGATTTAAAATTCTTTGGGTAGAAGGATCACATGATCGGATTATCACCATACTTTTCATGAATTTGAATACATACAAGGTCAATGATGCTTAGCTAAACATGATATAAGAAATGTAATCTTATAATCAACATTCGGCATGTTCTCAAATGTCATAGGACATGAAGAGAAATTGCTCAAAAGTGATTAAAAGGCTACAGATATTTCATCAAGCAAGAATCGTCATCATCTCGAGTAATCCCTTTCGGGCATACAAAACTCCCTAGCACATAATCCTAATCAAGAATTAATTTCCTAACTTTGAAAGGTTCTACAGAAGCTATCATGCAAAGGCCGGGTTTTGGTCAAATAAGGGACCCTTAACGCACATCTGATAGGATGCTTCATATACCAACACATGGTACGAGATCAAGGGTGATTACACAGTCCCATGATAACTTGACCGACCGGGCTGCCCAGAGTCTCAAAGGTCATAGTTCCATGCAATCGACTGGCTAAACATGCAAGTATAATGCAACATACACACAAAAAATAATTAATTCGATTAAAAGGATGCTTTCAAGTCTAATCCTCGAGTGAACCCAAAATCAGAAATTTCTGGTCTGCGAAACCAGAGATTCTCGGTTCGATCCCCAGTAGAGTCGCCAGATTGTGGATAGCGCAATTTTCCCTACCTACGGCTTTTGTTTAAAAATCATTTTTAAATTCAAATTCAAAAACGATAAGTCACCACTTAATTTTTAAAGGAAAATTAAGAAACCATTTTAAAGCAAATTGTTCTTTTAAGAAACCAGAGATTTTCTAAGTCTGGGGATTATGGAATGAGAGGGGAAAGAGCCCGTCGGACTAAAACACCCCCTCTCATCCTATCTCGCGATAGCTACTTAACATCCTTTTAATCAAAATTAATAATCTAAGCATGTCCTCAACTAATACATATGTATAAATACACATTACAAAAGAATGTCTAAAGGGCATAAGATTGCAAGTGATAAACTATCATTCAAAAACCACATAATTCAAGTAGCAAGCAATATGATATGCAAATAGGGAACTATAGAATTTACCCGGGATCCATGCCTCGAATATTAAACGTGCAATGCATACGAATAGAAAGATCCTAAGAAAATGTCTCTAATCACATATACACATAAGGCAAAACCGAATTCTAAGGTGTCACGCATTAAGTTGAAAAATCGATAAAATCAAGAAATTAAAATAAACTAAAGAGGAGTTCAAGAAATCGTACCTTAATAGCGCTACAAAACAAAGGGTCAGTCCACATGATATACAAGATATAAAGTTGGATCTTAAATAACAATCCTAGACTTCTAGCTTAAATCTATAAAATGTTATTAAATCTAAAGCAAACGAGTCCTAATTACAAGCATTAAGCCACATGGATGAATATGTACATGAACAAGAATAAATTATGAAATACTCAGTAATTTAGATCGCTTAAACTTTGAATTCAAGCTTAACTAATCATTATTAAAACATGGTTTGAGCCCTAGGTCATAGAAAAGTCATTTGGACCATTATTTACAAAGTTGGTCAAATCTGTTATAAAATTATGAAAATTACAGAGAGCAGACCAGAACTTTAAGAAAATAAAAGGCATGCTTCCCATTGTTTGATGTGGTGAATTTTGGACACAAGATGCCTCTGTATGTCTAGTTTCCATCTCAAAAAGAAAATCAAAATTTCAACGGTTAGATCTCTGGGAAACGGACAAAAACCAGACATCACTCAGAGATTTACAAATCTCTGTCCAGAGATTTTGTACGATTTTTTAAAAATAGTAAAAAAATAAAAAAGACTCTAATATTTTTAGGACATCTTATTAACACATTAAAATTTGTATAAAAAATTATTTGGAGCCAAGAATGTTTGATTAAGGTTCTGATTTACTCATTTTGAAACTGATTTTCTGTTCTGAACCTCTGGACAGAATATGGTTATCTCACAAAACCTATGACCAAACCATGTTATCAATGAGATCCTACTAAAACAAAAATTGTAGTGGTAGAACTTTGAGTTATAGACACTTTCCCATTGGTTTCATTCAGTTCCAACGATTTGATGTTTAACTAAAAATCTTTGATCAAAAGCAGTTTATGAACCCACTATTTCATTGTTAAGTTCAACTTTTATTTGTTAACTCCAACTACTAAGCCATGAAGTTAGGCTTGAACTAAACTATTTCTCCTACCATTTGATGGTCATTGGAGACTAGAGACATGACTAGTACTCATGAGTTTTCAAGGAATATAAAGGAGATTCTATGAAAACTCCAAGTTAGGGAACCCAAACCATGGTAGGGGTTTGGATTCATCTACTTGTTCTTAATAAAATGATGATCAACTTTAAATCTCATGTGAATCATACGCTTACATGAGACTAAAAGATCAAACTCATGAGATTCAAGTGAGATATGGAAGATCCCCAAGAGTCTCAAGAGAAGAGCATAAATAAGAAAAAAAGAAAAGAAGAATCAAAGAACTAGCTCATGAACTTCAAGAGGATATAGAGAAGATCCCATGAAATTCCAAGTTAGAGAATCCAAGTCATGAGTATGGACTTGGATCCATCTATTTATTTATAAATGATGATCAAACTTTGGCTTCCATATGAAGCATAAGCTTACATGGAATCAAAAGATCAAACTCAAGAGTTTTCAAGAGAGATATTGAAGATCTCCAAGAACCTCAAGAGAAAAGCAAAAACAACAAGAAGGAATGAAATAAAGAAAACTAAGAGAGCAAGTGCTCTAAATCTGTCACGACCCATCCCGCTACGCGCGGAAATAGGACATGTGGCACGCCATTAAGGCTTATCCAGTTCCATTAAAGTCAAATAGCAGCATCAAACATTATTAAAACCCATTAAAATCAGAGTTATAAAAATTTTTGTTCAATTGAAACCCGTCTAAAGGAAATTAGCTTTGAAAACAGAGGTCCAGTCGACTAGATCGGGGATCCGGTCTACTAAAGACAAAAGCAGAAAGTTTAAAATAGAATGACAGTCCGTTCAGTCGATTGTGACTGGGGTCTAGTCGACTGTTGCCTCTAGCAGAAACAAAACCACATTTCTCATCAGGTGTCCAGTCGACTGATTGGGGAACCCAGTCGACTGATTTGGTCACTATTTGGATTAGTAGCTAAAATAGCACAGTGTCTAGTCGACTGATGTAGGGTCCAGTCGACTGCTTCTAATACTATTCACTTTCAGTGTCTAAACCCCACGGGATCCAGTCGACTGATCCATGATTCAGTTGATTGCTCCCCTGCTGGGCAGCCCCTGCGCATTATAACACAATTCAAGCTCTCCAAATCCAACACCAACACAACCACAACTAAACATTAGCGATTTAAAACATCATAATGGTATTCAAATACAAGATACAGTACCACTAGTTAACTCCCAAGATTCTATTACAACGTATTTTAAAATTTCCAAATCCTTACTACAAGTTTAGGATTTAAAACAAAAGTATGAACAAAGTAATTTCCCCGGCAATTCTCGACCTCACTCCTCACGCTTCTTCTTGTCTTTCTTCTTACCTGCAATGGAGTAAATCTCCACTGCTCAGCTATATGCTGAGCGTACAATTCTAACATATGCAATATATGACAAAACATGCTTTAATCTCATAAATCACATAAATAGTCGCTAGGGAGAAAAATACACCTTCATCCGGTAGCGGTAAGTCCAAGCCTTAAACCATGATGTCAATGGCTAGTCCAAGCCTACAACCATTACATCCCCCAAGTGCCCTGGCAAGTCCAAGCCTTAAACCATGCATAGTAGCCGTCGCTACTAAAATTCTCAAACATCGAGAAGTTTACTCCGGCATGAATTTGTATGATACCCCCCTTTGACCCACATAGACAACTCAACGTGCTCGCGTAAATTTAGACATGCTTTTCACAATTTAGCGCGTGCATAATTAGCGGGCCTACAATTAACACATGGATTTTCCCTGGATCTCAATTTTGTCGTCGAAATATAAAACATGTATTTCTCTATATTTCACAAGTTAAAACTTCATACCTCGTGCGATTTCCCCCAAACTTTGAAGGATCGACTAGGAGGGCAATTAATCATCGGATTTTGAATTTGAGACGATTCCGGTTATACCTGTTTTTCCCAAATTCCTAGAAATTAGCTTTTTATAAAAATTAGCCAAACATGGCCTAAGTAGTATCAAAATGTAGGTCTTATCTCCACGAGTTCAAATCTTGAATTTGGTGAAAAACTGACGGACGAAAGGTCGCCGATCGTCGTCGCAAGGCCCGTTGGCTCCAAGTCTCCCTTTTCCCTCTCCTCTTTAGATATTATATGAAGTTTGTGAGAAATGAATTCTCACCCTCACCTATTTATAGAGAATCTTCTCGGAAATCGTGTTTACCCCCCGCAAGTTTCTAAACCATCTAATAAATTCCTGAAACTTCACCCACGTCCATTGTATGCCTTTACGAGTGAAAATTATAAATTTCAAAAGTTTTCGACTAAGTCTCGTTTGGGTCCAAAAATAACGTCTGAAAACTAAATCCTGTGGAATCTCTACACAACCTACCTTTTTATTTAATGTAACACTCACAGTCTCACCACAATTCTCTAAATGATATATAACAATATCGGAATTACCAGAATTTACCCTACACAGGTAAATATACTATTTCAAGAATACCAGATACATCAAATAACATTTAAATCATATAAATGTCATTTAATCGTGCCAATGCAACATGAAATGCCATGTTCTCGTGTCCTCACTGACACCTTACTATTGACTCACAGTCAACCTCAACTCAATATTAATAAATATTAATATTTCCACATGTTACCACTCTGTCTTATTTTAAAAGTATGCAAATTCTGAAACGGGTGTGACAACTCTCCCCTCCAAAAAGGAAGTTTGTCCCCAAACTTATATCCCATACGTCGAACAGATACGGATACTCATTCCTCATGTCTTCCTCATTTTCCCACGTAGCCTCTTCAATAGTGTGACTACGCCATAATACCTTCACCATCGGAATCATTTTAGTTCTCAAGACTTGTTCCTTTCGATCTAGAATCTCTATCGGTTGATCCACATAAGTCAAGTCTCCCTGAATTTGCAACGGTTCTGGCACTATGATCTTATTCGCATCTGTCATACATCGTCTCAATATTGATACATGAAATACATTGTGTACATGTTCCAATTCTGACGACAATGCCAATCGGTAAGCTACTGGACCTACCCTCTCTAGGATCTCAAAAGGTCCTATGAATCTCGGATTGAGCTTTTCCCTCTTTCCAAATCGTACAATGCCTTTCGAAGGCGATGCTCGCAAGTATACAAAATCTCCAACTTCAAAATTCTTCGGTCATCGTTTAGAGTCCGCATAGCTCTTATAACGGCTCTGAGCTACCTTAAGTCGCTCCTGAATCAACTTCACCTTCTCAGTAGTCACATGTATTAACTTAGGTCCTAGTAACTTCCTTTCTCTAATCTCGGTCCAAAAAATTGGCGATCGACATTTACGCCCATACAAAGCTTCATATGGTGCCATACCAATATTTGACTGAAACCCGTTGTTATACACAAATTCAATCAATGGTAAGTGTTTTTCCCAATCACCCCCAAAATCCTATACACACAATCGTAACATATCCACTAATGTCTGAATCATATGCTCCGACTGTCTATCAATTTGAGGATGAAATGTAGTACTGAAACTCAACTTCGTACCTATAGTTGTTTGTAGACTTCCCCAAAACCTCGACGTAAAACTACTATCACGGTCCGATATGATCACGGCTGGTACCCCATGTAGTCTTATAATCTCTCTCACATACAATTCTGCTAACTTGGACGGTTTAGTCATCTGGATTGGTAGAAAATGACCTGACTTGGTTAATCGGTCAACTATAACCTAAATCTTATCATTCTTATTGAATGATCGTGGAAATTCCAAAACAAAGTCCATTGTAATCTCATCCCATTTCCATTCTGACACTGGTAATGGTTGTAATAATACCGTAGGTACGTGTCTCTCCGCTTTGATCTGTTGACATGCCGAACATTCAGATACAAACTTAGCAACTTCACACTTCTTACCCTTTCACTAGAAATATTCTCTCAAGTTTTGATACATTTTGTTGCTTTTGGATGTACTGAATATCGAGGACTATGTGATTCTTCTAGAATCCTTTCTTTCAAGCCTTTCACATTCGGTACACATAATCGATTTTCCAGTTTCAACGTTCCTTGTTTTAATACAAAATCAGGTCACTTTCCCAAAGGTATCTTGTCTCTCATTTTGCATAAGTAGACATCGTTAAACTGCTCTTTCTTGATCTCATCAACAATATCTGAGTGTGCTATGATCGCCATCATTAAACCACCACTAGTCTCTGGAATTACATCTAATTCTAATCGTTCCATCTCCTTTACCAATTCTTTTTGTTGAGTTAGTTTGTCGGCTAAGTTCCATGTCATTTTCTGGCTTAGGGCATCGGCCACCACATTAGCCTTTCCCGGGTGATACTCTATTGAAAGATCGTAATCCTTCATCAATTCTAACCATCTTCTCTGTCTCATATTCAAATCCCGTTGGGTGAAAATGTATTTCAAAGTCTTGTGGTTTGTGAATATCTCACAGTACTTCTCCCCGTACAAGTAATGTCTCCAACTTTTCAAAGCATGAATTACTGCAGCCAATTCAAGATCATGAGTCGGATAATTTACCTTGTGTGTCTTTAGCTGTCTAGAAGCGTAAGCAATCACCTTGCCACCTTGCATAAGCACACATCCCAAACCTTGATGCGAAGCGTCACTACAGATCACAAATCCTTTGGTTTCAGATGGTATTGTCAAAATAGGTGCCCTTGTCAACCTTGACTTCAACTCCTGAAAACTATCTTTACATTCTTGACTCCATTCAAAGGTAATCCCTTTCCTCATCAACTTGGTCATAGGTAAAGAAATCTTCGAGATGTGCTCAATAAAACGGAAGTATTATCCTGCTAATCCCAAGAAACTTTGAATTTTAGGTACAGATGTCGGTCTTTGCCAATTTGATACAGCTTCTACTTTGTGAGGATCAACTGAAACTCCATTCTTGTCAATCACGTGGCCAAGAAAAGTAATACTAGGTAACCAAAATTCACATTTCTTAAATTTTCCAAATAGTTATTTCTCTCGCAATCTCTGAAGTATCAACCTCAAGTGGTTCTCGTGATCTATCTCACTCGGTGAATAGATAAGAATATCGTCGATGAACACTATCACAAAGTCATCAAGATAGTCATTAAAGACTCGGTTCATAATATCCATGACCGCGGCTGGTGCATTTGTAACTCCAAACGGCATGACTAAGAACTCATAATGTCCGTAGCGCGTTCTGAAAGTAGTTTTCTCGATGTCTTCGGCCTTCAATTTTAAGTAATGGTAACCTGATCTCAAATCTATCTTCGAAAATACTTGTGCCCCACGAAGTTGATCAAATAGATCATCAATTCTCGATAGTGGATACTTGTTCTTAATTGTCAACTTGTTCAACTCTCGGTAGTCGACGCACATACGCATTGAACCATCTTTCTTCTTTATGAACAACACTGGAGCTCTCCACGGTGAAATACTTGGTCGAATGAAACCCTTGTCAAGTAGCTCTTGTAGTTGGATTTTCAGCTCTTTCAATTCTATGGGTGCCATTCTATACGGTGCCTTTGATACATGTCTTGAGTCTGGCATAACCTCAATAGTGAACTCAACCTCTCTCTCAATAAGAACATCTTGTAGGTCATCAGGAAATACATCTGGATATTCTCGCACTATCGGAATGTCTTTTACTTTTGATTCGGTCACTGAGACATCAGTCACTGAACATAGGAATCCTTGACATCCCTTTTTCAATAACCTTTCCGTTTGGATAGCTGAAATCAAGTACGACGGCAATATAACCCCACTCCTTGGAAACAAAAGTTCCCATGTACCGGTGATAAAAAAATTAACCTCTTTCTGTTCACAGTCTATTGTGGTTTGGTTAAGAGGTAACCAATACATTCCCAGTATCACATCGAAATGGTTCACCACAATCGGTATAAGGTCTACGGTCATCAACTTCTCGCCTAATCTGATCTCACAGTTCTTATATATAGTAGACGTCATTATTGATTTACTAAGTGGCACAGCAATAGACAATTCATATCCTAACATTGCCGATTTAACATTCAAATGTTCAAAAAAAGCATGCGATACAAATGAATGCATAGATCCCGAGTCGACAAGTATGCGTGCTAAGTGTGAACATACAAGCACCATACCTGAGACTACTATCTCTGAAGCAGTCATATCTCCTGGGTTCATCTGATATGCTCTTTCTTGACGTTGTTCAGTCCTTTATCCCCTGTCATTGGATTGTCTAGGCCATAGAACTAGCTCCTTGCCGAGGATGCTTCCTCGGGAAATTCTTGGCTTGGTGCCCAAATACTCCACAGTCATAACACTTGCCTCTCATGTCGGGTGTTGAATTAGTACTACCCCCACCTTGGTTCCTATTCTAGGGTTTGGTCATGAAACATCGGCCTGAGTGTGGTCGGTTGAAAAGTGAACACAATGGTATGTTACTTGGCGTTCTCCTGAAATCACTGAAACTAGAACCAGAGCCTCTTTGAAATGGCCTCTTGAAAGATCCACCTTGGTTCCTATCCCCACTCTCATTGCTTCGTTTACTGTGCTGATTCTGCCTCAACCTTTCCATTCCACTCTCGGCCACTAGCGCCATTTGTTGTACTGCTGCCACAGTCGAATGTTCGTGGGTTTCCACCCTTAGAAGAATATTTTTCCTTAAATCCTCTTTGAATTTCCTTGCCCTATCTTCTTCCTCTGGCACGAAACCCTTTCCAAATCTCAATAAAGCGTTGTACTTGGAAGTATATTCGGTTACAGTCATATCTCCCTACTTCAAATTATCAAACTCTCTCTTCTTTGCATTGAGAGTAGACCTTGGGAAGAATCGGCGATTAAACTCTACTTTAAATCCTTCCCACGTTATCGGTGCCCCTTGATCCAAGACATTTACTCACCAATTCAGAGCTTCACCTCTCAACACATCACTTGCATTCTCAATCTTCTCCCGGTCAATCATCGAAATAGATTAAAAAATTTGTTCCATATCCATCACCCAGTGCTTTGCTAGCGTTGTATCAGAAGTCCCATGAAACTTTGTCAGCTTCTTCTTGGAAAATTGTTCAGATATTGATCTCATACCCTTATTCTCTGGCGTCGGCACCACGATTATCGGTTCTGGCTCCGATGGAGACGTTGGAGGCAATTGTTCTGCTATATTCCGTATCATTTCCCCATATTCCCTATCATTTCTGCCATTTCATTCATACATCGAGTGTGTGGCGATAGATCTCGCTCTTCGTCACTCATGATTACAATCCTGTAGTTCTTAATGCATAAACACTATGCATGTACAACAATAACAATATCATGTATGTAAAACAACATACATATGCATCAAACATCTCTAATATGTATGGATGCAATCTAGAACATGTATTAAATCACCCAACACTCCACTCGTCGTCGAACGTTCCCAAAGTTTTGTTATCTATAGCTCTGATACCACTAAATGTCACGACCCATCCCGCTACGCGCAGAAATAGGACACGTGGCACGCCATCAAGGCTTATCCAGTTCCATTAAAGTTAAATAACAGCGGCAAACATTATTAAAATTCATTCAAATGAGAGTTATAAAAAGTTTTGTTCAATTGAAACCTGTCCAAAGGAAATCAGCTTTGAAAATAGAGGTCCAGTCGACCGGATCGAGGATCCGGTCGACTGAAGACAAAAGCAGAAAGTTTAAAATAGAATGACAGTCCGTTCAGTCGACTGTGACTGGGGTCCAGCCAACTGTTGCCTCTAGCAGAAACAAAACCACATTACTCATCAGGTGCCCAGTCGACTGATCGGGGAACCCAGTCGACTGAATTGGTCACTATTTGGATTAGTAGCTAAAATAGCACATTGTCCAGTCGACTGATGTAGGGTCCAGTCGACTGCTTCTAATACTATTCACTTTCAGTGTCTAAACCCCACGGGATCCAGTCGACTGATCTAGGGTTTAGTCGACTGCTCCCCTGCTGGGCAGCCCCTGTGCATTATAACACAATTCAAGCTCTACAAATCCAACACCAACACAACCACAATTAGCATTAGCGATTTAAAACATCATAACGGTATTCAAATACAAGATACAGTACTGCTAATTAACTCCCAAGATTCTATTACAACGTATTTTAAAATTTCCAAATCCTTACTACAAGTTTAGGATTTAAAACAAAAGTATGAACAAAGTAAATTCCCCGGCGATTCTTGACCTCACTCCTCACGCTTCTTCTTGTCTTTCTTTTACCTGCAATGGAGTAAATCTCCACTGCTCAGCTATATGCTAAGCGTACAAGTCTAACATATGAAATATATGACAAAACATGCTTTAATCTCATAAATCACATAAATAGTCGCTAGGGAAAAAAATACGCCTTCATTCGATAGCGGCAAGTCCAAGCCTTAAACCATGCACAGTAGCCGCCGCTACTAAAATTCTCAAACATCGAGAAGCTTACTCCAGTATGAATTTGTATAATACCCCCCTTTGACCCACATAGACAACTCAGCGTGCTCGCTTAAATTTAGACATACTTTTCATAATTTAGCGCATGCATAATTAACGGGCCTACAATTAACACATGGATTTTGCCCAGATCTCAATTTTGTTGTCGAAATATAAAACATGTATTTCTCTATATTTCACAAGTTAGAACTTCATACCTCGTGCGATTTCCCCCAAACTTTGAAGGATCGACTAGGAGGCCAATTAATCGTCGAATTTCGAATTTGAGACGATTCCTACAAGGTTATAACTATTTTTCCTAAATTCCTAGAAATTATCTTTTTATAAAAATTAGCCAAACATGGCCTAAGTAGTATCAAAACGTAGGTCTTACCTCCATGAGTTCAAATCTTGAATTTGGTGAAAAACTAACGGACGAAAGGTCGCCGATCATCGTCGTAAGCCCGTTGGCTCCAAGTCTCCCTTTTCCCTCTCCTCTTTAGATATTATATGAAGTTTGTGAGAAATGAATTCTCACCCTCACCTATTTATAGAGAATCTTCTCGGAAATCGTGTTTACCCCCCGCAAGTTTCTAAACCATCTAATAAATTCCTGAAACTTCACCCACGTCCATTGTATGCCTTTACGAGTGAAAATTATAAATTTCAAAAGTTTTCGACTAAGTCTCGTTTGGGTCCAAAAATAACGTATGAAAACTAAATTCTGTGGAATCTCTACACAACCTACCTTTTTATTTAATGTAACACTCACAGTCTCACCACAATTCTCTAAATGATATATAACAATATCGAAATTACCAGAATTTACCCTACACAGGTAAATATACTATTTCAAGAATACCAGATACATCAAATAACATTTAAATCATATAAATGTCATTTAATCGTGCCAATGCAACATGAAATGCCATGTTCTCGTGTCCTCACTGACACCTTACTATTGACTCACAGTCAACCTCAACTCAATATTAATAAATATTAATATTTCCACATGTTACCACTCTGTCTTATTTTAAAAGTATGCAAATTCTATAATGGGTGTGACAAAATCCATAAAAGAAAACTAACAAGAGTAGAGTATCACCTCCAACTATCCTCAAACTTCTATAGTTTTAAGATTTTCCAAGCTCTTCTTCTGTAATAACCTGCATTTTCATGCATTATTATATTTAAAATTTTCATTATCATTTGCATTATCATATTTAAAATTTAATATATATTGTCTGTTTATATGTTAATTCTTATGTGAAAAGTTTAATTCTTGACTAATTTCATAATTGAAATTTCTTTTGGGGTCAAAATGCAATTTTCATAAAAACTTGCAATACCTGTGTTAAATTTCAAAACTGTATTTCAAGACGGTGGAATTATTTCTTTTAAACTCAAAACTGTATTTTTATAAAATCAGAAAACTATTTCTAACGTTAAAATGAATTCTCTGTATTTTTGTGATAAACACCGTATCACGAAAATACCAGTGTAAGTTTAAAACTGTCCGCGCAGTGTTAAACTTCCACAGAATTTTGGAAGTAAATGATTGAACAAATATATTTATACCCAAATTATTATGCTGATGCTTTTCCTTAGGTCTTGTTTGGCAAATGTTGTTGTATGTGTATTGTCCTTATGCCATAAGCTAGATTACCCAAACACACATTGACCCACCTCATCTCCACCTACCTCTTACTTTCAGTAGTGGAGAATAAAGGGCAGTGCATACACCTCATTGCTGCACATTCATGGTATTATATGGGGGTTAATGGAGATTGAGTGGGAAGTTAGGCCAATGTTTTCTTGGTAGGAATTTGGTTATTTATACACCCAACCACACTACACTTTCTGCACATTCATCACAGCATAATTCAGTATACACAGAGAGTTTAGAGAGTGCAGAGAAGTTCTTCAATTTCGTAGAGAGAGAGAAGAGCTCAATCCTCCATAGCCAAAGCTTGGATTTTGGGAATTTCGTAATTATATTTCTTTCTCAACAATTTCTTCAAATCTATATCACAGTGAGTATTACTAACTCACTCCAAATGTAACTCATTCCTTATTTACTGATTTAGGTAGTTAATTTTAACAGTAGCAGAAAAAGTATATTAGAAATTCAATCTAATATTTTCTCTTTTAATTTTAACAGTAGCAGAATTTTGTTTTCAGATTTTTGTTAGGAAAACGAATGAAATTTAAGGTTCTGCCCGCGTTGTCCCAAGCAAAACTCGATTCTGCACACTTTTCGTCAAATGCAATTTTCTCAGATTCTGCACCGTTTGGACAGAAAACGAGGATTTCAGTAGCAGTTTTTAGAATGCTATTAGTTATGTTTAAAATGATTAAGGCAATGAATTACGAATTTTCAATCCCCGTACGCGTATTATTTCTTTAATTCTGTGAATTCCTTTATGTTTAAAGTTTGATGACATTCATGTGGAGTCAGTTGTACATGCATGGTGAGTGTTGGTAGTGTGTAAAAGAGTAATGATAGTGTGGAAAAGAGTAATGATTGTGTGGAAAGAGTATGAGTTTGAGTTGTGGTTGTGGTTGTAATTGTGGCTGTGGTTATGGTTGTGGTTGTGGATGTGATTGTGGTTGGAGTTGAAAAAGAGGATGAGGGTGTCTTTGAAATGCGAAGGTGGCAAAAAAATGGACACTCCCTGACGCCCATGGAAGCGTTAAAGTGTGTGAAGCCGAACTTGGACACTCACTGGCACCCATGGAAGTGCTAAAGTGTGGCCTATAGACACTCCCTGAATGACTCGAGTCTGGATACCTGTGTGGGGGTTGCCCCGGTATTTGCATGGCGGTTAGGGTATTCAAAGTGTGAGGCATTGGACACTCCCTGGTACCCCGGACCAAAGTGTGAGGCAAACTGGACACTCCCTGGCGCCCCGTTGCTAAAGTGTGGCTATCTTAGTATTTCAAAGATACCAGGAGTAGGATAGAGGGTTGTTGGGTGTTGTCGAGAGAAAAGAGTCGGATAGATGAGATGGTGCATTGTTCTCATACACGGTCACATATGTGTGAAATTATCTTTTAAATAATGTTGTGGTTGTTTTCTAAAACGAGTTTTTTTTTATCATAAATATAAACTTGTGGTATTTAAATGGAAATGGGAAAAAGGTAAATGAGTATGTTTTACATTCAAAGTTATGTTTTTAATACTCACCAGCTTCTTGAAGCTGACGGCGTTGATGCGTCCTGGACATTCGTGTTCAGGCTTTGCAGGTTATAATCAGGATGAACCATATGACTATGCTAATTGAGATCAACTGCTGAGAAGAGAATTTACTTTTATATGCTTTATGTTTATGTGCTTTAAGATATGATTTGGTTTTGTAATAAGGATGACTGTAATAGACTTTAAGTTATTGTTTTATTTTAAGGCGGTCTGTGCCTTAGTTAACCCCGTACCATAAGTTGTAATAAGTTAGAAAAATTTTTATGAGCCCTGTTTGCCCTACTCTGATTAATAGTTTTATGTTGTTAGAAGTTTTTGGGACGGAATCGATCCTTCAAACTGTCGCGACCTACGGGTCCATAAAGGAAATTAAACGCTTTCCATATTTATGCTACGTCGGGGCGTGACAGGATTTGGTGGTATCAGAGCCATAGGTTTTCTAGATTGACCAGGCTCAGTTTTTCACGCCATAGATTAGTGACATAGGTTACCCTTAAGTTTTACTAAGCTATATAACCAAGTTCTAGTTTTAGTTTAGTACGGATTATCCTTAGTTCAGAAACTAAAATTCTAAGTTGGTTTTATCATAGAAATGATTACCCGTTTGTCTTGTCACATCGACAAGAATGATAGCAATTTCCATATACCTTCAGACATATCCATTTAGGATTAGCCGAGATAGCCATATTTTACTATGCCCCTACAGACATATAGTAGCCGAGTTTCTAAGGAGTTAAAGCATACCATAGCCCTCATTAATAGCTTAGGCACTGACCAACTTCCTGAGTCAAATCTCGGAACAGTCAGTATGGCCCACAACCCAGAGTCTAGAGGATAAGAATACGACCTCTTTGCTATTAGACAGCCCTAGTTCGAATACGAGTATTATATGTACTTAATATATATTTTATTGTATGCTTATGTGATAATACGAGTATGTGATATAGTGATAAATACTCCTTTGAAAATTTTCGTCATAGTACTGTTGCATGCATGTTTCTCATTCTACTACCCCTATCATGCATAGAATGGCTGGAAGACCAAGGAGGAACAGAAATCTGATTGAAGGAGCGCCCGAGGCTGCCGACCCCACGGGAATATTTGAAGCTTTTATCAGACGTCTCGAGAGGGTTAGTAATGCGAATGAAAACCAACGAGACCGCCAGACGGGAGATAAGCTGCTGGAGAGATTCCGTGCGCTCAGACCCGAGCAATTTGCGGGTACCACGGATCCCTGGAAGGCAGAACAATGGTTAAGACAGATGGACCGCATGTTTGAAGCTGTCCAATGCAACGAGATGGACAAAAGGAGATTGGCTACTTTTCAACTAACCGACGCCGCTGCAGATTGGTGGGACTCGGTCATAGCCACTATCGGAAACACCGCTGCTATGGGGATGACATGGACGGCGTTCAAAGGGAGATTCCTGGAGAAGTACTTTCCGGCTACGGAGAGGCACAGAAGAGAGAAGGAGTTTATGGATCTGACGCAAGGAACCAAGACGGTGCAAGAGTATACCACACAGTTCGAGAGGCTGTCACGGTTTGCCCCGCACATGGTTGATACTGAGGAGAAGAAGATCCGGAAGTATAACCAAGGGTTGGCACCGCAGATTCGTCGCCTGACTCTCGGCCACCTAGACAAATCATTTGAAGGACTAGTCGGCCTGGCTACCGACCTGGAAGAAGATGCAAGAGTATACCGTAAACAATTCGAATTCCGACCGCCTCAGAGGGGTAATTTTGGGAATAGACCACCAATGAATCGTACCCAAGGGCAGAAGAGGAACTTTGATGGGAGCAAGAAGGCACAAGCTATTACCCATCCGACTCAACCCCGAGTAGGAGAAGGAAGTAGTGGAGTAAAGTGCTTCAACTGTGGCAATCCTGGACATGTGGCTCGGGACTGCAGGGCACCAAGGCGTGCTGCTCAGCCAGGAATAGTCTGCTTCAACTGTGGTGAACCAGGTCACATCAGCAGGTTCTGCACTGCTCCTAAGCAAGCGACTTATGGACAACAGGGTCAGACCCGCTTGAATGCTGTTATTCCTGATGCCGCGGGTGATGATGGAGCTGCATATGAAGATGGAGATCTTGGAGAAGTTCAACCTGATCAGCAAGCAGTGGAAGGTACATTGACTCTATTTAACTCCCATGTTAGAGTATTATTTGATACGGGTGCTGCTCTTTCATTCATATCCATTAATACAATTCGGAGATTGGGTATCTTACCTCATCGCTTAGAGAAAGCTTTGAAGGCTACATCACCAATAGGAGCTGCGGTCAGTTTAGGACATGTATGCAAGGATTGTCCTCTACGGATTGGAGACCGAGAAATCCCTGCAAGGTTGATCGTCCTATCGATGAAGGAGTTCGACATAATCCTAGGAATGGATTGGCTGTCTCAGAATCAAGTGAAGTTGGATTGCGCGAGGAAGAGAATTACATTCTCCGACAATGAGAATCAACCCTTTGATTTTCAATGTAACCCTTCGGGAGATATGTTCCTCACAAGATGTTTAGCCAACATCGAAGTCGTCAGTACAGAGGTGACAGCATCATCTATACCTGTAGTCAAGGACTTCGAAGAAGTATTTCAAGACATTTCTGGATTACCGCCCGAGAGAAGTATAGAGTTCTGTATTGAGCTTATACCGGGTACCGTACCAATTACCAAGGTTCCCTACAGAATGGCCCCCACAGAACTGCTAGAATTAAAGGGACAAGTACAAGAGCTCGAGAACCTAGGTTTTGTACGTCCAAGTACATCGCCTTGGGGAGCACCGGTGTTATTTGTGAAGAAGAAGGACGGGACGCTCAGGCTGTGTATCGACTACAGAGAATTGAATCGAGTGACAATCAAGAACAAGTATCCTTTGCCTCGGATCGACGATTTATTTGATCAACTACAAGGAGCTACGATATTTTCCAAGATAGACCTAAGGTCGGGGTATCATCAGTTGAGGGTACGGAAGGAAGACATACCTAAGACTGCTTTCAGAACCCGATATGGTCATTATGAATTTCTGGTGATGCCGTTTGGATTAACGAACGCCCCGGCAGTGTTTATGGATCTGATGAACAGAGTATTCAAGCCTTATTTAGATCAGTTTGTCATCGTCTTTATTGATGATATTTTGATCTATTCTAAGTCAAGAGAAGAACACGAGCAACATCTTCGGATTACGATGCAGACGCTTAAGGACCACCACTTGTATGCCAAGTTCAGTAAGTGTGAGTTCTGGTTGCAAGAAGTGAAATTTTTGGGACACAAGGTGTCATCTCAAGGAATTTCTGTGGATTCGTCCAAGACCGATGCTGTATCTAACTGGGTTAGGCCAAGCAACCCTACAGAAGTTCGGAGTTTTCTTGGACTCGCAGGCTATTACAGGAGATTTGTTGAGGGATTCTCCAAGATAGCTGCACCATTGACTGGGTTGACAAAGAAGAATTTGAAATTCGAATGGACAGAGAAGCATGAGCGAGCCTTTCTAGAGTTGAAAGAGAGACTCACTACCGCACCAGTACTAGCAATACCCAAGCCTGGTGAGAAGTTCACTATCTTTAGTGACGCATCATATCAAGGACTAGGGTGTGTACTTATGCAAGATGACAGAGTTATAGCCTATGGATCCAGGCAGCTGAAGCCGAATGAGTTGAACTATCCTATTCATGATTTGGAGTTGGCAGCAGTGGTTTTTGCACTCAAGATTTGGAGACATTATCTCTACGGTGAGAAGTTTGATTTGTTCTCCGATCACAAGAGTCTGAAGTATTTGTTCACACAGAAAGAGTTGAACATGAGGCAGCGCAGATGGATGGAGTTGATCAAAGATTACGACTTCACGTTGGAATACCACCCTGGTAAAGCTAATGTGGTCGCTGATGCTTTGAGTAGGCAGACTCGGGAGACGATCGCCTCCTTAATGGTTAGAGAGTGGCGAGCTTTGGAGACGTTGGTGGAGTTCGATGTACAGAGTGCTGAAAGAGGAGAAGGACAACTTTTTGGATGTCTTATCCTACAGCCTGTTCTTATCGACCGCGTTATTGAAGCTCAGAAAGAAGATGAGAAGTTTCAGACATGGTTTGTAAAAATGTCAGAAAAAGACCCGACCGAATGGAAGGTGGCGAGTGACGGAGGGTATCGATGCAGAGACAGATTATGTGTACCAGATTGTGGGAATTTGAGAAAAGATATTCTGGAAGAAGCACATAAATCAAGGTATACAGTTCACCCGGGAGGAACTAAGATGTATAAAGATTTGAAGAGAAATTTCTGGTGGGAAGGCATGAAGAAGGATGTGGCCGAGTTTGTATCCAAGTGTTTGACGTGTCAGCAAGTCAAGGCCGAACATCAGAGACCGTCAGGATTGTTGCAACCGCTACCTATTCCTGGTTGGAAGTGGGAGCACATTACGATGGATTTTGTAGTAGGATTGCCCCGGTCGCAACAGAATCATGACGCTATTTGGGTAATTGTGGATCGATTGACGAAGTCAGCTCATTTTATTGCTTACAGTATGACATACCCGGTGGAAAAGATGAGCCGGATGTACATACAACAAGTTGTGCGACTTCACGGTGCACCTGTATCGATTGTGTCAGACCGTGACGCACGTTTTACTTCTGGATTTTGGGAAAGTCTGCAAGAAGCTATGGGAACTTCACTCAAGATGAGTACTGCTTTTCACCCTCAGACAGATGGGCAAACTGAGCGTGTTAATCAGATCATGGAGGATATGCTTAGGGCTTGTGTGATCGATTTTGAAGAATCTTGGGAGACACACTTGCCTTTGGTTGAATTTGCCTATAACAATAGTTATCACGCGAGTATCGGTATGGCTCCGTTCGAGGCACTGTACGGACGACCGTGTCGTTCTCCATTGTGTTGGGCAGAAGTTGGTGATACAGAGTTGTTGGGACCGGATTTGGTTAGAGAAACCAACGAGAAGATTTCCTCGGTCAAGGAAAGGATGAGAACCGCTCAGAGCAGGTATAAGAGTTATGCTGATCGGCGCCGGAAAGATCTGGAGTTTAGTGTTGGAGATCACGTACTTCTTAAGGTTTCACCAACACGAGGAGTAGTACGCTTTGGTCTCAAGAGAGGGAAGTTAGCTCCGCGTTTTATTGGACCATTTGAGATTTTGGAACGTATCGGGAAAGTGGCCTATCAGCTGGCGCTACCACCGAAGATGTCTGGGGTTCACAACGTGTTTCACGTGAGTATGTTGAGGAAATACATACGAGATCCCTCGCACGTGGTTAGTTATGACGACATTGAGACGAGTCATAACGTTTCTTACAAGGAGAGACCTGTGAAGATTTTGGATCAGAGTATCAAGAAGCTGAGAAATAAGGATATCCCGTTGGTGAAGGTTCAGTGGAATCACCATGACGAGAATGAAGCCTCGTGGGAAGTTGAAGCTGATATGAGGAAGAAGTACCCGGAGTTGTTTCATGACTAGTTAGTCTTGATTTCGGGGACGAAATCCTGTTTAAGGGGGGAAGGGTGTAATAACCTGCATTTTCATGCATTATTATATTTAAAATTTTCATTATCATTTGCATTATCATATTTAAAATTTAATATATATTGTCTGTTTATATGTTAATTCTTATGTGAAAAGTTTAATTCTTGACTAATTTCATAATTGAAATTTCTTTTGGGGTCAAAATGCAATTTTCATAAAAACTTGCAATACCTGTGTTAAATTTCAAAACTGTATTTCAAGACGGTGGAATTATTTCTTTTAAACTCAAAACTGTATTTTTATAAAATCAGAAAACTATTTCTAACGTTAAAATGAATTCTCTGTATTTTTGTGATAAACACCGTATCACGAAAATACCAGTGTAAGTTTAAAACTGTCCGCGCAGTGTTAAACTTCCACAGAATTTTGGAAGTAAATGATTGAACAAATATATTTATACCCAAATTATTATGCTGATGCTTTTCCTTAGGTCTTGTTTGGCAAATGTTGTTGTATGTGTATTGTCCTTATGCCATAAGCTAGATTACCCAAACACACATTGACCCACCTCATCTCCACCTACCTCTTACTTTCAGTAGTGGAGAATAAAGGGCAGTGCATACACCTCATTGCTGCACATTCATGGTATTATATGGGGGTTAATGGAGATTGAGTGGGAAGTTAGGCCAATGTTTTCTTGGTAGGAATTTGGCTATTTATACACCCAACCACACTACACTTTCTGCACATTCATCACAGCATAATTCAGTATACACAGAGAGTTTAGAGAGTGCAGAGAAGTTCTTCAATTTCGTAGAGAGAGAGAAGAGCTCAATCCTCCATAGCCAAAGCTTGGATTTTGGGAATTTCGTAATTATATTTCTTTCTCAACAATTTCTTCAAATCTATATCACAGTGAGTATTACTAACTCACTCCAAATGTAACTCATTCCTTATTTACTGATTTAGGTAGTTAATTTTAACAGTAGCAGAAAAAGTATATTAGAAATTCAATCTAATATTTTCTCTTTTAATTTTAACAGTAGCAGAATTTTGTTTTCAGATTTTTGTTAGGAAAACGAATGAAATTTAAGGTTCTGCCCGCGTTGTCCCAAGCAAAACTCGATTCTGCACACTTTTCGTCAAATGCAATTTTCTCAGATTCTGCACCGTTGGGACAGAAAACGAGGATTTCAGTAGCAGTTTTTAGAATGCTATTAGTTATGTTTAAAATGATTAAGGCAATGAATTACGAATTTTCAATCCCCGTACGCGTATTATTTCTTTAATTCTGTGAATTCCTTTATGTTTAAAGTTTGATGACATTCATGTGGAGTCAGTTGTACATGCATGGTGAGTGTTGGTAGTGTGTAAAAGAGTAATGATAGTGTGGAAAAGAGTAATGATTGTGTGGAAAGAGTATGAGTTTGAGTTGTGGTTGTGGTTGTAATTGTGGCTGTGGTTATGGTTGTGGTTGTGGATGTGATTGTGGTTGGAGTTGAAAAAGAGGATGAGGGTGTCTTTGAAATGCGAAGGTGGCAAAAAAATGGACACTCCCTGACGCCCATGGAAGCGTTAAAGTGTGTGAAGCCGAACTTGGACACTCACTGGCACCCATGGAAGTGCTAAAGTGTGGCCTATAGACACTCCCTGAATGACTCGAGTCTGGATACCTGTGTGGGGGTTGCCCCGGTATTTGCATGGCGGTTAGGGTATTCAAAGTGTGAGGCATTGGACACTCCCTGGTACCCCGGACCAAAGTGTGAGGCAAACTGGACACTCCCTGGCGCCCCGTTGCTAAAGTGTGGCTATCTTAGTATTTCAAAGATACCAGGAGTAGGATAGAGGGTTGTTGGGTGTTGTCGAGAGAAAAGAGTCGGATAGATGAGATGGTGCATTGTTCTCATACACGGTCACATATGTGTGAAATTATCTTTTAAATAATGTTGTGGTTGTTTTCTAAAACGAGTTTTTTTTTATCATAAATATAAACTTGTGGTATTTAAATGGAAATGGGAAAAAGGTAAATGAGTATGTTTTACATTCAAAGTTATGTTTTTAATACTCACCAGCTTCTTGAAGCTGACGGCGTTGATGCGTCCTGGACATTCGTGTTCAGGCTTTGCAGGTTATAATCAGGATGAACCATATGACTATGCTAATTGAGATCAACTGCTGAGAAGAGAATTTACTTTTATATGCTTTATGTTTATGTGCTTTAAGATATGATTTGGTTTTGTAATAAGGATGACTGTAATAGACTTTAAGTTATTGTTTTATTTTAAGGCGGTCTGTGCCTTAGTTAACCCCGTACCATAAGTTGTAATAAGTTAGAAAAATTTTTATGAGCCCTGTTTGCCCTACTCTGATTAATAGTTTTATGTTGTTAGAAGTTTTTGGGACGGAATCGATCCTTCAAACTGTCGCGACCTACGGGTCCATAAAGGAAATTAAACGCTTTTCATATTTATGCTACGTCGGGGCGTGACATCTTCAAACTCTAAAAAAACCTCTCTTTTTCCAAAATCCTTTTTTGTTTTCTCCTTGAAATTCTCCTCTCCCAAAAATGTGTAGTAGTAGTCCCCAAAATAAGATCCCTTGTAATGGAGTATTCACCCTCTATTTATAGGCAAATTTTATAGGGATATTTTGGTATTTTTAAGCCAAAAAGCCTAATTTCGGATGTACTTTTGAGGGTACAAAACGTGCTGTATTACAGCTGGCTGATAAAAACATGACACTCAATGGAGATGGAAGCGACACTCACTGAGTGCTGGAACGACACTCACTGAATGCCGGTGCGGCATATACTGAATACTGTTGCGACACTCAATGAATGTCGCAGACAACTCCATGGACTGTCGTCTTTTTTGAAACTCTGATTGTCGCAACACTTGATGTGTTTTTACGGCAGTTACGGACTGCCAGTTCGGCAAACACAGAGTGCCGCTGCAGCACTGCGTGACTGCTGCAGCCCAAACCATGTGTCGTTCTATTCCTTTTTCTTTTCTTTTCCTTTTCTTTCTCTCTTTTTTTTGTTTGATTTGAAGAGTCTTTTGAAGAGCTTGAATCACCTTGGAAGCCTTAGTTTTGTTCGGACATTGTCATCATCGGACTTGGAGGTAACACTCCCCTTAATTCGACATTTGTTCAAAATTGGGGTGTCTACATGTACATGATTCCAATGTCGTAGAATTGTTTTCTATTCATTGGCCAGTGTCATTATTCTCCGAATCACAATGGGCCGAAAAGGTGGATCTAATAATTGAAAGCGATTCAAAGAATGCCATCTCTTGGATTCTTGGTAGTGGTCCAAAATTATAGAAACACAACTTTATCTTCAATGAAATTAAGAACTCCTTGCATCACTATGATCATGGGAACTTGTGCATACTGTACGAAGCACTAATAGTTTTGCAAATTCAAGCTAAGATGGGAGTAGGAAGAAAGGAGCCTCTAATTCAATAGTGGTAAATATTGATCGGATACAATTATATAAATGAGTGAGAGGTGGAGGTCTAGAAAGAACTATCATATTTTCTTGCCATTACACCATATGGCCTCATTACTAATGAATATTTCAGTTGGGAAAATTATTTTGAACTAATATATCCATTAGTATTTTGGCATTAGTAATATTACTAACAGATATATTCGTTACTAAAATTAAATTTTCTATGGATATATTTGTTAGTAAATCCGTTAGTAAATTAAAGGATTTCTAATAGATATATCTGTTAGAAATCTACTTACTAACGGTTGTTTTCAAACTAATTTTAAAATATTTATATTGAATACTAATAGTTTGTCAACAATTTCTAACATATATATCTATTAGAAATATGCATAAATCTAAAAAAAATTTAATTTATTTATATGCTTCCCATTTTTTGCACCTAATTAAAAAGCATATTAATCTATACCAAACACATAAAAAATAACAAGATTAATCTTTATCAAACACAACAAAAAATATTCTAAAGTAATCAAAACAAGTAAAGCATTTATCCATGTTTAACCAACATCTCTATACCCAACACAACAAAAATAATCTGTACTAATCATAACAAGTAAAGAGTTCGTACATGTCTAACAAAGTCTGAAATTTAAAGAGTTCTTTCCAATAAACCTAAACTAACAAACAAAGCATGTCTTAAATTTAAGTTAAAATACCCTGTATTTTGGAGTGTATATTTATGAATAAGACTTTATACTGATTCCTATACACTTGTATGACCCTTACTTTTCCTTTGGATAACTTAGTATCCCAATCGATTGTCACTTTTTGGTATCTAATCGATTGCCATCTTTCCCAATTGATTGCCATGCTGTCGACCTGAATTCATTACGTGGTACTAACCCAATCGATTGCACTTCATTCCAATCGATTGCCTTAAAAGATCTAATACCAATCGATTGGCATCAGTACCAATCGATTTCCACCTACAGAGATAAGCTTTCAACTTTGATTCGTGGTTTGACACATGGTACTCTCATTTGCTATATATATGAGATCATTTCTTGGCCTTGGGATGTCTTTGATATTTTGGTTAGAGACAGAGTGATATATCTTATATATAAACACCCATATACATATATACACATACACAAACAAACATACACTACCTTTGGTAGGATGAAGAGAAGAGAAGGAAGAAGAGAAGAAAGAAGAAGAGAAAGAGAAGGAGGATAGAGAAAGCTTCAAGGCGACCACAGCCAAACACACACCCAAACACAACCTTAAGTGAGTTCTAACTCACTTGGTACCTTTTATATAATTGTTTATGAGTTTATATGAGGTTTAGACATAACAAACACGTCCTTAAGGCATTTATATATGATGTTTTATAAATCTGCTGGAGAAGACGAAGTCCCAATCGATTGGACTTTTCCCAATCGATTTCCATCAGTCGGGACCCAATCGATTGGATAGTTTTCCAATTGATTGTCATTATTTCTAACCCAATTGATTGCCAAAGTTAAAAATTGATTGGTATTGTTTTGGATCTAATCGATTGAAATTTACTTCAATCGATTGTTATCATTTTATCCTAATCGATTGGACCCTTGTCTCTATCGAATGGCAATTGTAGAACATGGATTGTTTCTTTTGTTTATTATATAAGGGGTTTAATCGTTCAATTTTTTATTAGACTTTCATTATGAGACTATTGGGATAATCAGGGATAATGTGACACCAAAGATACGGCCACTTGGGAACAGTCATATGTCGGTATTAGTGTGGAACTTAAGTAGGTTTGATAATTTTTGGAAATGGTATATGGGCAGGACCCAATAGTCCTGAGATAGCCAGATGATCCATGTATATCCTTACGTAGTGGTGGATGGGTTATATCCTTAACGAGCAGTGGATAGGGATCACTGGTAGACATCGATGAGTTGTGGCAATAGACTTGATATATTGTTGTTCAAAATGTTATATCCCTGACATACGGTGGATGGTTTATATCTTTAATGAGCGGGGGATGGACTAACGTGATGTCCATAACATGTAATGGATGGTTACATCCTTAACGAGCAGTGGACAAAATGATGGTATGTCTATATATACGTTAAACGATTGAGTTTGTTCTTCCAGTCGGAGTATGTTGGTTATCGATCTTTGAGTAAGTAGACGATAAGGGTTGGTTATAATGCATACTATTGTAACACTATATCTTATTCACTTCATAACTTGTTATTACATTATATAACTGATACCCTGTTAGTTTATATTCTCTCAGCTCTCAGTAAGCTGACGACCATTATTGCTTGGACATTCTCCGTCCAGACTATCTTGTTCCTATTAATGCAGGTGATGGAGCTTATAACGAAGGTTACTACCTGGAGGAAGGGCATACAGAGTATGGTCCCACCAAGGACGTTTGTGGAGGAGGAGACTATTACGCTAATGACTACGTATACGCCAACTGAAGGACTAGATAGTTATTAGTTTTATTTCTACTGAGCTTGTTATAAATAGGTACTTGGGCATATGTTGCTTTCAGACCTGTTATATTTTCCTGTAGCACACTCTGACGATTTTTAATAGCTAGAACTTTTGTAATATGTTCAGTTTGATATTATTACTCTTCTTGTTGACTAGTACTGTGTGGTGTGGACAATTAGTGACATGCACCTGTCATTCCCTATGGACCCAAAAGGAAATTTGTTTTTCTCTATTTTTGCTACTCCGGGGTATGACAGGATTTTTAATTGGTATCAGAGACTTAGGGTTGATACTTTCGTTCAATATTGATCTTATACCATCTGGCCCTAGTATTTTAAGATCCCTGAGATGAGATATGAGTTTAAGATAAGTTCGTCCTTTTGACGATATAGTTTCCTTTACAGGTTAGCATGGATCTAAAGTTTCGTAAGTTTGTGGCTGACGCATATGAAGGACACGTGATCTATGGGGATACTGTGGAGCCAACTGACCTAGCGTTCTATCAGGAGTGCATATGCCAGATTGGATTGGCAGGGATTTTATCAAGAGAATACACGATTTATCCAGAGTAAGCTGGAAATGGATGCTATAGAGTTGCGAGTAAGGGTATAAATGAGCTGAGTCGCTTAACAAGGGCTCGATGCTCTGCTCGATAAAGGCTAAGCTCAGCTCATTCATTTGAGCTTGTGAACATGATTGATTAAGGCTCGTGAGCAGGCTCGTGAAAAAGCTCATTAATAGGTTTGATAAAGAGCTTGTATAGTGACTTATATATATATTTATTATAAAACTAAATAATTTAAGCAAAAACATGACATATCTCATAAATAGGCATAATAAATGATTAAGTTATTATTAAACAATAACATTAAAAGGGCACGTGAAAAAGCTCATTAAAATGCTCGCGAGAAAACTCATGAGAAGGCTCAGCTCGGCTCCTATACACCCCTAGCTGCAAGCCATTCTTGGAGGACCTATTTAGTTAGTACCAGTGGTAGCACCACCATCATCGGTACCTGTCGTACCCCATTCCAGAGCCGCAAGAGCAGCATGAGGAGCCAGAGCTAGTAAAGGATGCTGAGCCAGAGGATGAGCATCCTGATGAGGAGTTAGACGAGGATCTAGTAGTGGACATCGAGCCTGTAGACAATACCGAGGAGCTAGAGGATGACCTAGAGGAGGATCCAGAGCCAGTGGATGAGATGGCTAGAAGGGATGATGTTGGGATAGCTGAGGGAGACAAGGTTGTAGAAGACAAGGAGTCAAAGGAGGTAGCCGTACCTCAGGTAATAGTTGTGCCCAAGTTATCAGCGGGGCCTATGTAATAGATGGCAACTAAGTCGGGTAGCACAGATGGTTACACAGCCAGATGGATTCATCATAGGAGAGGCTGAGCTGGTAGAGGCTATGGTTGTAGTTAGAGGATTTGCCGAGATAGTCGCTGATGTTGTCGAGCCAGTAATCAGTGTTGAGGATATGGATGTTGATGAGATGATAGTGGTTGATTGGGATATAGGTGTGGTAGTTAGAGGTGTCGCTGTTCCAACAGAGGATGATCCACCTGTAGAAATGGACATTGCATCCGAGGATGAGGTACCACTAGCAAGATCAGATGCTGACAACCTTTAAGTCAAGATTTACAGCGCTTATATTTTTGTTAGTTTTTATCAGGATATGTTGTCCATATGATTTTTGAGAGCTTGAAAGATAACTATTTGACCATAGCTTGTATAGATGTTTATCAGTAGTAGTAGCATTGTAAATAGCTAAATTTAGTACTGTATTAGCCTATGTCCTATGTGGTACATAGTTTGAATAGTGTGTACTATGTGGTACATCTTTTGATATATAAATATATACGAGCAGTACTTTTAGTATATTGGTGGTATAATTAAGTTGATATATGTTGATTAGTAGAACTATTAATTCTTATTGCTTATTGCTTTATCTTGGTTTTGTTTCTTCAAGAAGACTTTTAACTAATCGATAGGTCTCATGTAGGTACACTTTACACAAGGATCACTATGGTTGGACCTAGAAGGAATTTGCTGCGACTTAGAGAACCTATTCCCGAGGGAATGGATCCAACAGGTGTCTTTAAGGCATTTATGCAAAGGATGGAGCATGTAGGGGACACCTACAACCATGCTGTAGTTTCTGTAATTTTCCTCTACTTATAATAAATCAGTTTTTTGGATTTCTATTATTTGGCCCATTATTATATTATTTTAATTGTGTAACTATATCTATGTGGTTATATAACTAATTAGACTGTAGGCACCGTAAGACTGAACTTAGTACCATACTCAGACCCGGACATTAAAAATTGATGATGCCAAAATTTGGTTAAGAGAGAATAAGAAGAATAAGACGAGAATTTATATGTAGTTCGGCCCTGTTAATGAAAGAGCCTATCCACGTGCGTGTTAGAGCACTTGCACTAAGATATCAAAAAGCCGGTGGTCTTTGGTGTACCAACAAAGAGAATGGAGCTACTAGAGACCGACCGGGTAAAACATTTGCCTGTGAGATAAAATGTGTCCCCTTTAATGAGGGTGAAGAGTCTCTTTTATAGATATAAGAGACCTAACCATACAAGGTAAATAATGCTGATAAGGTAATGTAATCAGATTGGGATTGATTAGCACAAATTGCGCGTGTTTCCTAATTGGATTAGAAAACAATCTTCTCTTTCCAATAGTCTTCTAGCTTGCAAAGGAAACTGTTTGGCTTGTGTTTAGAGCACGTCATTGGATGTGGCCGGGCTGTGCCCATCACAAGCTAGCCCGTACTCCGTTCCCGACCTATTTGGTCAGGACCAGATAACATTGGTAGAACCGCTCGGGTATGTAGAAATCGGGCTTTGCTTTTACTGAACATTTTTATGCATATCAGCTGCCCCCCATTTTTGAGGCTAATGTGATGCTTTATCAGATGAGGATTAAAAATTTGCATAATTCAGTAATCCATTTGAGAAGCCGCTTAGGAAATTGATCGGGTCTAGACTAGTCACTGTGGTCACCCAGGGTTTGGACTAATCGGTTACCTCAAAAGCTTGGGGTCGGTATCTGCCATGTGTTGAGGAGTGGTTGGTCTGGTTAGGATCCAATGAGGTTGGTGTGAACATAACCAGGCAGTTATATCATAACCAAACCGTTATGTTATGCATTTAATGCACACGCCCTTTGAGGCATCGCTTGGTCTACCCGAGGCGCCAGCTGGCAAGTGTTTAGGTGGGAGTTGTGCAGGTCCATTGAATCTAAGATAATCTAGACTGTGAGTGTCACCTATGTAAGGGATACTTGTACATTTTTGTTGCTCCTGCTGTCTATAGAGAGAGACTACCTGAGCTCTTCCTTGCAACCTAATCTTGTAAGTCTTCATCTCTTCAGCCTTGTAATTCACTGTATTCTTCTCTCCTTCTCTTTTTTTTATTTTATATTTTCGAGTGAGGCTGGAGAATAGGAATCCACTAGGGCTCGGAAGGGAGTGGGATTTTTTCCTCCTGAGGTTCTGCTTCCTCTTTAGATCAGATAGTGTGATAGAATACTTGAACCAGTCGGAGTGTTCTGGGGCGGTCCTATCCGAGTGCTACTTTACACTAAAGACCTTGTATCTCTTGCCTTTTAGGCTTTTAGTACTGCCCCCCCTTGTATCTTAGACTTGGAGTTCCCGACCCTTACTTAGGCTGTCAGTTACTCCCTTGCCCAGCTGTAGGAGCCTTAGAGATGTGCCATTCAGGCTTTAATTCTTCTTCTCGGTCAGAAGATGAACAATCACGGTTGAGAACCCCAGACTTGAGCTTGGATCCACCTTCTATAACCCCATCTGACCAATACAACGAAGGCAGGATTCCCATCTTGGTGTCCGATGGTAAGGGCAGTTAAGAGCCTTTAGTAGCCTCTGTGTCACTGGGCTCAGGCGATGTGACATCTATTACTAGTAACCCCGAGGTAGCATTTTCCAGTGGCTAGATTTCTACCATTTTGCTCGTCATCGACCTGAAGCAAATTAGGGGCAAGTATGATATTCCTGACCATTGCTCCTTGATCACACTCGTCGGAGGGGCTTAAATATTCTGGTCAGGATTCGTGACCCTTTACGAGGATGCCTTTACGGCTGGTCTCCGTATACCCCTTCATCCGGTCACCCAAGATGTTCTGATCTATCTTACTATCGCTCCCGAGTAGCTTGCCCTGAATGGTTAGATGGTTCCTGACGGGGTCTATCTCTCTCTGGCCCTAAGTTTTTAGGTTTGAACTCACCTTCCAAGAGTTTCTGTGGACCCACCGACTATTTCGGTACATGAGGAGGTGGGATTCTTTTATTTAGGAGCTCGATTGGGGAGAAAGATCATCGTCAACTACCCGAGCAACAAGGGGTGACAGAAGAAATTCTTCCATGTATCCACCCTTGGGTTTTGTGAGGAGGCCCTGGGAATTTAACTGACGTCCTGGGTGGGGAAGTTGAGGAGTAAGCCCCTATTGTGCGTCCACTTTTCCTTTTTTGCTTTTGTTGTGGTTATAGAGCTAACTGTCTAATTTTGCAGTGGGATCGATCGATCTGCCGAGCCTTCTTGATGAGTGTTAGGATAGGATCAGGGCCTTGGCGGAGGAACCTACAAACGTCGGTAACTTGCTGACTCAGTCGGGAGATTGAAAAGTTACCTACAAGCCAGGCTAGCTTTTCAAAGCACCCGTATTTATCCCAATCATTCTTGGTATGCTCTTGCCGCTAAGGTTATCTTCACTGCCTTAATTATTATTTTTGTTATTTTCCCGGTCATTTATTACATGCTTTCTGATTCTGCAGAAATGGGTCCAAGTCGAGACCCCAAAACCTTGTGGGCGAGATAGGCCGCCGTTCTAGTTTGGATGGTTGAGAGGAAAAAAGGCCAGGTGCTAAGCCCGCAGTCAGAGATCAGCCATTCAGGCAGCTAAGGCATTGACCAATGGTTCATCGAGAACCGAGTAAAACCTCGGCTCTGCGAGTAGAGGTGGTATAAGACACCACTCCCGGGAGGGACATACCGTCTGGGACGCCGCTAGGAGAGTCGGTGAAAATCCGTGATAGGGTCAGAGCGGGCCTTCTCCCGAGCCAGGTGGAGATGTGCACCAAGATGTCTCCACAGACTTATCAGAGGTGGCTATACAGCCTCTCCCACTTTGTGAGTATTTTTACCCCATTTCCTTCTTCTTTGACATTTTTTATGCACTGCAATGACGACTAGTTTTGGCCTGCTTTTTGTAAGTCGGTTTCATGGGTGCTAGAGCTGAGTCCTTTTTGCCTGCCTTAACTGAGAGGGCTGCTGTTGCTGTGGCCGCTCTTTCAAAGGAGAGGGCAGCTTTGGAGGCTAAAGAAGCTGCCTTAGTCACTAAGAAAGACAAGGTGAAGGGAATGGCTTTGGGCCTGGACGCAGTACAAGCAGAGTTGAAGGCCGCCCTGGCTGAGCTGAATACCATCCAGGTGAGTCTGGCAGCTGCGAAGGCTCGTGGAAGGCTCTATCCGAGGCGGCCGTCGCGAGCTCTTATGAAGAGGACTTCGATGATGGCTTCTTTTAGGGCTACGCGGACCTAAAGAGATTGGCCCTAGACCATCTAGAGTGGGACCTTGCAGCTTATGAGGGGAAGGATTCCAATTACTAGGATGTGGACCTATTACAGCTGAAGGTACCGCTGTCGAGGATGGACCGGCTGAGGATGCTACCTGGGTTGAGATGTCGGGGAGACCGGGGATGTAGTGGTGGTGGTGGATGACTCTTACTCTCCGGCTTGTACCTGTATTTATTTTCTCTTTTTTTTGGGAGGCTACTATAATTGCCCCCGAGCAATGTACCTTTCTTTTCAATGATAAAGGCCCTTTGAGGTCATTTTTGCGCCATTTGTTTTCTGTAATAGCACTTTAATTTCCTATATTCCCTTATGATTGCCCGTGTCCGACTGGTTGGTAGTCTTATCAGAACCCTGCCATAGAAAAAGGTTTAGGATTGTGATCGGTAGGGAGCGCCTGGTCTTTTAGGGACCTATAACACCTTAAATTTCTTGAGTCATTGATGACTAGGAGCTTTGTAGGTCCCGTCCGGTGTAGTGTCAGCATTTAATCCTGTTACTGTCCAATTGGTTAGCTCTGGGCATTGCAGGTACTTAGGAATGTTTTAGGGGTTAATTCCAAGTCCTGTTAATGCTCGATGTGATTTACTATTTTAGTTCAATATTCCCCTTGTCCCCAAGCTTTTGCTAAGGTGAGCGTTTGTGGAGGAAATGACTATAGGGAACCGACCTAGAGCGTTGGTAGTTCCAGGGTCTTTTTAAGTTTGTGGTCCTGAGGTCTTTTTGTGCCTTGGGTGTGATCCCGAGGTCTTTTGTGGCAGTGGAACATTGGTAAGGCACGTTGTTTTCATTTAAGGATTTTCAACTTAAAAAATAATATGAGTGCTCAGGAAGACCTACAATTTTGTGTAAACATAAGTCCCTAACATGTTCTAGCCCACAGTTTACTGAAAATACTTCCATAGATGCTCCATGTTCCATAGGTGTGACAAGTCCTGTCTATCTAGCGTTTGCAACTAGTAGGTTCCTGGTTGGTTGACTTGGATAACTTTATATGGGACTTCCCAGTTTGGTCCTAGTATCCTGTGGCTCAAAATTTTGGTAGACTGATTGACTGCCTTGAGAATGAGGTCTCCTACATGGAAATTGCAACGTTTTACCTTGCTGTTGAAGTATCGCAAGACCCTCTGTTTGTATGCTTCCACCTTTACCCAGTCTCTTTTTTCTTCTATTAAGTCAAGCTCCCCTTTAAGGGCTTCCTTGTTGCCTTATTCGCTGAAATTCCCCACTCAGTACGTTGGTAATCTGAGCTCTGTGGGTACCACTACCTCAAAGCCATTGGCAAGTGAGAAGCTGTTTCTCTTGTTGCTGCTCGGGGAGTAGTACGGTAGGCTCACTGAAGGGTCGGTAGTTCATCAGCCCAAAGTCCCTTGGCTTGCTCAAGCCTGGTTTTAATGGACTGCAGAATTGTCCGATTTGTCACCTCGGCTTGGCCATTGGCTTGAGGATGCTCAGGAGAAGAGTACTGATTTGATATACCATAGCCCGAGCAGAAGTGTTTGAATACTGGGGTATCGAACTACATTCCATTGTCACTGACTAGTACCTAGGGAATGCCGAACCTGTTGAAGATGTTCTTCTCGATAAAACTCTCCATTTTCTTCTCAATTATGGTTACCAAGGGCTCGACCTCTGCCCACTTGGTGAAGTACTCTACTTCGATGACCGCAAACTTGACCTAGCCTTTTGGCATGGGAAGTAAATCGACAATGTCGATGCCCTATTGAGCGAACGGCCAAGGGTTGAGGATTGGAGTTTGCATTTCTCTCAGATGGTTGATCATGCATACATATCTTTGGCACTTGTCACACCACCTGACATAATCTTGGGAGTCTCAGACCATCGTAGGCTAGTAGTAACCTTGTAACAGGGCCCAGCGGGATAGCGCCCGGTCTCCGACATGGCTTCCACATACCCCTTCATGGTTTCGAATAAGATTGATTGGACTTGGATATGATGGACACACCAGAGATAGGGGATAGTAAATCCCCTCTTGTATAGCACACCGTCGATGAGATGATATCTGGCTGCCCTGTATTTGATGCATCAGGCTTCATCCTTCTCGATCGGTAAGCTACCGGTGTTGAGGAAAGGTACAATGGGATCCATCCAACTGGGTCCTAAATCAACCGGGTCAACTTCCATGCCTTTCGATTTGGACACACTGGGTTTAGGTAAGTACTCTACTCTTATCGCGAGGAGATCCGACTCTAAAGATGATGCTAACCGTGCTAACCGATCAACCCTTGTATATTTTTCCCTTAGGATCTATGTGATGGAGAACCCTTTGAGCTTCTTTGTAACTGTTCGGACGAGGGCCAGGTAGGCCACCATGTTATCTTCCCAAGCTTCGTACTCCTGGCATACTTGATTAACAACCAATTGGGAGTCATTGTACCCTTGAATTTTTCGTGCGTTCATTGAGGTAGCCAACTGCAGCCCGACCAACAAGGCCTCATACTCGACTTTATTGATGGAAGCCTGAAATCCGAACATTAGGGCATATTCGAGCTAGATTCCATCGGGTATGGTCAAGATGACCCCTCCCTTGCTGCCCTACTTGTTGGAGGACCCGTCCACATAAAGTGTCAAGGTCGGGATGTTGCATTGTAGCTCGGGCGGTAATTCGGGCTGACAGGACTCTTCAATTGGATCCTCTGGGTTGGTGAATTCTACAAGGAAGTCTGCCACTGTCTGCCCCTTGATGACTATCCAGGGTCTGTAGACTACCTCGAACTCTGCCAATTCTAATGCCTACTTCATGAGTCTCCTCAAAGTTTCTGGCCAGGAGAGAATCTTGCACAAGGTTGATCAGTGAGGACTACTATGATATAAGCTTGGGCAGAGCCGCCGAGCCGAAGTGACGAGCACAAAGGCGAGCTTTTCTATACAAGAATAGCTGCTTTCTGCACCTTGGAGGACCCGACTTATGTAATAGACTATGTATTGTTTCCCGTGCTCTTCTCTGATCAATGCACAGCTTACTGCCAAAGGTGATATTGTCGGGTAAAGAAATAACTCCTTCTTTGGTACGGGTGTTGAGAGTAGGGGAGGTGATTCCAGGTACTCCTTGAGTGCTTGGAACAGCTCGTCACACTACTCTGACCATTTAAAGGCTTTGTAGAGGATTTTAAAGAATGACAAGCACCAGTCGGTTGCTCGGGAGATGAATCTGTTCGATGCCGCCACCCATCCTGCCAAACTTTGAACTTTTTTTGTCGTTCGGGGTGATCGCATGTTGATAATGGCTTAAATCTTCTCGGGGTTGGCCGCGATGCCACGACTGCTGACCAAGTGTCCCAAAAACTTCCCGGATGAGACTCCTAATGCGCACTTAGCCGGGTTCAACCTTATTCATTATTTTCTTAAGATGCTAAAGGCCTCGGCCAAGTGCTCGAGATGGTCGCGCTTGTCCCGGCTTTTGACCAGGAGGTCGTCAACATAATCCTCCATGGTTTTCCCGATCAATTCTCTGAACATATGGTTGACCAATCGCTGATAAGTAGCCCCGACATTTTTAAGGCCGATGGGCATCAACTTGTAGCAGTATGTTCCCTGGTCAATGATGGAGGACGTTTTTTCTTCTTTGCCGGGGTATATGCGGATCTGGATATACCTGGAGTATGCACCCATGAAGAAGACTAGTGAGTGACCAGCCGTTGAGTCCACAAGGAGGTCTATCCGGGGTAATGGATAGCAATCCTTGGGAAAGGCCTTGTTCAGGTCGGTAAAGTCTTCACACATCCTCCACTTTTCGTTGCTGTTCTTTACTAGCACCACATTGGCCAACCAATCGTGGTATTGCACTTCTCGGATTAATTTCACTTTGAGGAGCTTTTTGACTTCCTCCCGTGTTGCTTCCTGTCTTTCAGGTGCCATTCCCTTCCTCTTTTGTTTAACCAGGCAGTTGCTCGGGTCAATGTCAAGTCGGTGGGACATGACTCGGGGATAAATTTTGGGCATGTCCTTGTGGCTTCAGGCGAAGACATCCTAGTTCTGTCTTAAGAATTGGACAAGCTTTTCCTTGAAATTTGACTCCAATAGGGTACCGATGTTGACGAACCGGTCGGGAAACTGGGGATCCAGTGCCACTTGGCTAAGTACCTTAACTGGGTAAACTCCGTCCTTTGCGTCCCTTGGGTTCATCTCTTGAATACTTAGCGCCTCTGAAATTGCCTCTTTGTAGGAAAAATAGGTTTAAAAATTATTTTTAAACGCGCAGCGGAAAGAATTATGTTTCAAAACTTAATGGTAGCCTAAGATCTACTACTCGTCAATTCCATAGATGCGTATACTATAGAAGGGAACAAGAAATTATACCTTAGGTCTTGAACCCAATTATGATTTTTCTTCTTTTTTATTGATGCAGCAGCCTCCAGTAGGTTATCTTTACCCTTATGTCTCCTATGGACACTTCCGGAGAGGCTAGAGTTGGTGGAAACTCTAACGGGGAGGATAAAAAGGTTAAGGAAAGCATAAAATAGTGTCTGCAGCTTTCTTATAAGAAAAATGACAATTATTAAACCCTGTACTCAGCTGCTTTATTTATAGATTTCCAAAACCGACTTTAACTTTCGACCGATCGAACATTCGATCAATTGAGACACTTTCGATCGATCGAACTTGCCTTGACTTCAATCGATCGAAACCCATTCCATCGATCGAACCTGTCTTGACAAGATCCTTCTTGTGCCTTTCCAAGCATCCTAGCGGAGCTAAGAGTGGGACCTCCTAGGCTTTTTATTGTTGGCTTAGACCAGTTGGCAACTCCCATGATCAAACTCTTTGATCATCAAACTAACCAACAGGTCAGTTATCATTTACTCCACTATAAAACGATAACTGAACTCCAACGCAAAAGAACATATCTGAAGCAATAACTAGACTTGTATAGTGTACTAATGTCCCTCTACCGTCAGCATTTGTAATCATATCCAGGTAGTCAGATAAACGGTTACTGTCAACCTGAATCATGATTACTTCTTATATTCCTTGAGTCCCATTCACCTCTCATGATTACCAAATATGTTGATAACTACTTATCAACAAGACTACAGTTCTCAGTAATCAACTTGGTGACATTCTCAAGAGAATGCTTACTCTGAATTATAGGGTAAATTCTATCTTAACAATGTATGTTCACAACCCTATGAACATGACATAGCCAAGATACCTAGGTGTTGATCTTTTATAGACCTCACTGATTCGTAAGTCAAAGCATCCGTATCCACAGTTTGTGTCCATAATCGCCTCAAGATTGAGAACACGTACCTTATACAAGTTATGAGTTTCTATCGGCTGTTGACAGTCTTAATTGTCAATAAGAAAACTCAGGTCCGTCAATGCACTATAAGCACTAGCACATTAACTAAGAGTTACACTCCAGTGATTGGGATTAATCACTCCATCCAATGGTAGTTAATCATGTTATAGTGTAAGCCTGATGAGATATTCAGTCTCATCATCCACTGTGACAAGTTCTATGTATCAAAGATTAGTAATTCGTATCTCACTTGTATGTATCTCATACACACACAAATTACTTACTATCATACTTAAGGATTAACAATCATCTCATGAAAGGAACATATACAATGAAATGTAAAGATCATGATATCCACATATTATAATGTCAATGTCTCATACATAAAGTAATGGTTTGAGGGCACAAACCCAACACTCTCTACGCAACGATCTGACATAGTAGCTCCAGGTGGTAGCATGATCTCCTTTTAGACTTCCCGGTCCCTGGGGAGTTGGGAACTTGACAACCAGGTTATAGGTTGACACAACTGCCTTGGCTTTATTGAGCGTTGATCTCCCAAGGATGACATTGTAGGCGGACGGGGCCTCTATCACTATGAAGTTCGCATAACAACGGTTTGCAGTGGGTAGATCCCCATCAAAACTAGTAGCTCTATCATCCCGAGCGGTTGTGTGCTGGATCTGTTGAACCCTACCAAGGGACTGGCTACTGGTCAGACCTAGTCCCTTGATATCCCGAACTGATCGAAGGCTGAGGCGAACAGAATATCAGAGGAGCTGCCCGTGCCTACTAACACCTTCTTGACCATGTGATTGGCTATAGAGAGTGTCACCACCAGCGGATCATCATGGGGGGCAATGCAGGTCCCTGACATCATCGAACTAGAAAGTCAATACATCGGTCATTGGGGATTTCACATTCGCTCGGGATGCTCAGGCATGTCTCTTCCTAGGCGACTATGAGTCCCTGTGGACATGCGACCTCCGGACAGCCCACTCTCGTTCCTTCTTTTTTGGGGTTTTATAATTGATTTTCCTTTATTTTGAAATTATTTTGAAGAAAAGAAAAAAGGTATGTTGAAAAAATACAGAGTCACCACTTGGTCTTTAAGGAACCAAGAAACCTAATATTGACTCACCCAAATGGATAAAGGGCACCAGCTCCTCATAACCAAAGAACTTGGCTCAGGATTTTGGTACGAGAGAGGAAGGAGCCTTTGTCATGACTAAAACACCTTCAACTCGCCCCGTCTTTCGACGGGCCTCAATTAGCATCCAAATAATCATCTTATACGATGTTTGGTTCGATAGTTAATACTATGATAGTATATTACATTGCATAAGAATCTTGAAATGGAAGATCAAAAGATAAGATATCATTCATAAGATCTAAGCCAAGTATCACACAATGCAAGAGTGAAAGATCACACAAACAAACCTAGGAAAAATCATCTAATCACATATCAAGTAATCAAATTGTCCTAATCTAAAGGGGGACATGAATTGTTCTTAAAACAAATAATCAAAGAAAACAAAATGTGCTTAGCAAGCTAGAATGATGCATGTTAATCTTTGAGAAAAGAAGATCGATCAATCCCCGGGATGGATGAGAAATGAAGATTAGATTGGGGGAGCATGAACATGTGATCAAGTTTATTCCTTATAATCTTCTTAGATTAGGAGCCACAAAAACCCCAAATCTTGCATGGATCCAATGTATGATCCTAGAATGTGCAAAGTAATAGTGTGCTTTATGTTCATGGATTTGCTAAAGTGATTTAGAAGTTTAAAATATGCATGAATGAATGAAGATTGTTATTATAGGATGTGTACAAATGTAGTATGAACTACTTCCTAAGAGATGAGCTAATTTGGAATGCATGTAAACATCTAATCAATGAGTCAAAGTTAAAATATGTCTGCTGTGAATAGTGGACAAAACAGTGAGTTGAATTTGTAAAAATAGAAAAGTTAGATTAGAAATCTTTTTAGGGTAAAATGCATTTTGCACCCTCAAAATATACCATCTTTTGCACTTTGGTCCCTAAACTATCATTTTATGCATTTTGGTCCCTCAACTATTATTTTGTAGTAGTTTACCCCCTCCGTCACTTTTCGTGATAAAAAAGTCACTTTTTAGTGACACCAAAAGTGACATTGAAAATGACGTAGGGGGCAAACTTCCACAAAATGATAATTGAGGGACCAAAATGCAAAAAATGATAGTTTAGGGACCAAAGTGCAAAATATGGTATAGTTTGAGGGAACAAAATGCATTTAATGTTTTTAATTCATGATTTTCCATGGAGATCATCCTTATTGTGTCTAGAACACATATCAAAAAGCCAAATACTATTGAAGTTACAGATTGAAAGAAATCATATAACAATAGAGGTTACTCAGAAACAGAGTTCGTACTATCAACTGAAATGTAGAAAATCTTTGAAAATGAAAACAAAACATTTGGAGGTTCATATTATACAGGAAGTTCCCTAAGACACTGAAGTTCAAGGGAAAAATGAGTTGGCACCACTCTCTTTGTAAAGTTTTCTGAAAAACAAGTTGAAAATTAACTAAAGCTTCTGTGACAGAAAAACAGAATGTCTGGAAGGAATGTTTGGGTCAAAATGGAACCCTTCCAAGTTTTTTTAAATCAAACCAAAATCTTTTATGTTCTCTAATGAGTTAGGAAGACTTTCCAAGTGGTCTTGCAATCATCCATTGAGTATTGAATTCAGAATGACATTTTAAAGTTGGATAACTCACTGTTTTGAAGATTTTTGAGGAAAACAAATGTTTTATTTCTTGAAATCAAAATGAGGGGTTTTAGAAAGGTTTTGAAATGGATATTTTGAAATAACATTTTCAGCTCTTGGATGAGCATTCTAACCACTTGGAACTTCTATTCCAAACTCATTTCATGAACTTTCCAAGTATTTGCAAAACATTATTTTATTTGGAAACCAAACTCAAGAAAGCATGGAAGTATGATACATGAGAGGATAGATGATACATGGTATGTATGAGCACATAGAATGTTAATAAACATGAAAAAATGAAGTTCTATGTATGCATGAGAAAAAATGATGGATGGAAGTATCAAATCAAGATATAAAAGTCAAATCAAAGAATCTGTAAATAATGTCTAGAATAGTGAACTGCTTTTGTAAAATCCACCAAAAATACTTAAAAAGCTTTGGTAAAAGTGGGAAAAATCGTGAATAACCCTTAATGTCTCTACTAAATCATGCAAAAAGCCAAACTACAATAGCTATTACAGATTAAGAGAGATAAATCAAAATGTACACATGACTCAGAAACAGGGGCTGCACTGTTGGCTGATTTTGTATGATTTTTAATCAATCAGAGGAAGAGTTCCCGATGGCCCTTTATATACCAAAAGTTTCCTAAGACACCCAAGTTTTATAATTAAAAAATAGAAAAAGATGTATGTAAAGTGATGAAAATATCCAGAATAAGTGCAAGAAGTCAAGTAAACATTCTGTGAGAATAGAGGCAGATTATGAACATGAACTTCTAAAATACAGAAAACATATTTCACATTTCCTGAATTAATGAGGTAAAATGGGGATAAACTAAAATGTGTTAGGAAGATTCTCCAAGTGGTCTTCCCACAATACCTCAAGTGTTTAATTCTAGAAAAATCTTTGAACTCAGATCATTCACTGTTTTGCATCACTGTTAAGGAAATCCATTTAGTTTTTGCAAAAGAGTTTGGGATTTTGATTGGGAGCTTGAAATAGATGCTCAAATCATGAACTTAAACACTTGAGTAGATGAAGTAACCATATAGAACAACCTCTTAACACTTGAAACCTCAAGAACTTGGAAGAAGAAGAAATCAAAATATAAATGAGGTTGAGGGAGAGATGATGCAAATGAAACGGAACCAAAATAGAAATGGAGGTTGAGAAGATATTATGCAAGATTGTAAAAAAAAATCAAAATATAAGTGAGGTTAAGAAGGGAATGCAAGTATGATAAAGAAAAACAAAAAGAAATGGGATTAGGAAAGAAATAAGCATATAATCAATAGTTTATCAATGATGGAACCATAAGCATTGAACCTCTCATATATGTGTATATAGGTGTGTACATCACTCTCTAACGCATTGGAAACTCAAAGAATGCAAATAAAATGGATTGAAAGCTTGAAAACACAAGTTTAGTTTAGAGAAAACTAATTAAAACTCATATTTGGATTGAATTTTGAAGAAGAAAATCTTTATCCCTCTCTCCATTTCTCCCTAACTCTCTATATCTCTCTAATGGCTTCCAAGTCTCTCCGAATGGAAACAAATGGGTCTCATTTATAGGTCAATTTGGGGAGGTAATTTGGGTTTTATAAAGTTTCTAATTGGTCCAAAATCCCGAAATAATCAAAACTTTGTCGTTTTGTTTGTTGGAAATTTGATTTAGAACCCAAAAATTAATTAAAACTTATATAAAAAAAATGAAAATGACTCAGAGTGCCGCCGTAGCGCCACTACCGTTGCGGCAATCAACCCCCCGTTGACCTGTATTTGCATTTTGGCCCCTCGAAACTCCCGAATTTGCAAAACGGCCCTATTTTATCCGTAATTCATACAAAATTCATACAAACTCCAAATTGAGCTTGTGATATACCGTTGGAAAGGTATTGGAGCCTACTTTTCATAAAAAAAATAGTTTAAAGTTAGGTTACTTTGGAAGGTTTTGCGGTATTCGCAATAAAAGCTAGTTTGACCTTATTTTTCACCTTCGGAGATTCATAATAAATATGCCTTAAATCCAAAAATTATGTACGATATACCGTTGGAAAACTATTGACCTCTAGTATTTGATAAAATTATTTTGATGCCGTAAAGATGATTCGACTTTTGGTCAAACTTGCGGTCAAATCAATCAAACAATGCACTTCCAAGAAATTCTGGGAGCCTCCGGAGACTGACGTTTCTGTCCGATTTTCTTTTTAAACTTATTTTAGTACCTTTTACATGATCTAGGATGATCTTAGAACTTTCGAGCAAATTCAGATGATTTTGGTCAAATACTGATCAAACCTTGGTCAAACCGGTCACCGGGGATTTTTTGGGAACTTCCGGGGGCCTCTGCGAGTTGATGTTTTCAAATATTTCTCTTTTGAATTTTTTTTTTATTTTGAACAACATCGAATGATTTCTGAGATTCTGGGCCAATTCGGAGAGTTTTGGGCTTTAAGGGGCATTTTGGTCATTTTCCCAATTCTTTGACTTCTTGAGAGTTAGAGGCAATCTCTAAAAATCCGATTTTCTAATCATCGAGGTTTGACATGCTTGTGGCCTCCTAAATCTGTTAGCCGAAAAAATAGGGTGTCTACAGTTTGCCCTTCTTTGGCATGAACTTACGAGGCAATGCGTGTTGCAAGCGAGTGCCAAAGCCTTGAAGAGACATGACTTTTGGAGGATAAAGATTTAGGATAAAATAAGTGCGTTTCGAAAATTGCAAGAAAAAGAAACCAATGCTGAGGCTAGTGCTGGTCGTGCTCTGCGTGAGCTGCCTACGTATCCCAAGAGGAATCAGACCAAGACGTAGTTCAGGGCACAAAGAAACAAGCACATGCAAATACACAACAATCAAGCGGATGCTATACGGGGATGATGCTATGTTATGATGAGCTAAGATGATACGTGTCGTGCCTGATGTTGTGTTTCTAAAGTACTTGTGGGCCTAGTACACGTGTTTTGTGTATTCTCCACTTTTAGTAGGTTTGGTGATTTATGCTTTGCTAGGACTAATAGACTTATAAGGGATCTCGACCCGGGGGTATTACCCAAGAAAAAGTATGGTGCTCAACGTGATACCATGGTGCTCAAAAGAGTGCTTGTGGTGCGTTTGCCACTCCTAGTGGGCTTTGTGATTTGTGTGTGTTATGTCATGTTAAGCCCAATTTGTTGTGTTTGGAGAGTGAAGTGACCCTCTAGACTTGACTCGTGCTCCTCTTAATCATGATACATGGACTCGGTGACTCTAAGATTTTCAACAGTGCTTCTCAAATTTCAATGATGATCCTCAATTCTCAAAAGCGCCTATGTTGTTCCTCAAATCTTTCATAGTGCTTTTCAATGCTTCTTGATTCTCAACAGTGTTCTTCAAATCTTAACGATGCTCCTCAAATCTTTAATGATGCTCCTCGAATCTTCAATGATTCTTTTCAACTCATTTGATGCTCCTTAACACATCTAATGCTCATTCAACAACGCTCCTCAACACTGATGCTCCTCTTCAAAAATGCTCCTTAACACATCTGATGCATACATCTGATCCTCCTCCACTCTTCAACGATGCTCCTCAACACATCTAATGCTTCTCCACTCTTCAACGATGTTCCTCAACACATTCGATGCTCCTCCACTCTTCAATGATGTTCCTCAACACATCCGATGCTCCTCCACTCTTCAATGATGTTCCTCAGCACATCCGATGCTCTTCCACTCTTCAATGATGTTCCTCAACACATCCGATCCTCCTTGACACTTCAACGATGTTTCTCATCACATCTGATGCTCCTCAACAACACATCTGGGCTCCGAGCCCTAAAACACCTCAACAACACATCTCATCAACATACCTCATCAACATATCTGGACTTTGATTAGATCAGCAATAATTTTTTGGTATTGGTGATATTTCCTCTGATCAGTCATCTTGAGAAAAAAAATATTGGTTTGTAGTTTGCAACCACTTACGAGTGTATGCCACTTGTACTTGGGACACTTCTCATATTGCGACCTTGACTAGTGCACTAATGATGTTTGGTACTTCTGCTTGTATCAACATTTTTTATAATTGGGAATCACCTTAAACCCACACATTTGGGACCATCAGGACGAATGGACTTATCAGGAATGACGGTGACAAGGAAAGTTTGGTTTATATGGACCTTGGGCCTTGATACACTTTTGATCAGATTATTACTGACTCGAACAAAGAAGGATTGACTCGACAAAAGCAACGACACGAAGTGCCCATAACTCAATGTTCTCTGTCATAAATGATGTACCGTTCATCTTTGATGTTCACTCCTCATCTTAATATGATAGCACTTTGCTGATAAATGTGGTTTTTGAAAATTCCTCCCTGTTGATCTAATTTTTCTCCACTTCTCCCAGGAAGTGCTTTAAATTAGTGCCTTAGCGTTTAGAATAAAAGATGCTCTATTTCAAAATTTTTAAAACAACTTGGTGACTTGAAAATTTGCCCTTGGTGTGAAGGGATCTGATCTTTTCAGAATCAAGATATAAAAAGTATACTTTACTTTTCTAAATATTCGTAGTAGTGAAAGTAAAGGTCGAACACACAGAGATTGAATTACTAAAGCACTTTAATTTTAAAACCTAAATCTAATTAATTAAGAAAAACAGATTTTGATTTGATTTTAATTAAACTAAGAACAATTAAATAAATCAAAACTATGAAAGCAATTTAAAAAGTTGATTTTATAATATGTTTAGGGAACCTAGGATTGCAAATCCACCACTAGCTTCATAATAAGGGTATTTATGAATTAAATTAACTTATTAAGTTGGATGATAATGAAGAATTGTAGCTACAATCCCAATTCCTCCGTCAAGAAGATAACTATGGTTCAAGCACCAACATAATCCATCTTCGGTTAGCACGAATTATCCCACACTAAGCTAGCTTTGTGACACAATACGTCTTACCTAGGCATGGACTATTCGGATACTTGATAGCACAATTCATTTAAGCACCATTACATGTAAATAATCCATACAAGAACAGCAAATATAGATCATTGAGCACATCATAATCAAAATAGATCTAAGATAAGAATAAACTTTGAAAGCAATGATTTAATCAATAGAAGTACGATTTTATTATAAAAATCCTCGGAACATGTAATCATCATCCATACATAATAAAACTAAAATAAAAACATAAATAACTCCCTATTACTTGGCTAGGGTTTCATTGAAACCCTAGATCTAGGTCTAGGCTACCATGGAAGTGCAGATCAGTAAGAGGTTGATGGAGGAGGCCATGGGGATCCTTGGTCTTCTTCTTCTTCTCCTTGCTTCTCCCTCTTCAATGGCTAGAATTATGTTGTATATGGTTGTGTATTGTTGTGTAGAACAATGACCAACCCCTAAATTAAAGTAACATAGGGTATATATAGATTTACAACAAGTTTTAGAAGCTTTCCTATCCCGAAACGTACTAAAATTGTTGTATTTTGCAATCTGGACGTAATTCGGCAGTTTCGTTCTCATAGGAATCATCAGTAGACTGAAATACGTAAGTTTGGTTTTTACACAAGTCGTGCAAGCTTGATATTGTGAGGTTGCTTGAGCGGATCGTGCGTGCGAGTTCTTGGATTTCACGCGAGCGGGTCGCGCGCGCGATTGGGCTTTTTCTGCTTCTTTTGCTTTGCTTTTTCACCCTATTTAGCCTGGATTCTTGATTTCTTCCAAAACCTGTCAGAAAATAGAAAACGAAGTAAAAATATACAAAAACATGATAAAAAGGTACTAACAAATGTGAATTAAGGCGTGTAATTAGGATTTATTCTCTCCCGATCACATCCCGAAACCTACAATTTGCTAGTCCTCGAGCAAAAAGATTAGAAAAATAAACTACTAATACTAAAATTCCTAATCCATTTTCTCATGGATAACAATTGCACTTAGCATGTGCAACAAGCCTTTTAAACCTCTAGGTGTCCCTAGTTAGACGAGTGAAGTCTCGTGAAGTTCTCGTCAATAAGTCACCCACAACCATCTTTATATCATTATATATTTAAAAAGTTCTATTAAAATCAAAAAACATAACATTCAATACTCATTATCATAAAACAATGATTTGAAATAGAATAACGAACAAGAAGAAACAAAATGAAACATCTACCTACGTCATGAAAAACAATCCCAAGCACATGCATCATATAAACCAATAGAATTTCTCATAAAATTGCACGTGTGTGATGAGGTAGTCAAATGAACACGCGCATGTCATGAACTTGGAATATAACTCGTATAACCATCTAACTATGCTTCAACTACGAATCTCACAATGTTAATTACACTCTAAAAATGAATCACTCGGAAACAGGTGTAATCTCTCTAGGATATGGAAGCAAAGGAAATATGTTTTCAAAATGAGAAATGCTCACATATAACTAAAAAAAAGACGCATGACACGAAAAGAACAGTAGTCTCATGGATAGGACGTCAATAAATCAAGAAAAATTAATCGTTACCATGTTTTAATCCTTCTCCCATCGTTTACATTTCCAAACCATGTTTTCTAGGATCAAATAGGACTTTTCAAAGGTTGTAACGTGACTCAGGCAATGACAAAGGTTAGAAAGGATTTGTTAGGTAGTTTTAGAATGGCATTATAAGGCATGTTCGATTTCTTTCATTCATCTCTTCTACCAACTTTCATTTTTTCATTCTTTTTTTTTTTGTTAATATTTTCTTTAATTTCTTTCCTCTTCTTCTTTTTTTCTTCTTTTTCTTTTCTCAACCTTTTTTCTTTCCTCTCTTTTTTTGTTGCTTTTGAAACAAGTAATTCATCATCAAAGTTCGAGGCAACTACCCCATACATCATCTTGTTTTTTTTCTTCTTTTCAATTAACACATCTCCTTAATACCACTAAAAGTTGATCAATCTTTCAATGGTAAACTCTAAGTTGGCCAAGTTGGAGCAAAAATAGGATAATGGTGAACAAAGAAAAAGAGGCACTTTAACAGCTCAAAGGGGCGAACTAAGAAAATTTTATCATTTATCTAGATAGGTCAAAGGTCAAAGGGGTGGAAAACAAAGAGGGCCTAAAATCATGTCCTAGAGTGATACAGTTCTTCAACGTTTACGATGGATGATTATTTAGCATGGTAGCAAATATTTTAACTTGACTATCAACCAAAACAAGAATAATGAGACTAAACAAGTTAATTCGCTATTTCAAATGAAATTCGACAAACACAATATGTATTTATAACCCTCTAAAAAGAAAAGATAGGCTCAAAAGCTCACTGGGTCTAGTCTCCACCTTATGTTATCTAGAAATCCAAATCATATCATAGTTCACAACCAAAATGTATTCAAGCGACTACGTGCAGTGCAAAGGTTTTGTGTGCAAATCTATGATATAAAACTACGATTTGAACGATACATATCCTAAAACGTTACATCATGACTTCAGCAAATGTTTAATCACATATTCTTATATTTACCATTCTATAACAATCCAAGTTAAATAACAAGAAGTTTCGAATTAAGATTGCAAAAACCATTGGTAACATAGTTTATTTAAGCACAAATATAAAAAAAAATTAGTGCATAGTGATATTGCATAATGATGTGCATGTGAGTGCATACCCCCAATCCTAAACCTTGAATTATCCCCAATGAAACAATAAAATAAAAGAAAGGAGAGTATGTAAAGAAGGAATGATAATACCTCGATCACGACAATCATAAACAGGTGACTGTATATGAATATCTCTATAAAGTTCAAGTGCTCCAAGTGGAGAAACTAATTCACCTGTTACAACTGGATAAACGAAATCAAAGAAAGAAAATAGTAATAACAACTACTATAGAAATATAACTAAGAGATATAGAAAAACGAAATTAAACTAAACTATAAGACTTAACACAACTATGAGAACAAAAAGAAAAGTAACTATAAAACAAAATAAAACATCAATAGAACTATACAAACACAAACAACTCGATCTAAAAGGACCTAACAGAAAAATTAAAACTACTTACCAGGTGCGGGAGGAGGGTATAAGAGAAAAGAATAAAAATTTTAGAACTAGGGAAAGTTGCGCGAGTGGACCGCGCGAGAGGCTATCGCGCGTGCGAGAATCCCTGCACTACGGAATTTATTATTTTTTTTTAATTTTTATTTCTTTATTTATTTTTTAATTCGCGCGAGCGAGATACATCACGCCCGCGAATCGAGGCGCGATGAAAACTTGAGGCATCATTAAACAAATTCAAAAAAAATTCACTAAGGCACAACCTTGTGCGAGCGGGCCACGCGAGTGAGGTCTCGCGCGAGCGAGGTGGGTTTTTCCTCTTGGCTCACTTAGTTTATGTAAATAGGTCAAAAATAAATTACCCTCAACCCCAAAACCTATACAAAAAACTCAAAAATTGACAAAAACGACCCAAAAGTAACAAAAATCATGAAAACAGACGAAATAAAGGTTAGGTTGCCTCCCAAGAAGCACTGCATTTTACGTCTTCAGCTAGACCGCTCTAGCTCAAGACTCATGGAGGCTGAAATACGGACTTTGAACCCTTCAAAGCATAAGGGAGACTCCGGTGATAAGCAAAAATAATATCGTTATCTTGTAATTCAGTCAACGATTCTCCCGGATTATGTTCAAATCGATTTCTAACCTGCCAAGTACATTCAGCATTAGGGTCCGGGTTAGTCAAATTCATCCGCTCATTTATCACTACATTATTTCCCTCACTCATTTTTAATTCTTTATTAAATGCAATTATTTTTCCAATCTCACTACCCTCCACATATTGATAATCGTCGTCTTTGGGAGGTTGGTCAACAACGTTAAACACGTTTAATTTTAAGTTTATATTCCCGAACAACACTTTTATCACCCCTGTTCGATAGTTGATATGCGCATTAGCCATAAAGAAGGTTGGTGAGTAGGATCACAGGTTTGGTATCTAGGACCATAAAATCAACGGGATAAAAGCATTTGTCAACTTTTACTAAGACATCTTCGACGATTCCTCTAGGAACTCTAACAGAAGATCAGCTAATTGAATAGTAGCAGCCGTGGGCTTAAGATCTCCAAGACCTAATTGTTTATAAACTGTGTAGGGTATAAGATTCACACTCGCTCCTATGTCAAGGAGAGCCCTATGGATGGCAGTGTCACCTATGACACAAGAAACGGTAGGTGTACCGGGATCCTTATACTTCGGAGGCGCATTTTGGAAAATTGAGCTTATTTTTTTAGTGAGGAAGACCTTTTTAGGAGTATGACTCCACAATTTATGCTTTTGAGTACAAAGGTCTTTTGACATTTAGCGTAAGCACGAATTTGTTTTATCGCATCGAGGAATGGAATATTAATTTTAACTTGTTTGAACACCTCGAGTATATCTTCAGTTTTTGACGTTTTCTTCTGAAAATGTGATGGTTCGTCGACGTTTGGCGAAAAAGGCAGTTTTGGAATATAGTTCAATGGGGTTGTTAAATTTTTATTTCTATTTCTATTCATATCTTCACCTCTCTCTTAATTAGAATTAAAGTTCTTATCCTTAGCATTCTCATTCGGAATTTCAATCACCTCTACCTCTCGTGTCGTCATCCTAGTTGAGATGGCGTTAACTTGCTCATTCGAACCCCCAACCTCGTATTGTCCCTTAGGATTTTGAGTAGGTTAACTAGGCAGCTTACCCTCATTTCTACGACTCACCGCATTAGCTAGTTGGCCCATTTGGGACTCAAGCTTTGTAATAGATTGAGTATGAGAGTGCACTATTTGTGCTTGTGCTTAAACCTGCATTTCGATAGTCTTAAGGGATGCCAACACCTTCTCCTCAAAGGCATTCTCTCTTGAATGATTAGGATTAGGAAGAGTGTGTTGGTATTAGGGTCGATACGCATTAGGAAAATTAGTCATCTCATTATTATTATTATTATTCTCTCTCCACGAGAAGTTAGGATGATTCCACCACAGTGCATCCGAATTATTTGTCCTTGAATTAAAATTATTTTCTGGAAATTGTTGTATAGAATTTACGTGTTGCTCCACGAATTCCGGAAATTGAGACGTCGATGGACATGTAAGCGTAGAATGTGAATGGTCGGAACATATTTGACAAGTTTCGTAAGAGGGTACGCTTGTCGTTTGGTTTATTGTCATAAGTCGGTCAAGTTTTTTAGATAGTACTTGTAATTCAATTGAGTGACTTGACTCGAACTTTACCTCTCGTTTAGGTTGCGGAAGATATCTCTCGGGACGTACAGACATAGCCTGGTGCATAGAATTCTCACTTAATGTTTCAAAAAATTTCCAGGCCTCATCGGCGCTTTTGTGGAGGAACGTCCCCGCACAAACGACATCGACAGTGTTCCATACAGAGGGGATAAGCCCTGTATAGAAAACCTGTACCAATTACCACTTGGGAACCTGATGATGTGAGCATGAGCGTAACAATTTTTTAAATTGTTCCCAAGTGTCATAAAGTGTTTCCCCATCTTGCATCACAAAGTTTGTTATCAATTTTCTTATCTGGTTAGTTCTTGTGATGGGGAAAAACTTTTGTAAAAATGTGGTGTGTAAGGCTTCCCATGTTTTTATTGTGTTTGGCTCCAGAGATTAGAGCCAGTATTTGGCTTTATATTTTAAAGAGAATGGGAAGAGTCGCAATTTTAACTCATCATCAGTTAGGATTTGTATTTTCAAAGTAGAGCATATATTTTGGAAATCTCCAAAGTGTTGGTAAGGGTCTTCGTTTATACGGCCGTGAAAAGAAGGAAGTAGCGATATGGTAGATGACTTTATCTCAAAGTGAGATGCCAACACCTCCGGTAAATCAATACATGTTTGTGGCGTGTAAGTTGTAGGAATAAAATAATCCCCAAGTGGAGGCAGAGGCAGTATATTTAGGTTATTTAGATTATTACCATTATTTTCATTATTTTGGTTATTTTCTAAGTCGGCCATTTGAATCAGTTCTATGTTAATAACGCGAATTTTCTTTAGTCTATTTTGGGTACTTCTAATTTCAGACTCGAACAACGACGACGGTTCAGGTGTCGAGTCGTCGTCTAGCATCAACTGAGCTCTATCAGCTTGGGTTGATGACCTAAGGGTCTTAAGGGTGCGTTCAAGTCCAGTGTCTAAAGATTGTAATTCCGGTTTATTTGAGCGCGCACCAAACATAAACTAAAAAGAAAATAATCGACACTAAGATAAAAACTGACTCCACAAATACAAGCCGAAAACGGCGCAAATAAGTTAGCAGGCACACAACAACTATGATGCATGTAAGTTATCATGTAATGTAATGACCGCGTCAAAGCCCAGTGCCCCAGGTTTCCTAGCTAATGCATTGCTCACTCCATACCTAACCTAATGCAAGTAATTACGTCTCAGCGCCCTAACTTATAGTGATTTGAAGCGAAGTTTACAAGAAGCAATTTACTTAATTTTTTATTTTTTTTGTTTATTCGCGTATGTTCCTTTGATGTGCAAAGCCCTTCCACTCCGAAGTACTAGAACTTGATGCTTCGAGAAACTACAAAACAAAAGAAAAAGTAGCTAGTAACACAAAACAAAAACGGAAAATAAGAAAAAGAAAACCTAATATAATATTTACGAATTAACTAAACTCAGATTCTAAAACTAAAGGTAGTAATTTACAATCCCCGGCAACGGCGCCGAAAATTGATCTTGTCAGAATCAAGATATAAAAAGTATACTTTACTTTTCTAAAGATTTGTGATAGTGAAAGTAAAGGTCGAACCCACAGAGATTGAATTACTAAAGCACTTTAATTTTAAAACCTAAATCTAATTAATTAAGAAAAACGGATTTTGATTTGATTTTAAATAAACTAAGAACAATAAAATAAATCTAAACTATGAAAGCAATTTAAAAATTTATTTTTATAATATGTTTAGGGAACCTCCACCACTAGCTTCATAATAAGGTTATTTATGAATTAAATTAGCTTATTAAGTTGGATAATAATGGGGAATTGTAGCTACAAGCCCAATTCCTCCGTCAAGAAGATAACTATGGTTCAAGCACCAACATAATCCATCTTCGGTTAGCACGAATTATCCCACACTAAGCTAGCGTTGTGACACAATACGTCTAACCTAGGCATGGACTATTTGAATACTTGATAGCATAATTCAATTAAGCACCATTACATATGAACAATCCATACAAGCATAGCAAATATAGATCATTGAGCACATCACAATCAAAATAGATTTAAGACAAGAATAAACTTTGAAAGCAATGATTTAATCAATAGAAGTATGATTTTATTATAAAAATCCTCAGAACATGTAATCATCATCCATACATAATAAAACTAAAATAAAAACATAAATAACTCCCTATTACTTGGCTAGGGTTTCATTGAAACCCTAGATCTAGGTCTAGGCTACCATGGAAGTACAGATCAGTAAGAAGTTGATGGAGGAGGCCATGGAGATCCTTGGTCTTCTTCTTCTTCTCCTTGCTTCTCCCTCTTCAATGGCTGGAATTATGTTGTATACGGCTGTGTATTATTGTGTAGAACAATGACCAACCCCTAAATTAAAGTAAAATAAGGTATACATAGATTTACAACAAGTTTTAGAAGCTTTCCTAACCCGAAACGTACTAAAACTGTTGTATTTTGCAATCTGGACATAATTAGGCAGTTTCGTTCGCGTAGGAATGATCAGTAAACTGAAATACATTAAGTTTGGTTTTTACACAGGTCGTGCGAGTGGGTCGTGTGAGCGTGATTGGGCTATTTCTGCTTCTTTCTCTTTGCTTTTTCACCCTATTTAGCCTGGATTCTTGATTTTTTCCAAAACTTGTCAGAAAATAGAAAATGAAGTAAAAATATACAAAAACAAGATAAAAAGGTACTAAGAAATGTGAATTAAGGCGTATAATTAGGATTTATTCTCTCCCGATCTGGATCGTGTTAGAAAAATAGAGTTTGGCCCTAGTTTGAGGTATAGAAAGTAGAATTCATAGGCAAACGAGGTGGGTGGTCGAAGTTTGCCCCTAGTTTGGACGATGGTTTATTGGAGGTTTTCGGCAAACAAGGTAGGTGACCAAAGTTTGCCCCTTATATGAAGAATAGATAGTAAAATTTAGGCAAATGAGGTGGGTAGCCGAAGTTTGCCCCTAGTGTGGAAGGTGATTTTTGGCTTGAGGCAATGACCGTGACTTTAATCTTTGAGATGCTCATACTTTTACCTAGGCACTGGTGAAGTGACTTAGCGAGCTATTTTCTCTCTTCTGTTATTGCTCACTCTGGATTTAGCTCTAACTTTTGCCTAGGCGTCCTTTCAGATTTTCGACCTAGCGAGCCATCCTTTTCTTTTTGGAAAGCCTGCCTACGTACTCCCGAGTGAGGATCAGGTCCAACATAGTTCGGGCTAGGACCTTGAAAGAAAAGGGGTTAATTATGATGGTGTCGACCAAACCGATGTAGTTGCCTATGTATCCCCGAGTGGGAATCAGGTCGAGCGTAGTTCAAGGCTAAGGTTCTTGGAAAGGTTGAGGTATGAGGGTTTTTCAAACCAATCGTCAAATAAGTTCAAACTTGAGCCACTTATAGTAGATTTGAATAAGAGGATTCAGTTTCCATCTCCTTTTCTCTTTTTATTTTTTATTTTTTATTTTATTTTGTTTACTTTGAGGATTGATCCTTTTTTACTTTCACCCAGCCAGTCATTTTTCTTTTCACGTAGTTGATTAATGTGAGATATTTTGATCGCAATCTTGAAATTTCATAATGTGCATGTCAGCTTTCTGAATTTGTTTGTGGTCGTTTAGAGCCTTTAGAAACATGATCTAGACATATTCTCATGATGTACCTTGAAGTGTACAATTCTATGTATTACAAAAATTTTCGTTCTTTCGTTTTCTCCATCATTTTGACTAGATAGGGTCAGATCTTAGAAATCAATACATTTTCAGCTCTAACTTTTGCCTAGGTGCCCTGCGGGTTTTCAACCTAGCAAGCTTTTCTTTCTTTTCTTTTCTTTTCTTTTCTTTTCTTTTTATCTTTTTTTTGAAGGTGAGAAGAAACTCACTAAATTGTTTAGCTACCATCTAGGACCAACTCTGCATTGCTTTTAATTAGACCGATTTGTATGGCTCTCAATTGGATAGGGTTCATGGCTTTGAAATGGTGGAAAAGGGTGTTGGGCAAGCCCTAAGTCACTTACAAGCATGTTTTTTTTCGAGATTTGAGTAAAAGCATCTTTAAATTCTTAAAGTAAGACTATTCAATTCTTGGCTCTTCATTGGTGTTAGCGCAAAATTGACTTTGACCTTTTCAGGATTCTTTTTTTTTGTTTGATGCAAAACTTTATTAGCAGAGTAATATCCATGGTAATTTGAAAAGTGACATTTTCAGTTCAGTGAATCATACATTTATGACTAGACACATCAGGTTAAGCAAAATAAGATTTCATTCCATCAAAAGAGAAGGATTATATTACTCGACACAGACTCACAACAACTCGATGACAGATAGACTTGACCACAAGACTAAACTTGAAATAGACTCAAAGCATAGAACATACTCGACTAGACTCGACCTGGTCTCAAATCGAGTGTCATGGTGACTCACTTATTCTTTTTTTTTTTTTCGAAAGAGCATCCTCATTTGTACTGCTAGCAAAAGTCCCAAACACCATCGCTTCACGAGCACATGTTTAACATTCATGGGCGTCAGCAAAAGGGATCATTTGAATAGATAAGCCAAGGGCTTTAGGTTCGATGAAGCCAGGGGCTTTCTAGTTGACATAGGGTTGGATGAGTGATGGCTCGATGATTTGCTGACTGATGAGGTCTTGGATATTATGGCAAAGGCGTTTGCAGTTTTCGACATCATGGCCTGGGCCTTGGTGGGTTTATGATGGTTGGGGCTGGCCTACGAACAAGACAATGAATCCGGGGAGGTATAAAAGTGTCCTTACCCGGGACTACGATAGAAGTAAAAGTCCAAATCGGTAGAGGCGCAAAATACTTCTTATGGACTCCTAGTGGGGAGAGATGATCGGGAATTTTAAAGGATTTATCGATGTGAACTGATGACGGTTGCAGCATGTATATGACTTCTATACAATGATTGAGATGGGTGAGGATGATGATGTGTGTAAGTAGAGACTGATACATGTGAGACTGACGAGATGTGTGTACATGCAAACTGACATGAATTGTGAATGCAGATGAGGCAAGCATGTGGATGCAAGCCCTAATCTATATGATGCCCCTCTAACATATAGCAGTTAAGCAAGTAAGGTCCTAGTCATACAGAGTGTGCTAACCTTTATTTCTAGTAAGATCACCAATAGGAGAGGATTCGAAATTTCTGGAAGAAATGTGGAATTTCTAGGATATTCGGGAGATTCAAAAGGAGTTTATGGGAGAAACAGGGATTTTTGGGAAATCTAGAGTTTCTCGAAGAAATGTGTATTTTTGGGTGAGTTGGACAGAGTTTCTGAGAAAAACTAGAAAATCAGAGTTTTTGGGTGAAACAAGGTAAATTAGGAAAAGTTTATGAGAAAAGCAGGGATTTCAAGATTTCTGGGAAAAACATGGATTTCTGGGAAATCTAAGCGAATTGGATATAGTTTCTAGGAAAAACTATCGTATATAGGAGTTTTTGGGTGAAACAGGGGTTTCTAGGTGACTTGGACATATTTTCTAAGAGAGGCAAGGATATCTGGATGGTTCGGGCGGAGTTTCTGGGAGAAACAGGTAGAGTTGGACAGAGTTTTGGGGAGAAATTGGAAAATTTGAGTTTCTGGGAAAAATTGGTACATCTGGGCATTTCTGTGAAGTTTTGACAGAGTTGCTGGGATTTTTGGGAGATTTGGATAGGGTTTCTGGGAAAAACTGGTGTTTTAGAAATTTCTTGGAAATCTGAGCAGAGTTTCTGGAAGAAATAGGGATTTTCTTGAAAATTTGGACAAAGTTCTGGGAGAAACTGGAGTTTTGGGAATTTTTGGAAAATTTAGACAAGTTTTGGGAGAAATTGGTGTTTTGGGAATTTCTGGGAAATTTAGATAGGTTTTTGGAAGAAATTGGTATTCCTAGGAATTTCTGATTGTTTTGGGAATTTCTGAAAAATCTGGGTAGAGTTTCTAGGAGAAATTGGTATATATGGGAATTTTTGGGAAGTTTAGACAGTTTCTGGAAAAAACTGGGATATCCGGATGAGTTGGGCAGAGTTTCTAGGAGAAACAGGTGTATATGACAGGAGTATGTGATGATGGTGATCATATTGTCTAGCAAGTTTTCATACTCCTATGTCTTAGGACCAACAAACAAGGTTTGCAGTGTATATCATTGTGAGCATGCATCAGACATCCTTGTCATGGTGCCTAGGCAGGTCAACTCAATGTGATCACATGTGAGTGATTGCCTTGCGAATCATAAGAAAGAGGTTTTGCCTTATGCCACATAAGCGTCTACACCGCGTAGGTAATCCCGTTAGGGCATACGACAGTTATATCACATTGTCCTATCTGAAAAAATAAATCAATAATCCTATGAAAGGTTCTACAGGAATCTATATGCAAAGGCTGGGTTTAGTCAAAGAGGGTCCGTTGACGAGAGTTCCAATATAGACAGGTAAAACGAAGATTTTAAGGATACTTCTTATAAGTCAAAACTCTGTATTATTTGTTTTTTGAAAATAAAAGTCCCCAGGAGAGTCACCAGATAGTGGAAATGCGACCTCCAGGCAGCCCACCCCCGTTCATTCTTTCCCGGGGTTTCAGAATTGATTTTCCTTTGTTTTGAAATTGTTTTGAAGAAAAGAAGAAAGATCTGTTGGAAACAGATACAGAGTCGCCACTTAGTCTTGAAGGAACCAAGAAACCAAATTTTAACTCACCCAAATAGATAAAGGACACCGACTCTTCATAATCAAAGAACTTGGCTAGGGGTTTTGGTAAGAGAGAGGAAGGAGCCTTTATCATGACTAAAACACCCTCAACTCACCCTGTCTTTCGATGGGCCTCAATTAGCATCCAAATAATCATCTTATACTATGTTTGGTTTGACAGTTAATACTATGATAGTATATTACATTGCATAAGAATCTTGAAATGAAAAATCAAAAGATAAGATATCTTTCATAAGATCTAAGCCAAGTATCACACAATGCAAGAGTGAAAGATCACACAAACAAACCTAGAAAAAATCATCTAATCACATATCAAGTAATCAAGTTGTCCTAACCTAAAGGGGACATGAATTGTTGTTGAAAGAAATAATCAAAGAAAACAAAATATGCTTAGCAAGCTAGATTGATGCATGTTAATCTTTGAGAAAAAAAGATCTCTCAATCCCCGGGATGGATGAGAAAGGAAGATTAGATCGGAGAAACATGAACGTATGATCAAGTTCATTCCTTATAATCTTCTTAGATTAGGAGCCACAAAAACCCCAAATCTTGCATGGATGCAATGTATGATCCTAGAATGTGTAAAATAGTAGTGTGTTTTTTGTTCATGGATCTGCTAAAGTGATTTAGAAGTCTAAAATATGCATAAATGAATGAAGATTGTTATTATAGGATGTGTACAAATGTAGTATGAACTACTTTCTAAAAGATGAGCTAATTTGGAATACATGTAAACATCTAATCAAAGAGTCAAAATTAAAACATGCTTGTTGTGAATAGTGGACAAAACAGTGAGCTGATTTTGTAAAAATGGAAAAGTTAGGTTAGAAATGTTTTTAATTCATGATTTTCCATGGAGATAATCCTTATTGTGTCTAGAACACATATCAAAAAGCCAAATCACTATTGAAGTTACAGATTGAGAGAAATCATATAAACAAGAGAGGTTACTCAAAAACAGAGTTCATACTATTGACTGAAATGTAGAAAAATCATTGAAAAATAAAACAAAACATTTGGAGGTCTATATTATATAGAAAGTTCTCTAAGACACTGAAGTTCAAGAAAAAAATGAGTTGGGACAACTCTCTTCGTAAAGTTTTTGTAAAAAACAAGTTGAAAGGCAACCAAAGCTGCTGTGATAGAAAAACAGAAAGTCTGGAAGGAATGTTTGGGTAAAAATGGAACCCTTCCAAGCGTTTTTAAATCAAACCAAAGATCATGGATGTTCTCTAATGAGTTAAAAAGACTTTCCAAGTGGTCTTGCAATCATCCATTGAGTATTGGACTCAGAATGACATTTTAAAGTTGGATAATTCATAGTTTTGAAGATTTTTGAGGAAAATAAATGTTTTATTTCTTGAAATCAAAATGAGGGGTTATAGAGAGGTTTTGAAATGGATGTTTTGAAATAATATTTTTAGCTCTTGGATGAAGATTCTAACCACTTGGAACATCTATTCCAGACTCATTACAAGAACTTCCCAAGTATTTGCAAAACATTGTTTTATTTTGAAACCAAACTCAAGAATCCATGGAAGTATGATACATGAAAGGATAGATGATACATGGTATGTATGAGAACATAGAATGTTAAACATGGAAAAATGAAGTTCTTTGTATGCATGAGAAAAAAGAATGGATGGACTTACACTACACCAAATTGGCCGAATTGTCACACTTATTCTCGGGCAATTCGTCACGGTTTTGGACAGTGACAAATGTTGTCACAGATTTATACTCTGACAACATAGAAATGGTGACAAAAACACAAAATTGTCACAGTTTTGGATAGTGACAAATTTTGAGGTAGTTTGTCACAGTTTTAGACAGTGACCAATTTCAACTAAATTGATCAAATTGTCACGCTTATTTTAAGATAATTTGTCATGGTCATGGACAATGACAAAGGAAAATGCTAGATCCACACAGTGAACCACACTTTTTTTCACACACAGTTTTAAATGCTTGTACCTTGTGCTGTTTGAATTTTTTACACTTTTTTGTGCCCCATTTATACAGCACATGGTACAAGCATTTAAAGCTGTGTGCGAAAAAAATGTATGGTTCAGTGTGTGGATCTATCATTTTCCCAGTGACAAATTTTGCTTCAAACCCCAAATTTTCGATTCCTTCTTTTTTTTTCCCCTCACTTTACCAAACCCAAACACTTCAGTACCTCTATTTTCCCTCACTTTACCAAATCCAAACCCTAACATACACAAACATACACATAGTACATACTTCGGTTCCTCTTAAAAAACCCAAATCATATTGAGCTCTCATCTCATGCAGCCCTCCCCTCCCCCTCATCCCTTCCCTCGCCGCCTCCCCTCCTCCCTTCCCCCGCTGCCTGTACCCCACGCCGCCGTTGCCAGCACCCCATGCCACCGCTGCCTACACATTCCTCCGCCACTGCTTCCTTTCTTCTCCTTTGCCATAGCCGATCTATACTTTATCCTCAAGGTAATGTCTATCACTCCATCTTTCCTCTTTTAAATTTTTAATGAAGTATTCGAGTGATTTGCTATGGTGTAGATGATGGCTTGGTCTGCAATTGAGCTTATTGTTCAGATTAATCTTAGGGTTTGTGATTAAATCGATCGATGATGTATGAATCTCTGGCTTGGCTTCAATGTTCACTTTCTAATACTTTTTTTTTATCAAAACCCTAACTTACCTTCTCTATCTCATTGTCTAAACACAAAAACATATTTCTCTCCAGAGAACATAGAGAACCAGCGCAAGTAGAAAGGCGAGGTGACCAACACCAGCGACACTCAACTCCGACAACATTCAACTCCAGCATAGGTAAATCTCTATTCTCTCTAGCAATTAGGTGAAGTTTTTTAAAATTTCTTTTGGATGAGGAAACACAAATAGGAAGATATAATCTGATTGCCATAGTTCAAGAATATGTTATCTGAGTTTCCCTTTTCTTTTTTACTGCTTTGTTCAATGCTTGACTAATTTGAATTTGGTTTGTTTTTTTAGGTGCGCTTTGCCTATTTTCCTTTCTGGTTTTGTTAAGTTAAGTTGACGTCCTTTTGAAAATTGTGTATTATACAACACAATGATTCTTGTGTCTGGGTGTGCAGTGTAATCAACATGTTATCAAATGAAGCTTTGTCTCTCTTTTAGTGTGTTAAGTTGTTTGTTCTTTTTTCTTTCCATCTTCTACTTATAGTGAAAGAAAGGAAGAACATAAGACATCGATTTTCTTTCCCTATTTTTTTCTTTCCCTCTGCTATTATTTGGTGTTCAGTGAGAATGCACTGTACATCTCACTTTTGTTTTAGTCTATTCCTGCAGACCCAAAATGGGTTTTTTATTGGGGATAATTTATGGCATTTTTTTTCTTGGTTGGTTCTTGTTTATGAGCTCTTTAGAAGCTATTTTCCCCATTGATCCTCAATATCTTTGATTTACTACTGATTTTGAAGAAGAAAATGGCAGCCCTGTATAGGTTATTAGGTTGAGAATTTGTTTTATTTTTATTATTTTTGCATAATCCCACCCCCCCCCCCCCCCCCCCTCTCTCTCTCTCTCTATATATATATATATATATAATTCATATTAGAAAAGTGAAGCCATATCAGATACTGCACACTAGTAAAGGCATTCAGATTGTGGCATTTAGGCTTAAAAGATTAAGCACAGTTCATGTTAGAGTTAATGCCTCACAAGCCAAGGCACGATTTTAGGTGCACCTTCTTATACTTATTTTCATTTAACAGTTGGGTTTATAGGTTTTTTCCTTTTCCTTTAATTTTCATTTAACAGTGTTTGCTTCTAGTGTCCACTGATTCTATGTGACCTTTATTACAATTCCATTATTATTTTATCACTCTATTTTATATTAGGTTTCTTGATTGAGCCATATGATACCTTTATGTCACCTTTCTGCATTTCTTTTTGCAATAGTTGATGGGTCAAGTTGTCGAGTTTTAAAGTTTAGGGGGTAATTGAAAAAAAGTCATAATTGAGGAGGGAGTTACTATAATTTACCCTAAAAACGGTGAGGAGATCAGCAAGGAAAAAAAGAGTTATGGTACTTGCCCGTGCCCGTGCCCATGCCCGTGGGTAGGGTGAGGAATAATTAATGGTGTAAATTATTGGGCCCTACTGCATTAGTCAATGAGAAATGAGGGTGAGCAAAATGTGAGCAATTTTGGGATTGTGTTCTAAAGTTCTATGTATGTACATCAATGTTTGCTTTTCCTCTTTTTGGCAGACAAATGTATGTAAAGTTATTCGAAAGCACGTGTAGTTGATCACTGATTGAACACGTGTACGGTCAATTTTTCAGTAGTAGCGTTAGCCACGAGTTATACCTAGTAGTTTTACATCCTAAGAAAGCACATATATGACACATGGCTATAGGAATCTAATTGGGGTGAGCAAAACTGCACTTTTTATAAATCCATGAACCTAATAGAGCATCAATGTCGATGCTCTTTTGAAAAAGATTTCATCCCCAATGGAACAAAACTTTGGAAGCTATTTCTATTTCCAAATAGAGTCTCAATGTCTAGTCCCTTGCTCTATGCTTAAGTTACTTTTCCTTCTTTTCCTCCAATTTTATTTTTCTAGAATATATCCTTGAACAATGCAAAAGGTTCTTGGATGGCTTCCGGAACCTTGTCTTCATGTCATGCATAAATCTTCAATGCAAATTATCCTAAGTAGTCCTTAGTCATAAATCTACACGTTGCTTTTTCTTTTAAAAATCTACTCCTGCTCATTCTTTAGTTTTTTTCTTTTAAAAATTTTTTGTAGTAAACAATTACTGACTTTGTTGATTGACATTCAGTAGCTCCTTATAATGATTGATAATAGACATGTTGTATTCTTTCCAATTTTTGTAGGGACATTTTTTTTTCTAATTCCGTTTCAGCAATTAATCTTGTGCAATTCCTCTGTAGTGATAAGCTATTGTTGTCTATGGAACATAAAAAATTTAGGTACATTACGGAGTAGTTACTCCAAAAATGGTAGAAGCACACTAATAAATGATTACTCAGGTACACATCTATGACACTCATATTGAAGTTGCTAATCTTTGTAGGAGGCTAGAAGCACTACACTGTTAATTTTTGGAAAATTAAAGATCATGTGTTCAAACACGTGTAATATTTTTCTGATGGTCTTAAAAACACATATCAAATGTTTGGATTTGTACTCTATTCAATGTTTTGATCCTTATTTTAGTGGCTTTGCTAGCCTTATGTTCATAAGTTTTTTTCTTACCAAGTATAGTCAGTGAGCTGGATTTACTTTGGTGCATTTCCAATGTCCTTTTGGGCACTTTTTGAATAAAATTTTCCTCTTGTTGTTAAAAAAAATGAACAAATTTGTAAGCATCATCTTTGTCTAAAGAATGAGCAACCAATGATGCCTTTTTGGACTTAGCTCTTTATGAGTTTTTTTTAAGTCTTTTATACTTGCTGGTCGTAGGTTTAAGTAGCTTCTATTTATGGATTTTAGGGAACAAGATTGGTAAAGCTAGAGGAGGTGGGAGATTGCAACTAAGTATTCACTACACCAAATTGGCTGAATTGGGAGATTTGTACAAATTTGTTGGTTATTACTCTTAGTATGTAAGAAACCCTTTCTCTCCATTTGGATGCTGAGAATCTCAAGAAAAATGAAAGAAAATAGTGATTGGCATTATTCGCTTATGAATTTTACTAATTTTGCAAATTGAAATAAGTTTTTTGAATCAATTCCTTTTGATTTTGCAGCAACCAAACATAGCTCTCTGTGGCTCAAAGGCTAGGATTGAGCTTTTGGACATCGCCCTCGCACAATATTCCTTATTTTCTTTTTTCTTTGTGTGAACGATGGTGTACCCACATAATATTGATGCACACGTGGGCTTGTCATCGAATTAAGTGAAGAAGCTTTTCTTCCTTCAACTCACAGAACCCTCTCTGTTTCTCCTTATTGATTAATTTCTGAGGTATAATAGTGCTTTTTTATTCACCCTTTTTGACTATATAGAAATTAGAAATTCTTCAATGAATTTTGAAGAACCTACTAAACAAGGAAATTTAGCTGACTCTGTTATCGCTACAGCTCATGAGGTAAATTATGAAATGATGCCTTTTATTTGCTAAGCTTTTAGATTGAGGTAGCCCTGAGAACTGCCTTATTTAAAAGTTCCTTAACATGTTGATTTGTGCTTAGATGGTCTCCCATATGGTTGAACACCATATTAGTGCAGAGTAATAATTGAGATGAAACAACTTATTACCTAAGGGTCAAGAGGTTCAAATTTTACTTCTTGATGCTAAATTTAGTTTCAAGTATGCTGCATGCTTTATATATTCATCAATTCTTCTACAATGCTTGGATCTCCTCGTACATTTTTACTCTAATATGCCTTATAATGGTGGTCTATATTTATGGAAGAAATTTGCTTAGATATGCATTCGAGGCTATGAAAACGGGCCTGCTTTTGTTCCTACAACCATTTGTCGCGTATTTCGGTCAGCTAGTGAAAAGTTTTTGCACCTTGTATGAGTCTTCCATCCTGAATTTAAAACACGCTTGAATGATGTTGTACATCTAGCTGATTGTTTACTAAAGTTACGAATGTCAAGTCATTTATGATAACTTTACCACCACCTATATGGCTGTTACACGTGGTATCCAATCATTTTACCTTCTTTTACAGGCTGAGTATCATGCCATACTTCAGAACGGTTAAAGAAAAAAAACAAAGAGACACATCTCATTTGCTCTGGAGTCGGCATCCTCCCTTTGTAGAGGGTTAAAGTCAATACATCACAGATCCCTCTAGTCATGGATGTTTCAATTGCTCTGGAGTCGGCATCCTCCCTCAGCATTTTCTATTTAAAAAAGTTTGGTAGGAGCAGAGAGGGTCAAAGACATTTGGACAGATTATTACTCTCCTTATATAGGGAGTTGTTTATGCTGAATGTAAAGCATTAAAATAGTGGTAGGAGCAGAGAGGGTCAAAGACATTTTGTTGTGAGCTTTTTCACTATTTTTCCATGATTATGGGATAGAACGTTATATTCAATTTTTTCAAAATGTGAAGGTAGTTGTACAAACACACTCAAAATAATAGAAGAAAAAAAAAAGATATAGAAAGGTGTAATATGGGATTTCTGGAGCCAGTGAATTGTAGCTTTGAAATATGATCTTTAAGCTTGCATCATAAATGGCTAATCTTAGTCTTTGTTGTTTTTATACTCGCAGACCAGTTCAAAGCAATAAATGATGAGGGATCAGTGCGAGGCTCTTGAAGTCGTTCTTCTTGACATGGAGTTAGATGAATGCGAGGAGGCTACCTTGCACAATGTTAACATTTAGGAGGATATGCATTGGAAGTCGTAGCAACGGGGCCAAGAGGTGTATGAAGAAGATGACGATTATCTATGGACTTCATAAATTTATTTTAGACAATAATATTCTCTGTAATGCTTGTCATCTTATATTAGGTTTTTGGATTGCTAAAGTTATGAGTTTGGTATTTTTTTTTTCTTTTTTGAGCAAATTGATAATACATGCAATTATGTTTATTGGTGATCTTACAATTTGTGTTTATAATAGGTTGTATTGGATTGCAATTTTTGTTACTGGTGTTTACATTGCTTAAGTAACCAAAAATAATAGGGTGAATCTTGCGAAAATAAGATTTTTTTAAACAAAATTATTATGGTTTTGTCACTGTTCCAAACCGTGACAGTTAGAGAAAACTGTGACATTATTTTTACATACGAATCACTACTCTTAATAATTGTCACAGTCCAATACCGTGACAAAGATTGTGACTAATATCATATATGTCACGGTCTATAACTGTGACAAAATAATGTGAACAATAACATAAATTGTCACGGTCTTGAACCATTACAAATAAATAAATTGACACTGTTTAAAATGCTGACAAAACCGTGACAATTGAAAGTGATATGTCACTTTTAAAGTGTAACAAATGAATTGTGACAAAGGCCATTTGTCACGGTTTTGGACTGTGACAATATTTTGTGTCACACCCCAAAATGTCACGGGTAATAACCGTGACAAAGGGCCTTTGTCACTGTCCAATACCGTGACAAATCGGCCATTTTGGTGTAGTGGAAGTATCATATCAAGACATAAAAGTCAAATCAAAGAATCTATGAATAGTGTCTAGAATAGTGAACTGATTTTGTAAAATCCACCAAAATACTTAAAAAGCTTTGATAAAAGTGGGAAAAATCATGCAAAAAGCCAAACTATAATAGTTATTACAGATTAAGAGAGATTAATCAGAATGTACACATGATTAAGAAACAGGGACTGCACTGTTGACTGATTTTGTGTGATTTTTAAAAAATCAAAGGAAGAGCTCCTGATGGCCCATTATATACCAAAGGTTCCCTAAGACACCCCGGTTTTACAAAAAAAAATAGAAAAGATGTATGTAAAGTGATGAAAATGTCCAGAATAAGTGCAAGAAGTCAGGTAAATATTCTATGAGAACAGAGGCAGATTATGAACATAAACTTCTAAAATACAGAAAACATATTTTCACATTTCCTAAATTAATGAGGTAAAATGAGGGTAAACTATAATGTGTTAGGAAGATTCTCCAAGTAGTCTTGCCACAATGCCTCAAGTGTGTAATTCTAGAAAAATCTTTGAACTCAGATCATTCACTGTTTTGCATCACTGTTAAGGAAATCCATTTAGTTTTTGGAAAAGAGTTTGGAATTTTGATTGGGGGCTTGAAATAGATGCTCAAATCATGAACTTAAACACTTGAGTAGATGAAGTAACCATATCGAATAACCTCTTAACACTTGAAACCTCAAGAACTTGGAAGAAGAAGAAATCAAAATAGAAATGAGGTTGAGGGAGAGATGATGCAAATGAAAAGGAACCAAAATAGAAATGGAGATTGACAAGAGATTATGCAAGAATGTAAAAAAAATAAATAGAAATGAGGTGAAGAAGGGAATGCAAGTATGATAAAGAAAAACAAAAAGAAATGGGATTAGGAAAGAAAAAAAAACAAGCATATAATCAAATATATAGTTTATCAATGATGGAACTATAAGCATTGAACCTCTCATATATGTGTATATAGGTGTGTCCATCACTCTCTAACGCATTGGAAACTCAAAGAATGTAAATAAAATGGATTGAAAGCTTGAAAACACAAGTTTGGTTTTGAGAAAACTAATTAAAACTCACATCTGGATTGGATTTTGAAGAAGAAAATCTCTATTCCCCTCTCTATTTCTCTCTCTAATGGCTTCCAAGTCTCTCCAAATGGAAGCAAATTGGTCTCATTTATAGGCCAATTTGGGGAGGTAATTTTGGTTTTAAAAAGTCTCTAATTGGTCCAAATTCCCGAAATGATCAAAACTATATCGTTTTATTTGTTGGAAATTTGATTTAGAACCCAAAAATTAAATAAAAATTACAAAAAAAATGAAAAATGACTCAGAGTGCCGCCGCGGCACTCGGCCACTGCCTCTGTGGAAGTGGGCCAGTGCCGCCGCAGCATTCAACCCCCCGTTGACCAGAATTTACATTTTGCTGCCCCCTCCCCCTGGAACTCCCAAAATTTGAGAAACAATCCTATTTCATCCGAAATTCACAAAAAATTCATACGAACTCCAAATCAAGCTTGTCATATACTGTGGAAAGGTATTGAAGCCAACTTTCCATAAAAAAAAAAAATAGTTTAAGTTGGTTCACTTATTGAAAGTCTTGCGGTATTCGCGATAAAAGCCGATTTGATAGCATTTTTCACCTTCAAAGATTCATAATAAATCCATTTTAAATCCAAAAATTATGTGTGATATACCTACAAGGACCAAAGTAAAATTCACAGTAACTTAAAAAGTGAAACATCTAATTTACCCTACCAACAAATATCATACCTTGGTGAGACTTAACAATTCAATTAATTAATAGAAATTCGATATTAAATACCAAATTAGGAGAATTATTTGGTTATAAGACACAAGGGAAAATTTTTTGGGGACAAGGACATGTTTGGTGGAAGTTGTTGGGGATAAACTCAACTAGTTCTAGTTATGACCAATATACCCCTTTCATTCATTTCCAGTTAGAGTGAGAAAACACAATGAGAGAGAGAGAGAGAGAGAGAGAGAGAGAGAGAGAAAATATGATCAGATCACCATCGCCATCGCAATGATCGCCGACCAACACCACCATCGTCGTCAGTCGCTATCACCACCATCGTCGTCGTCGCTACCACCACCACCAATATTGCCATCGCATCTCCACCACAAACATCATCGTGGATCGCCACCACTACTATCGCCATTGACATCTCCATCACCATAATCACCGATGATCGTCATCGCCGTCACCATCACGACCACCACCGCGAGATTTGAGATCTAAATCTAGATTCAAACTCTGCAATGCCACCTTCTTCTTCTGCACTTCTCCCTCTCTCTCTCTCTCTCTCTCTCTCTCTCTTAGGTTTTTTTAAGACCAGCCTTGAGAAATTGTAACACAAAAAAGTCTGATAAATTTCTCAAACACAGTTTGAGATTTATCAAACTTTTTTTTTAACAGAGGTAACGGAGATGCTGTGGTGTTGCCTCTAATCTGGATGTTTGTTGCTTGGTTGTGAAGAGATTAATTAGTTGAGGTCGTGGTTCTTCTTCTTCTGCACTCCTCTCTCTCTCTCACTATCTCATAGTTTTTTTTTTAAGATCAGACATAAGAAATTTAGTACAAAATTGTTTGATAAATTTCTCAAAAAAAGTTCGAGAAATTTCTCAAAAAAGTTTTTGAAAAATTTAACAAACTTTTGTGATAGAGGTGATGAAGATGCAGTGGTGTGCCCCTAATCTGGATGTTTGTAGATTGGCTGTGAAGAAATTAATCAAGTGAGGTCGTGGTAGAGGTCGTCGGAGGCCAGATGCATTTGTGGTGGTGATCGCAGGAGGTCAGGAGGGGTAGTGGTTTTGGTCATTGAAGAGATCAAACAAAGTAGTGCTCGTGATTGACGAAGGTCAGGCGAGGTCGTCAGAGGTTAGACGAGGTCGTCGCAGGTCAGGCGAGGTCGTGGTGGTGGTTGTTGGAGGTCAGGCGAGGTCATGGCGGCGGTTGCCGGAGGTGATGGTGGTGTTGCTTATGTTTTTGTCGATGTTGTGCAAATTCTTAGGGGTATTTGTGTCAAAGTAGCTAGCAAGGTATAGACGTAATACTACAACCTTTTTCTAACTTGACTAAAACCATAATATTTCTTGTAATTTGGTTTAATTGCTAATTGGCCCATTCATTAATGATTGTAAACCAATACTATGTGGTAAAACTAAATAAATATTAAATATGGTTGGAATCGGAGATCTCACAATGTACTCGTATGTAAGCGACTCAAGAGATCATATTTCCAAATGTTTGGCTTCTAATTAGCGGACCGTCTTTGATTTGTACTAAAGGCTTCATCCTTATTCTGGCATAGAACAAATTGTGGAGCATTTGGCATTCCATTTGAACAATCCATGATTATTGAAAGTGTTTGGAGAGAGAAGGCAAGAAGGGGTTTAGTGAGTAGGGGAGAGAGATGGATAAAACTTAAGACCTGTTATGCCTATTTATATAAGCAATGATAGCAATCTACCATGTGACATTTTGCTCACAACAATACCAAGCAGTACAGTTATTGTTGGTCCCCACTGATCTTCTGGAAACAAGTAAATGGAAACAAAATTATGGTAGGTGGTTGCATGTATTTTTCTGCTGAAACATTTGGATGTAGAAAAAAAAATCTGGGAGATTGTGAAAGCTAACTACAAATCTTTCCAAAAAAAGAATAAAAGAAAGCTAAGTCCTACAATATCCCCCATATGAAAGGTAATTCGTACTACAATATAGCCTAAGGCACAACATGCATGTGATTTGTAATGCAAAAATTGGAGAGGCAAGGCTGTTAGAATTTGGGATACATAAAAATATTTCTTATACTATATTCCAAAAGAGACTTTTTATAATATATTTTATATGGGCTTAACCATGTTTCTTAACTTACCTTACACTACTCATATCGCCATTTTATACTTGTCAATAAACATTCTAGAGATACAATTAATTCGCTTAAGAATACAAGACAACCATAAAACTACTAATCACCATCTACTGACTTCACCAAAATTATTTTAAAATATTTAAAAATTTCAAATTGCATTTCCAACAAAGACAAGAAGTTGGAACCGCGTGTATATTAAAAAAAAGGAAAATCTTTAAACTTTTGGCAAGTTTGTTTTCCTTCAATAAAACCATATTTTATAATGGTTAGTGGGACAAATTATTTTATTCACCGAATTTCTCTCTTGGTTGGCCGGATATTCCATTTGCTTTCTTTTCTTCTGTTAACGTAGGATCACCACTCCACATGTTTTATATGTTTAAAACATGCAATCAAACAGCCAAAAAAAAATAAAAAATTTCACAGTGTACACTCATGTAAGAAACTCAATATATATGATCATATTTCCAAATGTCTGGCTAGACTGGCTTGTACTTAGCGGAGTCTTTGATGTGTACTAAAGGCCTCATCCTTGTTCTGGCGTACAGTATAAGCTGTTGAGCATTTAGCATTCCGTTTGAAAAATCTATGATGATTTAGTACTTTAGCGGGATAAGAGTTCAAGATATGATAACTTTTATCATATCCTGTGTTTGGTGCTGCAATCCATAGGAGCATTTTATCCCAATGAGGTTTTTTATTCCATTGATTATGGGATTAACTCAATACCATGGGAGGGTGGTAATGGGATAAGGGGTTTGGGATAACTTTTGGGGCAGTTCTTTTTTTTTTTTTTTCCACATTTCTTTTCAATTTTTTTTTTTTGAGATTTAGTTTTTTTTCAGATCTATTTTTTAAAAAGTTTCAGATTTACTTTTTTTTTTTCCCCCTATCAAATCTCTCTGTTTTTTTTAATTTGCTTTTTTAAGAAAATCTCAGATCTTTTTTTTCTTTCGAGATTTGCTTTTTTTTTTTTCCCTTTAGATGAGCTTTTTTTTCTTTATGATTTGCTTTTTTTTTTTTAAAAATTTCAATTCTAAATTATTTTTTTTTCAATTGTTAAAAAACAACAATTTAGTTATTATCTAGAACTTATGTCTAGGCATGCCCAAACACAGGATAAGGATATAATAGCTTATCCGATAGTTTTATCCAACACGTTCCAAACACAAGACAGCGTAACAACTTATCCAGCAGAATTACTATCCTATCTGATTCTGCCTTATAGGCAACAAGGACTGACCCGCACCATTAGCAAAAGAACTCCCTTGAAAAGAAAAGCACATTAATTTGAAAATTGAAGGAAATACTTTGCTAAGAGAAAGTCTATGCTTACCTAATCATCTGATAAAGAGAAATTTGGAATCAGATAGGTAGCCTTGAAAAGCTCGTAATCTCCGTCAAGATCGATAAAGGAACTAAGGGGGGATCCTACAAAAGCCTCATCCAGCTCCTCATCATCCCGACTCTCTGGGGACTGCATGGAGGGAGGAGGATCCATATATAGACACTATGTATTCTTCGGACCACTATGACTGAGGTATCACTTGCTCTGCCAAATGCATGCCATTCGCAAACGGTAGTACTTCTATCCGACAGTTTTATTTGGCCTACCAAATGAGGTCGTAGTGTGTAGACAAAAGATATAGTAATATATACTTATGAGTCATGACCTAGTACTTCAACCACAATTTATAAAAGCAACGGTGATGATTTAGGGATGGTCTATGATACATCGTAGTTGTTTAAGATGTACTGTACAATTCAGGTTACATCATTTCAGTACGGTCTCTTTAATATTTCGACGACCCTTTTACCCTTTTGCCCTTTTGCTATGATAATCCATAACGTTGGCCTCAAATGTTATAACATCACATTAAATAATAGCAACTTTGAAAATCATGCATTTTACTTTAGAAAACAACTATTTTTCAAGGACTACAACACTTTAGCACCAAATTACTCCTTTTAAATTTGGGCAAATGTGGAAGTGGCCGTTTTAAATGTAGTACAACAATAGAAGGTTCAGTTATTATAACTCTTAATGAGCTCTAAACTCTATGTTGAGTAGGATACATAGCTACAGGAGTATCCTTGTTAGACTTACTTGTACAAATGTGGAAGTGAGGCCGCTTCCTACGAAATTTGGGCAAGTTCTCTAGATCATTCCTTATACTTGGATATAAGCACATGGTCGTAAAGTGCTAGTTTTTGAACTTCACCTTAGTTGGATTGTGTGTGTGGTGTTGTCTGAGATAGAGAAATTCACCCTAGTATGATTGTGTGTGTGGTATTGTCTGAGATAGAGTTCAAAACTACAGTTATTCTAGTATAATCGGAAGCAATATCACTACGAAAATGTTCAAGTTGAAAAACACCTTTACTTTTGCACAGTCTTATGATACGTTGCTCGATGATCTTGAATCAATTTTTAAAATACAAGTGAGGGATTATTGAAACCGGAAGTATACATTAAAAATTGGAAAGAAAGTTTGAGGGAAAACTTTTGACAGTTGGTCTTGAGTTTTGTCTTATTCACAAACCAATACAAATGCTCTTTTTCTTGTCCCACATAGGAAAATTAGTGGAAGTTGGAAGGACTCAAGGACATATATAAGTGGTAGCTGAAGACAGGGTTGGGCCCCTTGGGTTACCAAGTTTTGTGAAGGGGATGGACCTAGGCCCAATTGGGTTTACCACAAAACCCACGCGCGCACACGCCGCCCTTCCCCGTTCCGAGCCGAGCTTGCGCCTACTCCTATATATCTTTTTATACAAAATTTATTTGGAAAATAATATTTTTTTTTTTGTATAATCTAATGGATCGAGTTATAATAAGATTGGACAGTTGGAGATCTAATCTCCCTTAATCTCCTCCACGTTTTTCTATTGCAGACTTTTTCTCCAATGTTAGTTTTCTTTTCACGTTCTGCAACATTATATTTTAATATTTTTCATTCCAACCAGAGAGAAAAAAACAAACAGTTTTTGTACGTAATACAGAGAGAGATACAGTTTTGCAAACTATTTTTTGTGATTCTGAGTAACTAATTCTGAAAGGGTGTGGGTGTTCTAGTTTTCCTCCGTGCAAGAAAAATTGAGACAGAGGTGATTTCTGGGCTGCTTTATCTAGGGGACATCGTGGCCTAATCTGAACTGCTTAGACAACTTGGACAGAGCCGCGAAGTGACTTAGTCTACGACTCATCCCAAGAATAATGTCAAAGGCTAATGATATTGGTAATATTGTTCTATTTCAGTTTTTGCAACAACAATTTTAAAACATTTTTACATCTGCCATGGATTCTTCAATGCTCTCTATTACCTCTGACCTCAACAAACCCTTTAAATTTGAGGCCTTCACTTTAAATGGTGGAGGATGAAGATGATGTTTCTTGTAACTATGGTAAGTCAGGTCACATAGCTCGAAACTATTGGAATTCACGATGAGTTGCTCCCCAAACAAATATGATTTTCAATGTAAATATTGTTGGTGGACCCAATGGGTGGTGGGTAGACATTTGGCGCTTCTCGCGATGTTTGCTATGACCGTGACATGTTCAAATCCTATTCTGAAGCTAAGGACAAGAAAGTGTTGTTGGGTTATTCCCACACCACTACTGTTGCTGGTACTAGGGAGGTTGAATTGAAGTTTACTTCTGGAAAGACTATCGTTCTGAAGGATGTCGTGCACACTCCAAAAATGAGGAAAAATCTTTTTTTGGGCTATCTTTTCAATAAGGTTGGATTTAGTCAGACTATTGGGGCTGATCTTTTTACTTTAACTAATAATGGAATGTTTGTTGGAAAGGGTTATGCAACTGAGGGCATGTTTAAGTTAAATGTTAATTTTAATAAAATTTCTTCTTGTACTTACATGTTGTGTTCTTTTATTAATGTTTCGCATGCTAGATTATGTCATGTGAATAAAAGGCTTATGAAAAATATGAGTAGTTTAGGATACATTCCAGAATTGTCTTTAAATAACTTTGATAAATATGAATTTTGTAGCCAAGCAGAAATCACTAAAACACCACATAAATCTGTCACTAGGGAATCTGAACTTCTTAATTTAATTCATTCAGATATTTGTGAATATGAAGGAATTTTAACAAGAAATGGAAAAAAGGCATTTTATCACTTTTATTGATAATAGCTCAAATTATTCATTTGTTTACTTATGGAAAATAAAAGTGAAGCCATTGACATGTTCAAAATTTTCCGAAATGAGATTGAAAATCAATTTCATAGGAAAATTATAAGATTTCGTAGTGACAAATGACATGAATATGATTCTGATGAATTTATTGCTTTGTATAAAATTCATGAAATCATTAATGGGAAAAATGCCCCTTATTCCCTTGAAATGAATGGAAAAGCTGAAAGAAAAAAAGAGAACTTTTACTAAAGTAGTAGTTGCTATTTTATTACGTTCAAGGTCAGCTTCTCATTGGTGTGTGGAAATATTATTAACTATATGTCATGTGTTAAATAGAGTTCTGTTACGCCCGTCCGAAAATTTCCTTCATTTGAACACATATTTGAGATTTTGCGAATTATCAATGTTATTTGATAAATGAGATAAGTGGTTGACTGTAGTCAATGGTGAGGTGTCAGTTGAGGACACGGTAATCAGAGAATCATGAGACATTCATATGATTAAATGACATTTATATGATTTAAATGTTATTGGACTTTCTGGTTATTATGAATAATAAATTTACCTATGTAGTATATTTTCTAATAGACTCAATCTTGTTTAAGATCATTTTGATTGTTTAAACGATAACTGATAGGATGTGTTGCATAAAAAGGTAGGTTTTCTAGAGATTTCACATAAACTAGATTCGGAATGTAATTACGGACCCAAACAGAACTTAGTCGAAAAGTTTTGTAACTTATAATTTTCACTCATGGAGTAATAAAATGGTCGTGTGCAATGTTTTGGAAAATAATTAGTAGTTTTGAAAACTTGTGGGGAGGTAAATATAATTTTCAAAACTCGTGCCTATATATAGTGGAGTTCTAGATAGTTTCATTTACAACTTTTACAAATTGAAATCACAAGAGGGATTTTGTAGCTTAGAGCTTGCCAACACAAATCGACGGACTTCTGCCTGTTTAATTTCAACCAAATTTCATATTCGAGCTCCTCGAGGTAAGAGTTTCGTTTTGATATCTCTTAGGACTCGTTTGGTTAAGTTTTTATAAAAATCCTAATGTTAGAATTTTGGGGAAATCGCGTGTAAACTTGTAGGAATCGCTTGAAATTCAAGATTCGACACTTAATTAGTCTCTTAGTTGATCTTTCAAAATTGTAGAATTCTATACCTATGAATTCGACACTTAATCACACGAGGTATGAATTCTATACCTATGAATTATATGGAATTTACATGTTTTGAATACCGAGTTGATATTTTGGATCCGGGTAAAATTCATGTATTAATTAGGCACGTTAATTATGCATATGAAAATGCCATGAAAGCACGTATATATGATTATATGAGTATGCTATGTATCTATGTGGGTTGAAAGGAGGTTTAGAGCAAATTCATCTGGGGGAAAGCTCCTTGATGTTGGAGGATTAGAGCAGCGATGGCTACTGTGCATGGTTTGGGAGAAGGCCCAACTAGGGCACTGTGCATGGTTTGGGAGAACGCCCAGCCAAGGCACTAGATTAGTGGTAGGGAAAAGGCCCTCCACGGCATCAATTCCATTATTTCATTACCGGATAAACGCGCACTACTCTCCCTAGAGAGCATTTTTGATGTGTTTGATATGTTAAGGCATGAATTGTCAAATAAGCAAATGTTTAGAATTGTGCACTCAGCATATAGCTGAGCAGTGGAGATTTACTCCATTGCAGGTGAACGAAAGAAAGGAAAGAAGAAGCGTGAGGAGTGAGACAGCGGGAGCAATTTGGATCTTTCTCTTGTATGTGTTTTTGTTTTCAATTCCAAATGATGTTAAATGCAATTTTGAGAAGTTAGAACTATTAACTTCAACTTGGGAGATTTGGAATGGCTTAGAAGGTTGTAATATGTCATAAAACTTCTGTGGTTATGTTGGAACTTGTCTGAACTCTTGAGTTCGTGTTTTGAATGTTTTACCTATCTATTTCGGATTTTTGGAGGAGTGTAATAATGTTTATATGTTTTAATCCAAACAAGCCTTAGCTTGTTTTGTTATCGTCCCTTTTCAAGGACTAACAAAGGTGTTTATATGTTCTTGCAACCTTGATAGGCTTGGGGAGTATTGGAACAATGAGTAGAAGTCTTGGAAAGTTATAGAATGTGGAGGTTGATTGATCGTTAACAAAATTCTGCAACTTTGGGTAGGATTCTGCTAAGGGTCATTCGACCGGTCGACAGAGGTCATTTAACCGGTCAAAACGACCCCTGCAAGGAATCTTTTTATACACTTTCTGGATATTATTTAAGTGTTTTGGTTGGTTCTTAGGGTACCTTTGGGATCCCATTTAACATATATTCATCCGATTCGAAATATAATTACATTTTTAATTTTATACTGATTTTACAACTCGGAGGGTAATGTTTCTTAAAGTTTTAAATACTCAAGGTTGTTTTAAAGTTCTTTCCCCCAGCGTATAGTTATATAATGAATTGGTTGAGCCTTGGTTGCGTGCCACGTGTCCGATTTATGCCTGTAGCGAGATGGGTCGTGACATTTATTGGTATTAGAGTTATAGGTAACAAAACAACGACGAGTGGAGTGTTGAGTGATTTTGACACATGTTCTAGAGTGCATCCATACATTGTAAAGATGTTTGATGCATATGTATGTTGTTATACATACATGCTTATGTTGATTGTCATACATGCATAGTGTTTATGCATTGAGACTTACAGGACGTTACAATTATGAGTGACAATGAGCGAGATCTGTCACCGCATACTCACCAAATGAATCAAATGACGGAAATGATTGGAAACATGGGGGATATGATACGGAATATAGCGAAACGTTTGCCTCCAACACCTCCATTTGAGACAACACCGATAGCTATGGTACATGCGCCAGAGAACAAGGGTAGGAAATATATGTCTAACAGTTCCATGGGATACCCAATACAATGCTAGCAGAGCACTGGGTCATGGAAGGGGAATCCCAGAATTAGTGGGTAAATGTGTTGGATCAAGGGGCACCAATATCTTAGGAAGAATTCAAAGTAGAGTTTAATCATCGATTCTCTCCATGAGCAGCTCACAATGCGAAAAAGAGAGAGTTTGATCACCTTCAACAAGGAGACATGACAGTGGTAAAGTATACTTCCAAGTATAATGCCCTATTGAGGTTTGGAAAAGGGTCGGTACCCTTGGAGGATGATAGAGTAAGAAAGTATGAAGAAGGACTGAAGGAGAACATCCGTATGAAGGTGGAACCTTATGAACACTCGACTGTCGGAGCGGTATACAACAAACCGCACTCGTGATAGAGGGAGGTATCGAGAGGTTAAGACAGAATAACCAAGGAAAGCGATATAATGAGGGTAGTAACCGAAACCATGGTGGAGCTTTTAAGAGGCCGTTTGCACGGGGCTCTAGTTTTAATTTTAGTAGACCCAGGAAGCCAACAAGTAGTATACCATTGTGTTCACTTTGCAATCAACCACACACAGGTCGATGCTTCATGACCAACTTTCAGAACAAAGCTCAAGGGATGAACAGTGCAAGTTTTATACCGGACTCGCAAATCAAATGTTTTGATTATGATACCATTGGGCATCGAGCAAAGGATTGCCCAAGGAAGCATCCCCAACACGGAACTAGTTCTTTAGCCTCTAGCGGTTCTAAGCCTAGACAGACCAACGAAGGGGGACAGAGTACAGAGCAACGTCAAGGGAGATCATTTTAGATGAACCAAGGAGATATGGCTACTTCGAAGACAGTGATCTCATGTATGGTGCCTATATGTTCATATCTAGCACGCATACTTATGGACTCAAGATCTGTGCATTCATTTGTATCACATGATTTTGTTGAACATTTGAATATTAGATCAACACCGTTAGGATATGAACTATCTATTGTTGTACCACTTAGTAAACCAAAAGTGATGTCTACGGTGTACAAGGATTGTGAGATCAAACTAGGTGAGAAGTTGATGATTATGGATCTTATACCGATTATGATGAACCACTTTGATGTAATACTAGGGATGGATTTGGTTAGCCCTTAACCAAGCCACGATAGATTGTAAACGAAAGGAAGTTGATTTTTGATCACCAATACATGGAAGCTTTTGTTTTCATGGGAGTGGGGTTACACCGCCATCGTATTTGATTTTGGCTATTCGAGTGGGTAAATTATTGAGGAAAGAATGTCAGGGATTTTTATGTTCGGTACGTACTTGATAATTCGACGACCGAATTGAAAGTAAAAGATATTCCAGTAGCACGAGAATACCCAGATGTGTTTTCCGATGACCTACTAGATGTTCTTATTCAGAGGGAGATTGAGTTTACGATTGAGATAATGCCAGACTCAAGACCTGTATCGAAAGCACCATATAGAATGGCACCTATGGAATTGAAAGAGCTGAAAACCCAACTACAAGAGTTACTTGACAAAGGCTTTATTCGACCTAGTATATCATCGTGGGGAGCTCCAGTGTTGTTTGTAAAGAAGATGGATTGTTCGATGCATATGTGTGCTGATTATCGAGAGTTAAATAAGTTAACAATCAAGAACAAGTATCCATTGCCGAGAATTGACGATGTATTTGATCAACTTTGTGGGGCATAAGTATTTTCAAAGATAGATTTGAGATCGGGTTATCATCAGTTGAAAGTTTTCAGAACGCGCTATAGACACTATGAGTTTTTAGTGATGCCATTTGGGGTTACAAGTGCACCCCACATTCATGGACTTTATGAATCGAGTCTTTAAGGACTATCTAGATGACTTTGTGATAGTGTTCATCGATGATATTCTTGTCTATTCAATGAGTGAGAGAGGGCACGAGAAGCATTTGAGACTTATACTTCAGAGATTACGGGAGAAGCAACTGTTTGGTAAGTTTAAGAAATGGGAATTTTGGTTGTCTAGCATTGCTTTTCTTGGTTATGTAATTGACAAGAATGGAGTATTAGTTGATCCTCACAAGGTAGAAGTAGTATCTAGTTAGCAATGATCGACATCCGTATCAGAAATCCAAAGTTTCCTAGGATTAGCTGGATACTACCGCTGTTTTATTGAGAATTTCTCAAAGATTTCATTGCCCATGATAAGGTTGATGAGAAAGGGCATTACTTTTGAATGGAGTCAAGAGTGTGAAGACAGTTTTCAAGAGTTGAAGTCGCAGTTGACAAGAGCACCTATCTTGACAATACCATCCGGAATCGAGGGATTTGTGATCTATAGTGATGCGTCGCATCAGAGGTTGGGTTGTGTGCTTATGCAAGTTGGCAAGGTGGTTGCCTATTCTAGACAGTTGAAGACACATGAGATAAACTATCCAACTCACGATCTTCAATTTGTCGCGATAATTCATGCTTTGAAGATTTGGAGACACTATTTGTATGGGGAAAAATGTGAGATTTTCACAGATCACAAGAGTTTGAAATACATTTTCACGCAAAGAGACTTGAGCATGAGACAAAGAAGATGGCTAGAGTTGATGAAGGATTACAATCTTTCAATTGACTATCATCCGAGAAAGGCTAATGTAGTATGCTTTAAGGAAGAAGACGACAAGGAATTTAGCCGACGAGCTAACTTAGCAAAAAGAATTGGTAAAGGAAATGGAACGTTCGGAATTATATGTGATTCTAGAGATGAATGGTGGCTTAGTGATGGCGATTATAGCTCAACCAAATATCATAGATGAGATCAAGGTGGAACAGTTTAATTGCCACTACTTGCGTAAAATGAGAGACGAGATGCCTTTGGGAAAGTGAACTGGATTTACTTTGAAATGAGTGTTGATTCTTGGGAATCGATTATGTGTACCAAATGTGAAGAACTTGAAGGATCGACTTTTAGAAGAATCTTATAGTACCAGATATTCAGTGCACATAGGGAGTAACAAGATGTACCAAAACTTACGAGAGAACTTTTGGTGGAGAGGTATGAAGCGGGAAGTCGCTAAGTTCGTTTCAGAGTATTCAGCGTGTCAACAAGTAAATGTAGAAAGACAAATACTTACGGGGTTACTACAACCATTACCTGTATCAGAGTGAAAATGGGATGAGATTACAATGGATTTTGTTTCAAGATTTCCATAATCGCCTAACAAGAATGACAAGATCTGGGTTATAGTTGACAGATTGACGAAATCAGCTCATTTTCTACCGATCAAGACGACTAAGCCTTCGAGGTTAGCGGAGTCATATGTGAAAGAGATTATGAGACTACATGGGGTTCTAACAGTGATTATATCTGACTATGATAGTAGTTTTATGTCGAGGTTTTGGGGAAGTTCACAAAAAACTATGGGTACGAAGCTAAGTTTTAGTACTACATTTCATCCTCAGATCGACGGACACTCAGAGCGAATGATTCAAACTCTAGAAGATAGGCTTAGACTTTGTGTATTGGATTTTGGGATTGATTGGGAGAAACACCTGCAATTAATTGAATTTGCTTACAACAACGAATATCAGGCAAGTATTGGAATGGCACCGCATGAAGCTTTGTATGGGCGTAAGAGTTGTTCACCAGTTTATTGGACTGAGGTCGAAAAAAGAAGGTTGATAGGACCTGAGATAATACAGTTAACTACCGAGAAGGTAAAATTGATCCAGGAGTGACTTAAGGTGGTTCAGAACCGTTATAAGAGTTATGCGGACTCTAAGCGATGACCGATGACATTCAAAGTAGGAGATTTCATATACTTGAGAGTATCGCCTTCGGAAGGCATTGTCCGATTTGGAAAGCGAGGGAAGCTTAACCCGAGTCTCATAGGACCATTTGAGATCCTAGAAAGGGTAGGGCTAGTGGCTTATCGACTAACATTATCACCGGAGTTGGAATTTGTGCATAACGTGTTTCACGTGTCAATGTTGAGACGATGTATGATGGACATAAGTAAGATCATCGAGCCAGAACCGTTACAGATCCAAGAGGACTTGACGTATGTAGAGCATCTAGTGGAAATCTTGGATCGGAAGGAACAAGCATTGAGAACAAAGACAATTCCAATGGTGAAAGTATTATGGTGTAGTCATTCAGTCGAAGAGGTTACATGGGAGAATGAGGAAGAGATGAGGAATGAGTATCAGCACCTTTTTGACTTATGAGGTATAAGTTTGGGGGCAAACTTCCTTTTTGCAGGGGAGAGTTATCATGCCCGTCCCGAAAATTTCTTTAATTTGAATGCATATTTGAGATTTTGCGAATTATCAATGTTAATTGATAATTGAGATAAGTGGTTGACTGTAGTCAAGGTGAGGTATTAGTTGAGGACACGGTAATAGGAGAATCATGAGGCATTCGTATGATTAAATGACAATTATATGATTTAAATGTTAGTTGACTATCTGGTAATTATGAATAGTAAATTTACCTATGTAGTATATTTTCTGATAGACTCGATCTTGTTTAAGATCATTTTGATTGTTTAAACAATGACTGATAGGATGTGTTGCATAAAAAGATAGGTTATCTATCACGGAAACTAGTTTCGGAACGTAATTACGGACCCAAACGGAACTTAGTCGGAATGTTTGTAACTTATAGTTTTCACTTGTGGAGTAATAAAATGGTTGTGTGCAATGTTTCGGAGAATAATTAGTAGTTTTCAAACTTGTAGGGAGGTAAATATAATTTTCAGAACTCGTGCCTATATATAGTGGAGTTCTAGATAGTTTCATTCACAACCTTTACAAATTGAAATCAAAAGAGGGATTTAGGAGCTTAGAGCTTGCCAACGCAAATCGACGGACTTCTGCCCATTTAATTTCAACCAAATTTCATATTCAACCTCCTCGAGGTAAGAGCTTCGTTTTGATATCTCTTAGGACTCGTTTGGTTAAGTTTTTATAAAAAAAATCCTAATATTGGAATTTTGGGAAAAATGCGTGTAAACTTGTAGGAATCTCTTGAAATTTGAGATCCGACGTTTAATTAGTCCCTTAGTGCATCCTTCAAAATTGTAGGAAAATCGCACGAGGTATGAACTCTATACCTATGAATTATATGGAATTGACATGTTTTGAATATCAAGTTGATATTTTGGATTCGAGCGAAATTCATGTATTAATTAGGCCCGTTAATTATGCATATGAAAATGACATGAAAGCACGTATATATGATTATATGAGCATGCTATGTGTTTATGTGGATTGAAAAGGGGTTAGTGCAAATTCATCCGGGGGCATGGTCCTCGATGTTGGAGGATTAGAGTAGTGACGGCTACATGGTTTGGGAGAAGGCCCAGCCAGGGCACTGTGCATGGTTTAGGAGAAGACCCAGCCAGTGCACTGGATGAGTGGTAGGGAGAAGGCCCTCTAGGCATCAATTCCATTATTTCATTACTGGATAATGCGCACTACTCTCCCTAGAGACCATTTTTGATGTGTTTGATATGTTAAGGCATGAATTGTCATATAAGCATATGTTTAGAATTGAACTGAGCAGTGGTGATTTACTCCATTGCAGTGAAAGAAATAAAGGAAAGAAGAAGCATGAGGAGTGAGATCGCGGGAGCGACGGGGATCTTTCTCTTGTGTATGTTTTTGTTTTCAATTCCAAATGATGTTAAATGTAATTTTGAGAAGTTAGAACTATTAACTTCAACTTGGGAGATTTGAAATGGCTTAGAAGGTTGTAATATGTCATAAAACTTCTTTTGGTTATGTTGGAACATGTCCGAACTCTTGAGTTCGTATTTTTAATGTTTTACTATCTAATTCATATTTTTGGAGGAATGTAATAATGCTTTTATGTTTTAATCCAAACAAGCCTTAGCTTGTCTTGTTATCGTTCCTTTTCAAGGATTAACATGGTGTTTATATGTTCTTGCAACCTTGATAGGCTTGGGGAGTATTGGAATAATTAGTGGAAGTCTTGGAAAGTTATAGACTGTGAAGGTTGATCGATCCTTAGCAAAATTCTGCAGCTTTGGGTAGAATTCTGCTAAAGGGTCATTCGACCGGTCAAAAGGGGTCGTTCGACCGGTCGAAATGACCCCGGCAAGGAATCTTTTTATACACTTTCTGGATATTATTTAAATGTTTTGGTTGGTTCTTAGGGCACCTTTGTGACCCCCTTTAACATATATTCATCCACTTCGAAATATAATTACGTTTTCAATTTTAAACGGATTTTACAACTCGGAGGGCAATGTTTCCTAAAGTTTTAAATACTCAAGGTTGTTTTACAGTTCTTTTCTGCTACGTATAGTTATATAACGAATTGGTTAAGTCTTTGTGGTGTGCCACGTGTCCTATTTCCGTTCGTAGCGGGATGGGTCATGACAAGTTCCTAACTCTAAAACTAATATTTCCCTTATGAAATTTGGAAAGGAAGAAAACAAATGTTTCTTATTTTAGAACATGGGATTAATTGTCATATGCTAGAATTCCAAACCCAAAAAAGTCTAAATTAGCTAGTAGAGCTTATGAATGTGTTTTTATTAGTTATGCTATTAATAGTAAGGCTTATAGATTTTATGACATAAGGAATCATGTCATAATTGAATCTAGTGATGTTGATTTTTTTGAAAATAGATTCCCTTTTAAATTTAAAAATAGTGGGGGTTCAACATCATATGATATGCCTACATCAGTAGAACCAAATGAATATGAATTAGAACTTAGCAAAAGTAAGATAGCCCGAATCCTGAAAGATTTTGGGACTGACTTTTATGCTTACAGCTTAGAGGAGGATCCTAACACTATCCAAGAAGCCTTGACTTCTATAGATGTTGATTTATGGCTAGAAGCCATAAATGATGAGATGGAGCCATAAATGATGAGATGGATTCATTAGAGTCAAATAAGACTTGGCACTTAGTAGACCTCCCACCTGGCCGGATGTAAAAGAATAGGTAGCAAATGGATTGTTAAAAAAAAAATTTGAAACTTGATGGCACAATAGATAAGTATAAGATACGTCTTGTAGCTAAGGGTTATATATAGACAAAGAAAAAAATGTTGACTTCTTTGATACTTACTCACCTGTCACTAGAATTACTTCTATTCATCTACTATTTTCTTTAGCTGCAATTCATGATTTAGTAGTACGTTAAAATAGCTTTTTTAAATGGTGAATTAGAAGAAGAGATTTATATGGACCAACCTGAAGGGTTTATTATTTTTGGTCAAGAAAACAAATTTTGCAAATTGGATAAAGCTCTTGATGGTTTGAAACAAGCTCCTAAACAATGGCATAATAAATTAGACAGTTTAGTCATCTCAATTGGTTTTAAAATAAATGAAAGTGACAAATGTATTTATTACAAATCTGAAAACAACATTTTCACTATTATTTGCTTATATGTGGATGACTTAACTTATTTTTGAATCAAAGATTCATGTCATTAATGATGTTAAATCTTTCTTATGTTCCAACTTTAATATAAAAGATTTAGGAGAAGCTAGTGTAATTCTTGGAATTAATATTATTAGGTCAGAAAAGGGATTTCTTTAGATCAATCTCATTACATTGAGAAGATCCTAAAGAAATACAACTACTTTAACTATAAACCAGCATGTACTCTACATGACCCTAGTGTAAAGTTGTTCAAGAACACTGGTGACAGTGTTAGACAAACTGAGTGTGCGAGCATCATTGGCAGCCTCTGTTATGTTACTTATTACACTAGGCTTGATATAGCTTATGTTGTTGGAGCACTATGTAGATTTGCTACTAGACCTTGTATAGGGCATTGGCATGCTATTGAAAGGGTCATGCATTACCTAAAAAGGACGATGAACCTAAAATTACGCTATCAAAAGTTTCCCACTATCCTTGAAGGATATAGCGATGCTGAATGGAATGCCCTATGAAATGACTCCAAGGCCACTAGTGGATACATTTTTTGTATTGCTGGAGGTGCAATTTCATGGAAGCCTATGAAACTGGTTATTTTGGCTCAGTCCACGATGGAGTCAGAGATGATAGCACTAGCTACAGTTAGTGAGGAGGTAGGTTGGTTGAGAAACCTTCTATTTGATACCCCTTTATGGAAAAGACCGATACCAGCTATCCTATTCCACTGTGATAGTACCACGGCTATTGAAAAATTTGAGAACCATTATTATAATGGCAAAAAGTGACAAATATGTCGCAAGCACAGCACTATAAGAGAATTTTTCTCTTCTGGAGCTGTGAGAGTAGATTATGTACGGTCTGATCGTTTGACGAAAGGACTAGCACGAGAAAAGGTTTAGAAAACCTCGAAAGGGATGGAACTAAAGCCCTTAGATAGTTGAGTGACTTGTGTTGGTAACCCAACCTATAGACTAGAGATCGATCCCAAGAAATAGGTTTAAAGGGTAATAACAAGTCATGAAGTGATATGAGCTCTAAACTTTATGTTGAATGTGATACATAGCTATGGGAGTATCCTTGTAAGACTTACTTGTGCGAATGTGGAAGTATGACCGCTTCTTATAAAATTTGGGCAAATTCTCTAGATCATTCGCTATATTGGGATATGAACACACGACCGTAAAGTGCTGGTTTTTAACTTCACCCTAGTAGGATTGTGTGTGTGTTGTTGTCTAATATAGAGTTCAAAACTACGGTTACTCTAGCATAATCGGAAGCACTATTACTACGTAAAGGTTCAAGTTATAAAACACCTTTACATATGTCACGACGTATCCATCCTACTACAGGTGAAAATAGGATACGTGGCACGCCACTAAGGCTCATTCAATTCAATTAAAGAAAATAGTAGCAAAAAAATATTAAGTTCTATTTATCCCCGCTTGCCAATTACTCTGCTTTAGCATTACTGTTTAGTTGTATCATGGACAATCTCTCACCTGTTATGACATATGGGTCTAAAACAGAAATGAAAATTTTTCGTTATTTTGCTACGCTGGTGCATGACACACTCGAACGAGCCATAGCTCGAGCTGCCTATGGTGCGAACTGTGAGTGTGGTTATTATTTTTGGCCCTAATTCGTTTTTGACAGCAAATCCTTTGCATATTGGATTAGGGTATATGTGTAGCCCTACATAAGGACTCTCTGGGTCACTTATTGACCACTTTACTTCTTTTGAGCAAGAGAGCGAGTATTGTTCTTTGTAGAACCTTAGGATTCATTAGGATAGCTATTTGTTAGTCTCTTGAGTATTTGTGAGGTTTTGTTTTGTAGAGATCACTTGTTTTGTTTTGGTGAGGATTGTTAACTCTTGTTTGGCACACTGTAATCATCCGTTTGACTGTGGATTTATTTCTTGGCTCCGGTGTGTGGATGCAGGCATATTTGGCCGAACCACACGTGAAATCTTGTGTTCTTGTGTCGATCTGTTTGATTTTATCCGTTGCTTTCTCGTTTGGATTGTTTGTATTATAACTAGTACGCACTTATGTGAAATTTCACAAACCTTTTTAACGTGAAATTCACATAAATTTTCTCTTCATAGTTTCATATCGTTAATGGTACTTGTTGGATAGATCTCATCGAGTAGATTCTTAAAATATAAATTTACATATTGATAGATCTCTTCCAAATTTCACATAACAACTTATGTGAAATTAAACTCAATTTTTATGTCAAGGTTTTAACCAAAGCGGGTTTGTTTTCAGCCTTGTTTAGCCTAAGTTTTTGTGCATTGTTTGTTAACTATCTTTGTAAAGTTGTATGAAATTTGCAAATTTAACATGTTTAGTTTTTTGAAATTTCACATTACTTTTTCTGTTCACAAATTTCATATAACTCGTTGTGAGATTTCAAACGCTGGAGTGAATTTCACATTACTTTTCTACTCACAAATTTGACACAACTGGCTATGTGAAATTTCAGATGCTTTAGTACATAACTTTTTCTTTTCTTGATCAGAATTTCAGAAGATGGAGTGAATTTTACATTACTTTTTCTTTTTCACAAATCTTACATAACCAAAAATGTTAAATTTCAAATACTGGAGTGAATTTCACATGACTAATTCTTTTCAGGAATTTTGCATAACCTTATCTGAAATTTTTAAACGCTGAAGTGAATTTCACTTGAGTTTTTCTTTTCACAAATTTCACATAATTTGTTATGCGAAACTTTGCATAACTTATTTTTATTCCAGAACTTCATAGCGATAGTTTGATAAATCTCGTCAAGTAGATTCTGAAAAATACATTTTACAAATATGTGTATATATATATCTGGATTGATAAGTTATGAATTTTTAAAGTTTGCAAATCAATTTAGGAAGTTAGGTGTGAGTGACTGCACATTAGAATTGATAAATGAGAAACTGCACGCACGACAAACAAAGAGGGGGTTCTTTTGTCCAAAAAATTATTTGGGGAGGGACTTTTCACTTGAATTAAAATGGGGTGAACTAGTCACCAAAAAAGTCGATTATTTATGGCTTTTGACGAAAATCTTTTTTTTTTTAATCTATGTTCCCTACTATTTTCCCTATTTAATCAAACTAAAAGTATTTAACTCAGTGCTTTCTTTTCCTTTTCCACGCTAAATCTAAAACTTAGTACATCTAATAGCATCTATATAAGTTCTAGTTTCTCAGGTATTTTAAGATATTTTCAGTGTGCAAAACATGTTAATTAGTTGAGAGCATTGTAAGAGCATCTACATTGGGCTGTATTGTACAACAAACTTAACGAAATTTTGTGTTGTCCATCTACAGTGGTTGTAGATAGTACAACAGTGTACAAAACTTAAATTTAGCAGAGACTAAACTTAATATTTGCTTAAGTTTAGCTAATGTATGGGGTATACGGCAAAGTAAAAGCGGTGAGAGACTACACCGCAAAGGAAAAGTCGTGTGGGACCCAAGCGGCACAACGTGTGCCGTACGGCATACTGTGTGCCGTCTCCCATGACTTTGTCTTTACCGTGTGGTCTCTCACGGCTTAGTGTCTCTCACGGCACACACTAAGTCGCCTGGTACCACACACGGCTTAGTGTGTGCCGTGTGGTGCTCCCATGGCTTTCAGTGTGTCTTTTGGTCAGCAGACAGCACTCACAATGCCGTGTGGTTATCTACACCAAACTTGAGACCTCTTTCCCTTTAAGTTTAATATACCCACTGTAGATGCTGTAAGAGGGGATGAATTTGGGATCTTTGAAAGAGTCAAAGAGAGAGTTGAGAGCATTGAAATCTCCGATGTTATTCATAGTGAAGCTTTGTTATCTCCTTGGTAGTGGAGCATTGTTTTCTCTTTCAATATCTTGGTTGATCTTAGATTCAGATTTTGTAGATTCTTTGGAGTTTCTACGCTCAACCCGTGGTATATAGAACATCTTGAGTTAGTGTTTAGTGAGAGGTATTGCACAACGGATATAGATACAATTCATACACACTAACACTCAAGGAGCTTTGGTTACACTATTTCTGTTTCTCCACGCTACACAATACATAATAAATTAGGGTAAGTCTATTGTGAGAAGCTTCTTATATGAGAATGCATGTTCTTATACGAGAATGCATGTTTTAACCGTTGAATGAAAATCTAGCTGTGAGATTCCCAAGAATCTAGAGATGCATTTTTCCCAAGAATCTAGAGATGCATTTGTTACTAAATTTACTAAATGCATCTCTAGATTCTTGGGAATCTTACGGCTAGATTCTCATTCAGTAGTTAAAATCTTCATTCTCATATGAGAAACTGCTCACTATAAACTTGCCATAGTAATTAAGAAAAATACTTACTACAGACTGAACGCGCGCTAATTTAAGCAACATGACATGACAATAAGTATGTTGCTGACTTAATATTACCTGCAACCTTATAATTACCCATAAAGGGTTATATGTCCTCAAATGGACAACACTTTCATGCTTTTATTTAGGTCTTTACACAAGTGGATTACAGTGTTTAAAAACTGCTTTGTTAATTGTAGATCCACTTTTATGAGAAAAAATACCACTAACATGACCCAAATAAAAGCACTGAAGTGTGGTTCATCCTGGATTCAGCGGATCAATACGAGGGGTTCAATCAGTAAAGACAGAACATGGTCTCGTGTCTCATGGTCTTGAACACTAAACCCATCACCATGCTGATATAAAAAGTGCGCCACTCGTGCCATGTTTGTTGTGTGTTTGACAAACGACTCTAGAAATGGTGATTTGGACACGCAGTGGTAGTTGATTTTCTTCCATGCGTTCACTATTAGGCTTTTGATGTGCTGCCGAGCAATTTCCTCTGAAACATTAGCTTCTCGCATGAAACAAACAATTGATGAAGGAGCATCCCCTCTCTCTACTTCCACCTAACAAAAATTAGAATGTTCAATTACTAGTTACTACTCCCATATATATACATGAGCCCTTCTAATTATGAGGAATCCCACATTTTGATAATTTGAGGACTTAAAAGTCCTCGGTTGGTGGATCGTAATTCTATTGAGGGTACATATATCATTTCACTGGCATGTCCTACAAGATTAAATGACGGTCCAACGGTCACAACAGAACTCCCTACTTTATTAAAATGAGGATCCCTCATTAGAAGAATTTTGCATACGTGTGTATATATATATATGTAAACATGTAAATTTATACTTCCTCTTTTCCAAAATTAGAGTCCATTTTGAGAATTCAAACTATTTAAGAAACTTTTTTTTTTTTTTTTAAATTGCCGTGAAGACTTTCATTTTTTCTTGAAGTTAAAAATTCTGTGTCACATCACATGAAAGTGGGAGAGTTTTAAAAGGTCAACTTGAAAATTGTGTAATATAATTAGATTGACTTTTCAAGTAGAACTCTTAAAATGGGATATCCTAAAATAGAATAAATAACTCTTAAATAATATCGGGAAATGACAACACTTTATTTCATTTTCATAGATTCTTTTAGCGCTGTTCTAAAATGTAAGTAGTCCACATCTATTTATGCTCACTTGGAAACATGGACCAGTAACATTCTAGATGGGTATGAAAAGAACACAAAAAAATGTACCCAAGTCTTTTCGTTTTTAAAAAGGGCACTCACCGCCGAAGTCTCTAGGTCATTGCATAGTCGAATTATCAAAGATGCATGATACACAATATCTTGACTGTTTTTCAGACAATCTATACGCTCCTCTTTTGCATCATTTGTGACAGAAAAGAATGCAAGAAGAGAGAGCACAGGGCCAGAAGATGTAATCCAGCCATTGTTTAAATACTCTTGGTGAGATGGGGTATAGCCCTTGTTGTACCACTTTGCCTCCACAAGAAATGCTCTACAAGAATCTGCCCACTGGAAAAGGAAAAAGTAATTTCACTAAGAACTCAAAACAAGAAATTTGGACATGCCAAAGATTAATTAACTTTAACAATGATATGCGAGTCTTGTCTCGGTTGTCTTTGATACCAAAGAAGGGTTTATTATATTCCCTCCGTCCCGTATTTAGAGTCATGTATTCCATTTTCGGATGTCCCAAAATTATGTTCATTTTTGAAAAGTGATCAATGCATGTTTTATCACACTTTTTCAATTTTACCCTCACCCTTAGTATGTTGGCTTCTCAAAGGAGGACTCTAAATATGTACGAGACGAAGAAAGTATTTACTAGCTTCTTTGGGATTAGTCTCGTTTTCAATTTATTCATTGTGACTTAGAAGTTGACTTGCAGGGTATATTATAACCCTAATTAATATTGGAGTTGCGATATTCACCACTAAATTTCTTCCTAACTCTCATCACTAGTAATGAATGTGAGTGTTGAAAAAATTTGATGGGTATATTTAGCAACACTCTTACCTTAAAAGGATAATTAGTTTTTAGCTTGAAATGATGACACCCTTCAATAAATTGTTATTTCATTTGTCCATCTTCCACATAAGAAATTTCTCTTCACTTATATATTGATTTTGAATATTTATTTTATATGGTGGATGGCGACGGATGATTGTGGTGGTGGTGATTGCCGTACTAGTGAAACGACGACAATAGTAGTGATAATAATGATGATTTGAGAAAGTAGCAACACGGTTGAAGAAAGAAAAGGATGAAAAATGAGCGAAAAATGTTTACGTACAAATCATAAAAAAAAAAAAAAAAAAAAAAAAAAAAAAAAAAAAAAATTGGCCAAACTAACATTTATATAGGAGGGTTGGGTGTCTATTCAATTTAATATATACCACCACAGGGGTTAATTGCCAGCTATTAAACTATAAGCTAATTATACAGTGAAGATAACCCTAACCACAATGGAAAAAGGAAGTACCACTTTCTGCAAATGAGGCAATACTGAGTTCCAACCCTTCTCTTCCTCAATTTCGTAAGCAACTTCATTAGTCATACTATAGAGTGCTTCCAAACAAATCTTCATATACTCTGGAAGTTGCTGGATTTCCTTGTAGTCCCACCTGAAATAGAAATTGGTAAATTACAATCTTGATCGATCACTAGGCACTATTAGTACCCCCCATATATGTTTATGCGGCCCTATTGATCGAGCTCACCTCTCAACTCCTTTTGTGAAGCACTCTAGTTCTTCCAGTGAACCATAAACATCATAAATATCATCAATTATTGTGATGAGAACAATGGCCTTTGTTAGCCATTTTCTCAAACTTCCACACCGAGGCTCCCAAGCAATTCCCACTGCCAACAAATAACTTTCAACCAATCTGTCCCTTGCAAAGCTCAAATGTTGTGTGAGACCAAGATTCCTTCTCCACCTAAATAGGGCCCCAAAAAAAAATAATAATAAACATGACATTTCATTGATTTTTTTAAATTTTCATCTACAAGTACTATATGTAAATTTTGTTTTGGAATTACCTAGCTATCTCTTTAAGATCTGTTTGGTGTTTGGCCTGAACCACATTGAAATTAAGTTTTGCAAGCTCTAACAAACTAGTGTTTTTTTCAGGTTCGTTCTCGTATGAATGGATGTGGTTCTGAACATCATACCACTGAACCCTCCACTGTAATGGGAGCTCCAAAGCATGGCCCAATTTTTTGGCAAGCTTTTCATCTATGTTTTTTTTAATCATATTCTTGAGAATTTTTGTGGAGAAATTTTTAGCCTTGTCCAATACAATTTCATCTTCACAGCCTATGTGAGAGGCTTCAAAAAGCTCAAGTATTGCCTTCACATCCAAATGGGCGCCTTTGACGAATGTACTTTTATCATCCAATATGCTTTCAAACATATCTGTAATTAACCATGTGCACTTGAAAGTTATATATAATGAAATAAAACAGATCGAAAATGACTTTTTATATACAAATATATCACATGTTTTGTACCTTCTGATGAAACATTATGGCCATGTTGCCTAAGAAGCCTAAAGCTTAGGGCAGTGGCATATAGATCCTCCACTGTATATCTTGGATTGTTGTTCTTAAGAGATACTATGGTGTCTAGAGCTTTGTTGATTTCCTCCTCAAAAAGGTCAGACATACCTAGTTTCTCTATGTTGTCTATAAGTTGCAACTTTGTCAATTGGTCCACTGCTTTGTCAAACATGCACAAAACTTCCTCTTTCAGAATCTCAACCTGTCTTCGATGTTTCTCTTCCTGCACCAAAAATGAAATGCATATATATGTTATGGAAGTTTCTTGTACTCATTAGTATAAAATACATATGTTGCTCTTCATAGTTTGGAAAGAATTTCACTAATTTATTCCTGTACTTAGAGTAACTCCAACAGTGATATTCATTTCAGCTAGTTACTTTAATAAAAAATTATTATAGCTACTCATTATTTGACATTCAATTCCAGCAGTGCTCTTCAATTTATCTAGTAATCTTACTTTATTACATTTTGTATGGTTGGTATTTGTGCCAAATCATATTGAAAAAATATTCAAAGGCTAAGATTTAGAGAGAGAAGATAGAGAGTCATTTTTTGCTAGATAAATCTAGCTAGTCAAAAAGATAGAAGTTATAATAGCTAGTCATGTAGCTAGTCTGCTGGAGCTCAAAATCTCCCTCCGGACCCGCTTTTTTGACTAAAAAGTTAAAATAACTAGCCTCTTGGAGATGCTTTTATAATTTGGAAATATAAAAAATAAAAAATAAAAATTATCCCTAAACTTGCAGGAATACTATATATTACTCCCTCCGTCCCATAATAAGTGTCAACTTCCATTTTGCACAATGTTTAAGAAAGTTGTATTATATTAATTTTTTTGGTTCATTAAAAAGTCACTTTGTAATTTTACCCTTAGATGTGATGGGTGTTTGACTTTTTGCTTGTTTGAGACCACAAATAAATGCTACTTTCTCTTTATTATAATGGTAGTTTTGGAAAGTAAGTAAAAGTTAAATACCAATTTAGGAAAGTGGACACTTATTGTGGGACATCCCAAAAAGAAAATATGGACACTTATTATGGGACGGGGGAGTACAATTTTGTCACTCCTTCGATTTTCTTCATTAATTTGGATTGAAAAATGCAATGTGAAACTCAAATAAAAAATGTAAGGACAAAATGAAATATTTAGTTCCAAATGATCAACTTAAAAATGAAAATTGATCATATGCCTTCTTTGCATTCAAGTTTACATCAAAGTAGCCGGAGGGAATTTTTCATGAACTTAAAATTTATCTATTTTTAAAATCAGATGTACTATAAGGACCAAACTAAAATTCACCCTAACTAAAAAGTGAAACATCTAATTTACCCTACCAACTAATATCATACCTTATTGAGACTTAACATGTCAATTAATTAATGATTGTAAACCAATACTAAGTGGTAAAACTAAATACATACTCCTAAATACGGTTAGAATCAGAGATCTCACAGTGTACTCGCACGTAAGCGACTCAAGATGATCATACTTCCAAATGTTTGGCTTGTAATTAGCGGACCGTCTGTGATGTGTACTAAAGGCTTCATCTTTATTCTGGCATAGAACAAATTGTGGATCATTTGGCATTCCATTTGAGCAATCCATGATTGTTGAAAGTGTTTGAAGAGAGAAGGCAAGAAGGGGTTTTGTGAGTAGGGGAGAGAGATGGATAAAACTTAAGACCTGTTTATGCCTATTTATGTAAGCAATGGTAGCAATCTACCATGTGACATTTTGCTCACAACAGTACCAAGCAGTACAGTTATTGTTGTTGGTGGTCGCCACTGATCTTCTGGAAACAAGTAAATGGTAGGTGGTTGCATGTATTTTTCTGCTGAAACAAATTAAACAATTGGATGGGGAAAAAAAAATTTGGGAGATTGTGAAAGTTAACTTCAAATCTTTCCCAAAAAAAAAAAAAAAAGGATAAAAGAAAGCTAAGTACTACAATATCCCATGTGAAAGGTAATTCGTACTATAATAGCCTAAGGCACAACATGTGATTTGCATTGCAAAAATTGGGAGAGGCAAGGCTGTTACGTCAAAAAAAAACTTTATATTATATTTCAAAAGAGACTTCTTATAATGTAGGGTAAATTACACAAACCTCCCCTGAGGTTTGCCTTAATTACACGGACCTCCCTCCTAGTTGTAGAAATTACACGGATCTCTCTTGAGGTTTGTAATTAGGTAACAAAATGCCCCCTCCCCTAACGGCCCGTTAGTTTTTTTTACATTAGCCTCCCCTGAAAATTACAATTAGCCCCCTAATATTATAAAATTGTCATACTAAGCCTCATTTCTCTTATATTTTTGTGCTAATTATAAAATCCCTCCTCTCTCTCTTATATTTTTGGATTAATTTTTTTAGCATTAATTTATATTATCTACACAAAATAAACACAAAATACATAAATAGGTCCAAAAAAAAAATTTTCCCCCGAACAAACCTCTATCAAGCCCCCCCTGTATTACTTTTCTAGATCCGCCCCTACTCCTATGCTTCAAAAGTGGACACTTAACCCCCTGTGATTGTGGACTAAAATAGAACTGTTATAATTTCACTCAAAGAGCGTTAATCCCAAAATTAACATCACAAAAAGGGTTAAGTGTTTATATTTTTAACCAATTTTAGAATTTTCATCAATTTTCGTCACTTTTGAAGCATAGGGGCAGGGGCGGATCTAGAAAATTAATACAGGGGGTTGACAGAGGTTTGTTCGGGGAAAAAAAAAATTTTTGACTTATTTATATGTATTTTGTGCAGATGATATAAATTAATGCTAAAAAAATTAACCCAAAAACATATGAGGGAGGAGGGATTTTATAATTAGCACAAAAATATAAGAGAAATGAGGCTTAGTATGACAATTTTATAATATTAAGGGGGCTAATTGTAATTTTCAGGGGAAGCTAATGTAAAAAAAACTAACGGACCATTAGGAGAGAGGGCGTTTTGTTACCTAATTACAAATCTCGAGAGAGGTCCGTGTAATTTCTGCAACTAGGGGGGAGGTCCGTGTAATTAAGGCAACCTCTAGGAAGGTTTGTGTAATTTACCCTATAATGTATTTTATATGGGCTTTAACCATTTTTTTTAATTTACATTATACTATCTATATCATCCTTTTATTCTTGTCAATGAATATTCTAGAGATACAATTAATTTACTTAGGAATACAAAACATCCATAAAACTACTAACCACACTATTACTTCGATCACCAAGATTATTTTAAAATATTTAAAAATTTCAAGTTATATTTCCAACAAAGACAACAAGTTGGAACCGCGTGTATATTAAAAAAAGGAAAATCCTTAAACTTTTGGCAAGTTTGTTTTCCTTCAATAAAACCCATGTTTTATATGTTTAAAACATGGGTTAGTGGGACAAATTATTTTATTCACAGAATTTTTCTCTTGGTTGACCTCATCCTTGTTCTGGCTTAGAGTACAAGCCGTTGAGCATTTAGAATTCCATTTGAAAAATCTATGATGATTTAGTACTAGTAGGATATGATAACTTTTATCCTATATTATGTTGGCTATTGCAATCCATAGGAGTGTTTTATTTCAATGAGACTTTTTATCCCATTGAATATGGATGGGATAAATCAACACCATGGGGAGGGTGGTATTAGATGGGACGAGGGGTTTGGGATAACTTTTGGGACAATTCCTTTTTTTTTTTTTTTTTTTCAGATTTTTTTTCCAAGATTTCTTCTTTTTTTTTTTTTTCAGATTTCATTTCAATTTCATTTTTTTTTTTTTAGGATTTGGTTTTTTTTTTCCGATCTATTTTTTAAAAAGTTTCAGATTTGCTTTTTTTTTTTTTGCCCTTTCAATTCTATTTGTTTTTTTAAGAAAATCTCAGATCTTTTTTTTTCCTGAGATTTGCTTCTTTTTTTTTCCCTTTAGATAGAGCTTTTTTTTTTCTTTTTTTCTTTATGATTTGCTTTTTAAAAAAAAATTTCAGTTCTAAATTATTTTTTTTCAATTGTTAAAAAGTAACAATTTAGTTATTATCTAGAACTTATGTCCAGGCATGCCCAAATACAGGATTATGATATAACAGCTTATCCGGCAGTTTTATCCAACATGTTTCAAACACAGGACAGTGTAACAGCTTATCCGACAGGATTACTATCCTATCTGATTTTGCCTTATAGGCGACAATGTCACGCCCCGATGTAGCATAAATATGGAAAGCGTTTAATTTCCTTTATGCACCCGTAGGTCGCGACAGTTTGAAGGATCGATTCCGTCCCAAACGTCAACAACAAAAACATAATAATCAGAGCAGAGCAATCAAGGCTTACAATATTATTCTAACTTATTACATCTTATGATACGGGGTCAACTAAGGCACACACCGCCTTGAAACAAAATAATAACTTAAGGTCTATTACAGTCATCATTATTACAAAATCAGTTCATAATTTAAAACATATAACTTAAGACATGAAATGATGATATATAGCAGACTTTCTTCCAAATGGTCGTTCTCAGTTAGCATAATCATATTGGTCAGCCTGATCATAACCTGAAAAGCCTGAACACGAATGTCCAGGACGTATCAACGTCGTCAGCTTCAAGAAGCTGGTGAGTTTAAAAGCATAACTTTGAATGTAACATACTCATTTACCATTTTCCAAATCCCTTTTTAATTCAACAAGTTTACATTAAAGTAAAGAGTTCATTTTAGAAAACTACAACAATATCATTTGAAAGCTATAATTCACATATATGTGACCGTGTATGAAAACAATGCACCAAAGTCATCTTACCGACTCTTTTCTCTCGACACAACCCAACAATCCACTATCACACACCAGTATCTTTGAAATACTCCGATGGCCATACTTTAGCACAGGAGTGCCAGAGAATGTCCAGTTTGCCTCACACTTTGGTCCGGGGTACCAGGGAGTGTCCAATGCCTCACACTTTAATACCTAATCCACCATGCAAATACAGGGAGTGTGAATCTCTAGTGCCCTCGATAAGGTATACTACAAAATCGGGGCCAAAGGACTTCTCATTTCTAAGCTCTTTTACTTCTCCTAGGTTCCTCTTGTTCTTCATTTTCAATTTCCTTAGAATGTGAAGATTCTCCTATTTCAATTGTATCATGCAATTTAGGAATAGTACTAAATCTATTTTCATAAAACATGGCATCTCAAGATTCAATAATAGTATTTATTTCAACAGATTCATTTGGTTCACAAACTAGAAATCTATATGCCTTGCTATGTTGTGCATATCCCAAGAAAATACATTTAATTCCTCTTTCACCTAATTTCTTCTTTTTAGGTTCAGGCAATCAAACAATGGCCCCCTACAACCCCAAACTTCAAATAATTTAAATTAGGTTTCCTTTTCTTCCAAAATTCATAAGGTGTTTCTTTTAGATTTTTAGAAGGAATTCTATTCAGAATATAACATGCAGTTAACATAGTTTCACCCCAAAAATATTTACCTAAACCGGAATAAGAAAACATAGCATTAATCATTTCAGTCAGTGTCCTATTTTTTCTTTCTACTACTCCATTCTGTTGTGGTGTATAAGGTGCAGTAAGTTCATGTATGATACCAACATCCTCACAATATTTAGGAAAGTGATATTCACCTCCCCTATCAAATCTAAGACATTTTATTTTAGTATCACATTGATTTTCTACTTCATTTTTATAAATAATGAATTTATCTAGAACTTCATTGTAATACCCCGTATTTATTTGCGCGTTTGATAAATAAAAATTTACCAGATTTGAAATTTGAGCAGTATAATTTTACCTGTGTGTGTGTATCATTGCGTGAGCTCAACACACACAAGGGTATCTTGTGTACACATTAGTGCAGTGTGTGCGTAACTTTGTGCTGGAGTGCTTTGTGAGTGGAGTGTCTTGTGTGTGTAGTGCTAACTTTGGTGTGTTTTATATGCATAGTGCCAAGCACTTTACATATTATTTATACACCCACTAATTCCCCCCCCATTTCACTATCTCTCATTTATCTCTCAGTCTCTCTGCAGCTCTCTCTCTCGGCAAGAACACACACACACACATATTGATATATATACACACACTTATTGCTCATACAAGCAGTGTCTTGTTCTAGGAGGTGTTAATTCAAGTTTGGATTATTGTAAGAAAGTTCTATTTGGGTAAGCTTCTCTATTAATTTCAGTTTGTATAAACTGTGACTATAGATATATATACATATCTTGATAGATTGATTTGAGTTTTGAAATTAGAGCTTGGTAGTATTTGTGTATCATCAGAAATTCGAATTTGGGAAAACCTCATATTGGAATTCCATTTTTTTTCATTTTGGTTGAAGCACTGTGATATATACACTATATTTGTTAGTTGGATTTCAGTTTATATATATACACACACATAAGTATATATATAGTCAGATTCTTGTATACTTACTCAAGGTAATTGAAATTCAAGTTTTAAATTCAAACTTTGAATTTTGGGTAAGCTTTTGGAAATTCATGTTGTTAAATTCAGTTTATATTTAAAATGTTAGTGTAGATATGTACATATATATAAATACATATATATATATATATATCTCATATATATTGTTAAGGGTCCAAAAATAGCGAGCAGAAAAACAGTCACAGAATCTTGATTTCTTTATATCAAATGAAAGGTCTCGATCCCACGAGGCTCCATTTCAAATTTCAAAAGCTAATTCGCAATGGTTGCGACGAATGGTCAAATTAAAGTTTTATCACCATTCGGTTTTTCGATAAAATCAAGAGCTGTGTTTTAATTCTTGAAAAACTGATTTCATATTTGAAATCTACGCGGAAAAAGGAAGAGATTCATATATTGGAAGTCTAATTTTGATTCAGTTTTCAAAATGGGTAAAAAACCAACCTTTGATTTCAAAACAGGAAAAAAAAATAAATAAATAAAAATAAAAAAATAAAAAAAAAAGACACTGTGACATCTCGCGCACGACCAGGCATAATTTTGAAAACTGTTTTAAATTGAACCCGTGGCCTTTCTGTATACATTCGCACGAGCGGCCCGCGCGAGCGAGGTCCCGCGCGAGCGGCCCGCTCGCGCGACCTCGGGCAGTTTATTAAAATATTCTGTTTAGTTATATTTAAGTCTATTATGAGCTAAAGGACTTTGTACCCTAAGCTTTAAGAGTTGTACTTTACTTTAATAGTAGTTGTACTCATGCTTTGAGGTGTTGTACCTCACTAATATACGCGCATTATTGTATATTGAGATTTGTAACAGATTGAGCAGTTCCAGTTTCAATTCCGATTAATTATTCAGTCTATCCTCGGTGAACGGTAGTTCCGTATGACCCTCAATAAAGTTGTATAACATGTTAATAGTGTATTTACATGTTTACTTGAGCTGCTATGCCTTAAGTGGATTATTTGAGTTGCTATGCCTTATGTGTTTACCTGGATAATTTCAGCATGCCTATTGTGTTGCTTTGAATTGATAGCATGCCTTAATAATCTGTCTTATGAAATATTGAGTATGTCTGGATGCTTAGAACTCGCATATGTCATATCATTTCATAAGCATGAGCATCAACACGAAAATCACGAAAATGATTTTGGGATGAAAGACCTTAGAGGCTTTCAATTTTTAAAAAGGGAAGACCGTAGAGGCTTCCAGGTTTTAAAAGGGAAGACCTTAGAGGCTTCCATGCATAAAACCCCCTAAGAGGGATTTTGTTTTGAAAAGTTAGAAATCCCGGATTTGTGGGTAGGCGTGTGAGATGGGTACCACTAGGAACTCGAAATTGCGGGATGTGCTGCAAGAAACCCCCGTAACGTTGAAGGCTAGGCCTCCGTGTAATTCGTAAGGCCCAAAGTCCCGCACGTTTGAGGCTAGGCCTACGTGGACGGGAAGCCCATGGTCCGGGTAATGATATTGACGATTGAGGGTGAGTGTTTAAAAAGGCATGAAAATAGTTTTCATGCATTGACATTGGCATTCATTACACTCATGCATGATATATAATAGATGTTATTGTGCGGTTATATGACTATACGAGCCTTTGGCTTATGAACTATTAAACCTTTCTTTCAGGTGATATAGATAAGGGCAAAGGCCCCGAGATTTGACAATGCTTCCGCTATAGTTGAAGACCCCGTGTGTGGGGATTATCAATTAAATAATGTAATATAATTTGGTTTCAAAGAACCTATTCTGTTTAAATTGGACAAATGTTAGTCCACCCGCTTTGAAATAAAGAGATAGTTCAACTATGACTTTCCGCTGCTTATATTGAAAACGTTTCGTTTCAAGAAAAGAATGTTTTATATGAAAACCAGATTTAAATTTTATAAATGTTTTCCCAATGAATAATTTATATTATTCAGGTAACCCTCGGAGTCTAGGACTCGGGGAGTTCCCGATTAGTCTCAAAGCCTACTATTATTACTGTTATTGTTGTACTTCCGCCGGTTGACACCCCGTCGCCGGGAACCGTGGCGGGGCGGGGCGTCACAGAATGGTATCAGAGCGTAACCGGGTCGAATACCTTGGACGCCGGGTTATGTGCTCGCATATTTAATTATTTTGACATGTTAGACATGTTAGTTAGTAAAAGACATATGTTTTGATATGTGTTAATATGTTACTTAGTAACTTGAGATGTTAATTGTTTACTTGTTATGCTTGACATACTCATGTGCTATTGAATACACTTTGTGATTAGATCATGTTGTGTGATTCGTTTACTCAATTTGTACTTATTATAGTTATGCCGCCGTGTCGTGAGAATCCCAGTATTGAGCTCGAGGCTGATGAACAGATATCGGATGCTTCGGTCCCAATTAGAGGCAGAGGTCGAGGTCGTGCTCGAGGACGTGGTCAAGGTCGAGGCCGTGGTCGTGGTCGAGGTCGTGGTCGTGGTCGTGGTCGTGGTCGTGGTCGAGGTCACGTGCATGATGTTGCATTTGAGTCTGAAGCCTCCACAGGACCGGATGATATTCTTGATGGACCGCAAGGATTGCAGAATGTTGTTGATGTAATTGCAAGGGCAGTTAGAGATGCTATGCCGCCTCCTTCCCCTCGTGCTCCGAGAGGTGAGACAAATCCCGCTAGAGCTCGGGAGCGGCTGATTACCAAAGATTTCGATGCTAGGAAGCCGCCACAGTTCTCTGGAAGCTCTGACCCGATGGCTGCAGAGGATTGGCTTCAGCATATCACGAAAATATTTGAATTCATTGATCTTCAAGAGGATGCTCTCCGCATCAAGTTAGCTACATACTTATTTTCTGGAGAAGCTACGCATTGGTGGGATTGCACTGTGAGTGTTCATCCACTTGCTGGCATGACTTGGAAGTCGTTTAAGAGTCTCTTCCTCGATAACTACTTTCCAGAAGTACAGAGGGACGCAAAAAGGGCTGAGTTCTTTACCCTTCAGCAAGGGGATATGTCAGTGACAGAATATGCTACTATGTTTTCCACCTTGGCTCGTTTTGCACAAGAGCAGTTGATCAGTGATCATTTCAAGGCTACACGTTTTGCCTCTGGTCTTCGACCCTACATTCGGAAGAGTCTGGCTAGCACGCCTATCACCACTTATGCTGATACTTTGACAAGGGCGCTGGGTGTTGAAAGTGTAGATTTAGATCTAAAAAGGGCCAGGGAGATGGTTACTCCAGCCAAGAGCACCGGTCAGTTTAAGAAGGCCAAGACAGAGACTAGGTCTCAATTGCAGTCCCAACCTCCACAACAACAGCAGCAACGAGCCCATTCACAACAGAGATCTTCTTATCGAAGTTCTCAACAATTAGGGTTACAGCGAGGTGTGAATGCCGCTGGGGAGAAAGTTTGTCTCCGATGTGGTGATCCAAATCATTTTATCAAGTTTTGCCCTCAACCACCACCCAAGAAATCTCAGTCGATCGGTTCAACACCATACTATCCACCATCTCAGGCAATATCCACTCAGAGCGTGAAACCCTACCAGAACAGAGGGAACCAGGGTAATTATCAGAGGACAGATAACCGTGGTGGCATTCAGCCACAACAACACCAAGAACCCCAAGGAAGGAATTTTGCTCTCCCTGTGTCATCTGCTTATCATGTTTCTGGGAATGCCGGACCTTCTGTGATCCGAGGTATCGTCCCATTATTTAACTCTTGGGCATCTGTATTGTTTGACACTGGTGCATCACACTCATTCATCTCATCAGCATTCGCATCAGTATTGGGGTTAGAGATAGAATGCTTGGAGCATGTCTTATCTGTTGATACTCCAGTTGGAGGTGTTATTCATTTGAATCATGTTTGCCGTAGCTGTATGCTTTTAATAGCAGACCAGCAATTGAGTGTCGATTTGATTGTTATGCCGAATCTAGGATTCGATGTCATCCTTGGGATGGACTGGTTGGTCGAGTACCGGGCTTTCATAGATTGTTTTAAGCGTCGGGTTACTCTTTTCACTCCTGAGGGAGACAATTGTAGATTCGAGGGCAATCAGTTGGATTTGCCGATACCCTCATTGTCTTCACGGAGTAGTTTATACTCTTCTCTTGGAACTCTGGCTAGTTTATTGGCCATGGAGAGGGGCAGTTCTCTTGTGGAATTACCACACGTTGTTTGTGAATTTTCTGACGTCTTTCCAGAAGATTTATCAGAATTGCCACCTGTTCGTGCTATCGATTTTGCAATCGATCTTGTGCCAGGCACTTCACCTATTTCTATTCCGCCATATCGTATGGCACCAGCAGAATTGAAGGAGTTGAAGATTCAGTTGGAAGATCTCCAGAGTAAGGGTTTTATTCGCCCGAGTGTATCCCCGTGGGGAGCTCCTGTTCTCTTTGTTAAGAAGAAGGATGGAACACTGAGATTGTGTATTGATTATCGGAAACTCAATCATGTGACAATCAAGAATAAGTATCCACTTCCAAGAATAGATGATTTGTTTGATCAACTCAAAGGTTCCACTTGTTTCTCCAAGATTGATTTAAGATCGGGTTATCATCAACTCCGTATTCGAGAGTCAGACATCTCGAAGACAGCTTTTAGGTCCCGGTATGGACATTTTGAGTTTATGGTTATGCCATTCGGATTGACCAATGCTCCAGCAGCATTTATGGATCTTATGCAACGAGTATTTCACGATTATTTGGATAAGTTTGTGATTGTATTTATTGATGATATTCTCATCTACTCTTCCTCTAAGGAACTTCACGAAGAACACTTGAGGATTGTCCTACAAGTATTGCGTACTCACCGACTATTCGGTAAATTATCTAAATGTGATTTTTGGTTGACAGAAGTGAAATTTTTGGGACACGTTGTCTCGAGAGATGGAGTGTCAGTTGATTCATCAAAGATTGAATCTGTTATGGATTGGCAGCCACCTAAGAACGTATTTGAGGTACGTAGTTTCTTGGGTTTAGCAGGCTATTACCGTCGCTTTGTAAAGGACTTTTCTCGTATTGCTTCACCCTTGACTAAGCTGACACGAAAAGGGGTGAAATTCATTTGGACTGAAGAGTGCGAGAAAGCTTTTCAACTTTTAAAGACTCGATTGACTTCTGCACCGGTTTTGATTATTCCGGAGCGTGGTGTTGACTACGCAGTTTATTGTGATGCTTCACTTCTTGGTTTGGGGTGTGTACTTATGCAAGAAGGAAAGGTTGTTGCCTATGGTTCGCGCCAATTGAAGCCTCATGAGCAGAATTATCCAACTCATGATTTAGAGCTTGCTGCCGTTGTGTTTGCCTTAAAGTCATGGCGTCATTACTTATATGGGGAACGATTTGATGTCTTTTCAGACCACAAGAGCTTGAAGTATATCTTTACTCAACGCGATTTGAATCTTCGACAACGTCGATGGATGGAGTACTTAGAAGATTATGACTTTAAACTACAGTATCATCCAGGGAAGGCAAATGTAGTGGCCGATGCGCTGAGTCGCAAGTCACGAGGTTCATTGGCTTGTCTGGCCATTCAGGAATGGAACATGCTCGATCAGATTGGGGAGTTTGAGGTTGAGCTCAACGATTCTGAGAATCGTGCTTCATTGTATTCTGTTATGGCTCAACCGTCGATCATTCAACAAGTAAAAGATGAGCAACAGTCTGATCAGGTAGCATCTACTTTTCGTATGCGAATTCTTCGAGGTGATGTTATAGAAGGTTGGACTTTTGACTCCGAGCGTGGGTTGAAGTTCAAAGACCGTTTGTTTGTACCATTGGCAGTTCGTGAACAAGTGATGAAGGAATTCCATCATTCACGATTAGCGGTGCATCCGGGAGGTAACAAGATGTATCATAATTTGCGACGTCAGTTTTGGTGGAAGGGCATGAAGCGCGATGTCGCTAAGTTTGTATCTCGTTGTTTGACTTGTCAACAAGTGAAAGCCGAACATCAGAGACCTGCAGGGTTATTGCAACCATTACCAGTTTCAGAGTGGAAGTGGGAGCACGTGACAATGGATTTTGTGACAGCACTTCCTAGGTCACCACGTGGTCATGATGCCGTTTGGGTCATTGTGGATCGTTTGACAAAGTCTGCACATTTTCTGGGAATGCGTTTGACCGATTCGGTTGATGTCCTTAGTCGCTTGTATATCCGAGAGATCATTCGGTTACATGGAGTCCCTGTTTCGATTGTGTCAGATCGAGATCCGCGGTTTACTTCATTGTTTTGGGAGGGTCTCCAAAAAGCTTTGGGAACAGAATTGAGAATGAGTACGGCTTTTCATCCTCAGACGGATGGTCAGTCAGAACGTACTATACAAACCTTGGAAGATATGCTACGAGCTTGTGTTATGGACTTCAAAGGTAGTTGGGAAGACCACCTACCATTGATCGAGTTTGCATATAACAATAGTTATCAAGCAAGCATTCAGATGGCACCGTTTGAGGCCCTATATGGACGATCGTGTCGTTCTCCTGTATGTTGGACAGAAGTTGGAGAAGTGTCTCTGTTGGGACCAGATCTAGTAAGGGAAACTACTGAAAAGATAAAGCTGATTCGTACGAGGATACTTACGGCTCAAAGCCGACAGAAAAGTTATGCTGACAAGAAGAGAAGACCTTTGTCCTTTGAAGTTGGAGATCATGTGTTTCTCAAGGTTTCACCTCGTCGTGGTGTACTTCGTTTTGGACAGGATAAGAAGCTTTCACCTCGTTTCATTGGACCTTTCCAGATTTTAGAACGTGTGGGTGAAGTTGCCTATCGATTGGCTTTGCCTCCGCAGTTGGCCAAAGTTCATAATGTATTTCATATCTCGATGCTTCGGAAGTATGAGCCTGATCCGTCTCATGTTTTAGATTGGACTGATTTACCATTGGAGCAAGATGCGTCCTATGAGGAGCAACCAGTACAGATTCTGGAAGCTAAAGAGCATGTGCTTCGTGGTAGAACAATTCGTTTGGTTCGAGTATTGTGGCGACACCATGGTACTGAGGAAACTACTTGGGAGAATGAGAAAGAGATGCGCGATCGATATCCGCAATTATTTGCTGCTTGAGTTAATTGTTTTCTGTGCTAATGATTATCTAGGTGCGAATTTCGCGGACGAAATTTCTTTTAAGGTGGGTAGGATGTAATACCCCGTATTTATTTGCGCGTTTGATAAATAAAAATTTACCAGATTTGAAATTTGAGCAGTATAATTTTACCTGTGTGTGTGTATCATTGCGTGAGCTCAACACACACAAGGGTATCTTGTGTACACATTAGTGCAGTGTGTGCGTAACTTTGTGCTGGAGTGCTTTGTGAGTGGAGTGTCTTGTGTGTGTAGTGCTAACTTTGGTGTGTTTTATATGCATAGTGCCAAGCACTTTACATATTATTTATACACCCACTAATTCCCCCCCCCCATTTCACTATCTCTCATTTATCTCTCAGTCTCTCTGCAGCTCTCTCTCTCGGCAAGAACACACACACACACATATTGATATATATACACACACTTATTGCTCATACAAGCAGTGTCTTGTTCTAGGAGGTGTTAATTCAAGTTTGGATTATTGTAAGAAAGTTCTATTTGGGTAAGCTTCTCTATTAATTTCAGTTTGTATAAACTGTGACTATAGATATATATACATATCTTGATAGATTGATTTGAGTTTTGAAATTAGAGCTTGGTAGTATTTGTGTATCATCAGAAATTCGAATTTGGGAAAACCTCATATTGGAATTCCATTTTTTTTCATTTTGGTTGAAGCACTGTGATATATACACTATATTTGTTAGTTGGATTTCAGTTTATATATATACACACACATAAGTATATATATAGTCAGATTCTTGTATACTTACTCAAGGTAATTGAAATTCAAGTTTTAAATTCAAACTTTGAATTTTGGGTAAGCTTTTGGAAATTCATGTTGTTAAATTCAGTTTATATTTAAAATGTTAGTGTAGATATGTACATATATATAAATACATATATATATATATATCTCATATATATTGTTAAGGGTCCAAAAATAGCGAGCAGAAAAACAGTCACAGAATCTTGATTTCTTTATATCAAATGAAAGCTCTCGATCCCACGAGGCTCCATTTCAAATTTCAAAAGCTAATTCGCAATGGTTGCGACGAATGGTCAAATTAAAGTTTTGTCACCATTCGGTTTTTCGATAAAATCAAGAGCTGTGTTTTAATTCTTGAAAAACTGATTTCATATTTGAAATCTACGCGGAAAAAGGAAGAGATTCATATATTGGAAGTCTAATTTTGATTCAGTTTTCAAAATGGGTAAAAAACCAACCTTTGATTTCAAAACAGGAAAAAAAAAAATAAATAAAAATAAAAAAATAAAAAAAAAAGACACTGTGACATCTCGCGCACGACCAGGCATAATTTTGAAAACTGTTTTAAATTGAACCCGTGGCCTTTCTGTATACATTCGCACGAGCGGCCCGCGCGAGCGAGGTCCCGCGCGAGCGGCCCGCGCGCGCGACCTCGGGCAGTTTATTAAAATATTCTGTTTAGTTATATTTAAGTCTATTATGAGCTAAAGGACTTTGTACCCTAAGCTTTAAGAGTTGTACTTTACTTTAATAGTAGTTGTACTCATGCTTTGAGGTGTTGTACCTCACTAATATACGCGCATTATTGTATATTGAGATTTGTAACAGATTGAGCAGTTCCAGTTTCAATTCCGATTAATTATTCAGTCTATCCTCGGTGAACGGTAGTTCCGTATGACCCTCAATAAAGTTGTATAACATGTTAATAGTGTATTTACATGTTTACTTGAGCTGCTATGCCTTAAGTGGATTATTTGAGTTGCTATGTCTTATGTGTTTACCTGGATAATTTCAGCATGCCTATTGTGTTGCTTTGAATTGATAGCATGCCTTAATAATCTGTCTTATGAAATATTGAGTATGTCTGGATGCTTAGAACTCGCATATGTCATATCATTTCATAAGCATGAGCATCAACACGAAAATCACGAAAATGATTTTGGGATGAAAGACCTTAGAGGCTTTCAATTTTTAAAAAGGGAAGACCGTAGAGGCTTCCAGGTTTTAAAAGGGAAGACCTTAGAGGCTTCCATGCATAAAACCCCCTAAGAGGGATTTTGTTTTGAAAAGTTAGAAATCCCGGATTTGTGGGTAGGCGTGTGAGATGGGTACCACTAGGAACTCGAAATTGCGGGATGTGCTGCAAGAAACCCCCGTAACGTTGAAGGCTAGGCCTCCGTGTAATTCGTAAGGCCCAAAGTCCCGCACGTTTGAGGCTAGGCCTACGTGGACGGGAAGCCCATGGTCCGGGTAATGATATTGACGATTGAGGGTGAGTGTTTAAAAAGGCATGAAAATAGTTTTCATGCATTGACATTGGCATTCATTACACTCATGCATGATATATAACAGATGTTATTGTGCGGTTATATGACTATACGAGCCTTTGGCTTATGAACTATTAAACCTTTCTTTCAGGTGATATAGATAAGGGCAAAGGCCCCGAGATTTGACAATGCTTCCGCTATAGTTGAAGACCCCGTGTGTGGGGATTATCAATTAAATAATGTAATATAATTTGGTTTCAAAGAACCTATTCTGTTTAAATTCGACAAATGTTAGTCCACCCGCTTTGAAATAAAGAGATAGTTCAACTATGACTTTCCGCTGCTTATATTGAAAACGTTTCGTTTCAAGAAAAGAATGTTTTATATGAAAACCAGATTTAAATTTTATAAATGTTTTCCCAATGAATAATTTATATTATTCAGGTAACCCTCGGAGTCTAGGACTCGGGGAGTTCCCGATTAGTCTCAAAGCCTACTATTATTACTGTTATTGTTGTACTTCCGCCGGTTGACACCCCGTCGCCGGGAACCGTGGCGGGGCGGGGCGTCACATTCATCCTTAGTATTCAGAAGATAAACATGGCAATATTTTGAGAAGTCATCAATAAATGTAACGAAATATTTTTACCACCTCCAGTAGGAGTGCTATGCATATAACATACATCACTATGTACTAATTGTAAAAAGAAGAAGATCTTTCAATTTTTGAAAATGGAATTCTAGTTATTTTGGTTTGCATGCATACTTTACATTTTTCATTCATATCATTTTCATATCTAGGAATTAAATTCAATTTAACCATGTTATCCATTTTCTTAGTATTAACATGTCCTAAGCGACTATGCCATAAAGAAAGACAATCAACCATATAAGCAGAAATATTCATTTTATTAATAATATTGAGCTTAAACATGCCCTCATACATATAACCTTTGCCTATAAAGGTACCGCTCTCAGATAGAATAAATTTGTCTACCTCAAATACAAGTTTGAAACCATGCTTATTAAGTAGGCTTCTAGAAATTAAGTTCTTTCTCACTTCATGGACATAATAGACATTGGTGCGGCTAAGGACTTTTCCGGAAGTGAATTCCAAATCCACAGTCCCTTGGCCTTCGACCGCTGCAGTAGAGGAGTTTCCCATGTAGCGAACGGTTCTATCTTCGACAGGTTCGTAGGCAGAAAACATAGCTTTGTCCTTGCACACGTGCGTTGTGGCACCTGAGTCTATCCACCAAGCACCATCATCTTCGAGGAGATTAACCTCAGATATTACCGCTACGAATTTTTCTTTCGAGCCCGATGCTTCTTGATGCTTCTTGTTGCTTCTTTTTGAATAAGCGACAGTCCTTCTTGAAATGGCCCGGCTTGTTGCAATAGTTGCAAATACCCTTTTCTTCTTGTTTTGAGAGTCCTTAAAATTATTTTTCCTCTTATTATTATTTTTCCCTTGGTGAGCATTATGATGGGGCTGTTTATGCTCCTTCTTTTCCTCCACCACATGGACCTTAGAAGCATTTTTATCTTGTTCCTCATTACCATCTCGAATTCAAGACTCTTGCTCAATTTTGAGATGAGTCTCCAATTCCTCGAGTGATATGTACTCTTTTTTGTGTTTAAGACTTTTCTTATTGTCTTTCCATGATGGAGGAAGTTTTTCAATAATTGCAGAAACTATAACATCTTCATCGATATTTAATTTCTTAAGTTTGCAATGGTTGAGAACATGTTGAATCTCATGAAATTGATCAATGATCAACTTATTATCAACCATCTTATAATTAAGAAATTGACCAATTAAAAATTTCTTACTTGTCGCATCCTCCGCAAGATATTTTGCCTCTAATTTGTCCCATAATTCCTTTGCAGAGCCCACATTTTGATAGAGATCGAAAAGAGAGTCAGCCATAGCATTTAGTATGTGACCGCGGCAAAGGTGTAGTCATTGATCTCCCATTTAGCGCATTCCCTTGCTTGAGCCACCGTCTCGTTTTCTCATTCCGCGGGTTTGTTCTCTTTGAGAACATACACTATCTTCAAAGTGGTGAGTAGGAAATGTAATTTCCTTTGCCAACAAAGAAAATTACCACCATCAAAACGATCAAATTTCACAAAACTTTCGGTCATTTGACGAAGTGACTTTGCTGAAGAAGTGTCCGTCATTAGTAGATTATTGTATTTAGATTGTTGAAAAATAATGCGTTCTCCGGTTAGCGAAAACTCTTAAAAAAAATACCAAGTAAAACTTCAAAGTGTGTACTAGACACTTTCCTAAATACAATATTCGCCCTTACCAAATATTGTTATCGGTATGCAACTGGGTATTCGGCGAGTTTGTATTCAATGTACTATAAAGCAATCACTGTCCGCAAAATACACTATTGAAGACAGCCCTAAAATTATCACTAATATTTTTTAATCAATAATGTATCCTATTACTGCAGTTAATAAAATACAGTAGAACAGATTTTATGAAACTAAGTGACAGAGAAAAAATTGAGATTGAACACTTATTTTGTAAAGAGAGAGAGAGAGAGAGATATAGCGACTGATTACTTCTATCTCTAGTCTGATTGAACCACACCACAACGGTTGGATTTTGTTCCATTATATAGAGATTGAACAATACCTTTGCACCGAATTAATGGCGCCGAGTCAATGGCACCGAATCTGTCCATGGCATCCAATAGATTGTAAACTGCTGTCTTATATGTTCTCAAAGTATGTGTATGTATATATATATTTGCAATGATCATGAGGTGCAAGAACCTTTTTGTGAAAGGCGCATGGGTTTCTTATATCACTTTTACTGGATTTGAAATATACATTACAGTATACACATAAAAGTGCTCCAGCGAATGGATGCTTGAATTAAATAAGGAAAATTATATGGTGCTTTTCGCACGCAATAAATAAATAATTCATCCCTTTACAATTTCAATCGTACGGCTACAAAATAAGTTTTCAATCTCACTTGCTCTATTGCCTCTTATTTTTAAAATTCTCTAACATTAATTGATTATTATTTAATCCTAAGTCCCACTACATTAACCTATGGGAGAAAAAAGTGAACAAAATGTGAGGAATTTTGGGAAAACAAAAATGTATTCTTTTAGCTAATACACTTAAATTTTAAGGATCTATGACCTAATATCCTTTATGTTTTAATTACTAATGCTATACGATACCTAAATTAAATTCAAAAAAAAAAAAAACCTTAGATTCTGTCTATTAAACGTTTCTGTTTCTGTTTTTGTTTTTGTTTTTGTTTTTGTTTCTTCGACAATGATGGTAACGAAATGGATTGAAAACTTAACAGCAATATTTATCGTCCATAGTCTAATTTGAGATGAATACAATGTATATAAGGCCATGTGATTAGTATCAAATCAAATGTCTGGTAAACAAGATACTTAGGGTCTGTTTGATAACCATTTCGTTTTGGTTTTTTTTGTTTTTGTTTTCATTTTTTTGAAAATGTCAATAAAAAAAGCGTTTGGTAAACTTAATTTTGTTTTTTTTTTCAAAATCAATTTCAAAAAAATGACCAAAAATGAAAACAAAAATTAGTAGCTTCCAAAAAAAGCAAAATTGATTTTGGTATTCAAAATTACTATTTTACCGTTACCAATTTTAAAAGCCATAACTATTTAACATTAAACTAAAATTAAACGTGGTCGGACTCATACTTTTTTTTTTTTGGGACAAAAAAAAAAATATAATCACAAAATGACCAAATTGCCCTTAAATATTACATTTAATAAATTAAAAAAATCAAGTCTTCAAATAACACAAGGTGACATACTCAAAAGTTATTCAAGATTTTGGATTTAATGGCGGGGTCCATTTGGTCTGAATCTAATTGTAAAATGACTATTTTGCCCTTTATATTTCAAAATGTCATAACTAGTTAAGACTAAACTAAAATTGAACATCGTCAGAGCCTATGAACTCATTCTAATATTAAGAGCATTTAGAGAGCTAAAAAGCATATATATTGTAAAATGACCAAATTGTCCTTGGAGCTTACATATAAGAAGTTAACATTGTTAAAATCTTCAATTAATACGGAATGACCTATCCCTAAGTTTTTCGACGTTCTGGATCCAATAGTAGGGTCCATTTGACCTGAATATATTTGTAAAATGACGATTTTGCCCTTCAAATTTCAAAGTGCCATAGCTTGTTAAGACTAAGCTAGAATTGAACGCCGTCAAAGCTTGTGAGCTCATATTTAAGATAAAGAATATTTGGGACCTAAAAAGTACATATATGGTAAAATGACCAAATTGCCCTTGGGATTTACATATACGAAGTTAACATTGTTAAAGTCTTCAAATAATACAGAATGGCCTACCCCAAGGTTTTTCGACATTCTGGATCCAATGGTAAGGTTCATTTGGTCTGAATATATTTGTAAAATGACTATTTTTCCCTTCAAACTTTAAAATGCTATAACTTGTTAAGACTAAACTATAATTAAACACCGTCAAAGCTTGTGAACTCATATTTAAGATGAAGAACATTTGTGACCTAAAAAATATATAGATTGTAAAATGACCAAATTGCCCTTGGGGCTTAAATCTAAGAAGTTAACATTGTTAAAGTCTTCAAATAATACAGAGTGACCTAGCTCGAGATTTTTCTACGTTCTAAATCTATTAGCGGGGTATGTTTGTAAAATAACTAATTTGCCCTTATAAATTTAAAAATCCACAACTTGTTAAGATTTAACCAGAATTAATCATTTTATGATCTATATACTTTTTAGGCATTTTGATTTAATCTTAACAAGTTATGGCATTTTGAATTTTTAAGAGTAAAATAATCATTTTGCCCTTATGTATTCAGGTCGAATAGACCCCTCCATTGGATTTAGAATGTCGAATAACCTTAGTGTAACTGTGTAAGTCACCCCACATTATTTTAATACTTTAACAATGTTAACTTATTACAATTAAAACCCAAGGCTAATTTGGTCATTTTACCATATATATATACATGCTTGTACGTTCCCAAATGTTCATCTTAATATGAGCTCACAAGCTCTGACGACGTTCAATTCTAGTTTAGTATCAATACGTTATGGTATTTTGAAGTTTGAAGGGCAAAATAGTAATTTTACAAATATATTCAGGCCAAATGGACCCTATCATTGGATCTAGAACTTTAAAAAACCTAAGGTTAGGTCACTCCGTATTATTTGACGACTTTAACAATGTTAACTTCTTATATGTAAGCCACAAGGGCAATTTGGTCATTTTACCATATATGTACTTTTTAGGTTCCAAAATGTTCTTCATAATAATATGAGTTCATAGGTTTTGACAACGTTAAATTCTTATTTTATTTAACAAGTTATGGCATTTTAAAGTTTTAAGGGCAAAATAGTCATTTTACAAATATATTCAGGCCAAGTGGACCCTACCATTGGATCCAGAACGCCAAAAAACCTCAGGGTAGGTCACTCTGTATTATTTGAAGACTTTAATAATGTTAACTTCGTATATGTAAACCCCAAGGGCAATTTGGTCATTTTACTATATATGTACTTTTTAGGTCCCAAATGTTCTTATCTTAAATATGAGCTTACAGGCTCTGACGACGTTCAATTTTAGTTTACTCTTAACAAGTTATGGCATTTTGAAATTTGAAGGGCAAAATAGTCATTTTACAAATATATCAGGTCAAATGGACCCTACCACTGGATCCAGAACGTCGAAAAACATTGGGGTAGGTCAATCCGTATTATTTGAAGATTTTAACAATGTTAACTTCTTATATGTAAGCCCCAAGGGCAATTTGGTCATTTTACAACGTATTTTTATTTTTACGTTCTAAAATGGTTTTTATAATAATATGAGCTTATAGACTTTGACGACATTAAATTCTAATTTTTTTTACCAAGTCATGTCATTTTGAAGTTTTAAGGGCAAAATAGTCATTTTACTAAGTAGTTATAAAATTTTAACACAAAAATTTAGTTTACCAAACACATTTTTTTTTATTTTTTGTTCTCTCTTTTTAAAAAACAAAACAAAGTTATCAAACGCATTTTTTATTTTCTTTTTTTAAAATGAACACAAAAATTTCTAACACAAAAACTAAAAAATGAAAACAAAAAAAATAAAATGGTTATCAAACGGGGCCTTAAAATCTGGACATTACTATTGAAAACCACGCGGGGGTCGTGACTTTCCAAGAAAAAAAATGAGTCAGGACATTTTTTTTGTGGAGGGGAGTAAGTAATAAGGGGTCAGAAACTAAGGACATTGTAAGCACCACTTATAATTTGGTTTGTCATGTTCACCTCTGGTGTTGTTAAACCTCAGCCACTAGATCCCAAAGCAGAAGAGCTTATCTTATTAAGGCTTAGTTTGGTTTTTATGTGGTTTTTTAAAAGGAGCTTATGAAATTTATTACTAAATTGTTTGATAATTTTATACAAGTGACACACTACTCTTCAAAAAAACAGCATGAAACCAAAAAGCAACCATGAGCTTTTAAAAGCTCAATTTTAGAGCTTTTAAAAACTCCCTCCAAAAAAGCCCTAAGTTCAATTTTTTCAAAGCTCATAAACTAGTTACCAAATAAATTAACGTGAAATTGAGCTTTTAAAAAAGGTGATGCACCACATGGGGGCCAAACTAAGCCTAAGTATATTTCCAAGCATGCAATTTATATGACACGCCCCAATTTTCTAGACCCAATTAAGGATCTGGGCAGTACTTCATGCGAGTGTTGTAGATCATAAAAAAAAATAAAAATAAAAAAATAATAATAAAAATTAGGATTTATTTTTTTAATAAAAAATAAAAATATTATTTGTGGTCCTGCAACACTCACATGGGTGCTTCCCACAAAGTGTTGCAACACCCACATGGATGCTTTCCACAAAGTGTTGCTAATGATCCTTACCCGCCCTAGTTGGGCTTCACTTTACTTCTAGATGTACGCTTTGTTTGGTATGTAAATATAGGGATGAAAACCTAGGAAGCACCGATACTTCAAAGAAGAAACGAGTCATGTATCGTGCTGCATCGGATGCACGGACACGACACATACACTTTTTTGGCAATGTCGACGTGCAATTTGTTTAGGACTTTGTTGTGTGGTATCCCTGTGGTGTCTCTGTGTCCGTGCTTCATAGATGAAAACAAAATTAAGGGAAATAAAAAGGTAAGGAATAATAGGAGAAAAAAATGTAAAACAATAAAATCCATAGTACTTTCTCATATACTCCAATAATATTAGAAACTTAAAAATTTTCAAAAGAGGTTAAAAATCTCTCCCCCCCCCCCCCCCCCCCCCCAAAAAAAAAAAAACAAAAAAGGAAAAAGAATTGAAATGAAAAAAAAAAAACCTTACGATCTTCAATTTATTTTCTTTTCCTTCATATTTTGCTCACCGTTTTTCTTAGTAACCAATCAAGAAATCCTTTGCATTTATTTTTCTTTGCAAAATTCCTAATCCAAACGTAGCCTTTGAGAAGAAAAATTAAAAGGAAAGAAAACTACTCCCTAGCATTCTCCTCAAGCTTGAGTAATATTAGAAACTAAAACATTTCAAAGGCTTGATCTTCTGATTTGATGATTTAAAAAGAAAAAGGAAAGGAATGTATTTTCCTAGTGTTTTTCCAGGGAAGTGACTCGCAAAGTTTTTTAATTTTATAATTCATAAAATAAACTGTTTGGTGTCAAAATTATAGGAAATTGCAAATAGAGAAAGAGAAGCAGAGGCGGTTCCAGAAAGGAATTTTTTTTTTATTTTTGGACATATTATTTAATACATATTTTGTATATATTTTGGCCCTAATATGACAAATTTATCATATCAAGGGGACTTTTGAACTTATTTATACATATTTTATGTATATTTTGGACCTCATATGACAGTTTATAATGCTAGGAGGGGTTTTTGGACCTATTTATACATATTTTATGTATATTTTGAACCTATTATGACAAATTTATAATATTAGGTGGGACTTTTATAATTTTTAGGGAGAGCTTAACTGTAAAAAAAAATAATAAATAAATAAATATAAATATTAATATAAATATAAATTAGTACAAATCTACAATTTTTCAAAAATGATGGGCAGGCTTACCTTTAATGTAGATCCGCCCCTAAACAGAAGTGACTTGTACAATTCAAATAAAAATTATTTTTTTTTGCTCTATTTTCTTTTTCTATCTATTTTTCTTACCATTTTTCTTATTCAGAGTAGTGACTTATACGATTTTTTCTTTATTAAATAAATAATTAACTTGGCATATATAAGTTCTCTCCAATGCATAGGTTCGAACCTCATCTCATTTCCCATATAAAAAAAAAAAATTAATTAAAATTGTATAACAAAGTACTTTCTTTTTCTTTCCCTTGCTAAATTGAAAACAAAACATAGCGTAGTACATCTAATCGCATTTCTCAAGTAATCGTAAGACATTTTCAGTATGTAAAACATGTTAAAAGGCACCAAGTACCTGCCATATTAATCATCCTTCAACATATCATTTTCATGGCCTGGTTTGAATTGCGATACAATGAATCCATAATATGGCATTGTACATATGTACGCCCGGCCTGTCAGTACATCAATGAACAAGATGGGATTAATAAATAGTGGGGAGATTGGATTAATGTGGTGAGAGTTTGGGGGAATTCTACAGTGAATCACTTTTTGTGATTGACCTCAGCATTTTTTGTGATTGACCTCAGCATTTGGACTTTCACGGAATTTGTTTGAACTTTCACAAAACACATTTGGACCTTCATAACATTTGAATTTTCACATATTGTGAAAGTCCAAAAAAATCTTGTGAAAGTACAAACAAATCCTGGTCCAAATGTATGACTGTAGAATTTTCTGAGAGTTTGGTATAGATACACCAATATATGTATTCCTGTTTAACAAAAAAAAAACCAAATATAGGTACCAAATTAAGAAAATACATATATTTGCTTGATTTGTACGTTTACCTTCCAGCGTGGACTGGAAGGTAATTATTGATTTGCGTGATCTGATAGAATTTTTCATGAAGTTAGAAAGTGGATTGGTGCATGTTTTACTTCACCCATATTTTCAATAAATGTGAAGGGGGAATTGATGGGGTATGTCTCAGGAGCCAAAGGATTTCGACAAGGTGACTCGATGTCACCTTATCTTTTTGTTCTTGTTGTGGACTGATTGAATCAGATTTTAAGAAAGAAAATTCAAAGAAAAATCTAATTTCAAAGTTTCATCCAAAGTCTGAGAAGAGTAGATTATTTTAAGGTGACTTTGGTCATAGACTCCTCAAATAAAATCATTCTAAACTAAAACGCATGTTACTTTTCTTTAACTCATTAGGTCATTTTTATGTATAAGCAATTTTAAATTGCTATAACTTTTGTTCTGTAAGTCCATTTTTTGTAAAATTTGATGTTTTGGAATCAGCAAAATGAGATCAACATTGACCATGAAATACTGGGGATAAAAATTAAAAATTAAAAATTAAATAAATATGAAAAACTGTGTTTTTTTTTTTTTTGTATAAATATAACAAAAATATAATCCTTTTATAAAATTGTCACCATAGGTGCATATATCTCGAAAAAAATACAGGGAATCAGAAGAAAAAAATTACTTAAAATATAAAAATAAAAAATAAAATGAGTGAGTTATGGTAGTTTAAAGTTGACAGATAATATTAAACAAATAATATCATCTGTTTGATAGATAAATCAAAAAATGAGGTTCTAAATTACTTTCTTTTGTAAAATTTTCAACTCCGTTATGGTGATTTAAATTTGACAGATAATATCATTTGTTTTGACAGATGAAATCAAAAAATAAGATTCCAAATTACTTTATTTTGTACAATTTTCAACTATATTGCATAGATCTCGGAGAAATACATGAAATATATATACATATATATATATGCTAAAAAAACGAGTGAGTTGTGATGGTTTAAAGTTGATAGATAATATTGTCTTAGCTATTTTTATGTTCCAGCGAGACGCTTTTCACCAAATTCAAAAAGTAGCGAGGGGCTTTTGTTAAATGGCCAAATTGTGTGGGTTTTTTACTATTACATTTAATTTTAATATCACTTATTCCAATTGACCTTTGCAGATGATATTTTGTTTTTCAGCTATGGAGATTCAACATCAGTTCGAGTTTTAAGTGATGCATATATTGCAAATTTTTCATAGCTTTATCGGTCTCCAAGGCCAAGCCAATAAATGGAAAAGCAACTTCTTTTTACTTGTATGGAGCCAGATGAAGGTACAAATCTTGCTTTCTATCTCTGAATTGAAACTGGCCGGTACTCTCCCCATGTGTTATTTGGGAGTGCCATTAATCACCACGTACGGGACTTAGAGCTTAGAGTTGGACTACAAAGTTTTTGTCATATGATGGAAGGGTGCAACTTTTCAAGTCCGTTTTGTGTAGTATTCAATTATTATGGTCATCTATATATCTTTGTCTTTCCTAAGAGTGTTCTTAAAGACATAAATCAAATATTGAGAAGTTTTTTATGGACAGGATCTGATGGCAAGCATAGTACTAGAGTAGCATGGAAATATGTTTGTAGACCTACTAAGGAAGGGGGATTGGGCATAAGGGATTTGAAAATTTAACAATACTTTGAAACACACACATGGAATATACTTAGTGATAATGAATGGGTTAAGAACTAGTATCTGCTGAAAGAAAAGAACTTTCGGATTTTAAGATTGCTGAATAGTACATGGTTTTGGAGGAACATCTTAAAGAATAGAGATAAAGTTAAAGGCTTAATCAGATATAAGATTAATTGGTAATGGGGCTGAAACTTTTAGGTCCTATTAAAGATGTGTTTGGGGAAAGGGTTATCTATGACTTTGGCCTTCCTAGAGAAGCTAAAGTCAGCATCATTATTGAAGATGGAACTTGGGCCCTTCCTCTTGCTAATTCTAGAGCTTTGCAGGAATTAAGAGAAATCGTCAGGGAAAATACACTTCAAGTTGGAACTTTAGATCAGTCCATTGGTTCCCCTCTCCAACTGGCGAATTCTTGGTATCCTCTTCCTGGGAAGTTCTTTTATTTTTTTAATTCTTGATCTGAATTTAGATCTTCTCTTGAGGGATGCCCCTTGTATCATACAGGGCCGGCCCTGCCTGTAAGCAATCGTTTAAGGCCCCCAAATTTTGTTCATTTTTTGTTTTTCAATAGGACCCCGAAAAATACTGAGTAGGATCCAAAATAAATTTTTTAAAAAAAATTTATAATATGTTGAACAAATTGTAATAGAGTCCAAGAAAATATTAGAAACCTCCGAATTCAAACATGGAATAAGGATTACAATTACCACTACACCATATGGGCAAATTTGTAACGGAGAGATTTTATGATTTGTAACGGGTATACCCGTTACTAATTGGTAACGGATATATCCGTTACAAATTACGAAAAACTGTTACTTACTACCATTCTTTTGGTTACTTATTTTTTGTAACAGTTATATTTATATTTGTAACGTTTATATGTGTTACAAAATTGATTCCAAAAAAAAAAAATATTTTATAAATATATTCCATCGGGCTCTTATCAGTCTTTAGTCTCTTAGATGGGTTTTCATAAAAAGAGAGAAAGGGGGAAAGAAGAAAGGAGGGAGCAGGAGAAAGGGGGAAACCTAGATCTGCCTTCCACCCAACCTCGCTGACCGCCCAAGGCCACCACTGACCTCCTCTCGGTACACGGCCCTTCTTTTTCTTCCTTTTTTCTTCTTCTTTTCTTGAACTTTCTTCCTTATTTTTCTTCTTCTCTCTCTTTCAATCAGCAATCAGAAAATGGCTGACCCTGGTGTGTGTCCTTCCACCTTCCTTCGCCGTCTTACAGGTAACCCTAGATCTTCTTCTTCCTTCTTCTTGTTCTTCTTCTTCTTCTAGATTCAAACCCTAGATCTAACATCATCATCCTCTTCTTCTAGATGCAAAAATGAGTTTGTGTGTGTGTGTGTGTGTGTGTGTGAGAGAGAGAGAGAGAGAGAGAGATAAGTAGAGATCGAACATTGACGAACCAGAGAGAGAACCGAGTTGCATCGCCGAAAATCTGAAGTCTGTTCACCATCCATCGCTGCAATCTGAAATTTCTTACCCTCCATTGCTAGAATCTGAGGTTTGCTATCATCTTTTATTTTTGTTTTTGTGAGATTTCAAAATTTAGGGTTTCATATAATCATGAATTTTTTTAGAACTGTAGTATTTTTGAGTTTGGGTTTCATGCAATTGCGAAAATTTGTAGGATCTATTGTATTTTTACATATTTGTTGTATTTTTGTAGATCTGTAGCATTTTAGATCTGTAGTATTTCAAAAGATAGGGTTATATATATATATATATATTCAATAGCTATTTTTTTGGTAGCTATTGGTTATGAGAAAGGCTAATACATGATTTCTTTCACTTATACGTAATACCTTTGCACCTGGCCCGTGGTGATACATCGACTGAGAGGACAATGCGGATAGATAGGACCATTGAACAAATTGAGCCTACGAAACAGTTGGTCAATGAAGTATTAAGCGATGTATATCAAATTGTTTTATATTTTTGCGGACAGATTTTGGCCCAATTCACTATTCTTGCGAATTAACTATGTTGTACTTAAGGCATCAATATAGTTAGATTATATTTAGTGCTAGAAAGATGTGCTGGTTTCCATCTTTGTACTCTGTGATGTGATGTGCATACAGGAATAGGGAGCTTGGACTTGGTTCCAGAATGCATGTATTGGATTCAGACTACTTTTAACATCTCCCACTAGAATTGGTAATTCCGAGAATTGCATGACTTTTATCAAGACTGAATTATTTGCTCTAGATTCCTGTGTTATTTTCTGACTTGTATACAGGGAGGGGAAGCTTGGACTTGATTTCAATTTTCATATGCTAGATTCCACATTAATCAACATTTTCCTTAGGGATAATTATTTTGTGTTGTATCAATTCATTCTACTAGTAGCTAGTGTTTTCTTATTATATTTCAGCGAAGCATGTGTTCACATTTCTTTTTGCTATGAATATTCTTCAACCATTGTTATTTGCTGCTGCTTTCTCTTAGTGCTGCCTTACCAGGGTTTGAAATTGCATCGTACAGTTATGTGGAAACCACTTATTTTCTTTGAGCAAGTTCTTACTCTTTTATTAGGAAATTTTTCATCTATTTTCTTCTCTAAACTACTAAATATTTATAGTATCTCTCTTCAGTGATATCTCATTCAAGGATATCATTTACTCTTTTAATTTTTATTTATGAACTCTCATTATATGTACGCTTTATTTTGTTTTGCCTCCACACTACAATTATCGGGCATGTTCGCAATTATGGCTATATGTTGTGTGAAACTGTCAATTATGTTGGTGGTTGCTCTGTTACACTCTTTTGTCTACTAGAGCTCAAGGAAGTACATCTCTTAGGTCATATGAATTTGTCATCATTCACACTCTTAGTTGTAGATCTATTATGTATGTAGGCTAGACATGGTCCTCACAATGATCATTTTGCTCAATTGTGATTTACTTTGCTTAATTGTTATGGGGATAAACCATTGTTTGTCCATATTTCTCGTTGTATGGGGTTGATTGTGTCTTTTTGTTGCTTTAACAGTGATAGTGAGTAGGGGTGGAACTAGTGTGTAATTGTAGGGTGTCATGGCCCTCACGTGGGGTAAAAAAATATACACTAATGTACATGTGTATGTATGACTCCCAATTTATTTTCTCTTCTACCACCCCCAAATAAAACTATCTGCTACTCTCTAGTAATTTATAAGTTCTCAGATTTGGCCCCTCCAACATTAAAGTTAACTTTTTTTCTTTTTGAATTAAAGAGTAATGCTATGCTTTCTCAAATGTTGTATCCCAAATGTGGATCCCAACACATGTGACAATTGGACCTCATGTCAAAGAAGTTCTCAGATTTGGCCCCTCCCCCTAGTAGGCTTTGTTTGGTTACTGACCTCAATCATTCTTGCATATCACATGCATTTCATAATCTACATTGTCTAAAAAAGCTTAAAATTGAGAATTCCCAATTTTAAGTGATTACTTTAGAAGTAGTCTTGCAAAGGAGAAAAAAAAAATGGACTTTTGATACAACTATAATTTTGCTACATTTTGAGTGAATAAATAATCAGTTTTTATTCGATGTAAATTAGAGGTAATCAATACATGTTTTACTGTTCAGGAAATAATTAAGTGTGTGTTATGATTCAAAAATATTCGTATGCTTTTAAAACCGTTGACTCATGTTTATATCCGCCTTATTATTTTTTAATTCTTTTTTGATAATGTCTAATCAACATTTAGACTTAAGCCATTATTTTCTTAATTATCCTCTATACATAGAGATGTGATAATTGAATTTTAGCTCACTATTTGTTTTAGCCTCCAACGATGTCTTATGTATTTAATAATATTCCTATATCATTTTCCTTGACCCCCTGGATTCTAATTCTAGCTAGGATTCCACAGGTGAACCAAACACTTTGCAGACTTGCAGTGATTCAGATTCGTGATAATGTAATTACTGGTAATCAACATCCACTTAAATAATCCGTGAACCAAATGAGCCATTAGGAGTAGACATGTGGGCTTGACCTACTTTATCTATAACTGGTAAAGCCATAAAGTTTCATTAAGAGCCCAACTTGGGGCTTCATAAAGTTTCAGAGAACGCCATTTTATTCAATATCGGCCCAATTAGGGAACCTGGATCGAAGTGTTGTGCCCGGATGAGTTCCAAGGAAAAATTGACGTGGACCAAACGCAGGACAGTTAAGGTAGAATCCCATAACATATTTGTAGAAATTTTTTTTTTCCCCTTAATAGCACTTCTTTGTAGATTAATGTTCAACATCCTCTAATGAAAATAAGGTGACCTCATGTCATATATGTTGGGAACCACTTTTGACAATTCCAACTCTCAAACTTGCTACTATTATTTTTATTCAAACAATCAGCTTATCACCTATGAGAAAATAAGAAAGAGCATGATGTTTTCGTTGTGGATATCTTTTTAGACGTTCATATATAAGGGAGTGTAAGCATTGTTGAGCAATTCTCTAACAGTTTAAAACTTTCTTTCACTGCAAGTATGTGGATACCAAGAGAAATGAGTGAAAAGTAAGCAACCGCTAGTTAGGGAAATCATATTGTGATTGAGCTTTCCTCTTTTTAACTACTACAATCTTGAAAGATTTTGGAAGGTTTAATTATAGTTTTCTACTTCAATTTTGAATTTAATAAGTTTCACATTTGTTACTTTAACACATTGAACGAAGAAGGTTGGGCTGGCTTATTTGATCAAGTGTGAAACTAGAAAGTGTCCAAAATCATCTAAACTTTTGGACAAATTTACATATATTCCTTATGATGTATTAGTAAGCAACAATCTTACTGGAACGATTCCAGACAACATTGGTAATTGTACAAGCTTTGAAATCTTGTAAGTTTCCTTGTGTTGATTTTGCTTTTAAAGTGATAGTTTTATTTTCTCCTCGCAGCTGTTTCTAATTTAGCTCTTCTTTATGAATTTCAGGGATATTTCGTTTGATCAGATAACTGGGGAGATCCCATATGATATCGGGTTTCTTCAAGTGACTATTCTGTAAGTTCTGTATAAACTTTACTTGGGTTAAATATTCAAAGAAGTCAAAGTTGGATTCTGAAATCTTACTTTTGTCTCCATCTCTAGTATTACTTCATTGTGGACTAATTTACCAGTAATAGTAGCTGACTGTAGATAAAACTCTTGTCCTTGTTATTAGGGTAAATTACACAAACCTCCCCTGAGGTTTGCCTTAATTACACGGATCTCCCCTCTTGTTTCAAAAATTACACAGACCTCCCTCGAGGTTTGAATTAGGTAACAAAACGCTCCCTCCCCTAATGGTCCGTTAGTTTTTTTACATTAGCCTCCCCTGAAAATTACAATTAGCCCCCCTAATATTATAAAATTGTCATACTAAAGCCCCATTTCTCTTATATTTTTGTGCTAATTCTAAAATCCCTCATCCCTTCTATGTTTTTGGGTTAATTTTTTTAGCATTAATTTATATCTACACAAAATATATACAAAACATATATAAATAGGTCCAAATTTTTTTCCCCCGAACAAACCTCTATCAAGCCCCCCCTGTATTAATTTTCTAGATCCGCCCCTGTCCCTATGCTTCAAAAGTGGACACTTAACCCCCTGTGATTGTGGACTAAAATAGAACTGTTATGATTTCACTCAAAGAGCGTTAACCCCAAAATTAACATCACAAAATGGATTAAGTGTTTATATTTTTAACCAATTTTAGAATTTTTGTCAGTTTTGAGTGAAATCATAACAATTCCATTTTAGTCCACAATCACAGGGGGTTAAGTGTCCACTTTTGAAGCATAGGGACAGGGGCGGATCTAGAAAATTAATACAGGGGCGGCTTGATAGAGGTTTGTTCGGGGGAAAAAAAAATTTGAACCTATTTATATATGTTTTGTGTATATTTTGTGTAGATATAAATTAATGTTAAAAAAATTAACCCAAAAACATAGAAGGGATGAGGGATTTTAGAATTAGCACAAAAATATAAGAGAAAGGGGGCTTTAGTATGACAATTTTATAATATTAGGGGGGCTAATTGTAATTTTCAGGGGAGGCTAATGTAAAAAAACTAACGGACCATTAGGGGAGGGGGCGTTTTGTTACCTAATTCAAACCTCGAGGGAGGTCTGTGTAATTTTTTAAACAAGAGGGGAGGTCCGTGTAATTAAGGCAAACCTCAGGGGAGGTTTGTGTAATTTACCCTTGTTATTATTATGCCTTTTTTTTTCTTTTTGATTTTTTGTTAAGGTTATTTAAGCATGGAGGAAAACACAAGGAGTAGTTTGCCTTTCCTTTTTCTTTTCCTTCTCTAAATCCTCAAAACCATATAAAGCCTGAGAGAATTTCTTAGTTTGCAATATATGAATGTTCTGGTGTCGCAAACTGGTTTTGCAGGTTAACTTATGTTATATTAACACCATATCCACTATTTCCTCTTATAGAAATGCCATTGTTACTCAGTTCAATTGCTTGTGTCTTGATCATGCATCAAACATTTGCAAGCTCCGCTATAGATTTCCTGGTTGTTAGTGGCACTGTGGATCCTAAGCTTGACATTCCATTGTTGCTAGTTATTCTATTTTATAATAGTGTATACTCTGGTAAAGACGAAGATATTAACTCCATGACATGTTGGTGAGTTTTTGTTGGAGTTTGCTTAGGTTGTGTGAAGAGTTGTGTTTTATAGTGAACGCCATCTAGATATCTTTTCTTCTCTTTTTTCGGACAACTCCGTCTAGGTATTTTTTTTGGTTGGCCTTGTTATCGGCTTTAGCATTTAGTTTAATTTGAACTGACTACCAAGTGTATCCAAGTGAGGCTCTGAGTGATCTACAGTGAGTGGCAAACGGGAGGAGAAGATTGTGCTTGTGGTTCTCAAGTTTCCTTCAAGTTGATTACGGTTGGAACATTTTTACACACATATTATGTGCATGTGTATATATATATCTGTATAAAGGGGGCAGACCACAGACCTAGTGCACAAGGCTCCCTCCACTACAAGGTCTAGGAGGGTTATATGCAGTCTTAACCTGAAGCGGAGAGGCTGTTTCCGCGTTTCGTACTTGTGACCTCTGGGTGAGAACGGAGCAACCAGCCTTATTGTTGCGCCGAGGCTCACCCTCTATATATGTCTTTGTTATTGATCTTTGCACACATGATCTTTGCACTGTGGATCTTTGTTATTAGGACACTTGTAACATTGTGTTATCTTCTTGAACAACCCTGAAGGAATTGAGTCTCTTTGCTCAGATTTGGAAGTAGATCATACTGATTCCAGAATGTTGATGCTGTCTTGGTAGGTTCTTTTATAGTCAGTTCATTTTCTCAATTTCTTATTTAGAGATTAGTATAGCTGATGGTGTCAGTGCTTCCTAGGAGACAAATGATTGTCACAACTTTCTCATCGATAAAGGGCAAATTCCATTTAGTTTCTTAATGTTTACATTTCTGATTTTGATGTGTATTATTTTTCTTTTTCAGATTTGATTTTTCATGGTTGACACAAGGATAATTTCTCAGTTAACATATCATGGTCAAGGCTCGCTTGTGGGACCCTCCTCAAGGTGGCCATGATACTTTGGCGAACTTTGTTCAAGGCAGATTTGTGATATGGCTTGAGTCTTTAAATTTCGGACGTGGTTTGTTATAGTTAGTTTAAGTTTGGTGGATGAACTCGTTAAATTTTAGAGATGGTTAGATTGAGCTTCTTGGTTAGACATGGTTGGATGAACTCTTTACTTTTTATGATTAGTATAGATTATGTGTGTTGCTGGTATGGATTATGGATTATGTTATTTTTGTGTTTCATATGGATTATTATGCTTGTTAATTAGGTGGCAAAAAATTGGGAAACATTTCAAATAAATTTTTTTTTAATTTGTAATCAAAATTTGTAACGGGAATATCCGTTACAAAATCCGTTACTAATTTTATGCATTTTGGAAATTAGTAACGGATATAACCGTTACTAATTCGTTACAAACCATTAGTATTTTTTTCCAAAAATAAAAAAAGATGTATATTCATCCGTTACTAAACTAATTAGTAACGGGTATATCCGTTACAAAAATTATATTAGTAACGGGTATATCCGTTAAAAATATCCGTTACTAATTAGCAATGGATATATCCGTTACAAAAATCCGTTACAAATTTGCAACGCCCTATTTGTAACGGGTATATCCGTTACAAATAATTTTTGTAACGGATATTCCCGTTACAAATCGGGCCATATGGTGTAGTGTACAGAACCTCCGAATTCTAAAAAATGATGAAAGAAAACTCGCAAATTAACACTATAATACATTTAATTATACCCACAAACATATATAGGCGCTGCCCCCGAACCCCCGCTGTTCAAAAGCCCCGTCTTAATGTCCGCCTGAGGCCCCAATTTGTCAGGGCCGACCCTGGTATCATGTTTCCTCCTTTTTCCGGAATAAAACTAACCTTTTTCCCGAATATTTTTTTTTAACTTAATAGAGAAAATAAAAGTTAGTGTATATTTCCTAAAAAAAAAAATTTTTAAAAATAGTGTATAACAAAAGAGTAATGTTGTGCTTCCCAAATCCTAATATCAAATTCACATCTCAAATGATGAGACAATGGGCCCGCTGAATTTTAATTTGATGATGTTGAAGTGGTCTCATCGTGATTGAAGGTGGTCCTACTGTTATATTATTTGAAATGTGAATTTGGGATTAGGATTTGAGAAGCTGGAATTACTCATAACAAAATAGATTAAAAACAAAAAAAGGACTGCATTTTACCCCCCTGTACTTCGACCCTTGTTCAACTCACCCCCTGTACTTTAAAAAGTATCAAAGAACACCCTTATACTTTAAACTAAAGTGAAAATAACGGAAACTGTTAAAGTGACAATGAAATGACAAAAATACCCTCATAAATAGGGGGTGACTTGAACAAAGGTGGAAGTACATGGGGTAAAATGAATCTTTACCGTGAATTTTTAACACTTTCCATCCATTTTGACAGAAAATCTAACGTCTAACGCTTTCACTTTAGCTTAAAGTACATGAGGATGACTTGATACTTTTCAAAGTATAGGGGGTGACTTAAATAATGGTCAAAGTGTAGGGGGTAACATGCAGTTTGCCCTAAAAAAAACTAAGGTAGTGTAGTACTTGTTGAAAAAAGTGTATATTTAAAATTGGAGGGAAAGTTTGAGGGAAAACTTTTGAAAATTGGTTTTGAGTTTTATCTTATTCACAAACCAACCCAAATGTTATTTACTTGTCCCACATAGGAAAATTAGAGGCAATGGGAAGAACATATATAAGTGGAGGTTGGAGTATGGGTTAGGCCCCTTGGAGATACCAAGTTTTGTGTGGGGGGGGACCTAGGCCCAATTGGGTTTACCACAAAACACACACACGCGCGCACCGCCCTGCCCCGTTCTCGACCGGCCTACTCCTATAAATATTATTTTACACAATTTATTTGGAAAATAATTTTTTATAATAAAAAAGAGTTTTATTTGGATTGAATCAGTTGGAGACCAAGTCTCCCAAAAATTCCTCCACGTTTTTTACTCCAGATTTGTTCTCCAACGTTCCCAGTTTTTCTCTCCCACGTTCTGCAACGTTATGTTTCCCCAACATTCAGAATATTTTTTTTTATATATAGAAAACTGCTTTCATAAAATATATACAATTTATAGAGAGCAAAAAGAGTTACAGAAAGTTTTCAAAACACAGTTTTCTTCATAGTTTCTGAGCAACTAGTTCTAAAAGGGTGTGAGTTTTCCGATCTTCCTCCGTGCAAGGATTTTCAAGACAGAGGCAATTTCTGGGCTGCTTTATCCTGGGGATGTTGTGGCCTTCATCTGAACTGCTTGCACAACTTGGGCAGAGCCGCAAAGTGTCTTAAAGAGAGCGACTTAGTCCACGACTCATCCCAAGAAAACCGTCAAAGGCTACTGTTATTTGGTAATTTTGTTCTTTTACAATTTCTGCAGTAACAGTACTTGGGTTTGAAAGGTCTTTACTTGGGTTCTGTATATAAAAAACTAAAACTCTATGTGACGAATATAGACAATTGTATGTATTATTCCATAATAATTACAAGGGTAAATTACTTTTTACCCCCTTGTGGTTTGCCTCTATGGCACTTTGGCCCCCTTTAGTTTGAAATGTGACACATAACCCCCCTGTAGTTTGCCTCTGTGGCACTTTACCCCCCTGTAGTTTGAAATGTAACACATAACCCCCCTGTAATTTGCTTATGTGACACTTTACCCCCCTGTAATTGTTGGTCATTTAAACAATTTGTTTTCACAGAGGAAAACTACAGGGGGGTTATGTGTTACATTTCAAACTACAGGGGGGTAAGTGCCACAGAGGCAAACTACAGGGGGGTTATGTGTCACATTTCAAACTACAGGGGGCCAAAGTGCCATAGAGGCAAACCACAGGGGGGTAAAAGGTAATTTACCCTAATTACAATGAGTAATGCTACACCCGCACCCACTTCAAACTTAAGAATTCACAATCACTCTTAGTGAACCTCATAATGTCACCTAGAAGTGATTGTGAGTGTTTGTGAATTATTTGGTGTGAAATAGGTGTGAGTGTAGCATTACTGAATAACAATTCACATAATGTAACTCATCAATTTCAAAATCCATCGCGCGTGTGTGTGTATGTGAAAAGTGTGATGAAGAGAAAAGAGTTTATATGCGCGGTGGGAAAAGATTTGAGTCCTTTGAAAACCAACCACCACTACAAGCAAATGAATGCCCAAGTAGCCCAAGTAATGAATAGGGACACCTAATTAAAATTAACTAACCTTCAATTTGTATTATAACTCCATGTATGCATTTATATAAATAAACATAAAAATGCCCCATCAGATTTTTGACCCATTAAGACTTGAGAGCCAGTATCAACAATAGGCAAAGGAAACTTAGCTTAAATTTACGCTAAGTTGCAGTACAGGTTTGAGGGAGTTCACAGTGGTGTAGCTGAGCACACGACACAAGGAAAGCCATGAGAGCATCAAACGGCACACTCAGTTCTGTGAGAGCACCAAACGGCACAACTTGTGCCGTGTCATGGACTTGCTTAGGGGTTGTTTGGAAGTGATGAAAAAATGTGAGATACACCCAAAAAAAAATTTCTTAATTGCCAAAAATTAAAATATATATATATATATATATATGCATCAAACGGCACAACCTATGCTATTTGGGATGCGTACGGCATAGGGTGTGCCGTGTGGTGGCGAGAGATTGAGCACACGGCATATCATGTGATGTGTGGTGTGGGATGGTGCACCCTTTGCCTTCTGGCCAAACTTAGCAGAAACTAAGCCATACCATAAACTTAAGTTTAACTAAGTTTCACTATCCTATACCACAGTTATATCTATACCATTACAAGCGTTCTACTATCCTATACCACAAATTTATCCTAAGTTATCCTAAATTTTCGTTGATGCTCTAAGGACTAAATTCCAAAAGCCCATCAAACCAATACTACTATGCATTTCAGTAACAAAAAAAACATACGCAGACTGACGGGGCAGACTAGACGCAGGCCGGTCGTCAGCTCAGCTAGGGTCTCACATGATGCACACAACCCATCGCGTCAATTGCAACATGGCTGGACCACCATATTCCTTCCGCCCTTGTGGCCCCCTCCTTCATTTTAGTCAAAAACAAAGTGACAACCCTAGGCAACCTAACCATAAAATAGTTACTGATTTTAATTTTGTTTTTTTATTATTCTTTTGGGTTGTGATTAATTAATTTTATTTTTTATTGGTTTTGTTTGGTTTGGTTACAGTGAAAGCCTTGAAGCCCTAAAGTTCTTAGAATGTAATTGGGCAGATTGTGAGATTTTGGTGCTCTTGCTCAGTGTTCTCATCTCTTTAAGGACATTATTCATTAGCATTTGGGCACATTGGGCGACTCAGGTGATATTGTTCATTACCTTTGATTTTTATTATCGAAATTTGAAGTTGTCGATTGGTTGCTATATTGCTATGAGTTGTGTTGTTAATTGTCATGCCTCCCCGAAAGTACATGTCGGGATGTGAAAAAAGAAAAAAAAACAAAAACAAAAAGTTGAAGAATTTAACCGATCTCAAGCGGGAGCACTTGAAAAGTTTATTAATAGCCGTCAACACATACAAATGATTCAAGTCAAAATGAGAATGAAAATGATCAACCTACAAATGGAAAATGAGGATTTGGTGAATGAAGAACATCATCAACGTGCGAATGAGAATAATATTGAGATTTTGAACGAGAATGATCAAATTAATGATAATTTCATCAAAGAACGTGAAGTTGGACCTTTAAACATCTATGATCCAGGAAATTGGGACAAGGTTAATCTTAATCAAAATATTAGAGATTTCTTAGTAGAAAGAGGTCCAATAAGACTAAGTGACAATGATGTCACTTTTTCGAAAATGAGCATGATAGACATTTCTCTTCTACATTTTACGTCCGATGTTTGTTGAATGGGAAGAAGCAAGATAGGAAATGGTTAGTATATTCAGTTGTTGTGGACTGCACTTTGCTTTTGTTGCAAGCTAGTTGTTCTCGATTCATAAAACTAATTTCAACTTGAATAATGAAGGATTTAAGGATTGGAGAAATCTTGGTCAGAGACTCAAGAGTCATGAAACTAGTAAAGACCATCGTATTTGCATAAGTAAATGGATTGATTTACAGGTGAGATTGAAAAAGAATGAAACAATTGATAGACTTTTGGGTTTTTGTTTGACTTGAAGAAGTTACAATCTATTGATGATGAGAGTTTGAACACTTAGTGCGCCAACCTTGAAGACTTTTTGATACATGACAGTTATAAAAATTGACGGGAGAGATTTATCTTCAGAATTAAAAATCTTGAGAACAATTTAATTACCAAAAGAAACGAACAAGTCAATTGAAGTTTTGAATCATATGCAAGCGATGGATGGTTGTTTCCCAAATGCATGGATTGCTTATAGAATTTTGTTGACTATTTCAGTTACAGTTGCCTCTACAGAGAGAAGCTTTTTCAAGTTGAAGTTGATCAAGTCTTACATTCGATTAACTGTGTCATAAGAATGGTTGAGCGGGTTAGCTATGTTATCTATTGAAAAGAATATGGTAAAGAAAATTGATTATACGAGTGTAATTAGTGATTTTGCCACTAAAAATGCACGAAGAGTAATTTTTAAGTGATACTATTACTGATGTAAGTCGAATTTTACTTGTTAATGTAAGTAACTTTCTTTTGCAAATAAGTTTTGCTCCAATATTGTCATTTTTTTTTTCAATAAAAACTCAAAGAAGGCACCCATTTTCAAAGTTCACTAAGACCCCCAAATATCAGGACCGGCCCAGAATGCATGGTCTTAGTTACAACTAGTGGTGTGTTGAGAATTATAGTGGTGTGTTGAGAATTATAGAGCCTCTCCGCTGAGTTCGAGAGCATAAGAAGAGGCTTGAAGTTGATGCAAGACAAGAATCTCAGAACGTGAGACAGCCCAGAGGTTGATCAAAGCCAATGCTGAAGCCCACTATTAGAAGGCCCTAATATCAGACTGCCACTTTCTGTTGCGTGATAGTAATGGCACAATTTCCCACTCTTTGAGAGAGGGGAATAAATGTGCGGGGGTAATACTTAAGACACAAGAGATGTGTTTATTTCGTTTCTGTGTCACTGTGGGGTTCAATGATATCACAAGAGAGATATAGACACATCTTTTGGATTATATCTCAAAAATTGTATATTTGAGTGTGTCCCAGTCTTTACTCAATGTGCAGACATCTTAGCTAATCTAGGAGTAGAGCAAAACTTGCAGTGTGTTTATTTGGATGAACTCTCGCCTGTAATTAAGCTAGTTATATATGCTAGCTGACTGTTTAGATAAGTCCCTAGGGGAAGCTAACTCCCTTTCTTTTTTCCATTTTACTGAGGGAGAACTATTATAATTGAAAAGGAAATAAGGATAAAAATGAGGAAATGGCACGTGGCACTGGACAATATATATGGTTATGCCACTTGTCACCGAAAGCTTTGGAAAACATTTATTTATAGATGTTTCATTTTTTGTTAGTATTAGTTTTATAACCCGTGCACTGCACGGTTGAACAATATTAATAAAATAAAGTCGATTAAATAGGGTACTAATAATTTTTTAAATATAAAAAGAGACTTCTAAACATAATGAAATGATCATCCGTGTGAGCGTAGTCAGAATGTATGAATATGATATTAAGTTTGATGCAGATTTGTCCATGTCTTGAATTCAATAAAACATATTGTAAAAATAAAATATATTAAGAGTCCCTTGGTTTTAATGAATACGAGAGAGAACATGATTTGCATTGGTTGCCCTTTAATTTGACACGTGGTACTTTGAGACTTCCATATTATAATAATATAATAAGATAATAAGATAAGATGTTTATATATTCACAAATTAAAATGTATTTATTGTACATCACTGAATGATATGAACCTTTTTTTTTCCAATAAATGCTATCAATTTCTCCATTAATTTTTTTTGTTACAAATTTTTAATTTTTATTATAGTTATTTTAGGAAATGAAAAATGTAAAATAAAAAAAAATTGTGCTCATGCCATGTGGCATGAGAGAGGCTTCCATATTATAATATATAATATAGATTTCTGGAAGTATTCATTTCTATTTTTAAAATACTATTGTATGTTTGAATTATTGTTTTTATTTAAATTTATGTATTAAATGTTTTTTTTTTCTTTAAACTGTAAGCCTTTATGATTTTTATTAATAGTTTATGTATAAAAGATATTTCTTTAATTAAATGTTTAAAATATTTTATTTTTATAATATTATTTTTAATCACTTTTCTTATTCCATGGGATTATTTTATCAAGCTCCTATGGGATAAAATGGTAGATTCGATTTTTTATCCCACCGAATAAGATACCCCAAACATCCGACAGGAAAGCTCTTCTCCTATGCGGGCCTTTTATCTGATCTAACAAACATGGCCTTTAATGTTTTTGTTGATTAACAAGTTAACCCTCCAGAGTTTTTGGTTTTCTATGGCGCCTATTGATTTGTGGTTTATAGAAGCTATTCGTGATTTTCTCCATATATGCTTAAAAAAATATTGAAAATTTGAATATACTTGGAACCTAAGAAAAAGGACGGGAAGTGACTCATAAAAATCTGAATTTTTTGATTTTTTTTTGTTTTTTTTTTTTTTTTCCTGTTTCCACTATGTTTACCATTCCTTCTTGTTTTACTCATTAGTTTTCATATTAACCAAGCAAATAAAAAATACTTTCCTTGGTCTTCTTTTCCTCTCCCTCACTCAATACATGAACCAAAAATGTTCCAATGGTGCAGATAAAAGAGGTACATCATTAATTATGATGCTCAAATATGTTAACAACAATATTGAAGATTAGAAACGGTTGGTGTATTTGCAAATCCAGTAAAAAGAAGTTACTAATGGTGATCTACATATTCTAGAATTGGCCAATTTTTTGTTCCTTCAATCTGTTTAAAATTTCTGTCTGTTTTTTTTCTTCTTCGGAATCGGGTATATATGCTTTTTATATCTTTACCCAAAGAAAAATAGTGTGTTGTACATCCCAAGGGAAATGTAAATATATTTATATATATTATTGGCCCCAACAGTTAAGGACTGCATGGTTTATCTTCACTAAATGGGTTTATGTGGTGTGCTATATCATGGTAACATATTACATTCCATTATTCTTTCTAAGTTTTCAATCCAAACTAGAAAATTCAAAGCCATTAATTTTAACAAAAACATAAAAAGTTTTCCATTTGAGTCTTTTACTCGAGTAAGCGAGACCTCCAATGTATACGTAATGTTTCTTTAGTGTTGCTATAATGCTATTATTGCTATGTCATACAAAATTCCTTATTTGATTCTTAGTTGCTTTCTTTTCTTGATTGCAGTTTCCCATTTCTTAGCCTTACATAATTCAGAAGGGCTATTTGTCAAGTCAATCCATCTTGTTATATAGTCACTGGTATGTGTAACTTGTGTTGCACAATTAACAGAAGTGTGACAAATTCTTCTTCGATTCTTCTGTTTTTTCCTTAAATATTTGACTTGAATTTCAAGACAAATATTCAACCCAACATCTTCTTAATGTGTTCATAAGTCTGCAAATTTTGAGTGAATAAGTATTGAGCTCCCATTGAATTATCAATCCTGACAAATCATTTAAGGGGAATTCAAATTTGCGAAGAACGGATAATATTTAACTGGTAAAACTCCCATATGGTTGATAAAGTAGATATCAATTTCAGTGTTCTGCCAATTAATATAGTGTTGATGTTGAGAAAAAGAGTCATTTGAGTCAAAGTAGACTATTAGCAAGCAGAGATGTTATTCTACTAAGTTCATTCAACCAAGCAAAGAACATTCTACGGTGAATGGAAATAGCAAGATAACAATACTTTTAGCAGCAATACAAATATTAACGATCTCAGTTCTGCAATAGCCCCTTAGCCTTGAAGTACGTGACAGATTGATCATAAATCTCTTCAATCCCATACTTGAAACTAAACCCCTCTTTTATAAGCTTTTCCGATGAGATGATCAGCTTCGCTTTATTCGGGAAATCTCCAAAACTGCAATTAGTCAAAAGACCCAAAAAAAAAAAATTACATCAAATAGTTGGCAGAATTTAAACTTGCATCAAATTTCAGACTTGTACTATGTAATTTAAACACTTGGGAGATAAAGAGGGCTTACTCAGTTGGGACTTCGTACTGAGGATATCTTTGGTTGAGGAATTTTGCAAGCTCAGGAACACTTGTGTTGGCAGCACAGCAAATATATCTACCTGAAGCTGAATCTTTTTCGGCCACAAATATGTGGGCACGGCACACATCCTCTGCGTGGGAAATGGAGATCGAACCCGACAGCATCTGCATACCTTTCAGCGCGTTTTGCAAGAACTCATTTCCTGCAAAAACATTATAGTTGTGCTTTATATATCCATACCCAGTTTAACCAAACGTTTGATGGTTTATTAACTTTTTTTCTGATTACTAAAGAGTATGCATTTGTCACGATTCAACCACTATATATATATAGAAACTCTTTACTTAGTTATTTACTTTTTCTTTCAACCTAGTTCTATGTGAACCACGTAAATCTGGTTTTCTTGTTTGATTCTTTTTGTGTCGTTTTTCGTTCCTCACAATTGGACAGAGGGAAATCCCTAATAGGCCCACTTTGATAGTGATGTGGGACCCCACCCCTACACTGCAAAATCCATGAGAGCGGGCCCACAGGTTGCTCAAAGCGGGAAATATGTAAACACGGGTCGGGTCCTGACAGCATTCATAACATCAGCCAATGTATTTTAGGTTCTGGTTCCATACCCGTGATCAAGGACATGGCGAGACTAGTACTGCTGGGAACATCTGCAGTAAGGGAAGGTCCGGCCATGAGTGTAGGGATGACGGTGATGAGCTCAATTTTGTTTTCTTGAGCAAACTTCCAAGCTTCCTTCTCAGCTAGTGTCTTAGATACAGGATATCCCTGCAAATACAATACAAAAACTTATTTGTATCATATCTTTATCTAAGTCATTTTAGTAAAGGTCTGTTCTAGTCATGGAAATATATATATATATATATATATGAATATACCCAAGTGGGTGGCTTGGCTGAGCTCAAAAACTCAACATCGGACCAGTTTTCTTCGTTCATGACCAACCCTGTCCCGTTAAGCTGATTGATAGACACAGCAGCTGCAGATGATGTTAAAATCACACGCTTAACGGTTCCTGATTTAACACAGGCCTTTAAAACATTGTGTACTCCTTGGATCGCTGGCTTTATCATGTCATTCTACATTCAGAAAGGTTCAAACAGGTTTCTCAAAAAAAAAAAAATAGAAATGTTTATATAAATTGTTTTGAGATTTATGATGTGAATCTTGTAATTATAGACCTCTGGATCTTGAGAAGCGAAGTTGACGGGTGTTGCAACGTGGAAGACAAAGTCACAGCCTGTTATAGGGGCATCAAAGCTCGCTTCATCGGTTAAGTCTGCTTTGAAGATTTTCAAGTTGCCCGAACTCTGTAGTGCTAGGAGGTGAGAAATCTTTTTCTGATTGTCTGCATGCATTCCAATATGAAAACCAATATGAATCTATAACTCATATTCACATTCCATGGGTAAAACTTCAAAATTAGTGGCCAGTTACTCAATGGCACTTCGGACTTGCAATATTTATTGATTTAGTTATGATATAAATGAATCCAAAAACACAAATCTATGAACAGCATTTGAGTCCGTATGTACTAATAACACCTAGTTGTCCTGCAGAACAAAAATTCAACATTCTACCTTTCTTTCTTTTTTTAGAGTAAATTACAGTTTTCACCCTCCGACTATGGGCCCGATTTCAATTTAATCCGTAGTACTTTCAGTTTTCTCGATTTAGTCCCCCAAGTTATATAAGTGTGTTAATTTGCTCCAACAGCAAACGTTTTGTCGCAAAAGGTGGCCTTTAGCGACAAAATGTTTGGTACTTTGCGACGAAATGTTTGGTATTGGACCATATTCATGCAATTATAAAACTTATAAAGTGGGAGGGTGAAAAATGTAATTTATCCTTTTTTGTAAAGGTGGGTGTGGTAAATTCACCTTACGTGAGACTAAGAGAAAGTAAAACTATAGGGTCAAAACAAAGCATATGTAAGACTATCCAAAATAGAGGCTCTATATATATAAACATAAAAATATTTTTGATACATAGAGCACTTGTACAGTAATACTAAAAAATGCAAAGAAACTGGCAAATAAAAATAAAGAAAGAGAGCAAGAAAGAAGAGGAGACTAACCAGGGTCCCGGACGGTGGTATTGACTGCGTAGCCTCTCTCGAGCAATAGTTTTACAAGCAAAGATGCAACAAAACCAGTGCCTCCCACCACACACGCCCTCTTATTTTCGGTCGGTTGGGCTGCCATTACAATAATTTTGCTGCCTCTTTTAAGATTGTAAGAACAGAGTTAATTTGATGAGGATGATCAAAAAAGATGTAAGTTTTTATATCCTTCGAGGAAAGATATATATGCAGATATATGCATGTTTGTAAATTGCATATGTTAGAAGATATGTTTTCATCTACTTTTAAAATTAAGAGGAGGAAGGTGAGCACGTGAAGTCTCGCACAACAACTACTCAGGTCTATCAAAGACTAAAACAAGGTCCCTAACTAATTGGCCAGTTAAACAAACAAACAAGTACAGACAAGAATGTTGAAAATACATTGGTAACTTGGCCACAGAAAATAGAAAGAAACTCTTCAGGAGATTTTTTTTCATACCCAATTTATTTAGCTATAATCCTCAGGTACTGTGACTAGTCCACTGACACTTTACCGTGTTACATGAAAAAATCACCGATGAATGCATATATTTATGAGTAATATTTGGGACACAACCTTCATACAATTTTCATACAACCTACCCAAAAGATGTGTCTATCTCTCTCCTGTGATGTCACTGGACCCCACAGTGACACAGGAAAGAGAGAGACACATCTTTTAGGGAGGTTGTATGAAAGTTGTATGAAGGTTGTGCCCCAAGTATTACCCTATATTTATTTATTTATTTTTGGATCAATGAATAGTGGGCTCTACCACTCCAAAATGTAGAGGAGTGCATTCGAACATAAGACCTCTTCTTGGGTCTTACCATTTGACTACTCCCGCTGGCTGTACGAATACATACATTAACACTTCATTAATTGACATACTACTCCATCAATAACAAAAAAAAAAAAAAGTTAAATGTCACTCTTGAGTCCTTAGTCGGTGCCGAGTGGGCTGTAACCCAATTGGTAAAGTCTCTCTCTTTCCAGTAGAAAAGGAGAGGGTTCGAATCCCCATAGGAGATTCTAGTTACTTGGTCTCCAGTTATTCTTTAGTCGGAAATAGTAACCCATGTTAGGCTTTGCTGTGGGCCAATATGGGACTTTGCGTCTGGGTTAGGGCTGGATGTGCGAGCATGTGTATCCAGTTCGGATCTAAGTAAGTATATACAAAAAAAAAAAAAAAAAGTCCTCCGTCGGTGAAGAATTTTGGTAACTATATTAGGTAAATCTAGCGTTTTTCATTTCTAAATGATGGTTGTTATTTTATTACCGTGTTGCCCTCAATTAACCATGTAATGTCCTTATCTCCGGCCACTGTATCAAGATTTATGGTGAATTTACCTTTAGTAAAGGTGGGTGTGGTAAATTCACCTTATGCTAAAAATGACTAATTTCAGTACTTTTTTTTTTTTTCAATATGCATAATGATGTACTACTTCACTAAAAAAAAAAAAAAAGAAGCCAAAAACCTACTAAAACTAAAAAATACAAAGTTCTACTAAAAAAATTCACTAATTGTTTCAGTACTTGAAACATTATTATTAGAATTGCTAATTTAATAGCTTAAAATTTTCACTAATAAAATTTTCAGTTTCATCAATTAGACTCTTAAAAGGAATCTTAAAGGCGACCAACGGCTTAGCAGATGGTAAAAATGCTCTTCATGCCACGCTCAAATCAGGACTTGAACCTGGCCCCCTCCTGAGCATCGGTACTTACGTCCTTGTACGAAATCACTACACCAAATGATAAGGAAACCTTAAAGTGTGTATTTTAAAACCCAATTAAGTGCTGAAATGAGGAGTTTCAGAACTTAATTTTTTTCACTGCGTTGATAATGTACAACTTTAGTGAAAAAGCAGCTAAAAATTTACTAAAAACTTTATATAGGAAAAAATCATTGAATGTATTGTATTTTACTACATGAAATACTATATACAGAATTGCAAATTCAATAACTTTAAGTTTTCAACAAAAAAGTTATGTATTTAATTTTCAGTTTTATCAAGCGAGGTCTAACTTATTCTAAGATGGAAGATGAATTATCATTTGTATCGGTTACAACTTAATAGTCTTAATTATGGATACAATCATAATCCAATTGTCCTAATTAGGGGTGTCATTTGGAATAGAAATTCCGATTTCAACCAATTCCGATCCGAAAAATTCTAATTTTGGCACCAAAAATTGAATTTCGAATTCCGAAAATTCCAAAAAAAAAAAAAATGGACCGAAATCGAAATTGTTTTGAGAATTCCGAAAATTTCGAAAATATTCTGAAAATATGTTTTCCAAAAAAATCTGAATATTTTCCGAAAATTTGGAAGAATGTGGACTTATTTATCCCACATCGAATAAGAAGAAAATAAGAGAGACTAAGGGACTCTCTATAAAAGCATGAATTACCCTTTCAATAGTATTAGTATTTCAAAATTTCTAAAAATTATGAAAATTTTCGATTCCAATTCAAAAATTTTCCGAAGTGTTCCGATTCTGAAAATTTCCGAAAATTCTGAAATTGGAAAGGAAATTGAAATTCCGAAAAAATCGGAACACCTATTTAATTTTCAAAATTTTTGGAAAAATTTTTTTTTTTTCCAAAAGAGGGTACATTCCGATCCATTCCGGCTGAAACACACTTCTAATCCTAACTAGAAAACTCTCCTATGGAAATAATCTTAATTGAAGAACTCCGGTCTTTGCAATATTTTTTAGTCTATGTAATAATGTATCAAAAGAGTAATGATTGGTGCACATAAAGTGTGCACATTAAATTTTGAGTCATTCATTTCTATGGACCCCATGTATGTAGACATGGACCCTACCAAAGTGAATAGCCCAAATCTTTATGTGTACACTTTATATGAAATTTTATGTACACATAACATTACCCATATCAAAAATGTTGCACCCATCTAAATCGACACCCAACAATCTTAATTATCATTTGTATCGATTGCAACTTAATAGACTTAATTATGGATATAATCATAATCCAGTTATCCTAACTAGAGAACTTTCCTATGGAAATAATCTTAATTGAAGAAATCCGGTCTTCAATATTAGTCTCTGTAATAGTGTATCAAAAATGCTACATCTGCATGTAAATTCACACTCAACAATCTTCAGTGGACTTATATGGATCCCGCATGGAGTCCGCTGAAATCAAATGCCAAGTTATATTAGATATGAAATTGGGTGTGAATTTAGGTGTGAATTTAGATGTGAGCCTAACGTTACTCGTAGTGTATTCATAAACTGTAGACAAACAGTCCAAACCAAGATGGCACCATGATGTTGGGTAACATAAACTCAGAGACAATTGGTTTTTAAATTTAGGGTAAATACCACTTACTTCACTCCAAGTTTAGCCTAATACACTCGTCTCCCCTAACATTTCACGAGTAACACTTATCTCTCTTATTTTTTAATTTCAGTAACACTTACCTCCCCTTCGTTAACAAACCGCGGAAAATTAATGGAATGATATCACATCACTTAATAATAATCTAAAACATCACAATTACCTCCATTAGTGTTTATCTTCTTTCTCTCACCTCTATTCATCCTTCTTACCCAAACATAGTATCATACACAATGATTGCAAACAATGGATTTGCTGCTACAAATTTGAACACATAAATGCTTCATTAGAATAAAACCATTTCATTTGTTTGTGGTGGTACTTTGGCATCCTCTCGCCACATATACAGATATATACACACAGATATACATATTGTACAGAGCCAGACCTTGGAATCGGAATTGTACTTCATTTTAATTTTTGGATTGGTTCAGGAATATAGACCCACATCCATGGTTGACACAAAACTTAATTTGATATAGACCCACATCCAAGAATATAGACACAAATCATGAATATAGACAAGGATGGATCTAGGGGGGGTGACCGCCCCCCTAGATCTGGAAAAAAATACTTAATTATACTAGTATTATTCGTAAATACACGTTCTCGCCCCCCTCTCCCCCCCCCCCCCCCCCCCCCCCCCTAGATTTTTTTTTAAAAAATTGATCTGTTTATGTAATTTTTTAAAAAGTTTGGTGTATTTATAAATGTAAATTCTGAATTTGTTTATAAATTGCTCCATACCTTGTTGATTCAAATAGTTTGTATTTTTCTCTCCTTATATAGTTATCTCAATATCAAAAATGTATTAGAACGAAAAATTTCTTTCGGGAGCGCTGCCCCTGAACCCCCGTATATTTTCGCCCCCTACACTAAATTCCTGGATCCGTCCCTGAATATAGACCCACATCCATGGATTATATCACGATTGATCCCTTGATATTGCAATTTGCCATTTAGGAAAGTGTGATTTGCATTTCTATGATTTATCAAAACCCTCGACTTTGCACACGTCAATTGGTTCAAGTTGGCCTTTCTTCTCTCTCTAAAAAGTCAATTGGTTTAAGTTCCATTTTCTCTCTCTACAATTCTTCTCGAAATGGGACTGTGAAGTTAATTTTGCATGGGTCCTTTCATGCGATTCAACAGGTTTTTGATTTGTGAGATTTCAAAAAAATTCCTCCAATTTATAATATGTAATTACATTGTCAAAAGATTCTTGGAATTAGAGGGAATGTTATGAAATCAAAACCCGTTGCCAGACTCGTCTCTCTCCTCCTCTAGTTACTCATCGTCATCCTCTTTCATGGCGGTGGCGGTGAATTTGTGGTGGTCTTTTGGGTTTGCAATCTGGTATATGGATGATAGATTGAAAATGAATTGTTCATTTGTTTGTTGATGAAATTAATAGTGAGAAAGAAGAAATCAAATACACAAAAAAAAAAAAAAAAACAGGGGAGAAGAGAATGAAGATGAAGAGAAAATGGAATTTAATTTTGATTTTTTTACTTGAACAAAGTGTAAGGGTAAAATAGTAAAAAGACCACCTCTATTAAATGCGTCTACTAAGAGGGGAGGTAAGTGTTACCTTTGAAACCTGGAGGGAAGTAAGTGTTATTAGGCGAAATCTTGAGAGAGGTAAGTGATATTTACCCAAAAAATTTTGGGTCAAATTAGATATTAGGATAGTTTATGATAACTACTTTAGTTTAAGGACAACTAAAAAAAATGTGTATCAATAGGTCCCTCAATTATTATTGGGCAAAAATACCCCAACCATGTTGGTGAAATTTCACCACTTTAGACAAGGGTATAATCGTCATAAGCAAAAAATAATCAGTGTTGACAAAAATATCAAACTTGGTGAAATTTCAGCATTCTTACAAACTTGGTGAAATTTCACCACTTAATTGAACATGGATATAATCATCATAAATGAAAAAAAAAATTTTGATAAAAATTTTCAAAACATGATGAAATTTTACCACCCTTCAAACTTTCAAACCTTGGTGAAATTTCAACACTTTGAACAAGGGTATAAACGTCATGAGCAAAAAAAATCATTATTGATAAAATTTTCAAAACTTGGTGAAATTTCACCACTTTGAATAGGGGTATAATCGTCATAAATAGAAAAAAGAAATCATTACTAATAAGTTTCAAAAGTTGGTGAAATTTCAACATTCTTCAAAACTTGGTGAAATTTCACTACTTTGAACAAAGTTATAATCGTCATAAGCGAAAAAAATCATCTCATACGCGAAGAAAAAAAAATTTATTGATAAAAATTCAAAAATTGGAGAAATTTCACCTCTTAAAACTTGATGAAATTTCACCACTTTCAAGTAGAGTTATCATCACAAACGAAAAAAAAAATCATTATTGGTAAAAATTTTAGAACTTGGTGAAATTTCTCCACTCTTCAAAACTTTGTGAAATTTCACCACTTTGAACAAGGGTATGATCGTCATAAAAACTTCAAATTTTGGTGAAATTTCAGCCCTCTTAACAACTTTGTGAAATTTCACCACTCTAAACAAGGGTTTAATCGTAAAAAGCAAAAAAATCATTATTGAAAAAAATTTCAAAACTTGGTGAAATTTCACCACTCCTTAAGAACTTGGCGAAATTTCACCACTTCGAACAGGGGTATAATCGTCATAAACGAAAAAAAAATCATTTATTGATAAAAATTTTAAAACTTGGTGAAATTTCTTCACTTTTCAAAACTAGATAAAATTTTACCACTTTGAACATGGGTATAATGATCATAATCAGGGGCGGATGCACAACCAAGGGTAGGGGGGCTCAAGCCCACCCCAATTTTTTTTAAAATTATACATTTGTACTAAATTTTTTTTTTTTTACAGTTAAGCCCCCCTGAAAATTATAAAAGCCCCCCCTGACATTATAAATTTGTCATATTAGGTCTAAAATATTCACAAAATATGTATAAATAGGTTCAAAAACCCCCCTAACATTATAAATTTTGTCATATTAGGTCTAAAATATTCACAAAAATATGTATAAAGAGGTCCAAAATCCCACTCTGACATTATAAATTTGTCATATTAGGTCTAAAATATATACAATTAGGTTAAAAAAAAAATGTGTTAAGCCCCCCCTAAAATACTTTTCTAAATCCGCCCCTGATCATAATGGTCATAATGTATGAATAATAAATAACTAATGAATCTTAATAAACACAATTACCCTAATAAAGAACCTAAATAAAATTATAAATATTTAATTATCCTTTCAACGACTAGAATTTTCCAACAAGGAATTTACGTTTAATTTTTCCAAAATTTTAATATTCCTAAATACCGAGGAATGAGTTTGGTAGGATTTGCACATTGCAAAGGTGGTTGGCCACGTGACAGATGATGCATGGAGTTTAGTAGGTGGGACACATTAACAGCACGTGTGTTCCTACAATTCTACAAAGGATTATTATTTTATTTTATTTTTTTATCGCAATAGCAAACTTTCAACAACAATTTTAAGTGAAACTCGTATAGCATTAGAAGAAAGAAAAAACAAAGTTCAAAGGGACAACAAGAAAAAAAATAAAAATTAGAGAAAAATCAAACATGGAAAAGTTTTTTGAAAGTCGCACTGCAGTCTCTCATGACCAAAGATATCTTGAACTGTGGCACTGCTACCAAGCTGAGACTGAAGAGAAATTGCCAAACCAATCCACCCATGAGGAATGCCTCCCAAACCATCGAGTCTGCAACCAAGAAATCCCCTCAAACTACATATCTACACAAAAGAGGTAGATCTGAAAGAAAGAAAGCTAAATCAAGGCCCAGAAACCATGAAATCGAAGGATCTCGTCGAGACGTACACCAAGAAAACAAAGAAAAAACACAAAAACAAACCCCTACAAAGAGGGGACAAACCCTCAAAGAGGGGCAAAACCCCACACAACGGGGGACAAACTCTCCCAAGGAGAGACCAAAAAGCCAAAAAAGTGGGGAAAAAAAAAACTAAGCTCTCCCATGGCGAAAAGCCATGAGAGAACCCGGAGGGGCTCGTTGTTGGAAAAGGCGGTCGGTGGTGGACTGGGTTAGAGAGAGAGTAAAGTTTCTCCACAAAGGATTATTGCACGATAGTCGATAGGTAACACCTGAAATTTTTAAAGTAGTATAGAAAAGTAACCCTTTAACAAATCCCCTAGCCCGGTGGTAGTTGGACTAAGATCGGGGTTCTGCCTGCTTGATTTTGGATTCGAGATTTTATTTGGGTAAATACAATGAATTTGGTTAGGGCCTTTGGTCTCCCTAAGGGAGGTCAGGGGTTCGAAAATCCTCCAGGAGTTGTGTAAGCTAGTTGGAGGTATGGATTTCAAGATAGACAATGTCCATCTTGGTTTAGGTTCAGATTATACTGCTAATTTGTCTCTCTGATTTACCTGGTGCGCGTATTGTGGGGTCGATGCACGAGCCAGGAGTTTGCATCTGTTCTACTATGATAAAAACGATAATAGGTACTAATCCCAAAGCCGCAGAGAACAACCTGATGGATTTATTTAAGGTTCAAAAACCAACTTATTTGAATCCAGATTAGAGGTTCTTCTTAAAAGCTACAAGCTATAAACTGTCCAGTAATACTGCACCAAACAAGGCCATTGATTGTTTAAAAAAAATTAAGACACATAAATAATCATCTTTGGGACATCAAGTGTTTGAACATTTTTGTGCGTACCCTCAGTCCAAACCGAGTGTTTATTTAATAAAAATAATGAGTTTCTTATCTTTCTTTAGCCCGAAGGTTTTGGTCAAAAGTACTACTCTTTCGTCCCATTTTTTAAGTCCACCTTTGGGAACTTAATTTTTTAAGGAGACAAAAAGAATCTACATCCACTTCCACAATTGCTCCTAATCATTACAATACCTTTTTAAATTTTGTCTTGGTATAGATTTCAATGAAGGGTAGTCTTGGAAAGAAAGTAAAAATTGTATACCAATTTAGGAAAGTGGAAACTAATTTTGGGATATCCTAAAATGGAATATAGGACTCAAAAAAAGGAACGGAGGGAGTACAAAATAAATTTTTTGGACTTAGATCCAACCCCTTCTTTATTTTAGTAAAAGGTCCCTTCAAAAATTTACATAACTAGTTATGTGAAAATTTGTAGTATCATAAACGATTTTATTTGATTAATTTTCAATGATCATGGAATTTTGACTAAAATTAAAAACAAGTTGTCCTTTAAACTCAAATAATCTAATATGACGTTAAGCATGTTATGCATAGCTGTAATATCTGAGAACAGAGACAATTTGAACTGAAAAATTGTAACTCATCTGAGGTCCATCAATTTATAGATTTTTAGAAATAGGTTATCCCAGTAGTTTTGAGACTAAAGTCCATCCAACCCGAGAAGTTTACTCCATGAGACTATCACTCCACGTCAATAAATTGATGTGGTGTGATCATTTAATCTGTACCCAGGGGTGACCCAGGATTTTTTGTCAGGGGGCGTAGATAGTATGGGAGTTCGGAGACAGCTCTCTCGAGGCGAATTTTTTTTTGTCTACTTATATATAATTATGTGTAAAACTGTAGAATTGGTTTACACCCCTAATTTGGGGTAAATCATGTAATTTTATGGAGCATAATTCTAAAACTTATAAAATATTATATATAAGTCTAGAATTTGTAAAAATTCAGGAGATCTGTGTCTAAAAGTTAAAAAAATATTACATATAAATCTAGGGCTCGTTGTTTGGGCTGAATAATTTCTCATCCAACCCCATATAAGCTTGTTGCTTGGGGTGGAACCAGAATTAAACTTTAACCCACTTTATTAAGAGCGCTCACAAGTGAACCACTATGCAACAACATCTTCATCCCAAACCAAGGTTGACCAATATTTTCATATTTTCGGTTCCACATTAAATGGCATCGATACAGTCCGATTGGACTGTGTTTTGGGCTGGGGCCCAGAATTGAAAAAAATTACTTTGTAAAAGCCCTGACAAGTGAACCACTATGCTGCAAGAGCTTCATCCCAAACCAAGATGGGCCATTTTTTTTTTTTGATACTAGATCATTATTGTGGGTTACACATAACTGGCATAGATACAGTTAGATTGAGCTGCAGCCTCTAAACTCGAAGGCCCATTTCCCGTTTAGATATAAAGTTCCTCTGTTGTTCAAAAACATTTTTTATTTTTTAAATTATATAATTTTAAAATTAATTTATATATTACCCTTCTAAATTTTTAGCTCTTACAAAATGTTTCATGCTTTATATACAATTGCAATGAACCATAAGCCAAAGGGTTATAATACACAATAAAGATTAAAATCATGAAACCTCACAAGTCACCTCTCTCAAAATAGGAAGGAAATCTCGCATAACAAAAACCATAAGCTAACAATAAGGATACAAAAATCAAACCTCCCATCTCTCAAAATAGGCCGAAAACCTCACAAAGTAAAAGTATAAGCTAAAGGGTTACAATACGCAAAAAGGATTACTAACCCCACATATCTCAATTCTCAATATACACAGGAAACAAGTCGTTCATAAGCAAAAGCCACTCAAGCAACCGCTTTGGGTCCCGGCTCAAAAAAATAGAGCAGAACACATATAGTCCGTGTATGGTGATTTTAATACTTTATCGATATAGGATGATTTTACCTTCTTTTCTTTTTTTTTTTTTTTGCTAAAAAAACATTCGTCAAAACAAACAACACATACAAATAATAAAGAAATAATGGAGCCACTCAGCCCCCTTGAATCCCTTCCTAAAAACACAGAGAGGAATGGAATGAACTGGGATGTGCCCAGAAAAGGAACAAGAAAAGGCTCATTGGACAAAGTTATGAGCAACAAAGTTTGCGGATCTAGAGATTATAGATACATTCCAAACATCAAAAGAGTAAGATAGCATATTTCTAGCTTCCAAAATAGGAGTATCGATGATCCAGTCAGGAGTACATGCCCCATCACGGAGGGGTTGGCAAACAAGAAGTGAATCACCCTCGAAAATCAATCGTTTTAAGTCCCAATGTAGCTGCCGTAGAGATAGCAAGAACATTTGCCCGTGCCTCAGCCACTAGCTAGCGGCTCAAGGGCCTCCCCAAAGACAGAACACACATGAACGGTGCCTCAATTCATCCCTAAAAATTACAGCAATGGTGGAGGAATGATCACGAATCGCAACATTAAAGTTACCCTTGATCCAATCAAGAGGAGAAGTGGTCCACCCTTCCTTAAGGCTTTTGGAGGATTGAACTAAATTCCTTTGAGCATTCCAATGATCCATAGCTAGAGAATGTCAATAGGGCAATTTTTCCCTATTGACATTCCCAGGTGGAAAGTTCATATTAATATGAACTTTCCACCTGGGAATGTCAATAGGGCAATTTTGGTACAACACTTTATTTCGAAAAAGCCATAGTTGCTCCATCAAGAGGGCAGTAAAGATGGTAAAATCCTCGCAATCATCTGGGTTAACACCTAGAAAGAGATGGATTTAAGATAAGAAAAAAAAATCCAAGAACGAACACTTATGCCCGAAAATGACAACAGGTCTAGTGACCATTTGGAAGACCTCCACAAAATTCTGGATATGGGACATTCTAAGAAAAGGTGCTCCAAAGATTTTGCAAAATTACCACAGAGAATACAGGAGGAGTCATCTAAAGCAAAACGAGATGCCAGAGTTGCTTTAGTTTGACCCCACCTTCCAAAGAAATAATTTATGGCGCTCATGAATTTTGGCGTTCCATAAACTATTCCAAGTAGTAGGATTGGAACCATTTGTCTGGGACATTCTAAGATTTTGGTTTGTGAGATAAGCAGATTTCACAGAAATCGACCTTTATAATTCGGAGCCCAAAAACAGTTTGTCTTCTTCTCTTTGAGTCGGCAAGACAATAATAAGGATAGTATTGACTGTGGTCTGATCAAACATGTGATTAAGGAGGCTGCGGTTCCAAGAGTTCCATTGGCCTCCATAATGTCTCTAACTTTCGCGATATTAGGGACTTGAGATCTATGACCAACTGGTTTAAAATTTGGGAGATATTGGGAATCCAAGGATCTTCCCAAATATTAGTGTCATTTTCTGTGCCAATGAGTTCTTTCTGCTGATTAGATTTGAATTACTGATACCTTGCTTGTCAAATCCACGAACAATTGGGCTTTTTGAAGTCCTGGAGATGATGACCCGAATGGATGTATTTGCTTTTGATCAGCCGGACACATGGTTTTTCCCCTTGAGTTAACAAATGCCAACCCAATTTAGTAATAGGGGCTCAGTTGTAGTCCTTCATTCGTTTGAAGCCCAAACTGCCATGGATTTTTGGAAGGTATATGGAGTCCCAAGCCTTTAGACATAGACCTTTTCTCTCTATTGGAGTGACCCCACCAAAAGTTTGTAAATTGTTGATCCAACTTGTTGCATAGAGAAGTGGGTAGATGAAATATTGAATGGGGATTGTCGAAGCCACACTTCTAATCGGAGTACTTCTCAAAGCTTTGGACAAGATAGAAGACTTCCACCCTTGAAGTCTTTTATGAGCATTTTCCAAAATATCCTGGAAACCCTGAAATTTGGATCTATTTGGAATAATAGGCAGATCGAGGTACTTTGAACTTTCTTGAGCCTCGTTTCCCTCTTGATGGCTCGGGCCACGTCTAGACCGACATTTTTGCTGAACAGTAACTTGGATTCAGCAGGGTTGATTTTTTTGTCCTGACCACTTGCCGTACTTCTTGATACATTCCAAAATATTAATGGCTTCATCCGAGGTAGCACGTCCAAAGACCACGAGATCATCTGCGAAGAGGAAATGGTTTAAAGATGGACTGTTTCTGGCAACTTTTATGCCTTTAATAGATCCTTGATCTGCCTCCCGTTGGATTAATCTGGATAAAAGTTCATAACATAAAATGAAAAGGAAGGGGAAGAGAGGATCCCCTTGCCTAAGACCCCTCTTCGGTTTAAATAAACCAGTCGGCCGACCATTAAGAAAAACAGAGTAGGAAACAATAGTAACATATTATTTGATCCAATTACACCAAGTTTCAGGAAACCCAAAGCATTTGAGAACTGTAACAGGAATGACCACTCGATTCTATCATAGGCTTTCTCCATATCAAATTTTATAGCCATACACCCTTTCTTGTTTTTCATGGTATGAATAATTTCATGAGCCACAATGCTATTGTTATGGATGAGTCTCCTAGGGACAAAGTCTGATTGTATTGGGAAAATAATTTTTTCAAGAAAAGGCTTAAGTCTGTTTGAAAAATTTTTGGATATGACCTTGTAGATAACATTGCACAGGCTGATTGGTCTTAAGTGGTTGGAATATGAGGGGCTATCCACTTTTGGAATAAGAGCAATATTGGTATGATTGATGTTTTAAAGGAGGAAACTACCACAAAAGAAACTATGGACAGAGTCAATCACATCAATTTTAACTAGATTCCAATAGGTCTTGTAAAAGACAGAGGAAATACCATCGGGCCCAGGGGTCTTAAATGAGCCAATCTGGAACATCGCACTTCTGATCTCTTACTCAGTACGGATTTGGCAAAGGATCATGTTGTCTTCTTGAGTGATGAGCTTCTGGGAAAGGCCTTCAAAATCCCTAGGGAAGTCTGGATTGGACGAATGAAAAATTGATTGAAATTAAGTTTCCAATGAAAGCCTCACCTATCTTCTATTGATCATCAGTCCATATTCCGTTATCAAATTTGAGAAGATCTATTGCATTTCTCTGGCATCTAATAATGCTGGAAACATGGAAAAATCAAGTGCTTCTATTACCATCCACGAGCCAACTTACTCTAGACTTTTGCTTCCATATTGCGTCTTCTCTCCTTAAGTTTTCCTCCAAATTCACCTTCAAAGCTTTAATTCTGGTAATGTTGTCCCAATTGGATCCAAATCTTGCAAAGATTCAATGGACTTTCTAGAGCTCCAGATGATTTTTATTCCACTTCAGAAGAGCAATTCTAATAGCTTTTAATTTTTGACACAATCTAAAAGTCGAAGAGCCATTGGTTGGGGTTGACCATTATCCCAAGTGAAAGTGTTACCACACGACCCTAGATCGATTGAACCTTTAGAGTCCATCAAAACTAAAAGACCTCTTGTCACGCCCCTAATTAACAGATAATAATCCGTTGTGTGAAAAAAATGGAGCGGTGACTGATAAGGAGATTACACGTGTCAGATCATACATTATTTAATCGTTTCAAAGTAGAATATTACATCAGCGAAAACTAGCTATTGTACCACCCTAACTTCACACTCAAACCGATTATCTTACAACCCTAGCTTCAAAACTTTTATTTATTTTACACAACTCTCATGACTTTATTCCTTTCCACGACTCATAGGCGAGCTTCCACGTACCCGCTATCCATTCTTGGGCCCTGCAATGTTTTGGTATAACTACCATGAGCTTTACGCCCAGTAAGGAAAATCTATTTTATTTTAAAACTTTATTAATCATCGTACATATGCTCACGTAAATAGAATAAGTTTAACCAGTTGCTTTTATTTAACAACTTGCACATGTAAAACATACCTGTGTATCTCATCCACGTTACCTGCAAAATTAACATCTCACACAAAAATTAGGGTGAGTATTCACTTTAATTGCACACACTTAGCCCAGCTCAGTATGTACAATTCTATGGCCACAGCACCCCAGCCCCGCTCGCAAGGTGTATACTATCCACCAGCCCAGCTCGAAATGGAGTAGCATATTAGTGCACTAACTGTAGGACTTTCTTAGTCCTAGCCATCTCAACGCAGACTATTTTGGTCTCATATTATAAGAAAGGCCTCGGCCTTAACCAAATCCATAAATCAATAAAAAACAATTGTGCATGCATGACAATTAGGATAACATTATAACAAGTATTTTAGAGCATCAGGTCCTTTTCAGGTAATAAGGATCCAATAATAAATTGGGGAAAGATTAATAATAAGTTATCTTCTTAAAATCCCTTTACATCCAACTTATTCGTAATTTACTTAAAGTTGTCAACCCAGACATATCTTAAATCTGGATTTAGAATGCCAAAAGCAAAATTCTTAAAAGACTACTTGTAGAAGTGGAATAACTTATCTACAATTAATTAATTTATTCACACTAGTCTATGGTAGACATTATCTGCAAAATAAAAGAAATTCTCAAATAGAACCCCACAATTCTAGCCAACCAAACAGCCCCTAAAGGGTCAGATTGGCTGTGACTAAAAAAAAACAAAAAGAAACTAATAAAATGTTAGCCCTTGAGTTTGAACCCATGACCGTTGGGTTCCAAAGCACCAAGCCACACCACACTGCCATCCAGGAATTTGATTTACTATTACTCACAACTATAGCTAATAACCTGTTGTCCTACTCTCTTTTAGATTTTAATTTTAAAAAAAAACACTACCATTGTCAAGGGTCGAACCCAAGACCCCAAGTAAACCAAGTGCTTCCTTCACCAACCAACTAACCAACGTGGACTTTTGTGTAAACATTTGTATATAAATATACTTACTCTATACAAGCAGACCCTTACCCAGACCAATAACACACGAACCCCTACTCCGGCGACTCTCCGGTCGTCTTCTCCGGCGACGCTCGCCTGAAATTTGCAAATCCTAATCAAAATTACTTTGAACCCTTCACTTCCTAATTGAATTGGGTAACTCTTGAAATCAAAGATTTATTAATAAACTTTAAATATACCCAATACAAGAAAATATTCAACTTCCCATTTCTACTACCATAACTAAGTTTGCACAAGATTTCCATTCACAAACTACAGTACTGACTGGATAGAAAGTTAAAGAAGAGATTCCTTACCCTTTCTAATCTCGAGTCTTGCCCGGTCACCAAAGGCTCTCTCTCTCTTTTTTTTTTTTTTTTTTTTTTAATTCCAACCTATATCTATCTATTTATAAGCAGCCCCCCCCTAAGTCTGATCAAGTAGCTCCAAGCTTGCTGAGTGGCCTATTCTAAGGACCTAAAGCAAGCATATATCACCACCTCAATCCCTCTCTTGTCCTTCTTTCATTGGTCCCTTGTTTTTCAATCTTATCATATATACATATACTGCTTCCCAAACCAAGGAGAAGCTTCCATGCTTCTATACATTTTTTTTTATTACCTCCGTATAGTGTATATGTATCGAATCTATCTATTTTTCTTATTATAATGGTAATTACGTATTATTTATTTTTTTATGAACAATTTTGTTTTTCATAGTTATCACACCCTACCTCCCTTAAAAGAATTTCGTCCTCGAAATTAATGTACCTGATTATTGAAGAGATGCGGGTATTTTTCCTTCATTTCTCCTTCGAGCTCCCATGAAGCTTCATTTTCATCATGTTGATTCCATTGTATCTTCACCAAGGCAATTTCTTTATTCCGGAGTTTCTTTATCCCTCGATCAAGAATTCTAATTGGCCTTTCTGTATAGGTGACATTTTCAGATAACTCAATGTCCTTAAAATCTATGATATGTGTTGGTTCATGTATGTACTTCCTTAGCATTGATACATGGAAGGCGTTGTGAACTCCCGATAGTTGAGGTGGTAATGCGAGTCGGTATGCTACTGATCCAATTCTTTCTAGAATCTCAAATGGACCAATAAATCTGGGTGATAATTGATGTTGTCAAAATCAAGATATAAAAAGTATATTTTACTTTTCTAAAGATTTGTAGTGTGAAAGTAAAGGTTGAACCCACAGAGATTGATTACTACAGCTTTTAATTTTAAAACCTAAGTCTACTTAATTAAGAAAAACGGATTTGATTTGGTTTTTATTTAAACTAATAACAATAAAAGTAAATCTAAACTATGAAATCAATTAAAAGTGTTTTTAATGAATGTTTAAGGAAACCTAGGATTGCAAATCCACCACTAGCTTCATAATAGGAATATTTATGAATTACTTTAGCTTATTACGTTGGATGAATATGGGGAATTGTAGCTACAAGCCCAATTCCTCCGACAAGAAGATAATCATGGTTCAAGCACCAACATAATCCATCTTCGGGTAGCACGAATTATCTCACACTAAACTAGGGTTGTGATCTAATCCGTCTAACCTAGGCATGGACTATTCGGATACTTGATAGCACGAATCAATAAAGCACCATCACATGTAAACAATCTAAACAAGCACAGCAAGAATAGATCGTTGAGCACATCACAGTCAAAATAGATCTAAGACAAGAATAAATTCTGAAAGCAATGATTTAATCAATAGTAGTACGATTTATTTATAAAAATCCTCTAAACATGTGACTGTCATCCATACATAATAAAACTAAAATAAAAGCATAAATAAAACCCTATTACTCATCTAGGGCTTCATTGAAACCCTAGATCAATGATCTAGCCGTCCATGGAAGTAGTAGATAGCAAGAGGTTGATGGAGGAGGCCATGGAAACCCTTGGTCTTCTTCTTCTTCTCCTTGCTTCCCTCTCTTCAATGGCTGGAAGTATGGTTGTAGAATGTGTGTATAATAATTGCCAACCCTCTAATTGAAGTAAAATAGAGTATATATAGATTTACAACATGTTTTGGAAGCCTTTACAACTCGAAACGGACTGAAACTGATGTAATTTACAATCTGGACGTCATTCTGCAGTTTTGTTTGCACAGGAGTCTTCAGTACACTGAAATACGCAACTATGATTTTTCCACATATCGCGCGAGCGGGTCGCGCGAGCGCGACAATTGGTCCTTCGCGCGCGCGGATCGCGCGAGCGAGTTATTGGGGGTCTCGCGCGAGCGATTCTCTGATTTTCGCGCCCGCGGACCGCGCGCGCGACTTGGATTTTTCAGCTTCTTTAGCTCTGCTTTTTAACCCTGTTTAGCCTGGTTTAGTTGATTTCTTCCAAAACCTGTCAGAAACTAGAAAACGAAGTAAAAATATACAAAAACAGGATAAAAAGGTACTAACAAATGCTCATTAAGGCGTATATTTAGGATTAGTTCTCTCCCGATCACACCCCCAAACCTACATTTTGCTAGTCCTCGAGCAAAACTAAAATAAAAACTACTAATAAAAATCTATTCCATTTTCGTATGGATCACGATTGCATTTAGCGTATGCAACAAGCCTTTTAAACCCCTAGGTGTCCCTAGTCGGACGAGTGAAGTCTCGTGAGGGTTCTCATCAACAAGTTACCCACAACCATCTTTATTAACTTATAAATTCAAAAAGTTTTATTAAAAACGAAAAACATAATATTCAATACTCCTTATTATACAACAAAGATTTGAAATAGGATAACGAACATAAAGAAATAAAATCAACCGTCTACATACATCATGAAAAACAATCTCAAGCACATGCATCGTATAAATCAATAGAGTTTCTCATAAAATCGCACGTGTGTGATATGGCAGTCAAATGAACACGCGCTTGTCATAAACGTGGAATATAACTCGGATGACCATCTAACTATGTCTTGACTACGAATCTCACAATGTCAATTACACTCTAAAATGAAACACTCAGAAACATGTGTAATTTCTCTAGTATTCGTGAGCAAAGGAAATATATTTTCAAAACGATAAATGCTCACTTATGACATGAAAAAGACGCATGACACGAAAGAACAGTAGTCTCATGGATAAGATGCCAATAATCAAGAGAAATTAATCATTACCATGTTTTAATCCCCTCCCATCATTTACATATCAAAACCATGTTTTTCTAGGATCAAATAGGACTTTTTAAAGGTTGTATTGTGGCTCAGGTAATGGAAAACGATAGAACGGATTAATTGGGTAGGTTTACGAATGGCATTGTAAGGCATGTTCGATCTCTTTCATTCTTCTTCTACCAACTTCATCATTTCATTCTCTTCTTTTCATTCATATATTTTTCTTTTCTTTCATTTTTTTTTTCAACCTTCTCTTCTTTATTTTGTTTCTTTTCCTTTTTCTTTTCTCGCTTCTCAAATGAATATGCATTGAATACCAAGCAACTACCCCAATAACATCTTATTTTATTCTTCTTCATCAACACATCGCCTTAATACTACTAAAAGTTAATCACTCTTCTAGTGGTATACTCCAAGTCGATCAAGTTGGAGCTTTTAAAGAGGATAATGGTGAACAAAGAAAAAGAGGCATTTTAACAGCTCAAGGGGCGAACTAAGGAAATTTTTTTCATTTATCGGTTGGTGGCAAATAAACAAAGAAGGCCTAAAATCATGTCCTATGGTAATACGGTTCTTCAACATGTACGACGGAAGATTATTTAGCATGGTAACAAATATTTTAACTTGACTATCAACCAAAACAAGAATAATGAGACTAAACAACAAGTTAATGCGCTATTTCAATGAAATTCGACAAACACAAGATGTATTTATAACCCTCTAAATAGAAAAGATAGGCTCAAAACCTCACCGGGTCTAGTCTCCACCATGTGTTATCTAGAAATCCGAATCATATTATAGTTCACATCAAACATGTATTCAAGTGACTACGTGCAGTGCATAGGTTAGTGTGCAAATCTATGATATAAAACTACGATTCAAACAATACATAACTTAAAACGTCATATCATAACTTCAGCAAATGTTTAATCACATCTTCTCTTATTTACCATTCTATAACAATTCAAAGTTACATAACAAGAAGTATCAAATTAAGATTGCAAAAACGTCGGTAATCATCGTTTATTTAAACACACTTTTTGAAAAATACACTTTTTGAAAAATTTTAAAATTTTAGTTAGTGCATAATAATGTGCATCCCAAATTTTTTTTTTTTTTTTTTTTTTTTTAAATGCTTTCTCGCGCGAGCGAGGTACCTCGCGCCCGCGATCTTAGGCGCGAGAAGATCCTGAGGCCTCATAAAAATAAAACAAAGAAAAAAACACTAAGGGGCAATCTCGCACCAGCGGGCCGCGCGAGCGACGTCTCGCGCGAGCGGGCCGCGCGCGCGAGAATGGTTTTCTCCATTTTTTAACTAAAATTATATATATACTATTAAAATAAATTAATTCCAACCCCCAAACCTATCCAGAATGTCCAAAACAGACACAAACAGACCCAAAAACAACCAAAAATAAGAAAAACGAATGAAATAAAGCTTGGGTTGCCTCCCAAGAAGCGCTAACTTTTATGTCTTCAGCTAGACCATTCTAGCTCAAGATTTTATGGAGGTTGAAAATCAGACTGTGTACCCCTAAGGATGTCAGGTAGAGCTCGATGGTAAGCAGAAATAACATCGCTTTGAATTAAATCGATTAACGGTTTGTCATTATGTTCGAATCGATTTCTTACCTTCCGAGTAGATTCCGCATTAGGGTCCACGGGATTAGGATTCATCTACTCTTCATCGTCCGCTATATTGTTTTCCCCACTCACATTTATTTCTTTGGTAGGCTCAATATTCCGTTTTACCTCACCTTCCACCTCACATAGGGAATTGTCGTTTTTAGGCGGTTGATCCATAGCATTAAATACGTTTAATTTTAAGTTCATGTTCCCAAATGACACTTTCATTACCCCCGTCCGACAGTTAACACGTGCGTTGGCGGTTGCTAAGAATGGACGGCCTAAGATGACAGGAGTATGTTTCCTAGCATCTAGCACCGGTTCGGTGTCAAGGACCATAAAATCTACAGGATAGAAGCATTTATCAACTTTAACCAAGACGTCCTCGACGATTCCTCTAGGAATTTTAATAGAACGATCCGCTAATTGTATAGTAGCGGCCGTAGGTTTCAGTTCACCTAGTCCTAATTGTTGATAGACGTGATAAGGTATGAGATTAACACTAGCTCCTAAGTCAAGGAGAGCCCTATGAATGATAGTGTCACCTATGACACATGAAATCGTAGGCGTACCTGGATCTTTATATTTTGGAGGAGCGTGTTGGAATATAGAGCTTACTTTTTCCGTGAGGAAGACCTTTTTCGGAGTGTGACTCCGTATTTTTTGCTTTTGAGTACAAAGGTCTTTTAGACATTTAGCATAAGCGGGAATTTGCTTAATTGCGTCGAGGAAAGGAATATTAATTTTAACTTGTTTGAACACCTCGAGTATATCCTCAACCTTAGACCCTTTCTTAGGCAAATGTGACGGTCCCTCAACGTTTGGTGGATATGGCATTCTTGGAATATAATTCGTTGAGACCGATTCATTTTCTTTTCTACTTTCATTCACATCCTCACCTTTTTCTTTATTCAAATTTAAATTTTTATCTTTCTCACCCCCATCCGGAATTACAACAACTTCCTCATCTCGAGTAGTCGTCCTAGTCGAAACAGCGTTCACGCTCTCACTCGTACTACCCACTGCGTATTGCCCCTTAGGTTGCTGAGTAGATTGACTCGGCAACTTACTCTCAGTTAAACGGTTTAATGTATTAACAATTTGCCCTACTTGGGACTCCAGTTTTGCGATGGATTGTGTGTGAGAGTGTACTAACTGAACCACCGAACCAAAGTTTTCAAGTGAGGCCAACACCTTCTCCTCAAAGGCATTATTGCGTGGAGGTGGAGGAGGTGGTTGGTATTGACCTTGTTGGTATTGGGGTCGGTACGTATTTGGAAAATTATTCGACCTAGGATTATAATTATTTTGTGGGAATTGTTGCATAGAATTAACGTGTTGTTCAACAAATTCCGGATATTGAGATGCAGAAGGACATGCAAAGATATTATGGGACGGTTCAGAACATAATGCACATACTTCTAAAGAGGATGGATTAGACGGTTTGTTCATTTGCATAAGTCGGTCAAGTTTTCTATTTAATTCTTGTATTTGAATTGATTGACTTACTCAACTGTCACCTCTCGCTTAAGTTGAAGGTATCCCTCAGAACGTACCGACACAGCCTGATGCATCGAATTTTCGCTTAACGTTTCAAATATTTTCCAGGCCTCGTCGGCGCTTTTGTGTAGGAAGGTTCCCGCACAAACGGCATCGACGGTATTCCTAACAGAGGGAATAAGCCCCTCGTAGAAGACTTGAACCAATTGCCACTTGGGAACCTGATGATGTGGACACGAACGTAATAATTCTTTAAATTTTTCCCACATGTCATAAAGAGTCTCCCCATCTTGCATTACAAAATTAGTTATATCTTTTCTTATCTTATTTGTACGCATAATAGGGAAAAACTTTTGTAAAAAGGCGGTGTGTAAGGCTTCCCATGTTTTTATTGTGTTTGGCTCCAAAGATTGAAGCCAATATTTAGCTTTGTCTTTTAAAGAGAATGGGAAGAGCCGCAATTTTAATTCATCATTATTTAGGTTTTGTAATTTCAAAGTAGAACATATACCCTGAAAATCTCCTAAATGTTGGTAAGGGTCTTCATTTAGACGGCCATGGAAGGAAGGTAGTAGCGAGATCGTAGATGACTTAATCTCAAAGTGAGATGCCGTCGCCTCCGGTAATTCGATACCGGCTTGTGGCGTGTAAGTAGTAGGAATAAAATAATTTATAAGTGGAGGTGGTGGCGGTATATTAAGATTGTTCATATTCGCACCATCATTTTGATTGTTATTGTTATTTCCACCGTCAGCCATTTTAATCGGTTCAATTTGAAAAGTTCGAGTTCTCCTTAACCGTTTAAGGGTACTCTGAATTTCGGCCTCAAACAACGATGACGGAATCGGAGTTGATTCGTCGTCTTGCAACCTAGCTATAGAAGCTTGGGTTGTGGACTTACTAGTTCTTAAGGTACGTTCAAGTTCAAGATCGAAAGATTTTAAATCTGGTTTATGTGAACGTGTACCAAACATAAACTAAAACAAAAGAAAAGAAATTAAAAACAAAGACTGACTCAACTAAAAAAAAAAACAAATAGCAAGCAATCACGCAACTAAGATAACAAGCACTCAACTACTATGATGCATGAATATTATCCTGTAATGCAATGACCGCGTCAAGCCCAGCGCCCCGGGTTTCCTAGCTAATGCAGTGCAATTAACCTTAAACTAATGCAAATAGTGCGTCACAGCGCCCTGACTTACAGCGGTTTAAAGCGAATTCCACAAGAAGCAATTTATTTTATTTTATTTATATTATTTGCGTAAGCTCCTTTGATGTAATTAGCTGCTCCACTCGGAAACGTTGACTACAAAATAAAAGAAAAAGTTAGTAACTAAAAACAAAAACAGAAAATAAGAAAAATAAACACTAATCTAATATTTACGAATTAACTAAACTACGATTATAAAACTAAGAGTAGTAATGCAATCCCCGGCATCGGCGCCAAAAATTGATGTTGTCAAAATCAAGATATAAAAAGTATACTTTACTTTTCTAAAGATTTGTAGTGTGAAAGTAAAGGTCGAACCCACAGAGATTGATTACTACAGCTTTTAATTTTAAAACCTAAGTCTACTTAATTAAGAAAAACGGATTTGATTTGGTTTTTATTTAAACTAATAACAATAAAAGTAAATCTAAACTATGAAATCAATTAAAAGTGTTTTTAATGAATGTTTAAGGAAACCTAGGATTGCAAATCCACCACTAGCTTCATAATAGGAATATTTATGAATTACTTTAGCTTATTACGTTGGATGAATATGGGGAATTGTAGCTACAAGCCCAATTTCTCCGACAAGAAGATAATCATGGTTCAAGCACCAACATAATCCATCTTCGGGTAGCACGAATTATCTCACACTAAACTAGGGTTGTGATCTAATCCGTCTAACCTAGGCATGGACTATTCGGATACTTGATAGCACGAATCAATAAAGCACCATCACATGTAAACAATCTAAACAAGCACAGCAAGAATAGATCGTTGAGCACATCACAGTCAAAATAGATCTAAGACAAGAATAAATTCTGAAAGCAATGATTTAATCAATAGTAGTACGATTTATTTATAAAAATCCTCTAAACATGTGACTGTCATCCATACATAATAAAACTAAAATAAAAGCATAAATAAAACCCTATTACTCATCTAGGGCTTCATTGAAACCCTAGATCAATGATCTAGCCGTCCATGGAAGTAGTAGATAGCAAGAGGTTGATGGAGGAGGCCATGGAAACCCTTGGTCTTCTTCTTCTTCTCCTTGCTTCCCTCTCTTCAATGGCTGGAAGTATGGTTGTAGAATGTGTGTATAATAATTGCCAACCCTCTAATTGAAGTAAAATAGAGTATATATAGATTTACAACATGTTTTGGAAGCCTTTACAACTCGAAACGGACTGAAACTGATGTAATTTACAATCTGGACGTCATTCTGCAGTTTCGTTTGCACAGGAGTCTTCAGTACACTGAAATACGCAACTATGATTTTTCCACATATCGCGCGAGCGGGTCGCGCGAGCGCGACAATTGGTCCTTCGCGCGCGCGGATCGCGCGAGCGAGTTATTGGGGGTCTCGCGCGAGCGATTCTCTGATTTTCGCGCCCGCGGACCGCGCGCGCGACTTGGATTTTTCAGCTTCTTTAGCTCTGCTTTTTAACCCTGTTTAGCCTGGTTTAGTTGATTTCTTCCAAAACCTGTCAGAAACTAGAAAACGAAGTAAAAATATACAAAAACAGGATAAAAAGGTACTAACAAATGCTCATTAAGGCGTATATTTAGGATTAGTTCTCTCCCGATCAATAATTTTCCTCTTTTCTTCCCAAAACGTACGACCCCTCGAGTAGGTGATACTTTAAGTAATACTTTATCACCAACCTCAAATTCTAATTCTTTCCTTCGACGGTCTGCATAACTCTTTTGTCGGCTTTGGGCGGTGTGCAAACGGTCTCTAATGACTGATATTTTTTCCGAAGTCTCCTTAACCAGATCTGGTCCAAGTAATGCCTTATCTCCCACTTCTGTCCAACATGTGGGCGATCTACAAGGTCGTCCATACAAAGCCTCAAATGGCGCCATCCCAATGCTGGTCTGATAACTATTATTATAGGCAAATTCTACTAATGCTAAGTGAGTTTCCCAAGCTCCTTTAAAATCCAACACACATGCTCGTAACATGTCTTCCACTATACGAATCACCCGCTCTGTCTGTCCATCCGTTTGTGGGTGGAAAGCAGTACTTAGCTTAAGTGTCGTACCTAATGCTTTCTGTAGACTAGTCCAGAATTTAGAGGTGAAGCGTGGATCACGATCAGATACAATGGATACCGGTATACCATGGAGTCGGATAATTTCTTGAAGATATATCCTACTCATCCTATCAATTGAGTATGTGATGTTATAAGGAATGAAATGTGCGGATTTGGTTAATCGATCTACAACTACCCAAATCGCATCATGTCCTTGTCTTGTCCTTGGCAGTCCCGTGACAAAATCCATGGTCACATGTTCCCACTTCCATTCGGGAATAGGCAAGGGTTGCAGTAGTCCCGATGGTTTTTGTTATTCAGCTTTTACTTGTTGACACGTGAAGCATTTTGACACAAATTCTGCTATATCACGTTTCATACCTTCCCACCAGAAATGCCTTTTAAGATCCTTATACATCTTTGTGCCTCCAGGGTGTACTGTAAATTTTGAACGATGAGCTTCTTCTAATACTTCTTTTTTTAGATCAACTACATTTGGTACACAGAGCCTTCCTCGAAATCTAAACCCTCCATCAATTCCAGTGCACCATTCGGATGGTTCTCTTTCCATCTTTTTTGAAAACGACTTCTGCAACTCCTGATCTTGACCTTGTAATTGTAAAAACTTGTTGACCAATGTCGGTTGAACTGTTATAGTGTACAAGAAATTCCTCAGTCCTTGAATTGTAAGTTGAACATTAAATTCTGCTAACGTCTCAAGCATGTACCACTCTCGTATCATAAGAGAAGCAATGAAACCTTTAGGCCTGCGACTTAGTGCATCAGCAACTACATTTGCTTTGCCTGGGTGGTACTGAAGGGAAAAATCGTAGTCCTTTAAGAGTTCCATCCATCTCCGTTGTCTCATATTCAACTCTTTTTGTGAAAATAAGTACTTTAGGCTCTTGTGATCAGAAAACAGATCAAATTTTTCTCTGTACAAATAATGCCTCCATATTTTTAGAGCAAATACCACTGCAGCAAGCTCTAAGTCATGTGTGGGATAATTAAGCTCATGTGGTTTAAGTTGTCGAGACCCATAAGCTACTACCATATTATCCTGCATTAGAACGCAACCTAACCCCTGATGTGAGGCGTCACTATAGATAGTGAACTTAACTCCACTTTTTGGAAAGGCTAAGATAGGTGCACTTGTCAATTTTTCCTTCAGTTCTTGAAATGCCCTTTCACAATTATTATCCCAAATGTACTTCGTGTCCTTTCGAGTCAATCGAGTCAACGGTGCAGCTATTCGTGAAAATCCCTCTACAAACCTCCGGTAATATCCAGCTAACCCAAGGAAACTCCTAATTTCTGAAGGCGTCATAGGTTTTCCCCAATTTAAAACAGCCTCAACCTTAGATGGGTCCACTGAAATTCCATCCTTAGAAACAACATGGCCTAAGAATTTAACCCGATCTAACCAAAATTCACATTTCTCAAACTTAGCATATAACTTATGCTTGCGTAATGTTTCAAGTGCAACACGTAAGTGTTGTTCGTGTTCTTCCCTCGACTTTGAATAAATCAAGATATCATCTATAAATACAACAATAAATTGATCCAAGTATGGGCGAAAGACTCGATTCATCAGATCCATGAAAACTGCAGGCGCGTTTGTCAGTCCAAAGGGTAATACCAAAAATTCATAATGTCCATAACGCGTCCTAAATGCTGTCTTTGAGATATCTTCGCTTCTTACCAAAAGTTGATGATATCCAGATCTTAAGTCAATCTTAGAGAACATCGTAGCGCCTTGTAGCTGATCAAATAGATCATCGATCCTAGGTAAAGGATATTTATTCTTGATAGTGACTTTATTGAGTTCACGATAATCGATACATAATCGAAGTGATCCATCCTTTTTCCTTACAAACAATACTGGCGCTCCCCACGGGGACGAACTTAGTTTAATAAAGCCTCGACCTTCCAAATCTTGGAGTTGTTTCTTTAACTCTTGCATTTCAAGTGGTGCCATACGATATGGTGTCTTTGAGATCGGAGGTGTATTAGGTACCAAATAGATACAAAAGTTAATTTCTCTCTTGGGAGGTAGTCCCAGTACCTCTCCAAATATATCTTTGAATTCACCTACTATGGGGATCTGAGAAATTAGAAATTCTTCATCCACATCTTCAAGATGAGCTAATATTCCAGTGATAAAAGAATCTCCAATTTGATGATAATAAAAGGTGTACGGTTGTTGCTCAAGGCTAGAAAAAGTAATGGTCTTCTTATGACAATCTAACGTAGCATGATATGTAGTAAGCCAGTCCATACCAAGAATTACATCAAATTGACCCATTGTAAGTACAACCAAATTAGCAGGCATCACTCTCGCCCCCAAGCTTACTAAGCAACCTCCACATATACGATCAAGTATTATCGTACTTCCTAAAGGTGTGGCAATAGGTAAAGGGGGGTCTAGATATTCAGATACTATACCCAAACTCTTCATATATCTAGTTGATATAAATGAATGTGTAGCACCTGTATCAAATAAGACTCTTGCATGAGTATTGTAAATAGATAGTGTACCTTCAACACTTGCTTGTTCTGGAACTACAGCATAAACTCTCGCCTGACCACCGGGTGGTGCTGGGTTATTCCTCTTTGGTTTCCTACAATCTTTGCTGTAATGACCTGGTTCACCACAATTATAGCATACGCCTCATGCATTCTGTCTCTCTTTACAATCTCGAGCTAAATGGCCTGGTTTTCCACAATTATAGCAAACTCCCCTTGGTCCTATTGGTGCTACAGTTGGTGCAGGTGCTCTAGTTTTCTCAACTACTATTTTCATCCTTTGCTTCTTTCTAGGGTTATTGTTATTCCTCCAGTTCCGACCTCCTTGTTGCACAACCTTTCCTTTGTTCTTACTTTCCATTTCCTTCTTGTATTCCCGATTATTTTCTTCTTGAAGTAACGCCTCCACAACCATCTCTTCGTATGTCCTATGACCTCCAATAACCATTCTTCGAATAGACGGTGTCAGTCCTTTTGCAAATTTTCTGGCACGTCGCTCAGATGTGTCTATCAAATGAGGGGCATATCGAGACAATGCTTCAAATTTATTTTGATACTCTGTCACCGACATTTCTCCTTGCTTTAATTCTATAAACTCCATCTCCCGACGTTCCCTTTCAATATCTGGAAAGTATTTCTCAAAAAATTTTGCCTTAAATTCTTCCCAGGTCATCTGTTTTGCAGCTTCCACTCCAATAGTAGTTTTGGTCAATTCCCACCAATTCCTTGCACCCTCTACTAATTGGAATACTGCAAGCTTGCGTTTGTCCGTTTCAGTGCAATTGAAAACTTCGAATATATCCTCAAGTTGTCGCACCCATTGCTCAGCCTTAGCGGGTTCAGCAGTTCCAGCAAACTTTTCTGGATGTAAAGCTAGGAACCGCTTTATTTGATTATCAACAGTTGTTGGTGGAGTCCGTTGAGCATTCATCTGCTCCATTTGACGCACAAATGCCCCAACTACGTCAGTGGAATCAGCGATGTTTCCTGTCCTACTTTGTCCATTTCCTAGTGAATCTGCCATTACCTTCTAGAAGAAATATAAACACTTGTCAGATATGTTAGAAATTTTTTTTTTTCCAACACACATTAATTAGATTATCACTTTAGGACAATAAAAGAAAAACAACATAATTACACTAACTTCATATTTATTTATACACATATACCTGGTTACAAAAGGTGAAGTTTGAGCTCAAAAAGTGTCCTCAGAGGACAGTTACAACATACCACACCTATCTACATAACTACTAGGGCTGCACAAAAAACCCGTGACCCGAAGACCCGAACCGACCCGAACCGATTGGGTCGGGTTGGATTGGGTCCAAATAGATTGGGTCGGGTCTGGGTCGGGTCCAGTCAGAATGTAAATTTTTCGGGTCGATTCGGGTCTGACATTCGGGTATACCAAACCAGACCCGAGACCCACAAAGGCTCAAACCCTCTTCTCAACCCAAATTTGAATTTGATAAATGGGTTTTGGGCAAGGGGGGTTGGAGATGACCTGAGACTAACCATTAGATTGACGACTTCAATGGCGTCTCCGAGATTGGAGGCTTGAAAACCAGTTGAGACCATTGAGCTGAGGAGCTCCGAATAGTTCACGCCTCGGTTGAAATCGTAGCCCTCGATCTTAATACAAGGGGGTTTAGGGTTACCAATTTCTGTATCTGTTTTATACTGATACTGAAAAGGGGGTTGAGGGTTACCAATTTTGCAGCTCGGGAATTACAGATTCAGAATTGCTTGGATGTTGGGAGATGTACTATGTATGTATATATATGTATAGACAGACATAGATGATAGATTTGTATCTACACTTATACTTTCCTGATAAACCCCATCAATTAATGGTGTCTGATCCTTGTGGGTCGAGCTTGCTTCAAGCTCTGCCTAATGATGTCTTCACCGTAGTCACCCAATCCCTTACACCTAGAGATGTGTGTAATCTCGGTCTGTGTTGTCGGAGCCTATACACACTTACTGTGACTGATAAGGTATGGATTACCCAGTGTGAATTGTTAGGAATTGTTCCCTATCAAGACCTTATTGAGTGGCGAAGAGGCGTCTCATCTTACAAGGCTCTATGCCGGTTCCTCATCAATGTTCAGCCGTTGATTGGAATATGGGTTCACCAAAACCCATATTTAATATTAAATTAAATAAATAAAAAAACTAAAATTAAATAAAAAAGAAATTATTAATTTAAATTTTTTTTTTTTTTTTTTTAAAAAAAAAAAAATTGGGTTGTGACCCAGACCCGACCCGACCCGAACCAAAGTGACTGGGTCGGGTTGGGTCGGGTCCAAAACTCATCGGGTTGGGTCTGGGTCTCAAACATGAGAACCATTCATAATCGGGTCGGTTCCGGGTATGCAAAGACCCGACCCAACCCGACCCATGTGCAGCCCTAATAACTACAGGTCAAAAGAGGTGGTAAGGTAACTAGCTGCAACTTCTTTCCTTCTACTATTCACAGTCAAAAACGAAACGGTGGTTCATCTCCTCTATTCTAGTCTACGTCTCACTCGTCTAGCCATATTGGAACTGGTGATTGACGCAGTAGATGGTGACGATGACGAGTCTACAAACTGAACTGGTGCTGGTGCTGGTGCCTGGGCATGTGGTGGCTGCACTGGTGGTGGTGGTGGTGAAGGTGGGTGAGCTATATGATCTTCTGCCACCAATCGCTCTTGGATCTCATAAAAAGTTGGACAATATGACAACTCTAGTGCCAATCGTGAAGCACGTTGTTTGGCTTGTAAGTTATGCCGAACAACCAGTCTTTGAGTAGTTGGCATATAAAACCTTCTCCTCTGGCCAACCCTATCAATTTCCTGGTGCAACATGGCAACTGCATCTCTAAATGTGGTGCTATCATACTCGTCTCTGTCTCCAGGTGTGATCCTACCAAGGTGAGAATAATGAAAGCCTCCCCAACTGTCATTGCTATTGAAGCTATCCATTATATCCTGCCAAAACTTAAGATATTAGTAACATAACTTAACTGAGATTTCTAATACATCTAAATCTAAATAGACATGTAACTTAGCTCTGATACCAAAAATTGTCACGCCCCTAATTAACAGATAATAATCCGTTGTGTGAAAAAAATGGAGCGGTGACTGATAAGGAGATTACACGTGTCAGATCATACATTATTTAATCGTTTCAAAGTAGAATATTACATCAGCGAAAACTAGCTATTGTACCACCCTAACTTCACACTCAAACCGATTATCTTACAACCCTAGCTTCAAAACTTTTATTAATTTTACACAACTCTCATGACTTTATTCCTTTCCACGACTCATAGGCGAGCTTCCACGTACCCGCTATCCATTCTTGGGCCCTGCAATGTTTTGGTATAACTACCATGAGCTTTACACCCAGTAAGGAAAATCTATTTTATTTTAAAACTTTATTAATCATCGTACATATGCTCACGTAAATAGAATAAGTTTAACCAGTTGCTTTTATTAAACAACTTGCACATGTAAAACATACCTGTGTATCTCATCCACGTTACCTGCAAAATTAACATCTCACACAAAAATTAGGGTGAGTATTCACTTTAATTGCACACACTTAGCCCAGCTCAAGTATGTACAATTCTATGGCCACAGCACCCCAGCCCCGCTCGCAAGGTGTATACTATCCACCAGCCCAGCTCGAAATGGAGTAGCATATTAGTGCACTAACTGTAGGACTTTCTTAGTCCTAGCCATCTCAACGCAGACTATTTTGGTCTCATATTATAAGAAAGGCCTCGGCCTTAACCAAATCCATAAATCAATAAAAAACAATTGTGCATGCATGACAATTAGGATAACATTATAACAAGTATTTTAGAGCATCAGGTCCTTTTCAGGTAATAAGGATCCAATAATAAATTGGGGAAAGATTAATAATAAGTTATCTTCTTAAAATCCCTTTACATCCAACTTATTCGTAATTTACTTAAAGTTGTCAACCCAGACATATCTTAAATCTGGATTTAGAATGCCAAAAGCAAAATTCTTAAAAGACTACTTCTAGAAGTGGAATAACTTATCTACAATTAATTAATTTATTCACACTAGTCTATGGTAGACATTATCTGCAAAATAAAAGAAATTCTCAAATAGAACCCCACAATTCTAGCCAACCAAACAGCCCCTAAAGGGTCAGATTGGCTGTGACTAAAAAAAACAAAAAGAAACTAATAAAATGTTAGCCCTTGAGTTTGAACCCATGACCGTTGGGTTCCAAAGCACCAAGCCACACCACACTGCCATCCAGGAATTTGATTTACTATTACTCACAACTATAGCTAATAACCTGTTGTCCTACTCTCTTTTAGATTTTATTTTTAAAAAAAAACACTACCATTGTCAAGGGTCGAACCCAAGACCCCAAGTAAACCAAGTGCTTCCTTCACCAACCAACTAACCAACGTGGACTTTTGTGTAAACATTTGTATATAAATATACTTACTCTATACAAGCAGACCCTTACCCAGACCAATAACACACGAACCCCTACTCCGGCAACTCTCCGGTCGTCTTCTCCGGCGACGCTCGCCTGAAATTTGCAAATCCTAATCAAAATTACTTTGAACCCTTCACTTCCTAATTGAATTGGGTAACTCTTGAAATCAAAGATTTATTAATAAACTTTAAATATACCCAATACAAGAAAATATTCAACTTCCCATTTCTACTACCATAACTAAGTTTGCACAAGATTTCCATTCACAAACTACAGTACTGACTGGATAGAAAGTTAAAGAAGAGATTCCTTACCCTTTCTAATCTCGAATCTTGCCCGGTCACCAAAGGCTCTCTCTCTCTTTTTTTTTTTTTTTTTTTTAATTCCAACCTATATCTATCTATTTATAGGCAGCCCCCCCCTAAGTCTGATCAAGTAGCTCCAAGCTTGCTAAGTGGCCTATTCTAAGGACCTAAAGCAAGCATATATCACCACCTCAATCCCTCTCTTGTCCCTCTTTCATTGGTCCCTTGTTTTTCAATCTTATCATATATACATATACTGCTTCCCAAACCAAGGAGAAGCTTCCATGCTTCTATACATTTTTTTTATTACCTCCGTATAGTGTATATGTATCGAATCTATCTATTTTTCTTATTATAATGGTAATTACGTATTATTTATTTTTTTATGAACAATTTTGTTTTTCATAGTTATCACACCTCTTGTAGAGAAACATGAGAAAGGCTTGCCACCTTTTTTTTTTTCAGATTGCTTGGTGATACAGTAGAAGTCCCCAATCAAAACCCGGGGGCCATTAACACCCTCGACCACAGAACCAAGGTTGCTCCAGAATTGGGCATTGCTTTTCTAATAAGGAGGATCATACACTGCAGAAAGGGCACAAGGGGTCTGGGGAGAGTCAGAGAAGATGGTTGCAGAAATCATGTTATCATTCGCGGAAAAGGTGACAAGATTAACTCCTTTTTACCACACAAGGCAAAGACCACACACCTTTTTGGGAGCAGGGACAAGGGAAAAATTATGGAAACCAAGGTGGTGCATAAGAAAAGCCATTTTATTATAACAGATCTTTGTTTCAGATAAAGAGACACTCAGGACATTGTTCATTTATCAGTTCCCTAAGAATTCTGATTGCCGTGGCTCGGGCCAATCCACGGCAATTCCAACTAATGATCTTCCTTGGTCGAGAGGGGGCACTTCGCCCTCCTCATCGACATCAGTATTTACACGATTTTTTGGACTATAGATTGTGAAGTTAGAGTTGACTTTTCCATTATCCTGGGACGAGTTCATCCCCAGAGAAGTGGAACCTGTTAGCCCTGACTTTATTTAAGGCACAATATGTGTCATTTTCATGTTATCATTCAAAGTAACAAGATTTCCAAAGTATGAGTCCAAGAATGAATTCTCTTTTAGCATTTTCAAGAATCTCAAATATAATAGACATCTCTATATTATTTTCCCCCTTTTTGACAACAACAAAAAGATTGGGGGTTGGAACTAAAAGTTTTCCCTCAAGATATGCAACCATATGATACCAAGGAAAACTCAAGTAAACAAATCATGGAAGGATTAAGATACCAAATTGCCAAAATATGATACCAAAAGTAACTAAAGTGAGCATAATATCATGATACCAAGAAATCAAGCAAACAAAAATGAACATAATAATATGTTACCCCTCAACATATGCATATATGAATAAATACCAATTATAGGATCAACATTATGCATTATCTCCTTAGGAGGATGAAATAGCTATGAACATCAAAACAAGATAATGTGATGAACTAAACATGATTAGCATGCTATCAAAATCAAGAGAAATATTGAAACAAGTTAATCTAACCTACTCCTACTAGGCTTAAGGTGAAAGATTTAACCATTGTCCAAGCACCTCTTGGATGCAACATTTGCAGAGGAAGTAGGAAAGGATCCCTTCACAACCCAAACTATGTTAATTTTCTTTAATTTCGAAATGAACATTTGTAATTAACATGCCCCTTTTTCATGCAATAATGACAAGTTATATGGGGAAGGGTCTCATTTGAGATTGATTCCTTAACAAAGAATTTCTTGAGAGGAATTTGAGAATTTGAAGTAGAGAATGTGGATTTTACAAAGAAGCTTTTGTACTTCTTTTCCTTATATGTGGGATTAAATCTCAAACCGGCCTTATCAAAAACACATTTTTGTTTTCCCAAAAGCATATTTAAATTTTGTTCACCTTGGGTAAACTTGGCCAAAGTTTTTGTCAAATCATCCACCTCATTTCTCAATTCAACCTTTTCCTTTTCAATAAATTCACTTGAAAGTTGATTGGTTGAAACAAGCTTTTCTTTTCTCAAAATTTCATTTTGAGATTTTAAATCATCCAATTGCTTTTTCAACTCCAAATTTTCTTTTTCAATCTTATTTGAAGATTGTGCTCTTAATACAAGTTTTTCATTTTCAATCTTCAAAGATTCATTTTGGGATTTCAAAATATTTAACTCATTTGAAAGTGTTTTGACATCATCAAAAAGGGGGAAATTGTTAGCCTTGACTTTATTTAAGGCATTATTATTGTTTTGTTTTGATGATGACAAATCTAGTGATAATTGCATACTTTCATTGGTTCTATTTCAATCAATTATCATGTCATTTTCGTTACACTAATCTCTTGATTCATGAACTTAAATGTTCTAACTTTGTTTGAGATCATGAGATAGCATGTGGTGAAGTCCAAGAGTGAGGGAGCTCAACAAGGATCAAGCTTGATGACTTGAAGATTTTTCATCCTTGGTTGAAGCTTGAAACTTGAAGCTTGTAAACTATGATTTATATGTAAGCATTTTGATCAATCACTCATAAGGGCTCAAGTAACTTTAATTGGATTTTAGGATCCTTTCACTTACACTTTAAAATACTTTCAAGGACCTAAACATACTTACACCACTCAATTAAATTCATTTTACAAAAGCTTTCAAGTGGCTAAGTCAAAAGAAAGTACATTTGCGCAGATAGGTCAACTTTAAATACAAACCTGATCCAATTGGTAAGGAATTAGATCTTCAGTTTTATATGGTTAGAAAAGTATTTGAATCTAGTTTCCGAATCTTCAAACGGATCGCGAATACGAGTTTTGTAGAGGGAGTTATGGCCGTTTTAGTAAAGAGGTGTCAGTCTGCGAAAAACTGCTTAAAACCAGTCGACTGATTTATTTCATGTCCAGTCGACTGGATTGTAAAATCAGTCGACTGAATGAACTTTTCAGTCGACTGGACAGCACTGAAAATGCCTCTTCACTGCTATAAACTTCCCAGTTGACTGAACCTTCGATCCAGTCGACTGGACTGCGTTGATTACACATAACGGCTAGTTTTTAAACTCTCCAAAAATTGTTTTTACACCCCCTAACCACTTCCAACGACTATAACTTTTCTTGGCCTATAAATACATATTTTCCCACACCATTTTATGGTTATCAATTCATTGGAAAACATCTATTTAAATCACACAACTTGTTGATTTCTAATCATTCATATTTGAGCCCTAGCCGTGTGAGTTTATCAATTTGCTCTAGTTCTTAATTTGTATTTCTATGAGAGTAAATTGTAGTAAGCTTTTATTTGTATCATCTACTCAGCAAGGAGTTATTGTGTGAGTTTTAAATTATATTATCCACTCTAGAGAGAGAGAGCTCAATTTGTACCCAAATTATTTGTAAAGAATGAGGGTTAGTAACCCTTGATTGCAAATTAAGAAGAGGTTTTCTTCTTTGGGAGAGATTGAAGGCTCTTGTAATGGTTTGGTCTACACCCGTGAAATAGATCGGATTAAAGGAATCCTCAAGAGGTGTTCTTGAGGGGTGGACGTAGGCCGCGGGGTGCGATTGCCGAACAACTTGAAAAATTGGTTTGCAAGTATCTCTTCCCTTATCTCTTCATATTATCTCTTGTGATTGTGTTCTAATTTGCTATCAAGTTTTAAAAAGGTTAATTTTCGCTAAAACCTTATTCACCCCCCCTCTAAGGTTTCCACATTTGGGCCAACAGAACCCTGTGCCACGGGAGAAATCTTCTCTCTTGCCCTCTACTCAATGTTTTTTCTTCCTCGAACATCTGTGATCTGGTGGTATATTTTGGTTGACAAGGAAGGTCTAGGTAGGTTTGAAAGATTGGGTGGGGTAGGTATGTCATTGGAAGTAGCAATTGTCTTAGAGATCTGTCTTCGAAGTTTGTTTAGGGTCCCAAAATATCAAGGCCAACACTAGCAGGACACCGAGACTGTTAATGACATAGCATTCTTGATAGAAAATGGCGAGTCCTTCAAAAGGAATAAGTTATTCAAGTTCTTAATAAAACTATCGACCTCTCGGATACAAAAAATTATATAAAAAATATGTATAAATAGATCCAAAAAAATCAGCTTGGGGCAATGACATCATCTGGTCTTGTTGGATAGCCTAACTAGAAACCTGACACCAAATCCAAATTCCTGAATCTACCTCCTATGTGCATATTGTCATGTGTATTAGTGTATGTAGATGACCATGTGCCATTCCTTTGTATGCATCAAAAATCTTTCGTTCAAAGAACAAAAAAATCTGTAATGACCCTGGTGTTGTGGGCGGTCTGCTGTAAGTATCTTTGTGGCTACAGTAAGTGCTGGCAGGCTACATATTATGGAAAGTTTGTCCCACATCGCCTGAGTGTGGAAAAGTAATATGCTATATATGTGTAGTTTCAAGTCTCCCTAGTAAAAAAACCTTTTGAATAATGGCCCAAGAACAAATCTGTGAGGTTTTGGACCCAAAACGAATAATATCTTACTAAACTAGACTTGGATCGTGACAAAGTCTGGTTTAAAAACCTATATAAAAGGCCAATACATCATCTGACTCTCTCCGGACTTCATCTTGAATTGCATCACTTGTTAGTTTTTTTTTTTTTTTTTTTGCTTGGACATCACTTGTTAGTTGTTATGTATTCATCAAGGACCCGCTAGCAGTCACCTCGTATAGGTGACCTGTATGTGCTCACACACACTCTCACTGTTTCACACACGTGTATATGTATCCACACACACACATATATATATCTATATTATAAATTATAACTTTGTCCTACTAGGACAGCTGACTAGGATAAGAAAATGTGATCTGCTGATTGAGATTGCTGACTAGGATGTGATGAATAGGGGTTAAATCCAAAATCTGCCCAAAGCCATTCATCCCCCTCCTCTCTCTTCTGATCTTCTCTCTCTCTCTCTCTCTCTCTCTCTCTCTCTCCGCTGAACCCAGCCCCTCCCTCTCTCTTCTGATCTTCTCTCTCTCTCTCCCCGCCGAACCCATCCCCTCATTCACGCCACTGCCCCCTCCCTCTCTCTCTCTCCGTCGAACCCAGCCTCCTCATCTCGCTCACTTCCCGCCGATCATCATCATCATCATCATCATCATCATCACCATCTCCAGGGTATTTGATTTGGGTGCTAATGTTTATATTTTGTTCTTTGTTCTTTCTGCTAATGTTTCATATTTTATATTTTGTTCTTTGTTCTGCTTGAAATTCAGTTTTGATTGTTTTGAATGCTCCTTTTAATTTTTATTTTATTTTATTTTTTATTTTTTACCTCTGTTTTTTTTTTCCCTCCTTTCTTTCTTCCTTCCTTCCTTCCTTGCTTTCCTAGGTAGAAGAGAAATTGGTAGATTCAACACATTGCCCTTTGAATAACACATTGTTATCTCTCTTCCTTGCTTTACTGTTTTATTGTCTCAGTAGCACCTATTTTTTGTTTGGCCATTTCTTTCTTTCTTTCAATAGCACATTGTGAAAGTTGGGGTCCTTTCAATTTGGTCTTCCAATTTTATTAGTAGGAAAAGATGACTAGGATATTGACTAGGAAGATAAGATGCTTTAGGGGATTTGGGTTTCATTTAGGGAAGAGAAAACTCTATCTCATCTATTCTCCCTCATCCATGCTCTCTCTCTCTAAGTTAATGCTAATTACGCTTAACAGCAAAACAATTTAAATTCTAGAATAAAATGACCACCTATGACTAAATCACTAATCTCCCGCAGAAAAAAAAAAAAAAAAAAAAAAAAAAAACTAAATCACTAATCGAAAATCTCTCCTCCCCTAATTGCACGTCTCGCTCACTCTCTCTCCTTCCCTGATCTGTCTCTCTCTCTTTCTTTCCCTATTCACTCTCTCTCTCTCTCTCCCTCTCTTTCCAATCAACCACCTACTAATTGACCGCCCAACATTATCATATTTCCTATTCTTTTGGTAATTATGCTAATTACTTTTAACAGCAAAATGACTTAAATTCTAGCATTAAATGACCTGTTAAAAATACTTTCAGTCTTATTTCTATTAAAAAAAAGTGAGTTGAGATCTCTATAATTGGGAAAACACCTCTCTCAACCAAGCCCAACATTGCCTACTTGCGTTTATATGCTTTGATTTAAGGGGTATTTTTTTGGTCCTTTAGATTTGCTGATGTTATTTTTAAATCTTCGTTTTACCTCTTTTTGAACACTTAGGTTTCATTTTCAGCACTTAATTGGTTATCAAACATACCCTTACATTGATTGCAACTTTTTTGATTTGCCACTTCATGTGTGAAAATTCATTCCCAGCTTTTTTTTTTTCTTGAAAATTAATATGATGTTCTATCAGTTGTATTCTAGCTATTGATCAGGGCATGTAAAAATTTGTTTGCCATTGGAGCAAGCCCATTAATCTAAATGGTACTATTGACTTGAAGATTTTGCTTTCCTCTTCCCCAAATTTGATGATTTATACATTCTGATTAGCTTTTTTAGTTTTGACTGCAGTGATCAGGGTATGTGTGTCCCATTCGCAATCAATGGTTTGTGTCCTAGATTTACTGAAGAATATCAAGGTATGTGTCCCATTTGCAATCAATGGTTTTTGTCCCAGTTTAACTTATATTTTGTTCTTTCCATTCAAGTGCTATTTGGTTTTGTAATTTTTTTAATCCATTTTGATCTACATTGTTCTGATTTCTTGCGAACTAGGGGTTTTTTTTTTAGCCATCACTAAAGTGTATGTTTTACTCAATCCAGAATATTTTTTTGAAAAAAATTGATTAGGTCTTTATGGCTTTAGTGTATATATATATATTTTTTGTCTTTTTTAATTGTTGGGTTAAAAGGGTGAGTTGATGTATGCATTTATACGTATGAACTAAGGAGGGATTAGTTATGCTAACAATTACAATGGGTTTGGTTGATGGTCAGACTGGGAAGAATGGCTATAAAAACCTTTTACCTTAGCGCATTTCCTGCCAATTTGATTTGATCCTATTGGGCGAGTTTAGAAATGTTGATACATTGATATTATGGTTCCTTAACAAGAGAGGTGGTTTAAACGTGGATCTGGAAACATAATAATAATAGCAATGCTGGTTTTTTTTTTTTTGGGCAGTTTCTGTTGTGTTAGTGTTGTTTTCAATCTCTATGCTATCAATTATATTCATTGGAAACTTTTTGAACACTTCACATACCACATATCCGAGGAATTATGCCTCGGTATAGCTGGAATTTTTCAAGATTCTTTTAATCTCAAGCTGTGAATCTATTAGTTGGTTCATTCTTTTGCTACTTACTAAATACAAAGAATTGGGCATCAAATCGATCACACACTAAGCAGGTTCAAAATCGGTAACTCTATAGTTTATTTTTGGAAATGGGCGCGGGTTCAAAATGATGGTGCACACATGCATAGCATGTTATAGGTTTTAGGTAGTGAATAAGATTTTGAATTTGGTATGATACACGATAGTTGTTTTACTGAACTTTGTGGGTTGTAGTGAATCTTTTTAAGCTGAGTTTCGCGCGAATTGCAGTTGTACTTCTAATCCTATTATTTGGATTGTAGATCAAGATGGTTACCCATTGTTAATGTTGTTTGATGCCTAATTAACTATGTTGAAGCATGACTGGTAAGTTTAGTTTTACTACTGTCGACTTCCTTTTTTTTTTTTAATGTACTCTTTTGGTTTTGCAGGTTTCGTACTAATTCAATGATGATAGGAACTGACTGAAAATGAGTTGTGATTAAAAGAAACACAAAGATGGGCCAAAAGCTTATTTATTTAGTGTTGTCATGTTGAATTGCGATGTAATAGTATCATCAATAAAATAAAATAAAATATTAATAATCTATATAATAAGAGTTATCACTTTTTATGACATATTTGTCCACTATCATTCTTTTTTAGTTTTTTGATATTTTGCTCATTGATATTTAAATAATTAATGGTATAATTAAATGGTTAGATGATTTACGAAATTGAAAACAAATTCTTTGTTTACAATAGCTTCCTTCATTTAATTATTTTTAAATTTTTTTGGCACTGTACCTGTGGGTTCTGCATTCCTAATTAATTTGACATGGTCTAATATTGAAACAACGTAGGTGACTCAGTTGGTCTTTTTTTTTTTTTTTTTTTTTTTACACGTTACACAATTTGAGTTAAAAATCAGTTTTTACTACCCATTTAAAACTTAAAACCTTTTTCCTTTTTGGTAGTGCCCTCGGGCACGGGCAATACTTAGTATATATATATAGCATAACAGAAAACACCTAAATTAAACACGAGATGACAGGCAACTGCATATAATGGGACATGCATCAACCATCCTCCAAAGTACAAGCAGTTTAAAGCTGTTTAAAGACGGGGACCAGTGGAGGTGAGCCTACTGCGCTTGTGGAGAGAGAGAAAGAGAGAGATTCCTGACCTTATATTTAATTTATCCTGCACAAATACCAGGAGGAGCATTAGCTCCAGACTGGATTTGCTAAATTGAACTCATTTTGCAACATAAATTCAATTAAAGGGTAAAAAAGAATGAGACAAATATTTAAAATCTGCACATCTCTGTGGAAAAAGACATTAATTAATTTAATATTCCCTTTCCTTCCTCAATTTTGGATTCAACCCTATGTCAAATAATAATAATAAAAAAAAAAAAATCAAGCAACTAGGACCATGGGCCTATTTGCATGTGATGTAAATGATGTCAATTTATATTTGTCAGTATAACAGAATCCAATCCAAACATTTATATGCATAGGATTTTATTGTCTTAACCCACTGATATGTTCCTATCTTTTGTCCCCTAGTTTATCAAATTTGAAATCATCAATGCTACAAACTGACATGCCATTTTAACCCATATGTAAAATTTTGAAATTTTACAAGTAAGAGATAGAAGTAATAAAGTACTTTTGGACATTGCTACTCGGTATTAGGGGATAAGGACAGGGGTAAAAAAACGAAAAACAAAATCAAAAAGTTGCGAGCCCATTTGTGGTAGGTTTTTCGGAGTTTTGTTGAAAATTTTGAGATTGCTTTGACTTAGCTTTTTCACAATTTATTCAAGAATGTGTCCACTTAATAAAGTTAAAAAAGAAGAATTTTCTTTTAGCTCAAATTTGTTGTTTTTTTAAGAAAAATTACACTATTCCAAAACGTGATTATTTGATAAGCTAACTCAATACGTGATTATTTGTTTAAACAATGTGGCTCAAATTCAACGTTGTAGAATCTTCCAGGAGTGAGGCGAAGGAAATGACAAGAAAACATATGTACATATTACTCTAGCAAAGGCCGAAGTTGCTTGAGCGAGTTAGGCAGCACTCGTTTTTTTTTTTTTTTTTTTTGGTGACAAGGGCACTCGGTTCTCTATTCCTCTTAAAATTAGGTTATTCTATAAAATTAGAGGACTGTTAGAGCTTCTAAGAGAGGGCGAATTTGGGCATATAGAGATAGTCTAAAGAGTTGTGATAATAGAGTTGAGAGTATTGTAATCTACAGTTTATCCATAGTGAAGTCTTGCCCTCTCTTTTTGGTGGAGTATCCCCATTTTGAGAGAATCACCGATCACGTACATCATTTGTGTTCTTCAGTGCTTGCTTGTTCTTAGTTATTATTGTATTCCTATTAGGTTCTACATCGGCTCCTTTTAGATCGATTTATTTTTATGGTTCCTTCGGAGTTTTCTGCTTCAAGCCTATCAAGAGTTTGCTATGTGTTCACAACAGTATCGGAACATACCTGTGGACACGGTGATTTCTACAACAAAATTCAGTATAGTTTGGTTGCCGAGGTCCTTAATTGTCGCAGAGACATATGAAATGCATACATAAATATAAGACCATCATCAATATTTGAATTCACACAAAACATCCTCACTTCCTAATCTAAGACATCAAATTTTATTTTTATTTTTTCAAGGTTTGCAAATTACCACAAAACAAGGAAGGAGAGCTCTTGGATTCAGTAAATACAATTCCTCAATATTTGAATACATACCAACTTTTCCAGCAACTGAATCAAAGCCAATTTGCCCAGCTAATTCTTCAAAATTCTCCAAAGGTCTATGGACCCTCCCAGCTATTACTCTGCACACTATCAAAGCTTTTCTCAGAAATTGATTTTCTTCATATAATTCAATAGATTCCAATGCTCTTCCACTTGTAGAAGTTGTGAAAACACCTATTCCACCATTGATTTCCTTCTTGGAGGTGAACCCATTTCTTAAGATTCTACAAACGTTACATTTATCGGATATGCATAGGCTAGAGGAGCCATTTGAGCCCAGAGAGCATGAAACAGATGTGCCGTAGAACCTTAAAAGCTCGTTCCCATCTGCTATGCAACGAGGATGTTTCTTGGGTAGTTTGCTAGCTTTGATCTTCACAATTTCTCTGTGTTCTTCAAATTGAGCTAGTGTTTTTTGCATGTTGTGGACCTTTAAAATTCTCTCAATACGGGCGCAATTGTTATCGGACTTTGACCAACTGGTTTGGCAAATTATCTCTACAATCTTCCTAGATGAATCTCCTTCAACAAATTCAGTGACTGCAAAAAAAAAAAAAATTATAATAATAAAAGATCTTTATGAAAACCTTGGAACTTGGAAAAACGAAAAAGAATCTGATTGAAAGGCAAAAGACAATAAATTCAAAGAAAAGATCGAACCCCAAATTGAACAAGTAAATTGATTTCATATTGATTTAGTAAGGGGCTTTCTTTTGATTAATGTAATGGTGTCACATAATATATTCAAAACATTAATTGGGGCCTAAGAATTCAGGGACTCTGAAGACTGACTAACAATGACAAATTTACCAAAACCAAGAATGAAAACAAGAAACAATACATATAATTTACATATACATATAAATCAACAACAAAAAGTGAAAGATGGGTTGTTTTACCAGCATGTTTGGATAGATGATGTGCTTCAACTGCCTCCCATTTTGCAAACTGGTCACCACATTTATGGCAAGTCAAAGCTGAAGAGTCATGAAATTCATTCCCAAACAGACCCTTAGGTTTTGAAGGAATAGCACCATATCCCAAGCCTCCCCTCCTAGAAAGACTCTTTCTTGGAGGGGTTGATGACCCTCTAGCCTTATTAATACATGGCACTAAATGGCGCCCTCCAGGACCAGGTGTCCCAGGCCTTAGGGTACCCACAAAAGTTGACTCATCACCACCACCCTCACCACCACCGCCACCGCTGCCGCTTTCTCGAAAAGAGCGAAAACCGGTTATCTTAAGCTCACAAGTTGAATTGCTTAGGACCACTTCATGGGTTATTGGGTTTAAAAACTCACTGCTACCAATAGATCTTGGGCTACAACTTGGTGGTTTGTCCATGTGCCTCTTGCTTCCATGAACAACATCTTTGAGATTTGCAATAGACCTTGAACAACCAGACCTCCCTGTTTTTCTGGTCACTATTTTGGTCAAACTCCCATTGACCCTTGGATCAAATACATCTGATGGCTCTGATTTGCAATGCAGTGACTTCTTCAAGGCAAACCAAACTGCTGGCATCCTCTCTCTCTCTCTCTCTCTCCAAAATCTCTTGTTATGCTAGTCTAGAAAAGTTTTTTAATGGAATTGTTAGGATTGCTAGGAAGTAGCTTTGATTCTATATATTGTTTCTGCTTCTGAAACAAAACTCACCAAATCTGCAATTTGTTTCCTTGCTTGTACCAAACCAGCTTATATATATAAATATATATATAAATATATAAAATTTTATAAAGCGTCTATTTTGAGGAAGTTTAAAAAGGTGTTTCCGGGTAAACTATAAAAAATGTGTGTTTATGGGAAAACTATAAAAAATAAAAAGGGTCACATCAATTCGAACTTCCATGCACTAAATCCAATTCTTCTTCTTAAATGGGTTTGTCTTAAAGGAAAGAAGGAAAGTTTTAGGCTCAAATGAGACAACTATATGTGATTGTCATTAAAGACGATATTAAAAATGTTTATAATAAGGGAATTATTATGTACATCCGTTTATTTATTATGTACACTTAAATTCATTTAGTTTAATCATTTTTCTTCTAACAATTCTCACTTTTGTAAAATTGAGTAGTGTATATAGCAAAACTAGCGGTGTACATAGCAATTTTTTATAATAAAATAATAATATTAATAAATTGATAAAATGTAAAATTAAGAATTTTTTGGTTATTGACCCGAGGACATGTGAACGGACCTACAAATATTTTGGTCAGTGATATTAACAAGGGAAAATTAAATAGAATTCCATATTTTAGAAGAAAATAAAATATAAGTACGAGTGGTTTGGATTTAAGGAGATAAGGATAATCATTTTTGAATTACATGGCCATAAATCCATTTTAAATTAAAAATAAGGATATTAGCATATTTGCCCCCGTCACTCATGCGTTGCTTTTTTTCCACCTCATCATGTTCTTTAAGAAAGTTTTTTTTTTTTTTTCAAACTTTAAAATGCCATAACTTTCAAACCACAACTTTATTTTGAATAAAAATTATATATTTGTAACCTAGAAGGAAAGATCTATCAAACAAGATCCATAGTTACTATGTAAAAAAAAAATTCATGTTACTGTCTGACCATTATAATGTAGTGTCACTGTCTCTTTTGCAATAGTGACATGATACTACCTTTGAAAACTTCCTCTCTTTTTTTCTTCTTTTTTTTTTTTGATGATATGTTAATGTTTTGACTGGATAATAACATCTGAAAATTGGTCATAATTTTGCGATTATTAGGTCAATTTGAAGAAATATTATTGTAGACGACATGTTAGTGATATTACTGTTTCTTTGTTCAATATCATGTTGCTAATCTTTAATGGTATGTTACTGTTTTTTGCATTAAAAACAGTGACATCTACTTAATGGCCCTAATTTTACAAATTTTTGCAACAATGATGTTATTATCTGTGTAAAAAACTTTTAGTTTTTGATAATATGTTACTGTATTTACTTGAAAAGTATAGTAAATGCAATTCATCTGATGAAATGGCAATAATTTTGCAATTATTTGGTCAATTTGAAGAAATGTTACTGTCGATAGTATCATGTTACTGTCTCATGTTTCTGTTTTTATCGGGACAGTACTTAAAGACATCGATATTTTTTTAAAGAATTTTATAGGCACTGTAGATCTTGTTTGATAGATCTTGTTTTGTAGATTATGAATGTATAATTTTTATGAAAAAAAAAATTTGTAATTTAGAAGTTATGACTATTTAAAGTTTGAAAAACAAACAATAATTAACTTCCTTAAATTATGGGCTAAAGTGGCATATGTGTAATATATTGTTAAACAAAAGGAAAGTGGAGATTTTCGTCTACTGAAAATCACAAGGACCTTTGACAAAATAAAAATATTTAGGGATCTATCCCCTATTATGGTCCAACGTGGGGACATATGGCCAACCGCCCCAATATTATAATTGTTGATCACATTTGCTGAATTATTGTATTGATGTTAAGTTGCATTCTTCAAAACAGAAAACACAAAAACAAAAACACACAAAAAAAAAAAACCATTTCCGAACCGAAACGCATGATTAAGATCTGAGTCTGATTAATTTCGTAACTTTTATTTTCACAACAGGTAATGATATCAAACAAGATTCTCATCAGGATGAAATCAAATTGCCATTTTGAGTCCTGAAAATAAAATTATGCTTGCAACATTCAAGTTTTGCGGTCGTTTTTGTTTACTAGCATTTATTTCTCAGTCATCGATCAATATATATTTATTGTCTTTACCAACAATAACAAGACCAATGACTAATTAAGGACTTGGCTTCTTCATTTGTTATAATATTTTAGATGTATTTTTTTATTTTCTACACCTAACATGATGTTAAAGTGACAGTAGTGTCCGGCCGTTTTGAGGGGTAAGGATCGAAGACAACTCACTGAAGTTTTTTTTTTTTTTTTGTAGGAACATTTGGTCATGTTCTAATATATGATTGATCAATTTGTGATTTTCATAAAAATAAAAATAAATAAACATTATACACATTTATCAATAATATCTCAAAACAATACAAAATGTTTCCAAAAATTTCACAAAGTAGTGACCATATATAGACTAGTTGCTCAGTTGGTTCTACAACTTCTTCGGGCATTAATTGAAAATTTTCCTCTATCACTAATAAAATGCAAAGATCCACCACAGTAATTAAAAAAACTATGGTATGTACACACCAAATGACAATGATAGGGATACACATCAAACGATTAGGGACGGGTCTAGAAAATTAATACATGAGGGGCTTGACAAAGGTTTGTTTGGGGGCGCCCCCGAATATATATATATATATATATATTTTTACCTATTTATACGTATTTTGTGTAAATGATATAAATTAATGCGAAAAAAATTAACCCAAAAACATAGGAGGGGAGAGGAATTTTATAATTAGCACAAAAATATAAGAGAAAAGAGGCTTAGTATGACAATTTTATAATACTAGGGGGCTAATTGTAATTTTCACAAGGGACTTATTGTAAAAAAAAAAATTTAGTGCAAAGTAGAATTTTTTTAAAACCTAGGGGGGGCTCAAGCACCCCCTTGTACATCTGTATGTCTGCCCCTGCAAACGACACACTAAATGACATATTGTGCTTTAAACGCATGTACTCTGTGCTATTTGAATTTTTCACACTTTTTTGTGCATCACTTACATAGTACAGGATACATGCATTTAAAATTGGTGTATCGTTTAGTGTGTATTCCTATATTTTTGTTAAAAATATTACGGAATAGTATAGCACGTGAAATTTTAATTCTTTTTCATAGCACTCACTCTTGTAAATGAATTAACAACTTGAACTCAATATTCCACGGAGCTTGGGGTCAACTAGATTTATGGCAACTGTTGTGTCATTATGTTGGAGAAAGAGACAAAACGATAGGCTTGGAAAGAACACCACATGCAAATTGAAGAGCAGCCCAGTACGTTGACAGAATAAGCTTTAGGTATAAGCAGGTAAGTCTATATTGAGTAGCTTTTTAATTTATATGAGAAGACAGATTTTAGTCATTGAATGAACATTTAGTTATAAGATTTTCAAAAATTTGGAGATACATTTATTACTAAATGCTCATTTAACGATTACAATTCGCCTTTTCATATGAAACTACTCACAATAAACTTACCCTTTACTTGTTCAAAATTCAAATGCTCATTAGAAGTCATAAAATATTCTACTCCGTAATAACAAAACAAGAACATCTCTCTCTCTCAATTTAAGGATCAACTAAAAATGATTGACCATATGAATGTGATGGGAGAAGAATGATCAACAGTTTTAAAAATATATAATCACAACTGCTACATGACGCAAATCATTGAAGCAATCACGCAGAGCATCACGCAGTTGTATTTCTAAATTAATTTTCGCAGGATGATTAGTTGAGTTTGGCATTGCTTTGCTTCTATGATCCGATCACACTAAGACCTGCATTTGGCCAAACGCTAACTAAGATAGATTTTGGTCAATCGCAAAGTTAATGTAATGGAATCCAATACTTTGTAGTATTAATTAATTCATATTTAATCTTGATCCCCACTGCATTAGTCAATAACAGAGGATGGTGAATAAATTTTTAGATAAGCAAAAATGTATTCCATATATTTTTTTTGTTTTTATTTTTATTTTTTGTAATTAGATCGCAGAATCTAATTAACCGAACAGAATCATTTTAATTTTTGGAGTGCATAATTACTAGTCTTTGCTAACATTTCAAAATTTCCTTCATCTCTTACAAATGAAGAGGCGCAAAAGCTTTTTTCCTGTATTCCACAGCAAATAAAGGCCAATTTTGGATGTGTCCTCTGCCTTCAATTTCTAAGTCATAATTAGTTGTCGACCTGTACATTTGCATGGGATGGTTGAAGATCTAATAATATTCATTTTACTTTTAATGTGTCTAATAAATTAAGATCGATCTATTTCATTCTAATATGATTACAATGTTTGTAATATGGCTTAATTCAATGAAATTTGTTAAAAAATAATAATTAGATCTAACTAATTTACATCAACCATAAAACCATAAGGTTCTACATTTGTTCATTGGAAACCATGGTCCATGGCTATCATGTTTGGTGTGGTTCAACTTTAAGTCGTAGGAAAATCTTTACTTTAAAATGATAAAATAATTGACTGTATTAGTATAATAAGAAATATCTACACCCTAGATATTTCTGAACATTTAATAGCCAAAAAAAAATATATATGCAGCTCCGTTTCATAAAGATGTGAGTTTAAAATAAAGGACAATTCTTCTCCTGGTAATTCTCGCTTTAACACCACCAATAGATCAAGACTATAAAAAGCTTTGAAAACATATAAACAAATTAACCAAAACATTTAATTGTCAAAATTGAGAGGAATTTTTTTTTTTACGAAGACCCAATTTTTTTTTACCAGCAAATAAAGGCCAATTTTGGATGTGTCCTCTGCCTTCAATTTCTAAGTCATAATGACTTTCTACCCTTTATTGGAGAAGTTATTCAATTTTTCGGGATCATTGTTACGTGATAGTCCTGATCATTAAGGGATTGATATGTGAAAAAGTTATTTATTTTTAGGAAACAAAAAAACTTACACTTAATTACATGGCAATCTATTATTGGTCAGGACTATGATATGGCACATGGTCCAGGACTATAGAATGATTTCCCCCTTTATTGGGTCAAGTAGTATCTATGATTCTTGAGAATACAGACCAAAAAGGGCCATAAATGTGTTAAAACTTCTCTACCTCCATATTAATTTGGTTTTACGATTTATCTTAATTTTCTGTAGTTTTACTATTTTTAAAGTGTGTTTAAGTTTCAGCTAAATGTTTTAATTTCTGATTCATTGTGTTTTAAAATTTTACTGCTATGGAATTAATAATTATAACATATAAGAGACCATTCTTGGACTATGCATACAAAGAGAGGTTTTTTCATGCAAATTGATATATATATATATATATATATATACACACACACACTAGTATTATAGCACGTGCTTTACACGTGGTTAGTGCATAAAATGATAAATATTAGCAAATTGAACAAAACGAACTGCCTAAACACTTGATGTTATCGTAAGGTAAATATATACAATATAATTATATCATTATTTTTAACAAAGTCTGTACATTCTTCAACATGGTTTTAAAAGATGTGCAAAAACATATATAAAAAAAAAACTAACATACATGCATAATTTAAAATTAAGTAACATATGCACTGTAATACATAATGCCAAAGTTGGTGCACTAGTTTAACTTGTTAAACAACTTCAGTGAATAAAGAATTTAATTCATGAGAGAGATGCATATATAAGATAAAGTACATGCATTTACACACACACACATAAATATATATACGAGTATAGACTTATGTATATATATGTAGATCGGAAGATTTTTTTTGATGACTCTTATTCCTTAAAACCTAAACCTAAAAAGTTCATTTTTTTGAGAAAATATGATTAACAATAACGAAGAGATTAATGTGAAATCATATATACTCTATTATGTATAATTTCCAAGATTGTCTACTATAACTTGTTTATAATTTCATACTATATCTTAGAAATGACATCGAACTTGACAACAAAAATGTTGAAGATCTCTAGCATTGATAAACATAACAAAACCAACAAAAAATATAGAATAAAAAAATAAAAATAAAATAAAAAAACATATATACCGCAAGGTTTGGTATCGCAGAAGAGAATGTAGGTGGTTGAGAATATTTTTATGAAAAGTACGAATACAGAGATGTACAAGCAGAGAACTTTGGTGTGTTTTATTTTCAAACGCTCCACCTAAGTGTTCCTTATCACATCTTTATTTTTATTTTTTTTAACATTTATGGAGTTTTATAATAATTATATACAAAAGTATTGATAAAGTAAAAGTCTAAAATATAATTATCTTAAAACCAGTCTATTTTAGGGAGTCCATAATTTACATATAGAGTCCTATTTTTTTTTTTTTTTTATGGAATAGAGTCTTATTAAATACAAGAAAGCATTAATAAAATAAGCATCTAATTTGATTATAGAAAAATTCAATCTATTTTTCCCAATTAATTGCTAATCCATGCAATCCACCAAAGTTAAAAAATAAAATGAAGTATAAAAATACACAGCATGAATGTGTGCCAAACTAAAAAAGAATATTGATTTATACAATAAATATTTGAAATAGATGATAATATATAATAACTACTTCAGTGAGTTCTTTTATGTTTTGATGATGCCAAAAATTGGTAAGAGAATGAGAACAAGAAGATGAAGAAAAAAGAGCGTTTGTATGTGGTTTGGCTCCGTTAACTAGGAGACCTACGTCCACGAGTGCGTCGGAGCACGTACACTAATAAATCACCGGTGCCCTTTGGTGAGCCAACAAGGAGAGCAGTTCTCCCAGAGACTGGTCGGGTATATGCGTATGAGTGATATATGTTTTTTTTATTCTTGTGAGATAAGAATGTTGTCCCCTTTAACAGGGGTGAGTGGTCTCTTTGATAGATGCAAGAGACCACTCATACAAGGTAACTAACTGAGTCAGGAAACCTAACTTGAATACAAGTGATTAGCATAAATCATAGAGGTTCCCTTAATGGTTTAGGAAACTGCTCGTATTAGTCTTCCAACCGAGCTAGTAAACTGCTAGCTACCTTATAGAGCCAGTCATGGGGCAGGCTTGGTTCGCACTCACCGGGGGACGATTCTGCCCTGTGATCCCGAGCAGTGTTCCCAGACCGGGCGGTATCGACCGACCAGCCTGGGAGAGCAGAATTCCAGGCACCTTTTTCGGATGATTCGGTGTCTCTGTGTTGACGTGGCGATTTGACTTAGACCGGATATTTCCTGACCTATTAACTGTCCCCTATTTTCGAAGCTGACGTGATGCTACATCATATGAGGTTTGAAAATTTGCGTTATTTAGTAGACCGCTCGGGGAACTACCCAGGTCGTTCCTCGGGAATGGACCCGCCCCCTTGGCCACCCGAGGGTTAGACCGAATAGTACCGTTGGGAACCCAGGGTCAGTGGCCGCCACGTGTCAAGGAGTGACTGGTTCGGTTAGGATCTAACTAGGCCGGTGCTAGCGTAACCAAACAATCGCGTGGTAATCGGACCGTCATGTCACGCATTAAATGTGCGCGCCTTTTGAGGTGACGCTTCACGTGTCCGAGGGGACATCTTACAGGTGGTTTAGGCGAGAAAACTTCATGGCCGTTGGATCTGATTCGATCTGGTCTGTCCATGCTTCCTCACTCCAATGTAGGTGTACCAGAGATGTGTCACTCCGATTTTGATTCTTCCTCCCGGTCGGAGGATGAAGGGTCACAGTCTGGAACCCCGGATAAACCCATCCTATGCTATACCATCGGACCATCATAGTGAGGGTAGGATCTCGATCTGGGTGTCGAACGACGAATTAGACCAGGAGGCCCCGGTGGCCTCCGTCTCGCGGGGTTCAAGTGATGAGATGCCAGAGGATCCTGAACCCGAAGTAGCGTTCGCCTGCGAATTTACCCCTTCCGTCTTGCGCGCCTAAGACCTCAGCCAGATTGGGGATAGATACGTCATTCCCGACGATTGTTCCTTGATCGTGCAAGCCGATGGGGCCCAACTCCATCACCCGGGCTTCGTTACTTTATACGAGGACTCTCTCATGGCTGGGTTTTGCATTCCCCTTCACCCGGTCGCCCAGGACGTCCTGATCTACCTCGGGATCGCTCCCGGGCAGTTGGCCCCAAATGGGTGGAGGTTTATGATGGGGTCCATCTCTCTCTACCTCGGGATCGCTCCGGGTACGAACTCACCCTTCAAGAGTTCTTGTGGACCCACTAACCATTACCCATGCATGGGGAGGTTGGGTTCTTCTCTTTAGGGGCTCGGCAAGAGAGAAAATTTATTGTCAATTGCCCGAGCAACAACAAGGGGTGGAAGAACAAGTTCTTCCAAGTATCCAACCTCGGGCTCTATGAGCGGGCCACAGGGATTCACCTAAGGACTTCCTGGGTAGAGGAGCTAAGGAGTAAGCCCGTCCGACACTTCTCTTCTTACTTTCATTTTCTTTTGAGTGTAGTCATGTGGCTGACCGTTTCACATTTTGTTTCATAGTGGGATCAGCAGACCAACCGACCATCCCCGAGGAGTGCCAAGCCAGGATCAGGCACTTGGAAAATTTTCCTACCAACATCTGGAATGTGCTGAACCGGACGGGAGACTTCAAGGCCTCCTACGACCTAGACGAACACGTCGAAGCTCCTGTCTTTCCTCCAATCATCCCGGGTAAGTATTTGGGCGAATTGTCTGGTTTCATCCATCTTTTGCTGCTTTCACCCACTACTGACCGCACATTTTTTTTCCTCTTCACAGAAATGGGCCCCAGGAGAGATTTGGAACAGCTGAGGGCCAGACAAGCCGTCGTCTCCGCCCGGGTGGCGGATAGAGGAAAGAGACCAGCCACTAAGACCTCGAGAAATGATCGTCCGCTCAGGCGGATCACGCATGGGACGATGACGCACAAGGAACTCAGGGGGACTTCGGCTCCCTGCGTGGTGGTGGTGGTGGAGGAGACCGATCCCCGGGCGGACTTACCGTCTGGGACATCGCTGGGGGAATCAGCGGAGATCAGGGATTGGGTTAGGCCGGTCCTTCTCCCAGGTCAGGTGGAGATGTGTGCAAACATATCTCCTCAAGTCTTCCAGGGGTAGTTGTACAACCTCTCCCATTTCGTAAGTACTTCAGCCATTTTCATTTATCATTCATCATCATTTTTTTTTGTTATCTATTGAGTAACCAACCGATTTTGCTTGTTTTACAGGTCGGCTGTGTGGCCGCCGGAGCTGAATCCTTCCTGCCCCCTTGGCCGGGAGGGCCATTGCTGCTAAGGCTGCCTTATCGCAGGAACAGGCAGCCTCTGAGGCCAAGGAGATTGCCATGGCCGTTGAGAAGGACAAAGTCAAGGGCTTGGCACTGGGCCTTGGTACTGCGCAAGCGGAGCTGGCGGTCACCTTGGCTGATCTGGAGGCTGCTCGGGCCAACCTGGTAGTGACGGAGGCTCGAAAGAAGGCCCTGGATGGGGCGGCGGGGTCTATAAAGAAGGCCTTTGACGACAGCTTCTTCCAGGGCTATGAAGACCTGAAAAGGAAGCTAGCCCCGGGACCATCCCGAGTGGGACATCTCGTCCTACAAAGGGATAGACTCGGACTACTGGGACATGAGTTCGGCCGATGTCGAGGGTTCTACTGCTGGGGCCGGACCTACTGAAGACTCTGCCCCCGGGGGGGATGCTGCTCCGAGAGGAGAGGCTGGTGAGACCGAGGATGTGGTCGTGGTGGACGACACCTAGCCTCTCTGCCTGTCTCATTTCTTTTTTTTTTTTTTTGGGAGGCTACTACAATTGCCCCCCAGGCTTTGTACAAATTTTTATTTTGACTAATGAAAAGACCCTATGAGGCCACTCTTTTGCATCAACTGTTTATTACTACGTAACCCTTTTTTTGTACTTGCCTGTTTGTAATTGCCTGTGACCGACCGGTTGTAAATCCTGTGGAAACCCTGCCTTAGCAAAAGTTTAGGACTGTGACCGGTAAAGAACACTTGGTCTTTTAGAGACCTGTTTTGGAGGTCCCTGTCGGTATAGTGTAGGATTTGGGTCCTGTTACTATCCCGGATGGTTTCTCTGGGCACTGTAGGTATTTAGGAATGTTCCAGGATTCTAAGTCTTTCCAAGCCCTGTTAGTGCCCGGTGTGATTCCTTATCTTAGTTCGGTATTCCCCCCTGCCCCCCAAGCGTTTTCTAAGGCAAGCATTGGTAGAGGGATTGACTATAAGGAACCGACCTAGAACATGGGTGGTTGTAGGGTCTTTTGAAGCTTGCCATCATCATTATCCACCTTGGGGGATTTGTCCCCATTGTCGATTATGGACCTAGGCGTAGCCGATGCCTCGGGTGTGACACCGAGGTCTTTCGCCTCTGGTATGACCCCGAGGTCTTTTCCGCCTCGGGTGTGGCCACGAGTTCTTTTGTGCCTCGGGTGTGGCCCCGAGGTCTTTTTGCACAGAACACTAGTAGGGGTCATTTTAGCGAAAACAAAGAATCTTTATTCCTTTTTAAAAATCATAATAATTGCTCGAAAAGAGCTACAAATTTCCTAGCCAATGTTAATTCGTTCTTATTCAAGCATCACTGAAAATACTTGCGCAGATGTTGGATGTTCCAAGGGTGGGTACGCTCGTCCAAAGTCTGTAACCATTAGGTGCCCGGCCGGTTTACTCGGGTAACCCTGTATGGTCCTTCCTAGTTTGGTCCTAATTTTCTGTGCCTCGAAACCTTGGTAAACTGGTTTACTGCCTTTAGGACCAGGTCTCCCACTTGGAAACTTTGATGCTTGCCTTTGCTGTTGAAATACCGAGAGACCCGCTGCTTATAGGCTGCGCGCCACTTTCAGATATGCCCGATCCCTTTTCTTTTCTACTAAGTCGAGCGCTCCTCTAAGAGCTTCTTCATTGCCCTGCTTGCTGAAATTTGCTACTCGGTAAGTGGGTAACCCGAGCTCAATGGGGACTACCGCCTTGAGATCGTAGGTGAGAGAGAAATGGGTCTCGCATGTGGCCGCTCAAGGAGTGGTACGATATGCCCACAGAAGGGTCAGTAATTCTTCTGCCCAAAGTCCTTTGGCATTTTCAAGTCTGGTTTTAATAGATTGCAGAATGGTCTGGTTTGTCACCTTGGCTTAGCCATTGGCTTGAGGGTGCTCGGGAGAAAAGTAGTGATTTGATATTCCGTACCCTGAGCAGAATTTCCTGAACACCGGGGAATCGAACTGCCTGCCGTGTCACTGACCAGGACCCTTGGGATGCCAATCAGCTGAGGATGTTTCTCTCGATGAAGTTCTCTATCTTTTTCTCAGTGATTTTTTTCAAGGGCTCGGCTTCTGCCCACTTGGTGAAATAATCAACGACGATGACCGCAAACTTAACTTGTCCTTTTTCCCATCGAGAGGGGACCGACAATATCAATGCCCAATTGAGTGAACAACCAGGGGCTGAGGATTGGTTTCTGGAGCACTTACGGGCAGTTTATCATGGGCGAGTACCTCTGACACTTGTCACACCACTTGGCATATTCTTGGGAATCCCGGGCCATCGTTGATTAGTAATAGCCTTGCAGTAGGGCCTTTCGGGAGAGTGCCTGACCTCCAATGTGGTTTCCACACACTCCCTCGTGGATTTCATGCAATATTCCCTAGACCTGCGTAGGATGGATGCACCGGAGATACGGTATAGAGAATACCATTTTGTAGAAAATGCCGTCAACGAGGTGGTATCTTGTCGCCCGGTATTTCACCCGCCGGGTGTCTTCTTTTTCGTCTGGTAGAGCACTGGTTGTTAGGAACATCATGATTGGATCCATCCAGCTGGGCTCTAAAGTGACCGGTTCGACCTCCATGCCTTCTAAGACGACCACACTAGGCTCGGGTAAGTATTCTATCCTTATCCCGGGTAGGTCTGACTCGTTGAGGAGGCAAGGCAAGTTAATAGGTCGGCTCTCGTGTTTTCTTTTCTCAGGATCTGTGTGACGGAGAACCCCTTAAGATTCTTTGACACTGTTCGGACAAGGGCTAAATAAGCTACCATGTTGTCCTCCCAAGCTTCGTACTCCTAATTGACTTGATTGACCATGAGCTTGGAGTCGCTATACCCTTTAACTTGCTGAGCACCCATAGAGGTGGCCAACTGCAATCCAACCAGTAGGGCTTCATACTCGGCCTCGTTGTTAGAGGCTTGAAAACCAAACCTTAATGCGTACTCCAACTGAATCCCGTCAGGTGTGGTGTGGATATCGCAGGTTGGTTTACCCACAGCTTTTCAAAGTCAATTTCTAAAACAAAATGAGTCGCCACTTAATTTTTAAAAGGAAAAATCAAGAAACCATTTTAAAAGCAAACTGATCTTTGAGAAACCAGAGATTAACTAGGTCCGGGGATTATGGAATGAGAGAGGAAGGAGCCCATCGGACTAAAACACCCTCTCTCATCCTATCTTGCGATAGGCCTCTACTCAACATCCTTTTAATCAAGCTTATTAATCTAAGCATGCCCTCAACTAATACATATATACATATACATCACAAAAGCATGTCCAAAGGGTGTAAAATTGCAATTGACAAAATATCATTCAAAAGCCACATAATTCAGGTAACAAGCGATATGATATGCAATAGAGAACAAGTGAACTTACCCGGGATCCAGCAATGATAATAAACGTGCAATGCATGCGAACAAAAGGAAATCCTAAAAGAGTCTCTAATCACATATACACATAAGGCAAAACCTAATTCTAAGGTGTCGTGCATTAAGTCGAAGAATCGATAAAATCAAGAATTTAAGATAAACTAAAAAGGAGTTTTAGAAATCATACCTTAATAGCGCTACAAAACAAAGGGTTAGTCCACATGATATGCAAAATATGATGTTAGAAATAACAATCCTAAATTTCTAGCTTAAATCTATCTAATGTAATTAAATCCAAAGCTAATAAGTCAAAATTACAAGTGCCAAACTATATGGATGGATATGTACATGGACAAAGATAAACTATGAGATACTTTTAAACCTTGAATTCAAGCTCAACTAATCATTATTAAAGCATGGTTTAAGCCTTAGATCATAAGAAAAGCCATTTAGGCCCTTATTTACAAAGTAAGTCAAATGTGTCATAAAAACTCTGAAAATTGCAGAGAGCAGACCAGAACTTAAAAGAAATAAAAAACACGTCTCTTATGGTTTGATGTTGATGAAATTTGGACACAAGATGACCCTGTGAGTCTAGTTTCCAAATCAAAAAGAAAATCAAGGTTTCAACGGTTAGATCTCCGGGAATATGGAAAACACTAGACATCACTCAGCATCTTACAATCTCCTGTCCAGAATTCTTGCACGATTTATTAAAAATAGTAAACAAAATCAGAATTGCTTTGTTCTTTTTAGGGTGACTTCCTAACACATTAATCTACTTGGAAAAAATTATTTTGGGTCATAGAAACTATGTTAGAACTCTGATTTAATCATTTCAAAAGAGTGTTGCTGTTCTGAAACTATTCTGAAATTCTGAACAGATTATTGTTGCTTCACAAAAACCATGATCAAACCATTCTAAACATGAAACCACCTCAAAACAAAAATTACAGTGGTAGAACAATGTGTTATTAATGCTTTCCCGTTGGTTTCACTTAATTTCAACGGTTAGATTTCGAACTAAAAATCTTTGATCAAAAACAGTTTGTGGATTCACTGTTTTTATTTTGCTAGTTCAACTTTTATTTGGTAACTCCAACTATTAAACCATGAAGTTGGGTTTCAACCAAACCATTTCTCCTACCATTTGATGGCCATGGGAGACTACAAACCTTTGTTCTTCATAGATTTCAAATGAAACATGGATTGACTTCATGAAATCTAAAGGATAGGGAAATCTAAACCATGGAGATGGATTTAGACTCAAAACTATATTCTCCTACCATTTAATGGTCATTGGAGATGAAGGTGCAACTAATACTTGGTAGTTTTCAAAGGAATATGGGAATGATTCCATGAGACACCAAGTTTAGAGGATCCAAGTCATGAATATGGGCTTGGATCCTATCTATGTGAAATAAAGTGATGATCAAGTTTTGACTTCCATGTAGAGCATGAGCTTACATGAGATTCAAAGGATCATGCTCAAGAGATCAATAGAGATATTGAAGATCTCCAAGACCTTTAAGAGAAGAAGATAGACAAAAAAGAAAGAAAGAAGTATTGGGAACAAAAAGACTACTAAGTTTAAAACAAAGAAAGATGATGAAATATTCTAAGATTTAAAGATTTCAAGAGAAAGAAAGAGTAAGCTAATAGTCTAGGTTTAGAGGATCACCTCCAAATTATCCTCAAAGTTTTCTTTTGAAGATTATCCAAACTCTCCTTCAAGCTCTCTCAAAACTCTCTCTTTTCTTTCTCAAATGTGGGTGTAATGGAAGTGTTTTTTGTATATCTTTCCCCCCCCCCCCCCCCAAATGCCTTTTCTCTTGGTCCTCCCTTACCAACAAGATCCCTTCTCTTTTATAGGCAAGAATACCAGGTATTTTTGGTGAATTTCGGAGCAAAAAACAGGTGTAATTCTCTCATTTGGTGGTACAATGTGTACTTTCTGAAATTAGACAGACTGCTGCCCAGCGCGGCAGTCAGAAACCTGCCGCGGCAGTCCGTGAACGCCGTTGCGGCACTCAACATCTGCCGTGGCGGCACTTCGTGAGTGCCGAGCGGCTCTCATCAATTGCCGCGGCATTTAATTAATTGCCGCGTTTTTGTCAGTCTTACTTTATCAGTTTTTTGTTCTTATCTGCATGCGCATACGTATTGCACTGCAAAATACAGACTTAAAAAGTGAACGGCAGTCAGAAATCTGTGGCGGCACTCGGAGAATGCCGTTGCGGCACTTTCTGACTGCCGCGCGGCACTCATCGAGTGCCGCGGAATCCGCCGTGTGCCGTTTTTTGGTGAGATTCCCCTTTTTAGGTCTTTTCTCTTTTTGAAACAAATTATTTTTGAAGATCCTTTCCAAAAATCATATCTTTTTCTCTTGAATTCTCCTGAATACCTGGTATTTTTCCTCTTTCTGTGAAATTTTATCGCGTTTTGGAGATTTTCTGAAGAGCTTGGAATACTTCAATTTTTCGGTCCTTGTCATCATCGGATACAGAGGTGACACTCTCCTAAATTCGACGTTAGGTCAAAATTGGGGTGTCTACATGTGGTCAGGATGATCCCTGCTCCACTACCATGTTTATTGGAGGACCTATCCACATAGAGCACCCAGGTCGGGGTGTTAGGCTGTAAACCGGGCAGTGTAACTGGCGGGTCGAGATCCTCAATCGGATCTTCTGGATATGTGAACTCAACGAGAAAATCCGCCACTGCTTGTCCCTTGATTACTGTCCGAGGTCTATAGATTACTTCAAATTCCTCTAACACCAACGCCCACTTGACAAGCCTCCCGGATGTCTCAGGTCTTCCCAGTATTCGACGGAGAGGCTAATCTATCAGGACCACGATAACATGGCCTGAAAGTATGGGTGGAGTCTCCGGGAAGAAGTGATGAAGGCGAAGGCCAATTTCTCGATGCGTGAGTACCGGCTTTCTGCGACTTGAAGCACCCGACTGGTATAATAAAATGGGAATTGTCTCGGATAAGTGATGAGCTTACCGCTGAGGGCGATATCGCCAAGTACAAGAACAACTCCTCCTTTGGTATGGGTGTTGAGAGTAGAGGGGGCGATGTCAGGTATTTCTTGAGATCCTGAAACGCTTCCTCACACTCTTCTAACCATTAAAACGCTTTACAGAGGATTTTGAAGAACGGCAGACACCGGTCGGTAGCTCTGGAGACGAAACGGTTCAGTGCCGCCACCCGTCCGACCAAACTTTGAACTTATTTGGTTTTCCTGGGTGACCGCATATTAATAATTGTGACACCCGCTCCCGCGGTTTATATTTAATATTGCTTTAGCATGCATAAGCATGAGTTAATGTTAATTAATGTGTTGTGTAACAATTATTGGAGGTGGGATTAACCCACTAAGTTGATTATGGGTGTCGAGTTGGGAACTCAAATTTGGCCAGTATGGCAATCCCAAGTTGGGATGTGTTGATGGGTCCCAATTGAGATGGAACTGTAATATGTGGAACACCCTATGTGCCTAAATGTTTATTAAGGCTTAAATGATTTATTATTACATTGTTGTTAATATCATGTTATTAGGTAGTGACCACTTTTGGGGTCAATTAGGGGTACCTTTGTGAGCACAAATTGAACACGTTTTATAATTAGTAGGCTAATTAGCAACTTCATTTAATTATATGGGACCACTTATGGGACCCATGCGAGACATAGACAAATACCCATTTAGGTTTGAGATAGTTTTAATACAGTTTTATAATTAGTAGGGGCGTAATTGGAAAATTATTAGAATTGTGTGGAGGTTATAATAAAAAGTGGAAATCTTCATAACAAGCCACTTATAAGATGAGTCCTTATCATCTTTTTCACTGGGATTTACACAGAATAGATGTATAGGAGATACGTTGTCAACAAGTTTTGACGGTGACTTTACGACGACGGTTGACGCGCCGAACGACGTTGGTTTTCAATTCTGTTCACATATTCGGACTCCTGGAGGTGAGTCTAACCCATTGGTACCAATTTTATTGAGTTCTGTGATAGTTTTTTTGCGACCCATTTTGGGGTTTTAGCTCATAACTTGTAATTTTTATATAGGATTTGTACCTGGTTCTTACTAGGTCTTTAATTTTAAGATTAGGAGCGAAACCCAAGAGGTGTGTGATGTTAATTTTGATATTTGTATGATTTTCATGTTGAGTTCAATTGTGATGCCAAAGCATGCCTAATTTGTTTAGTTTAATTTATTTAGATTATAATTGGGCAAAATTCATGTGGCTAAATTAGGCCCAATTTATTTGTGAAAGCACGGTGTAATGATTAAATGAGCATGTTGAGTTGTCTATTTGGGTCAATGGAAATTGCTAGTTCTATACCACCATGAGGTAATCTTTGTGGTGACGACCACGGTCGCCAGAGGCCTATGGGACCGCACGTGTGAGGGTGTGGGTCATAACTAGTCACGTGGGCTTGGGGAGTGGAGCCGCGGGCTAGTCGGTAGTGGTGGGAGTGAACTAGTAATTGTCAGAGACTATAGTTTTGTGTAATATGTTGAATTGAGCATGTCAATTATCCATAATCATGAATAGCATTACTCACTAAGCATATAGCTTATATATTGTAATGGTTATTGAATAACCATCGTAGGTGATCGTGGCGAGGAATCGGGGAAGTGAGCTGGGAAGTGGCTTGGTTAGGGTTTGGGAAGTTGTTGTAATTTTGTTAATAGTTACCTGTTTTTTTTTTTTAGTTTAAAGCTTGCAATATAGTTGTAACTTAACTTCTGAAATATGTGGTTGGACTGTGTTAGTTGGGATTGTGTTTTATCGTAGTGTTGCTATAGCTAATGTTATTAGATTGGGACGTTTGAACTTGGAGTTTTATTTATTGGGTTGGTTGTAAATGGTTATAATTAGTATTTTTCTTAAATTATTTACAAACTCTTGCTTGTACTTGGAAGCTCATGCTCGTGACTTTGATTTTATTCTAAATGGTTTAAAGCATTAATGTTGATTTCAAATTGTGATTTGGTAATATTATTTGTGAATTTACTATTTGCTAAAACAGGGTTTTTGACTAATTGCAAAGACAGGATTTTTTTTTTATTATTATTATTATTGTTGAGCTTCTTTGGTTTAAGTTATTTTAAACTTATTTTAGAACTTTAACGACTGGGGTTAAGCCTTGGTGGCGTGCCACGTGTCCTAGGATCATCTGAGTGGTTTCGGGGCGTGACAATAATAGCCTGAATTTTTTCAAGGTTCGCTTCAATCCCCTGCCTGCTAACCATTGTCCCAAGAACTTCCCGGACGACACCCCAAATTTGTACTTGGCCGGGTTCAACCTCATCCAAAATTTTCTTAAGATGCTGAATGCCCCGGCCAGGTGCTCGAGATGGTCAGACTCATTTTGTTTTTGACCAATAGATCGTCGACGTACACTTCCATTGACTTCCCGATCAAATCCTTGAACATATAGTGGACCATGCGTTGATAAGTCGCCCCGGTATTTTTGAGGCCGAAGGGCATCACCTTGTAAAAATACGTCCCCTGGTCTGTAATGAAGGAAGTCTTCTCTTCGTCCCCGAGGTACATGGTGATCTGGTTGTACCCCGAGTAGGCGTCCATGAACTAAAGAAGTAAGTGACCGGCCGCGGAGTCCACAAGGAGGTCTATCCTAGGCAGCGGGTAGCAATCCTTGGGGCAGGCCTTGTTCAGGTCGGTGAAGTCCACACACATCCTCCACTTCCCGTTGCTTTTCTTGACTAGTACCACATTTTCCAACCAGTCCGGATAGTGGACTTCCCGGATAGACTCTGCCTTCAGGAGCTTTTTGATTTCCTCACGCACTGCTGCTTGTCTTTCAGGGGACATACCTCTCCTCTTCTGGTCGACCGACCGGGAATCCGAATCAATGTTGAGGCGGTAGGACATAATTCGGGGGTCTATCCCAGGCATGTCTTTATGGCACTAGGGGAAGACGTCCTAGTTTTGTCGCAGGAACTGGATCAACTTCTCCCTAAGGTTTGGCTCTAAGAGAGTGTCGATACTGACGGACCGATCGAGGAGTTGGGGGTCCAACACTACTTGTTCCAGTTCTTCTACCAGGCCAACTTCATCCCTTATGTCTCTCGGGTCCATTTCCTGGACAATCAGCGTCTCTATAACTGCTTCTCTGCGCAAGGAGCTAACATAACACCTTCGGGCGGTTGCTTGGTTTCTACGCAAGCTTCTGGGCCCCTGTGGGGTTGGAAACTTGATCACTAGGCTGTATGATGACACGACCGCTTTGGCCTTGTTGAGTGTCGGCTTCCCCAGGATGACGTTGTAGGCGGACGGGGCTTCTACCACTATAAAGTTGCAAGTACAGAAGCCTGCTGGAGGTAGGTCCCCATAAGAACTAGGAGCTCGATGGTATCGAGGGGTTGTGTACCAGATCCATTGAACCCTACCAGGGACTCTAGCTACGAACCGGAGCCGATCCTTTGATATCCCAAACTGATCAAAAGCCGAGACGAGCAAAATATCAAAGGAGCTGCCCGTGTCCACTAATAGCCTCTTGATTGCATAATTTGCTATGGAGAGTGTAACCACCAACGGATCATCGTGGGGACAGTACAGGTCCTTCACGTCATCAGACAAGAACGTCAGCACGTCGGTCGGGAGGGAGCTGGCGGATTGGACATGCCAGACATCCGATCAGGATGCTCAAGCATGCCTCTTCCTAGCCGACTGTGAATCCCCTCTGCCCGAAGTTCCTCCGGAGATAATGTTAATTTGCCCAAGGGGTTGAGGCTGCTCGAGTGTCAGGCCGAGGCCGCCTATCAGCCCTGACAAACTCGGCGAGGTGACCCTGCTCAATCAGCTTCTCGATGGCAATCTTAAGTTTGAAGCAGTCTTCTGTGTCATGACTATGGTCTTTATGATACCGGCAAAACTCATCCCGATTTCTTTTCCTGGGTGGGCTCTTCAGGTTTGCCAGCTGTTGGAGGAGCCTCTGGGTCTCGACAGCTGCCATGACCTCGTGGATAGGCCAGGAAAGAGGCGTGAAGGTAATCGGGGCCCGATCCTGACCGCCTTTCTACTGATCCTGCCTCGGCTTCTTTACCGAGCCCTTCTTGGAGCCTTCACGTTTGTGTTTGATCTCGGGAACTCGTCTCTCACAAAGCTAGCACGCTTAGACTTTAGGAACTCCTCCGTGTCGATGTACTTCTCAACCCTCTCGGAAAGCTCAACCAGGCTTGTCGGTCGGTCATGGTAGAATGACGTAGCAACTTTGGTGTGCTGAACTCCCGAGCAGAAGGCCGTGAGAGCAACCGTTTCGTTCAGGTGGTGGATCTGGAGCCTTTGCTGGTTGAAACGGTCGACTTAATCCTTCAAGGATTCTCCCGTGCGCTGCTTAACGGTCACCAGTTGGGTGTTGGGCTGCGACCGGTCGAGCATCCCCACAAACTAACTGATAAAGAGCTTGCTGAGTGCCCTGAAATTATCGATCGTTCGGGGCTTAAGAGCATGGAACCATTGTGCAGTCGGCCCTTTGAGAATGTTGGGAAAGGCCAGGCACAGTAGCTCCTCGGTGGTGGTGACTAGTTCCATCGGGGCCTTATAAGTTCGGACATGATCCACCGGGCTTCCCGAACCATCATAAGAGTCGAGATGTGGTGGTTTGAACTTTCGCGGGATGGGGAATCCTGTGACCCAGACAATAAAGGGTGACTCGATTTCTATATTGGTGTGATCATGGCGCGGCTTACGGCTCAACTTCTCAATTTGCTTTTGCAGGTCCTTGATCTGCCCCTTGACATCTTTCTGACCAGTCTTCCGCTCTGTATCTGAACCATACGTCGGGTCGGACGATGAGGCCTCTTCCTCGAAGTGCGTTGCCCCTTGGGGATAGAATCCGGCTTCGACTCTGAGTAATCGTGTGCCTAAGATCCCCACGGCTCTTGGCCGGGGGGTCTTTGGCGGAATCTCAGGCCGTTTGCCCTTGCCCTTCCCCTCTGGCAGTGCGCCTGCTGTTGATGAATTCTCTAGCGAACCCCGCCCGCCGTGGGTTGGCTCGGGCACGTTGCCAGGTTTGCGCGGGAGCCTGGCTATGCTCATTGTTCCCGAACCGTCCCAAATCCGGTAGAGATATAGGCTCAGTGTGGGCACGCCTTCTGACCCGTAAGGGCTCCCGACCCTGTACGACCTTCCCGGGCCGATCCTCGATTTAAGGGAGCTTTTTCTGACGGGCCAACAACGCTTCAATCTACTGCTGAGTTTGCCACTGGCCTTCCAAGAGTTGTGCAAGAGCCGCAGTAACCTGCTCGGAGGTTATGGAAGCAGCCGGTTGCCCCGCCTGTGAATCTGTCTGTCCTGCTAGAGCAGCAGTCTTCTTACCCTTCTTCGGCGGCATGTTGATCAGTCAAACATTTGTTTCTCTAAGAGAGTTTGATGTTCCCACAGACGGCGCTAAACTGATGATGCCAAAAATTGGTAAGAGAGTGAGAACAAGATGAATACAAAGAATGTTTGTATGTGGTTCAACCTCGTTAACTAGGAGACCTACGTCCACGTGTGCGTCGGAGCGCGTTCACTAACAAATCACCGGCGGCCTTTGGTGAGCCAACAAGGAGAGCGGTTCTCCCAGAGACCGGTCAGGTATATGCGTATGAGTAATATATGTTTTTCTATTCTTGTGAGATAAGAATGTTGTCCCCTTTAACAGGGGGTAAGTGGTCTCTTTTATAGATGGAAGAGACCACTTGTACAAGGTAACTAACTGAGTTAGGAAAACTAACTTGATTACAAGTGATTAGCATAAATCACGGAGGTTCCCTTAATGGTTTAGGAAACTGCTCGTATTAGTCTTCCGACTAAGCTAGGGAACTGCAAGCAACCATGTAGAGCCAGTCACGGGGCAGGTGATTACGTCAAAATCAAGTTCTTATTTAACCCTATTGAAAATGTAGCATTTGGAAGTAGGGTGTCGAGTCCACAGGGATTGATACAAGAACAACGTTTGGGAGGTTTAGTAACTAATTATAATACTCAAAAGAAATAAATAAGAAAAGATGATGAAAGAGAATAAAAATGACATTGCGTCTTGCGGCTTTTTGTTTGGTTTTTGGAGGATAAAAGGATAAATAAATACTAATCTAAAAAGCAATAGGTTGGGATCATTCCCCCCATCTTGGGTCACAACAAGATGAAATGGACTAAAGTTTCAAGCACATTCTAAGGTAACATCTCATTGTGGCATATTATCAAACACTTGGAATGCACCTATGTGTTAGATGAAATGAGCTTTAAGATTTCCATAGAAACGGATTTGAAGCTAACGGTTGACTATCAAGGATGCATGACATACAAGATGAAGCCTCTATGGCTTCTAATCCGAATGATTTGTCCCCCCTACACTAACTAATCTACTTGGTGGACAAACCACCTATGAAGCCTTCAAAATGTAGTATTTAAAACCCAAGAGTTTGAACAATCAAAGATGCTTGACATCTATGATGAAGACTCCAAGTTTTAAATCCCACACACAACATTTATCAAACACATGGAGTGCAAAACACAAGGTTACATACTATTCCATATGAAATACATAGGGTAGGATTCAAAGTCTAAGTTTTAACAATCATAGTTGCAATACAAATAAGATGAATCTCTTAGTTTTGAATCCTACACAAATGAACCCTAGAAATGCTACAACATTAAGTCCAAGAGTTCATGATCCACAACCTAAGTAAACCTAACTAATCAATGGAAAACATAGCAATATCATCAAAGGAAAAGAGATAGAAAATATACCTAGCCATTAACACTTCAATCCAAGCTTCAAGTTTATACAAATGAAGAAGAAATATAAGGGAACCCAAGTGGGTTCCCAAAAATGAGAGAAGAAGAAGAAGAAGAAGCAAAATACAATGTAAGATCCCTAAAATAAAACCATCTCTTCCTATTTATACAAAAATATAAGGATGGCAAACTTGTAAATAAAAAAGGGGGAAAACTGAAGCTGCGGATCGATCCCTTCATATTGGCGGATCGATCCGCCTTTCATCTGGGCTGTTGGTATCTCTTCGAAAAGCCGCGGATCGATCCCTTCATTGGGACGGATCGATCCATTTAGAGATCCTTCTCGCAGAATGCTATGGGAAGATCGCGGATCGATCCGCTCAAAAGGCCGGATCGATCCGCGTCTTTTGAAACTGATATCAGGCTCCTCTAAAACACACGGATCGATCCGCTCAAAAGGCCGGATCGATCCGCCTTTGCTGAAGTTCTTTCCTTTCCCTTTTTATGATATAAGAACCAAACGAAGTTGGTTCTCACGTTGAACAAGTTCCCAAACACTACAAGAAAGAGATTTTTATTAGCAATAAGTGAACAACAACAAGAACAACAAAAGTACAATTTATACATTAAATCTCCCAATATAAGTGATAATTTGTATCCAATAGGGGTAAAATCATGAAGTTAAGAATGCAATATTGGACACGAATCACACCCCCCAACTAGCATGTTGCTAGTCTCTTAGCAACAAAATTAAATACCAAGAGATTTAAGAATAACCTTGCACAACAATTTATTTAAAATGAAAGATAAACCGTTTTCGTGGGGAACACGATTACATTTAGCGAATGCAACAAGCCGTTAAACCTCTAGGTTACCCGTAGAGGCGGAGTTTTGTCTCCGGAGGGTTCTTAGAATGATACCCACAAACATTTTGTTTCCTCATGATAGTTGCCCACTATCTAACGCCGAAACCCAACATAGTCCCACGAATTTTTAAAAGATTTAACACATGACACGCAAATCCAAAAAGTTCTCAAACTATCAAGATTATTAGATAAACTTCATTAAGCTCAATCTTGGATGCGTGTGTGGTGTGAAGCGCATAACTACAACTATCAAGAAAATGGCAATACTTTCATAATCCGAATTTCGTTTAAAACGCGCTTCAACTCAATTCTCACCGGTATTACACTCTAAAAATGAATCGCTCGAAATGGGTAATACACTCAAGGCATGCGGGCAAACAGAGTAATGAAAATGGAAACCAAAGCCACACGTATACCCATGATGAAAATCGTATGCGTGAAAAACGAGTAAAAATTAATCTCATGAAAGATGCTATTCACTAGAGGATGTGAAATAACTCTAACTACTTATCATGACAGTCTCAAACTCCGAATCACAAAACTTGAGAATCAATTAAGATCTTGAGGGGGTTGTAAAGTGGGAAAGTGATATGAGGTGAAGGACAAGGGTAAATGAAGTGAGATATTTGAGTACAAACTAGGGATTTATTGGAATGCATGGATACAGATGACCACAAGAGATAAATCATCCACAAATATTTCTTTGAAGCTCAAAAAGAGAAGTACAATTGACTACGAAGCTTTTTTTTTTTTTTTTTTTTATTTATTATTTTTTAGCTTCTTTTCTTTTCTTTTCTTTGTACTCTCACAACCACACGATTCAATCTCTTTTGCAACCTTACAAACACGATCTCATGCAAAGACATCCCACAAATGTAATTCAAACGTGGATATGGAAGGTGTATGGTTAAGTGAAGGAAGGGTATGTGTGGTTGAGATTAGAAATGGTAAAAGGAAGGACCTAAAATCATTTTCTCGGACAATGTGATTCTTAGTTCTCCACTACAATGACAGGAAAGCAAGAGTTTTACATTCCACACAAAAGAATTCCTCTAATGAACAATCAAAACAAGAAGATGAGATTATCTACGACTTTTGTATATTTTTCAAAAAGAGAGAATTGAAGTATGTAACGCTCAACAATGGAGAAAAGGATCTAAAGCTCACAAGGGTAAAGTCTCCACAAATGTTTTAAACGATTTTCGGGTAATAATTGCATTAAACATTATCTTAATACAAGTAGTCATACAACGTGCTCGATAATCCAAGATTTGAACTTCATGAAATTTACTATAATCAAGATAGTTATAGAACTAATGGGATTCAACAAGTGACGCATACCAATATCGAATAAAAACTCAAAACAAGCGTCATCGCTCGGCATTAGAACGAGGCAACTATACCAAAATCATTGGAAACTATTTTTTTTTTTAATTTAATTTTTTTTTTTTTAAATCATCTTTTCTTTTATTAACAACTAAAACATGCTTGGAGAATTAATGGCAAGAAGAAACTGAAACATCAATATGAAGGGTGAATATCCCACACCCCCCAACTAGAACATTGCATTGTCCCTAATGCAAATGGTTTGAAACAAGGACAAAAATGAGTAGGGATAGAGTGATATCACCAACAAAAGGAGCGATCCCCGATAAGCACAAAAATGATGTTCCTGCACATGAATCACTACCGAGCACATCAAGCAAATAAAAGAAGAAAATAAAAAGAAAAACCAAAACACAAAAGAAAAGAAAATGGAATGATGAGGAGATGATGCGGATGAATTTGAAGGTTAGAATGTTGATTCTACCACTAGCCCAACATGCAAAAGAGAAATAATATTCCTTTAAAAGAAGTGTTCTAGAAAGTTTGGCAAAATAATCAAACTTTGCATTACTATACTATGACTCTACTTTGATTAACATGCTTTGCCCACCTTACAACTAAATTACATTAACTAAACTACGTGGTGGAACACATCACATTCTCTTGGATATGAGTCAAGCATCTTAACACAAAGCATAACTATCACAATAACAAGTAAGTGGTAAATTACTACACTATGTAACACCTTTGATTAGAATGACACATCCACCCTACATTAACTAAGCTACATGGTAGACAAGTCAACTTCTCCTAGAATGACTCATGTGCAACAATACACCACTTCTATTAAGCACAACTATGTAAGAAATCACGAAAATCAATTACATATGCCAAAATTTTAAAGAACAACAACCAAAGGAGATACTAGTACCTTCCCCATGCGAGACCAATGTGTCATCAACATCCTAGATGGAGGTTTAGCTCTTCAAGAGTAGCTAATCCTTCAAAACAAAGACAAAATAAAAAGATCAAATGCAAAAGCGCATATAATTAGAAACTAAACAACTTAACGTTGTCGCCAATCCCCGGCAACGGCGCCATTTTGATTACGTCAAAATCAAGTTCTTATTTAACCCTATTGAAAATGTAGCATTTGGAAGTAGGGTGTCGAGTCCACAGGGATTGATACAAGAACAACGTTTGGGAGGTTTAGTAACTAATTATAATACTCAAAAGAAATAAATAAGAAAAGATGATGAAAGAGAATAAAAATGACATTGCGTCTTGCGGCTTTTTGTTTGGTTTTTGGAGGATAAAAGGATAAATAAATACTAATCTAAAAAGCAATAGGTTGGGATCATTCCCCCCATCTTGGGTCACAACAAGATGAAATGGACTAAAGTTTCAAGCACATTCTAAGGTAACATCTCATTGTGGCATATTATCAAACACTTGGAATGCACCTATGTGTTAGATGAAATGAGCTTTAAGATTTCCATAGAAACGGATTTGAAGCTAACGGTTGACTATCAAGGATGCATGACATACAAGATGAAGCCTCTATGGCTTCTAATCCGAATGATTTGTCCCCCCTACACTAACTAATCTACTTGGTGGACAAACCACCTATGAAGCCTTCAAAATGTAGTATTTAAAACCCAAGAGTTTGAACAATCAAAGATGCTTGACATCTATGATGAAGACTCCAAGTTTTAAATCCCACACACAACATTTATCAAACACATGGAGTGCAAAACACAAGGTTACATACTATTCCATATGAAATACATAGGGTAGGATTCAAAGTCTAAGTTTTAACAATCATAGTTGCAATACAAATAAGATGAATCTCTTAGTTTTGAATCCTACACAAATGAACCCTAGAAATGCTACAACATTAAGTCCAAGAGTTCATGATCCACAACCTAAGTAAACCTAACTAATCAATGGAAAACATAGCAATATCATCAAAGGAAAAGAGATAGAAAATATACCTAGCCATTAACACTTCAATCCAAGCTTCAAGTTTATACAAATGAAGAAGAAATATAAGGGAACCCAAGTGGGTTCCCAAAAATGAGAGAAGAAGAAGAAGAAGAAGCAAAATACAATGTAAGATCCCTAAAATAAAACCATCTCTTCCTATTTATACAAAAATATAAGGATGGCAAACTTGTAAATAAAAAAGGGGGAAAACTGAAGCTGCGGATCGATCCCTTCATATTGGCGGATCGATCCGCCTTTCATCTGGGCTGTTGGTATCTCTTCGAAAAGCCGCGGATCGATCCCTTCATTGGGACGGATCGATCCATTTAGAGATCCTTCTCGCAGAATGCTATGGGAAGATCGCGGATCGATCCGCTCAAAAGGCCGGATCGATCCGCGTCTTTTGAAACTGATATCAGGCTCCTCTAAAACACACGGATCGATCCGCTCAAAAGGCCGGATCGATCCGCCTTTGCTGAAGTTCTTTCCTTTCCCTTTTTATGATATAAGAACCAAACGAAGTTGGTTCTCACGTTGAACAAGTTCCCAAACACTACAAGAAAGAGATTTTTATTAGCAATAAGTGAACAACAACAAGAACAACAAAAGTACAATTTATACATTAAATCTCCCAATATAAGTGATAATTTGTGTCCAATAGGGGTAAAATCATGAAGTTAAGAATGCAATATTGGACACGAATCAGCAGGCCTGGGTCGCACTCACTGGGGGATGATTCTGTCCCGTGATCCCGAGCTGTGGTCCCAGACCGGGCGGTATCGACCGACCAGCCTGGGATAACTGAATTCCAGGCACATTTTCCGGATGATTCGGTGTCTCTGTGTTAACGTGGCGATTTGACTTTTTTCGGATATTTCCTGACCTATCATGTTTCAATTAATTGCTAAACCAGGGAGTCCACCAAACTTGAGCAAGCCAAAAAAAGAAAATAAATAAATAAATAAAAGAAAAGAGAGAGTCCAGTAACTGTAAGAAAGTATTGATAAATTAATGAATATTTAAAAAATCAATTCTCTAAAATAGCCACTTTACTTTAAAAAGTCCAAATTTTTTTTTTTTTTTTTTTTCCGAATTCGCTGCTAATCCATGGAATCATCAAAGTTAAAAGACAACAGGAACGTGAGGAAGCCAAAAAGAAAGAGTTCAACCAATACCCAAAAGGAAAATAAAATAAAATAAAATCTAAACCAACCCCAATAAAAACTGTTACCAAGGAGAATGTGTCATATTGAAAAAGAGCAAAATACTTAAGGGGATGTGATTCCATTTTTAGTTGTTTCTTACATATCTTTGTATTAGAAACTTAATTTTTTTTTTCCTTATGATCTGTAATCATGTGGAATAAGTATATAAATTTGAGAGGTATTAGCAGATATCTTGGGAAGGTGCTAAGTTTTATAAATTTTGGATATGTTTCTTATGGTTTCCTTTTTTAAAAAAGTTCATTATATTTATGATTTGTTGGTGCTTTTCTAGAATTATTATTTGTCTTTTCTAATCATTTACTATGAGTTTTGAAGTGGAATTCAATGTGAAAAATGAGTTTTTTCGTTAAGATTGAGCTTAGATCAATTTTCATAGATAAATCGTGTTTACTAATGTAGATGTGGTATTGCATCTAAACCAAATCAAATCAAACCAAGCCTTGTGTCTCAAGCAATTAGGGTCGGCTGTATAAATCATTTTTCTCTACTTTGCATGATCAAGTGCTATATGTTTATTTAAATTTTATATATATATGTATATATATATAGATATTCATATCATGTTGCACTACATAGTCCCAGGTCAGTCTAGGTATGTCCCTCCCTCTAACCATTCCAGGCACTACGATCTTATCACTCTTTCACACAAGTGCGCATCTATAGGCCGGTCTTCATTGCACATAGCCAAACCATCTAATTCTATTCTCCTTCAACTTATTCTCAATCTCTGACACTGTTACAGTCTCTCGAATGTACTCATTTCTTATTCTATTTTTCCTACTCTTACCTCACATCTATCTAAGCATCCTCTTCTCAGCTACGCTCATTTTGCATTTAATTAATGTTATATAATCTAGTAGGTATAGTATTACATTCATTTAAACCATTCAACATTTGTTAAACTTTCGAATGTAGAAAATTAGCAATTACATATGTTATTGGTAGTACTTAATTGGTTCATGAATAATTATAGTATATTGACATTGTTCTGGAAAATTTATGCAATGATACTTGTTAAGATGAGTTTTTTGAAGAATAAAATGGGAGTTTGTTCATTGATTAATTACATCATAATCATCTTTTGTAATTTATATTTAAGGAGAATTATTTTATCTTTGCTTTTAGCAGAGTAACTACTTTTTTTTATATGTTAGTAGCAGCCCATGCAAAAGTTAGGATTAGTGTTACAAAATGTTGGTATAAAGCTGGATGTAATTAATCAGGAAGAGCTAGTTCGAGTTTGATATATTTCGCATAGTTTTATACGACTGCTAGGATTTTTATTTTTCTGTAGTGTGAATAATGAAACTATGGAAAATTCTCCAATATCTAGGATATAAAAACAACTAATCTGACACATTAAGTATAGCTCGTTGGGATCCGATCTAAGTATTATGTATTGGTCGAGTATTCACCCTACTCCCCCTTCCTTGCAATAAAATAATTAAAAACCAACTAATATCAATCTTAACCAGTTAACTCAGATAATACATCCATTACACACATCTATGCTTTTCAAATTTTGTATCCCAAAACTGGTTCTCAAGGACCACCTTCAATCATGGTGGTACCATTTCAATATTTTCCAAGAAAATCATATGGACAGTTCCATTGCTACATGTAATGGGAACCACATTTGGGATATAAAATTTGGGAAACATAGCGTAAATCTCATTGTTTTAATTAGTAATCAAAAGGGTGTGACCTCTTTCTCCCCAGTGGGGAGATTGAGGGTTCGACTCCCCTTAGGGGAAGTCTTTGCCTGCCCTCCTGTTTGTATTTTCAGTCAGAATGAGTGGCCCTTGTCAGGCATTGCTATGGGCCACAGTGGGGCTTTGGGTGTGTGTGTGTGTGTGTGTGTGTGTGTGTGTGTGTGTGTGTGTGTGTGTGTGTGTGTGTGCATGTGTGTGTGTGTGTGTGTGTGTGTGCGCGTCTAGCCATAATCCAGGTAAGTATAAAAAAAATAAAATAAAATAAAATAAAATAAAAAGAAAAAGAAAAAGAAGGTGTGTTTGACTACCTAATTAAGTACTGTTAAAATCGAAAGATTTTAATACTTCAATTAAAAAAAATTATACTAAAAACAATCACTAAATACAGTCTATTGTAGTATTTAAATCTCTATTTTTACTATTATAAATTTAATAATTTAAAAATTTTAGTACTTAAAATTCAGTACTTAATTTTTAGTTTTATCAAATGGGCCCTAATAAAAAGTTTAACAATATAATGTATTAGGCCTCATTACTTTGTAAGATTTATTAATTAAATACTAATTGTGAAAACTGTTAGGAATTGTACTTATGTTAAGACTCATTGTTGATGTTTTTAAACAACCATAGCACTTAAAACAGTAATACTAAGAAATTAATATATAGCAAGCATAATTATTTATTTATATATAATACGACTCACTTTTAAATTATCAACAACTATCGTGATACCTTTATCATAAGATGAATATCAATATTTTGCAATTAGACTATTGGATTTGGAACCGAAAATACCAAATATATAACAGAATATATGTCTAGGATGAACAATAAAACATAATCAATGTAAAAATGTAAAATCAAATTTAAATTCAACAAAGCCCAAACAATAAAAGATTCAAATAGGACTTTATGCTTTCTTTAGTTTCTCATTATTAGATGAATTTATTTAATCTATATAGGACTCATAAGACACTTTTTTTTTCCATGGATAATGAGTCCTAATTATGTGTCACGCCTTCATAGTTACAATAGCTTTCTTTCATGATAATGACTCCTAAAGTGTCATACCCTTTGGTTTCTAAATTGTGAATCCTACTATCACTAAACTTTTCTTATAGGGGCTCTATTTAATTTATTCGAGAAAATATACTACAAAGTTTCCTGGTTCAATTATAAAGCTACAAAAAGTGTTTACCAACACATGTGACGGTAGAACTATAACACCCACATTTGTGTTATTGCATTTGTACCATATTGTCATGCATGATAATGTGATGTGGCGTGTCCTATGACACATGGTTGAGTGAGTTTTGACTCACGAGTTGATTTGGGTGTCTGTATTAGAGAACCCTTTGAAACTGTGGTAATTGAGGATTTATTGCTTGTGAAGTCTCTTCGAGTATGAGACGGTCACTGTGGAATGCTTTAAATGTTTATCTGAAAATAAATGTTTACCTGTGTATTTCAATATCTGTATTATTTTCTGTTTTAGAATTTATATCTACTGTTAGTTTCAGTATCCTGGTGAGAACGAATGAACACGCTATTAATTTGGTAGGCTAATTAGCAACATCGGAAACGTCATGTAGAAATTCGCGTTTTAGCGACCAAACGAAACTTAGTCGGAAACTTTTATAATTTTGAAGTTTCACTCGTAAAGCTATGAATAAGTTGTATAGAAAGTTTCAGAGACTAATTAGGAGTTCAGAAACTCGTGGGGGGGTAAACGTAATTCCCGAGAGTTTTGCCTATAAATAGGAAGTGATGACTTCCATATTTTTATAAGTTTAACCTAAAGTTCAAGAAAGGAGGCCATAGGGAGATTTTGGGAACTTAGAGCTTTGCGACGCCAAACGACGACTTTCCGTCAGTTTGTTTTCTCCTAGATTTCATATTCGAGCTCCTCGAGGTAAGAGCTTCGTTTTGATATATGTTAGGACTTGTTTGGCCAAGTTTTTCAAAAAGTTGTTTTCTAGAATTTTTCATAAAAGTTGATAAATGGAATTTTGATTCATAGGAATTGTACTAGACGGACTTCTGCACGTTATTTGTGCACGGGTTTTCTTCAAATTGAATTATAAGCGCGTAAATCGGAGGTGAGTGATTCAACTATGTTTTGGAATGATTTCTTGATATGTATTCATGTTATGTTTGAATAGCATGTATTAATTCCTAGAGATATATTGTGTAGTTCATATTGGGCATTTATATTGATAAGTAGGCTCAATAGCACGGTGATATGTTTTAATTACCGCGAGCATGGTGATATGTATTTGAGCATGTTAAGTTGCTTATTTGGGTCAGAAGGAGCACGTGGTCACCGTACCATTTTGTGGAGCCGATAGAGTGGCATTAAGGTCGCACGATTGTTTGTAGAATCGTGGGTCTTACCCTTTCGCGTGGACTTATTGGCGAGGAGTCGCGGATTGGGAATATGGACGGGCACGTGAGTCTCCGGCGACTAGTATGAAATGTAGAGATGTGAATGCGGACATGTTTATCATTCATGTACATATGTTGATTTATTCACTAAGCATTAGCTTAAACAAATCGAAATATGTGTGGTTATTCAAATAACCATTTCAGGTGTAAATGCTGGCGAGGAATCGCAGAAATGAGCACGTGGGTTTTGGGAGTTCGCTTAGAAGGCAACTCAATGCTTTAATCTCGTGATTTTGTAATCGGATAGTCTATTTCATTTGAGTTGTTAAGGGACTTGTAATAGAATGGAGAGTCGTCTTGTAAACGTTTTATTTTAGTTCCAAATCCTGTAAGGAATTACTACGTTTTGTTTTGACTTTGAAAGCATGGTTTGGGTTGTTTAAGTTATCATGTACATGAACCTAGAGTTCACGGTTTGAAATGTTTTACTTGTCGACTTTATATCTTGTATTAATGTTGAGATAGTTTGCGGTCGCAAGGGTCGTTTGACCTTAGGCAATTTCCTTGTGCAAGAAGGATTGCTGTCAGAGGGTCATTCGACCGGTCGAAAGGGACAGCTCGACCGGTCGAAGTACCCTCTGTTGTGAAGGATTATTGCCGAGGGTCATCCGACCGGTCGAAAGGGGAATCTCGACCGGTCGAAATGACCCCTGCATGAAAACTTTTTATACCCCTTTCGCAACTTATTTAAATGTTTTGATTGGTTGTTAGGGCACCTTTGGGATCCCTTTGAATATAAATTCATTCGTTTCAAAATATAATTACGTTTTCAAATTTATATGGATTTTACCAACTTCGGGTATATTGTTTCAAAGGAACGACTACTATTTGTTATATTTAAAGTTTATTTTTCCGCTGCTACAACTTTGAAATGAGTAGGAAGAGCCTCGGTGGCGTGCCACGGGCTCCGGTTCCGCTATTGTGGGACCGGGCTGTGACATTTAGTGGTATCAGAGCATAAGTTTAGAGCCTTGGGAACGAGTGACGTTATATATGCTGAGTGACGTCGAGTGGAGTGTGTAATTGTAAAGATAATGGTTATCATTGTATAAATGCTTCATGCATTAGCATTTGTTGATTGTGATGAACTGTGCACATATATCTATATTGTGGCATAGCATGCATGGTCATTATGCATTGAACTCAACAGGGGAAATATTTAAAACGTTATGGCTGATCCACCAAGAGAATTGTCACCGCATTCGCGGATGGACCAAATAGTGAATATGGTGGGAAATTTCATACAAGCGGTAAGTGAAAGAGAACAGATGAACGTTCAGCCTCCACAAGTGGAAATTCGTTATGTCAATACACCATCGGCACCGCGACCTCAACACACGATCGTGGAACAGTTTCATAAGCGAAAGCCGACGTTGTATCATGGGCAAGTTGACATAGACTTGGCCGATCATTGGATGATGGACATGGAAAGACATTTCCGTCAGGTAATATGTACCGATGAGGAGAAAATTTTGTGCGCATCCGATACGTTGATGGGCGAAGCATTGGATTGGTGGAACAACGTGATTGAACAAGGGAAGCCGACCACGTGGGAAGCATTTAAAGAAGAATTCAACAAACGTTTCTTCCCGCAATCTGCTTATACTCAGAAACGTCAAGAGTTTGCAAGTTTGGTTCAGGGAGATATGACCGTGGGTGAGTATGTTTCTCGTTTCAATGCCTTGTTACGATTTGGGAAAACTACCGTTCCGACTGATAGGGATAAAGCTCGTAAGTTTGAGGAAGGGCTTAGAGAGAATATCCGTGGCCGTGTGGACATGTTGCAACACCCGACCGTTTCTCTCGTTGAGGAAGCTGCCCGTATTGCTGAGAAAAGTGTCGACAGATATCGACAGGGACAACAAGGGAAGAGAGCAAATGACAGTCGGGGTAAGAGTCAAGGGAATGCGAAGAAACCGTTCACGCAAGGTTCAGGATCGAATATGGGTAGTCAAGGAGGAAGTGTGTTTGTTGGAGATTCGAGACCGGTGTGTCCAACATGTAACCTGCGACACAGAGGAACCTGCTATCAATTGACCACTTGCTATATTTGTAAACAATTGGGGCATGTGTCTAGGAATTGTCCTTTGAACGCAAGTTCGACTACACCAAACACAACCTCGAATGCCAAGAGCTATAACCCAGAAACGAGAGGAAAATGTTTTGAGTGTGGACAACCGGGACACATAGCAAAGAACTGTCCGAGTAAGAGACAACCAGGAATGAGTACTGGGGCATCGAGTGTGCCAAGCGGATCAAGGGTAGAACCTCGAGTGGATAAAGGGAAAGGAGTCGCGCAACAACAAGGACGATACTTCCAGCTTAGGCCGGGGAATACGGATGATACCGTCGTGTCAGGTATTCTTCCTATTTGTTCGTATCCTGCACGTATACTTATGGATTCTGGCTCGACGCATTCATTTGTATCACGTGATTTTGTTAAGCATTTAACTGTTAAGTCAGAACCGCTAGGATATGATTTGTGTGTATCATTGCCTAGTAGTGAACCGTTAGTTACTTCGTCAATATTCAAGTCATGTGAGATCAAGATAGGTGATAAAGTCTTGAGCGTTGATTTGATTCCGTTGACGGTGAATTACTTTGATGTTATCTTGGGTATGGATTGGTTGTCGGTTAATCAAGCCAAAATCGATTGTGAACAAAAACGGGTTAGTTTCTATCCGTCAGGGCGAGAAGAGTTTACTTTTCAGGGTAAGGGAGTGATAGTACCGCCGTACTTGATATCGGCGATTCAAGCAAGTAAGATGTTGAAGAAGGGTTGTTCGGGTTTCTTATGTTCAATTGTCGACACGCGAGTTCTTGGACCACTAATAGAAGACATTTCAGTAGTTCGAGAATTTCCAGATGTTTTTCCCGATGAGTTACCCGACGTATTGATTGAAAGAGAGCTTGAGTTCACAATAGAAGTAGTACCAGGGTCACAACCGGTATCCAAAGCACCGTACCGAATGGCACCGATAGAGTTGAAAGAATTGAAAGTTCAGTTAGAAGAACTGTTGGAGAAGGGTTTTATCCGACCGAGTGTTTCGCCGTGGGGAGCTCCAGTCTTGTTTGTGAAGAAGAAAGATGGAACAATGCGCATGTGCATCGACTACCGAGAGTTAAATAAGTTGACCGTCAAGAACAAGTATCCGTTGCCGCGAATAGATGACTTGTTTGATCAGTTACAAGGGGCTCAGGTATTTTCGAAGATCGACTTGAGATCCGGTTACCATCAGTTGAAAGTCAAAGAGGAAGATGTTGAGAAGACAGCTTTCAGGACTCGATATGGTCACTTTGAATTTTTGGTTATGCCATTTGGAGTGACTAATGCACCAGCTGCTTTCATGGACTTAATGAACCGTGTCTTCAAAGATTATTTAGATGAGTTCGTTATCGTGTTCATAGATGACATCCTAATCTACTCCAAAAGCGTAGAAGATCACGAGCATCATTTGCGATTAGCTTTACAACGATTGCGTGAAAAGAGATTATTCGGCAAATTGAAGAAGTGTGAGTTTTGGTTGACAGAGATAGCTTTCCTTGGGCATATAGTATCGGCAAAGGGAATTTCTGTAGACCCTCAGAAGATAGAAGCAGTTACTAACTGGGCGAGACCAACGAATGTGACAGACATCAGAAGTTTCCTAGGATTAGCTGGGTATTATCGGAGATTTGTAAAAGATTTTTCGCGTATAGCAATGCCGATGACGCAGTTAATGAGGAAAGATATTGCTTTTGTTTGGAGTCCGGAATGTGAAGAAAGTTTTCAAGAGTTGAAGAGCCGACTAGTGAAAGCACCAATATTAGCCGTTCCGTCAGGGACTGAAGGGTTTATCATTTACAGTGATGCTTCATATAGAGGTTTAGGTTGCGTCCTTATGCAAGGTGATAAAGTTATTGCGTATGCGTCGAGACAACTTAGACCGCACGAGAAGAATTATCCAACACATGATCTAGAATTGGCCGCCGTGATTTTTGCATTGAAGATTTGGCGTCATTACCTATACGGGGAGAAATGTGAGATATACACGGATCATAAGAGTTTGAAGTACCTGTTTACACAACGAGATTTGAACATGAGGCAAAGGAGATGGTTAGAGTTGATGAAGGACTATGACTTGTCAATTCAGTATCATCCGGGCAAGGCGAATGTTGTTGCCGATGCTCTTAGTCGCAAAGTACCAACCAATACCGCATCAGATTTGACTTCTCAGAAGGAATTGATACGAGATATGGAGAATATGGAGCTTGAGGTGATTCCGAGGATTGAAGGTGGATTGATGTCGACGATTGTGGCACAACCACTCTTGATTCACGAGATCACGGAGAAACAACTTCAAGACGTGGCTTTGAAGAAGATTTGTGATGAGATTCCAATGGGCAAACAACCGGGATTCACGTTTGAGAACAATGTGTTGAGATTGAGGGGTAGAATTTGTGTACCTAGTGAGAAAGAGTTGAAGCGAAACATCCTAGAGGAAGCACACAATACGAAGTATACCGTTCATCCGGGAAGCACCAAGATGTATAGAGATTTGAGACATGTTTATTGGTGGCCGGGAATGAAGAGGGAAATAGCACGATATGTTTCGCGTTGTACTAGTTGTCAACAAGTAAAGGCCGAACGCCAAGTACCCTCGGGATTGTTACAACCGTTACCGATAGCTGAGTGGAAATGGGAGCACATAACAATGGATTTTGTTAGTGGGTTTCCGAGGTCGAAGAGATCGAACACTATTATTTGGGTGATTGTTGATCGTTTGACGAAGTCATCACACTTCCTACCGCTTCGAACAACTAAGCCAATGACGTTAGCTAAGTTGTATATTCGCGAGATTGTGAGACTACATGGTATCCCAGTGTCTATCGTTTCTGATAGGGATAGTAGTTTTACATCGAAGTTTTGGAGAGCCTTGCAAGAAGCAATGGGTACCAAATTACACTTTAGTACAGCTTTTCATCCTCAGACCAATGGTCAATCAGAGAGAGTAATCCAGATTTTGGAAGACATGCTTAGGCTATGTGTACTTGATTTTCAAGGTGATTGGGAAGACCACCTACCGTTAATTGAGTTTGCATATAACAACAGTTTTCAGTCGAGTATTGGAATGGCTCCTTATGAAGCTTTATATGGTCGTGTATGTCGTTCACCGATTAGTTGGACAGAGGTGGGAGAAAGAAAGATTGAAGGACCGAAAATTGTACAAGAGACGACGGAAAAGATAAAGGTAATTAGACAACGGTTACTGACAGCCCAGAGTAGGTATAAGAGTTATGCCGACAAGCGCAGACGACCATTGGAATTTGATGTAGGAGACTTAGTGTATTTGAAGGTGTCACCTTCAAAGGGGATAACCAGATTTGGTAGATACGGGAAGCTCAATCCGAGGTATGTAGGACCTTTTGAAATCATTGGAAAGGTTGGACCCGTAGCTTATCGTTTGAACTTGCCAAGCGAGTATGCTCAAGTTCATAACGTGTTTCATGTATCATTGTTACGCAAACAATTAGTGGAAGATAGGGATCAAGTAATGACTCCGATATCGAATGAGATTCAGAGTGATTTAACGTATGTCGCATATCCGGTAGAAATCTTAGACAGGAAGGATCAAGTCTTACGAAATAAAGTAATGTCGAAAGTGAAAGTGTTATGGCGTAGTCAAACTACGGAAGAGATGACGTGGGAGATAGAAGATGAGATGCGTACTCAGTATCCGCACCTTTTCGAGACATGAGGTATAAGTTTGGGGACAAACTTCTTTTAAGGAGGAGAGTATTATAACACCCACATTTGTGTTATTGCATTTGTACCATATTGTCATGCATGATAATGTGATGTGGCGTGTCCTATGACACATGGTTGAGTGAGTTTTGACTCACGAGTTGATTTGGGTGTCTGTATTAGAGAACCCTTTGAAACTGTGGTAATTGAGGATTTATTGCTTGTGAAGTCTCTTCGAGTATGAGACGGTCACTGTGGAATGCTTTAAATGTTTATCTGAAAATAAATGTTTACCTGTGTATTTCAATATCTGTATTATTTTCTGTTTTAGAATTTATATCTACTGTTAGTTTCAGTATCCTGGTGAGAACGAATGAACACGCTATTAATTTGGTAGGCTAATTAGCAACATCGGAAACGTCATGTAGAAATTCGCGTTTTAGCGACCAAACGAAACTTAGTCGGAAACTTTTATAATTTTGAAGTTTCACTCGTAAAGCTATGAATAAGTTGTATAGAAAGTTTCAGAGACTAATTAGGAGTTCGGAAACTCGTGGGGGGGGTAAACGTAATTCCCGAGAGTTTTGCCTATAAATAGGAAGTGATGACTTCCATATTTTTATAAGTTTAACCTAAAGTTCAAGAAAGGAGGCCATAGGGAGATTTTGGGAACTTAGAGCTTTGCGACGCCAAACGACGACTTTCCGTCAGTTTGTTTTCTCCTAGATTTCATATTCGAGCTCCTCGAGGTAAGAGCTTCGTTTTGATATATGTTAGGACTTGTTTGGCCAAGTTTTTCAAAAAGTTGTTTTCTAGAATTTTTCATAAAAGTTGATAAATGGAATTTTGATTCATAGGAATTGTACTAGACGGACTTCTGCACGTTCTTTGTGCACGGGTTTTCTTCAAATTGAATTATAAGCGCGTAAATCGGAGGTGAGTGATTCAACTATGTTTTGGAATGATTTCTTGATATGTATTCATGTTATGTTTGAATAGCATGTATTAATTCCTAGAGATATATTGTGTAGTTCATATTGGGCATTTATATTGATAAGTAGGCTCAATAGCACGGTGATATGTTTTAATTACCGCGAGCATGGTGATATGTATTTGAGCATGTTAAGTTGCTTATTTGGGTCAGAAGGAGCACGTGGTCACCGTACCATTTTGTGGAGCCGATAGAGTGGCATTAAGGTCGCACGATTGTTTGTAGAATCGTGGGTCTTACCCTTTCGCGTGGACTTATTGGCGAGGAGTCGCGGATTGGGAATATGGACGGGCACGTGAGTCTCCGGCGACTAGTATGAAATGTAGAGATGTGAATGCGGACATGTTTATCATTCATGTACATATGTTGATTTATTCACTAAGCATTAGCTTAAACAAATCGAAATATGTGTGGTTATTCAAATAATCATTTCAGGTGTAAATGCTGGCGAGGAATCGCAGAAATGAGCACGTGGGTTTTGGGAGTTCGCTTAGAAGGCAACTCAATGCTTTAATCTCGTGATTTTGTAATCGGATAGTCTATTTCATTTGAGTTGTTAAGGGACTTGTAATAGAATGGAGAGTCGTCTTGTAAACGTTTTATTTTAGTTCCAAATCCTGTAAGGAATTACTACGTTTTGTTTTGACTTTGAAAGCATGGTTTGGGTTGTTTAAGTTATCATGTACATGAACCTAGAGTTCACGGTTTGAAATGTTTTACTTGTCGACTTTATATCTTGTATTAATGTTGAGATAGTTTGCGGTCGCAAGGGTCGTTTGACCTTAGGCAATTTCCTTGTGCAAGAAGGATTGCTGTCAGAGGGTCATTCGACCGGTCGAAAGGGACAGCTCGACCGGTCGAAGTACCCTCTGTTGTGAAGGATTATTGCCGAGGGTCATCCGACCGGTCGAAAGGGGAATCTCGACCGGTCGAAATGACCCCTGCATGAAAACTTTTTATACCCCTTTCGCAACTTATTTAAATGTTTTGATTGGTTGTTAGGGCACCTTTGGGATCCCTTTGAATATAAATTCATTCGTTTCAAAATATAATTACGTTTTCAAATTTATATGGATTTTACCAACTTCGGGTATATTGTTTCAAAGGAACGACTACTATTTGTTATATTTAAAGTTTATTTTTCCGCTGCTACAACTTTGAAATGAGTAGGAAGAGCCTCGGTGGCGTGCCACGGGCTCCGGTTCCGCTATTGTGGGACCGGGCTGTGACAAGAACCACTTTCAATAATGGGGGAACCACTTCAACATCATTCAATAAAAACTAAGTAGGTCCATTGCTACACGTGTTTAGTAAGCATTATATTTAGAATGCAAATTTGAGAAGCATAATAGTACTCTAGGTTTTATGAGAGTATCACTATTTTAGATGCTTAAAAAGGTTAAACATGAAGGAAAAAAAAAAAAAAAACTACAGCCCATCAAGTTAGTGTTATTTAAAAATTTGTTAGTATTAGGTAGAATTGATTTCTGGAATTAATCCTAGAGTCCACTATTAAAAAGACAATTGGTATTAGGTAAGTGCCCCAAAAGAGAACTCTATAGTGACGTGACATAAAAATCTGAAGGAAGAAACCAATCAAAGTTGGTTTATAGAGTCCTGTAAGATTAATGATACCAGGTAGTCATTAAGGGCAATAAACGTGAAACCTTCATTCAGAAAAAAAAAATATATATATAAGTCATGCTTAATCCAATATTAAAAGTGAACCAAGCAAAGTTTTACCAAACCCCAAAAAAACAGGACTCTCATTGACACACCATAAAAATAAAAATAAACGTGATAAATCAAATTTATTAAAATTCTTAAGGAAAATAGTTAAAGTAAAAATGCATCAATTGATAAAAGTGTAAAACACTTATGCACATTGGTACATTATATGTATTATTATTGTTATAGATATAGATATATATTCAGTTATTAAGTCAATTTCTTGATCGAATTAACCCTATTCTGAAAAAAAAAAAAAAACCCTTCTTGATCGAACTGGTTTATGCGGACATTATGCCCCCATCGAAGAAGACATATATAGTTCACATAGTGAGGCAAATACAGCTTTTAGCAGAGTGGTTTTTTACCGACTCACGAGCTAGAATTTCATACAATTTATTCTTGTATATATATATATATATATATTTGTTTGTAATTGAATTCTCAAAGTCTGTTTTATATAGTCAGCTTAATCGTAACACAGTAAATCATACACTCAGCCTAGTTTAAGCTTGCACAACTTGTTTGAAGAAAAAAAAAAAAAAGGCCAGCTTGTCCTATTTTATGAAATCCGGTATGTAACACACTAACACTCAACTGCGCGTAATTGATTGTCCAACATTTAAAACAAACAACGGATAATTAGCGTTAAATCCCTGGTTTTGAACTTAAGAGTCTAAAATATCTTAAAATTTTGTAGTTTTGTGAAAATTCCCTACTTACATACACTTTTGTGAATTCGTGAAATTTCACAAAGGATAACTCTTGGGGCACATAAAAATCTCACATAAACAAGATACATAATGTCATAAACTACAATGTGTCTATCTCTCTCTTGGTGGGGTCCACAATATATGTGGGGTCCATAGAAGAGAGAGATAAACACATAAAATTTATATATCTTGTTTATGTGAGATTTCTATGTACCCCAAGAGTTATCCTTTCACAAAAGTAGTGAATTTTACAAAAACTATTTTTGTAAAATTCATTTTTGTAGAAGTCATAGTTTTGTGAAATTTCAAAATATATGTGCAATGTACATATATAATGCATGGACTTTTCACTAAAGCGGTTTTTTTTTTGTTGGACTTATACCTATACAATAACCATAAAATATCTCCTCAAAAAAAAAAAAGAATCATAAAATGTCCTTATCACTAACTAGCCCAACAAACAAACCTTCATAGTAGTTGATATATAGAATCATTTATGAGTAGGGGTGGGGCCAGGATTTTCAGTTAGGACGGGGGGACTAGGTTATACGCGAGTTCAGGGACAACGCTCTTGAGGAGAATTTTTTTCAGGCCTTCTTATATGTAATTGTGTGATGAACTGGTTTATTTGGTTGGCTAGCAGACATCTTTTTTTTTTTTTTTTGGATTAAACTAGGAAGTAGGCGGGACTTAGTCTGTCCGAATGGATTTCTTGAATCTTGCCAAGAAAAAGAATCCACTATATATATAATATAAAAATAAAAGCCTACAACTACTAGCAAAGAATACTAGTAATTATTGCCAAAACAAACTAGAACATATACACATAGCTAGTTTGCTTTGGCAACAGCCAGTATTACTTTGGTAATAGTAACAGTAAATTAAAAATATGGTCCATATATATAAATATATATTATAATTTCAAGGACTAACTTTTTGGTTTGGTAAAAAAACTTGTGAAACTGACTTGGGTATTGGTCCTTCTGGTCTAATGTTTGAGGGAGCCTAAAACAAAATACTAGAAATTTTGTCAAGGCTAAAGTGTCATTATGCAAAGTCCAGGGGTAAGTAGACTGTGCTATTTGAGGGGGCCTAATACTAAATAATAAAATTTTTCAAGGCTTAAATATAATTATGAAAAGTCCAGAGGACTTGGACCCACACTGAACCTATGTACATCCGCCACTGTTTATGAGGGCTTGAATTATTTCGGACAACCTGTGGTCTCCGCAATCCATATCAAACACCTTCTCCTTAGCTCATCATGCATATCTTGTTAGCCATCAATGGAGCTGGAGGAGAGAGAGAGAGAGAGAGAGAGAGAGAGAGAGAGAGAGAGAGAGAGAGAAGAGAGAGAGAGAGAGAGAGAGAGAGAGAGAGAGAGAGAGAGAGAGAGAGGTGCACATTGAAGTGTAATGTGCCATTAAATTCAGTTATCTAAGTGGTCACACATTGGACACTTCTCTATATCTGGAGGTCAAATCAGTGACTTTCCTATCCTAATACTCCCAAGAGTATAGATATATACAAAGGAATAATTTTAATGATTTTAAGCAAAAAAAATAACAATAATAATAATAATAAATAATTTTAATGGGTTGGTACAAGACTACAAGCCTACCAGGAAGCTCAATGGCATAAATCAGGACAGTCTTGCTTGCGGTGTTTTGATTAATGCAGAGCATATATACATACATATATTCGGTGGTAGTAAGTCACATTAAAATCATTAAAGGGCATCAGTCATTTTTATTTTTTTATTTTATCATTTGGTGTAGTTGTCTCATACGAAGACATATTCGCCAGCGTCCAGGAAAAGGGGCATAATTCGAACACTGATATGAACTTGACATAAAGAACATTTTACCACTAGGCTAAATAGTTGATCTCACAGTCACTCAAGTTCCATTGTAAGGGCAATAAAGTTATTTTGTTTACCAAAATTGTGAGAGCCACCAGTGATTTGGGAAGAAAAACCACTTATTCAAGTGTTTACTTCACTTGGGCTACCCTATTTACCAGGTAATTAGGGAGTCCCATTTGGTGAACCAAAATGGTTTTGGAGTACCTACACTATTGTGTTCCCAGGTAGGTAATATTTCTTTCGTAATAGAAAACATTTGTTTCAAAGTGATCCGAGTGATTTTGATAGAACAAATATTATCGATCACGGAACAAATGTTACTTACCCAAAACTATTTTGGTGCATATACAACAAAACCATCTTGGTGTATAAGAAGTCTTTTCTCTCATTAGAGGACATCCTAGTGGTTACTTCCCAACTTTAAAGCATTTTGGGACCATTTGGTATCAAAATGTTGCAACTTTGAGCCATATTATTATAACTTTGAAAATTACTTCACCTTGGAAAAAATCACTTCACTTTTGAAAACTACTATTTTTAGCATCAAAACCGCTGCAATGTATAGTACTATCTGTGCTGCATGTCCTCAAAAGCTCCTTGACACTCTTCCAATCAGTGCAGTGCCATGCACCCTTTTACCATTCTGTATGAATGGGATAATCTTTAAATATCTTACGAGAAGAAATTGTTTGGATCGAAGCAAAACTCTTCTCCGCCGTTACAGAGTTCTTCTGCTTTAATCTTCGAAATCGATGGTCAACTGACTGAAGAGTTAGTATTGCTTCATGCAAAGATGTTCCTCTGAAAAGTTGGAGTAAGGGATTGTCCACCTCACTGACCCGAAGATCAGTGGCTCTGTTGTTTTGCACACCCACAGAGAGAAGACTCCAAAAGTACCGACGCTCAATCGAAAGAAAGAGCAATCAACTATATGCTTAACTCATTCTCCAGGAATCCCTAGATACGGGGTACGAGCTAATCTTTTACTGGAGGGAAAGCTGAAAAAAAGCATAGTGTGTGGGCTCAGCTCTCGCCCTCCTCCCATCAGCGAAACAAGAGAAAAAGCGTAACTCCCCGGTGTCATAGGTTACCTTTCTTTCTTCCTTCCCCATGACGCTCCCAAACCGATCACTATCGTTTTCTTGTTTCTTGTTGTTTTCAAATGTTATAGAAGGCCTTTATATCATATCAGGTATAGTTGGTAGGATGAAGCCTTAGTGGATATGGCAAGTGTGCCGGGGATGCGGCTCATGCGTAGTAGGTCTGGATGCCTAGCATGAAACATCCTTCTCTAGTAGCGACACTATACCTTAGTATAGTATCTCTCTAGCTTCCAGTCTATATGAAACGTAGGCCTTTCCTAGAGTAAAGGGCTACTTTTGCATCGGCTCTCTCTCTCGTTAGGTAATTACCAAGGGGAAAGCAGCTCTCTCGGAAGTCAGTTTCCCTATCATCATAGTGCGTCTAGTCTAATAATCTTTCACTTGAAGTCTTGAACTGCCAAGACTATACATCCTAGTGTAGTGTACCATAGAATTTTCCATCCACTCAATATACATGCTGAAACTAAACGAAAAAAATACAAGCAAAAATTTAGTTCCACACTGGCATCACCTCTTACTTTGAAGGATCAATTGTCTACATATTAGAGTAGGGTTGCTTGTACCACCTTTGCATAACAATGCAATATCACTCTGTGTTAACACTTGAAGATAATTAAGAAAGACAAACTCATGCTAATTTGGACAGAATGGTGCCTCTGCAGAAATTTTGATAAGTATAGACCATCTGATTATTTAAACAGTATACAACACACGGATGAACACAATTATTCATGCAAAAACCAAGCTATATTGCAAGAAAAGCCAAAAACAACCTTTATTCAGTCGCATAGTCATACATATATAACATGACGTGAACAAGCAACATAGGAAGACGACTGCATACCATAACCAGTTCTAATATAATATGAACTGGGCATCCCAATACACAAGAACCAATTTAGAATAGAAAATAGGGTGGACCAAGAACAGATGAATTATTTTTACCCAGGTTACGACCTCGAAGGCACTCCAGATCCATTACTTGAGAGTGATCCACGAAAAGGTTCACCTATTGAATTCAATAACAAGGATGTTATTAGCATTTGACACAATAACAATAACAGTCAAAATGGAAACAAACCTTCCGTAAAGAAACCTAATTGAATAAAGAAGCAATTAAAATACCCTGGGACCATATTGTTTAATAAACCACTCGGAAGTTCTAGGATTTGATGCTTCGAACATGGTCTTCTCAATTCCAAGGCGCCCTATGACCTTTGCAATGATGTCTGCCCTTACAGAATCAGCGTGTTTGCTGACATCATCAGCATCAATCATTATCATGTCTGCCCCAGCTTCCAAGCATCTTTCGGCCCTCCGAATCAAAAGATCCACGTCCTCAACTATTTCTGCGGAAGCAAATGTAACATACTAACTACTATGTAGGTAATTAACTGACGTTTTTACACGTCATATGGGGCTAGCATAAGGTTAATATAAAAATTATGAAAAAGGTTAAATCTAGTCTTTTCCATTACACTTCTGTCTTTCTCCTCTCTCTCAATATAAGGTTTTTATCATTTTTCTCTTATGAGCCATTGAGTTCATTTCCTTCCCCCCATGTTCCGAGTGTATTTCACACTATGGCTTTGTTTGGTTCATGGATTTCGCAAGGGAAAAGAGAGGGTAAAGGAAAACGAGATCGAAAACTAGTTCCTTTTACCTTACGGGTGGTTCCCATCTTGTTTTCCTTTCCCCCCTCTTTTCCCTCACCAAATCCATGAACCAAACAAAGTCTAAAAGCATAAAAGGTCTCGACTTTACTTTCGACATTTGAAATGTAAATACTAGAACCAAAATTGCCAATAGTTACCATTTTAAAGCAGCACTGAGGAAAGTTTATGAAAATCTCTAAAGCTAGGTTGACCCAAGCGAAGAGAGATGTTTATAGATGCCCATTTTGGATTGTTTAAAGCCCCCAAGTCTATAATGTGGCATGTGTTGCCCACTTTTACGTTTAACTAACTGACTTAGTCCTAAGCTGTCAAGGACTTGGCGATTCGGGCAACCCACTTTTTTTTTTTTGTTTAACCGAGTGACAAAGTCCTTAGCATTCAAGGACTTGGAGATTAAGGTAAAGGCATTCCACATTTTGGTTGGTTGAAATCAATATGTGGGAACAATAGTAGCAACACCTATATATGCATGTTCTATCTAGATGAGGTACTGTGCTACAAACACTAAATCTGCTTAAAATGTTCAAAATGAGCTCAACTCAAAAGGACAAAATTAAGTCATCACACAAAAATTCAAAACATAACACAAGATTATCTGTTGACTTGATAAATTTAGCAGTGGCAACTAGTCAAGCTAGCTAGTACACATGGCATTTGAGAAACATGCTCATTGGCCACTTAAATCACCTTGTTGCACCACCAGCAATTCTTAACATCAATTTTTAGCTCGCTGACTCTAGATTAGTTCTGGCATAAAGTACTGAGACTGAATCAGGATCACCTAATGCAAGTCCTGAAGATTACCCAGTGATTAAGCATTTAATGTCATTATAGTGATACTTTCAGCTTCCCACTTTTCTTCCGCTTCCACAATCATTCAATAAATGAATTTCATCTTGCAAAGAGATCTCTTAGGGAAATTCTCTGTTAGTCTACGAACAAGGATTAAGTATAAATATAGGGCAAGTGAGTATTTTGAACGTCAAATACTGCGATAAAAAGAAACTAGTTATGTACCAGATGTTCGTGGTGCTTGAACCACATAAGCCCCAAATGCTCTGTCTCCGTTCACGGGAATATCAGACTTGTTAACCTTCACTGCAAATTGAGGTTTAGCTTTCAGACCGCAAGTCTTAATCAACCGCACAAATCTCAAGAGAGTGTCTTCAGGAACTCCTAGTGAACCCACATTGAGCTCAATCGTATCAAATCCCAATTGCTTACATTCCTGGATGAATGGCATGGAGAACACAATTACATTTGTTCCAAATGTTTGGGTTAATAATTTGCGAGAAATCAAAAAACAGATTATCGTCACACACCTCTACGTATTCTTTAAAAGCAGATGGACCTTTGCGAAGCAAATGTTCAGCCCAGTCGCCTGTACTGACATATACATTGTGTTTGCGTGCCATGTTAGTCACTTCTTTGATGTATGCTTTCGGCATTAAACTATGAGAGCCTCCAGTAAATTTCAACCCATCAACAAACTGTCCCATGGACTCAAAGACATCCTGCAAAATATAACTGATACTCTTATATGAACCAATCAACAAAGTCACCTTTCTTAACTAGCTAAACTGTAGCATAAATCTTGATCTAACTCCATCCCTTGAAAACCCATGCCAGAAAGGAGAAAAATGTTGCAATAAACAAGTGTAAAATTTAATTGACATGCTGTAATGAATATAACAGAATTAGAATACATTATTGCCAGGTTTAAGTAAAACTAACTCAAAAAATTATGATAGGTAGATAGAAAGTCTAGATTTGGATGAATCTAGTAAGACCCGATGAATGTGACATTTCGAAAGTCAAATTAAACACTAACAGAGATACTGAAGTACGTATAACCAAAAGAAGATGAAGTTACAGCCAAAGTGATTCGCCCAAACAGATTACTGAGTAAATTAAAAGGAACTTCTAAACAAGGGATTCCAAAAGAAGCAGCAAGAAGCTGGGGCCACGATCCAAGTGTCAAAGGAAATGCATAGACAATTTCTTGCAGTTGAATTTTGATTTCAAACTAGGATAACTTTTCAGCAGACAACGACAAAGTTCCCAGAACAACTAAAGCCACGAGAGAACAATGATGTGCAACCTTTTACTTTGGGATTTTCACAAATGGAGCGTAAAGGTTTCAGTGGAGATAATGAAAACTATTCAATGATGCAGATTTTGTACATAGGTTACTTTTGTAGGCACTCGGACATATACTAGAAAAAGAAACAACATTTTATTAGTATTAGCATAGGACTCATAAGTGAAAGGAAAACTTGGAAAGGAAAGGTCTATTTCCGCATGTCGAACCCATGATGTATAGGTCACAATGAGCAACCTTACCGATGCACCTATGCCCGCCCTTAGTAAGAAATTACCCCGTGTAAAATTCGTTTGAGAAATCGAAGAAATCAATGCTAGTGTTGTCACGAAATCCAGCATTTAAAAGTTGAGATTATATTGGTTTTTCTTCTTGACATCCTCTATAGAATTGTAATGTCCATGTAAACTACCATTCCCCATATACAAAACTTTGGCTCCATTTGGAACATTCCTTTGTTTAAACATATATTGAGAAATTACAATTTGGAACTTGTAGTTAATATCCCATTCCCATACTTTTGTATGTGGCACCAGTATTCCAGATGTCCTAAAACATCCACTCAACTTAATAGACAACAATGTGATACTTCTCAGGACACTATTTAAATCTAAGAACTTACAATCATCGGCAGAAGATAAGTGAAACCATATCAAAACACTAGATTTTTTTAAAGTAAAAGGGAATTACATATGATAGCATATTACATTCGGTTCATTGAACAGATCGTTCCCCAAACAACTGTTTCACATTCGGGATAAATTTCTATGGGGCTAGGGCTCATCTGTGCAAAGTAGAAAGTACTAATACGGAAAAAGGTAGAAATACACCATCACAAATGGGAAAACGGATTTTGAGAAAAAGGGGCACTAGGAGATTGAATTGTCAAAAGACCTAAAATTGTTCTTGGACCATTTCCTAAAAGATCCACAATGCCTATGAACTATTTTCACTACTAATTGCCTGTTTTGGTAATCAATTACTTGATATTATTGAAAAAGTTGAGTCAGTTTGGCAACCAACTTCTTATAGTTTTTTCTAAGTCAGATTTTTCAGGAAAAAAAAAAACTAAACTAAAATAAGAGATCAACATAAAAGCGACAATTGAAGCATTTTTAAAAAGCAAAAAATCTCTAATTCCCAAGACAATAGCAGTAGTTAAACAGCATTTTAAAAGATATGTTTAAAAACCTTTTTTTTTTCTCACAGGTTCCGAACAGGCTATAAATCCCACAATAACGAAAAAACATGAAACAATTCATCAAACAAGGTACATAAACATTTCGTGTTCCAACAGATTAAACTCAATTATCTCAAAATTTTCAAGTTCATTTATGAATTCATATTCATCCTCCAAGGATTCAAAGACCAATTTAAAACATCAGTGAGCATCAGGAAACCTATATATGTGTGTGTATATATATATGTGCAATTAAAAAAAAAACTATCTAATACCCACGAATTGCATCCTAAAGAAATTCAAATTTGGCATTACAATCAAAGGAACACATTTCATAGAACTAACAGTATCGTGAAAGAAGGAAAAAAAAAAAAAAAACCCAGAAAAGTAAAGTAGAATGAAGAAGGGTAGAGAGAGAGAGAGACCTGAAGGAGGTTTTGGCTTAAAAGGGTGTAATTGGGACCTCTCATTTCCGTGACTCCGTAGCGCCGAGGCTTCTCTGGACGATCTTCGTCCTCGTAGAAGCTCTTCCATCTATATGCCGCCATCTCTCTTTCTTTCTTTCTTCTTCACAGAGCAGAACTAGGAGGGGCCGCAATTGAGGAGAGAGAGAGAGGGAATTACTCCCGGTTTGTAATATATGGACATCGGTAAGTGTATTGTCCATGTAAATGGTTTTACAGTTTTACTCTGAAGAAGTTTTGAGCTGCTTCTAGAAACGGGACTTTTTAGACAAGTGTCGTGGAGCCCTTTTTATTATTATTAGGATTATTTTTAGTATAAATATCAACCGGCTCCCCTCAAGTTTATCGTAACATCAGCGACCTCCTCTGATGATTGCAAATTATGTTTCGCGATGTGTGTGAGCTCCATGATCTTCACTTCAGGGGTAGTATGTTCAAGTGGCAATGTGATACGGGGATTGGGACTTTCATCCAGGAGCGTCTCGACCGTTTTGTTGCTAATGATCGGTGGAGCACCCAGTTTCCGAGAGCTATGATTTACCATTTAGTGGCACCTACATCTGACCATTCCCCTATTATCATTCGGTTACATGGCTTCAAGCTAGACCAACCAGACGCAATAAACGATTTAGATTTGAAGCCATGTGGATGAGTCATGAACAGTCTGAGGATGTTGTTTTTAGGGTGTGGCATGGCAATTTGGGAGGGAAAGATTTAGTCATGTGGGACCAACTTGGAGGGGTGGAACAGTGCTACCTTTGGAATGTCGATAAACAGTTAAAACATAAGCGTGAGACTCTTGCCAAGTTAAGAGGGAATTCAATTGCCCTTAAAGACTTGGCTGCCGAAAAAGATTTATCCTTCGAGATTAATGTACTTTTGGAGAGGGGAGAGATTTTGTGGAAACAGCGCTCGAGACAACTTGGTTGAAAGAAGGGGATCGGAACACAACGTATTTTCATAAAAAGGCCTCTCAGCACCAGAAAAGGAATTTTATAGAAGGCTTGATGGACAAAAATGATGTATGGGGAGTCACAGATGATCATATTCAAGCGGCGGCAAATGAGTATTTTCTTGATATTTTTTCCTCTTGACACCCTACAGACATGGGAAGATATGCTCTCATCGGTTGATCCCCCGGGTTTCTGAGGAGGCTAATGCTTGTCTTCTTCGACCAGTTTGCATGGAGGAAGTGAGGAAAGTTTGTTTTCGATGGGCCCAATGAAAGCTACAGGTCCATATGGTATATGTGCTCTGTTTTATCAGCTTTTCTGGCACATTGTGTGTGATGATGTGTTTGCTTTGGTGAATAATTTCTTTGTTCAAGGGGTTCTACCAGACAATATCAACCATACTCATATTGTTCTTATTCCAAAGATTAAGGATCCTAAGTGAGTTAGCGACTTCAGGCCGATATCCCTTTATAATATGGTTTACAATGTCATCTCTATGGTGGTGGCAAATAGGCTAAAAATTATTTTACATGGGATTGTTACTCAAAACCTGAGTACCTTTGTGTCAGGTTGACTAATTTCATATAATGTTCTTGTTGCTTTTGAGGCTATGTACTATTTGAAATCCAAGTCTGAAGGGAAAAACTGCCAGATGGCTTTCAAGATTGATATAATTAAGGCCTACGACCGCCTTGAGTGGGATTTTGTTAAAGAGACACTTCTTAGACTGGGATTCTGTAAAAAGTGGGTGGATTTGGATATGCATTGCATCCAATCAGTGTCTTATTCGATTTCACTAAATGGGGATCTCTCAAACAACTTTAGGCCGACTCGTGGAATTCGTCAATGTGACCCTCTTTTTCCGTACTTATTCATCTTATGTGCAAATGTGCTCTCTTCTTTTTTAAGTCGTGAAAACTCCAGGGGAAATATAGGGGGTGAGAGTTTCGAGAAATAGCCCTTGTCTTAGTCATTTATTTTTTGCAGATGATAGTCTTTTTTTTGTCGTGTAAAGGAGGAAGAATGTCAACATTTAATGAATATTCTTCGCAAGTACGAGGTTGCTTTGGGCCAAAAGATGAATGTCAATAAGTCAAGTGTTTTTCTTAGTTTGAATACACTGGAAGCTGTGTCCACAAATACTAAAGCTATTTTGGGAGTTTACTCATTAACGACTCATGAAAAGTATTTGGGTCTACCTTCCCTTATCGATCATTCCAAGAGGCAAATTTTTGGGAGTATCCGTATCCGCGTGACTTCTAAAATTAAAGGTTGGAAGGAGAAATTACTGTCTAAAGGGGGGATAGAAATCTTAATTAAAGCGATTGCTCAGGCAATTCTTACCTTTACCATGTCATGTTTTCGATTTCCTTCCTCTATTTGTAACGAGATTTCAAGCCAACCAGCTCGCTTCTAGTGGGGTAGCTCGGGCAATAAACGAAAAATTCATTGGGCTTCCTGAGAGAAATTGTGCAGAAGCAAAAAAGAGGGAGGTATGGGCTTTAGGGATTTGCTTGTCTTCAACCAAGCTTTGCTTGCGAAACAGTTATGGAGATTTCCACATTCTTTCTTACCTGCTTCTCATTTGCAACATGATGTGAAGCATAGTAAAGTTTCTTATCTTATCTATGGGTCTTCAGGCACTTGGAATGTTTCGATTGTTCAGGAGAATTTTTTGTTACATGAGAGTAATGCAATTCTCAGTCTACCTATACACAGGACGGCACAAGGAGACTCACTTATTTGGCATTGGGATAGGTGGGGCTTATTCACTATTTGGTCAGCTTACTATGTGTGTATGCAGATGAAAAAAGGACAAGGCCGAGAGAGGTGAATCTTCTGGGCAATGTAATGGCCTTCAGTGGCAACGGCTTTGGGATTTATCGCTTCCTACAAAAATTAAATCCTTTGGTTGGTCCATTTTAAAAAACTTTATACCATATAAGAATCTAACACAGAGAGGCTTGGACATTTCTCCAAGATGCATTCGGTGAGGAGATTTGAAAATTATGATACATGCTTTGAGTGGATGTCGTTTCTCCAAGGAGGTGTGGTCTCGTCATTTTTTGCGAAGCCTTGCCAAGTTTGGAGATTGCTTGAGAGTGGATGATTGGTTCAATCAAGTTCTTCAAGTGGAGCCAGTGGATCGGGCCTCTTTATTCTTGATCACTGCTTGGGCAATCTGGGGTGATAGAAATAAAGTGCTTTTTGAGGGTGAGGGCTCTTCGATTTCCGATGTGGGTGATTTCACTGAACGTTATTATGTTGAATTGTCATAACTACATGGAGAGTCATGTTGGTAGGAGTGGAAGGCCAAGTTTGGTTGAATGGGTTGCCCCTCTCCATGGTTGTTTAAAACTTAATGTGGATGGTGCACAATTTGAGGAGTTGGGAGGGTATCGTGTGGGGGGCGTTGTTCAGGATCATAACGGCCACATCATCTTTGGTTTTTCATTGTTTGGACATGGTTCGTTAATTGGTCCGCGCTATGTGTAAGGCCATGGCAGTGCTCCGTGGGTATGAGGCAGTCGAAGAATCCGGTCTTTCTTGTGATATCATTGAAATGGATGAACTGAATGTTGTTAATCTTTTCCACGATCCTGACCCTTGTTTTTATCCTTTTGGTCACATTGAAGCAGCCAAGCAATTTCTCACTCGAATGCATGTTACGGATTGTTCTCATGTTCGACGTGATGGCAATAAGGTGGCTCATGAGCTTGCACGTTATGCAAAAGTTAACCGAGTGGATGTTTTTTTCTTTGATGCTTTACCTCATTGTATTGAATCTTTGGCTTTGTCTGATCTTGTAACTTCTTGAGTTATGCAATGAAACTCCCATTTTTCCATCAAAAAAATGCAAACACTTGAGATTGGGAGCCAAATATACACAACCATGGGAAGACCGAAAAAGAGAGGCGGTTTGTAAAATTTGGTGGGAAAATATTCGCCATTGCAGTTCCAATGAAATTGCATCAATGGTTGTAATGCATCAAAATAAATACAGTAAATGTTAAATACAAACTTATTTTACCATCCATGGTTGGACTTGGAGTGAATTTGTGATAGAAAGGCCTATAAACATTTATTCAAGAGGCCAAGACACCATCTTGGCCCCTTAAAATAATTTATCATTGGAGATGCTCTTTTACTAGTTTACCACCAACCCTTTGGCCATGTACAGACCTTACTCAAATTTTTGCCAAATTTGAGTATAAGTTTTTGAGTAAAAGTTTCATTTGGTATGTAACTATCCAATGGTCAAACTCAAATCTCTGTATAATTTTATTGCTATTTCTCATGAGCGGACCCAGGCTTTTGTATCAGCGTGGGTTAAAAATGCAAATAGTGGCAGCCTCATGGGGGTACAAGAGTAGCGATCCCCCTTTTTTTTGGGATCTACTTATACTTGTGTTTTGAATTTTTGTATCAAAAATGTTATAGTTGTGATATGTGACGTATTCTATCTGTTTGAAAATTGAGATGATTGTACTTGTAATCCTTTCATCCGGCCCCATAGAAGTTTCATTACATAGTGTCATTCATTTCGATAACCAAGGTTGATTGTTGATTGTAACTTGTAAAACTTAGAATAAGGATAAAATAATTCCAGTTTTATTAAAGTAACCATGACAAAAAAGTGTTGCAAAATTTATTTACGGAAGAAAAAGTGTTGGCCAAATATATAGGGTGAACTGAACTACAATTAGACCAAAATAGTACGTATAAAAAAAATCTCAAAATTTGGGGTGGGCTATAGCCTGACTCTACCAGGGCTATGTCCACCCTTGCTTTTCCTCATTTGGGTATAAATTTTGAAAAAAGCCATCTCCAATCCTTACTCAACTACATATTTAATCAAATTTGAGTAAAAAGGTTTAGAAAAAGATATCAATTTTGTCACTTAATGTGGATGACATATTAGTGGCAGGCAATGACATAGATATGATAAAGGAAGGAAAATCATTTCTAGGATATAGGAACGAATACTAGGTCTTACTTATATATCAAAATATAGGATATTACATCATCCACCACTCATTTAGGATTTCGTCCTCGAAATAAAAAACAAACAAGGTCTAAAACAAAAACGGAAACTTCTCTCGCATCTCTGACTCTAACTCCGACGAAGCTTTGCCTTCATCATGATGCTTCAACTGGATCTATACTAATGGAATCTCCTTATTCTTGAGCTTCTTGATTCCTCAATCTAGAATGCAAAGCGGTCCTTCGTTAAATGTAACGTTGTTGTTGACTTCAATATCTTCGAAGTTGATCTCGTGCATTGGGCTATGAGCACACTTCCTCAGATACTGATGTGGAATACGTTGTGCACTCTTGACATCTTTGGTGGCAATGCAAGGTGATAAGCAACCTTTCCAACACGCTCTAGAATCTCGAATGGTTCGATGAATCATGGCGATAGCTTGCCTCTCTTCTGACCAAATCTGGCGATGCCTTGAATATATGAAACTTTGAGTAGCACGTGGTCTCCAACTGCAAACTCTAAGTCTTTACGTCACTTGTCCGCATAACTCTTGTGTCGCGTTTGAGCTGTCCTCATCTTCTCAAGTACAATCTGAATCTTCTCGCTGGTTTCTCGTACCATCTCTGAACCAAGAAGTTGAGTATCTCCGATTTTGGCCCAACATAACGGCGATCGACAAGGTCTTCCGTACAAAGCTTCAAACAGCGCCATCCCTATACTCGTATGGTAGTTGTTGTTGTAGGCGAATTCAATCAATGGTAGGTGTGTCTCCCAAGAACTCTCAAAATCAATAACGCAAGCGCGTAGCATATCTTCCATCACTTGATTAACTCGTTCTGTCTACCCATCGGTCTGTGGATGAAAGGCTGAACTCAAGTTCAGTGTTGTTCCCATCGCTGTCTGGAGACTCTTCCAGAATTGTGTAGTAAGGCGCGAATCTCGATCTGACACGATAGAAACAGGTACTCCAACGTGCTATAGATACATTTGGCTCAAACGTTCTACTGGATACGTCATATTGTAGGCTATAAAATGTGCCGTCTTTGTAAGTCGATCCACGATTACACAAATAGCATCATGGTTCTATTGTGACTTTGGAAAACCCACAACGAAATCCATGGTGCTGTGTTTCCATTTCCATTAGGGAATCGGTAATGGTTGCAGAAATCCAGGTGGTTTCTGATGTTCTGCCTTTACTTGTTTACAAATAAGACATTAGGATACATACTTAGCTACTTCTCGCTTCATTCCTACCCACCAGAAATTCCTCTTCAGATCATTGTACATCTTCGTACCTCCCGGATAAATCGTCATTTGTGACTTATGTGCTTCATCCAATATTTCTTTCCGGAGATTTTCTTCATCGGGTACACAAAGTCTACCTTTACATTGCAAGGCTCCATCTGTACCAATACTCCAGACTTCTGGTTCCTTCGCTAACAGCTTGGCGAACCGTAACTTCAAATCCTCCATCGTCTGCAGAGCTTCTTAGGTATCGCGAGTACTGGCGCAGAAGTCAATCTTTTCTTTAACTCCAAAAATAAACTCTCATGCTTGTCTGTCCATTCGTACTTCATCTCCTTCCTTGTCAAATTTGTCAAAGGTCCTACAATCTTGGAAAATCCTTCTACAAATCTCTGATCATATCCTGCTAGACCAAGAAAACTCCTAACTTCCGTCGCATTAGTCGATCTGTTCCAACTTAAGACTACATCAATCTTAGATGGGTCCACTAAAATATCGTCCTGAGATATAACATGTCCCAAGAATTTGAACTCTTGTAGCCAAAACTCACACTTACTGAACTTAGCATACAACTTACTATCTTGAAGCGTCTGCAAAGCAATCTGTAAATGTTCCTTGTGATCCCCCTTTGTCTTTGAGTAGATCAGTATGTCGTCGATGAACACTATAATGAATTGATCTAGATATGGTCTGAATACTCTATTCATTAAGTCCATGAATACTGATGGCACGTTTATCAATCCAAAAGGCATCAGTAGAAACTCATAATGCCCGTATCTTGTCTTGAATGCAGTCTTCGACAAATCTTCCGATTGAACTAAAAGTTGATGATATCCTAAACGTAGATCGATTTTTGAAAAGATCCTTGATCCTTGTAACTATCGAATAGATCAACTATCTGAGGAATTGGATATCTATTCTTGATCGTAACCTTGTTCAACTCCTTGTAGTTTATGCAGAAGCGAAGTGTTCCATCCTTCTTCTTCACAAATAGAACCGGTGCTCCCCAAGGTGACGTACTCGGACGAACAAAACCTAAATCCTCAAGATCCTAAACTTGTTTCTTCAATTCCAACATCTCAGTTGGTGCCATACTATATCGAGTGTCTGGGGTTCTAAACCCAACTGATGCACCATCTTAACAGCAATAAACGAGCCTGCAGCTCCAGTGTCGAATATAGCTTTAACTGGACTATGAAATAGTACAAGTGTACCTTCTAAGTATTGTTGCTCATCAGCATTAAAGCATGTTCCTGCTGGGATAATAGCATTCATCCTAGTCTGGTCTAGGGGTCCTTGAATTCCTTGAACTGGTGCCCCATAGTATCCTTCTTGTGGTGCACGGCAATCCTTGCTCAAGTGCCTTAGCTTGTTGCAATTCTGAAAGTTAGCACCCATTCGGTGGTTAACCCTGGAAGCTGTACAAAACTTTGTAATGTGCCCTGACTTTTCGTAATAAAAACATCCTCTAGTGTTGGTTGGAGAGGCTGTTAGCAATGCTTGAGGTTGTGATCCTCGCTTGCTGAGGTCGAGGATAGCTTAACTGAGGCTTCTTCGTTCCATCCCAAGTTCTCTTGTTGCCTTGGAAATTTCCCTGATGTCTCCAACTCTGGATATTTCTCGGTGGTTGGTTCTGGAAAATCCACCGCTGAAATCCTCTTGACGATTGAGGTCGATTCATCTGTGGTCCTTGTGCTGGATAAGCATCCTTCTCCAGTCCTGCAGCAAATCTGACAATTCCCTTAAATGACTGATTCAGATGACCAACCATTATATGTCTAAGGTGGGGGTTCAATCCTTGATGAAATCTCTTCACCTTCTTCTGTGGGGTGCCTATCATATGTTGAGGGAAACGAGATAGGCGCTCGAACGATGTTGTATATTCTCGCACAGTCTATCCTCTCTGGACCAAATTGAGAAAGTTCTTTTCTTGCTGATCTCTCCCATCTTCTGGGAAATACTTTTTCAAAAATCTTTCTTGGAGTATCACCCAAGGCATTCTTCATGCAGCTTCGACACCTATTGAAGCTCTTTCGGCTTCCCACCAATCTGCGGCAGTGTAAGTCAACTAAAATGTGGCAAAACTACGCTTATCTTGCTCAGTACATTCCAAAACTTCAAAAATCAGTTCCATTTTCCGTATCCACTATTCTTCCTTCCATGACTCAATTAACCCATCAAATTTCTTTGGGCGTAATCCACGAAAATGTTTGAGTAACTTATCACCAATCTACCTTGGTGGCAGTGGTACAACGGGTCTTTGGTGAGTAGAGTGGTCATACGTATCTCCCACATATTCCATCCTTTGCATGAAGGCTTCAAAAACTCCTGTTAGATCCATACTGTCACACCCCCAACCCGCCTCGGGCAAGTTGGGACACGTGTAACAAGCCCACACGTCAAAACACCCTTAATTCATTAAGAAACACATGAATTAGATCTTATAAAATAACTCCGTTGACACAAAATAGACCCAAGGGCAAAATGGTCATTAATAAAGTATAGCAAATTTTATATGGAAAGATAGCTCTTTGAGTCTCGGTTCCAACGCAAAAAAAGGTGCACAAATCCGAGTTTTCTAGAGAGATTTATGCGTGTTTCCGTAAAAATCGTCGAGGCTGAACCCAGAGTAGCGGATCGATCCGCCCCAGATCCGGATCGATCCGGATTTAGCAGAATGAGTTTTTCTGCAGTTCCTGATGCCCCGGATCGATCCGCACTCGACCCGGATCGATCCGGTTCCTGCAGATTGGTTTTTCTACTATTAAAACACTGCTAAAACAGTTCAAAACATTCCTCAAGTTCCAAAATTGGTTCCAACGTTATAAAATCTTTTGGAAACACTTTCTAAACACTCACAAACATATCCACAACATGCTTAAATCTTTCCAAATCATTCAAACCATCTTTAAACATGAAACCAAGTTCTTTCAACATTCAAATTCATTAACCCTTTCACTTTAACCTCAACTTGCATCATATTACTCCCAATACACATGACTAGTAACTAGCAACCATGACACATGGTTTACTATACAGCCAAACATAAACCCCCAACTAGACATATTACAAACTTCCTCAAAACAAGAGTAAAAATGCTGTCAAAACTTGATTAATCCATACCAAATCCTCATAGCCACATCCAAAACCTTTTAGGAAATATACCCAAGTGTCCCAAAACTTTACCCAAACATCACAAGAGTTTCCCCAACCATTATCAAACATTTGGAAAGTAGTTTAACCATTCATAATCCATGGAATTCCAACTAGGAACCTTAATTTACATTCAAATTCATAATCTTGAAACATATACATAAACATTGATCCATAAGGAGAAACCAAGTTACTTTTCAAACAAAAGTTACCCAACTTGCTCAAGCCTCTCCCAACCATACCCAACTTGTGACTTGTAAGTACAACTCATAGCTTGGAGCATAATCTACAACATTACCCAACTAAACATGTTACAAAGACTCTAAAACACAAGGTGTTATACATTGTCACTAGAGATACATGTTAAACATAACTAGCTAGACATATGAACATATTCATAAGGACAACTCCCATGCCCAACCCGTCGTGCGGATCATTTCCTCTCCTCGTCTCGTTTGGTACCTGCGATGGTTATTCAATAACCACAACAGAAATATATTTTCGTTTAAGCTTTCGCTTAGTGAGAGAACTAATCATGCCATTGGAATGCAAAGTATGTAAATGCAACAATCATTATAAATGACAACAAATTGATCTCCGGGAAGTCAAGTCATTCTAGCCACCACCCCCGGGTCCTTCTCACCCCGGATCTTTCTCACTTTTGGCGCATATAGCGCAACACACACTCTCTTGTGACCCCGAAGGCGTCACCAGCATTTCATTGTGGTCGTCACCACGTCCTACTCATTGAGGACTTCCTATCCCGTACATATGGGACCTATAAATGGTGACCACTACTTGACTTCCCTTTGATCCATATAAACATTTAAGCAACTTAGCACATAAGCATAACAATTTCACCTTATTGGTGCTTTTTGCCCAAATTCAACAACATATACATACATGAGCATGAGTTTAACAACTATGAACCACAATTATCACATTATCATAGCTAAACATCCAATTGAGAGATTAGGGCACTCACCTCTTCAAATTGTTAGCAAATTAAGCCTAAAAACCCCAATTCCTTCCAAGTTTTAGCTCAATTCTTAACCGGTGATAATCCTACATAAGTTTGGTACCAAGAACATCGTCTATCAAGAACGGTCACCGAAAAAACATTACCGAAAATGAAAATAAATTACGTGCATGTGATCCTCTTACCTCCACGAGTCCAAAAGTGGTCTCGGATCGTGAATCCGACGCCGGACGGCAAAGGAACGGCAAGAAACGTCGTCGAGAATTTCCGTCGCCGACTCGGAGCTCTCGTTCTCTCCAAAACTCTAATTTCCAGCTGTGTGAGATGTGTAGAGACACATATGCCTCATGCATATGTGTTGTCTTCACTTCTCATTATTCCCATTTATACCCCCAAACTTTCTTTAAGCTTTATTATGAAACCCCCTTGTTATTTACGTTAACTACCCATCTTTTCTAAAAGGATTTAATCTAAGTCCCGCGTGGGTCCCAAATGTGGTCCCACATAATTCATGAGGTTGCTATTAAACCTACAAATTATGAATTCTATTCAAATACGTCCTCACACGGGTACCAAAACTGGTCCCCTTATCTATCATAAGACATAATAATAACTTTAAGCATTTAAATAAATATGCACATAAACATATAATGACATCAAAATGCAATTATTCGAATTAGACCCTCGTTGGGCCCCACTTTTATACCAGTCCTGCCTTTCACAGGACTTTCATCTGTGTCCGCATTTGAACATCTTTTCACATGTGGGTTCATAACCCCACCTTAAGTCGTTTTATGCATTAATTCTCATTAATTAACACATATTATTATCACATTAATCTTCTTTTCCGGGTACGGGTGTTACACATACCTTCCGGAATAGGGGCTCTTAATCGTGCTTGATTCCTCAGTCTAACCATAATGATAAGGTGTGACGTGTACCTACAAAAGACGTATCGATTAGCAAGAAGTCTTCTTGGAGAAACGAATCAAGATAGAACTAGGAACAACAAGAACTAACAATTCTACTAGTCAGAATACAACAATCCAACAAGCCATCAATATCAAAAGTACTGCTCATATATATATATATATATATATCAAAAGATGTATCATAGAATACACAGTAACCATACCATGTACCACATGGGACATAAGCTAAAACAGTACTAAGGTCAACGATTTACAATACTACTACTGCTGCTAATATCTATACAAGCTATGGTCAAATAACTATCTCTCAAGGTCCCAAAAATCTAGTGGACAACATGTCCTGTTAAAAAACTAACAAAAGCTAAACCCCTGCTCATCTGACTCAAAAATCATCAGTGTCTGATCCAGTTGGTGGTGCCTCATCCTCCGAAACAATATACATCTCCTCCAGGGGTACATCCCCAAATGGTGCAGCAAAGTCTCTAGCTACTACTCTAATATCCCAATCCTCAACTACGTCCTCTGCCATCATTGCCTGATTAGCGACGTCAACGGCTACAACAGTAAATCCATCAGCTATGTCCAAAGCTCCTGCTAATGCAACATCTCCCATAATAAATCCAGCTAGTTGTTCTAGTATCTTAGCTATCCATCCTACTGACATATCAGCCATGGCTGCCATATGTACTATCGGTCTGGCGGGTAGCTGATACACCACGAGTATCTCTGGCATAACTACCTCCTCGTCAGGAACATCTTCCTCTACTATATCCATAATCACATTTCCCTGTACTACTACATCTACCTCAATGGCCTCAGGGTCCTCTAGCTCCTGCTCTGGCTCTGACTCCTCATCAGAAACGTACTCTGCCTCTTTCGGGTCATCCTCTGGCTCGTTATCATTGTCATCATCTATAGGCTCCTCCTCTATTGGGTCCTCGTCGTCCATCGGCTCCTCCTCTCCATCCCCATCGATATCCTCATCAGGATGCTCATCCTCTAGCTCTAGGTCCCCATCACCCTGAATCGGCCCAGGCTCGTTAACTGGTACATCAGGTACTGATGATGGTAGCGCTACAGGGATTGGTGTAGCTACAGGCTCTAGTGGAATAGGCCCTGCTATGATAGGTAACTAGATCTCGTCTACCTCAGGCTTACTCTAAATCAATCTAGCCATCTCCTAGTACATGTCTGCTCGGGTCATAGCATAGTGATACGCATCCATACGTATCTCTGTCGAGTGTGTCGTACCCACAACATAGAGAGAAGTCCATACCCTCTCCTCCAAATATCAACTAGCGGTCTAGTGAATGTGGCTCTGGTATATCTCTGGAATGGCTGGCTCCACGGTGTCGCCATGAATGATATGTCCGCCAAAAGAATCATCCACAAACAGGAAAAATCCAGATCCATGCTAACTTGCAAAAGAAAACTATCTATTGTTAGGAGGACGAACTTATCTTATCATATCTCATCTCAGGGTCTAAAATACTAGGACCATATGGTGTGGAATTGTTTAGTGAATGAAAGTATCACAACCTAGAGCTCTAATACCAAAAACCCTGTCACGCCCCGGAATAGCAGAAGTAGAGAAAAATAAATTTCCTTTTTGGGTCCATAGGGAATGACAAGTGAAAGTCACTAAATATCCACACCACATAGTACTAGTCCATAAGATAAATAGAAATAGTAACAACTGAATATAACAACAGAAACACCATTACAAACATCAGAGTGTGGTCCACAGGATCACAACAGGTCTGTAGACAACATATGCCCAAGTACCCGCTAAACTAAAGTTCAACATAAATATAAACTATATCTAACTATCTTCAGATCTTCAGCTGACGTAAGGGTAGTTATCAGTGTAACATCCTTCTCCAGTGTAACCGGCATCAGTGGGGCAATCCTCTGCATAATCCTCTTCCGGGTAGTAGCTGTCATCATAAGCTCCATTATCTGCATTAAAAGGGACAGGGTAATCTGGATGGGGAATGTCTAGGTAATAACGGTCGTCGGCTTACTGAGAGTTGAGTGAATAGAACTCACAGGGGACTAATTATATAACATAATAATAAGTTATGAAAGTCATAATATATTGTTCTACTAAGTAATATCTTCTCTTTATTACAACGTCAATACTTACCCTTATCGTCTTATTATCCAGAGACCGAAACATGACAAGACAATCAACATATCTTGATTTAAAGAACAGTCTCAATCGTTCATCTTATATCAACATACCATTATTTTGTCCATTGCTCGTTAAGGATATAAACCATACACCGCATATCATGCCACGTTAATGCATCCCCTGCTCGTTAAGGATATAAACCATCTGTAGTAACCCGTGTTTTCATGTTTAAATTGACGATTTAGACTTCGTGTGGGATTTTAGCGAAAATTGGTCACAGGGGTATTTTGGTCATTTTTTCAATTTTATAAGTCATGAACTAAAAATATATATTTTTTTGGGAAAAGTTGCGTGAGATTAAATGATTTGGTATTCGTGTTGGAAGTTAAGATTTTTCGAGTCATATTTAAAATTAAATCTAATATTTTCTCTTTTAATTTTAACAGTAGCAGAATTTTGTTTTCAGATTTTTATTAGGAAAACGAAGGAAATTTAAGATTCTGCCCGCGTTGTCCCAAGCAAAACTCGATTCTGCACACTTTTCGTCTAATGCAATATTCTCAGATTCTGCACCGTTTGGGCAGAAAATGAGGATTTCAGTAGCAGTTTTTAGAATGCTACCAATTAATTAGAAGTTAGTGGATTGTTAGGCCAATGTCTCTAAGTGGAGTTATAGGTGCATTAGTGTATGTTTACATCATCTTGCATATTCCTTATAAACTACCAATCAATTAGAAGTTAGTGGATTGTTAGGCCAATGTCTCTAAGTGGAGTTATAGGTGCATTAGTGTATGTTTACATCATCTTGCATATTCCTTATAAACTACCAACTAATTAGAAGTTAGTGGATTGTTAGGCCAATGTCTCTAAGTGGAGTTATAGGTGCATTAGTGTATGTTTACATCATCTTGCATATTCCTTATAAACTACCCATTAATTAGAAGTTAGTGGTTAATAAGTGGATTGTTAGGCCATTGTCTCCAAGTGGAAGCTTGGCTATTTATACACTCAAATACTCTCTCAAACACACACATTCTACACTTCTAGCATAGAGAGCTTGAGAGAGTCACATAGAGAGAGATTTATATATATATATACACAATTATAGATATACATACACCTCGAGTTAGAAGAAGAAGAAGAAGAAGAGAAGTGTTTGGGAGTTGCTCAACATCATTTATAGGTACCGGGTTGTGTACAATATGCTTTCTAAATTCTCCGGAGTATTTCTTTGTTATCTCTACTTGTACTCTTTTTGCAGTTATGTTGTGTTTTCATTTGGAATCAATGAGTATGTGTTTATTGCTAAGTGCTATGGGACTAAAGGGTCATGAGCAAGGAGCACCTACCAACAGTCCAACAGGCCTCAGGGACCGACGTACTGGAGACGGGTGAGGTGAGGTGAGGTGGCTCTTGCTATGTGATCAAGAGGAACCTGGTATGATGCTATTGGTATGAGCGTTTGGGTAGTGTGAGCAGTTGAGTTGTGAGACTGGTCAATTGATTTGATGTCATTCTATCTATTTGATTGTCATTATCCTTTTGAGCCTTTATTATTCATGTCATATTGTATACTTCCCGGTATGGTTTTTAGATGCAGGCAGTGCCGGTAACCGAAGCCTAGAAGGGAGATAAGGTTAAGGATGATATAGGAGATCCGTGGAGAATATGGACCTGCTGGGAGTTTTAAAGAAATTTTGTATTTTTATTTTAAAGAATCAAGTGTGATTTATTTAATTTTTCAATGGAAATACGCTTATTTTTGCGGGGCGTCACAAATGGTATCAAAGCCTGTCCCCAGCCGGAAATGTAGGACTAAGTCAAGGTTAGATAGTTTACATCGCCTGGGAGGAGTCAGAGAAGGTTGAAAAAAAAAAAAAAAAAAAAAAAAAAAAAAAAAAAAAAAATTTGTTATTTTATAAAACAAAATATGCTATATTTGTTTTAAACATTATTTTAAGAAATTTATGAAGTTATTTACCAAATGCTTTTATCTCTAGATTTCGGGACGAAATCTCTATTAAGGAGGGTAGATTGTAGTAACCCGTGTTTTCATGTTTAAATTGACGATTTAGACTTCGTGTGGGATTTTAGCGAAAATTGGTCACAGGGGTATTTTGGTCATTTTTTCAATTTTATAAGTCATGAACTAAAAATATATATTTTTTTGGGAAAAGTTGCGTGAGATTAAATGATTTGGTATTCGTGTTGGAAGTTAAGATTTTTCGAGTCATATTTAAAATTAAATCTAATATTTTCTCTTTTAATTTTAACAGTAGCAGAATTTTGTTTTCAGATTTTTATTAGGAAAACGAAGGAAATTTAAGATTCTGCCCGCGTTGTCCCAAGCAAAACTCGATTCTGCACACTTTTCGGCTAATGCAATATTCTCAGATTCTGCACCGTTTGGGCAGAAAATGAGGATTTCAGTAGCAGTTTTTAGAATGCTACCAATTAATTAGAAGTTAGTGGATTGTTAGGCCAATGTCTCTAAGTGGAGTTATAGGTGCATTAGTGTATGTTTACATCATCTTGCATATTCCTTATAAACTACCAATCAATTAGAAGTTAGTGGATTGTTAGGCCAATGTCTCTAAGTGGAGTTATAGGTGCATTAGTGTATGTTTACATCATCTTGCATATTCCTTATAAACTACCAACTAATTAGAAGTTAGTGGATTGTTAGGCCAATGTCTCTAAGTGGAGTTATAGGTGCATTAGTGTATGTTTACATCATCTTGCATATTCCTTATAAACTACCCATTAATTAGAAGTTAGTGGTTAATAAGTGGATTGTTAGGCCATTGTCTCCAAGTGGAAGCTTGGCTATTTATACACTCAAATACTCTCTCAAACACACACATTCTACACTTCTAGCATAGAGAGCTTGAGAGAGTCACATAGAGAGAGATTTATATATATATATACACAATTATAGATATACATACACCTCGAGTTAGAAGAAGAAGAAGAAGAAGAGAAGTGTTTGGGAGTTGCTCAACATCATTTATAGGTACCGGGTTGTGTACAATATGCTTTCTAAATTCTCCGGAGTATTTCTTTGTTATCTCTACTTGTACTCTTTTTGCAGTTATGTTGTGTTTTCATTTGGAATCAATGAGTATGTGTTTATTGCTAAGTGCTATGGGACTAAAGGGTCATGAGCAAGGAGCACCTACCAACAGTCCAACAGGCCTCAGGGACCGACGTACTGGAGACGGGTGAGGTGAGGTGAGGTGGCTCTTGCTATGTGATCAAGAGGAACCTGGTATGATGCTATTGGTATGAGCGTTTGGGTAGTGTGAGCAGTTGAGTTGTGAGACTGGTCAATTGATTTGATGTCATTCTATCTATTTGATTGTCATTATCCTTTTGAGCCTTTATTATTCATGTCATATTGTATACTTCCCGGTATGGTTTTTAGATGCAGGCAGTGCCGGTAACCGAAGCCTAGAAGGGAGATAAGGTTAAGGATGATATAGGAGATCCGTGGAGAATATGGACCTGCTGGGAGTTTTAAAGAAATTTTGTATTTTTATTTTAAAGAATCAAGTGTGATTTATTTAATTTTTCAATGGAAATACGCTTATTTTTGCGGGGCGTCACACCATCCACCACATATCAGCGATATAATGCTTTGAACAACAGCACATCAAATCTATTGCCACGACCCATCGATGTACACCAATGATTCCCATCCACCGCTCGTTAAGGATATAACATGGATCATCTGGCTATCGTAGGACTACATGGTCTGGCTCACTGCTCGTTAAGGATATAAACCATCCACCGTATGTGAACACATATTATGACCAGGCATCCGCCCGCGTACTATTCCCAGAACTTATCAAACCTACTTATGTTACGCACTAACATTGGTACATGACTTCCCACTGTGGCCTGACTACTCTGATTGAAAAGAACGAATATCGAACACATACATGAACCATATAACATCTAACATCATCACGTTAATCCCTTATTATTAATCGTACTTATCTTTGTTGTCACATTACCCCTGATCCACCCATAATCGCATAATGAAAGTCCAAATCAAGAATTGGTATATAATAAACAACATAAACAAACCATGTTCTACCAATACCAATCGATTGAGACAAGAGTCAATCGTTTGGGATAAAATATGTAACAATCGATTGGGAAAATATGCCAATCAATTGGATCCAAAACAATGGCAATCAGATGCTAACTTTGGCAATTGATGAATGCCAATCGATTGGGAATCTATATCAATCGATTGGGACTCAACTGATATCAATCAATTGGGAAAAGTTCAATCGATTGGGACTTCATCTTCTCTAGTAGATTTGTAAAACAGAATATATGAACGTCCTAAAGACGAGTTTATTACATATAAACACTACCAAAACTTGTAAAAACATATATAAGAGAGACCAAGTGAGTAAAGACTCACCTAAGGCTGTGTTTGGTGGGTGTAATGCTTGGAAGCTTGAAACTTTTTCTCTCCTCCTCTTTCTCCTCTATCTCTGTCTTCTCTCTGTCTCTCATTCTCTTTCCCTCATTCTTCTTTCGGTCTTTCTTTTCTCCTTCTCTTCTTCCCTACCAAGGCAGTGTGTGTGTGGTTGTGGGTATATATATATATATGTATATTTATAAGGATATATTTGTGTATATATATGATATAAAATCACTCTCTCTCAAACTCAACTGAACCAAATAGACCCAAGGCCTGAAATGAAGGTGTATTTATAGGAAGTGAGAGTGCCACACGTCCAAAGCTCAAGTAAAGAAGAAAACTTGTCTCTACTTATACCAATCGATTGGGACTAATGGCAATTGATTGGTTATAGATATTTAAAGGCAATCGATTGGGAAAGATGGCAATCGATTGGTATACTGCCACGTAATGAATTCAGGTCGGCAGAATAGCAATCGATTGGAAATAAGGCAATCGATTGGTATACTAAAAGTAGCAATCGTTTGGGAAACAAAGGCAATCGGTTGGTAACCAAAATTACCAAATAAAAGGTAAGGGGTTATACAAGGATATAAAAACGAATACTAGGTCTTATTTATATATCAAAATATCGGGTATTACAATAGTTATTGGTGGTTAATATGGGATATGGTGTGTATGTATCACACCGGATAATATTTCATGTTTATCTCAACAGAGATAGAATCGGTAATAGATAACTTCCCACAAGGGAGAAGTTGTGTTTGTGAATGGGTGCATGATTAGTTGACATCTTTTCACATGTGATTGGTTGATGACCAAAGGGTGTGACTTTTTATATAGGTGTGACTATTTCATTAGTCACCAAGGTGGTTGCAAGACACCCATTTGTATTCTATAAATTCCCAAAAGTCACATGCCATTAATTATTGCGTGGCAGTCATCAACTCCAATTCAACTTCTTATCTCTTGTGTGATACCCAATCTAAAGACATAGCAGTATCACTGATTGGCACTGAGACTAACAATTAAGGGATTTTACAACTTTAAATCCATATTATACATCAACCTACCAGCATGTCAACCTGATAACAATTAAACAATTTGATATACAAGGAATAGAGAAGAGAGACAATCTTTATGTATATGCATATATACAACATCCATGTGGATACCATGCAGAAACAACCCCCAATTTTTCATTAGACGTCCATTTGAATACGAAGAAAATGACTATCTGAAGACAAAACTCTGTATGTGTATGAGTGTGTATGTGAGAGAGAGAGGGAGAGAGGGAGAGAGGGAGAGAGAGAGAGCCTCATACCTTCAGTCCATGAGTGAACCTGACTCGTAAAGGATGGACCCCAAAAATTGGGGTGGTCATCTTACGTGCGTCGTGTGTTTTGGCGACTGCGATTGTGAGAGACAGAGAGAGATCAGGGTCATCGGTTGAGCGAGAGAGACAGAGCAAGGGTTGTGTTGTGTTGTGTTGTGAGTCACTACTACAAAGTTTACCACCTCTACCTCAGGTCAGCAGTCTTCCTCTATGTCAGCCACTGCCACCTGTCATCAATTTATGTTAATCTTTATGGCACTACCACCACATTGGTCAATCTCTTCACCGTCCTTCAAGATTATTTTTTTCTTTTTCCTTTTTTTTTTTTTTTTGCTAAAGGCAATTTCATTAACAAAAAAGCAACAAAAACAACAGAACAAATAAACAAAAAGAGGTCACAAGCCCCCTTGATTCCATTCCCCAAAGATAGAAGGGGAAATGTCATCAACTAGGATGGATCCAAAAGACGTGGAACTAGATGCCCATTAGGCTACATTATGAACTGCAAAATTAGTCGATCTATGCACCTTGTTAATCTTCCACAATTCAAAAAAACCTCCCAAAAGATTTGTGCCATCCAGAATAAGCGTGTCAATTTTTTCAACCAGGAATGAGGGACCAATCATTCAAGCAAGAGCAAACAAGGAGTGAATCACCGACCATTCATTTCATCCCCACACAAACGGCTTCCAAAAGAGCAAGACGAGCGGCTTGGGCCTCAGTAAACAAGGAATCAGTGGTGCAGTTTTTCATTGTATGGATATGGATGGTCTTACCGTTTTCGTCACTCAAGACAACCACCGCAAGTGTGGAGAAGTTGGTTCTAATAGTCATATCGAAGTTGGCTTTAATCCAGCCACATCAAAGTTGGCTTTAATAGCCGTCCTTCAAGAATTGAAATCAATTGCGCCCATATTTCTTTATTTGGTTGATGGGTTTCATGAATGAAAAGAGAGGGGAAAGGAAAGTACGATAGAAAACTAGTTCTTTTTACCTTATGGATGAGACTAGTTTTTCTTCCCGTTTTCCTCTCCCGTCACTCTTCCTTCACGAAATCCATGAACCAAACAGAGCCTAGAGTAAAATAATACTACACGTTTGTCAATTTTTTTATTCCAAATGGGTTTTAAACAGTGGCATAGCTAGGAAAAAATTTCAGTGGTGTTAAGTTTCAACTGTCAATCAAGACTTAGCTTCGGTTTAATAAGGTATAAGAGAAAATTTTAAACTATTGAATTTGTAGTACTGAAAATAACATTTCACGTATTGAAATAGATTGCATTACGCATTACGGGTGATAAAAATTTTTATTTGCAGTTTTCAGTAGGTTTTTAGCTTCCTTTTCAGTAAAATGATACATCCTAAAAAGCACTGGAAAAATAAGTACTCAAACGTTTCATTTTATACAGCACTTAATTAATTGGGTTATCAAACACTCGCTTGGTATCGAAACAAAAAATATTTTTGTTTGAGTATGGGTTTAAATTTAACTTTTGACCAAGTTAAATGAAAAATTGACACCCTTAAATAACACTCTTCTCTTTGTTTGGCTTTCATTTCAACGGTGTCATTTGAGAAAAATTAGGGTCAATACCAGGGACAGATTTAGGAATTTGGAGTTAGGGGGCTTGATAGGGTGGAAGGGGTAGTGAGTTTACAAGGGTCGTCCGAGACATCGCCTCGAGGTGATTTTTTTTTTGGTCTATTCATACACATTTTTTTTTGGGACAATGATAATTAGAAAAGATAATACTCATTGGCACTAAAGGTACAATAAAATGACACATTGTTACTAAAAAGTAAGACAAAAAAGTTGACTGTTTCATATTTGAGAGGGGGCTTAAGTGTAAAATAGAGAATTTTGAATTTTGGGAGGGGGGCTTAAGTGTAAAATATACTTTTTTGGGAATATATATATATATATGGTAGTTTTCAAAAATTAAGGGAGGCTTGAGTCCCCCCTGCCCCTACATATGTCGATCCCAGGTTAATACATATAAAATTATATGTAAATTTTTGCTGCATCTTGAAAATTTAAGTGGTCCTCACCATGTGAGCCCGCCACTATTCTTAAACATATGTGACAATGAGTTCAGTGGATTTGAGAAGCTTAACATTAATCTTTTAAAAATTATTACAACAAAAGACCATTAAGAATCAATTACAGTACTCCCCGCAGTTCAATAGGATCAATTTTTTTCCAACTGTTTTATTTATTTTTATTTTTTTCACTTACTAAAACCAAATGTCAAGGGAATAACTTTTATTAAGTTTGTGAGTTGTCTATGCTTCCAAACCATTCGAATAATGAGGCCATTGCTGGAGATACCCTGCTTTCCTTCTCCCCCATGAAAGGAATCCATATCTCCAAAGCAAAATTAGGAATAAAGAAAAACTTTGGAAGACAAAAAAAGCCTTTCCCTCCATTAACACATCTGTATAAATGCTATTATATAATTGGTAACGTTTGCATGCTCTACTTTAAATGGTTATGCTCATAAAATACAAAATACTCCTTATATAAGATTTCTCCTACAGGCTACAGATATATCTTCACCTTCCTCACAACCATCTCTAATTTCAGAGCTCTAATTTTGCTAAAATGGCAAAACACTTAGTCCCAATTGTATGTCTCTTGATCATCATCATTGACATTGTAGCCGGCATTCTAGGCATTGAAGCCGAGGCAGCTCAGCACAAGGTATACATGTATATATGTGTGTGTGTGTGTGGAAATCTGTAAAAAAAAAAATAATAATAATAATAATAAGGTTAGTTTCAAGAATTATTGACTTTTGGGATTTTCTTAATTGACGCAGATGAAACATTTGAGAGTTTGGATATTTGAGTGTAGAGAGCCGAGTCATCAAGCGTTCAAGCTAGGGTTGGCTGCAGCAGTACTGCTAGCCCTAGCTCACACCATTGCTAACTTGCTGGGTGGGTGCATCTGTGTTCGGTCCAAGGGTGACCTTGAAAGAGCATCTGCTAACAAGCAACTGGCATTTGCTTCTCTCATTTTCTCATGGTACGCGTATTATAACAAGTTTGAGCATTTCTACGTTACATGGACTCGATCTAGGTATACATACATATCGAGTTCTAAATACTAGATCTTAATTAAGTTAAAGTGACTCAACTTCAATTGAATCCAAAAGTTGGTTACAAGCACATAGATGCACAGAGACATTCTAAATTTGGAAAGTTTTTGAGTACCTTGAAAGCACCTATCACGTTGGCATGCATGACATATATGGCTACGTGGTACCCTGCAACCAATAAAAATAGATCTTTTGTGTGAGACTTATAATTGGTTGCAAAGTATCACGTACGCGTGTCTCGTGGTGCCCTCAATATATCTAAACGATTCTCCTAAATTTGTAACAAAAAATTATGTTTTATATACTACTTTAATGATGCAATCGTAATGAAAAAAGTTTTTCTTATCGTCATTTAAGTCCAGAGTTTTTATCTATCTCTACATGAAATTAAAGTTGAAAATTATTCTTTTCTTTAGAATTTTTCATTTTACCTTTTCAACGTCACATGCATGGAGATGGTGCAAATCTTTCCCATTGAAACATTAAGTTATGACACATCTTGTACCCATACTAATTTCGTATTATGTAGACATGCAAAGGTACTTTAATTAGGGGAAATAATAGAATAGTCCATATAGCTTAGATCGATACTGCCAAAGAAGAATGAAAGAATTGGTTAGGATATATGGCATATCATATTCATACAAAATGGTATCCTAATTTGCTAAAATTGCATTATATATATTCCTCCAAATTCATTCTTCCACTACTATAAGTTGCTTTAATGTTTTGACCATCTTGAGAGATATATTACATACCATTGATAAAAAAAGTTGATCGATCATGTGATTGATTAGGATAATTCTAGCCGTTGGATTCTCGATGCTGATCATAGGGACACTCTCCAACTCAAAGTCAAGAAAATCTTGTGGATTATCACACCATAGGCTTCTGTCTATAGGAGGAATATTGTGCTTCATTCATGGACTCTTTTCAGTTGCTTATTATGTCTCTGCTAATGCAATTGTTGGAGAAGAACAACGAAAGATTAATCAAAGTGCGACTCCCGGTCAACACCACAGAACCCATGCTTGATTTTATTACCTTTGTCCTTGATCCCTCTAAACCTCTACATATGTTGTAATCTTTGTTCCATCACAAACTCCATATTGTTTTTTTTCTTCTTTATAAGTTTTCTAGTAGAACATTTGCCTGCAGGATTATTGTTTTAAAAAATTTTAATTCAACAAGAGAATGATCAACTTGAGAGTAGAAATATTTAGGTATTTTGAAGATACCATGTGGTATTTGGGTCGTGAGTAATGCTAGACCCACGTAATTAAAATTTCATACAAAATAATCATGATCCTTGATTCCAGTGGATCCCGTGTGGGACCCATGAGGAGACACATGGAGCCCACTAAAATCAAGGGCCATGATTATTTTGTGTAGAGTTTTAGAATTATGTGTGGGTCTAACATTGTTGTTTGAGTTGTAGCCATGCAAGCCATAGGAGTTAGAACCAATAAATAATGGGACTCTCTTATATATCCAAGGGTGTGGATGCCACTCAAATAATTTGATGTATCATGTGAGCAAGTCACGTGAGCAGGGACCCCCCACACCCTGAAATTTTAAAAGTTAAAACTTTAGCTTTAAAATTTATGAGTGTTACAAATAGCAGCCCCCTCCCCTTTAAAGAATACCCTATAATTTTTAAGTTTTTTTCAAATGGATTCAGATTATATATCAAAGTATCACATTTTAAAATTACAAATTACATCTCCTACCCCGAAATGGGGTCTGAAACTAATTCTACATATTTTCTCCCTCTTTTGATTGGGGAATATGTAAACCAAAAAATAATAGATATTGGAATATTTGTGATTTTTAATTTTTTTTTTTTTAGGGATATTTGTGAATATTGAATTGGGATACTTGTGAATTTGTACACATATAACTTTGTGACTTATGTTGAATTGGGGAATTAATGTATGATAAGTAGACCCAAAAAAAAAAAACCCAAAAAAAAATTCACCTCGGGGAACCCCATATAGCTTAGGCCCCACTGGCCAAAAATCCTGGCTCCACCCCTGCACGTGAAGTCTCTATAAATATTTGGCTTGAAAGAACCAAGAAAATGCAAATTGACCATTTCCCACATTAACCAACTTGGCTAGCCGAGTTGCCCAGAGCTCTTGGCTTCCCAAATGGAGGCCAAGTGGTTGTGTGTCTAGGTTAAAAGGACGAATCTCAAGTCGCTGGACGAACCGTGCCCACTCCCCTTCCTAACTTATCTAGTGCGTGTATTGATGGGTCGATGCACATGCCATGATTTGCCCCACATTCTACTCCGATAAAACGTCAGTAGGTAAACCGTTTAAATACTGATGGATATCTCGAAGTCACGGATTACATGCTGGATATCCTTGGAAAAAAAATGAAGAAGAAAGAAGACTATTTTCCACAGTGTGGGCTCTGTTTATTGGGCCAGACACTAGAGCCCAATATAAACGTAAGCCTTTTGTTCTCCCAGTAAACAAAACTACAAGTTTACCCCTGCCTTTTAGGCATTTGTGTAGTAATTGTTGTGACCGTTCAGTCAGGGGCAAGCAATTATCAAAATTGGCATCTAATAACTTTAACTTCAACCTAATTATAAGGACTATTTTCGAATTGCAGCTAAACATGGCAACCTAGCTAAATGAAATTATGTGCTTGTCTATCCATCTACATAATATAGTATAGGAATACATTTGATGACTAGTACACTTTAGACTTTTGATGTGTGTTATCATTTAAGGATTCCAAACTATTTATACTCTTTGCTAGTTCCTTAATTTAAGTTCTACAAAATTGAAACTCAACCCACTTTTTTTTTTTTTTTTTTTACACATTTTGCATTCCACCGCTCTTTATACACTATCCCCTTCAGGGCAGGGAGAGGGGGGCAAGGTTCAAACTCTGGTAGAAACGTGATATGAAGTATGTTTATCAATTAGGCTAAGTCGTTGCTCTACATTATTCCCAGTCTCAACACTCTCTTTCTATCCAAACTATAAATGTATCTGAATTTTAATTAATATTATAAAATTCTTTTATGAGTATATTGTTGGAATTGTGGCTCGATTTGGAAATAGAAGAAGGAATCAATTATGGCAGCAAATCCTAAGCATATTAGAATAGGGAATATGTATATTACTACATAAGGATTCTTTGAGTCAATTGGAAGTAACTTTTAAGTCATTGAATTTAGGGCTTGTTGTTCATTGGAGAACTTTACATCTTTTGCCATAGAGAGTTGTATTATTCATTGGGAGTTCCATATCTTTTGAGAGAGAGAGAGAGATAAGATAGCTCAAATTTGTAGAACCTCTTGGTTCATTAGAATCTCTTGTTTGTTAGCCTTTTGTGATATTTTGTTTCATAAGAGATCATTTGTTTTGTATTGGTGAGGGAGTGATTTCCCACGTTGGCACTGTAATCATCCATTCGTTTGATAGTGGATTGTTTCTTGGCTCCGGGGAGTAGACATAGGCATAGTTGGCTGAACCACTTGTGAAAATCTTGTGTCTTTGTGTGTGTTTGTTTTGCCTTCTATTTTCTCGTTTGGATTATTATCTTCGCTTGTGGTTTGAAATAAGCGCTTTCGCACAACAAAGTGGTATCAGAGCTATAGGTTAAGACCTAGGGCATATGGAGGGAAAAGAAGGATATGGTAAGAAGATGGGTGACAAGTCAACGGCTTCCAGTTCAGGCACACAAGGTACGAAGATGTTGCTTCCGGGAGAAAGATTTGAATTTGAAAAGTTCAATGGAACAAACTATTTTGGGATGTGACAGTGCGAGATGATGGATATCCTTGTGCAACAAGGATTAGATTTTGTGTTGGAAGACAAACCTTCAAATCTAGAAGAGACGAAATGGTTGAAGATGAACAAGTTGGCATGCGGATCCATTCAACTTTGTCTCGCTAAGGATGTGAAGTATTTTGTCATGAGGTAGGTCGTGGCAAAAACTCTTGGAAGAAATTGGAAGACAAGTATATGACCAAGAGCATGGAGAATTGGCTCTATTTGAAGAAGAAGCTCTTCCTATTTCAATTTGTTGAAGGTACGTCTATGTTGGGTCACTTGAATGCGTTCAATAAATTACTTGCCGATTTATTGAATTTGGATGAACTTGTTAAGGATGAGGATAAGGCTCCCATTCTTTTGAATTCCCTACCCGATTTGTATGAACACTTTGGCAACCACATTGATTTATGGAAAGGATTTAGCCAAGTTTGAGGTTGTGTCGAATGCGCTCATGAATAATGAGTTTAGGAAGAGAGATAAGAATGCCCACAACAATACATCCTAAGCTTTAGTTACAAGAAGAAGATCAATGGATAGGAAGACACAGTTTGGAAACAAATCTCATGAGACAGGAGTTTCAATTGGTGGGTCAAGATTGGCCAAAGATGAGTGTGCTTACTGTCGCGAGCTTGGTCATTAGAAGAAAGACTATCCTAGATTTGTGGGTGATTTAAAGAAAGGATGCCAATATGGTTCAAGTTGAAGATGGTGATTCAGAATTTGTGTTGGCTACCACAGTTGAAAAGGGTCACTTGGTAGATAGGTTCTTGATTCGGCTTGTTCTCATCATATGTGTCCTAATATGGAGAGTTTCATCAGATTGAATTTTTTGAAGGGTGGAGCAATCCATATGGGCAATGGAACTGTTTGTGAGAAGATGGGAGTGAGTGATTTTCGTTTGAAGTTGCATGATGGAACCATTAAGAAGTTGACGAATGTGTGGTATGTTCTGGATTTGAAGTTGAATTTGGTTTCATTGGGTGCTTTGGAGTCGAAGAGTTTCAAAGTCACATTGGTTGATGGAGGCTTGAAGGTCACAAAAGGTGCTCTCGTCTTGCTTAAAGGGGAAAGGGAAAATTATTTGTATTAAAAAAAGATACAAAAAAAAAAAACACGCGTAGAGTATTCCTCTATTTTTTTACCATTCCAGGGACTTTTGGCCACACACCTCAAGAAAAATTCATAAAAATATTTGGTTCCTCTACAAAATATATTAAATATTTTATAAACAAATAACATTGAATATTTGATCTATAAATATTTTGTACAAATATTAAATATTTAGCTTAAATTTAATTGTATTCCTCCAATTTGATTGTTAAAACAAAAAAAATAGAATGTGATTGACATTTCATTCCTAGAAATTTAGCGAAACAAATGAATGAAATGACTATTCCTATTCCATTCATGTTTCATTCTATTGTCGCCTTATTCCATTCTTGCATACACAAGAGAATATTAATCTCTCTTAGTTTTGTATTGAGAGAAATGGAGAGAAGAGAAAAGAAAGGGGGCCACTTAAGAGGGAGAAAAGAGAAAAGAAATGAAGAGAATGTGGAGAGAAATAGCCCACTTTTATTTCTCTCCAAATCAGAGATATTCGAGAGAGATAAAAAGAGAAATAAATTAAAAAAACTTTCTAAAAGACCAATATGTCTCAATATATTCTTGTTTATTGCGATATATATCCCTAATGGAGGATAAAAAAAGTAAATTGGTTTTAAATACTTTCTTTTCTTTTGTCTTATGAAACCTAACCAGACCTGAGAAAGTTAAGTTTCTCTTCTCTTCTCTATTGACTATCCAAATATGTGGAGAAACTTCAGCTTTCTTTTCTCCTTCTTCTCTTCTCTTAACGAGTTTCTCTTCTATTTTCTCTACTTCTCTCAATCCTGACAGAATGTTAACATATATAGCTAATAATCCTAATATATGGAGAGATTTATCCTTGCTCTAGTCCGTTTGGTTTGATTTTGAAATAGAATAGAATGCAGTTGAATTGAATAGAATAGAATTGGGCCGATTTTCAATTCTATTTCTCTTTGTTTGGTTTGAAATAGAAATGAATTTTAATTTTTATTTAATTTTCATATAATACCCATGTTATACTATTACTTTATTTGGTTTGAAATAGAAATGAATTTTTTTTCTTATTTGATTTTCATATAATACCCATGTTATATTATTAGTCAAACAAACTGAAAAAGAGGCATAATTTAGTAAACTCATGCAAATGAAATCAATTATAGAAAAATCCGAACACTTTTTGTAGGATTTGTAATATCTAGCTAAAAAAATGAATGGGGTGGAATTGAAACTGAAATCAATTTTAATCTTCTAATTTTATGCCAAATCAAATTCAAGAATTACCATAAATCAGAATTACAAATAAAATCAAATTTCTTTTTTTTTTGGGCCAATCAAACTGAGAAAAAATGGAGTGGATGGGGGAACATATCTCTTTTTTTTTTTTTTTGGTTTGGTTTGGTAAAGATATTTTTCCACATATAAGAGTCCATTTTACATCAATATCTATACTACTATAGAATGGGAGAAGCAGGGGTACCCAATCTATTTTTACTACCCCTCATATTTACATGCAAATTAATAAATTTATCTACTAAAAATATATCTACAAGAGTCCTAAAAGGTCATTTACAAACTCAAACCAAATTCTCAATACTTTCGAAACTGCCACATGGCCAAACTGCCACATGGCTAAGCCATAAAACTTACAATAAAAACTGCCTCAAATTCAAAACATATTAACTGCCTTTTTTTAAAAAGTAACCAACTGCATATCTCTAATCTCTCCCCACCAAAAGCAACTCTCTCACATTCAAAACAAGGACAAAAATATAGATATTAGAAGTAGATGTTGACAACGAAATGAGAAGATAAGAGAGAGAGAGAGAGAGAGAGAGAGAGAGAGAGAGAGAGAGAGAGAGTATTTAAAGAAGGGATATGTGTAATTGACGAAGGATGTTGGATTTGGTGTGGCATTCAGGTAGTACATTATCTCCACTTCCATTAACTTTTCATGTTTCTAGCCACCCATTTGCTGTAATTCTTTTGCTTTACACTCTCATTTCATTTGCCATTTTTGCATCTTTATCAATGGGTTGTGGTATATTTTTTGCAATCATATAGAACCCAAATACTTTGATATTGGAATTATAAAACACATATATGTGTTTGTGTATATATATATCTCACCGTGTGCTCAAGTAGTTTAAGTGTACTCTCAAAAGCAAAAGCTATTGTAATAAGCCCTTATCAATGCATTTCTGAGGAGCCTAGATTTTATCATGAGTGGAAGAAACGTATAAAAATCTTGGTACTCTTTCTAGGCCTACAAATAATATTTTAGAAACCAAATGGTGAAGCTAAGGAGATTTTAGGTTTAAACATTTTACATACCAAGTCAAATTCAAGTGTTTTGAAAGACACATAATCAGTAATTCTAACAAAAATGTTGATCCATTAATTTGTGTTGGCTGGTGACCACGACATTTTGGTTATAGTGGAATTGAAGTTCTAATTTTTTTTGGTAAAAGATGAAAGTCTAGATTGGGTGTTGTTTCTAAATGAAAATGAGATATTGTAAGTCTGTGTTTTTTCTTTGTGCACTTTTTATTTTTTTTCCGAACAATTAAACTATATTTTTTATTGGTTAAGTTTAATTAGGAACACATAACAAAGACAATTACATTACACACGCAACGCGTGTGCCTCCACCGCTAGTCGGAACAAAAGCATGAAGGTATTGGAGAGAGAAAATATACTACTCCATTTTTTTAGACTTTGGTTCTCTACACTGAACTATGCGTTCTAATATGAAAACTTACTTTCGAAGTCATAAAAAGCTATTATTATGAAAACTTGATCTCCGCAAACCCTCTACCACTGCAGTCAGGCAAGTAATTCCTCTCTCTCTCTCTCTCTCTCTCTCTCTCTCTATATATATATATATATATGTGTCTCTCTTTGTGTGTATGTGTATGTATATATGTATAGTATTAGGAGATTTATATGTGATGTGTAGTGACCCGAAAAATTTTAAAATTTTATTAGTTCCTTTTCGTCAGAGAAAAATACCAGTTTTGAAATTTTTGCAGTATAATTTTTACCTGCGTGTGTGTATCATCGCGTGAGCTCAACACACACGATGATGTGAACTTAGTGCACAATGTGTGTGCAGTGGGTTAGTGCATAAACATTATGCGTGTGTGTGTGTGTGCACTATATATATTTATATTCTTAGTGCCAAGCTTTTTATGATTATATATACTACACCTAAACCCCCCCTCAATCACTCAATCTCTCAAACTCTCTATTTCTCTCATTCCAACTCTCTGCCACTCTATGTCTCTCTCTCTCAGCAACATATCACACACATATATTTATAGTTTAAATATATATTGAGAGAGAAAGTAGTACATTGAAAATCAAAACTTTGTAGTTTTGGTTATTTTCTTTGGAATTCTCTATATATCCCACCATTGTAATTCAAATGGGGTAAGTTTTCTCTTGTAATTTTTATGATAATTCAGTTTTTAATTTTGATTTTGTAAACTGTTGATACACATATATATATATATATATATAGAATTTCATATATATATATATATCTCATATATATACCGTTTAAGGGCCTAAGAAATAACGAGCAGAAAAACTGTAATGAAAATTTGTTTTCTTTATATCAAATGAAAGATATTGACCCCAAGAGGCCATGTTTCAAGTTTCGCGCGATAACTTATAACGGTCGCGACGAACGAATCTTTTGAAGTTTAAAAAAAAAAAAAAAAATTAAAAAAAAATTTAAACTTTATTTTCTATATAAAGGGTGTACTTTAAAGTATACGATGTTGTACCTTGGGATGTTTAGGTACGAGGACGACTAAAGCGACATTTGGGAAGAGTCCTGGTGAATTTCATAATTTAATACAGGTATCGGGTTGTGTACAATATGCTCTCAATCTCCGGAGTATTTCTTTCATGCCCTCGTTTGTATTCTCTTTGAAATATATGTTAGTGCTTCGAGCTCGCATATATTATGTTGATGTCTTTTATGGACTGTGTGATTTTTCTGGAATATTTTATTATTCTAGAATTCTTGTTGTTGGCTAAATGTCTTGGAACTGATTGGGTACATGAGCAAGGTGCACTGCCAAGAACCAAGAACTTTGGGGCCAGTACGTCCTAGGGACCAGGTCCAGGGTGAGGTGAGGGGTGGCTTTGTTTATGTTACCGAGAGGAACCTGGTATGATGCCCTTCGGGGTTATCGGTTCATTTTTTTGGGATAGTTTGCCTTAGAGGTAAACGGGTAATTTCTGGAAGGTTCTATATTTATTGTGAACCTGACAATTGTGTATATTCACAGTTTTATCGTTGAATGTTGAGCTACTTTTATTCTGTCGTATTGTATACTTCCCGATTTGGTTTTTTTAGATGCAGGGAGCTCCGGTAGCAACGAATATTGAAGAAATGAAATAAAGTCAAATTTGAAGCACTGTTTAGAGTACCGCGGGCGTTTGGGCAATATGGGTCTTACTTTTTTGTAATTAAATGAGAAATGTTCCAAATGTAATTTTTTTATTCTAAATTATTTGGAAAGATTGATTGTTTTATTTAATTCCGCTTTAACCTCCGTCGCCGGGACCCAGAACTGGGCGGGGCGCTAAAAATGGTATCAGAGCTTAACCGGGTCGAACACTATGGGACGACGGGTTAAGGTGCTCACGCGTAGTAATAAAACTTTTTCGGCTTAAGTCTTACTTGAATTTCGCGGACGAAATTCTTTTAAGGGAGGTAGAGTGTAGTGACCCGAAAAATTTTAAAATTTTATTAGTTCCTTTTCGTCAGAGAAAAATACCAGTTTTGAAATTTTTGCAGTATAATTTTTACCTGCGTGTGTGTATCATCGCGTGAGCTCAACACACACGATGATGTGAACTTAGTGCACAATGTGTGTGCAGTGGGTTAGTGCATAAACATTATGCGTGTGTGTGTGTGCACTATATATATTTATATTCTTAGTGCCAAGCTTTTTATGATTATATATACTACACCTAAACCCCCCCTCAATCACTCAATCTCTCAAACTCTCTATTTCTCTCATTCCAACTCTCTGCCACTCTATGTCTCTCTCTCTCAGCAACATATCACACACATATATTTATAGTTTAAATATATATTGAGAGAGAAAGTAGTACATTGAAAATCAAAACTTTGTAGTTTTGGTTATTTTCTTTGGAATTCTCTATATATCCCACCATTGTAATTCAAATGGGGTAAGTTTTCTCTTGTAATTTTTATGATAATTCAGTTTTTAATTTTGATTTTGTAAACTGTTGATACACATATATATATATATATATATATAGAATTTCATATATATATATATATCTCATATATATACCGTTTAAGGGCCTAAGAAATAGCGAGCAGAAAAACTGTAATGAAAATTTGTTTTCTTTATATCAAATGAAAGATATTGACCCCAAGAGGCCATGTTTCAAGTTTCGCGCGATAACTTATAACGGTCGCGACGAACGAATCTTTTGAAGTTTAAAAAAAAAAAAAAAATTAAAAAAAAATTTAAACTTTATTTTCTATATAAAGGGTGTACTTTAAAGTATACGATGTTGTACCTTGGGATGTTTAGGTACGAGGACGACTAAAGCGACATTTGGGAAGAGTCCTGGTGAATTTCATAATTTAATACAGGTATCGGGTTGTGTACAATATGCTCTCAATCTCCGGAGTATTTCTTTCATGCCCTCGTTTGTATTCTCTTTGAAATATATGTTAGTGCTTCGAGCTCGCATATATTATGTTGATGTCTTTTATGGACTGTGTGATTTTTCTGGAATATTTTATTATTCTAGAATTCTTGTTGTTGGCTAAATGTCTTGGAACTGATTGGGTACATGAGCAAGGTGCACTGCCAAGAACCAAGAACTTTGGGGCCAGTACGTCCTAGGGACCAGGTCCAGGGTGAGGTGAGGGGTGGCTTTGTTTATGTTACCGAGAGGAACCTGGTATGATGCCCTTCGGGGTTATCGGTTCATTTTTTTGGGATAGTTTGCCTTAGAGGTAAACGGGTAATTTCTGGAAGGTTCTATATTTATTGTGAACCTGACAATTGTGTATATTCACAGTTTTATCGTTGAATGTTGAGCTACTTTTATTCTGTCGTATTGTATACTTCCCGATTTGGTTTTTTTAGATGCAGGGAGCTCCGGTAGCAACGAATATTGAAGAAATGAAATAAAGTCAAATTTGAAGCACTGTTTAGAGTACCGCGGGCGTTTGGGCAATATGGGTCTTACTTTTTTGTAATTAAATGAGAAATGTTCCAAATGTAATTTTTTTATTCTAAATTATTTGGAAAGATTGATTGTTTTATTTAATTCCGCTTTAACCTCCGTCGCCGGGACCCAGAACTGGGCGGGGCGCTACATGATGTGTGAGAGTGAACTAAGGAAACATTATTTAAGACACTGCATTTTATATTTGCCAACTTTTCTTGTGATCAAGAATTTTGGGGAAGGTGAACCCAATTTCTTAATGCAATCGTTGAATCGTTTAATTAATTAAAAATGGGGTCTCGAACGATGAAATATTTTTAACCTTGATTTGTCGCTTTATTGAACTTTACTATTACTTTAAAGATTGTTTTAATTAGTTTGAATCCCATAATAATGTACAATTCAAAAACTCAAAACATCTTAATCTAAAGCCGTCAAATTTGGAAATTAAATCTGAAATCCTTTATGATATAAATATAAATATATATATATATCAAGCACAAGTGTGTGCAGGCACAATTACAGGTTTACTGCAAACTTTACTTATAGATTTGGAGTTGGAGAATAATATGACTCCTTTATTTATCTATCTACTCTTTTGGAATAATAGTAATACATTAGAGCCATTACTCTCAAATCCATGAATTTGTGGAAGGTGAACCTAAGGCTCTGTTTGGTTAATTACGACGGAAAACTATTTCCCTTTGTGTTTTTCTTAGGCTTTATCTGCAATTTCATGCAAGACTCTGTTTGGATTTCGTGAAGGAAAAAAGAAAAGGGAAATTAAGTCAAAAACAAGAAGGAAAACTTGTTTCTTTTACAAGGCACAGTCCATTCAACTCCTTAAAACCCAGCTGTTAAGGAGAGGGAAACTAAAGCCTTATAAACCGCACAGAAGGGGCATAAATGGGCGATGTGGGACATTCCAACACACCCCATGAACCACAGGAACCGAACACTCGGCATATCCTGGACCACAGCAGCCAGACACTGGGCACGTCGAAAGACAAACCCAACCAACCTTTGATACCACTTGTAAGGCTTAACCCATTCAACTCCTTAAAACCCAGGTGTTAAGGAGAGGGAAACTAAAGCCTTATAAACCGCACATTAGAGGCGTAAATGGGCAATGTAGGACATTCCAACAGCTCCCTTGTGTACGTTTTCTCTCGTGTTTACCTTTATGTTTAAATAGAATTAAAAGTTAAAAAAAAATTTAATTGTAATAGGGTAACGCTGTGAGAAACTTTTCAAATGAGAAAGCATCTTATGAGTCTATGACCTTTGGATGAGAATGCAGCTATTAGATTCTTGAGGATCTTGAGATGTATTTATGGTTGCTTTCTCATCCAAGGGTAATAAGGTGCTTTCTCATATGAGAAGCTTCTCACAATAGTGAGAATGCAGCCATTGGATTCCTGAGGATCTCGAGATGTATTTATGGCTACTTTCTCATCCAATGGTAATAAAGGTGCTTTCTCATATGAGAAACTTCTCACAATAACAAGAATGCAGCCATTGAATTCCTGAGAATCTCGAGATATATTTATGACTACTTTCTCATACACTGGTAATAAGGTGTTTTCTCATATAAGAAGCTTCTCACAATAGCTTTACCCATTGTAATATATGAATAAAGGGTGAGAAATGACTCATAACATTATGTTTAACTTATTTATCAACTTATTCTCGTTTCTTTATTATTTTTCTCATCATTTTCCTTATTAACCAAACAACGGAAAAAGTTCATTTCTTTTCCCTCACAAAATTCAAGAACCAAAGAAAGCATAAGCAAAGGAAAACTAATTCCCTTCTTTTCCCCTTTGCTTTCTTCTATGCTTAAATAACATTACACGTTCAAAGTTTTTAATATATATTTGTAAGTATAAGAAAAACGGGAGGAAAGTGAAGCACTGATTTCAATATTCTTATGTTATTTCTCACTATATTTGTTTTCCTTTTTATTTTCCTCACTATTTTCCCTACCAAGCAAACAAAGGAAAACGTTGTCCCTAGTGTTTTCTTTTCTTTTCCTTCACCAATCCATGACCTAAGCAAAGGCTTAGCGTATTCCTCCATCTTCAAACCAACATTAGAGATTTAAAAATAAACATAATTAAAGTATAATGGCAACATAAGAAAGGAGGAAGGAAAGTGACTCCCAAAATGAATTTGGATATGGCCTGCGGGCGCAAATTGAAACGAATCAAACCCAAACCCTTTAATCGAAGATAAGAGCCATATGCTACCTGAGTTTTAAGAATTTTGAATTACAACATATCATATGGGAGTTTTAAACTAATAATCCTCACTTATCTTGTTTTACTTTATTATTTTCATTTTGGACCATTTAGGTGGAGATTGTAGTAAATAATATGAAGTTGGTAAAAAATAAAACCAAAGGCTAGTAGTGTTTGGGGAGAGTGATATTATCTTGAGATTTGTTTCTGTTGGCTTTTATCCACTTCTGGTTGCTAATATTGTCATGTGAAACTCTGTTCTTAATAGTTTGAATCAAAGGTTTCTTACTATCAGGAATGCTATGTCTGACGTTTATTTCCTTGTAATTTCACTTTTAATACGGAAATTCCATTTTGCCTGCCTGTATATGTTTATCTTTGTTTGTGAACCATATACGTTGCTCTGTCTGCACATGTGAGACCATTTTTCTTCCTCGTTTCGTACTTCACGTTTCTGCTGATTCTCATCTTTTATCAATCTTTCCATTTCATTATTATATGTATCAATGGTCAAAGTATCTCATTTAGTTGACATTTATAAATTACTACATTTCGTTTTTCTGCTCTTTTTTTTTTTCCAGTTATTGTGTTAGAAGTTTTTGTGTTCATTTTGAAAAAACGAAAGCAGAAAATGCGTTTGACAACTTTTTCCCTTTTTTTTTCTAAAAAAGACCACGAAAGCAACAAAGTGCGTTTGGTAAACTATTTTTGTGGTAAAATAGTATAGCCAACATTAACCCACAAAGTTTAGTGAAAAATAGTGTATTGAATAATCCAAACTTGGAATGCTAAATTGGTTCCCGAATGCTTTGTCACTTGTACCACATTCTTTGATAGTGATCGGTGAAAACTTGGCCAAACGCTTTTTTTTTGTTGTGATTTCAGAAAAAATGAAAACCAACACAAAAACCAAAAACAAAATGGTTATTAATTCCTTCCTTTTTCTAGTTTAATCTTTCTTCTCCGCTTGTGCGAACTTTTCTGCTTTGTGTGATTACAGAGAAATTATAGGACATTTGAAAGAAACTTGGTAATCTTAGAGGAGCCACTTCAACTTCAACCTATTAATGACTTTCAAGTTTTTTTCATTCGTTTTTTCCTTTTTACCGCCAAATGATTACTTACTCGCTGTCTCTCATTTTTTTTTTTTGTGTGTGCGCGCGCACTCTCTCAACAATCTGATACCATATTCCAAGTTTTCCCGTGTTTGTTCAACCTGGTCTTATACGTTCTCAGGGTGCCAAATACTTGCTATTAGAGACGCTTCTCATAGCCATTGTAAACTAGCAGCAGATATACATGCAAGCTATTCAATGAGGAACTTACGAAGCAATTCAACGACGAACTTACGAAGTAGATGTTTTAGTAAGATCCCACAACCAGAACTCTCAGACCATGAAAATCCCAAGAGAAAGAAGCAACAGACTGCTGCAACCAAGAAAGCTTTACACAAGACAACAGTTTGTATTACAAAACCATTCCTTCCCAAGGAAATTATAACTGAGATTCTCATCCGGTTACCGGTTGAGTCTTTGATGAGAAGCAAATGTGTGTGCAAGGAATGGTACGCCCTTACTCGTACTCGTTGCTTCATTGAAAAGCATATGAAAAGGCCCAGACCTCCTACTTACCACTTCAATACACGGGGAATTAATGCTCCTACTCCAAAAGAAGATGGCTCCATAAAAGAAACATTCCAATTAATCTGTGGTTGTGATGGATTGGTGCTAAAGAGAAGCAATATTGCCACTTGCAGTTACCATATTACCAACCCGACCACCCGCCAAACACTTCATTTGCCTGGTATACACGAGGGTAGTATTGGCATGACTTTTTCTTATATTCCATCTGGTAATGAGTACAAGTTGGTATGTGTGTATGGCGATAAAGGAAAAACCCGGACTGATAGCTGGGAAGTTCTTACACTTGGGACTGATGATGATGACCTTTCATGGAGATCACTCAAAACCCCCAAGTTAGATGAACTTAACGATCATAGAGAGAGAATTTCACTTGTTTCTGCAGGTTTAGCCGTTCATTACGTTGTGATGATCAGGAATGGATCGGATAGCTCTGTAATAGTACTATCTCTTGATTTAGAAACTGAGTGCTTTACTAGTACTTCATTGCCAGAAGGAAGGTTCCCAGATTTGACCAAGGTTTGTACTATAGATTGGAACGGAAATCTATCATTTGCTCAAATTACGGAAGAGGGTCTCAATGTATTGGTTTTGGAAGATTACAAGAAGCACAAATGGGGTGAAAAGATGATCGTTATTCCGCTTTGTTTCCCAGAAAGATATGAAGCTGTGAAGGAAGACCTTGTTCCTCTTTCGGCTAAATCCGGGATATTACACTTCTGGTTGAAGCACAAGAAAATATTCGGTTACAATATGAATTCTAAGGAATTGATTGGGACTATAGATGCGTGTGAGGGCCATCTACTTCTTGGCGCGTACTATGGCTGCCCACCTAGTCTTGTTAGCCTGAAAGGAATGCAGCCGAGAAGGAACAACCCCAAATGAACTTGTAAGAGCACATTGACTGTTCATCTGGATACTTCAACTTCTTTTTATCTTTTTTATTTCATTTCATTTCCTTGCAGTTAGGAATTAATAGGATTGTCACATAAACAAATAGCTTATCTAGTGTTTTACTTGGAAGTGATATACAAACTACGCATGTTTGTGCAGACCTTTTCTTTATTTAGTTCTACTTTTGGTTATTTATTTTAAGGGTTATTTACATGGACCTCCCCTGAGGTTTGGCGAAATTACACGGACCTCCTCTCTATATTGCAAAATTGCACAGACCTCCCTTGAGGTTTGCATTACCCTCCCCACCCCCCTCTAGATTGCAAAATTTACAGATGCCTCCCGTCTTAATTTGCTAATGCCGAAAATACCCGTAGTTATATAAAAAAAAATTAATAATAATCCCTCATCTCCTCTCTCTCTACTGTATATACATATATACATGCATACATACATACACATCATATATACAGACCATGCATGTATAGAGATACTTGTATACATCTTTGAGGTGTGTTTGGTATTTTGGGTTTAGATCTTTGTTTTTTGGAAATTGATTTTGGGTTTAAATCTTAGGAACAAATTGGTTTTTGGAATAAATTGATTTTGGGTTTAAATCTTAGGAACAAATTGGTTTTTGGAATAAATTGATTTTGGGTTTAAATCTTAGGAACAAATTAGTTTTTGGGTTTAAATTTTTTTATTTTTTTGAACAAACTCATATATATATATATATATATGTATGTATGTCCATTTATCATGTATGTACTTGTATATCTACATCTATATATATACACACACAATAGAGAGAGAGAGAGAGAGAGAGAGAGAGAGAGAGAGAGGTGTAATTTAGTAAAATGATTAACAAAGTAAGGGTAAAATAGTAAATTCATGCTAGAGGAGAGGTCTGTGTAATTTTGCACTATAGAGTGGAGGTCTGTGTAATTTTGCAATATAGAGGGGAGGTCCGTATAATTTTGCTAAACCTCAGGAGAGGTCCGTATAATTAACCCTTATTTTAAATAATCTTGTATGCATATGCATTATTATCAAGGTTAAGCACTGCAGGGGGGGATGGAAATGTCTGATGGGAATACTTAAATATGCTTGTAAAGCTCTTTTTGTCTGAATGGAAAATGATATCAATGGGGTGCTTGCTAACATCATTAAAGGAAACGAACACTGGAGGATTAAAGAAGGTGGGACTTGAATAGAATGAGAAGTTTTTAAAATTGGAATTTACTTGTTCTTGTCCAACTGTAAGCTTCTTGTCCTTGATATTAATGGGTTGCTTCCGAACATCATTAATGTACCTTATGGATGTAAATGAGCAGTGAAGTATTTTCACAAATTTTCAGGTGAGAATTGACTAAAATGAGTACCTCATGTCACTAACAATGTGAAAAGGACAAGAAGTTGTGTGAAACCTTAGTAGTGTGTGATCAATAGTAGTTTCTTGAGGTGCATGAGTAACCTCATGTCCTCGACTCCTCGTGCATGAGGAGTTTCTGGTATGTTTAATTGTTGTTCAGTTTCTGTAACACAACAAAATAAACATATATTTTATACTTCATTTATTTTTATCAAATTATATGAATAACGTACCTGCATTGGAAATTCAAACTCTAATGTCATCTCATCGCGACCATCAACTTCCTCATTCATGTCACCGTGTTTACTTTGTTGTTCCTCTTCCACTACGAGAGCATCTTGCTCATTCATATCACTGTCTTCACCTTCTTGTTCCTCTTGCACTTCAGCATCAACTGCTGCATTCAAGTCATTGTCTTCAGGTTCTTGTTCCTCTTGAACTTCATTTGGGTTGATATCTTCTTCACTGCCCTCATTGAGATACTGTAATTTAAAAATTAAAATTAGTGACACTAGTTTTATTAGCAGTGACTTTAGTGCATATGGAGAAAACTAACCAATTAAAAATTTCTTATATTTCAAGTTAAATATAGTTTCTTGCCTCAAATATTTGTAAAGCAGTGATTTCTTCTCTTTGCAATCTTTTGTTCAAATCCATAAGGTTCCACCTTGTGAATGTTTGATACTTTTGGTTAATTATGTTTATTGGCTGCAATATTTGGGTGCATTCATAGAACCAAAACTACAAAGTGATATTAGTATTGAAATTTAATCCTTAACGAAGTTGTGGGAAAAAACAAATTAATTTACCGACAATAGGATGATGCAACCAGACACCTTCATTGGATTCAAAACATTAAGCGAAATAGAATTCTTAAGAAATTTCTTCAATGCTTCTACCCATGCATACTTTGAAATTTTCCCCAGGTCTTCAATGTATGTCACAAAAAACCATGCAAGTGTCGATCCCTTATTTGGAAACAACAATGTCAAGCATATGTTAAGGCAAATAATACGGACAAAGTCCATCCGTCCTAGATTAGACTCTTCTTTGACTGCGATTTTCAATGCTTCCTCAACTGACTTTTTTAAATCTGTGTTGCGCCAAAACGCCTCTCTATGAATGCACTTCTTTTAATTTTCTTCTTTTGGTTTACATTAATCTCATCTCCACTCTCTGGTAATCCAAATATCTTTGCAACATGACTTGTTTCTAGTTCAAGTGGCTTTTTGCCCGACTTAGAACTTTCCCTTATCCTTGTCATACAGTCTTAAAATTGACAAAATGTCCTTATTAAACTTGCGGCAATTTGCCCTTTTCAAATGTCCATCATAAAAAGCTAGCTACAAACAGAGGCCAAAAGGTCGTATTCCTCATCAAGACAATGTGGTTTTGTTGTATCTCGTGCTTGGTCTCTCCAATGAGTTTCTGAAATGCTAAAAAGTTACACCTTAGCTGCTGAAATGCTTTAGCCTCTGCTGCTTCTGCATTGCTAGTACTTGCTTCTTTTGCTGTAGAGGATGAAGCCTTCCTCGAGGCCATATTCTCTGTAAATCCGAAAATGAAACTATCATAAAAGAAGTGTTCTCGAAGTAGTGACATTGTTGGGAATCATAAAAAAATGACTACTACATGGCACCAACTTTCATCTATTCTAATTCCTTGAACAAGCCCGAGTATATACATATATATATATATATACATATACATATATATGTATGTAAACCCACTAAAGTTTTAGTATTTTTAAAAGAAGTCTTTATTTATTCCTCTACTTTCTTTAATAATTAATTTCTAATCAAGTTTAAAGGAATTTATAATTGGAATTTTGCAATGTACCACAATTTTTTAGTTAATTTTAACTTGCACCATTACATTTTAATTGTCTTTTTCCTAAATCAGCTCAAGAAAATTATAATCTTACAAGGTACTACAACCTCTTAAGAATTTTTGTCATAATAATTTTTTTAATATTAATTAACATAGACGATTCCTAGATGCCCCAAACTTCAGACTCTTCTATGTATCCCCGTTCCCGCCCCCGCTTCATGCTTCTAAGGCCCGTACATATATATATATATATATATAGATGTGTGTTTGTGTGAGTAGCAAAAAACTAAGCACCTTTTGAATGGTTTCTAACCAAAAGGTCCATAACTTTCACAGTTAAAATTTCCACTAATCAGCGGCTATAAATATAAACATATTTGTATTTTTTAAATAATAAAATAAAAATACAACATAGTTCTGGTTTCAAACCTGAACATAGCCTTTTATCTACGAGCAACGTTGACAACAAGAGCTGCATAACTCGGTGATCTTAGGGAAAAGGCTAGGATATTTGTTCTTTCAGGGAGGTGGCTAGTGGGCTCCTTGGAAGAGCTAGTGGTGCTTGAACAAGGCTAGTGTTTTATCCTAGTGTCAAAACCTTTTTTTCCAAAATTGTTTAGCGAAGCAAGTGCTAGATTTTATAAGTGAAGGTTTTGCAAAGCATGGTTTTTTCAATAAAACCAAAAAACATTATAAAAAAAAGTGTAGTAACATAACGATTACTACTGTACCCCGCCCCAAGTGAACCATTGCCCTAACAATTTGACGGGCTCGCCACATCGACCCTTAAAGTAGGAGCCCCCTTGGTTCCAAATATATCAGACTTACTCTTCACACTTACTGAATGTGGGACGGGACTTCACAAGGTGAGTTGTCGCTTGGGTAAAAAAAAGTGGAGTAACATAACGATTTCTACTGTAACACCCCGCCCCAAGTGAACCACTACCCTAACAACTTGACGAGCTCGCCACGTCGACCCTTGAAGTATATAGGAGCCCCCTTGGTTCTAAATATATCAGACTTACTCTTCACGCTTACTCAATGTGGGACGGGACTTCACAAGCTGAGGTGTCGCTTGGGTGGAAGATCGTGGACTAGGTTATAACACTTAATTCCCCCTCTAAGTGCATCAAAGCCTGCTATAAAATAAAAGAAACTCTTGTATTGGAAGTCATTACTATAATATGACATGAGAAGCCTTTATGTAGGCAATAGGAAATCCAACACATCAATACACCATATCAGATAATATATCTTATATCAATGGTTTAGATAATATAATATCATATACATGAATTTCATGGATACTAGATAATATATTTTATTATAGCATATTCCAACAAAGCCTTAAAGCCTTGAGATATCTAAACTCATAGAAACTCTACTGTTAAGCGTAATGCCAAGATGGGTGAGCTCATCGGAAACTCTTGAGTTTAGGTCTAAGGAGGAAAACATTGTTGCAAGCAAGGGAATGGGTCCTTACATCTACGCTTCATTGTATCTACTAATTAACAACTAGAAAGAGTATTCAATACCATCTGCTATGAAGCACGGACGCGGGTGCGAGGAGTTCGGCAATTTTTCCAAAATCAAAAGTGCGAGTACGGCGGGGTACTTATATAAAATATTAAAAATATATTTTTATATATTACTTTATATGAACCATTGAAGCACTACACACTTTTTTCTAGCAATATAAGACGATAAGTTCAAACTACAAATAATTTGATACCAAAGAAAATAAAAATCACAAAACTAACATAATTGACAAAAGTAACAAACATTTGCAATTAGAAAGAAAAAAAAATCTGAAAAAACATATCTGAAAAATACAAAAAATACCAGTTTATGCTTCTTGTCACGAATCGAACCTAGAAATGAAGTAGATTTCCTCGTGGGCTGTCCTGACCATAAATGAAGTAAAGTTAAGAGAGAGAGAGAGAGAGAGAGAGTGGGATACGAACGAGAGACGGAGAAAAAGAGAGAGACGAAGGACAGAGAAAGAGAGAAGAACGAGAGTCAGAGAGAAAAAGAGAGACGAAGGACAGAGAGAGAGACGAACGAGAGAGAACGAGGGAGAGAGAGAGAGAGAGAGAGAGAGAGAGAGACTAACCTGTGTGAAATCGATCGTCTCTGTCGAAGACGGGAGTGGAGTCGATCCTCTATGCTTCTTCTCCCTTACTTCCTTTCTTTTGTTGGACTTTGATGAGTCTGCGAGTGTCGTCTCTCTGATAACTAGGCTTTTTTTTTTTTTTTTGTACAATTTATTTTTGGAAAACTCTTTGGTACCCAAATGTGGTTTTGTTGTATATACAACATACCACCAAGACACTTGTCAATCATTGATTGGATGAAAGTGTACTTTATAACATGCATTAAATGGGGGGCAACCGGTTATCACAGGTTGTCATGTACTCCGTATTGCACAACGTGTTTGTTTCTTAACCACATATTATTGTTCTTTGATCATCAATGTTTGTTCCATACATTCAAAGTCATGATTTATTGCTCCTTTAGAATCATGGAACAAATATTTATGATGAAGGAACTTTTTATTTTAGGTTAGTTGTTCTTTATAACATATAACAATACGTGTATTTAAAAGTGTTGGAAAAATGACTAGCATTTAAGTTTTTAGTCTTAAAGGTTTGCATTAATCACTACCATCTAATTCAATTAAATAACCCAACTACCAACTTGGGTGTATGGGAACAATTGTTGTCATTGTGATCACATAAGTTTGTTATGAGGCTTTTATATGTTTGTTCCATCTTTAATGAGGTTTACCTACCTAGTACTTAGTTTTAAGGTTGATTGTTGCATTTAAGGTTAGTTGGTTGGTTAATTTTTCCTCTCCACTCCTATTATCTTATCTGAACTCACTCAACCATCCCTCTCAACACACACTCTCACTTTCACAACACTCTCACTTCAACATCCCTCACCCTCCACCAAGTTGAAGTTTAATTTGCAGAAGACAACCAAACTTCAAGTTTATTTGGAGAAGACAAATATTTTATGATTACGAAACAATCATATATGGTTATGGAACAAAATTTCAAATTAAGAACTTACTTCTGAAACTTTGTTTCTTCATCATAATAATTTGTTTCCTGACCGTAAACGTTTGTTCCACAAATTGTAGGTTCTGTTAGATGCTGAAACAAATATTTTATGATTATGAAACAATCATATATGGTTATGGAACAAAAGTTTTAATTAAGAACTTGCTTCTGAAACTTTGTTTCTTCATCATAATAATTTGTTTCCTGACCATAAACGTTTGTTCCACAAATTATAGGTTCTGTTAGATGCTGAAACAAATATTTATGGTTATAAAACAACTTTTGATGGTTATGAAACAAAATTTTCAATTAGGAAGTTACTTCTGATAAATTGTTTCTTAATCATCATAAGTTGTTCCGGGACCATAAATGTTTGTTAAAAAAATTGTAGGATCTCTTAGATTCTGAAACAAATAATTATGATTCTGAAACAAATATTTATGGTTATGAAACAAACGTTTAAATTAAGTAATTACTTCTGAATTTTTGTTTCTTCATCAGTATAAGTTGTTTCCAGACCTTAAATGTTTGTTCCATAAATTATAGGTACTCTTAGATTCTGAAACAAATATTTTATGATCATGAAACAAATTTTTATGGTTATGAAACAAAATTTTAAATTAAGTACTTATTTCTGAATTTTTGTTTCTTCATCAGTATAAGTTGTTTCCGGACCATAAATGTTTGTTCCATAAATTATAGGTACTCTTAGATTCTGAAACAAATATTTTATGATAATGAAACAAATATTTATGGTTATGAAACAAAATTATAAATTAAGTACTTACTTCTGAATTTTTGTTTCTTCATCAGTATAAGTTGTTTCCGGACCATAAATGTTTGTTCCATAAATTATAGGTACTCTTAGATTCTGAAACAAATATTTTATGATCATGAAACAAATTTTTATGGTTATGAAACAAAATTTTAAATTAAGTACTTACTTCTGAATTTTTGTTTCTTCATCAGTATAAGTTGTTTCCGGACCATAAATGTTTGTTCCATAAATTATAGGTACTCTTAGATTCTGAAACAAATATTTTATGATAATGAAACAAATATTTATGGTTATGAAACAAAATTATAAATTAAGTACTTACTTCTGAATTTTTGTTTCTTCATCAGTATAAGTTGTTTCCGGACCATAAATGTTTGTTCCATAAATTATAGGTACTCTTAGATTCTGAAACAAATATTTTATGATCATGAAACAAATGTTTATGGTTATAAAACAAAATTATAAATTAAGTACTTACTTCTGAATTTTTGTTTCTTCATCAGTATAAGTTGTTTCTGGACCATAAATGTTTGTTCCATAAATTATAGGTACTCTTAGATTCTGAAACAAATATTTTATGATAATGAAACAAATATTTATGGTTATGAAACAAAAATTAATGCTTATGAAACAAATATTATCGTTATGAAACAAATATTATTGTTATGAACATACTTCTGAAAATTTGTTTTTCATCATCATAAGTTGTTTCCTGACCATAAACGTTTGTTCCAAAAATTGTAGGTTCTCTTAGATTCTAAAACAAATATTTCACGATTATGAAATAATCATTTATGATTATGGAACAAAATTTTAATTACATGAAATTTCTTATTTACAGGGGACAATGGCCGGTGGTTCATGTTCCAAAGGCAAGGGTGTGTATGTTGATAAATTTTGGTTCTGGATAACACAGTCGACAATGGCCGGTGGTTCATGTTCCAAAGGCTAGGGTCCAGTCGACTGCCCAGTCGACTGTGTTATCTAGAACCAAAATTTATCATTATCAAAAGGGGTCCAGTCGACTGATCTGGGGGACCCAGTTGACTGCTTTTTCATTAATAGAAGCAGTAGCCAAAATCTACAGTGGTTCAGTCGACTGATCAAAGGTCCAGTCGACTGCTTTTCCTACTATTCACTTTCAGTGTCTCAATCCTACGAGATCCAGTCGACTGACCCTGGGTCCAGTCGACTGCTCCCCTGCTGGCAGCCCTGGAATGAAATATTAACAACTTATGCTCTTCACTATTCGTGATCAACCACAACCAACGCCAACAACAACATTTAAAACATAACTACAGACGTTAAATTACAATATTACAATACTACGAAACTAATCCATGTTTATATTACATCATATTACAAAATCCCAATTCTTACACCAATTTTTGGGATTAAAACAAAAACATATACAAGGGTGATTCCCCGGCTAATTAATCGCTGGATTTCGAATTTGAGGAAATTCCAATTCGTGCGATTTCCCTCAAACTTTGAAGGATCGACTAGGAGGCTAATTAATCTCTGGATTTTGAATTTGAGGAAATTCCTACAAGTTTATACCTGTTTTTCTCAAAAGTCTAGAAATTAGATTTTTACAAAAATTGGCCAAACGCGGCCTAAGTAGCATCAAAACGTAGATCTCACCTTCACGAGTTCAAATCTTGAATTTGGTGAAAATTTGACAGACGAACGGTCGTCGATCGACGTCGCAAAGCCCATAGAACTCAATCTCCCTTCTCTCTCATCTCTCTAGATATTTGGCAAGTTTGGATGAGAATGAATTCTCATCCTCATCTATATATATAGGCAACTTTCGGGGAATTACGTTTACCTCCCCGCAAGTTTCTCAAGACTTCTAATTAATCCATGAAACTTCGCACACGTCCATTTTATGCCTTTACGAGTGAAAACTATAAAGTTCAAAAGTTTCCGACTAAGTCTCGTTTGGGTTCAAAATAACGTCCGAAAACTATATTCTGTGGAATCTCTACACAACCTATCTTTTTAATTAACGTATCACTCACGCTCTTACCACAGTTCTCCAAAAAGGTATACCAAAATATTCCAACACCAGAATTATACTACACAGGTATAATTACTATTCACAGGATTACCAGATAAAGTCAAACAACATTTAAATCATATAAATGTCATTTAGACATACTCATGCAATATAAACTGCCATGTTCCTGTGTCCTCACTGACACCTTACCGTTGACTCACAGTCAACCCCAACTCAAATTATTAATAACATTAATAATTTCAAAATCTCAAATGATGCATGATAAATCAATGATTTTCTGGAACGGGTGTGACAACTCTCCCCTCCAAAAAGGAAGTTTGTCCCCAAACTTTACCTCATGTGTCGAATAAGTACGGATACTCATTCTTCATGTCTTCCTCACTTTCCCATGTAGCCTCTTCCACCGTATGACTACGCCATAGCACTTTCACCATTGGAATAGTCTTGGTTCTCAAAACTTGTTCTTTGCGATCCAAGATCTCTACAGGTTGTTCAACATAAGTCAAGTCTCCCTGAATCTGCAGCGGTTCAGGTACAATGATCTTACTCGTATCAGTCATACAACGTCTCAACATAGATACGTGAAACACATTGTGCACATGTTCCAACTCTAATGACAATGCCAATCGGTAAGCTACTGGACCGACCCTCTCTAGGATCTCAAAAGGTCCTATGAATCTCGGATTGAGCTTTCCCCTCTTCCCAAATCGTACAATGCCTTTCGAAGGCGACACTCGTAAGTATACGAAATCTCCAACTTCAAAATTCATCGGTCGTCGTTTAGAATCCGCATAGCTCTGATATCGGCTCTGAGCTACCTTGAGTCGCTCTTGAATCAACTTCACTTTCTCAGTAGTCACCTGTATTAACTCAGGTTCTATCAACTTTCTTTCTCCCACCTCAGTCCAACAAACCGGTGATCGACATTTACGCCCATACAAGGCTTCATATGGTGCCATACTAATACTTGACTGAAATCCGTTATTATACGCAAATTCAATTAACGGCAAATAGTGCTCCCAATCATTCCCAAAGTCTAACACACACAATCTCAACATATCTTCCAAGGTTTGAATCATACGCTCTGACTGTCCGTCGGTCTGAGGATGAAATGCGGTACTAAAACTTAACTTCGTACCCATAGCTTTTTGCAAACTTCCCCAAAATCTTGACGTAAAACTACTATCACGATCGGATACAATCACAGCTACTGAGAGCTGAGTGAATAGAAATCCATAGGGTATCTAGACGGGGAATCTAGACGGGGAATGTCCAAGCAATAACGGCCGTCAGCTTACTGAGAGCTGAGTGAATAGAAATCCATAGGGTATCAATGATATAACGTATAACAAGTTATTGAGGCCGTCAGCTTACTACCGCATAACACCGCAAGTCGTAGAGGCCATCTACCGCATACACTACAAATCGTAGATAATACGTCAGTCTATCCCCCGCTTTTAAGAACATATGCACACTCCATCGCATGTCAGGAATTTAATGCTTCAAGCATCGACACATCAATTCTATTGCCACGACCATTTGTCAGATCTACCGCGTACGTATGATCAAGGTTCACCGCAAGTCTTGGACATATTCGTCTGTCCATCGCGTACTTATGATCAAGGTTCACCGCAAGTCGTAGATTCTATATCACCGCAAACCATAGACACACACGTCTGTCCATCGTGTACTTATGATCAAGGTTCACTGCATGTCATAGACACAATGTCGGTCTACCGCATACTTATGATCAAGCAATATGTGTCCTCGTTCTCTTCCCAGAACTTATCAAACATACTTAACGTTTATATTGCTATTGATACATGACAACCCCATGTGGCCTGACTACTCTGAATAAAATGAACGGATATCGAACTCATATATAAATCACATAGTATCTAACATTATCTCGTTAATACATTATTCTTAATCATATTTAACTTTGTTGTCACATTATCCCTCGATCAACCTAAAGTCGTATAATAGAAGTCCGAATCGAGAATCGAACGTCCGAACCTCTGATATAATAATCAAAAGAACTAAACCATGTTCTGCAAATCTCGATCGATTGAACCCATGTCGATCGATTGAGGAAAAGTAATGTTCAAGCAATCGAAGTTTGTTTGATCGATTGAACCTTCGATCGATTGAACTCCGTTCAATCGTTCGGGAGTCGTCTTCTCCAGCAGATTCGTAGAATAGTATATATAAACGTCTGGCGGGCGTGTTATTACGTCTAAACATCACCAAAAGCTTGTAAACATTATAATAAAGAGACCAAGTGAGTAAAAACTCATTGAATGTTCTAAGGGTGCGTTTGGCAACGTCGAGCTTCAGCTTTAAGCTTCAATGGCTTCCTCTTCTCTTTCTCCATCTCTGCCTCTCTTTCTATCTCTCTGATTCTTTTCTTCTTCTTTCCCTTCGTTTGTCTTCTCTCTCTCTCTCTCTGACTATATATATAGATATTAGTGTATGTATGAATATATGAGATATGTGTGTATATATATATCTCACAGACACACACAGACTCTCTCTCTAGCTCTCTCAAATTTAGCAACCACACACCATACACGAGCACAAAGTATATATGGAGGGGATGGGGGTGCATGTGGCTGTTTTTGCGTGAAACCTGGAATCCTGATGATTACAAGTTTGATCGATCGAAGTAAGTTCACCCGCTCGAGAGCAGATCGACCAGGTTTGGTCAATTAAATTCAGGTCGGTAGGGTTTCGATCGATTGAACAGGGTTCAATCGCTTGAACTTTGAAATGCTCGATTGCTCGAACGAACTTCGATCGATTGAAGATAGAATTTTAGCTATGATCAAGGGAAAAAATAAAAACTGTGTATTAAATAATTATTGAAAATACATGATATTACAATTCCAATTTTTCAAAAAGTATGGAAGGGTAGTTGTGGTATACTTTAATAGGAAATTGCTATTCCCACTCCATGGAATGCACTCCATGAAATGCATTGACTATATGGTATTGCATGGTGTGTTAGTAGTACTAACAGGAGTGGTAGATAATATTAGCGTTATCTTTTATAGGCAGAGAGAGATGATCGATTTTAGGAAACCACTGTATGAGTGTTTTGGGAAACCATTTACTCTTATTTGATCAATGAAATAAAATATTAAAGAGTAATGCTATGGTTCTCAATATTTTCCCCTAAAGTGTTTCCCAACACATGTGGCAGGGAGACCCTCTTCAATAATGGTATGACTACTTCAACATCAACCTATCAAAATCAACTCGGCACACCGCTACAAGTGTTGGGAAATACTTTTGAGTAAAAAAAAAAATTAGGAAACATAGCATTAGTTTAAATTGGAAGCACTTTATATATATATATATATATATGGGATATATACTATGTGGGACATAGAGAAATAACAAAAATGCTAGGCACGCAACACATTTCACAACACATTTTACAATAGGGCTTTAAATGTGTTGTATCCTATGCTGTATAAATTTTTCACACTTTTCTATGCACCACTTAACAACACATGGTACATGCATTTAAACTCCTATTGTGGAATGTGTTGTGTACCTAGCATTTTTGAGAAAAATAAATACTACTCCCTCCGTCCCTTATTTTGAGTCCACTTTTGAGAACTCAAGTTATTAAGGGGGCAAAAAGTATCTACACCAATTTTTCGCAATTGCCCTTAATCATTACAATAACTTTTTTAGTTTTTTCTTAGTGTAAATTTCAAGGAAGAGTAGTTTTGGAATGTAAGTAAAACTTATATATCAATTTAAGAATATATATCAATTTAAGAAAGTGAACACTAATTTTCGAACATCCTAAAATGGAATACAAGATTCAAAATATGGGTAGGAGAGAGTATTATCTTACAAAAGAGGAGAGAAGTAGGGATAAGTGGTGACCGGCTAAACAGGTGAGGAGCTTTGGGTGAAGAAGTGACCCCTTTTCAATGTGGTTTTAGTAGAACATCTGCCATGATTTTTTAAAAATTTCTTCTTGCAACGTGGATGATTGAGATTATCTTCACTCATGATCTAAAGGCTGAGATTGGTTTTGTTGTATATACAACAAAACCACCGTAATGTACCGAAGTCATCGCCTTTATTTTTTTGGACCCCCAAGTTTATCAAAAGATGTTTTTAAACTTTTTTTTTTCAAAAATGGCCCCGCCGCACCCCCCTTACGTGTCCCTCCCGCACCCTCCGCGCTCCAAAGCCGCACCCAAAACACCTAAAGAACTCAACAAGAACTCAAGAGAACTAACCGCCGCAACCGCACTGAGTTCCGCTGCGACACCATTTTTTGAGTGTCCGTGCATCATTGCGGCCATCCGTGACTCTCTAGATAATTTAGTTTCAGACTCTCACGGCATACATACTAATGCCAAGCCAACAGCCACGATCTACATATCCGCAGTATGTAACAAAAATAAGAATCTTAACTTCTTTCCACATCCAAAAACATAACAACTTAACTCATCATATCCGTCAACACAAATCGGGCCCACTCCCAATCACTAGCAACAATAGATCTAAGATCATATTCATACCCGTGGGAGCCATAAGCATAAGAATAATCATCAACAGTAGGCATGTTGATGATTATTCTTATGCCTCTCGTTATATTAAAATTTGAGTCACTACATTTAGCTATTAAGCCTGTTGATGATTATTCTTATGCCTCTCGTTGTATTAAAATTGGAGTCACTACATTTAGCTATTAAGGTACTGAACCACTCATCCAAATATTTTATGACACTACGAACAAATTGTGAGGTCTGTTTGGCTATACGGAAACGAAAAAATGATGAGACTGCCATGGGTGTCAATAATAAGGAATTAATCATTAACTGAAGTTCTAAATTGAGGGTTTAGATATGTAAACTTATTGAATTAAATGAGAATTGGAAAATGGTAAATGAGTATGTGTTACATTCAAAGTTATGTTTTTAATACTCACCAGCTTCTTGAAGCTGACGGCGTTGATACTTCCTGGACATTCGTGTTCAGGCTTTTCAGGTTTTGATCGAAAATCAAAAGTATATAATTCTATATACTCAGAAATGCCCACTCCATTTTTCCCCCCTATATAACATTAACGCCCAAACAGAGCCTAAAGCGATCTGCCTCATACTGTGACAAGAGTGTATCAGTTGTAAAATTATTAACGTATTTTCTACTCTGGAGTCCAAACTCTTACTACTTACTAGTAATGTTGCTGTAGGAATTTTCAAGTAGATAACATTTTTTTTTATATGGGTGAGGGGATGGGGTTCGAACACCGAACCTATGCATTGGAGGGGACTTATATATGTCAAGCTCTTTGCTACTTGAGCTATGCCAACTTATGCCAAGTAGATAACATTTAGGCCCCGTTTGGTTCACTGGAAAGGAACTATAAGAAGGAAATTAATTCCAAGTAATCCAATTCTAGGGAAATTGATGCCAAATTAGTTACATTATGGTGTTTGGATAAATCAACGAATAATCTTGGAAACAACATTTATCTTCTTTAAATTGTAAGTTATTTTAAAACAGTTGAAAAGCATGATAAGATTTTAATTATAAAATATTATTTGTATTGGTATTATATATCATTGCATGATTTGCAAGACAATAGTTTGAAAATTTAACAACCATTTAATCATTTGATTAGGTAATTAAATTTAAATTCAAACTATTAGTTAATTCAAATTTATACACTATTGATTTGATAAATGAGTAAGATAAGGTTGTTTCCTAGATAAAGGAATCTAAATACCACCGCAATATAAGGAATGAGTTTCCTTGTTTTTTCTAAGAATCCATTTCTAGTTGGAAATAGATTCTGTGTCCATTAAACACACCAAACACACAAAAGTAATTCCAAGGAATGAGATTCCTTTTCACACTTACTTTCCAAGCGAACCAAACGGGGCCTTAGGGAAAAGAGCACTTTTCACGCTTGTAGTTTGAACTTAAGGGTGGTTACACTTTAGTCCATGTACTTTTAATTTGGACATTTTAGACCCTAAAGTTTTATAAGTGTGACAAATAAATTCAACCAGGTCTTATAAATTAAACTTAGAACCCTAATAATTTAAAAAAAAATATACTAAACTCCCCAGAAGTTTTTATTTAGTACTTTCTCTTTTCTCTAAATATCAAATTATTTTTACCTGACCTTCAATCAATCTAGTATCAGAATCTGGTTCCTCAGTGTGGTAACCTAGTAGGTTTATTAATGAATATTATATGTAAAGAAGAAGTAGGATCTGAAAGTTAAAATAATCCAATGTCATTGCAAAACGTAATAGACCAAAACTATACATCAATAAAAATATCAAAACTTTTTTTTTTAAATCTTGAATTCCAACTAGAAATTGTTAACGAAGTTAGACATTTACAAAATCTTGTGTAAAAAATAGAAAAATAATCAGTAATTAGGGAAAAGGATCCTCCGAAAAATTAATTTGATTTAGTAATCCATAAAAAGAAAGATACCTAACAAATAAGTCCTTTATGTAGAGGCATTTTTCTCTTTATGGATTACTAAGACTCATTTATAATTTTAGGTATCTTTCTTTCTGTGGATTACTAAATCGAAAGGATTTTCTAGAGGATCTTCTCTATATGGACGAGGGAAAGAATCCAAAGGTCCCTGGTCTTATTTCCTAATTACTTAATTATTTTTATGTTTTTGCATAAGATTTTGTAGATGTCTAACTTCGTTAACAATTTCTAGTTGATGGTTTTCAAGATTTTTAATAAGCTCTTTTAATGCTTTTTATTAATTTATTATTTTGTTCTATTATAATTTGTAATGACGTTGAGTTATTTAAATTATCAAATTCTATTTCTGTATTTCTAATATTCAAATAATTGTTCAAGCGTGTAGCTACTAAGACTTGTTTTTATTTCTAGGTGGTTTTCTTTTGGGTAATTTAATATATAGTCCTAATATATGCATCTAACTAGAAATATGACCCTTTTTCAAATGAATCTAGAAATTGGTCCCTATAGTATTTTAAGGACAAAACTGCCCCCGTATCTATATATATATATCCACATATATATATATATATTAATTAGTATATACATATATATATATATGTGTGTGTGTAGGGGTAAATTTGTCATCAAAAAACTATTAATTGGGGGTTATGGGCTATTAACATTCTAGTTCATAACTATTAGGGTCTATTAATATAAACTTATATAAGATGGGCCTTGAGTACAAAACATTGATAAATAGAAATTTTTAGGTACATTTCTATAGTAAATATAACATATATAAATACTAATTTAATAAAATGAAGGGTAAACTAATATTAAGTCCTATTAGGACCATGTTGTTCATAATAGGCCCAGCAACAAAAAGAATTCACCGATAAATCCACTAAATTTAATATGACATATTCGCCCGTCCCCAAAATTGCACGACAATCAAGAGCACATATTTCATCTACAATTAATCCCATAATGTACTCCTAAAATCACGCGCCTAAAATATATATTCCAATCCCACAAATTCTCTCCTTTCCTTCTCTCTCTCTCTCTCTCTCTCTCTCTCTCTCTCTCTCTCTCCCACATATTTTCTCTCTCTAAAAAAATTTCAGAGAAACCATTGACGCTCAAAGACAGCGACGTGAAGTTGTGATCAAAGATGATGAATCAGGACTACCTTCTCCATCTTCATCAGAGTCAACGGTTGATGTTCGATCACGCGCTAAGCCGTGGGGTCTAGGTCCAGAGTGACTCCGACTCTTCATCTGTTATCGACGCCAACCAGAACGAAATGAAGCTATTCAAAAGACCTCGATCTGGATCTCAACTTTCCACTGCCGGACGAACTCACCTGAATTCCTCGCCGGCGATCGAAAAATTCTTCAATGTTTTTGATTAATTTTGCTATTTGTTTTAAAAATAGGAATCACACACACACACACATACACACGCATATATATATATATATATATATAGGTATAAGAATCTTGACTGGCTTTGATGATGATCTGTAAGCTATGGATCAAATGATCACCGTCCGATGTGAGTAAAATATGTGAATTGGTCTCTTTTTATTTAACACTCATATTTTTGGTTCAAAGGTTGTGCGAAAGTGTATAATATGTTGTGGTTCAATGGTTGTGGTTTAAAGCTGTAGTGTAAAATTTAACACTCATGTAAAGTACTAGTTATAGTGTGAAATTTAATATTGTAAATAGCAAGAGTCTTATAGTGTGAATTTCAATGTAATGATTACTTAATTGGAAGTGTGAATTTCAGTGTGATATTTAATACCGTCTTAAACGTTACACTACTTTTTTGGTTCGTGTGTTCTTCTGTAACATTTTTAGTGTAAAAATAATACCCAGTAAGATTGGGGTTGTAATTTGATGAAATTCCAGAAGTGGGTGTAAAGTGAGGAAGGTTTTTTGTGATCCTTAAAACATTCGAAAACACAAGGTCATATTCTGTTAGCTACCGGAGATCTTGTTTGCTATACTCACATTGGAGTGGCTCGCATCCGGTGTTGAGAGTGAGTGGTTATAGAACTTGGTATTGGGAAGTTGCACAGTTTGGCCTTACGACTAATTGCATTACCACGGCGGCAAATCATTGCACCGCATGTCTTAGCATGATTTAAGAAGTAGTAGTACATTTCTTTAATATTTTCTACTAAGCCGTCGTGCTTAATGAATCTATAAAACCACATTTTTCAGGAATTGTTGATTAGGGCAAGGCCCAAAAGTATTCGACGCGTGGTGTCCCATTTGAAGATTCCTTACGAGGAAGTCTTATGTTTTGAAAGAAAATATTTCTTTGACACGACTCATGGTAGGAGCATTGTTCTATTTGTAATTCATTTCTCTTAATCATAGTTTTGAATTACAAGGATTTATTATTATTATTTTTCACAGAAGTTGTAATTGGGAACATGTTTAGCCCTTGCTTTTAAAATCGTTCTTTTGTACTTAGTTGATCTCGTATTATATTGGGGATACTAGTTATCCCCCTCATGATCTTGAACTTGTTAGTTGAATCCTCTTGGATTCTTGTTAAATTATGTTCTTACTACTTGTTAACCTTTCCTCGCCTTTGACACTTATGAGTTTTTAGGTGTTCTCAGGATTAGGTTCTGCAAGGTACCCTTTCGACCGGTCCAACAAGACCATTCTGTCACAGTCCGATCCCACAATAGCGGAACCGAAGCCCGTGGCACGCCACCAAGGCTAAACCAATTCATTGACATTCCCAAAAATTAGTTTTAAGAACACGCAGCAGAAAACAAAACAATTCATTTTTAAAAACCAGTAGTCTAGTTGACTGGGTCGGGCCTCCATTCGAATGCCCCGCCAATTACAGAAAACCAAAAAACGTTCAACAGCTCATTTCATCGACTGCAAGTTCTCAAACCCAGGAACTGACCTCGTCCAGTCGACTGCTCAGAGTCCTGCAGAATGTCTAGTTTTCGTGCAGTTTCCAGTTGACTGTTTTTCGCCACCCAATCGACTGAAGCCCTGAAAAGTAAAGAGAGATTTCGTTTAAAACAGAAGTCCAGTCGATTGTGCTCCTGGTCCAGTCGACTGTTTTCCTACAGCAGCCCATTTCTGCAGAATTTATCAAGTTTAAATGGTTTATGAAATCCACCAGGGATCATACACACACTTCAAACTTAAACCAAAGCGATCCCAACTGGATTAAAATATTTCTAACAACGTAATTACAAAGATTCTTAACTATTACAACAGTATGATTCCATTCTATGAATCTAAGTTAAACATCACCAAAAGGTCATAAAATCCTTATTACAACATTTCTAATTCAAAACTACGAGAACTCCCAAACCCATGTACTCACTTCTGCGATTCCTCGCCAGCATTAACACTTGAAATAGTTATTTGAATAACCATACATATTCGATTTGTTTAAACTAACGCTTAGTAAATAAAACAACAAATGCACATGAATGATAAACATGCTCGCATTCACATCTATACATTTCATACTAGTCTCCGGAGTCCCACGTGTATGTTCCATACTCCTAATCCACGACTCCTCGCCAATAAGTCCACACGAAAAGGTAATACCCACGTTTCTTTTCTTTAAACGTGCGACCTTATGCCTATAACGACTCCACAACGATGGCTTGATACACGCACTCCTTTGACCCAAATAACAACTAAATATGCTCAAATCACATATCACCATACTTTTGACATAATCAAAACATTTCACTGTGCTATTGGGCCTACTTATCAATATAATCGCCCAATATGAACTACACAATATATATCTATAAACTAAAACATGCTTTTTCATACAAAACATGAACACATGTCAAGTAGGGGTGTAAGGAAAACCGAAAAAATCGATCCGACCGACCGAACCAACTGATTCGGTTCGGTTTGGTTCGATTTTCAATAGTGTTCGGTCGGTTTCGGTATCTGGAAAAATTAATTTTCGGTTTCGGTTTGACCGGCAGTTACACCGTAACCGAACCGAACTGACCGAACATATATTAACGTTCATTCATTTAATATATGTATTATCAATGTATCATGTATATACAGTATATTGTATACAATATATTTATTAATTATTATACATGGCCAGTGGGCCAGTGGCCTGGGCACATATATTGAAGAAAAAATGAGAAAACCCTAAAACTCTTAAAGGTTTCAACTTTCCATTGGACTGACTTCAGTCAAGCGGCGCCTTCCTCTCTTCTTCTTCCATTCAGAATTTCAGATTCATTCTCATCCCTCTCTTCATCCTCCACTCTTCTTCTTCCATTCTCATCCCTCTCTTCATCCTCCACTCTCTTCATCCTCCATAGTCCATTCCTTTCATCCTCTCGGACCACCGCAGCCATGCGGCCGCCGTTGACCACGACCACCACGCTTTCGCTGCAACCGCCACCCGTGATCACGACCTCCAAGCCGTCGCTGCATCAGCCGCCGGTGACCACGACCACCACGCCGCCGCTGCCATCTGTAAGTTTGTAACAGTGGAGACTTGTTCTTGTCTTTTTCCATTATTATTATTCCATTATTCCATTAAATAGAGACTTGTTCTTGTATTTTTTTGCCCTTTTTTAATTTGTAATAGTGGATCTACTCTAATATTGAACAAATGAAATTAATTTACTTGCTACTAACAGTGGATCTACTCTAAAATTGAACTTGTAACAACTAACATGTGTTTTTCCATTTATTCTTGTTGTATTCCCTTGTGTTTTTCCATTATTATTATTCCATTATTCCATAATAAAATAGAGACTTGTTCTTGTCTTTTTTTGCCCTTTTTTTTTTATTTGTAATAGTGGATCTACTCTAATATTGAACAAATGAAATTAATTTACTTGCTACTAACAGTGGATCTACTCTAAAATTGAACAACTTGTAACAACTAACATGTGTTTTTTCATTTATTCTTGTTGTATTTGCTTGTGTTTTTCCATTATTATTATTCCATTATTCCATAATAAAATAGAGACTTGTTCTTGTCTTTTTTTGCCCTTTTTTTTATTTGCAATAGTGGATCTACTCTAATATTGAACAAATGAAATTAATTTACTTGCTACTAACAGTGGATCTACTCTAAATTTGAACAACTTGTAACAACTAACATGTGTTTAATTTTTAGATTTTTAAACTGTACAATACATGGGATACTTTTTTTCAAGATGTGATTAATTCAAATGTTGACTATGCTACCAATCAATGTATCACAACAATGCTTATGCTAATGAAATTAGTAGCAAGTAAATCCCACTAGTATATACAAGATTGTTACTCTTAATTAATTTACTAATCTGTTTCTTCATGTTTGTTAGTTCAAAATGAAATTAACTAGAAGTTAACATGTTTGGGAAACTTAATTTTGCAAGTCTCTATAATGATTCCAGTTTGTTAACATGTTTGGGAAATTAATTTTGCAAGTCTCTATAATGTAAACAGTTTGTTAACATGTTTGGGAAATTAATTTTGCAAGTCTCTATAATGATTCCAGTTTGTTATCATGTTTGGGAAATTAATTTTGCAAGTCTCTATAATGTAAACAGTTTGTTAACATGTTTGGAAAATTAATTTTGCAAGTCTCTATACTGATTCCAGTTTGTTAACATGTTTGGGAAATTAATTTTGCAAGTCTCTAAGTTACTCTTGTGGTGGATTTTTAATGTTTGCAGGATGGTTGATACGGTAAACCAACCCCCTACGGATGCGGCCGATTGTGATGAACGTCAAGGTCTCCCGCCAAAACCCCCCAAGGTTAGTGGTAAGAAAAGATCATATGTTTGGGACCATTTCACTGAGGTTAAAAGCGAGGACCCTAATGCTAAGCGTAGGGCTAAATGTAATTATTGTGGGACAGGGTACGCATGCGAGTCTAAAGCCAATGGGACAACGTCAATGAAAAGTCATTTAGAAACACAATGTAAGAAAAATTCTCATAGGAAGGTAGATACGACACAAACCACTTTGGGTTTTACACCAGGTCCGGAAGGATCTAACAATGGTGGGTCACTTGTATCGGTTTCTTTTTGTGCGGAGGATATTAAAGAATCTTTAGCAGAAATGTTAGTAATTGATGAGTTGCCTTTTAAATTTGTAGAGAATGAGGGTTTTAGGAGATTCATGTTAAAAGCATGTCCCAAATTTTCTAAAATCCCATCACGAATAACCATGGCTAAAGAATGTACACAAGTGTTCTTAAGAGAGAAGAAAAAGTTAAAAATTGCATTGAGAGGGCAACGGGTTTGTCTTACTACTGACACGTGGACATCGTTGCAAAATTTAAACTACATGTCTTTGACTGCACACTATATTGATAGCAATTGGCATATACAGAAAAAAGTTCTGAACTTTTGTATGGTGGAAAGTCATAAGGGTGATACACTTGGTAAGGTTATTGAGATGTGTTTACTTGAGTGGGGAATAGATAAGTTGCTTACAGTCACCGTCGATAATGCAAGTTCAAATAATGGGTTAATAAATTTTTTGAAAAGGAAGATGAAGAATAGGAATGACACAATACTAGAACATGAGTACATGCATATGAGATGTTGTGCTCATATCTTGAATCTCATAGTTCGTGATGGATTGAAAAATATTGATGACTCAATATTGAAAGTTAGAAATTCTGTTAGATATGTGAAATCCTCTCCACAAAGGTGGAAAACATTTCAATTGTGTGCCGAGAAGGAAAAGATTGCATCTAAAAGTGGTGTATCTTTAGATGTGCCAACTAGGTGGAATTCTACTTATATCATGTTGGAGAAGGCGGAAAAGTTTCAAAAAGCTTTTGAACGGCTAGAGGAGGAAGACAACAACTTTGTTCGTGATGTAACTGGGGGTGAGAGTGTTAATGTGGGTGAGGATGACAGTAGTGGTAAGAGAGGAAGTGTTAGACTTTTGGGTCCTCCTTTTAACGACGATTGGGAGAATAAAAGATTGTTTGTAAAAATTTTGAAGATTTTTTACGATGCTACTTTACGTTTTTCGGGGTCTAACCATGTCACGTGCAATTCATTTGCTATGGACTTAGTAAATATTCAAGATACCATTGAAATTGAATGTAAAAAAGGGGATTTAGCTTTGAGAACCATGGCGGTCAATATGAAAAGAAAATTTGACAAGTATTGGGGAAACTTTGACACTATGAATCCGTTGTTGTATGTTGGTTTAGTTCTTGATCCTCGTTATAAATTGCGCTACGTTGAGTATATTTTTGAGTTATTCTATGATGCAAAAACGATTATTGAATTGACACAAAAAGTTAAGGATGTATTGACATCTTTGTATGAATTTCATGAAAGGGAGGTAGGAGGTGGTGGCTCACAAGAGACATGTGGTAGTCAAATAGTGGAAGGTGGATTTAGTAAGGAGGATATGGATTTGAGGACATTACGGAAGATAGAGTTTAAGAGACGCTTAATGGAAGCGGAAACTCTAGAAAATAAATCAGAGGTGGAAAGGTATCTAATAGAGAGTTGTGAAGATGATTCAAATGGATTTGATATATTAAATTGGTGGAAAGTTAACTCTATTAGATATAAACTGCTTTCTAGGGTTGCCCGAGATGTGCTTGCAATTCCTGTTTCAACCGTAGCTTCTGAATCTATGTTTAGCACGGCGGGTCGTGTTATTGATTCATACCGTACTTCATTGGCTCCAAAGGTGGCCGAGGCCCTTATTTGTACCCAAAATTGGCTTCGTTCTTCATCTGCTTCTATTTAACTTAATGTGGCAATCGATGATATCAATGAGTTTGATAAGTTCGCCTCAGGTATATGTTTTAATTTTATGCATTCCACTTTTTGAATAAGATATCATATATGTATTCTTTGTAATGTGGTTTTTTTTTTTTTTTTTGTTTCCCTTTTTTTTTGTAGAATTTATGGATGAATCAAGCACGTTGGACTCTACACCCACGGTTATTGTGGACGATGAATGACAATGAAAGTAGTGGTGGACGGATGGATTATTGAAGCATGTAGTTAGTTTGATGATTTGGACTATTAATTTGGAGCATTATTATGTTATATTATGTTCGTGTTTATTACCCTTAGCTTGGGCTATGTTGAATATTCTATTGTTGTTTGGAATCTTTGGATTGTTTTGTGCTTGTGGTTCTTTTTTTTTTTTTTTTTTTTCAGAAGCTAGTTTGGGAATTTGGCCTTATAATTTGGGGCATGATATTGTACTATTTTGGCTAATGATTCCAGTTTGGGAATTTTGCATGTTTGCTATTGTTTATTGGCAGCACAGAGAGAGAGGGTCATGCAATTGCAATTGCAATTGCTTACTAGTTATTCAGCTATTGCTACTCAAATCAGGCCCAATTATAGCTTAAAATATTGGAATTGATAATAAGCCCAATCAAAGATTGAAAATGGGCCCAAATTTTGCCCAGTAAGCTAAACAAAAAATTGAAGTCCAACAAAAGGCCCAACTCAAAAAAAACAAAGTAAAAAATTATTCATTAAAAAAAAAATCCAATACCAAAACCGACCGACTACTACGGTTCGGTTTGCTTCGGTTTGATCCCACCATTCGGTTTGCTTCGGTTTGGTCTCTCTACAAAATCGAACAATCGGTTTGGTCTGCTTAAAATGCTTAGAATCGACCGAACCGAACCGATTTCACCCCTAATGTCAAGAAATCATTCCAAAACATATAGTTGGATCACTCACCTCCGAATAACGTTCTAAGAATTCGATCCAAAGAAAACCCGAGTACAAAGATCGTGCAGAAGTCCGTCTAGTACAATTCCTATCGATCAAAAGTCCAATTATCAACTTTTTAGGAAAATTTTAGAAAATGAGTTTTCGAAAAACTTAGCCAAATATAGTCTAACGGGTATCAAAACGACGACCTTACCTCGAGGAGTTCGAATATGAAATTTGGTGACGGATGAAGTTCGTCGATTTGTGCCGGAAAGCTCTAAGCAACCAAATCCCCCCTTTTGGCCTCCTCTTGAATTTTAGGTTAAAAACTTATAAATGAAAATATCCAACAACTTTCTATATATAGGCACAACTTTCCAAAATTACGTTTACCTCCCCACAAGTTCCCAAAACTCCTAATTATTCTCCAAAACTTCTAACACGCCTAATTCATTACATCACGAGTGAAAGTTAAAATTTATAGAAGTTTTTGTTAAAGTTCCAGTTGGTTGCTAAAACGCGATTTCACATGATTTTATAAAATTGCTAGCCTACCAATTATGCAGCGTGTTAATTCGTCATCACAAGGATACTAAAATTAACATCAGAAATATATTCCAAACCAGAAAATAATACACATAGTGAAATACATAGGTAAATATTTATTTTTAGATAAGCATTTAAGGTATTCCACAATGAACGTCTCATACTCGGAGAGACTTCACAACGTCAAAACACTCAATTCACACAGTCTCAAAGGGTTCTCTTACACAGACACCCCAATCGGCCCGTGAGTTAAAACTTACTCACACATGTGCCTCAAATGCACAACACATCATATTATCATGCATGACAATGTAATGAAATGCAACAACACACATATGGGTGTTATACATTCGACCGGTCTAAGGGTACACTGCGAGAATACCTTTTTGGAAGAGGGGCATTCGACTGATCGAAGGTACTCCTCGGACCAGTCGAAAGACCCTCTGTCCGTGAATAGTAATTTTTCAAAGACTTCAAAATTTTCAACGTTTAGTTTGCTTTATACTTACCCCACGGTTACTCTTTCAAGAAAAAAATTACTATTTTCGATTTCCTAAGGGCAGTTTGGTCGTATTCTTTTAAAAACTGCTTTAGTGATAAACTTTCAAAGCAAACTTCATTACTTGTTACTTTTAAACCTTTGGAGTTTCTTTATACTTCTTTACAAACTCCTGTCAAAACTAAACTATGGGTTGACCCTATTTGACCCGTTTGGTGCTCGTAGGTCAACCCTTGATTTATTGACTTTTCTTTGGAATCCACGTAAAATTCCCCTATGCTTCCGCCTTGTGAATTGGTTCACGTTGGACTATTTCGTGCTTCACATTGTATTATTTGACTCGTTGACCTCATCCACAGTTTGGGAGAAGTATATCTGAATAGGGACATTTATGTAGAGGGAAAGAAAGAGTAGAGTAGAGAGAAGGCAAAGATGGTCCCAAACTAAGTCAGTTCAAACTTCAAACAAGGGCAATTTTTGTCACAAACTGTTTTTTAAGGTGTCATGTGCCAACCACATGATACATATCCGTTAGGTTTTGGATGGTAGGGTAACAGAAGGGGTTTGAGTGCCTAACAGTTATACTTGAGGGGGTCAATTTGTTCACAAAAAAAAGTTAAGAGGGTATTAATGAAAACTGGTCATAGTTGAGGGGGTGTTTACATAATTTACCCTTCCGAAAAATACCCTTCACTGCAAATGACAGCCAAATGGGTTCATCAGACTCTGAACTCACACGTTTTCCAAGCCTGGACTCTCTCTCTCTCTCTCTCTCTGTAAACACAAACGCCATTCCTTTCCAAGAAAATGAATTTCATCATCAAACTAATAAGCTATTTCTGAAGAATCTCGAAGATAGAAAAAAGAGGAAGTGAGAAATTTGTACAATTGTTTATTTTTTTGGTACCAAACAAAAAATGGGTCTTTCAAAAAAAAAAATCTCGTTATTTTCACTGATCATTCTCCTAATAAACATGATGATTATTGTCACAATTGCACAGTACGAATTCCTTAACGTCCAATGCACAAACAGCGCCAACTACACCGCCAACAGCACATACAAAGCCAATCTGGACACCCTCCTCTCTTCTTTCTCCTCCAACGACATAAACAGCTTCGGGACGTTCAACTACTCCTCAATCGGCGACGGTCAAGGCCCGGACACAGTAAACGCAATCGCACTCTGCAGAGGCGATACCGAAGTAGACATATGCCAAATTTGCATAACCGACTCGGTTCGTAGGCTAATCCAAGAATGTCCCAACCAAAAGGAGGCTATTGTGTGGTACGACCGTTGTATGTTGAGATACTCGAACCAGTCGATTTTGGGCACCATGACTTTGGGACCTGCTTACATCCAATCTACCGGGAGTAGAGCATGGGACGTGTACCAGTTCAACGAGGAGGTCAGGTCGCTGTTGGATGGGCTACGAGACACAGCCGCCTCTGGTGGGTCCCGTCGCAAGTACGCTACCGGTTCGACTTTGTTACACAGCAGCAGCAGCTTTCAGTTTCAGACGCTGTATGCGCTTGTACAGTGTACTCCTGATTTGTCGGAGGCTGATTGTAGCACTTGTTTGAAGATAACTATTGGATGGATTCCAACATGTTGTAGTCGGATGACTGGGGTTGGGATTTATATGCCGAGTTGTATTATTAGGTACGACACGGATCAGTTTTATACGCTCACTGATTCACAATTGTTCTCTCTCGATGCACCGTCGTCAGGTATATATGCATGTCAATATATATATATATATATATCAAAAATTGAAGAATTTGCCTTCTTTCTCTCAGTTTCTGTTCTGTAAAACGATTGGAAAGTGAATTAAGGTAATTAATCTTTTTAAAGGCCCATTTGTTTCCATTTTCAGTACCCTTAGTTTCAAACTAGTCAATTCTTAAATCTAATTTTAGTGGATAGAGCTTTATTTTGTTACCTGAAATTAATGGTATCATCGTCCAATCAAATTTCAGTGTTTACACACACACACACACACATATATATATATATATATATACTAGTTTTTATGGAAAATATACTTACACATAAGCAACAAGTCTATGTGTACCCTATGTTATATGGACTCGGGTACAAGTGTCTTGTGCGCAAAGGGACTTCCCAAATTTTTGACTGAAGGAGATGCGACATGATGATATATGATATATGTGAAGTTTTCTTACATTTCTATGGGTAATATTGTTTTTAATACATATAATAAGACTTTAATTAGAGCATTCCATCCATTGAAATAACTTTGTAGCAAAAGGAATATAATTAAAGATTTTGATTATATTATTCTACAAGTAGTGAATATGTTTTTTGGTGTGTGTCCAACCGGAGGTGTCACACATGTCCTATAACTTTGTCTGAGTCTCAAGTGTATTGACACTAGTACTTTTTACCTATTAAAATGATCCCATACCTAAGTCTGAGTTTTGAGTGTGTGTGTGTGTATACTATACCGGGTGTGTGCATAGCGACTGTACGTGTATGTATATATAGTGACTGTGCGTGTATTTAGGAGGGGCGGGGTGGAGTGGAGTCGGAGTACCCGTTAATAAACGGAGTAGGAGTTGATATTTCTCTTAAGGCTGGGCAGGGCAGAGTTGGAGTATGAGTACATTAAACGGAATAAGAGCTGGTAGAGGGAGACTTCGTACCAACTTCGCCTCGTAGCCATTTCTAATGTTGAGCTACAAAACTGTACAAATTTATCAATAACTCCACAATTAGTGTGTGTTTGATAACCCAATTAAGTGGTGAACATTTTTAGCATTTTTGTTGAGGAGCTTCGGAAACGTGTCAAACCCGGCAGAGTTTAATCGGATGTTGAGGACGAGAAATTATCCCATGAGCTTGTGACATGGTGTGACGGGCTATAGTGGAGCGTTAATCTTGTGCTCTCACGTGGGCCCCATGACAGTCATCAATAGGACGTCACACTATGTGATGAGCTCATGAGATAACTTTTTGTTGAGGACGAGGTTGGACAGCCTACAGGCCGAGGCCACATTCATTAATGGGCCTCTTTGAAAGTTTGTCGTCAGGAAGAATGTAGTGATTGCCTAGATGACTGTATTTTGGATATTCATAGTTGTTGTATTGGAAGAATAGAAGGGAGACTTGTCAGACCCAGTTGTAATATTAGATTCGATCTCAACCCTTTCTACAATATTAGTGCTAGAGAGCTTGTTTGCTCACCCACTACTTATTCAGGCTTCTAATGGTCATGTGTTCCATTCCATTCTCATTTTGCCCCGGTAGTAACATAGTTACTGAAATGTAACACTTGTCACCCAATAGAAACCTACTTAAGCAATGAGTCTGCAAAAATGAATGAACAAAAATGCTCGCATTAGTGCTATAGTAGAACTACCACCACCAAAATACATTATTATAGTAGCATTTATTGACATATATGTTAGCAAAATAAGGATCACTATCTGATACAAACATTTTAAAACTGTAGCCTTTAATTTGGCACCGCCACATAAATTAAGCTATACCCAATTCAAGGATTAAAATGCTGTTATATCTGAAATTCCCCCCCCCCCCCCTTTTTTTTTTTTGGTTTTGCAGGAAAGAAGAATGTCACAACTCGAACAATCATCATTGTCGTTGCTTCTTTGATACTTGTTTCCATTTGCATCTTTTTAAGAAAGTGGAAGCTGACAAAACCAGAGCAGGAATTTCAGAGTAAGTATATATACTATTATTTTTATGTTTATGTCATAGCTAATGTGAATTGCAAGCATACATATTTGTATATCCGTATAGTAAATAGGAGTAATGTCTTATCGTGTATTTTTATCGTGGCTCAAATGGTTAGCAATTCTATCCCAAGGACATATGGGTTCAAGAATATCCTACCACCATCATAAAAATGCTCAGTTGTTTCTATCACTAGCTCAAGCCACGCGGTCCATAATCATTCCAGGAATATTGATACGATATGAAAGCAAAAGTAATTAAGCAACCAAATACATATATTTATACACGTACATACATGATATATATACACACATATGTACAATGCTCTCAACAGCTTCAACAAATTTTATTAATATTTACTTTAATAGAACATAAGTTATAAATCCATGGTGAGGGTACTTATGTGATATAAAAGGACAATTTATTTTCTTGTTTTAAATAGTTCTTCATTGAGGAACTTTATTAGCAATACATCCCTTAATTACTAAAATAGGACTGTTTTTTTATAACAATTTTGTCCATAAATATAAACACTCTAACCTAAATCTTCATACTAATCTCCATCTCCCAGACATATGTGCTCCCAAACCCTAGCCCGCTACCAAGTTCATCCCGTAATCGTCATCGTAACCGCCTCCCAAGTTCATTCCTCTCATTGCTAAATCACTGACGCGGCACGGAAGCGTGATGAAGGACTAGATCTGCGTCTAAGTCCTTATATGTAACCACCTTGGAATCCACCAAGACGTCAAAATCCAACAACAAGAGACAAAGAATAAATCTTTGAACATAATTCTGTAATTTTATTAATCAAATGCTTCTTTGATTTTATGTTACAACCCTATTTATATTAATAATAAGAAGAAATGTAATCCTATTAGAAAATAAAAGTAAATTCGTTATAACCACCTAATTAGACACCTTGTATAACTTAGAAATCAAGTTATAACATTCTAAAAATACTCCCAACTTATAGGGCAACCTATTAGGACTTAAATTTACCATCTAAACTCCTAAAACTACTCAAAAGCAGGAAAATAAAACTCTGTCAGACTTTAAAACTATAATTACAAAATCAAATAAAATACATCAACTTACTAAAATAAAATGAGGATAATAGGGAGGAAAAGATTATATAGTGGAAAATTACTTGAAAACTTTGAATTTTGTAAGTCCCTCCAATTATTAGTGTCTAGAAGTGAAATTTACGTTTCTTATGTCAAAAGTTCAATGTAAAACCATTGCTCCTTTGAAAACAGGTGTTCGGTCGACTGACTTGAAGGTTATGTCGACTGATTTGTAGTAAATCAATCAGAAAGTTCAGGAAAATAAGTTCAGTCGAGTGGAATTGTGTCTGGTCGACTGTATGCTCAACAAAAAGTATCTTCGGTCAATTGTACTCTGGTTCGGTCAACTGAGTACAAATTCAAGGGCATTCTGCTTAAGTAAATGCATTTCGGTTGACTGGTTCAGTCGGCTCTATGTTCATACAAGTACTTATCAGTTGACTGGTTCATGGGTTCTATCGACTGGTGCTCAACTAAAATGAAATCCAATTTGATATTATCACAAATTCGGTCGACTGATCGGGAAATCGGTCGACTGTTTCGTTGCATCAGGGGATTCTACATCATTTCTAAATATGAACACCCAAACTTCCAACCATCAAATGCTTCATAAAGGTGTTTCATACATCAGGTACTACACATTTACAACTTCATAACTCAACTAATGTGGTTTAATCATGATGTTTAATATTAACTTGGAATGCTCAATATGAACATTCTCTCTTATTTTTCCCCCTTCTACTTTATTTCCTTAAGTTACAAGTTTAGACTTGTTGATTATGTCTATCTCAAAGCACATGAACTATTCCATATATACAAGTCGTATTGCCTTTACCATACTCACACTCCATCATTTCCTTGTCTTTTCACATAGGAGTACTCTTGAGGTATTGGTAACTGGCTAATCGCGTTCTACCTCAAGTTTACTACCTCTACTCCTACCATTCCATTCCATTCATTATAGGTTTCATAGTTCATTCACATATACTTCGCTTATATAAACATTTCTCAATTACACTATTACAACTAAATAATACTTCTTTTCACCCATTAGGTCTTCTCCTCCTTAATAACCTGAAATGGTTATAAAGATAATCAATGACCTATAAAGCTCAGTGAATAACATAATCGATGATCATAATTATCACATGATGTTTAAACGCTACAATGTTTATAAACACATTAAATGAAGACATTCTTACTCATGACGACATTATATCGTGTAGATTACACCTCATTCATTCCTTATTCATTCTTTACTCTCTTTTAGAGCCATTCTCACAATCCCTCATAGAGATTCTCTTACTTTCTCCTTTCATTCGTTCATTATGGAATCTATTCTCATGTGAAGGACATACACATCTTTCCATGTACATCACAATAGCCTTTTCTTTCAACATCCTCATTATACTCAATATGGGGCATAATTAAATACATAACTACATAATTCATACTTTAACATCATCTCACGAAACCATAGACAAGATAACATGATCAGTTACAAATCTCATGCTTCATCAATATATAACATATTGACCATAAATTCTAGAATAAATTCAAGGATTAGAGTTATTCACCAAACTAGGAGATTCAAGAATACATCTACTAGCTTTCTCCCCTTTCTCTTAGTCCCCTACACCAATTATTCAATGTGAAGACATATAAATATGTCATATTCATTTCTCAATCCTCACTTTCAATCTATTAAAATGAACTTAAATCATTGATTGTAAGTACTTACCCTTAGGGATCAATTTCAAGCTTCAATATATTTTCTTACCTTTCCTTTTTCTTTTCCCCCTTCATTTTCCTTCTCTTTTCTCTCGTATTATTTCTTTTCTCTCTCATCTTTCACCTCATTGCTTGTGTAGAGACGAGTACCTCTAAAATGCAAGCATATATTTTTGTTGCTTCAATTTCTCTCTCATTTGCTTAGTAAACAATACTTGTCAATTAGAGATTCAATCTCCCAAGAAATGACACTTAGCACCTCCTTGCTTGGCACAAGCAAGCTTCTTGATTAAGTTAATTAGTCTCAATTAGCTAATTAACCTCAATTTAGTCAATTAATCATTGATTAGGAAATTCCACCAAGTTCTGCAATTGAACTTTCCTAAATTACATCTTCACCTACTATTATGCTTTTCCATATAACATTCTAGCTCCTCGCAGATTCTTGAATTACCATTAACCTACTCCATTTTCGATTATTCTAATGTAGCTCCTTACATTTTTGTGAATTACTATTCGACATACTAGTTGTAAAAATGTTTACATTTACATCCCTACCATTCATATCCTTTCCTACCAATGTTAATTCAATTTAATGAATTGCAATCGCACTCCAATACAAGCATTTCCCTATGTTATGCACTTCTTGCTTATTACCTGTAGAAAGCCCAACAGGGGCTTGACTCACTCCCAAAAGACGCTTTGTGAGGGGAGGATTGCCCAGACTTATAAGAAGCACATGAAGGATCTCTACCCAGGCGATGTGGGACAATTCAACACACCCCTTGGACCACATCAACAGGGAAAGCCCAACCTAGCTCTAATACCTTGTAGAAAACCCAACAGGGCCTTGACTCACCCCCAAAAGACGCCTTGTGAGGGGAGGATTGCCTTGTCTTATATTATAAGAAGCACCATAAAGGATCTCTACCCGGGCGATGTTCGCATGATCCGTGCTTACGTAATATAGCATAAAAGAAATGTAGAAAATTCCGTGTTATCACAGATTTACCTTCCTTTATTCATAGTATTACAATTACATTTTAGAAATTTTTTATTTCTAGTGTTATTCAATCATGAAGGAAAACATGAGGGAATTAGTTTTCCTTTTCCTTTTCCTTTTCATTTTCCTTTTCTTTTGGCTCATGAAATCCATGAAACAAACAGAGCCTAACGGAACTAGTTTTCCTTCTTATTTTCCTTTTACTTTTCTTTTCCCTCAAGGAATTCAGAAACAAAAGAAAGCCTTAGTAACCAAAGAAAAGAAAACATTTCCCTTTGTTTTCATTCACTAAATCTATAAAGCAAATAGAGCCTAAATGAATCCAAAAGGTGAACTTTCTTCTTCATAACATTGTGTATAAAAACAATATAAAATATTTGAACCACGTGGTTACTTTAAGTTGATTGGTTTGAATGGTTAGCATTTAAAATGGAGAGCGTTTTTGCTCACCCAAGCACCTCATTGGGTGAGCATGTGGGACCCACAACTTTTTACAATATTTTCTCCTTTTTATCCATAAAAGTGGTGGGTCCCACAGGTTCACCCGATGAGGTGCTTGGGTGAGTAATTTATGGGTGAGCAAGAGTGCTCTCTTTAAAATGATGGGATCATCCATTTCAATTTGTGGGTTGTTGTTCTATTCCCAGTTTAAGCAATGGAGTCACTTCGATTACTTGTTTTAAAAGTGCACTTAACTATTAATTTGTCTTTAGGTATACCTATGGATGAAATCAATACTGTGGAGTCCATGCAATACAACTTCGACACTATTAGATCTGCTACAGATGACTTCTCTGATTCAAATAAGCTTGGACAAGGTGGATTTGGTGCTGTTTACAAGGTAACAAACATTCTTTGTAGGAAAATTGTCAAGATAAAAATCACATGTGACTTCTCTATTATGTTGGGTAGCTGTAACTCAACTCTCTCTCTCTCTCTCTCTCTCTCTCTCTCTCTCTCTTGTGCACAAAATTCAAAAACTTGTATTCAAGCCAATGTATGACAATTCTTCAATTCCTAACTATGATTTCTACATGGTATCAGAGTATACTGCTATGTTTGGTATAAGGGAAGAGGGGAGTGAAGAAGAGGGGTGGAAGGAAGAGGGTAGAATCCCTTGTTTGGTAGAATGGAAGAGAGGAGAGAGGAAGAGGGAGGGATACCTCTTCTCTCCAGGCCTACAAATTTCCATCCACCCAAAAGTGGATTGATTAGGAGAGAGGAAAGCTTCCCTTCTCGTTTGACATTTTTTCCATCAAATGAAAATAATACTATACTCATTGAAGTGTATAATAGTAAATGGCCAACATTCCATTCTTTTCCTCCCCACTTCCTTCTCATTTAACTAATCACAATGAGGGAAGGCCCCCTCCTTTCCCTAAGGACGCCTCTTCCATCTCTCATCCCTTCCCTCCCCTTGTGTTGCTGCACACTATGGAGCATGGGTACTTCATTTAGGGTCCCGTACCCGTATTGGGTACTTACCGGATACCAACACTCGATGGACACCCTAGGATACTTACCCGACACTCCAAAAACCGTGTTCGCTTATTTAATTCAACTTTTTTTGTAAATGATTGTGTTGGAAGATATGAAAATATCCCATATTTTATTGTAATCTCATTAGTTATGAAATGATTTTATTTTATATTTTTGGGATGTAAATCCTATGATTTATGGGATGGGATGGGATAGGATTGTGATATGATTGGATTTAAATATTATCTCTATCTCCACCGGTCCACCCTATATGGGTGTGAGTCTTGTAATCAAAGTATCAAGTGAGAGAATACAAAATGTAGTTCTTTTGGGAATCTCTCCTCTTCTCCTCTTTTTTTTACTTTCCCTACAATTCTATTTTTCAACTTGGTATCAGAGCCAGGTTCCGTGGTTTCTTGACCGCTTCCGCTATTATCACCCAATTTCGAGAATCATTCTTTGCCTATCTCATATTTTCTGATTTCTCTTTCTGGTTCTGCACTATGGTCACCCTTTTCAATCTTCGATTTTGATTTACCTATCTCATATTTTCTGATTTCTCTTTCTGGTTCTACACTATGGTCACCCTTTTCAATCTTCGATTTTGATTTACGTTCCTACCTTCAGTTTGAGGGGGAGTGGTAAATATATTATGGTGACCGATATTTCCGTTTTTCCGGTGACTTCCATTTTTCCGTTACTACCAGTGTTCGTTGGGTCTTTCTGGTGATTTCTTGTGGATGGTATTTTCCCACAATAACACTCTTTATTGGTGAATGATATTTTCCACCCTTACCTATTTGTTTGAACAAGACGTTGGCCTCTCTCTTTGGTGATTTTATTGGAGTTGATATTTCCCACAATCTCATCTTTTATTGGTGGATGATTTCTCCACCCTTGCCCGCTTGTTTGGACAAGAAGTTGGTCTCTTTAGTGATTTATTGTGGTTGATTGTTTCTCACAATCTCACCCTTTCATTGGAGGATAGTATTATTCACCCTTGCCCATTTGATTGAGCAGTATTTGCGGTTGTAACCTTATCTTCAAGTTGGACAGTTCATCCAGTATTCCTGTGCCAACTTGAGGGGGAGTGTTGGAAGATATGAAAAAATCCCATATTTTATTGTAATCTCATTAGTTATGAAATGATTTTATTTTATATTCTTGGAATGTAAATCCTATGATTTATGGTATGGGATAGGATTGTGATATGATTTGATTTGATATTATCTCTATCTCCACTAGTCCACCCTATATATATATATATATGGGTGTGCGTCTTGTAATCAAAGTATCAAGTGAGAGAATACAAAATGTAGTCCTTTTGGGCATCTCTCCTCTTCTCCTCTTTCTTTTACTTTTCCTACAATTCTGTTTTTCAACTGATTGTTGCCCTCGTTTAGGATTGTGGTTTTGCTTTTTTAGGCTGAATCTTTTCTTGTCTTGTTTTGGACTTGTGATTTTTATGATTTGGTAGTGATATTGATGATCTAATGATATTAATTATAACTGATCGGGAGAGAACAGATCCTAATTACATGCCTTAATTCACATTTGTTAGCATATTTTATCCTGTTTTTATGTATTTTTATTTCCTTTTCTGTTTTAGAGCAGGTTTTGGAAGAAAACACTAATTCAGGCTAAATAAGGAGAAAAAGCAAGCTGAAAGAAGCTGAAAAAGCCACCTCGCGCGCGCGGTCCGCTCGCGCGAAATACCAGAAATCACTCGCGCGACTTCCCAATATCGCGCTCGTGCGGCCCGCTCGCGCGACCTGTGTAAAAATCAAATACGTATATTTCAGTATTCTGAAGATTCCTACGAGAAGGAAACTGCCTAATTACGTCCAGATTACAAAATATAGCCGTTTTAGTGCGAATTGGATTAGGAAAGCTTCCAAAACTTGTTGTAAATCTATATATACCCTATTTTACTTCAATTAGAGGGTTGGTAATTATTATACAAATCATTACACAACATTATACACAGCCATATACACAAAACTCCAGCCATTGAAGAGAGAAAAGCAAGGAGAAGAAGAAGAAGAAGACCAAGGATTCTCATGGCCTCCTTCATCAACCTCTTGCTATTCATCAATTCTATGGCCAACTAAACCTAGATCTAGGGTTTCAATGAAACCCTAGCCAACTAATAGGGTTTTATTTATGTTTTTATTTTAGTTTTATTATGTGTGGATGATGATTGCATGTTCCGAGGATATTTTTATAAATAAATCGTGCTTTTATTGATTAAATCATTGCTTTCAAAGTTTATTCTTGTCTTAGATCTATTTTGACTGTGATGTGCTCAATGATCTATACTTGCTGTGCTTGTTTAGATTATTTACATGTAATGGTGCTTAAATTGAATTGTGCTATCAAGTATCCGAATAGTCCATGCCTAGATTAGACGGATTATACCACAACCCTAGTTTAGTGTGAGATAATTCGTGCTAACCGAAGATGGATTATGTTGGTGCTTGAACCATAGTTATTTTCTTGACGGAGGAATTGGGCTTGTAGCTACAATTCCCCATTATCATCCAACTTAATAATCTAATTGAATGCATAGATATTCCTATTATGAAGCTAGTGGTGGATTTGCAATCCTAGGTTCCTTTAAACATATTTACAAAAACACTTTTAAATCGCTTTCATAATTTAGATCTATTTTATTGTTCTTAGTTTAATTAAATTCAAAATCAAAATCTCGTTTTTATAATTAATTAGATTTAGGTTTTAAAATTAAGAGTCGTAGTAATTCAATCTCTGTGGGTTCGACCTTTGCTTTCACTACTACAAATCCTTAAAAAAGTAAAGTACACTTTTTATATCTTGATATTGACAACATCAATAACAATCTTGTTTTCATCCAAAAAAAAAATAATTATAACAATCTTGTTATGCTTATGGTCCTTGTGAATGATTTTGTTATAGTGAAATAATCTTGCTATAATGTTGATGTTTAATGGTAAAACAATCTTGTTATAATACTTGTGGTTTTTGTTATGTGACTATTTGGACTTGTTTTTTATTAGCATTATATTATTAATAAAAAAATTAATATTTTATTCATCATACCCTAGCCTTACCCCTACCCAACATTTTGAGGATTCGTCGTACCCCCGTACGCGTATCGTGTCGTATACGTGCCTTGTATCCCACCCGTGCTACATAGGCTGAACAAACATGTTATTCTCGAGATTGATTGCTACTAGATTGAACGGATGAAATTTGTATTGATCCTCCTTTCCAAGCGAGTTTCTCATACAAAAAGACCTCAGTAGGTTTGCCACTGTTAAATTGGAGCATCTAACCCAAAACTAATTGGCAATGAGTGGAGTGGCCCCTTGAATTTATATATTGAGTAGCAAGGTTACCCCCGCACGTGTGGCATGACCGAGAGCCAAACACGTAGATTACTGAGATAGGGTGACGTGGAGCACACGTGGACAAATTGGGCCCAACAATAACCTGCTTTGATACCATGTTAAATTGGAGCATCCAACCCAAAACTAATTGGCAATGAGTGGAGTAGCCCCTTGAATTTATATATTGAGTAGCAAGGTTATAAGTCTCCGATATGGGACAATCTCAACAGCCACCAAGGTCCCTCTGATGATTAAGTTAGTAATCGGATTAGGGATAGAGTGTGTATTAACGAATGTATCTCAAGCGAGCACTGGGGGCCTTTGGTCGCGTCATTCTTCTGTGAGGAAACGTCTTATCAAGCGTCGTCTCGCATTAATGCGCATGTCTTTTATAACTGAATGATTCGTGCGACGTTTCATGCACTGTTGATCCCAGTCCTTGAACGAGTTTTTCTATGGACACATGTGCGGTCCAGATTATCTCCCGGCGTTTAATGAATTGGGGCGGTGAAGGTGATGTGTTTCCTATACCGAAGAGTTTTAAGTAAGAGAGGGTCTATATAAGATCCCTTGTGGTGAATTTGGATATTCTAAGATTTTTTAAGACTCTGATTCTCTTACTTTCTCAAGATTTTCTGAGATATTCTAAGTATTGCCAATGGTGTCCGAATATGATCTCAACAATGAGGAAGACATGGCCTCCCCTGAGAAGGGAATGCGAGATTCCGACAGAGATTGCTCTCCAGCCGTACGTTAAGCTGAGGCCATTGCTGAATGCTCCATTGTTCTCAGCAGTTACATTCTGAGGGTTGTGGGTCTCAAGTTTCCGCTCCCCCTTCATTTGTGCTCGATTTTGAGGCTTTTCGGCCTCCCTTTGGAGTGCTATCGCCCAAATGCACTCCGTCTGCTCCTAGGGGTGGAGGCCATGAACTAGTGCCTCCAGATCAGTCTTGGGGATCAGAGAAATCCTCGACAACTACAGATTCGTCCCAACCGGGGGGTTGGGTTACTTTTTTCTAATAAAGAGAAATTTGCTTGTTGGGATTGATCAGGATAACAAAGATTGGGAAAATTTTCCCAAGTTTGTGATTTTTGGGCCGCATTTGGCTCAAGATGTGACCCCTCTTCCTCGGGTCTTTGATGCTTCTGCAAGCCGTTCAAGGGCTGGACGGATCAAGATGGACCTAGGATAAGGCACTGAGTTTATGGTGGAGAGGGCTTATGGTGCGCAGTTGTCCTTTGAGGAGCTGATCAGGCCAGTTAGATAGGAGCCTCCTCCTCTGCCTGTTATGTCTGGCCGCCGCCTCCGCCTGCTATGTCTGAGCACCTTATAAAAGTGTGCATCCTTCTACCTCTATTGCGCAAGGTGTGCTTTTGGCAGCCTTGTTGCGGGTCCAGCCACAGCTCGGCAAGGCTTGTGGCTACTAGACCTCGCGTCGTGCTAGGGGGTATAATCTCTGTGTCTGGCAGCTCGACCTCTTCCGAGGATAAAGACGATATCCCTTCTAGGGAGAGGTGACCCTTTACTCGTCGCAGTACCTATGAGATGGGTCAAAGCTCTCATGGGGGCATTGATGGAGGGTGCTCCAATTTCCCAGCAAGTCGGACTTGAGTCTAAGGACCTTGATGAAGAAGTGAGGGAGCTAAAGAGGAAATGTCGAGCTCTAGAGACTGGCAGGGACTGGCTCTGAATGAGGTCCGAAGGTAGGAAAGGGAGCATAAGTTCTTGGTAGGGTGGCTGGAGGTCGTAGAAGACATATGGCAGAAAAGAGGTCCAGACCACAGAAGGCACTCCAACTAATTTTTTTTTTTTCTTTATCTTTGAAAAAAGCAAAAATTGTACATGTTCCTTCCCTTTGAAAGCAGTAAAATTTGATTTTTGCCATCCTTCGTGCAGACTGTATGAATTGAATCTTGTAAATGCCTTCAGAAAGCTATGAAAATATAAAAGATAAATGTCGTGATATCTTCTATTACCCCCCTCAAGTTTCATTGTTAAGTACAAGAGATGGTGATGGTCATTTGTCTTTGATAGGGGTTTGTCAGGGCACTTGGTATAATTGATCTAAGGCTTTACACTTGGGTGTTAGGTGAAGTGCTTGGTGTGATTGAACCAAGGCTTGGTAGAGCTAAACACCTATATGCGAGCTTAGGTGCTTGGTGTGATTGAACCCCAAGGCTTCGCAGAGTTGAGCACCTGGGAGTTAGCTAAAGTGCTTGGTATGATTGAACCAAGGCTTCACAGAGTTGAACACCTGGGTGTTAGCTGAAGTGCTTAGGCTTAGTTTGGCCCCCATGTGGCTTTTTAAAAGGAGCTTATGAAATTTATTACTAAGTTCTTTGATAATTTTATACAAGTGACACACTATTCTTCAAAAAGACATCATGAAACCAAAAAGCAACCTTGGGCTTTTAAAAGCTCCATTCTAGAGCTTTTAAAAGCTCCCTTCAAAAAAGCCCTAGGCTCAATTTTTGCAAAGCTCATAAACTAGTTACCAAATGAATTAACATGAAATTGTGCTTTAAAAACGAAGAAGCACCACGAGGGGGCCAAACTAAGCCTTAGTGTGATAGAACCAAGGCTGGGCAGAGCTGAACACCTGGGTACTAGCTGAAGTGCTTGGTGTGATTGAACCTAGGCTTCGCAAAGCTGGTGTGATTGAACTAAGGCTTTATGGAGATTACACATCATCTGTAACAATTGGAAAGCTGTAATGATTGCATGAAAATGAAGTGAACTTGAACTTTTGCTATTGATAAAAAAAATTTGAGATGTTCTACATTCCATGGCCCGAGGACTAGCTCTCGAGCCAATAAGTGCTAGGCATGTTGATCTTGACTACTTTGTAAGGTCCTTCCCAGTTGGGGGCTAGTTTTCCAGCGTCGAGCTCCTTAATATTTGGGAAGACCCGTTGTTGAAACAGATCCCCGACCTGAAAGCTTCTCGACTTCAAGTTGTGGTTGAATTGCTTTTACCATCCTGTATTGATAAGCTGTCATTTTTAAGGACCAGACTCTCTGATCTCTTCCAGTAGGTCGAGGTTTTGTCTTAGCTTGTTCTCGTTCTACTCTGGATTGAGCATTTGCACCTGAGCTGAGGCATTCCAATTTCAACTGGCAGGATAGCTTCTGTTCCGTCAGCCAGAGTGGAAGGAGATTAAGCAGTTGGGGTCCTCTTTTGTAGTTTTGTAGGACCATGGAACTTCTGCGAGTACATTGACTCACAGGGATTTTGCAGCTTCAAGCTTTTTCCTCACAGCGTCTTTAATTGTGCAGCTGGTTACTTCCACTTGTCCGCTAGCTTCAAGATGGCCAGGTGAGGAAAAGTGATGCTGGATCTTGAGTTCCCCGCTGAAATTTTTGAGTACCCGTTCTTCGAACTGCTTATCGTTGTCAGTGATCAAGATCTGAGGGATGCCAAACCGACAAATAATGTTTTTCTAGAGGAATCTTTTGACATTTTTCTCTGTGATTGTTTCCAGTGGTCTGCTTCTACCCATTTGGAAAAATAATCTACCACGACCAACATAAATTTCTTATAGTGAATTGCACGGGCAGTGGGCCCATTATATCCATACTCCACTGCACGAATGGCCAAGGGCTGAAGATGTTGGTCAACTCGTGAGCTGGCTGGTGCATATAATTGTAGAACTTCTGGCAGCTCTCACACTTTTGGACTAAGAACTGGGCGCCTTTGTGCATGCCTGTCCAATAGTATCCCAGGGTCAAAGCTCTGTGTGCCAAGAATCTCTTCCTGATGTGGTTGCCGCACATACCCTCGTGGATCTCTCTGGGTACATAGTTGTAGGGGATTAGAAGAAGCTCTACAGTCTACAGTAGAGTTGTCCCTCATAAATGACATATCTTATTGCCTTGATCCTGAGTTGCTAGGCAAGAAGTCTGTCTGATGGAAGAGTTCTGTCCTGAAGGTAGGTTTTGATCTGGTCTATCCGGCTCGGATTATCGGAATTGGGCAATGTAGAGATTGTACCCTAGCTCCGGACTTGGATGAGGTTGATTCCCCGTCGGTATTAATCGTCCAGTAGGGTTAAAGTTCTGTATTTTCAGACATTTCCCCTGCCTGGGTAGGGGTCTGGTCTGGCTGTTATGAGGTTCCGGAGAACTCAGTTATGAAGTCTACTAAGGTCAGGGCCTTGATTGCATGTCGAGGGACATACTGTATGTCTAGTTCACTGAGTTCGATGGCCACTTCATCAAACTTCCTGAATTTTCCTATGAAACATAGATCTTAGAGGATACATGGTCGGACCATAATTGAGTGTGCTTGGATGTAAGGTCGAAGTTTTCAAGCTGATATCACCAGTGCATAGGCCAGTTTCTCGTGTTCGGGATTTCGGGTTTTGGCCTTGAAGAGGGCTTTGCTGATGTAGAAAACGGGCTTTTGAACTCTAACATCTATTCGCGCTTACAGTGTTGGGAGAAATAGCTAAGTATAAGTCTCGCTTGGAAGTAGTTTGGAGAGCAGCAAAGGCGATCCCAAGTACGTCTTCACGTTCTGAAAGGCTTCCTCGCATCTGTCGTCCCACGTTCTTGTTCTGCCTGACTTTGAAGAAAGGCATGCACTTGTTAGAGGATCTGGAGATGAATCTATTAAGAGCTACCACCCGTCCATTAAGGCTTTGAACTTCCTTCTTGTTGCTAGGGGACCTCATATCGGGGAGGGCTTTGATTCGATTTGGATCAGCTTCTATGCCACTCTAAGACACCAAAAAGCCAAGGAATTTGCCCTCACACCAAAAGTGCAGTTTGCTGGGTTCAGCTTCAGGCCATATCCTTTGAAGATGTTGAAATTCAGCTCTAGGTGCTTGACGTGGTCTGCTTTGTCAAGGCTTTTAACTAGCATGTCATCAATATACGCCTCCATGGTTTTCCCGAGCAAGCTTTGGAACATTCCGTTAACCATCTTCTTGCAACGGCGTTTTTTAGGCCAAAAGGCATGACCTATTAGCAATACAGGCCCTCTCAATGATGAACGATATCTTTCCTTGATCGTTTGAGAACATCTGGATTTGGTTGTAACCTGAATAGGTGTCCATGAATGACATTAGCTCATGCCCAGAAGTGGCGTCCACAAGCTGGTCTTTGATAGGTGTCCTCAATTGTTGGTTCTTTGAAACTTATAATTTGCGTTTGCATCTTTTTAAGAGAGGAAGCGAAAGGAAAAATTTCAGAGCAAGTACACTTGCATCTTTTTCCTGTTCTCTTTTAAGTTTAGTTCAATTTATATTCTCCATTTTTGTATAATCAGTAGAGTTAATTATGTACTTACTGTAACCATGTAGTTAAGCTGGCCACACCTCGTATGTTTTGAAAGCTTACATCTAACCACCTGTGTAGTGGTGACGAAGTTAAACTTGTTAACTTTTGGTTAGAACAAACGAGAAAAAGAAAAATAAGACAAATTTTTTAACTTGTAATGTCAACTTTTCCCTAATAAACCTTGTCTTTCACCACATTTTTTCTTCCTTAAAACCATGTTCTCACAACCAACTACACTACCAAAAGCTTTGTACTTTTCTTTCTTCCACCACATATTTCTTCCTTAAACAATGTTCTCACAACCAACACCACCACAAAAAACATTGTTGTTCGCAATAAAACAATCAGTGTGAAATGATGTAATGTTTAGGTTAACCTGTTAATTCCATTTAACCCGCCAATCTAGTTTGTTAGCATAACCGGTGTAATGATATAACATGATTGGTTTGGTATCCAATTGGCTTTTCAACTGGCTGCTTTGTTCGCTCCAGTGGACGTCATTAGTAATATGAAGTCATTGCAATACGACTTCGACACTATTAAACTTGCTACAGATGACTTCTCCGATTCAAACAAGCTTTAGACAAGGTGGGTTTGGTGCTGCTTACAAGGTAATAAACATCATCCCAAATGAAGATCAATGCAATAATCCACAATTTTTAATTCCTTGAAGTCGGTTTTTTTTTTCCCCCTGTTCAACTTGATTTATTTTACTTAATCTTTGAAGCTGGTTTTTTTTTTTTCCTTCATAAATTTAACTCTATTTAAATGTATATCTTCAGGGGAGGCTTCCAAATGGACAAGAAATAGCTGTGAAAAGGTTGTCCAGGAATTCAGGACAAGGGGAACTAGAATTTAAGAACGAGGTTATGTTAGTGGCCAAGCTTCAACACAGGAATTTAGTTAGACTTCTAGGTTACTGCCTTGAAGGGACCGAAAGGCTTCTCATCTATGAATTTCTGCCCAATTCGAGCCTTGATCACTTCCTATTTCGTATGATTCTCGTTTTTTAAAGCATAATTATATATATATATATATATACACACAGACAAACACATACATTCTTGGATTTCAAAGGTAGGTGAAGGAAAAAAAAAAAAACCAAAAAAAAGAAGCACTATATTATAAACCTCGCTAACTATCTGGATGCAAACATAACTCTTCCTGATAAAGTAAAACGTAAACTCAAAATCATGAAATGTGTTCTTAATTAGAAGTACCTTCTAAGGTATGAATTTTTGACCTTATAAGCCTATACCATATGTGTGATGGTGTTGCAGATCCACTAAGGCGCACATATTTGGATTGGGCAAGGCGTTACAATATCATAGAAGGCGTGTCTCGGGGACTTCTTTACCTTCATGAGGATTCTCGCCTTCGGATTATTCATCGTGATCTCAAAGCTGGCAACATTCTTTTGGATGCAGATATGAACCCAAAAATTGCAGATTTTGGCATGGCAAGATTGTTTGCAATGGATGAATCTCAAGGCAATACAAGAAGAATTGCGGGTACCTTGTAAGTATTAGATCTGGCTATCATAGCTAATTAGCTCGGGTCAAATATGTTTACTATATATGGTACCCTCTACCTTTTTTCAAAATTTTCTTTTTAGTCCTCTATTATAAATTAAATTTGTTAAAGCCTATTTATTTTTTACATCGTTTTTTTTTTTTTTTAGTCTTACCTGGATCACGGCTGGATACAACGCACACACACCCCACCACGCACACAAACCCAACTCTACCCCACAGCCCCATAATGGCCCATAGCAAAGCCCAACAAGGGCCACTCATTCCGATTGAACGCACAAATATGGGGGACAAGAACTGCCTCCAAGGGGAATCGAACCCTTGACCTCTCAACTGGAGAGATCAAGGTGGTACCACTTGACCACTTGGGTCGTGGTTTAGATTTGAACTATGAAAAACTGAGGATAATCTATTTCAGTTAGGGTCATTATATCTGTTTATTTTTTTACATCAATTTTAACTAAGAAAAAGTAAGGATAATATATTTCAATTGAGGGGTCATCTATGTTACCCAGACTCGGGTATGGGTGTCAGGTGCGGGTGTGTATCTAGGTGTCGGACCTCCTCTAAATCCAAATCTTAGGATCCGGGGATATGTGTCTAAACGTTGGATACGGGTATGCGGACACCTTCTGAACGTATAAACATACTATGTTTCTTAATATCAATAGTTAGAAACCTCTTTGCCCACAATTTTTAAGCTTCTACTTGCCTTTTCAACATCACTTGTGGAGGATCCGAGTGTCCGAATTGGGTACGGGCGTCGGACACGGGGACCGGGTACTTGGGGGTAGTAGGAGAGTCCAGGTAACATAGGGGGTCATTATAGGGGAGGTCTCAGGAATTGATCTCGGGGGAAGGGGGACATTTACATGTGGATTCATGGGTAGAGCCCCCGAGCAAATATATATATATATATATATAGAGAGAGAGAGAGAGAGAGAGTGCACTTACCCAGTGCACTGGACTTTTAAGCCTAAAAAACCCGCGGACTAAAGCATGACTATTCAAAGACAAACTTACCTCTCCACAACAATTTTAAAAAAAAATTTATTCAAATGCTTAATTTCTTTTCATTTCCCCCCCTCTAATTCACTAATAAAATTAAAAATTCTTACTATGTTTAAAACGGATATCTATAAGGCCTTACACACTTGAGGCTAATTGAGTAAATACGTACGATGTTTATTGAAGTAAAAATTTAAAAAGTTCAAGGACCAAATGAGATTTTTATGAGTTTAGAAGGGGTAAATTAAAAAATTCAAGAGGGTCACTAATGCACACAACGTAAAAAAACTTTGGGTCAAAATATAAGTTTGTTGAATAAAATAGCTTCTACCGAAAAAGTCGATCCTTAGATTTACGAAACAGTCCCAGAACTAAACTTTTAGTTTTGAGCTTGCCAACAAACTTCAAATATTAACATTACTAACACCGAAAATTCTCCAGAGAGGGCACCCTCTCTTTATTAAAGAGGGGGCCTCTGTTTTGACCATCGGATCGTGTTTAAAACTGGATCTGACGGTCAAAACAGAGTTCTCTCTTTCATAAAGAGAGGGAGCCCTCTTTAGAACCTGAGTATACTAACACTGAACAGCATATATCTATGGCAGTGGATATATGGCTCCAGAGTATGCCAATCGAGGCCAATTCTCAGTCAAGTCGGATGTCTTTAGCTTTGGTGTGCTAGTACTTGAAATCATAAGTGGTCAAAAGAAGAACTCTTTCAGAAATGAAGAGGATGTAGAAGACCTTTTGAGCTATGTGAGTACTATAAACAAGCAACTTATTACTATTCAAAGCTCATGTTTCATATTGTAATTGCATTTTTCTTAAATAAGATAACACTTCAATGCTGCATGTTAGGTCCTAAAGGTGCTGTTTGTGAATAAGCAAGTGTTGTCTAGATGGATATTATTTAGACCAATAGCATTCACAACCAGCACCTAACAGACCTAAAGCACTGAAAGTCTTTTTTTTTTTTTTCTCTCAAAAATGCCTTGCTACCTTGCTTAAAGTATATTTTGGACCCTCTATTGTTCATTGAATCACTAAGGTACTCACCTTTTAAATCTATTTCAGTTCAGGTCAATCGTCGATGATCAAGAAGATTGAGCATATTAAATTGTTGTGTGGTGGGCCCCGGCCCAAAATCAATCATCTAAGATAAGTCACACGAAACCGATAGCAAGAGCAAGATAGAACACACAACAAGAATAAACAACACAAGACAAGATTTCACGTGGTTCACCCCACCGGATTAATCCACAACCACAAAGAACGACTACTCTTTTTATTGATCAAAGATTACAAGCCACTCTTTAATGACATCACATCATATATGGACATTTACATTCTGTATCACCTAGAATAATCGCTTCATCACCAATTCTCTACTCCAAGAAAATAAACAACATGAATGTGGCCCGTTGCACTCACAAACCACTTACAACTCTTCTCCGATTTCTCTCTTGAATTTTCTTTCTAGTAGTCAAGATCTAAATTATCCTACGTCCATCTAGAACGCTATCCATCACCATCCGATGAGCAGTAGCCCACCAGTGAGCTGAAGCTTCTCTCTCTCTCTCTCTCTCTCTCTCTCTCTCTCTCTCTCTCTCTCTTCAAGATACTCTTCTTCTTCTTTACCATATGTTCCTATTTATGTAGTTTTAGCTTGCCAAATCCTAGTAGTAGTAGATTTACCCACATGGTAAGTATGTCTTCTACCCCAAGAAACATCCCTTGCAAGTATCTCATACAATTAGGAAGGCAATCAACTTTGGAAACTATCTCAATATGCAAACCAAATCAAAATAGGAAACCTGATTTGCACACCTAATCATCGTGCTCGCTCCAGCTGGTCGCCGTAACGAGATTACAGTTTTAAAATTCGCGCAAGCCACGTGCTCGAGCGAGATTGCAATGTGTAGAAATTCTATCCAACTTTCAACATAAATAATTGTACATACTTGTTCTTATTTGAAATCAGGCAAAAAACGAATGCCTTAAATGATACAATTTTTTTCCAGACGGTCTACAATGAAATTTTTTTGAGAAAAGTACAAGGTAGCGGATTTTATTATACCCTCTTTTCTTTTTGAAACTTTCACAGACTTGGAAAAACTGGAGACAGGGGACAGCCTCAAATGTGATAGATCCAACATTGAGCGTTGGTTCAAATCCAATGCGTGAAATTATGAGATGCATCCACATTGGGTTGCTATGCGTTCAACAAAATGCAGAGGACAGACCAAACATGGCCTCAGTGACTCTAATGCTTGGTAACTCATCTCTCACACTTCCAGTACCTTCAGAGCCTGCATTTTTTATACATAATAGTAGCGATCCAGAAATGCCGATGATTAGTGAGAATGATTCAAGAAGAGATGCAAATTTCTCTATAAATGAGGCGTCAATCACAGAGTTATATCCTCGATAACAACATTAGAGATTGCATATTATTTTGGTTAGAACATAGTTACAAATAATTCTTTAGTTAAAGACAGACCTTGTACAAGATCTTTAACTCCTAGTTGTTCCTATAGATGTGAAGCAAGACAGAGTACTCTTGAGATTAGTATTTATTTTCTTGAGTTCTTGTGCTTAATGATACTCCGTATGTATGTTTTGTCCTACTACTTTATCTTCTTCTTCTTTGTGTGTGTGTGTGTGGGGTTTGTCGGTATATGATACACACTTACAAACAAATACTTGACCACATTTAAATAACAACAATGCTAGGGTGAAACACTTTTTATAATCACTTACAAACATACTCTATCTCTCTCCTGGGTGGCACGGTGAGGTCCACTGAACATATCCGGAATTCATAGTGCCACCTAGGAGAGAGATAGAGCGTGTTTGTTAGTGTTTGTAAAAAATGTTTGTCAACCAAATATTACTCTTTAAATATATGCACCAAATTAAGATTGGTGTATGTGCAATTGGGTACATGGGCGGACGCACATAAGGACAGCCCCCCCCCCCCCCCCCCCCCCCCCCCTTCCTCAACTTTTGAAAATCACTATTTTACCTTATAAATTTTACACATTATTCATTTTTGCCTTTTAATTGTCCCCCCTCAACTTTTCAAATCACCATTTTACCTTATATATTTCATACATTAGCCATTTTTGCCCCTTAATTACCCCCTCAACTTTTCAAAATAATTCTTTTACCTTATATTTTCATACGTTATTCATTTTTGCCACCCTCAACTTTTCAAAATAATTATTTCACTTTACATATTTCATACTTTATTCATTTTTGTCCCTTAATTGCCTCTCAACTTCAAAAAAAAAAAAACGCTTTCAAGCTAAAAAAAATTTGGGTCGCGGGCACCTTGCATAAGTTTCTGCCCCCCTGGGACAAAACTCTTAAGTCCGCTCGTGATTGGGTATGCGTGTATATACACACATGAATATTACATAATTATTCACTTATACAGAACTAAAAAAAAAAAAGTACTGGAGTGAGTATCGTGTGTGGCGCATCTTTCCTTAGACTTGACTTTGATAATCTTGTTAAGCATTACCGTATGATTATCTCTTATGCCCTCTTTTTTCTCCTTGTTATCCTTTTATTTATTTTTCTTCTCCTTCTTATCATTTTTATTACTTGAACCCAATTTTTAATAAAACTTGAGGGACTTTTTCATTTTTATTACCTGAACCCAATTTTTAATAAAACTTGAGGGACTTTTTTATTTTTTATTGTATAGATGTTGTAATTGTCCTAGTATTCATTCTTTCGGTTCGGGTTTCGAGACTCGTACCACTACCTAGGAGCCAAATTTTAGTTATATCTGTAAATAAAATTTCTGAGTGCGAACGACGGACTGTAGTTTAATTGGCATAGCCTCTCTCTTCCCAGTGGGGAGGGAGAGGGTTCGAATTCCATAGGGCATTCTAGTTGTTTGCCTCTTAGTTATTCTTCAGTCGGAATAAGTGGCCCTTATTAGGGTTTACTGTGGGGCTTTGGGGTTGGTTGAATTGGGTTGGAGCTGGAGCGTGTATGTGTGTGATGTGTGTATCAAGTCCGGATTCAAGTAAATATAAAAAATAAAATAAATAAATAAATAAATAAATCTGAGTACGGAAAGGTCAGACGACCCCCAAATTGGACCATGTTGGCACAATCTGAGCTCAACCTTGGGCTTGAATTAACTGATAAGACTTAGGGCCCGTTTGATTGTACACCAAATTCAGGCCCAAACACGAGTTAATGCCTTTGAAGCAAAATGTGGAACTAAATCTGCTAGCCTGCCAAGCCTGCAACTACATTAATAAATAAATGGGTTAATTACACTCTACATTTCCTGCGTTTTGTCTTAATTACATGGACCTTCTGTGCATTTTGGAAAATTTCGCGGACGTCCCTTATGCCTAGTATTTTCTTACACTTTAAGGGGGGAAAGTGTTAAAGAATATTAATTTTAACGGAGGTCCGTGTAATTTTCCAAAATGGGATGGAGGTTCGTGTAATTAAGACAAAACATAGGAAAGGTGAGTGTAATTAACCCTAAATAAAAATGATTTTGTTCCAAAATTATCACTATATCGAACCGACCATTTCAAGTGAACCCTAAATCAGTAGGTGGTCTGGTTCGGTTTTTTAATTAGGCCATTTGTTCAATTAAAACTGATAAAATCAGTGTCACTGGCTAAATCATTCAAGTTTTCAATAATCCGTCAAAAACCGATTGGTTGAATTTTTAAATTAAATTTTATTATTTTCCTAAAAATTGTGAAAATTTTAAATCTTAGAAGAATTGAACTTTGAAAACTACTTGACACGACTTAATACTAGCACTAATCTTCTTTGAAAATGGCTACTAACTTTTTTTTTTTAAAAAAAAAAATTTACATTTTGAAACAATGGAGTATATTTGTTATACGTCATAAATCTATTTATAGTATTGGTATAATAATCATAAAAAGTTGTTTAATCCGTTGGACTGACTGTCGAACCGACTGCCTTATTTATATAATTATTATTAGGGGCAATTGATGATAAATCTATTTTAGGGTAATGTTTTAGTATTAAATCCATCAAGCAAAAAGTTTAGTTACAAGTCCTCTCTCCCTTCAATTGACTACACTACCCTCACCATTTGCTAAAATTGCTACAAAATAGACGCGACACTACAATGAACTCTGACGACCTCACCGGACCTCCGGCGACCACTACCAAGACCTCCCCTGACCTCCGGCGACCTCGTCGGAGCTCCGGCGACCACAAACACTACTTTGTTTGATCTCTCCAATGACCACAACCACAACCACAGCCTCTCCTGACCTCCTGCAATCACCACCACAAACGCATCTGGCCTCCAACGACCTTCACCACGACCTCACTTGATTAATTTCTTCACAACCAAGCTACAAACATCCAGATTGGGGGCAACACCACTGCAACTCCATCACCTCTATTACAAAAGTTTGATAAATTTCTCAGAAAAATATTAAGACATTTCTCAAACTTTTTTTGAGAAATTTATCAAACTTTTTTGTACTAAATTTCTCAAGTCTGGCCTTGAAAAAAAACTAAAAGACATGGAGAGAGATAGAGAGAGAGGAGTGCAGAAGAAGAAGTATAACACCCGCATTTGTGTTATTTCATTTGCATTACATTGTCATGCATGATAATGTGATGTGGCGTGTCTTATGACACATGATTGGGTGAGTTTTGACTCACGAGTTGATTTGGGTGTCTGTATTAGAGAACCCTTTGAAACTGTTGTGATTGAGGATTTATTGTTTGTGAAGTCTCTCCGAGTATGATACGGTCACTGAGGAACATTTTAAATGTTTATCTGAAAATAAATGTTTACCTGTGTATTTCAATATCTGTATTATTTTCTGTTTTAGAATTTATTTATGTTGTTAGATTTAGTATCCTGGTGAGGACGAATGAACACGCTATTAATTTGGTAGGCTAATTAGCAACTTCGGAAACGTCATATAGAAATTCGCGTTTTAGCGACCAAACGAAACTTAGTCGAAAACTTTTATAATTTTGAAGTTTCACTTATAAAGCTATGAATTAGCTGTGTAGAAAGTTTCAGAGGCTGATTAGGAGTTTGGAAAACTCTTGGGGAGGTAAACGTAATTCCCCGAGAATGTTGCCTATATATAGGAAGTGATGACTTTAGGTTTTCATAAGTCTTAACCTAATTCCAAAAAGAGGAGGCCAAAAGGGGGCTAGAGGGAGATTTGGTTGCTTCAAGGTTTGCGACGCCAAACGACGACTTTTCGTCAGTCTGTTTTCTCCCAGATTTCATATTCGAGCTCCTCGAGGTAAGAGCTTCGTTTTGATACCTATTAGGGCCTGTTTGGCTAAGTTTTCCGAAAAGTCTTTTTCTAGAATTTTTCATAAAAGTTGATAAATGGAATTTTGATCCATAGGAATTGTACTAGACGGACTTCTACACGTTCTTTGTACACGGGTTTTCTTTGAATCGAAGTTTAAGGGCGTAAATCGGAGGTGAGTGATTCAACTATGTTTTGGAATGATTTCTTGGCATGTATTCATATTTTGTATGAATAGCATGTATTAATTCTTAGAGATATATTGTGTAGTTCATATTGGGCATTTATATTGATAAGTAGGCTCAATAGCACGGTGATATGTTTTAATTACCGCGAGTATGGTGATATGTATTTGAGCATGTTAAGTTGCTTATGTGGGTCAGAAGGAACACGTGGTCACCGTGCCATTTTGTGGAGCCGATATAGGCATTAAGGTCGCACGATTGAAGAGAAGAATCGTGGGTCTTACCCTTTCGCGTGGACTTATCGGCGAGGAGTCGCGGATTGGGAATATGGACGGGCACGTGAGTCTCCGGCGACTAGTATGAAATGTAGAGATGTGAATGCGGACATGTTTATCATTCATGTACATATGTTGATTTATTCACTAAGCATTAGCTTAAACAAATCGAAATATGTGTGGTTATTCAAATAACCATTGCAGGTGTAAATGCTGGCGAGGAATCGCAGAAATGAGTACGTGGGTTGGGAGTTCTTTTGGAAGGCAACTTGATTGTTAATCTTGTAGTTTTGGGATAATAGGAATGTTGTAATAAGAATTTAGTTGTTTTAACCCATGTTTAACTTGGTATGTTAGAATGAATTTAGAACGTTATAATAGACTATAACATATTGTAATTATGTTTGGTAATACTTTAATACAGTTAAGATTACTTTGGAGTGCTTTTGGAAATGCGTGTTTGATCATTGGTGAAAGTTAGAAAGCTTTTAAACTTGAAATTCTGCAGAATGAGCTGCTGCCAGAGGAGCAGTCGACGGGGCAGTAGACGGGATAGTGCAGTTTAGCTACTGCTTCTTAATACGGTAAAAGCAGTCGACGGGGCAGTCGACAGGACAGTCTACGGGGCAATCGACGGGACAGTGCAGTCCAGCTATTTTTCTTATTTTGGTAAAAGCAGTCGACTGGGCCATGCCTCAGTCGACTGGACCTCTGAAGGTTAATGTGTTCTTTTTGTTTCTGCTTGCTTCAGTCGACTGAGGTCCCGACCCAGTCGACTGAACCCCTGGTTTTGAAAATGTGTTTTGTTTTCCGCTACGTGTATTCTTCAACCAAATCTTTTGGGTACGTTAATGAATTGGTTTAGCCTCGGTGGCGTGCCACAGGCTCCGGTTCCGCTATTGTGGGACCGGGCTGTGACATTTAGTGGTATCAGAGCTTAAGTTTAGAGCCTTGGGAACGAGTGACGTTATATATGCTGAGTGATGTCGAGTGGAGTGTGTAATTGTGAAGATAATTATTATCATTGTAGAAATGCTTCATGTGTTAGCATTTGTTGATTGTGATGAACTGTGCACATATATCTATATTGTGGCATAGCATGCATGGTCATTATGCATTGAACTCAACAGGGGAATATTTGAAACGTTATGGCGGATCAGTCAAGAGAATTGTCACCGCATTCGCGGATGGACCAAATAGTGAATATGGTGGAAAATTTCATACAAGCGGTAAGTGAAAGAGAACAGATGAACGTTCAGCCTCCATCAGTGGAAATTCGTTATGTCAATGCACCACCGGTACCGCGGCCTCAACACACAATCGTAGAACAGTTTCATAAGCGGAAACCGACGTTGTATTATGGACAAGTTGACATAGACTTGGCCGATCATTGGATGATGGACATGGAAAGACATTTCCGTCAGGTAATATGTACCGATGAGGAGAAAATTTTATGCGCATCCGATACGTTGATGGGCGAAGCATTGGATTGGTGGAATAACGTGCTTGAACAAGGGAAACCAACCACGTGGAAGCATTTAAAGAAGAATTCAACAAACGTTTCTTTCCGCAATCAGCTTATACTCAGAAACGTCAAGAGTTTGCGAGTTTGGTTCAGGGAGATATGACCGTGGGTGAGTATGTTTCTCGTTTCAATGCCTTATTACGATTTGGGAAAACTACCGTTCCGACTGATAGGGATAAAGCTCGTAAGTTTGAGGAGGGGCTTAGAGAGAATATCAGTGGCCGTGTGGACATGTTACAACACCCGACCGTTTCTCTAGTCGAGGAAGCCGCCCGTATAGCTGAGAAGAGTGTCGACCGATATCGACAAGGGCAACAAGGAAAGAGACCCAATGACAATAGGGGCAAGAGCCAACGGAATGCGAAGAAACCGTTCACGCAAGGTTCAGGATCAACTATGGGTAGTCAAGGAGGAAGTGTGTTCGTTGGAGATTCGAGACCGTTGTGCCCGACATGTAACCTGCGACACAGAGGGACTTGCTATCAATTGAGCACCTGCTACCTTTGCAAGCAGTTAGGACATATATCCCGAAATTGCCCTATGAATACAAACATGACTACACTGAACACCACCTCAAACACCAAGAGCTACAACCCAGAGATAAGAGGGAAATGTTTTGAGTGTGGCCAACCGGGGCATATAGCGAAGAATTGCCCAAGTAAAAGACAACCGGGAATGAGTACTGGTGCTTCGAGTGTGCCAAGCGGGTCAAGGGTAGAACCTCGAGTGGATAAAGGGAAAGGAGTCGCGCAACAACAAGGACGATACTTCCAACTCAGGCCGGGGAATACGGATGATACCGTCATATCAGGTATTCTTCCTATTTGTTCGTATCCTGCACATATACTTATGGATTCTGGTTCAACGCATTCATTCGTATCACGTGATTTTGTTAAGCATTTAACTGTTAAGTCACAACCGCTAGGATATGAGTTGTGTGTATCATTGCCTAGTAGTGAACCGCTAGTTGCTTCTTCGATATTTAAGTCATGTGAGATCAAGATAGGTGATAAGGTCTTGAGCGTTGATTTGATTCCGTTGACGGTGAATTACTTTGATGTTGTCTTGGGTATGGATTGGTTGTCGATTAATCAAGCCAAAATCGATTGTGAACAGAAACGGGTTAGTTTCTATCCGTCAGGGCGAGAAGAGTTTACTTTTCAGGGTAAGGGAGTGATCGTACCGCCGTACTTGATATCGGCGATTCAAGCAAGTAAGATGTTGAAGAAGGGTTGCTCGGGTTTCTTATGTTCAATTGTCGACACGCGAGTTCTTGGACCACTAATAGAAGACATTTCAGTAGTTCGAGAATTTTCAGATGTTTTTCCCGATGAATTACCCGACGTATTGATTGAAAGAGAACTTGAGTTCACAATAGAAGTGGTACCAGGGTCACAACCGGTATCCAAAGCACCGTACCGAATGGCACCGATAGAGTTGAAAGAATTAAAAGTTCAGTTAGAAGAACTGTTGGAGAAGGGTTTTATCCGACCTAGTGTTTCACCATGGGGAGCTCCAGTCTTGTTTGTGAAAAAGAAGGACGGGACAATGCGTATGTGCATCGACTACCGGGAATTGAATAAGTTGACCATCAAGAACGAGTATCCATTGCCACGAATAGATGACTTGTTTGATCAGTTACAAGAGGCTCAAGTATTTTCGAAGATCGACTTGAGATCCGGTTACCATCAGTTGAAAGTCAAAGAAGAAGATGTTGAGAAGACAGCTTTCAGGACTCGATATGGTCACTTTGAATTTTTGGTTATGCCATTTGGAGTGACTAATGCTCCAGCTGCTTTCATGGACTTGATGAACCGTGTTTTCAAGGATTATTTAGATGAGTTCGTTATCGTGTTCATAGATGACATCCTAATCTACTCCAAAAGCGTTGAAGATCACGAGCATCATTTGCGATTAGCTTTACAACGATTGCGTGAAAAGAGATTATTCGACAAATTGAAGAAGTGTGAGTTTTGGCTGACCGAGATAGCTTTTCTTGGACATATAGTGTCGGCAAAGGGAATTTCTGTAGACCCTCAAAAGATAGAAGCAATTACCAACTGGGCGAGACCAACGAATGTGACAGACATCAGAAGTTTCCTAGGATTAGCTGGGTATTATCGGAGATTTGTAAAAGACTTTTCGCGTATAGCAATGCCGATGACACAGTTAATGAGGAAAGATATTGCTTTTGTTTGGGGTCCAGAATGTGAAGAAAGTTTTCAAGAGTTGAAGAGCCGACTAGTGAAAACACCAATTTTAGCCGTTCCGTCAGGGACTGAAGGGTTTATTATCTACAGTGATGCTTCATATAGAGGTTTAGGTTGCGTTCTTATGCAAGGTGATAAAGTCATTGCGTATGCATCGAGACAACTTAGACCGCACGAGAAGAATTATCCAACACATGATCTAGAATTGGCCGCCGTGATTTTTGCATTGAAGATTTGGCATCATTACCTATACGGGGAGAAATGTGAGATCTATATGGATCATAAGAGTTTGAAGTACCTGTAACATGAGGCAATGAAGATGGCTAGAGTTGATGAAGGATTATGACTTGTCAATTCAGTATCATCCGGGCAAGGCGAATGTCGTCGCCGATGCTCTTAGTCGCAAAATACCAACCAATACCGCATCAGATTTGACTTCTCAGAAAGAACTGATACGAGATATGGAGAATTTGGAACTTGAAGTGATACCGAGGATTGGAAGTGGCTTGATGTCGATGATGGTGGCACAACCACTCTTGATTCACGAGATCGCAGAGAAACAACTTCAAGATGTGGCTTTGAAGAAGATTTGTGATGAGATTCCGATGGGCAAACAACCGGGATTTACTTTTGAGAATGATGTATTGAGATTGAGGGGTAGAATTTGTGTACATAGTGAGAAAGAGTTGAAACAGAACATCCTAGAGGAAGCACACAACACAAAGTATACCGTTCACCCGGGAAGCACCAAGATGTATAGAGACTTGAGACATGTTTATTGGTGGCCGGGAATGAAGAGAGAAATAGCACGCTATGTTTCACGATGTACTAGTTGTCAACAAGTAAAGGCCGAACGCCAAGTACCTTCGGGATTGTTACAACCGTTACCCATAGCCGAGTGGAAAAGGGAGCACATAACAATGGATTTTGTTAGTGGGTTTCCGAGGTCGAAGAGATCGAACACTGTTATTTGGGTGATCGTTGATCGTTTGACGAAGTCGTCGCACTTCCTACCAATCCGAACAACTAAGCCAATGACGTTAGCTAAGTTGTATATTCGTGAAATTGTGAGACTACATGGTATCCCAGTTTCTATCGTTTCGGACAGGGATAGTAGTTTTACATCGAAGTTTTGGAGAGCCTTGCAAGAAGCAATGGGTACCAAATTGCACTTTAGTACAACCTTTCATCCTCAGACCGATGGTCAATCAGAGAGAGTAATCCAGATTTTGGAAGACATGCTTAGGCTATGTGTACTTGATTTTCAGGGTGATTGGGAAGACCATTTGTCGTTGATTGAGTTTGCATATAATAACAGTTTTCAGTCGAGTATTGGAATGGCTCCTTATGAAGCTTTATATGGTCGTGTATGTCGTTCACCAATTAGTTGGACAGAGGTGGGAGAAAGAAAGATTGAAGGGACGAAAATTGTACAAGAGACGACGGATAAGATAAAGGTAATTCGACAACGGTTACTGACAGCTCAGAGTAGGTATAAGAGTTATGCCGATAAGCGTAGACGATCATTGGAATTTGATGCGGGAGACTTGGTATATTTGAAGGTGTCACCTTCAAAGGGAATAACCAGATTTGGTAGATACGGAAAACTTAATCCGAGATATGTAGGACCTTTTGAAATCATTGGAAAGGTTGGACCCGTAGCTTATCGTTTGAACTTGCCGAGCGAGTATGCTCAAGTTCATAACGTGTTTCATGTATCGTTGTTACGCAAGCAATTAGTGGAAGATAGAGATCAAGTGATGACTCCGACATCGAATGAGATTCAGAGTGATTTAACGTATGTCGCATATCCGGTGGAGATCTTAGACCGGAAGGATCAAGTCTTACGAAATAAAGTAATATCGAAAGTGAAAGTGTTATGGCGTAGCCAAACTACGGAAGAGATGACGTGGGAGATAGAAGATGAGATGCGTACTCGGTATCCGCACCTTTTCGAGACATGAGGTACAAGTTTGGGGACAAATTCTTTTAAGGGGGAGAGTATTATAACACCCACATTTGTGTTATTTCATTTGCATTACATTGTCATGCATGATAATGTGATGTGGCGTGTCTTATGACACATGATTGGGTGAGTTTTGACTCACGAGTTGATTTGGGTGTCTGTATTAGAGAATCCTTTGAAACTGTTGTGATTGAGGATTTATTATTTGTGAAGTCTCTTCGAGTATGAGACGGTCACTGAGGAACATTTTAAATGTTTATCTGAAAATAATGTTTACCTGTGTATTTCAATATCTGTATTATTTTCTGTTTTAGAATTTATTTCTGTTGTTAGATTTAGTATCCTGGTGAGGACGAATGAACACGCTATTAATTTGGTAGGCTAATTAGCAACTTCGGAAACGTCATATAGAAATTCGCGTTTTAGCGACCAAACGAAACTTAGTCGAAAACTTTTATAATTTTGAAGTTTCACTTATAAAGCTATGAATTAGCTGTGTAGAAAGTTTCAGAGGCTGATTAGGAGTTTGGAAAACTCGTGGGGAGGTAAACGTAATTCCCCGAGAATGTTGCCTATATATAGGAAGTGATGACTTTAGGTTTTCATAAGTCTTAACCTAATTCCAAAAAGAGGAGGCCAAAAGGGGGCTAGAGGGAGATTTGGTTGCTTCAAGGTTTGCGACGCCAAACGACGACTTTTCGTCAGTCTGTTTTCTCCCAGATTTCATATTCGAGCTCCTCGAGGTAAGAGCTTCGTTTTGATACATATTAGGGCCTGTTGGGCTAAGTTTTCCGAAAAGTCTTTTTCTAGAATTTTTCATAAAAGTTGATAAATGGAATTTTGATCCATAGGAATTGTACTAGACGGACTTCTACACGTTCTTTGTACACGGGTTTTCTTTGAATCGAAGTTTAAGGGCGTAAATCGGAGGTGAGTGATTCAACTATGTTTTGGAATGATTTCTTGGCATGTATTCATGTTTTGTATGAATAGCATGTATTAATTCTTAAAGATATATTGTGTAGTTCATATTGGGCCTTTATATTGATAAGTAGGCTCAATAGCACGGTGATATGTTTTAATTACCGCGAGTATGGTGATATGTATTTGAGCATGTTAAGTTGCTTATGTGGGTCAGAAGGAGCACGTGGTCACCGTGCCATTTTGTGGAGCCGATATAGGCATTAAGGTCACACGATTGAAGAGAAGAATCGTGGGTCTTACCCTTTCGCGTGGACCTATCGGCGAGGAGTCGCGGATTGGGAGTATGGACGGGCACGTGAGTCTCCGGCGACTAGTATGAAATGTAGAGATGTGAATGCGGACATGTTTATCATTCATGTACATATGTTGATTTATTCACTAAGCATTAGCTTAAACAAATCGAAATATGTGTGGTTATTCAAATAACCATTGCAGGTGTAAATGCTGGCGAGGAATCGCAGAAGTGAGTACGTGGGTTGGGAGTTCTTTTGGAAGGCAACTTGATTGTTAATCTTGTAGTTTTGGGATAATAGGAATGTTGTAATAAGAATTTAGTTGTTTTAACCCATGTTTAACTTGGTATGTTAGAATGGATTTAGAACGTTGTAATAGACTATAACATATTGTAATTATGTTTGGTAATACTTTAATACAGTTAAGATTTCTTTGGAGTGCTTTTGGAAATGCGTGTTTGATCATTGGTGAAAGTTAGAAAGCTTTTAAACTTGAAATTCTGCAGAATGGGCTGCTGCCAGAGGAGCAGTCGACGGGGCAGTAGACTGGATAGTGCAGTTTAGCTACTGCTTCTTAATATGGTAAAAGCAGTCGACGGGGCAGTCGACGGGACAGTGCAGTCCAGCTATTTTTCTTATTTTGGTAAAAGCAGTCGACTGGGCCATGCCTCAGTCGACTAGACCTCTGAAGGTTAATGTGTTCTTTTTGTTTCTGCTTGCTTCAGTCGACTGAGGTCCCGACCCAGTCGACTGAACCCCTGGTTTTGAAAATGTGTTTTGTTTTCCGCTGCGTGTATTCTTCAACCAAATCTTTTGGGTACGTTAATGAATTGGTTTAGCCTCTGTGGCGTGCCACGGGCTCCGGTTCCGCTATTGTGGGACCGGGCTGTGACAAGAAGAACCACGACCTCACCTGATTAATCTCTTCATAGCCAAACAACAAACATTCAGATTGGGGATAACACCACAGCATCTCCGTTACCTCTGTCAAAAAAAGTTGATAAATTTCTCAAACTATTTTAGAGAAATTTATCAGACTTTTTTGTGTTAAAATTTCTCACGACTGGTCTTGAAAAAAAAAACTAAGAGAGAGAGAGAAAGAGAAAGAGAGAGAAGTGCAGAAGAAGAAGAAGAAGAAGAAGAAGAAGAAGGCATCGCAGAGGCATCGAAACTAGATCTAGATCTCAAATCTCGCGGTGGTCATGATGGTGACTGCGATGATGATCATCGGCTGTGGACACCGGGCTTCCGCCTCTTTGTTGTTGGTTTTGAAACTTGTTATGATTTTGAATCAAAGGGAGAAAATGGTCCGTTGAAAACAGATACAGAGTCGCCACTTGGTCTTTAAGGAACCAAGAAACCTAAATTTGACTCACCCAAGCGGATAATGGCACCGGCCCTTTATAACCAAAGAACTTGGTTCGGGGTTTTGGTACGAGAGATGAAGGAGCCTTTGTCGCGACTAAAACACCCTCAACTCGCCCCGTCTTTCGACGGGCCTCAATTAGCATCCAAATAATCATCTTATACTATGTATGGTTCGTCAATTAATACTATGATAGTATATTACATCACATAAGAAACTTAAAAATGGAAGATCTAAAGATAAAATATCATTCATAAGATCTAAGTCAAATATCATGCAATGTAAAGTAAAAGATCACACAAATAAACCTAGGAAAAATCGTCTAATCATGTATCAAGTAATTAAGTTTCCTTATTCTAAAGGGGACATGAATTGTTCTTGAAACAAATAAACAAAGAAATCAAAATATGCTTAACAAGCTAGTATGATGCATGTTATTCTTTGAAGAAAGAAGATCTCTCAATCCCCGGGACGGATGAGAAAGGATGATTAGATCGAGGGGAAGCATGAACGTGTGATCAAATTCATTTCCTTATAATCTTCTTAGATTAGGAGTTACAAAAATCCCAAATCTTGCATGAATGCAATGTATGTATCTAGAATGTGCCAAGGTTGTAGTGTGCTTTGTGTTCATGGATTCCTAGAATGACTTAGAAGTCTAGATTGTGTATGAATGAATGAATGAAATCAAAACGTGTGATCAAATTCATTTCCTTATAATCTTCTTAGATTAGGAGTTACAAAAACCCCAAATCTTGCATGAATGCAATGTATGTATCTAGAATGTGCCAAGGTTGTAGTGTGCTTTGTGTTCATGGATTCCTAGAATGACTTAGAAGTCTAGATTGTGTATGAATGAATGAATGAAATCAACATGGGATTTGTACAAATGTAGTATGAACTACTTCCTAAGATATGAACTAATTTGGAATGCATATGAGCATCAAATCAAAGAATGAAAGTTGAAATGTGCTTGCTGTGAATAGTGGACAGAACAGTAGCATGATCTTTTGGAATTTGAAAAGAGGGGTTAGGAATGTTTTCAATGCATGATTTTTTATGGAGATCTTACTTATTGTGTCTAGAACACTATCCAAAAAGCCAATCTTTAATAACTATCACAGATTGGGAGGAATCATATAAAAAACAGAGGTCACTCAGAAACAGAGTCCGTACTGTCGACTGAAATGTTAGAAATTCTTAGAAAATGAACAAGAATGATCTAGAGGCCCATTTTATACAGAAAGTTTCCTAAGACATTGACGTTTAAGGGAAAAATAAGTTAGGACCACCCCTTTTGGAAAAGAGGTTGGAAGTGGACCTAGCTGTTGTGACAGCAAAAACAGAATGTCTGGAAGGAATGTTTGGATCCAAATGGACCATTTCCAAGTACTTCCAAGTCAAACCAAAAATCATGGGTGTTCTCCAATGAGTTAGGAAGACTTTTCAAGTGGCCTTGCATCCATATGTTCAGTATTGAGTCCTAGAGAAATCTTTGAACTCAGCTCACTCACTGTTTTGACTCATTATTTTGAAGATTTTGGAGAAAACAAGGTTTTGTTTCTTGAAACCAAAATGAAAGGGATTGAGAGGGGTTTTGAAATAGATGTTTTGAAAGCATATTTTCAATACTCAATAAGGATTATAGCCACTTAAAATGCCAACATCAAACTCATCATCAAGAACCTCCAAGATTGTTGGAGAGATTTATTTTACTTTGAACATAACTTCAAGAATACCTTGGAGGTATTGAAGTTATGATCATCATCTATCAAACATGTTTTTGAGGTCAAGAGCTACTATCCATAAGGATTCACTCACCTTAAACTTCATGTCATCATCTAGATGATGATGAACTAGTAAGTAAATAAAGAAAATAAAAAAGAAATGAGGTAAGAAGAGATGAACATAATATGAATAAGCAAGTAAATAGCAATCAATAGATGATAATCAATGTGATTTTGGACTTGTAGCTTGGTGTTTCACTCATAGATTTTGACATTTGGACATGGAAGTAGCTTCCTAACTCAAGAATGCTCAAGAATGGTGATTGGGGGTGTTTGGAATGTGAAGTATAAGAGAGGTAATGGAATAAAACAAGATTAAAACTCACTTTCTATAGCAAAATAGTAGGAGGAAGCTCCTTTTCTCTCTTCTAAACCTATCTCTATCTCTCTTCTTCTCTACAACTTTTCAAGCTTTTGCACTTGCCCCCCCCAAAATGAAGAGCAATGGGGGGTTTATATAGGCCAATTTGGGGGTGATTTTGGGGTTTTAGAAGTACTCCCATTGGTCCCAAACAACTGTGAACACAAAACTATGTCGTTTTGACTTTCAATTAATCAAATTGGACCCCCAAAAAAATTACAAAAATGGACTCTGCGAGGGTTGAGTGCCGCGGTGGCACTGCTCCTCAGACGCCCAAAAATTTACGTTTAGGCCCCCAGAGGTTCCGGTATTCGCGAAAAGGCCCTATTTTGTCCGAAATTCATAGAAAATGCATACGAACTCCAAATTGAGGTTGTGATATACCTTTGGAAAGGTAATGGAGTCTACTTTACATAAAAAATAGTTTGGGGATAGGACACTTTGAAAAGTTTTGCGGTATTTGCGATAAAAGCCGATTTGATCGCCTTTTTCGTCTTCGGAAATTCATAATAAACTCGTTTTAAATTCGAAAATTGCGTGCGATATACTGTTAGAAAGCTATCAACCTCTAGTATCCATGAAAAATATTTGAAAATTGTTTCGGCGTCCCAGTTTTAAAGTCAAACTCTGGTCAAACTGGTCAAACCTGGGATTCCCGAGAAGTTCTGGGAACTTCCGGGAGCTCCCAGGAGCTGACGTTTTCGCTCAATTTTCTTTAAAAACTCATTTTAATACTTTTCTAATGATTCTGGTGAATTCGGATGATTTCGGTCAAACTTGGTCAAACTTCGGTCAAACCTGGTCAACCTTGGTCAAACCGGTCAACGAGGACTTTCCGGGAACTTCCGGGACTTCCGGGGGTCTCTGGGAGCTGACGATTTCATCCGGTTTTCTTTAAAAACTCATTTGAATACTTTTCTTACGACATAGCATGTTTCCAGAACTTTGGGACCAAATCTGAGAGTTTTCTGGCTTTCAGGGGCATTTTGGTCATTCTGAGCATTTTGAGAAATAGAACCAACTTCCAGGAGTCCTTTTGAGTCCTTTTTCGATCATTGTGAACCACCAAGCTATGGGTCTCTTAAATCTGATAGCCAACAAAATGGGGTGTCTACATCGGCGATGGTGGTGGTGGAGATGTCAATGGTGATGGTAGTGGTGGCGATCCACGATGATGGTTGTGCTAGAGACGTCGATGGCGATGGTAGTGGTGGCGATCCACGGTTGTGGTGGAGATGCGATGGCAATAGTGGTGGTGGTAGTGGCGATGACGATGATGGTGATGGTAATCGACGACGATGGTGGTGTTGGCCGGCGATCGTCGCCGATGGTGATGGTGATGGCGATCTCTGCCTCTCTCTCTTTCTCTTTCTCTCGCTAACTAGAAATGGAAATGAATGAAAATGGTATATTGGTCAGAACTAAAAGTAATTGAGTTTATCCCTAACAATTTCCACTAAACATATCCTTGTCTCCAAATATTTTTCCTTTGTGTCTTATAACCAAATAATTCTCCTAATTTAGTATTTAATACCAAATTTCTTTTATTATTATTATTTTTTTTATCTAGGAACCGACTGCCTTATTTAAATTATACAACAGGCCTATTGTTTTCAGAATCAATAATGATATACCCACACCCACAATCACATCCAATACATTCTGACTCTTGATTCTAATGGATTTCATGTGGGATCCATGTGGGACCCACCAAAATTAACAAGGGTCAGAATGCGTGAATGTGGTTATGGGTGTGGATGTGGATGTGGCTGTTTAAAAGTCGGCCAAGGTATTCAAAATTCCTAAATTGAATAATCCATGGAAATGAACAGCTTGAGCGAGTTTTTGGCCAACCCAATACAAGTACACTCAATAAAATCAATAATACTAGGCACACAACACATTTCACAACATATTATACAACATGGTTTTAAATGCATGTACCATGTGTTGTGTAAGTGGTCAGTAGTGCATAGAAAAGTGTGAAAAATTCAAACAGCACAAGGTACAACCAGGGTCGGCCCAAAGGGGGGTCAAAAGGGGCGATCGCCCCGGGCCATCAAAGTTCACAAAATTTTGAGGCCCCCGCGAAATTTTCATAATTACATTTTTACCTTGAATTTTTTTTTTAAATATTTTACATTTAGCCTCCCCAAGACCCAATATTTTAGCGACATCAAACTACATATATATTGATATACATGTATATAAAACTCAAAAACAAAGGCCCCTGGAATTTTGAAAATTACACTTTTAGTGTAAGACTTTTATGAGTTTTAGAAATAGACCCCTCTAGAATTTTGAAAGACATCATACGATGTTTAAGTTTCACAAATAGACTTATATTATAAGTAGACCCCAAAAAATCGCCAATTAAGTAAACCCTAAAAAAAAATTTGACAATTATGTATAAGTAGATCCCAAAAAATCATCTCGGGGGCGCTGCCCCCGAGCCTCCGAAGGGCCTCTCTTTTAGTAGTTCATCTCGAACTTCCAAATACTCGGGACCGGCCTTGAGTATAACACATTTAAAGTCTTGTTGTGGAATGTGTTGTAGAACGTGTTGTGTGCCTAAAATTTTTGCAATAAAATTCAGTTGCACCAATTTTGATCTTGGGCCACTTCAAGCCTAAATACCCAACTCAAGCCCGGCCCAAGGTAGGGAGAAAATGGATGGAGACTTTTTTTTTTAAAAAATGGATGGAGACTTTGAGTAGATGGTTTTGAGAGAGAAAATGAATGTCCTATTAAGAACTAATTTTAAATTCCAAAGTAAGCTTTCAGAATTATTTGGTGACATTGTAAGTCTGTGCTGAGGCTATAGAGTTCCAAACTGACCATCACTGTTGCCCTTTTTTAGAAAAATAAAAAAAGAAAAGAAAAAAGAAAAAAAGACCTTGACTTTGGCCTTATTTCATCCACGACTCTTAAGTAAACTTTTTGCACAACCAAAAAAAACAGAAGATTCAGAGTATGGCGGAATGATCAAGAACATAAAAGACTCAAGAGTAATTAAAATCAGTGGAAGAATTATGAGAGGGATAGGGGGAACTGTAGCCTACCAATTTAAAATTGTTTTTGGCATGCAGTATATTGATAAGTTAGGTGGCTCACACATTATTATTTTTCTCTTACTTTTCAGTTTAACTCTATTAACTAGCATGTATCCCGCGTAATGCGCGATGATATTGTTTAACACCGGTATTTAAAAATCACACTCTGTAGAGTAACGATTTAGTCTAATTAGTAAAAATACTTTCTATGTCGTGCACTCGAGCTCATACCAGGGTTCAAACCTCCCTCCCTTGGGCCATAACACTTATGTCCTTCAATGAAACAACTATACCAAATAATAAATAAATAAAAATATCACACTCCATAATTGTCCTTATTGAAAATTTATTGCATAGCATATGTACAACTTCGTTCTCTAGACAACCCATTTATAAATTTTAATTTTTTTTTCTTGAGAGAGTGAATATTTTATAACCCTTACTTTTTAAGAGTTGTCATAAATGTATAAATACACATGTCAGCCTCATATTACTTCTAGGCCAAACTCTTAGCTTTTATGTACAGTAATAGATAGATAGATAGATAGATAAATAGATAGATGTCTTGGCCAATTTTAATTTAATATTTAATACGCGCTTTTTCTTCTTACTTTTCAATTTTAAGTGCAGGATAAATTCCTACCACCACCCTCGGAGAAAATAAAAATCAAAACTGGATTTCAAGTCTTTCATGCTAGGAAGCACGGGTGCAGCTTTTTTTAATTAGTATACACCCAATTTTGGTGTGGTTGCCATTTCGAAGAATCCGTACTACCTATAGCTTTCAAGTAAAAGAAGTTGAAAGGACCAATGACAAGCCATGCCATCACAATCAAACATTTTATTCAATTCAAGACTTTTACTTGTTTTTACTAAACACCCGTGTGACGGTGTGAGAGAACTCTTAGAATTTCATTTCCCATTTACTTGGCATCCTCATGGACAAGCGCGGATGTTGAGGTAGGTTATAGGCTGGGTTGTAGCCTCCAAAATTTGGGAAATTTTTTAGTATATATGATATTCTAGTCCAATTATAGTTCAGTCCATTCCAAAATTTGAGAAATTTTTCAATGCATGCGACCTTTTAGCTCAAATGTAGTCCAATCCACTCTAATAATAATTGTCTACGTGTTATTTTAGCCAAAATTTATCCTTATATTTGATACAATATCTTATTCTGTCCATTTTCATTTCAACTCAACTCAATTTAGTCTTCTAAATTTTAATTATAGTCCAACCTACATAATATTTGACACTATAAATAGTAGCCCATGTGATATTCTAACCCAAGACCACCCTAATATTTGATATCAAACTTTATTATGTCTATTCTCATTTCAGTCCAACCAAATTTAGTATTTCAAATCTAATTTGACATCATTCTTTGTTGACTCAAATAATTTTTATTTATCTCTCATTGTATATTTGTCTAATTATTCAATATGTATAAATAGATTCCAATTTTTTTTTCTCAACCCCTGTACAATTTTCCTCAGCCCAAAAAAAATTCCATACACCTTTCCTCGTGTATATTGGAAGTGGTAAAAGTTCAAATAAATTGCCTCTATATATTCTATAACAACAATGCTAGGGGCACTAACAAATTCCACTAACACTTACACCCACACTCTATCTCTCTCCTAGTGGCACTTTTGGTCTACTGTGGACCCCACAGTGCCACTAGGAGAGAGATAGAGTGTGGGTGTGAGTGTTAATGGAATTTGTTAGTGCCCCAAATATTACTCATTCTATAAAGTGTTGGTGGAGTCCGCGTAATGCGCATTGTATTTTTTTTTTTTTTTTTTTTTTTTTTTTTTTTTTCAGATTTCCTTGACCATAAATGGAGTTGCCCAATAATGGAAAGGAAGTCTCAATTTCATATATATATATATATATATATTGAAAATTCTTTAAAGAGGGCGTCATCTCTTTATTAAAGAGAAGACCTATGTTTTGGCCGTTGGATCGTATTTTCATTAATGGCAGTATTATCATTTCACAGTTTTTAAATGGGTAATACTTGGGGCACAACCAAAGCCACAACCTTTTTTGCACAACCTTCATTTTGTGTCTATCTCTCTCTTGATGGGTCCCACAGTGCCAGTGACCCCACAGTGCCCACTAGGAGAAAGATAGACACAAAATAGAGGTTGTGAGCAAAAGGTTGTGGCTTTGGTTGTGCCCCAAGTATTACTCTTTTTAAATACGATCCGACAACCAAAACAGAGGCTCTCACTTTAATAAAGAGAAGGCACCCTCTTTAGAGTCTGACTGTATATATATATATATATGTATGTATATCAAAGATTCTCTAAAGAGGGACAACTCTCCTTATTAAAGAGAGGACTTTTGTTTTGGCCGTTGGATTGTGTTTAAAAACTGTAAAATGGCAAAACTGTCATTAATGAAAATACGATCCGACGACCAAAACAGAAACCCTCTCTTTAATAAAGAGTGGGCGCCCTCTTTATAGCCTAACTGATATATATATATATTTTTTAATTGTAGAAAGGTCCTTAAAATTTGTGTTGCTTTCACACGGTGCTTGATTTTATTTTTTATTTTTTTGAATATACACGCTACTTTTTTACTTTATTTGCTAAAAGAATACAGCACACTACTAAATTTTTTTTTTCCAGATGACGAGGACAAATCTCCTAGTCTGTCCTCCATGACCTCGGGATCAGTACTTATTATCGTTTTATCGAAGTAGAACAAAAGACAAAGTCCAAGTATGTGCACCGATTTTACAACACACACCAGGTAAATCAGGGAGGTGAGTGAGCGGTAGGATTTCAACACACACCAAGCTCTGGATACGGGTCATCCAGGCCCAACCCTAAGCCCTAAGGTAGTGGCGTAGTGCCAAAGTGAGCGCTTTAAATTTATTATAAAAGTGTATAATATTTTTTTATGTACTAATTTTTTCATCGGTTGGAAATAACCTTAATCATAGAAACTTGCAAAATAAAAATTCATATTTAATACTTGAAAACTGTCAAAATTTTGATTGTTAGGAAGCTTTCAGTCAGACTTTAATGCGGGTCTTGGGCCGAGCTAGATCGAGTCGGGCCTTAGACCGGGCTCGATCGTCATAAGATAGGCTCATGCCCTACCCGGGGATGCTAGGACTGGGCTTAAGGCTTGTTTTTTTCTGGTTGAGTTGCCCATCGGATCAGACTTTTTTTACATCCCTATATATGTATATGTGATTCTCATCAGATGATCAATTCAGACCGTATTAAACAAGAGAAGGAATTTTTCCCCACTCTAAAATAAATAAATAAAATAAAACAAAAGAAAGAAAAAAGGGAGAGGTGTGGAAAACATTTTTTATTTTTTTTTAGAAACATATCTTTCTTTTTAGTTTGGCTAAATACATCACATTTTTTTACTAAATACACCACCCTGTAGTATTAAAAGATGAAAACTTTTGTAAGTGAAGATAGTGTATTTAGCAAAAAATATGGTGTATTTAGTCTTACCTTTTTTTCTTCATAGAGTAAAGATTTAGGTATCGACGAGGTGCACCATTCGGTCGGTGCCGTCCATCTCAGTGGGACCCATGCTTTATTCGCGTGGGGCCCACCGAGATGGACGACGCCGATCGTTCGGTGCACCTGGTCAGTGCCTCTAGCAATGTCCTTCTTCATATATATACTCTCTCCAAACCAAATTGCTTGGCACTTTTGGAGAATCCAACTTTTTAAGGGAACACAATGATTGCACTTTTGTCAAACTTTATACTCCAACTTTTCAAGTTTGCCCCTCATAAATGCATTTAGAATAGTTAGATGTGTGAAAAAAGAAAATGGCAAAACGATAAAGATTCAAAATTTGTTGTGTTGACTTTTAATATGGACTAACATTTTGAGACAACCCAAAATAGAAAGAGTGTCCAACAATTTGGAATGGATAGAGTACATATATATATATATATATATATATAAAATAATAAATTAGAATTGTGTGTGCGACATTTTAGTTTGTGTTGACTAGTATATTTTGTTTCCAATTTTAGTGTATACCAACCGATAGCATTAATTGCTTCCATTCATAACAAAAGAGTATTAATTGCTCAAAATATTATGGGTAAATATCACTTAGATTTTCTGAGGTTTGTTCTAATCATACTTAGATCTCCTCACGTTTTAGTAATATTATCTACATCTCCTGAGGTTTGAAGCGTGTATCACTAAACTCCCTCCGTCAATGCAACGTTAAAAAAGTGACGGACTAATATAAATAAATACAAAACATACCCCTAAAAGTTTGGTCCTTGTGTCATTTTAGTCTCTCTCGTTTCAATTGGGTCAATTTGGTCCCTACAATTTTAAATTGAAGAATGTAATCCAAAGGCCTCGTTCTGTGAGAAAATTGACAGAATTTACCCACTATTATGCACAATTACGCTAATAACCGGGTTCGGAGATTGGTGGTTTTCCATTTTTTCCTTAAAAATTGTGACAATGCATAGTATGTGAGTAAATTCTTTCAATTTTTCTCACATAATTGAATTTTTGGATCAAATTGTTTAAAACTTCAGAGCTCAAATTGACCCAATTGAAACTACAGGGGCTAAAATGACACAAGGACTAAACTTTCATGGGTATTTTTTGTATTTATTTATGTTAGTCCATTATTTTTTTAACGGTGAATTGACAAAGAGGATCTAAGTGATAAACGCTTCAAACCTCAAGGGGTGTGGGTGAGACTATTGAATGTAAGGGGGTCTAAGTACGATTAGAGCAAACCTTAGGAAGTCTAGGTAATATTTACCCAAATATTATTTAGCAACACTTATTTTTGGTGAAAAAAAAAGAGAAACTTTTAAGGTTCACTACACCAAAAGTGCTAAACTGGCACTTTTGCGCGCATTTTCATTTGGCATTGTTTTAAACAGTGCCAAATTTTGGCATGATTTTAGGTGAATTTGGCACTGTTATTAACAGTGCCAAATCTGGTGCTATTTCAAACAGCTCCAATCTAAAAAATTAACGAGAGCATTTTTGCTCACCCAAAATTTGGTACACCAATGCTCACCCAAGCATCCCATTGGCCAATGCAGTGGGGCCCAGGATTAAACAAAATTGTTTAATCCTGGGCCCCACTGCATTGGCCAATGGGATGCTTGGGTGAGCATTGGTGTACCAAATTTTGGGTGAGCAAAAGTATTTTCAAAATTAACCATGCCAAAACCCCAAAATGCTTTCCCTCCAAAACACCGAGCTGTTTCCACAAATATTGTCCCTAAATAACCTAATTATTAAATTAGGGTGTGTTTTAACTTAAAGACATAATAGGGGTAAAACATTTTTACTAAAAACGCCATTAAAATGACGTTATTTCAAAAAACGCTACTAATAGGAACAACGTGATTACAAAAGACGCTATTATTGTGGCGTTTTTACAAAAAAGGCTATTAGTAATTGATTTTTTTCCCATTTCCAAAATAGAAAACGTTTTATGAAAATTCAGAAAAATTAATTTTTGAAAATAGTAGTGGCGGTTTTACAAAACACGCCATTTACCTTTTTTAATTTTTTCAAATTTTTAAAACAAAACGTATATAATAAAAAAAAAAAAGGGAAAAAAATAAATGTAATAGTAATAACGTCCTTAGAAAGAACGTCATTACCTTTTTTATTTTTTTTTATAGTCAACAATGTACGTAGTTACCTTTTCAATTTAAATTTTTCTTTGTTTTATTTTCCACAATCTCACAACTTAACAATACCTTTTATTTAAAAAAGAATAATAACTCACCTGATTCAAAATGGGGTGTTTGATAATCCATTTAAGTGTTGAAAATGAAAATTTTCAGAACTTATTTTATTTCAGTGCATTTGATAATATACCACTTAATTGAAAAGGCAGTAAAAAAATCACTGAAAATTTTCTACTGACAATAATCACTGAATGCAGTCTATTCTAATACTTGAAACACTGTTTTTAGTATTGTAACCTGAATTGCTTAAAATTTTTAATACTTACAATTTAGTACTTAAGTACTGAATTGTAACCTAAAAACAGTGTTTTAAGTATTAGAATAGACTGCATTCAGTGATTATTTTCAGTAGAAAATTTTCAGTTAAAAGTTTTCAGTGATTTTTTTACTGCCTTTTCAATTAAGTGGTACATTATCAAATGCACTGAAATAAAATATGTTCTGAAAATTTTCATTTTCAACACTTAAATGGATTATCAAACACCCATTTTGAATCAGGTGAGTTATTATTCTTTTTTAAATAAAAAGTATTGTTAAGTTGTGAGATTGTGGAAAATAAAACAAAGAAAAATTTAAATTGAAAAGGTAACTACGTCCATTGTTGACTATAAAAAAAATAAAAAAAGGTAATGACGTTCTTTCTAAGGACGTTATTACTATTACATTTATTTTTTTTTCCCTTTTTTTTTTTATTTTATTTTATTATATTCGTTTTGTTTTAAAAATTTGAAAAAATTAAAAAGGGTAAATGGCGTGTTTTGTAAAACCGCCACTACTATTTTCAAAAATTAATTTTTCTGAATTTCCATAAAACGTTTTCTATTTTGGAAATGGGAAAAAAATCAGTTATTAATAGCTTTTTTTTGTAAAAACACCACTATAATAGCGTCTTTTGTAATCACGTTGTTCCTATTAATAGCGTTTTTTAAAATAACGCTATTTTAATAGCGTTTTTAGTAAAACGTTTTACCCCTATTATGTCTTTAAGTTAAAACACGCTCTAGTTTAATAATTAGGTTATTTAGGGACAATATTTGTGGAAACAGCTCGAAAAAAAACCCCTCTTTTCTCTCTCTCTCCCTTGAGAACCCTAAGCCCCAAATCTGAAACCCCCAAAATGCTTCCACTCTTTCTCTCCCTGAAAAAACCCTAACCCCCAAATCTATAACCCCCCAAATCTGTTACCCACAAATCTCACTCCACCACTGTATCTCACTCCACCATCGCACCACCCGAAGAAATTGGACGTCGCTGCCACCGCCTCTGCTGCCACGCGACCATCAGCACCACCATATAAGGTTTTCTTTATCTCTATACATCTCTCTTCTCTTCTCTCTCTCTCTCTCTCCATCATCCTCTCAAACATTTTTCCTTTTTTTTATTCTTGTTGTGGGTATATGGATCATAACATTTTCCATTTGTTGATAACATTTTATTCAATCAGTATATATATAGAGTTATGTATATATTGGTCGGGTTCAAACTAATTCCTGATGGGATTATCGTCGAGATGCATGTCGTAAATTTAATCCAAGGGAGTATGTTGATTAAATTGCTGAAGCTTTTTTTGATATCCAGAGTATTTTACCATGCTTACTTTATATGGCACCCAATGTGCAGCTGTGCCTAACTGTAATCCAATCAAAATTTGGGTAATTTTTTTTAATAGCATGTTCTTAAATACGGAGTAATTGTTAATAAACAGGTTACAGAACTAAAGAATTAATGATTAATTATTATTGTCATATTCTAAGTTTGTGCAATGTTTGAGAGATTACAAATGGATACATCAGAGGTTTCGGAGGATAATTGCTCAGAATATAGAATTGGTTGGTCAGCTATTCTTTTCTTTTTCTCTTTTTTCTTTTTATAAAGATTATGGCTTCTAGTTCTAGTTCTGCCAATTGGAGACGTCATAACAATAAAAAAAACTGATCAATTTCGTACACTTCTTATGAATGTAGGCTAACTGTTTGATATAAATACTTAATGAAATATCACTATTTTGACCCCCAAAAACAATGGCACTATTAAACCTTTAAGGTTTGTTTGTTTGAGGATTTGGTGAGGGAAGAGAAAAGAAACCATCAAGGAATTGTGTCATGACTTTTCTTGCAAATCAATGCAATGCTTCACAAATTTTGTATCCCAAATGTGGTTCCCAACATATGGTTTTGATTAGAAGATATTAAAGTGGTTCCACTGCCACATTACATTTGGGATACAAAATTTGGGACGCATAGCATTATTCCTAAAAGAAACATGTTCCTTTGATTAACTAGCAAGGTAGAGGTGAAAAAAAAAATTGAAAGGAAAAGAAAATAAGATGAAAATAAAGTAATTAAGTGAAAAAAAAAATGCATGCTGTTCACCACTTCTAAGTGAAAATTTTAAGTAAAAAAATGTTTTTTTTCTTGAGTTCAAGTTGTAGCTTTTAAATTTCATTTTTTTTTTATCTTCCAATTGTCTTTAACTATGTTTGTACACATGTCATTAATGTTTGTTGCTACATGATGAAGTTACACTATTCTAAGGAGGGAAAAAAGAAATATATAGCAAAAGCCTGGCAACAAGGTAATGTAATTAAAACTTGCATGAGGCACAAGTACTGCATGGGACAGTGAGTTTGTGGTAACTTTCCCCCCTTGTGGGTTTCTATTAAAGAAATCCAACTTGCTATTAAAAAAAGTACTGCATGGGACTGTCATGATGCACTATATTTTTTTTTACTACTGTTTTCTACAGGGCCGGCCCTGAGATGACAAAAATTATCTGAGGCCCCAAGCGAATTTTCAAAGGGGCCGAAAAATAAGGCCTCTACACATGTCCCTGGATCCTAAGATTTGGATTTGTCCGACACCTAGATACACACCTGCACCTGACGCCCATACCCGAGTCTGGGTAACATAGAAATAGAGAAACTATATGTGATGATTGGAATTAAATCATACTTGGGTGCCCCTTAATTTTTTTTCATTTGTACTAAAGTTGTTCACAAACTTGAATTCAACATATATATATTTGCTTCTTTTAACTTTATCTCTATTTTTTTAGTTGCCTGATTGTTTTGTGAAGATGAACTGGGCAAGCAAGTCAGAAGTGTTGTTAGAATAAAGAACACTAGTAGGTCTCATGTAGCCTTCAAGGTAATTTTGTATTTTCCGTTCATATGGTTTGTTTATCCACAGGTAGGGAAATCAATGCTGATTGCATTCAAATATTATGTGAATGACTGCCATATTTATATATGAGATTTAGGTCTCTACTGGATTTACTTGATACATTAGTCCAACCTATGTAATCTTTTTTCTATTTGCAAAGTCTAAATGCAAGTATGTCTTTTGTGGTCAACACAAACTTTTTACTTTTTACACTTATATACTTTATTTTATTGGTGTTTAAATACCCTGTACTTTTGGAGTTTCTCAATCATTATGAACTCCAAAAGTTAAATAAAATTATTTAGCGAAATTGCGCCTGTAATTGCAATGGCCCAAAAACTACTTTGGACAACTTATAACAATCGCAATTTCTAGTGATTTTGTTGTATTAGAAAAAGAAACTCCCAAACGGTCCACAAGGGGTATTCATGAGCTACAACGAGGCAAATTGAAAAATGTGCTCACCATAGGACCGAAGTGGCAAATATCTACTAAACAAGCTTTTGTTCCGTTAATTTTAACAGAATTACTAATCATTTTACTTTAGTCTAAAGTACGGAGGCTAAGTGTTAGGGGTGTATCTATAATTAACCCTGAAAATTTTAACTTCTTATGTTATTAAAGCGTGACACACGAGGGAAAACAAGTTTCCTTCTAGTTTTATATTCCTTCACAAAATCCGAACAAACCTTGTATAAATTTGCAAAAAAAGCCTAAGAAAAACACAAGAGAAAGAGTTTTCCGTATTGTTTTTCCTACTTTTTTTCTTCTCCTTCTCTAAATCTGCTAACCAAACAGTGCTTTAGGTTCACATTCCCCAAATTCATGGATTTGAGAGAACTGGCTCTAATGTATTTTTCCAAAAGTAATGCCAGTCAATCTTAAGTTTGCAGTAAATCCTAAAAGTAGTACTAGTAAAGGTCAATAAAGCGACAAATCAAAAGTTAGAATATTTATGAATTTTAATTAAACAATTCAACGTTTGCATTTAGAAATTGGCGTACAACGTACTTTAGGTCTTTTTATATAAATAAAAAGTAAAAAATGGATTCAATTCTTGATCAAAGAAAAGTTGGCAAACATGAAATCCACCAAGACTATACAAATATACACACACAAAGAGATATCTATATATATATATATATATATACAGAGAGAGAGAGAGAGAGAGAGAGAGAGAGAGAGAGAGAAATTACTCGCCTGACGGCAGAGGTAGAGGGCTGGCGGAGCGAACCTGGTCCTGAGAGAGGGAGAGAGAGGATACTAGTTATGCTGTACCATATTCCATATCACAAGGCAACAAACAATCATCAGACTAAAGAATAATCCATATTATAATGCATAGTTCCTGCAGAGAACCAATATCTTCTCACTCCATCGCTTCCTGTTTCTATTCCGATATTGACGTAAAATGACTTACGGTATTATCATATGTATACATTATATATCACGACAACCCTCTGTTTTGAACATCGGATCGTGTTTAAAAATTGGATCCGACGGTCAAAATAGAAACCCTCTCTTTAATAAAGAGAAGAATCCTCTTTAGAGCCTGAGTGTACTAGTCATATATATATATATATATAGAAGTGAGGGAGGAGTCCCTCATGAGAATTAAAGTTCTGTATATTTACATATATACACGGGTATAACTTGTGTTTGAAGGCACTACGAAACAACTCTAACCTAATAGCTAAATTCATGTGTCTTTGGTCTTGGGCTAATAACAAATTCTACACGTCTTCGACACTTAATAACTTTACGTGCCTTTGCACTTGAGCAAATGCCCTTAAGCCATTAGCCAAACAACCCTCAACCATATAGCTAAACAATTTTCCAAATAAAGTACGTTACTTACTTAATAACTTTACATTTTGGAAAATTGTTTAGCTATATGGTTGAGGGTTGTTTGGCTAATGGCTTAAGGGCATTTGCTCAAGTGCAAAGGCACGTAAAGTTATTAAGTGTCGAAGACGTGTAGAATTTGTTATTAGCCAAAGACCAAAGACACATGAATTTAGCTATTAGGTTAGAGTTGTTCCGTAGTGCCTTCAAACACAAGTTATACCCGTGTATATATGTATATATACAGAACTTTAATTCTCATGAGGGACTCCTCCCTCACTTCTATATATATATATATATATATATATGACTAGTACACTCAGGCTCTAAAGAGGATTCTTCTCTTTATTAAAGAGAGGGTTTCTATTTTGACCGTCGGATCCAATTTTTAAACACGATCCGATGTTCAAAACAGAGGGTTGTCGTGATATATAATGTATACATATGATAATACCGTAAGTCATTTTACGTCAATATCGGAATAGAAACAGGAAGCGATGGAGTGAGAAGATATTGGTTCTCTGCAGTAACTATGCATTATAATATGGATTATTCTTTAGTCTGATGATTGTTTGTTGCCTTGTGATATGGAATATGGTACAGCATAACTAGTATCCTCTCTCTCCCTCTCTCAGGACCAGGTTCGCTCCGCCAGCCCTCTACCTCTGCCGTCAGGCGAGTAATTTCTCTCTCTCTCTCTCTCTGTATATATATATATATATCTCTTTGTGTGTGTATATTTGTATAGTCTTGGTGGATTTCATGTTTGCCAACTTTTCTTTGATCAAGAATTGAATCCATTTTTTACTTTTTATTTATATAAAAAGACCTAAAGTACGTTGTACGCCAATTTCTAAATGCAAACGTTGAATTGTTTAATTAAAATTCATAAATATTCTAACCTTTGATTTGTCGCTTTATTGACCTTTACTAGTACTACTTTTAGGATTTACTGCAAACTTAAGATTGACTGGCATTACTTTTGGAAAAATACATTAGAGCAAGTTCTCTCAAATCCATGAATTTGGGGGATGTGAACCTAAGGCACTGTTTGGTTAGCAGATTTAGAGAAGGAGAAGAAAAAAAGTAGGAAAAACAATACGGAAAACTCTTTCTCTTGTGTTTTTCTTAGGCTTTTTTTGCAAATTTATACAAGGTTTGTTCGGATTTTGTGAAGGAATATAAAACTAGAAGGAAACTTGTTTTCCCTCGTGTGTCACGCTTTAATAACATAAGAAGTTAAAATTTTCAGGGTTAATTATAGATACACCCCTAACACTTAGCCTCCGTACTTTAGACTAAAGTAAAATGATTAGTAATTCTGTTAAAATTAACGGAACAAAAGCTTGTTTAGTAGATATTTGCCACTTCGGTCCTATGGTGAGCACATTTTTCAATTTGCCTCGTTGTAGCTCATGAATACCCCTTGTGGACCGTTTGGGAGTTTCTTTTTCTAATACAACAAAATCACTAGAAATTGCGATTGTTATAAGTTGTCCAAAGTAGTTTTTGGGCCATTGCAATTACAGGCGCAATTTCGCTAAATAATTTTATTTAACTTTTGGAGTTCATAATGATTGAGAAACTCCAAAAGTACAGGGTATTTGAAGTACATGGACACGGGTATCTTAACTGTTTCACTTTAGTCCATAGTACAGGGGTATTTGAAGTACATGGACAAAATGAAAAACGGGATAAGCATATCTGTAATTATCCCAAAATTAGTAATATATGAATAAAGGGAGGGAAATGACTCGTAATTTTATGTATAACTTATTTTTCAGCTTATTAACCAAACAAAGGAAAAGGTTTTTCTCTCTACCTTCCATTCCTTTCCCTCACGAAATTCAAGAACCAAGCAAAGCATAAGAAAATGAAAAAAGGGAAAGGAAAACTAGTTCCTTCTTTTCCCCCTCGTTCTTTCTTCTATGCTTAATAACATTAAACGTTTAAACTTTTAAAATATATATTTGTAACTTAAGGGGACAAAAAAAAAAGGAAAGTGAAGCACGAATTTCGATATTTTTATGTTATTTCTCACTATATTTTTTTCGTTTTATTTTTCTCACTATTTTCCCTTCCAAGCAAACAAAGGAAAACGTTGCCCCTAGTGTTTCCTTTCTTTTCCTTTACCAAATCCGTGACCTAAACAAAGCCTTAGTGTATTTCTCCATGCATGTTCAAACTAGCATTAGAGATTAAAATAAAATAAAATAAAATTAAAGTATGATGGCAGCATAAGAAAGGAGGAAGAAAAGTGACTCTCAAAATGAATTTGGATATGGCCTGGCGCCTGGGGATGCAAATTCAAACGAATGAAACCCATACCCTTTTATCGAAGATAAGAACCACATGTTACCTGAGTCTTTAAGTATTCTGAATTACAACATTACAAAATCAGTTAGCACTTTTGCATTAATATTCTTATCGCATTTTGATCTGTTATATTCATTCTGTTGTCTGGTGTCTTTTAGAGCTAATTTTGAAGTTTTTTGGCTCAATATATATATATATATATATATGTGACAAGAAATATTTGCAAATTGGAAATTTGAAGTTTCTTGTTTATCTCCTCTATTCGCGACCATACCATTTCGTCCTTAGTATTTCTTCCAAATTAATTATGTTTGGTGTTATTCTTCCTCAAGTTTATATGTGGAGACAACACTTAATAAACTAACATTTATGGCCTGGTTGCACGGTCCATGAATTTGAATGAGCTCATTTGTAGTTTATGATGCATTTCAAAAAAACATAAACTCGTCATCTTGAATTAGGTCATTTGGAATAATGGTAGTCATATCTGATTTTAACGTATCAGATGGGAGTTTTAAACTAACAATCTTCACTTAAATATCTTATTTAACTTTATTATTTGCATTTGGATAAATTTTGGAGAAGATTGTAATAATCAATCCAAGACTTGGTAATATATATTTATATATATATATATAACCATAGGCTAGTATTGTGTTTGGGGGAGAGTGATATTATGTTAAGATTTGTTTCTGTTAGCTTTTCTCCACTAGTACAATTTATTGGCATGTGAAACTGTTTGTTTTTTATTGTTGGAATCAATGCTAAGTCTAGTATTTATTTCCTTATAATTTCAATTGTTATAGAAAATTCCATGTTGCCTGCCTGTATAATCTTTTCTTTGTTCGTAAACCATATACGTTTCTCTGTTTGTGAGTGTGAGGCCAGGTTTCTTCCTTGTTTCGTTCTTCAAGTTTCTGCTAATTATTGAAATCTCATCTGTTATCGATCATTTCATTTCATTTTTTTTTATGAATCAATGATAAAAGTATCCTATTTAGTAAACATTTTTATCTAACTAAATGTTCATCCCTCCCCTTTTTCTTTGTTTATGTTTGTGCTATTTTCTAGTTTTATCTTTCTTCTCTGCTTTGTGTTATTAATGACTTACAAGTTTTTGTCATCTGTCTTTTCTTCTCAACAGTCAAATGATTCCTTACTGTTGATTTTTTTTTTTTTGATCTCTCAACAACCAAATATTTTATTCCAAGTATCAATGTTTTACTTCAGCCTGTTCTTATATCTGCTTAGGTTGCCAAATACCAGCTATTAGTGACGCTTCTCGCAGCCATTGTAGATTAGCAGCAGATTTACAAGTTGTCCAATGGGGAACTCACTAAGATATTTTGGAAAGGCTACGAGAGTGAAGCAAGAGACTGCTGAAACCGAGAAAGATTTGCACGAGACACCAGTTTTTATTACAGAACCATTCCTTCCCGAGGAAATCATAGCTGAGATACTCATCCTGTTACCGGTTAAGTCTTTGATGAGAAGCAGATGCGTGTGCAAGGAATGGTATGCCCTTACTCGTAGTCGTTGCTTCACTGAGAAGCATATGAACCAGGCTGGACCTCCAACTTACTATTACAATACACGGGTTAGATCAGTAAAAGAAACCGTTACATTTATCTGTGGTTGTGATGGCTTGATACTACTGAGATGCAATTTGGGCACTTGGACTTACCATATTCTCAACCCGACCACCCGCCAAACACTTTATTTGCCTTGTATACACGAGCCTAGTATTGGCGTGACTTTTTCTTATATTCCATCTAGTAATGAGTACAAGTTGGTATGTGTGTATGGCAATAAAGGAGAAACCCGAATTGATGATAGCTGGGAAGTTCTTACTCTTGGGACTGAAGATGACCTTTCATTGAGATCGCTTGAGGCCCCCAAGTTAGATGATCTTAACAATCATAGAGAGAGAATTTCACTTGTTTCTGCAGGTTCAGCTGTTCATTACGTTCGGATGGTTGCGAATGGATCGAATGTCTCTGTAATAGTACTATCCCTTGATTTAGAAACTGAGAGCTTTGCGTGTACTTCTTTGCCACAAGGAAGGTTCACAGATTTGACAAAAGTTTGTGCCATAGATTGGAACGGAAATCTATCATTCGCTAAAATGACAAAACGGGGTCTAAAGGTATTGGTTTTGGAGGATTACAAGAAGCAAAAATGGGGTGAAAGAATGATAGTTGTTCCGCTTTGTTTCGCAGAAAGATATGAAGCTGTGAACAAAAACCTTGTTCCTCTTTCGGCAAGATCTGGGATATTGCACTTGTGGTTGAGAGACAGGAAATTATTTGGTTACGATATAAATTCTAAAGAGTTGATTGAGATTATAGATTGTGAGGGCTATTCCGTTCTTGGCCCGTGCTATGCCTGCCCACCAAGTGTTGTAACCCTGAAAGGAATGAAGTCGAGAAGGAAGAACCTCAGTGATCTTCGAAGCTCACATATGCTTGAGCGTCTTTCTCCATTTGTTATCTTTCCATTTCTGGCGGCATATCTTTTTCTTTCATTTCTTGGAAGTGGCGGAGCTAGGAATACTAGCTTGAGGGGGGCCGGTCCACAAGGGACTAAGGACTACATCGTGGTTCAGGGGCAACGTTCGCGACCCAAACTTTTTGGGTTTATTTATACATGTGTTTTGGTAGGATTTTCGTTATTAGAAACTTGAAGTTTTTCCGTGTAAGATTTTCTGGCCATAATGGAAGGAGAGACAATAATCGAAAGTTGAAAATTTTTGCAACAATCAAAAAGGTTTCTTGAGTAGTTGGAATTCCCCGGAGGAACTCTTAATTTGGGACGGAAGAGTAACTATTTACACCTATGGGTCCGTAACACAAACAACCAGTATTAACTTTCAATCTATAACCATTTCGGGACTTGATTGAAAGTGGTTTTCAAAGTTATGACATTTTTTTTTGCTAAAGATTCAAAGTTATTGCATAGAATGCTCGTCTGTTCATGCAGAAGTTTGAGAAGATTTTGTTTACTAGTTTATGGTAACTAGCAGATTGCAGTATGTAATTTATTTATTTAATTTTTTTTTTTTTTTTTGCAGTGGTCCACTTAATAAGTTCTATAGGATTCTATGCATGCATTATTGTTAAAGGTTCACCATTCCTTGTTTTGTAAGGCTCTGTTTGTTTCAGTGGCTATTCAAGAATCTGTATACTGGGAATTACCAATCCTTTTATGCCCCTGTCTGTACAACAGCCAAAAACAGTGCTTAAAGTGATCCGCTTCATATGGTGACAAGAATGTATCTTTTTTTTTTATGTAAATACTTTCAATTCCGGAGTTCAAATTTTCTAGTAAAGGTATTGCTGGAATGTCAAATAGATACATTTAAAAAGAGGATCAAAACAAAGAGTCTCAAAATAAATAAATAAAATTTAAAACTTAGGGGAGGCCTTGGCACAACGAGTAAATTGATTTTATATGCTTTCTCTTAATAGAAGCTAAATAAACAAGAGAAATTTATGTTTCTATTCTATCTCTTCTCTCTGACCAAACATGGTGGAGATAACTAAGCTTTCTTTTCTCTTCTCTTCTCTTATGTTTTCACTCCACTTCTCTCAATCCAAACGGAGTGTTAGCATTTTCCTCCATGTTCAAAATGACATTAGAGATTAAAATATATATATATATATATATATAGAGTAAAGTATAATGGCAATATAAGAAAGGAGGAAGGAAAGTGACTCCCAAAATGAAGTTGGGTATTGCTCATATCCTTTACTCCAAGATAAGAACCATAATGCTGCTACCTGCTCACCAAGTGTTGTAACTATAGATGGTGAGGGCCATTCAGTTCTTGGCCTGTGCTATGCCTGCACACCAAGTGTTGTAACCCTGAAAGGAATGAGGTCGAGAAGGAAGAACCTCAATGTTCTTGTAAGAGCACATATGCCTGAGCGTCTTTCTCCATTCATTTTCTGTTCATTTCTGGCGGCATCTTCTCTTGTTTTTCTTTCATTTCTCGTGTTTTAAAGTATTATTAGGTTTTTAAATAACCAAATAGCCTATCTAGTGTTTTACCTGAAATCTACATTTGACTAAATTACTTGAAATAATATAGAATGCTCTTGCTTGTTCATGCAGACGTTTGAGAAGATCGTGTTTACTAGCCTATTGTAACTAGCAGATTGCAGTATGTATTTGTTGTGGTACTACACAACTTTAAGTTCCATAGGATTCTATGCATGCATTATGGTCAAAAGTTGAGCACTCCTTGAAACATTTCATAAGGCTATGTTTGTTTCAGTGGCTATTTAAGAATCTGTACACTGGGAATTGCCCGCGTCCTTATATTCCCCTATACAACAGCCAAACAGTGCCTAAAGTTATCTGCATCATACTGTGACAAGAATGTATCATTTTTTAATTATTACTATTTTTTTTTTTTTTTTTTTACTTTAGAATGTTTATATAAGTACTTCCAATTCTGGACCTCAAATTGCTAGTAAAGTTACTGCTGGAATTTTCAAGTAGATACATTTAAAATAGGATCCAAGCAAAAGAGTTTCATAAATTGAAAAATACATAGCTTACACAAAGGGGACATTTTGAATTTTCATTTAACCAATCTTAGAAAGAACAGTATTGAGGCTAGATACAGTCGCTGCATAGTACTTCTCTGCTTCAGGGGTACTCTTAATCTTTGCTGCGTGGTCCAGCTGATGATGCGATAAAATCATTTAGTTTCAGAGTATAAAGATATTGCATTTGAGTAAGATATACTACATATACACACTTGTATAGAGATAAGAGTTATATACTTACTTTGTCGATGTCCTCGAAGAGCTTTCCGGTGAGGTTTTTAAGTGATTTCTTTTCGTCCTTGGGCTTTGCGGAGATGACAGTGTTTAGATCATATCGAAGGTATGAAGCCCTGAGACGGAGATCCATCTGGACATAAGGCCAAGCCTTCTTATCTATCAGAGATTTCACACCAACAATTTCCTTAGCAGACTCCTTTGCCCTTGCTGCTGCTTGGGTTGGAGTCAGTGGCTGGATGAAAAATCGATCCTTCAGTGGCAGGTCAAGGTCCCTTGGCTCGTCAGAGTTCAATGTTCCAGCTGCCAAAATTCCCAAAAAAAAAAAAAAAAAAAGGGATATAACTTTTATTTTAGTGACATGATATCACGAACCAATAGAAATCCTTTATTTATACTTCTGTCCGCCTATTTCCAGAGTAATCCTTCACCAAGTTAGCAAAATTTTGAAATGTGTTAGTACTTTACACGTAGTGATATGGTATCCCCGTCTCATTGCATGTTCAATATTTAGCCATGCATTATGGCCTAAGGATGTCATACATCAGCCGATGTGTTTGGACTTGCATTTTTGTAGTTTATTGCCAGCTTGCCACCAAGTTTCACTATTCTCCTCGTCGTCAACTCAATAGTTGCATTCTACTACAATTTTTTGACTTTTCAACAACTTAATAGATGCATTCTACGACAATCTTTCGCTTTTTCAACAATAATGCATTCTATTTCAAGTTTTGTATAATATATTGCATCAAAGTATGGTCGTACAACCATGTAACATTGCTTGCGTTTCTTATTACTTTTATCTTTGGGTGGGTTATGGTAGTGAATTAAAAAGAATAACAAAATACAATTTGCTCCTTATTTCAATGCACCAAATTTAACTTGCAAGAGGAGGGGGTCAAATTTGATCATTTTATGTTATTGGTTGGCTGGCTGTGTGTTGGAGCTAGTTTTGGACCACTCAAATGAGTTAAATCTTGATGTGGTAGTTGGTACTTGAAATTTCATTGATTTTGTATCGGCTAATACAAATTGGTTTGTATATTACGGACATGAATTTGGAGTGATGGAAAGTATCTATATCAGTGGCTATGATTTTGTCACATTCATTTTCACCCCTGTTAGTTTTTTTCGCCCCTAAATGCCTAAAGTATATTCATATTGATACATGTACTGAAAAAAAAAAAAAAAAAAAACACTTCCACACCAATTGTGATTAGGTGATTCGATCATAATTAGTCTGCTTAATCGTTTCATCTTATTTGAACAACAATTATGATTAAAACTTGTATAGCAAAGTGAGTATATAGCTTATTAGGCGTCTCCATTAAATAAGTTAAAAGTGTTCAATTTCCTTCCTATTGCAATGAAAGAAGAAAATTGTACAAGGGAGAGACCCAGAAAGCTTACCCAGTCCACCAGAGGGTGGGGGAGGTGGTCCCACCTTAATAGATGAGGCTTCTGCTAGCACGGATTGAACCAAAGACCCACAGCCCAGCCCAGCGGCTACGAGACCGAGCACCGCCCGGCGGCTGGTTTCGGTCTCGACGACTGAACCCTGCTGGGCTCTAACGATGAATCCTGACCTGGGAACGGCCACCCGGCTACCGGTGGCACCGGTCAAGCGAGCTGAGCCACTGAGCTGGAGGCTGCCTTCCAACACAACCTGTGAGGTGCCACGTAAGCCAGCCATTGAAGCCAGAGCTTGAGCCATTTCTTTAAATTAACCTGTGTTGCTCTGAAGTTTCTTATGTGATCTTTACCAAAAGGGTTTCAGGCTAGTGAATGCTTAAGCAATATGTGGAAATTGGAATATAACTTGTGATTGGTGTACAATGTGGATGATTTTTGTTAGAAGTTTTTTGTTTCTATTGTTTCTGTGATGTAGAGTGATACCCTTATCTGCCATTTGCATTCTTGGATAAGTTGGATATACCCTTGTCCAATCTTTGTTTGCCAAGTGTATATATATACTCGCGTGACAGATTGAATTAGGTACCACTTGGACCGTGTTCTCTTGACACACGTGGACCTCAAATTTCTTTCTTTGATAAAACCTCACCTCTCTATTGGATGGTAGAATGCTGTGTTAGACACCCAAGCGGTGTCTTTCAAATGTCATGGTCTGCAGGTCTAGAAAAAAAAAAAAAAAATTTCCTTATTTTTGTTGTTATGGGCCGTGATAGTACACTACTCTCAAAATATTGTAACAATATTTTACGTTGTATGATATGACTAAACCACTATATATAATCAATCATAGGATTCTCCCTACGTGATGTTCCTTTGCTCTTTTAGATGTTTTTGAATGCTACTGCATCATACAACCAAGTAATGTCTACGAGGATAGCATTCAAAGACAGCAACTAAATCACTTGAGGATTAACATCCAAGTGACATCTTACTATAGAAAAAAATGCATCATATACACTAGTTTATGTAACGGGGATAGAGGTGAGCATGCCTTCTACCCCCGAAGAAATAGAGAGAGAGAGAGGGATTAATAAAAATTTTAAAAAAAAATTTACTAAATTTTCACTCAGTTTTTCACTTTTTTAAATTTTAAAAGGTCCCCTTTCTTCAATTATTTATTTATTTATTTATTTATTTCAATATTTTTACATTACCTCCCTTCGCATTTGGCTGTGTAGGAGACTAGATCATTAGTCCATTTTAATGGAGTACTCCTACAATTATTAATACCACAACTCATGATCAAATAGTCACTCACATGAGAGACTATTAAGTTAAAATGAACTATGAGTCTCTGTCCAGCACTCTACCTAATCTCACCTTTAGTCCTGCAAAACACATGCAGATTTGACTAGGGGTGTTCAAGAAAACTGAAACCGAAAACCGACTGCAACCAAATCGACCAAACACCGATTGGTCAGTTTTTCAAAGTAGTGCACAAACTAAAATCAACCGAAAACTGACCAAAACCGCCTAAAACCGACCTACCGAAACCGAATGGTCGGTTTTAAAATCACTAAAAAATTGAAAAAATTGACCGCGAACACCCTTAGATTTGACTAGTATAGTTTTCAAATTGGAAGTACATATTTCCTATATTTTCATGACTAACTCCTTTTCTTTTCTTTTTTTCTTTTCTTTTTTTCCTTTAAAAAAAAGGTTGAAGAGGGGCAACCGTAGGTGACCTAACTCCCTATGTGTGACCATGAGAGCCTCCTACACATGGGGCCAAAGTTCTTTGGCGGGACGTTTCCCTGAAAGACGCACTAACCAAGGAACCTGCTTGGCCAAAAGCTATCCTCCCGCCCCACCGAGGCACCACTATGGGGGTACTTAATTAATAAAACTGATCACTATCAAATTGGAGTTTAACCATGCAAGTACAGTTCGGTAACAACAAATCCTCTGCATTGCTTCCCCCCAAATTCGAAACTCACGACCAATCCGGCCACAAGAAGGGCCCTTACCATTGGACCACCCTGCTCGGTGGTATTTTCATGACTAACTTAGTAGTAGGAGATTGACACTTGCAATTTGGTAAGATATTGAAGAAAGAATTAAGCCTACTTAAGGCTTATAAGAGCATCTGATATGTAGTATAGTTGAACTTAGGGAAAAACCCTAGTTTGTGGTACCAAAATTGAGAGGTTCATAATGGTGTAGTGCACCAGACTGATGCTGAGTCATTTGGTATAAACCTTAGCGGTTTAGTGGAAGCAGCAAAAATAAGGAACCGAAAGAAAAAGAAAAAGATGTAGCCTCATAATAGGTTTTCTCACATTGCTAATTCAAAGGAAAAGAATATATTGTAGTCGAACCAAACGGCTTATGTATGGCCATTTGACACCAACTGCCCGAGCCTTTGTTGTTTGATGCTAAACGGTTAGCTCTCCGCCGTTTGATGGTACAATAACTGAACTTAAGGATAAACTTAAGTTTCCCATATATTTTAAAATCAAAATTTGTCCTAGTGTTCACAACCAGTGCAAAGGATCAAAATTTAAGTTTACCCTGAATTGTGGTGCACTCAACAGTCAACACCATTTTGCGGATGCTCTAGAAATATAACACCCGTATTCGTGTTATTGCATTTCATTACATTATCATGCATGATAATGTGATGTGTGGTGCATGTTAGCACATGTGTAAGTGAGTTGTGACTCACAAGTTGATTTGGGTGTCTGTGTTAAAGAAATCTTTGAGACTGTGTAGAAGGAATGTTGGTTGTTGTGAAGTCTCTCCGAGTATGAGACGTTCATTATGGAATACCTTAAATGTTTATTTGAAAATAAATGTTTACCTGTGCATTTCACTATCTGTATTATTTTCTGGTTTAGAATATATTTCTATTATTAATTTTAGTATCTTGGTGAGGATGAATTAACACGTTATTAATTTAGTAGGTTAATTACCAATTTCGTAAAATCATGTAGAAACTTGCGTTTTAGCAACCAAACGGAACTTAGTTGGAAACTTTTATAATTTTGAGATTAATTTTACTTGTGAAGCTATGGATTAGTTGTGTAGAAAATTTCAGAGACTGATTAGGAGTTTTGAGAAATCGTGGAGAGGTAAACACAATTCCCGAAAGTGTTGCCTATATATAGATAGAGATAACTTCAGATATTTTTACAAAACTTCTAACCTTAGTTTCTAGAGAGACCAAAGGGAAATTTGAAGCTTCGATCTTCACAACGCCAAACGTCGGACCTTTGCTCGTTTATTTTCTTCTAGATTTCATATTCAAACTCCTCGAGGTAAGAGCTTCGTTTTGATATCTATTAGGACTTGTTTGGATAAGCTTTCAGAAAGGTTATTTTCTAGAATTTTTCATAAAAGTTGATAATTGAAATTCTGATCGTTAGGAATTGCACTAGAAGGATTACTGCACGTTCTTTGTATGCTGGTTTCCTTTGGATCGAATTATAGGAGCATTATTCGAAGGTGAGTGATTCAACTATGTTTTTGGAATGATTTCTTGACATGTATTCATGTTTTGTATGAAAAAGCATGTGTTAGTATAGATATATATTGTATAGTTCATATTGGGCGATAATATTGATAAGTAGGCCCAATAGCACGGTGAAATGTTTTTATTACCGAAAGCATGGTGATATGTGAATTGAGCATGTTGAATTATTATTTGGGTCAAAGGAGCACGTGGTTACCAAGCCTTCTTGTGGAGCTGATATAGGCATTAAGGTCGCACGATTGAAGAAAAGAATCGTGGATCTTACCTTTTTGCATGGACTTATTGGCGAGGAGTTGTCGATTAGGAGTAGGGAACGTATACGTGAGACTCCGGAGACTAATATGAAATGTAGAGATGTGAATGCGAGCATGTTTATCATTCATGTGCATTGCTATTTTTATTCACTAAGTGTTAGCTTAAACAAATCGAATATGTGTGGTTATTCTAATAACCATTTCAGGTGTTAATGTTGGCGAGGAATAGCAGAAGTGAGCACGTGGGGTTGGGAGTTCTTGTAGAAGGTGACTTATCATGCTTATCGCGTAGTTTTGTCATGGAATGGTTGTAATACAGATTTTTAGTGCTTTTAAACTATGTTTAACTTAGAATCTTAGAACACGTTTGTAATGTTGTAATTGTCATGCCCGTTCCAGAATTTCATAGTTTAATCATGCATGATATGAAATTTTATGAATTATCATTGATATATGATAATTGAGGATAAGTGGTTGACTGTGGTCAACGGTAAGGTGTCAGTAAGGACACGAGAATATGGAAGTTCATATTGCATAATCATGAGTAAATGACATTTATATGATTTAAATGTTATTTGACTTTATCTGGTATTCCTGTGAATAGTAATTATACCTGTGTAGTATAATTCTGGTAAATTTTGATTTGGTAGTATCATTTTGAGAACTGTGGTGAGAGCGTGAGTGATACGTTAATGGAAAAGGTAGGTTGTGTAGAGATTCCACAGAATATAGTTTTCGGACGTTATTTTGGACCCAAACGAAACCTAGTTGAAAACTTTTGAAATTTATAGTTTTCACTCGTAAAGTTATAAAATGGACGTGTGCGAGGTTTCATGGGTGAATGAGAAGTTTTAAGAAACTTGCGGGGAGGTAAACACAATTTTCGAGAAGTTTGCCTATAAATAGAAGTGGATGAGATTTCATTCTCATCCACAACTTTTATAAATATCTAGAGAGAGGAGAGAGAAGGGAGATTTGGAGCCAACGGGCTTTGCGACGCCGATCGACGACCGTTCGTCTGTCAGATTTTCTCCAGATTTCAGATTTGAACTCGTGGAGGTAAGATCTACGTTTTGATACCACTTAGGCCGTGTTTGGCCAAGTTTTGTACAGATCTTAATTTTAGACTTTTGGGAAAAAAACATGTATAAACTTGTAGGAATTGTCTCAAATTCAAAATCCGACGATTATTTAGCCTCCTAGTCGATCCTTCAAAGTTTGGGAGAAATCGCACGAGGTATGAAGTTCTAACTTATGAAATATAGAGAATTACATGTTTTATATTTCGACGACGAAATTGTGATCCGGGCAAAATCCATGTGTTAATTGTAGGCCCGTTAATTATGCACGCGCTAAATTGTGAAAAGCATGTCTAAATTTATGCGAGCACGTTGAGTTGTCTATGTGGGTCAAAGGGGAGTCTTATACAAATTCATGCCGGAGTAAGCTTCTCGATGTTTGAGAATTTGAGTAGCGACGGCTACTATGCATGGTTGTAGGCTTGGTGTCACACCCCAACCCACCTCGGGCGAGTTGGGACACGTGTAACAAGCCCACACGTTCAAAACACCCTTAATTCATAAAGAAACACATGAATTATACCTCATAAAACAGCTCCATTGACACAAAACAGACCCAAGGGCAAAATGGTCATTAATAAAGTATAGCAAATTTTATATGGAAAGATAGCTCTTTGAGTCCCGGTTCCAACGCAAAAAACGGTGCGCGAATCCGAGTTTTGTAGAGAGAGTTATGCTTGTTTCCGTAAAAGCTGACAGTCAGTTTTCATAGGGGCGGATCGATCCGCGAAAAGGGCGGATCGATCCATTTTCTATATTTTGAGGCAGAATGTCCCCGGAAATGGGCGGATCGATCCGCGGAAAGGCCGGATCGATCCGGCCTTGGCAGAACACCTCCCTGCTGCTAATAACATCAGTTTTTCATATCCAAACTTGTTCCAAACTTCCCAAAACTTTGTGAAACCCTTAAAACTCATTCTCAAAGCATTTTCAAATGTTTCTAACATTAACACAACATCTCTAAAGCATGGATTGACAATCAAACACACAAATTCTTCCTTAGGATCATGAACTTACATCAAAATCCATATTTCTCCCATTATACTCATGACCATTCAATCATAGGAGAACTCAAGTTAAATTTATAACCAAAAAGGTCTTTCTTCCAACATTATACAACTTGTGACTAACAAAGAAACCACCATCAACATAGGACATAGTTAGCAATAACCCAACCTTTCAAGATACAAGTCCTCCAAATACAAGGTGAGCCTAACACTTTCAAAACACAAGATGTTTTTAACCCATGGATTACAAAGACTACCATTAACCAAAACTTCTATACACATGTACATATCAACATAACTTGTAACCCCCACGCCCAACCGTCGCACGGATCATTTCCTCTCGTTCTCCCGTTCGGTACCTGCGATGGTTATTCAATAACCACAACAGAAAATATATTTTCGTTTAAGCTTTCGCTTAGTGAGGGAACTAACCATGTCATTGGAATGCAAAGTATGTAAATGCAACAATCATTATAAACAACAACGAATTGATCTCCGGGAAAGTCAAGTAACTCCAGCCACCACCCCCGGGTCCTTCTCACCCCGGATCTTTCTCACTTTTGGCGCATATAGCGCAACACACACTCTCATGTGACCCCGAAGGCATCACCGGCATTTCATTGTGGTCGTCACCACGTCCTACTCATTGAGGACTTACTATCCCTTACATATGGGACCTATAAATGGTGACCACTACTTGATTTCCCTTTGATCCACATAGGCATATAACAACTTCACATATAAGCATAACAATTTCACATACTTGGCATGCTTTTCACCCACAATCATCAACATATATATATATATATATGAGCATGAATTCAAGCAACTACTAACAACAACTATTACACTAACATAGCTAAACACCCAATTGAGAAGTTAAAACACTCACCTTCTTGATTTACTAGCAATTAAGCTTAGATTTTCCAAGTCTCTTCCTACTTTCCAACCCAAATTCCACTGGTGTAATTCCTACATGGATTTGGTACCAAGAACATCATTTTTCAAGAAAAGGTGTCGGAAGAACGTTGCCGAAAATGAAATTAAATTACGTGCATGTGATCCTCTTACCTCCACGAGTCCAAATACGGCCTCGGATCGAAAATCCGGCGCCGAACGGCGAAGGAACGGCGAGAAACGTCGCGTGGAATTTCCGTCGTCTTCGTCGAAGCTCTCGTTCTCTCAAATTCTGAGAATTCCCAGCTGTGTGTGTTGTGTTATGACACATATCAACACATGCATATGTGTTGTGTCAACTTTCCATTAATTATGTTTACCTCCCCTGAATTTCTTTAAGCTTATTATGAAACCCCCATGTTAATTACATTAATTACCCATCTTTTCTAAAAGGATTTAAACTAAGTCCCGCGTAGGTCCCAAACGTGGTCCCACATAAATTATGAGGTTGCTATTAAACCTACCAATTATCGATTTTATTCAAATACGCCCTCACATGGGTACCCAAATTGGTCCCCTTAATCTATCATAAGACATAATAATATCAATAAACATTTAAACAAGTAATCATATAAGCACATAATGACATGAAAATGCAAATTATTTTAATTAGACCCTCGTTGGGCCCCACATTTATACCAGTCCCGCCTTTCACAGGACTTTCATCTGTGTCCGCATTTGAACACCTTTTCACATGTGGGTTCATAACCCCACCTTAATTCATCTCATGCATTAATTATCTTTAATTAACACACATTGATATCGCATTAATATTATTTTTCGGGTACGGGTGTTACACTTGGACTTGCCATTGACATCGCGGTTTAAGGCTTGGACTTGCCGCTACCGGATGAATGCATATTTTTCTCCCTAGAGACTATTGTATGATTTATGAGATTAAAGCATGTTTTATCATATATTGCATATGTTGGAACTTGGACGCTCAGCATATAGCTGAGTAGTGGAGATGTACTCCATTGCAGGTAAAAAGAAAGACAAGAAGAAGCGCGATGAGTGAGGCCGATGAACGCCGGGGATAACACTTGTATATGTTTTTGTTTTAAATCCTAAACTTGTGTAAGGATTTGAATATTGTAAGATGTTGTAATAGAATCATGGATTAGTTCCGTAGTACCGTAATCTTGTAATTGAACGTCTGTATTTATGTTTTAATATGTTGAAAATCAGTTATGGTTGTGTTTGTTGTTGGTTTTGAGAAGCATGTGTTGTTAATTTTCAACACAGGGCTGCCAGCAGGGGAGCAGTCGACTGGACCCAAGGTCAGTCGACTGGATCTCGTATGTTTGAGACACTGAAAGTGAATAATAGAAAAGCAGTCGACTGGACCCCTTCATCAGTCGACTGAACCACTGTGATTTTGGCTACTGCTTCTAATAATAGAAAAGCAGTCGACTAAATCCCCATATCAGTCGACTGGACCCCTGTGTTATATGCTGTATTTTGGGTTCTGCTTAACCCAGTCGACTGGGCAGTCGACTGGACCTCTGTTAAGGATTTAGGGTTTTAATTTCTGCCAGGCACAGTCGACTGAACCCTAGTACAGTCGACTGGGCAGTCGACTGAACTTCTATATTTTGAAATGGATTCTTGTGAACGTTTTAAATTGAACAAATTTTCTTTTATAACTCTGATTTCAATGGATTTTACAAACTCAGAGGGTAATGTTCCCTAAGTTTTAAATACCCAGGGTTGTTTTGAAGTTCTTTCCGCTGCGTATAGTTATATTGTTGTTTGGATGAGCCTTGGTGGCGTGCCATGTGTCCTATTTCCACGCGTAGTGGGATGGGTCGTGACAATAATAGACTGTAATCTTGTGTATTTATGTTTCAGTAATATTATAATACAGTTAGGATCACTTTGGATTTAGTTTGGAGTGTGTGTTTGGCCCCGGATGATTTCAGAAAGCTTTTAAACTTGGAGAATTCTGCAGAATGCCTTGCTGCTAGTAAACAGTCGACTGGTTTGTGAGTCCAGTCGACTGGACCCCTTTTGTGAACGAGACACTGCATTAGGTATAGTCAACTGGTCCCCCGACACAGTCGACTGGATTATGGTTTTCAGAATTTATCTTTCTGCTTGCTTGGATTTCAGTCGATCGGACCGTATCAGTCGACTGAAGATTTGAAGCCCAAGTCGATTGGGCATAGAAAACAATCGACTGGATTATGGTTCAAAATCCAACTTTCTGCTGGACCAGTCTCAGTCGACTGGGCACGAGGTGCAGTCGACTGAACTGCTAGTTTTCAGTGGTTTGTTTCTTTTCCGCTGCGTGTTTTTAAAACTAATTTTTGGGAACGTTAATGAGTTGGTTTAGCCTCGGTGGCATGCCACGAGCTCCGGTTATGCTATTGTGGGACCGGGCTGTGACAAGAAACAACAATTCTTCATTCCAAAACTGTAACTAAGGGTGTGTTTGATAACACAATTAAGTGGTGAAAATGAAAAATTTCAGCACTTAATTTTTTTCAGTGCGTTTAATAATGTACCTTAATTGCAAAAGCAGTAAAAAAAAATCCACTAAAATGTTAAGTGGAAATTTTCTACTTAAAATAATCATTGAATGCAGTCTATTTTAGCTCTTAAAATACTATTTTCAGTATTACAAATACAAATCACTTAAAATTTTCAGCACTTAATTTTCAGTTTTATCAAACGCACCCTAAGTTTATGAGAATTCCTGTAGTGGAGTAGATATTGAATGTAATGGTTATAATATGTCACTATTTGTCCCCCCTCACAGATTTCAAATTTTTGTTGAGTTGGATAATTTTTTTGCTGAGTTGGAGATGGTATTGTAATAACCTGCATTTTCATTTAATTTCTTGTAATTGCATTTGACATATTTAAATTCAATTTGAATTTTCATGATTAATCTGTATTGTTAATCTCATTTTTTTTATTTACAATTCTTATATGTTAAATCTGATTTCTTGTTCAATTTCATAATTAAAATTCTTTTGGGGTTAAATTGTAATTTTTTTACAAAAGTTAGTAGTACCTGTGTGGATTTCAAAATCTGTATTTCAAAATGGTGGAAATATTTCCTTTTTGACTCAATCAGTATTTTTATGAAACAAAAAAAATCACTTCCTACGTTAAAATGAATTTCCTATATTTTTGGGGTAACCACCGCGCCACGAAAATACCAGTTTACTTTCAAAACTGTCCGCGCTGTGCTAAACTTCCACAGATTTTGGAAGTGACTGATTGGACAATTGCTTTACTTTCCATTTATGGCAACTAATGATTGCCTTAGACCTTGTTTGGCAATGCTAGTAGTGTGTGTGTATTCCTTAGGCCATAAGCCAAATTCCCAAACAACCTTAGTTGCCCCCTAGGAGTTTATTTTTGACCCTTGATGAGTCTGGAGAGTTTATATCAGTTGTATATACGTATATATGTTTCTTAATCTGCTGTTTGTTTAGAAATTAGAGTTAAGTTGGATTGTTAAGACTTAGTAATAGAACTTGGAGCCCAAGTATAGAGAAGTCTATATATATACCTTATACACTCATCCATAGCACACAATCTTCCATTTCAATTTCAGAGAGTTTAGGGAGAGCTTGAGAGAGTTCTACAGATTTTTTTTATATATAGAGAGAGAACTCAATCACCATAACTAGAGCTTGAAGTGATTTTCTTATATCTTGATTCTTTCTCAACATATACTTCATCTTATACCACAGTGAGTAATTTAAACTCACTCCAAATGTAATTCATGTTCATTTACTGCTTGTATATGTATAATTGTATATCACCCTTGAAGCTCTTACGTATGAATCCCATAGCCTTGAAAATCAAGATTTTTTCCCCTCAACCAAAATCCATTTTCTCAGATAATAATGAAAGTTTATGGTACATATAGTCTATGGTTGAAGTTTTAGATCTTAATTTAACCCCATGAGGAAGTATATTAGGAATTAAGTTTTGACAACTTTTAATTTTTCATAAAATTAGAGAGATATGGTTTGAATCATGTTAAATTGGTTTTGGATTCTTAATCCTTGTTGAAAAACAAAGAGAATCATATATAATAAGGCCTAGGAGGTTCTAGAATTGAAAATGGGTCAAATTAGACCCTGAAATCTGAAACAGAGCAGTTTCTGCGAAGAAGATGAAGCCTCAGTAAAAACTCGCGCCACGATCGCGCTCGCGAAGATCGCGCGAGCGGCCCACGCGAGCGACCCCTCGCGCGCGATCCTTGCTTCCCCAGGCAGACAGAAGAGTTTATATTATAAAATGGCAAATTGGGCAGGTCGCGCGAGCGACTCGTCGCGCGAGCGGCCCGCGCGCGCGATCTGCCATTTTGTGGTTTTGTTTGTTTTGGGTTAAGGGACTGTTTGGTTCAATTTTTAAGTACTGTTAAGGTTCTGTTTGGAAATTTTATTAATACAGAATGCTATTAGTTATGTTTGAAATGATTAAGGTAATGAATTACAAGTTATCAATCCCCGTACGTGCGTTATTCCTTTAACTCAGCGATTTACTTTATGTTTAAGTTCATGTCATTCATATGGGGTCAGTGGTACATGCATGTGGGTGTCAGTCGGTGTGGAAAAGAGTAATGGTAGTGTGGAAAGAGTTTGAGATTGAGATTGTGTTTGTGACTGTGGTTGCGGTTGAGATTGCGGTTGTGGTTGTGGCTGAGATTGCGGTGAGGGTATCTTTGAAATGCGACGGTGGTAAATATGGACACTCCCTGACGCCCATGGAAGCGTTAAAGTGTGTGACGCCGAACTTGGACATTCCCTGGCACCCATGGTAGTGCTAAAGTGTGGCCTACGGATACTCCCTGATACCCGAGTCTGGATACTGCGTGAGGTTGCTCCGGTATTTGCATGGCGGTTTAGGTATTCAAAGTGTGAGGCAATGGACACTCTCTGGTACCCTGGACCAAAGTGTGAGGCAAACTGGACACTCCCTGGCGCCCCGTTGCTAAAGTGTGGCTATCTTAGTGTTTCAAAGATACCAGGAGTAAGATAGTGGGTTGTTGTGTCTGTCGAGAGAAAAGAGTCGGCAAGATGAGTGTGGTGCATTGTCTCATACACGAACATATGTTTTTATGAATTAACGACTTTCAATATATTCCTTGTTGGTTTATAAATTAAATTCTTTCTATGGTCAAACTATTGATTTTTTTTTTTTACAAAATTGAAAAATGGAAAAAGGTAAATGGGTATGTTTTGCATTCAGAGATATGTTTTTAATACTCACCAGCTTCTTGAAACTGACGACGTTGATGCGTCCTGGACATTCGTGTTCAGGCTTTTCAGGTTATGATCGGGAAGGACCTTATGACTACGCTAACTGAGAATGGCTGCCTTTGGAATGAGAAAACTGTTTATTCATTATATGTTTTTAAGTTTTAAACTGATTTGTTTCATAAGGATGACTGTAATAGACACTAAGATTTTGTTTTGTTTCAAGACGGTCTGTGCCTTTAGATAACTCGTGCTGTAATATTGTTTAAGTTAGAAAATAATTGTAAGCCTTGTTTGCTCTACTCTAATTTTTATGTTTTGCTGTTCGACGTTCGGGACGGAATCGATCCTTCAAACTGTCGCGACCTACGGGCCATAAAGGAAATTAAACGCTTTCCTTATTTATGCTACGTCGGGGCGTGACAGATATCCCCTGAAAATAGGGGGCTAGATGGATGCATACAAATTCTTTATTGATTTGTTATACTATGTAAAATTATGTAACCGTGGTGATGAATATTTACCCCGTAGTAGGTCTCTTTGAGAATCAATCCCACAATGACTGAAATTGGGATTGGTTGCTAATTCACTTCGTGTGTGTTTAATAACCAAATTAAGTAGTGAAAATGAAAATTTGCAACACTTTTTTTTTTCCAGTGCATTTGATAATATGCTACTTAATTGTAAATGCAGTAAAAAAAACCAATAAAAATTTTAAGTGAAAAAATATACTAAAAATATTCATCGAAAGCAATTTATTTCAGTACTTGAAACATTGTTTTTATTATTTCAAATTAAATTACTTAAAATATTCAATAATTAAAATTCAGCACTTAATATTCAATTTTATCAAAAAGTGCCTTCGGTTAATCTATTGTACATTTGTACTCCAACTTTTACATAGAATCCTATTATTTTTCAAAATTTCAGGTGTATTTTCTTGTATTCCATCATAGTGAAGAACTTTTGACAAAAAAAAAAAAAAAATCTTAGTGAAAAACAACCAACTTTTAATCGAGTTTAAGTAATAAGAATTTTGTCTTTTTTTTTTTTAAGTGGGAAAAAAAGAAAAAAAAAACTTGGAATTATTGACAAAGAAAGTTTTGTGACCATCTTCATACAAAAATTTTACCAAAGAGAACCCCGACCCGACCCGACCCATTTCGACAAATCTATACTAAGCAATAACCGCCAAATCTCAATTCAAAACTATTCAAATTTCACTCTGTTCCCCCCTCTCCCTCCCCCCCTCCCGACCACTTTGTTTCTTCATCTCAAACCCTAGCCTGGAACTGACTACTTTCTAATCCAAAAATTTCTTTCAGAAAACAACACCAATCCAAAAATTTTCAGTATCTTCATCGATTGAAATCAATGGCCTCGAGAGACGTCAACCGTTTCGATTGAAGTCCGAGTTCCTCAGATGCAATTAGCGTCCTTCACTGAAACAACCCATCAAACGTTTACGAGTTCTGACAACCTACCAATTTTCTCTCTCTACTTCTCAATATGGCTTCCAGAAACCAAAACAGGCCCCCTCCTCGCAGCCCCTCAAATGTAAGCTCTCTCCCTTGCGTTCTCGCTCATATATATATATATATATATTATATGTATGTGTGTGTGTGTGTGTGTGTGTGTGTGTGTGTGTGTGTGTGTGTGTGTGTGTTTGTGTTAAAACTGAAAATGTGTGTTCTGGCGATTTTGTTACTAATCGGTGGTCTCGGTAAACTTTATATAGTTGTGTATGACAGTACAAATGTGTATAGATCTGTGTGTGTTCATGGGGTTTCCCTAACTTTTTGTGATTTTTGAAATGTAAATAAGTTTAAATTCTAGGGTTTTTTTCTTTCTTTCTAAATACTAATTTCTTGTTGTAGAGATATAGTAATGTTGATGATAAGCCCCTAGACAAGCGGAGAAAGATTGGTATGGGAAGGATGAATATATGAATACATCTGTTCCTGGGGTGTTCCTTACTGTTGTGAAATATCTATACTTTCTCGAAAAAATATGATTTTTGTGATGTAAATAAGGTTAAATTCTAGGGATTTTTTAAAATTACTAATTTCTTGTTGTAGAGAAATAGAAATGTCGATGATAAGCCACCAGACAAGCGGAGAAAGATTGGTATGGGAAGAATGGTAGGGCAGACGAGTACTGGTCGCGGTCGGCAGCCCTTTGCACCGGTGAATAGCCGGCAGGATCAGACAGTGACTGTTGGAGATTTGGGTGGAAGTGAAGGTTCGGAGTGTGTTACTATTGAGTTCACAAAGGAGGAGGTTGAAGCATTGTTGAATGAGAAGATTAAAGGGAAGAAGTTTGATATCAAGGTATGTATCCATGACTGCATAAGTGGCTTTTGTAAATTTGTTAACATGTTTGGTAGCAAAGAAAATTGGGTAAAAAGAGTGAAAATTGATGTACATGACCTCGTATTTATGCAGATATTTGTCAAGAGTACGAATTTTTTAATGTCAATAAGCTTAAGATGATATTTATACTGATAAGTTTGGGATATGTAGTTCACAGGATATAGTTAGGCTTAGTTTGGCCCCCACGTGGTTTTTTAAAAGGAGTTTATGAAATTTATTACCAAGTTGTTTGATACTTTTATACAAGTGACACACTAATCTTCAAAAAGATATCATGAAACCAAAAAGCAACCTTGAGCTTTTAAAAGCTCCATTCTAGAGCTTTTAAAAAATCCCCTCAGAAAACCCTATGTTCAATTTTTGCAAAGCTCATAAACTAGTTACCAAATGAATTAACATGAAATTGTGCTTTAAAAAAGGAGAAGCACCAAAAATGGGGGCCAAACTAAGCCTTAATGTCTTTTGTTGCTTGACCTTTTTCTCCCCCCCTTTAATATGTATTATGAATTTACAGGGGAAGATGGAACAAATGAATGATCACATAAAGAAGCTTAAGCTCTGTGTAAAGTGGTATCAACAGGTTGAGGAAAAGCTTGTCGAGGAAGGGGGCAAGATGAGGAGTATGTTGGAATCTTCTGAGAAAAAATGCACGGAAACAGGTATTTCTTGCTCGATATGTTATCTTGAATTGCAATATATTATGGTACCCCACTAATCTTGTTGTTGTTGCTATCTTTAACTTTTTTTTATAGAGCTTACAATGAAAAACAAGGAGGAGGAATTAACTGCAATCATTAGTGAGTCGAAGACTAATACTGCTTCTTTACAAGAGAATTTGGCGAAGGAAGTATCTGCAAAGTTGGTGAGATTACCATTCATAACATTGTTTGCTATGCAATATGTATTCTTTCTTTTTGTCTCATCTAGTATTTTGTTTTTTGAGCAAGTAGGAAGCAATTAACTGCCGAACATTAGAAAAGGAAGCAAAGGTTGCTGCTGAGAAGTTAAATGATTCTCTCAGAGAAGAGCTTGGAAGGGCAGAGCAGGAAAAATTAACTGTGAACCAGACGGTAATGTAAAGCATAAAAGTAGACAGAAGACAAAGCATATCTTTTATATTCTTGGTTTCCCGTTTCAGTACCAGATTGGTCTATCAGTAATTGAAGTAGTTTGGTCCATTTGAATTTGTGGAATGTGCAGGTGGCTACACTTAATGATTTGTATAAGAAATCGCAAGAGTACAACACAAACTTGCAGCAGTACAATAGCAAGCTCCAATCAGATCTTGCATTGGCTAATGAGTCACTCAAACGAATTGAAATGGAGAAAATGACAATAGTGGCTAACCTAGCCAGCTTAAGGAATCATTGCAATTCGTTGCAGGAGCAATTGACTTCCTACAGAGTTAGTCACTTTTGTGTCTTTTATTAATTTTTTTCCCCGATCATATAAACAAAGAGTGGGACAAATTTAAGGTGAATAAGCTCCAAAACTAAAAGTTTCTTTTGATAAGCCGAGTTGTGTGAAATGTGTTAGTGGTCATGTTAAACTTGTACCTCTTTCAAAAGATTGGTGTACTTATTTATCAAGATGTTGCTGGGGCTCCCTTTTAAAAATACAATATTACTCAGGTTGAATGTTGCTTAATCTTACTTGAGGACCACGTGGTTTTGTTGGCTGGAAGCTAACTCTAAAAAAATTAACAGTTGTGAATTGACCTCATAAAAATGGATTTTTTAGTGTATCTCAATAAAATTCAAAACGGAAGTAAATTTTCAAAACTTTGGGATTTTGATATAATTAAGACTACATGGATCAATGAACAAAGAGAAAAAATAGTGGTAAAAGGTTAGACAAATGGAATAGTTTGTGGGAGGTTGGGGGGATTGAAAATCTTTCGGTTTGATTTTTCTTCCTTGTGATGGTTTATACATCAAAATTAGTGGGTTATGTGTATGAAGCTTCTGTATTTATTTTGTTGAAGTTGTCTTACTTGATGGTTATTCAACTAGGCTTCTCAAGATGAGGCCATGAAGGTGAAAGAAGAATTAGCAAAAGAAGTTGGATGTCTTAGAGGAGAATTACAGCAGGTGAGGGAAGATCGTGATAGGCAGATAACAAATGTCCATGCCTTAAATTCCGAAATAGCGAAGTACAAAGAGAATTCAGGGAGATCAGTTGCAGAGTTGGATACTTTGACGATAAAAACAAATGCCATGGAGGTTAGTAGGTTTTTATTTTTATTTTTATTTTTTTATTTTTTATTTAATATTTCCACTTGTTCACTGTATATTCTGTGTTTGTGACATTCATAACATTTTGGGTGTTATTTTCAGGAGACATGTTCTTCTCAAAGAGAACAAATACGTATATTGCTACACCAGTTAGCTGCTGCAAATGAGAAATTTAAGGTTCATGGAATTACTTGTGAATGATTTTATCATGTATAAGATATTATTTTATTTTATTTTTCTGTGTGTTTAAGTTGAATCATTCTCTGCACGTTTGATACTTTTGGGACTCTGATTGATGTTTATTTGCTTCTCCAGATGACTGATTTATCTGCTTTAGAAACAAGGGCAGAATTTGAGAAGCAAAAGCGAGTTTTAGATGAATTACAAGAGCGCCTCGCAGAAGCAGAACTTCAGAATATTGAAGGAGAGAAGTTGAGAAAAAAACTTCACAATATTATACTGGTAATTCTCCTTTTCTCATCTCTCATTGCCTGGGCACGAATTCATAGTACTAATTTGCCCTTATTTCAGGAATTGAAGGGGAACATTCGTGTATTTTGCAGAGTGCGTCCCTTGTTACCTGATGACAATGCTGGAACAGAAGGAACTGTTATTTCTTATCCCACTTCAATGGAATCTCAAGACAGAGGCATCGATTTGATGCAAAGTGGTAGGAATATTTTGTCACACGTTCTTGTAGGCATTGTCTTTTTGGGGGGTTACTAACATGTTACATGTTAAGATTAACGTAGGAAAATATTATAAGTCTTATATCACTTTTTAATTGTCTACAGGACAGAAGTACCCTTTCACATTTGACAAAGTGTTCACTCATGAGGCGTCTCAAAATGATGTTTTTGTTGAGATATCCCAGCTAGTACAAAGTGCCCTCGATGGCTATAAGGTGATTTTTTTGGGTGTCTCTTGTTCTTTATAAGTTCAACTGAAACACGTGTCAGTGTGATGCATAGAGTTGACAAGTTTCCTGATGTGGTAAGTTAAGAAAACTTGACTATGGGTGATTTTGAAATTCGAATTTGTGGTCAAGGCTCAACTCTGACTTTAAAAAGTCAATTCAGGATGGTTCGTTGTCCTATTCTCATGCTCAGCCAAAGTCTAAGTCTGTTATTTTTCAGATTATGCAAACTTTGCGCTTATCTGATTTTGATTTCCCTGCCCCAGTTGAACACTCAGTTCTGAAGGTCAACCTATTTAACCCAAAAGTTCAATTTCAATAAACTCCTTCGTTCTTTGGTGGTGACCACCCTAACTTGTACTGTGTGTTTGTGTTCTGAACCTATTATGTTTGATGTGTTGGTATTCATGCTCCACTATCAGAGGGTGAAGAACATACTGATGCTAAAAACTTTTAATTATGTTCTCTATCCCTTGTGTATAAAGTACAGGAATGAAACTATAATTGGAATTGAACTATTTTAGGATGTCCTGTCATACAACATATTTGCTATTAAATGGATTTGATTTGCCTCTTACACCACCCAGCCTTGTAATCCTTTTAACACAATATTCTTGGTTTTGCTTTGCAGGTCTGCATTTTTGCTTACGGTCAGACGGGTTCTGGTAAAACCTATACAATGATGGGTCGACCAGAAGCTCCTGAGCAGAAAGGGCTAATACCTCGTTCCTTGGAACAGATTTTCCAAACTAGCCAATCTCTTATGGCCAAGGGTTGGAAATACAAAATGCAGGTATTTATTTTTTCATTTTTATTGTCATCTATTTCTTAATTTATGTACATTATCTTGAACCTTTACTTTGTTGATATCTAAATTTGCTATGCATTATAATATTCCATCAAAATATGTAGGCCTCGATGTTGGAAATCTACAATGAAACCATTCGCGATTTACTATCTGTAAATCGATCAAGTGGCTTAGACGTGACACGTGCAGAAAATGGTGGCCAGGGAAAACAATATACTATCAAGCATGACTCAAATGGAAACACACATGTATCTGATCTTACCATTATTGATGTCTGCAGTATAACAGAGGTTTCCTCTCTTCTACGGCAGGCTGCACAAAGCAGGTAACATGTTAAAAGATGTCAATTCATTGTTTTTTTCCTTGTTTTTTTTTTTTTTTGGTTTCTTCTTTCAGAACTCATTTATGAAAACAATGTGAGTTGTATTCTTGTTTCCCTTAGCAAGGGTTTCTTATTTATGCATATATGCTTGTTAATATGAATTGAGCCTTATCTGCATACTACCAGTTTCAGTGGAGAACAGTGTGGTGTGTCTGATGCAAAGTGTTAAAGTGAGAGGATTGCAAAATTATTATGGTTATGTAGTTTTATTGAAACCCTGGTCTTGGATATCATGAATTTTAGTTTTGGTGAATGTTTCGCATATTGCTATCACTTATCAGTATATGGCTTCTACTGAAATTATTTTTCATCTTCTTTAATAGGGCATGAGTTCTATGTAATTTCTTGTCAAGTTCCAGTTGCTTAAGACAATTCTTTAAAAATGATTTATTTTTTGATGTTTTATTTTTCAGGTCTGTAGGTAAGACACATATGAACGAGCAATCATCAAGAAGTCATTTTGTTTTTACCTTGCGTATATCTGGAGTAAATGAGGTATTATATAGCCTTGTGGTGCTAGTGCTACATTCTTGTACATCTTTATGGATTTCCCCTTCTTCTGCTAATAATATATTTTATAGGGCACTGAGCAACAAGTACAGGGGGTGTTGAACCTCATTGATTTAGCTGGAAGTGAACGACTTTCAAGGAGTGGGGCAACAGGAGACCGACTTAAGGAAACTCAGGTATTTATTTAAGAACTTGCCCATACATTTTTTGTTTTCTGGTGCATCATGTCTATTATTAGAACGAAATTGCTGAAATGTATTCTGTAATTATCAGGCTATCAATAAGAGTTTATCGTCCTTGAGTGATGTTATTTTTGCCTTGGCAAAGAAGGAGGACCATGTACCCTTCAGGAATTCTAAGTTGACGTATCTTCTCCAGGTATAGATCTTCTTTGAATTCACTATTTCGTGTACTTGCACGTTTCATTGAGGGCTTGAGGCAGATTTTAGATGGAATTTTCTAGGATTTCTTGTTGTAGAACGCACGTGATGAAGCAGTGAATTAAATAGATTGAGTTATTAAATAGATGAAGCAAGGTATCAAAATTTCTTGCACCTAGGTTACCAACTTGCTCATAGACTCGAGTTTTGTTGGCCATTTCCCTAATCATCATGTTGAGTTCCCCCAAACTGGATTCAGTTCAGACGCTTCAGTATAAATATGCTGGAGATTATATGTGCGTGGAAAAGACTCGTTATTTTGTGGTTTATTTACATATAAGTTTTAATTTACATAAATGATGGGTTGATGTCAAATTTATCCAAATTAGTGCAGGAGGTCCTATGGGGATAGTTTCTACTGTACCTGAACTATCCCCAGAAACTATTATTTGTACGATCTTTTGCTGATTTCAAGGATCATTGTCACAAACAATGTAATCAACTTAGTTCGTCAATGATTCAATGGACACAAACCCAAGTGTTGGTTAAGAAATCGAATAATCTAACTTAAGCCAAAACATTTAAAAATTCATGCTCCTATCTGATTGGTTAATGTGTAATGCTCCTCTGATTGGTTAATGTGTCATGCTCCTATCTGATTTTTCAAGGCAAGAATTAAGCCATAATTGCCCTCAAAAGTGAAGGTGAGTAGAGACCCAGGTGAATTTTGCAAAGATAGAAGAGTGGACTTTTAGTCTTTTGAGGAGACTGGAAGTCCATGAATGATAGGAATGGCGATCCGGAACCTCATCCTTCAAAGGTTTTGTGTATATTAGTCCTATTATGAAAAAAGCACATTAATTTTTCATATTAGTTAAACCCAAATCGATACATAAAGTAAATTATGGATGTCTCCCGAGCATCGCCAGTTCTACAGTTAAGCCTCACATAGGAAATTGATTTTGACAGTTTCAGATATCTCTTAAAACAGGATAGCATGTTTGTTCTTTTTGTGGTACTATAACAATGACTACTTGTTTTGTTATGTCCAAACAAAGCAAGAAGTTATGCTAATATAAGCCTTCCTAAAGCTATAAATCACTATTATTAATCCACATGTTACAACTTACAAGTCGTAGTTTATTTAAAGATTTCCTGTTAGTGGGGGCTTTGATGGGTTTGAAGTTGTTTCATAAACCTGGATTGTATCTAACCCAATGTAATTTTCAGCCTTGTCTAGGAGGAGATTCAAAAACTTTGATGGTAGTCAATATATCTCCTGACCCACCATCAGTTGGCGAGTCGCTATGCTCCCTTCGATTCGCTGCTAGAGTAAATTCCTGTGAGATTGGGGTTCCTCGACGCCAAACAACCATGCGGTCTTTGGATTCTTGACCGAGTTATGGTTGAAGATATGGAATTTGATGTTGTGCTGTTTCTCTTGCCACAAGTTGTAATTTGGGTGGTAGTTAATTGTTATTTGTGAGATGGGTTTTGACTTTTAACATGTTTGCTTTTTATTTTGTATGCACTTGGTTTGTATCTTTAACTGTAAAAGATATGTTTTCAGGTTATTACATCTGTATTCTAACTGTTTGTTACTAGTAAAGGGTGATTTTACTAATAGCATCTGACAAATGGATTGTGTATTCTTAAGTCAATACTCAATAATGTATATCTGTAACCGTTGCTATTGTTAGCCTATCTTCCTCTGTTTCCATTGTGATATCAATGATTGGAGTTGAAAATTTACTTTCTAAGAATTTGTAAGAGACTGTATTCCTTCTTTGTGATATTCAAATTTAATTAAGGTTATCACTATTGTTTGTCATAGCAACTACCATTTTTAACAAGTGAAGTTGCTACAGCCACCGTTGCTTTGGCAGCAACGGTTGTACACTTTACATGGGCGGAGGCACATGGGGTCCAAAGTGGGCCCATGCTCCCTTGAACTTTTATAAATTGTAAAATTACATGTAATGTTTTATAAATTTTAGAAATATGCCCTTTTAAAATTCACACAGGCCCTCCCTGAACTTTTAAAAATTCTAAATTTACGCATAATATTTTATAGATATTAGATACATGACCCCTAGATTTTTTAAAATTTTAGGTTTACATGCAATATTTTACAGATTTTAGAAATAGGCCCTCTAAAATTACATAATTTAACCAAATTAGCGGTGATAAACAAATTCTACTTACAAATCTACATTTTTTACACATAATTATGTATAGGTAGATCCAAAAAAATTCGCTTCGGGGGTGCTGCCCCAATCCCCCATATAATCTAGCCCCCTTGACTAATAATCCTAGCTCCGCCCTTGACTTTTTAATCAATCCATATTTAAATATTTAAGTACTTTATGTCATGAGTAAATCTTTGGTGATAATTTTTATACAACTCTCTAAAAAGATGTGTCTATCTCTCTCCTGTGATGTCACTGGACCCCATAGTGACACAAGAAAAAGATAGACACATCGTTTAAGAGGTTATATAAAAGTTGTAACCAAGTCCCTTGTGGCCGAGTGGTAAGCTTCTTGGGTGTACTACCCAAGAGGTTTAGTGTTCGAGTCATGGGGGGCGTGGCCACTGGAGTATTCACCCGGCGCCTCCAGGCCTCGGGGGATTAGTCGAGGTGCGCGCAAGCTGGCCCGGACACCCCCGATTACCAAAAAAAAAAAAATAAAAAAAAATATAAAAGTTGTTACAAAAAAATTACTCTTATGTCAGACATAAATGGGACTATCTTTCTTAAATAGACTTTTTAGTATGGAGTCTATGGACAAACAGCAGGTATGCCATTCCTGGTTAAACTCAAACTATACCATTATTGTACTGTCAATCAAATTGGGTTGGCATTCTTATCATGTCTAGAAGATTGATGTATCTCCTTGAAAAGTTTCTTACCTAATCCTCTCTTAAAAATAAGAGAGTCAGAGAGAGAAAGGTCTCACTCCTTTAACACTTTAGACTCGTTTGTTTTGCATGATTAAGGGTGGGATAGAGGGGATTGGATTAATAATCTATTTTAATTGAATAGTATGAGATTTGGCGCTACTATTTTACTTGGGACTAATTGTCAATTTTAAAAGAATAGTCCCCCATATGAGGAACTAAGTTATACCACGGGGATGTGGTATTATTAATTCCGAGATTATCAATTAAAAAAAATTAATTGTCTAATCCCCTCCCTGCCATCCAAACGTGGCCTTATAGACTAAAATAAATTAAGTATATGAGAGAGAGATGTGACGGGGAAACTCTATAATATCTTGAGAGTCCAGGGTTTTAATTTTCCACAATTAGCTCAAAATAAATTAACGGTGGGTCCAGCCATTGTCATTCAAATTTTCAAAATAAAAAACAAGAAGCACAGTATAGGGAAGTAAATATCCTGTGTTATGGTATATACTATATTTTTATTGGATTTCTAATAATAATATCCAAGCAAACGAAGAAACAACAGCAGAAGCAAAAGAAGAGATGGAAGGGCAGCAGGATCAGCAGAGCAAATCAAGAGTTGTGAAGGTTGATTCTAAGGAGACATGGGAATTTTATGTAAACCAAGCCACCAATCAAGGCTACCCTGTAAGTATCACTTTTACCTCAATTTCATTGTCTTCATAGTGTGTACTTTGCTTTCTTTGTTATTGTTCTAAACCTAACAAACCCAATTCCAGCTATCCTATAACCTCCAACTTCACATACTTGAATAAAGTGAAAAATTTCTCCAATATTGTTCTCTCTGTGTGTGTACATGTACATGTAGACCTAGGTAAACTTGAATATGCTTCTATTTTAGCTGGTGTGCACAAATCAATTTATCAAAAAGAGCTATTTGTATGATTTTTTTTTTGGTTATGATTATGACTTATGAGGATTTCAATTAATTCATTTTAAATCCATCGAATGATTAGTTCTTGATGCTATCTTTTTAATTTTTTGGGGGGATTTGGGGGAATTTCAGATTGTGACACACTTTACAGCTTCATGGTGCATGCCTTCGGTTGTAATGAACCCACTTTTTGACGAATTGGCCTCAACTTACCAAGATGTTTTGTTTCTCACAGTTGATGTTGATGATGTCAAGGTAAATTTATTATATTTGTTTAAATATAATTCAAATACTTTGAAGTTTCTATGTCTAGTATGGTACAGAATAGATTAAAGACTGAAAATATTACCTTGTTTCTTGATTTGTTTGTATTTGGTCTTTGAATCAAAACTGGGATTTAGTTCTATAATTCTCTATACGAAGGTATTTCTAGATTTCTCATGTTTTAAGCCAGTGACGTCTGGGTTTTTTGAGATAGAAATTTATTGAATAAGATTTTCTATATGCAATCACCGCTGCTAAAAACTTCGAATTTTCAAATGGAAATTCTGAAGTAACCCCAAATTTTTCACGCCCACTCCCACATTTTGCATTGAGGAGCAGTACATGCAGTGTCCTCAATTGTACAGTGGGTGTGGAGAGAAAAATGTGGGGTGGATTAGAATTTCCCAAACACATCCAGTAGGAACTTACCACTGGATGTGGTGGTCTAATGGCACTTAGCGTACTCAAGGCTGGCCACGAGTATTTGGAGGCCCAAGACGAACTACTAAAAGGGAGGCTCTTATACGGGGTCCGGGGGCGCTGCTCCCGAGGCGATTTTTTTTGGGGTCTACTTATACATAATTGGCTATTTTTTTGGGGTCGGCTTATAATATGAGTCTATTTGTGAAACTTGGTGTTTTTCAAAATTCTAAGGGGGGCTATTTCTAAAACTTAAAAAATTCTTACGCTAAAAGTGTAATTTTTAAAATTCTAGGGGTCTTTGCTTTTGAGTTTTATATACATGTATATCAATATATATGTAGTTGATGGCACTAAACATAAGTTGAGGGGCTGCCTAAACGTAATTGAGGGGATGCTAATTGTAAAATACTTCTCAAGGTAAAAATGTAATTATGAAAATTTCATGGGGGCCCTCAATATTGAATGAACTTTGGTGGCTCAGGGCGGTTGCCCTTCTTGCCCCCACTTTGGGTCGGCCCTGGGCGTACACCCAAGTGGTTTGGCGAATGATAGTTTGTGGGTTGAACCCGCAATGGGGCATGAGTATTATTGTAATTTGTCATGCCACAATTGGTGTCCACTAGTGCCTTTGGTGGCCTGGCCAGGCTAATCACTCAACCGACTTGAGGGAGCGCCTACCCCTCCCCGTTTTGGCTCCTCCTGTCATTGGTTTTCTGGCTGGTAAGAGTTCTAGTTTGGTCAAGCACATGTCGGGAAATCCACTGTTGGTTGCCCCCTGCTATCCTTGTTCTTGAATAGAAAAAAAGAAAAGAAAAAGAAAAAGAAAATCTTCGGAATAACATAGCCAGTTACCCCTTTGGACTTAGAGGTAAAATGAAGATGCAAATGAGTCTTTGTGATCACTAGTTTACATTAGATCGTAATAATAGACGATTTAATTCTTACTTAGAATGGGTGAACTTGTTTGGATGACATGGTCCCTCTTTACTAGTGCATGATGAACTTATATATTACATGATTAGGTGCACCCTCTAATTTGAGACTTTCCTGTCCTGCTGTCTAAAATTAAACTTCTGCGACAGAAAAGTATTTGGTTGTAATAGTGAGTTGACAGATGGTCTGATACTTTGGTTTAAGAATTTATTATTTTATTAGGGGAAAATACCTTTTACCCCTGTGGTTACACCAATTTTCTCATAACCCCCTGTGGTTCATTTTGTAACACTTAACCCCCCTATACTACGGACTAAAGTGAGACTGTTAACTTTTCTAACGGAAAAAAATGAAATGACGTTAATACCCCCAAGCCCTTATACATACTCTTTAGGGAAAAATACCTTTTACCCCCCTATGGTTACACCCATGTTCTCATAACCCCCATGTGGTTCATTTTTGTAACACTTAACCCCCTGTACTAATGACTGAAGTGAGACTACCGTTAGAAAAGTTAACAGTCTCCCTTCAGTCCGTAGTACAGGGGGGTTAAGTGTTACAAAATGAACCACATGAGGGTTATGAGAAAATGAGTGTAACCACAGGGGTAAAAGGTATTTTCCCCTTATTATTATTATTATTATTATTATTATTTTTTTTTTTCCTGAAATTATTGATACATTTTGTTGTTTGGTTTTGTTAGGAGGTAGCAACTAAATATGAGATAAAGGCAATGCCAACATTTTTGCTGATAAATGACGGAGCTCAGGTAGACAAGCTGGTGGGTGCCAATCCAGATGAGATAAGGAAAAGGATAGAAGGACTCATTGAGTCCAGTCGCATATATGTCGCCTAGTCCGTATATCTATATGCTGATTATCTTGAACATTTCAATTGCAATTATGATCTTTTCAATATGGATAGTGACTTTGTGATTGTGGCTTGTGTGTGTAATTTCGATATCAATATATGTAGATAATTAGCAGATATTTGTCTAGGATTGTCATTTCATCCTTAATTTCTATCGAAGTTCATAAAAAATATTCGCACGGGTGTGTGTGTGTGTGTCACATGCAGTGCTTTGTGCACTCTTTTAACATACTTGAATATTCAATCAATTTGATGTGAAGTAATCCCTGAGATCTGACCATGTAGATTTAGATTTATGCTTGAAACTTGAAACCATGTGATAGTTCTTTTTTTTTTTTTTTGGCTTTAGCAGGATGTCTCAAGGATTTCCATATTCGCCTTTTTTTATCCTTATGCCCTGGCCCTTTGGTTTGGTAGAATACATTCATAGTAGAAAATTAAGAAAGACAAATTAACAAGCATAAACTTTTAGAGACTGTGAATATTTTTCCAGAGGCATGTGAATGTCTGTCTATTTAATGTTTTGGCTGATGTGCATGTGAATGTTTTTGAACTCATGTTCACATGCATCTTCCATGTTTCAGAACTTACTCATTTAAAATGTTGCCTTGGTGGCTCTAGTCTCTAGTGAGAAGCTGGTAGCATCTTAACTTTATTCATTGAAGTTTTATATTCTGTTGTCTATTTATTATTATTATGTGGATTATAACCTGTTGTAAACGTGTGGCACTCATCATAACTTAAAGTATTCTATAAGTCCACGTGGATCCCATAGTAATGAAAAAATCAGAGTGATTGTCATTCTCGTGTTTAAAATTTGGAAAATATTTGGTGCAAAATGAATTATACAAATATGTAGTATAAGGTTTTGGATTTTGTGTTGAAAAGTCTGCACACACCTTTTTGAGTGTATAGGCTTTTCAGCACACGTTTGTTCAATTTATTATGCACCTATCCGCTTTATACTATTCACTTATAGTGTTCATAATAAATAAACCCACACTTCTGCCTATTTTTTCCTCTTTGTTTCTTTGGTCTTAGGTCCGCCCCGACGGGTGGGTTATACAATGGGATTTCTCATTACCCTAAATATTTGGTATAACTACATGGAGATTTTAGCAAGCTAACTGATACCTTCAACGTCATTTTTAATTGACAAACTTCTTCCCAAATTTACTATTAGTACATGTAAAAGATAATAAAAATTATAAAATTATGCTTAACAAAAATTTGTATTAGAGCATCTCCGATAGTGTTGATAAATGACCCGTTGATCAAAAGAAATGGGAGAAGGGAGAGGGTGGTTAGGCGGCGTTCATATACAAATTCAGATGCTTTTCTAATTTGAAGAGTGGTTGGATTAAAAGTCACTTCCAATACGCTTTATATGCATAGTTGCATTTTGAAGAGTCATGATTCATTCTTCCACTTTAAACACTAGAGCTCCACTTGTCAAATTAATACTTCATCCGGTCCAAAATTGTGTACTCTTTTGAAAGTTTAACTATAAATTTATATAAACTTTCAATAATATCCTTACAATAAAACAAATAACAATGAGTAAAATAGTAAAATAGGTATGTAAATAACGAAAATAATGAATAATACATTTTTTTTTAAACAATGTGCAAAGTTGTAATGGATATTTATTTTGGGACGGAGAGAGTACTTTTTAATGAAAAAAAATTCAATAAATTTGTCTCTATTAGAGATAAAAGCAAATGGAAGATGCTTTAAATTAACAAAAAATATTAAAATAATAAAATTTAAAAAGTCTATTAATAATGTTCAAAATTTTTGAATAAAAAGTAGATCTTTCAAAGTGCGGCATAAGTAACAACAATCCATAGTACAATTTTGAAAAGAAAAAATTTATAAAAAGGTAAGTTTATTATGAGAAGTTTCTCATATGAGAATGCGAGTTTTAACTGTTGTATGAGAATCTAGCTATAAAATTTTCAAAAATCTGAAGATGCATTTATTACTAAATTCTTATCCAACGATTAAAACTCACGTTCTCACATGAGAAGCTATTCACTACCATAGACTTGCCGTTTATAAAATCTAGGTCAAATTACACTGACCTCCCTTGAGGTATATGACAATTACAGGGAGCTCCCCTCTAGTTTGGAAAATAACACCCACTTCCCCTCTATCTACTTTTTGAGTGTAAAAATACCAATTTACCCCTTATCTCATTATATATATATATATATATGTACACGTGTGTGTATTTGTGTGACTGTGTGTGTGCGTGCATTAGATAAAAATATATATATATATATATATTAGATAATGTTACAGATTTAGATTTATAGTAATTAGCCATAACTTTATAAAAATTTGCAGTTCGAAAAAAAAATTATAAAAATTTCAAATTTAGGTTTTATAATCTTTGGCCTAACTTAAAATAGTTTACAGATTTAGCTTTTTAATTTAAGCCATTTAACTTTTTTGTCCAAGTAGTAGGTGAAAGATATTAGAATATTTATTTAGAATAATACTATGCTTCTCAAATTTTCACCCCAAATGATGTTGAAGTGGGACAACAGTTGAACCACTTTAACATCACAATCAATCTAAATCAACTAGGTCCACTGCCACATGTGTTGGGAAACACTCTTGGGAAAGAAATTTGGGAAGCGTAGCATTACTCTTTTATTTATAAATATCAATAATAATTTAAAAACATAAAAAATCATCAAGAAAATTATCTACTACCACTTTAAAATGAAAAAAATAATAACAATAATGAAAAAAAAACACCAACAATTTTTTTTTTTTGAAATGAATAGTTATATTGCATTTTTGTTTGTTTTATTTATATAAAAAAAAATGCTCAGTGGAGTCTTATATATGCACACACACACACACACACACACACACACACACACACACACACCGGCAATGCCCGTACTAATTAAGTTTCATTGGAGCAGCTCATTCACAATGTTGAAAGCAAGTTTACAATTTTAAAAATATAAAGCAGACACAAACACAATATAACTATTAATTTTTTTTTTTCAGTGTTGATGTTTTTTTTTTCATTGTTGTTATTATTCTTTTCATTTTTTTTTTCATTTTAAAGTAATAGTAAATAATTTGTTGATGATTTTGAGATTTTTTAAATTTACTGTTGATATTTAAAAAAAAAAAAAAATAGTAAAAGCTTGTTTTGGTATATACTGAAATTTTATCGATGATTTTAAATTTTTTTTTTTTTCATAATTGTTAAATTTTTTTTTTTTTTGAAAGGTAGTGGATAATTTTTTTTTATGATTTGTCCAAGAGTATAACAGTCATTTTTAAAATAGAAGAGAGGTTAATATAATTTTGAAATTATAAGAAAAGTCCCTATAAATATAAGATACCTTAGAGGATGTCAGTGTAATTTGCCCAAAAATCTATTGGTGATGCTCACTGAGCTCTTCCTAAATGATATACCACATGGGTGGTGCTTGTCAATATCAAACAGTACTCGGAGAATATCAGACAAAGTTATTGTAGAATATTTAGCAAGTTTAACATACTCGGACTGAAAATGCACTTTGAAAGAGACATATCAAGTACGACCCATTAAACGTTGAATGGTGGAGGTGAGTTCCCTTTTAAAATCCCAAAGAGATCCGAAATGATATTTGTTTACAAGTGTCTAAAAGAGAATACTTTCAATATCAATTTCAGTCTAAGTTTAATTTGTATCTGATTTTTGTGAGAATTAAATTTGAGTGTTTATTTTTTTTGTATAAGAATTCGTATTCAGTCAATCAAATTTTTTAAAACAAGTTTTAAGTCAAATTATCATACTATTAATTGTCACGAGAACTAAATAAAAAGTTAAACTTGAGCTGAATTAAATTTTATTTTGAATATTTTTTAACAAACAATCTCACTTTTATTCGATTATTGTGGACACCAAAATCTTGTGGGTTTTGACTGAAAAACCAATTTCAAAAGAGTTACTATTAGATTGAGTACCAACTTCAATGTAAAAAATTGATACCCCACTAAACACTTAAATTTGTAAGACAGATTCATTTAGGAACCATAGTAAATTTGCTTTTCCAAACAACGCCTTACTATTCCTTCCTTGGCGGCGTAGTAGTGGTTGGTGGGGGAGTCTCAAACACACGTACACATGTGACCACTCTCCTTTCCATTTTCCCGGTAAATATAATTGTAGTATTTTTTCTCACTTCCCAAACAAACAATTTCCCATTTCCATATTCTCTCTCAAAACCAAACCACCGTCACTTACAACATCTCCAGTTGAATTCTTCGCCGGAAGCATTCAGATTCCGGCGATCGAACCACCGGAGAAGATGGTGTCTCCAGAAGAGAATGAGAATTCAAATTGGCTGTTCGATTACGGCCTGATCGATAGCATACCTGTCCCCGGAGGTGACCTACCATCCCTCGAACCCGGTTTCAATTGGCCCTCCAATGCTTTCACTTCTGCAACCGATCTCAGGTCCGCCCCATTTTTCTGATTTTACTTCAATGTTTTTGAATTCTTTACATCGGTGTATGTGTATTTAAATAAAATTAGATTTCGCAGTTTTTTGCAAAATTTTCGAAAAAAACAAAAATACTAGTTCTTTTCTGGTTGTATAATGATATTAGACTCTGTTGATATTTGTATCTCAGTGAACGGTGATGCAGTGCAGATTTGATTTTGTGGGTTTTGCAAGTGCAATACCAACCATGTATTATCACCAACTCATTAAAATAAAACTACTTGAAGAAATGATTCGACAATTTTGAATCATTACCTGACAGAGTTATTCTTGTTTTCCTACTTAGTGTCATGAATTGAAATATTCTGGATCCGATTTTTATTGGAGTGATATGGTTGGTGGACTTAGTTCTGGGATAGGATGTAATTTAACTTTGATGAAGGGATTTGCATAAATCTTGGAGTGATATTGAGAGAATGGTGCTTAGGTGAGGAGCAAACATCCTAAATCACCCCTTACGCTGTGAATACAAGTTACTACGTACAACACTTCCCCATTCTGTGGTTTCCGAAATATTGTTTTTTTTTTTTTTATAAAAAATTATTTCTGTTCATTGTCACATTTGATGTAGTGCAAAATGTTGTAATGGGAAGGACTGTGATATTTTGGAAACTATAGGGGTGTTCAAGGTTATTAATTTAAACAATGGAAAGGTTCATGGCGACCTTCGTGTTGTCTTATTGGAAATAATAGTGGTTTAAACAACTTCATAGATTTCAAGATAGGATGACGTCAAATATTGGACCTAGAAGAGAAGAGGTAAAAAACTGTAGGACCCGTAGCATTTTCAGTTAAGGGAACATTTTGCTTCCTGAAGAAATGATTCCTGGTATAGTAGTTCTCAAGGTGTGTTGATGATAATGCTTCCTAACTTTCATTTCTCCCTTTCTGCCCCCTCTGTTTATAATTGACAACCTGTACATGGCAGAGAGCAACTTGTACTACTTGTTAAGCATCTAATGTTCTACATTTACATGTTTTCAGTGCGGAATTTGATGATTCGTTTGGGAATTTGGATGGCATCAAGGATTTTGGCTCCCGAAAGAGGCATGCATTTACTTTTAGTCTTTTACTTACTTCGTACGTCACCCTTTTTTGCTTTCTTCATGTCCTGACACTGTATACTATTCTCGTGTAGGGCGAGGTCTGGATCGTGCAATGCATCTGATTCCAAAGCATGTAGGGAGAAACTTCGGAGGGATAGGCTAAATGACAGGTGTGCTCTCTTTCTCTGTGTGTTTATTTTATGGTTTCATTGTTTCTTGTTTTTTGGGGTTTGTGGCTGCGGGTGCAAGCTTTACTTGTTTGTGTGCGCTTGTGTTGTGTTAAACTATTGCTTTGTCTCAAGGTTCCAAGAATTAAGTGCTATTCTGGAGCCTGGAAGGCCGCCCAAAATGGACAAGGCTCTTATATTGAGTGATGCTGCTCGAATGGTAACTCAGTTAAGGGAAGAAGCTCAAAAGCTGAAGGATTCACACGAGAATTTGCAGGATAAAATCAATGAATTGAAGGTGTGACTCGGCTCTTATACTTGAAATTTCTTCCTCAAGGATTTCAATTGGTTAAATAGAAGTTGTGAGCATTTTTTGTTACTATTTGCTAGATTAAGGAAACTCTTGTGATGTAGGTTGAGAAAAATGAACTTCGTGATGAGAAGCAAAAGCTAAAGATGGAGAAAGAGAAACTAGAGCAACAAGTGAAAGCCTTGACCGGTCAATCAGGTTTCTTGCCTCACCCATCTGCAATCCCTTCTCCGTTTGCTGCTCCTGGACAAGTTGTTGGCAACAAGTTGGTGCCATTCATTGGCTACCCAGGTGTCCCAATGTGGCAGTTCATGGCACCTGCTACGGTTGATACTTCACAAGATCATGCTCTCCGCCCGCCTGTTGCTTAAATTATCAGGCTGTTTGGCAGGTTTGCATTGACAAGCTTTTCTTTTCTACTACCAAAATGAGCTTGTTTGACTTTCTTTTTTTGACGGCCATAAGATGGGATGGATATGTAGGGAATTTGGTAACTTCCATTGATTGGTTCAGCAGCCTGTAATTTCTAACATCATCGTGTAGTTTGCTTTATGACTAGATTCAGTTTTCTGCTAAACTGTGTATTTCTGTGTGTGTGAAAGCTATCTCTGACTGGTGTTTCTCTCAATTAATAAAACATTAGTACCTGAATGCTCATATGTGGGCTGTAGACTAGTAACTCACAAACAGAGTGAATTACATGTTAAATGCTCTCGAGAACCATGATTTTCGGAAGATAATCTGATTGAACCTTTTTAGTGGAGTTGGTGATAACGAAATGTTTGGAAGTAGGGGAATATATGTGGCACATAAAATTCATTCTTGTAGTTGCATTTCAGTTGAGCGACAGTACAGGATATAAGAGTTGTTGCTGAGCCTGTGCGCGATGGAGACGACTGAAAGCACTTTCATATCCTGTGAATTCAAAAGATAGGTTGAAGCGCGATTTTTATTGGTCCAAAGCTAGGCTACACAAAGGGATTAGCCCTCCCACAACCCATAGACCTAACCTGAATGAAGGCCGGATTTAAATTGAAGCCTCTGGGTTGATTACTACCTAGAGACTTGCTAGTTAGGCTAGTTGACACCTTCCACCAAAGCGCATTTTTGGTATTTATAAATCTTCCTACTATATTAAACCCGTGACTCATCTATAAACATGTTTTTAATAGGGGATGTTTCATCCAGTTTTGAAGTCCCTAGACACTTTCAGAGCTCAATAGCTAGTTATTAGAAATTTCGAACAGTACTCACAGCCATAACGGTACCAACTGAGAATACAATGAGAGAGGCTCTGTCATGTTTAGCTATGGCCCTCTTTACCACCAACAATCCAACAAGTGATGTGACAAAACAAAGCACTGTGAAAATAATGGCGACGTTTGTGTGCTCCAAGCCCGACAGTAAGTACTGAATTGCAGACATGGTGGACGAAATTAAGACCAAGAGGGAACATGTTGCTGATGTTACCTGCACAACGAGAGGACACGGTGTTAAAATAGAAGTAACGGTTACAGATGAGTCTGCAGCGAGGAAATGGATATTAGTCCATCAGTAAGTCTAGGTGCAACGTAAGGCTGCTCTGTAGTGACCAAAACGTTATGGGTTGGAAAGGTAGAAACAATCTCTCTGCATCTAGGATAAAGTTGCCTACACCAGAGACCTCACTGCGGCCTCACTATGGTGGATACCGATCTGTCAGAGCTGTGAATACCGTGGGCCAAGGGTAATATGGTAATTGTGTGAATCCAGTGTCCAATTGTAGTGCTAAATTAATGAGTGAAGTTTACAGAAGTTCTAAGGCAATGTGGAAACAAGGACCAAATCATAGGTCCAAAATGGTCAGGGAGGACTAAATATCAAAGGAAGTCAACTAGGTCACATGCATGTGGTGTGGCCAACCCTAGTCAAACAGGGGCAAGACGGTCGACGACGCGACCGGGTCCTGCTAGGTTTCTAACGAATAACCGTGCACTGGGTTTTTTTTTTCATCCAATTAGATAACAGTACACGAATTTAAAAGGATAAAATGAAGAATATGATACAAGTCATACTTCTGGTGTTATACCAACTTGAAAAGAAGTGGGCTTATAATCATTCCACCTCCAATTCCAAAAACTCCACCCGACATTCCTGCTGATAGTGCCATTGCTGGGAATATGAGCTTGTTTGATATGCTGCCTCTAGTTTGGTCTCCTTTTTTCTTGTCACATAAATTTGTAATGATCAGTCCTGAACATCTTGATATGTATGACTTAGAGGTAGCTCACCGACTGTTAGGTTTATTAAGTACCTGCTGGTTGGAAGCTTGATCTAAGAGGCTTCTTGTTCTGAAATAAACCCATGTAGTGAAAATTACAGCAAGAGGATTTGAATTGCCGAGACAATCCAGTATGCCACTCCACAAGGCTTTATTAGTCTAATAATCTGCACGCAGATTCAGAGAATTCCATGTAACAACACAGTTTTTCTTTGGTGAATTCCACAAGGCTTGTTTGAAGAGCGAGAACACGAGTTTAGAACCTAAGGCTCAGTTTGATTAGCAGATTTCAAGAAAAATGAAGGCAAAGGAAAACGAGAAGTAAACCTATGTTTCTACTATTTTTTCCCCCTTGGTATAGTAACACTACAAAATTAATATAGTAACTTAAGGAAAGAGGAAGGGAATTGAAACACAGAATTCAAAATTTGTAGTTCACACTTTTATTATCCTTCATATTTTTTTCAATAGATTTATTAGAAAAGTATTTTGTAACTTTGTTCAATGTTAGAATATATAAGAGAGAGGGAGAGAATGAGACAATACAAGATTAAGTATTGTATTGAATGGTGTGATGAAACCTTACAATGAGTAGCCTTTATATAAATCAAGAGAATCTAAAAGGGAAAGAAAATTAGCTAGGCTAGTAGTACAACTAGTAGTACAACTGGTAGTACAATGTATCTAGACAGTAAGTATAGTAAGATACAATAGGTACAAGAATGTAGACAATGTATTCTAACATTATTCTAACAGCCCCCCTCAAACTCAAGGTGGTAGAATGGAAACCAACTTGAGTTTGGAAACTAAATCCTGAAGACGTCCCGGTGGATGAGCTTTGGTGAATATGTCAGCAGTCTGATCGATGGAGGAGACTGAGTTAAGTCGAATGGTACCACAAGAAAGATGATGACGAACAAAATGACAGTCAATCTCAATGTGTTTTGTACGTTCATGAAAGACGTCATTGTGAGCAATTTGAATGGCACTTTGATTGTCACAACTGATGGTTGTAGCAGTTGAATGATTGACTCCCATGTCCTCAAGTAACCAACGTAGCCAGAGAAGTTCCTGAGTGGTATCAGCAAGGGCACAATATTCAGTTTCTGTACTAGATCGGGCAACAACAGTTTGCTTCTTACTGCGCCAGGAGATGAGAGAGTCACCCAAGAAGAAGCAATACCCAGTGGTGGAACAACGATTAGTAGGATCTCCTGCCCAGTCTGCATCTAAGTAGGCACGTAGCTCAAGAGAGGAGTGAGCAGAGAAGTGGATGCCATGAAATAAGGTCCCTTTGATGTACCTGAGAATGCGGAGAACTGCTGCATAATGAGGAGAACGAGGAGCAGATAGAAATTGGCTTACAATATGGACAGCATAGGAGATATCAGGTCTAGTAACTGTCAGATAAACGAGACTCCCAACAAGCTGACGGTATAGAGTAGGATCATCTAAGGGTATACCATCCATAGGAGTGAGCCTACAGTTAGGCTCGAGAGGAGTGGTACTAGTCTTGCTGTCTGTAAGTCCTGCCCGTGTAAGCAAATCTGAGGCATACTTGGCTTGAGAGAGATAATATCCGTCGGAACTAGAAGTGATCTCAAGGCCCAGAAAATAGTTAAGTTTGCCAAGATCTTTCATTTCAACATGTTGGCTAAGATGGGTTTTGAGATCCAAGATTCCAAATGTATCATCTCCTGTGATAATCATGTCATCCACATAGAGGAGAAGCAGAATAATGCCCCGATCAGTTCTGCGGATGAAAAGAGCTGAATCATACGAGCTGCCTGTGAACCCAAAGCATTCAACAATGGTGCTGAACTTTGCAAACCAAGCCCGAGGAGCTTGCTTGAGACCATATAAAGCTCGGCGGAGCTTGCAAACTTGATGAGGATGATGATGATAACCAGGAGGAGGACGCATATAAACTTCTTCAGTGAGGTCACCATTGAGGAAAGTATTTTTGACATCCATTTGGAATAAGTCCCAACGGCGAACTGCAGCAACTGCAATAAGATTGCGAACAGAGGTGAGACGAGCAACGGGGGCAAATGTTTCCTCATAATCAATCCCATACTCCTGGGTAAAGCCCTTGGCTACTAGGCGGGATTTGTAGCGATCAATGGATCCATCTGAATGAGTTTTGATCTTGTAAACCCACTTGCATCCCATAGCATTCTTGCCACTTGGCAAGTCCACCAAATCCCATGTGTGATTTTGTTCAAGTGCCCGCAATTCATCATCCATTGCTTTCTTCCAAAGAGGATTAGAATTGGCTTCATGGTAAGATTGAGGCTCATGGTGAGAGAGAATTGTAGAAAAACAATGGTAATCCCGAAGATGAATTGGAGGAGTTTTTACTCGGTCGCTACGTCTAGGAAGAGGGTCAGGGTCTGATGCAGACCCATCAAATGGAGCAGGCAATTCAGTAGAGATTGTGGTGGACAAATCAGATGAAGAGTCTGTAGATGTGGATGTGGGTAGAGGGGCAGGCAAAGATGTTGATTCAGAGTGAGAACTTGTATACAAATCAGATGAAGAGTCTGTAGATAGGGGTGGCAATCAGGTCGTGTCGGGTCATAATCGCGTCGAGTCATTATCGTGTCGGGTCATTGTCGTATCGGGTCATAATCGTGTCATTCTTAACGTGTCATAATCGTGTCGGGTTATAATCGTGCCGGGTCATACACGAGTCACCCGTTTAACCCGTCTAACCCGTGTAGGGTGTCATCGGTTCAGGTCGGATCGGATCGGTTCAAGTTTTTATATTTTTTTATTTTTGATTTTTTTTTTAATGTTTTGAAAACCAACCAAAGTGATAAGTTCGGTCGATTTTTTGATTTTTTATGTTTTGAAAACCAACCAAAGTGGTCGGTTCGGTCGATTTTTTCACCTTTTGGTCGATTTTGCCAATTTGAGCGGTTAGATCGGTTTTTTAGTTGTAGGTAATTTTAGGAAAACTGACCTGTTGGCTCGGTTCTATTATTCGAAAAATGGTTACAGTCCTAGTAAGAACACAAACAAGTCTTCCAAAAAATGTATCAATTATTAACACGTACATCTTAAATACTAAAATATTATAAATATAACAATATCTAACTATTATAAACTTAACACCCAAGCATATCCAAACAAAATGAATAAGAAGAAATATTGTTTTTACTAATTGTATAAAGAAATTTCTTCACTTGCCATCCATCAAGAATTAAGATTAACAGTTGTATATGTCTAATTGACTATTTTGTCTCCCTCCCAATTCAGCAATCCTGGCGGGCTTCCTCCCTTTTATTCTATTTTATTATTTTTATTTTATTATTAATTTTTATGCATTGCTTGATGCATGAATGCTTCCAGGCTCCAGCTTCCTCCCTCATTTATTAGCTGTTAATTATTTTTTTATTATATTAGTTATTAATTATTATCTATAAATTTACTTGTTTGGTAAGTTGGTAACTACTCTTTTTTTTTTGTGAGCAAAAAAAAAAAAAAAAAACAACTTTAGTTTTTATATATATAAATTTTAAATAAGTATGTTTTTTAAATTTTTTTTTTTTAATATTTATTTATATTATTTGTATTTTAGACTTCCATATTATTAAAAATTATTTTTAGAACTAAAAAAAAAAATGCCCCAAATGCACTTAAATACTTAATCGGGTCAAACGGGTTGATATTAATCGTGTCAAATGGGTCGACTCGTTTATGACCCGTGCTCTTATACGAGTCACCCAAACATGTTTATTTTCGAGTCGGGTCATATCGGGTTGCCGTGTCGGGTCAAAAATTGCCACCCCTATCTGTAGATGTGGATGTGGGTAGAGGGGCAGGCAAAGATGTTGATTCAGAGTGAGAACTTGTAGCAGGGGTGTCAGGAAATAGATCTACTGAGGGGTCAGTGAAGTAGAAAGGAGTACTGGCAGGAGATAGATGAAACTGGGACATGGATGAGAACATTTTGTGTTCTCAAAAGACAACATGACGAGACACACGAAGACGTTTGGAGTGAGGGTCCCAACATCGATAACCTTTGTGTTCAATACCATACTCTAAGAAACAACATAAGCGAGCTCGAGATTCTAGTTTTGTGCGCTCATGTGGCTGTAGTAAGACAAAGCAGGCAGAACCAAAGACTTTAAGGGTAGTATAGTCAGGAGGATGGTTATATAGACGCTCATACGGTGACTGGTTTTCAGTAGTGGGAGAAGGGACACAGTTCATGGTGTAAATGGCAGTGAGGGCAGCCTCTCTCCAAAATTGTTCAGGACATGAAGCAGATGTGAGAAGAGCTCGAACAGTATTAAGAATATGTCGGTGTTTACGCTCGGCTCTCCCATTTTGTTGGGAGGTGCCTGGACAAGAACGATGAGGAAGAGTACCATGCTGGCGAAGAAAATTTAGAACACCTTTTTCTTTGTACTCTTGGGCATTATCAGCTCGAAACACTTTGATATTGCAAGAAAATTGAGTTTTGATCATGTTAGCAAAATCAAAGTAAATCTGGGGCAATTCAGATCGATTTTTCATTAGATATAACCAAGTGTATCTTGAAAAATCATCGACAAAGATTACATAGTATTTGACAAGGTAAACAATCAACATTTTCGACTTTAATTGAGCCTAACTGACCACTTGACGCTAAGGATTTTAACCGACGTAGCGAAACATGACCTAAACGAGAGTGTCAGAGGTGAAAAGGTGAGGCGGACGACACTGAAGCTGCAGTTTGAGTTGGTGAAATGAAGTGAGATGGAATATGGAGATTGTTAAGTTCAAATAATCGTCCTATTTTACGACCCGTCCCAAGAGTATGGCCCGGTTTTGGATCTTGTACTAGACATCCAGAATTAGAGAAAGAGACAGTAAGTCTGAGTTCACACAATTGGCCAACAGATATGAGATTTAAAGTGAGTTTAGGAATGAGATAAGTGTCGGGGAGAGATGTGTGAGTGGTGGAGACTTGCCCTATGTGACTGACGTTCATACGGGAACCATCAGCTGTGTGTATGGATGGTGCATTGAGAGTAAAATGTTTGGTAGAGAATGTAGTGGGATCAGAGGTCATATGGTTACAGCAACCAGAGTCAAAGAACCAAGAATATGTACCTGGGGCAACAGATAGAGCAGTAGGAGACGTGCTACTATAATGATCAAGAACTCATTTGATGATGTCCGCAAGATGGGAAACAGAGATGGATGAAGGGGTAGACGACTTAGAAGATGATGACCCCTTGGTAGAAATAGCAGTGGATGATGATGAACAATCTCGGGACCAATTATCCTGTGAATATCTAGTAGGATTCTCGTTACAATCGTTAAGATAGTGCCCTGGTCCACGCTTGTGACAGAAAGTACACACTCTGACAGGACAATGCAATAGAATATGTCCTGGTTTATGACAGCATTTGCAGTAGGGATCTGTGAGAGGCTCCATGATGTGTAAAATAGTCTGAGAGTGGTAGAATTGATCTGCGTGGCAGTGGCCGGGTGGTGATCTGACGGAGGGAGCCTGGATGAGGAAGTGGCAGTCGGGCAATAGAGGTAGCCGGGTGGTGGTGACTGGGCGACAGAGGTGGTGATCGAGCGGCGAAGGCGGTGATAGCGGCAGAGCCCATGTTGAGGCGGCGAGGTGACTGGGAGGAGGATGTCGGGCAGGATAGATGTAGATGGTGGTAGCCGGGCAGCGGAGGTGACCGGGCTGAGGCGACACGATTACGAACTTGAGGCAACTATAAGAAGGATTTCTGATGTGGAGGATCCACTATTGTGGCAACCACAGAGCATACTTTCCTTTTGAGAGGTCACCGGGAAGAGGAAGAGGCCACCAGGAGCTATAGCTCTGATACCATGTTAGAATATATAAGAGAGAGGGAGAGAATGAGACAATACAAGATTAAGTATTGTATTGAATGGTGTGATGAAACCTTACAATGAGTAGTCTTTATATAGGTCAAGAGAATCCTAAAAGGAAAAGAAAAGTAGCTAGGCTAGTAGTACAACTAGTAGTACAATGTATCTAGACAGTAAGTATAGTAAGATACAATAGGTAAAAAAATGTAGACAATGTATTCTAACATTATTCTAACATTCAATGTTCTCTTTTCATTACGAAATTCATGAATCAAAACGAGTTTAGTATACTGTACAACAAAAATGCTACGGACACAACTAGAAGCACAACTCAAAGCACACCAAGTCCTCCTAAGCAATAAAACATTTGTGGGGCCCACATCCTATTTGCTAAAGAACCCCTAGCAAAAAGAACCCCTAGCAAATAACACCTCTCTCTCTCTTCCCCCTAAAAAATTGCAAAACCCAAATCACCAATGAAGCTTTTTTAGAGAGTTTAGTCCACCCTCAATTCTTGCGAATTTTCAATTCCTCTTGCGTACATACATACATACACAACATAATCAAATCACTTCCTCTTGCATATACATAAACAACAACATCAAAATTCCCAACAATCACACAATTTTCCAGCCACAAAAGCAATATATACATATATATATATATATATATATAAGCTTCTCTCTTACACCAAATGTCTCTTCATGGGTTTTGCTTAAATTTGCCAAATTTTGTATTTTCTTCAACTCAAAAAGAGGAAAAGTGTGAAGAACAGAAGAACCCAGAGAGCAAAATAATGTTGAAGCAATTTGATTGAATTTTCATGGAAAAACCCCAAACAATGCCTTGTTTGGTAAGTGATGAGCAAGAGGGGACCCAATACCTTGAATTGCCTTAATAAACTACAACAATTTGCATAAACTGTTTAAAATGAATCTCTCTACAGATCCAAGAAGAAAATGTTTTGGTGGTGTTTTTTTCAAAACTATAAAGAAATACAGCAAGAGAAGATTGCATATGAATGGTGTTATGGTCAATTAAGGCATATGAGTAAACCATAGTGCTGGGAAAGAGATCTGGCAAAAGATACCAAAATGTAGAGAGAGAGAGAGAGAGAGAGAGAGAGAGAGAGAGAGAGAGATGGGCAGATGTCATAGAGGCCATTTCTCACACTTCCATGTGGGATGATTATGTGGGTGGGTCTGGAAATGCTTCCATGGCCATGTGATTGTCAAGAAGAGAGATACAGATGAAGAGAGAGAAGAGTGGCTTTTGTATCGAGTTTGCCTTGGCGTGGCCTTGCCGTCGCCGGCGTGACCTCGGCGATTTTGTCGTCCTCCTCTTTCTAGGTCTCGCCCGGTTGTGCCTTGAGTAGATTTGGGGATTTTTTTTATTCTTTGGCTGTGTTTGGTTTGGGTAAGAGTAATAGAGATAAGGGTTTTTTAGCAAATAAGATGTGGGCCCCACAAATATTTCATTGCTTAGGAGGGCTTGTTGTGCTTTGAATTGTGTTTCTCATTGTGTCTATAGCATTTCTGACTGTACAAAAATAATGTTGGGTTAATGAGGTTTGGATTAAGTTATTTACTCCAACCTTTTTGGACCCTGTTCTTGTAACTATGGAAAATACGTGGGTAATCCCAATAGTACCACGATGTCACAACATAAAACTTAGTCACCCCATGCTACAGGTTGTTCCATGTCGATCTGTTCTACTTATTTAATTTTTTTTTTTTTTGTCGGGTGCTGGTCCCCTGTTTGTATGTCATTTTGGATAATGTCTTTATTTCTATTTGAAAGTGTCTCACTCGTAACATCAAATACTATAAGTAGGTTAATCCATGAAAGCCATGATATTAGTTTTAATATATAGAACATAAAAACGAAAACACTCCGGTAAATTTCTGTTTCTGATGGAAGATATTGGCTCGCATTTGCTTCATGGAGCAAACAATTTAGGTCACGTGGTAAACCTCGCCTAAGCGAAGGTGCAGGCTCACTTGAACGAGGTTGTACTTTGCTTGAGTGAGTTTCAGGTAGTGGTGTAGTTTGCTCGAGGAAGGCTTGCGGTCGTTTCAGTGAAGTAGATAACCAGTTTTGTCCTATGTTGACGTTCCAGTTCGCCCGATTGAGGCTAAGCCCCACTTGAGCGAGATTGGAACTAATTACTGCCTTAGTTTTCTATTTCAAATAGGAAAAGGCCTCTTTTGGTCTTTAAGACTTCGCGAAAAATCCTTTTACGCATATTAGCTCATGTATTATGAGTTGATAAGTAGTGTGAGAAACGTAGAGAGACATATAGAGAGAACCGTGGTTGCTCTAGAGAGGTTTTCAGATTGTATTTCAAAGAGAGTTGAGAGAATTGGTGATTGTAGTATTTCCACAATGCGTACAGAGGTTCATCTTTCTCCCCTCCATGGATATATATAGCCAAACCACATATATCTTGTTTTTTTTTTTTTTGCTTGGTTGTTTATTTCTTGTGTTATGGACTTCTTTGATTGCTTACACTTCAGTGCAACATTTTCTTATGTCTATTTCGTACCTTTTCCGTATCGGTCTATGTATGTGCTACATATGTATCACGTAGACAAACATGAAACATACATGCTTACATTATCAATCACGATTCACACCTCTAAACAGTATAAAAATACTTACAAAAATATACATGTGTTTCTTCAAAAGTGCATAGGACAGAGAGGATGAGGAAGACTAGCCATACCTGTCCATTTGGACTCCCACGAAGAACATGCAAAGCAATAAAGGAAAGCAAGATCATAACCAACACCTAAAGTTCCATCCATTTAATGCTCAATATCCACTTCACTTCCCCACCTAAAGGTTTCTCTTTATTGCTCTCCACCCCTTCACTTCCATAAGTAACAAATCTCATCTCTCACCAACCCATTCTCCACATTTCTTTTAGCTTCCGACTCCACTTTCCAACGCAAAACCCCTAAGTTACACTTCCAAAAGGTAGACCAACCAAGAAAATTTGCAAACAATACTGTGATAAGCCACTCTGGAAACACAACATTGCAGAACCCCCCAATACCAAGGGTGTGTTTGATAACCCAATTAAGTGGTGAAAATGAAAATTTTCAGCACTTAAGTTTTTCAGTGCATTTGATAATGTACCACTTAATTGAAAAAGCAGCCAAAAATCCACTGAAAACGTTCAAGTGAAAATTTTCTACTGAAAATAATCACGGAATGCAGTCTATTTTAGTTCTTGAAACGATGTTTTTAGTATTGCAAATACAAATCACTTAAAATTTTCAATACTTAAATTCAGCACTTAGTTAATTTTCAGTACTTAATTTTTAGTTTTATCAAACGCACCCTAACTCCCAATAACAAACATGGCTCTGATAAAAGTGCTATATCATAGTCAATTAATGACTTGCCACCAAGTTTTCTACTTGTACAAATGTTGCACAGCACATTGGCTATTGAACCTCCTGTGACCATAAGAGCTGAAAAACCTGAGGCTGTTTTAAGTTCTAAACCCGCCACTATGGTTAGAGTTGGTATGAACAACCCACCACCACCAATCCCAACCTGCACTGGATATAGAGGCAGCTATGAAGCAGAGAGCTCCTGATAGATATTGCAATATGGGCTAGCTGTTGATTTCAATGGTGTTTCTTGGAAAGTACTCCACCAATGATGAGTTGTACTGTTGGGTGAATTGTGTGGTTCTGGGATCCCTGAGTTGGGTTGTGCTGCTTTTGCATGACAGTGATTTATGAACATAATTAGGGTGAAGAATACCCAAGTGAGAAGAGTGTGTCTTCATTTGCATGGATTTCTTGGTGGTACTACCTTAGATCTTGGATGATGCATGATAGCTAGTGGTCTTATACAAGGACAATATTAGGAAGATGATGTGTGGTGTGTACCTGCGAGACAAGAAAAATTAAAGGTTCTTAAATGTTTAATTTTTGTCTTTAATGAGGAGTTGTAATTAAGCAAGAAAAAGGTTCTCAATCTTTTACTTTGTCTTTAATGATTAGCAACCTCTATAAAGACAGTGCCAAAGGACCTCACAGGCTCACACACTACCAATATCCGATAATAAGACAAGGTGCATGCCAGAAAATATCCTGTTCCAAAAAGGGAGTATTCTGGCTTGTTAACCTACTTAAAGTTGTAAAGATTGTCTTCTTATTGTTGAACTCTTTTATTTGGGTTCAAAGTTTTTTTATTTTTATTTTGGAGAGAAAGAGGAAAAGATGGAGGAACCAGGGGACTTGGTTGATCTAGACCGATGGTTTCTTTGTTGTTAACAATTGGACGTGGTCTAAGATTTGATTGTGGCTTACTAAATTTGTTTTTGCATTGTCCTCTGGATTTAAGGTTTCCTTAATTTGAATGATGTTTTGTTTTACTTACCAAATTGATGAGCCATCTGTGTGTGACTGTTTATATGGAGGAAAGATTATGAATTTATGTCAAATGCGTTGTAAACTCAAAGCTCTTTGGCTGTGGATTAATTAGTATTAATATGCTAACTTCTTTTTTCTCTGCTCTTGGCAGAGTTGGTCATAATGCATTAATGCGTGTGAATTTTGACAAGTTTTAGCATGTCTGGCATGTTTGATTAATTATTTGTGTTGCTTAACAGTTGAAAATTTTAGGCCTATTTACACTTTACACCCTTGTACTATACCTGTATTTCAATTGGATACATTGTTGGCCCAAATATGGAAACCTTAGAGGGGGGGTGAATAAGGTTTTAGCGGAAATTAACCTTTTAAAACAAATTGCAAATTAAAACACAATCACAAGTAATTAAGTAAAGAGAGAAGGGAAGAGAAACTTGCAAACCAATTTTTCAAGTCGTTCGGCAATCGCACCCCGCGGCCTACGTCCATCCCTCAAGAACACCTCTTGAGGATTCCTTTAATCCCGGAGCACTTACGGGTGTGCACCAAACCGTTACAAGAGCCTTCAATCTCTCCCAAAGAAGAACACCTCTTCTTTGCACACAAAGGTTACTAACCCCCACTCTTTGCAATTGATTTTGATACAAATTGAACTCTCTTTATAGAGTGGATAATACAATTGAAAGCTCACTACAATTCACTCTCTCAAAGATTACAATTGAAAGCTAGAGCAAATTGATAAACTCACACAACTAGGGCTCAATTGTGAATGATTAAGAATCAACAAGTTGTGTGATTGAAATAGATGTTTTCCAATGGATTGATCAACATAAAATGGTGTGGGAAAACATGTATTTATAAGCCAAGAAAGATTATAGCCGTTGGTGGCACATTTGGTAATTAAAAGCCCCTTAAAAAACTAGCCGTTATGCCTTTTCAGGTCGCTTCAGTCGACTGGAACATGAAGCAGTCGACTGGACCTTGAAGCAGTCGACTGAGATGTGTTTACAGAGGGTTCTATTTGCATTCTGCTCACTTCAGTCGACTGAATCGGGCCTTCAGTCGACTGCCCCTCCCTGTTTGGCAGCCTGACACATCTCCACTAAAATGGCCATAACTTCTTCTACAAAAATCGGATTTGCGATCCGTTTGATGTTTTGGAAACTAGATTCAAATACCTTTCCAACCATATATAACTCAACATCTAATTATTCTTCAATTGGTTGGGGCATTGCTTTAAAGATGACCCATTTAAAATTTGTTTCCAAAACTTTAACCTTTAGAGTTTGTTTGAGCCCCTATGAGTGTGAGATCAAGATGCCTTACAATGATGGTCCTAGACTTCAACCAAGGATAAAATATCTTCAAGTCTTCAAGCTTGATCCTTGTTGAGCTCCTTGTAATCTTGATCTACATTAATTAAATTCATGCACACAAAGATGTTAAAACATTGATACAATATTAATACATGAGATTATATATGAGCATGAAAATGACTATGATAATAACACTGAATGAATCAATATGAATCATGTAATTATCATAGCATATTTGACATCATCAAAACATAATTAAATATGCCTTAATAAACCTTAAGGCTAACAATCTCCCCCTTTTTGATGATGGCAAACAACCAATGAAGGATATGCCAATATAAGCACATTTGGTCATTTTCATATTATCATTCATAATGGATATCATATGTTAAAGAACATGAATGATAACTACCCAAAAACTTCTCATATTTCTCCCCCTTTGACATTATCAAAAAGATTTGGGGATAAAATACGAAGCTCCCCCTCACAATAGGCAAACAAATCAAAAGGCCAAAAAGACACAAAAAATAAACAAATATAACCACATGTGAGCAAATGAATACATGAAAGTGCTCCTCCTACGTATGTGCAATGATAAAAGATACCAAAAGATATGAATATAAAGCATATTCTCCCAAAAGATACCAATAATAAAGTTGGAGAACTCAAAATCAAAGAAAAAACAAACATACAGTCGGATCAGTCGACGCCACAGTCGACGGAAGAGGGCAGGGATTAAAGATGCAAAACCAGTCGACTCCTCAGTCGACTGACTAAGACAGAAACAAAAAGTTCAAAGCCTTACAGCTAAATCAGTCGACTGTGTCGGGGTACCAGTCGACTGCTTTGTTCAGCAGTTCATAAAAAGACAGTTCAATAGCAAAAAAAATTGAAGGATTCACAAAACATCATTTGGATCTAACCATATTTAAAATTTGTCTAATCAAACAAAAGCATATCATCATTTTTCAAATAAGCAATATCAAGAACATGATGATTTGAAACAAATAAGTGTATGATATGAAATAAAAAAAAAATTTAAGTATGATAATGAAAACAAATCAAAACAAAATTACCTACTAACCTACCATTACCAAATCAATACTTAACCTTTGTCCAAGCATTTCTTGGATGCTCCATTTGCCGAGGTAGTAGGAAAGGCCCTTTCCAATGTCATGAGGCAAAGATTGACAATCTTTTTACCATTTGAGTTGTCGTCCGATGATTCGCTCTCGGAACTACTATTAGTGGCCTTGATTGTCTTCTTTTTGTGTTTTTCCTCCTTGGATGACTTCTTTCCCGATTTTTCTTTCTTTAGAAACTTTGCAAATTTTCGGGTGATCTTTGTCATTTCCTCATCCTTATCACTCTCAACATCTTTCTTCTTTTTCTTTGAGCTTGAGGATTTTAAAGCCATGTCTCCCCTTTTGGCCTCTTTCACTTCCAATTTCTTGTCTTCACTTTCGAAGACGGCCAATTCCATTTCATGAGTTATGAGAGAACCCATGAGTTGTTCCAAGGAGAGTGTTGAAAGCTCCTTTGCTTCACGAACCGCCGTGACCTTTGGTTGCCAATCCTTTGGTAAAGACCTAAGCACTTTCTCAATCATTTCTTCATTAGTATAAACTTTACCAAGGTTTTTCAAGTTATTAATAAGAATAGTAAAACGAGAAAACATATCTCCAATAGATTCATATGGCAACATTTTAAACATTTCATAAGTTTGAACAAGCAAATTGATTTTAGACTTTTTAACTTGGCTTGTTCCCTCATGAGCATTTTTAAGTTTATCCCAAATTTCTTTTGCGGATTTGCAAGATAAAATTCTATTGTATTCATTTGGGTCTAAACCACAATATAATAAATTCATTGCCATAGCATTTATTTTTAAGAGTTTCTTATCGGCATCATTATATTCATCTACCGTCTTTGGAATAGAAAAACCATTTTCAATTTTTGTAGGTAGATGAGGCCCTTTGACCACAATTTGCCATAAATCAAAATTTTGAGAAATCATATAGATTCTCATTCTATTTTTCCAATAGGCATAGTTTGAGCCATTAAAACATGGTGGTCTTAATGTCGATTGACCCTCACAATAATAAATGTAAGAAGAGTCGGTTTCCATTGGATCTTAACTCAAAATTTTCAAAATATTTTGAAAATAGAAGAGCCGAAGCTCTGATACCAATTGTTGGCCCAAATATGGAAACCTTAGAGGGGGGGTGAATAAGGTTTTAGCGGAAATTAATCTTTTAAAATAAATTGCAAATTAAAACACAATCACAAGTAATTAAGTAAAGAGAGAAGGGAAGAGAAACTTGCAAACCAATTTTTCAAGTGGTTCGGCAATCGCACCCCGCGGCCTACGTCCATCCCTCAAGAACACCTCTTGAGGATTCCTTTAATCCCGGAGCACTTACGGGTGTGCACCAAACCGTTACAAGAGCTTTCAATCTCTCCCAAAGAAGAACACCTCTTCTTTGCACACAAGGGTTACTAACCCCCACTCTTTGCAATTGATTTTGATACAAATTGAACTCTCTTTATAGAGTGGATAATACAATTGAAAGCTCACTACAATTCACTCTCTCAAAGATTACAATTGAAAGCTAGAGCAAATTGATAAACTCACACAACTAGGGCTCAATTGTGAATGATTAAGAATCAACAAGTTGTGTGATTGAAATAGATGTTTTCCAATGGATTGATCAACATAAAATGGTGTGGGAAAACATGTATTTATAAGCCAAGAAAGATTATAGCCGTTGGTGGCACATTTGGTAATTAAAAGCCCCTTAAAAAACTAGCCGTTATGCCTTTTCAGGTCGCTTCAGTCGACTGGAACATGAAGCAGTCGACTGGACCTTGAAGCAGTCGACTGAGATGTGTTTACAGAGGGTTCTATTTGCATTCTGCTCACTTCAGTCGACTGAATCGGGCCTTCAGTCGACTGCCCCTCCCTGTTTGGCAGCCTGACACATCTCCACTAAAATGGCCATAACTTCCTCTACAAAAATCGGATTTGCGATCCGTTTGATGTTTTGGAAACTAGATTCAAATACCTTTCCAACCATATAAAACTCAACATCTAATTATTCTTCAATTGGTTGGGGCATTGCTTTAAAGATGACCCATTTAAAATTTGTTTCCAAAACTTTAACCTTTAGAGTTTGTTTGAGCCCCTATGAGTGTGAGATCAAGATGCCTTACAATGATGGTCCTAAACTTCAACCAAGGATGAAATATCTTCAAGTCTTGAAGCTTGATCCTTGTTGAGCTCCTTGTAATCTTGATCTACATTAATTAAATCTCATGCACACAAAGATGTTTAAACATTGATACAATATTAATACATGAGATTATATATGAGCATGAAAATGACTATAATAATAACAATGAATGAATCAATATGAATCATGTAATTATCATAACATATTTGACATCATCAAAACATAATTAAATATGCCTTAATAAACCTTAAGGCTAACATACATGTACCCTTTTTTTTTTTTTTTCCGATTCAATTGAACCCTTGAACTTTAAAAATTCATTCAATCATACCCAAAGTCTAACATTTTTGGCTTAAACTAACGAAAGTTATCACTTGAGCGAGTAGCGCATAATGCTTACTTGTCACAGGCGAGGTTAAGACAAACGAAGAAGATTGTGAATGATGTGATAAATCACATTCAATCATATCCAAAAATCACATTCAATCAGACCCGAAATTGCATCACTTTCGCGCCATTTGCAATCTCCTTTGTTTGTCTTAACTTGACCCGTGACACGTAAGCATTACGTGCAACTCATGTTATAATTTTCGTTACTTTTAAGCCAACAAGACTTACAGTCTTATAGTCTGATTGAATAAATTTTTACAGTTCAAGGGTTCAATTGAACAAAAAAGAAAAAAAAGAAAAAAGAAAAGAACATGTATTCAATTGAAAACATGGGTATAGTATAAGGGTGTAAAGTGTAATTATGCCAAATTTTATTATCGTTTATATATATATATATATATTTGGGATGAAGTCACTTACTCTGTTTGGTTTATGGATTTCGTTAGGGAAAAGAAAAGGGAAAGGAAAAAAATGGATTACTAATTCCTCTTGTTTTCTCTTGTGTTTTCCGTAATGTTTAATTAACATAAGAGACTAATTTTTTTGAAATATTATAGTACTATATGAACAAAGGCAGGAAAATGACTCACAACGTACATCCAAAATGTTCAATTTATTTATCAAGTTATTCTGTTTTCTTCCTGATTTCTTCATTGTTCTCCTTATTAACCAAACGAATGATTCATTTTCCTCCATGTTTTCCTTTCTTTTCCCTCACTAAATCTAAGATCCAAACAAACTCTTAATATTTGGAGGGTTTGAAAGCAAAATTAAGGCCTAATTACACTTTACCCCCTCATACTATATACACTCGTGTTTTCAATTGGGTACATGAACTCTCTCTTTTTTTTTTTTTTTGGCACCTTGAACTTTCAGCCCTTTTTCAATCCCATCCAATTTAGTTTAAAACTAACGGAATTGCCCAATATATATATATATATATATTTGCAATTGGCCCCTTGAACTTTCATCCCCTTTCCAATCAGATCCATTCGCTAACGGCTTGAGGTTTTGTTAGATGTAATTGCCCACGAGTCCTTCTCCCAAATTTTGACAATTTTTTATAAACATCTTTACTATTTTTTGACATCAAAAGGGGAGAAAACCCCCTCGCTGGAACCTCATTTTTTGATTTTATATGTCAAAACAGATGATTTTATATGTCAAAACAAATAAGGCTGCAATATATATATATATATATATCTTTTGGTGAAATTTCAAAGCCCATTGCGTTGATCTTAAACAAATACTTGAAATAAAAAAATCATCCTAAAATGCCAAAAGATAAGAGAATTAGGATTGTTTAGCTTAATATTATCTGTTTGTCAACAGATAAAATGAAAAAAGAAAAAAGAAAAAAAAGAGGTTCCGATTTAGCCATTTTTTGGGGAAGGACACTTAGGCAATTTTGTCCAATAAAATCTTACACCGTTAGCGAATGGATCTGATTGGAAAGGGGATGAAAATTTAAGGGTTCAATTGCAAAAAAAAAAAAATATATATATATATATATATATGTATACATTTCTAGGCAATTCTATTAGTTTTAAACTAACGGCATCATCGATTGGATAAGATTGAAAAGGGACTGAAAGTTCAAGATGCCAATTGCAAAAAAAAGTTCATGTACAAAAATAAAAAACACGTGTATAGTACGAGAGGGTAAAGTGCAATTAGGCCCAAATTAATATCTAGAAGTGCTTTGCAAGAAGTTTCCTATGCGGCCGGGCACATGAATTGGGCCGATGGGCGTGTGTTATACTCCTACATATTAGGTGACATGTATACTTGTGACAATTAGAGGCAGCACACCTCCTGCTTCTGACATACGGAGTACTTTTTTGTTTTTCATTTTCTGATCTAATTTGGTTGTCATTTAAAACAAAAAAGAACACAAATACCAATCCTGTTTCGGTTTTTATCTTCAATAAAAAAAAAAGAAAAAGAAAAAGAAAAAGCACAAAGGATTACCAAACATGTTTTTTGTTTTTCGTTTTTGAAGATAATAATAAAAAAAAAAAATAAAAAAAAAAACACACCACAAAAGTAGAAAACTGAAAATCAAAACGTTACCAATTGGCCCATAGTGCTTTGTTGTTAGGAATATGTTACCCCCGCCCAGTCAATTCATACATTTGGGTACAAACACAGTTGTCCTTGCAAAAAGAAAAAAAAAAGAAAAAAAAGAAAAAAAGAAACAACAGCATATTCCACAACAATCCATCTTAAGCATTTTCTGAAAATATAGCTGGATATTCAAAATTCTGCATGGGATAGGGAATTGCTAAATCTTTTTATACTGCAGGGTGGTGGATTTAGCAGAAAAGGTGGTGGATTAGCAATTCCTTTTCGAATATAATGCTTAAGTCCTTACCCTCTGAATTCAAAAACTGATTTAAAGCAATTTCTCACACAAACAATTCTATCCATAGATCATGGACATTTTAAGAAACACACCAACAAAATTATTACAAACAAGGCTGTTTGAACCCCATGTAATTCCCATTTGTATAGTCCCTATACACATCTAGAGCACCAAAGCTGGTAACCAGAACAGTACTGAGTGCCAAAACTGTACCAACTGAGAATACAATTAAGGAGGCTCTCCCATGTCTGTCTATGGCCCTCTTTACCACCATTAACCCAAGAAGTGAGGCCACAAAACAAACCATCGAAAAGATGAACGCGACCTCCGAGTTCTCCATGCCCAACAATAGGTACTGAATTGCAGACATGCTAGATGAGAATAATACCATGAATGAGCAGGTCCCTGCTGTTACCTGCACCATGACACAAAGTGAGAGTCTAAAAAAATTGACCCGTACTACGGAGCCTAGTAATACTGTACACTTAGCTCCATTACCGTGGTTCCAATAGTACAGAGTTGTATTTTTGTAATTTTCCCATTTACAGTCTCAATTATAAGTGTTATGTAAAGGGTGGCTACCATGTACTTTGGAGTCTTATCTTTTTTGCATTTGAGCATAGTGAAAATCTGAGCAACTCGATGGTTAAAGTCTCAATTTTGGTTAAATCACGTAAACATGATTTTCTAATTATGTGATTTTTTTTCATTTATGTTTTCATATTTCAAAGACCTTGGGATAGGGGTAAATCCCTATCAATAACGGTCTTTTTTTCTTTCTAAAAAATAACGTAGGGAAACTCTCCAGGTCCTGCAAATTTTTCAGGAGACTAATTTGTTTCGGGATAGATGGCCTCACTGAGAATCAACATGGGGACCTCACTAGGCCAGCAGTTTGGTATGCCCCCACTTAGGCTATCCATGAGGGCCGAGTAATGATTACGGGCTCAATCCATACATTGTTTTGATAGTCTAAAAAAGCTAAAAAAGGTTAGGATGTAGAGAAGCTGAATCCAGAACTTACTTCAGGGGAAATACCAATTTGAAGAAGAAGTGGGCTTATAATCATTCCACCGCCAATTCCGAATACCCCTCCCAAACTTCCTGCTAATAGTGCCATTAAAGGGAAAACAAGTTTGTTTGATGGCCCCCCTTTAATTTCTCCTTCTTTTCCCTATCACAAAGAATTGATAGTGAGTCTTTTTGAGCATTTTTAGATATGTATGTAAGTAGAAATAGTTGATATAGCTTTAATGATTCATTAATCACCTGCAGCTGGTTGGAATTTAGATCTTGGTGTCTTTCTCTTCTGTATAGAATCGATACCGTGAAAATTATTGCAAGAGGAATTTGCAAAGATGAGAGAATCCAATATCCCACCCCACAAGGCTCTATTCGTGTGATGGTGCTCTGCATTAAATTTTTGAAAACTTCAAATAAAGATAGGTACTGTTAAGAGAGACATTCTCTTATAATAGAATTGATTTCTTGCAATGTTAGACTATAGGTAATCATATAAATTAATGTATATCATATCATGAGTAATATTTGGGGCACTAACAATTTCCACTAACACTTACTAACACACTCTATCTCTCTCCTAGTGGTACTGTGGGGTCCGCAGTGGGCCCCGCAGTACCACTAGGAGAGAGATAGAGTGTGTTAGTAAGTGTTAGTGAATGTTGTTAGTGCCCCTAGCATTGCCCATCATATCATATATCTTACATATTATGTATATTATATTAATGTGTTATATAATATCCTATCATAATACATTAATACCATAAATATGATGATATTGTATATACATTAACAGATACACTGTAATTAGAACAGAAGGTCAAAAAAAAAAAAAAAAAAGATATTGGAAAGAGAATGAGAATGAGCAACCATACCTGTTCATATCGACTTCCAAGGAGAATATACAGAACAAAAAATGAGAGCCAAATTAAGACCAAAACTAACAATTTCAACCATGGAATTCCCAATTTGCACTTGACTCTCTCACCCAATAGGGGCTGTTTGGTGCTCTCCAACCCCCCTTCATTTCCATCACAAATCTCATTTCTCACCAACCCATTTTCCAAATTCCCATTTCTACTCACTTCCTCTGATTCCAATTTCCAATACAAAACCCCTGATTTACATGTCTTAAAAGTGGACCAACCAAGAAAAGCAACAAACAATATAGTAATAAGCCACTCTGGGAACACTATATTGCAGATCACTCCAATACTAACTCCCAATAACATACACGGCTGTGATAAAAGTGCTATATCATAATCAATTAATGTCTTACCACCAAACTTTCTACTAGTGATGAACATACTATACACAACATTAGCTATTATTGATCCAGTGACCATGATTGCTGAGAAACTAGAGGCTGTTTTGAGATCTAGACCGGCCACGATTGTTAGTATGGGTATGAACAACCCACCACCACCAATCCCACCTGCACTAGATATAGATGCAGCTATGAAACATAGGACTCCTGATATCACAAATGGGGTTGTGAATTTGAGTTGGGTTTCTTGAAATTTTGTCAGATGAATCCACCATTGATGAGCTGTGCGGTGAAATTGATCTAATAATACTGTTTGTGTTTCTGAGATGGGTTGTGTTTGTTTTGCATGACAGTGATTGAAGGTGATGAAGATGAGAAGGGGAAGGATTACCCATGTTAGAAAATTGGGGCGCTTCATTTTTTTGTGCTATTTTTATGAGAGATGCTTGCATGGCTTATCATAAGCCAAAAAGACAAACATAGCGGAAACAAACGTGTCTATCAGGGGGCGGACATACATGGGGGTAAAGGTTAACTCAATCCTCCCCTTGATTTTTGACAAAATATTATATATGTAGTATATTTTTACGCTTAAAGCCTCCCTTCTAAATTAAAAAAATTTCTATTTTACACTTAAGTCTCCCTCCCAAGTATAAAACATTCAACCTTTTGATCTCAATTTGTAGTAATAATATTTCATTTTATTGTACATTTGGTGTTACGTAGTATTATGAAATTTTCTAATTCATTTATCCGTCCAAAAATTATGTATAAATAGACCTGAAAAAAATCGCATCGGGGGCCCCCATAAACTCGCTACCTCTTCACCCTACTAAGCCCCCCCAACTCCAATTTTCTACATCTATCACTGATTACACTCGGGCCCCTACTAAGTCCCCAACTCCAATTTTCTACATCTATCCCTGATTACACTCAGGCCTGGGGCCATGAATTGAAGCTACAAATTTTTTTTTATAAAGAACTTTGGGCAAATTACACTCACCTCCCTTGAGGTATATGACAATTATAGGGACCTCCCCTCTAGTTTGGAAAATAACACTCACCTCCCCTCTACCTACTTTTTGTGTGTAAGATTACCAATTATCTATTTTTATATATATATATATATATATATAAATATGTGTGTGTGTGTGTGCAAATTAGATAAATATATATATACACACATTAGTAGATTTACAGATTTAGATTTATAGCATTTAGCCTTAACTTTATTTGTAAAATATTATAAATTTGTAAACTATTTAGGTTTTATAATCTTTAGCCCTAACTTACGACAGTTTACAAATGTACAATATTTTACAGATTTAGTTTTTTAATATTAAGCCATTGACTTTTTTGTCCAAGTAGTAGGTAAAAGATATTATAACATTTATTTAGAGTAATGCTATGCTTCTCAAATTTTTATCACAAATGATATTGAAGTGGGACCACTGTAGAACCACTTTAACATCAACCAATCAAAATCAACTGGGTCCACTGCCACATGTTTGGGAAACACTTTTGGAAAAAAAATTTGGGAAGCATAGCATTACTCTTTTACTTATAAATTTTTTTTTCTCGAATTAATGGCAAATTTTTATAAAGTTAAAGGACTAAATACTATAAATCTAAATCTGTAAAATTTGTTAATAAATATATATATATATAATTTTATCTAATGCGCGCGCGCGCACACACACACACACACATATATATATATATATATAAAGAGATAAGGAGTAAATTGGAAATTTTACACACAAAAAGGTAGAGGGGAGGTGAGTGTTATTTTTCAAACTAGAGGGGTGGTCTTTGTAATTGTCATATACCTCAAGGGAGGTCAATGTAATTTACCCAAAAACTTTAAATTATGTATATGTAATTTGTATAATTTTAAAATTATTTTATGTATTGGTCCACTTCAAAACTTTTAACTCTTAAAAAGAGTAATATTATGTTTTCACATACGAGTTTTAAATTTAATTACTAAATACTTTAATGGTTATATCACATTATATCTAATCTATATGTATGTAGTGTGCACATTTCCCGATTTCCATACCCATATGATATTCAGGGATTATCCAGTTTTGTTCCATGAGACTGACCTACATTAGGTGGCCAACATGTTCTCTCTGCTCTCATAAAACGTATATAGTGTGGGGGATCTTCTGTGATACAACTATAGTAATATAGGTGTACCATATTATGATTTGATCCCAAAAATGTTGTATATAATTTAGTCCTAAAATGTTTAAACTTTGAAATTAAATTGGTGTTTGATTGACAATACGTTGTAATTTATTCCCAACATATTCTAAGTCCCAACATAAAATTTTCCTATAGTTTGACTTGTATGAAAATGCCTATAATGGAGGGTGCATTTGGACGTCCACAGAATGAGCCATTTAGAGTTCGATTTAATGGTATTATTGGTTGTCAAAGTTAACTAATTTTACTTTATTATTGAAAACTCATATAGCATAATTTCTCCAAAAAAAATTGAAATGCCCTAATTCAGGATATAAAATCTAGTCTCAACATGTCTCATCGTCAAGTCATGGTGAGTTTCTTTATATGTATGTACATAGTTGCGAGCTAGATTATTTAGAACCAATCTAACAATAGATAAATTTCAATTTAGTTATCTACGGATTTCCAAATGGAAGTCACTTCGGTACAATTGCTATAGTACTGTGCCTTTTACAGTTTGCATAGTATTTAAAAAAGAAAAAGCAATTTTTTGAAAAATACTGTGCAAACTATGAGAGGCACAGTTTGCAAAATTTTATAACAATTGTACGGAATTGGGTTCCCTTCCAAATTCGTTATCAACCAATTTAAAATAGGATAACTCATAAAATGAGACAATTTTTGCAAAAAAAAATAAAAAAATCAAGCATTTTATGGGCTAGAATTCTGCACTTCTTGTAATAGGAAAAAACATCATGCCATTTTATTAGAAGTGGGGGTCGAACATCCAACTTATATAATAGAGGGGCCTAAGACCCAACTCGACACCAAAGAAACTATACTCATAAGTCAGGTCATTTGAATATTAAACCACTTTAAATAACATGTTACGCTATAAAAGTTTAGGCTTATATATTTGATGTGCTCATTGAACTTCTAGTGCTATGTCCGACTCTGTATTATAACAATTGAATATAGGAGCTTATTTTATGTACGTGCTTATATATATATATATATATGTCATCCAATATGTCACTTGTTTATCCTTTCGGCCAAGTAGGTAGTTTAATGTACACCCACTTGTTTGTGCTTCATTTGCAATCTGACATGCCGCCTTCTTCATCCTTCCTGTAACCCATTCGTATATGACCCAAAAAGAGTCTGTTTACTTTTGCGATTGTGATAGTTATACAATAACTTTTTTTTAGAATAGATTATGAATTTTGTGGTGTTTGGATAATAAAGATGGTTATGCTAGTAGAGTCGATTATCTACGCGTTTAGTTACATAAATGTAAAAGTTATTTAAAATGTTCAAAAGACAATTGTGTCCTTAAATTGTATTGCTATTATAATAAGGTTGAGTACACAGTTACTATAGTTGTTAATACATATTATTATTAATTGGCAATAAAAATTAATCAAGTAAAAGGAATAATACATAAAAACTTGTGCGTTCGTGTGTTTTTTTTAATATAAAAAATAAATAAAAAATTGTTTCCAAAAATAGGAGTTACTTTTGAGAAATTGTATAATTAAGAGGTGGATATTGTTTAGAGTAATATTTAGGTGATAAACACTTTTTACAAACACTTATAAACACACTCCATCTCTCTCCTAGGTGGCACTGTGGGGACCGGAAATTTCAGTGAACCCCACAGTGCCACCCAGGAGAGAGATAGAGTGTGTTTGTAAGTATTTATAAAAATTGTTTGTCATCCTAGCATTATTGTATTTTTGTTTTAAAAAATGTTAGGCACAATATATTCCACAACACATTCCACGACAGAGCTTTTAATGCATGTACTCTGTGCTATGTAAGTGGTGCAGAGAAAATTGTGAAAAATTCAAACAACACAGTATACAACACATTTAAAGCCCATTTGTGAAATGTGTTGTGGAATGCATTGTGTGCCTAACATTGTTGGTTTTATGTTGATGCCAGGCACACACATTATACTAGCGAAAAGTGAAGGGGTAAAAGGGTCTTTTTGGTGGTTGAGTTAACCCATGGATTTCACAGTAGGGCTAAAAGATGGGTACTACCAGCTTTTCCTTTTTCTTTTTTTTACCAGCTTTACCTAATTGCGTTTCAGACTGCTCAAAATAGCGCGATTTGTGCCCAAACATCGTCTAAGACAAAGACTAATCTTATTTTAAAAAAAAAATGACAATGACTATTTGTACAGAAATTTTCGAATACAATTAAGTGATTTGAGTATTATTTTAAAGTGTAAATTATATACACCCGCTCAACTATGATCCATTTTCACTAATACCCCTAAATTATTATTTTTTTGAACAAACTGACTTCCTAATGTATTTGAGGGGCTATACTAACTAATGGTAGTGGCAGAACTTGAGAAATTACCTATTGGTCTTCCTTTATGTTTACAGCTTTACGAGTCCTTCGTTACTTACTCTCATCACTCGTCTGGTCATCCTTTACCCTCTCAACTTCACTAGAAAGTGCGAAAGAGATTGAAGACAAGCCTAAATCGTTTGCTGTGGATCTTCTGAAATCGTGTGTCAAGTAGTCGATCCAAAGGTTTCTATAAGTTCTTTTTTTTATTTGGAAATTTTTTAGGGCTACGAGATTCCCAAATATTTACCCTTGCCGTATTGATTTCGAAAATGTGTAGGGTTTTGAGATTCCGAAAATACTCTTCACATTCTAGGGGTTTTTTTTCTTTGTTTTGGATTTCAAAATCAATGAACTGCGAGGGTTCTAAAATTAAAATTTCTCTTTCCCCTTGTGATTACAAAATGTTTATAACTCCATGTTGCCCATTTAATGAATGGTTGCTTGAACTATCCCTTGCCATCAACAATGAAGTGCCAAAATAAGAAAATTGGAGCACATCCCGTGTGGACAAGACTTCAGTAAAGTTGCTTTAGTGCATTTCGTTAGGTTCCTCTCACATAATGCACAATTTTCAAAAAAATTGTTTAAAAAAATGCAATATTTAAAAAAAAAGAAAACAATTTAAAAAACTGTGAGAAGAATCTAACGAATGCACCGAGCAACTTTACTGAAGTCTTATCCACCTGTGAGAGAGAGAGATCACACAGTGATGTGTTTGTTGTCTTTTAGATTGAGAGAAAGAGAGGGGCAGGTTCTCTTTTTAGTTTGGGGGCTTCGGTCATAGCCCCTTCAAATAAAGCTCTTTCAAGCTAAAACTCATGCTACTTTTCTTAAACTCATTAGGTCATTTTATGCGTAAACAACTTCAAATTGCTATAACTTTTATTCTACTAGTCTGTTTTTCGTAAAATTTGATGTTTTAAAATCAGCAAAATGAGATCTATCAATCGAGATCAACAATGGTCATGAAATACTGGGTAGTAAAAAAAAATTCAAAACTAAGCAAATATGAAAAAAAACTATTTTTTTGGCATAAATATAAGAAAAAAACATATTCCTTTCATAATTAAAGTTGATACCATAAGTGCATAGGGGTGGCAATTTTTGATACAACGGCACGTTTTACTGAGACAACCCGATTATGATACGACACGACACGATTAAAGTCAAAAAGTTCATATTTTCTATTGAATATTACTCAAAACTAAAAATCAACCCAAAACCACGCAACCCGCGTATGACCCGATTACGACACGTCTAACCCAAATTGTCACCCCTAAAGTGTAAAGATCTCGAAAAAAAAAGCAGGGGATTAAAAAAAATACTTAAAATGCCCAAGATTTGAGAAAGTTATTGCCGTTAATATAAATAGATAATGTAATCTATCTGTAGATAGATAAAACATATTATATTATCGGCTAGACAGATAAAATATCAAAATAAATTTGTAAGAAAAAGAAAAAGAGAAAAAAAAGAAAAAGAAAAAAGAAAAAAGAAAAAAAATCATCCCAAAAAGGTAAGAAAATTATGATTGTTTAACTTAATATTATCTGTCAAAACAGTTAATATCATCTATTTTAGAAAGAATAAAAAAAATGAGGTTCTAAATTACTTTCTTTTGTACAATTTTCAACTATGTTGTGTGTAGATATCGAAGAAATGCATGGAAAAAAAATCACTTAAAATGGCTAAAAAACGAGTGAGTTGTGGTGGTTTAATGTTGACAGATAATATTAATATTATCTGCCAAAACAGATAATATAATCTGTTTTGACAGATAAAATAAATAAAATGAAGTTTCAAATTACTTTATTTTGTATAATTTTCAACTACATTGCGTAGATCTTAAAAAAAAAAAAAATACATGAAATAATAAAACAAAAAATCACTCAAAATGGCTAAAAAATAACTGAGTTATGGTGATTTAAAGTTAACAGATGATATTGCCTTGTCCATTTTTTTTGTTCTAGGGGGAGATTATCACCAAATTCAAAAGTAGAGAGGGCTTTATAAAACATGGCCAAACAGCGTGAGTTTTTTGCCCTAACACTTAATTTTAAAAAGGTTTATGACCAAATATCCCTTTTAGTTTTTATAAGCATCATGCAATAGCTAATAGTGGGGGAAAAAAATGGAAAGTCTGATAATTGTGCCCCTCACGTGATGGCTTACTAGCAGTTTTTGACAGCAAATCTAACCGAGGGGGTATAAGTGACAAACATGCATAGTTAAGGGGGTTAGTTTGTTCAAAAAAGTAGTTTAGGGGTATTAGTGAAAATAAGTCATAGTTGAGGGGGTGTTTATGTAATTTACCCTATTTTAAATTCTTTTGCCAATCATACAGACTTTCATTTTAAAATTACAGAAACTGTAGTATGTACCACGAATTTCATCCGAAACAGTTCAAAGAGATTAAAAAAAGAAATCTTGTCTGGGAAAATATTAAAAAAAATTTGGACTGACAGATGAATACAAGTAAAAGGGTCCACTTGAAAAAAACAAGCTTTAAACTATTGCAATATTCTGTAAATTCCTGGATTGAAGCCAAAGGGTCGACGAATTTTTTCAGCTAGATTGTCAAACAACTTCTTCAGAAATATCTGTAATTCTCACAAAATATCAAGCACTGAACAACTTTTTAAAATTTGTTTATTACAAATAAATCTCTTAAATGGATTTCGTGAAGGAAAAGAAAAGTGAAGGGAAAAGGAAAGAAAAGCGGAAGGAAATGGAGGGATACAAAATCCTTTGGTTATGTGGGAAAGCAAAAGTAAATCTTTTCTTTTCCCCCTAAGAATCCACAGTAACCAAACAAGGGATACTGAATCCCTCACCGAATCTTTTCTTTTCCCTCACAAAATCCATGATCTAAACACAGCCTTAAATAGAAATTTTTTTATTCCCATAGAGAATATTGCCGAACGCTCTTAGTTTAGAAGTTCGAAATTTCTAAGATACATCATAGAGGTTGTGGTGCTAAAACATTATGGAGTAATTGGGTGGTAAAATGTTGTACCTCAATTTCAAAATAGTGAGTTAAAAGCAATGTAGTCCTGACCCAAAAAAATAATAAAAATGTTATACTCATAATCTTTTCCACAATGTCCAGCACATCCTGATCTTTGATATCAGTGGATTCTGTGTGAGACCCATGTGAGACCCTTGTGCGATCCATCGAAATCAAAGATTAGAATGTATAATTGTGGAAAAGATTATGAGTATAGCATTACTCAAAAAATAAAGCAAGCTGATTTCAAAAGGTAGGTAGTATTAAAATTACAACAATTTGACATACCAAATTTCAATATTTTGGCAGCTATGATTCATCTTAAACTATTATGATGATTCACAGAAGTTTCTTGATGGGGTCATATATAGATGTTGCACAGGAAATGTCACGTTGATATGCTATTTTTATGGGAAATGTTATTCGCACACCAAAAATTATTAAATGCACTTTATAGCGTACCACTTTTAAATTATGTGGTATCATGCAATTTTATGGAAAATGTTATTCGCACTCCAAAAATTACTAAAAGCACTCTATAGTATCACTCCCAAAGCATATGATATCATGCACAATACGCACTCTATAGAGTACTGTATTTAGTAAGCCATAGAGTGGGAATAGCAGTTCCCTTTACTTATTGCTACTACACATGAAAATAATCCAACTTAGCATGACTTCATTGGCACAAACATTCATTCTGGTAATAAGTTGGTTGTCACTTGTCAGTTGTCACCCATTACGTAAAGAGGACTCCTAATCAAACCTGTTAGAATAATAAGTTTAAGGGTAGTTTAGTCTTTTCTAGTCTTCACTTCTTGTTGTAACCCTACTATAAAAGGATTACATTATTCTGCTTGTATTATTCTTTTTCTTGAACTGCTACAGTGCATCAATAACATTCTCTTTTCCTTCTTTTCTTCTTCTTTCTTTTGCTTGATTGAATCTAAATTTACATGATCGATATTAGAGGAGTTAAGATCCCCTATTGATCTCAAACACAATCGAAAGAAGCAGCATCACTCGCAGCAGCGTTGATGTCACTTATACAGATGATGACTTCAAACTCGAAAGTTTGAGTCTAGGGTTTGGTTTGCCTGGCTTAGAGGAGCCTTCTGGTGGTGTTTCTGATCTGATTTATGTTCATTTGGTAGGGTTTTTGATTTTTCGAAACTTTTTTTCGAAAAATAGGGTGCGATTTTTAGATCTGTTGATTTGGAGCATTTTCTTGGTTTTCATTGCTTGGATCTCTTCTTATGGGGTGCGCTTAACATGATTCTAGTTGCTTGGAGTGTTTCTTGCATTTTCGATCAATTGAGTTTACTTTGAAAAATACACACATTCTACTGTGCGAAAACACTGTTCATTGTTGTTTTGGGCTGTTTGGGTGTTGTTCTTGGCTATTTGGGAACTTTAAGGTTGTTGGATTAACCTGATTTAGGGCTGTTTTGCACCTGTTATTCGATTTTTTGGTAATGTTTCTGTTGGTCTATTTTGTTTTGCTGCAATCTTGGTTGTGTATCTCCTGATTGGTTGCTAATTTGGTGATTTTTTCGTGCAAGGGTCTTGGGTTTGTGCCCTCAAACCATTACTTTATATATGAGACATTGACATTTTAATATATGGATATCAACTTTACATTTTATTATGCATGTTTCTTTCATGAGATGAGTGTTAATCCTTAAGTAATATATTAGGTAATTCGTGTGTGTATGAGATACATACAAGTGAGATACGGATTACCATTCTTTGACACTTATAAATTATCACAGTGGATGATGAGACTGGATATCTCACCAGGTTTACACTTTAGCATGATTAACTGCCATTAGATGGAGTGATGAATCTCAATCACTAGAGTGTAACTCTTAGTTAATATGCTAGTGCTTGTAGTGCATTGATGGACCTGAGCTTTCCTATTGATACTTAAGACTGTCAACAGTCGATAGAAACTCATAACTTGTATAAGGTACATGTTCTCAATCTTGAGATGATTATGAACACAAACTGTGGATATGGCTGCTTTGACTTACCAATCAGTGAGGTCTATAAAAGATCAACACCTGGGTATCTTAGGTATATCATGTTCATAGGGTTGTGAACATATACTATCAAGATAGAATCTACCCTCTGATTTAGAGTAAGCATTCCCTTTAGAATGTCACCAAATTGATTACTGAGACAGTCTTGTTGATAAATAGGTATCAACATGTTTGGTAATCATGAGAGGTGAATGAGACTCAAGGAATACAAGAAGTATTCATGATTCAGGTTGACAGTAACAGTTATCCAACTACCTGAATATGATTATGAATGCTGACGGTAGAGGGACATTAGTACACCATACAAGTCTAGTTACCACTTCGGATATGTTCGTTTGCGTTGGAGTTCATTTATCGTTTTATAGAGGAGTAAACGTTAACTAATCAGTTGGTTAGTTTGCTGATCAAAGAGTTTGGTCATGGGAATTAACAACTGGTCTGAGCAAACAATAAAGAGCCTAGGAGGTCCCACTCTTAACTCCGCTAGGATGATTGGAAAGGCACATGAGGATTTTGACATGACGGGTTCGATCGATCGAAGAGTCTCGATTGATTGAAGTCTTGGCGGGTTCGATCGCTCAAAGGTGGTTCGATCGATCGAAGCTTCGATCGCTTAAACGTTAGGTCGGTTATGGGAATCTATAAATAGTGCAGCAGCGTCCAGAAAAAAGAGGTCGTTGTTTTAATACGTCAGAAGCTACAGAAACTGGTTTTAGAGCTCCCAAACCTTCTCTTTCCTCTCTATTAGAGATCCCACCATCTCTAGCCTCCCCGGAAAGCATTCATAGGAGATATAAGGGTAAAGACTACTTAGTGGAGGCTGCTGCATCAACAAGGAAGAAGAATATCAGAATTGGGTTGAAGACCTGAGGTATAATTCTTGTCCCCTCTTGTTAGTACGCATCTATGAATTGACGAGTAGTAGATCTTGGGCTTCCAATAAGTTTTTGTAACTCAATCGTTCCGCTGACCGTTTAAATTAAATTTTAAACCTGTTTTTTTTTCCTTCAATTGGTATATGAGCTACGCTTGTTTGGATCAATAGATGCGTTTTGGAACACTGGTTTTGATTTGCATGTTTATTTTAGAACTATTTTCGAAACTACATCGTCACAGATCTGTTTCTACAACAATCTCGCAGCAGAATACAAATCTATGATTGCATTGGATGCATGATGAGTTTGATCGATCGAAGTGTGTTCGATTGATTGAACCTCGCTGTTCTCAAGCGATCGAACTGGTTTCGATCTATCGAACATTGTTTTGTTCGATCGATTGAATGTGTTTCGATCGATCGAGATAGATTCTCTGTCTAGGTGTTCTGTTTATAGTTTTAAAGTTTTTTTTTTTAAATTATGTACTTTAATTTTAAATTTTCCATAAAATTTTCAAATCATTCTGTGAAACTTAAAGTTCAATCGATCGAAGGTTAGATCGATCGAGCCTTTTTTGATCGATCGAAGTGTGATGAACTGTGATGCTGTTTTGAGTTCTAAGTATGTGCTTGGTTATATACTGTGTGAATCAATTAGGGGTTCCAATAGTTTCATATGTATATATATATATATATTTGTTATATATGCGTGGATGTAGATACGACTAACCCTTTTGCAGCAAGATTAGTCCGCTATCTCCCATGGCACCAAGACCTTTTGAATTATTTTATTTAATTGTTTGAGATTGGTGTATGCTGTATTTTATTATTGATTTATTTTTTAGGCATGTGTAAAGGGCGCTGCAACTTTAATCCTATGAAAAGGAAAGTCGCACCGGTTTCTCTAGCCTTTTATTTCAATTATTGCTATTTCTTTTTCTAGATAACTTGTAAGCTTCGAAAGAAACATAAGTCCAATGTATAGAATTAGGAAGTCCATGAAGATGGAGGAGCAAGCCGTTGTCCATGAAGATGGAGTTGGAGGCGATCAAACCAAGAAGGAGGTTCTATGAAGATAGAGCCATGGGAGATAGAGGCATATGAATGCGCGCTTTTATTTCATTTTAGTTTTTTGTTTTATGTGTTTGGTTTTTGATTGGAATTTAATTATATGTTACTACTTGCATGCACGTAAAACAAATTTTCTAAAATAAAATTCAAAAATCGTTTCAATGCATTAGTAAACATTGGATGTTTATGGGTAATGTGTGGAAACAAATTTTCAAAAGAAAAATCCTTTACTACCAAATCTAGTGGGAGAGAGTCTTATTTATAACATCCAGGATCTTCCATTAACGGTTCATTGTAAGATGAGTAGTGCATTCTGTGTCACCTCGCTAAGGGTGATCATTCCATACGGAGGGTACACTACTCATTAATTACTAGACGTGAACTTCCTTTGGATAGGATCAATCAGACGTGTTAGAGGGTGACCACCACACGGAGGCGCTACTTGAGGCGGTTATGATTGGATCCTAGTTAATGGTATACACTAGTTAAGCATGGATAAGGGATCCCACACGGGGCATCATTCAGAAACTTAGAGATCAAATAGGTTCGGGAGTCATAACTTGTTTTGCAAGAGTTGCATAGCGGACAAGTCATGATTGATCGAATGATAGAACATTGACCACCACACGGAGACTTTATTCTTTCGTTTCGATATTCCGGCGATTTTTTTTTAAATAAGAGTTTTAAGGATTCTTTTATTTCAAACTGTCAAATTCTGATATCCATATTTATTTTGTCTTTTGATTTTTCAGTAAATCATAATGTCTGGATCTGCATTTAGTCCACTTACCACTATACTCACTCAGAATAAGTTAACTGGAAATAACTACACAGAATGGAAACGAAACCTTGACATCATATTAACTTGGGAGGATCACATATACGTCTTCACCACCCCATGCCCCGAAGAATCTGCGGCAAATGCTTCGGCAGCTGCCAGACGCGAGTTCGATAAATGGAAAAAGTCGAATGGGATGTCCCGTTGCTATACTCTGGCCTCAATGGCTGGTGTGTTGCAACACTAATTCTAATCGAACGATTCTGCCAGTGACATTATCACATCCCTGAAAAAGATATTTGGGGAGCATGGCAGGCCTGCCCGACAGGTAGCCATGCAGAAGATAATGAGTGCAAAGATGTCGGAATGGACTCTTGTAAATGAGCATGTTTTAAAAATAATTGGTTATTTAAACGAACTGGAGACCTTGGGAGCCAACATCGATGCACAGACCCAAGTTGATATGATCCTCAACTCGCTGTCGCCCTTCATTCGATCAATTTAAACTTAACTATAACATGAATCAAATGAATTTTTCAATGAGCGAATTGATGAGTTCTCTTTTGGCAGCATAAGGGGTGATCAAGCCTGGGGTCAACGTTTTGAACATTGAGAAAAACTCTTACTCTTCCTGATCTACGCCGAAAGGAAAGAAAGGGAAGAAGAAGGCTGGCACTGGTGGTCCAAGTATTGGACCGGTTCCTCAGATTACAAAATCAAAGGGAAAAGGTAAGGGCAAAGGGAAGGTGGGTGGCCAAGGCAAATGAAAGTGTTTCCAATACGGTGAGAAGGGCCATTGGAAGAGGAATTGTCCAGAATTCTTAGCTACAAGAGTTCAAGGTATGATTGAATCACATGCGATTGAAGTAAGTTTTATTACAGATACTTCAAACACTTGGTGCATTGATTCTGGTGCGACTAATCATATCTGTAATTCGTTGCAGGGGTTCAGATCAACCAGGAAATGCAGTGATAAGGAGATCGTGCTGACTCTGGGTTCTAGTGTACCATCTAAAAGAACAGAACCTTCCACTAATCCAATAAGGCATTGGTATACGAGGCTTGGCCATATTAATATAAATAGGATTGACAGACTAGTCAAAGAAGGGGTCTTAGGCGATTCGGTTCTCGAACCAATGGAAGTCTACGAGTCTTGTTTAGAGGGAAAGATGATCAAAAGGCCCTTTCCCGCGAAGGGCAATAGGACCAATGCATTGTTGAAATTAGTTCATACTTATGTGTGTGGACCAATAAATATTAGAGCAAGGGGTGGTTATGAGTATTTTATAACATTTACTAATGACCACTCTAGGTATGGACATGTGTACCTAATGCAGCATAAGTCTGAAGCCTTTGAAAAGTTCAAAGAGTTTAGGGCTGAAGTGGAGAAGCAATTCGGAACACACATCAAGGCCATTCGATCTGATCGAGGTGGCGAGTACCTCTCTAATGAGTTTATTGATCACCTCGTACAAAATGAGATTCTGTTACAGTTGACTGCACCTGGTACACCTCAGCAGAACGGTGTAGCAGAGAGAAGGAATCAGATTCTTTTAGACATGACCAGGTTGATGATGAGTTATTCTGAGTTGCCATTATTCCTTTGGGGTTATATTTTGGAAACCGCTGCATACATACTCAATCTAGTACCAAGCAAATCTGTTCCCAAGACACCACGAGAGATGTGGATTGGGCGCAAGCCTTCTTTACAACATCTCCGGATATGGGGGGTGTCCGACACATGTGCTGAAAGGAAAGATGAGAACAAGTTGGATTCTAGATCGGAAGTATTCTATTTTGTAGGGTATCCAAAGGGTACTTATGGATGGTATTTTTATGATCCAAGAGAACAAAAAGTGTTTGTTAGTACAAATGCTATTTTCTTGGAGGATGATTATATCATGAACCATAAACCTAAGGGAAGGATAGATCTTAGAGAGATAGTAGGAGAGCCCTCAGTCTTACCCACAGTTAACAATGATGTAACTCAAGAAAATACTACTTCTTCACCCATTTCCGCACCGGTACCTCGTCGTAGTGGGAGGATGGTCAGCCAACCTGATAGATACATGTTCTTAGGAGAAGTTTTTGAAGCTGTCTCCATAGAATCTGAATCTGATCCTACCATATATGTAATGACCCGAAAATTTAAAGCGTATATTAAAATATTAAAATATTATTCTGGTCAGAGAAAAAAAATACCAGTTTAGAAATTTATACAGTATAAATTTTACCTGTGTGTGTGTGCGGTGCTATGTGACCTAACAAATTAGGTGTGACCTAACAAATTAGGTACGGTACCTAACAAATTAGGTGTGACCTAACAAATTAGGTACGGTACCTAACAAATTAGGTGTGACCTAACAAATTAGGTACGGTACCTAACAAATTAGGTGTGACCTAACAAATTAGGTACGGTACCTAACAAATTAGGTGTGACCTAACAATATTGGACTCTATATATACACACCAAATCCCTCAACAAAACTCACAACTCTCTAAAACTCTCTACTGTCTCTCAATTCGGTCTCTCTCTCTCCCAACTTTATACACACACATATTTAAAGGAGTAATTGAAACAAGCTTGGGCTGCGTTTATATTTCAGAGTATTGGTAAGTAATTCGTACATATTATTTTATGTAATAATTAACTTCTATTTACCGTTTTTAGTAGTATGGTTATATGGAATTAGGGACCTCTAGAAAATAACTCATTTTGATTCAAAATAATAGAATTAGTATAACTCCTTACTCCGACCAGCTATAGCTCTCAAATTTTAAGGGTAGACTCTTAAAATACCCAGGAAACTACCCTTAAAACAGTTTTTGATTTGCTTGTACCGTTTGGGTTTTATTTAGGATTCATTTTAAAGGGTAAATTGGTCATTTCACATTCTGTGATTCGAATTTGCTAAAACCAACTTTAGATTTGGGTTCTCCACGAAATTTCACTCAAGATAGACACTGATTTCACTTAAAAAGGTTAAGAAATGAGTGAGTTATGACCATTAGAAGTTTGGAATTTCAATCTGCCAAACAGGACATTCTGCCCAGTTTATTTCCGAAAATTTCATTTACACCCCTGAAAACTTTAAACGAATGTATAGAGGTCTTCCGACATCGGATTTGATCACGGTATCGAGCATAGTACTTGTAATATTGTTTATAACAATCTGAGATATAAATTTTACAATTTTGGAAAATTTCTGTATAATCCCTATATTTTAGTATAATTACATATCAGCCCCAAAACTTTTAAATACATGTTATATTATGTATAAATATCATATTTTAAACATTAATCTTGGACATATTATTTAGACATAAGTATATCATACGAAACTTATTTTTATACATTTTCATATTAATCCTTAATATTAGTTTAAATTACATAAGTGACCCGATTTCTTAAATAGTAGTATTTATCTACACGAAAATAATGATTTTCTTTATTATTTTGGATACATGTTTATGGATAGAATAATAAATATGAAAAATTCAGTTTAAAGATTTCAATTTAATACTTTACGTGTAAAATGGCGTTTCTACCCCTAGACTTTAAACGTATATATTTAATTGTAACGAACTTATGATCGAGCCTAGTCAATGGCATTAGTCTTAAAATCACACAAGGATCGTACTGATAAGATTAAAATACATATTTAGTAACATTACGAAATCACCCCTATAAAAATAATGTCTAGTATCATATTTAAAAGTTTGGAGACAATCCAACATTGTCTAAAATACAGCTTATTTGTAAAATCCACGTTTATGTAGTTTTGAAATAGGACCTGCTACGGACTCCAAATTGAGTCCAGTTAGTGAGGTTGAACTTAGCATAGTGTAAGGAACATTATAGTGAAGGTTTGACATAGTTTTAGCATATTTACAGAAATACCCTAGAAAAGCCTTAATTGCAGTTATACCCTTATGCTTACAACCTATGATTAAATGTCTAGTTTCTTTTACCTGTATTGATGTAGGAACTGTTTCATCGTCAATTCCTAAGTCACCAAGGTGAGTGTTCATACCCGGTATTCAGTTCAACTCTATATGTGAGTGTTCGTATCCTGTATTTAATTCAACTCTATATGTGAGTGTTCGTATCCTGTATTTAATTCAACTCTATATGTGAGTGTTCGTATCCTGTATTTAACTCAACTCTATATGTGAGTGTTCGTATCCTGTATTTAATTCAACTCTATATGTGAGTGTTCGTATCCTGTATTTAATTCAACTCTATATGTGAGTGTTCATATTCTTTTTGCTGATTCTACTCCTCACGAGTGGATCTGATTCTACCTTCAGTTATTAATAATATTATATAATTGTTATAATTCATTTTTGGAACATTATCGTTTGGTTCCACTGAAAAAGGGATTATGTTAATATTTGTTATGCCATTGTGCAATTCATTCATTGTTCCCAATGTCAATTACCACTACAACGAACTATAAAGTATAGCCCTAAGTGGTTGGTCCTATTGGGCCCATGTAATGAAGCCCAAGTGGCTGGTCCTTTTGGACCCATGAACCCGACTAGCAGGGTTGCCTTTGATCAATGTGCCATGTAATGAAAGGAACGTGTGTGTGAGTGGGTGGTTGGTAATTTGACATTCATGAAAAGATGCCTTTCGTATAAATATTCTTTGAATCTGTTATAATATTTCGTATTCATCATTATTAATATTGTTATCTCTTCTATACAAATCCTCGTTATGATTATTATCCAGGTTTATGTTCATTCACTGAGCCTTCTGCTCACACTCTCCAAATATTTTTAAAAAACCCTTTTCAGGTGACGAAGTGACGATGATAGGCTATTACAGAACCCTTAGAAGAACAGAACATTTCGATAGAAGATAAAGATTATCTTCTTGATGCAAATGAGGAGTAGATGGTTATTAGATATGTAGAATATTTAGAAGAGTTATGCCTTCAATTGTAATAGTATTTTCAAGATTTATGTAGACTTCAACATATATAAACAGAATTAAGCTATGTTTGCTTCCGCTAGAGCTCTGTTTAATGTAAAGAGGCCCAGAGGCCGGTCTCGACCCCGGAATTTTGAAGTCGAATTTTGGGGTCGTGACAGTTGGTATCAGAGCAATAGTTCCCGGACTACTAGAAGAGCATAGAGCAATTATGATTAGGAAATCCAAGGTTAAGATATAGACACATAAGAATTCATTAGAAAGCTTGAGTTATAAATTAAGACCAGATATCATCTTATTTGGAAGTCTAGAAGTAGGACTCCTTTTGTATAGAAAGAACCAAAGGAATTGAGATAAGATATCCAGCTAGAACCTATATAGAATTTTTAGTCTAAAATATACGATTTGAATATCCGTGAGTCTAGAATTTAATTGTATTTAGAAGTCGTACATTACTAAGAATATGATATGAAATGTTAACTTTATTTACCAATAGAAATAGTATTAACACGCAACGACACAACGATATGAACTCTATTTTACTAATAACTCTTAAAGTGACGTTCCATAACTCATTGTAAATCTATTAAGAGTTATAGAGTGTTTGATAACCACAACTACTAAGTGTGGTAAAAACTAGTAAATTTAAATAAGTTGGAAAAAATAGGAAGTGCCCTACTTTCAAAATTTTGTAAAAAAAAAAGAGAGAAAAGGGATTAGAGAACACAACCATGAAAAAAAAAAAAAAAAAAAAAAATTTAGTAAAAATATTGTAATAGTTGAAACACGCATACACGGAGTATTAGAAAGAGTAAAGAAATTGAAATTTGGTACAACATAAATTCTTATTCATTAGTCTTATCCCATACTTGCATATAACTGAACTACTATAGTAAATTCTTACAAAAATGGGTGCCTATAAATAGTACACGATAATAATATATATGCCTGCCATTTTGTAAAATCCCAATTGACTAAATTTAGAAATAAGCTAAGGGACTAATCAAATAGAAGTGTAAGGGAACTCTTAGAATTTATATATATATATATATATGTATTCTGATAAGTATTTGGACTATTATAAATTTATTTCCCTAAAACTTTGAACCATAAATTTTAGGACGATGAAGCAACTTACAATAACTTCACAAAATAGTGACTGATATATAATTAATTTTCAAGAGTTAGTTTATGTGTATCTACTCGCAATTTCTATCCACAGAACGTATCAACATAAGATATGTACTATATAAGAACCCGAATTGTTTTTTTTAAGAAATATTTTTGACTATTCTGATTATTTAGATAGTGTAATAATTTCGTTTCTCACTGTTAGAATATTTTGATATGTTAATATTTTAATGTATTCCGAGTTTGTAAATTAGAAAATTATTCTAAAATTATGTTCGTCTTTTCAAAGCACCAGATAAGATAAGTTTGGGGACCAAACTTCTTTAAGTAGGGGAGAATGTAATGACCCGAAAATTTAAAGCGTATATTAAAATATTAAAATATTATTCTGGTCAGAGAAAAAAAATACCAGTTTAGAAATTTATACAGTATAAATTTTACCTGTGTGTGTGTGCGGTGCTATGTGACCTAACAAATTAGGTGTGACCTAACAAATTAGGTACGGTACCTAACAAATTAGGTGTGACCTAACAAATTAGGTACGGTACCTAACAAATTAGGTGTGACCTAACAAATTAGGTACGGTACCTAACAAATTAGGTGTGACCTAACAAATTAGGTACGGTACCTAACAAATTAGGTGTGACCTAACAATATTGGACTCTATATATACACACCAAATCCCTCAACAAAACTCACAACTCTCTAAAACTCTCTACTGTCTCTCAATTCGGTCTCTCTCTCTCCCAACTTTATACACACACATATTTAAAGGAGTAATTGAAACAAGCTTGGGCTGCGTTTATATTTCAGAGTATTGGTAAGTAATTCGTACATATTATTTTATGTAATAATTAACTTCTATTTACCGTTTTTAGTAGTATGGTTATATGGAATTAGGGACCTCTAGAAAATAACTCATTTTGATTCAAAATAATAGAATTAGTATAACTCCTTACTCCGACCAGCTATAGCTCTCAAATTTTAAGGGTAGACTCTTAAAATACCCAGGAAACTACCCTTAAAACAGTTTTTGATTTGCTTGTACCGTTTGGGTTTTATTTAGGATTCATTTTAAAGGGTAAATTGGTCATTTCACATTCTGTGATTCGAATTTGCTAAAACCAACTTTAGATTTGGGTTCTCCACGAAATTTCACTCAAGATAGACACTGATTTCACTTAAAAAGGTTAAGAAATGAGTGAGTTATGACCATTAGAAGTTTGGAATTTCAATCTGCCAAACAGGACATTCTGCCCAGTTTATTTCCGAAAATTTCATTTACACCCCTGAAAACTTTAAACGAATGTATAGAGGTCTTCCGACATCGGATTTGATCACGGTATCGAGCATAGTACTTGTAATATTGTTTATAACAATCTGAGATATAAATTTTACAATTTTGGAAAATTTCTGTATAATCCCTATATTTTAGTATAATTACATATCAGCCCCAAAACTTTTAAATACATGTTATATTATGTATAAATATCATATTTTAAACATTAATCTTGGACATATTATTTAGACATAAGTATATCATACGAAACTTATTTTTATACATTTTCATATTAATCCTTAATATTAGTTTAAATTACATAAGTGACCCGATTTCTTAAATAGTAGTATTTATCTACACGAAAATAATGATTTTCTTTATTATTTTGGATACATGTTTATGGATAGAATAATAAATATGAAAAATTCAGTTTAAAGATTTCAATTTAATACTTTACGTGTAAAATGGCGTTTCTACCCCTAGACTTTAAACGTATATATTTAATTGTAACGAACTTATGATCGAGCCTAGTCAATGGCATTAGTCTTAAAATCACACAAGGATCGTACTGATAAGATTAAAATACATATTTAGTAACATTACGAAATCACCCCTATAAAAATAATGTCTAGTATCATATTTAAAAGTTTGGAGACAATCCAACATTGTCTAAAATACAGCTTATTTGTAAAATCCACGTTTATGTAGTTTTGAAATAGGACCTGCTACGGACTCCAAATTGAGTCCAGTTAGTGAGGTTGAACTTAGCATAGTGTAAGGAACATTATAGTGAAGGTTTGACATAGTTTTAGCATATTTACAGAAATACCCTAGAAAAGCCTTAATTGCAGTTATACCCTTATGCTTACAACCTATGATTAAATGTCTAGTTTCTTTTACCTGTATTGATGTAGGAACTGTTTCATCGTCAATTCCTAAGTCACCAAGGTGAGTGTTCATACCCGGTATTCAGTTCAACTCTATATGTGAGTGTTCGTATCCTGTATTTAATTCAACTCTATATGTGAGTGTTCGTATCCTGTATTTAATTCAACTCTATATGTGAGTGTTCGTATCCTGTATTTAACTCAACTCTATATGTGAGTGTTCGTATCCTGTATTTAATTCAACTCTATATGTGAGTGTTCGTATCCTGTATTTAATTCAACTCTATATGTGAGTGTTCATATTCTTTTTGCTGATTCTACTCCTCACGAGTGGATCTGATTCTACCTTCAGTTATTAATAATATTATATAATTGTTATAATTCATTTTTGGAACATTATCGTTTGGTTCCACTGAAAAAGGGATTATGTTAATATTTGTTATGCCATTGTGCAATTCATTCATTGTTCCCAATGTCAATTACCACTACAACAAACTATAAAGTATAGCCCTAAGTGGTTGGTCCTATTGGGCCCATGTAATGAAGCCCAAGTGGCTGGTCCTTTTGGACCCATGAACCCGACTAGCAGGGTTGCCTTTGATCAATGTGCCATGTAATGAAAGGAACGTGTGTGTGAGTGGGTGGTTGGTAATTTGACATTCATGAAAAGATGCCTTTCGTATAAATATTCTTTGAATCTGTTATAATATTTCGTATTCATCATTATTAATATTGTTATCTCTTCTATACAAATCCTCGTTATGATTATTATCCAGGTTTATGTTCATTCACTGAGCCTTCTGCTCACACTCTCCAAATATTTTTAAAAAACCCTTTTCAGGTGACGAAGTGACGATGATAGGCTATTACAGAACCCTTAGAAGAACAGAACATTTCGATAGAAGATAAAGATTATCTTCTTGATGCAAATGAGGAGTAGATGGTTATTAGATATGTAGAATATTTAGAAGAGTTATGCCTTCAATTGTAATAGTATTTTCAAGATTTATGTAGACTTCAACATATATAAACAGAATTAAGCTATGTTTGCTTCCGCTAGAGCTCTGTTTAATGTAAAGAGGCCCAGAGGCCGGTCTCGACCCCGGAATTTTGAAGTCGAATTTTGGGGTCGTGACAATATATGAAGAGGCAATGACTAATGTACACTCAGCTCATTTGGTTAAAGCCATGAAGGCTGAATTGGAATCTATGGATTCTAAGTAGGTCTGGGATCTTGTAGAACTTCCAGCTAATATTAAACCCATTGGCTGCAAGTGGGTTTACAAGAGGAAAAAAGGATCTGATGGAAAGGTTGAGACCTTTAAGGCTAGGCTTGTAGCAAAATGTTATACTCAGAGGGAGGGCATTGATTATGAGGAAACCTTCTCGCCCGTAGCCATGCTCAAGTCTATCAGGATATTCTTATCCATTGCTGCATGCCTAGATTATGAGATCTGAAAGATGGACATCAAGATTGCATTCTTGAATGGCAATCTTGAGGAGGACATCTATATTCAACAACCAAAAGGGTTCATAGCTGGTGGGAAAGGTAACTTGGTATGCAAGTTGCAAAAGTCCATTTATGGACTTAAGTAGGCATCCAGGAGTTGGAACATCCGATTTGACCAAGCGATCAAGTCGTTTGGTTTCATACAGAATTTGGATGAGCCTTGTGTATACAAGAAGTGTGAAGGGAAAGCTGATGATATTTTACTTATTGGAAATAATGTAGCAGCATTGTCAACGGTTAAGGTTTGGTTAGCTTGTACTTTTGATGTGAAGGATCTAGGAGAGACGAGCTATATTCTTGGCATAAAGCTCTTTCGGGATCGTAAGCAAAACATAATGGGATTATCTTAAGCTAGTTATATCGGTAATGTGCTAACTAGGTTTTCTATGAAAAATTCAAGGAAAGGTTTGTTACCTTTCAAGCATGGTTTGGCGTTCTCCGACGACCAGTGTCCAAAGACACAGGAGGAGAGGAATCGCATGGAAGGAATTCCCTATGCTTCGGTAGTGGGAAGTCTTATGTATGCGATGTTATGCACTAGGCCAGATATTTATTTTGCCGTTGGCATGGTTAGAAGGTATCAATCGAATCTAGGTCTAGAGCACTGGACAACGGTTAAGTACATTCTTAAGTACTTGAGAATGACTAAAGATTTCATGCTTATGTATGGAGGTAGTGAGTTAATTCCAGTAGGATACACTGATTCAGAATGTATGTCAGATAAAGATTCGAGAAAGTCAACATCCAGACATCTCTTTACCTTAGGAGGTGGTACTGTCAGTTAGAGGAGCATTAAGCAGAAATGCATTGCAGACTCAACTGCAGAAGTTGAGTATGTGGCTGCTTGTGAAGCCGCAAAGGAAGCTATTTGGCTTAAGAAGTTCCTAATGGAGCTCGAGGTCGTACCAGCGTCGCTGTCACCTATTACGCTTTATTGTGATAATAGTGGGGTAATGGCACAGTCCAAGGAGCTAAGGAACCACGAAAAGGGAAAGCACGTAGAGCGAAAATATCATCTATTTTGAGATATTGTTCAATTTGGAGATGTGACTGTCACCAAGATTGCCACCGCTGACAATCTTGCTGATCCGTTTACAAAGGCCTTGCCACAGAAGGTCTTTAATCGTCATCTAGATAGTTTAGGTCTCAGATGTAGTCCTGAATGGTTTTAATATATGGATTTAGCTTTACATTTTATTATGTATGTTTCTTTCGTGAGATGAGTGTTAATCCTTAAGTATCATATTAGGTAATTCGTGTGTGTATGAGATACATACAAGTGAGATACGAATTACCATTCTTTGACACTTAGAATTTGTCACAGTGGATAATGAGACTGGATATCTCATCAGGTTTACATTATAGCATGATTAACTGCCATTGGATGGAGTGATGAATCTTAATAACTAGAGTGTAACTCTTAGTTAATATGCTAGTGCTTGTAGTGCGTTGACGGACCTGAGCTTTCCTATTGACACTTAAAACTGTCAATAGTCGATAGGAACTCATAACTTGTATAAGGTACGTGTTCTTAATCTTGAGACGATTATGAACATAGACTGTGGATATGGATGCTTTAACTTGCTAATCAGTGAGGTCTATAAAAGATCAATACTTGGGTATCTTGGGTATGTTATGTTCATAGGTTTGTGAACATATACTATCAAGATAGAATCTACCCTCTGATTCAGAGTAAGCATTCTCTTGAGAATGTCACTAAGTTGATTACTGAGAACTGCAGTCTTGTTGATAAGTAGTTATCAACATGTTTCGTAATCATAAGAGGTGAATGAGACTCAAGGAATACAAGAAGTATTCATGATTCAGGTTGACAGTAACAGTTATCCGACTACCTGAATATGATTACGAATGCTGACGGTAGAGGGACATTAGTACACCATACAAGTCTAGTTACCGCTTTGGATATATTCTTTTGCGTTGGAGTTCAATTATCGTTTTATAGTGGAGTAAACATTAACTCAGTTGGTTAGTTTGCTGATCAAAGAGTTTGGTCATGGAAATTAACAACTGGTCTGAGCAAACAATAAAGAGTCGAGGAGGTCCCACTCTCAGCTCCGCTAGGATGATTGGAAAGGCACATGAGGATTTTGACATGACGGGCTCGATCGATCGATGAGTTTGGATCGATTGAAATCTTGGCGGATTCGATCGCTCGACGGTGGTTCGATCAATCCAAGTCACTTCAATCTCTTGAACGTTAGGTCGGTTCTGGGAATTTATAAATAGTACAGCTGTGTCTAGAAAAAAGAGCTCGTCGTTTTATTATGTCAGAAGCTGCAGAAACTGGTTTTAAAGCTCCCAAACTTTCTCTTTTTTCTATCAGAGATCCCACCATTTTTAGCCTCTCCGGAAAGCATTCATAGGAGACATAAGGCTGAAGACTACCCAATGGAGCTTGCTGCATCACCAAGAAAGAAGAATATCATAATTGAGTTTAAGACCTGAGGTATAACTCTTGTCCCCTCTTGTTAGTACGCGTCTATGGAATTGACCAGTAGTAGATCCTGGGCTACCAATAAATTTTTGTAACTCAATCGTTCCGCTGCCCGTTTAAATTAAAATTTAAACCTTTTTTTTTTTCCTTCAGAGGGTTACTCGGAAAATATTCGGGTATATTCTAGTTGTTTCTGACTATGCCTAGCGGGAACTCAGACTCTCTTTAGACTATCAGTGTATGATTAACTGGTAGTAATTATACATATTGGTGTTATGAATAATGCCACTTTTAATAGTGGATGTCCATAGTGTTTAATTATGGTGGATGTCTATACAAGCATTAGTGAATGTCAATTCCATTTGATGTCATAGATGATGTCTTTGACAATTTATTTCCCTATAAATTGAACTCATCGGAAGAAGAAAGTGTGGATGAAAAAAGACTTGAAAAGAAGAAGAAAAGGAGAGAAGAAAAGCAAGAGAAATATTAGGGGGAGAGAGTGACAAATATCATTAGTGTTTTTGATATATTGAGAAGTTAGTGCTTTGCTTGTAAAGGTTCAATCAATAATCAAAGGTGATCCCCCTCCGCAGTGGACGTAGGCAAATTGCCGAACCACCTGAAAATATTGGTGTCATTAATTGCTTATTTGCATGCATGTTTATTATAATTTTATTACTTGTTTTATAACACGTTATCAGCACGAGCCTGTACCAACTGGGTTGATCATATCAAAGGGTAAGAATATCATTTTTATTGATTATACTTATACTTAACTGTCTTCATATATAATATATATGTATACATATATACACCCCTGAAGTGGTTATAATTTAAACTCCTCTTGATCAAAGGAATTTATTACAAACTTCCTGAAGAAGTAATTAGACAGTCCTCTTGAAGAGGTAATAGATAAAACTTCTGCAGAAGTACTTATTATACTCCTGAAGAGATACGTACAGATATATCTATTTTTACTTGTAGATGCATATACTCTTGAAGAGTTAGTCTCTTAAAGAGATTATGGAGAATCAAACTAATTATCCTCCCGAAGAGGAAATTCTTATATTGTAGTATTGCATTATTTACTTGACATTAACATGTTTATTTACATGCATATGCATTTACTAGATTCTAAATATTATTATTTTTATATATATAGTGTTCTACAATATGTCAAATCTTGCCAAACTTGATATTGTGGCTTTGGACATTTCTGGGAACAATTATCTGTTGTGGGCTCACCAGGCTGAAATCCGACTAAAGTCAAAGAAACTTTGGAAAATTGTTGTAGAAGAAAATAATGGATTAGTACAAGATCAAGATAAGTTAGAGGAAGATCAATCCACGGCAATGATTTTCCTTCTCCACCATATCCATGAAGGTTTACAAAATGAGTATCTTACGGTCAAGGATCCTTTTATCCTTTGGACTAATTTAAAAGAAAGATTTGAACACATAAGATTGATCATTTTGCCAAAAGCTAAATATGATTGGATCCACCTGCGATTCCAGGACTACAAATCAGTTAGAGACTATAACTCTGCTTTATTTCAAATTAGTTCTCAACTGATGTTGTGTGGGGAAACTATCATTGATCTTCAAATGATAGAAAAAACATTGTCAACATTTCATGCCTCAAGTGTGCTCCTGCAGCAGCAATATCGAGCACAAGGATTCACAAAGTACTCCGCATTAATTTCATGTCTTCTTGTTGCGGAACAAAATAATGAATTGTTGATGAAAAATCATAATATGCGCCCCACTGGCTCGACACCATTGCCCGAAGCAAATGGAACCGTATTCCCTGAAGTGAATACAACTCCACACAATAAACATAGGCATGGACGTGGGGGAAATCATGGATATGGTCGTGGTCGTGGAAATAATCATAGTCGTAATCATGGTAGTGGTCAGAATCGTGGCCGTAACCAAGGAAAGAATAACCATTGGCATCGTGAGGGTTATCATCCATACAAGAACAACACACCTTACCACCCGAAGTGGAACAAAAATGCTAAAGGCAAAGGTGTACAAAGAGCTGTCAAGAAAGACGAAGATGGTTGCTACAGATGTGGCATGCAAGGGCATTGGTCGCGTAAATGTCATATACCAAAACACTTAGTAGATCTCTATCAAGCATCACTAAAAGGAAAAGAAAAAGAGATAGAGACACATTTTGCAGACCATAATGACCCATTGGATATAACCCACTTGGACGTTGCTGATTTCTTGGTCGACCCTAATGCTAATATTGATTGCTTAAACAACAACGAATCTGGGCTGAACAACTATGCTATGTATTAGATTGCCTTATTGTACTCCGCTTGTATCTTTGTTTTCTTAATAATGTATAAACAGTTTCTGTTGGTTATAATAATATATGCATCTTATTACTTGATAGATTGTACGATGAAAGAAGGAGATATATGTCTGGTTGATAGTGCAACTACACACACCATTCTTCAAGACCAGAGATATTTCTGGAACTTGAAATTAGCAGAAGCTAATGTGAGCACAATATCTGGTACTACCAGTCTCATTGAAGGCTCTGGAAAAGCAAGCATTATTTTATCAAAAGGAACAACGATTCATTTAGAAAATGCTTTATACTCTAGCAAATCCCGAAGAAATTTGCTCAGTTTCAAAGATATCCGCCGAAATGGATTCCACGTTGAAACCATTAACGAGGGTAATATTGAGTACCTTTGCATCACTAAAGTCGTTTCAAACAAAAAGCATATTTTGGAAAAACTTCATGCACACTCCTCTGGATTGTATCAGACAACGATAAGTGCTATTGAATCACATGTTGTGGTGAACCAAAAGTTTTCTGACCCAAAAGTGTTTGGACTTTGGCATGATCGTCTTGGTCATCCTGGAGCTATTATGATGCGTAGGATCATTGAAACCTCAAATGGACATCCTTTAAGAAATCAGAAAATCCTTTTACCTCGTGATAATCCTTGTACTGCTTGTTCACAAGGAAAATTGATTGTGAGACCATCTCCAACAAAAGTGAAAATTGAATCCCCAGTATTTTTGGAACGTATCCAAGGGGATATTTGTGGACCTATTCATCCACCGTCTGGACCATTTTTCTACTTTATGGTCTTACTAGATGCTTCAACTAGATGGTCGCATATTTGTTTACTCTCATCTCGTAATGCTGCATTTGCCAGACTTCTTGCTCAGATAATTCGATTACGAGCACAATTTTATGATTTTCCTATCAAAACTATACGTCTTGATAATGCTGGGGAATTCACATCCAAGGCATTTGATGACTATTGCATGTCAATAGGAATTCATGTTGAACATCCCGTTGCTCACGTGCATACACAGAATGGTTTAGCTGAGTCGTTTATCAAAAGTCTCAAGTTGGTTGCTAGACCCTTACTTTTGAGAACAAAGCTGCCTACATCTGCTTGGGGTCATGCCATATTACATGCTGCATCATTAATTCGGATTAGACCAACTTCTTATCATGAATACTCCCCTTTACAACTTGTATTTGGACAACCACCTAATGTTTCCCATCTACGAGTTTTTGGTTGTGCTGTGCAAGTTCCTATTGCACCCCCACAACGCACAAAAATGGGTCCTCAGAGACGCCTTGGAGTTTACGTTGGTTTTGATTCACCATCTATAATAAGATATCTTGAACCCCTAACTGGTGATCTTTTTACTGCACGGTTTGCAGACTGTCATTTTGATGAGACCGTATTCCCACCATTAGGGGGAGAAAAGCTGAAACCTGAAGCTCAGCATGAAATTTCTTGGAATACATTGGCAATGTCTCATCTTGATCCTCGCACCAATCAATGTGAACTTGAAGTTCAAAGGATCATTCATTTGCAAAAGGTTGCAAATCAATTGCCTGATGCATTCACTGATGCAAAGAAAGTGATAAAATCACATATACCGGCTGTAAACACTCCAGCAAGAATTGAAGTCCCAAGAGGACAATCTGGTAGTGCAGCGGTAGATGAGTCTACGGCACGATTGAAACGTGGTAGACCTAGTGGTGCAAAGGATAAGGTTCCTCGGAAGAGGAAAATAAAAGGACATATTAACAAAGTGGAAACTCATACAGAGATCTCAAAAGGCGCTATAGAAATACTTGATAAATCCAACGTTGGTCAACAGGGTTCCCCTGGAGAGGAACAAGTAGCCCATGAAGAGGCACAAGTATTTGAGAATAAAGAGATCTCGATAAACTATATGTCCACTGGAAATATGTGGGATCGTAATGGCACGGTCATTGATCACATATTTGCCTTTACGGTAGCACTAGACATCACCCAAAGTGATGAGGATCCTGAACCACAAAATGTGGAAGAATGTTGACATAGAATTGATTGGCCAAAGTGGGAAGAGGCCATACAAACTGAGTTAAACTCATTAGAAAAACGGGAAGTGTTTGGGCCTGTAGTCCCTACACCTGAAGATGTAAGTCCCGTTGGGTACAAATGGGTATTTGTACGGAAACGTAATGAGCAAAATGAGATTGTGCGATACAAGGCTCGACTTGTAGCACAAGGTTTCTCACAGAGACCTGGCATCGATTACGATGAAACATATTCCCCGGTAATGGATGCAATTACGTTTCGATTTTTTTGATAAGCCTATCAATGTCTGAAGGACTTGATATGCGCTTAATGGATGTGGTTACAGCATATTTATATGGATCACTAGATAGTGACATACATATGAAGATCCCTAAAGGATTCAACATGCCCGAAGCATGTAAGTCAAAACCACGAGATATGTACTCTATTAAATTGCAAAGATCTCTATATGGATTAAAGCAATCCGGACGCATGTGGTACAATCGCTTGAGCGAATATCTATTGAAAGAAGGATATATAAATAATGCCATATGTCCATGCGTTTTCATTAAGAGATCAGATTCCGATTTTGCAATCATTGCAGTATATGTTGATGATCTTAATCTTGTTGGCACTCCCAAAGAGCTCACAAAAACTGCTGATTATTTGAAAAGGGAATTTGAGATGAAAGATCTCGGAAAGACAAAATTTTGTCTTGGGTTGCAACTCGAGCATTTCCCTGAAGGAATTCTCTTACATCAATCCTCATATACGGAGAAAGTTTTGAAACGTTTCTACATGGATAAGGCTCATCCATTGAGTACTCCAATGGTAGTCCGATCCCTTGATGTAAAGAAGGATCCCTATCGTCCTCGTGATGATAATGAAGAGTTACTTGGTCCTGAAGTACCATATCTGAGCGCTATTGGTGCTCTTATGTATTTGGAAAATTGTACCCGACCAGATATCGCTTTTTCTGTCAATCTGCTTGCAAGATTTAGCTCAGCACCAACTCGAAGACATTGGAATGGTATCAAGCACATTTTTCGCTATCTTCGTGGTACAATTGATTTGGGATTATTTTATTCAAAAGGATCCAAATCACCATTAGTTGGATATGCCGATGCTGGTTATCTCTCTGATCCACACAAGGCTCGATCTCAAACAGGCTATATATTTACTTGTGGCAATACTGCCATCTCATGGCGATCTGTGAAGCAAACATTGACAGCCACTTCTTCAAATCATTCTGAAATCATTGCACTGCATGAGGCCAGTCGTGAATGTATTTGGTTGAGATCAATGATCCAGCATATTCAGGAATCTTGTGCCTTATCTTCGATCAAAGATAAACCGACAACGTTATATGAAGATAATGCTGCATGCATTGCACAAATCAGAGGGGGATTCATCAAAGGAGACAGAACCAAACACATCTCACCAAAATTCTTCTATACACATGAGCTCCAAAAGAAAGGTGAAATCAATGTTCAACAAATACGTTCTATTGATAATCTCGCAGATTTATTCACAAAAGCACTACCAACTGCAACATTCAAGAAACTAGTACACAATATTGGAATGCGCAAACTTAAAGAAGTTTCATGTAGCAATTACTCATGTGACAATGAGGGGGAGAAAGCGACTACTTCATATTATCAGTGAATGGACATCCAAGGGGGAGTGTTATGAATAATGCCACTTTTAATAGTGGATGTCCATAGTGTTTAATTATGGTGGATGTCTATACAAGCATTAGTGAATGTCAATTCCATTTGATGTCATAGATGATGTCTTTGACAATTTATTTCCCTATAAATTGAACTCATCGGAAGAAGAAAGTGTGGATGAAAAAAGACTTGAAAAGAAGAAGAAAAGGAGAGAAGAAAAGCAAGAGAAATATTAGGGGGAGAGAGTGACAAATATCATTAGTGTTTTTGATATATTGAGAAGTTAGTGCTTTGCTTGTAAAGGTTCAATCAATAATCAAAGGTGATCCCCCTCCGCAGTGGACGTAGGCAAATTGCCGAACCACCTGAAAATATTGGTGTCATTAATTGCTTATTTGCATGCATGTTTATTATAATTTTATTACTTGTTTTATAACAATTGGGTGTATGTGATGAATTTTTTTTTATTAGGTAAGAACATGTGGGGCTACATTACTGGGACTATCACAATACCGCCCGATCCGAAACTAGCAAATTATGATGAGTTTCTTTCCCATTGATAGGTTAATAATGCAAAAATCATTACTTAATAAATAAAAGGGTTATATAATTCTGCTTGTATTATTCTTTTTCTTGAACTACTACAGTGCAGCAATAATTAACGTTCTCTTTTCCTTATTTTCTTCTTTTTTTTTTTTTTTGCTTGATTGACTCTTAATGTGCCATTTCATGGTTGGACCATTTGTACACTTGAAATTTTTTATACTACGGCATGAGACAAAGGTGGGTAAACCTTCATCTCACAGATAGCACCACAATAATTGATTGCAGGCACTAAAAACAATGACAAGCATTCACAGAATGCTTTTAATTTATCAGAAACATTGTCCTCAGATTATAGAAAGCTCAAAAGCTTGATTCATCATAACAGCGAGGAAAGGTAGTTGTCAAATCACCTTTTAGAAAAGTTTGGTCCAGTTTTGCTCATGAAATCATACTGTTCAAAAGGAAAAAAGAAAAACATTGGATAAGTATATGCTTATGCAGCTTATCTATACTGAATCACCAGCACTAAAAATGCCGTTCCTTGGATGGGATTCCTACCATCCTTGTTTACGAGAAAATATTAATTGTAACGGGTGACATAACGTTATCGTGCTTATATAATGTCATCGATTAATCAGATTGTTTTGAAAAAATTTATTCAGTGTGACGGTTATATCATGTAAGTATGTTGATGTGATGTAATATTTTAATCTACACCATACATCTGCTCCCTAATTCCTCGGGATCATGACATATAGTTATCAAAAGTCAAATTATCAGGATTCCCCTAAAAGTAGGGGCATATGTTTGGTAAAAATTAGAAAGTTTCACTACATCTGCATACTGATGTGGTGTGACGGTTACACTAAATAATTTTTGTAAATGCTTAATTGACAAATTAGAGTAATTTGATTGGTTGATGACACCATATAGACAAGATGACGTAGTGTCACTATTGCAACCAATATTTTCTCCCTACTCAGACGTCTACAGTATACTAATAGTATTATATTTTGGACTATATATTCTAAATTTTTTTTCCAATGGGACCATATGTCTGACCACCTGTGGTTCCCAAAATTTATTTACAATGGAACCAATGCCAAAATTTGTATCCTATATATTTTCTAAATTTATTTACCACATTGAATACAATGGACCACATGTGGTTGCCAAAATTTTGCTTCCCATTCGATAATTTTGGAAAGCAAAAATGTCGGAAGGTTCAAAATTTGGGAGAGGGTTTTGGGATATGGGTTCCCTGGTGGTTATAAGTGTTACATTTCATGTACTAAGCAATTTTTAATTATATAATCATAATTGATGTTTTCTTCTCATCCAGAACCAGAAAGTTAAAGAATTTCCTTACAAGATTATATATTTTTGCAAATTGACTTTTAAACATTCAAATGGCTGCACCTTCAGTCTCAGCACAGTCCATCTCTCTAGTGAATAAAGGCTAACTAACTATCATCTATCTATCTCATATAGGGGTGGGCCATTTACGCGTGTGTATAAGTGTATATATACACGTATATTATCAGTGAGTATTTTTTTACCCACAAAAGACACAACGATTAAAATGACATAAAAATCGGTCAATTAGTGGGTTCAAGGACCTTGTCTTGCATACAATTTACTTACGTGGCTTAAAACATAGTTCATGCTTGTCCTTTAATCACATAATTCTATGATTAGGGGATTTAGTTCTAAATTTATATTTTTGGTTTGTTTGTTTGTTTTTTCTTTTTTTTTCGGGTGGGGGGGGAGGCGGCGGCGGCGGCGGCGGCGGCGGCGGCGGCGGCTAATCAATAGGATTTTATTTTGTGGTTGCATTTAGAAGCTCCCTTCAGTCCCTTGTGCAAATACAAAGACATTTCTAAAGCACTATTGACTTCAACACATTGAGCCCGTATGGGTTAGCTGAAAATTAAATATTAAGTGTTGAATTGTGAATTTCAAAATTTTTTTGTTGGTTATTTTGTAAATAAGAAGAAAAAAGGCAGAGATATTCAACAATGATAATTGTGGTCTATCTTACGGTCGATTGCTAATTAGTTTCATGTGCACTGTAACAAGTTGTGCGAAAATTATGTGAAGGTTGTATCCCAAGAATTTCTCTTTTCTATGCCCTGGACAGCCCTATTCAAGTAGGATTATGTTAAAGTAACAATTTATTCATTCGGGTGGACCTGTTTTTTTTTTCTTCTTCCGGTAAAGAATCGAGTTGACTTGATATATATATATATATATATAGGGAATTGTTATGTACACCCGTGTATTTGCTATGCAGACCCAAATTCTTTTATTCTAATCATTTTTCTTTTAAAAATTCTCATTTTTGTAATGTTGAGCGGTGTACATCGCAAAACTAGCGGTGTACATAATAATTCCCTCTCTCTCTCTCTCTATATATATATATATATATATACATATATTCTTTTGTGTATGATAACACATCCCAGAAGGAATCAGTACGAGCATATAGAAGTAAAATTAATACATAAAAATTAAGGAACACAAACATCTTTAGCCACGTTGCAGATCTCCTCAATCCCAAATTAAACTGGCTGGAGCCCCTTGTTTTAGAACAACTTGGCCTTAATATTATTGAAGCAATAAGCGTTGACTTCTAATATTCAAGATCAAGAAATGGGATAATTTGATTTCTTTGACTAAGAGTCTAAGACCAAAGTTAAAAATAGAATAACATATATGGACACATTCATTATCTTTGCATTTTCTCATAAATTAAGAAACTAAACATTCCCAGAAATGGAATATTTCCATTTGAAAGGAATGAAGATTTTCATAATCATAGTGTTAACTTCAATAAGTATTTTTACAAATTCACATCCTTTTCCAAGGAGTATTTATCCAAAAAAAAAAGTATACATGCAGGTATGAGAAATTTGAAATCACTTCGACTAGTACATGCCTCACTTCAAATTATGTGTTTCAGTAGGGGTGGCAATCGGGTCGTGTCGGGTCATAATCGTGTCGAGTCATTATCGTGTCGGGTCATTGTCGTGTCGGGTTATAATCGTGTCATTCTTAACGTGTCATAATCGTGTCGGGTTATAATCGTGCCGGGTCATATACGGGTCACCCGTTTAACCCGTCTAACCCGTGTAGGGTGTCATCGGTTCGGTTCGGCTCAGTTCGGTTCGGATCGAATCGAATCGGATCGAATCGAATCGAATTTTTATTTTTTTATTTTCGATTTTTTTTCATGTCTTGAAAACCATCCGAAGTGGTCGGTTCGATCTACTTTGCCAATTTTGGCGATCAGATCAATTTTTTAGTTGTAAGTAATTTAAGAAACCCAATCGGTTAGCTCGGTTCGGCTATTCAAAATAAGCTTACAACCCTACTAAGAACACAAACAAGTCTTCCAACAAATGTATCAATTATTAACACGTATATCTTAAATACCAAAATACTACAAATATAGCAATATCTAACTATTATAAACTTAACACCCAAGCACATCCACACAAACTGAATAAGAAGAAATATTGTTTTTACTAACAGTATAAAAAAATTTCTTCACTTGCCATCCATCAAGAATCAAGATTAACAGTTGTATTTATCTAATTGACTAATTTGTCTCCCTCCCAATCCAGCAATCCAAGCGGGCTTCCTCCCTTTTTTTTCTTTCTTTTTTATTTTTTAATTATTTTTTATTTTTATTTTTTATGCAATGCTTGATGCATGAATGCTTCCAGGCTCCAGCTTCCTTCGTCCCTAATTAGTTATTAATTATTATTTTTTTATGACATTAGTTATTAATTATTATATATAAATTTACTTGTTTGGTAAGTTGGTAACTACTCTCTTTTTTTTTTTAGCAAAAAAAAAAAAACAATTTTAGTTTATATATATCTATATATATTTTCAAAATTTTTTTCTCTAAAAAAAAAAATAATAATAAAAAAAAAAAATAATTTTTTTAAATTTTTTTATATTACTTTTATTTCAGACTTTCAGATTATTAAAAATTATTTTGAAAACTAAAAAAAATGCTCCAACTGCACTTAAATACTTAATCGGGTCAAACGGGTTAGACGGGTTGACCCGCTTCAACCCGTTTATTAATCGTGTCAAACGGGTCGACTCGTTTATGACCCGTGCCCTTATACGGGTCACCCAAACCCGTTTATTTTCGTGTCGGGTCGTGTCGGGTTGCCGTGTCGTGTCGAAAATTGCCACCCCTATGTTTCAGTGATGTCTAACTCGATATAAAATTGTACGTATTTCTGATATGCCCAAAGAAGTGTACACAAATTAATCACATACTACGCCAGTGTCCACAAACAAGTATATGCAAATGACAGGTTTGCCTTTACAGCATAATAAAGGCTAAGCAACTATCATCTATCAACTCATATTGGGGCCATTTAAGTGTGTATGTGTATATATAAATATATATAGATATATATTCTCTTCATTTTACACACGAAAAAATCTAAGGTTGAAATGGCATAACAGGTTAGATGGTTTAAGGACCTTGTATAGTTTCCTATTTGTCCTTTAACCACAAAAATCCATGATTGGGGATTACTACCTTTTTGGCTAAGCAGAAGGATTTTATTTTGTGGGTGCATTTAGAAGCTCCCTAATGCAAAGTCAAGGACATTCTATTGACTAATTCAACACATTGAGGCAATTTTTGATTCATCGATTCGTGAGGGAAATGAAAATATTGGAAAAGAAAACTAGTTCCCTCGTATTTTCTTTCATGCTTTAATAACATTAAAATTTCTAAATTTCTAGAACATATATAGTTACTAATTAATATGTGAATAAAGGAAGCAAAATGACTCACAAGATTCATATGTTTAATTTATTTCTCAACTTAAAATTTTTTTTTCTTCCTATTTTTCTCATCGTTTTCCTTACTAGCCAAACGAAGGAAAGTGTTTTCCTCTATATTTTCTTTTCCTTTCCGCACTAAATCCAAAGAACAAACCAACCCTAAGAAGAAAGAAGAGATTAAGGTTTCAATAATCATACTGTGGTCTGTCCTATAGGCGATTTTGCTAATCATTATCCTCCATTGTGCTCTGTTACAACTTACAAGTTGTGTTGAGAACTTGTATTTTTTTTATAACCTGGACAGCCCTATATTCACATGGGATTAATTATTTTAAAATGTTTCGGCCATCTCCACCGCCATGTTTTAGAAGAAGGAAGAGTTGACTTTTGACAATTCAATATCAAGAAATGGGATAATTTAATTTAATTTCGTTGACTAAGATCCAAGTTCAAAAAAATAAATAAATGGGCACATTCATTATCTTTGCATAATCTCATAAAGAAACTAGCTAGGCATTCATGGATATTGAAAAATTTTCAATTACAAGGTTGCCAAGGAATGAAGATTTTCATAATCATGGTGTCAACTTCGATGTTGTTATGTAGTCTTTGTCATGCTGATGAAAATGTGAGCCAGGGTTCGTCTTGCTCAGAAGCTGATAATTCAACTCTTAACAATCCATTCCAAACCAATCTGAACAGTCTTTTAAATTTACTTTCTACAAATGTGAATCTTCACAATGGCTTCTACAAAGCCACTTCAGGTAAAGGCTCAGACAAGCTTTATGGCCTTATACAATGCCGAGGCGACTTATCTACCAACGATTGCTCGAATTGCACCAAAGAGTCCATATATGAAGCTTTCCGCGAATGCCCACGAAGCAAAATGGCCGCAATGTGGTTCGGATGGTGTTTTCTTCGCTATTCCAATGAAAACTTCTTCGGAAAATTGGGTGGACTGACAGTGGGAATTTCGAATGACACCGATTTTGAGGATTCGGCAGTGGTTTCAAAGGGGATTGCTTTCATGGGTGGACTTGCATCTTCAACTCCGAATCAGCCGATGATGCTTCAGACATCGGTCTTGGATTGCGGACCGAGTGGGAAGAGGTATGGCATGGCTCAGTGCACAAGAGATATAAGTAGATCCGATTGTGGGAAGTGCTTGGATGGTCAGTCGGTGAGTATAGGGACAACGGTTGGTAACAAAAGAGGGTGGGAGATTATTGGGTTCAATTGTATGATGTGGTATCATGATTTCCAGTTTTATTCTAACTTCTCAACTCCTACTAGTGCTGGTAAGTTGGTCATTGTTGCTTCATTTATTCTCTCTATCTCTTGCATTGTTATTCAAATTTGTGATACATCCTTAGGCTGCAACTCGCATGGATTGGGCTCGATATTTGGGCCATAGCCTGAACCCGAGCAACTTAGACCAGAGTTTTGGTACTAAAGCCCGAGCTAGACTTGCGATAAAGAAACAATCCATTATAGAGTGTCAAAACCTTAGTTTATTTGGTTTAGATCTTCCAATCATCTACCAATTTTAACTTTCCAATAAAATCCAACAACATATATTTTTCTGCTAAAAAACACTATGATTCTACGGTAAAACATGATATAGAGGTAAGGTATCTATAGTTACATCAATTGTAAACAGGCTCGGACTCAGTTAATCAAAATTCAGTTTGGACTTGAATTTTTCTAGCCCAGACCGGAGTTACATAAAAAGGTTGTCCAAGTAGAGCAAAAACCGTGTGGGCTCATACTAGCCCGCCCAAGTTGCAGCCCTATATTTCTAACCATGGTGGAGCTGACTTATTCATTTTGGGTTAGCCTAAACTTTTGATCCAAAGACTGATGGTCAGGTAGATTAAGTCAATCCAAGTTTCAAGGCCTGGGATGAGACTGGGCTGAAGGCATTGCCGCATTAGGCTAAATATGCCCTCGGGTCTACACCTTCATGTAAGCTTAGGCCCTGTTTAAGAATTAAGTGATAGCATTGCCAATCCCAGAGTTACCAAACAGGCCTTAGTTTTATGGTTCACTCCAACAAGTGATTTATTTTATCTCTGTCAACTTCATGAAAAAACATTGTTGAGCCTTCGTCTGTACAAAGCATTTTTTTTCCCTTTCTAATTTCACTTTTTTTTTTTTCTTGGTGTTATGCAATTTGTTTGATTTCACTTTGTTAATACAGGGACTAGAATGGTATGGAACGGAGGAGCTGTTATTGAAATTACTTTGGCATTCTTGCTGCGTTTGGTAATTCTCTAGCCATTAGAAACGTTGCAAATCAAGACCAACCGTCTACAACGTAACACAATTTACCCATTTTTAAAAGATCATTTAATGGTACAAATGCATTTATTTGTTCTAAGATCTTCATTTGTACTCGAGGGAAAAAAAATTAATAATAATACTGAGGTTCTTAGTTGAATGCATAAGATTATTGGAGATTCCATACCTGCAATACTTGTTTATTTACTCGGTTGAAATCGAAGTGACAAGTATTTTTGACATCACCTATAATGTCCCAAAATCAAATTGCATTTATGTAATTTGACCAACCTGAATGAGGTATACATTTTCACTCAAGTAAATGACAAAGGGGTAAACCCAGTACATGAGGCTACAATCCAAGAAAACTAAAGTACACTTTTAACATCTTCTAAAAATGTGCTTATCACAAGATCATTCTTAAACCCGCAAACACTATCGAGGACTTAAATCAGTAATTGAAGCCTCATTTACTGTGAAAGTGGTAGCTGGAAGCAATGGCGTCTCAGGCTCCAAACTACTGTGAAGGAAAAATGCAGGTTTCGAAGGTATTGAAAGAGTGAGAGAGAGGCTACTAAGCATGAGAATAACCGAGGCCATGGTCGGTCTTTCGTTTACGTTTTCTTGAACACACAGCAACCCAATATGTATGCACCTCATCAGTTCACGTGTTGAACCCGAACCAGTCTTCAATATTGGTTCTATCAGATCTGAAGCTGTTCCTTCCTTCCAAATCCTCCAAGCCTGCAATAATAGTTCAACAAGAAGAAAATACACTGTTAAACACGTGTTTGTTCTACGACTTGTCGTCTACTAAATTCATTACTAGAACTCTACATGTAATAGAGAAGGCTATATAAATACGCCCCTACAAGTATACTTACATAGCTTAGAAGGTCGTCCATATTATCTCCATCTTGGAAACATATGTTCTTGCGACCACTCACAATTTCTAGTACCAAGACACCGAAGCTAAACACGTCCGATTTAACTGAGAAATGCCCGTGTATTACATACTCTGGAGCCATATATCCACTGCATAATATCAAAACAGCAGAAAACTTATCATTCATAACAGAGCACTATGATATAGAAATATGCTTTTCCTTGCATGCGCGCGATGCGGACAGACACACACACACACACACACGTATGTTTTAATTGTAATTGAGGTAGATGGTCTCTATACTTACTAAGTCCCCACAATTCTACTTGTAGTGCCATGAGTTTCATCTAGTTCAAAGAGCTTTGCCAGGCCAAAATCTGAAATTTTAGGGACCATCTCTGCATCTAACAGAACATTGCTTGCTTTGAGATCACGGTGTATAATCCGAAGCCTAGAGTCTTCATGTAGGTAAAGAAGTCCCCGTGCTACACCTTCTATAATTTTGTAACGCTTCTCCCAGTCCAAATTTGCACGCTTGACTGAATCTACATATCCATCCAAGCATATGCTCTAGTTAGACCTCACAAAAAGCATCAACCCAAAAAAACTACATATACCAAACAAGCTTGGCCGGGCAGGTAGATGAAGGTGAGAGAGGGTTTCAAACAAACCGATTATGAGCCTTCCCAAGCAAACCAAATGAAGTCAACAGAAAAAAAGTGAAATCATAAAAACAAATTCTACATATGAGCACAAAAGTAGCAATTTTACCAAATATGAAGTGATCAAGGCTTCCGTTAATTACAAATTCGTAGACGAGAATCCTTTCTACTCCTTCGAGACAGAAACCCACAAGTCTAACCAAGTTCCTATGTTGAAGCTTGGCCACTAGCAGAACCTCATTCTTAAATTCTTGTTCGCCTTGTCCAGAACCCAAAGACAGCCGCTTCACGGCTATTTCTTGTCCACTTGGAAGCCTACCCTGAAATTAATTATAACAGAACAAACATTAAATGCAAATAAACTACCTGTTAAGCAAAACTAAATCTTTTGATGCATGACAGATATATATGTGTATGTACATATTTCTTTCTTTTCTTTCCTCTTGACTGTTCTTTTACCTTGTAAACAGCACCAAATCCACCTTGCCCAAGCTTGTTAGCTTCTGAGAAGTCCTCCGTCGCTTCGGCAATAGTATCGAAGTCGTATTGCAATGACTGCAATATGCTAATTTCATCTTCAGCTGTACAAGTTAAGGATATGTGTGAATTAGAAAAAAGACTCAAAATCTTTGAGTAGTCGTTTGATTGCCCTTGCAAAAGCTGTATATATGAAACTTAGCCTCCTTATTTCATACTCATAGTTCTCTCCAAAGATTTGTGTGTGGAGTTGTAGCATATTCATTCAGATAACTTTTGAGAGCTTAGTTTTTTTTGCTTAGATTTTGAGAGCTTAGTTGGACGAATCTAAGTTACTCTGCAAGCTTCCCTCACAAAAATCAATTCAGGGCTAACTAGTGTTTGGTCTTTGTTAATGCTTAGTTGGACGAAGCAAAAGATCGTACTACTAACTAGCCAAATGATTGAAAATTTTGGCTTTTGTGTGGCGTAATTTGTTTTGTGGCAAAGTACCATTACAAATATTCAAAGACAGACACATGGCACCCTCAGATAGTTACAATCAACACCACATCTTTGCTCTAGTGCTATTTTAACAACAGCTATGAGTTTTTTCTATACCATTTTTAGGATTTAGTTTCTCCAAGAAGTTCAATTAGTGACTGTACACTCACTTCCCACCAGTCTTGCCTTGTACAAGAGGGACAAATACTATCACTTTAGTTTACTTTCTCGAAGCCCCTTTCCATGCTTTAAAGATTTCAACCCAATAATTAGAGCCCAAGGGCATGTATGGGAATGCATAAAACCAGATCAGATTTAGTCCAAGTCTATTTTCATAATCTCGTTTCTGTGGACCAACGACTTGTTGGTTTTAATTTTTATTTTTATTTTTGTTTTGTTAGCGTACTTTTTTGATTGACATAAAACGTAACAAGCCATATACCAAATACTTCAATATTTAGAGCTAGTTAACTAATGAAGGATGGAACCGGTTTTCCAGCTTCAGAAAAAGCCCCAAAAGTAGTTTATAATAGTCAAGTTTAACAAAGAAGAAGATACAACCAAAACTTACTTAAAACTTTCTCCAGTGGCTTTCCTGGCTTCTTTTTCCTTAAGAAGACAGAAAGAAAGATTAAAAGTGACAAGAAAATGACAGTTGGAACCACACTAACGATGATAGTTCGAGTTCTGTCATTATTGCTTCCTGCAAAAACAAGATATCAATTCTGAGTAACTTATTTTGGATGCCGACTAAGAGAACACAGTATCCGGTTGAGAGAACATTCAATACAAGCAGGCTTCTATTGTAATATAACACGCGCGCCATGTTTTATGTACTTCTTAATAGGTAAAAGGAACAAGTGTCAGACACTAAAGACTCAGATAAGGGTATGCGATATGTGTAAGAAAATGAAGCAATTATTAGGTGTGTAAGCAAACCGACCAAACTGATCGGTTCGGTCATTTTCGGGAAATTCCTACCGTGTAAATATCGAATTGAACCGTGAAATTACACTAAACGAATTAAACCAAAACCGATTGGTTTGACTGAAAAATTGGACTGATTACACCCCTTGCGATTATCATGCACTTTTTCAGTTTTTATTTTTTTAAAAAATAAAATAAAAACAAAAATGAAAAATTGCAACATTATCAAAACCAAACCCCGCAATGTTATCAAACGGACCGTAAGATTAGAGAAGTTATTCAGCGAGCTGGTGACATCACTTCACCATGCTGATGTGGTGTGATTGTTTAAACCAGGCCATACACACCCCCTATCAAGAGATCGACAAGTAGCTAGTTGGTAAAATTTCAAATTTGTCATTTATTTGTCATGATGTGAAGTAGGGGACAAGGATATGGATTAAAATGTCTACAATGATCAACGTGGTGTGACAGTGTCATCGAATAACTTCTCGTAAGATTACCACTACTCTCTCCTCCATTAAAAATACTGAGTTGGAAAAGTATCCTGTGCGTATAGGAGCCACGTGGATTCATACAGACTCATTATTAGCTTGTTATAGCATGTAGGATTATGTAGCCGTTGTAATAAATAATTTTTGTGTAATGCTAGACCCACACAAAATAATCCTGACCCTTGATTTTGGTGGATCCTGTGTAGGACTCGTGTGTTCCCCACATGGGGGTCATTGGAATCAAGGGTCGGGATTATTTTGTGTGGCATTTTATATGAAATTTTGTGTGTGTTTACAGCATTATTTATAATTTTTTTTTCCAAAAGAAAGAACTCGGACCAAGGATAACCCAATGATAAAGGGATTCCATCTCCCCTCGATCGGCTTAGGTCATATCTTTGACCCAAGAGAAAGAAGAAAGAACCCCAAACCCCCAAATTCTTGAATTTTGATGAGCCAAACATACCTGACGTCAGCGGTGGTGGTGGTGGTGGTGGTGGTTCAAGAACATTCGTTATATTATAGAAACGTTCCATCTCGTACCTAATATTACAACTCGGCCTATAAAGCCCAGCCCCCATCCTCAGATTACAACAATCCGGAATCCACTCAATAGTCACATTCAAACAAGTGCTACAATCAGCCTCCGACAAATCAGGAGTACACTGTACAAGCGCATACAGCGTCTGAAAACTTGGCAACGGCAATGCATCCGCGCCGCTCGCGTACTTGAGACGGGACCCACCAGAGGCGGCTTTGTTTCGTAGCCCATCTAACAGTGATCTGAGTACCACGTTGAACTGGTCGTCCGACGCGTTGTTCTGGTCGTTATATTTGTTAAAACCCGGTCCCCATACAAAGGTGCCATTAATCGACTGGTTCGAGTACCTCAACATACAAAGGTCGTCATACCCGATAGCCTCCTTTTCGTTTGGACAGTCTTGGGTTAGTCTACCAACAGAGTAGTTTATACAACGTTGGCATATCTCTAATTCGAGATCACCTCTGCAGAGTGCGATTGCGTGTACTGTGTCCGGGTCTTGCCCGATTGAGGAGGAGATGAACCCGAAGCTGTCTACGTTGGAGGAGAGAGAAGAGAGGAGAGTGTCCAGGTTTGATTTGTATGCGCTGTTGGCGGTGTAGTTGGCACTGGTGGTGCAATTGAAGTAATTGAATTTGAACTGTGCTATTGAAAGGCCAACCAAGTTTATTAGAATGAGGGAAAGGAATGAAATTTGTAAATAAAAACCCATTTTTCTTGGTACAAACTGGGAACTGAGTATTTTGTTTGTTAATTTTGAAAATTAAGGGGTGTTGTAACATTTGTATACGCTTAATTAATATATAGGAATTTTTAGTTTTTTTACTGGTTTTATCCGTGATTATAAAATAAAATAAAATAAAATAAAAACTCTTGACCGCCGTTGCCCCACTTGGAACAAGTAGTCTTCTCTCTCTCTCTCTCTCCACATTATGTGACAAACAATACACTAACACACTGCACAATACACTACACAACACAAAATACAATAAGGCTTTAAATACTTGTACATTGTACTCTATAAGTAGTGAATAAAAAATGTAAAAAATTCAACCAGCACATGGTACAAGTCATTTAAAGATCTGTTATGCAATGTGTTATGTCTATAGCATTACTCATAAGTCTTTGGACACTAAGGCTTAGTTTGGCCCCATATAGCTTTTTAAAAGTGGCTTATGAAAATTATTATTGAGTTGTTTAATAATTTTGTACATGTGACACATTATTCTTCAAAAAACATCATGAAATAAAAAAGCAACATTGAGCTTTTAAAGGCTCCATTTTAGAGCTTTTAAAAGTTCCCCCAAAGCCCTAAGTTCAATTTTTGCAAAGCTCATAAACTAGTTATCAATTGATCAATTAACATAGATTTGTGCTTTAAAAAAGGAGAAACAACGAAATGGGGGCCAAACTAAGCCTAAGGTTCTGTTTGATAAAATTGAAAATTAAGTACTGAATTTTAAGTACAAAAAATTTCAAGTGATTAAATTTGTAATACTGAAAATAGTATTTCAAGTACTCAAATAGATAACAATGATTACTTTCAGTGAAAATTTTCACTTTAAGTTTTCAATAAATTTTTTAGTGTTTTTTCAATTAAGTGGTATATTATCAAACACATTAAAAATAAATAAGTGCTAAATTTTTTTTATTTTCATTACGTTATCAAACACACCTAACACTTACAAACAAACTTTACTGGAATATCTATGTTGCTAGTGAGTCCCAACCATTTTTACCCAACGATTGACTAAAAACTTAACGCACTTGGGCACTAACTTAACTCCATCTCTCTCTCTCGAAAATTCTAACCCACTTCAGCAGCTCTCTCTCTCTCTCTCTGTGTTTGTTTCTTCATGATCTCGGTCACCCCCCTCCCTATCTCTTCTCTCTCTCTTTTTCTCTCTCTCTACCTCCTCTATATTACTAACCTAAAAGTGAGTGAAACATAAACCACATTTCTATCACGCCACAATGTTTTAACAATTTTAAACTTAACCCCATTATGATTTTCAATCTGTATGTCCAAACTATCTTAATTTATTCTTTCATATTTTAGCTGGAATTAACACACTGTTACTTTTATCATTTCACGAACATGGTCAAATCTAATTTTATTCATTCTTATTTTTATCATACATCCATTGTAGCATATGCAGTTCTGTGACACCCATTTTTCTTATATGTTCGTTTATTAGTTACTCTAACGACTGGTCACATGAAGTAATAAAATCCTTTGAAAACTATTGTGGATGATTAAGAAGTCGGATGAAATAGTGATGCAAATAACGACAAGCATGAAGAAAAGTCCAATGTACAATGTGTTACACCATACAGATTCAAAGTTTTAATTTTATTATTTATTAAAATAAAAAAAGAAGAAGAAACTATGTGGCCTATAAATCTCAACTTTGACTCTTCAATATACAATGTGATACACCATACAGATTCAATGTTTTAATTTTCATTATTTATTAAAAAAAAAAGAAGAAGAAGAAACTATTTTCATTTTCTGAAATTTTTTATTTGAAACGACAATAATCATTTTAATGATAAAATTACAATATATCAACCCCTTGAATCCCCTCCCCGACCTCGCCTTGCCCTGGGGAGGAACTTGTCCCAAACCTAACCCCAACCCCAACCCGAATAAAGCTCGGGAACCCATCCCCCCTGCCTCGGCACAAACACACCCACTCACGCAGGTGATATATACATACATGTAATATATATTCGCATTTCTCATAATCGAATTTGCTGTCTAAAAGTGGAGCAATGTTGATTGCACCCAAAAACCGTCATTGATTTTTGAGCTCGAGTGGAGTTGAAGTTGGGTGAAGGAGACGCTGAGGCAAGTAGTGATGACTCATCGGACTCAAGAGGTAAGCCCGATGGGGGGAACAACTGTTGGGAGATGAGGAGAGTCCGATGGGAGCATGAGGCAAGTGTAAGCATCATCGGGCTATGAGAACATAACTCATCATGTTGATAGCCCGATGGAAAAGTAAAGCAACGTTACAACTGATCGGACATTATGAAAAGGAAGAGTTTGACCGATTGATCATAAGAAGTTGAAGAAATATGATCGGACATGGAAAGAGTCATGAGCCCGATTCATCCAACAGGGAGAGGTCGATTAATGAAGGACAGGGCGTTGATATTCACAGCTGGCATGATGACGTTGTCTTTGAGAGTTTTTGGAAACAAGAGTCCGTCTGGGAAAGGAGTTGTTAGTTGCCAGCTGGGTTGGAGCGTTTAATCCCTAAATTAAAGGGATTAATTCAAGCAAGTTCTGGATAAGGAAGGAGATGGTGATATAGAAGGATTTCTTCAAATCAGCCAATCAATCAGTATCTTGGGGCGTAAGAAAAGGAATCATAGTCCAAATAGGAATCAGTTCAGGCCGCTATAAATATAGAGACAGGCCTTCAAGCAAAGGACTCCGCGTCTCTTCGACAAAAGCATACACAGTATTCAGCACATTCAAGGCATTCAGAGCACTCTATACGTCTTTGTTTCCTGGCTTTAATAGCAATTAGGTCTCTGTCTTTTTGTTATTTTTGTTCTTTGTTCTTTTGAATAATCAGTCCATTCTGGTGTTCTTGAGATCTGTTTTATTTTTCCAAGCATTTAATAAAAAATCCATTTTTTTATTAAACCGTTTGTGATTTGTTTAACCTGTTTAAACGTGATACTTTTTAGCTTGTGCGCTTCAGTACTGCTAAAGGACTTTTAGTGAGGGTACTTTCCTACTCACTACACATAATCACCAGTTTAGAAGTCAGATTTACCAAAAGCCTTGTGTATCACTGACACAAGCAGATAGGAAATTAGTTTGCACGCTTACACACACACACCGAACCACAGATTGGTTCTGGCACGCCCGCGCAAATTAGAGCAAACATTTTTGGCACGCCCGGTGGGACCGAAAGTGTCAAATCATGCCTCCGAAGAGAGATAAGACGACAAAGGACGATCAGCATATGGATCCGCCCACGGAGGAGAGCACCGGCCATTCTCCACAGGACGGTAGTATCACGTTAGAAGCCATCTCGGAAGCCATGAGGGCCAACGTAGAGCCCATGTGGCAGGAGTACAACGCGCTCATAGGTTCTATGGGCAACCTCAAATCGGTCATGCAACAAACGACCGATATCCATAAAAGTCAGGCTGATCTGATCCATGAAACCAGGACCACTCACGTGAAGTTGGACCGACTGACAGAAACGATCAGAAAGTTGATTGAAACCTATAAGGCCGGATCTAGAGGAGAACAGGTCAACGGTTCGGGCTCGGGTACCTCACTGGAGTCCGATAAGCCGAAGAGCCCACCATATGTCTGTCCGAACCTAAGAGACGGAAATGGCTCAGGAAAGCAATCTGAGTCACAGACCGGCATCGCTGGCAGTGTGGTGGTCACCGATCCCAACGGATCGGCGGCACCAGTGTTTGGAGGATCTGCCGGCCAGACTGAAAGCTCAGTTGGCTACACGCAGCCCCAAAGGGAATGGCCATGGGGGGCAGAGGAACAACGGTGGATTTTGGACCCATCAGGTCCAGAATAACCAACAGAACGTACCACCGCCGTTGATACCCCCGATAAGGAATGTTCAGCCCATAGTTCAACCCATCAATAGGGAAGAGCTGGTAGCGGCCATACACGAGGAGTATGGCCCGTTTATGCGGAGACTCGAAAGGCCGACTTACCGACGGCCGTACCCGCCGGAGATTGACCGAGTCATATTTTCTCAGGGGTATAAGGTACCGAATTTCACTCTATTCTCGGGAGAGAGTGAACAGTCCTCAGTTGAGCACATTGGCCGTTTTATTGTTCAATGTGGCCATGTGGGTCACAGTGACCCATTGAAGTTAAGACTATTCCCAAATTCGCTAACGGGCATGGCGTTTTTGTGGTACGTCAACCTCCCAGCCAATTCGGTGTTAACTTGGCAAGGGATGGAGGAGTTGTTTCACGGACAGTTCTATAGGACTGAGCCCGAGACATCATTGGCAGATTTGTCGCGGATGATGCAACTGGTGGGGGAGACCGTGGAAACATACATAGCCCGTTTCCGAAAGGCAAAATACCGCTGCAAGACAGTGTTGCCCGAGGAGGAGTATGCAAAGATGGCCATGGGGGGCATGTCCTTTGAGCTTCGCAAGAGGTTTGAAGGCAATGACTTCCGTGATCTGTTTGAGCTTGCCACACGGGCGGGTCGCTATGAACGCATTCTCTTGGATGAGCAGGAGAAGAAGAACTCTTCCAAGGGAACATATTACAAAGACCCCAATTACGAGGTCCACTTGGCAGAGTGTGACCTTGAAACAGAATGCGATATGGCCGAATTAATTTGCAAACGGCCAATCGTATGTAACGCCTTGAACAAGCCTGTTAATAATAACGCTGCCGCAAAAAAGATGGCGTTCGAGGCGGGAAAAAACTATACTTTCGATATAACAATGGCTGATCAAATATTCGATGCCCTGTTGGCCGATAAAGTGATCAAGCTAAGTGAGGGTCATCGGATCCCAAAGGCCGATGACATAAAAAACAAAGAATATTGTAAATGGCACAATTCTTGGAAGCACGCTACTAACAATTGTGTTGTTTTTCGCAATTTTATACAGGAAAACGTCGAGAAGGGGGTCTTCAAATTCTCGGACAAAGCAATGGGGATCGATGCGAATCCTTTTCCTCAGATTACGGGCACAAACATGGTGATGCCCGACCTGACTAGGCTGTCAAGGCCGAGACTGAAGATTGACTTATCTGACGAGGAAAAGCCAACACAAAGGGAGGGTAAACAAATTGCTACTTCGGCCACCAATGGGCCAAAGGTTACAATACATGACCTCCGTAAGAGTCACCAAGAACGCAAAACGGAAGTACAGAAAGCTGACGAAGAGACGGCTAAATCTAGCACGGATAATCTGATAGCCGATCTACGGCGACAGCTGGAATTCATCGAACAAGGCCTTTGCCCGAGGTGCAAGGCCGACATTAAGAAAGAAGTCTCGAGCCCGAGTAAGAGGCCGAGAAGTTATGAACATCGGGACTCAAGCCCGAGAAGGCCCGTACATGAAAGATTGTCATTACCGTGGCAAGGCCAGGCCAAGCCCGAGTGGCGTGCAAAACAGCCGTTGGGACACCAAGTCGGCCATCGAGAGTACGGCCGACTGGGGGAAAGTAGTTCCCAAGTGATCCCAAGGCCTCGGATGCAAGCAACAATTTCTGGAAGGAGCTCGAGGATGGTGCTACCGCCTAGGGTAGAAGATCAAAAATGGCATAGAGCTGAACACTCCAAGTTCCCAGCACGGCCGCAATATAGAAAGTCCCAGAAAAGAAGATATCAGAGAATGCGACAGGCCGAGCGGGAACGCCAGTTGTTGAAGAATCAGGCAGGGGGTCCGAATGCTCCCACCGAGCCTCGTAAGGAGAGAGTCCGACCAGAAAGTTTACAGGAAAAGGGGATAGGTACGGTGGACAAGATGATTGAGTCCGATAGAGATGGGTCGGATTCTAGTTTTTCGCCAATCTAATTCGAGACAATTCCAGTAGGCCTGTCTTCTAACATGGTGTTCACGCTACCCCTGTCTTTCATGGCTAAGACGGATCAACCATCGGCCATGGAAGGGGATGTGGTTGAAGGCTCAGCTAAGGACTCGGCCGTTATGGAAGAAAACTTTTGGAACGGGGGAGAGGTCGTTAAGCCTAAAGTGGTGGAAGCCACTAGCAAAAGTGTGGACACCACCGATGGGCAGACCGATCGGCCAAAGATTACTATCTTAAGGCCCAAGGAACAACAGACTGAGGAAGGAATGAAGACCGGACCAGTTAAAGTGGTGTTTGAAAAGCCAACACACCAGATGTCCCAACATCTAAAGCCATTGTATGTAAAAGGGCACATAGAGGGCGTCCCGATAAACAGGATTCTGATTGATGGGGGGTCTACTATCAACATCATGCCCCAAATCATGTTAAGGATCTTGCAGAAATCAGAGTCGGAGCTGATTCCGACAGAAATGAATGTCCAAAGCTTCACGGGAGCACCTTCAAGGACGAAAGGGATCCTACCCTTGGAACTGACCGTGGGCAGCAAAACGGTCATGACTGCGTTTTTCATCGTGGAAACTTCAGCGGCCTATAATGCTTTATTAGGCCGGGATTGGATACACCCAAACTATTGTATTCCATCCACCCTTCATCAGTTGTTAATTTTTTGGAGAGGAGATGAGGTGGAAGTGGTGGGGGCAGACACCAAGCCCTTTGTAGCTCGGGTGCAGACGGCCGATGCAGTCTTGTATGAAGATGACATCGGGCCAGTGAAGTTGTTGGGGTGTAACAAATTGGGAAGGCCGAATACGGCGACCTTCCTTAAGGAAAGTTCGTCGGACATCAAGGCATATTTCCATAATCTCAGTCGGACAGAAGAATCAAGGCCGATCGAGATCGTAGAACAAGAAGACGTCCATGGGGATTACGACAATTGAAGAACGGAAGCTGCTGGCCTTAAGAGCCAGCATGGCCACATGGTGTGCATTCTTGGCCGACCGAAGATTGGAAATCGGTCCTACTGACGGAACAATCAATCTGGCTGATTGCATTTACGAAGAAGAAGCCCCGAAGGAAGAAGAGATTCAGATACATGAGTTGGAAAAGGCCACGGCTAAGCTGGATGATCTTAAGGCCGATGTCCAGGACCCTCTCTTGGAAGTCAACTTAGGCGAAGAAGGGGAGCACAAGCCTACCTATGTGAGTCAGATGTTGGATCCTCAGGGTCAGGCCGATATGATTGCACTCTTGCGTAAATATAAGGATTGTTTTGCTTGGGAGTATGATGAGATGCCGGGTCTATCAAGAGAACTGGTGGAACACCGATTGCCAATTAAATCAGGGTTCAGGCCGTTCAAACAGCTGCCTCGGCGCATGTCACCAGAAGTGACACTGAAGGTGAAAGAAGAGATCGAACGATTACTAAACGCTGGCTTCATTCGGACAGCCCGATATGTCGAATGGGTCTCGAATGTAGTGCCAGTAGTGAAGAAGAATGGGAAGCTAAGGGTTTGCATAGACTTCAGGAATTTAAACTTAGCTACCCCAAAAGATGAGTATCCCATGCCTATGGCCGATCAGTTAATCGATTCGGCCGCTAAACACAAAATTCTGTCATTTATGGACGGGCATTCGGGGTATAACCAGATTTACATCGCCGAAGAGGATGTCCCGAAGACTGCTTTTCGGTGCCCGGGGGAAATTGGAACCTTTGAGTGGGTTGTCATGCCTTTCGGACTCAAGAACGCTGGAGCCACTTATCAGCGGGCAATGAATTCAATCTTCCATGACATGATCGGGCAGTTCATGGAAGTTTACATAGATGATGTAGTGGTAAAGTCAGGGAATTACACCGATCATTTGAGAGATTTGGAAAAGGCGTTTGAAAGAATGCGGGCTTACGGATTAAAAATGAACCCTCTCAAATGCGCGTTCGGTGTTACAGCAGGAAATTTCTTAGGTTTCCTGGTACATCAAAGGGGGATAGAGATTGATAAAAATAAGGCTCGGGCTATCCAAGCAGCAAAACCGCCTGCTAATAAGAAGGAACTCCAGAGATTGCTCGGGCAAATCAATTTCTTAAGACGATTCATATCAAACTGTGCAGGGAAGACCCAAATATGGACCCCACTATTGAAGATCAAGACCGATGAAGACTTCAAGTGGGAAGACAGCCATCAACTAGCCTTTGAAGGAATCAAACAGTATCTGTCAATGCCTCCAGTGTTAATGCCACCAAAAAAGGGTAGGTATTTAAAATTGTATATATCGGCTTCTGATTGCTCTATAGGTAGTATGCTAGCTCAAGATAATGAGCAAGGCAACGAGCAGGCCGTTTATTACTTAAGTAGAATTTTGACTCCAATCGAGCAGCGTTATGCGCCGATTGAGAAGTTATGCTTGGCTTTGTATTTTTCCTCACAGAAGTTAAGAACATATATGCTTCCTGTTTCCACTTATATTATATGTCAAACGGACGTGATAAAATATATGCTATCAAGACCAATCATGAGAGGCCGAATTGGGAAATGGACCTTGGCTTTGATGGAGTTTGCCATCCAATACCGTTCACAGCAATCGGTAAAAGGCCAGGCCATAGCCAATTTCTTGGCCGATCACCCAGATCCTGCTGATTTGGGAACACTGCCTCCACCACCTAAAGTACTGAGCACCTCCTTAGTCCCATGGATTTTAATCTTTGACGGGTCCAAAAACGCAGAAGGTGCTGGGGCAGGGGTGATAATTGTATCACCCAAGTACAAAAAGACAAAAATGTCTTTTCGGCTCAACTTCAAATGCACTAACAATCAGGCCGAGTACGAAGCACTTATAATCGGACTAGAAATACTCCTTGAAATGGGGGCATCATCTGTGCATATAAAAGGCGATTCAGGTTTGGTGATCGGACAGATTGCTGGAGAGTTTCAGATAAGGAGTTGGGAGTTATCCCCGTTCCATGCAGTTGCTACTCAGCTCATGGAAGCATTTGATGACATTAGTGTGAGCTATATCCCAAGAACAACCAATACTGAGGCCGATAAGTTGGCAAAGACAGGATCCGCCTCACCTTCCCAGAAGAGTGCAGAAGACCAACTCATCACGGTCAATGTCCGGTCATTACCGTCCGTGGCAAAGAGGGGTTGGTACGCTACTACCAATTCGGTCTTGATGGAGGATAGCGATTGGCGAGTTCCTATTATTGAATACCTGAGTCACCCAAATGTCAGAGTAGACCGAAAAGTCAGGTTATTTGCAGTCCGATTTGTGGTACTAGATGGGGAATTATTCAAGAAACCGATCGGTGACGACGTGGTTTTGAGGTGCTTGGGGAAGAAGCAGGCCATGCAGGTTATGGCCGAAGTACACGAAGGGATATGTGGAGCACATCAAGCCGGCACCAAGATGAAATGGCTATTGAGGAGGTATAATTATTATTGGCCTGGCATGTTGAAAGACTGCATCAGCTATGCCAAGGGTTGTCAACCTTGTCAAAAGCATGGTCCGATTCAACATGTGCCGGCCAAAGTATTGCAACCTACAATCAAGCCATGGCCGTTTAGTGGATGGGCGATGGATTTGATTGGCAAAGTCTTACCGCCATCATCCGGCCAGCATTGTTTCATAATAGTGGCTACGGACTACTTTACCAAGTGGGCAGAGGCCATACCTTGTAGAACGGTGACACAAGCCACCATCATAAAATTCATTGAAGAACACGTTATCCATAGGTTCGGCCTTCCAGAAACAATCACGGCCGATCAAGGATCTGTGTTTACAGGGTCAGAGACATCCGCCTTTGCAGAAAGTAGGGGAATTAAGATCCTTAATTCTACACCTTACTATGCACAGGCTAATGGTCAGGCCGAGTCTACTAACAAGATCCTTAAGGGGATCATTGAAAAAATGATCGTGGAGAATCCTAGGGAATGGGACAAGCTTTTGTCCGAAGCATTATGGGCCTATCGGACGTCAAAGAGATCAAGTACTAGGGTTACACTGTTCATGCTGACCTACGGGCATGACGCGATGTTACCTATGGAAGTTACAGTCCGATCGGCCAGAAGGTCTTTACAGAATCAACTAGAGCCTGCTGAGTATACGGAGGCTATGATAGCTGAGTTGGAAGGGCTTGATGAAATGAGGCTAATGGCCTTGGATGCATTAAAAGTACAAAAACAACGGGCCGCCCGAGCTTACAATAAAAGGGTGAGAGAGAAATCTTTTTGCACTGATGATTTGGTGTGGAAGGCCGTGTTACCTATTGGAGACAAGGATAATCGATATGGTAAATGGTCGGTCAATTGGGAAGGCCCGTTCATCATTCATCATGTTAAAAGAGGAGGTGCTTACAGGCTTCGTGATTTAGATGGGACTATACATGTCCGATTGATCAATGGTCAGTATTTAAAGTCTTATTATCCAACGTTATGGGAGACCATTGATCTAGATTATAAACCTAATCCTAGGTTGGAGTATGATCAGCTGATAAATTATGAGCCGGAGCCCGAATGATTCAGGTGAATAGGGATTTTGTATTGATAGGCTGAGCACAGCTTACTTACAAAGTAATAATAAAAACAAAAATTTTTTACAAAGTATATATAAACAGGAGTCGGTCTCTAGGCCGACCCAAAATTCCTAAGTTTAGCCTTCAAGTCTTCCCATGTCTTGATGGCTCCAGACCGATCTCGCTTGGCTTTTTCCAGCTTTTGGGCCCAAGCCCGGGATATGGGGACGCTGGCTTGTAACTGATCACTGCACTTCTGAGCATCACCGCCTAGCGAAGAAAGGACTTCGTCAATTTTTCCAAGAGCGGCGCTGTTGGTGATGACATCGGCCTCACATTGGGCAAGTTGAGCTTTTAATGCAGCGATACGGTCCCGCAGCCAAGTATCCCTTGCTAGAACCTGAGCCCGAGAGGCCTTCCCTGCTTCAAATTTGGCTTTGGCTCCTTCCAAGAAATTCAATGCCTTCTGCCGGGAGCCTAGGTGCAGTTCTGCATCAGCTTGAATTTTCGCGGCCGATCTGTCCAAGAGACGGGCACTGGGAAGTCTCTCTTTTATCTCCAACAATAAGGATAGTTGCCCGTCAGAAAGGGAAGGATCGGCCAAGAGAGTGTTCAAGGCAGAGTCAATGTCAGCATTGGCAGGAAGGTTGGAAAATTCTTGGTCCGCCAGTCCGAGAAGTAAGTCCTTGGATTGTTGCAGCAGGGAAGGCGAAACCGCTTCGGGCTCTAGGGGGCCGAGGTCAAAAGCTCCCAGGTCCAGGCCCGAAAAGAAGTCATTGAAGGGAATAACGGGCACTGGGTCTGAAGGATCGGCCTGCTCAAGAAAATACAGTCAGGCATTTGTTTTTAGAATCATATGAATTAACGCAAAGTAATACAGCAATACCTGGGTGTGAGGACGAAGCGAGGCCGAGATTGTTTCGCGAATATCGGCCTCGCTTGGTTGAGAAGATGTTTGGGAAGAAGAAGGGAGGCCGGTTCCCACGTCCGGACTCATCGAGGCCATGGTCGTCTGTGGGGCTTCTGTTTCAGGGACAGAGCCCGAATTATCATTACCGGCCTCCACGGCAGACGCTTCAAGAGGACTGACCTCGGCCACCACCGGTCCTGGAACTATGTGAGCAGGAGAGCTGACGGCGGTGGTAGGTTCCCCTTGTCCGGTTGGAGTTTCGTGTGCAGAAGGGACGACTTGATTTACTTCCTCCCCAGCAGCCTCTGTGGTAGGTTCAGCACCTGCCTCACCCTCAGTGCTGGAAGAAAGAACAACTTGCTCAGGGACTTGGCCGATATGAGCAAGGTCGTCGTCTCCGTCTCCGCTTGAAGGAGTTAGAGGAGGCACGATGTGAAGTGGCATCACCCGAACGGCCACTCGTTCAAGATAAGCCGTTGCAGAGGCCGATGGGAGCATGAGGCAAGTGTAAGCATCATCGGGCTCTGAGAACATAACTCATCATGTTGATAGCCCGATGGAAAAGTAAAGCAACGTTACAACTGATCGGACATTATGAAAAGGAAGAGTTTGACCGATTGATCATAAGAAGTTGAAGAAATATGATCGGACATGGAAAGAGTCATGAGCCCGATTCATCCAACAGGGAGAGGTCGATTAATGAAGGACAGGGCGTTGATATTCACAGCTGGCATGATGACGTTGTCTTTGAGAGTTTTTGGAAACAAGAGTCCGTCTGGGAAAGGAGTTGTTAGTTGCTAGCTGGGTTGGAGCGTTTAATCCCTAAATTAAAGGGATTAATTCAAGCAAGTTCTGGATAAGGAAGGAGATGGTGATATAGAAGGATTTCTTCAAATCAGCCAATCAATCAGTATCTTGGGGCGTAAGAAAAGGAATCATAGTCCAAATAGGAATCAGTTCAGGCCGCTATAAATATAGAGACAGGCCTTCAAGCAAAGGACTCCGCGTCTCTTCGACAAAAGCATACACAGTATTCAGCACATTCAAGGCATTCAGAGCACTCTATACGTCTTTGTTTCCTGGCTTTAATAGCAATTAGGTCTCTGTCTTTTTGTTATTTTTGTTCTTTGTTCTTTTGAATAATCAGTCCATTCTGGTGTTCTTGAGATCTGTTTTATTTTTCCAAGCATTTAATAAAAAATCCATTTTTTTATTAAACCGTTTGTGATTTGTTTAACCTGTTTAAACGTGATACTTTTTAGCTTGTGCGCTTCAGTACTGCTAAAGGACTTTTAGTGAGGGTACTTTCCTACTCACTACACATAATCACCAGTTTAGAAGTCAGATTTACCAAAAGCCTTGTGTATCACTGACACAAGCAGATAGGAAATTAGTTTGCACGCTTACACACACACACCGAACCACAGATTGGTTCTGGCACGCCCGCGCAAATTAGAGCAAACAAATGTTGACCTCTTCAAAGTACAAAAAGGACCTCATTGAAATCAAAATCCCCAAAAGTTGAGAAGAACTAAAAGTGATTTCAGAGATAAGTTTATAGTTAGCCATCTCATAAGTCACTTTGAAAGCTGTTTATCACATTAACATTGGCACATTTGTTAAGTGTTTCAATCTCAAAGTTGTTTACCTGTGAGAGAGAGACGATGATCGGAGAGAGAACACACACTTCAATCGCACACTTCAACGGCAAAACTGTGGTTCATTGTGTTTCGTGACCAGAGAGAGATGATGACCAGAGATAGAGATGATGACCGGAGAGAGATGTGACCGGAGAGAGATGATGACCGAAGCTACAGATCAATCGCAAAACTGTGGACTGAGTACTCCATATGAACAACGCCTAAACAATGTAGGGGCATATAATTGAGCCCTAGCTAATTTTCATTTAGTACTTATACCCCCACATTGGCCACGGTTTAAAAACCGTGGTTAATTTACCACGGTTGGTTTAAATCCGTGGTCAATTAATAACAGTTGTACAAACCGTTGGTAATGTATCACAATTAGTCTCGATAAAATGAAAGTCGATGGCAACATGCTTTATGCGGGAATGGAAAACAGGATTGGAGCACAAGTAAGTAGCACCGACATTATCACAATATATAACAGTTAAGTGAGACAGAGTAAGCCCAAGATCAGTTAGGAGAGAACACACCCAAGTGATCTCAGCGGCAATAGTAGTAATCGAACGATACTCGGCACCTGTTGAAGAAAGGGCAATATTATGTTGTTTCTTTGAACTCCAAGAAATATGATTAATTCCATCCAAGATAAAGAATATAAGCACTAGTAGAAGAAAAATCATCTTTACTGCTAGCCTAGTCTGCATCAGAGAAGGCGTGGAGAGAAAGAAGGGAGTCACGGTAGAGAAGAATACCGTCATCCAAGGTTCCACATAAATACCGTAAGAGACGCTTGACAAGCATCCAATGCTCAGTGGTGGGTTGATGCATGAACTGTACGATAATTTATTTACCAAAAAAGAGATATCCAGACGAGTGAGGAACATGTATTGAAGGCTACCAACGATAGCACGATACTTGGTGGGATCAGAAAGAGGAGAACCCGAATTCAAGGTTGCAGGTATTGACCTGGATGGCAAAGGAGTAAGAACAAGTTTAGCATTCTCCATATGATTCCGATGAAGGATATCCAGGATATAACAACGTTGGAAAAGCATGACCTCATGGTTGTGTGGATTAACTTCAACCCCGAGAAAATAAGAAAGAGGTCTGAGATCCTTTAGAGAAAAGCGGTGAGCAAGACAATTAACAAACTGATTTACTAGATCAGTGTTATTACCGGTAAGAATGATATCATCAACGTACGTAAACCAGTAGATAGAGAAGATGATGGCCAGCTTTGAGAACAAACAGTGAAGTATCTACAAGTGAGTTTGTAAATCCATAGTGAAGAAGGAATTGGCGTAGTCCATGGTACCAAGCTCGTCATGCTTGTTTGAGGCCATAAATAGCTTTGCGAAACTTACACACTTATGTAGGTTGATCAGAATCAATGAAACCCGGGGGCTGAGCCATATACACATCTTCAGAAGCCTAGCCTTGGAGAAAAGAGAAGCTTTTTGCATTTGGAATAACATTAAATTATACTTTCCAAATTTGGTTCCAAATGTTTTAACAATTGTTTCACATACTCGGGTAAATGATCAATAATACTACATTACACTAGATATGATACTGGAGACAAGCATTACTCATGTATTTGAATCTTACTTGAATCAAGGCAAAAAATAACAACTACAAATTGAAAAAGGAATAATATCAATGCTACGGTGTTGTGTTCAGTTAATCCACTTTGACGCCTTATCTTTGATAGTTTCTAGCTCTCCCACCATATCATCCATAATCTTCAATCTGGTAGCTGTGAAAATAACACCAATTTCAAGGCCCTTTCCACCATTAAGACAAAAAGACTATGAAACTGAGATTTCCTTTCCACTAGTGGGCAAATCCATTTTTGGTCAACCTAGGAAAGCAATAATAAAAAGGGGTAATGTTAACATGTCCCTAATAAAAAAATATGCACCACGCGGATTCAACTAACAGTCAGAGAATATAGAGGCAATTGATTTGAACTTTTCCCAATTTTTCCACTTCCACACGGCTGTTTAGATGAATTGAAAAAGATGTTGATTGAGATGGCATGGGCTTTTGTTGGAAAAATGTATATTTAAAAATTGGAGGGAAAGTTTGAGGGAAAAACTTTTAAATTTGGTTTTGAGTTTTGTCTTATTCACAAACTAACCAAAATGATTTTTTGCTTGTCCCACATAGGAAAATTAGAGGGAGTGGAAAGGACATATATAAGTGGAGGTTGGAGTAAGGGTTGGGCCCCTTGGGGGTACCAAGTTTTGTGAAGGGGGAGGACCTAGGCTCAATTGGGTTTACCACAAAACACACACACACACGCGCGCGCCGCCGCCGCCGCCCCGCTCCGTTCCGTTCCGGGCTTGGGCTTGGGTTTGGGTTTGGATGTGGATGTGGTCATATATATCTTTTTATACAAAGTTTATTTGGAAAATAAATTTTTTTTAATTACAAAGAGTTTAATTTCAGTTGGAGACCAAGTCTCCCAACCAACTCCTCCACGTTGCTTTTTCTCAGATATTTTCTCCAACGTTCCCAGAGTTCTCTCCACGTTCTGCAACGTTAACTTTCCCAACGTTCAGAATTTCCCAACGTTATTTTTTTCCAACGTTCAGAATATATTCTATATATACACAAACTTCTTACAGAGAAAAAATATACAGTTTACAGAGAGAAGAGTTACAGAAATATTTTTATACACTGTTTCTATATTCAAGTTTCTGAGCAACAATTACTGAAAGGGTGTGGGTTTTCCGATCATCCTCCGTGCAAGGATTTTCGAGACAGAGGCGATTTCTGGGCTGCTTTATCCTGGGGACGTCATGGCCTTCATCCGAACTGCTTGCACAACTTGGGAAGAGCCGCGAAGCGTCTTAAAGAGAGCGACTAAGTCCGCGACTCATCCCAAGAAAAACGTCAAAGGCTACTGTTAATGGTAACATTGTTCTATTTTACAGTTTGTGCAACAACAATTTTAAGACGTTTTTACATCTGCCATGGAATCTTCAATGTTCTCTGTTACCCATGACCTCAACAAACCCTTCAAATTTGAGGGCCTTCACTTTAAACGGTGGAGGATGAAAATGATGTTTTTCTTAACTACAAAAAAACTGCAATCTGTTTGTCTTTTTGAAAAACCCACTCTTTCTGAAAATCCCACTGTTGCTCGAATCAGAGAGTCTGACTTATGGAATGAAAATGATTTTCTTTGCAAAAACTATATTTTGAATGGACTCTCTGACAGTCTTTATGACTATTATGCAAACTGTGATTCTGCAAAAAAAGTTTGGGATGCCCTTCAGAAAAAATATGACACTGAAGAAGCTGGAGCAAAGAAATTTGCAGTCAGCCGTTATTTGAAATACCAAATGACGGATGACAAATCTGTTGAAGCTCAATCCCATGAGCTGCAACAAATTGCTCATGAGATAATTTCTGAGGGCATGGATTTAAATGATCAGTTTCAGGTTGCTGTCATTATTGACAAGCTTCCCCCAAGTTGGAAAGATTTCAAAAATATTTTGAGACACAAAACCAAAGAATTTTCATTGGAAAGTTTGATAACTCGCCTTCGAATTGAGGAGGAGGCAAGAAAACAAGATTTGAAAGAACAGGTTCTTGTTGTTTCCAACAACAAGAAACCTCAAAATTTTTCTAAAAACAAAGCCTCTGTTGTTCTGAAACCACCTGCAAAAACCATGAAGTTTCAAAACCGGAATCAGAACAAGAACCGCAACAACAACAAGAATCAGAATCCGAAGCCAAATCAGAATAGGAACATACCCCCCTCAGGAATAAATGAAACTGGACTGTTTGTTTGCTACAATTGTGGTAAACCAGGTCATATGGCTCGAAACTGTAGGAATCAACGACGAGTTGCTCCCCAAGAAAATCTTGCCGAAGAGCAGCTCGTTGCTATGATTTCCGAGGTCAATATTGTTGGTGGATCTGAGGGGTGGTGGGTAGACACTGGTGCCTCTCGCCATGTTTGCTATGACCGTGACATGTTCAAATCCTATTCTGAAGCTAAGGACAAGAAAGTGCTGTTGGGTGATTCCCACACCACTACTGTTGCTGGTATTGGGGAGGTTGAATTGAAGTTTACTTCTGGTAAGACTGTCATTTTGAAGGATGTCTTGCACACTCCAGAAATGAGGAAAAATCTTGTTTCAGGCTATCTTCTCAACAAGGCTAGTTTTACTCAAACTATTGGGGCTGATCTTTTTACTTTGACTAAGAGTGGAGTGTTTGTTGGAAAGGGTTATGCAACTGAGGGCATGTTTAAATTAAATGTTGATTTTAATAAAGTTTCTTCTTCTGCTTACATGTTGTGTTCTTTTAATATTTGGCATGCTAGATTATGTCATGTGAATAAAAGACTTGTGAAAAATATGAGTAGTTTAGGATATATTCCACAATTGTCCTTAAATGAATTCGAAAAATGTGAATTTTGTAGCCAAGCTAAAATCACTAAAACACCACATAAATCTGTCATTAGGGAATCTGAACCTCTTGATTTAATTCATTCAGATATTTGTGAATATGAAGGAATTTTAACTAGAAATGGAAAAAGGTATTTTATTACTTTTATTGATGATAGCTCAAATTATTCATTTGTTTATCTTATGAAAAATAAAAGTGAAGCCATTGATATGTTCAAAATTTTCCTAAATGAGATTGAAAATCAATTTAATAGGAAAATTAAAAGATTTCGTAGTGACAGAGGTCATGAATATGATTCTGATGAATTTATTGCTTTATATAAAATTAATGGAATCATTCATGAAAAAACTGCTCCTTACTCCCCTGAAATGAATGGAAAAGCTGAACGAAAAAATAGAACTTTTACTGAATTAGTAGTTGCTATTTTATTAAATTCAGGGGCAGCTTCTCATTGGTGGGGGAAAATATTATTAACTGTTTGTCATGTATTAAATAGAGTTCCTAACTCTAAAACTAATATTTCCCCTTATGAAATTTGGAAAAGGAGAAAACCAAATGTGGATTATTTTAGAACGTGGGGTTGTTTGGCATATGTTAGAATTCCAGACCCTAAAAGGTCCAAACTAGCTAGTAGAGCTTATGTATGTGTCTTTATTGGTTATGCTATTAATAGTAAAGCTTACAGATTTTATGACTTAAAGAATCATGTTATAATTGAATCTAGTGATGTTGATTTTTTCGAAAATAAATTTCCTTTTAAATTTAAAAATAGTGGGGGTTCAACATCATATGATATGCCTAGATCAGTAGAACCAAATGAATATGAACTAGAACCTAGAAAAAGTAAAAGAGCCCGAATCGCGAAAGATTTTGGGACCGACTTTTATACCTACAACTTAGAGGAGCATCCTAACACCCTCCAAGAAGCCTTGACTTCTATAGATGCTGATTCATGGCAAGAAGCTATAAACGATGAAATGGAATCATTGGAATCAAATAAAACTTGGCACTAGTAGATCTTCCACCTGGTTGTAAGACAATAGGTTGCAAATGGATTCTTAAAAGGAAATTGAAACCCGATGGCACGATAGATAAATATAAGGCACGCCTTGTAGCTAAGGGTTATAGACAAAGAGAAAATATTGATTTCTTTGATACTTATTCACCTGTCACTAGAATTGCTTCTATTCGTGTACTATTTGCTTTAGCCGCTATTCATGACTTAGTAGTACACCAAATGGATGTTAAAACAGCTTTTTTAAATGGTGAATTAGAAGAAGAGATTTATATGGACCAGCCAGAAGGTTTTATTATTTTTGGTCAAGAAAATAAAGTTTGCAAATTGGATAAATCTCTTTATGGTTTGAAACAAGCTCCTAAACAATGGCATGATAAATTTGATAGTTTAGTCATCTCAAATGGTTTTAAAATAAATGAAAGTGACAAATGTATTTATTACAAATTTGAAAACAACACTTGCACTATTATTTGCTTATATGTGGATGACTTACTTATATTTGGATCAAATATTCATGTCATTAATGAAGTTAAATCTTTCTTATGTGCCAACTTTAATATGAAAGATTTAGGAGAAGCTAGTGTAATTCTTGGAATTAATATTACTAGGTCCGAAAAGGGACTTTCTTTAGATCAATCTCATTATATTGAGAAGATTCTAAAGAAATACAATTACTTTAACTGTAAACCAGCATGTACTCCATATGACCCTAGTGTAAAATTGTTCAAGAACACTGGTGACAGTGTTAGACAAACTGAGTATGCGAGCATCATTGGTAGCCTCCGTTATGCTACTGATTGCACTAGGCCAGATATAGCTTATGCTGTTGGAGTACTATGTAGGTTTACTAGTAGACCTAGTATAGAGCATTGGCATGCTATTGAAAGGGTCATGCGTTACCTAAAAAGGACGATGAACCTAAAATTACACTATCAGAAGTTTCCCGCTGTCCTTGAAGGATATAGCGATGCTGATTGGAATACCCTATCAGATGACTCCAAGGCCACTAGTGGATACATTTTTTGTATTGCTGGAGGCGCAGTTTCATGGAAGTCTAAGAAACAGACTATATTGGCTCAGTCCACTATGGAGTCAGAGATGATAGCACTAGCTACAGCTAGTGAGGAGGCAGGTTGGCTGAGAAATCTGCTATCAGATACCCCTTTATGGGAGAGACCGATACCAGCTGTAGTACCGCGGCTATTGCAAAAGTTGAGAACCGTTACTATAACGGCAAGAAGCGACAAATACGTCGCAAGCACAGCACTATTAGAGAGTTTCTCTCTTCTGGAGCTGTAAGAGTGGATTATGTACGGTCTGAGGAGAACTTGGCTGATCCTTTGACGAAAGGACTAGCACGAGAGAAGGTTTGTAAAACCTCGAAAGGGATGGGACTAAAGCCCTTAGATAGCTGAGTCACTTGTGATAGTAACCCAACCTATAGATTGGAGATCCCAAGAAATAGGTTCAAAGGGTAATAACAAGTCATGAAGTGATATGAGTAGAATCATGCTAATATATATATGGGGGTAACACTCCAAGTCCATCTCTACGAAGCATGAGATCCTGAAGGACAGAAGGTTGAGTTTTTTATAACTCTTAATGAGATCTAAACTCCATTTGGAGTGGGATACCTAGCTACAGGAGTATCCTTGTTGGACTCACCTAGGCGAATGTGGAAGTGAGGCCGCTTCCTATGAAATTTTGGGCAAATTATCTAGATCATTCGCTATACTGGGATATAAGCACACGGCCGTAAAGTGCTGGTTTTTGAACTTCACCCTAGTAGGACTGTGTGTGTGGTGTTGTCTGAGATAGAGTTCAAAACTACGGTTACTCTAGTATAATCGGAAGCACTATCACTACGTAAAGGTTCAAGTTGAAAAACACCTTTGCTTATGCACAGTCTTATGATACGTTGCTCAATGATCTTAAATCAATTTTTAAAATACAAGTGGGGGATTGTTGGAAAAATGTATATTTAAAAATTGGAGGGAAAGTTTGAGGGAAAAACTTTTAAATTTGGTTTTGAGTTTTGTCTTATTCACAAACTAACCAAAATGATTTTTTGCTTGTCCCACATAGGAAAATTAGAGGGAGTGGAAAGGACATATATAAGTGGAGGTTGGAGTAAGGGTTGGGCCCCTTGGGGGTACCAAGTTTTGTGAAGGGGGAGGACCTAGGCCCAATTGGGTTTACCACAACAAACACACACGCGCGCGCGCCGCCGCCGCAGCCCCGCCCCTCCCCGCCCCGCTCCGCTCCGTTCCGTTCCGTTCCGGGCCGGACTTGGGCTTGGGCTTGGGTTTGGGTTTGGATGTGGATGTGGTCCTACTCATATATATCTTTTTATACAATGTTTATTTGGAAAATAAATTTTTTTTAATTACAAAGAGTTTAATTTCAGTTGGAGACCAAGTCTCCCAACCAACTCCTCCACGTTGCTTTTTCTCAGATATTTTCTCCAACGTTCCCAAAGTTCTCTCCACGTTCTGCAACGTTAACTTTCCCAACGTTCAGAATTTCCCAACGTTATTTTTTTCCAACGTTCAGAATATATTCTATATATACACAAACTGCTTACAGAGAAAAAATATACAGTTTACAGAGAGAAGAGTTACAGAAATATTTTTATACACTGTTTCTATATTCAAGTTTCTGAGCAACAATTACTGAAAGGGTGTGGGTTTTCCGATCATCCTCCGTGCAAGGATTTTCGAGACAGAGGCGATTTCTGGGCTGCTTTATCCTGGGGACGTCGTGGCCTTCATCCGAACTGCTTGCACAACTTGGGCAGAGCCTCGAAGCGTCTTAAAGAGAGCGACTAAGTCCGCGACTCATCCCAAGAAAAACGTCAAAGGCTACTGTTAATGGTAACATTGTTCTATTTTACAGTTTGTGCAACAACAATTTTAAGACGTTTTTACATCTGCCATGGAATCTTCAATGCTCTCTGTTACCCATGACCTCAACAAACCCTTCAAATTTGAGGGCCTTCACTTTAAACGGTGGAGGATGAAAATGATGTTTTTCTTAACAAAAAAAAAAGCTGCAATCTGTTTGTCTTTCTGAAAAACCCACTCTTTCTGAAAATCCCACTGTTGCTCAAATCATAGAGTCTGACTTATGGAATGAAAATGATTTTCTTTGCAAAAACTATATTTTGAATGGACTCTCTGACAGTCTTTATGACTATTATGCAAACTGTGATTCTGCAAAAAAAGTTTGGGATGCCCTTCAGAAAAAATATGACACTGAAGAAGCTGGAGCAAAGAAATTTGCAGTCAGCCGTTATTTGAAATACCAAATGACGGATGACAAATCTGTTGAAGCTCAATCCCATGAGCTGCAACAAATTGCTCATGAGATAATTTCTGAGGGCATGGATTTAAATGATCAGTTTCAGGTTGCTGTCATTATTGACAAGCTTCCCCCAAGTTGGAAAGATTTCAAAAATATTTTGAGACACAAAACCAAAGAATTTTCATTGGAAAGTTTGATAACTCGCCTTCGAATTGAGGAGGAGGCAAGAAAACAAGATTTGAAAGAACAGGTTCTTGTTGTTTCCAACAACAAGAAACCTCAAAATTTTTCTAAAAACAAAGCCTCTGTTGTTCTGAAACCACCTGCAAAAACCATGAAGTTTCAAAACCGGAATCAGAACAAGAACCGCAACAACAACAAGAATCAGAATCCGAAGCCAAATCAGAATAGGAACATACCCCCCTCAGGAATAAATGAAACTGGACTGTTTGTTTGCTACAATTGTGGTAAACCAGGTCATATGGCTCGAAACTGTAGGAATCAACGACGAGTTGCTCCCCAAGCAAATCTTGCCGAAGAGCAGCTCGTTGCTATGATTTCCGAGGTCAATATTGTTGGTGGATCCGAGGGGTGGTGGGTAGACACTGGTGCCTCTCGCCATGTTTGCTATGACCGTGACATGTTCAAATCCTATTCTGAAGCTAAGGACAAGAAAGTGCTGTTGGGTGATTCCCACACCACTACTGTTGCTGGTATTGGGGAGGTTGAATTGAAGTTTACTTCTGGAAAGACTGTCATTTTGAAGGATGTCTTGCACACTCCAGAAATGAGGAAAAATCTTGTTTCAGGCTATCTTCTCAACAAGGCTGGTTTTACTCAAACTATTGGGGCTGATCTTTTTACTTTGACTAAGAGTGGAGTGTTTGTTGGAAAGGGTTATGCAACTGAGGGCATGTTTAAATTAAATGTTGATTTTAATAAAGTTTCTTCTTCTGCTTACATGTTGTGTTCTTTTAATATTTGGCATGCTAGATTATGTCATGTGAATAAAAGACTTGTGAAAAATATGAGTAGTTTAGGATATATTCCACAATTGTCCTTAAATGAATTCGAAAAATGTGAATTTTGTAGCCAAGCTAAAATCACTAAAATACCACATAAATCTGTCACTAGGGAATCTGAACCTCTTGATTTAATTCATTCAGATATTTGTGAATATGAAGGAATTTTAACTAGAAATGGAAAAAGGTATTTTATTACTTTTATTGATGATAGCTCAAATTATTCATTTGTTTATCTTATGAAAAATAAAAGTGAAGCCATTGACATGTTCAAAATTTTCCTAAATGAGATTGAAAATCAATTTAATAGGAAAATTAAAAGATTTTGTAGTGACAGAGGTCATGAATATGATTCTGATGAATTTATTGCTTTATATAAAATTAATGGAATCATTCATGAAAAAACTGCTCCTTACTCCCCTGAAATGAATGGAAAAGCTGAACGAAAAAATAGAACTTTTACTGAATTAGTAGTTGCTATTTTATTAAATTCAGGGGCAGCTTCTCATTGGTGGGGGGAAATATTATTAACTGTTTGTCATGTATTAAATAGAGTTCCTAACTCTAAAACTAATATTTCCCCTTATGAAATTTGGAAAAGGAGAAAACCAAATGTGGATTATTTTAGAACGTGGGGTTGTTTGGCATATGTTAGAATTCCAGACCCTAAAAGGTCCAAACTAGCTAGTAGAGCTTATGAATGTGTCTTTATTGGTTATGCTATTAATAGTAAAGCTTACAGATTTTATGACTTAAAGAATCATGTTATAATTGAATCTAGTGATGTTGATTTTTTCGAAAATAAATTTCCTTTTAAATTTAAAAATAGTGGGGGTTCAACATCATATGATATGCCTAGATCAGTAGAACCAAATGAATATGAACTAGAACCTAGAAAAAGTAAAAGAGCCCGAATCGCGAAAGATTTTGGGACCGACTTTTATACCTACAACTTAGAGGAGGATCCTAACACCCTCCAAGAAGCCTTGACTTCTATAGATGCTGATTTATGGCAAGAAGCTATAAACGATGAAATGGAATCATTGGAATCAAATAAAACTTGGCACTTAGTAGATCTTCCACCTGGTTGTAAGACAATAGGTTGCAAATGGATTCTTAAAAAGAAATTGAAACCCGATGGCACGATAGATAAATATAAGGCACGCCTTGTAGCTAAGGGTTATAGACAAAGAGAAAATATTGATTTCTTTGATACTTATTCACCTGTCACTAGAATTACTTCTATTCGTGTACTATTTGCTTTAGCCGCTATTCATGACTTAGTAGTACACCAAATGGATGTTAAAACAGCTTTTTTAAATGGTGAATTAGAAGAAGAGATTTATATGGACCAGCCAGAAGGTTTTATTATTTTTGGTCAAGAAAATAAAGTTTGCAAATTGGATAAATCTCTTTATGGTTTGAAACAAGCTCCTAAACAATGGCATGATAAATTTGATATTTTAGTCATCTCAAATGGTTTTAAAATAAATGAAAGTGACAAATGTATTTATTACAAATTTGAAAACAACACTTGCACTATTATTTGCTTATATGTGGATGACTTACTTATATTTGGATCAAATATTCATGTCATTAATGAAGTTAAATCTTTCTTATGTGCCAACTTTAATATGAAAGATTTAGGAGAAGCTAGTGTAATTCTTGGAATTAATATTACTAGGTCCGAAATGGGACTTTCTTTAGATCAATCTCATTATATTGAGAAGATTCTAAAGAAATACAATTACTTTAACTGTAAACCAGCATGTACTCCATATGACCCTAGTGTAAAATTGTTCAAGAACACTGGTGACAGTGTTAGACAAACTGAGTATGCGAGCATCATTGGTAGCCTCCGTTATGCTACTGATTGCACTAGGCCAGATATAGCTTATGCTGTTGGAGTACTATGTAGGTTTACTAGTAGACCTAGTATAGAGCATTGGCATGCTATTGAAAGGGTCATGCGTTACCTAAAAAGGACGATGAACCTAAAATTACACTATCAGAAGTTTCCCGCTGTCCTTGAAGGATATAGCGATGCTGATTGGAATACCCTATCAGATGACTCCAAGGCCACTAGTGGATACATTTTTTGTATTGCTGGAGGCGCAGTTTCATGGAAGTCTAAGAAACAGACTATATTGGCTCAGTCCACTATGGAGTCAGAGATGATAGCACTAGCTACAGCTAGTGAGGAGGCAGGTTGGCTGAGAAATCTGCTATCAGATACCCCTTTATGGGAGAGACCGATACCAGCTGTAGTACCGCGGCTATTGCAAAAGTTGAGAACCGTTACTATAACGGCAAGAAGCGACAAATACGTCGCAAGCACAGCACTATTAGAGAGTTTCTCTCTTCTGGAGCTGTAAGAGTGGATTATGTACGGTCTGAGGAGAACTTGGCTGATCCTTTGACGAAAGGACTAGCACGAGAGAAGGTTTGTAAAACCTCGAAAGGGATGGGACTAAAGCCCTTAGATAGCTGAGTCACTTGTGATAGTAACCCAACCTATAGACTGGAGATCCCAAGAAATAGGTTCAAAGGGTAATAACAAGTCATGAAGTGATATGAGTAGAATCATGCTAATATATATATATGGGGGTAACACTCCAAGTCCATCCCTACGAAGCATGACATCCTGAAGGACAGAAGGTTGAGTTTTTTATAACTCTTAATGAGATCTAAACTCCATTTGGAGTGGGATACCTAGCTACAGGAGTATCCTTGTTGGACTCACCTAGGCGAATGTGGAAGTGAGGCCGCTTCCTATGAAATTTTGGGCAAATTATCTAGATCATTCGCTATACTGGGATATAAGCACACGGCCGTAAAGTGCTGGTTTTTGAACTTCACCCTAGTAGGACTGTGTGTGTGGTGTTGTCTGAGATAGAGTTCAAAACTACGGTTACTCTAGTATAATCGGAAGCACTATCACTACGTAAAGGTTCAAGTTGAAAAACACCTTTGCTTATGCACAGTCTTATGATACGTTGCTCAATGATCTTAAATCAATTTTTAAAATACAAGTGGGGGATTGTTGGAAAAATGTATATTTAAAAATTGGAGGGAAAGTTTGAGGGAAAAACTTTTAAATTTGGTTTTGAGTTTTGTCTTATTCACAAACTAACCAAAATGATTTTTTGCTTGTCCCACATAGGAAAATTAGAGGGAGTGGAAAGGACATATATAAGTGGAGGTTGGAGTAAGGGTTGGGCCCCTTGGGGGTACCAAGTTTTGTGAAAGGGGAGGACCTAGGCCCAATTGGGTTTACCACAAAACACACACACACACGCGCGCGCCGCCGCCGCCGCCCCGCTCCGTTCCGTTCCGGGCTTTGGCTTGGGCTTGGGTTTGGATGTGGTCCTACTCATATATATCTTTTTATACAAAGTTTATTTGGAAAATAAATTTTTTTTAATTACAAAGAGTTTAATTTCAGTTGGAGACCAAGTCTCCCAACCAACTCCTCCACGTTGCTTTTTCTCAGAATAGGAACATACCCCCCTCAGGAATAAATGAAACTGGACTGTTTGTTTGCTACAATTATGGTAAACCAGGTCATATGGCTCGAAACTGTAGGAATCAACGACGAGTTGCTCCCCAAGCAAATCTTGCCGAAGAGCAGCTCGTTGCTATGATTTCCGAGGTCAATATTGTTGGTGGATCCGAGGGGTGGTGGGTAGACACTGGTGCCTCTCGCCATGTTTGCTATGACCGTGACATGTTCAAATCCTATTCTGAAGCTAAGGACAAGAAAGTGCTGTTGGGTGATTCCCACACCACTACTGTTGCTGGTATTGGGGAGGTTGAATTGAAGTTTACTTCTGGAAAGACTGTCATTTTGAAGGATGTCTTGCACACTCCAGAAATGAGGAAAAATCTTGTTTCAGGCTATCTTCTCAACAAGGCTGGTTTTACTCAAACTATTGGGGCTGATCTTTTTACTTTGACTAAGAGTGGAGTGTTTGTTGGAAAGGGTTATGCAACTGAGGGCATGTTTAAATTAAATGTTGATTTTAATAAAGTTTCTTCTTCTGCTTACATGTTGTGTTCTTTTAATATTTGGCATGCTAGATTATGTCATGTGAATAAAAGACTTGTGAAAAATATGAGTAGTTTAGGATATATTCCACAATTGTCCTTAAATGAATTCGAAAAATGTGAATTTTGTAGCCAAGCTAAAATCACTAAAATACCACATAAATCTGTCACTAGGGAATCTGAACCTCTTGATTTAATTCATTCAGATATTTGTGAATATGAAGGAATTTTAACTAGAAATGGAAAAAGGTATTTTATTACTTTTATTGATGATAGCTCAAATTATTCATTTGTTTATCTTATGAAAAATAAAAGTGAAGCCATTGACATGTTCAAAATTTTCCTAAATGAGATTGAAAATCAATTTAATAGGAAAATTAAAAGATTTCGTAGTGACAGAGGTCATGAATATGATTCTGATGAATTTATTGCTTTATATAAAATTAATGGAATCATTCATGAAAAAACTGCTCCTTACTCCCCTGAAATGAATGGAAAAGCTGAACGAAAAAATAGAACTTTTACTGAATTAGTAGTTGCTATTTTATTAAATTCAGGGGCAGCTTCTCATTGGTGGGGGGAAATATTATTAACTGTTTGTCATGTATTAAATAGAGTTCCTAACTCTAAAACTAATATTTCCCCTTATGAAATTTGGAAAAGGAGAAAACCAAATGTGGATTATTTTAGAACGTGGGGTTGTTTGGCATATGTTAGAATTCCAGACCCTAAAAGGTCCAAACTAGCTAGTAGAGCTTATGAATGTGTCTTTATTGGTTATGCTATTAATAGTAAAGCTTACAGATTTTATGACTTAAAGAATCATGTTATAATTGAATCTAGTGATGTTGATTTTTTCGAAAATAAATTTCCTTTTAAATTTAAAAATAGTGGGGGTTCAACATCATATGATATGCCTAGATCAGTAGAACCAAATGAATATGAACTAGAACCTAGAAAAAGTAAAAGAGCCCGAATCGCGAAAGATTTTGGGACCGACTTTTATACCTACAACTTAGAGGAGGATCCTAACACCCTCCAAGAAGCCTTGACTTCTATAGATGCTGATTTATGGCAAGAAGCTATAAACGATGAAATGGAATCATTGGAATCAAATAAAACTTGGCACTTAGTAGATCTTCCACCTGGTTGTAAGACAATAGGTTGCAAATGGATTCTTAAAAAGAAATTGAAACCCGATGGCACGATAGATAAATATAAGGCACGCCTTGTAGCTAAGGGTTATAGACAAAGAGAAAATATTGATTTCTTTGATACTTATTCACCTGTCACTAGAATTACTTCTATTCGTGTACTATTTGCTTTAGCCGCTATTCATGACTTAGTAGTACACCAAATGGATGTTAAAACAGCTTTTTTAAATGGTGAATTAGAAGAAGAGATTTATATGGACCAGCCAGAAGGTTTTATTATTTTTGGTCAAGAAAATAAAGTTTGCAAATTGGATAAATCTCTTTATGGTTTGAAACAAGCTCCTAAACAATGGCATGATAAATTTGATATTTTAGTCATCTCAAATGGTTTTAAAATAAATGAAAGTGACAAATGTATTTATTACAAATTTGAAAACAACACTTGCACTATTATTTGCTTATATGTGGATGACTTACTTATATTTGGATCAAATATTCATGTCATTAATGAAGTTAAATCTTTCTTATGTGCCAACTTTAATATGAAAGATTTAGGAGAAGCTAGTGTAATTCTTGGAATTAATATTACTAGGTCCGAAATGGGACTTTCTTTAGATCAATCTCATTATATTGAGAAGATTCTAAAGAAATACAATTACTTTAACTGTAAACCAGCATGTACTCCATATGACCCTAGTGTAAAATTGTTCAAGAACACTGGTGACAGTGTTAGACAAACTGAGTATGCGAGCATCATTGGTAGCCTCCGTTATGCTACTGATTGCACTAGGCCAGATATAGCTTATGCTGTTGGAGTACTATGTAGGTTTACTAGTAGACCTAGTATAGAGCATTGGCATGCTATTGAAAGGGTCATGCGTTACCTAAAAAGGACGATGAACCTAAAATTACACTATCAGAAGTTTCCCGCTGTCCTTGAAGGATATAGCGATGCTGATTGGAATACCCTATCAGATGACTCCAAGGCCACTAGTGGATACATTTTTTGTATTGCTGGAGGCGCAGTTTCATGGAAGTCTAAGAAACAGACTATATTGGCTCAGTCCACTATGGAGTCAGAGATGATAGCACTAGCTACAGCTAGTGAGGAGGCAGGTTGGCTGAGAAATCTGCCTTTATGGGAGAGACCGATACCAGCTGTAGTACCGCGGCTATTGCAAAAGTTGAGAACCGTTACTATAACGGCAAGAAGCGACAAATACGTCGCAAGCACAGCACTATTAGAGAGTTTCTCTCTTCTGGAGCTGTAAGAGTGGATTATGTACGGTCTGAGGAGAACTTGGCTGATCCTTTGACGAAAGGACTAGCACGAGAGAAGGTTTGTAAAACCTCGAAAGGGATGGGACTAAAGCCCTTAGATAGCTGAGTCACTTGTGATAGTAACCCAACCTATAGACTGGAGATCCCAAGAAATAGGTTCAAAGGGTAATAACAAGTCATGAAGTGATATGAGTAGAATCATGCTAATATATATATATGGGGGTAACACTCCAAGTCCATCCCTACGAAGCATGACATCCTGAAGGACAGAAGGTTGAGTTTTTTATAACTCTTAATGAGATCTAAACTCCATTTGGAGTGGGATACCTAGCTACAGGAGTATCCTTGTTGGACTCACCTAGGCGAATGTGGAAGTGAGGCCGCTTCCTATGAAATTTTGGGCAAATTATCTAGATCATTCGCTATACTGGGATATAAGCACACGGCCGTAAAGTGCTGGTTTTTGAACTTCACCCTAGTAGGACTGTGTGTGTGGTGTTGTCTGAGATAGAGTTCAAAACTACGGTTACTCTAGTATAATCGGAAGCACTATCACTACGTAAAGGTTCAAGTTGAAAAACACCTTTGCTTATGCACAGTCTTATGATACGTTGCTCAATGATCTTAAATCAATTTTTAAAATACAAGTGGGGGATTGTTGGAAAAATGTATATTTAAAAATTGGAGGGAAAGTTTGAGGGAAAAACTTTTAAATTTGGTTTTGAGTTTTGTCTTATTCACAAACTAACCAAAATGATTTTTTGCTTGTCCCACATAGGAAAATTAGAGGGAGTGGAAAGGACATATATAAGTGGAGGTTGGAGTAAGGGTTGGGCCCCTTGGGGGTACCAAGTTTTGTGAAAGGGGAGGACCTAGGCCCAATTGGGTTTACCACAAAACACACACACACACGCGCGCGCCGCCGCCGCCGCCCCGCTCCGTTCCGTTCCGGGCTTGGGCTTGGGCTTGGGTTTGGATGTGGTCCTACTCATATATATCTTTTTATACAAAGTTTATTTGGAAAATAAATTTTTTTTAATTACAAAGAGTTTAATTTCAGTTGGAGACCAAGTCTCCCAACCAACTCCTCCACGTTGCTTTTTCTCAGATATTTTCTCCAACGTTCCCAGAGTTCTCTCCACGTTCTGCAACGTTAACTTTCCCAACGTTCAGAATTTCCCAACGTTATTTTTTTCCAACGTTCAGAATATATTCTATATATACACAAACTGCTTACAGAGAAAAAATATACAGTTTACAGAGAGAAGAGTTACAGAAATATTTTTATACACTGTTTCTATATTCAAGTTTCTGAGCAACAATTACTGAAAGGGTGTGGGTTTTCCGATCATCCTCCGTGCAAGGATTTTCGAGACAGAGGCGATTTCTGGGCTGCTTTATCCTGGGGACGTCGTGGCCTTCATCCGAACTGCTTGCACAACTTGGGCAGAGCCGCGAAGCGTCTTAAAGAGAGCGACTAAGTCCGCGACTCATCCCAAGAAAAACGTCAAAGGCTACTGTTATTGGTAACATTGTTCTATTTTACAGTTTGTGCAACAACAGCTTTCAACTTCCTTTGGTTGAAAGACTTGAAAGTCCAGTTGCTTATTAATTATTTTCTCCGAGGGCATTGGCAGGATTTTACCGGGCTTATGCTGAAAACTTGGAAAGTAAGAAGAAAAAACGTAAATATTAAGTTAAAATTGTCCTACACGTTAGGAGAGTTAAATTGAAAAGTAAGAAGAAAAATAATGTGTGCTCCATAACCGATCAATATACAAACATAAAAAAATATTAACATTTTACCCCTTGTTTATGCATATTTTCATTTTACCCCATATGCTCCAGAAGTACTTAGTATTCCATCCGTCCCTAAATAAGTGTCTTCCTTTGTTCATTTGGATATTCCAAAATAAGTGTCCACTTTTAACAGTCAATTAACTACAAATTTTTCCTAAAACTTCATATGATACACCCTTAAAATAAAGACAAGTAACATTTATATGTGCGATCCAAAAATGAATAGGAAAGTCAAACACCCATCACACATCCTTGTACATAAAATAGGAAAGTAGTTTTGTGATGGACAAAAAGAATGAATACAATACATCTTTTTAAAATAATGTGCAAACTTTAGGACTGTCAATTGGGCTGGACAAGCCCGAAGCCCATTTGTTTGGCGCACCAAATTTAGAGCCGAGCTTTATTTGGGAATTTTGGGCCGAGCCGAGCTTGGACAAAATTTCAAGCCCGATTGATTTTTGGGCCGAACTCGGGCTCGTATAAACTAAGCCCGTTATAAGCCCGAGCCCGATTAAGGCACCACATATACTTGTAATTCTATAGTATTTGTACATATGTTTTCTATTATTTAGAAGCCCAGCCAACTCTTCAGCCAAAAAACAATAAAATAAAATTGTAGAAGCCAGCCTACTGTAACAAGGATACTTTAGAATTTTTTTACTCTATTGTAGTCTTTCATTTTTTTTTTCCCAAACTAGTTTTATCTCTCTACAAAATACTCTATGAATGGACCTCTGAAATTTAGTTTTTTCGTAATGTTTTTATTGACTTTTCATCTTCAGATATTGAGACTTTTCAACAAATTTTAAGGTGTTTTGATGTGGGTTATACTTTATAATCAATTGTTTATGTATTTTTTGGTTCATGGGTTTTGCAACTTTTGATTTGAAATTAGATGTGTAAGAAGAGAAAAAATAAAAGAAAAGTGAGTTTTTTTTTTAAATTGAAAATTGATGGGTTTTTGCAATATTTGACTGGAGTGATTTCTTTGACAGATTGGTGACATGAAAATATTTTGTAAAGCAAGCAAATTTTGACAAGCCGAAACTTGGCCCGAAGTCCGTGGTAATTGATGGGCCGAGTTTGGGAATGGGGGTTCTATTTTAGAACGGGTCGACCTTTTTAGTCGCACTTTCTAGATTCTTGTTCATTATTTATTGGTACTGCTATTACAAAAATGCTAGGTGCACAATGAAATGCACAACTAATTGCTCAAACGTGCAGTATAAGGTTGGACTTAATTTGTGCTTACGCTTTTAAGCACAAAGTCTAACCTTGTACTGTACGTTTGGACAATTAATTGTGCATTTCATTGTGCACTAGCATTGCTCCTACTATTATAGCACTTTTGTCTTTAGTGGGTTGCAATGGCCTTACATGAAATATGCAGCAAAATACAAAATAAAAAAATAATAATAATAATGAAAAAACACAAATTGCTATGCATTGCTCCAGCAAGGTACAATTAGCTCAAGCAAACTTCCAGAGAGTATTCTAACTCGAGCAAGACGTCGGTGCTCGAGTGAGATCGAGTGCATGAGATTTCTAAACTTCATCAAATTTTCACGTTTCAAGGGTACCTTTGTCTATCTAGAAGACAAATTAGGACCTCAACAATATTGAAGGACGGAAAAAAATCAAAGAATATTATCAAACAATAGATGAGGCTACTCTAGAGAAGAAGAAGACGAGATTTCAAATTGTGCTATGGATTCTCATAGTCTTGTCTATGAAATAATAAACCTCATATCTACCCCGAATCAAGTAACAAACTGGCTATTAGTCTTTCTTATAAGATTTTTATTATTTGTAGATGAATAATTGCATAACCTTGAGGATTTTGCTGTGGAGGAGAGACCCTCCCTTGCCCTTGTGGTTGGTCCGGCTTCGGTTTTCACCTTTGCCAATTTTTTGAGCTCTATTATTTAGTTTGTGAAATGCCCCTTGTACATTTGTACACCTCTTTTTTGCATTTGATTAAATATTTTTCCGAAAAAAAGACTTTAAAGTATATATTCAACAATTATGTAAATGAATTTGTTATCGTAAAATTATTTTCTTAACAATTGTATCACATATTGTAGTAGTGATAGATGGTACTATATTCCACTACATATAGTATAACTGACAAATCTTTAATTACTCATCATGCATTTGTATCTTTGCTTAACAAAGTTATAACTACATAATGGAATGAAATCAATGTTAAAGGCCTTTTGTTCAGTTAGTTCACTTTGGCTCCTCATATGTGATAATTCTAGCTCTTCATCGTTGATAATTTCAGCCATATCATCCATTATCTTCAATCAAGTAGTGATGCAATACGGGCAGTTTTGGCATTTTATGATAAGTTGGATCAAAGAAAATAGTCATTTTTGATCATTTTCCACTAAAACAGTCATAACTTTCGCTACGGGTGTCAGAATTGCTATTATCATATATATGAATTCTTGAATAAGTTTTGGGCCACTTTTAAGTTTTTTTTGACCCTTTTGGATATTTTCGTCTTTTTATTTTGCTATGCGTTTTTTTGGATTTTCTCTCATATTTTTATATTGTTCTTGGTATTTGTGCAAGTTAACAAGGTGATAGAGCCCTAATTTTTGGTTTTATTGTTCGATAATCAACAGCTTTCAGGAAGGTTGCATTTTCACGCGTTTTTCCTCGCCATTTCAACGTTCCGCTACTGCAAGTAGCATGTGAAAGCAACACCAATTTTAAGGACCATTGGACAATATTATATTAGTAGTATCACAAGCTATAAGCCCCGTGCAATGTACGGGTTAGACGAAAATTAAAAAATATTAATTGTATTCACTTTGAAATTAGTAGAACTTAATAGCTTATATTTTAGTATTAAAAAAAAATCATTTTTGACAGAAGTCTATAGTTCGAGTCTCACAATAACGTATATGTATTTCATATTTTTTTTTCACTTGATATAAATAATAAGACTTTAATCATACTGTAATTATATATAGAATATACTTGAAAAAATAAATAAAAGAAGATTAGATACGTTCTAGAAGAGTAGTAATTTCTTTTCTTTTTCTTTTTCTTTTTTTTTTTTGTGGTAAAAAATAGTTGTGGATCAAATTATTAGTTTATCTATCTTTTATTAATGAACTTCATGACTCTCCTAAGATAAAGCGAAAATATTACCACTATATTTTCTTTTTATTGCAACATTGTATAAAACAAATATGTGAAAAAAAAACTCGAATATATATATACACACAACACACACACACACACACACACACATATTTATAAGATAGTCATAGAGTATACTATCATATATGTGTAAATGTATGTTAATAACACTAATATGTACTCTCATTATCCTTTAATTGAATACATCTTTTCTAGTGTAGTTTTAAATTTTATTAGTTTCTTTTTTTTTTCTTTTTTTTTTTTCCTTTTCTTTTTAGATTTTGTAAACATTATGATATATATATATATATATATATAGCAAACAAGAATAGATGATTTTTGAGCTTCATGAAAATTAAAATAATAGTAATAAGAGTAGTCTAAAAAAATTATCTGATTTGTATTGTCAATGTCAATATGACCAGAAAAAAATAACGTATGCAATATAAACATCGAAAGAATTGAAAAGTTAACATTAGTAATTGTGTTGGATTGAGTAATGCTATGCTTCCCACTCTAAAAAAATAGTGGGACCACTTAAATATCGTGTTAGGAACCAAATATATATATGAACTTGGAAAGCATAGCATTACTCGTTAATAAACTCTAACTAATTCACATTGATTCAAAAATTCAGATCTTTCTTTGGTCTTGCACATCTTGTTAGATCGCATTGTAACCAAATATCACTACTCTATCAAAAATCATATAGAGAATGCATAATACCAAAATAAAAGGCACACAATAGAAAACTAACATTCAATCTCCTTAAAGTGCTCTTCTTATTTCTTTAATTTAAAGTCAAAAAGCTATCAAACACAAAACAATCAAGCCAAATATAAATATTAAATAAGAATTCATATACATGAATTAGAGAAACAAAATCAAGTAATTGTATAATTGTACAATAAAGATTCTAACCAAGAAAAAAAAGACTGTGTAGATGAAAATTGGTCAATAACTATAATGCTAGGATGCTGGTCAATCTTTGTTTAATTCCAATTCAAAGGTATATGATAAATAATATATCAAATCTAGTCTATAGTAAATTAGTCAATCATTTTTTTTATAGGTCAATTTAATCTACATTAAATTGGTTCTTTGTTTTTGGTCAATCCGGAATTGTGAATATTAAGACAAATATGTTAAAAAATCATAAATTAAAAAAGCAAAATTCTCATAAATTGCCACTTAAAAAAATCAAAGTCTTTGATTTTCATATATATACTAGCATGTAACCCGCGCGATGCATGGGTACAAATTTTTTTTTGTGTGTGATACTGCTAATGGGATTCTATCTTACCTTTGACAATGCATAGGTACGATTTTTGAGGTGTTGATAACGGGATTTGCATTTTACCTGTTGACAATAAACACGAAGTACTAATTCAATTGAGCCATAAAAATCACTACACCAAAGAGATGATCTCCAAAGGGTATAATAGAGCACAAAGCTTCTTTTTTCTTCTTTTAAAAAAAAACATTTCATACTCAACAATATGCTTAACAATGTCATTCAAGTATTAGCCCATCACTGCAGTACAATTATTCATGACTCACTTAGACCACTTTTGAATAAAAATATACAAATCACATTCATAATTATAACGAAGTCACCACATTTGATGAATTTCAGTATTCCCCAATTCTTGTCATCTGCGATAGAGTCACAAACTGGCCGATTGTTACAACTAAGAATGACAGTAGAAGATATATTCAAAATCTGTTGATAACATAAGATATGTAATAGAAACATCCAAACCTCTTTGCAAAAGCCTCCCATGGTCGAGGAGAGATGACATTAGAAAGAAATTTTTTTTGAAAAACCACATTCTTATGGAGGGGACAACCTGTGTAAGAGTAATGTTGGCACATAGTTGGCACATCATCATTTTTAATTACAAATGCAATTAAACAAAAAAGAAACCCAACAATCACCAAATACACAATCATTTCAAAGATTCTAAGAAAAATTTATTCCAAAAATATCATGCTCACAAATGTTTTTGCAGGCCATTCATCCTAGCTAAAACATGGGTATTTGAACTTATACCTGTAACAGACTATGACAGAGAGCATACACTGATTTTCACACCTTTTATTTCAAATGAAGTGTGTAAGATAGATTGTTTACATCTTTGTGTGGCATTTTTCCTTAGATAAAGAATAGGAATATTACATATTAAACTTTGACAATCTGTTGTATCGGTATTCGTGGTACATAGGTGATCTAAACTTTTGAGCAGCTAACCTCCCAAACAATTGAACCTTGTATTTATTTGATTGCACACCACCTGTTGAACACACCCTAACATTAGTAGTCAAAGTGAAGCAATATATCTGAAGGACCAGTGGACCCCAACTCTCACTTTGAAGACGTCATGGCATAGAAATATTGATCAGACCCCTTTGTCATGTGTCTGTACATGTGAATATGTAAATTCGCCAACCAAAAAAATAATAATAATAAAATAAAAGACTTTCACACACTAAAGAATAGACCTTATCTCTTATTAAAAACCTTCCTTGGCTTTTAACATTAAATGATAACACAACACCCATAGGTCAGTTTTATTTTCATAACATTCCGCGAGAGAAATGGTAATAAAGAACAATGTTTTGAATCAGCGTGCATCGTTAAACTAAGGGCATTTGGGAAACTCTAATACAGGATCAAGTTCAATCCAAGTCTCACTTTCTATCTGATTCTTTCTATAAACTAAGATTATGTTGGTTTGACAAAGAACCAATTTTAATAGAGTTTTTAGACTAAGTACAAACTCCTATGCAAGAAGTACCTGATTTTTCCTCAGAGCACGGCTATGATAGACCACTATAAATACCAAGCGTAGGACGCTTTTAGATCCAAATATTTCGGAAGCATTGCTACCTAGGAAGCATGGACTCTTCTAAGCCACCCGTATTGGTGTGGACTCTTCTCGGATGCGGGAGGGTGTCTCTTTTAGTTTTTTTTTTTTCGCCAACAAAAGGAGACTCATAACATAATTTGTTTCAAAAATCCATTTAAGAATGTTGGGAGTTGGATTAAGGCTAATATGGCTTATTTATACTTGTTATTTATCTTAATTGCATACAAAATCAAGATAACGAATAGTTGATACAATTATATAAAAGTAAATTTATTAACATTTTGTAATAGTGCCCCCTGCACCCCTACTCTTTGGAAAATTGACAAATCCTCCACACCCGAGTCACCCGCACCCGTACTCTACGTTGCTACTTACGTTGGTGATTGGCAAGAAAACCAAAACAAAGGGCCACAATATAGGGGATGCCCTTGGAATCTCTCAAATGGGTCTCCACCTTGGTTGAGAAAGGAGAAAATGACTACCACTTCTTTATTTTCTTTTCTCTCTCTCCCTCTCTCTCTCTCTTCAGATTTTGATTTTTTTTTTGGTATACCAAGTTTAGTGCTTAAAAGAATGGGTGGGGCCTTAAATGTGATAAGATGACTCTGGTTGGACCACAATTAGTGTGTTGGAAAAAGGAAAGGAAGGACAAAAAAAATCTAGGACGATGGAACTGGACTAACCATCACATGCTTCTGTGTTATACCCGATCCCATTGCATGTATACATAAATCATCAGTAAAAAATTTACTGCAACTCGTTTTTTTTTTCTTTCAATAGTACACTCTTTTGCTAAGTAACTCTTATTCTTCATCACTATTCTTTTCCATCAAATAAGGCCTATTGATCAACTAACCACTTAAAAAACAAATCAAACCATAATGAAATAAAATCTGAGACACTCAAGGCAAAGGATATACTCTTTTTTGGGGGTATCTTGGCAAAGCATTCAAAACTGTCAAATCCAAAAAAAGAAAATCTAATATGCTTATATATGCAGGATAGATAGGATCCTAAAGTAACTCAAGTCTTAAAGCATGATACAACAGTATACTCAGGCACCTGTATTTTTTTAAGCTAATCCTAGTCACATGCATATTACTTGCACAAGCATATAACTTATAAGGGATAAATCAATTCAGATCTTAAAATTTCCAGATCCAAATGCTCTATTATAGAAAAATGACATACACGAGAAAAGACACTCCGAAGCATTGGAAGGAAATTTGAGAAAGTGAACAATAACTCAATAGGAGAATCATAAAGCAATGACAACCATAAAATGCACCTAATCCAGAAATTATGAAAATCAAATAGTTTTACCTTGAATCCAAACCACGGTTGAAAACTGAACGAACATACAAAAAGAAAGTGGGAAACAAACTAGGGTTAAGCCAATGAGAAAATCTTCAGAACCAAAAGCAAAAATAGGGTTTCACAAATAAATATAAAAATTAACAGAGTTCTGTGCACTGGAGAGTAGAAAATATTAGAGAGAGGGATTACCTCTAGGAGGTGATCTGAGGTGGCGGTGGTTGGAGCCAGCCATGGTTCAGTCGGTGGGAAGAAGATGCTGGAGAAAATGAAAAGTTGAAAGACAGACAATGTAGTATTGGGGGAGATGACTCTTGGAGAGAGAGAGAGAGAGAGAGAGAGAGAGAGAGAGAGAGAGAGAGAGAGACGAAGGGGCATGTCGAGAAACCGAACGCTGAGAGAGAGTTGAAGACTGACTTACGTTTCTGTGAATGTAAAACAATTAAATAAATAAAAAAATACAGTATCCACGTGTCAACACATGATGAACTCTTGCTAAAACCTTCCGCTATTAGATATTCTAATAGATAGATAGATATATATATATATATATATATATGTATTAGATACGGAAGCTTCACATTGCCACATGTCAGATTGAGAGCCTATCCAGTGTTTCTCTCTTTAACTGGTAGTATATGATCGATGAATTCATTTTATTATGATATAAATACATGTCTCATCATTTCTCCCTTAATTTTAGTCTGTGAGTCAAATCAAATCCATTTTATTATGACATAAATACATGTCTCGCTATATTTCTCTCTTTAATTGAAATGTGCATTTGTTATATAAAAGAAACAAATTGAAATGTGTACTTTATTGATGTAAATACGTTTCACACCCTTTACCTTTCATCTCTTGTGGATATGGAAACCACATTTTGCTTTTTCAAACAAATAAGAGTCACCACTTAATTTTAAGAAAATAAATTAAGAAACCATTTTAAAAGTTACTGTTCTTTTAGAAACCAGAGATTAACTAGGTTCGGGAATTATGGAATAAGAGGGAAAGGAGCCCGGCGGACTAAAACACCCCCTCTCATCCTATTTTGCGATATGCCTCTACTCAACATCCTTATAATTGAGTTAATAATTAAAATGTGCCCTCAAATAATACATAGATATAGATATACATTTCAAAAGCATGTTGAAAGGGTGCAAGATTGCTAACAATAAAAGACATACAAAACCAAGTAGGGTCAAGTAGCAAGAAAATGGTATGCATAGAGAACGAGGGAACTTACTCGGGATCCCGCTGTGAATAGGAAACGTGCAATACATACGAAAATAGAAATCCTAGGAAAAATGTCTCTAATCCATATATACACATAAGGAAAAACCCTAGTTTAAGGTGTCACACATGGAATTGATAATCTTCGGAGAGTCATACCTCGATAGCGCTACAAAACAGAGGTTAGTCCACATACTCAAACATAAATAATGTCAAATTTTCTCCTAAACCTAACAAGAACAAAGGAAATCGAAAAAAATCATGAATTCTTTCAACCAAGGAAATCACAACATCCCTATAGATATACAAGTCTCGACGGAAAGGTCCAGAGGGACCTTAACCTAGAGTTAATGCAATGTCTATATAGGAATGGCATAACTTCGTTATGGTTGGGGAAGATTCATGATTAATCACAATCTATTTCTATGATCAACAACCTAACACGTTAAAATGCAAGTATTCCTTTTAAACATGATAATCATGGATGCATAAGAATGAACAAGGCATGAGTTATTGGTTGATTTGGATAATTTGATCTCTGGATTTAAGTCCAATTAATCTTACTCAAAACATGATTCAAGCTTTAAGGCATTAGGAAATCACTTGGATCATAGTTGGTAAGATTTACCAAATTGGTATCAGGATTCCAGAATTTACAGAGAAGAAACCAGCCATTAAACCATATGGCCTCATTACTAACGGATATTTCCGTTGGAAAAAGTATTTCTAACGGATATATCTGTTAGTATATTAGCGTTAGTAATATTACTAACGGATTTACTAATGGATATATCCATTAGTAAAATTAATTTTTCTAACGGATATATCTGTTAGTAAATTCGTTAGTTAATCAAAGGATTTCTAACGGATATATCCGTTAGAAAGTTACTTACTAACGGTTTTTTACAACTGATTTTAAAAGATTTATATTGAATGCTAACGGTTTGCCTACAATTTCTAACAAATATATCCATTACTAATTTCCAAAAAAATTTTAAAAAAATTACTAATAGATTTACTAACGAATATATCCGCTAAAAAAAAATTATTTTGTATGCTTCCCAATTTTTTTTTTGTTTTTTTTTTTGCACCTAATTAATTAACAAGCATATTAATCTGTACCAAACACAAAAAATAACAAGATGAATCTATATCCAACACAACAAAAATAATCAAAGTAATTATAACAAATAAAGCGTTCATCCATGTCTAGCCAACAAGATCTCACTATACCAACAACTTCAATCTAAAATTTAAAGAGTTCATCCATCCAAACCTAAACTAACTCAAAAGTTAAAAGAAATATCCAATACGCCTTTGTAGAGATGACTGATGAGCTCGCAGAAGCTACAGAATACACGGTGACTTTTACTTCTTCTTGTCTACTGTAATAATTCAATGATATTCTTCCTCCTCCGCCTCCGCCCCATCCCCTTCCGCCGACTGCACTTATGCTACCAAATCCCTTCCTATCCAAATTAAAATAAACTGCATGTAAGTATATGATAAATACAAATAAGCAACTGGTAACTAATTTGTAAATGTTTAAGCATCTAGAACCAAGCAATAAGTCCAGAATTTGAGTCAATCTTCAGCAGCTTTTGATCAAGTCAGACAAATAAAAAAATTAACAGTATTTAAGATGTTGAGGGAAAAGAAAAACAGAACTAAAATTTTCTTTTCGGTAACAAACTAGAACATCTTATTTGAAAAAGAACAAGTCCCTACAATACAACCATTTCATGATGGGACTACTGACTTCACCCTTATCTCCGTTTTCCCTTCTTTTAACCTTTTTTTCTTTTTTATTAGAAGATTGCATCCTTTTCCACTATTATCCTTTTTTATTCCCTATCTGCGTTGGTGTTTGGGTTAACTACTCATATAAAAGACCCCCGGATCTGTTTCTACTCTAAACCCAATATTTCATTTTACATATTAATCCTTTTTTCTTTAGATATTCATGGACGATTAAGATATGATACAGGACTTTTAAACAACTTAACCGCTATCTAAGTGTTTGTATGTCACGTCCGTGCCTTTTTCTCATCTCTGTGCAGAATGATAGTCATTCAGCTATCCTTTTCTACATAAACCCTACGTTCGAACATTACCAAATCCTCAAAACTCTTTGAATATTTTCACACGCCCATGGCTCCTGCACCACCCCCAAAGACTTTGATATAATTGATGCAAGCTAGTCGGCAGAAGCAAGCAACGAGGAACCGAAGCTGTCCATGAAACTTTGAACACTACAAGATGATATAAATTCAATTTTTACCTCAGATTATTTTGACTCCACTTAATAGAAAATAATACTTGAAGAAAACGTTCGAAAGAACTTTAACTACGTTTTCGTCTACTCCCTCTGCTCCCATAAGAGTACGAGGTCAGCCAAAAAAGAGATACATCAACATACTACTAAAAATTAGGAATTTTACATGTTGACAGAAGCTATACCTGCACTGAATCAGTGGCGAAGGATTTGTCACTAATGATGCTTATATTTAGTATTACCATGGCATTGCCCGCAAGTAATATGATTGCACAGTGATGAAATACCACTCATGAGGAGAAGTATGTAAACATAATTAAAGGCTGTCAATACATAGAGATCAGAATTCAAAATCAAGTTCGAATTCAGCAAATTGGTCGTGTTAAATGATCCAACACCTTCCAGGTCCTCACAAGCTACTGAATTATTCCACGTGGAAGACGAAGTTAATTTTTGTATAGAGGTAGAACTGTCAGTCAAAAAAGATCGCGAGTATTCAGGTAACCTATTTTCTGGCTATGTTGGTTTAGTATACTGCTCAAAACTAAGAGAAAGGACAAATACAAAAAGATGTCCAGAAAAAATTAGACCAATCGTCATACTTAATAGACCAATCCTAACATAGTGCTAAAATCTTCCTGCGTGGACGTGTGCTGCCTGTACGCGTACTGTGTGCGACTGTGCATATGTGCATTGCATGTGTGTTGTGCTGTGCTGCTTTCCATGTGGGCTGTTGTGCTATGTGCGTGCTGTGATGTGTTGTTGTGCACGTGGGCTACTATGCTATGCACATGTGTTGTGTGTTGTGCACGTGTGTTGTGTGCACATGCATTCAATGAAGACAATCAGTTGCGCACGTGGGCTGCCATGAGAGTTCAATTCTAGCCAAGAATGACATTTGTTAAATGTCCATTTCTTACATATGCCTTAGTGTGTTCTTAGTCTTATATCTTTCTTGAAACTAACTCTTTATCCAACCAACATAACCTTGGACTGAACTAGATCCTATGTCAAGGACTCTCAAACACGCCCTGAAACCATAATTAAGCTGAATAAAAAATTAGTGTTATGTAGCTATAATATACCAATTCGAAAAATGAAAATGGCTTTTATAATCACCTCAAAGATAATCTTAGAATATAAACAAAGCAATGACAATGCAATAGAAAATATGAATAATATTACCTTGAGCCCTTGTCACCAAGGCCATGTATCCAAACTATAGTAGCTTGGAGCTTCCCTTTAGGCTTCACTACACAGGTCCTTCCAAAATCCATTTGCTCCTAGAAGTTCTACTACCTGAAATGACACAAATGATCAAGGGGTCCTACCAATCATGAAATATGTAAAAGAAACTTTGGATTTTGATGTATCAAGTTGAAGAGAAGACCAGACAGAAACAGAGTTTGAACTTCAAAATTGGGATTAAACATACCATGAATGATGATATATAACCCAATTTGAAGACTAAACACCATGCTTGGTAATCATTAATGACAATAGGTAAAGACTGAAAGAAAAACATTTTTGAGTAAATCTCTACTAGTTGTTTTTCTTGAGGCAAATTTTGATGTTGGAAATCAAATAAATGAGTTGGAAGTTAAAAAAGTTTAAGACAACAACAAATGTCCCATTTAATATGTGTAGCAGAAGAAAGTATGTATCAGTTTCCATTCCTTTACTTACATGTTACTTTATCCTATTATTCTACATCACAAATTCTATGGAGGTAAAGTCACTAGAGGATTCAAGTTTCGTGCAAGTTCTCAAATTTTGATTATCGTAAAAGTTTTTCATACATTTACTCTTCATTTTGTACAATTTTAAGTATTCACCACTCTATTCGACAATTTTAAGTACAATTTTTCGTGCTAAATTCATGAACCAAACTAAGGCTAAGAGAACCTAGGAGGCTAGGACGGCCCATAATAAACTCTAGCAAACGTTATCTTTTATTTTTTCTTCACAAATGCATCACTTGTACAAGCTCTTACCTTTTGGTTTCTACTATGACATGGTAAAACATCATAAGAAAGTTGCAAAAAGTGGTAGAGAAAGAATGATGATGAAAATAAGAGCAGAAAGCTACCTGTTCATATTCAATATAGCCAGTGCTCTCATTCAATCTATATGGCATCATCTCAAAAAAGATAGACACCAAGAAGACAATACTATCTATAACAAAAAGACAGGCAAGAGAATAATTAATACAAGAAAATCTCCATCAAATTCTGTTCGTTATTGACGCTACCCCCCCTAAAGTCATTTTAGTTCCCTTGGGGAGAAGAACTCCTAGATAGTAGAAAACATATGAGAAGAATTACCTAGGTGGAGTAAGGGTGTGATTGGAATGACATTTTCAAATCAGAGTCCACCACATCCATACCCCAAAACCATAAGGGCAGTATTTGAAAAGACTAAAAATGAAATAAAGCTGATACCTCGATGAAGCTAGACCGAGCTGGAACCCTCTTGAGCTAAAGTTAGTAGTCCAGCCCTAGCTTTCCCCCAACACTTGTTCGAACTAGATCTGATAAGCCACAAAAAGAAGAGGAAAAAAAAGAGGTAGGGTAGAATATGGAAGAAATTGAGATTCAAAATTCATTCCAAGGCTATGAAAACAAGTATAAAAAGAAGGAGAAGGAATAAGAAGAAGGAGGAGAAGAGAAAATTACAACATCGTTCTGTGATCTTGGCGATGATAATATGTATCACTGCCCTCAAAATCTGCAAAAAGAAAAAATAATGAGGGGGGTATGTGTTGAATAGATCTAGTGTGTGTGTGTGTGTGTATATGTGTGTGTGTGTGTGTGTGTGAGAGAGAGAGAGAGAGAGAGAGAGAGAGAGAGAAGAGATGGCTAACCAGATCCAGCGCCGACAAACAACGGCGGCGGCGACAGTGAGAGGGAGAAGGAGAAGGAGAAGGAGAAAAAGAAGGAGAGAGAGAGAGAGAGAGGTGTGGTTGGGAAAGATGGAGACGCTGAAGGCTCTAGGGTTCGTGATTAAGGTTAGGGTTCATGGAGGGAGATAGTAGAAGAAGAAGAAGAAGAAGAAGAAGAAGAAGAAGAAGAGGAGGAGGAGGAGGAATAGAACCAGACGGAGATTCTAGGGTTAAGAACCAGATGGAAGAAAAGAGTGGGTGAGAGTAATTCGCTGGTTTAGGAATTAGGGGGGTGAAATTTGGGGCAAAATTTTTTGTGACAATTTGTAGTGCTTATATTACAAAATTGCCATCTTGATTTTTTCTTGGGGTTTTATTTACAAAAATGCCACCACCTCTTATTTTATTGAATATTTTTCACTTTGAAAGAAAAATATTAACGGATTTGTAAGTTTTCTAACGGATATATCTGTTACTAATTTGTAACGGATATATCCGTAGAAATCTTAAAAGCTGTCTATTAGAAATATGCCCATATGGTGTAGTGATTAAAAAATAGAAAACTCATGGTTGTCATGGTTTGATCTTAGTGATTTTTGAGTATAACATGTCTCCGTGATTCTAGTATCTAACCCAAAAAGAAAATCAAAGATCATATGGTCCAATCTCTGGGAATTGGACCAAGAATAGACATCACTTAAATTATCTCTGGGAATTGGACCAAGACCAGACATCACTTAGAATTTATCAACTCACTGTCCAGAGATCTTGTATGATTTATTTAAAATATCAATTTAATCTCAAACCTTTTAATTTTCTTGGAGAATCTTATTAACTCATTAAACTTGTATGGCATAAAATGTTCTTATGCACGAGCGTGCCAAGAAAATGTATTGTTTGCCAACAAACGTCCTCTAAGTATGGATAATTGATTAGGCGATAGGGAAAGTAGAGGAACAACACTTTACGTTGGATTCTCGGTGCTTTGATAGAATCAAAGACTTGAAAATGTAACAGAAATCTCACCAAGCAAGTAAATGCCCAATATTTTTCATTAAGCACAAGAATGGTAACAAGAGATTGGAGTGGTAATCATGCCTCCAACTATAGAAACAAGAAGGGGAACACACGCCTTCTTACAGTTTGGAGTGGCAGAGCTCGTCTCCAAATTACAATAAGAAGAAGAAGGGGATAACGCGCCTTCTCTTACGGATGCGAAAGAACTACATTAAAATCTACTCCTAAAACAGGAAAAGGAAATAGAAGATAAAATGCTTTAGAGCACGTAGTTTGTTTGATCACTGATGATGGCCCTCTTCTTCATTCCTCCCTTGTATTTATATGCAACATGCTGAATTTAATTAACTGTATGACCGCCTCTATATTTCAGACTGATCATTGCATTTTAGACTGATCACTGCATAACTGCCACTGTATTCCAGACTGATCACGTCACTTCTGGCTGATGACGAGGCCAATGAACATTATATGGTAATTTATAGATAATAACCTCTTATATAACTACCCCATGATGTGGTAGTTTATGGGTAGTTATTTCCCACTAAGCCATTTAAATAATGGTCATGTGTTAATATAACTCACTACCTTGTAACTTCCATTCTCTATTACCTTGTAATCGCCATTCTCCACTAATAGCAGTTTTTTTACTTCTTTATAACTATTTTAACACATGTAGTAGATTTTATATGTACGTGTGGCAAAAACATGGGCCCTTGGCGGTTATTTACCATCATCTTGACTTATTCCAGTGAATAACCGCCAACATCCTAAGTTCAAACCCATCATCCTGGCCAACTACAAAAATAACCATGTGGCATATTCTCCTCGTATGACCATATCCTTTGTGAGCCCATACCATGGAATTTATTTTATAGTGAAAACAATGCCCCCCAACATCCCTTAAGTTCAGAATCCAATGATTGAAGTTAAGGGATGTTGATAACTAGCCTAAATTAGATTGATAACTGACTTAAACCACTCTCCTCGTGGCTTGTCTCTAAATTCTGACTTTGATCTCTAATCTCCTCTTCATGAACACTGTGAACTTCTTCCTTTTTGTCAGATTTGTGATCATCCTTATTTTGACCCATGTAATACGTCCCTCGTGTAGAATGTGTTTTTTCATTTTCTTCATTAACCTTTTTTTCATATCTAAACACAACTTCTACAAGATGACATAAATCAACAAACTGTTGACCTATAAAATGTATTCTTAACATAGGACTGAGGTTCTCAATAGCCAAAAGTAACATATTCGGCCTCTGGAAGTCTTATCTTACACATGTTTCTAAACGACTTAAACTTGCTAATAAATGTTTCAACACTTTTACCAGATTTTTGCTTCACTTTAGCAAGGTCAATAATTGTAATTTTTGGTTCAGCTTGATAATATTGAGCATGAAATATTATTTCCATATCTTGCCAAGTTTGGATAGAACCAACTGGTAGGTTTACATACCAAGTAAAGGTCGGTCCAGTAAGAGAACTAGAGAATTCTTAACTTTAACATGTCATTATCTGACACATCGCCATATTGAGCAGTAAACCTGGCTATATGTTCAAGTGTTGTTTGTTTATCAACTCCAGAAAATAAAGTGAAATCCAAAATTTTAAAAATGAGAAAACTCAAACATCTGATCAATATAATCAGGATAGGGTTTTTGATAATGTGGTCTTGGTGAAGCCTTAAAAGCTGCCCCAAATTGTTCTCATAATTGATATTGTATTTGTTCTCTTATTTGATTTTGCAATTGTTCTCTTACTACTTGAGTTATTTCCTCCTTATTTAGACCTAATCATGGACTCGACTAGACATTAGGATGAAACAAGTAACGTACCTCATTACCAGTAGGTTGATAACCTTGTCCTCCACTAAAGAATCCAGATTGATTTATGTGACTTCTAATGATGAATTCAGGTTGATAGAACTGCCCCCAGGCTGATAACCAGGTTGATAAGGTTCTTTCCCAGGCTGAGAACCAGGTTGATAGTCAACAAAACCAGACTGAACACCAGCGAAACTAGGTTGATCTCTAGTAAAACCAGACTAACCACTAACGTAAGTAGGCTGATCCCCAGCAAAACTAGACTGTCCACCAGAGTAAGCAGGCTGATCCCTAGCAAACCCATGTTGATGACTTGAATTGTCAAAAGGATTGTAAGTGCCAAAAATTGGTGTATTGGGTACATTTGTAAAAACTGGACCTTTTTCTCGCACTTGTGGCCTATTAAAAAATTTCACTTGACCATAATCCATATGTCGAGTCTCTTTTGATCGGACCATTTCTTCTTGTGCATTGGATTTTAGTGAGGATGATGGACTTGATTTCTCCACCATAAGATCCATTTGGCGATCAATACTCCTCGTAATTTGATCCCCAATCTTTTGCATCAAATCTGTAATAGGCCTCATAATGGTGGTTACTTGTTGAGAATTGGCTTGCAATTAATTATGCAAAGCATAATCAACATTATAATGTATCGCAGACATATAATCCTTAAGAACTTGGGGATATGGATTATTATCACTTCCAACCATCCTTATTGGCTAAAAATCTTCCACATTATGACTTCCTTCAATGTTCTTGAAACTGTTACCTCTTCGAACAGATTCATTTGAACCCCTGATTCCCTTTAAATTTTTATCGGCCTTGAGGCTATTTAATTCTTTTTCCTTCAATTGACTTTGAGTGTTCATCATATCTTTTGAATGTGAATGAGATTTTTGACTTTCGGTCCCACCGGACGTGCCAAAAATTGTATGACAGGAAATGTTCTTATGTGCGAGCGTGCCAAGAAAACGTATTGTTTACCAACAAACGTCCTCTAATTATGGATAAATTGATCAAAAGATTTGGAAGTAGAGGAACAACACTTTCCGTTGGATTCTCAGCGCTTTGACAGAATCAAAGACTTAAAAATATAACAAAAATCTCACAAAGCATGTAAATGCCCAAAAGACAATATTTTTCACTAAGCACAAGAACGGTTACAAGAGATTGGAGTGGTAATCACGCCTTCAATTATAGAAACAAGAAGGGGAACACACACCTTCTTACAGTTTGGAGTGGCAGTGTTCGTCTCCAAATTACACCAAGAATAAGAAGGGAAAAATACACCTTTTCTTACGGATGTGGAAGAACTACATTAAAATCTACTCCTAAAACAGGAAAAGGAAATAAAAGATAAATGTTTAGAGCATGTAGTTTGTTTGATCGTTGATGATGGCCCTTTTCTTCATTCCTCCCTTGTATTTATAGGCAACATGCTGAATTTAATTAACTGCATATTCGCCACTACATTTCAGGTTGATCACTGCATAACTGCCACTGTATTCTAGATCGATCACATCACTTCACTTCAGGCTGATGATGTGGCCAATGAACATTATGTGGTAATTTATAGATAATAACCTCTTATATAACTACCCCATGATGAGGTAGTTTATGGGTAGTTATTTCCTACTAAGCCATTTAAATAATGGCCATGCGTTCATATAATCCACTACCTTGTAACTTCTATTCTCCACTACCTTGTAAATGTCATTCTCCACTAAATAGCAGTTTTTCTACTTCTTTATAACAGTTTTAACACATGTGGTAGATTTTGTATGCACATGTGGCAAACATGGACTCTTGGCGGTTATTTACCATTATTCTGACTTATTTCAGTGAATAACCACTATCATCCTGAGTTCAAACCCATCATTGTGGCCAACTACAAAAATAACCACGTGGCACATTCTCCTCTTATGACCATATCCTTTGCGAACCAATACCATGGAATTTATTTTGTGGTTCAAACAAAACTTCATAGAAAAATTTATTTGAAGCTTAAAATACTTGATTAAGGCTCTGATCCAAATAGTTTAAGATAAGTTCACTATTATGGAATTTTGGGCAGAGAATGATTGAGTTACAAAACCCATAACCAAACCATGTTAACCATATAATTGGGATATTATAAAAATCATAGTGGTATATCTATGTATTATGAACACATTCCAATTGGTCTCATTCAAATCCAATGGATCATGATTTAATTAAAAATCTTTGATCACAGTTTGTCAATGAATTCACTACACCATTGTTGAATGGTCACCTATTGTTGAATCCAACTTGATCCAAAATTTTAGAGAGAATTTGGACCAAGTAAGGATTATGACCACTAGGACAACAATCAAAACGTTAAGAATCTCCATGGATTTGACCTTAAGCATACCTCCATGAGGGCCTCTAAGGATTTTCTCAACCTTATGAATATAAATACTTAGGCTTCCAACAACCAAGCCATGAAGATTGGCTTATTCTAAGCCTAATCCTACTCTCAAGTAGATGATTCTTGAGGAATTGAGACTTGTTTTATTTAATTTCTTCTCTCAAATTAATGGTCCTAGGAGATTAGAGACACTAATTCTCATGAATTTCAATGAAGTATGAGATGAGCTTCATGAAACTTTGAATTAATGGACCCAAATCATGAACATGGACTAGGATCCATTAATTACACATAAACATAGTTAAGATTAACCTTAATTATCATGTAAATCATAAATTTACAAAAAATTAAAGAATCAAACTCTAGGAATTCAAGTGAGATATTGAAGATCTCATGATTTCCAAAAGAAGAGCATAAACAAAGAGAGATGAAATCTAAACCAACTTGATGATCCAAGCCAAATTTCACTTAAAAAACTTGTTTCACTTTAAACCCATAGCTATTTAGATCCAAATCAACAAATATAAATAAAAATTCAATCACAATTCAAATGGTGTGTGATGAAATGAGGTTAGAACAGACTTTTTGAAAATTATGTAAAGATCCTAAAGAAACATATGAATTGTGATTGAATTGAGGTAGGAATTGTCACACCCGTTCCAAAATTTTATAAGTTTTATCATACATATTTGGAATTGTGAGTTTATCAATGTTAGTTGATAATGGTGTTGGGGTTGACTGTGAGTCAATGGTAAAGCATCAGTAAGGACATGAGAATTCAGTAATCGAGATTGCATTGGCATAAGTAAATGACATTTATGTGATTTAAATGTTATTTGACTTATCTGGTACTTCATGAATGGTAAATTATACCTGTATAGTATAATTTCTAGAAATTTTGATATTGTTAATATCATTTTTAGAACGGTGGTGAGAATGTGAGTGTCACGTTATATAAAAAGGTAGGTTGTGTAGAGATTCCACAGAATTTAACTTTCGGGCGTAATGTTGGACCCAAACGAGACTTAATCGAAAACTTTTGTAGATTTTAGTTTTAACTCGTGAAGAGATAATATGGTAGTGTGCAACGTTTTAGAGAATGATTAGTAGTTTTGAAAACTCTTGGGGAGGTAGATACATTTTTCGGAAATGTTGCCTATATATAGGAAGGCAAGATATTTTTCATTTCAATTTTTCTCAAAATCTAAATCAAGAGAGGTGATTTTTGCTTAGAGCTTCTTGACGCCTATCGACGGACTTCTGCTCGTCTGAATTTCACCAAAATTCATATTTGAACTCCCCAAGGTAAGGGCTACGTTTTGATAGTCTTTAAGCCACGTTTGGCTAAGTTTTTATAAATTTCTTATCTAGGAATTTGGGGTAAACGTGTGTAAACTCGTAGGTTTTGCGTAGGATCGGATATTCGGCATTTAGTCGGGCTTTTAGTCGTTCCCTCAAAGTTATACGACGATAGCTCGAGGTATGAATTTCTAGCCTATGTTATATAGGTGAAATACATGTTTAATATTTCGGTGACAAAATTGTGATCCGGGCAAATTTCATGTGTTAATCTTAGGCCCGTTAATTATGCACACGATTAAATGTGAAAATCATGTCTAAATTTATTCGAACACGTTGAGTTGTCTATGTGGGTCAACGGGGAGTCTTATACAAATTCATGCCGGAGTAAGCTTCTCAATGTTTGAGAATTTTAGTAGCGATGGCTACCATGCATGGCTTAAGGCTTGGACTTGCCAGGGCACTTGGGGGGATGTAATGGTTGTAGGCTTGGACTAGATATTGACATCGCGGTTTAAGGCTTGGACTTGCCGCTACTGGATAAAGGCGTATTTTTCTCCGTTGAGACTATTTATGTGATTGTGAGATTAAAGCATGTTTTATCATATATGCATATGTTAGAAATTGTGCACTCAGCATATAGCTAAGTAGTGGAGATTTACTCCAGTGTAGGTGACAAGAAAAAGGGGAAAAAGAAGCGTGAAGAGTGAGGCCATTGGGAACGTCAGGGATCCTCTTGTATATGTTTTTGCTTTCCTGTCCAAGTCTTGTAATAGTGAGCGTTTCGAATAACTAGAACTATGTAATTGACTTGGAAGACGTAGTATGGTTTTATGATGTTGTAATAAGTACTAAAACTCTTTGTCGTTATGTTGTAATGAATCAGAACTCATGGATTCGTGTTTTGAATGCTTAACCTGTCAATTTTGAAGTTTAAAGGATAATGGATAGAGTTTTGTGAATTGTGCCAAACAATCCCCAGCTTGTTCCACTATTGTTTCTATTCATGGATTTGTAAGTCAAAACTTGGGTTTTGATCGCATGTTGTAGCTTGTGAAGTTTGGAATTGTATGCATGTTTGGTGTGGTGTATTAAGTGATGGTTTTTTGATGCCTTAGGCAAAATTCTGCAGCAATGTGCAGGATTCTGCTAAAGGGTCATTCGACCGGTCGAATGGGGTCGTTCGACCGATCGAGATGCCCCCTACCAGAATTCTTTTTCTATACCTTCCAGAAATTTTTAAAAGGTTTTGATTGGTCCTTACACTACACCATATGGCCAGATTTTTAACAGAAAACTTTTATGATTTCTAACGGATATATCCGTTATCCGTTACTCATTATATCCGTTAGAAAATGGTGTATATCAGTTAGTAATGAGAATACAATGGCAAATTTGTAAATAAAAAGTTAAAAATTAAAGATGCGGTGGCAATTTTGTAAATAAAAAACTCAAAAATAAAAAATTCGGTAGCAATTTTGTAAATAAACACAATACAAAATTTTGCCCAAAATTTTCCACCTAACATCTCCTTCTAAACATTTAACAGATTAACTCTCCAGCCCTAGGTCAAAAGGGAAAAGAAGAGAAGAGAGAAAGAAAGGAGAAGAAGAGAATTGGAAAGGACTTCATCCTCTGCTCGTTGCCATCGGCGCCTGCTCGACGCCGCCGGTCATAGGTACTCTCTCTCTCTCTCTCTTTCTCTCTCTCTCTCTCTTCTTGTCAAATCTCCTTTCCTTTACATCTTCTTCTTCTTCTTCTTCTTATATAATGTACACACACACACACACTCACGTACAGTTAACCATTACAGAACACCAAATCCCATCTGTATATATCGTCATATATATATATATATCTGATTTCATTTTTTTGTGCTAATTTTCATCTCTTTTCCTTGGACCCCTTAACATCTCCAAAGCCAAACATTAGAGAAAAGAAAAAATTGCCAAATTGGACAGGATCAAAGAATCCATCCGGGGATCTGATAATGGAAGCTGATGTTTCCATCCTAAAGTGCCTGATTTTTCCTTTCTCTAGAAAAAAACCACTTAGGGTTAGGGGTTTGTGGTTCTTTTACAGGATGATTTTGAATATTCATATTTTGAGATTCTTGATAAGAGAGAGGGAAAGAGAGAGAGAGAGAGAGAGAGAGAGAGAGAGAGAGAGATGATGATGAATCCTTTGGTGCTAACGTGGTCTTAATTGGGAACAATGTCACCTTGTCATTCGAGGCCATCGAAGCTAATCTTTGTGAGTTCTTCTTCTTCTTTTTTCTTTTTCCTAATTATAAAAGTGTTTTTGGATTTCCTATGTTATTTTCAAATTCAATAGTTGTTGACTAAGCAAGATTATCAATTTGTTTGAACTTGGGTCTATTGGCAAATACTCCCTCTGTCCCTTTTTTTGAGTCCACCTTTGGGAACTCAACTTATTAAGGGGACAAAAAGATTCTACACCTACTTTCCACAATTACCCCTAATCATTGCAATAACTTTTTTAGTTTTGTCTTGGTGTAGATTTCAAGGAAGGGTAGTTTTGGAAAGTAAGTAAAAATTGTATGCTAATTTAGGAAAGTGGACACTAATTTTGGGAAATCCCAAAATGGAATATAGGACTCAAAAAAAGGGACGGAGGGAGTAGCTTATATATATATCTATATATAGATCTTTATATATATATATATATATATCTTTCTCCTTTCTCTTTATAGCAACGAATCAAATTTTGGGATTTTCAGAATTAGTGGTGATCTAAACTTAGATGTCATGCTAGCAAGTTGTGGCGTAATGAATGTTTACCCTTAAGCTAGCTGGGATTCGTAACATTTCTGTTTTATTTTATTTTTTTCGCCTTCCAAAATTTTAGTCAGTTAAAGTAGTTTGTGAATGATTAGTCCTCTGGATAATCTCATGACATGTTTTAGTATTCTACGTTAAGACTCTTGGAATTAAGATATTCTGTCCAACCTAGGAATAATTAAAATAAAACAATTCGGGTTATGTTTGTTTGTTTCAGAATTCCAGTTTGGTTCCTAAGAGTTTTGGGAACAACACTAGAATTTGGTTACCATGTTTGTAAAATAATCAGTGTATTCTAGTTTTGATAAACTAATTAGTGGCAATGATTGTTTGCTACTTGTATGCACTTCATGACCATTGTTCCATTGCTAATTTCCGCTCCAGCAGTGAAAGTTTCTGGGCTAAGTGGACACAATGTTATATATCATATACTATAACTTCAACTACCATAAATAGTTTCTTTACATTTTGCACCTATCAAATTAAAACTTGAAGTTAAATACATTTTACCCCCTGTGGTTAGACCCATTTTCACTTCACCCTTCTGTGGTTCAAAAGTGGATACTTAACCTCTGTGGTTTCGGACTAAAGTGAGACTGCTAAGATTTCCCTCAAAACTAATGAAAATTCAAAAATTGGCCAAAAATATTAACATTTAACCCCCTTTGTGAGGTTAATTTTGGGGTCAATCCTCTATGTGGAGATAATTTTGTCATTTAACCCAGCTATGTAGGGCTATTTTTTAACACTTGACCCCTTTTGAAGGCTAATTTTTGGGTTACTTCCTTATGGGGTGGTTAATTTGGACTAAGGTCCTGTAATTACCTTTTTGAGTCTACTTTATTATCTTTTTGAGTTTACTTTATAATTTTTCATCTAGCTATTTGGATTATTTGGTAAAGGGACAATTTGTGTGTAGAATGTGACCTCAGATCGGCAAATTTGAGTAATGCTATGCTTCCTTTGATTCCCAATTTGGTTCAGAAATGCTTAGAGTATTGCTAAGCTTCTCAAATTTGAGTAATGATATGCTTCCTAAATTTTGATTCCCCAATCGGTTTCAAATGCTTATAATAATGCCATGCTTTGCAAATTTGGAGTAATACTACGCTTTCCAAATATTTATTCCCAAATTGGTTCCCAAGTGCTTAGAGTAATGCTATGCTTTTTAAAATTTTACTCCCTTCGTCCCTTAAAAGTAGTCCACGTTTCTTTTTTGGGATGTCCCAAAATTATTGTCCACTTTCCTAAATTGATATACAAGAGTGAACTATTTTTAAGGGACAGAGGGAGTATACTAAATTGGTTCCCATGAAATATGATTAAGTTTGGTTTCACTTTATTATTGTAACTCTATGATCCCAAATTTGTTCCCAAATGTTTTGGTAACGCTATGGTCCCAACTGGATTCGTGCTATGTTCTTAGATATTCCTACATGGTAGATTTTTGTGTTTGGATTTTTTAATCAATATATTTAACACCCAACCTTCAATTCTAACACAAAACTCTATTCTTTCTTTTTTCCTACCAGTTTCGAAGGAAAGGGGTTTGCGATCCCCAAAATAGCTCTGTTGTTCAACTTGTATCAAAACTTATTGTCAGTATTGGAAGCAGGTGAAGAAACTGCTGTCCCAGCATGGTGCTATAGTACAAGGTTTGTTTTCCAAATCTAAAATTTTCTTTGGAGCTCTATCTTTTCCCTATTTCTTTAAGCACCACCCACACCACGAGTATGGAGGTATAAATTAGTGTTTGTCTTCCATTCACTTGCTGGCAAGTGTAATGTTGAAGTATAACTTAGCCACATCCTTTGGGTGCATTTTTACTGAGGTTGACTACAACTTAATTATCTCTTTTTTTTTTCGTGTATGTTATTTAAAGATGTATAGGATCCTCGACTTAGTTGAGTTGTGACAAGGGCTAAGCTTTTCGAACAATTGGATCAGGGAATCACTTGTTTCAACACTAGCATTTTTTTTCCTGTAATCAAACCAGCCATTAGAAGTCAATTGCTATTTATTTAGATCTAAAACTTTATTAGCACTTATGTATCTGAAACTTTTGCTTGAGGTGCCGAGAAAATTGTAAAAGGTGTGCCTTTTACACCTTTCACTATATATGATACGACAAAAAACACTAGAAGATCCCTCTAATGGCTCAACCACTCCTATCTCCCTCTCTATCCAATTCCTCTTCTGTGAACCTTTCCAGAACCTCAGCTTCAACATCAGCTGTAAGTTCCTTCAAATATCTCTCTCTCTCTCTCTCTCTCTCTCTCTCTCTCTGTGTGTGTGTGTGTCTGTGTGTATAAATATGTATATGGGTATGGTATTGTTTCATTTCCACCTTCTAATTGGGGCATTGTTTTATTTTTTGGCTCAGATCTTTGGTTCCAAGTTGACATTTTTAGATTTGACAGACCTGGCCATTTGAGATTGCTTAATTATTTCAAGTAAGTCTATGTTATTTTCAATTTTTCTCTCTCCGAACATTTATTTCTTCAATTCAAGAAAATTAGCTAATTGAAATTTTTGGTGACTTGGTTACATTTTTATTAAGTGACATTGTTTGATAAATAAGTTGAAGAAGGTTTCACATCTATTATGTGCTTCCAATTTGAATGTTCAAGGTTCTATGTGTCATATTTAAAGAGACAGTACTTTAAATAGCCCCTAAATCAACCCCCAATCAGCCCCTCAACTACCCCAATTCAGCCCAAACAACCCCCAAATGACCTTATGAATAGATGTAAGTTTTGAAAGCTTTTAGGTTCAATATTTAGCACCTACACATCTATACATCCAAGATCCTTCCCACACCTAGACCACATTTGCTTTTGCTAAGTCAAATTGAGGACCAATTCATAAATTGAATTTTCTTTCAATTGATTGCATTATATTTGGCTGAGACCAATCTTTGTTCACATAATATATAGCCCTCACACGAATAAAGTAGTTATAACCTTATAATATGCTCGAACAGATCTTACTTCACCCTTTTGTTTTCTAAATTTATTAGATTTAAACACTTGTCAAAAATTAGCTTTTGGATTTATTTCTTTAGTTTTGGCATAGGATCTCATTAATGTATGTATAAAGTAAATGTACATTGGCTTATGCTACTATAAAACAATCCTGTTCGGGCCCTTTTGCTTGAATGAGTTTCTTAATGAGCCAATTTGGAGCTGTCCTAAAACAGCTTATAAGTTCATTTGTAGGCTTATAGGCTTGTTGCCATATACCACGACAGGTGTTTATCTAGGTCTGCTGCTAAAATGAGTATTCAGTTTTCATGCTTGGTTACTAAAATCTTGACAATTTTGAGCCAAGTCTGTGCATTAACCAGAGCTTAAAAATTGTGTGCAAATTTGGTTCATTTATTTTTATTCGAGCATGAGCTTTGTTGGGATTCTGTCGAGCTTGTTAATTGTACTATTAAACACTCAACTTCATATTACATTTTGCAAATCTAAGTACAAGTGAGTGAAAATATCACCATACTTGAAAGATTTACTGAAACTTACAACCCATAGTGTATGGGTTCTCAGCTTCTTTGCAGTCCTATTTGTAGTACTATTATAGTAACATTAGCTATGTGCTCTCTGTAAATTGGTCCCCCCCCCCCCCCCTCAGTTTTTGATGCGCCTAATAAATTATGCCCCGGATCCTATTAGGTGGAGCCACCCATGGTGTAGAATAGGCTAGAATGGTGCGATGTGTTTGAGATGTAGTCTAGAGACTGTTAATGACTTACCAATACCCGCCTAATTACTGTGCTCCCTAGTTATTGGGAGCTTTACTTTAGAGGTTAATTTGTCTTAGGATGTGGATCATTTGACATCTCCTGTTAGTCTATGTCAATAACTGAAGTAAATAAACTATTTTAACAAAAGAAGGAAAAAAGAAAATAAAAACAGAATGAGCAAATAACTTCTATGGCTTCAATACATCTTTGTCAGGGTACACAAATTTGATCATTAGGTATTTTTTTCGATTCAAACTAACTTGACTTGATTTTCAATTGTTGCCTTGTTGGGTGTTGTGCGCTTTTAGCTAGTTCGTTGTTTGGTTTTCTTCTACTTACATTTGTACCATGTATTTAGATGTAATGAGTTTTTTGACTACATTTTGAAAATGTGTTCCACTTTAAAACTAAAAAATACAACTTAAATCACAAGCTACAATTTATTGCTTTTACAAATACTATTAAATAAATAATCTCTAATTCCCACAGAAATACCATACGGATTATTGGCTTTTTAGCATCCAACTGTACTTAGAAGACTGTTTAACGTGAAGGGTGTTGATGTTTATTTGAATGTGTAATGGAATTTGCTGGTTGCTTACACAAATTAGAAAAAAGGAGGTTGCTTATTCATTTGGAAATTTAGACAACTATCATGTAGTGACATCTATATATCTCCAAAATATGTTTTCCTATGTTTGGTCAAAGTTAACCTTGCTGGGCTGCTCGCAACTTGTGACAGTTGTGTATGTGTGCATATATCTCTCTCTATATAAAAATGAGTCGTGTGATAGCTACTCCTTATAAAAAGAAAGGACGAATGGTTATGTCTTGTGCTGCTATTCTTCTTCGAATGCTCTTATGCATATTAATATGATGATATGAAACTTGTTGAACATGTAAGTCAAGTTGATTTCCCTATTTCTCGTGATAGGAAATTCTCAATTGAATGAGCTAGATATTAGATTTTTTCTCAAACTTTTTTCCAGTCATTTGTGTTATGTTTGATCTCGACAGTCTTTCTATATTTCAGTCATTTTTTATTTTTCCATTGAATGTTACTTTAAGTTTCACACATATGCATGCATGTACTTGTCATGTTGTTCCTTAGTGAAGTTGAGGAACCCTCCTCATAGGGGCCACTAGACTTTGGCAGGCTTTGTTCAATGGGGGTTTGTGATATGGCTCGAGTGTTGGTTAAAATATGTTCAAGAAGATTGAGTGGTGAGGGATGTAGTTTTATGTAACTACTTAAATTTCTGACATGTTTTGTTTGTTAGTTTAGGTTTGAGTGGAAGAACTCTTTAAATTTCTGACTTTGTTAGACATGTATGAACTCTTTACTTGTTATGATTATTATGGATTATTTTTGTTAGTTTGGTATAGAGATGTTGGTTAGACATGGATATAGATTAATCTTGTTATTTTTTGTGTTTGCTATCGATTAATATGCTTGTTAGTTAGGTGGAAAAAAAATTGGGAAGCATATAAATAACTATTTTTTTTTTAAGATTTATGCATATTTCTAACGGATATATCTGTTAGTAAATCTGTTAGTATTTTTTTTGTTAATTTTTTGGAAATTACTAACGGATATATCCGTTAGTAATAGTTAACAAACCGTTAGTATTCAATATAAATCTTTTAAAATTAGTTGAAAAAAATGTTAGTAAATAGCTTTCTAACGGATATATCCGTTAGAAATCCTTTGATTATCTAACAAATTTACTAACGGATATATCCGTTAGTAAATTTTACTAACGGATATATCCGTTAGTTACTTACGCTAAAATACTAACGGATATATCCGTTCGTAACATTTATTCTAACGGATATATCCGTTAGAAATCTGACCATATGGTGTAGTGTCCCCCTTTCAACACAAAATCATTTGTTTTGAAATATATTTACGTTTTCAATTTTATACGGATTTTATAACTCGGAGGGTAATGTTTCCAAAAGTTTTATACACTCAAAGTGGTTTTAAGTTCCTTTTCCGCTGCGCATGGTTATTTAATGAATTAGATAAACCTTGATGGCGTGCCACATGTCTTGTTACTGTACATTAGCGAGATGGATCATGACAGAAATGGACTAAGATTAGAGAATTACCTCTAAGTTTCCTCAGATTTTCTTTGTGTGGTGAAGATCTTCAAGAGTCTTCAAACTTCTCCTCAAGGTCTCAAACTCTCTTCAATGGCTTCTCCTCCAATTCTCTCAAAATTCCGTCAATTTTACTCTCAAATTCTCTCAAAATTGTCCAACCCCTTACAATGGCGATGTATATGAGGGGTTAATTTAGTAAATTCAGGGTGATTTTACATGTGAGATGGGATCTTTGAGTGTTCAATACGCATTTTAAAAAAATAGGCTGTTAGAGCGAGCATCACTTAGTGAGTTGTCCGCGGCACTCACTAAGTGCAGGTCCGGCACTCACTAACTGCCGGCGCGGCACTCGGTGAGTGCCGCCAGCTCTACCGCGTGCTGCCCCATTTGTTTTTATTTTATTTTTTGTTTTTTATTTCTTTTCTTTTAGAAATTATTTTCTTTTCTTTTTCTTTCTTTTATTTTGAAACTATTTTCTTTTTCTTCTTTTCAAATTCTTTTCTTTTTCTTTCTTTTATTTTGAAACTCTTTTCTTTTTTTAATTCATTTAAACAAATAAAATTTATTTTCTTACATAAAAGATATATATATATATATATACATATTTTTTTTTGAATATTTTCCACTAATTTTCTTAATTTAACTAAAAAAACCTTCAATGCATATTTTTACATCCGAAATTCCCCTAACACTTTGTTTTCTTCTCTTTTTTTTTGAATTTTGTAACTTTTGAGATTGAGAAGCTTTTTGAAGAGCCTAAATCACCCTCAAAGAACCTTAAAAATTTGTCGGACATTGTTGTCATCGGTTTTAGAGGTAATAATCCCCTAAATTCGATAGCTGTTCAAAATCGAGGTGTCTACATCTCCCTTTTTTCATAAAATTCAAAAACAAAAATTAATTAAAAAATAGTGAGCCATGTATATACAGAGTTTGGTTCCAGTGCACACTGGGTAAGCGTACTAGAGTTTTAAGCCTAAAAAAACCGTAGGCAGCTCCTGACCCACGCCCCGTCCCGTCGCCCCTCTAACCTGCTATTTTTTTAGGCTTAAAAGTCCAGTGCACTCACCCAGTGCACTGGACTCTCTCTCTATGTATATGCTCCCCTATTTATATGTATACTGTGTATTAGTGTGTAACCAAAGAAAACACCTATGATTGTAAAAAACAACCATTAATTGATGAAATATATTAGCACAATATTGGCACTTCTTCACAGTCTCCAATAGGATTAAAACTAATGTGTATATATATATATATATATGAAAGTATAACACCCGTGTACGGGTTTATTGCGTTTCATTTCATTTGTTATGCATGATAATGTGGTGTGATGTGTATTGTGGCACATGTGTGAGTGAGTTGTAACTCATGAGTCGATTTGGTTGTCTGCGTAACAGAACCCTCTGAGACTATTGAATGGATGTTTTGTTGTTGTGAAGTCTCTTCGAGATTGAGACGTTCATTGTGGAATGCCCTAAATATTTATCTGAAAATAAATCTTTACCTGCATATTTCACTATCTGTATTATTATGTGGTTTAGAATATTTTTGTGTCATTAATTTTAGTATCCTTGTGAGGATGAATTAACACGCTCCATAATTGGTAGGTTAATTAGTAATTTCGTAAAATCACGTGGGATCACATTTTAGCAGATAAATGGAACTTAGACGAAAACTTTTACAATTTATAGTTTCACTCGTGAGGTGATAACTTAGACGTTTAAGACGTTTTGAGAGATAATCGGAAGATTAGAGAACTCACGGGGGAGTTAAACATAAATACGAAAAGTGTTGACTATATATAGATAGAGATGACTTAGATATTTTTATCAAGTTTTTTAAACCTAGATCAAAAAGCAAAAAAAGAGAGATTTAGGTTCTTCGAGCTTCATTACGACAATTGACAGACTTTTGTCCGTTTGTTTTCTTCTAAATTTCATATTTGAACTCCTTAAGGTAAGGCCGTCCTTTTGATACCTATTAGGACTCGTTTGGATAAGTTTTTTAAAAACTCATTTTTTAGAATTTTCATAAAACGATGATAATCAAACTTTTGATCCATAGGAATCGTCTTAGACAGACTTCAACATGTTCTTTGTGCTCGGGTTTTCCTTGGAACGGGATTTAGAAGCACTTGTTTCGGAATGATTCCTGGATGTGTATTCATGTTTTTTTAATTTTTTTTTACGAAAGGCATGTTTCAGTTATTGGCTATATGTTGTCTAGTTCATATTGGGCGATTATATTGATAAGTAGGCCCAATCGTATGGTGAGATGTTTGACTTATGTCGAAAGCACGGTGAAATGTATTTGAGCATGTTTAGTTGCTATTTAGGTCAAAGGAGTGTGTGTACCAAGCCATTGTTGTGGAGCCGTTGTAGGCATAAGCTCGCAGGTTTAAATAAAAGAAACGTGGATCTTACCTAATTGTGTGGACTTATTGGCGAAAATCGTGGACTAGGAGTGTGGACCGTACATGTGAGACTCCAGAGACTAGAATGAATTGTAGACATGTGAATGAGAGCATGTTTATCATTCGTGTGCATTGTTGATTTATTCATTAAGCGTTAGTTTAAACAAATCAAAATATGTGTGGTTATTCAAATAACTATTTCAGGTGTCAATGCCGGGCGATGAATCGGGGAGGTGATCACGAGATGTTGGGAATTCACTTAGAAGGCGACTCATCACATTCCATCTCGTAGTTTTGTAATAGAAGTGGCATGGATAATAGCCGTATATAAGTTTTATTTCATTTCCAAAACGTTGTAAGGAATTACTTCCGAGTAACTAGAACTATGCTTTGTATTAATTTGGAAAACATGGAATGAGTTGGTTAAGTTATTATGAATCCAAACCCTCGCGTTCGCGTTTTGAATATTTTACTTATCGACTTAATGTTTTGGTTTAATAATTGAGGTATGTTACGATTGCAAGGGTCGCTTGACCTTTAGGCAATATCCTAGTACAAGAAGGATTGCTGTCAGGGGGTCATTCGACCGATCGAAGGGGACAGTTCAACCGGTCGAAGGGGACAGTTCGACTGGTTGAAGGGCCCTCTACTATGAAGGATTATTGCCGAGAAGTCATTCAACCGGTCTAACGGGGCATCTCGATTAGTCGAAATATCCCCTGCATGTTTTCTTTTTCTACCACTTCCGAAAATTATTTGAATATTTTGATTGGTTCTTAGGGGTACCTTTGGGACCTATTTGAATATCAATTCATTTGTTTCAAAATTTAATTACGTTTTCAAATTTATACGAATTTTTACTAACTTTTGGTGTATTGTTTCAAATGACCGATTACTCATTGTTATCTTTAAAGTACTTTTTCCGCTGAGTAATTCTTTGGTGACAACTTTTATACAACCTCCTAAAAATATGTGTCTATCTCTCTCCTGTGATGTCACTGGATCCCACAGTGACACAGGAGAGAGATAGACACATCTTTTAAGAGGTTGTGTGAAAGTTGTATGAAAGTTGTATCCCAAGAATAACCATTTTCTACTATTATAACTTTTAAATGAGTAGGAAGAGCCTCAGTGGTGTGTCACATGACCTAGATTCATATGCGTGGATTTGGGGTGACAGGAAGAAGAAGATTTCACTTCTGTCATGTGGTGGCTTCCCCGAAAAGAAGCTCTTTTTTATTTTTTGTTTTTATTTTATTTTATGTATTTATTTATATTCTTATAATACGGAATCAAATATGCCAAGTGTCTATCTCTCTAAGATTTTCCCCTCTAAACACTCTATTTCCCTCTTTCTCTTTATATATTATTGCTTTTTTTTTTTGGCAGACTATATTATTTCTCCAAGTACCCAATTTTAATAAAGAGTAATATTTGGGGCACTAACAAAATTCACTAACACTTACTAACACACTCTATCTCTCTCCTAGTGGCATTGTGGGGTCCGCAGTGGACCCCGCAGTACCACTAGGAGAGAGATAGAGTGTGTTAGTAAGTGTTAGTGAGATTTGTTAGTGCCCCTAGCATTGCCCTTTAATAAAAGCACAATTATTCACACAATTACTCACTTTTCGCAAAGATAAATATACAACGGAGAGATTTCCTCTGTGTTATACTCCCTCCGTCCCATTTTATGTGTCCCTTTTTGGGAATCCAACTATTTAAGGGGACAAAAGGAATCTACACCTACTTTCCACAATTGCCCATAATCATTGCTCTTTCTTTTTTGTTTTGTTTTGGTATTGGTTGTAAGGAAGGGCAATTTGGGAAACTAAGTAAAATATATATACTAATTTAGGAAAGTGGACAACAATTTTGGGACATACCAAAATAGAAAGGGGGACACATAAAATGGGACGGAGGGAGTAATATTTGAATAAAGATCTCATTAACTACCCATGGATTACTTAATTATATGGGTATTTGTAATAAAAATGCGCACCTATGTATATATAAACGGTGAGACACTTACGTGAACGGGGTTGAATGAACATATCCAATGAACATGTTTTTTAGTCTAAAAAAATCTACGGACTGACCCGCTGACTCGCGGGCTCTTTTAGCTAAAAAAAACATGTTCACTAGGTATGTTCTCTCAACTCTATTCACTTAAAAACCTGACCGTATATACATAGAGAGTAATGATTCGTGCACATAACGTGTGCACATAAAGATCTAGGTCATTCATTTTAATGGGTCTCATGTGTGCAGAGATGGACTCCACCAAAATGAATGATCTAAATTTTTATGTGCACATATTGCATTATCCATACATATATATAAGCACCGTAAAAACCTTTGTACCTTCAAGTCTTCAACTTAAATTGACTGTTACAAACAAAATGACTCAACATTCTCATAAAAAATAATGCAAATCGCATTAATTATCAATGGGTCGTATATTGTATTGATTATATATATATATATACATGAATACCTACGTTTAACACCAAAAGTTCGACTCCAATGGGTGATTTCTCCTTTATGTTAAAACCTCCACCACCTCCCCATCCTCTGTCTCTCTCTACCTTGGTATAGTATGTGCATTTCACTTGGAAAGTAGAGGAAGATAAAGAAATAGAGAGTAGATATGAAAGGAGTCAATCATGACTCATCATGAGTATCCATAACCAATATTTGATTATTCATTAGTCGATTTGCAGTTATTACTCCTTCTGTCTCGTATTAAGAGTCTTTGATATTATTTTTTGATGTCTCATTTTAAGAGTCCTCTTTGAAAAGTCAAAGAACTTTAATACGCACTTTTCAAATTTGCCCTTTATTATATCCAACTCTTCCCTCTTTTTTTTTTTTTTAATGTGATACTATAATTTTGAATTTCAAAAAGGTCAACATTGGAAAATTAAAATTCTCATCAAAATCAAGGTTGTCCCCTTAATAAGTTGGAATTACCAAAACAGACTCTTAATATGGGACGAAGGGAGTATTAATTATTTAGGCATAGTTCGTTCATTACTCGATTCTAATCCAAAGTTAATCATATTTGGATCTGAAACTTTATTTATTCAGTTGAGGTTTTAATTATTATATATATATATATATTCGTGTCATGCATTGAATATGATTCGATATTTCATTCTTATTCATATTTGACTCCATTGATTTTATAAACATCCACTATAGTTTGCTTGGTGTGTCCGTTTGTTTTGTGGGAAAGATTGGTAACCCTTTGATTATGAAATGAATTTTTACTATTCTAGCCACAATTAATTTGTAATTTGTGTTGCATATTTGAATGGTAGGGAAAAAAAAACTTTTTATGATAAAATTAGTAATAAACACATCCATGTCAAGTTTAATTTTAGGGTGATTTAGTGATAAATCCCTAGATACTGCAATTAAATAGCTTTAGGTTCTTGAGTTAAACACATTTATAATGAAGTCCCTGAAATTTTTTAGAGACTAAAATACCCCTTCCTCATCAAGTTTGGTATTCTTAATAATGGTAACCTCCTCTATTAATGTTTTCAACCAAAATTTCTCCCCAAAAATTAAGAGAATAAAAAAATTATGAGGATCAAAATTTGAAAATCATTATTACTCATAATGACAACTATTTTCAATCACAATCATGTCCAACAACATGATGTGTGGAACACAATTTGAATTGAAAAGGCACAACATGTTGTGGAAAAATGGGAATGGAAGAGAGAGTTTCAACATGATTTGTAAATTTCACATGTTCTGGAAAATGAGAGAGAGAGAGAGAGAGAGAGAGAGAGAGAATCACAACATGATTTGTGAATTTCCCAACATGTTCTGGATAGGGAATGGAAGAGAGAGTCCCACATAATTTGTGAATTTCGCAACATGTTCTGGAAAATAATTTGTGAATTTCATAACATGTTTTGGAAAACGAGAATGGAATAGAGAGACACAACATAATTTGTGAATTTCACATGTTCTAGAAAAATGAAAATGGAAGAGAGAGTCCCAACATGATTTATGAATTTCACAACATGTTTTGGAAAACAAAAATGAAAGCGGCATAAAGTCACAACATGATTTGTGAATTTCACAACATGTTCTGTAAAATGAAAATGGAAGAGAAAGTCACAACATGATTTGTGAATTTCACAACATATTCTGAAAAATGAAAATGAAAGCGACAAAGAGTCACAACATGATTTGTGAATTTCACATGTTCTGGAAAAAACGGAAATGAAAGAGAGAGACATAACATGATTTGTGAATCTCATAACATGTTATGGAAAACGGGAAGGGGGAGAGAGAGAGAGAGAGAGAGAGAGAGAGAGAGAGAGAGAGAGAGAGAGACCACCATCGCATCCACCACCAATCTTAACCACCATCATCGCCATTGCACCCACCACCACTCTTAGACACCATAGCGCCATGGCACCCACCACCACTGCCAACACATCACCACCGCACCATTGGGTCACGAAGGTGGTCGTCACGATTGACATGCCGGGCATTCCACTGGATTAAATCCACCTATTTCATCTCCATCCATCCATGGAGGGAGGTTCTGTCTCCTTCACTCACATGATTGCCCAGAGAGTTTTGATCTCTATCCCCCCCTGTAGATATATATATATGTGTGTGTGTGTGTACATATATCTATACGTATACATCTTTGAACACTAGTTTGGCAGAGGCATTGAACGAGGGTGCTATTCATATGCTTCATGTCGTCGATTTGACTACCATGGTCTGGAGTTACGATGCACCCAGTCACCATAGCCACCACTGCTCAAAAAACACAAAACTCCAAAAGCATGGCCATGGGTGCCATAAGAGTTTTAGTCTAGAATTTTATGATCTAAAATCTGAGTGAAAGTGAGGGCATAACCTGATGGACGGAGAGGACGAAATCAAAAAGTGAATTCAATCTAATGCAAATGCCCCTACAATGTTCGGTTACTTTATTTATAAAATGATGATGTGTCAATTCTTGATAGGGTGCTGTAAAACACATTATTTGATTATGTTCCATAAATGATACAACAATCATGCGAAAGTTTTTCCTTTTTGCAAGCAATGTGCATCATCAAGGCACACAGATTGTGGGGAATGGTCTACCACATTTAATCTCTCATTCACCTTTCTATCTCCATGTATGGAAGTTATTTGTGATAAATGTCAACATAAAATAAATGATTTATTGAATGCAGATTATATGTGTATATGTATATATCTTACAAAAGTATATGTATAGGGGTATTTAGGTCATATAAAAATCTTTTAACTATGATTAAGTGTTTTAACGAGGATTCTAGGGATCTAGTATTAAATTAGAATATTAGTTATCCTTTATCCATAAAAGTACAAGACTAAGGGATTTATTGGCAATTTATCCTCTTTTAATAAAGCTCCTCTAATTCACCGATATTTTAATAAAACTTCTCTAATGAATGTTCTCCCATACATTGCAAAGAATTTGAGATTTCCTTTCCATTGTAGGCAACTCCATTTTATTTATTTTTTTTGTTTGGGGAAAGAAAAATGAACATATTAAGAAGACATTGGAGATACACTTTCAGCAGAGATAACACTCGATCCGAATACTGAAATTCCACACCCTAGGTTCCCCTAAAACAATGGCCTTTCTAGCAAGCTTCAGTGCTGCCCTGTTACTTTCCCGTCCGATTTGTGATCAAATAAGGCAAATCCAATGGTATCACCATTGAAACCAGATGCTACCATTAACGAGTCAAGTCAACTTCCAAGTCCAATTTATTAAATCCCAGATTTGGACAACTCCATTTTTGGTCATGGAAAGCAATAATGAACAATGTGCATCATGCGGATTCCACAAACATTCATTGACTATAGTCTCACATAGGGATTAAATCCTTCAAAAATGGGCACTTGACCCTCTTGTGGTTTCGAATTAATTTGAAATTATTAAGATTTCTCTCAAAATTGATGGAAATTCTAAAAGTGGCAAAAAAAAATTAACACTTGACCTCCCTTGTAAGATTGATATTTGGGGTTAACCCCTATATGGGGATAATGATGCCATGTGGGTTAATTATATTTTACCCTTGTTATGATTAGGTATATTTTTATTTTATCTCCTTTAATTGAAAAGTGGACACCAATACTTCTATGATTTTGGACTAAAGTGAAACTATTAAAATTTGTCTCAAAATAGTCTCACATAGGGATTAAATCCTTAAATTAGTCACACATAAGAGAGATTAAGTGTCAAAATTAATCCATATAAACACTTAACCTAAACATTAACCTCACAAATAGTTAAGTATTAAAAATTAATCCCACATAAATGGAAGACTGGAATTTGCCTCAGTATGGACTTGTAATGTGTCACATTAAACTAAGGGGATTAATTACGTAGGAATTTTTTATTTTATTATTATTATTATTTTTTTTTTTTTTAATTTTTTATTATAAGGAACTACGTAGGAATTGAAAATTTGACTTATCAACACCAATAGAACATTTCAATTTTCTCTGTCGAAACCAACTACTACTTAAAAGTCTTTATTTCGTGTCACTTCCATCCACCAGCCCCACACACACTTTGGTTTCGTCATTCCCCTTCTGGACCGGACTTCAGTTGGGTATTTATGCTCGAAGTGGGCCAAGATCAAGCTTTGAACAGCTCTATTTCGACGAGGCCCAAAACCCGTTCAATTGTCTCCGTTTTCATGACTTGATACATCCTTGTTTGATGTTTCAAAAACACGTAAACTGACCAAAATGTCACGAGCAAAATGTAGTGTAGATTATATTGTCTTAATTTAAAATACTTTTTATCTTGTAAAAACAAGATCAGAAGATGAAACGAAGAAGAAGATGATAGAGTTCGAAGTATGCCTTCGAAGTAGTACTTAAACTATGATGGAAAAGTAAAGAAAATTATAGGATAAGAAACTAATTAACTAGAATCTAATCTAGCTAGTACTAAAATTAAACTAAATATAAACTAAAGTGGCCATGGTGGTCTAAATAAAAGAAGAACAATATAGGCATGATATATTGATGTGTTTGATGTTGGTCAATGACCATTTACAAGAAGTACATCATACCTATTTATAGATAGAGTTTACAACTAATAATAATAACTAATAATTCAAATTCCTACAATTTTCAAATCGTTTGAAAATCATCCTACAATGCCAAATGTCCTCTAAATGATTCACTCTTGAGTCGCCACTTGTCGTAGATCTAAGTTACTTCCAAAGCTAAAATAACATATAAATACATAACTATAGAATTATTTTTTATGGTACAAACACATGTAACGAACTTGGGCAATTTTTATATAGCAATTCTCAAACTAACTGGCCTCACTTGAAAGGACATATCTACCAACTTCTACAATAAATAAAGATTTAGTTACAAAAAAAAAGGGGCACTTGGTCTAATGTCCCTAACTAATAGTAATTGATGATGTCAAAATTTGGTAAGAGTAAAATAAAGCAATTTGAGGAGAGAAAGAGAGAGTGAGAGACTATTTTTTGTATGTGGTTCGGCCCTGTTAATGAAGGTACCTACGTCCACGTGTGTGTGTCTGAGCACGTTCACTAGCAGATCATCGGCGGGCCTGGTGAGCCAACAAAGAGGGGCGGCACTACTAGTAATACCGGCCGGGTGTATGCGTATAGTGGTGAATTATAGAGATGCTGTGTAGACTGAGAAGTTAGCCGTCCCTTCAATGGAGGGTGAGAGGTCTCTTTTATAGATATAAGAGACCTACTCATACATGGATAAGGAAATATAATCCTATTGATATAGATTGGCATTAATTATGGGGATTTCCTAATTGGATTAGGAAATAGTGTGCACTTTCCATTAGTCTTCTAGTTTGAGTAGGAAACTGTCCGTAATGCTCGGGATCATGCTTGTGGACCCGGATGAGCTGTTCCTGCGGTGGGATGTGCCTGTGCGGTTTCCCCGACCTGTTGGCCGGGTTGTAGATGAACCGTTCGGGACGATGAGTAGACAAAACCGCTCGGGATGATGCTTCTGAGGAGTTGTGCATGATTTGTCCGGGGCATGGACTAGCTGCTGATTTGAACAGCTCGATCATAAGATAGAGCCAATTTTGGGTGTATCAGCTGTCCCCCATTTCCAAGGTTGGCCAGATATTATATCGGGGCAAGTTTTGGAAATCAGTTTGATGTTACTTGCCGCTGTCTGAGTGCTTGGGAAAGCTGCTTCGGGACTTTTGAGCCTGGTGTGCCCTCGGGAACTGGCTGAGAGTTGAGACCCAGCCTAACTCGGGATCTTTAGATGCTCGGGAACTGACTGGGAGTTGAGACCCGGCCTAATTCAGAGTCTTTGAATGCTCGGGAAGTGACCGAGAGTTGAGACTCGGCCTACTTCGGAGTCTTTTTGCTTGAGTGAGCCTCTAGGATGGTTATCTTCTGCCCGTGAACCTTCGTCAAGGTTGTGGGAAAAGAATTTGACCATGTTGGAAAAGCCGACCTAAAGCGTATTGCTTTAGGGTCATTTTTATGTTAGCTCCCCAGGACGGTTGTCTTCCGCCCAGTTAGCCTTCGTCAAGACTGTTGGGAGAAGAGCTTGACCATGTTGGTGGAGTCGACCTAAATCACGTTGCTTTAGGGTCATTTTGCTCCTTTATCGTCGGCCAACCTTTTTAGTCACCTCTATTGTCGGTCTGGACCTAAGTGGAGTTATTACCTCCGAGTACTGTAGGTGCTCGGGTTGTCCAAGATTTTGACTTGGTTATCCGCGAGGCCTGTAGATACCCGGTGTGATTACCTGTTTAGTTCACTACGCCGTCTTGCCCCCCAAGCTTTCGCTAAGACGAGGGTCTTATAGAGGCTATGATCTGAAGGTAATCGACCTAGAACATGGTGGTTGCAGGGTCTTTTGAAGCTTGTCATCATCAGCCACCTAGGAAGTTTTCATGACTTAATACATCCTTGTTTGATGTTTCAAAAACACGTAAATTAACCAAAATGTCACGAGCAAAATGTAGTGTAGATTATATTGTCTTAATTAAAAATACTTTTTATCTTGTAAAAACAAGGCCAAAAGATGAAACGAAGAAGAAGATGATAGAGTTCGAAGTATGCCTTCGAAGTAGTACTTAAACTATGATGGAAAAGTAAAGAAAATTATAGGATAAGAAACTAATTAACTAGAATCTAATCTAGCTAGTGCTAAAATTAAACTAAATATAAACTAAAGTGGTCATGGTAGTCTAAATAAAAGAAGAACAATATAGGCATGAGAGCTGTTTCCATAATAAATGGAAATTAAAAACTTAATTATTAAATCAATGCCACTTTCAACTTAATAACAAAAGTGGGGTAAATCGTTTTTACAAAAAAGGACACTCCATTGTCATTTTTACGAAAAACGCCACTCGTTTGAGTGTCGTTTTTGCTAAAAACGACTAACCTTTTTATTTTATTTTCTGGAAAAAAAGAAATTATGTTTTTTTTAAATTGAATGTCGTTGTTACTAAAAACGACATTAAATGTCGTTATTCCAAAAAAACGACATTAGGCTTTTTAATTTCTGGGAAAAGTGTTTTTTTTTATTTAATATCGTTATTGCTAAAAACGACATTTAATGTCGTCGTTACTAAAAACGACATTCAATGTCGTCGTTACTAACCACGACATTAATAAAAGTTTAAGTCAGCCTATGCACTGCATTGCGTACTGCGTGACAGTGATTTTCAGACTGCACTGCACTGTATACTCTATCTCCTCTTTCGTTTTTTTTTTTTTCAATCTTTACAAGTTTATGCATGACTATGTAGATATGTTTTTATCTGTGTGTGATTATTTCATGTTCTATTATTTCTAATGCATTGTGCCTTTGTTTGCTTTCATTGCTTAACGGTCTAATTCAATGGTTTTGAGAGGATGTTTTGTCAAAGTTTGAGATTTTATGGTCGTTGAAAAAATTGCAATTTAGTAATTTTTTTTTCAAATCTGTTGTCGCAGCATGATTTTTCATTTCCTCCCCTAACATTATTAGTCGATTGAGTTCTGTTTGATGAAATTGTGGATCACTGATTTAGCGTGCATGTTGTTCAGGTCAGGTAGCACAAGAAAATGGTACAGACTGAGCACTTGGGATTTGTTTCAACTACCATTAGTATAGTCTGAAAAATCACTGTCACGCAATATGCAGTGCACGGGCTGACTTAAACTTTTATTAATGTCGTGGTTAGTAACGACGATATTGAATGTCATTTTTAGTAACGACGATATTAAATGTCGTTTTTAGTAATAACGACATTAAATAAAAAATATTTTTCCCAAAAGCCTAATGTCGTTTTTTTTGTAATAACGACATTTAATGTCGTTTTTAGTAACAACGACATTCAATTAAAAAAACATAATTTCTTTTTTTTCCAGAAAATAAAATAAGGTTAATGTCGTTTTTAGCAAAAGCGACACTCAAACGAGTGGCGTTTTTCGTAAAAACGACAATACATTATCGTTTTTTGTAAAAACGATTTATCCCACTTTTGTCATTAAGTTCAAAGTGGCATTGGTTTAATAATTAAGTTTTTAATTTCCATTTATTATGGAAATAGCTCTAGGCATGATATATTGATGTGTTTGATGTTGGTCAATGACCATTTACAAGAAGTACATCATATCTATTTATAGATGGAGTTTACAACTAATAATAATAACTAATAATTTAAATTCTTACAATTTTCAAATCGTTTGAAAATCATCCTACAATGCCAAATGTCCTCTAAATGATTCACTCTTGAGTCGCCACTTGTTGTTGATCTAAGTTACTTCCAAAGCTAAAATAACATATAAATACATAAACTATAGAATTATTTTTTATGGTACAAACACATGTAACGAACTTGGGCAATTTTTATGTAGCAATACTCAAACTAACGGGCCTCACTTGAAAGGACACATCTACCAACTTCTACAATAAATAAAGATTTAGTTACAAAAAAAAAAAGGGGGCACTTGGTCTAATGTCCCTAACTAATAGTAATATTTAACTAACAAGGTCCACAAAATTTTTCAATGCATTCTAAGGTCGTCAATGTTTTTTTGGACAAAAAAGGCCCATTGTGCATGTCGCGCTGACATTAACGATCAATTATTGATTTTTTAAAAAATAACAATTTCGTTAATTAAAAAAAAATACTCTTTAGAGATATTTCTTTTAAAAAAAAAAAAAAAACTTTTTTCCCTAACATCAACTTTTGAAATGTTTCTAAAGATTTTTAGAGACATTTCTTCCAAAATATATCTAAAGATTCTGAGACATTTTTGTAGAAACGTATCTATTTTTTTTTTGATTTAGAGATATTTCTCTAAAAAAAATAAAATAAAAAATTTTGATTTAGAGATATTTCTCGAAAAAAAATAAAATAAAAAATGAAAGATTCAGAACATTTTGTCCTGAAATGCCTGTAAAAATTTTAGAGACATTTCAAAAGTTGATGTCAAGAAAAAAAATATTAAGACAAAAAAAGAATTTCGACGTTGATATCAGCGCGACATGTACAATGAGGGAGGGATATATATATATATTTTTTCTGAAAAACTGAAAAAATGAAAAATGAGCTGGGACTTTAGCCAAAAAAGACAAAGAAAAATATGTATCATTTTAGGGTGAAGGAATTTTGTGCTGTCCTTTTAGCTTTTATTTACCAAACCGCAAGGACCATAGCCCAATTTTTCCTTTAAAGTATACTTTGGGGTTGTCTCGTTTCATAACACACAGGCATATACATCCCACTCTCACGACTCACGAGCTCTCTGTCTCTACCTCTGCCTCTACCTCCGCCTGATCTCTTACGGTTCAAAACCGGACCCCATCGTTCTCTACAAGTTCGTCTCTCGCCCCCCCTCCTCCCTACACACACACACACATACACACACACACACACAATACTAATAGGGAAGGGAAGGCAAGGCCAGTTCTGAGCACAAGTCACCCAAGCAACCACTTTGGACCCCTACTTTAATAGACCCCCACTAAAAATAATAATGTATTACATATAGCTCATGTTGGTACATTTCACATATATATTTACAAATTTTGATTGTCACGCACCGAAATAGCAAAAACAGATAAAATAAATTCCTTTTTGGGTCCATAGGTAGTGACTGGTAAAGTCATATGATTGTCCACACCACATAGTACTAAACAATAGGAAATGAAAGAACAGAAATGAACAGTTCTAAATTCTGGGATAGATATAACTTAAAGTTATTAAGCTATTACAAATCAGAGTCTGAAATAATGATAAAACTAAAGTGTTAAAGTAATATATGCCTGATTATAAAAAGGTCTGAAAGCAAAAAAGATAAATTAAACTTCTAACTAGCTCCAATCTTCAATTGGTATAGACATAGTCATTAGCATAATAGTCTTCCTCCGCTAGATCTCCCTCAGGGTAGTCCTCCACAGCGGCGTCATCTCCAACATAGTAGTCCCTGCCCGTAGGTCTTTTCCCTCTATAATCATAGACAGGATGTGCTGGAACGTGGGAATGTCCAGCGGCATAAAATGCTGGCAGCTAATGAAAGCTGAGTGAGTTAAACACTAACAGGCTATCGTGAATGTGGAGTTGATGGGGGTTGATATTTGTAAAATATTGTCCTGGATAAGAATAGAATTAGTAAATTTTAGCCCTAGATCTCTAGTTTTATCTGTATTTGTGTTGTAATACCTCTCTTTACACAATGATATCTTTTCTTGGTATGTTGTTGTGTTTAGCTCTTTTGAATACAGGTTTGAAGATCAATTTGAAAATAAGTTGAAAAGGGATAGATAAAGAAACAAAGAGGGCATTTCAAATTGCAAACTGAAGCCCAATCGATTGCCATATCTCCTAATCCAATCGATTTCCATTTGTAAGCAATCGATTGGGATTAATGCCAGTCGATTGCCTTCAGTGCCAATCGATTGGTCGGGGCTATGCAGTCAAACCTCTTTAATGGAGCAGAATCTCAAAATATCCCTAATTTGTGTGATGACCAATCGTTACGAGATGTATCTGGACATCCTTTGCTCGTCCAGAATGTAGTATATATAGGTGTGGGTCATTAGAGAGAGGGGTTGGCTCTTCTAACATTGTTTTTGTAGGTTTTATTCTAAGGATCAGATTCTTTTTTCTGTAACAAGATTCAGGATTCTGTAATTTCTTATTGCAATAGTCCGGTTCCATTTCTGTTTTCCTTTCCAATTTGTGATTGCCATTTACAATTCATTCACATTTTAGTTTGGTTCACCATTGTTGTCTTATTTTATGCTTGCTTTCATGTCTAGATTTGAATTCATGAACCAATCTATAGCAACTTGTATTTTCGCGTAACTAATAATAAATAAAATACCAATTTTATTTTTATCACTGTGTATTATTTTTAGTTGTGGTATTTTTTAGCATAAATAATACTTGAGTGTTTAATTGTTAACCTAGTAACATTAATTTTGTGATCCTTAATAATTTTAGTTATACTAATAATGCTTAAGATTGCACCCCTAAGTTAACTTATGATTTGGGATAAAAACCATTTATAAAATATAGTATCATATTGCTTGCATTTTGTCCCTAATGATTATGTTTGGGACATTTTATTAAACTAACTGACCAAACTATACCAAACTAGCTGACTGATTGGATCAATCAACCAAGCTCAATTATTACCGTGAATGATTGTCAAGCAATCAGTAAAAATTTGTGTGGATGTTAATGAGTGAGGCTTTGTGCATCAATTAAGAGCCACAAATTGATTGGCCTCTAAGGCATTCCAAAAGCCAAGTAAATTGTATATATATATATACACTCACAGTATACACCATCTGGGGAATTCATTGGCAATCATTCATCTCTCACTAAGCCCATGTTTGGCTAAGAAAAACAATGGAAGAGAGAAGAAGATGAAGAACATAAAATAAGAAGAGTTTGGTATTTTGCCCAACTTTAATTTTAGGTACGGGGTAGTGTACAATATTATCTTAAATCTCTGGAGTATTTTCCCTGTCTTTCCTATTTGTACTCTCTTTGCTTTATGTTATCTTTCTATTGAAATCCGTGTCTTTTTGGTTAAATGCTATTAAGATATTATTTTTGGCTAAATGCCATGGAACTAATGGGTATATGAGCAAAAAGCACCTGCCAAGATTGGTGACGGGTGAGGTAAGGTTGGTGGCTCTTGCTATGTTACCATGACGAACCTGGTATGATGCTCCTGGGGTAAGTGGGATAATTTGTGTGATGGTTCAATTTCTATTTGAACATATCAATTATGTATATTAACAGTCATTCATTGTATGTCGAGCAGTTATTATTCCTGTTATGTTGTATACTTCCCCATATGTTATTTTAGATACAGGTACTACTAGCAGTAGTCAAATTAGAGCACCTTAGAGTACTATGTGGGTTCGAGTTATTTGGGTCCTAGTCGTGTAAAGGAATTTAATTGTAATTTTGGGCACTCAAGTTAATTATAGGTGAAACCTACATATTTATAACACATTTTATAGTTATTTGTGCATACTTTTATCCCTAAGTTCTAAGATTTAGAAGCATATCAATGATTAAGTGTTTTCTATGATGTTGAGATTCAAACATATGTTTTTACACTATTTTACAGGTCATGGAAAGCAGTCGTTGCATAAAAAGTGATTCTGGTGAAGAAACAATAGCAGTTGAGAAAACACCATTTTTGACATTGAAGACCTCATATTTGCAAACTTTCCCAAATAAATATAAAATGTAGATCTATGAGTTACGGTAGAGTGGCCGCAAACCGAAGGTCAATCTGAAGTCCGAGTGAAGAGATATGGCCATTCTTCCATCAATGCGCAGAGCTGTCAAAAGTAGAGAAGTTCAAGCCCTTTAAGACACTTCGATCAATCGAGAGTTCAAGCCCTTGAAGACACTTCGATCGATCAAACTTTATATTTTCCAAAAAGTTGCATCAGTTTGCAGGAACCCTATAAATAAGCTGCTATGGTAGCAGACGGGAGGAGGACGCCCTAGAACACGAAATATTGTAATTTTAGGGTTAGTTTTAGGGTAGATTAGGAGTAGATTAGATTAGTTTAATGTATTTCTTCCACTTATTTCACTCCATGGACAAGATTTAAGTTGATTTCAAGTTTTATTCAGATTAATTCTAGGTATTTCTTTTCTAATACTTTTTATTTAATTGTTTATTAGTTTGTATGATTGCTCTCGGTTACTATCTCTGCATTAATTTTATTCATGTTTTTGTAGTTTAGAAGTTGGGAATATGTGAAGAAACGTTGATTCCCAGCCTCTGCCATGTATTATATTAAAAACCTGTGCTCGATCAATCGAAGTTATTTCGATCGATCGAACTAGAGCCGTAGTCAAGAGATTGTAGGATAATGCAGTTCGATCGATTGAAGGATGATGCAGTTCGATTGATCGAGAGCGCTTTGATCGATCGAACCTGCAAATTCCTGAGATGATTCTTTTAAGTATTCCAAGACTTTCTGTTTTAGAAATCTGTCATCAAATTATTCCAGTAAATTTAGTTTGTCACAACAGTTTTTAGAACTTAAGCCTTAAGACTATTTTTTTCAATGACTTTAAGTATTTTAAATCACTTGTGATGATATAGTCCCGATCATGTAAGGGCTATTGATTCTTTATCTTTAGAAAAATATGGAATGCTGAAAAGGAATGAACTCCATAGAACGTTAATGAGTAAGCATGGTAGATGGTTAGGATCAATGCGAATTCACGTGTTCCCAACACCTTTAATTAATTTATTTCATTAGTTGTGTTGTTTTAAGCTTTAGTTTGTTATGTTGTTTAATTGAATTAATTAGGATTTGTCCACTCCTATATTGATCTTTTCTTTTTCTTTAGGGTTTAACTTACGGTGTGTTTGATAACCCAATTAAGTGGCGAAAATGAAAATTTTCAGCACTTAATTTTTTTTAGTGCATTTGATAATATGCTACTGTAGACACCCGATTTTGACCAAACGTCGAATTAAGGAGAGTGTCACCTCCACATCCGATGATGATAAGGACCGAAAGATTCGAAGTATTCCAAACTCTTCAGAAAGTTCTCCAAACGCGATAAAATCTTCACAGAAAAAGAAATATCGGGTATTCAGGAGAATTCAGGAGTGAAAACATCACATTTGGCAAAAATCCCCGAAAATAAGTTTTTTTTAAGAAAAAGGAGAAAAGAAAAAAACCTAAAAAGGGGAAGTTCAAAAGAAACCGGCACACGGCAGTTATTTGCGGCACTCAGTGAGTGCCGAACGGCACTCAGTGAGTGCCGAACGGCAGTCACAGAATGCCGGACCGGCACTTACTAAGTGCCGCCGACAATTTCTGATTGCCGTTTGCTTTAACAGTCCGTATTTTGTGGTACAATACGTATATGTATGCTGATAAAAACAAAAAAACTATAAAGTAAGGTTGACAAAAATGCGGCAACCAATAATTTGGCACAGTACTTACTGAGAGCCGCGCGTCAGTCATGGAATGCCGCCGCGGCTTTCACAGAGTGCCGCAGCGGCATCCACTGACTACCGCAAATGATTTTTGACTGCCGCCTCCTACAGCAGTCAGTCTATTTTCAGGAAGTACGTATTGTACCACCAAATGAGACACTTACACCTGTCTTTTACTCCGAATTTACTGAGAATACTTGGTAATTTTGTCTATAAAAGAGGGAGGATCTCCCTTGGAACAACAACAAAAACACACAAGGAATAACTACCACTACACTAACATATATTTTGAGAGAGAAGAGCTTAGAAGATCTTGAAAGGAGAGAAGCTTTGAGGATAGTTTGGAGGTGAACTTCTAACCACAAGTTGTTTTTCTTCATTCTTTTGAACTTCTAATCTTAAAACTACTTGGTCTTTTGATTAACCCTTTTTTTAGAAGTTTTTTTAAGGAACTTGCAAACTTTAATTGCCTTTTCTTTTAGTTCCTTCTTTTCTTCTTCTTTGTTTATACTTCTCTCTTGAGATTCTTGGAAGTCTTCCATACTTCACTTGAATCTCATGAGTTGGATCCCTTGATTCCATGTGAACTTATGCTCCCCCATGAGAGTCAAGGTTGATCATCCTTTGTATAAGAGCAAGTAAATGAATCTAAACCCCTACCATGGTTTAGGATTCTTTAACTTAAGGTTTCATGGAATCCCCTTCCATATTCCTTGAAAACCTATGAGTATTAGTTATGTTTGTTTTTACTTCTCTCTTGAGATTCTTGAAGGCTCATGAGTATTAGTCTTATCTTCATCTCCAATGACCATCAAGTGGTAGGAGAAAGTAGTTTGAGTCTAAGTCCATCTCCATGGTTTAGATTCCTTATCTTGAGATTTCATGAAGTCTATTCATACTTCATTTGAAGTCTACAAATATAAAGGTCTTTAGCCTCCAATGACCATTAAATGGTAGGAGAAAACGGTTTAGTTTAAGTCCAACTTCATGGTTTAATAGTTGGGGTTAACAAATAAAAGTTGAACTTGACAATGAAACAGTGGGTTCATAAACCGGTTTTGATCAAAGATTTTTAGTTCAAAATCAGACTGTTGAAACTGAATGAAACCAACGGGAAAGTGTCAATAACACAATGTTTTACCACTGCAATTTTTGTTTTAAGGAGATTTCATGTTTAAAGTGGTTTGGTCATGAGTTTTGTAAAGTCACTACAATCTGCCCAGAGTTTTAGAACAGCAACACCCTTTTGAAATAAGCAAATCAAAACCTTAATCAAGTATTTGTGACCCAAAATAATTTTTTCTAAGTAGATTAATGTGTTAGGAAGCTACCCTAAAAAGAACAAAGCATTTTTGATCTTTTTGCTATTTTTAAAAAATCGTACAAAATCTCTAGACAGAGATTTGTAATCTTTGAGTGATGTCTGGTTTTTGTCCATTTCCCAGAGATCTAACCGTTGAAACTTTGATTTTCTTTTTGGGATGGAAACTAGACACACAGAGGCATCTTGTGTCCAAAATTCACCGACATCAAACCATGGGAATCATGTCTTTTATGCCTTTTATTTTCTGGTCTGCTCTCTGTAATTTTTAGAATTTTATGACATATTTGACCAACTTTGTAAATAATGGTCCAAATGACTTTTCTATGACCTAGGGCTCAAACCATGTTTTAATAATGATCAATTAAGCTTGAATTCAAAGTTTAAGTGATCTAAATCACTGAGTATTTCATAATTTATTCTTGTTCATGTACATGTTCATCCATATGGCTTGACACTTGTAATTAGGACTTATTTGCTTTAGACTTAATTATATTGGATAGATTTAAGCTAGTAATTTAGGATTGTCACTTCTAACTTTACATCTTGTACACAATGTGGACTAATCCTTTGTTTTGTAGCGCTATTAAGGTATGATTTCTTGAATCCCTCTTTAGTTTATTTTAACTTCTTGATTTTATCAATTTTTCAATCTTATGTGCGACACCTTAGAATTAGAAATTGCTTTACTTGTATATATGGATTAGAGACTCTTTTCATAGGTTTTATCTATTTGCATGCATTTGCACGTTTAAATATTCATGGCCGGATCCCGGGTAAGTTCCCTTGTTCCCTATTGCATATCATATTGCTTGCTACTTGAATTATGTGATTTTTGAATGATATTTTATCACTTGCAATCTTACACCCTTTAGACATGATTTTGTAATGTATATTTATACATATGTAATAGTTGAGGGCACATTTAAATTAATAATCCAATTAAAAGGATGTTAAGTAGAGGCCTATCACAAGATAGGATGAGAAGGAGTGTTTTAGTCCGATGGGCTCCTTCCCTTCTCATTCCATAATCCCCGGACCTAGTTAATCTTTGGTTTCGCAAAAGATCAGTTGCTTTAAAATGGTTTCTTAATTTTCCTTTTTAAAAATTAAGTGGTGACTCATTTGTTTTGAATTTGAAATTTTAAAAGAATTTTAAAAGAAAAGTTGTGGGTAAGAAAATTGTGATATCCACAACTACTTAATTGAAAAAGTAACCAAAAATTCACTGAAAATATTAAGTGAAAATTTTCTACTGAAAATAATCACTGAATGTAGTCTATTATAGTTCTTGAAGCACTGTTTTCAGTAATGCAAGTTGAAATCACTTAAAATTTTCAGTGCTTAAATTCAGCACTTAATTTTCAGTACATTTTCGGTTTTATCAAACGCACCTTAGTATATATTCTCCCTATTCCTTCCCTTGGGTTGGACCTAGACTTATCCAGTATTACTTGCACGATCACCTACATTTGGGTGTTTCACAAGAGCGCACAACTTTTTAGTCATGTCACAAGTGTAATTATTTTATTCTTTTGAAACAAACTTGTTATTTTCTCTTATTTTTGGAAGTGGGATCGGGGCATTACACAATCTCAAAATAATCTTGTTTATGCACCTTTTAACATGCTAGAGTAAACTCGTGGTTGGGAACAATGTGATGAAATGTCGTTCCTTAGATATTGCCATGACTCAGAATGAAAATCAGTAGCAATCGATTAGACACAGAACCCAATCGATTAGGAGACCATCTATTTCAATCGATTGGTAAGATGATGTCGTGGGCATAATCCTTTTAGCATTCCAGTAACTTTTGTTTAAAAAATTTAAACCAAATCGATCTTCTAAAGTTCAAATTACAAACAGATTATGAAAAATTAGCCTTAAGGTTACTTAATTATGAACATAAGTGACTAACATGTTGAATATCTTATATTCAATTTGCTTGTCATAGTTCATAGTTTTAAATAGTCAATATTTCAATTCTTAAATTAAGGTCGTTCAGCTACTAGTCATGTACAACAACATGACTAGTGTCTAGATTGTTAGGAAACTGCGTTCCCAGAATCCATTGACAACGCGTATAAGTTGGTACTGCAAAAAAAAATTACGTGAAAACTACAATAACCCTACAAGGGCGGAACTAGGGTTACCTTAAACTGCTAAAACGGATTGCTGTAGTAGACGAATCGAGAACACGAGCTCAATAACAGCTCACGATCTTCTACCGTATTTTTTTGCTGCCAGAATATCGAACTGAGTGTGGGTTCCTTCGAAATCCTTTATGTTTCTGCTCTCTCTTTTTACGCTCTCTTTTCTATTCCTAGTTATAATATTCTTGATGGAAAAACGCAAACTGAGGAGAGAGCCAAAGCAGCATATATATAAGCTACGATAGGGACCATAAGAAGTCAATAAGGAATAAGCTTCCTTATGGAATTAGGAAACCCTAATTCGAATTGAATCAGATTCCTATTTCCATAAATTATAATTCATACCACTAAAGAATTATAATTGCACTCCTACCCTTATCTCAAAAATATGTTTCGAGCTCCATGTTATTAAATGCTTATTATCTCCCCATGTTAAGATTACAGATATCCATTAATTAAATATAATTACTGACAATCATATTTAATTAATCTCATAAAATCCTTGAGATCCTCTGCTTAACTTATCTGATATGTCGGATACAAAATCCACCTGCAGGGTTTGACATAATCAAAGCTTATAAGCTTTCTCAAGGGGATATCATCAATCCCAAAATTGAGACATGGATTCCATCATTAATTAATTTCCACCACACAATTAATATTGTCACCCAATCCAATGTGATATTGACCCATTTAAGGATCTCACCCTTTTAGAAATCAAAGTGTAAATATCAAATGTACGTGTCCGTAAAATAACTTAGGATTTAGAGCATAAGCACTCATAATAGTCATGAGGTATTAATTATCTTATAAGTCAGTATAAAGATAATTACCCCAAGTCGGTCCCGTTTAATACACAAAATGTACCAGCATGGTGAGTTGAAACTATACCGTTTCCCGTAGTCAAGACAAACCTACTACAACACCATGCTGCAGTCCTACCGATGGTGTGTCCAATCCATCTAAGACTGTAAACCAAAATCTTACATTCTATAAGATCCGATGGTCTGATCTTCCCTGTGCAAGCCGAACTCTACACACCAAACCACCTACTATGTAGAGTGAAAGACACACATGCATAATATTAAAATAAACAATATAATACAAATATTGCCCACACAGATTCTCATAAAAAATGGATTAACTGATTTTATTAAATGAATAATAAATCAACTACATAAAGCATGGCTTTTAGTATATATCTCTAACATAGATTTCCAAATTACTTAATCCTTTTGAAATAGTGAATGCTAGAAAGGCAAAGCTCCATTCATACGTAAATGTTATAACATGGTAGTTGTTGGGACAACGTGGATTCACGTGTTCCTAACACCTTTTCTTATAAAGTTTTAAACTGTATTTCTCGTTTTTAGTTAATTTGGTTGTGCTTAATCTTAATTAGTTTAAGTTTAATCTTGAACTTAGAAGGTAAGTTAGAACCTCCACTTCCAGAAATCATCTTTTCTTTTTATTTAGATCTCAATCTAGAACTTTCTGTCCCCAACTTCCGTTCCTAGGGATACGACCTGGTCTTACTAGTTTATACTAGACGCGACCGTCTACACTTGGATGCACTCATAAGAGCACACACATTCTCAGTCGTGTCAAAAGTTATTACAAGTTATCGAATAATAAAAGTAATAGTTCTACTAAATAATATATTTCTCTTTATTCAATCTCAAAATTAACCAATTACTATCGTCTTGCTACACTAAGACTGACGTACTCTTGATTGATGAACAGACTCAATAGTTTAACTCTATAGATATACCATCATTCTTTCCACTGCTTTTAAGAACATATGATGTAATACTCGTACTCGAAAAAAGGGATAAATATTTATTTTTAATATGCATTAGTTATTATGATTAGTGCATATGATGGATTAAGGGGAGGCTTTGGACTCGCCCATAAAAAGTGTTCAGTAAAGGACACAGTCGAAAAAAGTCCCCAGTGAGGAGGGACATGTAATGAAGTGATACCTAGTGAAGGGGCCGGATAAAATAATTTACATTTAAATGATTAGATGCATTTTATATGATTAAATGATTATATATCTAAAGTTGTTTTATATTATATTGCTTAATATGTGTTAACATTTGGTATTAGTTTGGATACCCAAATAAGGTATAATTGAAATAGATTCATAATTAGTAGGTGCGATAGTAACTTCACAAAATATTTGGGACCCACGTTGGGACCCATACGAGACTTAGATAAACACCCATTTAGATATTTGGGTGGTTAATGGATTGTTTGGGGGATTTCATAATAAAAACTTTAGAAATTTCGGGGGTGTAAACGAAAAGAAGAAAAATTGAGGAGAAACCTCAACGCATATTGCATGTGTGTGTGTCAAGAGAGGATGACTCTGCAAAGGAAATTTACAGAAAATTAAACAAAAAAGAGAGAGCTCACAGAGAGAGAAAGACGAATTTGTCATCGACATTGATAATTCGCCGTGTCGTTGCCGCGGTTTGTCTAATTCGAGAACTAAAGCCATGTTTAGACTCATGGAGGTAAGACGATCATTCCTATACCATTAATTTACATTTTAATCGTCATAATTTTTGTAGCTTACGCTAGTCAATAACACGTAGTTGTCGAATTCTTGTAGGATTTAATCCGGTGAGAGAATAGAGTTAAGATTTGGTGAAATTCTGCATTTTTTAGGTTAATTTGGGTATAATATGAGTCAGGTGAGTTTTATAATTAAACTTTGATTGTGCCTAAATGTGTTTAATACTTCAATGATGCTTAGAGATGATAAGCCACGCTAAGAGGTTTCATGAATGCTAATTTTGAGATGTTCATGTCAAATATATGAAATAGCCATATGTGCTTATGTGTTTACGTGGTAACCAATGAGCACCAAAAAAATGATTCATTGTTGGGAGTAATAAGGGAGGAGAAGATGAAGAATCCAATAAATATGGAAGTCCAAGGAATAGAAGTGACCACGGGACCAAGGGAGGTCTTCGAGTTTGAATGAATCATTGAACCAGTGACCCAGCGATCACGGATATGATTTATGTGTTTAATTGTAGCATTGCATATGTTTGACATTCAATCATGTTTAGATTGCTCACTAAGCGTAATACTTAAGAAAACCGTTTTCCTTTTCTGTTGTGGTAAATAACAACCGGCCACCTCAGGTTCGGAGCAATACCCGAAGAGAAAATGACGTGCGTTGGGAAGATGGGAGAGATTTGGGGCTTGTTCATGTTTTCTTCTTTTTAACTTGTAAAATGTTGTAAAATGTGGTTCCTTAATGGTAATGTTGGTACTTTTGTTGAAACCATGGGATTTAAACTCTACAACTTGTAATTTTGGTAGTTTTGGTGTTAAGCTTAAAAGGTCTTATGTAAATTCCTATGTTTTGGTTGATTATGAAAACGTCGTCATGTTGAGCCGATCCGACAAGTTCGTATCATGCCGCTAGCGTTTTGGACAAGTAATTTGTATAGTTATGATGCTAGTTTAAATGTTGAATTCATTTCCAACAAGTTTCCTTTGATGTTGGTTTGATAGGAGAAGGAAGTCAAAAATGTAATTTGATTCAAGGAAGGATGAGATCATGGTTTGTTTTGATCCTAATGAAGTTTTGTATACATTTAGCATGCTTAGAAATATCTAAGTATGTTTAGAAATGTGTTTGAAATGTTTTATAAAAGTTTTATGAAGTTTAGCTTGGTTTTGGTATGTTTTAAACTTGGAAATCTGATGTTTTTAGGCACCAAGAGACTGCCCTGCAGAACTGGATCGATCCATCTCTTTAACTTGGATTGATCCGGCCCTTCTTGGGGATATTCTGCGAGAAACAATAAAGTAGGATCGCTCCGAGCTTTGTGGGCGGATCGATCCTCCCCTGTTTCCCAACAACTGACCACTTTTACGGAAACAAGCATAACTCTTTGTAGAAAACTCGTATTCGCACGCCATTTTTTGCATTGAAACCAGGACTCAAAGACCTATATTTTGGTATTAAATTTGGCTATACTTTATAAATAACCATTTTGCCCTTGGGGCTGTTTTGTCACAATAAAATTCTTTAAAGTGGTTAAATTCATGTTTCCTTCCTAATTAGTGGTTAAAGTGGGGTGTGACATATGAACAGCTCACTACATGTCATGAACACCACATCAGTCTATCCCTAGCTTTTAAGAACATATGGATAGCTCACCGCATTACAGGGACACAACGTTTGAACAAGATATATCAATGTAATGCCATGACCTACGCATCTACTACCAGTGATATCAGCTCACCGCCTCTTAAGAACATATGCATAGCTTATCGTCTTTTAAGAACATATCATGGATCACCTGGCCTATCTTAGGGCTACTTGGTCCAGCTACCGCCTTTTAAGAACATATGCACAACTCACTGGCCTTTAAGAACATGGGAGTTTTAGAGGATAACCCAATCCCCACGGTCACAGCCTCACGACGGTTCCCACTTAGGTGAGTCCTCCAAGGTATATGTGACCTATACCTGCAGGAGAATTCCTGCCTTGGGCTCATTCAGGGTAATTCCTTCCTAAACGTCACCACAACACACATCACAATGCCTTAGGGATGAGCAGGAGAATTTTTATCACGCCCCGACGTAGCATAAATAAGGAAAGCGTTTAATTTCCTTTATGGACCCGTAGGTCGCGACAGTTTGAAGGATCGATTCCGTCCCAAACGTCGAACAACAAAACATAATAATCAGAGTAGAGCAATCAAAGCTTACAAATTATTCTAACTTAATGAGTATTACAGCACGGGTCATCTAAAGGCACAGACCGCCTTGAAATAAAACAATAGCTTAATGTTTGTTACAGTCATCCTTATAACACAAACAGTTTAAAACTTAAAAACATATAATAAATAAACAGTTTCCTCATTCCGAAAGCAGCCATTCTCAATTAGCATAGTCGTACGATTCCTCCTGGTTATAACCTGAAAAGCCTGGACACGAATGTCCAGGACGAATCAACGTCGTCAGCTTCAAGAAGCTGGTGAGTATTAAAAACATAACTTTGAATGTAAAACATAACCATTTACCTTTTTCCATTTTTCAATATGTAAAATCAATCGTTAAACCGCAGAAAGAATTCATTTTATAAAAACAACAAGGAATATTTTAAAAGTCGATAATTCATGAAACATATAATTGTGTATGAGACAATGCACCACACTCATCTTGCCGACTCTTTTCTCTCAACAGACACAACAACCCACTATCTTACTCCTGGTATCTTTGAAACACTCAGATAGCCACACTTTAGCAACGGGGCGCCAGGGAGTGTCCAGTTTGCCTCACACTTTGGTCCGGGGTACCAGGGAGTGTCCATTGCCTCACACTTTGAATACCTAAACCGCCATGCAAATACCGGAGCAACCTCACGCAGTATCCAGACTCGGGTATCAGGGAGTGTCCGTAGGCCACACTTTAGCACTACCATGGGTGCCAGGGAATGTCCAAGTTCGGCGTCACACACTTTAACGCTTCCATGGGCGTCAGGGAGTGTCCATATTTTCCACCGTCGCATTTCAAAGATACCCTCACCGCAATCTCAACCACAACCACAACCACAATCACAAACACAATCTCAATCTCAATCTCAATCTCAATCTCGTACTCTTTCCACACTGACCATTACTCTTTTCCACACTGACTACCACACCCCATGCATGTACAACTGACTCCACATGTATGTCATGAAACCTTAATAAATATAAAGTACTGGGAATGATAACCATGGATATACGAGAAGAAATCAAATCTTTTGTGAAACAACCAGTGAATTCATCAAAGAATGCTTTAAACTACTTTTATCGCTATTAGAACACAAGTGAGTCTACTTTGAAGCAATGCCCTCAAAAATGAGTTATAATTTTTGTACATGAATTACATACCAAAAGAAAGGTCTTTGAGTCTAGTTTCCAACGCTTCAAACCGTGCGCGATTTTGAGTTTTCTAGAGGAAGTTATGGCCGTTTTACTAAAAATCATCAGTGCTGAAAAATGTCAATCGATTGACAAAAGTGTCAATCGGTTGGAACATATGTCAATCGATTGGAACCCATATCAATCGATTGGAACCCATATCAATCGATTGGAACCCATACCAATCGATTGGCATCAGCAGTTTCTCCCCTGTTACGAATTTAGAGCCTATTTTTGACCCATTTTCAAATCTGAATGCAAACATGACTTGTAATATATGGATTTCTTCATTTTTTTCCGCAAGGATTATGAATACGCGATCGGTTTTAACTAATTTCAATCGTAGCTCTCGGATTTCACGTAAAACCGAGAGGTGACAAAACTTTAAATCAACAGTACGTCGCGATACGGATGAATTAGGCCGTAGTATTCGAACCACAGCTTAATGGGACTAAGATCTTTCATTGCCAATTCACAGAATTGATTTTGGTTAAGTTTGAAAAATTACCATTTTTGAGCTTCAAGCTTTCATACGAAAATTAACAATGGTGTTCTTCAAATTAGACTAAACTAACAGTAAATAAATATGAGATTACATTCCAAGTGAGTTTAGAATACTCACTGTGCTAAAGATTTGAAGAAATTGTTGAGAGAGAATCCAAAATATAAAGACCCACTTCAAGCTATGGCTATGGAGATGAGCTCTCTCTCTCTCTATATAATTTCAGTAGCTATGAACTCTCAACTCTCTCTGAATTTTGTGTTCACAGAATATGTGTTTGTGTGAGAGTGTATGGGAGTTATATAGAATCTAAGAAAACCACAACTTGGGCTCCAAGAACAACCCTCTACACTCAACAAAATCCATTTTGATTGTTAATTACATAGTATTTGAAATACACAGCTCATGTACACAGGAATTATAGATACGTATAAATTGTATAACTCTCAGATTAGCCAAGAGTAAAGTTTAGATTAGTAGGGGTCAATTAAGATTGTTTGGGAAAATAAGCTTATGGTATAAGAATACACACACACACAAAGCATTCCCAAACAAGACTTCACCAAATGATTACTTGCCATAAATGGCAATAAAGCACACATCATCTCAACTTTACGTCATTTCAAAATCTGTGAAATTTTAACGCAGCGTAGACATTTTTAAACAAAAACTGGTATTTTCGGGGCACAGTGGTCACCACAAAAATACAAAAAAAATTCATTTTAACGTAGGAAGTGATTTTCCGATTTTATAAAAATACTGATTGAGTTAAGAGAAAATGCTCCCACTATTTTGAAATACAGTTTTAAAATCCAACACAGGTATTGCTAAATTTTATAAAATTGCAGTTTGACCCCAAAAGAATTTTAATTATGAAATAAAATAAGAAATTAGATTTAACAAATGAGAATTGGAAATTAAAATGAGATCAGCAATACAGATTAATCATGGAAATTCAAATTGAATTTAAATATGTCAAATGCAAGTACAAATTAAATATGAACATGCTAAACTTAAAATTAAATGAAATGCATGTTATTACAATTTTGGATCATTATCTCCTCATCTAAAGTGCTGGAATACAAGTCACGCAGTATCGATTGTTTTTACCACGTTGAACCTCCTTCATGGGGTTCCCAATCACAGAGGTTGGGTTGCTTCCCTAGGTGACTCCCGTGCGGGCTAAGCTAATCCCCATCGACATATATGGAGCTAGCCTTGGCGCTAGGCCTTACTTTATTTGATTTTTTCAAAAAATGGATCTAGCCTCATCGCTAGTCCTAATAAATCTCTTATTAAATGATCATACCCCTCAGCGGGTGGACCTTCATCCCACAAATAAAGTAGATATATGAAGATAGCCATTGGCGTCATAATGATAAACCCCCACAATTTCTCTACTACTCTAGAATTAGTCCAGCATAAGCAAAATATATAGAGGATAGCCCAATCCCCATGGTCGCGACCTCACGACAGTTCCCACTTAGGTGAGTCCTCCAAGTTATATGTGACCTATATATGCAAGAGAATTCCTGCCTTGGGCTCATTCAGGGTAATTCCTTCCTAAACGTCACCACAACATACAGCACAATGCCTTAGGGATGAGCAGGAGAATTTTGGATCATTATCTCCTCATATAAAGTGCTGGAATACAAGTCACGCAGTATGGTTTGTTTTTACCACATTGAACCTCCTTCATGGGGTTCCCAATCACAGAGGTTGGGTTGCTTCCCTAGGTGACTCCCTTGCAGGCTAAGCTCATCCCCATCGACATATATGGAGCTAGCCTTAGCGGTAGTCCTTTACTTTATTTGATTTTCTCAAAAGTGGATCTAGCCTCATCGCTAGTCCTAACAAAGCTCTTATCAAATGATCATACCCCTCAGCGGGTAGACCTTCATCCTACAAATAAAGTAGATATATGAAGATAGCCATTGACGTCATACTGATAAACCCCCACAATTTCTTTGCTACTCTAGAATTAGTCCAGCATAAGCAAAATATATATAGAGGATAGCCCAATCCCTACGGTCGCGACCTCACGACGGTTCCCACTTAGGTGAGTCCTCCAAGGTATATGTGACCTATACCTGCAAGAGAATTCCTGCCTTGAGCTCATTCAGGCTAATTCCTTCCTAAACATCACCACAACACACAGCACAATGCCTTAGGGATGAGCAGGAGAATTTAGGATCATTATTTCCTCATATAAAGTGCTAGAATACAAGTCACGCAGTATGGATTATTTTTTACCACATTGAACCTCCTTCATGGGGTTCCCAATCACAGAGGTTGGGTTGCTTCCGTAGGTGACTCCCTTGCGGGCTAAGCTCATCCCCATCGACATATATGGAGCTAGCCTCAGCGCTAGTCCTTTACTTTATTTGATTTTTTCAAAAGTGGATCTAGCCTCATCGCTAGTCCTAATAAAGCTCTTATCAAATGATCATACCCCTCAGTGGGTAGACCTTCATTCCATAAATAAAGTAGATATATGAAGATAGCCATTGGCGTCATAATGATAAACCCCCACAATTTCTCTGCTGCTCTAGAATTAGTCCAACATTAGCAAAATATATAGATAATTTCTTCGTTGCGCCAGAATTAAAAATCCAATAATAGCCAGTAATATATAATAAATGCATTCTTGCACTCTCCAATAATAAGCTCCAGAAACATAAAGCAAAAGATATCCGAGAAATATATATAAACTCATCACAATCTGTATGCCTCCAAGTAAAAGCTTCAGCTTCATGATATCAATATAATAAGAGATCCAACATTTGATATACGGCTTCCAATAGTACTCGCTTACAAAAAATCCAAATAATAATGCAATATTATGAAATCCATGGAACTACCCTAAACACATTTATCACTTGGGAATCCAAAGTCTCACAACTAAGAAAGTTAGCTTATATATTATCATGAAATAACACCATTTTACAAAATAATCCATATGAATTAAAGCCAATTACAACATGGAGGAAAAGAACTCAAGAAATCAAGAATAACTATGTAAGCACCTCCGTACTTTAAGAGTATCAGGCATAAAAGATTTTCCTTCCACAGTTTAAAGTTGCATAGCAAAACCATTTACCAAACATATAACATAGTCAGAATACCTTACACAAAAGACTCTAAGCTAAACTTACACAAAACATCATCTCTAAGGTTCAGTTCTCATGACAATAATACCTTAAGTCATTAAACTAAATAATAAATTATTTTTCATAGGGTTCATCTCTGTCTATTAACAGCCTGAGGTAAGATGCTTTTCAAAATAAAGCAATAAAACATGCTCCTATAATAATGAACATGGTGAGTTGTTATAGCAAGTAGTAATATATATATATATATATATATATAGACTACCACTACTTCTATTTCTATAGCAATGGGTTAATAGGCTTGAATGAATTTTAAAGAATTTAAAACATTTAAACTGATGTAGCAGAATGGTGTGCTTTATAATTTTTAAATCCCTTCATCTCTATATTTGTCTTGGTTCTTGAAAACCTAAAGTTATTTTGAATAATGTTGAAGCTCATGACCTATTTTAGTCCGAATTGTTATAACTGCAATGTGGTCTTTCTATCTTTTCACCATGGGTATTGTACCTAAACTTATAATTCTAACTTGGGGGATATGTTATAAAACTTCTCAAATACATTTGTTTCATTCTCTCTCTTACTTCTTTTAATTTGAGTTTTCGTTAATCTCCACGTCACAAAATTTATTTAGGGGATTCAAAACAACAGTGTACGAAAGACTTTGAGATAAACCTAATTTAAAATAGGTATACAAGTGGTATCACTCTTTTGAGAATTTGTAAAGTAACCTCCAAGCCACAGGTTAGGTAATATTGTAAAGTTTTGGTAACACTTAACATAATCAATGATAATAGACCAAAACCCCTAATCAAACTTGCACAGTTCTAATTACAAGATAGATATCAGTTTCCACAATAATTAAAGTTTTCTATAAATCACTTAACGGTTTTAAATTAAGACATATCTAAGGAATTAAATTATGATATTCTCACACCATATTAAAGCTTAATCTGGTAAATTGTATTGTCAACTCCATGTATTGGAGCCAAGAATCTATACATCCCTTTCCTATAACTATTTACAGAGCACCTAGATTCAAATAACATAATGTCATTTTCAAGCAAATTATCAAGTGGATTATGGAGTGGAATTCTAAGAACACAATGCAATGGCTAGTAATTAAATGTTGAAAGTTAGATGACTCACTGATTAGGAACATTACACAGACCAAATTGAAACAAATAACAAAACATAAAGGCTAGTGCTAATGCCAAAGCACAATGTGCTAATGCCAAAGCACAAAGTGTCACTAAAAGCTTTAGTGACACATATCTAAGTGTCACTAAAGCTTTTAGTGACACTTTGTGCTTTGGCATTAGCATCACCCAATATAAAAACCAAAAGGATATGTAAATTTCAAAGTATCAAGTTTTCTTTTTGGAATGATAGTCATTCTTTGCAAATCAAAAATGAATAGAGTTGCAACAATAAGAGATTGACTAACAATGTTGACAGAAGGCATGTAAATCTCTCGACTAAAATCTTCAACTAACAATTTTCATAAAATCAAACTCCATAAACATAAATTCAGACTACTGACAGAGATATACCTCAAAACTCGTACAAACAAGATATCCACAATTTTTATTTAGGCTGTTCAGCTAAACATAAAACGTGTGTAATGCACAACTATTCAAAACACTCTGATTATATCCAACAAAGAATACGACTTTAGATTGTTGGAAAATATTTTTGTAACACCCGTACCCGAAAAAAAAAAAAAATTATTAATGCGATATCAATGTGAGTTAATTAAATATAATTAATGCATGAGATGAATTAAGGTGGGGTTATGAACCCACATGTGAAAAGGTGTTCAAATGCGGACACAGATGGAAGTCCTGTGAAAGGCGGGACTGGTATAAAAGTAGGGCCCAACGAGGGTCTAATTAAAATAATTTGCATTTTGATGTCATTATGTGCTTACATGATTACTTGTTTAAATGTTTATTGATATTATAATGTCTTATGATAGGTAAGGGGACCAATTTGGGTACCCATGTGAGGGCGTATTTGAATAAAATTAATAATTGGTAGGTTTAATAGCAACCTCATGAATTATGTGGGACCACGATTGGGACCCACGCGGGACTTAGATTAAATCCTTTTAGAAAAGATGGGTAGTTAACGTAATTAACTTGGGGGTTTCATAATAAAGCTTAAAGAAAGTTGGGGGAGGTAAGTAGGAATAAGGGAAAAATGGGACAACACATATGCATGTCTTGCATATGTGTCTCATAAGTGTTAATGAGCTGGAAATCTCCAGCAATTCAAGAGAACGAAGAGCTCGAGTCGGCAACGGAAATTTCCGACGACGTTTCTTGCCGTTTCTTTGCCGTCCGGCGGCGGATTCACGAACCGAGACCGGATTTGGACTCGTGGAGGTAAGAGGATCACATGCACGTCTTTTATTTTCAGTTTCGGCAACGTTTTTACGGCGGCCGTTCTTAATAGATGATGTTCTTGACACCAACCTTATGTAGGAACTACACCGGTGGAATTTGGGTTGGAAATTTGCTAGAGGTTGGGATTTCTAAGCTTAATTCACTAGTAAATCAAAGAGGTGAGTGTTCTAGTCCCAAAATTGGGTGTTTAGATATGTTGGTGTGATAATTGTTGGCTTAGAATGCTTAATCCATGTTTATATTTATATGTGTTGCTGAAATTGAGTAAAAAGCATGTCAAAGTTATGAAATTGATATGTTTATATGCTTATATGCTAAGTTGCTTAAATGTTTATGTGGATCAAAGGGAAGTCATGTAGTGAGCACCATTTATAGGTCCCATATGTAAGGGATAGGAAGTCCTCAATGAGTAGGACGTGGTGACGACCACAATGAAATGCCGGTGACGCCTTCGGGGTCACAAGAGAGTGTGTGTTGTGCTATATGCGCCAAAAGAGTGAGAAATTCCGGGGTGAGAAGGACCCGGGGGTGGTGGCTTGTGTTACTTGACTTTCCGGAGATCAATTGGTTGATGTTCATAGTGATTGTTGCATTTGCATATTAAACATTCCAATAGCATGATTAGTTCTCTCACTAAGCAAAAGCTTAAACGAAAATATATTTTCTGTTGTGGTTATTGAATAACCATCGCAGGTACGGCACGGGAAGAGGAGAGGAAATGATTCGCACGACGGGTTGGGCGTGGGGTTGTGAGATGTGTTTCATGTTCATATGTATAGATGTTTTGGCTTGGTTGTAATCCTTACACTTCAAGTGTTGTAAACAACTTATGCTTTGAAAGTTCTTGTAATATGTTAATTCAAGTTGAGTAGTAAGGGTCTTTTGGTATAAATTGCATTTGCAAGTCACAAATTATGTATATGGAAAAGGCAACTTGGAGTAGTAAGTAACTTTGGTTGTAAATTGAGCTTAGTTTTTCTTTGGTTGAGAAATTATGCAAGCATTGGGTTAAAATATGGATTTTGATGGATTTTGATGTTGAGTTATGATTCATAGGAAGAATTTGGGTGTTTTGATTGTCATTTCATATATGGAAATCTTATGTCAATGTTTAGAAACACTTAGAATTGAATTTGGAGGGTTCTTGGATGTTTACACAAAGTTTGATTATGTTAGGAAAGGTTTTGGATATGAAAAATTGATGTTTTTAGCAGCAGGGAGGTGTTCTGCCAAGGCCGGATCGATCCGGCCTTTCCGCGGATCGATCCGCCCATTTCCGGGGACGTTCTGCCTCAAAATATAGAAAATGGATCGATCCGCCCTTTCCGCGGATCGATCCGCCCCTATGAAAACGGACTGTCAGCTTTTACGGAAACAAGCATAACTCTCTTTACAAAACTCGGATTCGCGCACCGTTTTTTGCGTTGGAACCGGGACTCAAAGAGCTATCTTTCCATATAAAATTTTCTATACTTTATTAATGACCATTTTGCCCTTGGGTCTGTTTTGTGTCAATGGAGCTGTTTTATGAGGTATAATTCATGTGTTTCTTTATGAATTAAGGGTGTTTTGAACGTGTGGGCTTGTTACACGTGTCCCAACTCGCCCGAGGCGGGTTGGGGTGTGACAATTTTTGGTATCAGAGCTATAGGTTAGAGCCTTTGGGGACGAGTGACGATTACGACGCGTAATAAGCATAAAGGATTAAAAGATGTGTAGTTCATGCATTCACGTTTACTTAGCATGTTGAAGGATGTTGAGCATGCATTGAAAAGTATAAAAGTAACGTGTATATGAATATGTATTGTGAATGCCAGAGAGAAAATGTCTGGTGAAAGATCGACACCGCCTACGCAAATGGAAAGAATGGAAAGAGTTGTAGCCGGATTAGTACAAGTTGTTGAAACTCATGCAATAGGGGGGAGACACGATCAACCAAATCCTAATCCGAGGGAGGAGGCAACCACAATTTCACAATTTTACAAGCAGAAACCGACACTATTCCGAGGGGAGACCGATCCAATGAGAGCTGATTTTTGGTTGTCCGATATGGAAAGGATATTCCGGGTTCTTCCGTGTTCCGAAGCTCAGCAGGTTTTATTTGCCGCTGATACTTTAAAGGAAGAAGCGCAATACTGGTGGCGTACAAAATTGGGACTCGAAAGGCCGAACACTTGGGGGGAGTTCGTAATACTCTTCAAGAAGCAGTACTTTCCGAAATCTTTTGAAGATTTGAAAGCTCAAGAGTTCATGGAATTGAAACAAGGGGGAATGACAGTTCGGGAGTACTCCGCTAAATTCACAAGTTTGGCTCGGTTCGCTGAGAACATAGTACCAAATGAAGGGGATCGAACTCGAAAGTTTGTAACGGGGCTTAGAGACGAGATTCGACGTCAGGTATCAGTACAACGGTTGGATAAGGTTGCAGAGGCATTGGATGTGGCTTCAATCGCTGAGAGAGATATGGGGTATCAACAAGGTTCCCAAGCACCGGTAACTCAACAATACAAAAGGCCGAGTTCAAGTCAATATAGTGGACAAGGGAGTTCGAAAAGACAAAGTTTTGGAGGTTCCTCAGGTGGTGGAAGTAATAAGCCGCGGTGCAACACGTGTGGTAAGTTCCATTGGGGTGTGTGCAATCTACCGACAACGATGTGCAACAATTGTCGACAAATGGGTCATGTGGCGAAGAATTGTCCGGGGGTGAGGCCAAGTACTTATGCTCCGATGAGACGTACCGACGATAGTGGAATGGTTTGTCATAATTGTGGGGAGCTTGGACATCGAATGCGCAATTGTCCTAAGCCGAGGCAAGGAGGCTCCAGTACAACCGTGAGTAGTGCACCAACACCGCGACCACCTCAACAACAACAATTACAAGGAAGAGAACAACGTCAGGGCCGTTATTTCCAACTTAATCCAGGGGAGACCACCGTTGCTAACACGGTTGTGTCAGGTAAAGTTTCTATTTGTTCAACACCTGCTAATGTATTGATGGATTCCGGTTCTACACACTCGTTTGTATCACATCAATTCGCTAGGAACATGAATGTACCCTTAGAACTTCTTGAATATGATTTGTCTGTTGATGTTCCGTTGGGAAGATCTTTGGTGAGTTCGGGAGTTTATAGGAATTGTGAAGTTAAAATTAATGATGAAGTCTTAACAGCGAATCTAGTACCATTAGTAATCCAACATTTTGATGTCATATTGGGAATGGATTGGTTGTCAGTTAATCACGCGGTTATTGATTGTGAAAATAAAAGGGTAGAATTTCAGACACCGACCCATAGAATCTTCTCTTTCCAAGGGGTAGGTGTTGTGTCACCACCATATCTCGTATCAGCCATCAAGGCTTGTCGTTTACTGAGAAAATGGTGTAAAGGTTTCCTTTGTAGTGTATTGGATACCAGAGGTACGGAACTAAAGTTGGAAGATATACCCGTAGTTAAAGAATTTTCTGATGTATTTCCAGACGATTTGCCGAGTGTGTTAATTGAGAGGGAGGTTGAATTTGGTATAGATGTAATACCGGGAACACAACCCATTTCGCGGGCACCATATAGAATGGCTCCAGCAGAGTTGAAAGAGTTGAAGACTCAATTACAGGAGTTGTTGGATAAGGGGTTCATTCAGCCAAGTGTATCACCCTGGGGTGCACCGGTTCTTTTTGTGAAAAAGAAAGATGGGACGATGCGGATGTGTATAGATTATCGTGAGATCAACAAAGTAACTATTAAAAACAAGTACCCATTGCCACGGATCGATGATTTATTTGATCAACTACAAGGAGCTCAGGTGTTTTCAAAGATTGATTTGAGGTCGGGGTATCATCAACTGAAGGTAAAGGCCGAGGATGTTGAAAAGACGGCCTTTAGAACACGGTACGGTCATTATGAGTTTCTTGTAATGCCATTTGGAGTAACCAATGCACCGGCTGCGTGCATGGATTTAATGAATCGAGTCTTTAAAACGTATTTGGATGAATTTGTTATAGTTTTTATTGATGATATTCTTATTTACTCAAAAAGTCCAGAAGAGCATGATAGGCATTTGAGATTGGTGTTACAACGACTTCGAGAAAAGCAGCTATTCGGAAAATTGAAGAAAAGTGAATTTTGGTTAACAAGCGTTACTTTCCTTGGCCATGTGATTTCCAAGGATGGTGTGTCTGTTGATCCGCAGAAAATAGAAGCTATTATGAATTGGGCAAGACCAACCAATGTGTCAGAAATTCGTAGCTTTCTGGGTTTGGCCGGGTATTATAGAAGGTTTGTTAAAAATTTCTCGAAGATTGCTACTCCGATGACAACATTAATGAGAAAGGATATTCCGTTTGAATGGGGGAAAGAATGTGAGGAATGTTTTCAAACATTGAAAAGTAAGTTAACTTCTGCTCCAATACTTTCGATTCCGACAAGTACCGGGGGATTTAGTATTTACAGTGACGCTTCTCATCAAGGCTTGGGATGTGTTCTTATGCAAGGGGATAAAGTGATAGCATATGCTTCAAGGCAATTGAGGACTCATGAGAAGAATTATCCAACCCATGATTTGGAACTTGCCGCGGTAATTTTTGCCTTAAAGATTTGGCGACATTACTTGTATGGGGAAACTTGCGAAATTTTCACTGACCACAAGAGCTTAAAGTATTTGTTTACTCAAAGGGATTTGAATATGCGACAACGAAGATGGTTGGAGTTAATGAAGGACTACGACCTGAAAATTCAATATCATCCGGGTAAAGCCAATGTGGTGGCCGATGCCTTGAGTCGAAAATCATCAGGAAATTTAGCATGTGTTTTGACGGCACAAGAAGGGTTGGTGAAAGAGTTTGAACGGTTGGAATTGGAAGTTATTCCTAGAGTTAAAGGTGGATTGATGGCAGCAATTGTAGCACAACCTGACTTGATTGGAGAGATTAAAGTAAATCAACTTTTGGACCCAACCTTGAAGAAAGTTGTAGATGAATTACCTGAGGGTAAGCGACCAGAGTTCAGTCTGCATGATGGGGTACTATGGTACATCAATAGGTTATGTGTGCCTAATGTGGGTAACTTAAAAGAAAGAATTTTGGAAGAAGCTCATAATACTCGATATTCCGTGCACCCGGGTAGTATAAAGATGTACAGAGATTTGAGAGAGGTCTATTGGTGGAGTTGTATGAAACGTGAAGTCGCTGAATATGTAGCCAAATGCATGACATGTCAATTAGTAAAGCTTGAGCATCAACGACCCGCTGGAGAGATACAACCATTAGAAATACCGGAATGGAAATGGGAGCACATTACGATGGATTTTGTATCGGGATTGCCGAGGTCTCCTAGATCAAATGATAGTATTTGGGTGATCGTTGACCGGTTGACTAAGTCAGCCCACTTTTTGCCAATTAAGACTACTGACCCGATGAAGTTAGCAGAACTCTATGTTAAAGAGATTATAAGATTGCACGGAGCACCGGTATCAATTGTTTCGGATCGGGATACACGTTTTGTGTCCAGATTTTGGGAAGGGCTACAAAGAGCAATGGGGACAGCTTTGCATTTTAGCACCGCTTTTCACCCACAAACTGATGGACAGTCGGAACGGGTTATTCAGATTCTCGAGGATATGCTTAGAGTTTGTGTTATGGATTTTAAGGCTGACTGGGAAACTCACTTGCCGTTAATTGAGTTTTCTTATAACAATAGTTTCCAAACAAGCATCGGAATGGCGCCTTTTGAGGCATTGTATGGTCGAAAGTGTAGATCGCCTGTGTGTTGGACAGAGGTTGGGGAGAAGCAACTTCTGGGGCCGGAAATTGTACAAATCACCACTGATAAGGTTAAGTTGATTAAGCAACGGTTACAAGTGGCACAAAGTCGCTACAAAAGTTATGCTGATACGGGTAGAAGACCATTGGAGTTCAAGGTTGGTGATTATGTGTTCTTGAAAGTTTCACCTACGAAAGGTATTACACGGTTTGGTAAAAAAGGTAAGTTGAGTCCGAGATATGTTGGACCTTTTCTGATTTTGAGTAAGGTGGGACCGGTAGCTTACAGATTGGAGTTGCCACAAGAGTTGTTACATGTTCATAATGTGTTCCACGTGTCTATGCTCAGACGTTATGTGTCGGATTCGAGTCATATCCTTGAACCAGAACCATTGGAAGTTCGAGAAGATATGACGTATGTTGAACATCCGGTACGGATTCTGGATAGGAAAGATCAAGTGTTGAGAACAAAAACAATTCCGTTGGTCATGGTCCTCTGGCGTAATCATAGCGTTGAAGAGGCAACTTGGGAGCGAGAAGATGAGATCAGGGAGAAGTACCCACACTTGTTCGACTAATGAGGTAAGAATAAGTTTGGGGACAAACTTTTTAAAAGGGAGGGAGAAATGTAACACCCGTACCCGAAAAAAAAAAAATTATTAATGCGATATCAATGTGAGTTAATTAAATATAATTAATGCATGAGATGAATTAAGGTGGGGTTATGAACCCACATGTGAAAAGGTGTTCAAATGCGGACACAGATGGAAGTCCTGTGAAAGGCGGGACTGGTATAAAAGTAGGGCCCAACGAGGGTCTAATTAAAATAATTTGCATTTTGATGTCATTATGTGCTTACATGATTACTTGTTTAAATGTTTATTGATATTATAATGTCTTATGATAGGTAAGGGGACCAATTTGGGTACCCATGTGAGGGCGTATTTGAATAAAATTAATAATTGGTAGGTTTAATAGCAACCTCATGAATTATGTGGGACCACGATTGGGACCCACGCGGGACTTAGATTAAATCCTTTTAGAAAAGATGGGTAGTTAACGTAATTAACTTGGGGGTTTCATAATAAAGCTTAAAGAAAGTTGGGGGAGGTAAGTAGGAATAAGGGAAAAATGGGACAACACATATGCATGTCTTGCATATGTGTCTCATAAGTGTTAATGAGCTGGAAATCTCCAGCAATTCAAGAGAACGAAGAGCTCGAGTCGGCAACGGAAATTTCCGACGACGTTTCTTGCCGTTTCTTTGCCGTCCGGCGGCGGATTCACGAACCGAGACCGGATTTGGACTCGTGGAGGTAAGAGGATCACATGCACGTCTTTTATTTTCAGTTTCGGCAACGTTTTTACGGCGGCCGTTCTTAATAGATGATGTTCTTGACACCAACCTTATGTAGGAACTACACCGGTGGAATTTGGGTTGGAAATTTGCTAGAGGTTGGGATTTCTAAGCTTAATTCACTAGTAAATCAAAGAGGTGAGTGTTCTAGTCCCAAAATTGGGTGTTTAGATATGTTGGTGTGATAATTGTTGGCTTAGAATGCTTAATCCATGTTTATATTTATATGTGTTGCTGAAATTGAGTAAAAAGCATGTCAAAGTTATGAAATTGATATGTTTATATGCTTATATGCTAAGTTGCTTAAATGTTTATGTGGATCAAAGGGAAGTCATGTAGTGACACCATTTATAGGTCCCATATGTAAGGGATAGGAAGTCCTCAATGAGTAGGACGTGGTGACGACCACAATGAAATGCCGGTGACGCCTTCGGGGTCACAAGAGAGTGTGTGTTGTGCTATATGCGCCAAAAGAGTGAGAAATTCCGGGGTGAGAAGGACCCGGGGGTGGTGGCTTGTGTTACTTGACTTTCCGGAGATCAATTGGTTGATGTTCATAGTGATTGTTGCATTTGCATATTAAACATTCCAATAGCATGATTAGTTCTCTCACTAAGCGAAAGCTTAAACGAAAATATATTTTCTGTTGTGGTTATTGAATAACCATCGCAGGTACGGCACGGGAAGAGGAGAGGAAATGATTCGCACGACGGGTTGGGCGTGGGGTTGTGAGATGTGTTTCATGTTCATATGTATAGATGTTTTGGCTTGGTTGTAATCCTTACACTTCAAGTGTTGTAAACAACTTATGCTTTGAAAGTTCTTGTAATATGTTAATTCAAGTTGAGTAGTAAGGGTCTTTTGGTATAAATTGCATTTGCAAGTCACAAATTATGTATATGGAAAAGGCAACTTGGAGTAGTAAGTAACTTTGGTTGTAAATTGAGCTTAGTTTTTCTTTGGTTGAGAAATTATGCAAGCATTGGGTTAAAATATGGATTTTGATGGATTTTGATGTTGAGTTATGATTCATAGGAAGAATTTGGGTGTTTTGATTGTCATTTCATATATGGAAATCTTATGTCAATGTTTAGAAACACTTAGAATTGAATTTGGAGGGTTCTTGGATGTTTACACAAAGTTTGATTATGTTAGGAAAGGTTTTGGATATGAAAAATTGATGTTTTTAGCAGCAGGGAGGTGTTCTGCCAAGGCCGGATCGATCCGGCCTTTCCGCGGATCGATCCGCCCATTTCCGGGGACGTTCTGCCTCAAAATATAGAAAATGGATCGATCCGCCCTTTCCGCGGATCGATCCGCCCCTATGAAAACGGACTGTCAGCTTTTACGGAAACAAGCATAACTCTCTCTACAAAACTCGGATTCGCGCACCGTTTTTTGCGTTGGAACCGGGACTCAAAGAGCTATCTTTCCATATAAAATTTTCTATACTTTATTAATGACCATTTTGCCCTTGGGTCTGTTTTGTGTCAATGGAGCTGTTTTATGAGGTATAATTCATGTGTTTCTTTATGAATTAAGGGTGTTTTGAACGTGTGGGCTTGTTACACGTGTCCCAACTCGCCCGAGGCGGGTTGGGGTGTGACAATTTTGGTTTTCACAAAGTAATTTACTTAATTCATAATGTAAAATACAATCCACATAAACAATATTATGAATCGACACAATATGTTTAACCAACTAATAGAAAATCAATATAGAATAGATAAAGGAAAACTTAACTGTGAGTTGATGAGAGGCACGCATAGGCGCCGACCTAAAGCTGTAGTGCCTCCCACGTGCGGGTACAATCGGTCACTTACGACTCCAAGATACAACTCATAAAGCTCACAGCTGTAGTGCCTCCTCTTATCTTAGGGGTTTGCCAGTCGACCTCATAATGTGGGGGTCTGAGTCTTGTATCGAGTTGCCCAAAACTATAGAAGTTATGATATGTAAAACGTTGTAGTATTGTGAAATACTATATGGAATTAGTCCAAATCTCATTACCCTCCTTATTTCATATATATTCTCCATGGAACTAATCTCTATATATCCTTGTGTGCAGGTGAGTATATCTGTGTGTGTGTGTATATATATATATATATATATAGAGAGAGAGAGAGAGAGAGAGCCAAAACCAAGTAGCCATTAGGGAAATTATTGTGTCACCCATTTGGAAGTGGCTGTTTTTCTTGTTTGGTTTTTGTTTTGTTGGTTTAGTCGCTTTTGGAGGGTACGGTCTAATGTCCCCCCTCTCTTTTGGTGTTCTGGTTTATATTTAGATACATTCTTCCTCGCTCTGTCGAGTTTCAAAAAAAAAACAAGAAGTTCATAAAAGGTGAGTTAAGAGCCAATAACCATACACTAATTACACAATAATGGTTATTTTATTTTTATTAAATTTTCTAACAAAATATGTTTGTTTACCATTTATGATACAAAATTTGGGAGGCATAACATTACTCTCCTATAAACAAACACTCATTTCTCACTTTCTTAGTTGTTCTTGTCATTCACTTTTTCTTTTCTTTTTTTCTTTTTTTTTTTTCTTTTCAAGTAACTTTTACTTATCCTTTTGATTCCTATAGTAACAAGTTTTATGGAAAAAAAAAGAGAAGAAGTTAGCTAATTTTAAATTTTGGAGCATCCATATTCTTGGTTTGGACATTGGCTAATTCTAAACTCTGTTGCTCATTCCACATACATGGTATATTAGTTTTGTGAGATGGACAAATTGATTTCGTTGCTATCTTATTTGAATTATTGTGTTTTGAGAACTTATGTATTCTAGTTCAGTATGATAGATATGACAAAGAGTAAGTTGGTATATATGCATGCTTTGTCTTTTTGAATCTTCCAATACCATGAACTAATATTATGACAACCAATTTTTTTTTTTTTTTTTCCATTTCATTATGTTGTGTTTAATTTGTTAACCCCAATAATCCACCTTGTATACAAACCAAAGGGAGGAGGACTAGAATCGTGAGTCGAGCTCATATATAAGTGAAGAGAGAGAGATAGAGAGAGAGAGAGAGAGAGAGAGAGAGAGAGATCACTCTGTGTTGGTCATACAAAAATATTTGTGGAGAGATCACTTTGAGTTGGTCATACAAAATATTTGTGGCTCAATGGGGATGAACTTTTAAGCTTGTTTTTAAAATATATTAATAAGTAGAGAAATTCATTTGATGTGCCCTTAATAATTAAAGTAAATTATAACAATTAATTAATTTTTACTTAAAATTAGGTGTCCAAATTAAAATACTCATGTGCCATTACCAGCACTATAAAGATATTGTACAAGGTATGTCGTTAACTAAAGAATTTTATTTGAACTATATATTCTTACCAAAATAATCTGCAATCTCTAATGTTCTTATCGAGGATGTAACTCTGTGATTGACGCTCATTACTAGAGAAATGTGCAAACCCACTTCTTGAATTATTCTCACTAATCATAGGCATTTCCGGATCTCTACTACTGTGTATTATATAAAAAAGCAGGCTCTGAAGGAACTAGAAGTACGAGAGATCAGCTACCAAGCATTAGAGCCACTGAGGTGATGTTTGGTCGATCTGTCCGCTGCATTTTGTTGAACGCATAGCAGCCTAATGTGGATGCATCTCATAATTTCACGCACCAATGTGCAAGGATGCATCTCATAATTTCACGCATTGGATTTGAACCTAGGAAGGATCTAAGGTAGCGTGTCGCGTGTAGTATTGTATCCGATACTCAGACATGACATTTCATGCTAGGGTGTAGGGGTGAAGTGAATTGAAAAATCCAAAACGGAAGAACCAAGCCGAGCCTGTTCAATCAGTTTTTCAAAAAATACTACAAACCAAAAACCAAACCAAACCGCAAAAAAACGAAAAAAAAAAATCGACGTAACTGAATATATTCGGTCAGTTTTTATAGTGTCAAAAACTAAAAAAATTGAACAAACTGAACCAAACCGTTTAACCCATTCTTCATGGACACTATTCATGTGTTGTCCAAGTGCAAGCTCTTTTTGGGATTGGCGTGTCAACATGTCCATGCCGTGTCGGAGTGTCTATATCTCTGCGTCATAGATTTTAACTAACACTCAATATTGTTAGATCTATCATATTTGAGGTTGTTCCGCTGTCTCAAGGTTTTCCAAGCCTGTGAAAGTTTCAGTAAGAAAAGAGGGTATAATATACTTCGCTACCCTGTGCTTTTCTCAAAATTTCATTTTAGACCATCTTAGAAATTGTATCAATTTTTTTTTTTTTGCTTGATTTCAAAGGACGACAATTATATACAAACAGTACAATTATTTATGTTGACAGTTGAGTAGAATTTGTACATACTATAATTTGTTGGGTCGTCTTGGGCCACGCTCAATAGCGTATGAGTTGAAGCTTCCCCTCACTCTTAAAAACTGACTACCTGCCCCTTTCACAACTGATATAGGATATCTCAACAATCTCCCACTCACACATCGGGTCTTAGATCGGCTAACACTCGACTAGTCTCTCCCTTTTGGCTGTTGGGCACGTATGTTATAATCTGGGCTCTGATACCAGTGTTGGGTAATCTTGGGAGTTTCTCAACTCCAAAAGCTAGCTCATGAGGTGAGAATTTCTCTCACACTTACAAACTGGCCATCTAACCCTACAATAAAACTGATATGGGATTCCCCAACAAGTTTGTTATACTTTGTTATCAAAATATACGTTACAACAAATATTCTCGTGCCAGGACGTATGCACACAACAATCTTAACTTAGCACGTTTACGATATGTTTAGGATGATTCATCAAATTAAAAAATGTGTTCAAGGATTTGTTTTTAATTAGGTACAAAATATAATTTCATTGAAAAAGTACTTATCAAAAACTAAACATTGTTTTCAAGAGTAACCTTTCCTGCTTCACACATACTGGAACAACTCTCGAGTCATAAGGTCTTGTAAAAGCCTCTAGAATAAATAGTAAAAAATAACTTATCAACACAATTTGCAATCTGTACTGTGTTGTTTATCGGGGATATAAGTCTGTGATTGAAGCCTCATTTGTAGAAAATGGGGTAGATTTACTTTTCGATTCGCTAGAGTCGGTTGTAGCTCTTGAGTCGTACTCCTGAATCATTTGCATACCTGAATCGATACTACTGTGCATAAAAAATGCAGGCTCTGAAGGTAATAGGAGTGTGAGAGATGAGCTGCTAAGCATTAAAGCCACTGTGGCCATGTTTGGTCTGTCTGCTACATTTTCTTGAACGCATAGTAGCCCAATATGAATACATCTCATAATATCTCGCATTGGATTTGAACCAACTCTCAGTGTTGGATCTATCACATTTATAGATGTTCCTTCTCTCCAATTTTTCCAAGCCTGCAAAAAATTCGATAATGTACGTACAATAGTGTCATAGGAAAGATAAGTTTTCATGAGATTAACTTTTCATCGGAACTAGTAATAAATTGCTTGTTTGTATAGACTTACATAGCTCAAAAGATCCTCAACATTCTCTCCATTTCGAAAACAGTTGTTCCTCTGGCCACTTATGATTTCCAAGACTAGTACACCGAAGCTGAAGACGTCTGACTTAATTGAGAATTGTCCATGCATTGCATACTCTGGAGCCATGTATCCACTGCCATATAATAGTGCTTTTGTTTTAATACTGTTATAAGTTGAAAGTTGCGGGCAAACTCAACGCTAATTCCTAGTTCGATCTCGGGAGTGTTTGGGAAGATTAAATTGTATGTATTCAAATGTTTGATAGTCGATCGACGACCTTATATTGGATTCAAGGAATCAAGAGTTTGTCTCAAATCTAAAATCACTACTCCTAATAAATGTTCTTAATTTATTTGTCAAAACAACATGATGGAGATTTTAGAAAAAAAAATGATAATATAATGAAGCTGATAGTACTAATTCTATTTCATGTATTACCAAACAAGCCCTAGTCTCTTGTCTGATCCCTAGGCATTTCTCATGCATCTTGAACATTATATTGAAAAAAGTACAACATTTTTCTCTAGGTCACAACATATATGTCCAAACTTTTGGTTTGTGACTTCATTATAAACCATATGCTAGAACACGAATCGAAAAATTTTCATTGTGATGTAATACTTACTAGGTACCCACAATTCTGCTTGTATTGCCTTGAGTTTCATCCATCACAAACAATCTTGCCATGCCAAAATCTGAAATTTTTGGGTTCATATCTGCATCTAACAGAATATTGCTAGCTTTGAGATCACGATGAATAATCCGAAGACGAGAATCCTCGTGAAGGTAAAGAAGTCCTCGAGACACGCCTCCTATGATTTTGTAACGCCTTTCCCAATCTAAATATACACGTTTAAGGGGATCTACACACAACCAAGCAAACAGTTTAGTTCAAGTTCACATGCATTACCAATATATTCATTACCAAGATACTTCTACAATATACCATTGGCCAACATGCATTATCAAGATACTTCTAAAATAGGAACACATTTCAAGTGTGTGCGCAAATATACCTATATATAAGTATGTTTTAATAAACGAGAATCATACCAAATAGGAAGTGATCGAGACTGGAATTAGGGACGAATTCGTAGATGAGAAGCCTTTCTGTTCCTTCAAGGCAGAAACCTAAAAGCCTAACCAAATTCCTGTGTTGAAGCTTGGCCACTAACATAACCTCATTCTTGAATTCTAATTCCCCTTGTCCTGAATCCCTTGACAACCTCTTCACAGCTATTTCTTGTCCATTCAGAAGCCTACCCTGAAAATATACATGTATTTAAATATATATTAAATTTACAAATTTAAACCCACCTTCAAACCTTTATTAGGAAAAATCATGTGACGTCGAACAAAAAAACAATGTCCGCAAGGAATTAGAAATTATGGGTTGTAACAAGTGAAGGATATTACATTAATTTTTATTTTGGGTAATGTCTATTACCTTATAAACGGCACCAAATCCACCTTGTCCAAGCTTGTTTAAATCAGAGAAGTCATCTGTAGCAAATCTAATAGTATCGAAGTCGTATTGCAAAGATTCCACTGTGCTGATTTCATCCATAGCTTTACCTAAAGAATAAATTAACAGTTAAGTGAAACTCTCATTACAACGAAATGACTCTATTGGCTAAACTAGGTATAGATTACTAACTCACAAATTGAATAGATGAACCAATAATTTTAAATGCTAATCGTTCAAACCGATCAGTTTAATGTAAACACACGATTCTAAATATTTCATTTGTTCCTACACAACATCCAAAAAAAATTTCTTTCTATTTTCTTGGATATTTCCCTTGGTAACCAAATAAAGAAAAGCATTTACCTATTTTTATTTATATATACACACTAGTAATAACCCGTGCCCATGGGGTGAAGCAGAAAAAAAAAATGCAATACTTTAAAAATTGACGATCCTTGACGTATAATTAATTGTCCCTTTATCTTTTTCAATGTCTTCATTCAACTCGATCAGAATTTCAAATTTGAGTTGCATGTGGAAACCTCTTGCATTAAAAGAACAACAATTAACATGACAAATAATTCCATGTGTGTTGGGTATGGCTCATATTGTAATGGGTCCGTTACAGTAGGCCCAAGAGTCAAGGGGAGGGCCCTGGGGCCCATGGCGGAGCAAAGCGTAGCCATGGAGCGGGGCCCTCCCGGAATGCTGACAAGAGTTATGTGCGGTATGGACTAGTCGGGTGGGCCGCAGTACGGTATGGGTATTTTGGGGATTTTGCCATGTACCTATAGGAGATATATATGATGTAACCCTAAATCGTTATTGATAGTGGAAATTTCAGGCTCTCCGGTGTGGACGTAGGCACATTGCCGAACCACGTGATAATTCTCTGTGTCACTTTAATCTTTCTGTTTTTCATATATTGTTTGCGTGTGATTGTTTCGATCCAACAATGTGATTCCCATAAATCTATAGATGACAGTGCAAGCATTGTGTATTGCGAAGAAAGAAGAAGAGAGAGGCCTAGACACAACCTGGAAAGATTTTTTCAAAGAAAAATAAAATGGTCTCTAACTTATGATCTTATGGCTCCGCTTGTTAATTGATTTAATCAGAAATAAATGGCAAAATATAGCTGTATGGGAAGGACGTACAAAGAAAATATGGTAAAAGCATAAATTAAAATTCTCAATTCTTAACAAAACTAAATTTTCCACATGGACTTCCCGAAAGAACTAAGTTTCCTTCATTGTCCTCGGAGTAAAAAAGCAAGATGTACAATGCTTACTCAGATAGTAACAATATATAGCTAGGCCATTTAAGAAGGATGCCAGAAAAAGTATGCTATCAGGTTCTCACCGAAAAGTTTAAAAAGTCAAATAAAAATGAAGAAAAGAGAGGGAGAGAAATAGACATTTTAGCGAAGATCATATACACATAGTAAGAAACTAAAACCTTAAGCATACTCCCATGAAGAGAAGACCAAAATCACAACACAAAGACAATAAGCAAACAATCACCACCAAATTACCACACACTAAAACAAATAATAAATGAGTATCAAAAAAATAAATAAATAAGAAATGAAAATAGAAATGTCAAGCTAGGAGTATTAAAAACAAATAAGCTGAAGGCAATTGCCAAATTCAAGGACTTTTTGCCAGCTAGCCAATTTCTAATAGTCCTGCAAATTCAAAATGAAAGACTATTTGTGTGAGTTCTTGACTGATTCGGGCTCAAACATTGAATACGATATCAATGTTTCCTTTTACTATTTGGATGATTTAGTTTCCTTTTATTACATGAACTTTTTTTTTTTGGACACACACGTACTGTAACAACCTGCATTTCATTAATTAATTTCAATTTCATTTCCATATTTAAATCCAATTTGTATTATCTGTGTTCATTTTATATCTATGGTAATGTTTTATAACCTTATGACCTATTTTATTATACATTGAAATTCTTATTGGGGCCAAACTGCAATTTTACAAAATTAGTCATACCTGTGTTAGATTTCAAAACTGTATTTCAAAATGGTGGAAATGTTTTCTTCAAACTGTATTTTTATAAAATCGGGAAACCATTTCTTACATTAAAATGATTTTTTTGTATTTTTGTGGTGAACACCGCGCCGCGAAAATACCAGTTTGTGTTCAAAACTGTCCTTGCCGCATGGAGCTTCCACAGATTTTGAAAGTGATGTAAAGCATGAAGTGACTTGTACTTTATTTCCATTTATGGCAACTCATCATTGGATGTGCCTTGTTTGGGAATGCTTTGTGTGTGTGTGTGTGTATTCTTATGCCGTAAGTTGAATTACCCAAACAAACATACTTGACCTCTACCTACCTATACTTGGCCTTTGGATCAGCTGTAGAGTTGATACAACTTAGTATACGTATATGCATAAACTGATTTTTGAGAAATTAAAGAAGTTAATCAAATTGTTGAGTAAGGAGGAAACTACTTGGGCACCAAGTTCTTTCACAAGAGCTTTATATATACACCCTCTACTCTCTCACACAAACACCTTCTGCACACACAATTCAGAGAGAAAAAAAGAGAGAGCTGGAGAGTCTATCTTGCAGAATTTTTAGAGAGAGAAGAAGCTTCAATCTCCATAGTCAAATTGCAATTGGAATTCTTATCTTGATTCTTTCTCAACTAATTCTTTAATCTCTAATCTCCGTGAGTATTTTAAACTCACTCTTAAATGTAATTCATGCTTAGTTACTACTTGGGTGTATGTAACTGTTAATCTCCATTGTTGATTTTACGTTTGGACCTCCATAGTTTTGAAATCAAGATTTTTTCAAACTTGATCAAAATCCGTTTTTAGAGATGATTATGAAAGATCATACATCATATATGCTATGTTTAAAGTTTTAGAGCCCAATTTGTTCATATGAAAAAGTATCTAAGAAATTAAGTTTGTCATCTTTTAGTCTTTCATTAAATTCTAGAGTTATAGTTTAATTCATGTAAAATTGATTATGGATTCATAATCCTTGTGAAAAACCGAAGAGATCCATATATTACATGTCATATTTACTTCGGAATTTCAAAATGGATCAAACCCTTAAACTGAAAACAGAGCAGTTCTGACGAAGAAGATGAAGTCACTACTGAAACTAGCGCGCGCGATCGCGCGAGCGAGGGTTGCCCGAGCGAACCGCACGAGCTGTGTGTTTTTCGACAAAAAGAAAAGTTTTTATAATAAAACGAAAAATGAGCATATCGCACGAGCGGGCCGCGCGAGCGACCCCTCGCGCGAGCGGCCCGCGCGCGTGACTTTGGGCAGTTTCTGATTTTTGCTTATTTTATGATAAGGAACTGTTTGGGTGATGTTTCATGGACTTTTAAAGCCTTGCTTGGGAAATTACTAAACCAGAATGCATTTGGGTTTGTTGGACGATTAAAATGTTGTATTGTGTCTTATCAATTCCCGTACGCACGCCGTATATATAATTCAGTGATTTACCTCATGTTTAAAGTTTCATGACATACATGTGGAGTCAGTCGTACATGCATGGTGAGTGTGAATGTTGGTCAGTGTGGAAAAGAGTAATGGTCAGTGTGGTGAAGAGAGTGTGATTGAGATTGTGCCGTGGACACTCCCTGGTAATTGTATACCAAAGTGTGACGTGTTGAGATTGCAGTGAGAGTATCTTTGTAGTGCGACGGTGGCAAAACTGGACACTCCCTGACGCCCATGGAAGCGTTAAAGTGTGTGACGCTGAACTTGGACATTCCCTAGCACCCATGGTAGTGCTAAAGTGTGGCCTACAGACACTCCCTGGTACCCGAGTCTGGATACTGCGTGAGGTTACCTCCAGTATTTGCGAGGCGGATTAGGTACTAAAGTATGAGCCATTGGACACTCCCTGATACCCCGGACCAAAGTGTGAGGCAAACTGGACATTCCCTGGCACTCCTGTGCTAAAGTGTGGCTATCGGAGTATTACAAGGATACTGGTGTGAGATAGTGGGTTGTTGTGTTTGTCGAGAGAAAAGAGTCGGTAAGATGAGATGGTGCCTGGTTTTCATACATGGTCACATATATGAACTACAGCTTTCAAATGATATTGTGGTTGTTTTCTAAAATGAACTCTTTACTTTAATATAAACTTGTTGAATTATATATAAATTAGAGATTGGTAAATGAGTATGTGTTATATTCAAAGTTATGTTTTTAATACTCACCAGCTTCTTGAAGCAGACGGCGTTGATACGCCCTGGACAATCGTGTTCAGGCTTTTCAGGTTATGACCATGGTGGGCCTTATGACTACGCAAACTGAGAATCTCTGCTGGAATGAGAGTTTGCTTTTATATGTTTTAAGATTAACTAATTCTGTAATGAGGATGACTGTAATAGATGTTAAGTTATTATTTTGTTTTAACGCGGCTTGCGCCTTAGTTGACCCCGTATTGTAATATATAATAAGTTAGAAAATATTTGTAAGTATTGATTGCTCTGCTCTGATTATTATGCTTATGTCGCTCGACGTTTGGGAAGGAATCGATCCTTCAAACTGTCGCGACCTACGGGTCCATAAAGAAAATTAAGCGCTTTCCTTATTTATGTTACGTCGGGGCGTGACACGTACACACCACACACATACACACCCTTAACCCAACCCCAAAGTCCCACAACGAAGCCCAACAAAGACCCCTCATTCCGATTAAAGAACAAACAAGGGGCAAGCAAAGACTCCCCCTAAGTGGATTCGAATCATCTATCTCTCCACCGAGCAGAAAGAGGTCATACCATTTAGGCAAAGCCCATATATGCAAAATTCATTGTTTCCTTTAATTGTATGAAGCTTAGGTATATGTAATATGATATTGAGAATGCTGATTAATCCTTAAAGAAGCTAAATTTGGTGAGAGAGAGTAACTATTAATAGCAGAGAGATTTAATAGGATACAACAAAAATCAATTGTACATGTAACCATTTTGGTGAACTAACGATCCGACGATTTAAAATATCAACTTTATCTCAATGGTTGAGATTAAAAATTGCTAACTTAGAAGGGACTCACTGAATAACTTCTCATTGTATAGGCATTTTAGAAAGGAAACTTGTAATTGCTCAACTAATGGTATCAATCTTAGGTATATCTTTCATGTAAATCTTTCAATTTTATCGTTTTCTTGAGCACATTATCGAAATTGTTGAAGTGACGTAGAGCGTTTGCTTTCATTGTACCGATATTCCTTAAGAAAATACTTTTGCTCATTTAAAAAATAGTTCATTAATGTTCACTCAAGTATTCCATTAGTTAATGTAGTAAGACTTAAAATTAAACAAAAATTTTTAATCTCACTGCATTGACCAATAAAATATTTAGGTAAGCATTAATAAATTATTTTTTTGGGTGAACAATGCTCTCATTTCTTAAATGATGGTGGACCGCGCGGCTTTAGATACTGATAGAAACCCGTACTCCACTTTAATGTGATATAATTCGGTGGTAGGTATTCTTTGAACCCAAACCCATAATTGCTTGTCAGATAATGCTAACCACAGAACCACTTGAGCAACCACTTGAGCAGCCACATTAAATGCATGATACTACGTCGATAGACATTAATCCTGATTAATTTATGCGTATATACATTATGAGTACCTCTTTGGAGACATAAGAGTTACTCAAAAAAAGTATACATAAACTAAAATATGTGTTCTCTTTGTTTTGTGAATTCTACTGTATTAGTGAATCTCATCAAAAAATGAGATAGACATAAAAAATTTATATATACTATTTTTGTGTAACTCGCCCTAAAAATTATTCATACATTATATGTGCCATATATGTATGCCATGCATTTCTCATTAGGTTGGACATGAAAAAAGAAAAAAAGAAAAAAATAATAATTTAAGTAGCTTACTCTGAAATGTCTGCTCTGGCCTCCTCTGCTTCCTCTTTCTTAAAAAGATGCAAATGCAAACGGCAAGTATCAAAGAAGCACCAATTGAAACGACCACGGCGATGATGATTGTTTGAGTTGTGTTATTATCGTTTCCTGCAAAACACCCCCCGAAAAAAAAAAAAAATTAATAATATAACAAAACATAAATTTGATCTTTGAATTGGGTAAAGCTGAATTCAGTAAAATCAGTGAGGTGTGAATGTATTGAGTTTTTATGTGGATGGGTAGCTGTTTCTGGGGAGTGGTCAGATTTAAGGGGTGTGATTATCTCTTCATGTAACTCTTAATTTGGTTTATTACTAAGTTGAATTTTGCTGTTCAAAAAAAAAAAAAAAAAAAGAAAAAAAAGCTTTATTCAGTAATTTGTATGGTGGGGTGCCAAATTAAAGACTATACTTTGGAAATGTTTGTATCGGTTACGGGGATAGTAATCCTAATTTCCATATCATAGATCAATAATGCTATAATAATGTACCAGGTGATGGGGGTGGTGGTGGTGACGGTGGCGGTGGCAGCAGTGGTGGCGGCGGCGGAGGCGGCAGTGCAGCTATAGTCCTAGTATTAAAAAAAGAGTACTCCTCGAATCTAAAATTACAACTAGGTCTCACAACTCTCCCTCCCTTTTGTCCAATACAACAACTCTGAATTTCCAAAGTGGCACTACTTAGGCAATTACTACAGTCCTCCTCAGACAAATCAGGAGTGCACTGCACAAGTGCAAATATTGTTTTGAATTCAGTGGCCGTAGTAAGGCTCGCATTTCCGGCCGCGAACTTCCGGAGGGGCCCACTGGACGCAGCTTCGACCCTTAGGCTGTCTAATCTATCCCTCAACACTCGATTAAATTCCGCCGGGCTGGTCGCATTTTCCATGTTCCACATGTAAAAAGCAGGACCATCACTCCTAGTACCAAACATGGACCTGTTTGAATATCTCAACATGCAACCATCGTACCACCCAACTGCTTCCATATAGTTTGGACAAAGCTGCGCGAGATTAATTGTGGCGTTATTGACACAATCTCGACACATTTGTAGCTCAACATCTCCTCTACAGAGGGCGATCGCGTTGACTGTATCCGAGCCCTGGCCTTGAGATGAACTGTTAAACCCGTATATATCTATATTAGAGGAGAGAGAAGAGAGGAGGGTGTTAAGGTTGGTCTCATAAGCACTGTTGTTTGTGTAATTACCAATATTTTCACAGAAGTGGAAGAGGAAAGCAGGTGGTTGTGCTATGGCAACATCGGCGAGGTTTATGATGATGATGATGATGATGAGTATATATGTATGTGAGAAAGAAAGGGTCATGTGCCAAAGAACACATTGCCATTGTACGTACCATCTCTGCTAGATCAAAGATGGCTTCAATGGGTTGAGAGAGTAAAGTTGGAATCGCTTTTATGTTTGATAGCCTATGAATAGAACTATAGAAGCCTATTTTGTTGAACAATTCGTGTGGAATAGTCAACCATGCTGCATGTTCCATGAAGAAATTATGGAATCTCTAGTTAGATTGGTCCCCCCCACATGTTAGAAGTTTTTTTTGTTTCCCCTTCTGTTTTCTTGAGTTATACGCTTAGATTGAAGTTCAAAAAATTGGCCGGATTTTGATCAATTTTTTCCGGAGAAATTATCTCATATGTCATTCACACTTGTACGAGTCAGTTACCGCTAGTTGTTGTGGTATTAAAATTATCTCATATGTCATTTACACTTATAGATGTCGTTTGGCCCTTTTCTTTTTTTTTTAACCATTTTCCCAAAAAAAAAGTTTTAAAAATTACTTTAATTTTTAAAATCAAAGTAATTTTCAAAAATATTATGATTTGGGATCAAATCGTAATTTTCTCGAGACCAAATTATAACTTTTTGATAACAAAATCCCTAAGCATGACATGACCACCAAAACCATATCATCTATCATCATCATAGAAGACCCATATCGTTAAGATTAATGTGGGATCCAAACATGGACACTTCTTCAAAATGGAGTGAGATAGTTCACACTACTTTTGAATTAAAATGAAATTTCAGACGAACCAAAGTTTGATTGGGACAGGAGTGGTTTTGACCAAATTAGGACACGAGTGGTTAAGGACAAACTTGGAAATTTGGTTACATTTTACAATTACAATTCATCGGTTAGCGTTGACATCCAATTAGAAGTTACTCACTGATCACATCATATCATCTTATTAATGTGGTGTGCCAATTTACCTGTACGGCGACATGTGACTATTTTTAAAAGGTGAAAATAGCATGTATGAAAGTTATACTGGGGTATGATTATTTGAAAAATCTGTAAGGACAAATCATGCCCATCATATTTCCAATACTACATGTCGTTATACAATTAAGGCGTCACACCACTTCATCATACTGATGTGGTGTGACAAACTCGTTGAGAAATTTTCCACCGAATTCGTTCTCTCATCGCAACTTCTAGAAGGACAATTGAATGAACGTAATGTTGTACATCCCAAATTTTAAATCTCCAATGCGTATTAAATACATGTGGTAGTGGGCTCATTGAATTTTGATTAGAAAATGTCGGAATGGTCTCATCGTTATTGAAGATGGTTCTACTGCTACATGTATTTGGTAAATATTTCTGATTCAAAATTTAAAAATCATAACATTATTCCTTGAATGGTTGAAATTGAATCAACATGGTTAGGCATTTTTGTAATTTAGACAGCTACAATGAGTAAATAAAACGAGTACATAAATTTTAAAAATAAATGAGTACATAACTGAAATTAATTTTATCTTTGTTCAATTCAGGTCATTCCGAACTTACCATTTGTTTTAACATTTTTTGCTGAAAGTTATAATACTGTAATTTATTCTATGTTTCAGAAAACAGAAAACTGACCACAGGAAATTTGAACATTATAAATGTATCTTTTGAGGGCAGATATTTGATTTTGTAATTTTTTTTTTGGTGTTATGTTGTTCGTGGATAATTTTCAAAATTAGCACACTTATATTAAAACAAGCCAAAATTAGCTCATGTTTATTCATATTTATAGTAATAAGAAATGAACTCTCAACAATGGATGCTTTCACTTAGGGGTGTTATTTCGAACGGAAATTCTGATTCTGACCGATTCCGATCCGAAAAAATTCTGATTTTAACACCAAAAATTGAATTTCAAATTTCAAAAATCCAAATTCCGAAAATTCTGAAAAAAAAAAAATATGAACGAAATTGGAATTGTTTTGGGAATTCAGAAAATTCCAAAATTTCTGAAAATATTCCAAAATTTTTCCGAAAACATTTCCGAAAAAAATCCAAATTTTTTTCGAAAATTTGGAAAAAGTCTCACATCAAATAAGAAGAGAAATGAGATAGTATGGGACTCTCTATAAAAGTATGATTTACCCTTTCAATAGTATTTGTATTCTAAAAATTCTAAAAACTATGAAAATTTTCGATTCCAATTCCAAAAATTTCGAAAAAAATCCCGAAAATTTCTGAAGAATTCCGTTCTGAAAATCCCGAAAATTCCGAAATTCCAAAATCGAAAAGGAAAATGAAATTCCAAAAAAATCGGAACGGAAATCAGAACACCTATTTAATTTCCAATTTTTTTGGAATTTTTAGAGCATTCCGATCCGTTACGGTCGAAACACACCTCTACTTTCACTTTATAATAAGTCCGGCCTGAGTGGGTGACTGAATCCTCTATCCTTAGGGGAAGATCTCTGCTTGGTAATTCCTTTCTTCTGTGGAATGTCTGCAAAATTCACCGTTCCGCTAATTTGTACCTCACCTTGTCAACTGGGCATCATTTTGTTCTTTAGATGGCATTATCCCTACTGGCTCTATCCCTCCCTTTGTTTTTGAGGATGGTGGGCAACAGGTTTAGTGGCATTTTGTTTGTACGCTTGTGTTTCTTGATTTATTAATTACATTCTCATTAGCTAAAAAAAAAAGTACCATTTAAAGACTAGCGGTTAATAGTAAACCAGATCAAAAGAGCGAATCGTTTACTTTGCAGCAAAATACAGGGCACATGGTTTTATCTTATAAATTCTGTACAGGTTGGTGGATCGGATAAGAAAAAGTCTGGTGGATTAGTGAACATATACGTAGTATTATATATATATATATATATTTTTTGAAAATTACATTATACCCAATGCTTCAAAGAAAGGATTTTTTACTATTTCTTATTTTTAATATCATTAATCATAATGGAAGATCAGGCAATTGTTTAGAGTTTGTTGGTTTCAACTTTCAACATTAGACTTCTCCACCTTTTGCAAGGACTGTGATACTTCCTCACAACTTTTGAATAAAATGAAGAAAAAAAATATTTAAAGAAAAAGAAGGAAGATTTGAAACGTAACCAAGTGTCCATTTAAATAAATAATAATAATAATAATAATAAAATTACGCAACCTAGGTTGATTAGGGTGGGAGTGATTAACATTTCAAAAAAATAAAAGGATGGGAGTGATTAAGGCAAACATGGGAATTTGGTGTTGATTTCCCGACAACGTTATTAACCTTTTTTAATTCTTTGGTCAGTCGACGGTTTTTTTAAAAAAGACTAGGAAGACGGTCTGTGTAAGGCACGGGTATTAGATGTAATAAAAAAAATTTAATGTATTTTTTTTTTATATGTACAAGAAGAGAAATTTATTCTATTAATTAATTGAAAAAAATATGCTTTTTTTTTGCTCAAAAAAAAAAAAAAAAAAAGAGGACAAATCTATTAATTGAACAAATCTATTAATTGACATTCAAGCTACTCCATCCGTCCCATTTTATGTGTCCATTTTTGGGATTCCAACTATTTAAGGGGACAAAAAGAATCTACACCTACTTTCCACAATTGCCCATAATCATTGCACTTACTTTTTTTTGTTTTGTTTTGGTATTGAATGCAAGGAAGGGTAGTTTGGAAACTAAGTAAAATTTGCATACTAATTTAAGAAAGAGGACAACAATTTTGGAACATTCCAAAAATAAAAGAGGGACACATAAAATGGGACGGAGGGAGTACAATTTAAGCTATTTTATTTATCATATACATAATTCTAGCGGTTGTGGCACACGCGTTGCGTGTACTACACATTGTATTTGTTATGAATAATTAAAAGGGTAAATTATAGCACCACCCCATGAACTATGACCATTTTTCACTAACACCCCCTAAACTTTAAAACTGAACTGACTCACCCCTGCACTATCCAAAATGAACAAATTCACCCCCTGAAGATGGGGTTTTAGTGTCAACAAAAGATAGTTTAGAGAGTGAGTTTATTCAATTTTAAAGTTTAGGGGTAAGGAACGAGTCGAAACAAATGGTGATCAGAGGGTGTTAATGAAAAATAGTCATAATTCAGGGGGTATTACTGCAATTTACCCTAATTAAAATTATGTATAAAAAAAATGTATCATCGCTCCAAGGATATCATAATCAAACCAACCTTAAGACTATAGTTATACAATCAACAGTTTTAGTCCAACTGCAAATTTAAAAATATAATTGGTCTAAATAATATTCACATAGACAACACTGTACATGACTAAATATTAAAAATCCAAAGAATGGCACTCAATTGTTGTCCTTTTTTTTTTAATAGAAAATTGCCAATAAATCCCTTGGTGCTATCCTTGCATGGATAAAGTCCACCTATTTACTTATTTAATATAAGATCCCTAAGATCCTAGTTAAGATATCTTAATCATGATTAAAGAGTTTTATATGACCTAAATAACCCTCACCTTTATAGCTGAAATTATTATGTAACTTTCATATTGGGCTATTGGATTTAATGGGAGATTAAATGCAGTCGTCCACATTGACTCATTATTGCGTGATTTATGCATTGCCAATTAGAATTATATAGCACATTAAATTGCTACAATCACCATATCTCACATATATTTTGATTAAATTTGCAATAAATAGTGAATAGATCATGGAATTAGCCATAAAATAGTGTGAAATCGTCAAATATACTCTTATCAATTGTTAGCCATTAGGATTCTCTCTTGTAAACTTTCATCTCCCAAATTTGACATGTATGGATTTTGTTTTTGATCAGCAGATATGCACAATTTTTAGAATTTCACAAAATATACTTAGGTTCTTAAATATTCATACATTCTATTTGAGAATTTCACAAGTAAATGCGGTAGACTTAGAGTACACATTGATCTTGTCGGAAGTATGAATTTCACACAGAAGATGAACTGTGAATTTCACTATAAGCTTTGTGAAAATCACTTACTGAATTTACAGGATAGTTAATTCATTTAAACAAGTCCATACAAACACAGAGACTTAATTGTAAATTTGTGAATTTCACTAAAAATCGTTAACTACTGTTAAGATTGTGCCTAAAATTCCATTAGTGAATTATTTCCTAATTATGATTTGATTTCTTATTTGGTGGTTTCCTTGTCAAATAAGGATTCCTTTGATGGTGGAAGTTACCTATTTTATATAGGAATGTTTGTGAGAGTATACCTTATTGTACAAGACTTATCATGAGGGTAAATCCTACTACAACTAGGATTGGGACTCTACAATCTATATAAATATAGGGCTTACTCAAGGGATTCATAAGATTGGTTGGAAATATTCGACATACACAAGAGAGGGCTACAAACTAGTGAGGAAGAGATTAGTTCTAGCAATTGTGTGTGTCATATAACTTGGTTCGAGAGTTATACACGTGAGGTCTTGAGTGCTTGTAATCTTCATATTAATCGAGGTAATCGCCTTCGCACGTGGATGTAGGCATTGTTGGGCCGAACCACATTTAAATCTTGTTGTGTTGGTTTGCTAGATTTTTCTTTCGTGATTGTGTCGTTCTTGTTCTGTTTATCTCCATCTTTGTGGGTGTGGTTTTTCTTGTTGTGATTGTGGGCCCATTCCCAACAAGTGGTATCAGAGCTCGTTTTAGAATCCATGGCAGCTGGAGATAGTTCATGGGGATATGCGAATGGCAATAGAAAAGTTTGATGGAAAGAAGAATTTCAGCATGTGGCAAGCGCTTATGAAGGACGCCTTGGTGCAACAAGGTATAAAGGATGCGTTGTGCGGTGAAGATAACAAGTCGGAAGGGATGACCGACAAGATGTGGAAGAGGATTAACTCTAAAGCCGTTAGCACCATGCGGCTTAGTTTGGTGGACAATGTGGTGTACGATATCATGGGGGAGACCTCCGCAAAAGTTTTGTGGGAAAATCTTGAGGATCTCTATTTGGGGAAGAACTTCACCAACCGTCTTATGTCGAAGAAAGAGTTGTACACCTTTAGGCGAAAAGAAGGAGTCGATCTTCAAGCCCATATAGATGAGTTTAACAAGTTATTGTACAAGTTATCCAATGTTGGCTTCAAACTAGACAACGAGGACAAAGCTATCATTCTCCTTACATCGGTAAAATCTACCCATAATTAGTTATTCAATACATTGTTGTATGGGAGAGATACCATAACAGTGGAATAGGTGAAGAAAGCTCTATTCTCTAGCGAGAAGATGGATAACAAAGAGGAAAAGTTGGAAGACGCACAAGCACTTGTTACACAAGAGAGGCCAATGCAAGGGAAGAAGAACTCCAGTGAAGGCGGTAGTGGAAGAGCACGACACAGAACTCCTATGAAGGATAAAGAATGTTACTATTGTGGAGAAAATGGTCACTTTATGCGAGATTGCCCAGCGAATAAGGATAATAGTGGTACCGCTACAAACGTGTTGGAACATTCGGATGAAGATGTCGTAGAAGTCATGACAATTATAGAGGAGGAGAAGAAAACTGCAAATTGGGTTCTTGATTCAGCTTATTTTTCTCACTTATGTTCACATGTAGATTGGTTCTCGTCCTACAAACCGATGGAGGGAAAAGTCTGTATGGCGAACAACATAGTAGGAGAAATCAAGGGTGTTGGAGCTGTTCGAATCAAGACTTTAAATGGGTTAACAAGGCTTTTGATAGATGTGCTTCATGTTCAGGGTTTGAAGAGAAACATAATTTCCTTGGGGATGTTGGATTCCAAAGGATGCTCGTTTTTCACAAAGAGAGGCTTTATGAAGGTGAAACGGGATTCTCGTATAATGTTCTTGGGAAAGAAGGTTAGAAATTTGTACGTTTTGTTGTGAAGTACAGATTTTGGAGATATCACGAAGAATAAGAGGGTGTGGAAAGCCGGTGGGGAAATCTATTGAGGGAATAGATGATGTGGCTCCAACAACTTCGGTGATGACAACTTGTACTCAAGGTGAAGACGACCACAATAGCAAAGTGGAGCTCGTGCATTTCGTGTTTGATGCCGTTAGTGATCTCAAGTTCATGGGGGATGTGACCTTGAGTAATGGTGTAGCTGAATAGCTTGGGGGATGGCAAAGGCGATGCACTATCGATGTAGAAGTTGAAGATTACAAGAGGAAGACTCTGGGGACTGATGGGAAGGAATTTGAGGCAAGGTGAAGATTGTTAGGATTGTGCCTAAAATTCCATTATAATTATTTCCTAATTATGATTTGATTTCTTATTTGGTGGTTTCCTTATCAAATAAGGATTCCTTTGATGGTGGAAGTTACCTATTTTATATAAGAATGTTTGTGAGAGTATTCCTTATTATACAAGACTTACCATGAGGGTAAATCCTACTACAACTAGGATTGGGACTCTACAATCTATATAAATATAGGGCTTACTCAAGGGATTCATAAGATTGGTTGGAAATCTTCTAAATACACAAGAGAGGGCTGCAAACTAGTGAGGGAGAGATTAGTTTCTAGCAATTGTGTGTGTCATATAACTTGGTTCGAGAGTTATACACGTGAGGTCTTGAGTGCTTTTGATCTTCATATTAATCAAGGTGATCGCCTTTGCACGTGGATGTAGGCATTGTTGGGCCGAACCACATTTAAATTTTGTTGTGTTGGTTTGCTAGATTTTTCTTTCGTGATTGTGTCGTTCTTGTTCTGTTTATCTCCATCTTTGTGGGTGTGGTTTTTCTTGTTGTGATTGTGGGCCCATTCCCAACAAGTGGTATCAGAGCTCGTTTGAGAATCCATGGCAGCTGGAGATAGTTCATGGGGATATGCGAATGGCAATAGAAAAGTTCGATGGAAAGAAGAATTTCAGCATGTGGCAAGCGCTTATGAAGGACGCCTTGGTGCAACAAGGTATAAAGGATGCGTTGTGCGGTGAAGATAACAAGTCGGAAGGGATGACCGACAAGATGTGGAAGAGGATTAACTCTAAAGCCGTTAGCACCATGCGGCTTAGTTTGGTGGACAATGTGGTGTACGATATCATGGGGGAGACCTCCGCAAAAGTTTTGTGGGAAAATCTTGAGGATCTCTATTTGGGGAAGAACTTCACCAACCGTCTTATGTTGAAGAAAGAGTTGTACACCTTTAGGCGAAAAGAAGGAGTCGATCTTCAAGCCCATATAGATGAGTTTAACAAGTTATTGTACAAGTTATCCAATGTTGGCTTCAAACTAGACAACGAGGACAAAGCTATCATTCTCCTTACATCGGTAAAATCTACCCATAATTAGTTATTCAATACATTGTTGTATGGGAGAGATACCATAACAGTGGAATAGGTGAAGAAAGCTCTATTCTCTAGCGAGAAGATGGATAACAAAGAGGAAAAGTTGGAAGACGCACAAGCACTTGTTACACAAGAGAGGCCAATGCAAGGGAAGAAGAACTCCAGTGAAGGCGGTAGTGGAAGAGCACGACACAGAACTCCTATGAAGGATAAAGAATGTTACTATTGTGGAGAAAATGGTCACTTTATGCGAGATTGCCCAGCGAATAAGGATAATAGTGGTACCGCTACAAACGTGTTGGAACATTCGGATGAAGATGTCGTAGAAGTCATGACAATTATAGAGGAGGAGAAGAAAACTGCAAATTGGGTTCTTGATTCAGCTTGTTTTTCTCACTTATGTTCGCATGTAGATTGGTTCTCGTCCTACAAACCGATGGAGGGAAAAGTCTGTATGGCGAACAACATAGTAAGAGAAATCAAGGGTGTTGGAGCTGTTCGAATCAAGACTTTAAATGGGTTAACAAGGCTTTTGATAGATGTGCTTCATGTTCCGGGTTTGAAGAGAAACATAATTTCCTTGGGAATGTTGGATTCCAAAGGATGTTCGTTTGTCACAAAGAGAGGCTTTATGAAGGTGAAACGGGATTCTCGTATAATGTTCTTGGGAAGAAGGTTAGAAATTTGTACGTTTTGTTGTGAAGTACAGATTTTGGAGATATCACGAAGAATAAGAGGGTGTGGAAAGCCGGTGGGGAAATCTATTGAGGGAATAGATGATGTGGCTCCAACAACTTCGGTGATGACAACTTGTACTCAAGGTGAAGACGACCACAATAGCAAAGTGGAGCTCGTGCATTTCGTGTTTGATGACGTTAGTGATCTCAAGTTCATGGGGGATGTGAACTTGAGTAATGGTGTAGCTGAATAGCTTGGGGGATGGCAAAGGCGATGCTATCGATGTAGAAGTTGAAGATTACAAGAGGAAGACTCTGGGGACTGATGGGAAGGAATTTGAGGCAAGGTGAAGATTGTTAGGATTGTGCCTAAAATTCCATTATAATTATTTCCTAATTATGATTTGATTTCTTATTTGGTGGTTTCCTTATCAAATAAGGATTCCTTTGATGGTGGAAGTTACCTATTTTATATAAGAATGTTTGTGAGAGTATTCCTTATTATACAAGACTTACCATGAGGGTAAATCCTACTACAACTAGGATTTGGACTCTACAATCTATATAAATATAGGGCTTACTCAAGGGATTCATAAGATTGGTTGGAAATCTTCTAAATACACAAGAGAGGGCTGCAAACTAGTGAGGGAGAGATTAGTTTCTAGTTATTGTGTGTGTCATATAATTTGGTTGGAGAGTTATACACGTGAGGTCTTGAGTGCTTGTAATCTTCATATTAATCAAGGTGATCGCCTTTGCACGTGGACGTAGGCATTGTTGGGCCAAACCACATCTAAATCTTGTTGTGTTGGTTTGCTTGATTTTTCTTTCGTAGTTGTGTCGTTCTTGTTTTGTTTATTTCTATCTTTGTGGGTGTGGTTTTTCTTGTTGTGATTGTGGGCCCATTCCCAACAACTACTTGGAAATAACAATTCATAACTAATAGTATTTACATCGGATAGTCAAATTGGTGATTATGTGGAGCTGACCAGTGAATTTCACAACCCAATAACAACTAAAATTCACAACCTAAATTGACGAAATTGTGAAATTCACAATTAGAAGTAACAGCCCAAATTGATGATCTTGTGGAATTATACTGTGAAATTCACAATCCAAACGAAATGAGGGCACAAGAAAAGTATTGTGGTATTTAACAACAATCAAACTGTTATGTGATTTTCACTATAGGTATGAATATTTACTAAAACTCAATATCCATAGGCAAGAATGACTCATAACCAAAAGTGATGATAATGTGAATTTTTGTATTTTTTATGAGCTAAAGTAGATTTATATTATAAAATCACAAAGGCCAAAGAAGATACAAACATGATGCCCTATGAACTTACAGAAGGAACAAACTCTAAATCCGAACGACCCTTACAATCCAAAGCATATTGATTATAAAAAAAAAATAGACCACCCCCAATACATTCCACCCATTTTCTCTAAAACATAAGAACAAACATTTGGTAGGTAAAAAAAAGTATAACAAAACTCATAGACCTCCTTCATTCTCTAGAAAACCCCAACAAGGAAAATGACAACCACCATGATTTTGTTAATTTCATAAAAATAGTAGCAATCCCCAAATTTATGCCGAAGCATACCTTTCTTCGCCATTCTCGGTATGTAGATGTTCTACTGTGATTTTGTGAGTTCTCCCCCAACTTCAAAGACACGTTGCAATTTCAGAGCAAGCTGGAATCTTCAACATATCGTCAGCTAGGGTCAACGGAATTATGGAGCTCAGACCATAATAGATTTTTGTGGTTGTCCTTTTTATAATGACAATATAAATTGGTGATTTAGGATAGAGTTATGAACTTTCAATTGGTCAAAGAAGGAATTTAGGGGAGAAGTTTGGGGAAGAAATGGGTGGGGTTACTGTTGCAAGAATTGTGTGAGAATTGTATCTTGGGGGTAGTTAGGGGATAAAAATATGGAAGGGACTCTATCCAAATATTTTTTTTAACCAAGGGACTCGAAACCAAAAAATCCTATAGAAGGGGGATATAATACTAATTAACCCCTTTTTTTTTGGACAGGAATTGTTGTCCTTTTATCTGAGTAAATATTCAATGCAACGGAGATACCACGTCAGCAAAATAATATATTCACAGATTTAGGATTTGTGCTTATTTGGATGAGATTTTCCTTGAAAATAAGGGGTGTAGATGGATAAATAAATAGTTCAAATTTGATTGTTATACCATGTCAACAAAATAACTATTACAATGAATATTTTCTCTTTTTATCTATTCCCAAACAACTTTATTACTGTAGAACTCTTTCTCAAGTTATAGTTAATATTTCCAAACTGGTGAAGCGTAGTATCTCTGAGCACAAAAATAAATAAATAAATAAATGAAGCGTAGCACATATATATCTAGTGATCTTCGCACTGCTAGGTTGACAAAAATATTTTATTCCTTCTAGAACACTTCTAAGGAAAAGATATGGCCTTTTCACACACAAAAAAAAGGGGGGATGTTTTCTTTAAAGTGGGATATGGCCCCCTTTTGGTGTGCGTATGTTACTAATACTAATGATTAACCCCACTCATGTCACAGAGGTGGTTCGTTTCTAAGACACTTGACACAAAAAAAAAAAAGGATAACATAACAGAAGATGAAAAGCTCAAACGGGTTAATTCATACCACCCAAAATTTTCTTCTCCACTCACGGCCGGCAACAAAATTCTATTCATGGAGATAGAAATCAAAATTCTATTATATTATGAAAATTATATCAACATTTATCCACAATGGTGTAAAAATTGGGTGTAGATTTTCCCATCAAAAAAAAATTTTGGGTGTAGATTTACCAACCCAAATTCATTCTCTCTCTATACCCTTGTTAATTGCTCTCGGTTCTGTACATCTTTCTTTCTTCATACTGATATGGGCATTCTGTATGGGCATGAATGATGGTTGTGAATTGTGATGTGACAATTTTGGGGGACGAAGAAATGTGAGATGTACGTGGAGAGTGGAGTTGGAGGTTGTCTTCTATGGTAGTTATTGGGTTTTGGTTTGAGATGTATAATGATGGTTTCTTCTGTGGCAGTTATTGATTTTTCCTTTGAGAGTGTGTAATGACAGTTTGACACTCTTAATTTATATTTTAGGGAATATAAGTATATTGGTTTTTAGGCAAATATTTGTGATAGTAGAAAGGGATTGGGTATCCCTACCTCTCCCTTTCTATAGTAGTATAGATATATATATATATATAAATATATATATATATATCTATATATAATATATAATAATGTAGGTGCCATGTGGCACCCTTATATAGTTGGGATGCCACGTGACATTCCTACACCATGTATATATAGATATAGGATTGTACATGTATATATATTTAAAATATAATAATATTTCAAAAGTAAAAAAAAAAACCAAAAACAAAATAAAAACTCTTAACCTCCTACAATTTTGTAGTAACTTCTCTTACACTCACTGTAACCGCCTCTCTTTCACCATATATATGTTTTCATGTTTTTTTTTTAAACTTTTTTTTTCCTTTCTATTTTTCCTTTTTTTTAACAAACTTCGTGGGTAATATATATATAGATTTTCAAACAAAAATTTGAATGGTACCCGTGCATAGCACGGGAAAATGCTAGTATATATAAATAGCAATGTAGGTGTTATGTGGCACTCTCCATATAGTTGGATTTTCACATGGCATTACTACACAATACTATAGTATAGATATACAATTGCATATATAGATTTGAAATAAAATAATATTCAAAAAGTTAAAAAAATTTTAATAATAATAATAAAACATGCTTCCTACGCTCCTACATTTTTGCAATAACATCTCTCACACTCACTGTAACTGCCTCTCGCTCACTAAATATCCTATCTTTTCATCTTTTTTGCAGACTTCTTGGGTACTTTAAATACATAAATTAAAATTTGGTAATTCAATATATATAATAATAATATAATAAAATAATATATATATATGTTTATTTATACACACAAGGGTAATTTACAACAAGAAAAAAATGGTAATTTGGTAATTCTATTTATAATTGTACACACTTTAAATACATAGTAATAATAATAATAATAATAATAATAATAATAATAATAATAATAATAATAATAATAATAATAATAATAATAAAACATTATAATATGTATATTGATAGATCTATATATCTATAAATAGCAATGTAGGTGCGTATTGTTGGGATGCCACATGACATTGCTACACAATAGTATAGTATATATACACAACTGTATATATATAGATATTTAAAATAAATAATGTTCAAAAAGTATAATAAAAAAAATACATAACTGCTACGCTATTACATTTTTGTAGTACCTTCTCTCACTCTCACTGTAACCGCCTCTCTATCACTATATAACTTATTTTTCACATTTTTTAATTTAATTTTTTTCAGACTTCTTGAGCAAATTTTTTTTAAAAAAAATTCAATGATACACGTGCATAGCACGGGCCAACGCTAGTATACATAGATACAAACGGGTAATTTACAAAAGGCAAATGGTAATTTGATAATAAAATTTAACAAAATGGTACTCCCTCCGTCCCATTTTGTGAGTCCTGTATTCCATTTTGGGATGTCCCAAATTAGTGTCCACTTTCCTAATTTGGTATATAATTTTTACTTACTTTCCAAAACTACCCTTGAAATCTATGCCAAGATAAAATTTAAAAAGTTGTAATGATTAGGGGCAATTGTGAACAAGTATGTGTAGATTATTCTTGTCCCCTTAATAAGTTGAGTTCCAAAAGATGGACTCACAAAATGGGACGGATGGACTAATTTAGTTATTCAATTTATAATTGTATACCCTTTCAACTTTAACAAATTACAAAAGGCAAAATAGTATTTTTAATAATACAATACAATAGTATATGATGATGCCAAAATTTGGTTAAGATAATTAAACCAATTTAAGTAGAGAGAGAGTGAGAGTGAGAGAGGCTGGTTTTTGTATGTGGTTCGGCCCTGCTAATGAAGGAACCTACGTCCACGTGTGTGTCTGAGCACATTCACTATACTGTAAAAAGTCGGGGATCTGTGGTGAACCAACAATAGTTTGGAGCTACCGTAGGCCAGCCGGGCGCGGTAATGATCGCTATAGAGGTGCTGTGTAGACTGAAGGGGTCTGCCCCCTGAAGGGGGGGTGAGTGGTCTCTTTTATAGATGCAAGAGACTTACTTATACATGGATAAGAAAATATAATCCAATTAAGCTTGATTGGCATTAATTGTGGGAGATTCCTAATTGGATTAGGAAATAATGTGCTATTTCCATTAGTCTTCTAACTTGATTAGGAAACAGCTTGGGATGTTCTGGAGCGTGTCTCGCGGGCCTGGCTTGACTGCGCCTGTACAGACGGTGCCAGTGTGATCTTTTTGACCTGTTGGTCTGGTCGTGAATGAACCGCTCGGGAGGCCTCGGGCTGACCAAACCGCTCGGGCTGATGCCCATCCAAGGAACTGTGCATGATTTGACTAGGACAGGGACCAGCTGCTGAGTTGAACCGCTCGACCATAGGATAGGACCAATTGTGGGTGTATCAGCTGCCCCCATTTCCAAGGTTGGCTTGATGCCATATCGAGGCAAGTTTGGAAATCTGTTTGATGCCACCTACCACTGTCTGAGTGCTCGGGGAAGCTGCTTGGAAGCTTCTGAGTCTTGCGAGTTCCCGGGAACTGGCTAAGAGTTGAAACTTAGCCTAGCTCGGAGTCTTTAAGTGCTCGGGAATTGGCCAAGAGTTGAGACTCGGCCTAATTCGGAGTCTTTTGCTTGAGTTAACTCCCAGGATGGTTATCTTCTACCAGTAAACCTTCGTCAAGATTGTGGGCAAAAGAATTTGACCATATTGGAAAAGCCGACCTTAAGCGTATTGCTTTAGGGTCCTTTTATGTTAACTCTCCAGGATGGTTATCTTCCGCCCGGTCAGTCTTCGTCAAGACTGTTGGGAGAAGAGTTTGGCCATGTTGGTTGAGCCGACCTAAATCACGTTGCTTTAGGGTCTTTTTGCTCCTCTATTGTCGGTCAACCTAAGAGATTTTAGTCACCTCTATCGTCGGTTTGGACCTAAGTAGAGTTATTGCCTCTGAGCACTGTAGGCGCTCGGGTTGTCTAGGAGTTTGACTTAGTTACCACAAGGCTGTAAGTATCCGGTGTGATTGCCTATTTAGTCCATTATGCCTTTCTGCCCCCAAGCTTTCGCTAAGACGAGGGTCTTGTGAAGGTGTTTGGTTGGAAAATTTATAAGTGTGTGCGAGCATGCCAGGCAAGCAAATTGCCAATGTGTAAATGTGATTATCCAAACTGCGCCTCACCAAGCAAATTATGGTGACGTTCGATGCCTTGAATAGGACTTTAATCGTGTAAAGATATAGTTAATTGAAGCACTTCGAACTTATTCTAGGACAACTACTCCTAAATAAACAGTAAAGCAAGCAATAAAATAAGAAACTACTTTTATTAAATTAAACAAACTACAATGTAACCTTGAAGATGACTTCGAAGGTGTTCTACTCCTAAAGTTAAATATCTAGATAGAAATACAGTAAATGTATTAAGAGATATTGTTGATGTTGATCGAAGGATCTCTTTTCGAACACAAACTCCTTCTATTTATAGACATCGAGGCTTCTCAGCAACTCTGTTTGAATGTTCCCTCCTCTTTTCAAACTAAAAACTACTCTCACACCTGGTATGTCCTCATGCTGACACTTGTCGTTTCAGTTATCCCATAATGATTGACACATGTCCCCTGGCAGTTGATAAAACAAACCCGCAAACTGTTATAACTGCTCCTGAGTTGCTTCTGATTTGGTCAACTTTTCTTCCACGTTGTATCCTACGTGGCACCTTTACATTGGCTGCATATTTTCATCACAAACATTATCCCCCGCGCCATTTTCCTTTTGGTTCAAAAAAGATAATGGTGATCGTGGCTAGATCATGTTATGCAGTTGAAACCTTTCATGTAACTTTCTCATCGTGATTTAAAAGATCCAATCTTTCACTTATTTTCACTTAGACTGCTGCATCTTCCTTAATCCTTGAATTCCCAACTCTACTTGTCACTTCAAATCTACTTTGCTACTCATGTCTTCTTCTCAATCTTCGTTTGATGTTAGTGATAACTTTCCTTTAGACCTTCCCGAAGAAGTAATGTTGTCAACTAAACGTCCTGAAATTCCTCCCCGAACTAATTGGGATCCTCTTGAGGTTCCTCCTGAACCTTTTACTTATTCGAAGTGGGGAAAGTGGCACACTATGCTAAACCAACCAAGTGCTTCTTCTTCAAGACAAAGCTCAACTTCGATCCATTTAAAATCTATCTACAATAGCCAAACCTTCCCTCCTGCTTGGGAACAACCTATTTCCCATAGTGAAGGGGTAGGATATCATAAGGGCATGAAGCTCGAACCCCCAATTACAGTGCCTTCAGTTGTTCATCCAAACTTCGAATACCTTGAAGCTGAAGGTATCATTCGAAGTAGAGTCATAAAACCATACTATCCATTCTTTAACCAACTTTCCCGAGAACAAAATCTGTTGAATGCCTGGTTGATCTCCTCAACTAGTCCTCCTGGTGAGAGGCTTCAAAGAGGTAATATCTTAATTCCTCAAGGCAGACCCCCCATCCACACATATGTAAGGGCATCTCATGAAATTTTTTCTAATAAGCATTATTCCTCAGCTTTCCTTTCTAAATGCAAACTTTTCGAGAAAGATTATGAAGAGAGAGTACTTCTCTTCGACCATTCTGTACTAGGCTTTCCAGACACCAAAGTTCAAGTGGTGGATCCTACTGAAGATATTAGTGACCCTTTTTTGAAATTAGACCAATTATGCAGGCATGGTCCCACTTTCGAACATACTCCACCCATTCTGTCACCTTCTCCCTGCTTGATCATCCAAGCCCAAAGGCTTCTGGTTGCCTTTTCATATCTTCCCTTCTCCATTTTACAAAATCCAAAGGCTCGAATTCATTTTGAATGGAGTTGCCACATCTTATGCCATGAATGGAGTATTTCAACCCTTGTTCGAACCCAAATGGATTTCACCCTTCGAACATTGGCTTCTCATATAAGATGGAATTCCCATCACCAAGAAGATGTCCATCATTTGAATTACCTAATGGATCTTTATGAGAGTCTTAAGGAAGTACCCAATGCACTTCTCGATGAAGTCTCGGAGTTCAAGGAAAAATACATCTATGGTTGTGGAAGTTCTGATGAAGAAAGCAATGTTTCTCACTACTCGAAACCTGACCTCGAAGGTCGAATTGCATATTCTAAAGAAGAAGCCAAAGCTGTTGGCATATCTCTTCGAGGCAAGACTTCATTAGCCAAGGAACTTCGAGGTCTTCGCAAAGCCTTGTTCAAGATTAATTCGCGACTAAATCAGTATGAAGAACAACTCAAAAAGGCTTACCTCACTCTTCGAAGCGAAGATAAATTAGCTCTACAAACCAGGAACCTATGCCTCGAAATAGAACTAGAAGCAGAGTACTTTGCCTATTATTGGGCTATGTTCCATAATTTAGTGACCTATGGGTTTCCACACTTTTATCAATTATGTCTTTGAATTGTAACTGCATTTTCCTTTCAATGTAATGAATTATAAGAAATTCATGTTTCTATTGACTAGTTTATTCTGAACCAGTATGTCTTTTCCCTTGATACAACGGTCCAAAAATAACCAATCGATTCTAATGGCTATTTTTCAATAAATGCATCATTTCCCAAACATCACCAAAGGCTATAAATAGTTAAACAAAAGGAAGACAAACCTTCTGACTTCTACAAATTCGTTTTGCCTTCAATCTATTCACTTTGCACTCTGTTTTCTTTACTCATCGTTCTCATTACAATCTAATCACTTTGTTCCCAAAAATGGCAAAATCTGGTGACAATACTTAGCTTCAGAAAATCTACGATGATTTTAAAAAGATAATTAGGGATGAACAAGACCGCTATGCGAAAGGACAAGAGACTTCATTAATCCACGAGATTCTTGCTCCTATAACTTTCCCCAACCAGGAATCCTCTATTGCTGTAGGTCCTTGTCTGAGCACTCCCAGCCTTAAACTCCATGTCTACTATCCTAGATTAGGAGATCAACGCTTGACTTACCAACAAGAGATTCCTACTCCTAAGTTAGAGTTGAAGTTTCAACATTGGCCCAAACCTGCGAAGGACTGGCCAGAATGGGTAGATAGGATTTTAGAGAACAAAAGAGAAGTTCTGATCACCACGGGGATTTATCATGCTGTTAACCTTTCCAAATTTCCCATCGAAGCAAGCCCTAACTTATTAGCTGGAGCTCTCTGTTTTTGGAACCCTATTTTTAATCATTTTCAATTTCGATTTGGTCCAATAGGTCCAACTGTCTTGGACATTTGTCACTTATTAGGGTTTTTATCTCACGGGGAAGATGCTCATCCTTATATGGCTGAATCTGATAGTCCCCCTATCAACACTGATTCCAAATCACTAGGGTACACCAATTTCCTGACTGCCCATAGAAAAACATCAGGAGGGGTGACAGATAAGGAATATTACTGCTTCCTCTTATACTGGCTTTCGAAGCATCTATTCTGCACCTCCTCTCAAAGGGTTGTCCTCGAATTTTCCAATATTGCCAGAGCTCTGGCTGCTGGTCAAAGATAATCCCTAGCCCCCTTTGTTCTTAGATCTCTCTACAAATCCTTCTTTGATTTATGTTTTGACCCCTTCATTCCCACTTAAGGTGGTCCCTTCTGGATTTTACAATCATGGCTATATGCCTATTTCCCTGAAATTCATAACTTAGGACCTTTATCCAACACTGTGGCTTATGGGATCTTTTTTGCCTTATTGCCAAGTGTTGAAAAGACTTTTAAAGAATCCCTCTCTTTCTTTTCAATCTTCCTGCAATAAGGCCAAACAATTTGTTCCAACCATTCACTGTCCTCTATAACTCTGAAGACAAAACTCCTCTCTCCCCCTATTGGCTTTGTCAGATATTGGACAGAGTAGCAAGTGCACTCGAACTAAAAGCTGCATGGGGAAGTTTCCTGATTAGTAGGGATTTGTTCTTTGGGAATGCCCTTAGCTTCAAGTCTCAGGGTGAACTCTATCTTCCCAATCAGTTTTCGAGGCAATTTGGGCTCACTCAGTCAATCCCTTTCCCAATCAGGAGTCAAGCCAATATACTTATGGCTTACAAAACTCATTTGAAGGTACCAGAATCAATGATAACTGCTATATTGGCAGTTTATTAGAACAAAGTTAGCAACTTGGAGTTTACTTCTTTGCCAGTTTATACAACTTGTACTTGTGCTTTTTCAAGTTAGTGGGAAAACCTAATGTCAATAGAGATGGACAAATGCCAACTTTTGATATACATTGATTCGAAGCAAACAGGTAATCAAAATTCTAATTCAATCCTCTTCCTCTTAAATGATGAAAAGAAATCTGATTTATTATTGTTTGAATTTTACAACACAGGGGTGGCAGTTGGAAAAAGCTCTTCGCCAACAACCAGAGCTTCCAAGGCCAAACCAAACGTTCCAATCTCTTCAAAGACCTCAAAAACTTCAACTCCTGCTCCACCACCCTCAAAGCCAAAAAGGAAATTGGTCCTTCCAACAGAGAGCTCACCTCCCACATCAGAGAATGTTGAATCTAAAGGAGAAGAAGATGTTAGTCCTACCCCTACCTTAACTCGAAAGAAGAAAGCCAAGACAACAGTTGATGTAACACCTGCAATTTTCTGTATTGGACCCACTATATTATTATATTATTATTTTAATTACGTAACGGTATGGACGTGTTGTATTATTACCATATAGCCTGTATTAACCATACCGACTCGACCATAATAAGATTTAACTTAGTCCCGTACCCGAACCTGGACATTAGAAATAATACCAGTTTGCACGTACTTCGAGACCGACACGCATACCGAGGAACTTTTGCACGTAAACCGAGGAAGTGGCACACAACCCGAGGTGGGCCCACATGGCCGGCCATGTGGCAACCACATGCCACCCTCTTGGACACATGTCCACTACATGGACACATGTCCTAGCATGCAAGCATGCAATATGACACCTAGCACTTGCATTTTCTATATAAGCACACCTACATGCATACACACACACATTTGACACTCTTGTCTTCATGATCTACACCTAAGTGAAGAAAGAGAGCTGGGAGTAATAAATCCCATGGAAATGTGGAAGAAAAACAAGGAGAAGAAGAAGGTGACACCATTGAAGTTGAAGTTCAAGCTCCATCAAGCTCAAGAACAACATCAAGCTTAATTTCAAGCTTTAGTGAGTAAATTATGAGTAATATAACTCAATTTAGAACTCATAATATTTACTAATATTTAGTAGAAGTTTGATGTTATTGTGTTGAAGTTTCCATGACATGCAAAACAAATTCATAAATCTGAGAAACTGAAACTCTCAGCAGAATGTAGTTTAGCAAAATGGATGTTTTGTGTAGCTCACAAATCCGAATTAAGCTAGGTTTTTTTGTGGTAAAAGCTAACTCATTTATCTACAAATAACTCTTCTATAGCTCAGTCTAGAAATCACTCCTTCATGGGTGAAATGCATGTACAACGCAGTGTTATAAACCTGAGAAAACAGAAACTTCCAGCAGAACATAGTTTAGTAAAATTGATGTTTTGAGGAGCTCCAAAATCCGAATTAAGCTAGTTTTTTTTGTGGTGACAGATAACTCATTTATCTACAAATAACCCTTCTATAGCTCAGTCTAGAAATCACTCCTTCATGGGTGAAATGCATGTACAACGCAGTGATATAAATCTGAGAAACTGAAACTCTCAGCAAAACATAGTTTAGTAAAATGAATGTTTTGTGCAGTTCAAAAATGAGAATTAAGCTAGGTTTTTTTGTGGTGAAAGATAACTCATATATCTACAAATAACCCTTCTATATCTCAGTCTAAAAACCCCTCCTTCATAGGTGAAATTCACGTACAATGTAGTACTATAAATCTGGGACAGAACAGTCCGAGATTTAAGAAATGTCTTGTAAAATAAATAGTTTGAGTAGCTCAAAAATGCTATTGAAGCTAGATTTTTTTTGTACATGAAGATATTCCTATTATCTACAATGTTTTAGTTTTGAGTTTGATCTACAAAGTAATTTATCATGCCCAAATAAATCATGTTAATTCAGTCAACACAGTGAAAATGTATTTTGGCAGATTGTGTAGCTTTTTGTATGATGTTTTGTTATGCATGGTGTTGATTGTTGATGCTAGTTTTCCGGTACCTGTGTTGTTATAAAAATATTGTGCTATGGTAGTGCTATCGCGTAGATGAGTACGTTATGGGTTTCATCTATATGTTTTATTGGTATTAAATCCATGATTATAAATCCATAAGGTACGTGAATATAGTTTAATGACCGTTGAAAAATTCATACCCAAACTATAAGTACATTGTATGGAACGATTATTGCGTTGATAAGTGATCGGGAAAGTTTCCATCGTAATTATATTGAGAGGAAAACGGGATGTCGGACGTATAGCGAAATATTAACGGTTATAAATGGATGATATTAATGAACTAAACTACGAAACGTGCGAATGCGTAAAATAATGATAAAACCTTCGATAACAGATTTAATGCGAATAAGGGACATTGGGCCTCGTTTCTAGTCGTGTGTCTACTGGTCAAAGTTGGTTCGTGAACTTTTGTGTCGTGTTTGGATAATTCTTGCAAAGTTGGTCTCTCGATTATTCCATGGAGTCGATTGGTGAGTTATGTTTTGTTCCTTGATCTGAGGATCGGCATGACGTGTTCGGTCAAGTGCGGATGACCTGAGGATCGTCGTGACGTGTTCGATCAAGTGGTTGATTATTTTTCCGCACCCTTGGACTGAGGATCGGCATGACGTGTTCGGTTATGTACGGGTGACCTGAGGATCGGCATGACGTGTTCGTCCAAGTGATTATTAATTTCCCGTACCCTTGGTCTGAGGATCGGCATGACGTGTTCGGTAACGTGCGGGCGACCTGAGGATCGGCATGACGTGTTCGACCAAGAGATTGTTAATGTCCCGCACACTTATGCCATTTGGGCGACAGTTTGAGTGCCAGTTGGGCGACAGTTAACTATTCATTGTTGAGTGTTGTTCTCTCTTGTCCAATAAATGCGTTTGGAGTTAAGTCTTCTTTCAGTCAGTGTCATTGGTCAGTTCAGTTCTGGGTTAAGTTTCAAAGGGAATGATTGGGTTTAAATAAGATATGATTTTGAGAATGAGAAAAGACGAACAAGGCATAGTATCGAGAATAAGAAATGGTGAATGAGATATGGTTTCGAGAAATAATAGAGATGATGAATAACTTACCGAAAGTGGTGGTAACCTTAAGGGGACCCTCACTTAGCTTAACCGCTAACGGCTTTTCATGCCGCTGGACCTTCCACGTCCAGCCTTTGCAGGTCCAGACGGAGTCGACTGCTATCAAGATGCTGCCTTTACTACTGAAGACTATGCTGGTGAAGACTACTGCGAGGAAGGCTACGGTTTCGCCAGTTGAAGACTTTGGAGCTTTTCTTTTGTTGTAGTTCTGTTTTTATTATGTTAGTAATGTAATAGTTTAGTTGGTCTAATAATATGTATCTTTTGGATATCTTTTTGGCCTGTAATATACTACTGATGTAAGACTTGGATGTTTTAAATTTCTGCTTCCGCTGAATTTAGTCACTTTCCCATATCACATTATTGTTATAAGCATGTTTGGACAATCAGGTGACACTCACAACCAGTCACGTGTCTACGAACCCATAAAGGAAATTTATTTTTCCCTATTTTTGGTACTTCGGGGCGTGACAGTTGAACCATCTGATGGTTCAAAAATTATCAAAGAAGTTCCCATCCTAGCAATTCCTCTTTCAAAGGTGGAACCTAACCTGAATTATCACAAACCACTTCAGAACCATCATCTCAACATTCTGACATTCCAGAGGTTCAAAAATCTCCTCCATCCAGTACTCAACCTTCATTACTTGAGTACCAACCAATAGTAAGTTGTTTAAACTTTTCTGGTATTGATTTTTTATTATGGACACATTTTAATAAAAATGTTCATCCTTTGTTAAACAGACTGAATCTGTTATTGAAACTGAGGCTGGTCCTTCAAAGATCAGCACAAGTCCTCACCCTAAATCTGCTTCAACATCTACTTCAACTGACCCACAACCCATTCCTGGTGTTTCGAGTTCTGGGGAATTTCACATATCCCTTCTTCCCAATCTGACTCCTAAAGAAACAACATATTTCAAAGATAGTCTAAAGTCTGTTTTGAAGATAGGAGACATCACTGCGACCAATCTCCAAGAATTTTTCCAACAGATGACAGGTCAAAGCAAGCCAAAGGTACCCTCCATAGACCCAGTAGTTGCACTTGCCACATTGAGGCTATTCAGTAAGGTTTCTTTCGGAGTGTTCAAGGACAAAGAAGTGCAAAGGGCTATGAAAATTTTGTGCCAATTCATGCTGGATAGTTCATCCATAACTGTTCCTGACAAGGAAACCATCTCTGCATTAATGTCCACCTTTGATTTTGACTGCTTTTTACTAGAAAAGGTCATCGAAAAGAGAAAAAAACTAGAGGTTGACATAGAGTATACAACAGAAAAGACTCTCGAGATGGACCAATTGTTAGCAAAATTTGGTGAGAATAACACTGCAATTGAAAAGCTTTCTAGCAAAGTAAATAAACTTAAAAAGAAGCTTAAAATTGTAGAAACTGAACTGGCCAAGTTGAAGGTGAAGCAAGGGAATGCTGAAACAAAGCTGCTGGCTTTGAAGACAGAAATTGAATCGAAGCCTTTGAAGAAACAAGAATCAATTTCAAGGCAAAAATTCATTCTTAGCCAGTCAAAATTGTATACTAGGTCTTGGGATAATTTTAGATTGAAGGCCCAATTTATAAGTAAACTGGTATGAGAGATTGTACCAATAAGACTCTGCAATGTACCAACATCTGGTTTTTGTATTTTAATTTTAAATGTGGAATACATGTTCTTATATTGAATGCTGCATTTCTTATTCTAGATTTCTTGCTTCCCAAATAGTGGGATAATACTGCTTAAGAAACCTACCATTGATTTTTCTAACATGGACAAATCCATTCAAATTTTTTATATGGTAAAATCCACCTTTGAAAACCTTGTGAATTTGGAATGGACCTTCCCATTTAGGGGACCATTTCCCATATTTTGGATCTTTAGATCTAGTAGGCAACATTGTTTTCCAGACCAAGTCTCCTTCATCAAAGGTTCTTGGTTGTACTTTTTTATTATACCCCCTTGATGATATTCTTTTCTGTATCAAAATATTATTGAGAGCTTTGATTCTCTTTTCATCAATGTCTTCCAATTCAATAGTCATGGATGTTTGGTAATCATCCAAAGATAACTGATTCTGCTTCATAACTCGAAGAGAATTAATCTTTATCTCAATAGGCAGTACTGCCTCATGTCCAAAAGTTAAAGCATAAGGAGATACACCTGTGCTTGTTTGCTTCGAAGTCCTATATGCCCATAAAACTTCTGGCAAAATCTCATGCCACATCCTTGGATTATTTTTTATGACTTTAGCCATATTTTCCTTTATGACCTTGTTGGTAGCTTCAGCCTGTCCATTTGATTGAGCGTAATATGGAGTTGATTTTGACATTGCAATTCCCAATTTATTAGCAAATGCAATCACATCTCCTTCAAATATAGATGCATTGTCAGATACAATGGTTTGAGGAATACCAAATCTATAAATTATATTTTCTAGGAATTTTACAACCATTGTTTGAGTCACAGTCTGTATAGGTTCTGCTTCTACCCATTTAGTAAAATAATCCGTGGCTAAAATAATGAATCCATGACCCTTCGAAGAAGGAGGACTGATTTTTCCTATTACATCTATGGCCCAACCTCTAAAAGGCCAAGGTTTTACCACATATTGAAGGTCAACAGTGGGCAAATGCTTCAAGGGACCATGCTTTTGACATTCTTGACATCTTTTGGCAAACTCAATACAATCTTTTAAAATAGTTGGCCAATAAATGTTATGCCTTCGAAGTAACCATCTCATTTTAACCCCAGATTGATGGGCTCCACATAATCCCTCATGAATTTGAGCTATAGCTTCTATTCCTTCGAGGTTGCTCAAATATTCCAGTAATAATCCATCACTTCCTCTTTTGAATAATTTTCCACTGTATAAGATGTAATTGACAGATTTCAATCTTGTACTTCGATCAGAATTTTCATTAAATCCTGAGAGATAATCTATGATTGGCTTTCTCCAATCATCATGAATCTCTACATTTGAGATATCAACAGAAGGTAATCTATCCACCAATATTGGTAATAATTTCCTATAAGTAAATTGTTCCATCTCGATATCTTCAACATTTGTTCTGAATCCAGAGGCCTTCTGAGCCACATCATTGGCTTCTTCATTAAAACTTCTAGGAACATGCAGAAGGTTCACATTATCGAATTTGGATAATAAACCCATTGTAGTGTCATAATATATTTTCAATGTACTGCTCATACATTTGTATGTCCCATTCATATTATTTATAACCAATTGGGAATCTCCAAATACATCTACAAATGTAGCTTCAAGATCCAACAAGGTCTCAAGACCCATTATTAAGGCTTCATACTCAACTTGATTGTTGGTACATTGATTCGAATCTATTTTATAGCCATATTTGGTTTTGATCTTTTCAGGTGACTCAATGACAAAACCAATGCCTGCATCAAATTCAGTTTTTGAACCATCAAACCATAATTTCCATGGACTAATGGTTATTTGTCCAATTTCATATTTTCCCTCTGTTTCGAGGCAATTTGGATGATCAGCCAAAAAATCTGTTAAAGCTTGGCCTTTTACTGCTTTTTGTGGTACATAAAGCAAACAAATTTCTGACAAAGCTAGAATCTATTTACCAATTCTATTTCTCAGAATAGGTCGAGTCAACATATATTTGATTAAATCAAACTTAGCAATCACATAAACTTCAGTAGGAAGAAGATAATATCTTAATTTCATAACTACAAAATACAAAGACAAACATAGTTTTTCCATAAAGGAATATTTGCATTCAACAGAATTTAAAAACCTACTAAGGTAATACACAGCTTGCTCTTTCTTATCATCATTGTCCTGGGCTAATAAAACTCCAATCGATGATTCTGTTGCTGAAATATATAACTTCATAGGTCTATCTTTCCTTGGAAGCATTAACGCTGGTGGCTTCACCAAATAGTCCTTCAAGGCTTGAAAGGCAGTCTGATGTTTATCTTCCCATTTCAATTCGTCATGATCCTTTAAATTCAACAAGGGAGAAAAAATCAAAGTTTTTCCAGTAGTATTGGAAATAAACCTTCAAATGAAATTGGCTTGTCCTAAAAATCTTTGCAATTCTATTTTGGTCGAAGGGGGTTTACTTCGAATAATTGCTTGTACCTTATTTTTATCCACTTGAATTCCCTTTTCATGTACCAAATATCCTAGAAAATTTCCAGTACTAACTCCAAAGGCACATTTTAGTGGATTTAACTTAAGTTTAAAAAATCTCATTCTTTCGAATGTTGACTTCATGTGTATAAGATGATCATTGAATGTTTTTTATTTAACAATTATATCATCTATGTAACATTCTAAAAATATTCCAATCATGTCATGGAAAATAGCATTCATGGCTCTTTGATAAGTAGCCCCTGCATTTTTCAAACCAAAAGGCATTTGTACCCATTCGAAGGTACCTATACTACCTGGACACCTAAATGCAGTCTTATGAATGGCTTTCTCAGCAATATATATTTGATTATATCCTGAGTGACCATCCATCATGGACATTATAGCATTTCCAGCAGATATATCAATTAATAAGTCAACTATTGGCATAGGATATTCATCTTTAGGTATGGCTAAATTAAGATTTCTGTAATCGATACAAACTCTTAATTTACCATTTTTCTTCATAACTGGAACAACATTCGAAAGCCATTCAACAGACCTGGCAGTCCTAATGAATCCTGCCTTGAGCAATCTTTCAATCTCTTCTCTAATCTTCATAGTGACTTCTAGAGTCATCCTTCGAGGTTGTTGCTTTACTGGTCTGTAGCCAGCTTTGATAGGCAACTTATGCTCTACTAAGCTTCTTTCTAGTCCTAGAAATTCATCATAATCCCAAGCAAAACAATCTCGAAATTCCTTTAACAACTCGACCAATTTATACTAGTCACACTTTCCAAGTTTAGAACTTAGGTAAGTAACTCTCTTTTGTTGATCTGATCCTAAATTGACTTCCAATAGAGGATCCTGTGACACTTCTTGTATTGAACTTTTTGGCAATACAGACAATTCTTCCTTGCCAACATCCTTTAATTCTTGTGAATCTTCTTCAAAAACATAATCTGACCAATTTATGGTCGAATTTTTCTCAATTTTTGACTCTAAATCTGCCATCATTAGCTTTTGTAAGACCAGTCGAACGGTCTCTTCTACATCTCCTATTTTCATAGGTGTATGAGTCATTAAATTATTTTATCATCACCTAATGGTTCCAAAGAACCAAACGGCATTTCAGCCAAAATGTCCCATTTTTCTTCTGGAGATTCATCTTCTGACTCTTTAAGGTCAATTGGCTTGACATTATCTTGATACAATTAGAACTTGTATGAAAAGGCTGAACATCAGCCTTTACTGTTTCAACTTCACAGTTTTCCTTCACAAAGCAACAGTTTCTGATGCATTAAAGAAGGAACACATTTATTAGCATGAATCCAATGTCTTCCTAATAAGGCATGATAACTAGGATTAGCATCTACCACAAAAAAAAGTAGTTTTGGACTTGTTCGAACCCACTATGGTTTCAATGGGTATTACTCCTTTGGTGTTTTTCTTATCACCAATAAATCCTAATATCATAATGTGGGTTTATATCAACTTTGCATTTTGTTTATTGATCTTTCTTAAAGTATTTTGAGGAATAATGTTGACAGCAGCACCATTATTAACCAATATCTTGTTTAAAAGAACACCATTTAAACAAGCCTTTATATATAATGGTTTAAGATCCTTAGTCATTTCTGTCGATGGTTCTTCGAATGAATAAACAAAAATTACAATCACTAAAAACAAACTCAGGAAGATTTACCTCAGAGACATCCTCAGTAGATGTTTCCATTTCCATTTCTTCATTTATTTGTTGATCTTCTAGTGCTTCGAAGATTTTTGGTAATATGAATGTGGCAGTGTTAACTTCCATTTGTTCTGGAAATGTGTCAAACTGAATAAGCATATTTTTACCCTTGGTAGTTTCATCGTCGAGTTTCATTTCAACATTTCCCAATACTTAGGATTCTACCACTGTTATTGCTTCATCCCCATCATCAATACTCATTGCCTTTTCCAATTCTAATACTTTGGCTTTAATAATGCTTTCTTTAGACATAGTATCATAATCAACCTTTGTATTTCGATCGAAGCTGGGATTAGGCCTCGAAATATCATTAAAATTCCTTTTGATTTCATTTCCTAACTCTTGACTTTGAGCCTGCATATTAGAAAATTCTTTCCACATAGTGAACTTCCTCTGCAATCTCCTTTATTGAGTCCTGTTTATCATAAGGACCATATTCTGGTTCTTTTCCTTGGGATGTTGCAGTACATGCTATGTATTCTTTTCAACATGAGTAGGTTTAATCATCCTATTTTTGTTTTTAGGGCCTTGTTGTTCCACCATATTTTTTACTCTGTCATCTTGCAAAACAAACCAATTTGGTACTCTTGATACCAATGTAGATTCACATGATTGTGATGTCTCACCAACTTCTGGTGATTCCTCCAATGCATCCATGCCTATCTCAGCCTGCACCACATGTGCTGGTACCAATTTTGACGGTATGAACTGAGTTTGCCTTTCTCTCTGCATCCCATAATGTTTCTTTGGTGCATGAGAGAATCCTGGCCTTACATATTGCATGTTCCTTGATGGTCGAACATAGTTACCAACATGGAAATTCCTTGAAAAATTGGCTTTAAAAGGAGCCATTGGCTTTGAGGCATACCTTGCTGTCATAGGACCAGTATATGTTGAGGCTTGATAAATTGGTACTCTAAACTGCCCTCTTCCAACATTCATGATTGGTTGGAATGGAGGTCCACATGAAGTGCTCACCTTCTATTGTTCGAACAAAGGCTGTTTGTTTTTCCTGCCTGTCTTGACCCCAACCCTTTCATCATAGATTTCAGCATATCTTTTCCCACAACCAATGCATAAATTCTTTGCATATTCATGGTTGAAAACTGATAACTCAGGGTTTTTCCTTGTCAGTTCTTCGAGTCTCTTCATCTGGTCCTCTGACTTTGCATTTTCTCTTTCTTTAACCAGAGTTTTGAAGGAAATGTCATGGACATTGATTGACACCTCTTGCACTGCTAGGAATGGATCTTCATCAACCCCTATTTGTTTTTCAGGAAATTTCAATTTCCCTTTCTTGATCAGATCTTGAATCATGTCTCAAAAAATAGTACAATTATTAGTTGAATGGGTCCAAGAATTATGCCACTTGCAATATTTCTTACCTTTTAATTCATCATTAGAAGGTAATTTTGTCCTATCAGACAATTTGATGATTTTTCCTTCTAAAAGATGATCAAATATTTCATCCAATTTATAAACATCGAATGAATATTTTTTGAATGATCCTTTAGATTTGTACACCTCAGCAGAAACATTTTTCTTTACAAGACCTTTACATATGAACGGTTCTTTTCCTATTATTTTCGCAGCATCTATCTCATAATTAGGATCTTTATAATATGTTTTTATTGAAGAAGCATTCCTTTCATTTTCTTCTTCCAATAAAGCTTCATATCCAAAGACTCGAGCAGTTAATTCAACAAGATCTCTAAACTCTAAAGCATCGAATTTCTTTCTAAGCCTAAATTCGAGGCCATTTTGGGCCAACTTAACAAATTCAGGTTCAGGTAAAATGATTTTACACTTTATTCTAGCCCTTTTAAACCTATTTATGAATTGAGTAGCCTTCTCATCAGGCTTTTGACATAGTATGGCCAAGTCAGCCATTGATACTTCTGGTTCTGTCTGAAAAAACTGAGTGTGGAAGGATTCTTCCATCTGTGCCCAATTATAAATCGAATTAGGGGCTAAATTAGTAAACCAAGTGAATGCAGTATCTGTTAATGAACTAGGAAACAAACGAAGCCTAAGATATTCATTATTTCCTGCATCAGCACACTGACTGATGAATTTTGCTACATGTTCAACTGTGGATTGACTTCCATCTCCAGCAAACATTGCAAAGGTGGGGAATTTAAATCCCCTAGGGAATTCGATCCTATCAACCCAGTCAGGATAAGATTTTCTGTAAACTGGAGTTTGTACCCCCCGAGCCATGGGTCCACAAACCTCATGGATTAAATTAATTATGTCATTTCTATCAACCATATTAAATGGTTGTTGATGACTTGGTTGACCCAAAGGAGGGTTCATTGGTGGTATTGGAGGTGGTTGCGGATTATTATCCATCCTCCTAGGATTTTCATTCCTTCGACCCACTCCTATTCCAGTAGGGTATGGTTCGAATATAGGATTGTTGTTTATTCTCCTATTCTGGCCTGTTACATTTTCTCTAGGCCTTGGTTCTTCGATATTTACTAATCTATAAACATAATCTTGACCACTCACATGGTTCCCTTGCATCCCTTCAAATACTGGAGGAGTATTATTAGGGACAGACATATAGAAACTTTCTTGTGAGTTAGGCCTAAAAGGAGGCCCATTTGCATGAGTCATAGGATTTGGCTGAAACAAGCCATAGGCATGACCTCTTTCATTCTGTCGAATCATAGAAGGATTTCCATTTGGCACAATTATTGGTATAAATTGTGATATATTATTGTTATGGGAAGTGATCAGAACATTAATATTCTGGATCATATTTCCCAAATGATCAAATATTGGTGTCAATTGATTCACCAAATCATGTTGACTTTCTGAACCAACATTCCCATTATTTGGAATTGAATTTAATAAATTTTCAACTCCTATTTTTGAGTTTTCATTGGTTGCATGATTCCCAGTATTGCTGCTCTGAGGATCTTGGTGTGAAGAACCACCAGTTTCAACAATATTAACACCAACATTGGCGTTATCAATAGACCTATTACTTTGAAGGTTTCTGTTTGCCATCCTTTGACACTAGTGTCCCACCGGGCGTGCCAAAAATGTTTGGTTGGAAAATTTATAAGTGTGTGCGAGCGTGCCAGGCAAGCAAATTGCCAATGTATAAATGTGATTATCCAAACTGCGCCTCACCAAGAAAATTATGGTGACGTTTGATGCCTTGAACAGGACTTTAATCGTGTAAAGATGTAGTTAATTGAAGCACTTCAAACTTATTATAGGACAACTACTCCTAAATAAATAGTAAAGAAAGCAATAAAATAATAAACTACTTTTATTAAATTAAATAGACTGAAATCTAACCTTGAAGATGACTTCGAAGGTGTTCTACTCCTAAAGTTAAATATCTAGATAGAAATACAGTAAATGTATTAAGAGATATATGTTGATGTTGATCGAAGGATCTCTTTTCGAACACAAACTCCTTCTATTTATAGACATCGAGGCTTCTCAGCAACTCTGTTTGAATGTTCCCTCCTCTTTTCAAACTAAAAACTGCTCTCACATCTGGTATATCCTCATGCTGACACTTGTCATTTCAGTTATCCCACAATGATTGACACATGTCCCATGACAGTTGATAAAACAAACCCGCAAACTGTTATAACTACTCCTGAGTTGCTTCTGATTTGGTCAACTTTTCTTCCACGTTGTATCCTACGTGGCACCTTTACATTGGCTGCATTTTTTCATCACAAATAGAAGGCAAGGACTGTAGGTAATTGACCTGGAACATGGGTGGTTGTAGGGTCTTTTGAAGCTTTCCATCATCAGCCACCTAGGGGGATTTGTCCCCATCGTAGGTTGGACCTAAGCGAAGCCGGTGCCCCGGGCGTGACCCCGAGGTCTTTGCCCAACTGCGTAACAGTGGTCTTTTGTTGCCTCAGGGTTGAGCTCGAGGTCTTTTTAGTGTGCCTCAGGTGTGGCCTGGGGTCTTTTAAGATGCCTCGGGTGTAGCCTGAGGTCTTTGTAAGAGCTCTTTGACAGTCTATGGAGCTTTCATGCGATGATCAGACAAGTACCACTATAGTCGATCTCGTAAGGACGGTTGGAGATAAGAGGTCAGGTCATGATGACCGGGCTCCTAGTTACTCAAAGGTAGAGGCAAGGTCGAAATCACTGTATCCTGATTATTGAAAACTAGAGGTCGTGTCGGGGCTACCAGACTCAAATCGATGCGAATTGGAGGTCGGGTCGGGGCTGTCAGACTCATACTGCTGTGAACTGGAGGTCGGGTCAGGGCTGCCAGACTCAGACTGCTGTGAACTAGAGGTCGGGTCGAGGTTGCCGGACCAAGACCACTGTCAACTGCAGGTCGGGTCGGGGCTGTCGGACTCAGACCACTGTGAGTTGGAAGAACTGCTAGAACTACAAGGCTTCTCCACATTGTTCTTCCTGGGCTGTTCCCGATTCCGCTTACTTCGAAAAGACTCGTACCTTTCTTGCCCAGGGTCTCTGGTCTTTAGAAACTCTTCAGTGTCAATTTATTTTCCAACCCTCTCTGCGAGTTCAACCAAGGTTACCGGGCAGTTTATGTGAAACGACGTGGCACACTTGGTGTGCTGAACTCCTGAGCAGAAGGTTATAATAGCGATGGTTTCATCAAGATCATAGATTCCGAGCTTCTCTTGATTAAACCGGTCAGTGAATTCCTTGAGGGTCTCATTATCCCTTTGTCTGACTGTCAGTAGCTGTATGTCACGCTTTGCCCATTCATGCATACCAATGAACTAGTCGATGAACTACTTGCTGAGTTGCTTGAAACTACGGACCGATCAGGGCTTTAAGGAGTAGAACCATTGGGCGGCTGGGCCTTTCAATGTGCTGGGGAATGCCAAGCAGTTCAGTTCGTCGGCTTTGGTGGCCAGAGCCATCTGAGCCTTGTAGGTCCGGACATGGTCGACCGGGTTTCCTGAGCCGTTATAAGAATCTAGGCAGAGCTGTTTAAATTTGTGCGGGATGGCAAACCTCGTGATCTAGCTGGAGAACGGTGACTCTGTCTCGGTATTTGCATGATTCTGAGTAAGGTTTTGACCCAATTTTTTGGCCACTCCGTCAATCAGTTTCTGTAAGTCCTGGATACGGGCCACCTCTTCTTCCCGACCGGTATCCGTGGGGTTGGTCGGGTTAATAAAAGAGGCTTCTTCTTCATGGTGGTGCGCTGCCCTCTGGGATCAGGCTCCGCTATGACTCTGGCAGATCGTGTGCCCAAGGCCAGCTCGGCTCTTAACTGAGTGACCCTGGACTGATTCCCGGGCCATATGCTCCTGCCTCTCCTCTCGGGCAGCACGCCTACCGCTGATGTCTGTGGCACCCTCAACGTGGGACGGGTTCGCTCGGCACGTTGTCTGGTCAAGATCGGTTCCCGACCGTACGGAACGTTCCCGGGAGGTTTCCCGGCCACTAGAGGGTTGCTTTGTTGGGCTAGTAGGGCTTCAATCTGCTGCTGGGTTTGACGCTGGATCTTTAAGAATTGTGTGAGGGTTGTGGCGATCTACTCCGGTGTCAGGACTGCTGGGGCCGGCAGGATAGCCCGGCCAGCCCGCTGCGCAACTTTCTTACTCTTCTTCGGCGGCATGTTTTCAGTCAAAGATTTGTTGATGAGAGATTTGTCATTCCCACAGACGGTGCCAAACTGATGATGCCAAAATTTGGTTAAGGTAATTAAATCAATTTAAGTAGAGAGAGAGAGTGAGAGAGACTGGTTTTTGTATGTGGTTCGGCCCTGTTAATGAAGGAATCTACGTACATGTGTGTGTCTGAGCACGTTTACTATACTGTAAAAAGTCGGGGACCTGTGGTGAACCAACAATAGTTTGGAGCTACCGTAGGTCGGCCGGGCGCTATAATGATGGCTATAGAGGTGTTGTGTAGACTGAAGGAGTCTGCCCCCTGAAGGGAGGGTGAGTGGTCTCTTTTATAGATGCAAGAGACCTACTCATACATGGATAAGGAAATATAATCCAATTAAGCTTGATTGGCATTAATTGTGGGGGTTTCCTAATTGGATTAGGAAACAATGTGCTATTTCCATTAGTCTTCTAACTTGATTAGGAAACAGCCTGGAATGTTCTGGAGTGTGTCTCGCGGGCCTAGCTTGACTGCGCCTGTACGGACGGTGCCAGTGTGGTCTTCCCGACATGCTGGTCTGGTCGTGAATGAACTGCTCGGGAGGCCTCGAGCTGACCAAATCGCTCAGGCTGATGCCCATCCAAGGAACTGTGCATGATTTGACGGGGACAGGAACTGGCTGCTAAGTTGAACCGCTCGGTCATAGGATATGAGCAATTTTGGGTGTATCAGTATATGTATATATATAATACATAATAGCATATGTATACATATGCACACAATGGTAATAACAAAAGACAAAAGTGTACTTTGATAATTAAATTTATAATTGTACATACTTTAAATACATTAAGAATAATAATAAATTATATTATGTTTGAATCCCCTCAATAAAATTTATAATATGTATGTATGTATGTAAGTATATGTATATATACATATACACAAAAGGGTAATTTACAAAAGGTACATAAGGCTTGTTTGGTAATTCTAAGATTCATTAAAAGATGTCTTAAGGATCAAACAAGCCTTGCCAAACAAGTCTTAATCTACAAAATTAATTTGAAACTAGCTTGTTTGGTAATGCAAAGGTTCCTTAAAAGATGCCTTAAGGCTCAAACAAACTTTGCCAATCAAGACTCAAGTTACTATTCATAGTAACTTGAGGTGGATAGATGTGATGTGAAATTACCAAACAACCAAATTATAAATCCAAAATGATCATAAGCTAGGCCAAATTAATTTGGCATCTAGGAAATATTCTATTAGAGGCAAAATGACCATTAAGGCTAAATTAATTTGACATATAGAGAATATTTCATTTTAAGCTCTTTTATATTATAGTATAGAATTAACGTTTTAGGAATCTTTATAATATAACGAGTACTTGACAGTGTAGCACCAGGCACCAGCCAAACATAACCATATGTAAAGGAATCACTTCAAATGCTATTTGCAAGAAAACCGAGTGATATTATGCTTCTTTAAATTTGAATTTTAAATTTAGTTTTTTAATATCTTAACATATGTAGCACTGGTTAGTGGTATTGGTATTGTATCACTTAACACTACATGTAAAATACTACTGACAAAGAATTTGGGAAGTAAATTTGAGATTCAAGCATTATTTAAAAGAGTAATGCTATGGTTTCCAAATTTGTATCCCAAAAGTGCATCTCAAATGATGAGACAGTGGGGCTTGACAAATAACTTCTAATCAAAATTCAACTAATTCCAATGTATTAGAACTGACCTCACTGTCACATCATTTAAGAAGTACTTTTAGAATAGACATTTGAAAAGCATAGCATTACTCTATTTAAAAATAAAGGAGTAATAAAATGCTTTGCCCTGCCCCGTTGAATGAGTTTGGGGGTATCAACACCAGAAGGAGTTATATGCCCCGTTTGGCGATTATGTTTGGAGCCCATAATTGATCATGAGATTTTAAAACCTTAAATGAAATTGTTTGAAAAACCTATCTCTGCTATTCAATTGTTATAAAAAAATATTAAATAAAAAAAATAGAGAGAAAAGATAAAGAATTGTAATGAATCACAAAATTCAACGATTGAAATTATTTGTTTTGGATTAACTACAGAATAGGAAGTTAATGCCAAATTGGCCTACGGTACTAACTAGGGCTTTCAAACATACATTTGGAAAAATTTGTTCTAAAAATCGGCTTATCAAGAGATGAACAGGATCTTATCTTACAAAAGTACCCTCCACGAGTAGTGAGTATTCATTATAACCGTTATTTTGATAATGTGGTGTAACAAGTCAATAAAAGTTCATTATTCAAACATTTGTACCTCCCAAAATTAGAAAAACCATCATTACACATCAACAAGACATCCAAGTGTATTTGTAAAGTTACACAAATGACGTGGTATTACCATTACAACGAATATTTCTCACATATAAGGGATATTTTTAAAATGGTAACTACCTACTTGTCCTTTAGATGGTTCCAACAAAATGTATATCTTTTACAGTGGTTTTCGTAGTTCTTTTTTGGGGACCTTTGTACAATGTAAATCACCTTTAATCATCAATGAAATTCGCTATTCAAAAAAATAAAATAAAAGGAAAGTAAGAGGCTTACTATGTTTCGACAATTTTATTTGTGTTGATGTAATACCCTGTATTTCTGTATCATATTATATGAATAAGACCTTGTATGTGTCTTTTAATACTTGTATGCGTTTAGCTTTACCTTTGGTATAATCTGTATACCAATCAATTGGCAAGTTTACCAATCGATTGCCTTATCTTGGATACCAATCGATTGCCACTTATACCAATCGATTGGAGCATTAATACTTAACACCAATCGATTGCCAATTGATTGGCAGCAGCTGGACAGATTCTTTTGCTTTGACTGGTTGTCCACGTGAACCCATATCCCTCTATATATATCAGTCCATTCTGGACGTTTTTCTTTTTTAGAAAAACAGAGAGAGTGAGAGGGATTGTTTGTGTGTGTTTTTATATATATATATACTCATATATATACACATATATATACACTTACACATACACACACACACACACTCACACAGAGAGATGGACTGAGAAGAAAGAGAGAAGAAGAAGACCAGAGGAAGAAAGAAAGAAAAGAAAGAAGAGAAGCACAGAGAAAGACACAGACAGAGTAGATAAGAGAGAGAGAGAGAGAGAGAGAGAGAGAGAGAGAGAGAGTGAGAAGCCATTGAAGCTTCAAAAGCTTCAATACACACACCAAAACTGTAACAACCTGAAATTTCCATTTAATTTAATTGCGATTTCGTATTCACTATTTTTTTTTAATTTGTATTTCTTACTTTTATTTTATCAGCAAATCCTTATTTGGGGTCAAACTATAATTTTTATAAATTCAGGAGTACCTGTGTTGAATTTCAAAATTGTATTTCAAAACGGTGAAATTATTTATTTTTGACTCAAGCTGTATTTTTATATAACTGGAAAAACTATTTCTTACGTTTATTTAATTTTTCTGTATTTTGTGGTGATCACCGGACCGCGAAAATACCAGTTTATGTTGATAACTGTCCACGCCGCTTTGATCTCCCACAGTTTGGGAATCTCCACCAATCAAGACTTGACACTTGCTTTAATTTCACTTAATCCAACCAATGTTTGTTTTGGGCCTGTTTGGGAATGCATCTAGTGTGTGAGTTAAATTAGTGCTATAAGCTATTTTTCCAAACACTTAAATAAATTCCTAGATTAGTTGCTTATGCCTTGTTTGGCTATGCTTATTTTGAGTGTATTAATGTTGGGCCTAAAGCTAGAATTCCCAAACAACTAACATTTGATGCCTAGTAGTCTAATTTGCCTCTTCAGATTGTGTTGGAGTGTATATACGTATGTATATATGTGCTGTGTATAATTTATATTTATGTATTTAGCTAATTAAAACTATTTTGTTGAGTTAAGCATAAGGAGCTTGGCCCCCAAGTTCAAAATTCTATAGATACTCTCATACACTCTCATACAACACACACTTCTGTATATTCAAAACTGAATTAGGGAGTTTGAGGGAGAGAGAAGGAGACTTACAGAATTTTATAGAGAGAGAAAGCTCTCATCCTCCATAGCTTGAGGCTTTAATTGGGTGTTCTTATTTGGTTATTCTTTCTCAACCAACTCTTCATCACCAATCACAGTGCGTATTTAGAACTCACTTGGAATGTTATTCATGTTCATTTACTGCTTGTGTATGTGTAATTGTAATTTCACCATTGTTAATTTGTCCATGGAAGTTCAAGCTAGAAAAAGGGTGAATTTTAAAACTTAACCAAAACTCAATTTGACAGATAAAAATGAAAGATTACAGTTCCCAGAGGTTGTATTTAAAGTATTAGAGCTTAATTCATTCGTATATGAAAGTATATTAGAATTGAAGTTTTGTCACCTCCCGGTTTTACATGAAATCCGAGAGCTACGATTGAAATTAGTTAAAACCAATCGCATATTCACGATCCTTACGGAAAAATGGAGAGAACCATATATTACAAGTCATGGTTACATTCGGATTTCAAATGGGTCAAAAATAGGCTTTAAATTCTTAACAGGGGAGAAACTGTTGATGTCAATTGATTGGCATGATTACCAATCAATTGGCATTTTTCAGCACTGACGACTTTTAGTAAAACAACCATAACTTCCTCTAGAAAACTCGAAAATGTGCACCGTTTGAAGCGTTGAAAACTAGACTCAAAGACCTTTCCTTTGATATGTAATTCATGCACAAAAATTATAACTTATTTTTTAGGGCATTGCTTCAAAGTAAACCCACTTATGTTCTAGTAGCGATAAAAGCATGTTAAAGCATTCTTTGATGAATTCACCAGTTGTTTCATATAAGATTTGATTTCTTCTCTTATATCCATGGTTATCGTTCCCAGTACTTTATATTTCTATATTAAGTCACATGTCATTCATGTGGAGTCAGTTGTACATGCATGGTGAGTGGTGGTCAGTGTGGAAAAGAGTATGTGGTCGAGATTGTCTATGGACACTCCCTGGTAATTGTGTAACAAAGTGTGATGTTTTGAGATTGCAGCTAGAGTATCTTTAAAATGCGACGGTGACAAAACTGGACACTCTCTGGCACCCATGGTAGCGCTAAAGTGTGTGACGCCGAACTTGGACATTCCCTGGCACCCATGGTAGTACTAAAGTATGGCCTATAGACACTCCCTGGTACCCAAGTCTGGATACTATGTGAGGTTTCTCCGGTATTTGCGAGGCAGATTAGGTACCAAAGTGTGAGGCATTGGACACTCCCTGGTACCCCGTACTAAAGTGTGGGATAAACTGGACACTCCCTGGTACCCCTGTGCTAAAGTGTGGTCATCTTAGTGTTTCAAAGATACTGGTGTGAGAGAGTTGGGTATTTGTGTTGTCGAGAGAAAAGAGTCGGTAAGATGAGAATGGTGGTATTGGTCTCATGCACGGTCACATGTTTTATGAACCAAAGTTTATAATGCGATTCTTACTGTTTTATCAATTGAATTCATTGTGATGATTAACCCATTGATTAATGAAATTGAAAAATGGAAAATAGTAAATGAGTGTTTTACATTCGAGCAGATGTTTTTAATACTCACCAGCTTCTCAAAGCTGACGACGTTGATGCGTCCTGGACATTCATGTCTAGGCTTTTCAGGTTATAATCAGGAGGGACCATATGACTATGCTAATTAAGCAAGGCTGCTTATGAAGAGAAACTGTTTATCATTATCTTATGTTTTAAGTCATGAACTAGTTTTGTAATAAGGATGACTGTAATAGATGTTAGATATTATTTTGTTTCAAGGCTGTTTGTTCCTTTAGGTGATCCCGTGCTGTAATATTTATTAAGTAAGAAAATTTTTGTTAACCTTGATTGCTCTACTCTGATTTATGGTTTTATGTTATTCGACGTTTGGGACAGATTCAATCCTTTAAACTGTCGCGACCTACGGGTCCATAAAGGAAATTAAACGCTTTCCATATTTATGCTACGTTGGGGTGTGACACAAACACACCCCTGTAACCTAAGGTGAGTTTTAAACTCACTTGGTAACTATCTATTGATATTAGGGCCTGTTTGAATGCATAGAAGGAACTGAAATCATATTTCCGTTTTATATACGCTGAACTACCTTCACTATTAAGAAGACGAAGTCCCAATTGATTGAGACTTTACCCAATCGATTGCTATCTTTTATACCCCAATCGATTGACATTTTAACCAATCGATTGCCATCTTTGAGATCCCAATCGATTGCCATTGTAGGCAATCGATTGCCATAGATTGTGATCCAATCGATTAGACTTTTTCCCAATCGGTTGTTACTGTTTTTATAACAATCGATTGGAACCCTGTCCCAATCGATTGGTAGTTGCTGAATGTTGATATTCTTGTTCAGTTTATATTTTAATTGTTTAGTTGTTTATTTAATTGTTCAGTAATCACTGCATGCTATATCGTTGTAATATAGACGTGATAATGAGATAATGTGACGTAGGATTGTAGTAACAATGAGATTAACGGATAATAGTTGTGACGTTAGATAACGTAATAGTTGTGAATCCTTTGGAGTTATCGTTCATTTCATTCAAGTAGTCAGGCCACATTGGGATTGTCATGTATCTATGATAGAATTGAACTTAAGTAGGTATGTTAAGATTCAGGAATCTTACGTGGGCGGGCCTTGGTTGATCACATGTTCTTAAAAGCGGTAGACAGATGAAGATGTCTATGACTTGCGGTGAACCGGACCAGTAGCCCTAAGATAGACAGATGATCTAATCATATATTCTTAAAAGCGGTAGACAAACGAAGGTGTCTATGACATGCGGTGGCCCGTGGCATAGAATGATATATTGTTGCTTTAAGTGTTATATCCCCGTATTGCGGTGAACTGAGCATATATTCTTAAAAGCTGGGAATGGACTGACGTGGTGTCCATGACATACGGTGGACTGTGCATATGTTCTTAAAAACGGTGGACAAAGTAATGGTGTATTTATAGAAGTGAACTACTACTGAGTCTGTTCTCCTATCAGAATGTGTTGTCAGTCTCAATTTAGTAAGACGTTAGTAATCAGATAATCGATTTGATAGAAGTTACCATAACTAAATTTTAATGGTTATCGTTCATAACATGTTATAACTTCAAAAGTTGATACCCTATTAGTATATAATTCACTCACCTTTCATTAAGCTGGCGGCGTTTATGTCGCTGGACATTTCTACGTTCCAGCACATCCTAGTTATGACTATACAGGTGAAGGGCCTGTAAGCGAGGACTAATATGTCGGTGACGATGTCCCTGCGGGCGACTATCCTGACAGAGGTCAAACCGAAGAAGACTACTACGCCGAGGACTACCTCTACGCCAACTGAAGACTAGGCTAGATTGTAGTTTAATTATCTCTACTATTTTTAGACCTTTTGTAATCAGGCATATGTTACCTTGACATATGTATTACCATTATGTTTTATTTGATTCAAGACTCTGATTGTAATAGTTAGTAACTTTTTGTTGACTTTAAGTTATCTTTATCCAGGACCTAGATTTCATTCTTGTTATCCCTCTTACTTATTATTGCTTAGTACTACATGGTGTGGACAATCATGTGACTTCACCAGTTGCTGCTTTTGGACCCAAAAAGGAAATTTATTTTTCTCTATTTTTGCCGTTCCGGGGCGTAATAGGATTTTTGGTATTAGAGCCAAACTTATACCTTTTCGCTCACAGATTATCCCACACCATCTGGTCCCAGAACCTTAAAATTCTATAGATGAGTATTAAGATTAGTTCTAACTTAAGGTAGTCTCTTTTCAGGTAGCATGGCACCGCCGCGCTTCGTTCCAGACAAGTTTTGTGGGCACTATGTGCATGAGGGCAGTATTGAGCCAGCAGATCCACAGTACTATGCCTGGAAGGTTAGACAGCGAGCCATCATAGAGATAGAGCAAGATATGCGGATTGAGCAGCAGAGATTTGGGACCCAGGACCCAGAGGTGATACACCAAGAGATGATCTACCGCAAGGAAACCATTAGACGCATCGAGGAGGATTCCTTATACATGTTGCGAGAACGTTCTTCATATTAGGTTCTACTTGCAGAGGTCAGAGCAGTGCCTCCACCTCCCCCGACAGAGCCACCACCCTAGGCACCTCCACCACCACTAGAGGAGGACATGGTTGATTCACCCCCAGCAGATGAGGACCCAGAGGACGAGGATGAGGGCGAAGATGATGATGAGCCAGAGGGTGATGACAATAAGGATATGGAGGATGAGGAGGACGAGGACACCGATGACAAGGAGCTGGAGTATGATCCAGAGGAGGACCCCGAGGACCCAGCTAGCATGGATGTTCCAGCTGGCGTTGATATTGTAGTAGCAGAGGGTTATCCAATAGAGGAAGGGGATATAGCAGAGGATGACGCAGGTGATGACGCTCTGGTCCCATTCTTACCAGGCGGAGTTATAGCACAGCTGGCAGCAGAGTAGGCTACAGAGATAGCTACACACCCCCATGGATTTGAGGTCAGAGCAACAGAGTTGGCCCATCCTATAGTAGAGGCTGAGGCACTAGCAACCGCATTCGATGCAGCCCAGGCTGACATGGTTGATGTGGGAGACTTAGGAGTTGCTCTGGAGCATGATGGACCTGAGCTACTTGAGGAGGATTTGATGGAGGATGAAGACATGATGGATGATGATGATATGGATAAGGATGATGTTTTATCTGAGGTTGCCCTAGAGGATGAGGCTTCCATCTATGGATCTGACGTGGACAACTTTTGAGTCCAGTACCTCTAGGACTTAGACTTTTGCTTTTAACTTTAGGACATGTTGTCCACTTACTTTTGACGCTTACATAGACAGTTATTGACCATAGCCTTTTTGTATAGGTAGCCACCAGTAGTGGTTGTGTTTATATCTTTTGTTAGATCTTGTATAGGATCATGTACTATGCGGTACACAGATGATCGGTTGTGTACTCCGTTGTACATCTTTTGATATATATATATATATATATGTGGTAGATCGTTTCTTTTGATTATTTCCATTGACATCTTATTATCTATGCTATGATTCAGATTCGTGATATGCTTTATGTTGATTTATCGTGTGGTTGTTTTCCCGAGAAGATTGTCAACTAATTGTTAGATCTTTCATAGGTACAGCTCACACGAAACACTATGGCTGGGAACATGTGATATCAAGTGCAATTAGAAGCATCCCTTCCTGAGGGTATGGATACAACCGGAGTCTTCAAAGCGTTCATGTAATTGATGGAACACGTTGGTGATACCTACAACAATGCCACCCATCGAGCTAACAATGGCAACAACCATGACGCTCCTTCGAGACAGACCGGCAATAAGTTATTGGAACGATTCCATGGCTTGCGACCCGAGAAGTTCGACGGCATGGCAGAATCGTGGAAGGCCGAAGCAATGGATACGAGAGTTGGAGCTAATCTTCGAAGCCCCAGAATGCAGCGAGCTTGACAAGAGGCGTTTAGTCACATTTCATCTAACTTACTCCGCGGCGGACTGGTAGGAGGCCGAGAGAGCTACAATTGGGATCAATATTATAAGGAAAATGCCTTGGGAAACATTCAAGACTCGATTTCTCGAGAAGTATTTCCCCGAGGATGAAAGAGACCAACAAGAGATAAACTTCCTGAGTCTAACTCAAGGGAACTGGACGGTCAGAGAGTATACCACCCAATTCGAGCGACTTTCCCATTTTGCTCTACACATAATAGATACCCCCACTAAGGTCAAGAGATTCCACCAACGACTCAACCCACACCCGACCATCTAGGCCAGTCGTTTGAAGGGATCGTCTATCTTGCTTCAAGTTTGGAAAAGGTACTTACCCTGTGCAAGGACCACAAGCGAATCGACCTTTGCCCAGGACCTTCCAACCGAGGAACTTTTATGCGCAATCATCAAGGAATAATCAGGGATGGAAACCCCAGATTAACAACTATTAGGGAACCAAGTGCATATGGGATAGGACAAGGAAGCCCCAAACTAACTTTCCTCGATAGCAGAATCAACAGCGAGGACCACCTCAGGCACAACCCACCGCCCAGCGATAGAACACTGATGGATGTTTCAACTGTGGAGTGCCAGGACACATTGCAAGGTATTGTACGGCACCTAAGACCAACCGCCGCATGACATCATATGTCGCAACTGTAATAAGCATGGTCACATGAGCAAGGATTATCGAGCACCTCGTGGAGGCTACTATAGAGCGCCCGCTCAAGGACAATAAGGACAGCAAGGATAGGTTAGGGTGAATGCCATCATCCACGACAATGTATGATACAATGCAGAGGAACAATAGAATTTGGAAGGCACACTCGTTTTATTTCATAGTCAAGTTAGAGCTTTGTTTGATACCAGTGTTGCCCGCTCTTCCATAGCTATTAAGGTTGTGCGTGACTTGAGTGTGGTACCCCTAGCACTTGAACCAACCCTTAATGCTGTTTCACCCTTGGGAGTAACTGTTAAGTTAGAAAAGGTGTGCAAGGATTGTCCCTTAACCCTAGAAGGTAAAAATCTCTCGACAGACTTGATAGTCTTATCAATGTCTGAGTTCAACATAATTCTAGGAATGGATTGGCTTACTAAGTATGATGCCAACCTGGATTGTGTTAGTCGAACCATTATCTTTTTGACACCTGATTGTCCACGGATTTGATTTCAATGCCAACTGTTGGGCGACATGTTTAATATGAGCTACTTAGCTGCGATCGAGGCATCAAGCACGGAGTTGACTACCAACTAGATCCCCGTTATTCAAGACTTTGAAGATGTATTTCAAAGTATCTCAGGACTTCCTCCGAAGAGAGAGATAGATTTCTGCATTGAGCTAGCACCCGGAACATTGCCGATTTCCAAGACCCCATACCGGATGGAGCCAACAGAAATGCTAGAGTTGAAGAAGCAGGTTCAGGAACTTGAAGACTTAGGTTTTGTTCGCCTGAGTACGTCACCTTGGGGAGCACCAGTTCTATTTATGAAGAAGAAGGATGAAGAGCTACGACTCTGTATCGACTACAAGGAGATGAACAAGGTCACGATCAAGAATAGGTATCCACTTCTCCGGATAGATGACCTATTCGATTACAAGGATCAAGGATATTCTAGAAGATTAATTTGCATTTAGGTTATCACCAATTACTAGTTCGACCAGAAGATATACAGAAGACTGCCTTCAGGACGAGGTATGGGCACTACGAGTTTCTAGTGATGTCTTTTGGATTAACCAATGCCCCGACTGTATTCATGGACCTAATGAATAGAGTATTCAGACACTACCTGGATCAATTCATTATAATATTCATCGATGACATTCTGATTTACTCAAAGACAGAAGAAGAGCATAAGAAGCATCTACAAATTGCTCTACAAACTCTTAGAGACAATAGTCTGTATGCAAAATTCAGCAAGTATGAATTTTGGCTTCAGGAAGTCAAATTCTTGGGACATGTGATATCACATGATAGAATTTCTGTATACTTGTCTAAGATCGATGCAGTCTTGAGCTAGAATAGGCTGACCAACCCGACCAAAGTTAGAAGTTCTTGGATTGGCTGGATATTACCAGAGATTCGTGGAAGATTCTCTAAGATCGTAGGACCACTGACAAGCTTGACAAGGAAGGAGACCAGGTATGAATGGACTGATAAACATGAGGATGCATTTTGGGAATTGAAAGAGAGACTAACCTCAGCACCTGTACTTGTGATACCCAAGAGTGGTAACGATTCATAATCTACAATGACGCATCGCACCAAGGACTTGGTTGTATGCTAATGCAAGATGGGAATGTTATTACATATGGATCAAGACAATTAAAGCTGTACGAGAAAAACTACCCAACGCATGACTTGGAACTAGCTGTAATTGTGTCTGCCCTAAAGATTTGGAGACACTACTTGTATAGAGAAAAGTTTGATCTGTTCTTGAATCACAAGAGTTTAAGGTAGCTATTCTCTTAGAAGGAGTTGAACATGCGACAACGAAGATGGATAGAACTACTCAAGGACTACGATTTCTCTTTGCAATACCATCCGGGTAAGGCAAATGTTGTAGCTGACGCTTTGATTCGAAGGCTTCGCCTTTTGGTTGAACATGCGACAACGAAGATGGATGGAACTACTCAAGGACTACAATTTCTCTTTACAATACCATTCGAGTAAGGCAAACGTTATAGTTGACTCTTTGAGCCGAAGGTCTGACCTTTTGGTTGCTTCGATTTTGATTAGAGAATGGCGAGCATTGGAGACATTAGCTGGATTCGACCTTCGACCAGTGGAATCAAGAAAAGGATAACACTTTGGACGTTTGGTCGTGCAATCGACTCTCATCAGCCGTATCTTGGACGCTCAACAGTCAAATGAAGATTTGACATTATGGTTTACTAAGATGTCCACAAAAGAACTAGAAATATGGAGTATTAGTAAGGACGGAACATTGAGATGCAAAGGTAAACTCGGTGTGCCGAATGACGGTAGTCTCAGGAAAGATATTTTGGACGAAGCACACAAGTCAAGGATGACTATCTACCCCGGAGGAAACAAGATGTATAAGGACTTGAAGACAAATTTCTGGTAGGAAGGAATGAAGTGAGAAGTGGCTGAGTACGTATCGCAATGTCTTGTTTGTAAACAAGTGAAGGCAGAACATTAGAAATTGCTTGGACTTCTACAACCGCTACCGATTCCCTAATGGAAATGGGAACACACCGCCATGGATTTCGTGGTTGGTTTGCCAAAATCACAGGAAAACCACGACGCTATTTGGGTAATAATGGATTAACTCACCAAGTCAGCGCATTTGATCGCTTACAGCATGACGTACCCAGTTAAAAGATTGAGCCGAATGTATCTACTACAAGTTGTGCGACTGCACGGTGTACCTATCTCAATAGTATCGGATCGAGATTCATGCTTCACTACAGAATTCTAGAAGAGCATTCAGACAGTAATGGGAACTTCATTGAACTTGAGTTCAGCCTTTCATTCACAGACAGACGGTCAGATAGAACGAGGCAATCAAGTGGTAGAGGATATGTTGCGAGCCTGTGTCATTGAATTCGAAAGTTCATGGAAGATGTATCTACCTTTGATCGAGTTTGCCTACAATAATAGCTATCACACGAGCATAGGGATGGCACCGTTCGAAGCTTTATATGGATGGCCATACCGATCGTCGCTATGTTGGGCCGAAGTCAGAGATACTCAGCTACTTGGGCCTAAGATGATTCGAGAAACTAGCGAGAAGATCCAAATCGTACGAGAAAAGATGAAGACAGCGCATTCCAGACACAAGAGCTATGATCACAAGTGACGGAAAGATCTAGAGTTCGCAGTTGGAGATCATGTGCTACTCAAAATTTCACAAGTACGAGGTATCGTCAGATTCGGACAAAAGAGAGGCAAGCTATTGCCACGATTCATTGGACCATTCGAGATCCTAGAACGTGTTGGAAAAGTAGCCTACAGACTTGCGTTATCATCGAAGATATCAGGAGTGCACAACGTTTCCACATCAATATGTTGAGGAAGTGTGCTCATAACCCAGTGCACGAGATCAATTTTGAAGATATCGAGGTAAACGAGAATGTGACATACAATGAAGGACCAGTGCGTATTCTAGACCGAGGAGTGAAGAAGCTCAAAAACAAGGAGATTCTGCTAGTGAAGATTCAGTAGAAGCACCACGACGAAGGACAAGCTTCCTGGGAACTAGAGTCAGAGATGCGAGAAAAGTTTTCGTTCTTATTTTGAACTTGCTTACTTCGAATTTCAGGGACAAAATCTTTAATGAATGGTGGATGATGGGTAGAATTGGACCTTGAAACTGAAAACAGGGGTGTTTTAACGAAGAATATGAAGTCTCAGCTTCAACTTGCACGCGCGATCGCGAGAGCGGCTAGCGCGAACGACCCCTCGTGCCAGCGTGAGCGACCCCTCACGTGAGCGGCCCATGCGCTCGATCCCTGTATTTTTTGATAGCTCAAAATTTTAATAAAGATAAACAAAAAATGGGCATATCGCGTGGCCCGCGCGCGCGACCTTGCAGTTTTTAGTTTTTGTCTGTTTTCTGTTAAGGGACTGTTTGGATTAACTTTTAAAGGCTGTTAAGGTTCTGTTTGGAAGTTTTAATAAATCAAGATCCTATTTGTTATGTTTGGTTTATGAAAGCGATAAACTACGACTTATTTATCCTCATACGCACGTCATTCTGGTTACTAGTTGTTCACATTTCTATTTATAGTCACATGTCATTCATGTGAAGTCAGTTGAACATGCATGGTGAGTAGTGGTCAGTGTGGAAAAGAGTACGTGGTTGAGATTGCGTGTGGACACTCCCTGGTAATTGTGTACCAAAGTGTGATGTTTTAGAGAGTATGGTTAAAGTGTCTTTGAAATGCAAGGGTGACAAAACTGGACACTCCCAGGCGCCCATCGTAGCGCTAAAGTGTGTGACGCTGACTTGACATCCCCTGGCACCCATGGTAGTGCTAAAGTGTAGCCTATTGGACAGTCCCTGATATGCGTGGTATGGTCAAAGTGTGAGGCATTGGACACTCCCTGGTACCCCGTACTAAAGTGTAAGACAAACTAGACACTCCCTGGTATACCTGTACTAAAGTGTGGTAATTTTAGTATTTCAAAGATACTAGAGTGATAGAGTTGAGTGTTATAGTGTCGAGAGAAAAGAGCTGGTGAGATGGGATTGGTTGCATTTGTTCCCACGCATGGTCACATGTTTGTATGGATTGAATGTTTTAATATTATTCTTATTGCTTTGTAAATTGAATTCATTTTCTATGGTTAACCTGTTGGTTTATGAAAATGTAAAATGGAAAATAATAAATGGGTTTGTTTTACATTCGAGCATATGTTTTTAATACTCACCAGCTTCAATAAGCTGACGGCGTTGATGCGCCCTGGACATTCATGTCTAGGCTTTTCAGGTTATGATCATGCTGGACCTTATGATTTTGTGAACTGAGAACAACTACCCGAAGAAGGAATTGTTATATGTTTTAAATTATGAACTGGTTTTGTAATAAGGATGACTATAATAGATATTATTTTATTTCAAGGCGGGTTGTGCCTTTAGTGGATCATGTGCTATAATAATGATTGAATTGGTAAAATTTTGTAAGTCTTGATTGCTCTACTATGATTTATATTTATTATGTTGTTCGACGTTTGGGATGGAATCGATCCTTTAAACTGTTGCGACCTAGGGGTCCATAAAGGAAATTAAATGCTTTCCTTATTTATGCTACGTGGGGCGTGATAGGATTTAGTGGTATCAGAGCCAGGTTATCTCAGACCCAATTCCACATTCTGCTAACTTAAGCTTTGCACACCCGATGATACGACAGGAGGACAAACGCGGAACCCAAACGCCTAAGATTATTGCTGTTAAGATTAGTCCTGATATAAGTTAGTACCTTTTTGTCAGGTATGGATCTAGCTCAGCTTCTCTTTGTACCAGATTTGTTCGAGGGACACTGGGTCACCCAAGGCGCTATAGTACCAGCCTCAGTAGCACTTTACCATACCGCTATCGAGTAGCTAGCAGCTACGACAGTAGAGTTAGAGCTTTGGCATCAGATTCATGTGATAGGACTGGTTGATTTACCTCGCATTCTCCTGGAGATTCTATTTCTTATTGAGGCTCAGCGTTTAGTACTGTTAGAGATGGTTTGCTTGGTTAATAGCAATGCCTCCCCTTGAGGTTCTGATCATGCATGCCTACCTTGCACAATTAGACATGCCTCCACCAGTTATCCCTACAGAAGAGCTAGCGATTCCTGTTACCGAGGATGATGATGATGATGATGACGAGGAGTTTCATTTGGTTCCTGTAGGTTGGGAGGATGAGGACGGTATAGGTCTGGATGACTTTATTGCTGACCTCCACAAGGAGCTAGCACTTGAGCTAGTCTTACCTGAGGGGATGTCAGTTGAGGCAGGTGCCCCGGAGCCTGCTTCATCGTCGACCTCTCAGAGCTGTGATTTTGATGGGGTGGGCCCCTTTCATGTTCAGTGATTTTGCCTAGTTGACTCGTTGGATTTGCTCATAGCCGCCTACAAAGACGATTGATGATTTAGATATGACCTTGTACATATTAACTATATTGACTAGTAGCTGTATCTCTTTTTGCAAATACAATTATATGCATCCGAGTATAAGGCAATGACCCCTTTTTTGGCGTTAATTCTTGCATGGACGATGTACGTCCTAACCCATACAGATAGGGTAGGCATTGGACTGATCATATACGTTTTTTGTATCTATTTGACGAGAAGTTATATATATATAGAAATACTCTTTTGAATGTTGTTGTCATTTAAACTGCTTCATATCATTGCTTTATTCATGTTTCTCATTCATTTATCATTGACATGCATTTAGAATGGTTGGGAGACCAAGGAGGAACATGAATCTAATCGAGGAGGCACCTTTGGCTGTTGATCCCACTGGCATATTTGAAGCTTTTGTCAGGAGCTTGGAAAGGATTAGTAATATGAATGAAAACCGACGAGACCGTCAAACTGGGGATAAGCTACTGGAGAGATTCCGTGCACTGAGGCCTGAATAGTTTGCGGGTACTGCAGAGCCTTGGAAAGTCGAACAATGGTTAAGATAAATGGACCGTATGTTCGAAGCTATTCAATGCAATAAAATGGATAAGATGAGGTTAGCTACCTTCCAATTAACCGATGCCGCCGCAGATTGGTGGGACTCGGTGGTAGCCACTATTGGGAACGATGCTGCTATGGGAATGACTTGGACTGCATTCAAAGGGAGATTTCTGGATAAATATTTCCTGTCTACTAAGAGACACAGAAGGGAGAAAGAGTTCATGGATTTGACCCAGGGGACTACATCGGTACAAGAGTACTCCACACAGTTCGAAAGGCTGTATCGATTCATTCCCCACCTGGTTGACATGGAAGTGAAAAAGATACGTAAATATAACCAAGGGTTGACTCCGCACATTCGTCACCTGACTCTCGCTCATCTAGACAAGTCTTTCGAGGGACTCGTTGGCTTGGCTACCTATCTAGAAGAGGACGCTCGGGTGAACCATAAGCAGTTCGATTTTTGGCCACCTCAGAGGGGTAATTTTGGAAATTAACCGCCAGTGTATCGTACCCAAGGGCAGAAGAAAAATTTGATGGAACCAAGAAACCAAGCTAATACCTATCCGACTCAACCCCAAGTAGGAGAATGAAGTAGTGCTATGAAATGCTTTAACTGTGGCAATCCCGGTCATCTGGCTCAAGACTATAAGGCACCGAGGCGTGTTACTCAGCAAGGCATAGTCTGTTATAACTGTGGTGAACCAGGTCACATCAGCAAGTTCTACACCACTCCCAAGTAGGTGACTTATGGTTATGGACACTCGGAATTCCACCTCTTTTGTTTTTGAAACTTATTTTTGTTTGAAATTTGATTTGGATCAAAGAAAAGAAAAGGTCCGTTGAAAACAGATACAGAGTCGCCACTTGGTCTTTAGGGAATCAAGAAACCCAAATTTGACTCACCCAAACGGATAAAGGGCACCGGCCCTTCATAACCAAAGAACTTGGCTCTGGGTTTTGGTACGAGAGAGAAAAGAGCCTTTGTTGCGACTGAAACACCCTCAACTCGCCCCGTCTCTTGACGGGCCTCAATTAGTATCCAAATAATCATCTTATACTATGTATGGTTCGACAAATAATACTATGATAGTATACTACATTACATAAGAAACTTGAAATAGAAGATCTAAAGATAAGATATCATTCATAAGATCTAAGCCAAATATCATACAATGTAAAATGAAAGATCGCACAAATAAACCTAGGAAAAATCGTCTAATCATAGATCAAATAATCAAGACTTCCTAATCTAAAGGAGGACATGATTTGTTCTTGAAACAAATAATCAAAGAAATCAAAATATGCTTAGCAAGCTAGTATGATGCATGTTATTCTTTGAGAAAAGAAGATCTCTCAATCCCTGGGACGGATGAGAAAGGATGATTAGATCGAGGGGAAGCATGAACGTGTGATCATGATCGTTTCTTATAATATTCTTAGATTAAGAGTTACAAAAACTCCAAATCTTGCATGAATGCAATGCATGTATCTAAAATGTGCAAAGGTTGTAGTGTGTTTTGTGTACATGGATTTCTAGAATGGCTTAGAAGTCTAAAATGTGTATGAATGAGTGAATGAAATCATCATGGGATATGTAAAAATGTAGTATGAACTTCTTCCTAAGAGATGAGCTAATTTGGAATGCATGTAAGCATCAAATCAAAGAATGAAAGTTAAAATGTGCTTGCTGTGAATAGTGGACAGGACAGTAACATGATTTTTTGTAAATTGAAAAGAGGGGTTAGAAATGTTTTCAATGCATAATTTTTTATGGAGATCTTCATTATTGTGTCTAGAACACAACCCAAAAATCCAATCTTTGATAACTATCACATATTGAGAGAAATCATATAAACAATAGAGGTCACTCAGAAACAGAGTCCGTACTGTCGACAGAAATGTTGAAAAATCTTAGAAAACGAAAACGAATGATCTAGAGGCCCATTTTATACAGAAAGTTCCCTAAGACATTTAAGTTTTAGGGAAAAATAAGTTAGGACCACCCCTTTTGGAAAGATTTTCTGAAAAAAGAGGTTGGAAGTTGGCCTAGCTGTTGTGACAGCAAAAATAGAATGTCTGGAAGGAATGTTTGGATCCAAATGGACCATTTCCAAGTACTTCCAAGTCAAACCAAAAATCATGGGTGTTCTCTAATGAGTTAGGAAGACTTTCCAAGTGGCCTTGCATCCATACATTGAGTATTGAGCTCTAGAAAAATCTTTGAACTCAGATCACTCACTGTTTTGACTCACTGTTTTGAAGATTTTGGGAAAAACTAGAGTTTTCTTTCTTGAGATTAACATGAGGGGTTTTAAGAGGGGTTTTGAAATAGAGGTTTTGAAAGTATATTTTCAACACTCAATGAAGGTTATAGCCACTTGAAATGCCAACCTCAAACTCATCATCAAGAATCTCCAAGATTGTTGGAGAGATTTATTTTTATTTGAACATAATTTCAAGAATACCTTGGAGGTATTGAAGTTATGATCATCATCTATCAAACATGTTTTTGAGGTCAAGAGCTACTATCCATAAGGATTCACTCACCCCAAACTTCATGTCATCATTTAGATAATGATGAACTAGTAAATAAATAAAGAAAATAAAAAAGAAATGAGATGAGAAGAGAAGAGATGAACATTATATAAGCAAACAAGTAAATAAATAGCAATCAATGGATGATATTCATGATGTATAGAACTTGTAGTTTGGTGTTTCACTCATATATAATGACATTGAACATGGAAGAAGCTTCCACTCTCTTAAATGCTCACTAAAATGGTGGTTGGGTGTATTGAATGTTGAAGTAAATGGGAGTAATGAAGTAAAAACAAAGTTTAGAACTCACTTTTGTTTTGAAAAATCAAAGAAGGGAGCTTCTTTTCTCTCTATTCTAACCTTATCTCTACAACTTTCTCTCCCAAACTTTTTCTAAGCTTTCATTTCACACCCCCAAAATAAAGAGTAATGGGGGGTTTAAATAGGCCAACTTGGGGTGGTTTTGGGATTTAGAAAGTATTCCCATTGGCTCCAAATATCTGAAATCACAAAACTATGTCGTTTTGGTTTTTAATTAATCAAAATGGGACCATAAAATTATTTACAAAAACACACTGTTCTGGAGGGGAGTGCCGCGGCGGCACTGGGCGGCGGCACTGGGCCAGTGCCGCAGCGGCACTGCTCCTCCTTCGTCCAGATAATGCTGTTTAGGCCCCCAGAGGTTCCGGTATTCGCGAAAAGGCCCTATTTCGTCCGAAATTCACAGAAAATGCATACGAACTCCAAATTGAGGTTGTGATATACCGTTGGAAAGGTAATGGAGTCTACTTTATATAAAAAATAGTTTGGGAATAGGTCACTTTGAAAAGTTTTGCGGTATCTGCGATAAAAGCCGATTTGATCGCCTTTTTCGCCTTCGAAAATTCAAAATAAATTCATTTTAAATCCAGAAATTATGTGCGATATACCGTTGGAAAGCTATTGACCTATAGTATCCATGAAAAATATTTGAAAATTGTTACGGTGTCCCGGTTTTAAAGTGAAATTCTGGTCAAACTGGTCAAACCTGGGATTCCCGAGAAGTTCTGGAAACCTCTGGGAGCTCCCAAGAGCTGACGTTTTCGCTCGATTTTCTTTTAAAACTCATTTTAATACTTTTCTCATGATCTAGTATGATTCTGGTGAATTCGAGCAATTTCGGTCAAACTTGGTCAAACTTGGTCAAACTTTGGTCAAACCTGATCAAACCTTGGTCAAACCAGTCAACGGGGACTTTCCGGGAACTTCCGGGGGTCTCTGGGAACTGACGATTTCATCGGATTTTTCTTAAAAACTCATTTTATCACTTTTCTTATGATGTATCATGTTTCCAGAACTTTGGGACCAAATCTAGGAGTTTTCGGGCTTTCAGGGGCATTTTGGTCATTCTGAGCATTCTGAGAGATAGAGTTGACTTCCAAGAGTCCTTTTGAGTCTTTTACGATCATTGTGAACCACCAAGCTATGGGTCTCCTAAATCTGATAGCCGACAAAATGGGGTGTCTGCAATGGTCAACAAGGTCAAACTCGCTTGAATGTTATTATTCCTGATGCCGCTGGATATGATGAGACTGTGTATGAGGAAGGGAATTATGAAGAAGCTCAGCCTAATTAGCAAGCAGTGGAAGGTACATTAACTCTGTTTAACTCCCATGTTAAAGTTTTATTTGATACGGGTGCTACACTTTCATTCATATCTGCTAAGACTATTCAGAGATTGGGTATCCTACCTCACTATTTAGAGAAGACTTTGAAAGCTACCTCACCATTAGGAGCCACAGTCAAGTTAAGGCACGTGTGCAAGGATTATCCCCTACGACTAGGAAACCGTGAAATCCCTACAAGGCTAATTATCCTATCAAGAAAGGAGTTTGACATAATCCTAGGAATGGATTGGCTCTCTCAGAATCAAGAAAAGTTGGATTGTGCAAGGAAGAGAATTACATTCTCCGACAATGGGAATCAATTCTTTGATTTCCAATGTAACCCTTCGGGGGATATGTTCCTCACGAGATGTTTAGCTAACATCGAAGTCGTTAGTATAGAGATGATAACATCATCTATACATGTAGTCAAGGACTTCGAAGAAGTATTTCAAGATATCTCTGGTCTAACGCCTGAGAGAAGTATAGAGTTCTGTATTGAGCTGATAATAGGTACCACTCCGATCACCAAGGTTCCCTATAGAATGGCCCTCACCGAACTGTCGGAATTGAAGGAATAAGTTCAAGAGCTCGAGAATCTGGGTTTTGTACGACCAAGTTCATCACCTTGGGGATCACTAGTGTTATTCGTGAAGAAGAAGGATGGGACGCTTCGATTATGTATCGATTACAGAGAATTGAACCGAGTAACTATCAAGAACAAGTATCCCTTGCCTCAGATCGACGATTTGTTTGATCAAATACAGGGAGCTACAACATTTTCCAAGATAGACCTATGGTCGGGATATCTTCAGTTGAGGGTACGGAAGGAAGATATACCTAAGACTATTTTCAGAACCCGATATGGTCACTATGAAATTTTGGTGATGCCGTTTGGAATGACGAATGCCCTGGTAGCATTCATGGATCTAATGAGCAGAGTGTTCAAGCCTTATTTGGATCAGTTTGTCATCGTCTTCATAGATGATATCTTGATCTATTCTAAGTCAGCAGAAGAACACGAGCAATACCTACGGATCACAATACAGGCGCTTAAGGACCACCACTTGTATGCCAAGTTCAGTAAGTGTGAGTTCTGGTTGCAGAAAGTGAAATTTTTGGGACACAAGGTGTCATCTCAAGGAATTTTTGTAGATTCATCCAAGACAGATGCTATGTCAAACTGGGTCAGACCGAGCAACCCTACGGAGGTTAGGAGTTCCTTGGACTCCCAGGTTATTACCGGAGATTTGTCGAGGGATTTTCTAAAATAGCCGCACCATTGACCGGATTGACTAAGAAGGCTCAGAAGTTCGAATAGGCAGAGAAGCATGAGTGCGCCTTTCTAGAGTTAAAAGAAAGACTCACCACCGCACCGGTACTAGCCATACCCAAGCCTGATGAGAAGTTCACTATCTTCAGTGACGCGTCATACCAAGGATTGGGGTGTGTACTTATGCAATATGGTAGAGTGATCGCCTATGGATCCAGACAGCTGAAGTCGAACGAGTTAAACTACCCCATTAACGATTTGGATTTGGCGACTGTAGTATTTGCACTCAAGATTTGGAGACATTATCTCTACGATGAGAAATTCGATCTGCTCTCCGATCATAAGAGTTTGAAATATTTGTTCACACAGAAAGAGTTGAACATGAGACAACGCAGATGGATGGAATTGATTAAAGATTACGACTTCACTTTAGAATGCCACCCTGTTAAAGCTAATGTGGTTGCTGATGCCTTGAGTCGGCAAACCCGTGGAACGATCGCCTCTTTAATGGTTAGAGAATGGCGAGCATTGGAGACGTTGGCTGAGTTTGATGTGCAGGATACTAAGGAAGGAGAAGGGCAACTATTTGGATGTCTTATCGTACAGCCTATTCTTATTGACCGTATCATCGAAGCATAGAAAGAAGATGAGAAGTTTGGGACATGGTTTATGAAGATGTTATAAAAAGATCCGATCGAATGGAAGGTGGGAAATGATGGAGGATACAAGTCTAGAGACAGGTTGTGTGTACCAGATTATGAAGAATTAAGAAATGCTATTCTGGGAGAAGCTCATAAATCAAGATATACAGTTCACCCTGGAGGGACCAAAATGTACAAAGACTTGAAAAGAAATTTCTGGTGGGAAGGTATGAAGAAAGGCGTGGCCGAATTTGTATCTAAGTGTTTGACATGTCAACAAGTCAAAGTCGAACATCAGAGGCCCTCGGGATTGTTGCAACCGCTACCTGTTCCAGGTTGGAAGTAGGAGCACATCATCATGGATTTTGTAGTAGGATTGCCTCAGTCTCAGCAGATTCATGATGCCATTTGGGTAATCGTGGATCGATTGACTAAATTGACTCATTTTATTGATTATAGTATGACATACCGGTAGAAAAGATGAGCCAGATGTACATACAACAAGTTGTGTGACTTCACGATGCACCTGTGTCAATTGTGTCAGACCGCGATGCACATTTTACTTCTAGATTTTGGGAAAGTCTGCAAGAAGCCATGGGAACCTCGTTGAAAATGAGTACTACTTTTTACCCTCAAACAGATGAGCAGACTGAACGTGTTAATCAGATTATGGAAGATATGCTTTGGGCTTGTGTTATCAATTTTGAAGAATCTTGGGAGACACGCTTGCCTTTGGTCGAATTTGCTATAACAATAGTTATCACACGATTATCAGAATTGCTTCGTTCGAAGCATTGTACGGGTAACCGTGTCGTTCTCCATTGTGTTGGGCAGAAGTTAGAGACACAGAGTTGTTAGGGCCAGATTTGGTTAGAGAAACCAACGAGAAGATTTCTTTGGTCAAGGAAAGGATGAGAACCGCGCAGAGCAAGTATAAGAGTTATGCCGATCGACACTGGAAGGATTTGGAATTCAGTGTTGGAGATCACATACTTCTTAAGGTCTCACCAACTCGAGGAGTAGTACGTTTTGGTCTCAAGAAATGGAAGTTAGCCCTGCATTTCATTGGACCATTTGAAATTCTGGATCGCATTGGGAAAGTGGCTTATCGACTCGCATTACCACCAAAGATGTCTGGGGTTCACAATGTATTTCATGTTGGTATGCTGAAAAAGTACATACGAGACCCCTCACATGTGATTAGCTTTGACCATATTGAGACGAGTCATAACATTTCTTACAAGGAGAGGCCTATAAAAATTATGGATCAGAGTATCAAGAAGTTGAGGAAAAAGGACATTCCGTTGGTAAAGGTTCAGTGGAATCACCATGACGAGAATGAAGCCTCGTGGGAAGTCAAAGCCGACATGAGGAAGAAGTATCTGGAGTTGTTTCATGACTAGTTAGTCTTGATTTCGGGGACGAAATCCTGTTTAAGGGAGGAATGATGTAACAACCTGCATTTCATTTAATTTTAATTTCACATTTCCATATTTAATCTGTATTGCTAGTTCCATTTTCAATTCTCATGTTTTAAATCTTATTTCCTGTTTTATTCTATATAGAAATTCTTGTTGGGGTCAAACTGCAATTTTTGTAAACTTAGAAATACTTGGATTGGATTTCAAAATCTGTATTTCAAAACGGTGAAAACATTTACTTTTGACTCAAATAGTGTTTTTTTTTTAAACCGGAACATAATTTCTTACGTTAAAATGAATTTTATGTATTTTTGTGGCGAACACCGCACCACGAAAACACCAGTTTATGTGGAAAACTTTCCGCGTCGCGTTCCCACAGATTTTGGATTTGACGTAAAGCAAGAAATGACACTTGCTTTACTTCTATTTAAGGCAAGTAATCATTGGATAGGCCTTGTTTGGATATTGCCTTTGTGTGTGTTAACTTAGTACCACAAGTTGTTTTACCCAAACACATATATAGATTCCTAGATACTTGTGTTAGGCTTTGTTTGGAAATGCTTTACTTGTGTGTGTCAAGTTATGCCTATAAGCCAATTACCCAAACATATTGGCTTGACACCTATACACCTAAACCACCTCTTCAATTTGTAAGGGTGCATATACATACGTATATTGGTTTGTATCCACATAGGAGAGCTGTGTAATTGTTTGGCTATCAGAAATTTAGAAACGAAATAGATTTGTAGAGTGAATTGGAATGAACTTGGAGCCCAAGTTCTTGTAATTGGCTTTTATATATGCACTTCTCTCCCTCTCAATCTATTCATTCTGTCAATCTGTAAACACAGAGAGAAAAAAGAAAGTTTGAGAGTTCATCTTGCTGAAATTTTCTAGAGAGAGAGAAGCTTAAACTCCATAGCTAAAGCTTCATTGGGTGTTCTTATTCCTTGATCTTTTTCAACAATCTCTTTGCTCTTAATCTCAGTGAGTATCATTAACTCACTGTGTAATGTAATCTATATTTATTTACTGAGTGTGTAGCTTGAATTGTAAATTACCATTGACAATTTTACATTTGAAGTTCATAGTGTGAAAGGATGATTTTTCAAAACTTAACCAAAATCTATTTTTATAGATAATTATGAAAGATTACATGATATATATATGCTATGTTTAAAATATTAGAGCTTAATTCATTCATAAGAGAAAGTATATTAGGATTGAAGTTTTGATGTCTCTCAGTTTTTCGTAAACTCTGAGAGCTAAGGATTGATTTGCATTAAATTGATTTCATATTCTTAATCCTTGTGGAAAAATAAAGAGATTCATATATTATTTGATATATATACTTCCAGAATTGAAAATGGGTAGAATTGGACCTTAAAACTGAAAACAAGGGTGTTTTAACGAAGAAGATGAAGTCTCAGCTTCACCTCATGCGCGCGATTGGGCGAGCGACCCCTCACACGAGTGGCCCGTGCGCACGATCCCTGTATTTTCTGACAGCTCAAAATTTTTATGAAGAGAAACGAAAAATGGGATTATCACGCGAGCGACCCCTTGTGTGAGCAGCCCGCGCGCGGGACCTGACAGTTTTTAGTTTTTGTCTGTTTTCTGTTAAGGGACTGTTCGGATTAACTTTCAAAGGCTATTAAGGTTCTGTTTGGAAGTTTTACTCAATCAGGATCCTATTTGTTATGTTTTGTTTATGAAAGCGATAAACTACTACTTCTTTATCCTCGTACGCACGTTGTTTGGGTTACCAGTTGTTCACATTTCTATTTATAGTCACATGTCATTCATGTGGAGTCATTGTACATGCATGGTGAGTAGTGGTCAGTGTGGAAAAGAGTATGTGGTTGAGATTGCGTGTGGACACTCCCTGGTAATTGTGTACCAAAGTGTGATGTTTTTGAGATTGCAATTACAGTGTGTGATGTTTTTGAAATGCGAGGGTAACAAAACTGGACACTCCCTGGCGCCCATGGTAGCGTTAAAGTGTGTGACGCCGACTTGGACATCCCCTGGCACCCATGGTAGTGCTAAAGTGTGGCATACTGGACACTCCCTGACATGCGTGGTATGGTCAAAGTGTGAGGCATTGGACACTCCCTGGTACCCCGTACTAAAGTGTGAGGCAAACTGGACACTCCCTAGTACCCCTGTACTAAAGTTTGGTCATCTTAGTGTTTCAAAGATACTAGAGTGAGAGAGTTGAGTGTTGTAGTGTCGAGAGAAAAGAGTTGGTGAGATGGGATTGGTTGCATTTGTTCCCACACATGGTCACGTATGTGTATGGATTGAATGTTTTAATATAATTCTTACTGTTTTGTAAATTGAATTCATTTTCTATGGTTAACCTGTTGGTTTATGAAAATGTAAAATGGAAAATAGTAAATGGGTATGTTTTACATTCGAGCATATGTTTTTAATACTCACTAACTTCAATAAGCTGACGGCGCTGATGCGCCCTGGACATTCGTGTCTAGGCTTTTCAGGTTATGATCATGCTGGACCTTAGGATTTTGCGAATTGAGAACAACTACCCGAAGAAGGAATTGTTATATGTTTTAAATTATGAACTGGTTTTGTAATAAGGATGACTGTAATAGATATTATTTTATTTCAAGGCGGGTTGTGCGGCTTGTGCCTTTAGTAGATCACGTGCTGTAATAATGATTAAATTGATAAAATTTTGTAAGTCTTGATTGCTCTACTCTGATTTATATTTATTATGTTGTTCGACGTTTGGGACGGAATCGATCCTTCAAACTGTCGTGACCTACGGGTCCATAAAGAAAATTAAATGCTTTCCTTATTTATGCTACACCGGGGCTTGACACCCACAAACTCTAACGCAAAAGTACTAAATGCATCTTTATTGGTTACCCTTCTAATCTTTTTTTTTTGCTCAAAAACTAAAATTTCATTAAAGAAAATCAAACCTTACAAAACAACCAAACAAACAACAAAAGTAAAGAAAAGAACAAGCAAAAGCAAAACAACCAAGAGTACAATAGGTAAGGAAGCATAAGCGACCACAGAAAAACCATCCGTCAGCTGTAAGAGGAATCCACCACCGCGCCACAAGGACCGCCGAGTAGAGAGATCCGGAACCCAGGACAACTTCAAACTTGTAGATGATAGAAACCACCCAAAGAAAGAAGATGGCACAAAGCCAAGTCCAAACTAGTGAAGAAGCTTCACCAAAGGGGGCAACCGAAGTTGCTTGAAAGGCTTCCATGATAGCAAAAGTTGCACCATGGAAAGTAGCACAACTGTAGAAGAGGACTCCAAAGTCACCAATCATAACCCATTGTAGACCTAAAATCCAATCTACTATTGCAAGACTGGTCTGGGCAACATCCACCATCTTGAACCCAAAGAGAAGCCCAGCAAGATAAGGAAAAAAAACCTTCACAAAGGAAGGGGAAAAGCTTCACAGAGGAAGCGGAGGAGCCAAACAGGCCTTTATTAATACTGAGACAAAACATGGCACAAAGAAACAACCAGAGAAAGAGAAGGAGAGAGAGAGAGAGAGAGAGAGAGAGAGAGAGAGAGAGAGAGAGGGGAGGAGGAGGTGGGCCGAAGAAGAGAAAGAGAGGAGGGGGGTGTTGGGCGGCTAGGTTACATGCTTACTCTCTCTCTAGAAAACTCTAGAGAGGGATGCTCTCTAGAAACCCATTTGATTTACGTTACCCTTCTAATCATAAGGGATACTTTTGTTTTGATCCTCTCACCAACAAAATTCATTTGTCTCGACATGTTACCTTTGATGAATCCTCTTTTCCTATGTCTCCACCCTCCAAGTCTATCATCAATTCCTCTTCTTCTTCCTCTCATTTTGATTCAGCACATTGGCTTTATCCAACTGATTCAGTTTTGGGTTCTGTTCACAAGTCTTTCATCAATTCCTCTTCTTCTTCCTCTCATTTTGATTCAACACATTGGCTTTATCCCACTGATTCAGTTTTGGGTTATGTTCACTCACATACACCAGTACCTATTTCACATGTTCCTGTGATTCCACCAGTAATTATTTCACCTGTTCATGTGATTCCACCAGCATCTTCCACTACCAATCTTCATCCTCCTGTTGTCTCCTCTACTCTTGCACCAACATCTTCCACTACCAATCATCATCCTCCTGTTGTCTCCTCTACTCTTGCACCAATTATCCCACTACCTATATCCTCATCAATTCCTCCTGTCTCTCAGGTACCCATTCTTTCGTCTGTCAGTCAATCTCAGCCTTGTGGTTCCAGCAATCCACATCCAGTTCCTTCAGTACCACCTTCTAATCGCCCTTCCAACATTCATCATATGACCACTAGGTCCAAAGCTGGTATTACCCACAAAATGACATTCTCAGCCTCTACTACTTCTTCTTCTACCCCCACTAAACCAACCTCCTATACTGAAGCCAACAAGTTTCCTGAGTGGAGATCAACTATAGCAGAAGAATTCTCTACCTTACACAAGCAGGGCACTTGGTCCTTTATTCCATTACCACCCAAATGGGTTTTTAAATTGAAGTATAGTACAGATGGTAGTCTTTCTAGATATAAAGCACGCTTAGTTGCTAAAGGGTTTCATCAGGAAGCTGGCATTGATTTCACTGAAACATTTAGTCCTACTGTAAAACCTACCACTGTTAGACATGTTCTTGCCTTGGCTGCCTTATTTGGTTGGACATCAAGACAACTTGATATTAAAAATGCACTCTGGCATGGTACCCTTAAGAAAGAGGTTTACATGTCCTAACCTCCAGGATTTCTTGATCCTAATTTTCCTCAACATGTGTGTCGACTTCACAAATCTCTTATGGTCTCAAATAGGCTCCTAGAGCCTGGTTTGATAAGTTCACTTCCCACATACTCTCTCTCACTCGGTCCTCTTCTGATCACTCTCTCTTTGTATAAAGCCAAGGAGATGGAGAATAATTGATAATGGTTATATTATCTCATTGATATTGTGTACATCAATATATACAGAAATGTATAGCAATGAAAAGGGAAAACTGTTGATTAGATCCTAAAGACTAGGAAAGAAATAAAGAATCAATAAAGTACACAATAAATACAATGAGAGAAATAAGGTATTAGGCATTGATTGTGGTTTTGACTGGAGGAGATTCACTTTCATTCCTAATATGCCCCCGTAAGATCGTGCTTCCATCGGAAACACCGATCTTGTTACGAAGAAGAGTGAAGCGGGACTTTGCCAACGGTTTGGTGAGGACATCAGCCAGCTGATCGTGAGTCGAGACATGAGCAACAATGAGAGAGCCGTTGGCGACCTTGTCACGCACAAAGTGATAATCTAGCGCGATGTGTTTCATGCGCGAGTGGAAGACAGGATTTGCGCAGAGGTATGTTGCACCAATGTTGTCGCAGAGAAGCTTCAGAGGGCGAGTGGGATAAGCTCCAAGTTCACCGAGAAGGTTTGCGAGCCAAGCTAACTCGGCAGAAGCGGAAGCGACGGATCGATATTCGGCTTCTGTAGATGAGCGAGCAACTGTCCTTTGCTTTTCGGAGCACCATGAGATAGGATTTGAGCCAAGAAAAATGATGTAGGCAGAGATGGAAGTATAGTCATCACGGTTCCCAGCCCAATCCGCATCAGAATAGGCAGTGAGGTGTAGTGGATGAGAGCGACTGAGAAACAGGCCATAGGTGATGGTGTGTTTCAGATAGCGAAGTAGCCTCTTTGCTGCAGTCCAGTGAGTTTGAGAGGGAGTATGCATAAACTGAGCAAGTTTGTTGACTGCATAGGCGATATCCGGCCGAGAGAAAGAGAGATACTGCATAGCCCCAATCAAGCTGCGATATTGAGTGGGATCTGGAGCAATTGTGCCATCGTTTAGAACCAGGGAGGTTGAAGAGCTAAGAGGGGTGTTCACTTCTTTGATACCATTCATGTTGAAACGTGCAAGAAGGTCTCGAATATATTTTTGTTGAGATAAAAAGAATCCATGACGATGCGGGATAACTTTAACCCCGAGAAAGTAATGTATGTGACCAAGATCTTTAATGGAAAAGCGATTGGAAAGAGCATCAATAATGGTGCGAACAAACGTCGGAGAGTTGCCTGTAAGTAACAAATCATCAACATAAACAAGAAAATAAACAGTGAGTTTCTCATGAGAATATATAAACAATGAAGTGTCGGATTTTGAGTTTATAAATCCGAGTGAGAGGATGAAATTCTTTAATTCTTGAAACCAGGCACGGGGTGCTTGCTTAAGACCACAGAGAGAACGATGGAGACGACACACATGCTGAGGTTGGGTTTGGTCCACGAAGCCAGGTGGTTGGGATATGTACACTTCCTCAGTTAATCGACCATGGAGAAAAGCATTGTTGACGTCCAACTGGTGTATGAACCACCCACGAGATAGAGCAAGAGTGAGGACCACTCGAATAGTGGTTGGTTTGATAACCGGACTAAAGGTCTCATGGTAGTCGATCCCGGGGCGTTGATGGAATCCCTTAGCCACAAGGCGGGCTTTGTAGCGCTCAATACTTCCATCTGGGTGCCTCTTAACTCGAAATACCCACTTGCACCCGACAATATTATGGTGGTTTTGACGAGGAACAAGTTCCCAAGTACCGTTGCGAATGAGAGCATTGAGCTCTTCACACATGGCATCTCTCCATTTTGGATTGGTAAGTGCTTGAGAGACAGTTGTTGGTTCTAGTGTTTGAGGGAGAGGGTGTTTAGAAACGGCTAGAGAGAGTTTGGTTAATGGTTTGAAAATGTGATTCTTGGAGCGGGTTGTCATGGTATGGGTGTTATTAGGTGCGGTAGAGTGGGGAATGATGGAAGGCAAGTGAGAAGGATTAGGATCATACCTGGGAGAACGGTCACTCGTGGAAGGAGCAGGGAAAACTTCATTGTTGGGATGTGCCAAATCAAGATCCATAACCAATGGGATGGTGCTAGCATGAGACTGGCTGGACGAGGAAGCAATGTTGGTGGGTGCAGGGTACATAGACGTGGAGTGAGGCGTGGTTGGAGCAGATCGAGATTGACGAGATTGGGAGGTTGGGATTGGCGTGACATGTGATGGCTGTTGATTAAGTGGGGCAAGATAATCTGAGAAGCAATTTGATGAATTGTGAGGGTGGGTTGGTGAGGAGGAGTGTGACACATGTTTAGGGATATTGTGGGAAGGAATTTTAGAAGGGGTGGAGTGAGGCGATGGAGCTATTGCACACCATTTGGATAGTGTGAAGTCATTGACTTTTTCATTCTCGGTGATGTGGGATAGGGATGGAAATTGGTCTTCAACAAAATGTACATGCCTAGAAAAGTAGACTCTATGATTAATGGGTTCAAAACAGATATAAGCATGGTGAATATTGGAGTAACCTAAAAAGAGGCATGGCTTTGAACGTTGTTCCAACTTATGATTAGTGTAAGGTCGAAGCCAAGGGTAGCAAAGACATCCAAAAACCCGGAGTTTGGAATAATTTGGAAGGTCGTTGAACAGACATTCAAAGGGAGATTTATTTCCAAGAATCGATGTAGGTAATCGATTAATAAGATAAACCGCCGCATTGTAGGCATAAGACCACAAAGAGAGAGGAAGAGAGGCACGATGCAAAAGGGTGAGTCCTGTCTCAACAATGTGTCGGTGACGTCGTTCAGCGGAAGCAATGTGTTGTGGTGTGTAGGGTGGTGAGACCAAATGTTGTATTCCTGCATTTTCAAACATTGTTTTTAAACCTTGATATTCTTTACCACCATCTGAATAAATTATTTTTATAGAGGTGTTAAAGAATTTTTCAACCATGATTTTAAATTTTGGAAATAAAGAATAAATGTCTGATTTATATGCCATAGAAAACAACCAAGAATATTTTGTATAGTGGTCAACAAAAATCACGTAATAGGAATAACCGTTTATTGATCGAATAGGGGAGGGACCCCATACATCAGTATACAATAGTTCCAAAGGACAATGACTTTTTAAACTTGACTCACCAAAAGGCAACTTGTGACTTTTATTACAACGACATGAATCACAAAATGACGATATTTTTGACTGACTCAAATTTGTTTGCACAGGGAGTTTATTGACTGACACGATTTGACTAAGAACCTTAGAGGATGGATGGCCAAGACGATCATGCCAACGATCAAGAGACTTCTTGACACTGGAACATGCTAGCTTTGGGGTTGGATGGATCTCCCTAGTGCTTGACCACTCGTAGACGTTATTCTTGCTCCTTCCCCGAGCGAGAGGTGCCCCCGTGGTAAGATCCTTCACACAAAAGGAAGAGGGGTAAAATTCCACTGAAGCATTATTATTTGTACAAAATTGAGATACAGATATGAGGTTTTGCTTCATGGATGGCACACATAAGACATTAGAAAGGGAAAAGGATTTTGTAGGAGATGTGAGAGTGGAATTGCCAGTGTGAGTAATATGCAAACCTGTACCGTCACCAATAATAATATCGTCAGGTCCTTCGTAAGATTGTTGAGTCTTGAGGTTGCCCAGGTTGGACGTGACATGATGAGAAGCCCCGGTATCAAGAAGCCAATTTGGGTTAGGACCACGATTGTTGTAGCCGGCAGTGGTATGGTTTGCTCGTGGCGGCACGGGTAGACCAAGCTGACGCTTCAGAGAGTAGCACTCACGGGCATTGTGACCCTTCTTGTCACAATATTGACAGATCACGACTCTATTAATATTGGTACTTTGGTTGTTGTTAGAGTTATTCGATTGGCTGTCCGATCTTGGTCCGCTTTGATTATTTCGATTTTGGAAGTGATTCTTCTTTTGGAACTGATTCCCAGACCTTTGTTGATTAAAACGAGCAGCATTTGCAGTCAAGGTTGCACCAGTGCGGTTTTCCTCACGCTTAAGAAACGATTCATACTCCACAAGCTTGTCATGGAGTTCTTCAAAACTAATGATTGTATCTCGTGCTCGTACAGCAGCAGCGAGTTCTTTAAACTCTGCACCAACTCCATTAAGGACATGGAGAATGAGATTAGTGTTTGGCACGGGTGTGCCAATAATAGCGAGTTCGTCGGCAATACCGCGGATGGTACCAAGATACTCAGCAATAGATCTAGTTCCTCTAGGTTGAGCAAGTTGATCAGTCAATCCCATGGTTCGAGAAGCTGAGGCGTTGGCATAATATTTGGCGAGGCGTTCCCATGCTTCGGCTGAAGATTTCGAAGAACTAGCAAGAGGTAGCACCTTTTCAGTTAATGATGCAAGGATGCCAAGAAATAGCAGCTTGTCTTGACGCTGCCAGAGTGTGTGTTCTGGGTTTGGAGTTTGTTTTCCATCAACCAAAACCTGTGCAGGAGGACATGGCCTAGTGCCGTCAATGTAGCCGAGCAGATCGTAACCGAATAGCAGCGAGTCAAACTGAGCCTTCCATGAGGGATAATTTGTCGGACTCAATTTTACAGGTAAATGTGTTGAGTTGAGGGCAACCAGATTGTTCTGGTTAGTTGCTGATATGATGGCAGATTGGTTAAGTTGGGATTTATCAGCCATGGTTGAAGCAAAGTTTAGGATCGTGAGGGTACTCGTTTGAGCTTGGAGTGCTCTGATACCATATAAAGCCAAGGAGATGGAGAATAATTGATAATGGTTATATTATCTCATTGATATTGTGTACATCAATATATACAGAAATGTATAGCAATGAAAAGGGAAAACTGTTGATTAGATCCTAAAGACTAGGAAAGAAATAAAGAATCAATAAAGTACACAATAAATACAATGAGAGAAATAAGGTATTAGGCATTGATTGTGGTTTTGACTGGAGGAGATTCACTTTCGTTCCTAATAGTTCACCATCAAGGTTCTTCTATTATAAATTCTTCTTCTATATGTGGATGACATTATTGTCACTGGCAATAATCCACAATCTATTCAGTCCCTCATTTTTTATCTTCATTCTGTTTTGACATGAAAGATCTTGGTCCCCTTCACTTCTTTCTTGGTCTTGAGGTCTCTCATTCTTCCAAATGTGTCTTTATTAAACAGGAAATATACCTCAAAAATCTGCTTGTGAAAGCATAAATGTCAAACTCCAAGTTAGTAATTACTCCTTGTGCTTCTTCTTTCAAAGCCACCAAAACTGATGGTACTCCTCTCCTAGATCCAACTTCTTATCACAGCCTTATTGGAGCCTTACAATATATTACCTTCACCAGGCCAGATATATCTTATGTTGTCAATCTTGCTTGTTAGTTCATGCATCATCCTACTGACACTCATATGTCTCTTGTCAAAAGAATTCTCAGATACCTTTAAGGCACTTCCACTTTGGGTCTTTGGTCTTCACTATAAGTCTGGTACTATTGATTTCATAGCTTATGCGAACGTTGACTGGGCTGGAGATATCTCAGATCGTAGATCAACTACTGGTTTCCTTATCTTCCTAGGATCTAATCCTATCACTTGGGGAGTCAAGAAAGAACAAACTGTGGCTCGTTCTTCTACTGAAGCCCTTGCAATCACTACTGCAGAACTAGCTTGGCACAGAATGCTTTGTCAGGACTTACATGTTCCTATTTCTCACAGTCCTGTTATTTTTTGTGATAATATCTCTGCCATGGCCTTAGCTTCCAACCCTGTTTTTCATGCCCGTACTAAACATATTGAAATTAATTTTCATTATGTTCAAGAACAAGTTACTAGAAAAACTCTCGGTGTTGAATATATTCCTACTCAGGAACAACTAGCTAACATTTTTATAAAGCCCCTGCCCTCTGCCAAATTTTAGTATTTTTGTCATGAGTTTGAGGGAGGGTATTAGCAATAATTGTACAGATCAGCTCAAGCTCAGTAAGGACCATGGTTCCTCTACTCCAGGAGATCAATTCTCAGCCTCTAATCTAGAAACAATTGTAGAGTTAGTCAGGAATGATTAGTTTGTTATAAGCAAGTGGATGTAACAACTTTCAGTTTCTCTTGAGCTCTATATATTGAGACTCTGTGTATCATTCTCAGCAAGTAATGAAATCAGTTTTTGAGTTATTCTTCTCTGTTTCTTTCAGACGAGAATTTTATTTCTGTGATTATACTTGGGCTGCAGTTTGGCGGGTTGGGCTTCATTTTAGGTCTGTCCAAGCTAGACCTAAGTTTTAGTAGAGTTTGACTAAGCTCGAGCCCGACTTATGTTTTAGTATTGAAACCCGAACACGAGTCCGAGTCCCGACTTGGAGTAGATAAACAACAAAAATAGAGTATTAAATCTAAATTCTTTGGTTTAAAATTAAGATAAAACTTCGCATCTATAAGTTTAGTTATTATACAATCGGCAAGGATCTTATGCGGACCCAAACCCGTTGTTTGGGGTCTGCTTAAGATCCAGACTGATTATATAATATCTTAAAGTGGATATTTGTCACTACAAACTACTAAAATCCATTGGTTAAAAGTAATACATATATTGAGTTTAGTATATTTATAATATACAAACATATATATATATATATATATGTAAATCGAGCGGGGCGAACAAAAAAAAAAATTGGCGTCAATTTATACATTTTTAATCAGCAAGCTAGTGTCACCTAAAAAATAAAAAACAAATAAATAAATAAATAAAAACATAGTATGGGTAGAGCAATTTAAGAGTTGAGTGGGTACCATGGCACCCACTCGTGCCTTAGTAGCTTCGGCGCTCCTGTGCGAAGATAAATATACATGAACTATAAAACACTTGGAGTGGAACAATTTGTAAATTAAATTTAGAATTTATATTTAAAAACACACACTAAACTCTTTCAAAAATTACATATACACATTAGTTAAAAAAAAATTCTAAGGGGGGCGAGCTTAATGATTTGAAAAAAAATTAGGGGTGTCGAGTTTATGTACTTAACATGTATTTCCGAATAATACTAGTATAATTAAGTTTTTATTTTTTCCAAATCGCCCACCCCCTAGATCCATCATTGGTTATACGGGTTGATAATCTCTCTGCCCAAGCCCAACCCAACCCAACCCAACCCAAATTCATTTTGGGCTTGAACTTTCTAGCTTAAGATGCCTAAAAAAGTTGCCCAAGCCCGAGTAAACTACGGTTGGGCTCGATTTGGCTCGCCCAAGTTGCAGTCCTAGATTTTTCTGCTTCAAATCCCTTTTCTGTCGTCTCCAATGCCATGGAGGTGGACCCAACATTGCGCTAGCTCTCCGTGGAGCCAATATAGCGTTGGCTTGGTAGAGAGAAACCACCTCTCTGTTTCCTTGGTTCGGAGCTTATCTACAATCTGCTCTTATGTGACTAATGTACATGTAAATATACACACAAATAATGCTATGGTTATCAAACTTCATGTATTTCAAATTTGGTTCCGATGGAATCTGCTAGGAGAAATATTCATCGTCATCCACGATGTAATACATTTTGGGTGTATTGCTGATATGTAATAATATTTTGCTTTAATCTTAATTAGGAGGCAAAAATGTTTATACAAAAAGATTTTATTGGCTTGTTATACTATGTTATCAAAATATACGCTAGGATGAATATTTTCTGGCCAAGACATACACACTGCATTGAAATCTTATTGTAAATCTGCTGCTTCGCATCCTTAATACAATCTGCATTGATGTTAAAAAGAAAAGAAAAGAGGTACACACCAATCTTAAATTTTTTTTAGGATGATTCGTCACAATTAATTAAAAATGTGCTCAAGGATTTGTTTTTAGTTAGGAACGAATATACTTTTATTGCAAAACATTTACTTACCAAAAATATCATTAAACACAAAGAATTCAAGAAAACAAAAGCTGTTCTAAACTCTCAAGAGTAACCACTCCTGCTTCACACCTACAGGAACAACTCTTGAGTCAGAAAGGCTTGTAAAAGCTCTTTAACTAAAGAAAGCCTCTAGAATAAATAAAAATAACTTATCAACACAGTTTGCAATCTGTACTGTGTTGTTTATCGGGGATATAAGTCTGTGATTGAAGCCTCATTTGTAGAGAATGGGGTAGATTTACTTTTTGATTCACTGGAGTCAGTTGTAGCTCTCGAATCATTCTCCGGAATCATTTGCACTCCCGAATTGATACTGCTGTGCATAAAAAATGCAGGCTCTGAAGGTAACAGGAGTGTGAGAGATGAGCTACTAAGCATTAAAGCCACCGAGGCCATGTTTGGTCTGTCTGCTACATTTTCTTGAACGCATAGTAGCCCAATATGAATACATCTCATAATATCTCGCATTGGATTTGAACCAGCTCTCAACGCTGGATCTATCACATTTATGGATGTTCCTTCTCTCCAATTTTTCCAAGCCTACAAAACATTCGATAATGTACAATGACATAGGAAATATAAGCTTTCATGATATTTGTCATCTTTTAATTGGAACTAGTAATAAATTACTTGTTTGTATAGACTTACATAGCTCAAAAGATCCTCAACATTCTCTCCATTTCGAAAACAGTTGTTCCTTTGGCCACTTACGATTTCCAAGACTAGTACACCGAAACTGAAGACGTCTGACTTAACTGAAAATTGACCATGCATTGCATACTCTGGAGCCATGTATCCACTGCCATATCATAGTACTTTTTGTTTCAATATTGTTAGAAGTTAAAAGTTGTGGGCAAATCGGGAGAGTTTGGGACGAATAAATAGTCAAGCATATATGTTCAAACTCTGGAGTTCAATTTTCTCTTGTTCACAATGTATATGCCCAAACTTTAGGTGGGTGCCTTCACGACAAATTATTAGCTATATATGATCAAGTGATGAAATACTTACTAAGTACCCACAATTCTGCTTGTATTGCCTTGAGTTTCATCCATCACAAATAATCTAGCCATGCCAAAATCTGAAATTTTCGGGTTCATCTCTTCATCTAACAAAACATTGCTAGCTTTGAGATCACGATGTATAATCCGAAGGCGAGAATCCTCGTGAAGGTAAAGAAGTCCTCGAGACACGCCTCCTATGATTTTGTAACGCCTTTCCCAATCCAAACATTCCCGTTTAAGTGGATCTACACACCATCCAAGCACATTGTTTAGTCTGAGTTCAAATGCATTACCAAGATACTTCTACAATAGGAGGAACACATTTCAAGTGTGTACAAATATACCTATATTTATAAGTATGTTTTAATAAACGAGAATCATACCAAATAGGAAGTGATCGAGACTGGAATTAGGGACGAATTCATAGATGAGAAGTCTTTCTGTTCCTTCGAGGCAGAAACCTAAAAGTCTTACCAAATTCCTATGTTGAAGCTTAGCTACTAACATAACCTCATTCTTGAATTCTAATTCCCCTTGTCCTGAATCCCTAGACAACCTCTTCACTGCAATTTCTTGTCCATTTAAAAGCCTACCCTGAAAAATACACATGTATTTAAATATATGTTAAATTTACAAATGAAAACCCACCTTCAAAGCTTTAATAGAAAAAATCATGTCCAACATAAAAACAATGTCGTCCTCAAGGAATTAAAAAAAAATGTGGTTTTTAACAGGTGAAGATTTCACTTTAATTTTTATTTTAGGGAATGTTTAGTACTACCTTGTAAACAGCACCAAATCCACCTTGTCCAAGCTTGTTTGAATTAGAGAAGTCATCTGTAGCAAATCTTATAGTATCGAAGTCGTATTGCAAAGATTCCACAGTACTGATTTCGTCCACAGCTTCACCTTAAACAAATTAACGGTTATGTGCACTCACATCAGAATGGAACAACTCGATTGGATAAATTGAATATCACCAACCCACAACCCACAAATTGAAATGGATGACCCGGTCATTTTAAATGCTAACAGTTCAAACCGATCGGTTTAATGTAAACCACGTCGTTCAAATATATTATTTGGTCCTGCACCACGTTAAAGTTAACCTTTTGAATTCTTTGTGAATTGTTTGGTTTGCGGATTCATAAAATGGGAAAGGAAAAAAATAATAATAATTCCTTGTGTTTTCCTTTATGTTTTTTTATCCAAGCTTAAACCACATTAAAAGTTAATCAAAAGTTCAAAATATTGTGGTAACTCGTAACATTCAAAATATTTAATTTATATCTCACTGTATCATTTTCTTCCTAGTTTCCTCACTATTATCCTTGATAATCAAACAAAGTAAAGCATATTCTCTGCAGAATCTAACTAAGAGTTTGTTTGGTTTGCAGACTCATTGAAAGAGAAGAAAAGGGAAAGGAAAAGGAAAATTAGACGAAAAATAGTTCCCTTGCATGTTCTCTTATGTTGTCTTCCATGTCCAAATAACTATAAAAGTGAAACTTTTTCAAAATATGATCATAACTTAAGAAAAAAGGTGGGGAAAGTGACTCACAAGTTTTTATTTTTGTACTAAATTTCTTTTTCATTCCTATTTTAATTTGTGAATCACCTTCCTTACGAGGAAAAACACAAGTGACCTTGTTTTTCTTTTTATTCATTTCCTTTTTATTTTTCTTCAATAAATTCGCAAACCAAACAAAGCTCCAAAAAACCTACAAACTAGAGGTTGTCAAAGAAACAAGTTACAAAATATACCAATGCGTGCTTATCAAATATTTTTGATTTATATGTTCATTATTCAATAAGCTTTTTGTTTGACTATAGGCTAAACACATATATTCACAAGATAATGACAACGAGAAAAAGATTCTCTAAAGAGGGTCATCTCTCTTTATAAAAGAGAGGACCTCTATTTTGGCCGTTGGATTGTGTTTAAAAGCTGTGAAATGACAAAACTGCTATTAATGAAAACACGATCCGACGGCCAAAACAGAGGTCCTCTCTTTAATAAAAAGAGGGCACCCTCTTTAGAGCCTAACTAGACAACGAGAATAGTATTATAACCATCAGAATAAAAAAAAATTGGGAAACTTGTAATTGGTCAACCAATTCTCGTACTCGCGATTTTATGCCTATGTTTATGCTGTCGAACTTTTTTCAAGGTTTGATATATCTTTCATATAAATCTTCAAAATTTTATCATATTCGGTTTTTATCTTATTACCGAAACGTCCTAATCATAAAAATGGTTGAAACTGGTTGAACTTGTGATTGTATGGTGAACGGGTTCAATGTTCTATCTGGTTCTTATAACAATGTATTTAAAATAAAAAAAAATATATATATATATATATATTAAATTTTCTTATATTTTATTTTTGTTAAACTAGTAGAAATTATGTTAATAGAAAAATTGTTGATAGGGTTGAGAGCAATATTGTATGCTGTCCTCCTACCGATATTTCTTGAATGATTTTGGAGTGGGTGGCTTGAGTGAGACAGTGATAGAAACTCGTAGAATTTCAAGATATAGTTGGTGGTAAGATATTCCTGAACTCATAATTGCTTGTGACAGAAGTACTAACCATTTGAGCCACTTATTCCTATTTACTTTATGGATATATACGTATATCTGTGATCGATATATGTATGCCCTGGAATTCACATTAGATGGAACATGAAAAATAAAAATTAAGATAACTTACTCTGAAATTTCTGCTTTGGCTTCCTCTGTTTCCTGTTTCTTAAAAAGATGCAAATGCAAACGGCTAGTATCAAAGAACCAACAATTGAAACGACGACGGCAATGATGATTGTTCGAGTTGAGTTATTCTCGTTTCCTGCAAAAACCCCCCATCAAAAGAAACAAGAAAATTAATAATACGATAAAACATCGATCAATTTGATCCTAGAATTTGGTATATATAGCATAATTTGTAACGTGGTGCCAAATTAAAGCTTATACGTACTTTGGAAATGTTTAATTGTATCGGAGAGTAAGCGTAATTTCTATATTTATAAGTCAATAAATACTAGTATAATAATGTAATTCCTTACCCGATGATGATGGTGGTTGTGATGGTGGTGACGGTGGTGGTGGTGGTGGAGACGGAAGTTCAGCTATTGTGCTAGTATTATAGAAAGAGTACAACTCGAATCTAAAATTACAGCTAGGTCTCACAACTCTCCCTCCTATACTTCCAATCGGAATTCCCTCTATAGCGCTACTTAGGCAATCACTGCACACCTGCTGAGTCAAATCAGGAGTGCACTGCACAAGTGCGTATATTCTTCTGAATTCAGTGGCTGTTGTGAAGCTTTCATTCCCAGCGGCAAACTTTCGGAGGGGCCCACTGAACGCTGCCTCGGCCCGGAGGCTGTCCAACTTAGTTCTCAGCACCGGATTAAACTGTCCCGGGTTCGAAAGGTTTTGGGTGTTCCACATGACAAAACCAGGAATGTCACTCCTAATACCAAACATGGTCCTGTTTGAATATCTTAACATGCATTGATCGTACCACCCAATTGCTTCCATATAGTTTGGACAAAGCTGCGCGAGCATAATTGTGGCGTTATTGACACAATCTCGACACATTTGTAGCTCAACATCTCCTCTACAGAGGGCGATCGCGTTGACTGTATCAGAGCCTAGGCCTTGAGATGAACTGTTAAACCCGTATATATCTATATTAGAGGGGAGAGAAGAGAGGAGGGTGTTAAGGTTGGTCTCATAAGCACTGTTGTTTGTGTAATTACCAACATTTTCACAGAAGTGGAAGAGGAAAGCAGGTGGTTGTGCTATGGCAACATCGGCGAGGTTTATGATGATGATGATGATGATGAGTATGTATGTGAGAAAGAAAGGGTCATGTGCCAAAGAACACATTGCCATTGTACGTACCATCTCTGCTAGATCAAAGATGGCTTCAATGGGTTGAGAGAGTAAAGTTGGAATTGCTTTTATGTTTGAAGCCCTATGCGAAGCCTATATTGTGGAATAGTCAACCATGATGCATGTTCCATGTAGAAATTGTGGAATTTCTGGTTGGTCTGGTCCCACATATGTTAGAAGTTTTTCTTTTTCTTCTTTTGCTTTCTTGAGTTATACGCGTAGATTGAAGTTCAAAAAAGTGGATTTGATCCATTTTTTCAGGAGAAATTATTGCATATGACATTCACACCACTAGCTATTGTAGTATTAGAATTCTGTCAGCCTCACGGGAGTTTCACAATGATGAAGAGATCAAAGTAGCGGTATAAGTTCCATTAAAGTGCCTGTTGCACGCATTGATTCTTATTATGTTGTAATTTAGCAGGAAAATGTCGAATGCACGCAAAGTTATAAAGTGTCATAAGCACGTGAAGTAAGTTATTGGCTGAAGGGCATGCATGATTAAAAATGTTCAGTAGTACATTTAGGCACGGATTATACGTAATTATAAAAAATACAATCTAACTAATCATAATAGAGATCAAGTAATGTGTAAGGAAAATTCTATGATACATCTTAGTGGTTTTTGTGGTTTCATATTTCCCAATTTAGTATCTAAATATAATAATTTATTCTCAAAATATTATAAATAGGTCTCAATATATAATAACTTTAAAACTACTTTAATTTTTAAAACCAAAGTGATTTTTAAAATTATTAAGATTTGAAACCAAATTATAAATTTTTTGAGACCATATTATAACTTTTTGATAACAAAATCCCCAACCATGACACCACCAAAGCCATATCATCTATCTCCATCATATAAGACCATCATTAAGATTGTGGGATCCAAACATGGACACGTCTTTGAAGAATAATGTTACATCCCATTCTTTTAATCATATTCCAAATTACATTCTTGTTTTAAATATAAGTATCTTATATTGTATAAGTGGTATACAGTAAGTATAAAAAAAATTCAAACAACACAAAATATATGTATTTAAAATATATAATATGATTTGAGGTGTGGTTGGAGGAGTGGGTGTAACATTGTTTTTTTTTTTTTTTGGTAACCGTGGGTGTCCGGGCCAGCTTGCACGCACCTCGACTAATCTCACGAGGCTAGGGCATCCGGGTGAATCACCTGTAGCCACCGTTTTGAGATTCGAACTTGAGACCTCTAAATAAAACACCCAGAGACCTTGTCATCCGACCATAAAGAAAGTGGTTGGGTGTAACATTGTTGCTTCTTTGAAATGGAGTGAGATAGTTTCACGCCACTTTTGAATTAAAAAAACGAGATTTCAGACAAAAAAAGGATGATTGGGACAGGAGTGGTTTTGACCAAATTACGACACGAGTGGTTAAGGACAAACTTGGAAATTAGGTACATTTTACAATTCTTTGGTTAGCGTTGACTGACCACCCAATGAGAAGTTATTCAGTGATCACGTTGCCACGCTAATGTGGTGTGTTGATTTAACTGTACGACGATATATAACTTTTTTTTAAAAGGTGGAGATAACATGTATGAAAGTTGTGTCGAAAACTGATTATTTAAAAAATTTGTAAGGACACTTGTAATGTCCATATTATTCAAATGACACATGTCGTCATACAATTAATACGTCACACCACGTCAACATAATGATGTAGTATGACGGGCTCATTGAGAAATTTCCCACCGAATTCTTTCCCTCATCCCAACTTCTAGAAGAACAATTGAATGAAAGTAATACTATGTATACCAAATTTTAAATTCCCAATGCTTCTCAAATACATATGATACGTAGTAGGCTCATTGAATTTTGATTAGAGGATGTCGGAATGGTCCCATCATTATTGAAGATGGCTCTACTGCTACATGTATTTTGTATGCATTTGTAATTCAAAATTTGAAAATCATAATATTATTCCTAGAATAGTTGAAACTGAATCAACGTGGTTAGGCATTTTTGTAATTTAAACTAACTATAATGAGTAAATAAAATGAGTACATATATTTATACTGTAATAAAAATGAGTACATAATTTAACTTTGTTCAATTCAGGTCATTCTGAACTTACCATTTGTAACTCAAAAAGAGAAAAAGAATAATTAAACTTCAAATTGTCGGGCTACGCATTTGTTAGCCATTTTTTATTTTCTGATGAAAGTTGTAATATTGTAATTTATTCCATGTTTCAGAAAACAGAAAACTGACCATATGAAATTTTTAACATTATAAATTTACCTTTTGAGGGCAGATAATTGATTTTGTAATTTTTTGGGTGTTATGCTGTTAGGGGATAAGAGTAATATTTGGGGCACTAACAAAATCCACTAACATTTACTAACACACTCTATCTCTCTCCTAGTGGCACTGTGGGGTCCACTGCGGACCCCGCAGTACTACTAGGAGAGAGATAGAGTGTGTTAGTAAGTGTTAGTGAATTTTGTTAGTGCCCCTAGCATTGCCCAGGGGATAATTCTCAAAATTATCACCCTTATGTTAAAACAAGCCAAAATTAGGTCATGTTATTCATATTTATAGTAAGGGTCTTGCTAGGGGCACAAACAACTTCCACTAATACTTACTAACACACTCTATCTCTCTCTTAGTGGTATGGTGGGGTCCACTGCGGACCCCACAGTACCACTAGGAGAGAGAAATAGTGTGTTAGTAAGTGTTAGTGAAAGTTGTTAGTGCCCCAAATATTACTCTTATAGAAATCAGAAATGAACTCTCAACCCCAAGAAGGGATGCTCTCACTTCATTGCGTAAATTAAGTATAATAGCCCATTTAAAGACTAGCAGTTTCTAGTAAACCAGATCAAAAGAGCGAATCGGTTAGTTTTCAGCAAAATACAGGGCACATGGTTTATATCTTATAAATTCTGTACAGGTTGGTGGATCTGATAAAAAAAAGTCTGGTGAATTAGGTTGGTGGATATGAATATTACATTATTTCCAATGCATCAAAGAAGGTTATTTATTTTTTTTTTTTTTTTTTTTTTTTTTTAATAATATCACTAATCATAATGGAAGATCAAGCAATTGTTTAGAGTTCGTTGGTTTCAACTTTCAACATTAGACTTCTCGACCTTTTCGCAATGACTGAGATACTTCCTCACGACTTTTGGATAAAATAAAAGAAATATAAGGAAGATTTGAAACGCAACCAAGGATCCATTAAAAAAAAAAAAAAGAAAAAAAGAAGAGTAAGGGTGCGTTTGATAAAACTGAAAATTAAGTACTGAAAATTAAGTGCTGAATTTTAAGTACTGAAAATTTTAAGTGTTTGGAGTTTTATTTCTTAAAATAGTGTTTTAACTATTGAAGTAGAATGTATTCAGTGATTATTTTCAGTAGAAATTTTTCACTTAAAGTTTTCAGTGGTTTTGGAGCTACTTTTTCAATTAAGTGGTATGTTATCAAACGTACTGAAAAAGAATAAGTGCTGAATCTTTTCATTTTCAGCACTTAATGGGGTTATCAAACACACCCTAACTCTTTGGACATATAAGAGTTACACAAAAAGAGTATACATATACTTTTTGTGTCTATTTCTTTTTTGGTAGAGTCCACTGACACAGTGGGATCCACGGAGGAGAGAGATAGACACATTATGATTTATATATATTCTTTATGTGTAACTCTTATGTGCCCAAAGAGTTACTCGAATTTAATGAATATTTGACGGAGAAGGACCGGGCACCAGCCAAACATAACCATATGTAAAGGAATCACTTCAAATGCTATTTGCAAGAAAATTGAGTGATTTAATGCCTCTCAAGTTTGAATTCTAAATTTTGTTTTTTAATATCTTAACAGATGTGACACTAGTTAGTGGTATTGGTACTGTACCACTTAACACTACATGTAGAATACTACTGACAAAGAATTTAGGAAGCAAATTTGAATTCAAGCATTATTTAAAAGAGTAATGATGTACTTCTCAAATTTATATCTTAAAAGTGCATCGCAAATGATGTGACATTGGGGCTTCACAAAGAACTTTTAATCAAAATTTAATTAGTATCAGTGTAATAGGACTGATTCCACTACCACATCATTTAAAAAGTACTTTTAAAATAAAAATTTAGAAAATATGACATTACTCTATTTAAAAATAAAGGAGCAATAAAATGCTTTGCCCTGCCCCGTTGAATGAGTTTGGGGGTATCAACACCAGAAGGAGTTATAGGCCCCGTTTGGCGATAATGTTTGGAGCCCATAACTGATCATGAGATTTTAACAACTTAAATAAAATTATTTGAGAAACCCATTTCTGCTATTCAATTGTTTAAAAAAAATATAGAAAAAGAATTGTAAGTCAATCACAAAATTCAAGGATTGAAATTGTTTATTTTGGATTTAACTGCAGAATAAGAAGTTAATGCCAAATTGGCCTACAGTTCTAACTGGGCTTTCAAACATACATCTGGGGAAAATTTGTTCTAAAAGTCGGCTTATCAAGAGATGAACAGGATCTTATCTTACAAAAGTACCCTCACAGGGAGAGAGTTTTTATTGTAACAGTTATTTAGATCACGTGGTATTACCATTACAACGAATATTTCTCACATACAAGGGACATTTTAAAAATGGTAACAACCTACTTGTCCTTTAGATCGTCCCAACAAAATGTATATTTTCTAAGGGGTTTTGGGAGTTCTTTTTGGGGACTTTGTACAATGTAAATCTCCTTTAAACATCAATGAAATTTGCCGTTCAAAAAAATAAATAAAAGGAAAGTAAGAGGCGTACTTAGGGTTAGTTTGGCCCCCCATTTTAGTGTTTTTCCTTTTTTAAAGTACATTTTCATATTAATTCATTTAGTAACTAATTTATGAGCTTCGCAAAAATTAAACTTATGACTTTTTTGGGAGAGCTTTTAAAAACTCTAGAATGGAGCTTTTAAAAGCTCAAGATTGCTTTTTGGTTTCATGTTATCTTTTTGAAGAGTAGTGTGTCACTTATATAAAATTATCAAACAACTTAGGCTTAGTTTGGCCCCCATTTTGGTGCTTCTCCTTTTTAAAAGCACAACTTCATGTTTATTCATTTGGTAACTAGTTTATGAGCTTTACAAAAATTGAACTTAGGGCTTTTTGGGTGAGCTTTTGAAAGCTCTAGAATGGAGCTTTTAAAAGCTCAAGGTTGCTTTTTGGTTTCATGATGTATTTTTCGAGAATAATGTGTCACTTGTATAAAATTATCAAACAACTTAGTAATAAATTTCATAAGCTCCTTTTAAAAAGCCACGTGGGGGCCAAACTAAGCCTTAGTAATAAATTTCATAAGCTTCTTTTAAAAAGCCACGTGAGGGCCAAACTAAGCCTTACTATGTTCCGACAACCCTATTTGTGTTGAAATTACTTTGATTTCTGTTATACTTCTCAAATTTTATATCCTAAAAGTGATTCCAACACACATGGTAGTACATGTGAGACCCACATTCAATAACGGCTTAAACATTTCTTCATCTTCCACTGAAATTTAAGCGATCCCATACCCTAAGAGCAAAACATAAAACTTATAGAAAAAAATGCAACACATATGGTTTAAATCTTATTAATTATCTATTTACGAGTTAGTGGAACCAATAAAAATAATATGGGGGTTTAGTAAATATGAAATTACATTTTCCCAGTTCTTTAAAGAAAAGATGGCGTTATTCTTCCAAAAGATACAATACCACTAATCATAATGGAGATCAATCAATATTGTTTGAATTGTTGGTTTCAACATTAGACCCTTTCTTCAGAAATTAATGACTGGAATATTTCAAACCACTTTTGGATAAAAAAAATGCAATAATTAAGTTGTTGATTTTTTTTTTTTAGAAACGAAACAATGGCTGATTGGGACCGGAGTACTCGGTAATTTGGTATTAATTTCCCAACCGTTTGACTCTTTCAATATTTTTTAATTCGACCTTTGACCAGTTAATTCTTGCACATAACTTCTTCTAGACTTCAAATATTTTTTGACATGGTCAGACATCTTTTTAATTTTGGATTCTTTATATTTCGGTTCTTTATTGTAGTATTTTTTAGAAATTGATCCATTTTATAAGTCAATTTAGAAATTAGTCCCTCACCTATTTTGATGACTAAAATACCCCCACTCCCACAAATCAGGGTTTATAAATTTAAAACCCTTATAACTATATATAATCAGGATTTTGAAATTCAAAACCCATAAAATACATATATATATATATATATATATTATAAAAATCTAGAAATTGACCAAACCAGTGAGAGAGATAAATAAATAATTAAATTTCTCACTGACCATAAATGAGAAATTATATATATTACGGTGAGAAATTCTCACCAAGTCAGGAAGAGGGAAATATGGGTTTGAAGGGAAAATTTCTCACCAAAAAAAAAAAAAAAACCCATTTCTCACTGATCATAAATGAGAGATTATAGTTTATGTTATGGTGAGAAATTCTCACCAAATCAAGGAGAGAAATATGGATTTGATGAGAAAATTTCTCACCAAAAAAAAAATTCTCACTGACCATCGCTGGAAGAGTAATTAGAGCAATGGAAACGCCGTCAGTTTCTAACGCGTTAGAACTGCTTCTATCGAGGAGTCTCTGTTTGAGTTATGGTCTTGGGAACTCGTTGCTGCATATATATATAGATGTATAATAACTGACGAGAAATTTATATAACACTACAAATGCATATGAACTGTGTGAGTTGGGGTAAGGGGTTGGTTTTTCTCTCTCTAAAAACTGTTGAAGGTGGGGTGAGAGAGAGGTGACCTACATCTCCTAATCTATTTTCTAAACGTCTTCTTTTACATGGAGGAAACCCATGTGGACGTGGGTTGTTGTGATTGATGAGATTCTGACAATCTGGAGATAGAGACCCATTAAAGGAGAAGAGAGAGAGAGAGAGAGAGAGAGACTAAATCACAACATTATGAAATTCTTAATTTTAAGAGATCCTGAGATGAGAGAGAGAGAGAGACTAAATCATAATTGACTGCATTTAATTATTACCCTCATCAATTTGAAATTCTTAGTTTTAAGTTGATGATATACATATGTATATATGATATATCTAATGATGAGGACAATCTTGTCCATAAAAAATACTCCCTCCGTCCCATTTTGAGAGTCCATTATTCTATTTTGGGATGTCCCAAAATAGTGTCCACTTTCCTGAAATTGATGTACAATTTTTACTTACTTTCCAAAATTATCCCTCCTTGAAATCTACACCAAGACAAAACTAAAAAAATTGTTGTAATGATTAGGGGCAATTGTGGAAAGTAGGTGTAGATTCTTTTTGTCCCCTTAATAAGTTGAGTTCCCAAAGATGGACTCTCAAAATGGGACGGAGGGAGTACACAGATTTGGGAGAAATGATTAATTCTTATATTTTTTAACAATTAAGGATGAATTTTAGAGTTTAAAAAGTCAAATACACTAAATCTTTTTTTGACCCATTATGAAGGACTAAATCTTATAATTCTATTTAATTTTAGGACTTTCAAGCCTCTTAGTTGTTGAATTTAACTTGTTCTTAAATCCAATCACAATAAATCATAAATCATTCCTCTCATTCCTCTGTTTCTATATCTTCTAATGACAAAAAGTTGAGTAGCACGATTTGCCTTTATCATTTATCTTTCCTTTTTTCCTTTTTCTTAATTCTTCTTCCAAATTTGGATGCTCAAGTGGAATTTGGAGCATTCCAACAGATTCAATTACAAGAAACACCTCCCCAGATCATACAAGTGAGTCGAGCTGATGCAAATTAATTAAGATATGCCAAATTCCACCAAGTATATAAATGGAATCTAATCATACATGTCATCCGATCATATCTTCCAATTAAATCATCCATATATATATATATATATAGCCACCACCGACACTCCAAACACTGTCACGCCCCGACGTAGCATAAATAGAGAAAGCATTTAATTTCTTTTATGGACTCGTAGGTCACGACAGTTTGAAAGATCGATTTCGTCCCAAACGTCGAACAATATAATAATTTAAATCAGTGTAAGACAATCAAGACTTATAAAATTTTTCCAAGTTATTAATTATTACATCACGTAGGAATCTTAAGGCACAAAACCGCCTTGCAAAAATAATAATATGTATTACATTAATCCTTATTACAAGTTCAGTTCATAATATAAAGTAGCAATAACAATTTCCTCTTTTCAGGTAGTTGTATTCAATTCACATAGTTGTACTACCCTGCCTGGTCATAACCTGAAAAGCCTAGACACGAATCTGTAGGGTACATCAACGCCGTCAGCTTTAAGAAGCTGGTGAGTATTAAAAATGCGTGCTTGTAATGTAAAACATACTCACTGACCATTTTTATTTCACAGGTTCTTTATTCCACATGTTAGAAATATAGTAATAAATTCAAATTGTAAGACAGTAAAGATTATGTCATAATCTTCAATCAATAAAACATGTGACGACCGTGCACGGAATTATGCAACCATTCTCGTCTCACCGATTCTCTCGACAACACATCATCCAACTCTCTCGTTCCAGTACCTTGAAATGCTAAGGTGACCACACTATAGTACACGGGTACCAGTGAGTGTCCAGTTTACCTCACACTATAGTACACGAGTACCAGGGGGTGTCCAGTTTGCCTCACTCTATAGCCATACCACACATGCTAGGGAGTGTCCAGTAGGCCATACACTATAGCACTACCACGGTGTCAGGGAGTGTCCAAGTCGGCGTCACACACTATAGCATTACCACGGGCGCCAGGGAGTGTCCAATTTGTCACCGTCGCATTTGAAAGATACCCTAACCCATCTCATCATAGCATCACACTATAGTACACAAGTACCAGGGAGTGTCCAAGCACATCATCATCCATTTATTCTTTTCACACTGACCATCACTCACCATGCCTGTAAACTTGACTCCACATGTATGTCATGTAACTCTATACAAAAATGTAAATTACTGGAAAACAAGAACAACGTACGTGCGAAAATAATCAAGTCTTTAATCATTTCATTTTAACAAAATGTTATAACCATGATTCTGTTTTAGCATATCTCCCAAACAATACTTTAAAAACCCTTATAACTTCTTCCAAACAGTTCCTTATAAGAAAACAGATAAAACACAAAAAGGCCAAGTCATTCATGTGGGCCGCTCGTGCGATAGGTCGCTCGCGCGATATACCACTTTTTTGATTTCTTTTTAAATTTTCCTAGATAATCAAAATTTCACAGGTCGCGCGAGCAAGTCGCTCGCTTGAGGCTAGCTCGCGCGTGCCACTCGCGCGAGTTGTCACAGAGTCTTCATCTTCTTCGTTTTTCTCCCCTGTTTCAGTTTTAAAGGTCAATTTTGACCCATTTTGAAATTCGAATATAACCAAGCCTTATAATATATGGTTCTCTTCGTTTTTCCGCAAGGATTACAAATATGAAATCAATTTAAGACGAATCGAAATGTAGCTCTCAGGTTTTATGAAAAATCGAGAGGTGATCAAACTTCATTTCTAATATACGTCGCGATATGAATGAATGCAATTAACAATGGTGTGCTACCCATTAAGCTATACTAACAGTAAACAAGCATATATTACATTCAAAGTGAGTTTAAAATACTCACTGTGATTAGACATTTGAGTAAATATTGAGAAAGAATCAAGAATAAGAAAACCCAATTGCACATCTTGGCTATGGTGATCAAGCTCTCTCTCTCTAGAATAATTTGGTATAACCTTTCTGTACTCTCTTTTCTCTCTCTATATTTTAGTTGTCAAAATCTCCAGATAATGAGGCCAAGTGTGCATATATATAGAAAATAGATTTTCTTGAACTTGGAGGCCAAGTCCTCTCAACTTCACTTAACAAAACAATTTAATTTTCCAATTTACATATATACATATTATACATAGCTCATATACGTATATAATTTACATATATATAGATCATATATCACATATACACTCCAATTGGTTTTATAGGAGTTGCTAATCTAAGCAAGGGGCCAATTTAGGTGTTTGAGAAAAATAACTTTAGGCATAACATTAACATACACACTAATTGCATTGCCAAACAAGGCACAAGTAAGTTGTCTAGGAATCTCTTAGAGTGTTTGGGAAAACAACTTATGGCACTATATTAACACACTCCAATTATGCCTTCCCAAACATGCCTAACACAATAATTGGTTAATATAAATGAACATAAAGCAAATGTCAAGTCTTGATTGAGGGGGAATCCCAAATCTGTGGCAGTCCACCGTGGCGCAGACAGTTTTCGTTCATAAACTGGTATTTTTGCGACGCAGTGATCACAACAAAAATACAAAAAATTTATATTAAAGTAGGAAACAAATTTTTGGTTGTATAAAAATACAGTTTGAATTAATACTAACCACTTTGACTGTCTTGAAAATACTATTTTCAAAACCATCACAGGTATTCCTGAATTTATGAAAATTACAGTTTGACCCCAATTAAAGAATTCTATTGAAATAAAACACGCATTTAGTAATTAAAGTAAAATACAGGTCGTTACATCGTTCCCCCCTTAAACAGGATTTCGCCCCCGAAATTTAGACTAACTAGCCATGAAACAACTTCGGGTACATCTTCCTCATATTAGCTTCTACTTCCCATGAGGCTTCATTCTCATCATGATGATTCCACTGAACCTTCACTAATGGGATATCCTTATTCCTCAATTTCTTGATACTCTGATCTAGAGTTTTCACGAGCCTCTCCTTATAGGAAACGTTATGGCTCATCTCACTATCATCAAAACTAACCACATGTGAGGGATCTCGTATGTATTTTATTAGCATGCTAACATGGAATACATTGTGAACCCCAGACATCTTTGGTGGCAGTGCAAGTCGATAAGCTGCTTTCCCGACACGATCCAATATCTCGAACAGTCCGATAAAATGCAGGGCTAATTTTCCTCTCTTGAGACCAAACGACTACTCCTCGGGTCGGTGAAACTTTAAGAAGTACATGATCTCCGACACTGAATTCCTAGTCCTTTTGGCATCGATCGGCATAACTTTTGTACTTGCTCTGTACGGTTCTCATCGTTTCCTTAACCAGAGAAATCTTTTCGTTGGTTTCTCTAACCAAATTTGGTCCCAACAGCTCTGTGTCTAGAACCTCTGCCCAATACAACAAGGAATGACATGGTCATCCGTACAATGCTTCAAATGGAGCCATTCTAATACTCGCGTGATAACTATTGTTATAAGTGAATTCAACCAACGGCAAGTGTGTCTCCCAAGATTCCTTAAAATCAATAAAAGCCCTAAGCATATCTTCCATGATCTGATTAACACGCTCGGTTTGCCTATCTGTTTGAGGGTGAAAAGCAGTACTCATCTTAAGCGAGGTTCCCATTGCTTCTTGCAAACTTTCCCAAAAGCCAGAAATGAAACGTACATCACGGTCTGACACAATCGACACAGGTGCACCGTGAAGTCGCACAACTTGTTGTATCTACATCCGACTCATCTTTTCTACCGGGTATGTCATACTATAGGCGATAAAATAAGCCGACATAGTCAATCGATCTATAATTACCCAAATAGCATCATGATTCTGCTGTGACCGGTGCAAATCCAACTACAAAATTCATGGTTATGTGTTCTCATTTCCAACTTGGGACAGGTAAGGGTTGTAATAATTCCAAGGGCCTCTGATGTTCGCCTTTCACCTGTTGACACGTTAAAACACTTAGATACGAATTCGGTTATGACATTCTTCATACCTTCCCACCAGAAATTTCTCTTCAAATCCTTATACATTTTTGTTCCTCCCGAGTGAATTGTAAATCTTGACCTATGTGCTTCTTCCAGAATATCCTTTCTTAAATTTCCACAATCTGATACACATAACCGGTCTCTGCATCTGTATCCTCCGTCACTCTCCACTTTCCATTATATCAGATCCTTCTCTGACAATTATGAATTCCCTTTTATTAAATGGAAGTACCAAAAACTCTTTTACATTCTATAAATTACTCATATGTGTATGTATATATGTATACATATGTATATAATTTTATTATATTATAATGCATGTAAATATATAAATTGAATAACCAAATTACTCTTATACCTTTTGTAAATTACCTTTTGCCTTTCGTAAATTACCCTTTTGTATATTTGTGTGTATATATATATATATATATTTATCTATATGTTAAAGAAAAGAGCCTAAAAATTTAAAGTGTGTACAATTGTAAATTGAATGACCAAATTACCCTTATACTTTTTATAAATTACCCCTTTGTTAAGTTGAATTACAACAATTACCCTTTGGTATTCTACAAATCATCCTTTTTGTATATATGTATATATACATATATATATATATATATATATATATGTACTAGCATTGGCTAGTGCTATGCACAAGTATCATTGAATTTTTTAAAAATGTATATATATATATATATATATATATCTACCCGAGAAGTCTGCAAAAAAAAAATAATGAAAAATTGAAAATTAAAAAACGTGAAAAAATAGGATATATAGTGAGTGAGAGAGAGAGAGAGAGACAGAGAGAGAGGGAGAGAGAGAGTTACAGTGAGTGTGAGGGAATTTGATACAAAAATGTTGGAGCATAGGAAGCAATTTTTTTTTTTTTTTACTTTTTGAATATTATTTTATTTCAAATCTATATATATAATTGTATATCTATACTATATATTGTGTAGCAATGCCATGTGAAAGCTCAATTACATGGAGAGTGCCACACCACACCTACATTGCTATTTATATATCTATATAAAAATATGTATTATCTATACATTAAAAAAAATAGCCATTAACCACTTCCCTTGTGGGCCTATGGTCGGATGGCAAAGACTTTGGGTGTTATACCCAAAGGTCTTATGTTTGAATATCAAGAAAGTGTCTATATGCTACATTTATGACTTACCTGACTTGCTAGGCTTATAGGGTGTTTAGTGGGGCCTTGGGATTAGTCGATGTGTACGCAAACTAGCCCTGACATCCAGAGTTATAAAAAAAGAGTCTTAAATTATAGGTTAAACGTCAATTAATATAATTGTTCAAGCATGTTGTTTTCTGACACCATCTTAATAATTAATAAAACATATTTATCTTTTTGTATACATAAAAAAAATGCATTTTTTTTATCAACCAAATCCAATGCCCGTACAAGTCTTCCTAGTAAATAAATAAAGGGTTAATTACACTTTACTCCCCCTGTGGTTTGGCTTGATGTCACTTTACCCGCCTGTGGTTTAAAAGTGACCACTTAACACCCCTGTGCTTTCGGGTAAAGTATCACCGCTAAAATTAAAGACCACTTTACCCCCTTGTGGTTTGGTTTGATGACACTTTACCCTTATATGGTTTGGCCCAATGACACTTTAACCCCCTGTGCTTTCGAGGTAAAGTGTCAACGTAATACTAATTTTAGCGGTGATACTTTACCCGAAAGTACAGGGGGTTAAGTGGTGACTTTTAAAACACATGGGGTAAAGTGACATCGAGCCAAACTACAAGGGAGCAAAGTGTAATTAACCTATAAATAAAGAAGCTATTGGAAATTAAGCATTCTGATTTCTCAAACCTGCCATTCCTTTCCATTTGCTTTGATGGCACTCAAACAGTATTTGAAGATTTGGTACCCATGGTGGCTCCAATCTCATTCCAATCAATCTCATTCCAAGAAACTCAGAATATTATATACTAAACTTTCGTCCTCTATTCATCAGATTACAAACTGCGACGAGTCACCGTCCATTTCTCATCTACTGGCCCAACCAGGTCCGTCACTGTTTCTCTCTCTTCAAATTCACAGTTCACTCCCTTTATTTGTTGTTTCATTACCAAAACTTTAATTCTCTCATCATTAATCACTCTTTGTCTGCCTTTTCAGTTTGCAGTGATTTCTTTTTACTGTAATGTTGTTTTTGCATTGCATCTGTTTGTGAAAATGCCTCTTTGGGTAATAGTGTTGTAGCTATCACCAGTTTATTAAAATGTTTGAATTTTAACTCTGTCATATAATGCACTCATAGCAGTAGAGCTAGTTAGTGAATTGTAACTTTTGACGTTATTGAATTTTTTTGGGAAGTTTTAGTGTGTGATATATCTGTCCTATTTGATCGTCACATTGATGAAGTTACAAATATGCCTTCTATATTGTACGAACTTACTCATTTCAAAAATATTTTAGGTGTCATCTAGAGGCGGCAACTTACAAGCGCATTACATGAATGCCCTTTCATATATGGCAGTAGAGCTAGTTAGTGAACTGTAACTTTTGATGTTTACAAGTGTGTTCAATAGATCTGTCCTATTTGATCTTTACATTGAAGAAGTTATGAGGTGAAAGAATGTAGAAGATTGGCTGCTCTGGCAAGCGTTATCTCTGTCGTTTCTTTTATATCATGTATAGGCGTAGAAGCACAAAAATTGTCTTATTAATAATTATTGATAATATTTTCGGAGCAAGAAATGTGAAATAAATTTCAATTTGATAGCTCTGTTTTGCCGGGGGTGTCACCATTGGATAATGGCCGTTTTTAGCTCCACAAACAATCTTAGTTGTCCATGAATAGAATATATCAAGGGTGCCGCCACCAGGGCATTGATCACAGCGCATATCAAAAAGTATGAATGCAATAATTGTTGTAGGTAATAAAAACAGAGACGCATTGATGCCAGTATACAATATGGCAACTGAATAGATCATTTCCGAAACATAGAGAGCGCTGTATTATACATCCTAGGTTATTATTCCTGCCTTGGGTACCAGTCTAAGGTCTGAAATTGACAACATTGCCTTTAGACCTTTGGATCTCCCAAACAACATATTGTAATTACACTAGCTATAGACTACTCGGCCTATAGGTCACTTTATGTAAGCCTAATTTTAATACCTCTCCTTGTACACTATACATCAATTAGTTATTTTTTTTGCAAAAGAAATAAAAATGCTTATACCCTATTGATCTGCATCTTGGGCCATATGTCTCAAACCTAAAGTGCCCTTTATTCGTCTAAATTATACTTTTAGCAATTCAAGAAGTTAACTTCTATTCCTTCTCGTTGTTTTTTTCTCCTTAAGAATGCTGCCAAGCTTCCCAACCTTCCTATCCTTGATTAAGAAGAGAAGGCTTCCCATACAAACGTCAGAAATGTAAGATGAAATTAAGAAGAGAAGTAAAAAAATGTCCGTCACCGTGGTAATAATATGGAAAGTGTTGCATCATTTCCTGCGGATACTTCATTATTTTCTTGCAACTGAGCTGGTTTTCCTACAGCTAGCCCAACAGAAAAAGCAGGTTGTTTGGGTTGAGTGAGTGTTATGGTTTCGCCTCCCAACATGACAACTACTGATGACATAGTGGGCCTATCTGCTGGGTCTTCCTGTACGCACAACAGCCCAACGTGGATACATTTCAACGCTTCCACCGCCACAACTGACTCCAACACTAATGGATCCATCAACTCCAAACCTTTTCCATCACACCACAATTTCCATGCCTACAGTATTTCACAATTCATCAAGTTTATATTAATATTTTGCTTGGTTCACAAATTTACAGAAGGAAAAACTATTTCACCACTGTTTTCGTTCATGTTTAAATAAAATTACAAATTTTCAAATATACTAAAGGACTAAGAAAAGAGGAAGAAAAGTGACTCAGAAATTGCTGTGTGGGAAAGCAAAGAGTTGGCTTTTATGGCTCATAAGTAAACCAGTTTTGTAATTTAGGTGTCCAGTGAATGTCCATTCTTCTTTCACAAAATTCCGTGTCCAATCAACAAAACTTGTTCTTTGTCAAACCAATATAACATTGGTTGAGGTCTCATAAAAACCATATAGAAAGTGAGACTGGACTGAGCAAGGTCCAATTTTAAGATTCCAACAAACTTTTTTTTTTTGTTATATTTTGATTCTCAGTGTTTTTCTTAGTAAGCAAACAAAGAATTTCTTTCGCCTCACTAGATCTGTGAACCTAAGGGAGCCGAATAATTTTCATTGCTTGGTTCCTCCAATTGCAGACAGAGAAAGATGGTAAGAACTTACAAAACTAAGGAGGCTTTGACCATTTTCATAGCGATAGGAGCCGCCATTCCTTTTTCCACTTATTATCTCTAGCAAGAGAACTCCAAAACTGAAAACATCTGACTTGACAGAAAATAAACCATCCATAGCATACTCTGGAGCCATATACCCGCTGTTCGAAATGGAAACATTAGAAACAAAATAATTAATCTCAAGTCATCCAGGTAATGGCTTAGAAAAAAAAAAAAAAAAAACCAAATGCAGACTGTTGAACATAGAATTAACGAAAGAAAAAAGAACAACCAATAATCAAAAATGAAAAATAGAAGTATGAGGCTTACTATGTTCCAACAACCCTATTTGTGTTGACTTCACTTTGATTTCTGCCAAAAATCCTTGCCATTCCAAAGTCGGATATCTTTGGATTCATCTCTTGATCTAGCAAAACATTGCTAGCTTTGAGGTCTCTGTGTATAATTCTGAGCCGAGAATCCTCATGAAGATACAAAATGCCCCGAGCAATTCCATTAATGATGCTAAAGCGTTTCTTCCAATCTAGTTCTGAACCTCTAGTTGAGTCTGACATTCAAAAAAACAAAACCATGATTTGTGTTTTTAATTTCTTCAATTATTAATTTATTTGCACGAGTGTTGTCTTCTTTGTATGGATATCTATGATCTATGGGTAACTCAAGCACAATCATAAGAACTGGCCTGGAGTACCGGTGAACTACACACGTTTTATTAATTTCGAGTAGGCAAAGAGTTTACATTCAAAGCAATTTTAAGGCTAATAGAGCACTAAACTAGAAGCTCGAACTTGATTTGGTTTGTACAGTTATTGTTGTATTTATATAAATAAATAAATAAAAAGGGTGGGGGGCACAAGAAGAATAGAAGGTTTTGTTTAAACATTCACAGCGATAAATTTCTGTTGAAGTTAGGACCTCTTTATGTTTTGTAGTGAACTTGTATCTTGAATGTGACCAATTTTTTTTTTTTTTTTTTGTAATTGGATGATTAAATGAAATGAGGTAAATAGAATAATCCAATTACAAGGAGAAATAAATACACTACATATCCTCATGCATATTGTTATTTTTATGTTCAAATTTTCGTATGTATTTGTGATGTTTTATATAGGTTTTTTTTCAACATAACCTTTTTGATATTTTTTGAATCTTTTTTTCTTAATATAATTTTTTCAAAAATTATATTTGAACTTCTACTAATTACACCCTATTGTTGAACCAATAACTCATCCAGCTAGCCATTTGAATTAGCCCTGGCCAATTATGATAACTACGAGTGTGAAGTTTAAGAGTCAAACCAAAGAGGAAGACATCTAAGCTTTTGTTGGGCATGTACTCATATATGAGTAGCGATTCGCGTCCCTCTAAGCAGCAACCCAAGAGTCTCACAAGATTTCTATGTTGTAGTTTTGCAATTAGAGTCACTTCATTCTTGAACTCTTCTAGTCCTTGGCCAGAAGCTGTTGACAACCTCTTCACTGCGATTTCTTTACCATCTGCTAGTGTACCCTGGAAATAGTTTCAAGTCATTCAATGAATATAATAAGAAAATGCTTTAGTTTTGATTTAAAAACTGCATTATTAGTTTATCGGAAAATGTTAAGTACTGCCCCTAAACCATCCACCTGTAGATGTGTCGTGGCAGTTTTGAAATTAATTCGAACTTTGTTTGGTAGCGGATAAATAATTTTGGAAATCCACATCAGCAACTGTATTATTTAGGTGTCCCGTTTAGGCGTGCCTACTAGCACTACTCTTAGTTATCTATCCTCTATTTGGCTTGGCTTGTGGTTTTAGTGGAAGGGAAAAAAAAATAAAAAAGAAAGAAAAAAAAACCTAAATTAAAGAAGAAAAATGAGAGGAAAAACTATTTACCTAGAAATTTCCTTCACGCCTAGATAATATTGAAGATTTTCAAAGAAAATTTAAAAATTGTAGGAAATCAATAGAATATGGAGGGAAATGACTAGAAATAAAGTCAAAAAAATTAATCATTTCCATGATTACCTTGTATACTGGACCAAACCCACCTTCTCCAAGCTTATTTTCTTGAGAGAAATGATGTGTAGCTGTGAGTATGAAATCTAGCTTGATGGAAGGAAAATCTTGGGATTTCATCTTCTTCTCTCCTCCCAAATTTTCACGACTGTAGGCTTCACTAAATCCTTCTCCATCCAAGCCAAGGAATTTAATTTGTTCTTTCTCCTCTGCAAGACGAGAGAATCAATTTGCTGGTGTTTGCTACTCAATAGAATTGGGAACTTTATAGAAGACTGATACGCTATGTCATGTACCTTCCTTTATTGTTTTCTTGCCTTCCGAAAATGTTGCACACAAGCAGAAATATGACTAAAATGACAATATACTCAAGCCAATTGCAATCACTAATGCCCTCTCAGGTTTGTACCAATGTTATTCTTAGAGATTTATAAGATTGTGTACCATTTTTTTTTTTTTTGGTAATCGGGGGTGTCCGGGCCAGCTTGCGCGCACCTCGACTAATCCCCCGAGGCCTGGAGGCGCCGGGTGAATACTCCAGTGGCCACGCTCCCCATGACTCGAACACTAAACCTCTTGGGTAGTACACCCAAGAAGCTTACCACTCGGTCACAAAGGACTTGGTTGATTGTGTACCATTTTGTCTCCTTATTCTTAGAGATTTATTGAAATCCATGAGTTTGTGGGATAACGTCCGTTAAGGGTGTCAAATGTTCTGACTTCTGATTTAAAGTTCTCATCGTTGAAGGAATGGCTAAAAAAGAACTTAAGTAGTACCAATACTTGTTCTGTTAGTAGCAATCCTTGGCTACTTTTGTTTGTTTAAGGGGATTGGTTCATTTGGAAAGAGTGAAACAATTATGTTTACAGTGGCTTGGCACATTTGGACTGAGAGAAACAATATGTTTCCAATTATTCTTCTACTTGGTATCATATCCACTTGAGGAAAATCAAGTATTTTGCAATGGCAATTTATCTAGCTTTTAACAGAACTATGGACCTTAATCTTCATTTTGTAATACGCTTATTCAATGGTTTCCTCCCCCTGCAGGTTGTCTTAGGTTTTGTTTGGTTCATGGATTTCTAATGTTATTTAAGCATGAAAGAAAACACAGGGGAAAACAAGAGGGAACTGGTTTTCTTTCTTGTTTTCCTTTCCCTTTTCTTTCCCTCATAAAATCCATGAACCAAACAGAGCCTTAAGCTAAAAACAGATGGACATAAGAAGAGCCCAGGGATTGAGAAATTTGAGGGATATTTAGAGACGACGGGTGCTGGAGATGGGGCTACTGCAGGAAAATGGAGTACTATTCTACCCTTGTAGCAAAGCAGGAAAGTATCAAGCATGGTTTGGGCATGGCTCTTCTTAAAGGCTTCGAAGACTGACTATGGAAAAGGACTCTGAAACAGCTTGCACCTTGTTGAAAAAGAGCAAGTAGGGGCATCCGCTAAGGCTATGGTGGAGGACTGCCGATTCCTTTTGGATCGCTACAAGGGTATTATGGCGAAGCATACCAAGGAAGACGGGAACCATAGTGCTGACAAGCTTGCTAATGTAGGTTTAATTAGAGTTGAGTAGTTTTTTTTTTTTTTTATGTTGGTTGATGTTCCTACCGGTTTATCACTGGCCATATTGGCAAACAAATCGTGAATGTCCTTTGAATAAGTTAGTTTGTTTGTCTTCCACAACAACCAAAAAAAAAAAAGAAAAGTATACATACTCTGAAATTTCTGCTTTGGCTTCCTCTGCTTCATCTTTCTTAAAAAGATGCAAATGCCAATAACAAAAACCAATGAAGTAACAATTGAAACGACAACAATGGTGGCAGTTCGAGTTGTCTTATTTTTTCCTGCAAAAACCAAAAAACTATATTTAATTAGTATTTGATTCTTGAGCTGGGTACAACTTGATGTGTATATGGAAATTCAAATTAAAGCTAATACATTGAAAATTTTGGATCGGATCGTAATTTTCGTAATGCATCCATCATATGCTAATAAATGCTAAAATAATTTGTTCTTTACCTGGTGATGGTGGTGGCGGTAGTTTAGCTATAGTCATAGTATTATAGAAAGAGTAGAGCTCGAATCTAAAATTACAGCTGGGTTTCAGATATCTCCCACCACTCCTTCCAACACAACAAGTCTTAATGTCCAGTGCAGCAATATTTAGGCAATCACTACACTCCTCCGGAGACAAATCAGGAGTGCACTGCACAAGCGCATATATCGTTCTAAATTCAGTGGCCGTCGTGTAGCTTTCATTCATGACAGCGAACTTCCGGAGGGGCCCAGCGTACGCAGCCTTCACCCGTAGGCTATCCAACATAGTCCTCAACACCTGATTAAATTCCCCCGGGCTCGACACGTTTTCGGCATTCGCCATACAAACATCAGGTTTATTACTCATGGTACCAAACATGGACCTGCTTGAATATCTTAACATGCATTGGTCGTACCACCCAATTGCTTCCACATAGTTTGGACAAAGCTGTGTGAGCCTAATTCTGGCATTATTGACACAATCTTGACAGTTTTGTAGGACAACGTCTCCTTTACAGAGCACAAACGCGTTAACTGTGTCAGAGCCTTGGCCTAGGGACGAATTGTAAAACCCGTATTGATCTATATTAGAGGGGAGAGAAGAGAGGAGGGTGTTGAGGTTGGTCTCATAAGTACTATTGTTGGTGTAATTACCACTCTCGAGTATGCAGAAGTGGTGGAGGAAATTGGGGGGTTGTGCTATGGCAACATCGGCCAGGTTTATGATGATGATGATGATGAGTATGTATGTGAGAAAGAAAGGGTGTGCCCAAGAACACATTGCCATTGTACGTGCCATCTCTGCTAGCTAGATTGACGACTTCAATGGGTTGATCGAGTAAAGTTGGAATTGCTTTTATGTTTAAAGCCATATGCGAAGCCTATTGTGTTGAATAATCTGTTTGGCTGTGGAATAGTCAGTTATCATTTTCCGTGAAGAAATTATGGGAATCTGTAGGTCGGATTGGTCCCACATGTTAGAATTTTTATTATTATTTTTGTTTTTTTGTTTGTATAATCACCACTGTCTAAACAGACGTGTTTGAAGTAACTCAGACCATGCAATGGTAACACCAGCGAGCTTTTTTTATCATTTTCCCCCCCTTCCTAACGGTAATTGAGAAATTTTAATTAATGAACCACAAAGAGAGAAGCAACCCTACAAGGAAAGAAGTCCCCCCAAACAGCCCTCATCGCACCGAATTCCCAACAACCCTAGTAATGGAATTATTGGTTGTAACGTGTGTACTATGCCACTGCCTATCACTATATCACATCACTAATAGAAAATTTTATTTTTGCTTATATGAACTGAGATTTCCCTAAAATTAAGAGGGACAAATGGACTAATAAAAGGGTGTGATTGGTTTCAGATACCAGGTCACCTTACAACCATTGCATCCAAAATTTCTCTTCATAGTGAGATTAATCAATTGTATAAATTGTGGGTTTCAACACTTGACACTTCTTCAAAAAGGACAGAGATTTCGAAGCTTTCTCCACTTTAATTGTTAAGATAATTACTAATTATTAATCAAGATGAATTTTAACTTGAAGACAAAAGCCGTGTAAAACGTTCGTAGTAAAAAAGATATTAAAATGTCGTTTTTTTCTTCGAAAAAAGACATTTATTTGAGTGTCGTGGTTACTAAAAACGATATTAAAATTACTAAATTTTTGAGAAGTTATTTATACTTATTTTTTTTTTTTTTAAATCTGATTAATTATATTGTTGCTCTTGGTAACCAAGAGATTCAAACAAATGCTGTTTTTTTTTTTTTTTTTTATAGTCTTACCTGGATGGATATAAAGCACACACCTCACACACGCACACAAACCCAATCCAACTCCAACCCACAGTCTCACAATGACCACTCATTCTGACTGAACGCACAAATTTGGGGGGCAAGAACTTCCTCCAAGATTAATCGAACCATTGACCTCTCCACTGGAGAGATCAAGGTGATATCACTTGACCACTTAAATCGTTGATAATGTCGTTTTATTTAAATAAAAATAAGTAAAAATAAAAATAAAAATAAAAATAAAAATAAAAAACAACAATAATAACTTGAGATATTTCAAACCAATTTTGAATTAAAAACACGAGGAAGACTTGAAAGTTTAAACTAAACAATGACTGATTGGGACCGGGGAGAAAATATTCAATAACCCACAGTCGTATGGTTCACGTGGTATTACTATTATATTAATTAATGAGCAGCTGTAAGCGTCATACCACGGCAGTATAATCGTCATACCACGTCAGTATATTGATGTGGTATGACATTTTTATCTAGAGTATACACTTTCTCCTATTTCTAAGGGAGTCATAACAACCACTTTGCTTGTTATTAGGAGTGTACCCGAACTAAGCTGCTCAACAAGGGCCCGTGGCTCGGCTCGATAACAACTCGGCTCGTATAAAAAACGAGTGAACCTCGAGTTTGAATACAAAACTCATTTAATAAACGAACCAAGCTTGAGCACACATGGGCTCGACTCGATAAGGTTCACGAACTGTTCGATTAAGGCTCGTACAGTAGTTTCGTGAAAAATTTCATTAATATGTTTGATAAAGGCTTGTTTAATTATATATATATGTATGATAATTATAAAAATATAATATATGTATAATGTAAAGTATTTAAAATTGAAAAAATATTGGCATATTATAATGTGCATAGTCCTAACTTCACGAGCTAATTAAGCAATTGTTTTATGTAAATATATATATATATATATACTAGTTGGAGCTCTGCGCGTTGCGCAGTAAATTTAATTGTGTCGTTTCGTGTGGTTAAGTGGTTGTTAAAAGTGTATAATAAGATGTTAAAACAGTTAAATAGGAAATTGTAAATGTAACTATTTAATCTAAAAGTACTCTTCTTACGGAAGAAGTTGATAATTCTGATTATCTTATAAATTAGTAGTAAAGGTACCTAATAAAGCGTCACTAAAAGTATATGACACAAGTAGGGTATTTCCTCTAAAAAAAAGGGCATGAATGTGTTTGTTGACCTTCATTGATATTCGAATACAATCTATAAATCATGAATTGGAGGGAAGAAGTTGATCAAAATGTAAATATTAGTGACCAATTCATAATAGCTAGTAAAATAGCCACTTTGTTTGACATTTTATATATACCAGAACTTAAATTTTAGAGAAGAAGTTGACCAAAATGTGAAATTAGTGACCAATTCCTAAATAGCCTCTAAAATAGCCACTTTTTAAAACTTTTTTAAAGTGAATAATAAATATCCAAAACCTGCTGATCTAAATGCAATTACACATATTACAATATATGAATCCTAAATTTGAGATAATAAGTTGAGCAAATTGTAAATATTAGTGACCAATTCCTAAATAACCACTAAAATAGCCACTTTTTTTTTTTACTTTTTATGAAGTGCATAATAAATATCCCAAAAATTATTGATCCAAATGTAATTAGACACAAATTGTTGATTGAAATCTCATTTCAGAGAAGAAGTTGACCAAATTGTAAATATTAGTGACCAATTACTAAATAGCCACCAACATAGCCAGCCACTTTTGTTGACTTTTTTTGAAGTCAATAATAAATATCCCAAAAATTGTTGACCCAAATGTAATTAAACACAAGATTGTTGATTAAAATCTCATTATTATATTAAATAAAATTTCAAAAGCTGACTTGAATGTAATTATTTATCCAAAATTACAGATTTACCTTCACACAAATCTATATATCCTTACGATGTATAGATAGATATATGAGTAATTATGTTGTAATGAAGGGCAAAATAGGAAGTACATATTTTTTGACGTGCTTGTTTGTTCGTTTTTATAGTATAGTAGATATATACACGAAAATTCTCTAAAGAGGACGCCCTCTCTATATATGCAAACTGTCAAGTATTGAGCTTGGTCCGTGAGTTTTAGTTAGCAACTTAAACTTAATTGCTACTAGGGGTGTACATGAGTTGAACCGCTCAACAGGGGCTCACGTCTCGACTTGATAATAAACGAGTCAAGCTCAAGCTTGAGCAGGATGTCAACTCTTAAAGCTCGGCTAGAGTACAATCCTATTTATCATGGAAAATGCTTCGGTGCAGTTAGCACTGTGCTACTCACAGTTTGAATAGTAAAACTGCTTTTGCAAAAGTAGTTTTTAAAAAATTGGGCAGTTTTACTATTCACATGTGAGTAGTACAGTGCAAACTGCACCAAAGTATTTTCCATAAAAAAAAAAAAAAATAGTTCCACGGAAAGTAGGGAACGGATGTGTGGTCTAGATTAAAAAGTCACGTCACATTAATATGCTATGTGGTGTGACAAATACACTGAACAATTTCTTTTAATACTTAATTAGTCAATTAAAAAGAAGGGTATAAAATACAGAAATGATACTTGCACAGAAAATTGCACAAAAATTGTGCACGGAATTGATCCAGGCCACTCATTTTGGTGGCCCCTACACAACCTGGATCAATTCTATGCACAATTTCTGTGCAGCTTTCTGTGCATGTAACATTACTGGTATAAAATATAATTAAACCATTAAAATAAGATAGTTAATAACACCACGTAGGCCTGTCGCTGTTATATTCAATGTTTTCTCGGAACCGGGAGTGGTTAAGGACAAACTCGGAAATCTGGTGGTAACTTCCCCATCGTTGGCTGTATCAGTCTTTAGTTGACCAGCTAATTGTAGCACTAAACCTCTTTCTAGACTTCAATTAGTATTATTTTATTTTGGGTTAGTTAGTATAATGTTTTTTTTTTCTTCAGAAACCTTGTTAACCCAATAGCCCTCATTTGTTCCTCTATGAGAAAAGAAAGTGGATTCAAAAGATTTAGTTGCCCTTTCTAGATGATGTTCTCACTGAGTCACTTATATGGCCAATTGACTTTCTTATGTATATCTATTTGTTTGTTTAATTTTTCTCCTTTTTTTGCTACTGAATTTGGGGCAGAAAGCTGTTGATTGCGGGGCGGGGCGGGGACGGGTTTTCGATTACAGGATCGATCAAGGTTGGGGCACATATCTCCTCAAGGCGGGACGGAGTCAGGGGAACGGTTCATTCAACCGGGTCAGGGTCGGAGTACGGGAGCCCCGCCCCATACCCTCCTTGTTGCCATCCCTAATTTTGACTCTTGAGAGTCTCTTCATATGCATGCTATGAACTAGAGTATTGTATACTCTAGCAATATGGGACAAACTAGGCCTGAAAATGTAACAGATTTTATCTGGATCCGATCGAAATATCCGACTCTGAATCCTAATATAAAAATCCAAATCTGACTCCGCATCTAAATATATGCGTCTTAACGGATCTGATCCGATCCGATCCGAATCCGATAAGGATCCGAATTCGAAGCTTTCTTTTTTATTTATTTATTTTTTTTTAAAAAAATAAATGTGGTTTTGGATATAAACCATTTTGGGTACTTTGTGCTATTTAGGATTTAGCTCTTTGTCCGATTTATTATGTGAATCAGTTTTTGGATTTGGATATCCGAATCCTAACAATTTCGGATTCGGATTCGGATTTATTTTTATATGATTTTTATCGAATTTGAATTCGGATTTTCTTAGCGGTTTTTTTATCGGATTCGGATTCGAATTGTAGAAATCTGATCCGAATCCGATCTGTTTATGGGCCTAGGACAAACCCAATACACTTTAATTGCAATGTAATGAAACACACATTAAGATAAATATACGACAGATTCATAGTACAACCAGGCTGATGTGTTACCATTTGTCAAAAGCAATTTAACAATGCCAAATCCTGAACTCCATATCCGTTAGGTCATCTCAAATTTGAATTCTGTTTGGGCTTTAACTGACTTGAGTGGGGCGTGTGGATTGGACTTGGACTAAGGCAACCTAAAACAAGTAAAAGAAAGACCTGGTTTTTTTTTTTTTTGGGAAACTTTTTCGGATGGCTAATTTATATTCCCCCTTATTCAAAGAGTGAATAACTAAGATTCTCCCTTACTCAAAAAGTGAATAGTAAGATTATCAGTTAAAATGTACCTTGCTTATACAGGTCAGTGAAAAAAATATTTATTGTCATAGTTGCATTAATCCTTTATGGTATTACAAATTAATAAGGAATTTGTATGAATTTATTTGGTTCCTTATTTCCAACAAATTCTTTCTCAACTTAGCAAAAAATTATCTCCAACTCAACAAAAGTTTGAAAATTTGTGAGTAGGTATAAATAATAGTGACATGAATCACGTGATGTAACTGTTACATTCAATATTTCCTTCAAATTAGGGTCCTTTTTATAACCTTATTTTTTGTTGCAACTTTCTAGACCATTTCTGCCATGTTGGAGTCTTCCATTCTATAAGCTCATATCCCCTTTCCATCCTGAAGAAACTTTGAATCCAACCCAAAAGCTTAAGCTATTAGGTGGAGAGGCCCAACATGTATATCTAGCCATAGCCAATCCCATATTTATTCAATGTGGGACATATTGTCTAACACGCCCCCTCACGTGCAGCCTCTTCTTGGGTCTGTCACGTGTGCCTCTTTGGGTCTTATCATCGTGCAGCCTTTTGTTGGGTCTATCATCGTGGGGGTGTGCGCTATTTTTTTTTTTTTTTTTGTTTTTCAAAGGGTTGGGAATGGGCCTGGCTCTGATACCATGAAGAAACTTTGAATCCAACCCAAAAGCTTAAGCTATTAGGTGGAGAGGCCCAACATGTATATCTAGCCATAGCCAATCCCATATTTATTCAATGTGGGACATATTGTCTAACACATCCCATCAACCATTAATTTTTAATCTAAGATCATATGTTAGATTAGACATTAACAAAACGGTTGCAGATGGACCAATTCTTATATTTCTATAAGAAAAAATTATTTAAAAAGAGCTATAATGAGTACATAAAATGGAGATTAAATATCAAGACCATGCATTGTCTTGACTTACTAATAAATCATGTTAATGTAGTCATTTCTAGGCCTGTGGTTCTTGGATTTAGTGAGGTTAAAGTAAAGAAAACATAGAGAAAAATATTTTTATTTGTTTGGTTAATAAATTAAACGAAGAGGAAACTACATTTTCAATGTTAAGTCAATTCGTTTCCTTTCTTCTCTCTCTTCTAACAATTAGAGTGTGCTTGTTTCCCAAATTTTGTATCACCAATGTGCCTCCTAATACACGTGACAGTGGATCTACTTGATTTTTATTAGAAGTTGTTGAGTGATCCACCATTATTGAAAGTGGCCTTATAACCACATATGTTTGGACACAATTTGAAACACATAATTTGAGAAGCATATCATTATACTTTAATTTAGAGAAAAAAAATCAAAGAGCCAGGAGACTGTTGTTACTGTTTGCACCCAAAAACCGCCAAAGGTTTTTAGCCCGAAGGAGTTATTGAAATGGGCTTGGGGATAACCAGCCTAGAATTTGTCTAGGAGTGGTCGGCCCGGAGGCTGCAAAGGCCCATCGGGCTCAGGGAAAGAATGTCATGCGGTTTGGAGGGACAAGGCTGATGTCTCAGTTTAGAGTAGCCCGATAGGCGGTATGAGTCATGTGCGGACTAATCGGGCATCATATTCAGGATAAGTAAGCAATAGCGAGCATGAGAATCCGATTAGGAGGCTAAGCAGGGATAACAGCGATCGAGCATCGAGAGGCATAAGCTGGCGTCAAAACGGAAGCCCGATGGTTTATCAAGAGAATACACTTAGCAATCGGACACCATATTCGAAGATAAAAGTGAAGGCCGATTGCATGTGCCCGATTGGTCATGAGCATTCAAAAGAGCGTCATCGGGCATGAAGGCCAAAAAGTGTGACAGTTGGAAGCTGCAAGCCTAATGTGGCTAAAAGTAGGACCATGTGTGACCGATGGATGGCAAAAGGGAAGGCGGTTATGTTCTTAGCTGTCATAATGACGCTGCCCTGGAAATAAGGAGTCATAATCTTTTTGGGAATGTAATCTTGTCACGTCCAGTTGGATATGGAAGGTTGATCCCTAAGATCATGGGATTAAATCAATTACGACTCCGAATAAGGTAAGAATTTGGGATTAGAAAGGATTCTACAATCAATTATCTACTTGGAGCGCAAGATAAGAAGTCCTTGCCTTATCCGGACTGCTGCAGGCCACTATAAATACGAAGGCAGACCAACCAAGCAAAGGACTCCGCGTCATCTCGACAACACTCAATAGCATTCTTTCACAACACTCATAGCGTTCGAAGCATTCAAGCCTTCAAACCTTTGTTCTTGTTATTTTGCATCTATATAGCATCCATAGCAAATAGGTTCGTCCCCTTTTGTTATTTTTTCCCACTGTTTTCATTCTTTGAACAATCAGAGTATGTTTTGATCTTGTTATTTGGTTGTATGTTTTATTTTCCAAACATTTAATAAAATATCTGTATTTTATTAATCATTTGTGATTGTTTACCTAGTAAACTCTTGCACTTATTGGCTTGTGCACTATAGTACTGCCATAGGATTTTTAGTGAGGGTACTTTCCTACTCATCACACACAATCACCCCTTTTAGAAGTCAGATTCATTAAGCCTTGAGTATCACTGACTCAAGCATATAGGAAATTAGTTTGCACATCCCGAGCCCGTTTGGCTCTGGCATGCCCGCGCATAACTATTAAAAAAAACATTTTTGGCACGCCCGGTGGGACGCATAGTGTCAAGACATGCCTCCGAAGAAAGATAAACAGACCGGGAAAAACGGACAGGACGACCTGACCGTTATTGACCCGCTAGAGGACGAGAGCATTGCCCGTTCCCCAGCGGAAAGTGCCTTGACTCTGGAAGTAATGTCAGAACTTATGAAGTAGACCATTGAACCAATGAGGCAAGACTATAACGCGCTCCTAGGTTCTATGGGAAATTTTCAAATGCTGATTGAACAAACGATCGAGATGCAAGGAGGCCAGAATAGGCTGGTAACATCAACGGAGAAAATGCACTCCAAGTTGGACGGCCTAACTGATATGATAGGTCGACTCATAAGTGCTTATGAAGCTAAGGGCAACAAGGTGCAGGCCATCGGATCGGGCTCTAGCATATCGCATGTGTTCGATAAGCCAAAGAATCCATGATATGTGATCCCGAATCATAGAGAGCACAACGGTTCAGGCAAACAGCCCAAGTTAGGAGAGGCTAGCGGTTTAGTGGTCACCGATCCCACTAGATCGGTGCCACCAATGACCCTTCAACTTAACGGCCGTAACGCAGAAATGATCGGACACACAGCACCCCTTGTCCACGCTGTTGGGGGAAAAGGGCTAATGACGCTTTTTGGCCTCATCTGGCCATCAACAATAACAACCAGCACTAATTACCACCCTCGATAGCGCCCCCTGTGGTGGTAGCTCAGCCCATCACTCCACAACCCATCAATAGGAAGGACTTGGTAGCGGCCATAAACGAAGAGTATGGCCCGTTCATGAGAAAGATGGAAAGGCCGACGTACCGACGGCCATACCCGCCTGAAATTGACCAAGTTAACTTTCCCCAAGGATACAAGGTTCCAAGTTTTACCCTTTTTTCTAGGAAAAGAGAACAGTCCTCGGTAGAGCATATTTACCATTTCATAGCACAATGCGGCCACGTAGGTAGCAGTGACCCATTAAAATTGAGGTTGTTTCCAAACTCCCTCACAGGGGTAGCTTTCTTATGGTATGTTCATCTTCTAGCCAACTCCGTGCGAGATTGGCAGGGGATGGAAGAATTATTTCATGGCCAGTTCTATAGAACTGAGCCCGAAACATCACTGGTAGATTTGTCTAGGATGCTACAGCTAGTGGGGGAGACCGTTGAGACCTACATAGCATGTTTTCGAAAGGCAAAGTACAAGTGCAAAACGGTCTTGCCCGAAGAGGAGTACGTTAAGATGGCCATGGGTGGAATGTCCTTTGAGCTCCGTAAGAGGTTTGAAGGGATTGACTTTCGCCATCTGTTCGAGCTGGCCACGAGGACCGCTGGCTACGAGCGTATCCTCTTGGATGAGCAGGAGAAGAAGAACTCATCCAAGGGAATGTATTACAATGATCCTAATTACGAGGTCCACCCAGCGGACTGTGACCTCGAAGCAGAGATTGACATGGCTGAGCTAGTCTGTAAACAGCCGATTGTGTGCAACACCTTAAACAAGCCCATCAACAATAACACTGCTACAAAAAAGATGGCATTTGAGGCGGGAAAAAACTATACATTTAATATAACTGTGGCCGATCAGATTTTCGATGCCTTTTTGGCTGAAAAGGTGATCATGCTAAGTTATGGCCATCGGATCCCTAAGGCCGATGACATTAAGAATAAAGAGTATTGTAAGTGGTACAATTTCTGGAAACATTCGACTAATAACTGCGTTGTTTTTTGTAATGTGATACAGGAGATGCTCAATCAATGAGACCGACTCTTTCGAATTCCTTCTTTCATAGAGGGCAGAAGGAAGAGCTTAACTAATCCCCGAGAGAACGAAGAAAATGGAGTGTTCAAATTATCAGACAAAGTCATGGGAGTTAATGCTAATCCGTTTCCACAGATCGCGGGCGCTAACATGGTAGTGCCCGATATGACCAAGTTGACCAGGACCAGGTCAAAGGTTGATCTATTCGAGACAAAAGAAGAATTGCCAAGGCAAAGGAAAGGAAAACAAATCGCCATTTCGACCACTGACGGGCCGAAGGTAACAATTTGTGAGGTCCAAAAAACTTACTAGGAGCGAAAGGAGGCAGAACGGAAGGCCGAAGTTGAAATGGCCCAATCAACCACTGACAGCCTGATCGTCGATCTGCGATACCAACTTAACCTGATAGAATAAGGCCTCTGCCCGAGATGCAAGGCTGATGTCAAGACTCGGGGCCTTCAGACCGAGTGAGAGGCCCAGAGTAGACGAGCATAGAGAGCATAGCCCGAAAAAAAAGGTCTGTGCACGAAAGGCTTTCGCTGCCGAAGCTAAGTCAGTGTAAGCCCGAATGGAAACTAAAGCCATCACCAGCTTTTTAGACCGGCCCAAAAGACTCATGCCATTTAGGAGCAAGGCATCGCCAGACGTTTTCCAAACCAAATCCACCAGAGGAGAAGACACCCACGGATAGATGTCCAGGGATGGTGGTACCGCTGTAAGTAAATGAAGGTAAGTGGTATCGGGCTGAGCACCTGAAGTTCCTTACAGTGCCAAAATACAGTAAATCCCAAAAAAGGAGATTTCAGAGGGCTAGACAGGTCCAGAGAGAATGGTAGTACTGTGAGGATCGGGCATATAATCCTCCAAGGTTTCTTCAACCTTACGTGTCCGATACCGAGGAACAGCCATCAACAGAAGACGAACCTGTGTTTGATAAGAAAGCGGGTAAAAGGGCGATGTAAGCCATTGAACGCCTGAAGCAAATCTTAAGGCGAGAATAGCTAAAAGAGGAGTGTAAGCCTAAGACAGATCCAATGGACGAGGAGACTGATGATTTTGGGGACTCAGATGATTCACCGATTCAATTCAGAACTATCCCAAAGGGTTTGTCTTCAAACATGGTGTTCACCCTACCCATGTCCTTCATGACCAAGCCAGATCAGCCCACGGCTATGGAGGGGGACGTGATAGAAGGCCAGACCAAAGAGTCGTCCATAATAGAAGACGTGTGTTGGAACGGAAGAAAAACCTTTAAACCCGATGTGCTAGAAGCCACGAGCAAAAACGTGGATGCCACCGATCAGTAGTCCGATCGGCCTAAGATCATTATCTTAAGGCCGAAAGGGAAATAAACTGAGGAAGGACTGAAACCAGCAGGACCTGTCAAGGTGGTTTTTGAAAAACCCACTTATTAGATGTTCTAGCATTTAAAACCTCTGTACGTGAATGGGCATATCGAAGGAGTCCCTATAAATAGAATCCTCATTGATGGAGGATCTACCATCAACATTATGCCCCAGATAATGCTGAGAGTTCTTCAGAAATCTGAGTCAAAGTTGATTACAACCGAGATGAACGTTCAAAGTTTCACAAGGACACCCTTCAGGACAAAGGGTATCCTGCCTTTGGAATTGACCGTTGGAACCAAGACGGTCATGACAGCTTTCTTTATCGTAGAAACATCGGCCGCCTACATTGCACTGTTAGGCCGAGACTGGATACATCCTAATTACTGTATCCCCTCCACCCTCCATCAATTGTTAATTTTTTGGAGAGGTAACGAGGTGGTGGTAGTTGGGGGTCGATACAAAGCCGTTCGTAGCGCGTGTGTAAACGACTGATGCAGTCCTATACGAAGATGACATTGGGCCGGTTAAATTGTTAGGATGTGGCAAGTTGGGCAAACCAAATACAACCACATTCCAAAAAGGAGTCCACTGGACTTGAAGTCTTATTACCACAATCTCAATTGAACAGAAGAATCAAGGCCGATAGAGATTACTGATCAAGAAGACATTGATGAATCCACAACCGACTGAAGTACAAAGACAGCTAACCTTGAAGGCCAGCATGGCTAGATGGTGTGCGTATCTGGCTGATAGAAGATTAGAGATCAGCCCAATTGATGGCTATTAGGGATATATACTAAAAGCCATGCTTTATGTAGTTGATTTATTATTCATTGAATAAAATCAGTTAATCCATTTTTTATGAGAATCTGTGTGGGCAATGTTTGTATTATATTATTTATTTAATATTATGCATGTGTGTCTCTCATTCTATATAGTTGGTGGTTTGGTGTGTAGAGTTCGGCTTATATACGGAAGATCAGGCCATCGGATATTATAGAATGTAAGATTTTGGTTTACAGTCTTAGATGGGATTGGACACATCATTGGTAGGACTGCAGCATGGTGTTGTAGTAGGTTTGTCTTGACTACGGAAAACGCTATAGTTTCAACTCACTATGCTGGTACACTTTGTGTATTAAACGGGACTGACTTGGGGTAATTATCTTTATACTGACTTATAAGATAATTAATACCTCATGGCTATTATGAGTGCTTATGCTCTAAATCCTAAGTTAATTTGTAGACACGTACATTTGATATTTACACTTTGATCCCTAAAAGGGTGAGATCCTTAAATGGGTCAATATCTCATTGGATTGGGTGGCAATATTAATTGTGTGGTGGATATTAATTATTGATGGAATCCATGTCTCAATTTTGGGATTGATGATATCCCCTTGAGAAAGCTTATAAGTTTTGATTATGTCAAACCCTGTAGGTGGATTTTGTATCCGACATATCAGATAAGTTAAGCAGAGGATCTCAAGGAATTTTAAGAAATTTATTAAATATGATTGTCAGTAATTATATTTAATTAATGGATATCTGTAATCTTAACATGGGGAGATGATAAGCATTTAATAACATGGAGCTCGAAATATATCTTTGAGATAAGGGTAGGAGTGCAATTATAATTCTTTAGTGGTATGAATTATAATTTATGGAAATAGGAATCTGATTCAGTTCAAATTAGGGTTTCCTAATTCCATAAGGAAGCCTATTCCTTATTGACTTCTTATGGTCCCTATCGTAGCCTATATATATGCTGCTTTGGCTCTCTTCTCAGTTTGCGTTTTTTTATATAGAGAGTTATAACTCGGAATAGAAAAGAGAGTGAAAAAGAGGGAGAGCAGAAAACAGAAAGGATTTCGAAAGAGCCCACACTCAGTTTGATATTCTGGCAGCAAAGGAATACGGTAGAAGATCGTGAGCTGTCATCGAGCCCGTGTTCTCGATTCATCTACTACAGCAATCCGTTTTAGCAGTTTAAGGTAACCCTAGTTCCGCCCTTGTAGGGTTATTGTAGTTTCACGTAGTTTTTTTTTGCAGTACCAACTTATACGCACTGTTAACGAATTCTGGGAACGCAGTTTCCTAACAGTGGTATCAGAGCAACGTTGATTCTGCGTATAGGTTGGAAGCAACCATGTTGTCCAATAAAAATATCTTATGCGTGCATTGATGGATGGATAGAACGTAGATCTGTGCTAACCCTTGTTTTGCAGCGTTCTTATTCCACTATTATGGTCACTGGTTTTGTGTGATTGGATCCCACGATGGGTTTATTCATGGTTAATATTGTTATTTTGATATAGCATGTGAACTCCTTTATGGAGGCATAGGATTTGTATGTATTGGATCCCACGCTTGATTGATGCGTGGTTAATTTACTGCAAATATATAACATGTGAACTCCTTCACGGAGGCATAGGGTTTATTTAATATATCTCAAGTAAATCCGTGAAGATGGTTCGCGAGAGCAGTTTTACAAGCAGCTTTTGAAAGCGATCTAGAAGCAGTTTCAGAAGGCAGTTTCGAGAGCTGACCGGGAAGCTCGACCCCCGTTGCGTAGTGGCGACATAGAGCTAATCGGGTTCAATGAAGATTTCTTCACAAGAGTTGCAGCTTGACCATAATAGTGGGATTCCTATTTTATTGTGGTTTCCTTATTTATGTGTGATTGAATGATTATTATTGTTTCATGTTTAATGAATAGGACAACATGGATAATTATTCCTAGACCTATTTCAGATGTCTAGCTGCATGTTTAATTTATATTAATTTAAAATGATGGACAACTACATGTGTATTTAGAAATAAAACTAATTCCATAATTTGAAAACATAAGTACTTATTTTCTAAAATCATGAGAATAGAATAATTTTATTATCTACACATGTGGGTTTCACTAGTAAGGATGAATTAATCCTTGTCAAGTATTCCATTATTTTTTTATTAATTAAATTAAAAGTTTTTCTAAAAAATTATAACCCTCAATTTTTTTTTAAATTCTAAGTAGGAGAGGGAATTTATCAAGTATAAATCCCATGGTCTCCATCACTGGTTTGTAGATGATATGATTAATTTTGTGTGATGGCTCTAGTGTCATCCTCCCTATCGGATGTAGTTGATCATGGAATCATCAGTACAAACTTCTTTAAAAGAATGTTTTGGGTGATTGTTGGTGTGGGTCACCTCTCCATCAGAGGTGTTCCTCATAGAACTCTTGACCTAGAATTAAGTGATGGTATACACTTAGCTATAAATAATAATATCCTCTCCATCTGAGTCACTGTTATTATTTACAGGACCAAAGCAAGTCAGCAGTTTAATTTTATTAGGCAAAGTACATTGCCTGGATAGTAAAATTAAAAGACAATTGTCTATCTGAACAAATGATGGATAGTATATGGCTTCCCATCGAGTCATACTATTCGCGGTGTATCAGGTTGCTGGCGGATTCCTTTCAAATATGGTAGAGGGAACTAATATTTTCAACTCAAATCCATATTAATTTTTGCCCAAACGTAATTATTTATGTTATGTGATTCTCAGGCTTTTAAATGGGTACTTTCAATCCACTTGCTGTTATACTTAAAGAAAATAAACTTACTGGACCAAACTATATAGACTGGAAAAGGAATTTGGATATTGTGTTAACTGCTGAAGAGTACAAGTTTGTGCTTACTGAAGAATGTCCTGAGCAACCTGGTGAGGGGGCAACCGCTGAGGAAACCCAGGCTCACAAGAAATGGGTCAAGGCTGATGAGATGGCGCGGTGTTACATTTTGGCATCCATGTTAAATGTGTTACAACATCAGCATCAGTCAATGGCCAGCGCCTATGACATGATGGAGAGCCTCCGAGAGATGTTCGGGGATCAAAGTCGTGCTGCTAGGCAGGTTGCCATGAAAGACTTGATGAACACAACCATGGCTGAGGGGACGCCTGTAAGGGATCATGTTCTTAAGATGATATCTCTTCTTAATGAACTAGAGATCCTTGGAGCTACAATCGACGGGGAAACCCAGGTCGATATCGTACTCCAGTCACTGCCAGAGTCTTTTAAGCAATTCTGCCTCAATTACAACATGAATAAATTTAAATATACTTTGGCGGAGCTGCTTAAAGAACTCCAGGCAGCTGAGGGTATCAACAGAAAGTTAGGGAGTGCTCTTGTGTTTGAGAAAGGTTCTGCTTCAAAGCCGAAAGGCAAGAAGAAAATGAAAAAGGCTCAAAAGAAGGTCGCGGGTCCTCCGCCAATCCAAAGGCCACGAGGACAACCGGGAAAGCCTAAAGGCAAATGTTTTGTTTGCAAGCAGCCAGGACACTGGAAGAAGCAATGTCCAGTTTATCTCGCCAGACAGAACAATCAAGGTAAATCTCATTTACTAGTTGTTGAATCGTGTTTAGCGGTCGGATCTACCGGTACCTGGTGTGTTGATACGGGAGCCACTGATCATGTATGCAATTCTTTGCAGGGGTTCCAGGGAACCAGGCAACTCAGTGATGGAGAGATTTATCTATATATGGGAAATGCTACGAGAGTAGCAGCAGTTGCAGTAGGAGATCTACATATTAGTTTTGGTAGAGATAGGATTTTAATATTAAGAAATTGCTTTTATGTACCTTCTATTAGAAGGAATTTAGTTTCAGTTTCTTGTTTAGTAAAGAATGGATATTCAGTTCATTTTAATAAAGTAGTAGCTATTAAAGAAAATAAACGTTTTAATTGTTCTGGTCAATTGGTGGATGATCTTTATATTATAAATCCTATCTCTCCTATACTGCAACTTAATGAATTGGATAACACAAATAGTTTGCCATTTAAGAGAAAAGAACCTTCGAGGATGAACCAAACGCATCTTTGGCACTTACACCTTGGTCATATTAATTTGAAAAGGATTCAAAGACTGGTTCAAAATGGGCCATTAGGCTCATTGGAAGTGGAGGCACTTCCAGTTTGTGAATCCTGCTTGGAAGGTAAAATGACCAAGAGGCCATTCTCGGCCAAGGGCTATAGAGCAAAAGAGCCGTTGGAACTGGTTCACTCTGATTTGTGTGGTCCTATGACTGTCCAAGTAAGAGGGGGATTTGAGTACTTTGTCACTGTCATCGATGATTACTCAAGGTATGGGTACATTTATTTGATGTGGCGTAAGTCTGAATGCTTTGAGAAATTCAAAGACTTCAAGGCTGAAACGGAGAAGCGTCTAGGTAAATGTATCAAGACACTACAATCTGATCGTGGTGTAGAGTACCTCTTGGGAGAGTTTAGGGAATACTTATTGGAGCAAGGGATTACATCCCAATTGTCTACACCCCGTATGCCTCAGCAGAACGGTATAGCAGAAAGAAGGAATAGGACTCTCATGGACATGGTAAGATCTATGATGAGTTACTCGGATTTACCAATTTCCTTTTGGGAACACGCATTAGAGACAGCTGCATACATTCTAAACTTGGTACCATCTAAGTCAGTACCTACTACTCCCACGGAATTATGGACTGGGCGAAAGCCTAGTCTGCGGCATGTTCGTATCTGGGGTAGTCCAGCACATGTGCTGAAAGGGAACGCAGAAAAGTTGGAATCAAGAACAGAAGTATGTTTCTTTGTTGGGTATCCAAGAGGAACTAAAGGTGGTCTGTTTTATAGTCCTAAGGATCAGAAGGTTATTGTTAGCACTAATGCCACAGTCTTAGAAGAGGACTATGTTATGGACCACAAGCCCAGAAGTCGTATTGTTCTAGAGGAAATGAGAGGAGTGACACCAAGACATACTTCTTCGATACCAACGGTACGAGACGAAATACCACAAGAAAGAGTTATCGATATTCCATTACCATGTCGTAGTGGGAGGATTATCAAAACTCGTGTAGATCCCAAACCAACCATTAACACGCAGGTTCTTGAACCAGTACAATGTGTAGATAATGGTGTATTAAGTTCAGAATCTTCACAATGAAATATCAGTGATACACAGACATGGGTTGTGCCTCGTCGTAGTGGGAGGGTTATTATTCAACCTGACCGGTATATGTTCTTGGGAGAGTCTTATGACCGGGTCCCTGATGAACAAGGTACCGACCCCTGTAACTACAATGAAGCACTCCGAGATAAAGATGCAGATCTTTGACAAAAGGCTATGAAATCTGAAATGGAGTCTATGTACTCCAATCAAGTCTGGGATCTTGTAGAACCACCCAATGAAATAAAACCCATTGGATGTAAGTGGATCTATAAGAAGAAGAGAGGAGCAGACGGTAAGGTAGAAACCTTTAAAGTAAGGCTTATTGCAAAAGGGTTCACTCAAAAAGAGGGAATCGATTATGAGGAAACCTTTTCGCCGGTGGCCATGCTAAAGTCTATATGGATTCTCTTATCCATTGCTGCACATTTCGATTATGAAATTTGGCAAATAGATGTCAAGACAGCATATCTAAATGGGAATCTTGACGAGTGCATCTACATGATGCAACCAGACGGGTTCATTGCGAAGGGCCAAGAACACATGTTGTGCAAGCTTAAGAAGTCCATTTATGGACTTAAGCAGGCATCTAGGTCTTGGAATATCCACTTTGATCAAGCAATCAAGTCTTTTGGTTTTGATCAATGTGCGGATGAATCTTGTGTGTACAAGAAAAATGATGGAAGAGTGGTGGTGTTCTTAGTACTGTATATGGATGATATCTTGCTAATCGGAAACAATGTGGGGGTATTATCTTCTGTAAGGGTATGGTTATCCAGTCAATTCGATATGAAGGACTTGGGAGAAGCCGGTCACATCCTAGGGATCAAGCTTATGCGAGATCGCAAGAATAGGATGTTGGGCTTGTCACAAGGCACTTATATTGACAATATTCTTGCAAGGTTTAGCATGCAAGATTCCAAGAAGGGATTCCTTCCCTTCAGACACGGAATTACTCTATCTAAGGATCAGTGTCCTAAGACACCTGATGAGATAGAGAAGATGAAGGCAGTTCCTTATGCCTCGGCAGTAGGAAGCCTAATGTATGCTATGCTATGTACTAGACCTGACATCTGCTTTGCTGTTGGCATGGTTAGTGTCTATCAGTCTAATCCAGGGCAAGAACATTGGACTGCGGTGAAAAATATTCTCAAGTACTTGAAAAGGACTCGAGACTATATGTTAGTTTACCAAGCAGACAGTCTTATACCTATTGGGTACACAGATTCTGATTTCATGTCAGATAGGGATTCCAGAAAGTCTGATTCCACCATGGAAGCCAAGTATGTGGCTGCTTCGGAAGCCGCTAAGGAGGCCGTTTGGCTCAGAAACTTCCTTATGGATCTAAGAGTAGTACCTGCGGTACAATCGGCTATTACCCTTTATTGCGATAATAGCAGAGCGGTTGCTAACTCAAAGGAACCAAGGGCCCATAAGAAGGGAAAACACATTGAGCGTAAGTATCACCTGATACGAGAGATCGTGCAAAGAGGTGATGTTGAAGTGACCAAGATAGCATCAGCAAATAACCTGGCAGATCCTTTCACCAAGAGCTTACCAGCCAAGACTTTTGACAGTCATGTAGAAGGGATAGGAGTGAGGTGTGTCGCATCATGGCTTTGAGTCTAAGTGGGAGATTGTTAGGGATATATACTAAAAGCCATGCTTTATGTAGTTGATTTATTATTCATTTAATAAAATCAGTTAATCCATTTTTTTTATGAGAATCTGTGTGGGCAATGTTTGTATTATATTATTTATTTAATATTATGCATGTGTGTCTCTCATTCTATATAGTAGGTGGTTTGGTGTATAGAGTTCGGCTTACATACGGAAGATCAGGCCATCAGATATTATAGAATGTAAGATTTTGGTTTAGAGTCTTAGATGGGATTGGACACACCATTGGTAGGACTGCAGTATGGTGTTATAGTAGGTTTGTCTTGACTACGGAAAATGGTATAGTTTTAACTCACTATGCTGGTACACTTTGTGTATTAAACGGGACTGACTTGGGGTAATTATCTTTATACTGACTTATAAGAAAATTAATACCTCATGGCTATTATGATTGCTTATGCTCTAAATCCTAAGATAATTTGTAGACACGTACATTTGATATTTACACTTTGATCCCTAAAAGGGTGAGATCCTTAAATGGGTCAATATCTCATTGGATTGGGTGGCAATATTAATTGTGTGGTGGATATTAATTAATGATGGAATCCATGTCTCAATTTTGGGATTGATGATATCCCCTTGAGAAAGCTTATAAGTTTTGATTATGTCAAACCTTGCAGGTGGATTTTGTATCCGACATATCAGATAAGTTAAGCAGAGGATCTCAAGGAAGTTTAAGAAATTAATTAAATATGATTGTCAGTAATTATATTTAATTAATGGATATCTGTAATCTTAACATGGGGAGATGATAAGCATTTAATAACATGGAGCTCGAAATATATCTTTGAGATAAGGGTAGGAGTGCAATTATAATTCTTTAGTCGTATGAATTATAATTTATGGAAATAGGAATCTGATTCAGTTCTAATTAGGGTTTCTTAATTCCATAAGGAAGCCTATTCCTTATTGACTTCTTATGGTCCCTATCGTAGCCTATATATATGCTGCTTTGGGTCTCTTCTCAGTTTGCGTTTTTCTATATAGAGAATTATAACTCGGAATAGAAAAGAGAGCGAAAAAGAGGGAGAGCAGAGAACATAAAGGATTTCAAAAGAGCCCACACTCAGTTCGATATTCTGGCAGCAAAGGAATACGATAGAAGATCGTGAGCTGTCATCGAGCCCGTGTTCTCGATTCGTCTACTACAGCAATCCGTTTTAGCAGTTTAAGGTAACCCTAGTTCCGCCCTTGTAGGGTTATTGTAGTTTTCACGTAATTTTTTTTGTAGTACCAACTTATACGTACTGTCAACGAATTCTGGGAACGCAGTTTCCTAACAATGGCATGGATAACCTGGCCAACTGTATCTTTGAAGAAGGAACGCCAAGGGAGGAAGAGATCCAAATGGATGAACTGGAAACGGACACAGCGAAGCTGGATGATCTAAAGGCCAACGTTCAAGATCCACTCTTGGAAGTCAACCTAGGCAATGAAGGAGAGCATAAGCCTACTTATGGAAGTCATATGCTAGAACTATAGTTTCAGACCGAGATGATAGCACTCTTACATAAGTACAAAGATTGTTTTGCCCGGGATTATGAAGGGATGCCAAGGCTATCTAGGGAACTGGTAGAACACTGATTGCGAATTAAATCGGGGTTTAAGCCGTTCAAACAGCTACTTCGACATATGTCACCAGAGGTTACTCTAAAGGTGAATGAGGAGATTGAGAGGCTCCTGGGTGTTGGATTCATTTGGACTGCCAAATATGTAGAATGGGTTTCGAATGTAGTCCCAGTGGTGAAGAAGAATGGGAAGCTTAGAGTGTGTATTGATTTTAAAAATCTAAACCTATCTACCCCAAAGGATGAGTACCCCATGCCCATGGTTGATTAGCTGATTGATTCGGCCGCTAAGCACAAAATTGTCCTTTATGGACGGGCATTTGTGGTACAACCAAATTTACATCGCCAAAGAGGATGTCCCGAAGACAGCTTTTCGGTGCCCGGGGACAATTGGAACCTTTGAATGGGTTGTCATGCCTTTCAGATTGAAGATCGCAGGAGCCACCTATCAACGGGTGATGAATTCAATCTTCCATGACATGATTGGGCATTTCATGGAGGTCTACATTGATGATGTGGTGGTGAAATCTAGTGATAACGCCGATCATTTGAGGGACTTGGAAAAGGCATTTGAAAGAATGCTGGTTCACAAGCTGAAGATGAACCCCCTCAAATATGCGTTCGACGTCTCAGCAGGGAACTTCTGAGGCTTCCTAGTGCACTAGAGAGGGATAGAGATAGACAAGAACAAAGCTCGGGCTATCCAAGCAGCAAAGCCCCCAGCCAACAAAAAAGAGTTACAATGGCTACTCGTGCAGATCAATTTTATGAGAAGGTTCATATCCAATTATGTAGGAAAGACTCAGGTATGGACCACACTTCTAAAGATCAGGACCGATAAAGAACTCAAGTAGGAGGAAAGCCACCAACAAGCATTTGAAGGACTAAAGCAATACTTGTCTACACCCCCCGTGTTAAAAAGAAAAAGGAAATAACAAAAAAAAAACACAAAACTGCAGCATAGGTGTGTTGTGATTTTTTTTGCAAGGAACATATCTGGTATTATCAAGAGAAGCCACATGTTCGATTTGCTTGATAGTTGTAGCAATGCTATTGATTGATCTACTCGTTTTTAACTTTTTTAAAGCATCTCTTTATCATGATTCACGTGCTTATGCTAAATCTTTGGATAACATTTTTTTTAGAAACATCAGGAATAACATTAATTAACATCAGCGAGAATAATAGTTTCAATACAAGAAGGGCACACACCTATCCAAGACTGACAATCCTCAATAGCAAGACTATAAATAGCTAGTTCATGTGCATCACCATTACACTTCCTACTAATATGATTACCATAAGAAACATCAAAGAGAGTAAGCATCTCTCTTACATCCAGAATAATATCCCCATGACTTCTAAAACTTTCAACATCATTATTGACTTCTTTAATAATCACCAAGCCATCGGATTCAAAGATCACCTTCCTTTTCTAGTGCAAAAGTGACAGCAGCTCGGAGAGCCATCACCTCAACCAAAGTTGCCGAACAACAAGGAGTAACCTTTCTCACAAAGGCGCCAGTGGCATTTCCACCACTGTTTCTAACCACCGCCCCAATCCCCGTGAGAGCTCCCTCACAAGAGAAAGAACCATCACAGCTGACTTTAAAAACATCTCCCTGAGGTGGACTCCACTTTAGTTGGAGGAGAGTGTTGGAGTTTTTTTCAACAACTGGATTAGAGGCTTCAAATTCTTCAACAAGAGACCAAATCTTTTCCACAGACACTTCCCAAGCAATGCTATGATTATCATGAACACAGGTATTGCAAGCAGTCCAGATGAACCATAATGTATAGAAGATACTAGTCATTCTTCACCCCTTATTGTCACGCATCATCATATCTTACCAAACATCAAAGCTCTCGGATTGATCTTTGAACAAAGGACAATCGTTGAGAATTCCTTTCCACACCTTCCTAGCCCATTTACAATCTCTGAGGGCATGAGTAATAGTTTATGTCTGTCCTTTGCATCTGGGACATCTGGAATCAGAGCCAATACCCCCTTTTTTTTAAGGACATCAAAGGTTGGGATAAAAGCCCCCAAACAAAGTGTCGAACCTTGGGGACAAACGGGGTGTGCCAGATAGATTTCCAAATTTTTTCCATGGGAAGATGCGATGATGGACCCACCCTACCTCCTGCATCTTCATTCCACAAAGAAAGGAAGTGGTAGGCACTTTTGACCGAATAAATACCATTGGAAGATCCCTTCCAAATGAGAACGTCATCCATGCTGCAATTGACCGGGGTTTTAAGAATCTGTTCTGCTTCAAAAGGGAGAAAAACTTGGCTCACTAGTTGAGAATTCCACCAGTTACGGTTGACATCAATAAGATTAGCAACCTTTGCATCAACGTGAAGTAAGTGGGTTGGTGAGACAATCTGGTTTGAACCTGTTTCTTGAAGCCAAACTATCCTTGAAAATCGAAGCTTTATTACCCCTTCCAATAAGCCATATAAAACCTTTTTTCAACTCCTTTCCAACATTACAAATACTCCGCCAAACATAAGAACAATTGTGACTCACTTTAGCTTAAAAGAAATTGCACGTTGGGAAGTATTTCGCCTTGAAAACCTTGTAGAGAAGGGTGTCCTTACATTTGAGAAGCCTCCATCATTATTTCCTAAGAAGCGCTATGTTGAAAGAATCAATCTTCCTTAAACCCATCACCCCCACTCCATTTAGACATGCATAATAATTCTTTTTTTTATCCAATGAATCTTTCATTTTTCCGCATCACTAGACCACCAAAACCAATTGACCATGGATTGAATGTCATAGTAGATACCAACGGGGATTTTGAAACAGCTCATAATGTATGAGGGGATAACTTGGACAACTGATTTAATTAGCACTTCTCGCCTCGCATATAAAAGCACCGATTCCTTCCAACCTTTTAGTTTATTCCAGATTCGATCTTTAATAAAATTGAAAACTTCCTTTTTTGACTTTCCAATGACTGTTGGCAAAGCCAAATATTTGTCATGATATTCCATCTTCTGAAATGCCAAATTTTCAATTAGACGGGCTCGCTGGTTCCCGAACACATTCCCACTAAAAACCTCTCCCGACTTGTCGATGTTCACCTTTCGTCCTGATGCCTTCTCATATTTGTGAAGCACCTTCTTAATAGCAAAGCAATCCCTCATAGTCGCGTCACAAAAAAGAAGGCTATCGTCTGCAAAGAAAAGGTGGTTAATTCGAGGAGCTTGTCTGCAAATTGCTACACCCTTTAAATTTTGGTTCCTTTCTTCCTGATGCAATAACGCCGACAAACCTTCTGCACAAAGAAGAAATAAATAAGGAGACAAAAGGTCTCCTTGTCGCAGCTCTCTGGATGGGTTAATGAGACCTTTGGGGGTCCCATTAATAAGAGCTGAATACTTAACCGTGGTGACACAGGCCATAATAATTTTGATCCATTGCGGGTGAAAGCCCATTCTAGTCATCATTCCTTCAAGGAAGTCCCATTCCACCCTGTCATAAGCCTTACTCATGTCTGATTTAATAGCCATAAGACCACATTTGCCTTTCTTTTTTGCTCTTAATAAAATGCATCATTTCAAAGGAGAGTAAAATTTTATCCGCAATGAGCCTTGCGGGCACAAAGGCACTTTGATTTGGAGAAATTACTTTGCCCAGAATCTTATTTAGTCTATTAGCCAAAATTTTAGACACAATTTTATAAAATAAATAACATTGCATAGGGAGATATGTATAAATTCATAAACATGACTTGGATGCTTTACTTTTGGAATAAGGGAAATATACATAAAATTAGCTATCTCAAGCATAATCCCATTATTCAAAAAGTCAAGAACCGCAGAAACCACACTATGACCAACAATGGGCTAGTAGTTTTGAAAAAAAATAGCAGGCATACCATCGGGACCAGGAGATTTGGTCGGGTGCATTTGTTTGAGCACCATCAGAACTTCATCTTCCTTAAAGCATTACAAGAGTTGTTCATTCATTCTATATATAACCACTCTTTCAACCGTACTCAACACTGGTTGTAAATCAAGTTCACCACTTGAAGCAAAAATGTCCGAGAAATACTCTATGATAGTTTGATCAATATCTTCCTCCTTTGTTATCCACACATTATTGTTGTTCAAAATCTCGTCGATCCGCTTCCTATTTTGACGTTGGGGCGCCTTAGCATGAAAGAAAGGGGTATTGCGGTCACCTTCCTTAAGCGAATTCGGTCTTGAGCGTTGCTTCCAATAAATCTCTTCCTTTTCCAATAACATGTGTAATCCTGAGTTTCTTTTCCTCTTTGACCATACCCTTATGCAAGTTGTGTCCAATGAAATCTAGCTGAGCTTTGTACTCTTTAATGCGGTGTAGTAAGCTACCGTATTTCTGTGAGCTCCATAGTTTTAATTCCCTAGAAGTACTTCTTAGTTTTTCCATGATGCCGCCAAGTCTACCATTGCCAGCATAAGACCTCCATCCCATGTCCACGATTTCATTACAATTCTCCTCCTTGGCCCAGAAAGCCTCAAACCTGAATGGTTTAGAGCCTTTTCTAATGTTGATTTGTGGTGCATTGAAGAGAATAAAAATAGGTTAGTGATCCGAGTAAGAAGCCGTCAAGTGATGGACACTATTTGAAGGAAAAAGATCTATCCACTTTTGGTTTGTCGTGACTCGATCAAGTCTTTCAGCAACAAACTCATTGTCAGTTCTTCCATTGTTCCAAGTAAAAGTGCGTCCAATAAAACACAAATCTTGGAGTTAGCAGTCCTCCAGAGTCTCTCGAAATGCCTCTAGCTGGCTAAAAGGCTTAGTTTTCCCCCCTTTCTCCCAACAATAAATAATTTCATTCATATCCCCAAAACAGAGCCATGGAAGTGAGCACAGGGAGTTAAGATTCCTCATAAGATTCCAGACGACATGTCATTTACCACAATCAGGATGCCCATACATTCCAGTAAGTCTCCATTCTATTTGCCAGGGTATGTCAAAAGCAAGAGTGTCAATATGATGGCTTGAGAAAGATTGGATTGAGATATCCCAGTCCTTTTTCCAAAACAACGTGAGACCCCCACTTACAATCCACAACCAGCATATTGGAAAATTTTAATTTGAATTTGATAAATTGCATTCTATTTGAACAATGTTTTGTTTGCATAAGAAACAAAATATCAGGATCCTTATTTCTAACCAAATCAAACAGTAATCTGACAGCCTTACGATTTCCCAATCCTCTATAATTCCAACTTAACAAACTCATGACACATTGAAAAGAAAGCACCAATGTATTAAACCAAAAATAAGAGCAGCAATCAAAAAAATAAAACCAAACCTTGAACAAAGGCAAAGCACAAACTGGAAAGGAACAAGAGCCACAAGATCCGAAGACTTAGCTTTAGAAAACCAGGCAGAGAAAGGGAAGAAGCATCACGAAACCCTCCAGCAGATCACCAATGTTGTAAAGAAGAAATCCACAAAACCTTAAACAGACTAGCAGATCTGAAAATAGCGCAAAAAAAAGAGAGCTCAACCAACTTGGGTGGATAGGAGATCAAGAGGAGAGGAGAGGTGAGGTAGAGAAAAGGGCAGTTAAGTCTGGGATAGATCCAGATAAAGATTGCACAGGGGCGATGGGCAAGATCGCACAAAGGCGATGGGTCATTAAAAATCTGACAACCAATCTCAGCAGTGTTCGTATAGGCCTCCACAGCCTAACACTATAGTAGTTGTACCACCATCAGACTCATTTGAACCTAGTTCCCCTTCCCCATCCACTCTGTCCATGACCTCCATTGTTAAGTAATTTTAGAATTTCCTTGCCACACAACCACATGCTATGGCCACCTCGTCACTAGGTATGTCTTCAGGTATGTCCTCAAGTATTTGGGTCTTAGACTCTGGAGCTTCTAATCATATGTCACCTGATTTGTCGTCTTTTGCATCCTTATGTCTTGCTTCCTCTTTGCCTGTTATGATTGCTGATGGTACTCTCATGCCATTAATAGGTGTTGGGTTTGTTGTCACACCTCATGTATTTCTCTCTAGTGTTTACCACATTCCCAAACTTATTATGAATCTTATTTCTGTTGGTCAGCTTTGTGATGGAGGTTACTTAGTCTCTTTTTCTTCTACTTTTTGTCATGTACATGATCCGTAGTCTCAGACGCTGATTGGGACAGGACGTAGGCAAAGGGGATTATACATTTAGATAAGCTCAATGTACCAGTAGTTGTAGCTTCTAGTGTTTACTTGTCATCCTTTCGTTTGAGTTCATCTTCGTCTAGTTTTTATTTATGGCATTCTTGCCTTGGTCATGTTTCAGCCTCTCGTTTAAAATATTTAGCTTCTATAGAAAAATTAGGAGATTTACAAACTCATGATATTTCTCATTATAGTGGTTGTAAACTGGCAAAATTTTCAGCTTTACCTTTTAATAGAAGTATTTCTTTTTCTCTTGTACCATTTGATTTAGTTCATTCTAATGTGTGGGGACCCTCTCCTGTTACTAAAAGGGGGGGTCTCGATATTATGTATCATTTATTGATGATTGCACTCATTACTGTTGGGTTTATCTTATGAAATGTCATTCAGACTTCTTTGATATTTACAATACCTTTCGTGCTTTTGTCAAAACTCAACATCCTGTTGTCATTAAATATTTTAGATGTGATATAGTTGGAGAGTATACCTATCATAAATTTTGTGAGTTGCTTGCTTTAGATGGAACTATTCACCAGTTCTCTTGTATAAACACTCCTAAGCAAAATGGTGTTGCTGAAAGGAAACATAGGCATATTATTGAAACTGCTCGCTCTCTTTTATAATCCGCATATATCCCTAGTGATTTTTGGGGAGAGGCTATCCTTATTACTGTCAATCTAATTAATAAAATTCCGTCCTCTCACTGCTCAGGTCTGTCAACTTTAGAAAAATTGTATGGGCATGCTCCTGATTATTCTTCCTTAAAGGTGTTTGGTTGTACTTGTTTTGTCCTTCGACCTCATGTAGAGCGTACCAAATTGTCACCAAAGTCTGCTATTTGTGTTTTTCTAGGTTATGGTGAGGGTCAGAAGGGATATCGTTGCTTTTACCCAGTTACTAAGAAACTATATGTCTCTCGCTATGTTGTGTTTCTCGAGCACATACCCTTCTTTTCTATTCTTGATAATCATCATGAGGTGACTAAATCTGATCTCATCCATCTTTACCCATTCTCTGATGATACCGATAGTGTACCCTCTCGAGTCCCATGCACCACTGATATTGTCTCACCTCATGGTTCTACTTCTGCTGATACCGGTACCTTACCGCCTAATGCTACCTTTCTTCCAGAGGTCACCCAAGCACCTTTTGAGGCTGGAACCTCTTCACTATCCTGCTCGCACTCGTAAGTCCACTCAATCACCTGATTTTGTTAATTCTTGTTATTCGGATTCTTTTGCTTCCTTTTTAGCTTCAATTCATGATCTCTCTAAGCCTCTGTCCTATAAAGAGGCAGCTCTTGATCCTCTTTGGAAGCAGGTTATGGCAAAGGAACTCTCTGCATTGTATAAGACAAACACTTGGAGTTTGGTTCCCTTATCTTCTAGTAAGAGCGCTATTGGTTCTCGTTGGATTTATAAAATCAAAACCAAGTCAGATGGGTCTGTTGAGCGCTACAAAGCATGATTGGTTACCAAGGATTTTTCCCAGCAGTATGGTATGGATTACGAGGAGACTTTTGCTCCTGTTGCTAAAATGACTACAGTTCGTACTCTCATTGTAGTTGCTTTTGTTCGTCAGTGGCATATAATTCAAATGAATGTTAAAAAAGCTTTCTTTAATGGAGACCTCCAAGAGAAGGTTTATATGGTTCCTCCTCCAGGTGTTCCTCTTGGTCCTAGTGAAGTTTGCAGGCTTAAAAAAGTCTTATATGGTCTTAAACAAGCCCCTAGAGCTTAGTTTGAGAAGTTTTCCACTGTGATTACCTCATTTGGGTTTTCCACGAGTGAGTATGATTCAGATCTCTTTATCGGGTGTACCACTGCTGGTCGTATTATGCTTTCTTTGTATGTTGATAACATGATTATTACTGGTGATGATGTTGATGGGATTGTAGTGTTGAAGTCTGAATTAGCTCGTTGTTTTGAAATGAAGGACTTAGGTCCACTACGTTATTTTTTGGGGATTGAAGTAGCCTTTTCTCCAAAAGGTTATCTTCTTTCTCAGTCTAAGTATACAGGTGACATTCTTGAGTGTGCCCGCCTCACTGATAATAAGATTGTTGATACCCCTTTGGAGCTTAATGTTCGTCTTTCCCCTTTTGATGGCGTTCCTTTACTTGATCCTACCTTATATCGCACTATTGTTGGTAGCTTGGTTTATCTTACTATTACTCGTCCGGATATTGCTCATGCTGTTCATGTTGTCAGCCAGTTTGTTACTTTTCCCTGCTATAGTTCATTGGGTTGTTCATCGCATTTAAGGTACTTGAGAGGCACTTGGTTTCAAAGTCTTTTATTGTCGTCATCTTCTTCCTTGGAACTGCGTGCATACTCTGATGCTGATTGGGCCGGTGATCCTACAGATCACAAGTCTGTTACTGGATATTGTATATTTTTGGGTGATTATCTCATTTCTTGGAAAACAAGATGTTGTTGCTGTGTCTTCCATAGAAGCTGAGTATCGTGCTATGGCTTCGACTACCCGTGAGGTTATTTGGTTACGCCGGTTACTTATAGATATGGGTATCTCCTTTCTTCGCCCTTGACCTATGTATTGTGATAATAAGAGTGCTATTCAGATTGCTCACAATTCAGTTTTCCATGAGAAGACCAAGCATATAGAGATTCGTCATCACCTTAAGCATGGAGCTATCACTTTGCCTTTTGTTTCTTCTTCCTCGCAGATTGCTGATTTGTTTACAAAGTCACATCTGATTCAGTGTTTTTGTGTTTTAGTTGGCAAACTCTCTATGCTTCTAGCTGCAACATTGTGAGTTTGAGGGGGGTATTAGAGTTAGCTATTAGAATTATTAGTTTTATTAGCTTTAGGGTAGTTTAGTCTTTTACTTTCTATTAGGGTAATACTGTATACCTAGATAAACTATTATTGTCTCTTTATCTCTTCTTTTCTATTGTATTCATTCATTCAGTTTTCATGTTATGAGAAACTCTAGCTTTCTTCTCTCTTTTCCCTTTGTTATTTTCTTGGTTATTTGATATATTCACAGATTTCCAAACCGTGATTGAGGAGCTCACACAGATCGTATTTGGTGTGCTCAATTTGTCTATTTTTCACACTGCCAAAGGAATTATGTTTGGTTTGATTGTAAAATAGAATAGACTTGAATTGGTGAGAATGGAAAAGAAAAGAAAATCATTGAAATGATTTGCAATTTTAATTCTCATGTTTGGTTTGAAAGAGAAATGAAATCAAAAGAATCATGGTGATTTACTATATTGCCCATATAAAAAGAAGAGGTGTGATATATATAAGGGTGAGTTTGGTATGTCATATTGTTTCATTTAAAGAGAAGTCAGTTCTCACCAAATCCTATCAAAAGTGGTAGGATTTGGTTTTTGGGCTAAAACAAGAATTGGTGAGAATTGGATAGAATTGAAAATCAATTCTCTTGTCAAACCAAACACAAGATTTACCATAACCAAAGAATTGGAAATCAATTCTTTTCTAGTTTGTGGCAAACCAAACGAACTGTTGTCCACTTTGCAAAATTGGATTTCAGAAATTGGATAAGATTGATTAATTAAGGGCTAAAAAAGGGCGACATAGGCACGTGGGAAGTGCTCGAAGAAAATGTTGAATAGAGCTTATTAGCCTTATTTTCCCCTCTAAACAGAGCCCAACTTGGCAAGAAGAAATTACAATAAGCTAATTAAGGGATGAGTGTGCAAAATTTTGTTTTGTGTGTCTATATTCTTTTTCTGGCTTAGATTGTTTCTCTATTTCATTATGTTGTATTCTTGTGTTGCTTTGTGTTGTGCATTTTGTTGTTTGTCGATTGTTGCTTTATGGGCCTACAAATTTGATGAACAAACAGTTTAACTTAAGTGCACACCAACTGTTTGATAGATTTATCACAAGAGTATAATGCATTGCAATGCTTCCATAATTTTAGTCTTTGCGTATAACTGATATGTTATATATATATATATATATTGAAGATTTACCTTGCTAATCACATTTATTGGCATCTAACAGAGATGTTAACATCATGTTGAATGACTTGTTGATTGTAAGTAATTACCTGGTGATATCCCTTTCTTTATTTATTTTTTCCTTTTCAATAGGATTTTAAGAATAGTTTGTTTGTTGAATACTGCTTCCATTCGTAATAAAGAAAAATTTATTTATTTATTTATTTTTAAGTGGAGAAAATCATACATTTGGTTTATTTGGAAAGGGAAAAAGAGAACAGTTCCATGCAAAAAGTTTAATTATCCTTTGAAATCTACTATAGAATAAAGAGTGGGAATTTTCCTAGAATCCACATAATATAAGAATATAAGAATTAGAGACTTCAGTTTATGCATTGGCAGTTTGATGTCTTCAAAAAGTCAAATAATTTATTTTCCTCCAAATGTTCAATAGAAAACCAAGGGAGGCTCGTACAAATAGAATACCAATTTAGCTGTCAAATACAGTTTTGAAGGGTCATAGGGTCATAGACTGTAGAGTTAGTTTTTTTAGAACTCAGTTACCAAGAAAATTTTTTAATCTCCACCCAACATTTCAATCCAACCGCCTTAGCTGGTATGTATTTCCATTCTGAAATTTTGAGTGCTTTTGGCTTCTAAGAAATGTGCCAAAATTATGAACGTTCTCTACTTGGGATTGTGTAGAAATCCCAAAATAGATCACGAATTAACATAAAAGCAGTGATTTTAGCTAAATTTAAGATTTACCCACTTCACGCCACTGGGTTCTATTGTTGTTGATTATGTAGATAATTGTGCAGCAATTGTTTAGGTATTATTTAGGAAGATGCTTATGTTGGCCTTTACTTTAGTTCTATAGACGCTACAGATTTACTGCAGAAATGGTTCTCTCAAGTGAAGATTTTGGGTTTCTCTCAGTTCTCAATCCTATTTCTCTTCTTTTAATATATTGTCTGCATATCACATATACATATTGTGAATGTACTAAACTGGACAACCACATTTACAATGAAATACATATTGTGAAAGTGGCATTTGAGGTTGAATTTCTTAGGCTCAAGTCTAGTCAGATTGATTACAGTTTCTTTCTTTGTGGAGTAGGTTCTTTTTGGGGCTGTAGTTCTTCTTGATTGATACTAATACGAGATATTGGCCATCTTGATGTAATGCCTTTATCTATTAATGAATCTTGCTTGCTGATCCAAAAAAAAGTATTGCTTTACCTTGACTACTGATATACATTGGTCCAACGAGTATACTGCAATATTGCTCATACTGCATCGATCTGCGGATAAAAGGGAAAGGTGAAGAGAAAATCTCCTCATCAATCATTTCCGACATTTTTCAAGTCAGTGTTTCTCAATTCTTTTTTTATTTCTTTCTTTCTTTCTTCTTTCCCTATTATTTTTCTATTCGATTGCGTGATTTTTGCGATTTTTAACTCTTTCTTAAAACAGATCTTAAGAACACGCACATAAGAAGATCATAGAGTATGACTAGAAGAGATCGTTGAAGGAGCGCTATGAGAGGCTTTTGCTGTCGAATTGGCCATTAAATCGGCCAAAGCAAGCATAGTTTCCAGTATTTGAGGTGGAGTTTTCCTTTATTGAATTGGTGAATCATCAATGATAAGGCTCGTGTATTATATGCGATTCTGCAAGAAGGATTCACTATGTTATTATTCAATAGAAATTGCTTTAGATGCTTGTCAGTTACACGAAAGGTAATCATCTGCCTGCAACTATAGTATCTTCTTCGTTTTTCAACTAATTGATTTTTATTAACGAATTCTTTTTGGCCAGTCTACTATCTTTCAGTATTTTGTGGGATTCAAGCCATAAACATGTGGCTTTAGATTGTACGCATAGAGCCGGTGTTGTCTGTTCAAGATAGGGGAAAATCAATGTTTTGAGCTGTAAAGTTTCGTATGAGATGAGAGAAACTGAGGAGGTATGAATTTGCTATTTCATTTTTTAGACACAAGGCTTTTACAGTAATTTTTTTTCTTGAAGAGGACATATGTCATTAATATCCATCTTTCCACTAATGGTGTATGTTATAGTGTCAACATATGTCCCCAAGCAACTTTTAGCAGTTTTCAGCTATACTAACAACTCCGAAAAAGGAATTAACTCGTTTAGTGGTAGAAATAAAAACGAGTAAAGCTTTGGAAATAAAAACTTTCTATGCCAAAAGTGCTTGTGACAGTAGAACCTTTGGAAATAAACTTCTCAAAAAATTCAATTGGTCTCATTGCGTGGAATGTCATCCTATTGCCAATCATTGGAAAACCACTTTTGGCATAGAAATTTGAAAACCATAGCATTACTCAACTAAAATTCAACAAAAATCACTAGGAAAAGCAATAAGAAATTATAAAGAAGTTGGTTGTAACAAATATTTTTTTATATAATTTAAAGAAGTCTGCTGTCATCTTAAAGGACTCATGTGGAACATTAAGGCAACCCCTGCAGATCAAGATAGTCTTATGCTTAGTTAATTTCTTTAATACTCTTTTTAAGTTATCATACTTAAGATTCATTAGTTAGAGGGGGCCACTTATTTCTTTGTTTAAAATTTAAGGAATTTTCATTTATCTCTTTTTTGAGAATATTCTATGTTCTACTAAAGACATTTAATTTGCCCATAAAGTGTATCTTTTCCTTCTTTAAAAGTTGAACAAAGTTGTAACTAAGCACATCATGAAACTAATTTTCTCTTCCAAAGAAATTTTACATTTCAGATCTATTTAAATTCTTGATAAAGCGAGGGTTCACTTTTTGAATATACGTATGGGATTGCATATTAATATTGTGCTTGTCAGTGACCTTGGGTTTAGGCAAAATCTATATCTAAGTGTATCTGTCTTTTGAAGAAATACTCAAAAAAGGGTGTTAAGATGGTTATTATGCTTGTGTGTGTGCACATATCCATATTTACACATTTTTATCTATATTTTATACATGCATATTTTGTATTTAACTGCATTTGTTTTGGGAATTAGTGAAGTTACTTTGATAGATTTGATGCATATAGGCTGGTTTTTATGCTGATACATACATCTATGTATGTATATTTGTAGTCGGGTAATACTTGGGGCACAACCTTCATACAACTTTCATACAACCTCTCCAAAAGATGTGTCTATCTCTTTCTTGTGTCACTGTGGGGTCCAGTGACATCACAGGAGAGAGATAGACACATCTTTTAGGGAGGTTGTATGAAAGTTGTATGAAGGTTGTGTCCCAAATATTACTCTTTGTAGTCTTAATTGTGCTGGATTATGCACGGGTACCATTTTTTGTCAAGGGCGTTGTTGGTGAATGATGGTGTTTTTTTCATGGTTGGTTGCTTGAAGTTTCTGATACTAATTATTTAAATGAAGGCAAGTGCATTATCTGAAAAGATTCATTTTCCATGTAACTACAAACTTGTTGGATTTTTAAGATCAGATTATCTGCTTTGTGAGTTTATTTAACTAAAAAAAGGGCAGCCCAGTGCACGAGGCTCCCGCCATTCTGGGGTCTGGGGAGGGTGAGATGTACGCAGCCTTACCTCTGCAAGCAGAGAGGCTGTTTCCAGATTCGAACCCGTGACCTCCAGGTCATAATGGAGCAACCTTACCGTTGCGCCAAGGCTCCCCTCTAACTGAAATTTAACTTAAATACCAGTTATTTAACTGAAATTTAAAAATTAACTGATATAACAGTTTGCATATTTGAATTTTGACTCACATAGAGGTAGGTAGCCTTTAGTTTATATTTGTTTTTATCATGTTGGCATCATTCGTTTTCAGCCTTTTTTATTTGGCAGGTCTTTAGGCATTATTTTGAAGAGATGGAAGAGGAGTCTCTTGGAGATAATTTTGATGGAGTTCTTTTGCCCTTTTTGGTATAAGCCTTGATATATATATATATACATATATTTCTTAGAAAGAGGTTTTTGCTTTTTGTGGCTCTGACTGTGTTAAGGTACGCTGGCGATCTGGAAAGAACTAGAACTGAAATGCCACTTTTAGCGTTCCAACTTTAAATCTCATGATAGTGTAATAACACCACCAATGTTATTGTAAAGATACCACCTACGCAATTAGACTTTGACTTGTAATATGTGTGTATACATATATATATGTATACATGAACATGTATGAAAAGGGTCTAGAAAATCATTTCACCTAATCTACCATACTCAATTTTGTTTTAGCCATACGGAAAAGTATACCCCCACCGTACCACATTCCATAGCTTGTGGTGATCCACTTTCCCGTTCCTCGTACTGAATCAATCCTCGATCCGGGTAACCAACCCTGGATAAAAGTTCAGCCACATTCAAGAATTGGATTCCTACATCTTTAAAAACATGGCCATTACTACTCTTTTAGAGTGTTCTAAGGACTACTCCACTAACGGTAGCTGGGCAAGTTTGCCCGATGAGGAGCCATCCATATTGAACTTAAGAATGGTAGGGAAGATCAATCCACAGAATTTTTTGTCTAACAAGTTTGGTGATGATAGAGGCGTTATGAAGATTTCTCAGGAATCATTGTATAAATGGTAGTAGGATGGATTATTCTCACTTTGATTGAATTAATCAATACTATTATGATTTTGGAATAGCACCAAATTTTGCCACATCCACAATGACCAAGGGATCACCACAGAGAAGTTTTTGCCAAGCTTCCCATTCGAACTTGATTAACTATTATATTGCATAAACTTGTTACTTGTAATTTTATTTAAGCTTAGAAACAAAAAACATAAGGAATACATCTGATTAAGGTTTTCAATTTCCAATGTCTGGACGTGTATGTGCGTTTTGTTGACTTCCATCTTTCTTCAACAAATCAATTGGAGTGTAAGAATTTTCATTGTAAAAAACTGATGTTCAAATACAAATGTTTAAAAATTAAAATAGAAGATGAAATTAAGAAGAGAAGAAAAAAAAATTAATTAATTTGTCCCTCACCGTGGTGATATAATGGAAAGTGTTACCTCATTTCCTGAGGATACTTCATTATTTACTTGCAATTGAGCTGATCCTCTATCAACCTTGCCAACATTAATAAAAGCAGGTTGTTTGGGTTGAACGAGTGTTATGGTTTCACCTCCCAACATGACAACTACAGATGACATAGTTGGCCTATCTGCTTGGTCTTCTTGGACACACAACAACCCAATATGGAGACATTTCAACACTTCTTCCACCGCCACGACTGACTCCAACATTAATGGATCCAACAGCTCCAATCCTTTTCCATCACACCATAATTTCCAGGCCTGCAAAATTTTGCACAATTCATCAAGTTTGCATTAAAATATATTTCACTTAATTGGTTCACAAACTAATACAAGCAAAAAAGCATTTTACCCGTTTTTTTTTCCTTCATGTTTAATTAAATGAAATTTAAAACTAAGAAATTCCATTATATAACAGTGAGACTTAGAACCAAATAGGGTGATTTAAATTAATTAGTAAAGCAAAACGATGCAAAAATTATATACTTTAATTTTATTTATTTTATTATTTTTTTGGGCATTTATATTTGTGATATGGGAGTTTACATTGTTAATTATTGATCCTTTGGGGTCCTAAGATGATATGGGAAAGTTGGAGACTCAAGTGCATGTTTTTAAAAAAATGTTGGGGTGTTAAACATAATTTTTAAAAGTTACAAATCAGATTTTAGGAGACAAACGTTAGTCTCATTCATTGTATATCTGTAGAGGGTTTAGAAGAGAAAGAAAAGAGTAGAAGAAGAGAGAAGAAGAACTAGAGAGATGGAAGATTGAAGATGTTACAATCCAATCTTCACATAAGCTAGAAATTTCAAGTTGCAAAGGAAAGTACAAGTGGGTAAGTCTCTTTCTCTCTTTTGTACTTGGGGTTTATAGATTTTGGTTTTTGTAATATGAAATTTGATATTTAAATTCATGTTTAGAAGTTGCCAAAATGATTCTTGGGTTATATATATGATGTGGTATGAAGCCTACATGTTAAAATTGAGTTTTAATGAAGTTTGAAACAAGGGTTTTTTTTAGGGTTTGTAAAAAAATCTGAAAATGGAAAGTTTGGGTGTTTTATTTTGTTGGGTTTTGGAGTTGTTTAAGTGATTATATATGTTTTATATGTCATTGGGAACATTAGTTTCAAGTTTGGAAAAGATTGGTAGTGAGATGGGGGTTTCACCATTGTTGTGTTCTTGAAGCTTTCAAGAGCTTGAAGAAGAAGTTTTGGGTATATTTAAAAATCTGAGAATTTGTCTACAATTGGGTATTTCTTTTAGTTTTATAGATGGAATGATGAAGTTGGGATGGGTTCTTGCATGGTAGAAGTGACTTATGGGTTGAAAATTCATGATTATGGGTTGTTTTGGGTCTTGGTATTACAAGAACAAAACATGGGCTGATTTAAAAATATTTAGAATTAACTTGTGAAATCAATTCTTAAGTTTCATTTCTATTGTAAATTATGCTTATTAGCATATATATGCGATAGAACCTATTATTTAAGATTTCAGGTTCAGAGGCAAGTGGGAGAAAGAAGATTCTAGCGGGCACGAGCCGCCGGAGCGAGCGGACTAAATCATTGCGCTAATTTTCATAAAGACTTGAGGTGGGGTTTTCTAGAAACTGAAATAGTGTAGTATGAACATATTTTGTTGAATTTATATTTTAGTTGAATTAAATTCATGAGCGAATTGTATGAAATACATACATAGAGCATGACACGAATATTATATGTCATGCACGTGCATAGCGAAAGTGATAAAAATCCAAATAGCGAACCTTGGAAACAGCCAAAAGAGCCGAGCGAAATGGACCCTAGTACGTGTGTCATTACATTTAAGGGAATGCATTGCATTAGCGTACATGTTAGTTGAATTTGCTTGAATGCGGATTATGCGTTGATTTGAATGTTTATTGTTGCATTATTTGGGTTTTCTAGCTGTGCGCCAGGGTTGCTCACACCCACACAGGCATTTTTGCAGGTACTGCAGTGTAGGCACCACTGTCATGAGTCTCGAGTCGTTGTCTACGTTTAGGATGTATGTGCGTCATTTTGGATTGGCTTGTTGGAGTTGTAAATATTTGTGGTAAACTTATGTTGTAAATGAATTTATGTATGTGTACCTTGGATGATAATTTGGGTAGTGTTAATGATGTAAATATTTGAGGTTGGGTTTGTTAATATTTTGAGTTTGACATCATGTTTGTACGACCAATATGTTGATAGATTCTTGCGATTGTTTTGGAGTTTCTGGATGATGTTTATGGTAATGTTGGGTTGTGTATTAGAGGCCAAAAAGTGATATGTTTGAAATGGTTGTGACATCCCTTTGGGGTTAGAAGTTTGGTAGTTTTAAAAATGGAGTTTTGTGGCTTAAGCCAAGAAAATAATAATAATAATAATAAATATTAAAAAAAAATATTGATACGTTGGCTTTTATGGAAACAGGCACAATTTTCTCTAGAAAACTCGAAACCGCACACCGCTCGAACTGTGTTTCAAATATTTTCTTTTTGATATTTTATTTGGGAAAAACCTTTTTGCCCTTGGGATTAAACTTTGCATAGACTTTATTTAGTAATTTTTTTTATTTATTTTTTATTTTTTATTTTTTTTTGCGTTTAGCGGGGTTTTAGCGAGCGTTCCGGCCACAGCGGGTCGGACCGTTACAGCTTGGTATCAGAGCCTAGGTTTATAGGTTCTGTATGCGTTGTTGTCAATGTGTTTAGGTCATGGCAGTGGATTAGGCGTTGAGTTGGGTTGTATGGGTTCTTGTTTGTAGGCTAAGAATAAATGTTGTTATTATGTTTGCTTTGCAAATTTGTGTTATTTGCAGAAATTGCGAAAAAATGATTCCGGGAGACCGATCGGAAGGCGAAGAGGGGGAGGGGACACACCATCCACCAGGTAATCAGGAGGTCGAACAATCATGACCGACGGAACAAGGACAACCTTCCCCAGCAGAACACATGTTCGAGTCGATGACGAGATATTTTGACTCAAAAATTGAAGCGGCAGTTGCGGGGTCTAGTAAGAGTAAAGATGAGCCGGGGAGGTTGTACGAAAAATTTATAAAGTATCATCCGCCGACATTTTTGGGAATGGGTACCCCATTAGAACCTGAAAAATGGTTTAAAAAGATGGTGGACATATTCGAAATTATGCAAATCGACAATGATAACCGTGTGATGCTAGCCGTATTTACATTCACTGATAGAGCAGATTATTGGTGGAAGGACTTGACGACCGATTTGAAGACGCCGATGGTGGGGAGAAGAGAACCTAATGAGATTACTTGGGAGAAATTTGAGTTAGAGTTCAACAAGAAATATTTTACTGAAACATACCACAATGAGAAGCGGCGAGAGTTTATAAATCTTGAGCAAGGGCGAGATGTGACGGTGGAGGAGTATGAACCTCAGTTTATAGCTTTGTCCCGATTTACAATGAGGTTGGTAGAAGATGAATATGAAAAGTGCAGAAAATTTCAGGATGGTTTGCAATTTTCGATCCGATCAAAACTTTCGGTGCTAGATATATGAAACGATCTCAAATTGGTGGAGAGAGCGAAGTTGGTCGAGAAAGATGTACGAGAATCCATGACCTTCCGAGAACAACAAAAGAGAGGAAGGACCGAAGCGAGTGGGCCTAGCCGTGGGGGTCCAAGATCGAGATTACAAGAGGCTTCGGGTAGAGGTCGAGGGTTTGTACAACCACAACGAGGCGGAGGATCAAGCGGTGCCATGGATCGGGTTCAGGATCTATGAGACCACCTTCAGGCTGTAGTGGTTCTTCTGGGGGTGTTACTTGCTACCGGTGTGGGACTCCTGGGCATATTTCTCGTGATTGCCCGATACCCGATAGGCGAGAATGCTATAAGTGTGGGCGACCGGGTCATATGGCAAGAGATTGCACTATGGTGACTGAGGCCGTATCCTCAACGACTGTTTCGTCAGGCAGGGGTCGAGGTCAGGGGCAAGGGCAACCAAGAGGGGGTTCTAGCACGAGTGGTACCTGAGGACAAGCTCGAGTTTTTGCGATGACAAAGAAGGATATGGAGGCGACACCGCAAGTAGTGACGGGTATGATTCTAATTTCAAACTATGTTGCGTATACATTGTTTGACTCGGGTTCTACTCACTCCTTTATATCTATAAGCTTTGTAAAAAAATTTAACGATTATTTGACTGAGTTGAGAGAAAAGTTAATAGCAACTACGTCATTGGGAAATAAAGTGGAGATTAAGTGGGTTTATGAAGGGTGTGTGGTAAAAATAGAAAATCGTGGAATGGGGGTGAATTTATTGCCGTTAGATATAGAAGACTTCGATGTAATTCTGGGAATGAATTGGTTGTCAACTTATCACGCGTCAATAAATTGTTTTAATAAAGAAGTCACCTTTAGAATCCTGAATGAGGCCGAGTTTCTATTTTGCGGGGAGCAGCGGGTAACACCCACGAGTTTGATTTCAGTAATAGACGCGAGACAAATGTTAAAAAAAGGGTATGAATGTGTTATTGCGTATGCGATTGATGCGACGAAAGTAGAAATGCAGATAGAAATAGTTCCGATTGTGAATGAGTATTCGGATATGTTTCCCGAGGAATTTTCAGGTGTTGTGCCAGAAAGAGAAGTTGAGTTTACTATTGATCTAGTTCCTGGAACTATGCCGATATCGATTCCACCTTACAGAATGACACCAGTGGAATTAAAAGAATTGAAAATACAGTTGGATGATTTATTAAAAAGGGGATTTATTCAACCCAGTGTGTCACCATGGGGAGCGCCAGTATGGTTCGTTAAAAAAAAGATGGGACCATGCGATTATACATTGATTACAGGCAATTAAATAAGGTGACCATTAGAAACAAATATTCGATGCCTAGGGTGGATGATTTGTTTGATCAGCTTCAAGGAGCAAAAATATTTTCGAAAATTGATTTGAGGTCGGGCTATCACTAGCTTAGAGTCAGAAAAAGCGATGTAGAGAAGACTGCGTTCCGAGTTCGATATGGTCATTTTGAATTCCTTGTGATGCCATTTGGGTTGACGAATGCGCCGGAAGTGTTTATGGATTTGATGAACATAGTGTTCAAGCCATTTTTAGATAGCTTCGTGACAGTGTTCATCGACGACATTCTGGTATATTCGCGCAGTGTTGAAGAACACAAAAATCATTTGAGATTAGTATTGCAAATTGAGGGAAGAGCGATTATGTGCTAAATTAAGCAAGTACGAATTTTGGCTAGATGAAGTAGCATTTCTGGGGCATGTAGTTTCTAGTGATGGAATTAAAGTTGATCCCAAAAAAGTTGAAGCTGTGTTGTTGTGGCCGACACCAGTGAGCGTTACAGAAATTTGAAGTTTTTTGGGATTAGCAAGCTATTACCGTCGATTTATCAAGAATTTCTCATCGATTGCGTTGCTGTTGACTAAGCTGACCAGAAAAGGGGTGCATTATCATTGGAGTAGAGAATGCGAAGAAAGCTTTCAGGAACTGAAAAATCTATTAACATAAGCGCCAGTACTGACTATTCCGACAAGTACTGAAGGTTTTGTGGTATACAACGATGCATTACATCAGGGTCTGGGCTATATTTTGATGCAAAATGGAAAGGTGATAGCATATGCGTCAAGGCAGATAAACCACATGAGTTGAATTATCCGGTGCATGATTTGGAATTTGCGGTGATCGTTTTTGCATTTTATTATGGAGGCATTATTTGTATGGGGAAAGTTCTGAAATCTTTACTGATCACCAAAGCTTGAAGTACTTATTCACACAGAAGGAATTAAATTTGAGACAGAGGCGCTGGCTTGAACTAATCAAAGATTATGATTGCACAATTCATTATCATCCAGGGAAGACGAATGTAGTGGCCGATGCGCTAAGTCAAAAATCTCAAGGCCTACTTTCTTGTATCCAATGCACTGGGGTCAATTTTATTCTAGAGATGAAAATAATGGAAGTTGAACTAGCGATGTCCGACACTAAAGCCTTTATAGCACGGTTCCAAGTGAGACCGATTCTAGTGGACAGAATTCAGGAGCTACAAAATACTGACTCAAGGTTGATGAAATTTAGAGAAGAAGTGATAAGTGGAAGGCGAAAAGACTTTATTATTCCAGCCGATGGAGTTCTCTATTATGGAACTCGAATGTGTGTACCCCGAAATAAGGAATTACGAAAGGAGATCTTAGAAGAAGCGCACAGTTCAGCGTATGCCATGCACCCAGGAAGCACTAAACTTTATAAGACAATCAAGGAATACTATTGGTGGCCAGCGATGAAGAGAGAAATAGAAAAATTTGTGGCTCAATGTTTGGTATGTCAACAAGTAAAAGCTGAACACTAGCGACCAGGGGGCTTGTTGCAACCACTACCGATTCCCGAGTGGAAATGGGAACATGTCACCATGGATTTTGTGCGAGGCCTTCTGCTAACACAAAATGGTAATTAATCAATTTGGGTCATTATTGACCGATTAACTAAGTCAGCGCTTTCTGCCTATGAAAGCAACGTTCACTCTTGATCGATACGCGAGAATTTATGTGAATGAAATCGTCCGATTACATGGAGCCCGAGTATCTATTATTTCCGATCGTGACCCTAATTTTACCTCGCATTTCTGGAAACATTTACAAGAAGCGATGGGAACTAAATTGAAATTCAGCATTGCGTTTCACCCTCAAACCGATGGACAGTCAGAGAGAACAATTCAAACACTTGAGGATATGTTACGAGCGTGCGTGATGGAGTTTTCAGGCAATTGGGAGAATCATCTACCATTGGTTGAATTTGCGTATAACAATAGCTATCACAGTAGCATCAGTATGGCACCATTTGAGGCTTTTTATGGGAGGAAGTGTAGGACTCCTATATGCTGGGGTGAAGTGGGCGAAAGTAAAATTGAAAGCAGAATATTTGGGCCTGAGATTATTCAGGAAACGGCTAGTAAGATTGATATTATTCGTGAAAAGTTGAAAACCTCTCAAAGTCGGCAGAAAAGTTACGCAGACACTCGTAGGCGAGAACTTGAATTTGAAGTGGGCGATCAAGTGTTTTTGAAAGTCTCACCGTGGAAAGGCGCTATGCAATTTGGGAAGAAATGGAAACTATCTTCGAGGTACATTGGGCCTTACAAAATTATAGAGAAAATCGGAACTGCGGCATATAAATTAAAATTACCGGCCGAATTGTCGCGACTACATGATGTGTTCCATGTCTCAATGTTACGTAAATATGTCAAAGATCCATCGCATGTATTAGAATCAAAACCATTAGAGCTTGACGAGAATCTATCGTATGAAGAGAAACCGATTCCAATCTTAGACCAACAGGTGCCGCAATTGAGGAACACAGAGATTCCTATGGTGAAAGTTTTGTGGCGAAGTCAAGCGATCGAGGAGATGATGTAGGAAACCGAGGAAAGCATGCGAAAGCAATATCCGTATCTCTTCAATCATGATATGTAGTTTCGGGGACGAAATTTATTTTAACGGGGGGAGAATTGTGAGACCTAGAACCAAATAGGGTGATTTAAATTAATTAGTAAAGCGAAAACAATGCAAAAATTATATATTTTTGTTTTATTTATTTTATTATTTTTTTGGGCATTTATATTTGTGATATGGGAGTTTATATTGTTAATTATTGATCCTTTGGGGTCCTAAGATGATATGGGAAAGTTGGAGACTCAAGTGCATATTTTAAAAAAAATGTTGGGGTGTTAAACATAATTTTTAAAAGTTACAAATCAGATTTTAGGAGACAAACATTAGTCTCATTCACTGTATATCTTTAGAGGGTTTAGAAGAGAAAGAAAAGAGAAGAAGAAGAACTAGAGAGATGGAAGATTGAATATGTTACAATCCAATCTTCACATAAGCTAGAAATTTCAAGTTGCAAAGGAAAGTACAAGTGGGTAAGTCTCTTTCTCTCTCTAGGGTTCTTTGTAATTGGGGTTTATAGATTTTGGTTTTTGTAATATGAAATTTGATGTTTAAATTCATATTTAGAAGTTGCCAAAATGAAGTTGCCAAAATGATTCTTGGGTTATATATATATGATGTGGTATGAAGCCTACATGTTAAAATTGAGTTTTGATGAAGTTTGAAAAATGGGTTTTTTTTAGGGTTTGTAAAAAAATCTGAAAATTGAAAGTTTGGGTGTTTGATTTTGTTGGGTTTTGGAGTTGTTTAAGTGATTATATATGTTTTATATGTCATTGGGAACATTAGTTTCAAGTTTGGAAAAGATTGGTAGTGAAATGGGGGTTTCACCATTGTTGTGTTCTTGAAGCTTTCAAGAGCTTGAAGAAGAAGTTTTGGGTGTATTTGAGAATCTGAGAATTTGTCTACAATTGGGTATTTCTTTTAGTTTGATAGATGGAATGATGAAGTTGGGATGAGTTCTTGAATGGTAGAAGTAACTTGTGGGTTGGAAATTCATGATTTTGGGTTGTTTTGGGTCGTTTTGGGTCTTGGTATTACAAGAACAAAACATGGGCTGATTTAAAAATATTTAGAATTAAATTGTGAAATCAATTCTTAAGTTTCATTTCTATTGTAAATTATACTTATTAGCTTATATATGTGATAGAACCTAATAATTTAAGATTTCTGGTTCAGAGGCAAGTGGGAGCGCCCCGAAAGAGCCGCCGGAGCGAGCGAACTAAATCGTTGCGCTAATTTTCATAAAGACTTGAAGTGGGTTTTTCTGGAAACCGAAATAGTGTAGTATGAACATATTTTGTTGAATTTATATTTTGGTTGAATTAAATTCATGAGCGAATTGTATGAAATACATACATAGAGCATGGCACGAATATTATATGTCATGCACGTGCATAGCGAAAGCGATAAAAATCCAAGTAGCGAACCTTGGAAACGGCCAAAAGAGCCGAGCAAAATGGGCCCGGGTGCGTGTGTCATTACATTTAAGGGAGTGCATTGCATTAGCGTACATGGTAGTTGAATTTGCTTGAATGTGGATTATGCGTTGATTTGAATGTTTATTATTGCATTACTTGGGTTTTCTAGCTATGAGCCAAGGGTTGCTCACACCCACACAGGCATTTTTGCAGGTACTGCGGTGTAGGCACCACTGCCATGAGTCTCGAGTCGTTGTCTACGTTTAGGATGTATGTGCGTCATTTTGGATTGGCTTGTTGGAGTTGTAAATATTTGTGGTAAACTTATGTTGTAATTGAATTTATGTATGTGTACCTTAGATGATAATTTGGGTAGTGTTAATGATGTAAATATTTGAGGTTGGGTTTGTTAATATTTTGAGTTTGACATCATGTTTGTACGCCCAATGTGTTGACGGATTCTGGCGATTGTTTTGGAGTTTCTGGATGATGTTTATGGAAATGTTTGATTGTGTATTAGAGGCCAAAAAGTGATATCTTTGAAATGGTTTTAACATCCCTTTGGGGTTAGAAGTTTGGTCATTTTAAAAATGGAGTGTTGTGGCTTAAGCCAAGAAATAATAATAATAATAATAATAATAATAAATATTAAAAAAAAAAAACATTGATACGTTGGCTTTTACGGAAACAGGCACAATTTTCTCTAGAAAACTCGAAACCGCACACCGCTCGAACCGTGTTTCAAATATTTTCTTTTTGATATTATATTTGGGCAAAAAAAAAAAAAAATTAAATGACCTTTTTGCCCTTGTGATTAAACTTTGCATAGACTTTATTTAATATTTTTTTTTTGCATTTAGCGGGGTTTTCGCGAGCGTTCCGACCACAACGGGTCGAGGCGTTGCAATTACGAACTAAGTAAAGAGGAAGCAAAGTGACTTTTAAAGAGCGATTTTGGAGGCACATTAAGAGTCTCTGTCTTTTGGCTTGTAATTGAATTAGTTTCATAATTTTAGGTGCCTAGTGAATGTCCATTCTTCTTGTACATAAGTCCATGTCCAATCTACCAATCGGTTATTTATTTGTCAAACCAATAGAACATTAGTTGAGTTCTCATAAAAATCATATGAAAAGTACTAAGTAAGGTCCTGTTTTAAGATTCCAAGGCATGCTGTCCTAGAACTAAAATTTTTAACCTTTTGTCTTTTCCTAGTTCTCAGTGTTTTTCTTAGTAAGCAAAGAAATAATTTCTTTCCACTCATTAAATCCATGAACTAAAGGGAGCCTAGTGGCTAGTTTTCATTAATTACTTGTTTCTTCCAAAATTCAAGGCGTATAAAATGGTAAGAACTTACAAAACTAAGGAGGCTTTGCCCCTGTTCATGGCGATAGGAGCCGCTATTCCTTTTTCCACTTACTATCTCTAGCAAGAGAACTCCAAAACTGAAAACATCTGACTTGACGGAAAATAAACCATCCATAGCATACTCGGGAGCCATATACCCACTGTTAGAAATGGAAACAATAGAAATAAATTAATAATTAATCTCAAGCCATCCAAGAAGTGGTTAGAGCAAAACCACAAAACAAATGCAATTAGTTAAACATATATCTAAAGAAAGATAAGATAACAACTATTATAAAACATAAGGAAGAAGAGGAGTATGAGGCTTACTATGTTCCAACAACCCTATTTGTGTTGACTTCATTTTGATTTTTGCCAAAAATCCTTGCCATTCCAAAGTCAGATATCTTTGGATTCATATCTTGATCCAGCAAAACATTGCTAGCTTTGAGGTCTCTGTGTATAATTCTGAGTCGAGAATCCTCATGAAGATACAAAATACCCCGAGCAATTCCATTAATGATGCTAAAGCGTTTCTTCCAATCTAGGTCTGAACCTCTAGTTGAGTCTGACATTCAAAAAAACAAAACCATGATTTGTGTTTTTAATTTCTTCAATTTTTAATTTATTTGCACGAGTGTTGTCTTCTTTGTATGGATAACTATGATCTATGGGTAGCTCAAGCATAATCATAAGAACTGGCCTGGTACCGGTGATGTACACACGTTTTATAAATTTTGAGTAGGCAAAGAGTTTACATTCAAAGCAATTTTAAGGCTAATAGAACACTAAAACTAGACGCTTGAACTTGATTTGGTGTACATAAAATTGTAATATTAAAGAATGCACATCAAGAATAGAAGGTTTGTTTAAACTTTGATAGAGATAAAGTTTAGTTGAAGTTATTCCCCCGTTAAATGTTTTTAGTGAACTTGTATCATGAAGAATTAATGTGGCCAATTTTTCTTTAATTTGATGAGTAATTTACGTTAGGTAAATAGATCCAAGTAGAAAGAAGAGATACACACTAGAGATAGTCATGTGAATTGTTATTGTTATGTTCATATATTTTTTAATGTATTTGTTACGTTCACAATCCAGGTAAGGAAAAAAAAAAAAAAAAAATAAAAAATAAACGCACGCTTTTTTGTAATTTTTTTTTTTTTAATCATTGTTTCTCATTATTAAAATTTCCAAAATTATATCTGGTACTCCAACCAAGTACACCCAATTATTGAACCAATAATCCATTTAGAAAGCCGCCTGACCGTACTAATCAAGTATGATTATAACTAACTATATGAGATTGATCGAAGTTTGAGAGTCAAACCAAAGAGAAAGACATCTAAGCTTTTGTTGGGCATGTACTCGTAGATGAGCAACAATTCGCGTCCCTCCAAGCAGCAACCCAAGAGTCTCACCAGATTCCTATGTTGTAGTTTCGCAATTAGAGTCACTTCGTTCTTGTACTCTTTGAGTCCTTGGCCAGAAGCTTTTGACAGCCTCTTCACTGCAATTTCTTTACCATCTGCTAGTATACCCTGTATGTAAACGGTTTTCAAGCCATTCAAGGAGTATATGTTGTATTCAGTTAAAAATTGAATTTATGCTACTCCGTATATGTTTATTCTATTAAAAAAAAAAAAAAAAAAACACAATTCATGTTCTGTTTGATTTTAAGTTTTAGTGAAAGGCAAGAAAAGAAAAGAGAAAGGACGAGAATTAGCGCCTGCTTGGGAAAGCACAAAACAAAATCAGGTTCAGTATTCATTCCTATTTCTATTGGTTCTTACAAAAACCAACATATCATGTTAGTAATAATAATCAATTTTAAGAGTGATTTTAGGTATGAACCGAACCGACTATATATTGTGCAAAGAAATTAAAATGACCTCATGCAGTTCACTTGTGAACAACAAAACTAGCTTGCTATGTTCATTCCCAAACAACCCCTTATAAGAAAACATTAAAAATCACAGACTTCCATATGATTTACCTTGTACACTGGACCAAATCCCCCTTGTCCAAGCTTATTTTCTTTAGAGAAATGATTTGTGGCTGTAAGTATAAAATCTAGGCGGACAGAAGGAAAATCCTGGGATTTCACCGTCTTATCTCCTCCCAATAATTTTCCATCATCAATGTAATCATCTGAACTAAATCTTCCTCCACCCAACCCAAGTATGTGGATCTCTTGAGTATCTTCTTTCTCCTGATCTGCATGACAATTATAGAATTAATTTATTAATTAATTTTGCTTAATTGGCAATAGAATTTTGAATTTTCAATTAAGATTAAGTACGTACGTAGTAGATCTTAATTTATTTACGTACCTTTCTCTTTTGTTTTCCATGCCCTCCAATAGATAATACCAGACACAAGCAGCAACACTACCACTACAAATGACGATACACTTGTGCTGATCGCAATCACTGTTTGTTTACTGCCTGGAAAAAAAGTAAAACTATAATGATCATTGGAAAAACACAAATTAAATTCTACAATTTTATGCAGCCACAAATTATATATTAAACACAGAGCTACCCTTTATAACAGCCAAAAGGAGAATGAATTATCAGCTCAACTCTTCAAAATGTAATTTCTTTTTGGTCTAGAGTAGAAAATAATTTATTGCATTGACTACTCTGTCATTGTTAGCCGAGCTAATTATATACTGTACAAAAATTAAAAACCAAAATACAACTCTTAGAGTTATGTTATTTTTGTTCAGGGTTGGGGTTGCATGTTATTGGGCTAAGAAAGCATTTTTGCTCACCCACAAAATGGTTCGCCAATGCTCACCCAAGTATTTCATTGGTCAATGCAGTGGGATCCAAGATTAAAGAAATGATTTTTAATCCTGGGTCCTACTGCATTGAGCAATGGGATGCTTGGGTGAGCATTGGTAAACAATTTTTTGGGTGACCAAAAGTATTTTCATTGGGCTAATAACATCTCAGTCGCTTTTTGTGCAAAAATTAAAAGTCGGTCTACTAATTTTCCAAAATTTTAAAAAAGGAAAAAATGTCAACTTTTTGTGCAAAAATTAAAAGTCTTCAAGTTGTACACGACGTTGAGCAACTCCTCACAACGTGGGGAGCAACTATTTATGACGGTGTGACTTTGGGGGAGTAAATTTGCACAAAATCGGGGGTAACTCATCACAACGTTTTGGTGCAAGTTTATAACGTGCAAACTCAAAGTTAACTAAAATATAAATCAACTTTTCAAAAGTTGATGGTTTTTTTTAATTTTTTTTTTATGACTTTTTATAATTTTTAATTATTATTTATATTTTTTCGATTTTGAAAATGTTGTAGATTGGCTTTTATATTTGACACATAAGTTGACTGAAATGTAATTATCCTCTTAGTTACTACCTCCGTCCCATTTTACGTGCCCATTTTGGGGAATCCAATTATTTAAGGGGATAAAAAGAATCTACACCTACTTTCCACAATTGCCCATAATCATTGCACTTTCTTTTTTTATTTTGTTTTGGTATTGATTGCAAGGAAGGGTAGTTGGGGAAACTAAGTTAAATTTATATACTAATTTAGGAATGTGGACAATAATTTTGGGACATCTCAAAAAGGAAAGATGGACACATAAAATGGGACGGAGGGAGTATTAATTATTCTAGTGAATGGATGTTAAACTTATGGGGCACGTGGCCACAGGTCTCTACAATGGCATGACCAATAATAGGGGATTAGTCCTTATGCTTTTTTTATAGTGCCAAAGGTTCTTCAGTTTTTCTTTGAACTAAAATAGCCATCAAATGCTATTAACGTGAGTCTTCCCCAACAAATCAGCACGTTTTCCAAGAAAAAAGTTTTTCTTAGTTTTTTCAATCTTCAAAATGCCATAACTTTCAAAATACAATAGATTTTGAAAATTTAACCCAAATAAAAAAAAAATCCAAAAAAAATCACAGAATCGGAAAATTTTGGCAATTTTAGAAGATTTTATTGTCTTTAAGTGCTACCCAAATAATGGTACTGTCTTTAAATGCTACCCAAGTAATATTACTGTCATTGTCTAGATGAAAACAGTAACATATCATCAAATATAAAATATTTTTTTTAAACATAGTAACATGTCGCTGCCGTAAAAAAAATCATCAAAATTAGGGTCATTTAGCATGTCACTGCTTTTAAATGCTATCCTCATGCGAAAAATAATAACATATCATCAAAGATTAGTAAAATGGTATTGCACAAAGAGACAATAACATGTCATTGATAGTAGCATTTCTTCAAAATTCATCAATATAAATTAACATATCATCAAAGGCAAAATATTTTTCAAAGATTACTTCTACATGTCACTGTTTGCGATAGTAACATACAAAGACAGTGACATTACGCTACAAACAGGGTGTCATTGTCTTAGGTTTTTTTTTTTTTTTCATATATAGTCACTATGATCTTGTTTGATAAATATTTTCTTCTAGATTAAACATAGCAATATGTCACTACCGTAAAAAAAATCGTCAAAATTAGGGTCATTTAGCATGTCACTACCTTTAAATCCTGTCCCCATGCGAACAAATAGCTAGTAACATATCATCAAAGATTAGTAAAATGGTATTGCACAAAGAGACAGTAACATTTCTTCAAAATTGACCAATTAGTAACATATCATCAAAGGCAAAATGATTTTCAAAGAATACTTCTACATGTCATTGTTTGTGATAGTAACACACATAGACAGTAACATTATGCTACAAATTAAAATTGCATGTCACTGTCTTAGTTGTCTGTTTTTTTTTTCGGTATATAGTCACTATGATCTTGTTTGATAAATCTTTCCTTCTAGATTAGAAATGTATAAATTTGATTCAAAATTGAGTTGTGGTTTAAAAATTATGACATTTTAAAGTTTGAAAAATAAAAATAAAAACTGCATTGAAACGCATGATGAGGTGGCAAACTAGTATGTTATATGTGTGTGAAAGGATGGCAAACTTGTCAATTATCTTAAAATCTGTTTAAAATTAGACTTAATGCTAAACAATTCAAAAACTCTTGTCCTTATAACTTTAAAACCCAATATCGTGGACTTATCTCCTATTAGAGTCCCTAATGAGGACTTTTCATTAATTCTCCCTAAACTCATGATCTTTTCAATTTTTTTTTTTTTTTTTTTTTTTTTTTTTTTGAGTAATGCTATGTACACCTAAACGGGACACCTAAACTATCCACCTGCTGATGTGGATTCCAAAATCATTGATCATTTATCAAAAAAAGTTTGAATTATTTTCCAAATTGCCATGACGCATCAGCAGATGGATAATTTAGGTGTACCTAGCATTCCAAAATTCTATGACACATCAACTAGTGGATAGTTTGGACTAAATATTGTTAAACTTGGCCCTTAATCTGGATTTCCAGATCGTCCCTGTTGATATGGTAGTTGACAAATTACATGCAGCTTAAACTTTGAAAATATTCGTATTGAATAGTAATAATTCTAATTTCTCATGAAGCATATGGTAATATTTACCAATTATGTATTTCGATCTTACCCGGTGGTGGTTGAGCTATGGTGCTATTCATGTTGATGTTGTAGAAAGGATAGATCTCGAATCTTAAATTACAACTGGGTGTAACAACTGTCCCCCCCCTTTGTCCAATACAACAACTCTGAATTTCCAACATAGCGCCATTTAGGCAAAGACTACAATCCACCTCAGACAAATCAGGAGTGCACTCCACAAGCCCATATAATGTACCGGATTGATCAGTAGTACTGCCCGTTTTGAAGATGGCATTCCCGACGGCAAACTTCTTGAGGGGCCCACCAGAGGCGGCCTCGTCCCGTAGGCTGACCAACTTCATCCTCAGCACCAGATTAAACTCTTCAGCTGGGCGGCTCGACGACAAGTACTTGTCGGTGTTGTTCATCTTGTAGAACCTAGGATAATCACTCATAATACCAAATATGCTCCTGTTTGAATATCTAAGCATGCATTCCTCGTACCACACAATTGCTTCCATATAGTTTGGACAAAACTGTGGGAGCCTAATTGTGGAGAGATATATACAGTTTTGACAGATTTGTACCTCAACATCTCCTCTACAGAACGCGATCGCGTTAACTCTGTTAGAGCCGTGGCCTTTGTACCAACTGTGAAACCCGGATATATCTTTAGTGCTGGAGGGGAGAGAATAAAGGAGGCTGTGGAGATTGTTACCATAATCACTACTACTGTTGCTGTAATTACCACTATTGTTTTCACAGAAGTGGTAGAGGTAATTCTTCGTCTGTGCTATGGCAACAGTACTACCGGCGAGGTCGTTTATAATGATCAGTTTGATCATGTAGCATGAAAGGAAGGTTAAAGGTTGCAATCTCCAGCAACCCATTGATCTCATATAATTGGTACAATCTATCTGCTAGAGATTTTCAATGGTTGGGGAGTCTGATCAGTTGGAATATTTGCTTTAAATTTTAACTTCAAAGCCTCTTTTTTTTTTTTTTTGGGGTCAAACTTCAAAGACTTTTAAGAACACACAACCCCCCACCCCCACGCACACACACCAGTTTGAATAGCCTTAACTTGTTGAAAAAATCAACCACCCCCACCCGCACACACACACCCGTTTGAACAGACTAATTTGTTGAAAAATTCAACCATATATAGTACTCGGAGAAGTTTTTGTGTATCCTCAAGGTAGCATTTATGTGGCGCCCCACATTCAATGAGGTAGCGTCACACACAGAATTGTTAGATTATTTAAATTTTTTATGGTGAATTCCATTATTTATGTGACACACTACTATTGAGTACGAAATACCAAATAACATGCCACGTAATAACTTAAGAGTACGCAAAAATTTCTCATAGTACCAGAGGGTCTTTCTGTCACATGGTTGTATCATACATACTCTACTTAGTTAACAGCAAGTCGTTACACATTGGTGTTTGATTTTTGTCCAATGTACGTACGTAATCATTGATCATTCATTGATCATTGTCATTTACTTTCCATGTAATCGTTAACCAATATCTTTGGAATTTTAGTCTTTGACTTATTTTAGTTTCTGTAATTTTAATTTTAAATGCATTAACTTACTCTTTAAAGTATTTAAATAGAAGTAATGTAGTTTAGATGTCCCATTTTATGAGAAAATTTGACTGAATTCACACAGTCACCTACCTATACATATTCCCCCTAAAAGTGTAACCATAGGCTAAAAAGGGGTGGAAAAATTGGTGGTATTACATTTTTTTCCCTAAAAAGCGTGACCATATTGCGTGACAAGTGGGGTGACTTCTGTCAATTTTTCTCATAAAATGGGATATTTGGACCACTTTGCTTCTATTTAAAAATAGGAAAAATTGCATTTTACCTCCTGTACTTTGACCATTGTTCAAGTCATCCCCTGTACTTTGAAAATACTCCTATCAAAGAACCCCCATGTACTTTAAATTAAAGTGGAAGCGTTAGATTTTCTGTCAAAATGGACTGAAAGTGTTTAAAAATTACTATTTCCGCCAAACAGTAGTAGAAAAATATTCATTTTACTCCCCCCTCCCCCCCGTACTTTGACATTTGTTCAAGTCACCTCTGTATATGAGGGTATTTTTGTCATTTTATTGCCACTTTAACATATTCCATTATTTTCACTTTAGTTTAAAGTATAGGGGTTTTTTTTTATACTTTTCAAAGTACAGGCATGGGCAGACCCAGGAGTTTGGTTCAGAGGGGGCAGAAATTTATACAGGGGTTCGGGGGCAGCGCCCCTGACCCATTTATTTATTAATTTATTTTTTTAGCTTAAAGCATTTTTTGAAAAGTTGAGGGGCAATTAAGGGGCAAAAATGAATAAAGCATGAAATGTATAAGGTAAAAGAATTATTTTGAAAAGTTGGGGGGCAATTAAGAGACAAAAGTGACTAATGTATGAAATATATAAGATAAAAGAGTAATTTTGTAAAGTTGAGAGGGGGCAATTGGGGTAAAATAGTAAATATATGCCAAGTTAAGTACTATTAGATGTAAAGTGTAGCAAATAATCCTGGGTCCCACTGCATTGGCTAATGGGATGCTTGGGTGAGCATTGGTGTACCATTTTTTGGGTGAGCAAAAATGCTCTCTTTAAAAAAGTCGGGGGGTGGGGGGCAGCTGCCCCCTCTTGCCCTCACGTGGGTACGCCCCTGAGTACAGGGGATGACTTGAACAAAAGTCAAAGTATCGGGGGATAAAATACAGTTTCCCCTTAAAAATAAAAAATGGAGATTTAATCAAAAGTCCTAAAGAAATTTTTTTTTAGTATTATGTCCAAAACGTTTTTAATTATAGAGAAAACTCACAAATATTTGTTGAGACAAAAGTACGCTTCTGTTAGCCTGTGGTTAAACCCACATGTACGACTAATTTACTTGTTGAACATTTATCATGTGCATGTACTCATACCTACTTCTTAAAAGTTTTTGCAAACGTAAAATTCTATAACTTTCAATCTGAAAATTAATTTTTTTATAAAATTTATATTTCCATAATCTATTCGACGAGGTCTATCAAACAAGTATCATATGGGGGGGTAGTGATGTGAAATTTCACATAATTAGTTATGTAAAATTTGTGAAAAAGAAAATATCGTGTGAAATTCACTCCAGCATCTGAAATTTCACATAACTAGCAATGTAAAATTTGTGAAAAGAAAAAAGTAATGTGAAATTCACTCCAACATCTAAAATTTCACATTATTGATTATGTGAAACTTGCGCAAAGAAAAGGAATGTGAAATTTACTACAGCATATTAAATTTCACTTAACTTGTTATGTAAAATTTGTAAAAAGAAAAAGTTATTTGAAATTTCACATTAATATAGGTATGTGAAACTTCACATAAAGTTATATGTGAAATTTACAAAGTCCTTAACAAGTTAACAATAAAAATCACCCAAACAAGCCCTACCCATAAATGAATGAATATGCAACTCTGTCCAATTCTAAGCCCTTTTTGAATCTAATGGCTTAGATGTATAGGAGCTGAAAGGATTGGTTCATACGTCTTCATTCAAATATATCTCCAAACCTATTTCCCAAAAAAAAAAATTTTTTTGGCTCAGAGATAAGATTAATTAAACATGAAAAAACGAAAATCCATGAAACATTATAAGCTAACGATCACAAACCACAAAGGACCAAAGATTTTCTATCCTGAACAACAATCCTAGCCTACCAAAATAAACCCAAAATCCACACAATGAACACATGGCCTGAACATAAGTCCACCACCATCTACAAGATTGCAAATGGCCTAACCTCTCAAACAAATTCTAAAGAAAAGAACAAAACCCATTTTCCAAATTCACCAACCATAAACACCATTCCCCACAAATACATCACATCCAAACAGAGCCTTATGGTTCGAATCTTCAAACCCCAAAAATGGTTAGTAACTCACCTCTGTGAAACAAACGTACAATTGCAGAGGGATAGGAATAGCAAGCATCGCCAACCACTGGCGCCACATCTCCATTGCCAGTCTGCTTCGCCGACCACCGCCTCGCCAACCATTGTCCTACCATCTACTAGTTCACCGACCACCGTCCCACTAGCTACCCCTTCGCTGGCCACGCTTTGCCCACTACCGTGCTCCTATCCCTATCTTTGTCTAACGTTTCTCTCTATTTGCTTATTGTAAGTTGTGTAGGGTTATTTTGGTCCGGATATTATTTTAGTTAAATAGGTTAAAGGGGTTGATGTAGTTTAGTTTAAAAAATGAAGGAGTTTTAATTTTAACAAAATAAAAAAGGGTTAACTAGTATTAAATCATATTTAGTGTATCTTTGTAATAATAGACCCAACTCCAAAAACTATTTAAAGATAGGTCCACAAATACATTTCAGACCATTCTACCCCCAGCTCTATCACTGCTATAATCTAGGATTTTTAAAATTCAAATGCAAATTTATTTGATTCCTGATCTATATACATCTATATATGTATATGTATATGTAATTAAAAAGCTTATATATACAAGATCTCTTCTCAAACCTTCCTCTCTCTCTCTCTCTTTCTCTCTCTCGGCCAGTTGTTGTTTTAAGGACCGTTTCCAGCGATCAAGCACCGACGATCGTGAGTGCTTCGTTGGAGTGGAAAGAAGTTCCGTGGCGTACATGAGCAATGGATGGCAGATATATTGGACTAGTTATCGTCGTTGCCATCTCCGCCGTTGAGTCCGAGATTCAGAGCGATGCATCCCTGATCTGCTGGTGGCGTGCTAGGCTCTAATGGAGGCGTCGCCGATCTGTTTTGCAGATTCTCTATTTTCTGTTGGTCCTCTAATTTTCTACAGATACAGTGTAAAATTATACACTAATGCTAGTTCTTGTACTCTTATATTAGTCTCTTTTTTTGGATATTGGATTTGTCTGATTTCAGTGTAAAAATGTGTTGATTTTACATTAGTTCGCTGATTTTCAGTGTAAAAATTATAGCTGTCAAGATTTAACTCTTGTGTTGATTTTCAGTGTAAAAATTATAACTAGCAAGATTTGACTATTATATTATTTTTCACTGATTTGTTTTTTTTTTTTTTTTATAGCAATGCATTGCCAAAATATAATATAGTGCAAAATTTTCCTCGTGTAGTCATTCATAATGCAATGTTAAAATTATAATAGCAATTATTGAGTACTCTTTTTGGGCTAATGCAGTGTAAAATTATACAGTGGCAAATTTTACACTCATTTTTTTTTTTTTTTTTTGCAATTTTGGCATATCTAACATATCAAACCCCACATAATGATAACAAAACCATGTGGAGTGTTGAAAATGGATGAACAATGAATGAATGTTTGTTTGTCTTTAAATCGACGAGATGAGAGCTTACCAAAACAAAAAGAGTCCATTACAAATTGAATCTCCATTCCAATGCATAAACCTACAATTATGATAATTATTAGTTTGTTTCAAAAATAACTCCAGAATTAATGGGATAAGAATAATTGAAAATCAAATTAAATCTTCATTTATATTTCCATATATAATCAGCTGTATCCATATATATCAGCATATATATATTTGACGTGTATATGTGTGTATAGGACTTTGATGTTAAATTCTTATCTCCTACAATTTAGGGATTAATTATGATAAACTTTAAGATATGCTAAATTAAATATAAGGAAATATTTCAGTTAATATAATCATATATGTATGTATACAACTAGGGGTAAAATTATACCATTATTCACACTAATTTGGGGTGTGGACCATCACCAAATACTTTCTGATTGTTTGGGTCTAACAATACACTTAAATGATGAGTGGGTCTAAACTAAAAAAGTTTAGTAAATAGGGATTTTTGGGGAGATTTCTAAATAAAAAAAAATAGAATGGGCCTTGAACTCAAAAAATCCAATTTGGGGAACTTATCACTAAAATTCTATTAAATTTTCAGGGATCAAATTTATGCAATTGAAACTACAGGGACTAAAATGAGACAAGGACCAAACTTCAACAGCATACTTTGTAATTAAGTCTCGTTATTATTATCAAATGACACTTTAAATAGACTAATGTTATGTTTCCTAAATTTAATTACTAATACACGTGATAGTGAGATCACCTTTAGTCATGATGGAACCACTTCCATATCTTCCAATTAATCAAAATTAAGTGGATTCAATAAAAAAAATAATATGGTGAGTCAGCAGATATGAAAATTACATTAATTCCCAATTGTTTAAAGAAAAGTTTGCAATTTTTTCCTTTTTTTGAATGGAAACATAGAAAATTTATTAATGATCCACAAAGAAAGAAACAACCCTACAAGAAAAAGAGACCCCCCAAACAGCCCTTATCACACCCAACTCCCAGCAACCCTAATAATGAACATTAATCAATGAGCACTACTATACCCACACTTTTTTACATACTTTTTGACACAGTTTTAAATGCATGTAACCTGTGTTGTGTGAGTGGTGCACAGAAAAGTGTGAAAAAATCAAACAACACAAGGTACATGCATTTAAAGTATAGTGTGTCAAAAAGTGTGTAGAAAAATATATATACCTAGTATTATTGTTAATCAATTGTTCAAATTGTGTGTTTCAACATTTGATACCCTCTTCCAAAAGCATTGAGATTGGGCTTTATTGTGGATTAGTGTAGGACTTTGAGGTTGGATTAGGACTGAGGTGTGCGTGTGTGTGTGTGAAGTGTGCGTGAATCTAATCCGGATCCAAGTAAGTATTTTAAAATATATATCTATAATATATATAAATGTACCAATGTGCATAAGTGTTTTACACTTTTATCAATCGGTGCACTTTTACTTAACTATTTTCCTTAGAATTTAGAGTTTTAAAAGTTTAGTATACCACTTTTTTATTTGTAGTGTGTCCATGCCATAAGAGTCCTACAACTTAATAACAACATCTATGTGTTTGGTTGGTTTTTTCTTTTTGGACTCTAGAATAAACTAAATCTATTGGTTTTTTTTTTTTTCGTTTTGTTGAACTCTTTTTTTTTTTTTTTTTTTTTAAACCTCTTTTTGTATATATATTATATACGTATGCATATTTGTATGTTATGTGTATGTTTATATGCCTCATAGATCAACTTTCTTTTTATTGGACTCTAGAATAAACTAAATCCATTGGTTTTTTTTTTCTTTTCTTTTTCTTGGACTTTTTTTTTTATAACCTCTTTTTGTATATATTATATGCGTATGTATATTTGTTTGTTATGTGTATATTTATGCGCAGAGATAGATCAACAAATATTACAAATCTAGATCGTAGTGGTTATTTTGGTAAATTCATTTGTGGGATGGTTTTAGTATTTTAGATATAAAGCAACTGATAATTATCGATGCCCATAAGTGGTTTACACTTTTATCAATCGGTGCACTTTCACTTAAGTAATTTTCTTAGAGTTTTAACAATTTTAGTATACCATTTTTTTTTTTTTTGGGTCCGTCCATGATAATCCTAACTTTTTTTTATTTTTTTGCTTTGGATATACCATGTTATATATAATCCCTACAATTTTACAACTCCTTAATATTAATGGTATTCGACATTAATCTTATTGTGTATTACAACTCCTTCCAAACAACTCAAGTTCACATCGGAATTTACAAATAAAAAATAAAATAAAATAAAGAAAAGAAAAAAGTGAATCACACTTTAGTTCAAATATGACTCTTTTTTAAATACGCCCCTAAACTATAAAACTTGACAAACTAACTCCCCTTAACATTGCATTTTTCTCTAAAACCCCTTCCATTAGAATTCTGTCCCAAAAAAGAACGCTTTTTTTTTTCTTTTTCTTTTTCTTTTTTTAAATTTAAATTTTATTTTTTTACTATCATGTGAGCACCATATGATACAAACTATTAGCAACATGATATCTATTTGTCCCTCCTTGGAGCAATTGAAAATTTTATGACAAAAATATCCTTTGTTGCATAATAATTGCCCTTTGTTGTACACCAAATTTTAGACAATTTTGTTATTAAAATTTCAACGACTCAAAGAAGAGACAAAAATGTTATGTTGTTAACACTTTTATATTGGTAACATGATATAAAAGTAATCAATTTTTTAACTACAACCTAACAGAAGGGCTGTTAGTGAAAAGTAAAAATAGTTGATAGGGTCAATTTGTTGAGTTTTATAGTTGAGGGCAATTGAAAATGGTCATAGTTGAAGGGGTGTTAGTGTAATAACCCCTCTTTTCTTTTCTTTTTTTGGACTCCACGGTGGGTTACGTGAATGATGGATTAGTAACATATATATCTCTTAAAGAGTTATAATAAATGTTTATGAAAAATTTTAGGACTCTTAACTAAATTCCTACTACCAATTTCTTAGTAGTATATGATTCATTTTACACTCGCGAAGTTTAAAAATTTTACCTTCCAATTATAAATCTTGCATTCAGCCTCCAATTAATACAAATATTTGAGAGCTAATCCATCTAAAAGCTCACATTTAATCAATAGCTAATTAATAGAAGAATTTTAGTAATTGAACACATTTAGGCAAAGTTCCTTAGATGTACATAGTTTGTTAGATTCATCTCACAATTGTGAGACCCTAATTAACTAGAAAATAAATAAATATATAAATAAAATAATTTTAAACATTATTTTTTTTAATCCCTAGACACACTGTTGTGAGAGGGAACCTAACAAACCACACCTAAAGAACTTTACCTAAGTATGTTCCTTGAGTAATTGTGTAACAATTTTTTTCTTCTTTGATTAAAGTGGACCAGAATGGATTAATAGAGTATTGGATCATTGGATGAAACAAAGTCCAATCTAAATTAAGATAAATAAGGAAATCAAGTATTAGGAATAAATAAAGGAATTATGTACTAGAAATTAATCGTGTAGAAGAATAACATGAATTCACAAGTCTCTCAGTCCCAGGTTTACTTTTAGCCCTATTTGTTAAGACATTATTTTAGTTCTCTCTCTCTCTCTCTCTCTCTCTCTCTCTCTCCTCTCTTTTTTTTTTTTGGGCTAGAAGACTAGTGATAGTATTAAAGAACCTATTGGTATTATCTAATTTCTATTATACGTCTCTACTTCCCAAGTTCTCCATAGCTTTGGACATTTTTTTTTACACTTTAATTAAGATTCACAAAACAGTCTACTCTTCGTGTTCTCTTAATAATGTGCTATGATGTACTAAACACGATTGATCTTTACACAAGTGTGCACTTTCAAGCTTTGCATTGAAGGTAATTATTATTCCTTACTCTTCTATTCATTCATTCAACTTACTTATAAATTTCATTCTCATTACTATTAATGTAATATTTTCAATAACTTAATGGTCAAAATGAAAACAAAAAAACTATTAGTTATAGTAACACCAGTCCCCTTCTCATGACGGGACTTCTATTTACAGTTATTGGATTCAGTTTTCATTAAGGGTACTGAAGTAATTTCACAGACATAAAATTATACCCATCAACTCCTGATATCAATTCATAGTATTACATAACTCTTTTTAAAGAATCTTGATTTGTTTTATTCTTCTTCTTCTTCTTCTTTTTTCTTTTTTGGAGCTCTATGATGAGTCACCTACGATTTTGTTTATTCTATACCAACAATAATATAGGTAACTTCTATCGAACCTATTCTAGGTAAGATATGCATTCAAAAAATTTTAGGATTCAATTTCAACCACTTTAATATTTGGTTATCCATTTAACATAGAGTGCATTTTTCTCACTCTTGCTTATCCACCACTACCATGCTGACATGTGTCCTATTCCATTCCCATTTTACCCATGCGTTTAGCAACACAATTATTGAATGTAAAACTTAATTGAGTATTTTTCTTTATGAAAAGTTACTATTATTATCTTTATTAGTAATAATTCGTAGAATTGTTATCATTGTTTAAGTTCCACAAGAAAGATAGGAAGTTAGCTAGACAAATTTAGCTTGTGATTATAACCAATTAGGTGGTAAAATAATATTTTACGCACATTTTTTGTACAATAAATTTGATAATGTACCACTTAATTGAAAGAGTCACCACACATAATTCTGCCATATGGCATACCATATCCTTTTGTAAGCATCTTTTTGTGACTCTAGCATTACTCTAATTGAAAATGCAGCCAAAAATCCATTGAATATCTTAATTGAAAAAATTCGACTAGAAATAATCACTAATTGCAGTCTATTTCAATACTTGAAATACTCATGTGTTATGTACAGCAAATTCAATTGCTTAAAATTTCCAGTACTAAAATTCAACACTTAATTTTCAATTTTATCAAATTAATGGACACCCTTAGGCCCTTTTTAGCTCATGAACAAAGGAAAATATTTTCCTTAGTATTTCCGTTTCTTTCCTATCCTTCAATATGTGCACCAAATAGAGCCTAAAAGTCTCTTTCGATATAGATGATCAGTACATTTTCATAATTTTAGGACTTTAAATTAAATTAAAACTACCATCCTATTGGTTTTTTCTATTTTGGCCTTAGTGGATTCCATTTTTTTGCCTTCTTCTGTCATGTTTCAATATCTTTTCTCTTTCTTTAGGTGAACTCCATGGATAAGCAATTACTTTCTAATATCAATTCCCGTTATAAAATTTTTTCTTATGTGATTCTTTCAATTATATTGGCAATTTGGCAATAGAGACTATATGAAAAATTTTGGTTGAAGATTTTAAGAATTTTCAAGCCACACAGCACAAAAAGTTTGACCATCTTGAACGTAGAGGGCTCCCTAAATCCTTTTTGTAGGAATCAACTTTTAATGTATATAAAAAAATATTTAAGAAAGCTAGATCATGATTGATTTGTAACTTATTCTAATTAGAACATATGAAATAATTTTGTAGTTTAATAAATTACTATACAAACACGGTAAATTAATGAAATACTAACATATGTGGTCATACAATAAATAAATATATAGTCATTATTAAGTAATGAGCAAAGAAAATAGTAAATTCAAAATATTAAAGATGTAAGAAAGAATTCTAGCTAGGACATGTGATAACAATTAAATAGCAACATAAAAAAATTATTATTGAACAAATAAACAAATGGTCTAAGAAGAATAATTCAACAGTTTTTATTATTTTTACCCTATGAATTGATTGTTGTATGTGCTTTGTGTATCTTTTTTATTGTGGAAGTTGCATGAATTCTGCTTCTTCTTCTTCTTCTTCTTCTTTTTATTTTATTTTTATTTTTTTTATACCTAATTTAAGTGATTTTTTTTTAATCTTTTTTTTTTCTTTTTATTTTTATTTTGGCTTACTATTCCTAATTTGTTTTTAGATAGACACCGTTCAAGTGCAACGCACGTGCGTTTAAACTAGTATATATATATATATATATATATATATATATATCTCACTATGGCATTCAAAACACTAAGGACGATTTGAAACAATTTAATGGCTAATTGGGAAAGGAGTGGTTAAGGACAAACTCTGAAATTTGGTGGTAATTTCTCCACCGTTGACTGTGTCAAAAAATTTTAATTCGTCGATTGACCCACAAATTCTTGCACTTAACTTCTGTCTAGACTTCAAAATTATTATTAATTTTTTTTTTTTTTGGACATGGTAACACATCTACGCAGTTTAAGACTACTGAAAAGCAAAAATGTTGCAAAACTTATTCTTGGATTTCATATATTTCTTGGAAAATGCATTGTATACCAGACTTAGTCGACATCTAAATTTTACATAATGTGTTAACGGCAATTTTGAAATGAAATCTATTTTAAGTTATTTTGTTTTGTAATTAAAGAAGAGTTTTAGTTATTCAAGTCAACAACTGTCTTTTTTTAGGTGTATCTAGCACTACTTCTTACTAGCAAGTGCCACTAATAAATTTCAAATGTGTCGTTCATTTTGGTAGATTCATTCTGAATGAATCTTTTGCCCAAAACACAATGCCGAATCAACCAGAGTAAAAGCAGATTCATAATGCAACCAGGCTGATATGTGTTTTGGCTGGGCTAGCATTTGTTATAAGCAATTTAATAATTCCAAACTAAATTCCATGCCAATGTTTACTCCTTTAATTCAATGCTAGACCATAAGGCCATGTGGTCTTTACTCCTTCAATTCCATGCCAAATCCTGATCACTTCATATCCTTTGTAATTAGGACATCTCAAATTTGGATTCTATGAAAATATACATATATATATATATATGGATCATTTCAAATGATAATTAACAAGAAAAGGGAAAGGAGTGTTTGTGTAATTTGCCATGCATTGATTGACATACCTCGTAGTGGCTCTAGAGATCGTCTCAATAGCTGCAAAAATTCCATATTTCATCAACGAAAATTAATTACCGTATAGAATTTTTTTTATTTTTCATGTTTTAAACATAATCAATGACCGAATACACATGCGTCAAAAATTGAAGTTGGCCTCGTTACAGAACATGCTATGCATATTCACAAGACTTTGATAATCATTTTGAGACCAAGTTATAATATATGAGTAATGCTATGTTTTCCATATTTTTATCCTAAAAGTTTTTTCTCAGCACATGTGACAGTGGGTCCCTTGTCATTAATGGTAGGACCACTTCAACATCAACTAATCAAAATCAACTGAACCCACTGCCACGTATTAGAAAACACTTTTGAAAAGAAAATTTGAAAAGCACAGCATTACTTACCAGTACTATTGTTGTATTGGTCCCAACAACTTGGTGTGGTAGACTGGAAGTCAAATTGCTAGAAGCTCACATTGGAATTTTCTGGGTTTGACTTTCCTAACATATACGCGGAATTAATTTGAACACTTCGTGGAGGTCAAATTAATGTAAACAAAGACTTTCTTTAGCTCAATATTGTAGTTTCATAGTGTTGGGTACGTGGTCCTTATTAATGGATGGATCACAAAGTCATCCATAGGGTGGCTACTTCTTCATGTCTGCCCAGTGAAGAAAAAAAGCATTAAATGCTTTTGTTTGTGCCAATTTCAGTTTTTGCTGCTGAAAGAAATCACGCGCAAGTGATTTTATCCATATCGATCTTACGCCATATGTTGGATGCCTTTATCAGTTCAGTAAGTGTGCCGAGAGAAATAGAGAGAGAAGAGGGAGAGAAGAAGAGAGAGAGTAAAAATTCTCTATCTTATATATTGTGTTTTATCACTTTGTGAGGATAGTCTTTCTTTATATCATTGTTATCCACCCTGTGGGTGAGACTTGTGTAACCCGGCCCATTATTTTATACAGTGGAATAGTTTTATACTGGACTACGGTCCTGTAGTTTTTCCCATTCTCGGTTTTTCAAATACAAAATATTGGTGTCACTTTTTTTTTATTGCTTTGGTTACTATTTATCTCATTTAATTTCACAAAGAGGGAAAGTAATCCTGGGATACTAATATTATTTTTGGCATTCTTCCACAACAGGTAAAAAGTTGGATCCAAATTTGTTAATGTTTGATCTGGAACAGTGGGTCCAATCGATGGGCCATCTATTGACTATAGGAAAGAGCTTGATATAGACAAAGGATTAGCTAATGTAAGAGAAATTATCTCGTGTCACCGTCTTATTTACACGACTTTTATTGTAATTAAAGTATTTTGTTGATTGCACGTCAATTCCATAACAATGAAATTGATTATTTTATGGGTCCCACATTAGTTCCATAACAAGAAAGACGTCACAATGACCCTCATAGGTCACATGAATAATTTATCCCTAATACAGTCCTTAATTCCTGTCCAAACACTAACCTAATACACACGCTCAAAGACACATGCCAGTCTACATTTAATCTTCTTTTAGAAAATGTCAATAAACTTGAACTACAAACTTTAGATACATTACATCCACGGTATCCACCGGACCAAATAAGAATCTAATTTGATTTCACTACTCATACATCCACCGGACCACCGCGCACAAACCCCCCAACGAGTTAAATTTCAATCACTGAACTCTATGTTTACTAAGCAAACAACAATCAAATGTCAAAAATTATAATCTTGATTCCATGAATCATTCTAGCCAATTGATGATAATACAATCTTTAAGAATGATATGTCTTTAGGTGTAAACAGGAACAACTGATAAAATGGGGTAAATTACACTGACCTCCCTTGAGGTAAGGTCAAAATATACTAGTTTGCATGATTGAATTGACCTCTCTTGAGTTTTGGGTTGAGTAACACTTTTCTCCTCTAATTAGTCAATGGTCAGTTGACTGTTAATTTATGAATTGTGCTGAAGATGAGCTTCGTAATCTCTTTGATGAGTATTTGGCTGCATATGAGGTATCTTTACGCATGGAAGAGACTTCAAATAAGAGCAAGTATAAATGTGATCCAATCAATAGTAACTCTTCTGTAAAGAAGATAAAAGTGGACTTCATGGAGGAGTTTTACAAATTCGGTGAGGAGGAAGACATTTCCCCAAGAAAATCAGAGTTAGATGTCTACCTAAAGGAGAAGCTCCGCCCAAGCAAAATGTCCAATGACAGAGAAGATGAGTTTGACATTTTACAATGGTGGAAAGCTAATTCTTCTAAGTTCCAAGTGTTATCAAGGATGACACACGACATTTTAGCCATTCTTGTATCTTCAGTTGCTTCTAAGAGTGCATTTAGCACGGGTGGTAGGGTTCTTATCAAGTTTCGTAGCTCATTATTTCCAGGGGCGGACTCATGATTTTTGGTGAGGAAGGGCCTAAATTATACGGGGGTTCGAGGGCAGCGCTCCCAAGGCGAATTTTTTAGGTCTACTTATACACAATTATGTGTAAAACTGTAAAATTAGTTTAGCACCCCTAATTTGGGGTAAATCATGTAATTTTAGGGGGGCTATTTCTAAAACCTGTAATATATTACACATAAATCTAGAATTTTCAAAAGTCCAGAGGGGCCTATGTCTAAAACCTATAAAATATTGCATGTAAATCTATAATTTTTAAAAGTTCAGGAGGGGCTTGTGTCACTACAACAAAAATTGGTTTTACCAAGGAGCCGATTTCCTCGCTAAAAGCCCTGATTTCATCGCTAAAAGATTTAGCGAGGAAAACTTTCCTCATTAACATTCCTCGTAGTAGTGTTGTCGTTAAAAGGTTGCTGGCGACAAAATATGTTTTCCACGCCAATGAAACTTTTTAGCGAGGAAATTTTTCCTCGCTATTGGCTTCAAATTTTATCGCCATAATCAAGTATTTCCTCGCTAAAAGTTTTATAAGTTTTCATGCATTGTATCATTTTGCGAGAAAATAATGTTTCCTCGCCATAAAAAAGCTTTAGCAAGAAAATATTTCCTCGCTATTAGCTTTAGATTTCGTCGCCAAAATCGTTTCCTCGCTAAAAGTGTTATAAATTTTCATGCATTTTATCATTTGGCGAGGAAATATTTCGTCGCTAAAGAAAAGCTTGGTAATTACCATTAGCGAGGAAATATTTCCTTGCCAAAATGATTTTTAATTAATATTGAATAAACATTTGGTGAGGAAATATTTTGTCGCCAAAGCTAATTTCTTTTCAAAATTAAAAAATGGTCCCTAATTTAATAATTCTGCTCCTGTTTAAATATCCAACAAAACAATATTAAACTACAAAATAGCATTATATAGTCCTATTTAAATATCCACCAAACCAACACTAAACCACAAAATAGCATTATATAGTCGTGTTCAACACTAATAAAAACCATAAGACACCATTATATCGTGTTCCTATTAAAACCTAATACAAACCATAAAATACCTTACACCAGGTTGATGTTCAAAACTAATAAAAACCATTACATAGTGCCCATGGAATAACCACTAAAAGTTGTTCATTACACTCAAAAAAACATACAGCTGAGCCTCTTGAAATCAACCACTTTCACACCGAATCTGCGACACAAATAAATGGAACATATTAGCTATAGCATCATAAAAAAAATGCGATCGTACGAAAATAATGAAGTCATGAAATACGGATTAGAGACAATTTTTACCAAAATTCTGGCAAAGTGCCGTTTGCTTATCGTACATCCCAAAAATGTGTAATTACAACACAATAACAACTAGACCTCTTTTTACATCCCATATATATGACCAAAAAAGTGTGGTGAACTGTTGAATTATTTGGTGGCAAAATGATTTGAATTACTCACCATGTCTTATTATTTTTTGTTGGTTGCTACTCTGTTTATGTTGTCTTGTGTTTTTGTTCAACCCCAACACCAGTTGGAAAGATCAGAGCTTCTTCTCTTTTTTTTTTGTTGAGAAAAGAACAATTGGAGCTAATAAAAATAATATAATTAAAACTGAAGACATTTTTGGCACGACATAAATTATATGCTTTAGTGCTCAAGTCCAAGTGTAGACGGTCGTGCAAGTAGTAAACTAGACAAGCTCAGGTCGAATCGCTAGGGACGAAGAAGGTGAGAAGTTCTCTAGATTACATCCTAAGGAAAATAAAAGATGACTTTAAAAGGGGTTCTTTTTTCATCAAAAAAAAGGGGTGAAGTTTCTAACGGATTCCTTTAAAGATATAGGCTTTAGCCCCATTCCCCTCGATTAGCAGTTTATTTGATCTCTCATTAAACCTTTGGTTAGTGGATCCACTTTATTATCTTTTATACAGTCTATGGAGATAATTCCATTCAAGAACACCTACTCTACAGTATTATGTCTTCGACGAATGTGTTGAGACTTACCGTATTGCTTTGTGCCTTTCCGACGGCCCATTGGCTGCTACAACGCATACAAATTATAGGCACAGATTTTGTCCAACTTGAACATCTTTTAACAAAAGGCGAAGCCACTATGCTTCCTCTCTTTCTCTCTCTAGAGCAATAAATTTCATTGTTGATCAGGCAATGCAATTTAATTTAGAGGATTTCCAATCAAGTGTAAAGATGTATCCACTTATGGATATCGAGTACTCTTTTGAATCAAAAATCTAATTAAAATCATCATACCCTTAAATTATGTACATGTGGATATCTTATGCGGTGCAATTAATATATCAGGGTCATAACCAATTACCCTGACTAGCGCCTTCCAGTAATCTACACTAGAATTAGTCGTATATTTGGTCAAGTGTAATTCACGACACGCATTACTACCAACTCAACATGAAATCATAAAAAGATTTATCAAGCGTTTGCCATATACTTTTAATTTTTTTTATTTTAAAGCCATTAGCTTTAAGTTCCAACATGAACTCAATAGTCTTATTTGACTAATATCATAGGTTATCACATTTGATCATTTTGGGTGATCCCCAAGACTACCCTATATCAGTATTGTTTATGAGCACAACAAATTTTACAGACAAAGAATTAAGTATACTCAAATTTTTCCATACTTGCAAAATATTAAAGAACTACAAATAACTATGCATGCATTTCTCAACATAAATCTACACCCACATTTGCAAGTATAGGTAATAGATGTTGATACTAACATCTTATCACTACGCTCACATTTATACAATTTCTAATATTGCATGATTTTATTTTATCATGAACCAATTCTCGTATTCATGTCCTATCAGAGAAAAAAAAAATTTAAAAATTAAAATAAAATTATCATATTCATGAGCCCTCATAACTTTTTTTTTTGATAGACCCTCATAACTATTTAATCATTCAAAAACACGCAGTAACAGAGAATGAATATCTCCTAAATTAATTACATGCACATCCTTGCAAATTCAAAACATTGCAATGAAAGTCTGAACTGAAAATGTGGCTACAAGGCACCTTTACGGTCTAAATCAAGGAATACCAAATGATTCATTTGAATTTAAATAAATAATGTAAATAAATTAGTGTCCAAAGCACAATTAAATCAACGTGTCTCAGGGAGGCCTAAAGTACCATTTGGACAACAAATGAAAAGCTGATTGGCATCTCTTCTGATAATGAGTGCTAGTCAACCAACACAACACCTTTCATGAATGGGAACTAGGCACCATTCTGAGCACAAAAAAAAAAAAAAAAAAAGTACTAGGCACCAAAAGTGGATTTTAAAATTTCCAACAATATGCATGCATATACATAAAGAATTGTTTAAATAAAGCAGAAATTATTTTGCTTATTAAATCAGAACTATTAACGAATTACTGTTTCAATAAAACCATGACCAATTTATTAAACAAAAACAAAATTTAAATCGGAAGAATAGCCACAACTATTCACTGTGACACACCAATTCACAAAGATTGGACAGCTCTACTAATGATTATTCAAAGGAACCAATTCAACCATTTCAACAACAATTGCACCTCTATGGAAATAAACAGTTAAATGCTTTAAAAAATGAATTTTAGATCATGTTTGATGTAAACGAACAGAGTGCATAATGCAGTGTGTTCAACCAACCAGTATGAAACAAAAATGAAATTACGCATAGAGTGCATAATTTCCCAGATTATGAATAGTCACAATTGTTCTAAATTCAAAATTCTGAATAGTCACAAATGTTCACAAAAGTTGTATCATGAAAAGGTCACTTTTGTAAATTCAAATTTTTGAATAGTCCACAACTGTTGACAAAAGTTGTATCAGTTTGTAAATTGCAACACAATGTACACTATTATGTAATTATTCCAAAGGTTCAATTTTGTTGCCAAGCCAAGACAAACATATGGTACTGATCTTAAATCAAAGTGCAATACATACATACAGCATAGATAATGTAATATGTCAACTTGGGAATCACATGCCCTTTAGCAGCCAAAGTAACCAAAACAATGGATGACAAAAGCAAGGAGTACAGAAAGTCTTAACTTAGAATTTATGTCAATTAAAATATTCTTAATACAACTTACCATAGATCAAGAATGACATATATCCAAAACGAGTTCAACAATTTATGTAAAACGAAATTGTGCATATCTAACACGTGTATCTTGTTCAGAATTTTCAATGACGAACAATTGAAACACAATCAATTCAAATAATTAATATTTTTGTATAGTTAACATTGCATAATGAAACTGAAGAAATAGTAACAAGAAATTCTCTTCACTAAAAGAAACTGCAAGTACTTCGATTTTGAGTAAGAAACTGCATTGGTTGAAAAAGAAAATCCAATAAATTAGGGTGAGCTAGAAGCTACCTACATTAATACTATAATGCTAGAAATTGACACCATCCGAAAGAATTATTTAATATATTTACCAAATAAACACTGCTAGAAATAAAACCCAAGAGGAGGGCTTACAGAGGCTTTTTGGAGATATTTTTCATGCAGTGAGCATGAGTAAGACAGTTCCATTCTCAAGCCTCTGGCACAACTACTGCAGAAGCCCAAACACATAGCAAGCATATCCCTATAGATACAACATAGAAAACCAGAAAATGAAATAACAAATAAAGCCCCAAAACTTAAGCAAAAACAAAAAGAAAATCAAGAAAGAAAGAAAAAGGAAAAAAAGGAAATTTACCTTCACATAATTTGTGATGTAAAAAGTAAAAGCATTCCCAGATTGAGATGCTATGACCTATGAAAGAAGATGAAGACGAACAACATCAAAAAATCTGAATATGTGGTTAAAGTTTAGGAACCAGCACAATTTCTTCATGTCCATATTTTCAGATCTAATAATTTGGGATTATTTTGGGTAGAACCCACTGGAGCAGAGAATGATATCAAATTCTAGAATCCATAGATAAACATCAGCAAGGTTACTTTATTTGAATATTGTTGTGTGGAATCGAAATCAAGTATAAAAAAACAGATCAATATGAAAAGAGAAGAAATGAAATTACACTATATCACTAACTGGCTCCCATAAAAAATATAAAAAATTAGATCACTTACTAGCAGTTAACTCAAAGGATGACAATGAATATTAAGGAAAAAAATCAAGAAAGAAAAACTCACTTCGAGATCCAACTCAAATTCAGATCTAATCCTCGAAATCCACCTGAAAGTCAGAAAGCAAAAATAACAAATTAATCAAATAGAGAGAATAGTTACCTCAATTTCTTTATAAAAAAATTACCTCTTAGAAACCATGTCAAGCCCTAGAAAACCAAATTAAGTACCAATCTGCAGCTTGGAGAATAGGTGTCGATGGTGATGGTGGTTCGGTGGCATGTGGTGGTTCAGCCGAATGAGGAAAAAAGGGGGTGGTGGACCTTGTGGTCGGAGGTGGTGGTCTAAGGTGGTGAGCCGAGAGGGAGGGAGGAAGGGAGGGAAAGAGAGAGAGGGGTTGTGGTCGGAGGTGCGCTGGCGATGGGTGTGGTGTTGGTCGGCGTGATAGTGGTTGCAGAGGAAGGTGGCCGGGCCTAGGGGCTGGGAAGGGATTGAGAGAGAGAGAGAGAGACATGGGCGAACGATTTTGGGGTGGGCTGAGTTTGAGAATGGGGGTTGTGTTTTAGAACGGGCTGAGCTTGGGCTTGGGAAGATTTTAACATACTTTGGGCCAAGTTTGGGCAACCTTAAGCCAGGCTCACTAAACCCAATTGACAGGCCTACATGTGGCAGAGTTGTCTGCCACATAGGAGACAAAATGGTATCAACCCTGCCACGTGGCAGTCTCCCACTAGTGTTAGTGTAATTTGTTTGTGCTCAAATCTTTACCCAAATTAATTTATTGGCAATTGGAGATGCTTTTACCCTTAACTATTAGCTAGGGAGCTTCAGCCACAGTCCCCTCAAATAAAACCCTTCTAAGCTAAAATTCATGCTACGTTTCCTTAACTCATTAGATAATTTTTATGCCTAAACAACTTTAAAATACTATAACTTTTGTTCTACAAGTACGTTTTTCGAAAAATTTGATGTTTTGGAATCAGCAAAATGAAATCTATCAAACGAGATCAATATTGACCATGAAATACTTGGGAAAAAAACCTAAAACTAAACAAATATGGAAAATTGTGCTTTTTCGCATAAATGTAATAAAAACATATTTCTTTCATAAAATTAGCACCATAGATGCATAGAGTTTGGAAAAACTATAGGAAATTAAAAAAAAAAATTTACCCAGAAGCCCAAGAATTGATAAAGTTATTGTGGTTTAAAGTTGACAGATAATATTATCTGTCTGCAAACAGACAATATTATCTATTAGATAAAGTAAATCTCAAAATCAGGTTGTAATATATCTTTTTTTTGTAAAATTTTCAAGTACAATACGTAGATCTCAAAGAAATACATAAAATACCAAAAATAAATAAATAAAATCCCAAAAGGTCAAAAAAAAAAAAAAAAAAAAAAAAAAAAGTAAATTATGATCGTTTTCGTGAATATTTTATGTTTGCGAACACATAATATTATGTGTTTTTATCTGTCAGATAGGCTTTTCGTTGAAAAAATAAATAATAATAAAATATAAAATAATAATAAATAGCGAGAGGCTTATCAATAAATGGCCAAATAATGTAGATTTTTTTTGACAAAACACTTAATTTTTAGGAGTCTGTGACGTAACATACCTAACTAGTGACAATTAGTCCCAAAAAAAAACTACTAGCCATTAAACATTTGAGTTCCTCAAAACCGCCACTTCCTTTCCATTTGCGATCAAAGTCTTTGGTAGTATTTGCTTTTATGGCACTTAAGTAACAGTGTTAGAAGATTTGCCACCAATGGTGGCTCCAATCTCATTTCTAGAAACTCAGAGGGTTATATACTAAGGGCACGCATGATAATATTGTGATTTTTAGTTTTCAGTTTTTGCTTTTTTTTTTTACTGATCCCAGTCAACTCCTAATACAAAAAATAAAAATAAAAATTGAAAACAATATACCACAATGTTATAATGCGAGCCCTAACCTTTCGTCTTCTAGTCATCTGATTATAAACTGCAACGAGTCACCGCCATTTCTCATCTACTGGCTCAACCAGGTTCGTCACTGTTTGTCTCTCTTCAAATTCACTCCCTTTTATCTGTTGTTTCATTACCAAAACTCTCTCTCATAATTAATCACTTTTTGTCTTCCATTTCAATTTCGTATGCCTTTTTTTTTTTGTACAAAAAATGTTGTTTGCATTGCAACTGTTTGTTAAAATGCCTCTTTCAGTGTAGTGTAGCTCAAGTTCAACAGTTCATGAACATGTTTGAATTTAACCCACAGTGCCACTTAGGAGAGAGATGCCACATAGGAGAGAGATAGAGATGGCTATTAATAAGTTGTACCCTATCATTGGAGAAATTTTTGGATACCTCCAAGGTACCACGTGGCATGTCACTTGGTACCCCGTACCCAATGGAAGGACGCCACACAAATAATGGAACCCACCACAAAAAATTTAAACAGCCCAACAATCTTGTGTGGCGCTACCTCATTGAGTGTGGGACACCATATATGTGCTACCTTAAAGATACACAAAAACTTCTCCTCCACTAATGCCAACTGGACCAGTTTGCCCAAAGAGGAATTAAGAGCCATCCACATTGAACTTAATTATAGGTGGTGGGGGAGACCAATCCACAGCAATTTTTGTCTATAATAGATTTGGTGATGAAAGAGGCCTTATGAAGATATCAGGAACTTATAGTATGAATGGTAGTAGGATGGATTATGGGATTTGAGCTACCAAAGTAGTCTCACTTTGATTAAATCCATAACATTATGATTTGGAAAAACACCAAATTTTATCCCTGCAGCCACCCACAATGTGTCTAAGAGACCACAAAGAAGTGTATCTGAAGCTTCCCTATCCTTAATTAACTATTATATTACAGAAACTTGTAACTGCTAAATTATTTAAGAATTAATGAAATTAAAAAAAAGAAAAAGAAAACATCACTAGGAATACATTTGATTTAGGTTTCAATTCCAATGTATGTGCTTTTACATAAATTTTGTTGACTTCCATCTTTCTTCAACAAATCATTTGGAGTGACGAATTTTTCATTGTCAATTCCTGGCGTTCAAATACAAAGGTTTAAAATTGAAGATGAAATCATCAATGACTAATGTTCAAAATTGAAGATGAAATTAAGAAGAGAAAGAAAAAAATTGTTTGTCACCGTGGTGAAATAATGGAAAGTGTCACCTCATTTCCTGAGGATACAGTAGCATTATTTTCTTGCATATGAGCTGGTGCTCTGACAAATACCCCAACAGAAAAGGCAGGTTAATTGTTTGGGTTGAGCGAGTGTTATGGTTTCGCCTCCCAACATGACAACTACAGATGACATAGTGGGTCTATCTACTGGATCTTCCTGGACACACAACAGCCCAATATGAATACATTTCAACACTTCCACTGCCACAATTGACTCCAAAACTAATGGATCCATTAGCTCCAATCCTTTTCTGTCACACCACAATTTCCAGGCCTGCAATATTTCGCAAGTCATAAAGTTTGTATTACTAATACTTTACTTGATTCACATATTTACAAAACGAAATAATATTTCACTAGTGTTTTCCATCATGGTTTTATATAAAACTAAAAGATTCCAAATATACTAAAGAACTACCAAAAGAGCAAGTAAAGTTGCTCGCAAGGTGCTGTTCGTGAAGCAAAGAGTCGATTTTATGTCTCATGAATAAATCACTTTTATAAACTCACATGTCTGGTTAATGTTCATTCTTCTTGCACATAATTCTGTTGCCAATCCACAAAATTGGTTCTTTGTCAAACCAGTATAACATTGGGTTAATTTGAGTTCTCATAAAAACGATAGCAAGTAAGATTGGACTAAGCAAGGTCCTATTTTAAGATTCCAACACGGAGCACGTACTAAAATTTTTAACTTTTTTTTCCTTTCCTATATTTATTTCACAGTGTTTTTCTTAGTAAGCAAGCAAAAAATTTCTTTCCTTCACTAAATCCGTGAGCCAATGGGAGCCTAATAGTTTTCATTAACTGGATCATCCACTTGAAGACAAAGAAAATGGCAAGAACTTACAAAACTAAGGAGGCTTTGACCATGTTCATCGCGATAGGAGCCGCCATTCCTTTTTCCACTTACTATCTCTAGCAAGAGAACTCCGAAACTGAAAACATCTGACTTCACAGAAAATAAACCATCCATAGCATACTCTGGAGCCATATACCCACTGTTCGAAATGGAAACATTAGAAACAAGATAATTAATCTCAATCCATCCAAGTAATGACTTAGAGCAAACCCACAAAATACATGCAATTAGTTAAACATATAATTAAAGAAAGAAAATGAACAACCAATTATCAAAAATAAAGAAGAGAATGTATGAGGCCTACTATGTTCCAACAACCCTGTTTGTGTTGACTTCACTTTGATTTCTGCCAAAAATCCTTGCCATTCCAAAGTCAGATATCTTTGGATTCATCTCTTCATCCAACAAAACATTGCTAGCTTTGAGGTCCCTATGTATAATTTTGAGTCGAGAATCCTCATGAAGATACATAATGCCCCGAGCAATTCCGTTAATGATGCTAAAGCGTGTCTTCCAATCTAGTTGTGAACCTCTAGTTGGGCCTGACATTCAAGATAACAAAACCGGAGTTTGTGTTATTAATTTTCTCAATTATTATTTAATTTACTTTATTGTTTATTATTTGTATGGATAACTATAAGTGATGAGTATGAGTAGCTCAATCACAGTCATAAAAACCAGCTTGGACCAGTGAACACGGATTTTATAGTAAGGATACAACTATGCAAATTTTGAGGAGGAAAGATTTACATTCAGGGCACTTTTAAGGATGCTAGACCACTAAATAAGACATCATAATGTGATTTGGTTTATATATTTATTGTTGTACTTAAACAAAAACAAAAAACAAAAAAAAAAAAGGAGGAAGAATAGAAGGTTTGTTTAAACTTTCACAGTGAAAGATTTCTGTTGAAGTTTTTTATATTTGGACTGCACATACACTCTCATTGACAAGAAATGGCAAGAGCCACCTTACAAGGTCTTAGCAGGAATCCAAAAGGATCCTAAAAGCTTCAGTCCAATCAAACAATCCAAAGCATCAGCCCAAAATTTCTGCTGAAGTTGGGACCACTTTATATATTGTAGTGAACTTGTATCAGGAATGTGGTCCTTTTTTTTTTAATTGGATGGTTAAATAAAGGTAGATAAATAGCATAATCCAAGTACATGGGGAAATAATTACACTAGTGGTGCTCAGGTATATTGTTATTTTTATGTCAATATTTTTTTGTGCATTTGTGGTGTTTTATATAGGATAGTTTTCAAGATTACTTTTTTGATATCTTTTTAATCATTAATTCTTTCAAAAACTAAATTTGGTACTACTACTAGTTAACCCATTATTGAACCAACAACCCAATATTAGAGCTAGTCATTTGAATTAGTCCTGGCCGATTAGGATAACAATGAGCTCAAATTGAAGTTTAAAGAGTCAAACCAAAGAGGAAGACATCCAAGCTTTTGTTGGGCATGTACTCATAAATGAGTAGCAATTCGCGTCCCTCCAAGCAGCAACCCAAGAGTCTCACGAGATTTCTATGTTGTAGTTTCGCAATTAGAGTCACTTCATTCTTGAATTCTTCTAGTCCTTGGCCAGAAGCTGTTGACAACCTCTTCACTGCGATTTCTTTACCATCTGCTAGTGTACCCTGGAAACAGTTATAGTCATCTATGAATACAATAAGAAAATTTTAATTTGGAGTTCAAAACTGCATTATTAGTTTGGTTTGAGGTTTTAGTGGAAGGGGAAAAAAAAGGGAAAGAAAACTGAGTGGAAAATCTTTATCTACCAGTAATTTTCCTTCACACCTAAATAATATTGAAGATTTGTAAAGGAATTATAATAATCTTAGGAAACCATTAATAGAAAATAGAGGGAAATGCTAGAAATAAAGTCAAAATTAATGATTGCCATGCTTACCTTGTATACCGGACCAAATCCACCTTCTCCAAGCTTATTATCTTCAGAAAAATGATGTGTAGCCGTTAGTATGAGATCTAGCTTGATGGAAGGAAAATCTTGGGATTGAATTTCTCCTCCCAAATTTCATGACTGTAGTTTTCACTAAATCCTCCTCCATCCAAGCCAAGGAATTGAATTTCTTCTTTCTCCTCTGCAAGGCCATAGAATCGATTTGCTGACACAGTGTTTGCTACTCAATTGAATTGCGAATATTTGAGAAGATTGTTGTGTTATAATTTGTATACCTTTCTCTATTGTTTCCTAGCCCTCTCTAGTATAAAAAAACATTACACACGAGCAAAAAATACCACTGCGAACAACAATATACTCGAACCGATTTTAATCACTTTTATTTTACGGTCGCCTTAATATCAGTCTAATTGGAAATGCAACAGATGCAAGCACTGGAAGGAGGATTGCTCCATATTCTCACGGTTTTTTTGGATCTTGGTTTTCATGAGGGATTTCGTGAGGGAAAAGAATAGTGGAAGGATTGGGTCATTTTGATCTATTCAATTATCTGTACCAAATCACTCCACTTTTCTTTTCCATCATGAAATCTCTAGTGAAATCGAAGAACCAAACAAAGCCTTAGGAGTTGCCTGAAATCCATGAGCATGGGGGATAACCTTCTCCAAGGGGTTAACTGCTCTGGTATCAAGTCCTCATCCTCGTAGGAATTGGTAAAAAAGAACTTAAGTTATAGTACCAATACTTGTTCTGTTACTAGCATTCCATTGCTGCTTTTGTGTGTTTCAACTTTCAGGGGCTTGGAACATTTGGAAAGAGAGAAACAATTACATATGTTTCCAATTATTCTTCTACTTAGTATCATATCCACTCGAGGAAAATCAGATATTTTTCGATGGGAATTTATCTACCTTTAAACAGAACTATGGACCTTAATTATTGAATGTTTTGCTCCCCCTGCAGTTAGTTTTGAGTTTGTTTTTTGAATATTTGCACCAAAAAAAAAAAAAAAAAAGAGTATTACTTAGCTTACTGTGAAATTTCTGCTTTGGCTTCCTCTTTATTAGAAAGATGCATATGCAAACCAAAAGTATCAAAGAAGCAACAATTGAAACAACCACAAATGATGATTGTTCGAGTTTTGTTATTCTTCTTTCCTGCAAACATCCAAACGAAAAATTATTTATAATAGAACTTCATTTTGTTTATATGGTGGTGCAAAATTAAAGCTTTGTAATTGTAAATGTCTATATCCGAGAGTAATATATCCTAATTTCTTGATCAAATGTTAATATATAGATGCAATAATAATGTGTTCTTAACCTGGTGCTGGTGCTGGTGCTGGTGGTGGTGGTGGTGGTGATGGTAGTTGAGGTATAGTCCTAGGATCATAGAAAGAGTAGAGCTCGAATCTAATATTACAGCTGGGTGTCACAAATCTCCCTCCAACTCTTCCAAAAACAAAATCTTGAATTAAAGAAGTAGAGTCATTTAGGCAACCACTACACTCCTCCTCAGACAAATCAGAGGAGTGCACTGCATAAGCCCTTGCATACTAATTAAGATTCCACCATTATTTACGTTCACTTCCCCGGTGGCAAACTTGCGGATGGACCCACCCAGTGACCCGTAGTTTATCCAAACTATTCCTCACATCTTGATTAAACTGTTTCGGGTTCGAAACGTTTTGGGTGTTCCACATGTAAAAAGCAGGACCGTCACTCCTAGTACCAAACATGGACCTGTTTGAATATCTCAACATGCAACCGGCCATCGTACCACACAATTGCTTCCATATAGTTTGGACAAAGCTGCGCGAGATTAATTCTGGCGTTATTGACACAATTTCGACAGATTTGTAGCTCAACATCTCCTCTACAGAGCGCGATGGCGTTAACTGTATCAGAGCCTTGGCCTTGAGATGAACTGTTAAACCCGTACGTATATATCTATATTAGAGGAGAGAGAAGAGAGGAGGGTGTTGAGGTTGGTCCCATAAGCACTAGTGTTGGTGTAATTACCACTCTCGACTATGCAGAAGTGGTAGAGGTAAACAGTTGGTTGTGCTATGGCAACACCGGCGATTGAGGTTTATGATGATGATGATGATGATGATGAGTATGTATGTGAGAAAGAAAGAACACATTGCCATTGTACGTACGTACCATCTGCCAGATCAAGATGGCTTCAATATATAGGTTGAGAGTAAAGTTTGGAATTGATTTTATTTATGTTTGAAGCCCTATGCGAAGCCTGTTCATGTGCTGGAACAATCTGCTATCTGCGTTGACTGTACGTGGAATAGTCATTTATTATATTCCTACACATGTGACATGTTTGTAAGAAATACATTAAAAATACACTATGGGATACTATCTTATTTATTTTCACTTCGTTAATCCCTTTTTTTTTTTTTTTTTTTTTTCACTAGTAAAATAAGAATACTCTTATTTCTACAAATATTTGTAAGAAAATACATTAAAAATACACAATGGGATATCTTATTTATTTTCACTTAACAAATATTTTTTATTTCACTAATAAAGTAAGTGCACTTATATTCCTACAAATATTTGTAAGAAAATGCATTAAAAATTTACAATAGAGTATCATATTTATTTTCACTTCACTAATATTTATTTTATTTCACTAATAAAGTAAGAACACTCATATTTCTACAAATGTTACAATAAAAACAAATTAATCTGACAAATTCGTCGTCAAATACAAGAAAATGTTACCTCTTTTTTTTTTACAACAAACTATTGTCTTCTCTTGTTCTCCAAAATAGACATTCTTTCTCCAACAAATGACTACACTTGAATTAGTTTGGAAAAGAGAAGTTTTTCAAAATAATACACCATCGAATAGATAATCTTGGATTTATCTACTTAGCGATTGGTGTATTTTTTTAATAGAAGAGTTAATGCAAACAACCTTAAATTCTGCACATTTTCTTGTGTAGTACAATATTTGTTATAGTAGGTGCAGTTTGTATAGTGGTTGTCAAGAACAGATTGCTTCAGAAACAACTTTTGTTACAACCAACTTATGTTATATAGGAACAACAATTATTACCATGCAAATAATGACCTTTTCCAACACATAACACATATATTAAATGAGCCTATTCTTTATTGTCCTTTTGTCAGCCTTTTACAGCCTGAATTGATCTGGGCCATTAGTTTTAAAGTCAAGATGGTTGTATGATAAGAAAAATTTGATATCTCCTCTAAAAATTTTCACAAGCTCGAATACTTTTGTAAACTAGTCTCCAAAATTCACAGCCGAAGTTTAATTTTTTATTTTTTCAAAAAAATATAAAAATCATTTTTTAAGACCAACATTGCTCAAAAGCTTTTAAAGGCACATATAGTGAAAATCTCATAGGCTCTCTCAAGATTTTCACTTTAACCAAATAATTTAAGTCCCCCAAAAATATATATTTTGAAGTTCTAGTAATTCAAGTACATATATCAAATCATAATTTTTTTCGAGTACAAGAATTTTTTCAAAGTATATAAGAAGACATATACCATAATTTCTTTTTTCTTTTTTCCAATTTTTTTTGGGTTAATTACACTAACACCCCTTCAACTATAGCTTCGAAACACATAACACCCCCAAACTTTAAAACACTACGAGTTCCCCCTTCAGGCCAACTCAGTCTGACAGTGTTTACATAAAACATGAATTTACTTATTTACCCATATTCAATTCACTAAACCCCTAGTATTAGGTCTCTCATTATTTCTACATTCCCTTTCAGTAAGATATATACATACATATATAGCGCACGATACACAAGAGAGGCTCCATGTTCATCACTCGGTCACCCCGCTGTGACATTACAATGCTATAATCCAACCCTCACTCCAATCCTCAATATTTCATATTGTAACCATTTCCAATTTGAGTCATGCTACACCCACACAATGAACCACACACTTTTTCCACACACATCTTTAAATGCTTGTACCTTGTGCTGTTTGAATTTTTTACACTTTTTTGTGCCCCACTTCTACAGCACAAGGTACAAGTATTTAAAGATGTGTGTGAAAAAAATGTGTGGTTCATTGTGTGGGTCTAACATTTTTCTTCCAATTTTGCATTTGGAAGTATCGGCAATTTTTCTATTTCAAAAACTTCATCGGAGAAGAAATTAAAACAAATAATATTCGCACAAATTTGTAACTTTATGTTTTTAGGTTCAACCCCTACCTGGTGCAAATCCTTGTAGTTCAATTTCCAGAAGTAAAAAAAAAAAAAAAAAAATCTGACAATCCAACGAAATCCAAACCCAATTTGCCATTAAATCCACGGAATGTAATAAGGCATATGAAAACTTCCTTCCCATGTGAGTGTGTGTGTGAGTATTACATAGATATATATATATATATATGCGGTGGTTATGAAATAATCCCTCATGTATACCCATCTCACGGTAGTGAAAAAGTTAAGATTTTGATGCTAGTATTGGTGGAAGTTTGATTTTGGGGGGTGATGGGTGCGGTGATGTGGTGATGGTTTCTAAATTGGTGGAAGACAAAGTAGAAAATCAGAGGAATGTGTGTGTGTATATATATATAATTATATATATATATAGAGAGAGAGAGAGACCATTTTTGTCTCAAAGTTCAGGTCAATTCAAGGGCAAAACTGTCTATAAAATTTGTTAGAGAAGGCATAATGATGTCAGATGCCCTTTTCCGTTTAAACTCATAACGGTAGACTGACTGAGGGGTATAAAGTGTCTAGGGTTAAGTCTCTAGGGGGTGTTCTTGTTGGGTAAAATAGTTTAGGGGTGCGAGTTAAAACTGGGTCGTAGTTCAGGGGGTGTTGGTGTAATTATCCCTTTTTTTTTTAAAGCTCCTAAAATCACATCCAATCACAATCTCAACTAGTTTTAAGATTTACAATTTTCTTACTGTAATACCCTTGAAAACTAGGAAACATTGAAATAGATTTCCTAAGTCTAGTTTTGTAAATATCCATATACCCTGTTTATTAATTAACATATATCGTATTTTAATATTGTCGTTATTTAATAATAGCTATAGATTATCTTGATATTCGTAGTCCCTAAGTTTTATAAATGATAGGATATAGTATATTTTCATTGTGGCGTAATATTATAATAATGAGTTATATTATATGTTCATTGTCCCTAAATTTGTAGTCATAGGTTATATTATTAGGACCCAATGTCATTTTAATTTCGTAAGTTCTAATTAGGATTGTTATTATCGATATTTTTATTTTAACACCAACTGTTAAATTAGATCCGGACTGTAACTTTAGACCCAGACTGAGATTCATGCGAACCTGTAAAATCTGGATTAAACTGGACTGTATGGCACATTGATTTGAACAAGATAAGATCAAACAAAAATAGTAATCAAGTCCCTTGCATGTGGTCGAGTGGTAAGCTTCTTGGGTGTACTACCCAAGAGGTTTAGTATTCGAGTCATGGGGAGCGTGGCCACTGGAATATTCACCTGGCGCCTCCAGGCCTCGGGGGATTAGTCGAGGTGCGCGCAAGCTGGCCCGGACACCCCCGATTACCAAAAAAAAATAGTAATGATGGTACAACATTACATGCTTAAGTACAAACCTAAACTACCCTATATCTTTTGGGTAAAAGCTCTACCCAAACACCCCTTAACCCGCCAGACTTCCACCTTGAACCCTCTTTTACCCGCTGGTTACACACCCTCTCTCAACGCCGGCCTCCCTCTCTAGTACACATTCCCCTCAAATCAAATCCCACCTATCTTGTTCAAATAGATTTGTGAATCTGTATTGATAAAGGTGTGTAAGTAGATAGGGGTTGGTGTATATATATATATATATGTACCACCATTAGGAGAGAGAGAGATTTACTGAGAGAGAGAGAGAGAGAGAGAGAGAGAGAAAGAAAGAAAAGAAAAGAGAAAACCCACCCACCCCCTTATTGCCTCACCCTCTCGACTCCACTGCCCCATTAGTAGATAGGGGTTGGTGTATTGAGATAATGCATATCAAATGTTTATTTTCAATATATTCATTGTACTTGTATACTATTGTTTATATTGGGAGTGATCGGTTAGGTCAACTCACTTAGCTTCAAAGCTAACGGCTCTCCTTCCTGCCCTGGACATATCACGTCTAGATTTCACAGGTGACGACTCTTAAGACAAGGTCTACCCAAAGGGACACGGCAGATGTACAAGTTGAAGCGAAGGACTCCAACATAGTCTTATTTAGAATTACTTAATTTGCTTTATTATCTTCTATCTGAGGTAATGATTTAGAGATGTATTGTGTATAGATCGCCCTAGACTGCCTTATAGATATTTTATTTAGACTCATGATGTAATAACTAGATCCCCGACATTTGAGATCTATTAAAGAATACCAATAGGTGTTTTTATGATTCCGCTTACTCTGTTAACCATGTGTAGAATGTAGAAATGGCATTCAGTTAATGTAACTCGTCATTCCCTATGGGTTCAGAAAGTAAATTTTAAATTTTTCCTATATTTGGCTACTCCGGGGCGTGACACTTACACCCTTAAGGAAATAAAGCATGAAGCACTAAGCATATATTGAATAGTTAGCTCATCGACATAACAAAGTATGCCATAGCAGACAACTCCATTCAACATGTCCAATGTACATACATTAGCAAAAACAAAGGACTAGTTCTCACTTAGTAGTATCACATTTTCATTTAATTACTTGATCCCCAATAATTGTTCTTGAGTTGACTACATGTTGTGTCTAAGCAAATGAATGAAGCATATATCAAATAAACAAGGATCTTGCATATATCAAATAAACAAGGATCTTGCTCAATAGGTAAGTAGTTTCAACTCATTGAAAAATATTCCAATTTTCAATTGCTTGCAACCATTTACGCACTTTACCACTAATATCAATGATATTTCAAATTCTACCTTTATACCAATCAATAGTAACTTTTAGCATTGTGATGTCTGAATACAAATACACAGTTTTGTAAAGCTATTTCACATACACGAAGCAGCTATGGCATTCTAAAAGTATTTATCATACCCTTCTTACCGACACTTATTTATCAAGCCACTTTTTATATTACCACATACAATATTTGAAATCCCAATTTTATGTTAGCAACGCATAGTACAATTTGCCTCTTTTCACAAGAGTAAAAACATACATATTGGAATAATCAAAATGTTATAACTCACTATTTGTATCACATATCTCAACACATATATTTAAATAACATACATTCCTTAGCCATGAGAATAGTATCTGCAAATAACAAACTGAATTTTTACCGCTCACATTATCCTCTATAAGTATAGTCTCAAATTGTTGGAGAATAATACAATATAGCCTTCAAAGAATCCACCAATAAATAGAATAACCGTAAATTCCATGAGAAGAACTAATAAGAAGGTGACTGAGATGAGGCACGAAACGCTCTCTTGAGACGATACGCACTCTCTACGGGTAATGCTTGGTGCAGTAGGAAATAGCACGCCGTCTCCGGGATACAACAGCCCGGCCACCCTTATCGTGAGCCTATCAAATCTGCATAATTTAATGTGGCAAGAAACTCACTCTCTAGTGCTTTCTTTTTCCAATCTATACACTGAATAAATAAAATATAGCTTCTGTGCATAAAACTTTATATACAAGAAGGAATCTTCTTTGAAGAAATAGAAAGATAAGGTAAAAACTACTTTTCTACTGTAAGTAGCTATATGTGTATATACATCTTGTTGCTTGAACATTGTAAGCCTTGTACATAACTCCATCAATCAAAAGCCTTTGTAATTGAACTTATTAAAGTGATATGACTGTTGGGTGCAGAGTGTAACTTGTAGCTGTTGGTCATTGACCATTCAAAGTCCACCTAATTGAGCATAAATAATAGTATAACACAATGAGGCATTTAAGCCCTTGGACTAAAAACTTTTAATACATGAGGGGCGCGTTTGTTTGCCGGATTGATTGGGCGGATTGGACTATTTTAGTCCAATCTGGATAATACTGTGTTTGGTTGGGCCTTTAGTAGTATTATTTAACCAAAGGTATTATATGGTGTGGTTAAAATTAGTGCCCCTTAGGAAGTATAAAACTATACCTGGGGAGGGGTGGTATTACGAAAACACGGGGATAGTTCGAGTTGGATTGTGGGACAACTTGACCATTTTACCCCCGGAATATATATACCCACTTCTTGTAGCATTTCTCATATTTCTTCAGAATTGTCTCTCAGACTTGAGAGCAAAGAGAGAGGTGACAAAGGCGATAGACGAGAAGTAGTAGCAGACGCCGACGCCGACGCCGGAGCAGGTGACGCCGACGACAAGGCAGTGACTTTCTTCCTCTCTCTCTCTCTCTCCAAAAGACGCTAGAACAACGCAGACGGCTCAGGTTCTTCTTTTTTTTTTTTTTTTGATTTCTTAACTTTTTCTTACTAAAATGTCAGATCTACAAAGGTTATAGGTTATCCTCCTTGGATCTACAATATTTTTTGTTTTGTATGACAAATTTCTGAAACTTGTGAGCTTTCATAATCTAGGGTTTGCTTAAATGCTTGACAAAATCAATAGATCTATGTTCTCTTACTTAATATTGTGCTAGATCTATGTTTATCTGCATTTTTAGACTGAATTTGCAATTTTTTTTTATGACTGCGATTGTAGACAGATTTAACACAGTCCAATGCAAACCCATATATATATATATGATATATATATATAATTGTTGTGAATATATACCAACCAGGCCCCATGGAATGATTGGTAATTCACCACGAAAGAGTTGTTCAGGTGTGTAGAGTAAGAGCAGCCATTTCCATGCTTGTTTTTTGTTGATCTTACAGACTAGAGTTGGCTTTTCTTGTCCAATACTTCTAGATGTTCCAAACCAATACATTTATGTACTTTATTTCATTAAAGTATGGCTATAAAGACTAGAGTATGGCTTTTCTTACAGACTAGAGTATGGCTTTTCATTAAAAGTATGTATTTTATTATGGATGGAAGTGATATGCTGGTTATGTCATACCACTAGAAAGAATTTCTCATAGTGTAGTGAAACATTTCTCATATAATATGAGAAAATTCTCACATTTACTGAGAAATTCTCAATATTTACTGAGAAATCCTCAATGTTTACTGAGAAATCCTCAATGTTTACTAAGAAATTTCTCATAGTTTAGTGAATGATACTGGGAAAATGGATGTGTTCTTTAGTCTTCCAAATGAATTCAAGGAAGAATGGGTTGCATTACTCCTTAGGGGAGAGTTGTAGGTCATTTAGACATGGTTTTATGTTTTATGTGGTGGTGTTAGATTTTTTGTTTTGAAGACTTTGAACTATGTTTGGTTGATGCTATAAGTATGTTTGTGTTGATGTCGGAACTTGGAAGTATTTTTGTGGTTATGTTAAAACTGTGTTTTAATTCATATGAGACTATGTTTGGTTGATGCTATAAGTATGTTTGTGTTGATGTTGGAACTTGGAAGTATATTTGTGTTTATGTTAAAATTATGTTTTAATTCATATGAGACTATGTTTGTGTTGATGATAGAACTATTTTTTTTTTGTTCCCCTCAAAAAAGTGTAGGACATAATATAAACATGCCAATATTAGTATGAATTGTTAAAACATGTAATATAACCACCCACCATTCCCAGTCCCCCAATTTCACAAAAGTGTTTTTAGGTAAAAAAGTACTGGGAGAATTCAATTAACAATTACAGTTTTTCATAATATAATGAGAATTTCTCACTCTTTTCAAGTGGGAAATTTCTCATTCATACTGAGAAATTCTCAATATTTACTCAAAAATTCTCAATCTTTACTGAGAAATCCTCAATGTTCACTGAGAAATTTCTCATATAATATGAGAAAATTCTCATATTTACTGAGAAATTCTCAATGTTTACTGAGAAATCCTCAATGTTTACTGAGAAATTTCTCATAGTTTAGTGAAACATTTCTCATATAATATGAGGAAATTCTCATATTTACTGAGAAATCCTCAATATTTACTGAGAAATCCTCAATATTACCTCAATGTTTATTGAGAAATTTCTCATAGTTTAGTGAAATATTTCTCATATAATATGAGAAAATTCTTATATTTACTGAGAAATTCTCAATGTTTACTGAGAAATCCTCAATATAAAAGAAAATTCATTTTTTTTTTTAAAAAATTGCAAATAACTATAAATATATAAGAACTTCACTTTCAGCACTTTGTTTTTTTTTTTTTTTTATAATAACTATAATTGTTGTCTTTAAAGAAGAACTTCACTTTCTTAGTTAGTCATATATAAGAACTTCACTTTCAGCACTTTGTTTTTTTTAAGTTTTTTTTATGCACAAGTGAGTATGTTTTTGTAGTTAAATGAAACTTTTTGTACTATTTTTGACTTGATGAAATGGCTTCTTCTTATTTTACTTCAGGTATATGAACATAGATTGTTGAAAAGAGTATCAGCATGCCTAGATTTTTATCATTTTGGTGAAAATTTGTAATCTTTTCTATTAATTTGCATCGTTTTCTTTCCTTGTAATAGTATCTAGAGATTGTTGAAAATGAATACAAAAACTTGAGTATTTGGGATATCGACTCCAATGTTATGTTTTTTGATCTATTTCGTGAAAATATGTTATGTTAGGACATATGTAGTTTTCTAGTTCGACTCCATTGTAGTTTTTTTTTTATTTCTTTTGCTCAAAAAAGTATGTGACATATGTATTTTGTAGTTAAATGTTATGAAAAAAGTGTGGGACATATGTATTGTGAAGGGGCTTTAGTATATTCATGGCAATTTTGTAATTTTTTAGCAAAAAGGGCATTTATGGAAAGTTATAGATTAATCCAGGCTTATATCATAGTCATCCAAATACAGTATTGGACTAATTGTGTTTTATCCCCAGTATAATCCGACACGATACAAACACAGTATAAAAATAATACTACACTGCTTTTATCCTGTGGTTAGTTATCCCAGCATAACTAACTACACTTTATACTATACCCCTTTATCCTATTCGGCAACCAAACTAGGCCTTAGCGTAATTCTTTCTTTTACTACAACAACGGAGGGTTAGGGTTATTTGAGGGTTTTGCAATTAATATGACGATAGTGAACTGTTTTCTTAAAGTTTTTTGTTTTGTTTGTGATAGTAATTTTTTTTTATAAACGTGATTGTAATATTTGGACAAGGAAAAGAAAAATAAAAAAGAAAAGATAAATTTGAGAAAAATTGCGCTACTCATCTTTTTGTCATTCTTTACGGGAAACTAAAAACTTTTTGTCGTTATATATAGAAGCTGCGGAATGACTCATGAGAGGAAGTTTGTATTCTGATTGGATTGAAAACAAGTTTAATTCAACAATTGTGGCTTGACTAACCATGTCTTAAAAAAAATAAAGAGAACATTTTTGCTCACTCAGAAATGCTCACTCGTTATTCATTTAGCATTTAGGCGCTTTAGTTTGGCCCCCACGTAGTTTTTTAGAAGGAGTTTATAAAATTTATTATTAAGTTATTTGATAATTTTATACAATTGACACATTACTCTTTAAAAAGATACCATAAAACTAAAAAGTAACATTGAGCTTTTAAAAGTTCCATTCTAGAGTTTTTAAAAGCTTTCCAAAAAAAAAGTCCTAAGTTTAATTTTTGCAAAGCTCATAAACTAGTTCTCAAATGAATTAACAAGAAAATTGTGCTTTAAAAAAAGAGAAGCACTAAAATGGGGGCCAAACTAAGCCTTAGTACAGTGAGATGTGACCTATTCCATTATTATTTTACCCCTATATTATTAAAATAATTACTGGAATATCATCAACATAATTATTAAAATGTGACACATGACATCCAGTGAAAGCATGAATGAGCATTTTTTGGTGAGAAAAATACTCTCAAAAATAAAATAAAAAATAAAAAAAATAAAAATTGTATTCTAGAAATTAAAAGTTACTGTATGTGTTACAATTGGCTGCTCAACCGAAGAATTAAAAAATGTTGAAACAGTCAACGGTGGGGGAAATTTCCACCAGATTTCCGACTTTGTCCTTAACCACTCCTTTCCCAATTAGCCATTAATTCGTGTTGGATTATTTTAATAAAAAAGTAATACAATTTATTTAATTTCATACATCTCAAAGCTTGTCAGTTAAATAATGAAAGACCAATCACATTAGTAAGGCTAAGCGAGTGCACGACCCAAATGTTTTTTTCCCTACCCGAAGCTTTCCCACCAACCAATTGAGGAAAGAAAAACCTATTTCACTTCCATTTGAACAAAGTCCGACAACTAAAAAGAAAATATAGTACAAAATTATTTTTGGAATTCACATATTCTTTGAAAAAACGCTAAGTTCATCATACCTAGGGTGTGTTTGATAACTCAATTAAGTGGTAAAAATCAAAATTTTTAGCACTTTTATTTTTCTAGTGTATTTGATAATGTACCACTTAATCAATAAAGCAGCCAAAAACTCACTGAAAACTTTAAGTAAAAATTCCTACTTAAAATAATCACTGAATGCAACATATTTCACTACTTGAAATGCTATTTTAAGTATTACAAATGGCATCGCTTAAAATTTTTAGTACTTAAAATTCAATACTTAATTTTCAATTTTATCAAACGCACCCGTAGACCCTCATAAATTCCTAAATTTTTTACCCGTTGATGTGTCAATGACATTTCTGAAATAAAATCTAATTTTAAGTTCTTTAATTTGTAATTAAAGAAGAGTTTTAGTTATCCACTTACCAACACGTATCTTTTTTAGGTGTAACTAGCTAGAGCGTTACTCCTTACTTGCAAGTGTCACCAATAATATTCAAATGTGGCGTTAACTGGCAGCACCAAATAATTGCCCAGAATTAACGGCGAATAAGTGCCGATATTTAATGGCGTTTTGTTAACGTGCCGTCAATTTACGGGGGGTTTTTAACGGCGTTTTGTTGAATAAGGCACCGGTATTTAACGGCGTTTTGTTATAAGGGACTTGTTCACAAAAATCAACTGGGAGGATTAATTAACCCCCAAATTAACAAGCATATCTACGTACTTATTTCCTTCCCTCTTCACATGAACCAACTTTCCTCCTACATTTTTCCAACAAAAACCTGCAATTTTCCAAGAAAAACAGCGAGAGTATGTCCCATTGTATCATCATGGATAAGAGTGATTGATGTACCTAAATCCGTTTCCACCAGGATGTTACACAGATGGAATTAGGCTACACGATCCCAACACTTTCTTCAACAAATCAATTTGAATCTATAGAATTTTTTATTGTCCATATTTGATGTTCAAATACAAATGTCTAAACTTGAAGATGAAATTAATAAGAGAAGAAACAAATTGTTCGTCACCGTGGTGATACAATGGAAAGTGTGACCTCATTTCCTGAAGATACCTTAGTATTTTCTTGCAATTGAGCTGGTTCTCTACCAACTAGCCCAACATTAAAAGCAGGTTGTTTGGGTTGAGTGAGTGTTATGGTTTCACCTCCCAACATAAGAACTACAGATGACATAGTAGGCCTATCCGCTGGGTCTTCCTGAACACACAACAGCCCAATATGGATACATTTCAACACTTCTTCCACCGCCACAATTGACTCCAAAACCAGGGCCGGTCCTGACAATTTGGGGGCCCAAAGCGAGATTGAAAGATGGGGCCCTATCGGGGGTTCGGGGGCAGCGCCCCCGAAGATTTATTTATTTTTGTTACGCCTTTTTACACATATTTTTGACAAATTGAAAGTATAGTGAATGTAACATTAGCATATGTAGTGAATTTTGAACTTAGGTCCAAACTCCATAAGCTAGACATTATAATAGATACTTGAAATGCACACTTAGTAACGATCCAAAATTAATAAGACATTGAGCAAAAATCAATTCCAAAATCATAAAAGCAACCATAACTCAAAAATTCAAGAATCAAATGCACAAACCAACAACTAAAACCAAAGGAGATAGAACAATTAGACTTAAATTAAAATTTGAGATAACAATTGACATTAAATAGTGCAAAAAAGATTGAACTGAATGCGTTTTCGATACACTTTTTTTTAATCAAGTTTGATCATGAAATCTTTTTTTTTTTTGTTATTTGTTTTTTGTTTACACTTGATCAATTGGGCTTTGTGTTTGAACTTTGAACAAAAAAAAATTGGGCTTTTTATTTTGTAATGGAATGTTTATTGAACTAATTTTCAAACATGATTGGGCCTTATACTTTGTACATACATAGGACTTATATATTTTGGGGGCCCTTTGAGATTGGAGGCCCCAAGCCTTTGCTTGGGCTGCTTGGCCTCAGGGCCGGACCTGTCCAAAACTAATGGATCCATCAACTCCAATCCTTTTCTATCACACCACAAATTCCAAGCCTGCAATATTTCACAATTCATCAAACTTATATTAATATTTTACTTGTTTCATAAATTTACAGAAGGAAAAACTATTTCACCTATGTTCCTTCATGTTTAACTAAAAGAAATCAATTATATTAAAGAGCTAAGAAAAAAGGAAGCAACGTGACGCCTAAGGTGATGTTTGGGAAGGCAAAGAGTCGATTTTATGGCTAAAAAGTGGATCAAATTTATTAATTCATGTGTCTGGTGAATGTCCATTATTCTTGCATATAAAATTTGTGTCCAATCTACTAAACTAGTTCTTTATCAAACCAACATAACATTATTAGAGTTCTTTTAAATATCATATAGAAAGTACGAATGGACTGAGCAAGGTCCTGTTTTAAGATTCCAACAAGTGCCCTAGTACTAAAATTTGTAACTTTATTTGAGTTCTCAGCATTTTAAGCAAAAAAAGGAATTTCTTTTACCTCACTAAATTTGTGAACCAAAGGGAGCCTAGTAGTTTTCATTACTTGGTTCTTCCAATTGAAGACAGAGAAAATGGTAAAAACTTACAAAACTAAGGAGGCTTTGACCATGCTCATAGCGATAGGAGCCGCTATTCCTTTTTCCACTCACTATCTCTAGCAAGAGAACTCCAAAACTGAAAACATCTGACTTGACAGGAAATAATCCATCCATAGCATACTCTGGAGCCATATACCCACTAATCGAAATGGAAACATTAGACATAAAATAACTAATCTCAATCCATCCAAGTAATGTTGACTCAGAGCAAAACCACAAAATAAATGCAATTAGTTAAATTTATATTTAAACAAAGAAAAAGAACAACCAATTATCAAAAATGAAGAAGAGAAAAGTTTGAGGCTTACTATGTTCCAACAACCCTATTTGTGTTGACTTCATTTTGATTTCTACCAAAAATCCTTGCCATTCCAAAGTCAGATATCTTGGGATTCATCTCTTGATCTAGCAAAACATTGCTAGCTTTGAGGTCTCTGTGTATAATTCTGAGTCGAGAGTCCTCATGAAGATACAAAATGCCTCGAGCAATTCCATTAATGATGCTAAAGCGTTTCTTCCAATCTAGTTCTGAACCTCTAGTTGAATCTGACATTCAAGATAAACAAACCATAGTTTGTGTTATTGATTTTTTCAATTGTTAATTTGTGCGCTCAATCGTTGTCTTCTCGGTATGGATAACTATAATCTATGAATGGCTCAAGCATAGTAATAAGAACGGGGTTGGACCGGAGAACTGCACACGTTTTATATTGTGGATACAACTATAAATTTTGAGGAGGCAAAAAATTTACATTCAAAACACTTTTAAGGCTCGTAAGTCCACAATAAACTAGACATTCTGTATGTTTTGGTATACATATTTATTGTGATATTGAAAAAGGCACATCAAGAATAGAAGGTTTATTTAAACTTTGATAGTGATAAATTTCAGTTGAAGTTAGGATCAACATATAGTTTAGTGAACTTGCATCGAGAATATGGTCATTTTTTCTTTAATTGGATGAGTAATTTAAGTTAGGTAAAGCATAATCAAAGTAGAGGGAGACATAATTGTACTAGAGACAATCATGTATATTATTGTTTTTATGTTCATATTTTCGTATGTATTTGTTATGTTATAAACATAGATTATTTGTGAACATAACTTTTTCGTTATTTTTTTTTTAATCATTGTTTCTCAATGTCAATTTTTCAAAAATCATATCTAGCACTTTTTCTTTTCTTTTTTTTTTCTTTTCTTTTTTTAAAATTTTATTTTATCATTGTTTCTCAATTTTAGTTTTTTAAAAATCATATCTTGAACTCCAACCAACTGCCCGATTATGAACCAATAATCACTAATCAATTGTGATAACTATATGAGCTGGAAGTTTGAGAGTCAAACCAAAGAGAAAGACATCTAAGCTTTTGTTGGGCATGTACTCGTAGATGAGCAACAATTCGCGTCCCTCCAAGCAGCAACCCAAGAGTCTCACCAGATTCCTATGTTGTAGTTTCGCAATTAGAGTCACTTCGTTCTTGAACTCTTCTAGTCCTTGGCCAGAAGCTTTTGACAGCCTCTTCACTGCAATTTCTTTACCATCTGCTAGTGTACCCTAAAAACGGTTTTCAAGCCATTAATTCAATGACTAGAATAAGTAAATGCTATAGTTTTGAGTTAAAAATGGCAGTATCAGCATTTTATGCTATGTTTATTCTGGAAATTTTTTTTTTTTAAATAAATCCATGCTCTATGTGGTTTTGGATTTTAGTGAAGGCAAAAATCAACATAACGTTGGTAAGAATCAGTTTTAGGAGTTGTTTATAGGTACCAACCGACTCCTGTACAAAGAAAAGGGCGTCTACCAAATACATTAATTTGTAGAAGCGGTTCACTTGTGAACAATGAAACATGTTATTTGTGCATTCCCAAACAACCCCTTGTAAGAAAACATTAAAAATCACTTCCATGATTACCATGTACACTGGACCAAATCCCCCTTCTCCAAGCTTATTTTCTTCAGAGAAATGATGTGTGGCTGTGAGTATGCATTCTAGGCGGACAGAAGGAAAATCCTGGGATTTCACTGTCTTATCTCCTCCCAAATTTCCGTCAGTGTAATCATCAGAACTGAATCTTCCTGCACCCAAGCCAAGTATGTGGATCTCTTGACTCTCTTCTTTCTCCCCTGCAAGACAATAGAATTATATGTAAATTTGCTGACACAAGTGTTTGGCAATAAAATTTTTAATTTGCAATTAAGAATTAGATCTTTATTTACCTTTCTCTTTTGTTTTCCTTGCCCTCCAATAGAAAATACCAGACACAAGCAGAACTACCACTATAAATGACGATACACTTGTGCTGATCGCAATCACTGTTTGTTTGCTGCCTGGAAAGTAAAAACTATAATGATCATTGGGAAGACAGATTCTACAATTTTGTGCAGCTACAAATTCAATATTAATGCTCCCATTTTTAATAAGATTCCAGCTAGAAGCATACAAGTACTGTAATGTGCTTCTCCATGGGCATCTGGTAACCATGTATGCAGGGGTATAATCGGTGATTTGACACTAAAAGCAAGGAAAAAAAAAAATCCAATATAAAATATTATTTCCAATGTCACAGGATACGATTGATTAGCTGATGTTTCAAAATTTAATATTGGTTCATTCGAACCATATAAACCGACACCGAGAACTCCCATTAAGAGAAAAATGGAACCCCCGCAGTGTACAAAATAAATTTTGTAGCTGAGTACAGGAGTTTACCCTTCAATAACAGCCAAAAAGATATTGAATTATCAGCTACCTCTTTAGAATTTAATTTCCTTTTGGTCCAGAGTATAAAATATTTCATTGCATGGACTACTCTGTCATTGTTAGCCGAGCTAATTATATACCCAAAATAAAAAACAAAAAACAAACTCATAGAGTTATAGCATATTTGTGCACATACAGTTGGAGTTGCAGTTTATTAGCTCAGGTGATGGGTGTTAAACTTATAGCCTTAATTTTTTTTCCCCTGCCAATCTGATAGAACAACCACAATGATGATTGTCGAGTTGTGCTATTGTCCTTTCCGGCCGGGAAAAAAATACTGATAGAACACCATTTTGATCCTTGAATTGGGTGTACCTTAATTGATATGCACGAATGGTTCTAGAGGGGGATAATTAGGAGCAACCGACGACCCTATATTTGAAAAAGTGTCCATTTGTACTTGTAATATTTATAAATGTGCTTAAAGAATTAGGCTTGTCCCTCTATTTTTTTTTTAAAAAAATATTAAACTTTGTTAGGATTGTGCCTAAAATTCCATTAGTAGAATGATTTCCTAATTATGATTGGATTTCTTCTTTGGTGGTTTCCTTATCAAATAAGGATTCCTTTGATGGTGGAAGTTCCTTGTTTATATAGGAATGTGTGTAAGAGTATTCCTTGTTGTATAAGACTTACCATAGGGGTAAATCCTACTACAACTAGGATTAGGACTATACAATCTCTATAAATATAGGGCTTACTCAAGGGATTGATAAGGTTGGTTGGAAATCTTCTACATACACAAGAGAGGGCTGCAAACTAGTGAGGGAGAGATTAGTTTCTAGCAATTGTGTGTGTCATATAATTTGGTTGGAGAGTTATACACGTGAGGTCTTGAGTGCTTGTAATCTTCATATTAATCGTAGTGATCGCCTTTGCACGTGGACGTAGGCATTGTTGGGCCGAACCACATTTAAATCTTGTTGTGTTGGTTTGCTTGATTTTCTTTCGTGGTTGTGTCGTTCTTGTTCTGTTTATCTCTATCTTTGTGGGTGTGGTTTTCTTGTTGTGATTGTGGGCCCATTCCCAACAAACTTGTCCCCTAACCTGGAAATCTAGATGCGTCCCTGTTGATATGGTGGTGCCAAATTAAAGCTTAAACATTGATAATGTTCGTATCGGACAGTAATCCTAATTTCTCTAGCATATATTAATAATAATGTAGTTTTTACCCGGTGCCGGTGGTGGTGGTAGTTCAGCTATAACACTAATATTGTAGAAAGCTTGGCTCGAGCTCAAATCTAATGGACCCACTGCCACATCATTTGGGATGTGGATTTGGGAAGCATAGCATAATTGCTCTTAATAATAATGTAGTTTTACCCGGTGATGGTGATGGTGACGGTGATGGTGATGGTAGTGGTGGTGACGGTGACAATGACAATGACGTAGACGATGGTGGTGATGGTGACGATGGCGATGACGGTGGTGGTGGTAGTTGAACCATAGCACTAGTATTGTAGAAAGAAACGAGCTCAAATCTAATATTACAACTGGGTGTAATAATTCTCCCTCCCCTTTTTCCAATACAACAACTCTGCATTCCCAAAATAGCTTCATTTAGGCAAACGCTACACTCCCCCTGGGACAAATCAGGAGTGCACTGCACAAGCCCATATATATTGTACCGAATTCAGTGGCCGTTGTGAAGCTGGCATTCCCAACAGCAAACTTCTTCTTGAGGGGGGGACCACCAGAGGCGGCCTCGACCTGTAGGCTGTACAACCTCATCTTCAACACTGGATTAAACTCTCCCGGGCTACAAATGTTTCCGGTGTTCCACATGTATAACAAAGGGGAATCACTCACAGTGCCAAACAAGGTCTTGTTTGAATATCTTACCATGCACAAGTCGAACCATATAATTGCTTCCTTATAGTTTGGACAACGCTGTGTGAGCATAATTGTGGAGAGAGAGAGAGAGAGAGAGAGAGAGAGAGAGAGAGAGAGAGAGATAGAGATACATTGTCGGCAGAGTTGTAGCTCAACATCTCCTCTACAGAGCACGATTCCGTAAACTCTGTCAGAGCCTTGGCCCTTGGGACGAATTGTAAAACCCGTAGCTACCTACTTTAGAGGTGAGAGAGGAGAGGAGGTTGTTGAGGTTGGTCCCATAATTACTATTACTGTTGGTGTAATTACCACTAGTGTCTACACAGAAGTGCATGATCTCGTAAATGGGCTGTGCTATGGCAACACCGGCAAGGTTAATGAGTATCATGTAGTAAGAAAGGAAGGTTAAAGGTTGCGATCTCCAGGAACCCCCATTGATCTCATATAATTGGTACAATCTGCTATAGTGTTTCAATGGTGTACTTGAGGAGTCTGATCAATTGGAATATAGCTTCTTAACTTCAAAGAATTTTAAGAAGCCCCCACCAGTTTGAACAATCTAATTTGTTGAAAAAATCAACCTGCAGAGTACCAGAGGGTCTTTCTATTACTTGTTCCTATCATACTCGGTAATGTATTGAAATTTTACCCTAAGGGTAATTTTATAAATTGGTGGCTAATGAATGGACCTAATTTGAATGCCTAATATTTAATTTTGTGGTATCACATTTATATTTAATTTGACACATGTGTGTGCATATATGTATATTTGTGATTGTGTGAATGTGACTAGTGACCCACTCCAACCTAACCCAAAGCTTCCTTGCTTTCACTTTCTCTCTCCTCCCTCGCCCTTCCATCCCATCCGGACACTCCTCTCTCTCTCTCTCTCTCTCTCTCTCTCTCACTTTCATTTCTTTTTCTTTTTCTTTCATTATCTTTACTCTTCTTCTCTCTATATCTCTTTCTATGGTTTGGAAGAAACCCCCTTGGTAGTTCAAACTTTCACCTTCCTTTTGTAAGCCAAAAATTCATTGTTGGAACATAGCTATTTAGAGCAAAAGTGACCATCTTATCTAAGGCTCTCTATTGGTGCTTTTATTTCTTCCATTGGTGATCTCTAATACAAGGTTTGGGCTAGGGCAAAGAAAGGGATCTTGCCATAGTGTCTCTTGGAGCTCTACAACTTGAGGCTTTCTTACTTCCTTCTTGGATTCTTCTTCTCTTGTACTTTTCTTCACCTAAATCAAAGGTAAATTTTATTGTCTTGATTCACTATGTCTCTTATCTCTATTGTATGATTTGTGATAGAAATGCTGGGGATTAAAATATAGAAAATAATCTTGATTTATTTCCCTTAAATGTGTTTGGGGAGTAAACCACTACACCAAAAATGCTAAAATGGCACTGTTTTAAACACTGCCTGACCAAATCTGGCACTGTTTTTTTCAGTGCCAAATATTGGGGATCCAATTTTTTTTGGCACTATTCAAAACAGTGCCAGATTTTGGTCAAAGGGTACCAAATTTAGAGATGTGGCACTCTTTTTTGGCACTATTTTAAATAGTGCCAGAATTTCAAGATAACTTCTCAACGCGTGACAACTTTTGGTCTCGCAACGTGTACATGTTGGGTACATTAATTTGGTACGCTTTTGGCAATGCTTAAAACAGTGGCAGTTTTTTATTGAGTAATAAAAATAATAATTTCATTTGACACTATTTTGAGCAGTGCCAAATTTATTTTCAAATAGAACCAAAATTTGGCAGTATCACAGCACCAATATATAAAATACAATAACACATGCATCAAAAATAATTTATAATCACAACTACAAGTAGCAATCAATATATAATAAATCCCCAATACAAAATAAAGTTTCTAACACAAAATAAAACTATGGAATTCCAAAATAACTACTTCATTGGGTTGGGGCGGTGGGGGAGTAAGTCATCGTGCCAAAACAAAAATCCAAGATTGCATCCGCTGCAGTGAACTAGTAATCAAATACACCATAAAAAAACCTGGTAGAATATGTTCCTGAAACCATACAATGTTGAATAAAAAGTCAAAGCAAAAATAGCATATCTACCTTTTCTAAGCAAAATAAACTATTACACTGCACTAAATTGTATGAACCAATCTTCATCAACAGTCTGTTGATCCATCTCATCAAATTTCCATGTAAGGACTTCCACCTGCATTGGTGAAAGCAAATGCAGTAAATTTTATATTACCAACTGGCTGAACATACAAAGATCTTATCAATCAGTAAAGTCAGAACTTTTATGTTTTGGAAGCTTGTAAATTAAAGGTGCGAAATTTGAAAGTGATCTCAGGCCAAAAAAAAAAGAGCAATAAGAGGACAAAACAAAAACACAGGGGCCGGAGCGATGTTTGGGGAAGTATAACTCCATAGACTCACTTTGTTCAATATTTGAAACATAAGAGGCAATGCTGAAAAGAGAAGATTAAATTCACCACCCCTGCATCTTTTCCTAAACCACATTAAATTCACCTATATGAAATTATGTAACCCAATTCTATAATTAAGTTCAAAATTGCAAAGCAAAACCAAAATGAGACTCATACCTCTTTTGTTGGAGCATGTAAGTAGAATGCAATTGAATAAAACTCATACCTCTTCGGAAAGTTTGGTTTTATCTCTTCTACTTACAAAGACGTGAATAAGAAAAAGGAAAGAGACATTTGTCTAATTTGTAGAAAAGAGACAACTACATCTAGAACTAATATTAGTAGCTACATGATTAGGCTTGAGTGCATACCTCAAAATTAGTGAGGGAGCCTTTGTAACTTAATAAGGATACCTAACTGCAAAAGAAGGACGATGGAGATTAGCAACATGGTGAATATAACACATGATGAAGTGGGACAAATTCTTAAAAGAGCTAAATTCTTAAAAGAGCCAGTTTGAGCTCGGTTCGATAAAAAATCACAATAATCAAACTCGGCTCGATTTAGTTTTTCACTCACCCTTTTGTTTTCCATCCGAAGTGGGACAAAAAGGAACATGCTAGTATTTCACTTAAAGAACACCCTCGTCTTTCTTTTGCAATTTTTTTTTGTTCCTTTCTTTTACAATTTTATATGTTACAATTTTTGCATGCCAAATACATATGACATTGATATAACCTTCAATAATTATGTGACCATTCAAACATCCTCCTACCAAATGCTTCATATTTTTGGATATATGATATAAAAAATATTTTATTTGTTACAATTTTTACATCCCAAGTACATATGACATTGATATAATTTCTAATAATTATGTGACCACTCAAACATCCTCCTACCAAATGTTTCATATTTTTGGATATATGATATAGAAATATTAATACACGTATACTTAGGGAACACTGGGATGCAAAAGTAATTGGGAAGCATATTGCTACTCTTTACTTTATTTATTTATTTGTTTTTTTGAGAAGTTACTTTACGTAGTTTATAAGATACAATTTTAACAACTTAGGTTAATTAACACATACACACACACATTAATTTAACATAGAAAAATTACCCGCCTCCAAGTCATATTAAATTATTAATGGGCCATTTGGAAAGAATAATATTATTTACTATAACCAAAACATGGTCAAAAGACTCAAAAACAAGACCAATCCTATGCTTATTCAATGGAGGGGACACTTGGATTCATATTTCATGAGACTCTCAAAAGAAATTGAAAATCAATGGAATGCCTTGTACTTTTGCTATGAATATTTTCTAAGTAGAATATTTAAAATGAAATTTTGAATTCAAATCCACTCATTTTCTAAGGCTCTTTTTAGTTCATGGATTTCATGAGGGAAAAGAGTGGAAAAGAAAATAAGATGGAAAACTAGTTCTTAAGTGGATATTTTTGAAAACCGAGGAAAGAATCATGATACTTAGTCCTGTATTATGTATTTATTTTGATATAACGATTAACGATAGGTATCCTAAATTTCAATATCCTAAAAATAATGTGTTACATTCAAGAGTAGCTAGTCCACTTGAAGGTTAGTTGAAATTAGTTCTAAACAATTTGAGATGCAAATTTGAAAACGCCAAGTGATACTACTCAATGAAGTGATTTTTTCGGTTAATTGATTGCAGGTTTTCAATTTAAGCTGAAAGTAGTAAATTTGGAATCATTGGATGGGGGCCATTTTGGACATCAAACCAACTTACCAAACAGAGAACAGAAAAGAGAATTGTGTCCTATATGAGCCATGACAGCTTGTACATGCAAGTGGACCAATTAATCAAAACCATTAGTATTAGAAAAAAAAAGGAAAAGGAAACACACACATACACATATGAATATAATATAGCAATTCAGTAAACCCATTACAATAGATAGTGTCATCTTGTCAACTCAAAACAAAAACAGATTTAACAAAAACAAAATGAAAATATCAATTAAGTAAACCCATTACAACAGATTTAACATAGAAAAATTACCCACCTCCAAGTCATATTTTTTTTTTTCCAGAAATACCTCCAAGTCATATTATATTATTAATGGACCATTTGGAAAGAATAATATTATTTACTATAACCAAAACATGGTCAAAAGACTCAAAAACAAAACATACTTGTTTTTTTTTTTTTTTGATCCAAGTAAAATGGAATGGAAGTTTGATTTATCTTCCAAATTTGCTAAATGCAAAACACTAAGACCATCTCCAAAGGCCACAGCAACCCATTGCAGCAACTACTTTTTCCATGCCATGTCAGCAATTTAAGCTCCAAGGGACGCATCAGACATCCGCAGCAAACTTGCTGCCCCTCTCATCCGCAGCAATCTTGCTGATTTTGCCTATTGCATCAAACCAATATTTTCAGAATAAAAAATGAATCTGGGAAAGTGGATTGGTGTAGATTGAGTAGAAAATTGGGAAAGTAGAGTTGGAAAAGTGGAAAATTGGGAAAGTGGGTTCATAAATAATATAAAAAAAATAGAATTTGCTGCACATCGTTGGAGTACAAAAAAAATTTCCAAGGCAACTTTGCTTTTCACGCAACAAATGACTGTTTTGATGTAAAAAATTGACCTCTCCTTTGGAGATGGTCTAACAGATAGGAGAGTTGGGGTTGGGTTTTTATTTGAGAAAAGTACAACGAAGAAACAAGAACACAAAGGCCACCAATGATGTTAGGAGTTCAAGAGTCCAAGTTGGTTGTAATAAAACTAATGCGAACTCAAGAACTAAGAAAGAGCCGCCCCAACCAACCATAAGAGATCTCAATCTGATATTAGAAGCTCTAGCTATGCTCTTTGACAAACATACTTGTTTGTTTCCCTAAAACTCAGCAATATTAAGCAGTCATATCATCGAACACTTGGTATCCAACACAAAAACTATAAAAATTGGGAGGCAGGTGGGCTACCCCCAAAACATGACTTCGGCCATCACAAACATGAACGAAAATGCACCAACATGAACAAAAATGCCATGAATTTCATAAAAACAAAAGATCAGAGAGTTTTTTACGAGAAAAAAAAGAAAAAGAAAACAAGAGAAGTGAAGAGAGTTGATACCTTAGAGTTTGAGAGAGAGAGAGAGAGAGAGAGAGAGAGAGCTATCCTCAACGGTGGTGGCTTTGGCGGTACAAGTGTCGTCGGCAGTGGTGGGGTGAGTTAGTCGGCGGTGGTAGTGGTAAGGGTCACATTTGGGGATTTTTTTTCTCCCCTGTAGGGTTCTCAGGAGAGAGAGAGAGAGAGGGGGGGGGGGGGGGGGGGGAGGGAAAACTATTTATGTTTTGTTTTTTGTTTTTGTTTTTTTGTTTTTCTGTAAAAGTTTTTCTTCAGTCAACGCACATTTGGGGGGGAAAATTTTGGGGTTTGTTTGGCACACTACAATTTCCAGATTGGTACTGCTTGAAACACTTCCAGATTTGGAACTATTTTAAACAGTGCCAGATTGGCATAAAAGCGTGCCAAATTTTGGCACTGTTTTAAACAGTGCCAGAAAAACAGTGCCAGATGAAATTCGCGAAAGGGTGCCAAATTGACCATTTTTGTGTTGTGAACTAATATGTTTAGTTGCTAAGTTGTTATTAAAGTTGCCTAAGTGGGATAAATTGTTAAAATTGTCATCAAAGTTTGATTAGATGAAATTAATTGTCTAATGGTTAATTATATTAATAGTTTAAATGTGATTACATGCTTAGTTATAAATTATTTGGCTAAGTGTTGGTAAATTGCTTAGTTCCCTACATAGGCTATTTGTTATTGTTTGGAGTAGTTATTATGCCTAGAAGCTAAATTCTTGCTAATGGGAGTTTATATGTTTAAATGTTGATACTCATATGAAATCTTATATCATCATGATTAATGTTAAAAGTAATGAGACTTGCTAAATTCTGACAAAAATGTAAATTGACATTTTGGTGAATTGAGAACATTTGCATTGGAATCATAGAGTTCACGTGCATTGTTTCCAAGTGGGCACACCACATAGCATGAGCATGGGTGGCATTTGAGTAATCCCTAAGAGGGGATAAAAGTAAATCCGACCCCAATAAAGGGGGATAAAAATGGATAAGAAAATCCGGATATGGGTTGTGTGGTGAGAAAGGGTGGACGTACCTAATTAAGAACGTGCCAAACTCCAACTTATATTCGACTAGCTATCGGAAAGTTGGTATGCTATATTCCCAGTGGGGGGTGGCTCACAGTCCGGTAATGAGGTGAGTGATCATGTGTTCATGGCCCGAGGGCTCATTAGTTGTATTGCCTAGGCGACATTCATAATGTTGTATAAGTTATGGGATCCATATTGAATCTCTACAATATTTTCTACGAGCCGTCGTTCTCATAAAAACGACAAACCATTTTTCAGGCATTATCAAGTTGGGGCAAGGCCCAAGGATTTCTCGATGTATGAAGTCACACTTTGAGGAATTCTTTCAAGAAGAATATTAATTTTTAAAATGCTTTAAACTTCTATTTTTTTTAAAAAAGAAATTGTAATAGATATGAACCTTGTAGTTCAATTTATTTGATACTTGATTTGGGCACATGTTTAGCCCTTTACTTAGAAAATATTAGAATTTTTGACTTAATGTAATCGGACTTGTAATTGAGACTTTGAGTCGCCTATGGGCGCATGTTAGCATTAAATATTTATTCTTGTTGATTCGGACACTTGTTAGTCCTTTAACTTAGATCTTTTTTTAAATCTTGTTCATATTGGTTCGGATGTTCCGTTGTTCCTTTGAGTCGTTTAGGTAAGTTTATGGTATGGCTACACAGGTTCTATACTTAGAAAATTTCTAAAACGTCTAAACTTTCGAAATCTAAATTGGTTTCTACATAGCTTGTGGATAGTCTATTATGGAAAAAAAATTACTGATGTTGATTTTTTAAGGACCGTTTGGTTGAAACCTTTCAAAAACCTCTGTTAGAAGACTTTCAAAACAAACTTTTATCTATATATCTTTTTCTCTTTGGGACTTCTCATTTCTATCTTTCAAAATTCTGTTGAAAACCAAAACAATGCTAATTGACCATATTTGACCCGTTTAGTCCTCATGGGTCAATGTTTGAATTTTCTTTGGAATCCACCTAGGATTCATTCGTAGTTTTTGCACTATTTGGTTGGTCCACGTAGGATCTCTTCTCCTCCTTAACCTCTTTCTTTGACTCTTTGACCTGTCCACGTGTCGTGCATTTTGGGGCGTGACAGAATGGTATCAATGCTAATCGGGTTCGAATACTTTGGAACTCTGGGAGTTAAGTGGGCCTATGGATGGCTATTACTTGTTATTTAAATTGTGAATCATAAGTGATCGACTAAATTTGAAGTTCTCATTTAAAGTTGAGATATAGATTAAGTGAGCATGTTTACTTGCCTACTCAATTATGTGCTAACATGCTTATATGCTTAAATGACCACATATCTAAATACCTTGTAACTATATTATCTTATGGGTACATGTGTTCGTTAGATTGCTTTATAGTTATACATGATGAGTTATGTCATCGCTTACTTTAATTTGAAGGTTCTTTAGTCGAGCATGTTTAGATGTTACATGCCCTCCGGGATTATGTGTTTATATGCTTACGTGCATATGCTCTCTATGTTTACATTAGTGTAACATGATAATTGATTTGCTCCTTGTGCGATGCTACTTGGATGATTAAATAAAGTTAAAGTGATATACGACATAATATTGATAGCCATGGGTAGTTACTTGTAATCTATGTATTCATATTGACCACTAGTAACTTATTTGATGTTGTGAGGTATTCCCTCCCTTATTCATTATCGTATTGTCGATTCATGGAGTTTTCTTTAATCTCTTGTTCGTTAAAAGAATTATATAATTCCTTTGAGTTGATTACGAGCATCTTTATCGTACGATTCATTGATTAACGATTCAACCTTCTTATTCTCGTAGAAATCATTCGAGTCCATTGATTATTGATTCAACTTTGTTGTTCTCGTGTAAATCATTCGAATTCATTGAATAATGATTCAACCTTCTTATATTGTAATAGATTATTCAAGCCTATCAATTTCTTTGCTTAATGATAATTTTTTTTTCTACACTAGTAAATTCTTGTAGATTCCAGTGATAGTCACTTTTATTGAGAAATGTATGTCTCATTGCGTTGTGAATCCTCTTTCGCTATTTTGTATTGAATTGCCTAGACCGTTTTGATGGTATGTTATTGTTGAGTTAGTAGGACCATTTCCTTGAATTGATTATCGGTCCCTACTAAGAATCCACTGTTGACATTGTTTGGTTCGCATTCGACTTCATTTTGAGAAACACTATATGTTTCCATGTTTTCTTTATTGTGAGCGAGTACAATTGTATGTACCACATATTATGAGAGTGATGGGTTGTACCACATGGTATAACTAAATCACGGGTGTCAAATGATATAACTGACAAAACATTTGAGAACTAATTTAAGATTAAAAATTTGGAAATCACGTCGTTAATCAATTTTCATATGCTTTGAAAAAGAAAAGGAAAATTTATTACTTGCAAAAAAGAAGAAAACAAAAAAATGGCTTTAGTATACTTTAAAAAAAAAAAAAAAGAAACTATTATTTATTTTTTATTTGAAAAGAAAAAGGAAATAATATTTTTTCTTCTTTACATTATTACTTATTTTATTATTTACAAGAAGAAAAAAAAAGAGATAATTTGTTCACCCTCCAATCGAGAGGATGAGTTAAAGTCAGAATGGCACATCGCTATGGCTCCTATGCGGGGATCGGGAGTAGTCGATGGCCTAGATAGGGGTCTAGAACCCTAAATCTAAGATACAGAAATGGAAGAGTCACGAGCCGATACGGAAGGGCATACAGGGTTTTCACAGTCAAGTAGCATTCGGACAAAGTGGTTCGGGGTCACCCTAACCGGTTTAACTGCTCTACTACCACCCGACCTAAGGAAGATGCAGAATCTTAGGAAAAAGAAGTCCCACTCCCTCACGAGTCCTGACAGGTTCCTATTTTCCAGCCTCGTTCAGGGATGTAGCAAATGAAGGAGATAGAAAAATATAGTGAATTACAAGGTTAGAGAGGCGAGGACTTACAAGAATACAACGCAGGAAAGAGCTTGGGAAGCTTGACTAGACACTTTTTCTCTGTAATCGCTCGGTAGTCTCTTTCTATGGACAGCAAGAGTAGCAAAAATGTACAAGTGTCCCTTATATAGGCGACACGAACGGTCCAGATCATCTTAGATCCAACGGTCCTGCACAACTCCCACCTAAACGCCCGCCAGTTGGCACCTTGGGCAGTCCAAGCGGTGCCTCAAAAGGCATGCACATTAAATGCATGACATGACGGTTCGGTTACGATGCAACTGCCCGATTACGTTCGCACCGACCTGTTGGGTTTGTGCCCTCAAACCATTACTTTATGTATGAGACATTAGCATTATAATATATGGATATCAGTTTTACATTTCATTGTGTATGTTTCTTTCATGAGATGATTGTTTTATCCTTAAGTATCATAGTAAGCAATTCGTGTGTGTATGAGATACACACAAGTGAGATACGAATTACTATTCTTTGATACTTAGAATATGTCACAGTGGATGATGAGACTGGATACCTCATCAGGTCTACACTGTAGCATACTTAACTACCATTGGATGGAGTGATTAATCTCAATCACTAGAGTGTAGCTCTTAGTTGATATGCTAGTGCTTATAGTGCATTGACGGACCTGAGCTTTCCTATTGACGCTTAAGGCTGTCAACAGTCAATAGGAACTCATAACTTGTATAAGGTATGTGTTCTCAATCTTGAGACGATTATGAACACAGACTGTGGATATGGCTGCTTTGACTTATCAATCAGTGAGGTCTATAAAAGATCAACACCTGGGTATCTTGGGTATGTCATATTCATAGGGTTGTGAACATATATTGTCAAGATAGAATCTACCCTCTGTTTCAGAGTAAGCATTCCCTTGAGAATGTCACCATGTCGATTACTGAGTACTGCAGTCTTGTTGATAAGAGTTATCAACATGTTTGGTAATCATGAGAGGTGAATGGGACTCAAGGAATACAAGAAGTAATCATGATTCAGGTTGACAGTAACAGTTATCCGACTACCTGAATATGATTACGAATGCTAGAGGTAGAGGGACATTAGTACAACATACAAGTCTAGTTATCGCTTCGGATATGTTCTTTTGCGTTGGAGTTCAGTTATCGTTTTATAGTGGAGTAAACGTTAACTGACTAGTTAGTTAGTTTGCTGATCAAAGAGTTTGGTCATGGTAATTAACAAACTGGTCTGAGCCAACAATAAAGAGCCTAGGAGGTCCCACTCTTAGCTCCGCCAGGATGCTTGGAAAGATGCTTGAGGATGATGTCCAGACAGGTTCGATCGATCGAAGATATCTCGATCGATTGAAGTCTGCAGGTTCGATCGATCGAAGATGGTTCGATCGATCGAATGTTCGATCGATCGAAGGCACTTCGATCGCTCGAAGTCTAGGTCGGTTCTGGGAATCTATAAATAGGGCAGCTGCGTTCTGGAAAAAGTTGTTCGTCGTTTTGAACGTCAGAAGCTGCAGAAACTGTTTTGGAGTCCCAAAACCTTCTCTATCCTCTCCATTAGGGTTCCCACCAACCCTAGTCTTTCTGGCAGGCATCCGCAGGAGTCATAAGGGTGAAGATCATCTAGTGGAGGCTGCTGGAAGTTGAAGATCAGAATTGGGTTCAAGACACTAAGGTATAACTCGTGTCCCCTCTTATGCGCATCTATAGAATTGACGAGTAGTAGATCCGGGCATGCCAATAAAGTTTCATAACTTGATTTTTCCGCTGCGCGTTTAAACTTTCCATTTAAACCTGTTTTTCCTACAATTGGTATCAGAGCCACGCTCGTTTGGATCCATAGATGCGTTTTTTGGAACACTATTTTGATTTGCATGTTGATTTTAGAACTGCTTTCGAAACTGCATCGTCACAGATCTGTTTCTGCAGTATTATCGCAGCAGTATACAAATCTGTGATTGCATTGGATGCAAGATGGGTTCGATCGATCGAAGTAGTCTCGATCGATCGAACGCTCTGTACTCGAGCGATCGAACAGGTTTCGATCGATCGAAACCTTCTGTTGTTCGAGCGATCGAACAGAGTTCGATCGATCGAGACAGACTCTTTGTCAGGATCTTTGTTTCACAGTTTTAAAAGTATTTTGAAATTAAAAGTTTAATTTTAACGTATTCTGCAAAATTTTTAATCATTCTGTGAAATAGAATGTTCAAGCGATTGAACAGTGTTCAATCGATCGAAGGTTCGAGCGATCGAACGGTCTTCGATCGATCGAACTATGACAGAGAAGTTAGATGCTGCTTTGAGTTCTAATTCAGTATGTAAAGAGTTTATATACTGTGTGAATCAATTAAGGGTTCCAATAGTTATATTTTGTTATATATATGCGTGGATGTGTGTTTAACTAACCTTTTGCAGCAAAAGTTAGTCGCTATCTCCCATGGCGCCAAGAGCATTTAATTTTGTGTTTGAATGTTTTAGATTGGTGTGTTGTTTTAAGTTTGGTTTGGTTTTAAGGCATATGTAAAGGGCGCTGCGACTTCAATCCTACGAAAAGGAAAGTCGCACCGGTTTCCCTAGCCTTTTATTTTGTTGTTGCTATTTCTATTTCTAGCTAGATAAATTGTAAGCTTCAAAAGAGGCATAGGTTCAATGTAATAGAATTAGAATATCCATGAAGATGGAGCAAGGAGCCGTTGTCCATGAAGATGGAGCTGGAGGCGATCAAACCAAAAGCAGGTTCTATGGAGATAGAGCCATGGGAGATAGAGGCATCGTTTAGATGTCTTTTATTTCATTTTAGTTTTTTGTTTTATGTGCTTTGTTTGTGATTGGCGTATAATACATTGTTGCATGCACGCAAAACAAGTTTTCTAAAATAAAATTCAAAAACCGTTTTCAACACATTAGTAAACATTAGATGTTTATGGGAAGTGTGTAGAAACAGATTTTCTCAAAAAGCAAAATCCTTTTTTACTAAATCTAGTGGGAGAGGGTCTTATCAAATAACACCCACGATCTTCCATTAACGGTTCATTGTAAGATGAGTAGTGTATTCTGTGTCACCTCGCCAGGGGTGATCATTCCATACGGAGGGTACACTGCTCATTGGTTACTAGATGTGAACTTCCTATGGATAGGATCAATCAGACGTGTTAGAGGGTGACCACCACACGGAGGCGCTACTTGAGACGGTTGTGATTGGATCCTAGTTAATGGTACACACTAGCTAAGCTATGGATAAGGGATCCCACACGGGGCATTATTCAGAAACTTAGAGATCAAAAAGGTTCGGGAGTCATAACTTGTTTTGCAAGAGTTGCATAGCGGACAAGTCATGATTAATCGAAAGATTGAACATTGACCACCACACGGAGGCTTTATTCTTTCGTTTCAATATTCCGGCGACTTTGTTTTAAAATAAGAGTTTTAAAAGGATTCTTTTATTTCAAACTGTCAAATTCTGATATCCATATTTATTTTGTTTGTTTGATTTTCAGTAATCATAATGTCTGGATCTGCATTTAGTCCACTTGCCACCATACTCACTCAAAACAAGTTAACTGGAAACAACTACACTGAATGGAAACGTAACCTTGATATCGTGTTAACTGCGGAGGATCACATATATGTCCTCACCACCCCATGCCCCGAAGAACCCGCTGCAAATGCTTCGGCTGCTGCTAGACGCGAGTTCGATAAATGGAAAAAGTCGAATGGGATGGCTCGTTGTTACATATTGGCTTCTATGGCTAATGTGTTACAACACCAATACCAGTCGAACAATTCCGCCAGTGACATTATCGAATCCCTGAAAAAGATGTTTGGGGAGCATGGCAGGCCTGCCAGACAGGTAGCTATGCAGAAGATAATGAGTGCTAAGATGTCGGAAGGGACTCCAGTCAAAGAACATGTTTTGAAAATGATTGGTTATTTAAACGAGCTGGAGACCCTAGGTGCCAACATCGATGCACAGACCCAAGTTGATATGATCCTCAATACGCTGTCGCCATCATTCGCTCAATTTAAACTGAATTATAATATGAATAAAATGGATTTTTCAATGAGCGAATTGATGAGCTCTTTATTGGCAGCGGAAGGGGTGATCAAACCTGGGGGCAGCGTTTTAAACGTTGAGAAAAGCGCTTCCTTTTCCCGATCTGTGCCGAAAGGAAAGAAAGGGAAGAAGAAGGCTAGCACTGGAGGTTCAAATGTTGGACCGGTCCCTAAGATTGCAAAATCTAAGGGAAAAGGTAAGGGCAAAGGGAAGGTGGGTGGCCAAGGCAAAGGAAAGTGTTTCCAATGCGGTGAGAAGGGCCACTGGAAGAGGAACTGTCCAGAATTCTTAGCTACAAGAGTTCAAGGTATGATTGAATCACATGTGATTGAAGTAAGTTTTATAACGGATACTTCAAACACTTGGTGCATCGATTCTGGTGCGACTAACCATATCTGTAATTCATTGCAGGGGTTCAGATCAACCAGGAAGTGCAGTGATGGGGAAATCGTACTTACTCTAGGTTCTAGCGCAACCGTTTCTGCGGTTGCTATAGGAGTTGTAGTTTTAGAATTTCTAGACAATAAAGTTTTGATTTTATCAGATGTACTTTACGTCCCTTCAATGAGACGTAATTTAATTTCAGTTTCTAATTTATCGAATAATGGTTATTCTTTTAATTTTGGAACTGAAGTTGTGATTAAAAGAAATGGTTCTTTTATATGTTCTGGTGTTAAATCAAATGGTTTGTATGTGATTACTCCCAATATTTCTAAAGATTCTTGTATGGAACTTAATAACTCAATGGTAACTGTATCATCTAAAAGAAAGAGACCTTCCACTAATCCAACAAGGCTTTGGCATATGAGGCTTGGTCATATCAATCTAAATAGGATTGGCAGACTAGTCAAAGAAGGGGTCTTAGGCGATTTGGTTCTCGAACCAATAGAAGTCTGCGAGTCTTGTTTAGAGGGTAAGATGACCAAAAGGCCCTTTCCTGCAAAGGACAATAGAACCAATGCATTGTTGGAATTAGTTCATACTGATGTGTGTGGACCAATAAATATTAGAGCAAGGGGTGGTTATGAGTATTTCATAACATTTACCGATGACCACTCCAGGTATGGATATGTGTACCTAATGCAGCACAAGTCTGAAGCCTTTGAAAAGTTCAAAGAGTTTAGGGCTGAAGTGGAGAAGCAATTGGGCACACATATCAAGACCATTCGATCTGATCGAGGTGGCGAGTACCTCTCTAATGAGTTTATTGATCACCTCGTACAGAATGAGATTCTGTCACAGTTAACTGCACCTGGTACGCCTCAGCAAAATGGTGTAGCGGAGAGAAGGAATCGGACTCTTTTAGACATGACTAGGTCGATGATGAGTTATTCAGAGTTGCCATTATTCCTTTGGGGTTATGCTTTGGAAACCGCTGCATACATACTAAATCTAGTACCAAGCAAATCTGTTCCCAGGACACCACGAGAGATGTGGATTGGGCGCAAGCCTTCTTTGCAACATCTCCGGATATGGGGGTGTCCGGCACATGTGCTGAAAGGAAAGATGAGCAAATTGGATTCTAGATCGGAAGTATGTTACTTTGTGGGTTATCCAAAGGGTACTTATGGATGGTATTTTTATGATCCAAGGGAACAGAAAGTGTTTGTTAGTACAAATGCTGTTTTCTTAGAGAATGATTATATCATGAACCATAAACCTAAGGGAAGAATAGATCTTAGAGAGATAGAAGGAGAGCCCTCAGTCCAACCCGCAGTTAATGACGATATAAATCAAGAAAACACCACTTCTTCACCTATTTTCGCACCTGTACCTCGTCGTAGTGGGAGGATTATCAGCCAGCCTGATAGATACATGTTCTTAGGAGAAGTTTTTGAAGCTGTCTCCATAGAATCTGAATCTGATCCTACCACATACGAAGAGGCAATGGTTGATGTTGATTCAGCTCATTGGGTTAAAGCTATAAAGGCTGAATTGGAATCTATGGATTCCAATCAGGTCTGGGATCTGGTAGAACTTCCAGCCAATATTAAACCCATTGGCTGCAAGTGGGTCTATAAGAGGAAAAGAGGATCTGATGGAAAGGTTGAGACCTTTAAGGCTAGGCTTGTAGCGAAAGGTTATACTCAGAGGGAGGGCATTGACTATGAGGAAACCTTCTCGCCGGTAGCCATGCTCAAGTCCATCAGAATACTCTTATCTATTGTTGCATGCCTAGATTTTGAAATCTGGCAGATGGACGTCAAGACTGCATTCTTGAATGGCAATCTTGAGGAGGACATCTATATGCAACAACCAGAAGGGTTCATAGCTGGTCGGAAAGGTAACTTGGTATGCAAGTTGCAAAAGTCCATTTATGGACTTAAGCAGGCATCCAGAAGTTGGAACATCCAATTTGACCAAGTGGTCAAATCGTTTGGTTTCATACAGAATCTGGATGAACCTTGTGTATACAAGAAGTGTCATGACCCGAATAATTGAAAATAAAATTTAGAAAATTATAGGAAATATCTTTTAAATATATATATATACCTAAATTACGTTTATTATACACTGCGAAATTTATGTGAATTTCTGATCACATCTCACAGCTTAACTTTACCTGATTTTATGTTTTGCAGTGTAAAAATACCTGAAATTGACACATGTCAAAATCCTTGTAGGAAACAAACATTTGGCCATATCATTTTCATTCACATGGCTTTCAATTCATCCACATACCACTTTCATTTTAAAAGAAAAAGAAAAGAAGGTGGCACATGATAGATCATATTTCATCAATAAAATAAATCATACTTAAATTAAAAGAAAAACAAATAAGATTTTAAAAGAAAAAGAAAAGAAAGTGGAACATGATAAATCATATCTTTATAATAAACTAAAACTCCACTTAATTTAAAAGAAAAATAAATAAGATTTTAAAAGAAAAAGAAAATAAAGTAGGAGTATTAATGTAATAAATTAAAACCTTACCTAATTAAATTAATGAAGCACTACATCTTTTTCTTGCTATATAAACACACATCCATGAGTTATTTTTCACACCACAAATTCCTCACCACTTCATAAGTTTATGTTTGGAGAGAGAGCTAGGAAGTAAAAGAGTGAGAATTATTGTATTTTCCTATCATCAAATCAAGGTAAGTTCTTTTCTTCTCTATATTTATATAGTTTATAAACACTCACATTTACATTATTTTCAGTAATAATTAGATCCTATTAGCTTAATTTAGGAAGGGTTAAATTAATTATTAATCTAGAATTAAGAACATAGCTAGATTTGATCAAAATGGTAAAATTTTTATATCTCTTTACTCCGACCACATTAAATTCTGAAATTTTAGAAGTAGACTCTTTTAATTCCCGGGAAATACCTCTTAAAACAGCTTTTCATTTGGATGTACCGTTTGAGTTTTATTTAAGCTTGTTTTAAAAGGGTAAATTAGTCATTTCACATTCTGTGATTCGAATCTGGTAAAAACCGACTTTAGATTTGGATTCTCCACGAAATTTCACTCAAGATAGACACTGATTTCACTTAAAAAGGTTAAGAAATGAGTGAGTTATGACCATTAGAAGTTTGGAATTACAATCTGCCAAACAGGGCATTCTGCCCAGTTTATTTCCGAAAATTACATTTACATCCCTGAAAACTTTAAACGAACATATAAAGGTCTACCGATATCGGATTTGATCACGGTTTCGAGCATAGTACTTGTAATATTGTTTATAACAATCTGAGATATAAATTTTACAGTTTTGGAAAATTTTGTATAATCCCTATATTTTAGTATAATTACATATCAGCCCCAAAACTTTTAAATACATGTTATATTATGTATAAATATCATATTTTAAGCATTAATCTTGGACATATTATTTAGACATAAGTATATCATACGAAACTTATTTTTATACATTTTCATATTAATCCTTAATATTAGTTTAAATTACATAAGTGACCCGATTTCTTAAATAGTAGTATTTATCTACACGAAAATAATGATTTTCTTTATTAATTTGGATACATATTTATGGATAGAATAATAAATATGAAAAATTCAGTTTAAAGATTTTGATTTAATACTTTACGTGTAAAATGACGTTTTTACCCCTAGACTTTAAACGTGTATATTTAATTGTAACAAACTTATAATCGAGCCTAGTTAATGGCATTAGTCTTAAAATCACACAAGGATCGTACTGATAAGATTAAAATACATATTTAGTAACATTACGAAATTACCCCTATAAAAATAATAATTTACAATTTTGCTCCTATGTCTATAAGTTAAACTTAGATGTTAGTTCTTTTATATGTATTTATGTAGGACTTGTGAAGTAGCAGATTCCCAGATAAAAATACTAAGATATCAAGGTGAGTGTTCGTATCCTGTATTTAATTCAACTCTATATGTGAGTGTTCATACCCGGTATTCAGTTCAACTCCATATGTGAGTGTTCGTATCCTGTATTTAATTCAACTCTATATGTGAGTGTTCATATCCTTTTTGCTGATTCTACTCCTCACGAGTGGATCTGATTCTACCTTCAATTATTAATAATATTATATAATTATTATAATTCATTTTTGGAACATTATCGTTTGGTTCCACTGAAAAAGGGATTATGTTAATATTTGTTATGCCATTGTGCAATTCATTCATTGTTCCCAATGTCAATTACCACCGCAACAAATTATAAAGTATAGCCCTAAGTGGTTGGTCCTATTGGGCCCATGTAATGAAGCCCAAGTGGCTGGTCCTTTTGGACCCATGAACCCGACTAGCAGGGTTGCCTTTGATCAATGTGCCATGTAATGAAAGGAACGTGTGTGTGAGTGGGTGGTTGGTGATTTGACATTTATGAAAAGATGCCTTTCGTATAGATATTCTTTGAATCTATTATAATATTTCGTATTCATCATTATTAATATTGTTATCTCTTCTATACAAATCCTCTTTATGATTATTATCCAGGTTTATGTTCATTCACTGAGCCTTCTGCTCACACTCTCCAAATGTTTTAAAAACCCTTTTCAGATGACAACGATATGCTTTACGCTGAACCAAATGAAGAACAAGAGAAGCAATAGAAGGAGAAGACCCTCTCCTAGATGCCCTTGAAGGGTCACTTTCTTAGGAGCTCAAATAATGAATCTAAGTATTCCAATGGATACTTTCTTTTCTTGTACTGGATTTAAAGGCTATGTAAAGCCTTAAACTCTATTTGTAAGTTGTATTGGTGTGATGATTGGGGGTCTTTTCGATCCCATTTAATAAATGAACGTTTTGATTGCTTCCGCTAGATCTCTGTACAAGTTAAAAGGCCTCGTCGGCCGGTCATGATCCCTAAATCTATTATTTGGAATTTGGGGGCGTGACAAGAAGAGTGAAGGAAAAGTGGTGGCTTTTCTTGTGCTTTACGTTGACGACATTCTACTCATTGGAAATGATGTAGCGGCATTGTCAACGGTCAAGTTTTGGCTAGCTAGTACTTTCGATATGAAGGATCTAGGAGAGGCGAGCTATATTCTTGGGATAAAGCTCTTTCGGGATCGCAAGCAAAAGATAATGGGATTATCTCAAGCTGGTTATATCGATAAGGTGCTAACTAGGTTTTCAATGGATAAATCGAAGAAAGGTTTGTTACCTTTCAGGCATGGTTTAGCGTTCTCCAAGGACCAGTGTCCAAAGATACAGGAGGAGAGGAATCGCATGACAGGAGTTCCCTATGCTTCTGCAGTGGGAAGTCTCATGTATGCGATGTTATGCACTAGACCAGATATCTGCTTTGCCGTTGGCATGGTTAGCAGATATCAGTCGAATCTGGGTCCAGAGCACTGGACAGCCGTTAAGCACATTCTTAAGTACTTGAGAAGAACTAAAGATTACATGCTTATGTACGGTGGTAGTGAGTTAATTCTAGTGGGATACACTGACTCGGACTTTATGTCAGATAAAGATTCGAGGAAGTCGACGTCCGGTCATCTCTTTACCTTGGGAGGTGGTGCTATCAGTTGGAGGAGCATTAAGCAGAAATGCATTGCAGACTCAACTACAGAAGCTGAGTATGTGGCTGCTTGTGAAGCCGCAAAGGAAGCTGTTTGGCTCAAGAAGTTCCTTATGGAACTCGGGGTGGTACCAGCGTCGCTGTCGCCTATTACGCTTTATTGTGATAATAGTGGGGCAGTGGCTCAGTCCAAGGAGCCAAGGAACCACGAAAAGGGAAAGCACGTAGAGCGGAAATATCATCTTATCCGAGATATTGTTCAACGTGGAGATGTGACTGTCACCAAGATTGCCACCGCTGACAATCTTGCTGATCCGTTTACAAAGGCCTTACCACAGAAGGTCTTTGATCGTCATCTAGATAGTCTAGGTCTTAGATGTAGTTCTGAATGGTTATGAGTGCAAGTGGGAGTTTGTTGGGTTTGTGCCCTCAAACCATTACTTTATGTATGAGACATTAGCATTATAATATATGGATATCAGTTTTACATTTCATTGCGTATGTTTCTTTCATGAGATGATTGTTTTATCCTTAAGTATCATAGTAAGCAATTCGTGTGTGTATGAGATACACACAAGTGAGATACGAATTACTATTCTTTGATACTTAGAATATGTCACAGTGGATGATGAGACTGGATACCTCATCAGGTCTACACTGTAGCATACTTAACTACCATTGGATGGAGTGATTAATCTCAATCACTAGAGTGTAGCTCTTAGTTGATATGCTAGTGCTTATAGTGCATTGACGGACCTGAGCTTTCCTATTGACGCTTAAGGCTGTCAACAGTCAATAGGAACTCATAACTTGTATAAGGTATGTGTTCTCAATCTTGAGACGATTATGAACACAGACTGTGGATATGGCTGCTTTGACTTATCAATCAGTGAGGTCTATAAAAGATCAACACCTGGGTATCTTGGGTATGTCATATTCATAGGGTTGTGAACATATATTGTCAAGATAGAATCTACCCTCTGTTTCAGAGTAAGCATTCCCTTGAGAATGTCACCATGTCGATTACTGAGTACTGCAGTCTTGTTGATAAGAGTTATCAACATGTTTGGTAATCATGAGAGGTGAATGGGACTCAAGGAATACAAGAAGTAATCATGATTCAGGTTGACAGTAACAGTTATCCGACTACCTGAATATGATTACGAATGCTAGAGGTAGAGGGACATTAGTACAACATACAAGTCTAGTTATCGCTTCGGATATGTTCTTTTGCGTTGGAGTTCAGTTATCGTTTTATAGTGGAGTAAACGTTAACTGACCAGTTAGTTAGTTTGCTGATCAAAGAGTTTGGTCATGGTAATTAACAAACTGGTCTGAGCCAACAATAAAGAGCCTAGGAGGTCCCACTCTTAGCTCCGCCAGGATGCTTGGAAAGATGCTTGAGGATGATGTCCAGACAGGTTCGATCGATCGAAGATATCTCGATCGATTGAAGTCTGCAGGTTCGATCGATCGAAGATGGTTCGATCGATCGAATGTTCGATCGATCGAAGGCACTTCGATCGCTCGAAGTCTAGGTCGGTTCTGGGAATCTATAAATAGGGCAGCTGCGTTCTAGAAAAAGTTGTTCGTCGTTTTGAACGTCAGAAGCTGTAGAAACTGTTTTGGAGTCCCAAAACCTTCTCTATCCTCTCCATTAGGGTTCCCACCAACCCTAGTCTTTCTGGCAGGCATCCGCAGGAGTCATAAGGGTGAAGATCATCTAGTGGAGGCTGCTGGAAGTTGAAGATCAGAATTGGGTTCAAGACACTAAGGTATAACTCGTGTCCCCTCTTGTGCGCATCTGTAGAATTGACGAGTAGTAGATCCGGGCATGCCAATAAAGTTTCATAACTTGATTTTTCCGCTGCGCGTTTAAACTTTCCATTTAAACCTGTTTTTCCTACACGACCATGTTGGATCCTGACTAGACCAATCACTCCTTGACATGTGGCAAGCACCAATCCTAAGCTCTCGAGGTAACCGATCGATCCAGACCTTGGGTGACCACGGCAACCAATCCGAACCCGATCAATTTCTCAAGTTACTTCCCGGACGGTTTGTCGAGCTCTGCAAATTTCCAACCCTCATGTGATAAGGCATCACATTAGCCTTGGAAAATGGGGGGCAGTTGAAGGGGAAGTAAAGCTTTGCATATACCTAACCTGGGCGGTACGCCCAAAGCTGTCCGGTCCCAACCAATAGGTCAGGAACACAGTGCGGGCTCGATTCATTGCAGATGCAGTCCAGCCACATCCTGTGACGCGATCCAGAAGGTTCCAGACACTTTCCTACACAAGCTAGAAGGCTAATGAAAAGAGAAGATTATTTCCTAATCCGATTAGGAAACTCCCACATTTTGTACTAATCAATCTCAATCAGATTGTATTGCCTAATCAGATTACTTACCTTGTACGAGTAGATCTCTTGTATCTATAAAAGAGACCACTAACCCCTACAGGGGGGACGACATTCTTATATCATAGAATTACACTCTTGCTGAATATGCTCGCATATACATGTTAGGAAACTGCGTTCCCAGAATTCGTTGACAGTGCGTATAAGTTGGTAGTGCAAAAAAAAAAATTACGTGAAAACTATAATAACCCTACAAGGGCGGAACTAGGGTTACCTTAATCTGCGAAAACGTACTGCTGTAGTAGACGAATCGAGAACACGGGCTCGATAACAGCTCACAATCTTCTACCGTATTCCTTTGCTGCCAGAATATCGAACTGAGTGTGGGCTCTTTCGAAATCCTTTCTGTTTTCTGCTCTCCCTCTTTTACGCTCTCTTTTCTATTCCGAGTTATAATTCTCTTTTTTAGAAAAACGCTAGCTGAGAAGAGAACCAAAGCAGCATATATATAGGCTACGATAGGGACCATAAGAAGTCAATAAGGAATAGGCTTCCTTATGGAATTAGGAAACCCTAATTCGAACTGAATCAGATTCCTATTTTCATAAATTATAATTCATACCACTAAAGAATTATAATTGCACTCCTACCCTTATCTCAAAAATATATTTCGAGCTCCATGTTATTAAATGCTTATTATCTCCCCATGTTAAGATTACAGATATCCATTAATTAAATATAATTACTGACAATCATATTTGATTAATTTCTTAAAATTCCTTGAGATCCTCTGCTTAACTTATCTAATATGTCGGATACAAAATCCACCTGCAGGGTTTGACATAATCAAAACTTATAAGCTTTCTCAAGGGGATATCATCAATCCCAAAATTGAGACATGGATTCCATCATTAATTAATAACCACCACACAATTAATATTGCCACCCAATCCAATGAGATATTGACCCATTTAAGGATCTCACCCTTTTATGGATCAAAGTGTAAATATCAAATGTACGTGTCTACAAATTAACTTAGGATTTAGAGCATAAGCACTCATAATAGCCATGAGGTATTAATTATCTTATAAGTCAGTATAAAGATAATTACCCCAAGTCAGTCCCGTTTAATACACAAAGTGTACCAGCTTAGTGAGTTGAAACTATACCGTTTCCTGTAGTCAAGACAAACTTACTACAACACCATGCTGCAGTCCTACCGATGGTGTGTCCAATCCCATCTAAGACTGTAAACCAAAATCTTACATTCTATAATATCTGATGGCCTGATCTTCCATGTGTAAGCCGAACTCTACACACCAAACCACCTACTATATAGAATGAGAGACACACATGCATAATATTAAATAAATAATATAATACAAACATTGCCCACACAGATTCTCATAAAAAATGGATTAACTGATTTTATTAAACGAATAATAAATCAACTACATAAAGCATGGCTTTTAGTATATATCCCTAACAATACATTCACCCGGCCGGTCTTTGGTAGCTCTACCTCTGTTGTTTGTTCACCAAAGACCCCCGGCGATTTGATAGTACAAGTGCTCCGACAAACATGGACGTAGGTCTCTTCATTAACAGGGCCAAACCACATACAAATCCTGATCTCATTTTTTTCTCTCTTTACCCAAATTTTGGCATCATCATCATTCTCACAGCACCACCACAGACATTCTCTGGTTCTTTTATTTAAATCAATGCTTGAGTCTTTGCAATCCTCGGTGTCATGACCGTGGTCTTTCTAATATCGGCAATACTTGTCCCTATTCCTCTTTTCTGGCGGACTCTTCAGCTTTGTCGGCTTCTTTAGCAGCCTTTGAGCTTCCTCAGCTACCATAATTTCTTGGATCGGCTCGGAAAGTGGAGTGAAAGTGATCGAGGTCTGATCTCGACCACCCCATTGATCCTTCTTAGGCTTCTTTCTTAAGCCCTTTTCAGAGCCTTCCTGCTTACGCTTGGGTTTTGGGGAATCATCTTCCGCTTGACCCTAATGCTTGGACTTCAGGAATTCCTCTATGTCAATGTATTTTCCTACCCTCTTTGAAAGTTCTACCAAGGTGGTCGGCCGGTTATGGTGGAACGACGTGCCACCTTGGTGTTTTGGACTCCCGAGTAAAAGGCAGTGATGGCGAGTGTCTCTTTCAGGTTGTGGATCTGAAGTTTTTGTTGGTTAAACCAGTCAACGTAATCTTTCAACGACTCTCCCTTCCGTTGCTTGACAGGGAGCAGTTGGATGTCCGGCTGCGGTCGGCCCAACATTCCCACGAACTGGCTGATAGTGGATCCGCCTGACTCGTTGTTTGAGCCGCCTTCTTATTCTTCTTAGGAGCCATGGCAATCAGTAAGTGATTTATTGATGAGAAACTGTCATTTCCCACAGATGGCGCGAAGTTGATGTTGCCTAAATTTGGTAAGAGCAAGAAGAAATAGACAAGAGAGATTTAAATGTTGTTCGGTACTGTTAATGAAGAGACATACGTCCACGTGTGTGTCAAAACACTTGCACTGTGATAAAAGAATGCTGGCGGTCATCGGTGAACCAAAAATAGGGCAGAGCTTCTGGTGATCGGTCGGGTCGTGTGTGCATGTCTATGTAAAGGTTGCGATCCCCCTCAATAGGGGCGAATGGCCTCTTTTATAGATATAAGAGACCTACTCATACATGGAAAATAATCTTGATAAGGTAATACAATCAGATGGGGATTGATTAGCATAAATCATGAGAGTTCCCTAATCGGATCAAGAAATAATTTACTACTTCCATTGGTCTCCTAGCTGAGTTAGGAAACTATCTAGAAGGTTGTGGATCATGTCCTACGATGTGGTTGGTTCACTCCCGACGCTAGTACGAGTTGGCATCACGTCCCCGACCTGTGGGTCGGGTCCAGGCCACAGTGGACATACCGCATGGTGTGACTGTGCATTAGCGCAATTATTGAATGACTTGGCACTTCTTACTGAGGTGGCGATTAACTCTTTGCTGGTTATTTTAGTTCATATCACTTACAAATGTGGGGGAAGATATTGTTAGCAAACATATGAATAGATATTTATTTTTTGTAAGTATAGAGATTTTGAGTACACTTTGTTTGTACAAATGTGGTAATCTAATAATTAGTCAAGATGACTATTGGGTTCACGTAGGCGTTGTAACTTAACGCTAATGACTTTGAGATTAGCAGCATAAAATTTATTAGTGTTTGAATTGTCAGAAATTCAATAAAGGAATAATCAAAAGAGTTTATTGTTCCTAAACAAAAGATGAATGGTGTCCACTTGATAAATCAATTTATGGTTTAAAGCAAGCACCAAAGTAATGACATGAAAAGTTGACAATGGTGTGCTGTCAATTGGGTTTAAAATTAATTAGTGTGACAATTGTGTATGTCAAGAGCATAAATATGCTATGTCATTAGTTTCCTCTACAAAATTACTGGAAGGTGATAGTTAGGGTTCTCAGATAATTGAGACACACTCTGAATTATGGATTGCACTGTACAAGGTATCCAACTATACTTGCAAGGTACAGTGATGCTAATTGGATATTTGATTAAAAAAAACTCAAAATCCACAAGTGAATATATTTCTCAAAATCCACAAGTGAATATATCTTTATATTGGTGCAACCACCTTTGAAAATCCTCTAAGTAGATATGCATTGCTTGATCAACAATGAAATATGAATTTAGTGCTTTAAATAAAGCATGAGAAGAAGCAGAGTGGCTTCACCTTTACTTAAAGGATTCCAAGTAGGACAAAACCTATGCCTGCAATTTGGATGCGTTGTGGTAGCCAATCGACAATTGGAAAGGCATAGAATAGTTTGGTAAGTCTTGACACAATCGTCGAAGATACAATACCGTAAAGTAGTTGATCTCGAATAGAATTATCTCCGTAGACTGTATAAAGTCAAAAGATAATAAAGTGGATCCACTAACTAAAGGTTTAATTAATAAGAGATCAAATAAAATGCTTATCGAGGGGAATGGGACTAAAGCATATATCTTAAAAGTCATCATAATGGCAACCCAACCTAGCTGACTGGAGATCCCAAGATCTAGGTTCAATGGGACAACTGAATTGTGCTTGACTTAACCGTATCACTGGAGAGATATTTGTCTACCCATTCCTATGATAAATAGAAAGTGATGCATGTAGCAAGTCTTAGGATAAGCTTTGCTGTTAATGATTCCTATATCTTGAAAATTCAAGTGGAGTATTGCAGGATACTCTTAATAGGAAATCACCTATATGAGTGTGAAATGTGGCCGCTTCTATGAGAATCGTAAAGGCTTAGATTCTCTAATAGCATTCATGAATACTAGGAGTTATTCAGGGCCAAAGTGAACACAACTGTGAGTATCGAAAGTGTTCAGAGAGATACTGTGTAAGTTATATTGTCTAGGTATACACCAAAGCCTAAATAGTTCAAGACACCACGTTCACTGTTTAGCCGAGTAAATCCGATAGTTCTTCACTGTTTAGCCGAGTAAATCTTATAGTTCTTCACTACAGAAGGTTCAAGGCCAAAAGCTACCTATCCCGATGTAGTGTCTTTCTATTGTACTCTCTCTAGTGTGTCTGCATTTGTATTTGCATGTTGTATAGTCATTTTGTCATTCATGTGGGGGATTGTTGAAAATTTTTTAATGATGAATTAGCTTTTAGTTGAATGGATTATTTGGTTATGCCAAACAGACCCTTAGTCGAAATAGTCTCCTTTTGAAAGGTTTTGATTATTGACTAACAGTCTCCTACAATCTATAAATATATATATATATATATATATGAACTGCATCCCAATATATTTTGGATAACAAAAAGTTCAATTAACTTCAGGGGTAATACTTGGGATATACCCAAAGACACAACTTTTTTGACACAACCCAAGAGATGTGTTTATCTCTCTCCTGTGTCACTGTGGAGTCTAGTGACATCACAAGAGAGTTATAGACACATCTTTTAAATTGTGTCCCAAATATTGTGTCTATAAATGTGTCACGATCTTTACTCTTAACTTTAGTTTGAAAATGCGGTTCATTTTGAGGAGTCAAGTTATAGGAGCTATAAACTAGAGTATTGATGATTACTCTAGCAATATGGGACAAACCCAATACACTTTAATTGTAATGTAATGAAACATGCATTACTCTATGACATATTCAAAATGCGCAACCAGGCTGATATGTGTTTTGGGTGGACTAGCATTTCAGATTAGATTCCATGCCAAATCGTTACTCCTTTAATTCCATGCTAGACCACAAAGGCCATGTGGCCCATACTCCTTTAGATCCATGCCAAATCCTGAAAAAAGTATCCGTTGTAATTAGGTCATCTCAGATATGGATTCTATGAAAAATAATAGGGATCATTAATTTCAAATGATATTAATTAGCAAGAAAAAGGAAAGGAATGTTTGTGTATTCGCCATTCATTGATTGGCATGGGTCATAGTGGTTCTAAAGATTTGTCTCAATTGCTGCAAAAATTCAATATTTCTTGCATCTACAAATCGTTTACAGTAAAGAATTTTTTTTTTTATTTTTTATTTTATATAATCAGTGATGGAATACTCATATGTCAAAAAATTGAAGATGACCTTGGTACAGAAGATGCAATGCATATTCACAAGTCTTTGACAATTATTTTGGGATCAAATTATAGTTTTTTGAGACCAAATTGGACTCTACAGTTAAACCAATACCACTATTGCTTTATTGGTCCCAAAAACTTGGTGTGGTAGATTGGTAGTCATATTCCTAGTAGCTCACAATCTAAGTGAGATTAGAATTTTCTGGGTCTGACTTTTCTAATATAAACGCGGTTACGTGTGGTTATGTTACATTACATGATCCGCGCAATTCAACATTAGGTGGAACAAGAATTGGGTTTGGAGCTTTGAGCCTTTGAACGTTTCGTGGAGGTGAAATTAATGTAACCAAAGACTTTCTTTAGCTGATTGTAGTTTCTTCGTAGAAGGGTAATACTTGGGGTAAAACTAAAGTTACAACTTTTTGTTCACAACCTCCATTTTGTATCTATATCTCTCCTAATAGGCACTGTGGAATCGCTGGCACTGTGGGACCCATCAAGAGAGAGATAGACACAAAATGAAGGTTGTAAGCAAAAGGTTGTGACTTTGGTTGTGCCCCAAGTATTACTCTTCATAAAAAGTTGAATCCAAATTTATGAATGTTTGACCTGGAACTGTGGATCCAATCGATGGGCCATCTATTTACTAGGAATGAGTTTGATATTGATAGAGGACTAGACTAAGCCAATGTAAGAGAAATTATCCCATGTTACCGTCTTACTTGTATGACTTTCTTTGTGGTTAAAGTATGTCGTAAATTACGGCCTGCAGATGAGTTTCATAACAATGAAATTGAATACTTGATAGGTCCCACATGAATTCCATAACAATAAAGACATCACAATGACAATTATAATTCGTAGGTCACATGAATAATTTCTCCCTAATATAGTCCTTAATTCCCTGCCCAAACACACATACCGTCTCTTATGGGTTAGTGAGTGTTCAGCCCATGCTAGTCTACATTTTACCTACGTTCATAAGATACTAGTAACCCAACACACAAGCTCAAAGACACATGCCAGTCTACATTGAATCTTCTTTAATTTATAAAGTCAATAAATTTGGACCACAAAACTTTACATACATGCATTACATCCACCGGCCCATAGAAAAATGGAAAAATAAACAGAAATATATAAGAATCTAATTTGACCACCGCGCAAAAATTACATCCACCGGACCACCGCGCACAAACCCCCCAACGAGTTAAATTTCAATCACTGAATTCTATGTTTACTAAGCAAACAACAATCAAATGTCAAAAATTATAACCTTGATTCCATGAATCATTCTAACCAATTGATGATAATACAATCTTTAAGAATGATATGTCTTTATGTGTAAACAAGAATAATTGCTAAAATGGGGTAAATGTAATGTCAAAATATACTAGTTTGCATGTTTGAAATGATCTCTCTTGAGTTTTGAGTTGACTAACACTTTTTTCCTCTCATTAGTTAATGGTCAGTTGACCGATAATTTGGCTGTTAAACCTTAATGACCAATTTACCCTTAGCAAAGTTAATAATGAAATTTACAAAACATTTTTTTCTATAATATGAACATGAGTGTATTTTTTTTTTTTTTGGTCTAATAATAATCTTGTTTACTAATAATGTATTGATTTTTAAGTTAATATGTTAAATTTACTTTTACAGATATATAATTAATTTTATGGGCATAGTGCACGTTATTTGGCTTACCAACGAAGTCAGTATAATTATACAAACCCTGAGGAATGTTATGCTTTCCAAGTCTAAATCTCAAATGATGTGGCAGTGAGACTATAGTGGAATCAATCCAACTTTTTTCAATCAAAATTCAATGGACCCACTGCCACATTATTTGAGATTTCGATTTGAGTATTATTACTCTATAACTTGTAACCGAGATAGACCAGAAGTAAAAAGAAGCAAATGTATCAGGATAAAAAAAAGGTTATACTATGTGCACATAAAGATCTGGACCATTCTATCTCTTCTCCGTGGATTCCGCAGACACTGTGGACTCTACAGTGTCAGTAAATCCCACCAGGAGAGAGATTGACACATTGTGGTTTATGTATCTTGTTTTTGTGAGATTCTTTTGAGTCCAAAGAGTTACTCTTTCGATGGAGCCCGTGCCTGCATACATCAGACTCACCAAAATTAATAGTCAAAATCTTTATGTGCACCAATCATTACTCGAATAAAAAAATCAAATAACGACCAAAGTAAGATTAACTAATACTAGTGGTTAACCACTTCTCTTGTGGTCGGATGGCAAGGCCTTTGGGTGTTATACAGAGGTCTCAAGTTCGAATCTCAAGGGAGTGGACACAGGTGGACACCCACGGTTACCCAAAAAAAAAAAAATAATACTAGTGGTTACCCTGTAACTTTTGTCAACGAAACATTTTAATTCCTCTAACCCGCCATTTCCTTTTCATTTGCGATCAAAGTAATTGTATTTGCTTGCTTTTTATGACACTCAACAGTGTTCGAAAATTTTTAGCAAAAAAAAAAAGTGTCAGAAGATTTGCTATCAATGGTGGCTCCAATTTCATTCCAAGAAACTCAGAAGATTATATACTAATTACTAAGGGCTCGTTTGGTAACGTTGCCATTTTCGGTTTTCTGTTTTCGTTTTCATTTTTTAGGAAAACAAAAACTAAAAACACGTTTGGTATCGTTTCTCTTTTTTTTTTTTTTTTACCAAAAAACGTTTTTACTATTTGGGAAAAAAATGAAAACAACAAAAAGCTATTTTCGTTTCTCAGTTTTTAAAAATAAAAAACAATCGGGCGTCTCTCTCCCTTGACGACCTGCCGCCTCCCGTGAGTGATTCTTCTTCATCTTCTTCGATCTTTCCTTCTTCGATCTGATCCTTATCTTCTTCATCTTCTTCGATCTATTCTTCTTCGTCTTCTTCTTCTACGATTTCTTCTTCTTCGTCTTCGATCTTCTTCTTCTTCTTCGATCTATCTGTTCTTCTTCGTCTTCTTCTTCTGCGATCTTCTTCTACTTCTTCTTCGAATCATGTTTTCTCTCTGTTTTTATCTGGGTATTAATTTTTCGAATCAAATGTTCTCTCTCTTTTCATCTTGTTAGTAATTTTTCATTCTGGATATTTATTTTGGGCAATAATTTTCTCTCTATTTTTCTCTTTTATCAGAGCAACAAGAGCAAGAACTCTAAGGAGGATTTGGACAAGTCATTCTCGGCAAGGTTATTTCTCTCTCTATATATGTATCAACAAGATCTGTATATCCAATTGCTGTTTGTTAGGTGTAATGAATTTAGATTTTGATGAATTTAGAGACATGTCTTTGTTTGTGTGTTTGATCTCTACATCTTATTCTGGAAGTGATTTGAGAAATTTCGATTAGCAAATGAAGCCATGGCTGTGAATTTTGACTGAGCTTGGTTGTAGTATGAATGTGTCTTCTATAATTCAGAGCACTCTTTCTTTGTTCTTTATCCATCAGTTTTAATCAGGTCCACAGTATTAATTTTCATTGGGCCAAATATCCTGATGTAGGTTAGTTTTGTATCCTTGATTTTTGATCATTCAAATAGTTATAGCCTTGGTCCCACATGTAACTACTTTGTATTCTCCATTAAATACATTTATGAGGTAAGATGGAGGAGTAGCTCTCAAAACATTTACCTGGAAATTGACTAGTTGGCACTGAACTAATCACTTTAGCATAGTGCTTATTAGCTACCATCTGTCTTTTTTGACTTGTTTTGCCTCATTTGTAGAATAGTTTCATTGCTTACCCACCCTTTTTTGACTTGTTTTTAGAATAGTCTCATCATTTATTCTCAATTCCAACATTTGTTTTTATAAGAAACTTGTCTTCCCAATATTGCTGGCTTCACCAAATAATCTACTTCATGTCAGTTTTATATCAGGAGGGGGATCAACTAGTTTGGCTAATTCTATATTTGGATCTCTGGTTTGGGTGTCTGGGAAATATAGTGTTAGGAGTCCCATTGCAGTCACTTGGGAGTAATTAACTAGAGTCTTGCAGCTTCACTATGGGCTGGTTTGATGAAGATAAAAGAAAGTTGTCTTAGGGTGCGTTTGGATGTTCAAAACACTGCGATTTAAACTATTGAGAATGAGCTTAATACGTATTAGCCCATTTCTGGTGTTTGGTTGTCAAAAAGCTAATAAATTTTGCTTTATTATAAACAATCAGTCTTCTAATCAGTCTTTTTATAGTGACCATCTATTGGCCAACTCATCTTAACCAAGACTGACTTGAAGAATTGCAAGATTTGTTGTAAGTGTTAAAATGTGCTTTCTACTTGTAAATTGTAATCTTTTAGTGTTAAAATGTGCTTCCAACAAGAATAAGACATGGGATTTTTTCTTACATTTATGAAAAACATTTATATTCATTGTCAAAAGGAAAAATATCCACATGCATCTGTTTTGCTTAATTGTGATATTTTACTTTCTTTTTTTTTTTTTTTTTTTTTTAAAGGTTGCATTTAGGTTTAAGAAATCTTAACATATAATCTCTTTTGACATTAATCATATTATAGTAGTGATAGGTTTAACCTGGGTTTTGTGTATCTTTGCTTAACTACAAAACATACCCATGAAGTTTGGTCCCTTTCTCAGTTTAGTCCATATAGTTATTGGTTTCAATTGTACAGGTCCAAAATGTATTTTTAATGGGTGTTACTCAGTTGTTTCTTAGTTGCTAGTACTTTCATTGTTGCATAATACGTGTGAACTACTCCTAATTTTTTTAATTATTAAAAGTAGATGTCAAACGTTAATGACGATGAAGTTGTTGAGATTGAGGGTGACGGCAAAAATGGGGCACCGTGGCCAGAGAAGAATCTTTCCATCTTTATTGGCCTTATGGAAGGAGAGGTTAAAAAGAATAATAGGCCTACTACCACATTCACAAAAAATTCGTGGGCCTATATGAAAGAACAAATGAAGAAGGAGGCTGGATTTGAGTATACTCATGATCAGTTGAAAAACAAATTCAACCAACTTAGGGCTGTATATAGGGACTTCCAAAAGCTAATGGGTTCGACTGGAGCAGGTTGGGATCCAGTTCGTAAGAATGTTGTGCTTTCTCCCAAACAATGGGAAAGCAAGATTAAGGTACAAAGTGAAAAAAAAAAAACACTTTGATATTTATTTCACAATAAATATAACTATAATAACAACGACCTTTTATGTGATGTTGACATAATTTTATCATAGGTAATCAGGCATGCTAGGACTTTCAAAAACAAAGCGTGTCCTTACTTTCCACAGTTATGTATCATTTACGGTGACACCACGGCAACGGGAGAAAATGCATATCCTTCATCGAAATTACCGTCCGATTCTGAAAATGAAGAAGAACCCATAGATGACATTAGAGATGATGACCATGACACTTCTAAATCAACAGAGACTCGAAGTCGAGCTACTTCTTCCAAGCGTGCTCGTCGTAGTAGAGACAATATTTTTATTAATTATTTCTCACAATTTTAGAAATCGTTTAGCTGCCGAGCGATTCCAACATTCAGGACATACCATTTCTCGATACTTTAACAAAGTCCTAAAGGCAATTTGTAGGATTGGAGTTAACATTATCAAGCCTCATAGTTTTGATGTGGTTCCTCCTCAAATCCGGTTCAATCCAAAATATTATCCATTTTTTAAGGTAAGTGTTTCTTAGTCAATACATTATCTATATGCTATGATTAGAATTGATATTTTTTGAAAGTTAGACTCCATTTGAAATTTATTAATGTTAGATGTTGTTTTCGTTAGAATTGTATTGGCGCGATTGATGGAACACACATTGATGCACGTGTACCGGTGGATTCACAAATTTCATATCAAGGCAAGAAAACTGAACCAACCCAAAATGTAATGTGCACATGTTCTTTTGACATGCGCTTTACATTTGTAATGTCCGGTTGGGAAGGAACGGCAAATGATTCTAGGATATTTCTTGAATGTGTCAATGATCCTGAAAATAATTTTCCAACTCCACCAAGAGGTAGTTACTTTAATTCTTGCTTATATTTGATGTTTTTCTTTAGTGCAAAGTATGTATGTATATTTATATGTTACTTTGCCTTTTATAGAAAAGTATTATCTCGTTGATTCTGGATATACCAATATGCCGGGGTTTTTATCTCCATATCGTGGAGAAAGATATCATTTGCGTGATTTTAGAGGTAACGGCCGTCAACCAAATGCACGTGAAGAGCTTTTCAATTATCGCCATAGAGCGCTGCTTTGGAGTATTAAAGGCTTGTTTTCCCATTTTAAAACAAATGCTTCCTTATCCACTCCGCACACAGAAGTACATTCCAAATGCATGTTGCACTGTTCACAACTTTATACGAATGCATGCAATGATTGATCGATTGTTTGAGGAATTTACAACTGATCAAGTTATTGTTGATGACAATGGTGGAGATGGTGCAGGAAGTAGTGAAAATGTTCCTGTTGAGATTGATGTGAGACAAAGTCAGTTGCGTCGAATGGCTCGTGTAAGGGACCAAATTGCTAATTAACTTTGGGCGAGTGTTCAACGTGATTAACTTGTTTGTGGGGATTTATTTTTCTTATATCTAGATAAAATTTGTTTGTAAAACTATTTTTAATGGTTATGTTACTTGTTTAATTGTAGGAACTATGCTTATTTGAATGTAATGACTTGGTTATTATTCATTTGTATGGAAAATGTAATGGTTTAATTCATCACATGTTTGTGAACATATAATATTATTTGTTTGCACAGATAAAAACACAAAACGAGATTCCCCCAAAAAAAAAAAACAAACAAAACAAAAAAAAAACCTTGGGGAGGTTAGTGTAATTATGAAAACCACATGGGAGATTTGTGTAATTAGACCTAAACTCGAGGGAGGTCAAAATAGTTATCTTAAATGTACTTTGGGAGGCATTTTTTGAAAAAGAGATTTGACATTGATACCGTTACCAAACGCGTTTCGTGTTTTTATTTTCTTTTTTTTTTTAAAATCACCAATGTTACCAGACAAGTTTCTGTTTTTTTTTTTTAATTGGTTTTCGTTTTTAAAAAACTGAAAACAGAAAACGTTACCATGCGAACCCTAAACTTTCGTCCTCTATTCATCAGATTACAAACTGCGACGCCATTTTTCATCTACTGGCCCAACCAGGTCCGTCACTGTTTCTCTCTCTTCAAACTCACTCCCTTTATTTGTTGTTTCATTACAAAAACTTTAATTCTCTCATCATTAATCACTCTTTGTCTGCCTTTTTCAATTTCATAAGCTTTTTGTCTTTTACCAAAATGTTGTTTGCATTGCAATTGTTTGTTAAAATGCATTTTGTCAGTTTAGTGTAGCTCAACAGTTCATGAACATGTTTGAATTTAACCCTGTCATATAATGCACTCATAGCAGTAAAGTTATTTAGTGAATTGTAACTTTTGACGTTATTGAATTTTTATGAACTTTTGGAAAGTTTAGTGTGTTCGACAGATCTGTCCTATTTGATCTTCACATTGATGAAGTAATGTCTTTTAAAGTGAAAGAATGTTGTACATTATTGGCTGCTCTAGTAAGTTAATTAACTCTATGTTTATATTGTATCAAATATAGGCGGACAAATGCAATATAAATTTCAATTTGATAGCTTTGCATAAATGGGGTCACCACTTGGTATTGGCTCCTTTTAGCTCCACAAACAATCTTAGTTGTCCATAACTAAATTATATCAAGTGTGCCGCCACCAGTGCATTGATCAAAGCGCAAATCAAAATATGCAATGCAATAACACACACATGGCCAGTATACAATATGCTGACTTAATAGATCATTTCCGAAACATAGAGAGTGTTGTCTTACTCATCATAGGTTTATCCCTGTCTTGGGTAGCAGTCTGAGGTCACTTTTTGTAAGCCTTTAAGTAGCGGTGTTGCATGTAAGGCTTGAATGACTTCACTACCACAAGCTTTCTTATAGTGACGTTATGGTTATGCACGATTTTAATTTCGAAGTGATACATGGAATTAAGTTCTTATTATACACTCTTCATCTACGAAATAGTTATCCACCTATGTTAGTAAGACTAACTATTTGTAGCAGTTTGTATAGCTTCAGTTAATAATTTTCTGTCGTTTAAATCTGCATTTTGAATTCAAGGTTAGAAGATGATGCTAGAATCGATCACCAACACTTTCAGAAATGGCATAATGGAGGTGGGACTTTCCACAGGGCATCTTGTGTAGACCCCAACAGTGCTCATAGAAATTGGTACTGTTGGTGCAAATGTTCATATTGGATTAGGAGCTATCATTACAACTGGTCAGACGACAAAAATAAGGTAACTTCTTATCACTTTCAGATCTGAATATATAGAAATGTATGTTTCCACAACTGAGCTTGCTTTGTTATTTTCATGTGGCTATGATAGTGTTTGTGATTGTTTGTCCAATTACAGTATATTACTATTTCAAAGTTGTTGTTTGGCCAATTTGATGCTTGATATAAACAATTTATTTGGTCTATTTAATTTGAGATTAGAATTAATATTTGAAAATTTGTAGTCCGTTTGGCAACCAACTTTATACAACTTTTTCAAAAGTCAAATTAACCACAAAGTTGAAAATAGAAGTAAATTTAAAAGCAGCAAACTGAAGCTTTTACGGAAAAGCTAAACCAGACCTTTAAAAAAAAATTCAACTGAATTACTTTACAAAAATCTTCAACTCCTATAGCAATACCAATGCTAAACAACTTTTTAGAAAAATCTACTACTAAAAAATCTTAGCAAGAAGATCGAAAGGAGTGTTGCAAAAATTCCATATTTCATCAACAAATCATTTGGAGTAAAGAATTTTTTTTTTCCTCTACATAAGTAATGATCGAATACATGCTGTGCATATTCACAAGTCCTTAAAAGAGACAAAAATTATATATATATATACACTACCAGTCACCGTGGCGATATAGTGGAAAGTGTGACCTCATTTATAGAGCAAATTTTATTATTTTCTTGTAATTGTGCTGGTGGTTCTGTGGAAACTAGCGCAAGTGTAAAAGCAGGTTGTTTGGGCTGAGGGAGTGTTATGGTTTCTCCACCCAACATGACAACTACAGATGACATAGTGGGCCTATCTGTTGGGTCTTCCTGGACACATAACAACCCAGTATGGATGCATTTCAACACTTCCACTCCCACAAATGACTCCAAAACTAATGGATCCATCAGCTCCAATCCTTTTCCATCGCACCACAATTTCCACGCCTGTAGTATAAAATAGTATTATGAGTTTATTACATTAAAATTTTTCAATGCTATGTTCATTAAAGATTGAGGAAATGGTAGGAACTTACAAAAGCAAGGAGGCTTTGACCATGTTCATATCGGTAAAAGCTGCCATTCCTCTTTCCGGTTACTATTTCTAGCAAGAGAACTCCGAAACTGAAAACATCTGACTTGACTGAAAATAGACCTTCCATAGCATACTCTGGAGCCATATACCCACTTGTGGAAAACATCACAATAGAAATCATAAGAGATGCTATATTAATTATGATATAATTTATGGTATTAACTTGATTTTCATATGTCAGTAATCGATGCCCATTAATTATAGACTCTTCAATCAAATCCCCAACCACGAGATAGTTATATGATCTTCAATCTTATCCGATCACCAACATGTGCTTTATTGACTCTATGATGACTGTGCCGGCCTAGGTTTAATCCCAAGCCTTCCAACTATTAGCTAAGGAAAAAAATAAAAAAATATGAGCAAACAATTATCAGTGTTAAATCAGAGTTGCTTCAAAAGCTTATGCGGTTAGAAATAGGCCTATAACATAGTAATATTTGCTAACTAGAATTGGAAATGAAGACTTGAATCCAAGGTCTAGTACCATGTTAAGTTACCGGTTGTTCCAAAAGCTTAAGCTTAACAATGGACATCAAACTCTAATAGTCAAAAGATAAGGAACGTAAGAGGCTTACTATGTTCCCACAACCCTCTTTGTGTTGACTTCACTTTGGTTTCTACCAAAAATTCTCGCCATTCCAAAGTCAGATATCTTCGGATTCATCTCTTGATCTAGCAAAACATTGCTAGCTTTCAAGTCCCTATGTATAATTTTGAGTCGAGAGTCCTCATGCAGATACAAAATGCCCCGAGCAATTCCATTAATAATGCCAAGGCGCTTTTTCCAATCTAGTTTTGATCCTCTGGTTGAATCTAAATTCATGAAAACAAAATCAAAGTCCATGTTCTTACTTTTACCCATTCACATGTGTTGGTCTCTTTGGGCAATTTGGCAACAACTTCTCTTTTCCAATTTAATTGCAAAACATTGAGATTCACACATAGCAATCCAAGATAGTTTCTTATCAAAAGCAGTTTTTTGCGATTGAACTGCAGAAGTTGAGTTTTACCAAATTATTTTATAGTTGCCAAAAGGACTCTTTGTATGGATGACTATAATCTATAATAAGTAGCTCAAGGTGCAAGAGTCAAAACCAAATAAGAAGACATCTAAGCTTTTGTTGGGCATGTACTCATAGACGAGCAGCAATTCGCGTCCCTCCAAGCAGCAACCCAAAAGTCTGACGAGATTTCTATGTTGTAGTCTCGCAATTAGAGTAACTTCGTTCTTGAACTCTTCTAGCCCTTGGCCAGAAGCTCTCGAAAGTCTCTTAACTGCAATTTCTTTTCCATTTGGTAATGTACCCTGGAAACAGTTTTCAAGTCATTCGATGACTAATAAGAAAATGATACCAATTATGAGTTAAGGAAAACAAAAAAAACTACATTATCAGTCATTTATGCTCTGTTTGGTTTGAAGCTTTAGTGAAGGAAAACAAAAGATATGGCAAAAACTATTTACCTAGAGTTTTCCTACACGCTTAATAATATTAAATATTAGTGGGAAATCAATAAAAGAGATAAAAGGAAATGGCTTAAAAAATTAAATTAATCACTGCCATGATTACCTTATATACTGGACCAAATCCACCTTCTCCGAGCTTATTTTCTTGAGAGAAATGTTGTGTAGCTGCGAGTATGAAATCTAGCTTGATGAAAGGAAAATCTTGGGATTTCATCTTCTTTTCTCCTCCCAAATCATCATGAGTGTATCCATCACTATAGCTTCCTCCAGCTAAATCTAGGAATTGGATATTTACTTTTTCCTCTGCAAGAGAATAAATTGATTTGCTAACACAATGATTGCTACACAATAGAAATGTGAATTTTTTAAAAGATTGCTATGGTATGTACCTTCCTCTTGTCTTTTCCTTTGTATCCGAGCTAAAATAGTACACAAAAGTAGAATTACCATTAGGAATAACGTCATACTCGAGCCTACTAGAATCGTTGTTAGACTATTACTGTCAAATATTTTCCTTGGTTGGTTTGTATTTGTAGTGCCTGCCAAATGTCCTTATCAATTATATGAATTCATGATCATTCAAAAAACAATAACGTAACCACGTAAACCATCTTACAAGATTCTATCATTGTGTGAAGCTACTTAATTGAGTAAATTTTTATAACAGGAAAAAAATTAAATTATCATCTTCCATTAAGTATGATTATTGGAGAAAGCTAGATTTAGCAAGCCATTAATTCTAGATGTTGAGTGTGTAGTTCAAACCTTACGACCTTTATTGTGTGGGCTTTAAACTGATGACTAATGCTATGGTTCTCAAAATTAACTTGTATCAAGATCTTGGTTCCCGATTGAGGACATGTGAAAATTTGGGTGTAAATATTAAGAATGATAGCATTATTCTTACTTGATAGTTGTAGGTATGTATACACACAATCGCCACATAGCAATGAGCTATGACATATCATCTACCACGTGTCTCTATGAAGAACTCCTAGTTACTCCTAGTCACACATCCACCGTGGACACTATCCAGGGAAAAACGCATTCTCCCCCTGAAGAGGGAAGCAACGAGCAACGCACTCTCCCCTAGAGGTGACCCAAGTAAACGCGCTTGTCACCTCCCAGCCCCATTTCACCTTATGAGAGTCCCTCACTGCCTCAGATAATATCACCTGCAGCACTCCACACACCATGGTGGCAACACTACCAAGGAGTAGTCAACTCCATATGTGAACACTTCCAAGCTACCACACAAAAGAACTCACAAATTTTTGGTGACCACAGTGGGAGGTTGCGTTGTTGGTGAAGTCGGAGAATGTTGGAGTTTTTTTTTTTGTGTGTGATGTATGAGAGAGTATAACATGTAAGTAAGTCACTACCAAATACATGTATATATAATAAGGGTAAATTATACTTTACACACCTGTAGTTTGGATGTAATATCATTTTAGTCCCTACAGTTTTAATTTTGTGAATTTGGTCCTTATAGTTTTAGTTTAGGTTCAATGTAGTCCATTTGTAAAAATTTCATACAATTTTTTATAGAAATAGGTCATGCGATGCACAAGTGAGGGATCATTAGGGGCATAATGGTAAATTTAATCATTAGGGGCATAATGGTAAATTTACTTAGAGAAATTACACTTTATAGACCTATATTGAACCTAAGACTGTAAAAAATTGTAAGAAAATTGGATGAATGAACTACATTGAACTTAAACTGAAACTGTAAGGACTAAATTGACAAAATTCAAACTATACGAACCAAAATGACATTATAGCCAAACTACAAGGGTACGAAATGTAATATACCCATATAACAATATAGTAGACGGGTCTGAGAGAATATATGGCTCGAGTGAGAGCCCAAGTAATCCCAAGGAAATGAGAGAGAGAGAGAGAGAGAGAGAAGGCAGTAGGTGTGGAGAGTAAAGGCAGGAGTACTGGAGTAGTAATGGTGAGAAGAGACTAGGCTATGGAGAGTAAATGCTATAGAGCTTGTGATGAATTCTTGAGGTATTTTGTTGATGGATCTTATTGAATAAGGGTGTGGTATTTATAGTTGATGAAAGGAGTATAGATCATTCAAGTGTGCCTATCATGGTGCTTAGGTGGCTTCCTTAGAGAGGCTTCTAAGTTGGTGGACAAGAGAGGAATGAATGATGATTTTGGCTATGAGATGTGTTTTGACAAGATAAAAGGAGATGTATTAAGCTTTATTTGGTTATTTGGTGACCAGAGGGAGGGATATAGGCGAGCCTCAGTGATGAGACGTTTGTTGCGGGCGGAGAGATGGTAATGAGATGATTATTTCCACAGAGGAGTGTGGTGAGGTGATGTTTAGTACGGCTAAGGGAAGAGTGTGTAAGTGAATATTCCCAGTAATGGTGCGGCTACAAGTTGGAGGCTCTAAGTGGTCTGGGAGGTAGGTGAGGCGAACGGTGAGTTACAGTGGTGGTATAAGAGACTCTGGTGGATGGGATGGGGAACGCGCGTGTCCCTCTCTTTCCTTGGAACCAAACCTAGTCTTGCTCGTGAGGCGTCTAGCTAGGGAGATGCCCTTGACTCTAGCCACCGAGCCATGAACTCTCGAGATTCCAAGTGTGTGGTACCCTTTAGTCCTTCTCTCAACTAAGGGAACTTGTGTGTGTAAGTGTTAGCGGAGCTTTAACCCCTAGGAAGCGATGTAGCTTTAACCGGTTACATTAGATCAATTGCATGAATTGGAGGATTAGAAAATTGTAGTTAATTTAAAGTTTATATGTATATATGAAATTCTTTGTTGTCTTAGTTTATTCGGTCTATGGTTAAGCCCTACTTGTATTCGATTTTTGTGATTCAGGAAGTAATATTCATACAACGATTTTAACAATACGTGGTGTTATTCTGTAAATGACTCATTCTTAGAGAATATGGGTTGTACTGTAACCATAGTTAGTGTGGACGGTTACGCTATTCAAAGATGGGTCATGCTTAGGAATACATAGGGGTGGGCATTGGGTCGGTTCGGTTCGGTTTGGCACTATTCGGTTCGGTTTGGGTTCGGTTCGGTTTGGAAGATTGTCAACTGTTAACTGACTGAAATTTAATTCGGTTGGTTCGGTTCGGTTAACTGAATTACAAATTCGGTTCGGTTTGGTTATTTGGTTAACCGAAATGTAAAAAATCCAATTTTTATTTTAATTTTTTTTCATTTTTCACAACTTTTTTATGTTTTTTTTCCTTTTTCTTTCATATTACAAAGAACGCATACTTTTCTTTGTTTTTAATTGTAAAAATACTTATATTTTATTATCTATAGTTATGTATAAGTATATTAATAATATAGAAAATGAAAATAAAAAATAAATTTTTGGTTTTCGGTTCGGTTCGGTTTTGCCTATAGGCAACTGATAACTGAACTGAAATTTTTAATTCGGTTCGGTTTTTAACCGAACTGAAATTTTTAACTGAACTGAAATTGAAAATTCGGTTCGGTTGGTTCGGTTTGTTCGGTTAACCGAACTGTTTGCCCACCCCTAGGAATACATCATGTAATCTTTTTTGACGATACAATTGGACTTATAATTACAATTTATTCCCATCTGATATTAAAAGCAAACTCTTGAATTAAATATGTTTAATTTTATAGTTGTGTGATTAGTGCTAGATAATGTGCCACAATTCTTTCACCCTATTTATCACATTTATTTCATTGCTCTCCTAGTTAATATTAGTTTAATGACAAATCAATCAATAATTCACTTTTCTTTAATCAACTTATAAACAGTCTTGAAAAGACAGTATATCTCCCCAAAGGCGGAGCCAGGATTTGATCTTAGTGGCGATACACTTTCAAGGGGTTTCGGGGGCATTTTTTGGGTAGAAGTATGCTATTATCGAGTTTTTAAGGTTTTAAAACTTTTGTGATTGTTTCATGTGTATCACGCATAGAGGTTAATGATTAAAACGTAGTATTCAAAGACGGACGAATCTCTCCCTAACCGTCTTTTAGAAAGAAAAAATATGTAATAATTGTGTTGATACATTTACTTTTTTTGTACTAGTTCAACTTATAAAACAAAAAATCTTCATGTGTACAAAAGGGATATTTACAATGCCTAACATAATACTTGGGGATTATTTACCAAATAAGATGTTTATTTGAAGAAAAGCTTTTAATTTTAAGGATCAAAGAGAGATTTGTGAATTTAACACGAATTACCTATTTCAGGAGGCGTACAAATGTATGTACATAAAATTCATGTGGTAAGAAAATACATTTTAAAATTGGGTAATACTTGGGGCACATCCAAAGGCACAACTTTTGGGACACGGAAAACACTTCAGTGCTATGCACTGAGTGCTGTGTAAACTGTTACACACACAGTTTGCACAGTAAAACTGCCCAGTTTTTAAAAAACAGCTTTTACATAAGCAGTTTTACTGTGCAAACTGTGTGTGTAACAGTTTGCACAGCACTGAAGTGTTTTCCTTGGGACACAACCCAAAAGTTGTATCTATCTTGGTCCTGTGTCACTGTGGGGTCCAGTGACATCACGGGAGAGATATAGACACATCTTTTGAGTTGTGTCCCAAAAATTATGACTTTAGATGTGCCTCAATCTTTACTCTTTAAAATTTGAGTGGGGGCACATGCCTCCACTAGCCCCCATGTACCTCCCCGCCCATGTATCTCTCATCGCAGTCCCCGTGATTTGGTATTCCCTTGTCACTATTTCATCTAGTTTAGTAAATAGGATTAACTATTGTTATCAACTTGACAAGTCGATTAAGTTATATTCACAAATTTATCCCCCTTTTTTTTTCACTGCTGGTACTAGCTAGGGGTGAAACTGAAACCAAACTACCTTCGGTTGGGTCGGTTTTCATAAACTAGGTGCAGTGGAGAACCGAAACTGAACCGAAAAAATTGCCTTAAAATTGAAAAATTGAAATGTTTCGATCGGTTGAAAAAGTCTCCTAACACCGACCAAACCGTACCGATTTCACCCTTAGCTAGTACAATGTTTATTAAAATAAAGAACTTGTTATTCAATCAGTATCACCGTATAGTCTGATACTGATTTCTAACGTGCAAAACAATATATTTACCGCTAAACACTTGAATACATAAATTTGGTTCACTTTTGAACCATAGATCAGTACGTAATTCAATCCTAGCTAGAAGATTGAGAAGCGTAATAAAATGAAGTTGAAACACAGTACTTACCATTTGTAGTATCATTGTTGGGCACAGAGATGGAGTAGAACTCGTACCTTGCATTACAGCTCAGTGTAACGTACCTACCTCCGGTCTTTCCAAGAGAGCAACTTCTACTTCCCTGAGTAGCAGAAGAAAGACAAGTAAGGCAATCTTGTGTGGACAAATCACTGGTACATTGTACCATAGCGTACAACCTCGTCAATCTGTTGAAGTACTCAAAATCACTGCTTGCAAACATTGCTTTAGAAGGATTTGAAGTTGCCTTTCTCGTCAAAGTCCTATACATCTCAATCAATTTGTTGTTGAGCCTATCCGAATCTCTCATATTCTCCTCGTTAAACAAACAAAAGTTGGGTTGATTCTCCATAATAGAGAAGAAAGACTTGTCCGAATAGCGAAACATACAAACATCGTACATAATCATCGCATCTTTGTTGAATGGGCAACGATTTACAATCTCATCAATTGCCAATTTAAGGCAATTCTGGCACAAAATTCTTGTAATGTCGGCTCTACAGCTGAATAGACCGTAGACTTCGTCCGGGTAATGGCCTTCCGTCTTGTTTGAGAATTTTTTGGTATAGACAGCGTCAGTATATAGTTGTTGGACTAGACTATAGAGGTTGCTTTCGAATTTGTCACCAACGCTATAATATTCATAACCTGTGCAATTTCGGTAGAGGTATTTAGGTTGATCTGTCCCTGTCCTCACAAGGTTACCGGAGGAAAGAAACAGAAGAAGAACTGGAACCAATATAATAAACAGAGTTTTTGAGCTCCAAGCAAAAATCATAGTCTTCATTTCCTCTTCTTCTTTTTTTCCTTCTGCATGTGTATTTGTTTGCTTCTTTATCCAGAATTAGATATAGAAAAGATAAAAAAAAAAATAATAACGATGTGGCACATCGGCACGTCAAGGAACTATATAACTAATTATTGGAGGATTGCCGAGATCTCTTTGTTTTTTTTTTCCTAAAAGGGCGAGATCAACTATATAGGTTTGTTGTGCCTTGTGTAAAAGAACATTCCTCATTGTTTTGTCCGTCCTTCCCATTGGACTTTTCAACTCTTTTTGTTTTTTTTTTTTGGTTTTTTTATTTTTATTTTATTCTATGAGTTGTGGGCCTATCAGTTCGCTCCCACCATCCCAAAATGCGCTCCCACCACCCCAAAATGCTTAGGGTCTTACCAATTGACCACTTCATTTTGTAGTCTTGGACTTTTGAACTTTACAGTGTCCTCCAGTGCTAAATGTTTTTCTTTTCAAGAAAAAAAATTTATAATATGGTATTGCTACAACTTCTAAAATTTTGCTTCCTGCGATCCATTTTATGTTTACATCTTTGGGAATTCAACTTCTTAAGAAAACATCAGTGATTGCATTCACGTGCATAAAAAATGGCAATGCTCCAAAATTTTCCTTTCTAGTATTTCACCCGTTTTATCTTTTCTGGGGTATTTTCAATCAACAAGGGTAATTTTGGGAAGTAAATTAAAAAAATTACAATCATTAGATACACTTAATGGACAATAGTTTTGGAACGACCAAGAAAGAAAAGGAGGACAAAGAAAATGGGACGAAGTGAGTATATTTTAGCATAGGTACTCTATTGATATATTCCAAAATCAGCGGTATTCGTTTATTTGTATCGAGAGAAATTAAGGTAATGTCATACTGGCATGTCAAATTATAGCATTGACGGCTCCCACACACAAAATAATAATAATAATAATAATAATAATAATATTAATAATCTAGTAGTATGTCAAATGTCATGTGAAATTATAACAATGTCCAAGTTTCGTCGACTTTGGCACATGATACTACATGGTTACAATTTGGCATGTCTTTTCACGTAGGTAGGAATTATTTTCAATTGTGTCGGTGGATCAATAATTTAAGGCTTAACTACATTTTACACCTTCCTAGTTTGTCATTTGTGTTAATTTGGTCCTTGCGATTTAGAAAGTGTTATTTTAGTCCCTGTAGGTTTATAAGTGTTTCATTTTAGTCCCTCAAATTATTTTTGTGACAATCTTTTTACTTTCAGTAACAAAATTCTTTGTCACTAAAGGACATATTAGACTTATTTGACACACTTATGAAACTACAGAGACTAAAGTGATATTTTCTAAACTACAGGGACCAAACTGACACATGTGACAAACTACAAGGATGTAAAATGTATTTAACCCATAATTTAAGGGTAAATTACACTAATAACCTTTAAGGTTTAGTGCTCTATCACAAACCTCCCCTGAGGTTATTTAACATAACATTGACTCCCATGTCAGTCTTGTTGGCTTACACCATTAACAAAGAAGATAAAATGGTTGTTTTACCCTCAATTGACAAGTCTATGACCTCCCCTGAAGTTTTAAGTTTTTGCATAAACCTCCACTGTGGGTTCTTGAAAAGAATAAAATTGTAACATTTGTTGTAAAGTGTGTCCACATTATGTGTTCACATTAATGAATGTCTACAATTTTCAAAGGCCTATCATTGCATTTTTCAAAGGCCTACTTCCAAGGCTTGCCATGCTTGTTTAGAGCATTAAATGCTTTGTATTGTTAAATACCTATAAATTGAGCTTCAGCTCAATGAAAGAATATGCAGAAGAGTTAGAGATCCAGAGAAGAGAAAGAGATAAAGTGAGGAAAATATTAGTGTGTTGTAATACACTAATACAACTTCTCAGGTAATAATACAACTCCCCTCCGCAGTGGACATAGACAAATTGCCGAATCACCTGAAATACTTGTGTCTCTTTGTTTGTGTGCTTGCTTTATTATTAGTTTTATTAATAGTTTTATAACACGTTATCAGCACGAGCCTATACCAACTGAGTTGATCATATCAAAGGATAAAGATATTAATTTTAATATTGATAATATAGCTACACTATGTTTACTTTATATTTCTACATACATATGTACGTATGAACACCTGAAGAGGTTATATCTTCCCAAAGAGGATTTTATTGCAAACTTCCGAAGAAGTTATTATGAATAATCTTCTAAAAGAGGCATAAGAAAAATAAATGAACTGCTTGCAAAAGTTGGTTTTATACTCTTAAAGAGTTAGTCTCCTGGGGAGACAATAAATGGACTTCTTAAAGAGTTAGTCTCCTGGTGAGATAATAAATAGATTTCTTAAAGAAGAAGTGAGAAAATTTATCACAGATAAATAAGAAAACTCTTAAAGGAATTAATGAAAAAAAAAAGGGGGAGAAACGGAAAAACAATCATGGGCGGCCAGATTCGAACCAGAGACCGTATGAATTAAAGATTTAAGGTCCTTAGTTTCCACCTCTCGGCTACCATGTGATTGTCTAACCATTGTTGAATAAAATATAAATACATATCTCACAAAGAGATGGTGAATAAATCTATGAAAAAGGTAATAAAAAAAATTTACAAAACAATCGTGGATAGCCAGGTTCAGACCCGGGACCTCAAGGTTTAAAGTCCTCAGTCTCCACCACTCTGCTACCACGCGATTGAGTAACCTTTATTAAAGTTTATATATACATATATGCACACGCATATTATACCCAGTGTCACGCCCCGGAGCAGCATAAATAGAGAAAAATAAATTTCCTTTATGGGTCCATAGGGAATGACGGGTGAATAACCGCATTGTCATCTACTCAAACCAATAAACACCACGATAGGGAGGATGCTATTCATAGAACATAACTTATTAGCATAATCAGAGGCTACAGCGGAAACTATAAAAGGTTTGGAAGCAACAGATGCCCAAGTACCAATTATAAAAGTCTACTAAAACTATTACAACAGCTGGCTTAGAGTCTGAAGCCTATACCAACAACATCAGTACAAAAGATGCACCAACTAACTATTACAAAGCGGCACGTCTTCGTCTTTAAGCCTTTAGCTCCAAGTCTGGCAGAACTATCAGTCTTCAGTCTTCAAGACCTACAAATCCCTAGACATTGGAATGTCCAGGGCATTAACGCCATCAGCTTTGAATACAAAGCTGAGTGAGTACATTAAACAACACTCCTCACCGTTATTGTTTAGCATCTTAAAATGCGGTTAATCTCTTATCAATGACGTCACTCACGGACATAGCAGAGGTCTCATTAAACTATGCATGAATTCAATGATAACAGGAATCATATTAAGTGAAAACAATAATAACGATCATGGAATAAATATCTCATCACGTATTCACCAAATCCATGCATGTAACCCATGCAATCACCCATGCATATACCTTTACGTCGGGACGCTGAATCCACGACTGAACCATCATCATACTAACCATTCCCATATTCACATCCATATCCATGTTCTTATTCTCATCCGTATCCATACGTCGATCCCATAATACCAATCTGAAAACCATTCGTCGATACAGTAATGCCAATCGGAATCACCCGACTAGGCAATAGATCCCAAAATCCCTTGATAGGGTTACCGGTCGTCTACACGGTACCACCTATCTGTAAACGATAGAACGGCACATCGGACGTCTTCAACGATGCGTATACCCTCACTGGTCGTCTACACAGCTGAGAATACATTAGAGCACTAGCCGGACGTCTTCAACAGTACACTGGACGTCTTCAACAGTGCATACGCATCACTGGACGTCTTCAACAGTGAGAGGCGCACTAGGAACTCTAACCATCCCATGTCCACCCGACTCGTCAGCCGTTGATCCCACGGATCCAAAGTACCAATATCTCATTATTCCACATTGAAGCACATATCCCATTTCTCATCAGATTCTCTTGTCTCTTTATAACACCATCCCATGCATGCTGACACATGTTGTGAAATGCTCATCTACTAAGTACAGGAAATACCACATGCTCTGTATTCAACATATCTACTCATTTCTGATTATTAACATGCTGTCGTATTCCATTCTACTATTCAGTTCAGCAATATTATCATGTAACAGTTAAACAGTTCATCTCATAACAGTGTTGCACTATCTCTTAGATTAACAATATCGCATAATAAAAGCATGGATCAACATTTAATCAACTAAACAGTTCATACTATAATCAACAGGAAATAAACATGTTCTGCAAGGTTCGATCGATTGAGGTCCTCTCGATCGATTGAAGTCAAACGAAGTTCGATTGATCGAAGTCATTTCGATCGCTCGAGGAAAAGTCGTTTCGATCGATCGAAGTTCCTTCGATCGATTGAGGAAGCGGTAAGTTCGATCGATCTAGAATAGTTCGATCGCTCGAACATCATCTTCTACCCAGAAACTGGGCAGCGACGAACAAAGATCTTGGGGTCACAATATACACGTTCTAAACTGCATATAACATACTAAAGTCATCCCTTGAGTGAGTTAATGAAACTCACCTCTCTCCGGTGGTCCGGTGGCGGCGTTCCGAACTTGACGGCGACGGCTATGGTGAGCTCGTTCTCTCTCTCCTTCTTCTCTTTCTCTCCTCTTCTCCTCTCTGTCTCTATTCTCCTCTTCTTCTGCTCCTCTTCTTGTTCCCTTCTTCTTCTTCTCTTTCTGCCCAAGCACATATATATATATATCACACACACACATACGGTTACACATATATATATATGGAACACATATACACACACAAGCTCTCTCTCTCTCTAACTCTAAACTGCCAAACACCACACACACACAAAACACACGTATATATATATAGGGAAACAAGAAGGGCAGGTGGCAACCACGTAAACTGAAAATACAACGTTCGATCGATCGAAGTGAGTTCGATCGATTGAGAACAGGTCGGCTAAGGTTCGATCGGTTGAAAGGAGTTCAATCGCTCGGGAAAGGGTACACATCACAGAATCAGGTCGGCAGAGATTCGATCGCTCGAATTATGTTCGATCGATTGAAAAAGCACAATGTTCGATCGATCGAAGTGAGTTCGATCGCTCGAGAAAGATTCTTCCCCAAGGTTTCACACAAGCATACAGGGTCTTATTTATATAACCATGCATCCGAAAATACAGGGTATTACATTATCCACCACTCATCAAAAGATTTCGTCCTCGAAATCTGAAGCAGTAGCCCCTCAAATAAAAACACAAATCATCTCAGAAGACATACTCTAAAATGCTCAAGTTCTCGTTTTACATAAACGATCACATCAGCGGCCAAAGGTTTAAGTTCTAAACACGCGATGCAAAGTTATCAACGATCTATAAGTGCTAGGGTAACAACTATCAATCCTCGGGTTAGCTGTATGAAAATTCGTATGTCGAATTTCGAGAAAATGTTCTAGGTAGCAAAATCTAATCCTTCTACAAGACTAAAATAGCTCGTCTCCAAACACACAAGATACATTCCTCAAGTCAAACTCTACGGTGTGAGGGTTCTAATCTTATCTAAGTTGTAAAGAAGCGTTGCCGTCTACTCTCGTTTCGAAGATGCTTCACACTGTGTTGATGATGTCTCTACTGCCTCATCAGTTGACTGTCTTCTTATCTCTGGACTTCTTGTTACGATCGTCAACGTTATTAGTCAACCTCGTGTTGCACACGACGTCCTTGTTAACTCCAGTGTTGTCACCATCATCCTTTAATATGCTGACTTGAAAGCATTGTGACTCTAGCATCGTTATTTGATAACTCAAATTTCCTCATGGCTCTCCAAATTCCCACATACTATTGATATAATCATCTCTTTGAGGTCGTTCAATCCATTGAATACTCATTCTGCTTCCACGTACTAATCAAATAGGTTAGGCAGGACTACATACTGATATCGTGAGTCGTTCTACTACAAAACATCTCGACTAAATAAAAGTAACAGGCGATTGGTGTTGAAAAGCATTCCTCTACGATACTCTTTTTTTTGAAAGTTCTGGTGTTGTCTCTGCGTTACTCGTATCTCTTCTCGTATACTCGCAATCTTCTAGTTCGTCCTCTCTTGTTAAGGCTACATCTTACGAAAATTTAGATTCCACATCTCTAGTCTTTGTCCAACATACCAATGGTTGGCGTAGTCTTTCGATAGGGAGGCAATTGACGTCATATAAGGATGCAAAAGATGTCATATAGGGATGCAATTGATGTTATACAGGGATGCAAATGATGTCATATTTATTCTTGGAAAGCTTCTGTCTATTGTCCTTGTCTAAGTTGAGACCAAGCATTTGTTTGACAGGTTCGCCCTCTTGGTACTTGTTGCAACGGAACATTGTGTTGCATCTCTAGTTCTGGACAAAACTTACGGACATGACCAAATTTACCACAGTTGAAACATCGTATTCCCCGTCCATTAGATTTCCTTAACGCTCTGCATTCTTGGGAATGGTGTCCTGGTACTCCACAATTGTAGCAGATATCTCGTTCTCTGTGCTGTGTTGGAGTCGTCATTAGTTTTGATTCTTTCTGGTCGTTCCCCATCCTCTTACGCTTCTGGCGGTTGCTTATGTAACTTCTCTCTGTATTTCCTTGTTGAACTTGGTTAGCAGCCAACACAATCTGACTGTCTTTTCCTCTCTGATCCGTTATGAAAAACTGATCGTTCTTTGGAAATGCTTGATCAAAGTGTTGTCCTTCACTAATCTGAGTGTCGTCTTCCAGTTTCGTTGCCATTTCTACCAAAGCTTCGAAAGATTGATCTAAATGTCCTATAGTCATATGACGAATATGTGGAACTAGTCCCTGATGATATCTTTTGATCTTTCTTCTTGGTGTACTGATCATATGCGGTGCAAATCGTGATAGCCTCTCAAATTGAGTTGTATATTCGGGCACTGTAAAACTACCTTGGACTAATTGGATGAACTCCATTTCCCTTTTGTTCTTCTCAGATTCTGGAAAGTACTTTTCTAGAAATCGAGTCTTGAATGATTCCCAAGTCATCCTTCCTACAGCTTCTTCACCTATCGTAGCTTTCACTGCGTCCCACCAATCTGCTGCTGAGAATGTCAGTTGAAATACGGCCAAATGTCTTTTCTCAACGTCAGTACATCCAAGTACCTCAAATATCAATTCTATCTGTCGAATCCATTGCTCCGCTTGCCATGCTCTCGTTAATCCGGTAAAGGTCTCTGGTTGAAGAGCACGAAATTCCTTTAGCAGCTTGACTCTTGTTTGTCGTACTGGTGCTCCATTGCCGATGACATGATCTGCATGATTTATAACTTGTTCCATGCGACGGATGAAAACTCCAATCATTCCTGTTGGATCTATCTCAGGAGGTACTACATCAGATACTCCATTCAGCTGGCCCTGGTTTCCTCGAGTCGTTCTAACCATAACGAGTGCTGGTAGGGTTCAATGTCGCTACCTAAAATGAAAAACTATTCGGTCAGACGCATTCTATCTTACAGCTCAAGCAAAAACATGCGGTAACAAATAGTACCACTATATAACACGATCACATCAAGCAATACGGATACCTCACATAAATAATAATAACCACAAGGTCAGTCTATCTACCAAGTGTGCTTAAATGTATCTATGCTCAAGACACGGGTTACGAAACTATAGGTTCTACACGTAACGTCAAATCTAACCATTCTATTCTCAAGTTCCAGGCTATGAGTATTGCTCAACTAACATGTGAGACCACTCAACTAACATGTGGCTCAAGGTAACAGGATAATCTTATCCTAAACCTCTTTCTATTTCTAGGACATACTGACTGTTCCGACATCGCTCAGGAATTCATCAGCGTCTAACATCCAACGGCTCTATATTTAGGATCTCCATCACCACAACTAACTCTCAATGCCTTGTTCTTCGTGAACTCAGCTATCCAAATTCTTATTGGTTCCAACAGTTACTACCTTCCAAAGAAACATCCTCAAACAGATCCTTCTAACCTCTTATCTGCGTGACAAGATAACAGTTCTATCTCATCTCAGCTAATCCTCATGCTATCGATATTATCTTAGAACTCGGGTTCTAACACAAAAGACAAGCGGTTAATAACTGAAAACCTAGGCTCCGATACCAAAAAATCCTGTCACGCCCCGGAGCAGCATAAATAGAGAAAAATAAATTTCCTTTATGGGTCCATAGGGAATGACGGGTGAATAACCGCATTGTCATCTACTCAAACCAATAAACACCACGATAGGGAGGATGCTATTCATAGAACATAACTTATTAGCATAATCAGAGGCTACAGCGGAAACTATAAAAGGTTTGGAAGCAACAGATGCCCAAGTACCAATTATAAAAGTCTACTAAAACTATTACAACAGCTGGCTTAGAGTCTGAAGCCTATACCAACAACATCAGTACAAAAGATACACCAACTAACTATTACAAAGCGTCACGTCTTCGTCTTTAAGCCTTCAGCTCCAAGTCTGGCAGAACTATCAGTCTTCAGTCTTCAAGACCTACAAATCCCTAGACATTGGAATGTCCAGGGCATTAACGCCATCAGCTTTGAATACAAAGCTGAGTGAGTACATTAAACAACACTCCTCACCGTTATTGTTTAGCATCTTAAAATGCGGTTAATCTCTTATCAATGACGTCACTCACGGACATAGCAGAGGTCTCATTAAACTATGCATGAATTCAATGATAACAGGAATCATATTAAGTGAAAACAATAATAACGATCATGGAATAAATATCTCATCACGTATTCACCAAATCCATGCATGTAACCCATGCAATCACCCATGCATATACCTTTACGTCGGGACGCTGAATCCACGACTGAACCATCATCATACTAACCATTCCCATATTCACATCCATATCCATGTTCTTATTCTCATCCGTATCCATACGTCGATCCCATAATACCAATCTGAAAACCATTCGTCGATACAGTAATGCCAATCGGAATCACCCGACTAGGCAATAGATCCCAAAATCCCTTGATAGGGTTACCGGTCGTCTACACGGTACCACCTATCTGTAAACGATAGAACGGCACATCGGACGTCTTCAACGATGCGTATACCCTCACTGGTCGTCTACACAGCTGAGAATACATTAGAGCACTAGCCGGACGTCTTCAACGGTACACTGGACGTCTTCAACAGTGCATACGCATCACTGGACGTCTTCAACAGTGAGAGGCGCACTAGGAACTCTAACCATCCCATGTCCACCCGACTCGTCAGTCGTTGATCCCACGGATCCAAAGTACCAATATCTCATTATTCCACATTGAAGCACATATCCCATTTCTCATCAGATTCTCTTGTCTCTTTATAACACCATCCCATGCATGCTGACACATGTTGTGAAATGCTCATCTACTAAGTACAGGAAATACCACATGCTCTGTATTCAACATATCTACTCATTTCTGATTATTAACATGCTGTCGTATTCCATTCTACTATTCAGTTCAGCAATATTATCATGTAACAGTTAAACAGTTCATCTCATAACAGTGTTGCACTATCTCTTAGATTAACAATATCGCATAATAAAAGCATGGATCAACATTTAATCAACTAAACAGTTCATACTATAATCAACAGGAAATAAACATGTTCTGCAAGGTTCGATCGATTGAGGTCCTCTCGATCGATTGAAGTCAAACGAAGTTCGATTGATCGAAGTCATTTCGATCGCTCGAGGAAAAGTCGTTTCGATCGATCGAAGTTCCTTCGATCGATTGAGGAAGCGGTAAGTTCGATCGATCTAGAATAGTTCAATCGCTCGAACATCATCTTCTACCCAGAAACTGGGCAGCGACGAACAAAGATTTCGGGGTCACAATATAAATGTTCTAAACAGCATATAACACCCTAGAATCATTCTTCGAGTGAGTTAATGAACTCACCTCTCTCCGGTGGTCCGGTGGCGGCGTTCGAAGCTCCGCGGTGGCGGCTATGGTGAGCTCGTTCTCTCTCTCCTTCTTCTCTTTCTCTCCTCTTCTCCTCTCTGTCTCTATTCTCCTCTTCTTCTGCTCCTCTTCTTGTTCTCTTCTTCTTCTTCTCCTTCTGCCCAAGCACATATATATATATATATCACACACACACATACGGTTACATATATATATATGGAACACACATACACACACAAGCTCTCTCTCTCTCTAACTCTAAACTGCCAAACACCACACACACACAAAACACACGTATATATATAGGGAAACAAGAAGGGCAGGTGGCAACCACGTAAACTGAAAATACAACGTTCGATCGATCGAAGTGAGTTCGATCGATTGAGAACAGGTCGGTTAAGGTTCGATCGATTGAAAGAAGTTCAATCGCTCGGGAAAGGGTACACATCACAGAATCAGGTCGGCAGAGATTCGATCGCTCGAATTATGTTCGATCGATTGAAAAAGCACAATGTTCGATCGATCGAAGTGAGTTCGATCGCTCGAGAAAGATTCTTCCCCAAGGTTTCACACAAGCATACAGGGTCTTATTTATATAACCATGCATCCGAAAATACAGGGTATTACACCCAGCTTCTATACAACCTAAGTTTTATACTTATAACTCTAGATAGGTACGAGCTTCTCAAATGTAAAATATATGGCAGATTTGGATATCCATATATATAATAAATTTCACTCTCCTTATCTCTTATAGTAATGCTTAAATATTTGTTTATTTTATTTATCTAACCCTAAATGATAATTTATCTTTCTAATATTCTCAGAATTCTGAAATATGGCAAACCTCCAAGCTCTTAAATTTGTCACCCTTGATATTTCTGGCAATAATTATTTATTTTGGGCCAAAGACATGAAGACTTATCTAATTTATGAAAATCTTGGAAAAACAATCGATGAGGAAAATGATGCATCCCCACGGGAACAGGCTCAAGCCATGGTTATCATTCGACACCATTACATGAAGAGCTGAAATATGAGTATCTCATAGTAAATGACCCTTCAGTGCTCTGGAAAAATTTGAGAGAATGGTATGACCACCAAAAGGATGTAACTCTTCCAAAAGCAAGATATGACTGGATAAACTTGAGGATTCAAGATTTCAAAACAATTTCTGAATACAACTCCACACTATTTAAAATTACTTCTGTTCTTGAATTGTGTGGAGAAAAGATTACTGATGAAGAAAAATTAGAAAAAACTTATTCTACATTCCATGCCTCGAATATGCTCCTGCAACAGCAGTATCAAGAGCACAGATTTAAAAAGTATTTAGAACTGATAACTTGTCTCCTTGTGGCTGAACAAAACAATGATTTGCTGATGAAAAATCATCAGTTACGTCCATCTGGTTCCAATCCATTGCTTGAAGCCAATGGTACTACATTCCCTGAAGTGAAGGTAAATGTACCTCATAGGCAGAGAGGTGGATGTGGAGGTAGATATAGAAACAGTCAAGGACGAGGTCGTGGAAGAAATTACAAATGGAACCGTGGTGGTCATAACCATAAAAATGCAACACCGTACCACCAAAAGTGGAACAAGAATAAAAAGGGAAACGGTACTTAAAGACCTCCCAAGAGAGATGATGAACTCTATTATCGGTGTGGCAAGACAGGGCACTGGGCGCATCACCGTTATACGCCAAAACATTTGGGTGATCTCTACCAAGCCTCCATAAAGGGAAACAGTATAGAGATAGAGACCCATTTTGCTGACTATGATGGTCTAGTGGATATAACCCATTTGGATATGGATGATTTTTTTCAGATTTCGATGAAAAAATTGATCACTTGATTGGTGATGGAAGTATCCAAAAATGAATAATGTTATGTGCTTCTACTATAATTCTATGTTGTATTTTGTATGTTGGTATTATGTTGTATTGTGGCGTATGATCTTCTTGTGATGAATAAAATAATTTCTTAGTACTTATAAATGTTATTATTTAATAGATTTCAAAGATGAACAATGAAGATATATGCCTAGTGGATAGTGTAACTACACACACAATTCTTCGAGACAATAAATATTTCTTGAACTTAAAACTAACTGAAGCAAATGTGAACACAATATCAGGTACAACAATTCTTATTGAAGGATCTGGAAGGGCTAGCATTAGCTTGTCAAAGGGAACAATAATTCACTCCAATAATGCTTTATACTCTAGCAAATCTGAACGAAATTTGTTTACTGTCAGAGATATCCGCTTAAATGGATACCACATTGAGACCATTACTGAGAATAGTGTAGAATATCTTTGTATTACCTCTCTTGTTTCAAATAAAAAATAGGCCTTGGAGAAACTTCCTGCTCAAGTTTCTAGGTTATATCAAACAACGATTAGAGCAATTGAATCAAATGTTGTAATAAACCATAAGATATCAGACCCAAAACTTTTAGAATTTGGCATGACCGACTTGGTCACTAATGATGCGAAGAATCATTGAGGGCACACATAGACATCCTTTAAAGAATCAGAAGATTCTTCTGCCAAGTGACAATCCAGGTACTGCTTGCTCACATGGTAAATTAATTATCAGACCATCTCCTTCAAAGATCACCGTGGAATCTCCTACATTTCTAGTACATGTTCAAGGAGATATATGTGGACCAATTCATCCACCATCTAGACCATTTTATTACTTTATGGTTCTTATTGATGTATCTACTAGATGGCCACACGTGTGTCTACTCTCGTCTCGCAACACTACATTTGCGAGACTTCTGGCTTAAATAATTCGATTACGAGCACAATTTCCTGATTTCCCTATCAAAACTATACGTCTTGATAATGCTGTGGAGTTCATATCCAAGGCATTTGATGACTATTGTATGTCAATAGGAATTCATGTTGAACATATCGTTGCTCATATGCATACATAAAATGGTTTAGCTAAGTCATTTATCAAACGTCTCAAGTTGATCGCTAGACCTTTACTTTTGAGAACAAAGCTACCTACATCTGCTTGGGGTCATGCCATATTACATAATGCATCATTAATTCGGATTAGACCAACTTCTTATCATGAATACTCCCATTTACAACTTATATTTGGACAACCAGCTAATGTTTCCCATCTATAAGTTTTGGTTGTGCTGTGCAAGTTCCTATTGCACCCCCACAATGCACAAAAATGGGTCCTCAGAGACGCCTTGGAGTTTACGTTGGTTTTGATTCACCATCTATAATAAGATATCTTGAACCCCAAACTGGTGATCTTTTTACTGCATAGTTTGCAGACTGTCATTTTGATGAGACTGTATTCCCACCATTAGGGGGAAAAAAGCTGAAGCCTGAAGCTCATCATGAAATTTCTTGGAATACATTGGCAATGTCTCATCTTGATCCTTGTACCAATCAATGTGAACTTCAAGTTCAAAGGATCATTCATTTGTAAAAGGCTGCAAGTCAATTGCTTGATGCATTCACTGATGCAAAAAAAGTGATAAAATCACATATACCGGCTATAAACACTCCAGCAAGAATTAAAGTCCCAAGAGGACAATCTGGTAGTGCATCGGTAGATGAGTCTACGGCACGATTGAAACGTGGTAGACCTAGTGGTGCAAAGGATAAGGTTCCTCGAAAGAAGAAAATAAAAGGACATATTAGCAGAGTAGAAACTCATACAGAGATCTCAAAGAGCGCTATAGAAATACTTGATAAATCCAACATTGGTCAACAGAGTTCCCCTGGAGAGGAACAAGTAGCCCATGAAGAGGCACAAGTATTTGACAATAAAGAGACCTCAATAAACTATATGTCCACTGGAATTATGTGGGATCGTAATGACACAGCCATTGATCACATATTTGCCTTTATAGTAGCACTAGACATCACCCAAAGTGATGAAGATCATGAACCTCAAAATGTGGAAGAATGTCGATATAGAATTGATTTGCCAAAGTGGGAAGAGGCCATATAAACTGAGTTAAACTCATTAGAAGAACGGGAAGTGTTTGGGCCTATAGTCCCTACACCTGAAGATGTAAATCTCGTTGGGTACAAATGGGTATTTGTACGAAAACGTAATGAGCAGAATGAGATTGTGCGATACAAGGCCAGACTTATAGCACAAGGTTTCTCACAGAGACCTGGCATCGATTACGATGAAACATATTCCCCTGTAATGGATGCAATTACATTTCAATTTTTGATAAGCCTATCAATGTCTGAAGGACTTGATATGCGCTTACTGGACGTGGTTACAGCGTATTTGTATGGATCACTAGATATTGATATACATATTAGGATCCCCGAAGGATTCAACATGCCTGAAGCATGTAAGTTAAAATCACGAGAGATTTACTCCATTAAATTTCAAAGATCTCTATACGGATTAAAGCAATCCGGACGCATGTGGTAGAATCGCTTGAGTGAATATTTATTGAAAGAAGGATATATATAAATAATGCTATATGTCCATGCGTCTTCATCAAGAGATCAGAATTCGGTTTTGCAATCATTGTAGTATATGTTGATGATCTTAATCTTGTTAGAACTCTCGAAGAGCTCACAAGAACAGTTGATTATCTGAAAAGGGAATTTGAGATGAAAGATCTCAGAAAGACAAAATTTTGTCTTGAATTGCAACTCGAGCATTTCCCCTAAGGTTACATCAATCCTTATATACAGAGAAAGTTTTGAAACGTTTCTAGATAGATAATGCTCATCCATTGAGTACTCTTATGGTAGTCCGATCACTTGATGTAAAGAAGGATCCCTATCGTCCTCATGATGATAATGAAGAGTTACTTGGTCCTGAAGTACCATATCTAAGCGCTATTGGTGCTCTCATATATTTGGCAAATTGTACACGACCAGATATTGCTTTTGCTGTCAATCTGCTTGCAAGATTTAGCTCAGCTCCAACTCGAAGACATTGGGATGGTATCAAGCACATTTTTTGCTATCTTCATGGTACAACTGATTTGAGATTATTTTATTCAAAAGGATCCAAATCACCATTAGTTGAATATGCCGATACTGGTTATGTCTCTGATCCACACAAGGCTCAATCTCAAATAGGCTATGTATTTACTTGTGGCATACTGCCATCTCATGGCGATCTGTGAAGCAAACATTGACAGCCACTTCTTCAAATCATTCTGAAATCATTGCACTACATGAGACTAGTCGTGAATGCATTTGGTTAAAATCCATGATCCAGTATATTCGAAAATCATGTGACTTATCTTCTATCAAAGATATTCCGACAACACTCTACGAAGATAATGCTGCTTGTATAACTCAAATCAAAGGGGGATTTATTAAAGGTGACAGAACCAAGCACATCTCACCAAAATTCTTCTATACACGTGAGCTCCAAGACAGTGGTGAAATCAATGTTCAGCGGATACGCTTCATTGACAATCTTGCAGATTTATTCACCAAGGCATTACCAACTTCAACATTCAAGAAGCTAGTGTATAACATTGGGATGCGCCGACTCCAAGAGCTTTTCATAAAATCATACTGGTGCCAACATGAGGGGGAGCCATTTATTCAATAATATAAGTTATAGACATTCAAGGGGGAGTGTTGTAAAATGTGTCGACATTATGTGTCTACATTAATGAATGTCTACAATTTTCAAAGGTCTATCATTGCATTTTTCAAAGGCCTACCTTCCAAGGCTTGCTATGCTTGTCTAGAGCATTAAATGCTTTGTATTATTAAAGACCCATAAATTGAGCTTCAGCTCAATGAAGAAAGAATACGCAGAAGAGTTAGAGATCTAGAGAAGAGAAAGAGAGAAAGTGAGGAAAATATTAATGTGTTGTAATACGCTGATAGTTCAAGTACCTGAGATATACCATTTCCTCAGGTAATAATACAACTCCCCTTCGCAGTGGACGTAGGGAAATTGCCGAACCACCTGAAATACTTGTGTCTCTTTGTTTGTGTGTGTCACGACCCATCCCACTACGCGTGGAAATAGAACACGTGGCACGCCACCAAAGCTCACAAATTCATTAAATAACCATACGCAGCGGAAAAAAACTTAAAAACAACATTGAGTATACAACTTCTTTGAAAACAATACCCTCTGAGTTGTAAATCTGCATAAATTTGAAACAACAATGATAGGGATACACACCAAACGACACACTGTGCTTTAAATTAATGTACCCTGTGCTGTTTGAATTTTTCACACATTTCTGTACATCACTTACACAGCACATGGTACATGCATTTAAAGCTGGTGTGTCGTTTGGTGTGTATCCCTATCATTTTTGAATTTGAAAATGTAATTACATTTTAAAACGGATGAATTTATATTGAAAGGAGTCCCAAAGGTACCCAAGAACCGATCAAAACCTTTTAAAAATTTCCAGAAGGTGTAGAAAAAGATTTCTAGCAGGGAGTATTTCGACCGGTCGAACCACCCCCTTCGACCGGTCGAATGACCCTTTAGCAGTATTCCTTCTAGCAACAGAATTTTCTGCTAAGGATCCATTCAACCTTACATTTTGCAAACGTTCTAATCCTCTCAACTTTAATCCCATACAACCCAAGTCCATCAAGGTTGTAAGAACACATAATCATCCTACTAATCCTTGAAAAGAAACAATAATTAAACGAGTTAATGCTTGCTTGGGTTAACACATAGGAGCACTATTACAGTCCTCAAATGTCCGAACTTGATAAGTGAAACATTCGAACCATGAACTCAAGAGCTCGAATACATTTAAACTTAACTAAAAGAAGTTTAATTACATATTACTATATTTCCAAAATTCTTCCAAGGTTTCTAATTCAAACAAACATGGTTCTAGGTCCAAAAATTTATTATTACAACATATGGAAAGAAAACAAAAAACATAAATAAAAGGTGATCTCGGCATCCCCACGTCCTCACTCTCCACGCTTCTCATCTTTCCTTTCTTCATACCTGCAATGGAGTAAGTCTCCATTGCTCAGCTATATGCTAAGTGCACAATTCTAAACATATGCTTATATGACAATTCATGGTTTAAACATCTAAAACATATAGAAATTGTCTCTAGGGTGAGTGGTACGCATTCATCCGGTAAATGAAACCGATATCGTGGAAGGCACACCTCTCCCACGCATCTCGTACACTGGTTGGGCTTTCCTCTATACCAGGTACTATGTCTTGGTTTGGCCTTCCTCCATACCAGACACAACCACAATCAATATCACAATCCTCAAAGTTCGAGGAGCTTATCCCCAAATGAATTTGTATCAAACTCCCCTTTGACCCAAGTAGACACATAACATGTTCACATAAACAGTTATACGTGATTTTCTAACATTTTCGAGTGCATAATTAACGGGTCTAATTACCACATGAATTTCGCCCGGATCCAAAATATCAGCTCTATATTCAAAACATGTAAATTCCATATATTTCATAGGCTTAGAATTCATACCTCGTGCAAACGTTGTACAATTTTGAAGGATGAACTAGGAGACCGATTAAACGTCGGATCTCAAATTTAAAACGATTCCTACAAGTTTACACCCATTTTTCCCAAAATTCCAACATTAGGATTTTTATAAAAATCTAACCAAACATGGCCTAATATAAATCAAAACGTAGCCCTTACTTCGAGGAGTCCGAATATGAATTTTGGTGAAAAACTGACGGACGAAAGGTCGTTGATCGGCGTTGCAAAGCTCGGAGAACTAAATCTCCATTTTTCTCCTAAGCGGAGCCAAATGTTTTTGGCTATATATAGAAAGAAATATCTTGGACTTACTATATATAGGCAATATTTTTAAAAATTATATTTATCTCCCCACGAGTTTCTCAAACTTCTAATTAACTTCTGAAACGTCTCACATGTCCATTTTATGCCTTTACGAGTAAAAATTATAAATTTCAGAAGTTTTTGACTAAGTCTTGTTTGGGTCCAAAATTACGTCCGAAAAGTAAATTCTGTGAAATCACTACACAACTTACCTTTTATAAAACGTATCGCTCACGTTCTCACCACAATGTTCAAAATGCTCTACACCAATACCAAAACTATCAGAAATTATACTACACATGTATAATTTAGGGAATTATTATTGCCACTCCATCATTGAACTAATGCACTACATGGTACCACTCTCAGAGCATGTGGTATCATGTATGCAATGCATGACATGTATGGTACCACATGTTTTAAGAGTGGTACTATGGAGTGTACTAGTTCAATGATGGAGTGGCAATAGCATCACCCATAATTTACTATTCATAAAATACCAGATATTTCAAATAACATTTAAATCATATAAATGTCATTTAACCATGCAATGCAACATGAAGTACCATGTTCCCGTGTCTTCACTGACACCTTTCCATTGACTCACATTCACCATTATCAACTAACATTGATAAATTCACAAAATTCAATTATGCATGTTAAACCATAAACTTTTTGGAACGGGTGTCACAGTGTGCTTGCTTTATTATTAGTTTTATTACTAGTTTTATAACAACATTAAATTTTTTATCTTTTAAATTAAGAAATAATGTGGTGGTAATTTCATTATACACACACATATATATATATATATACGAAAATTCGCCTCTTTATTAAAAAGAGGGCCTCTATTTTGACCATTAGATCGTGTTTAAAAACTGGATCTGACGTCCAAAATAGAGGTCTTCTCTTTAATAAAGAGAGAGAGAGAGCCCTCTTTAGAACCCGACTGTATATATATATATATATATAATTTTACATATAAACAAAATCAATTATTTTTCTTGGTCAAGTGAGTTTGTTCACTTTTATTGACCTTATTTTATTATATGAATTTGTGCCCTCTTAAAAATTTTAGCTTATTTCATTTTGAGATAACTACTCAGACTTACCTTGAGGTTACATTTAATTACACGGACCTCTCCTGTGATTTTCATAATTACACTAACCTTCCTTGAGTTTAATGTTTAGGTAACTCTGACCTTTCCTCCATTACAAACGTTAGAAACCTGACAAAAAATTCTTATGTCATCAAATAATTGAGTTATTCTTCCAAAAATGTCCTTAATACTCCCTTCGTCCCTTTTTTTGAGTCCATCTTTGGGAGCTCAACTTATTAAGGGGACAAAAAAAATCTACACCTACTTTCCACAATTGCTCCTAATCATTACAATAACTTTTTTAGTTTTATCTTGGTGTGGATTTCAAGGAAGGGTAGTTTTGGAAAGTAAGTAATAATTGTATACCAATTTAGGAAAGTGGACATTAATTTTGGGACATCCCAAAATGGAATATAGGACTCAAAAAAAGGGATGGAGGAAGTAGTTTTTTACATTTTACTTTGACCTCCCTCGAGGTTGTGTCAAATAACATGGACCTCCTTGTGTTTTTTTTTTTTGTGTAAATTACACTGACTCATTTTAAACTTAAAAAGACAAATATATATACCTGTTTAAATAATATGTATTTGGTTTAAATAAATTTTCTATTTTTATATATACATACCACCATCATTAATCTTCCACCACACTACATCTCCAATTACAATACATATACCACTACTCAACTCAATATACTCTATTTTCTTTTCATTGACCTTAAGAAGTAGTGACACAACCACATATCTACTTAGTACTTTTTTATAATTTTCCTCATTGATCTTCCGAAAGTAGTGATGTAACTTTACCCTAGCAAAATTAAGCCCCAATAACAAGTTATGTATACATATATGTATATTACATTCAGAATTTTTAATTGTAGGTGTAATAAGCATAAGCGTGAGTGTTTTGAAAATTTGTAACTTAATAATTATTAGTTTTTTGGTCAACTCACTATTGACTAAAGGAGGGGAGGTGAGTGTTACACGACTATAAACCTCAAGGGAGGTCTGTGTAATTAGATCATAACTCAAGGGAGGTGAGTTTAATGTACTCAATTGAGGTAAACATGTACTTTCACGTAAATTTAACGGTGTTAGTCTACCACTACGAAGAAGGGAGCTCAGTGTACTTATGAAAATCACATAGGAGGTCCTTGTAATTAGACCCAACCTCGAGGCAGGTCAGAGTAGTTATCATTTTCTTTTTTCTTAATTTTTTTTTTTTCTAAGTTCCATCCAGATAAACATCTTATTTACTCCATTAAACTCAACTATTTAAACCCGTATAGATATTCATCTTGGGCCTCAATGAATAAAATATTCATCTTGACCGTGGCATTCCATTCCAAATGCGTCCAATTATAAATGGCTTAAATACAAAACACACCATTCAAGTTTGGTCTATGTCTCATTTTAGTCTCTGTAGTTTTAATTGTGTTAATTTGGTCCCTGAAGTTTCTAAATAGAAGCAATGTGATCCAAATGTCCAATTCTGTGAGAAAAGTTAATAAAATCTACTCAAATGCTATGCATTGTCACGCTGTTTAGGGGCAAAAATGGAACACCACCAATCTCCCCACCCGCTTATCAGCACAATTATTTTTAGCAGTAGATGAATTATATCAAATTTTCTGACAAAATTACTATTTTTCAAAAATGTTTACAATTTTATTTGCTATCTTACTTTTTCAGCAACCAAAATGTTGTCTTTGAATCTATGCAATAGCAACAAATTAAGGAGTGTAAGCCAAAATACAATAAACCTGAATTCTACAATTACTCGAAAACATTTAGAATTTCCAAAGAAAATTACTTACAAAAAAAAAATTCTCATGGAAAAAAAAAATCAAAAGTGGCATCATAATATTAAATTATTGAGCCGTTATTCAAGAAATATTATCATTTACATTACAAAATTGGTATTCATGGATTTGATGAGTCCAAAAAATTGAAAATTAACTAGTCAATTTCTTTTTTTTTTTATAAGTAATAAAAAAAGCAAAGAAAAGAAATTAAACATACAAACACAATTTATTTAAAGAGTTATGGAGGGTAAAAATCGGTTTGTAAAGAAATTTCTTTAGGGTTTTTATTTATTTATTTATTTATTATTTCAAATTAAGAATAATTTTTCTTATTTAATTTACCTGACATCAACAATTTTCATTCCACTACTTCACATTCATTGACAGCAGGGCGGTATTGTGGGGTCTACTGAAATTATCTGGATCCCACAGTGCCACTCAGGAAAGAGATAGAGTGTGTTTGTAAATGTTTATGTAAAGTGTTTGTGCCCCTAACATTGTTGATCTATTATATAGCCATCGTTTATTGGTTGTATCATGCAGTTAAGTGGTTCTTGTTCCCAAAATCTTATAGTGAGGTTCCAAAGTATTATATCCAGGTTCAAAAAGGACTTTGGTTTAACATAAAGTGATTTTCAAATTTATAACATATTAGGAGTTGGGAGTCCTAATATGACTTTTGGGACTAAATTATAACTTTTTGTTACTAAAATTGACACTACATACAATTGAATATCGTACGGAATTACAATTGTCGCGCAATTGGACTTTGTATAGCAGATTACAATTTTATGGAAAGTTATTTCTAGTTTGGCCATGAACAGTGAATTCAATCGATGGGCCCTCCGTTTACTATGAGTAATACTTGGGGCACAATTAAAGCCACAACTTTTTTTGCACAACCTCTATTTTGTGTCTATCTCTCTCCTAGTGGGCACTGTGGGGTCACTGGCACTGTGAGACCCATCAAGAGAGAGATAGACACAAAATGAAGGTTATGTAAAAAAAGTTGTGGCTTTAGTTGTGCCCCAAGTATTACTCGTTTACTAAAAGTGAGCTTGGAAAAGACACCATATTTCACACTCATTTCCACCGAAAAGCCCATCTGGGCAAACTTTTCAAATATTTGTGGAATCCACACATGTGACTTTCCAGCTTTATTTCACACACTCAATCAGAGGCCACTTTGGGCAAATAAACAGAAATTTTGTGGATCCCACCCAATTTTTAAGATTCTCTCACTCCTCTCTCTCTCTTTCTCTTTTAGTTTTTCCCCCATTTTGGCAACCCAATTCTACTCCACCACCACCAGAGTGAACTGAATCGTTTTTCAGATGTAGTTTTAGTGATTAATTTAGGGGAATATTTGTTAGTTACAAAAAAAAAGGGTAAATTACACTGACCTCCCCTGAGGTTTGACGTAATTACATGAACCTCCCCTCTAATTTGCAAAATTACAGTGGCCTCCCTCGTCGAAAACGGAACTAACAGAACAAATAAAAAGTCAATAATGCCCTTTACAAATGACGTAGTTTTGGTGTTAAAAAAAGGGTAAATTGCATATTACACCCCTACAGTTTGATGGTTGTGACAGTTTGGTCCTTATGGTTTCAATTTTGGCAATTTACACCTTATAATTTGAAAATTGTGCAAAGTCCATCCAATTACAAAAAAAGCAAGGGCACAATGAGAATATCACCTTATTTCTAGCAAAAAATGACCCCATGTGCAGGAGCAGACCTAGGAATGTAGTTCAGTGGGAGCAGAAGCTTATACAGTGGTTCTAGGGAATATCACTTCATTTTTTTTTTTTTTTTGATAGAAATAGTATAATTCTATGTGGTTCTTTTGTACAAACTAATCTATCCCATAAATTAATTATAATCTTTTAAACAATTTGATACACTTAAAGCTTATAATATGATAATATCTTACAGTCTATTAAATCATCTGATAATATCTTACAATCTTTTAAACAATTTGATACATTTCAAACTGGACACGCACTGCCACACAAATATCAAAGTGATAAATATAAATAGCGAATTATGCTTATAATACAAAATTTTTGTGAAAAAATTATGGGACAGATTAGTTTGTACCAAAAAAAAAACCTCATACAATTGCACCATTTCTATAAAATAAAAAATATAATAATAATAATAATAATAATAAATCGGGTCGGGGTGCTGCTCCTGAACTCCCGTATAAGCTTTTGCTCTCACTGAACTACACTCCTGAAGATTTGTTTTTTCTCAATGGTTGTTTTTGTTAATTAGTGAATTTGGTTGATCAAAATATTTTTGCTCACCCCAAAATTGTTCACCCATTGCTCATCTAACTTTTCCTTTGGTTAATGTAGTGGAACCTATGACTTTTTATTAACCAATGGGAGAGTTGGATAAGCAATTTTGGGGTGAGCAAAACTGCACTGCAAATGTTTATTCTATAAAATCTCCAAACTGCAATAATCAAATAGCCCACTAATTACAACAAACAATGAAAACCCAAAACCTAATTCGGAGTTCAATTATTATATCTTCATATGTATGTGTATGTATTTGCAGGGAAAGACATAGAATTGATTTGGGTGTTACGTTTGGTCAATTTATTGAGGTTTGAGGGTACTTTGGTCTATTTATACATTATCTTTCATGGTGAGGGCAAGTTTGGCATTTTGTTAACAAAAAATGGTGGCATCAGCTAATTCCGTCACGGAATACACAAGTTCTCTAACGGAGGGGAGGTCCGTGTAACGAGAATCCAAACCTCAAGGGAGGTCAATGTAATTTATCAAACTAGAGGGGAGGTCCGTGTAATTTCGTCAAATCTTAGTGGAGATTAGTGTAATTTATCCAAAAAAATAAACTACTTCAATTGAAAAATCATTATCTATCCAATTTATAGTTACTTAATAAACCAAAAAGAATAATATACAATTACTTTTCTTTTTGTCCCCAATTCTAAGTAAATTTTCCCAATATGTATGGGTTGTGTCTTGTGATCCATTATTTGATCAGTTGATACAACTCACAATATGGAGACAACAGAAGTGCTCCATATTCTTCAATTGCTCGACATCAACAAGCATTATTTTGACTTTTTGGAGTTAAAAATTCCACAGATTTGCCTCTAAATAGAATTGAGAAACAAGAGCAAATCATACCATCAACACAACAAATAACTTATTCAGCCCATTTAGAGTCTAGTACAATAGAAATTACAATACAAAGACTACATGCACAAAGATCACAAATCTAGCAATCATATGTAGTCTCAAAATTCAAGGAGATTGAGCATCAATTAAATTCCTTGTTCATCACCACTACATTTGGGAGGTGCTCTTGGATGGCATGGTGTTGGCCAAAAAATGGAAACCTTAGAGGGGGGTGAATAAGGTTTTAATTAGCAGAAAATAAACCTTTTTAAAACTTAATTGCAAATTAAACACAATCACAAGCAATGAAGTAAAGAGATAAGGGAAGAGACACTTGCAAACCGAGTTTTCAAGTGGTTCAGCAATCCGCACACCGCGGCCTACGTCCATCCCTCAAGAACACGTCTTGAGGATTCCTTTACTCAATCTACTTCACGAGTGTAGACCAAACCGTTACAAGAGCCTTCAATCTCTTCCAAAGAAGAACACCTCTTCTTTGCACACAAGGGTTACTAACCCTCACTCTTTACAATAATTTGAATTACAAATGAAAACTCTCTCTTTAGTGTGGATGGATAAAAATATAGCACACACAACAACTCCTTAATGAGTAGATAATACAAATGAAAGCTCACTATAATTTGCTCTCTCAAGAATTACAATTGAAATCAAGAACAAATTGATTTTTCACTCAAACTAGGGCTCAATTGTGAATGATGATTAAACAAGTTGTTTGAATGATTTTTCTTGATTTTCCAACCCTTAAAATCACCCATATATATATAGCTTTTCAACATATATGACCATTGGGGGTGTTTGGAGGGGAGGGTGTAAAAGCAATTTTTGGAAAGTTTAGAAAACTAATCGTTAGGTGTTTCAGCGCAATCCAGTCGACTGAAAAAATCAATCCAGTCGACTGAAAAGTTTGTAGCAGTGTATACCTTTCAAAAATTGAAAACGGTCGACTTTTTTACAATCCAGTCGACTGGAACAGTACCTCCGGTCAACTGGACATTACCTCCGGTGGACTGGACCCTTCAAAAATCAGTCGATTGGTTTTCTGCTGATTTTTGGCAGACTGACACCTTTTCACTAAAACGGCCATAACTCCCTCTACAAAACTCATTTTTGCGACCCGTTTGAAGATTTGAAAACTAGATTCAAATACCTTTCCAACCATATAAAACTCAACATCTAGTTTCTTAGATCAAGTATGGCTTTAAAGTTGACCTATCTGCACAAAGGTCTATGTTTTGACTTAGCCACTTGAAAGCTTTGTGAAATGAATTTAATTTAGTGGTATAAGTATGTTTATGTCCTTTAAAGTATTTTAAAGTATGAGAACAAGGATCCTAAAGTCCAATTAAAGTTACTCGAGCCCCTATGAGTGAATGATCAATAATGCTTACAAGAAAATCATAGTCTTCAACCAATGATAGAAAAATCTTCAAGTCTTCAAGCTTGATCCTTGTTGAGCTCCATCACTCTTAGACTTCACCATATGCTATCTCATAATCTTAAACAAAGTTAAAACATATAAATGCATAAGTCAAGAGATTAGCACAATGAAAATGACTTGATAATAGTTTAGAATAGAACAATTACAAAACATGCCATTATCAATAGATTTGTCATCATCAGAACAAATATCAATAATGCCTTAAAGGAATTCAAGGCTAAACACATGGCGTATAGGCCTCTGTGTAGTTTACTATAGATATTAATTCAAACAATCACTACAAGAAAATTGACATTTAGTGGCAAAAAATATTGCCACTAAACGCCCAAATGTTGCCACTAAAACCTATAGTGACAAGAAATATGGTTGCCACTAGGTTGTGACTAATTATACCGTGACTAAAAGTCTTTGTGGCAATATTGGTAACGTTGCCACTGAAGTCACTATTTTTAGTCGCAACTGAGGATTGTGACTGAAAAACACTTTTAGTGTCACCTAATATGTCATGACTAAATTGTAAATTTTTTGTCACGAAAATTATGTTGACACTAAAGTTTTTCTTTAGTCACAATAAATATTGCCACTAAAATATCCCACTTTATGTGGCATATATCATGTTGACACAAAAATATTCCTTTAGTCACAATAAATATTGCCACTAAAACAACACACTTTATGCGACACATATCATGTTGACACTAAAATAATCCTTCAGCCACAACAAATGTGTGATCAATGAATAAAACAATATTTTCTATTGTGGTTCAGTACAACTTGACGTTGTCACTATTTATCAATGAAGTGGCCACTAATAGTTCTTCTTCCTGAAGACCTTATTTATCCAATTTATTTCATCTCTGATATTCGTATAGAAGAAAGCAAATATCTAAAAAATTTATCACCAACAAAATACTTTTATACAACACAAAAACTTGTTTAACATGTAAGTTACATATGATTCAAACACCAAAATATACAAAGGATGTGCATGGACAGTATATATACAAGACCACCATTACATTAATCACCCAAAAGAAATCCTAACTAGTACGCTTCAGAATATCCAAAAGACCAAATTCATGATTGGTAGCTTTGAACAATAAATCTTCAACCATCTCCAGTCTATGACTCTATCTTCAACCATCTCCAGTCTGTAAACGACTAAAATGGACATGTCAGTATTATTTCAATACATATATATATATATATATATAAATAGATGCAAGTGTTCAATTATGTGTGGAAAAGCAGACACAAATACATGGAGAAAAATACTAATGAATGCCTTAGACTAGTACTTAGAAATACAAGCGAGAATGTAAAGATCATCATTTCAAATATTATTTCCTTCATGTATCATTCCTCAACCTTAAATCAACTATTCACCATGTACCACCTTTCCCAGATAAATGTTAACGTGCATTTTTTACTTTCAAACAATCTTAGTAGCTTGAAATCTTTCAATTGGTATATGGAAAACTAAGAAACTTGCATGTTCTAGTGTACTACTAAACTTCCATAACTCTATAACAAAATCTTAAGGAATTTGATAATCCTCTCTCTCATCCTTTCAACTAAGATAACCTACCACAACAGTCTATTGTCATACCTTACATCTAATTCTGGATGATGGTTGAAAATATTAGTTTTTATTATAGTTTTCCAAGGAGCTTAATGAGTCTTTACTTGCCATTTGTTATCAATCTCAATTTCCTGCTTGACATGCTACTAATCAACCTATGCCATTAAGAAAATGTTTTTTTTCTAACTCACAATTTGTAAGAATTACTTCCTATTGAGACAATCGTCCTACCTAGCCAACCATATTCCTAAGAAGTAGAATTTCCTGAATAATACGTCTTCTTTTCATCTAGTCATATTAAGAAAAGTTCCATTGAAAATCCGCATTTTTGGAGACATGTTCAAATGGGGAGGTAGGACCCAGGCAAGATGGCTTTGCTAGAGTGGAGTTTGGAAAGCAGCCCATTGAATAGAAGTACTTCTTACTCCACATGTTTATGATGGTTATTTACTTTTGTTCACTGCTAAATCTTGAAGACATTGAAGACGGCATAAACCTGGAGGGACAACAAAGACATCTAAAAGCTAGAAATTCAACCCGCATTACTAACTAATTACATTAGAATGGGAACTGTAACGTTAATAGAAGTAATTTTTTATGCATTCATAATGATGAAGGTAATAAACTGGGTGGACGAGTAATTAAAGTGTGAAGTTGTAAACTTATTTAAAAACTTCTAGGAACCTCTCAGCCATTGTGGAATACGATGCCAAATTTGCTACAGAAAGTCCTTACTATAACCATTTCTAAAGAGCACAAGGAAACTCTGTAGTCTGTAGCAAGAGAATAGCTCAGAAGAGGTTAAGGTCATAGTGTTTGGCGCGAATGGCTTCAGTGCACAGTTTTATCAGAAGAATTAGTCTATAGTTGGAGATGACACCATGGCAAAATGCAGAGAGATTAGAACTGCACCTCAATTACTTAATTCTCAAATCCAAAACCCCTCATCTATGTAGGATAACATGCCAATAACTTGCTACAACACAGTTTACAAGTTTTCTAAAATCTTGGCTAGAAAAATTAAGGTAATTTACTCTATACGCTGTGGATATCGCAGGTTGGCTTACCCACAGCTTTTCAAAATCAATTTCTAAAAACAAAATGAGTCGCCACTTAATTTTTAAAAGGAAAATTAAGAAACCATTTTAAAAGCAAACTGATCTTTTAGAAACCAGAGATTAACTAGGTCCGGGGATTATGGAATGAGAGAGGAAGGAGCCCATCGGACTAAAACACCCTCTCTTATCCTATCTTGCGATAGGCCTCTACTCAACATCCTTTTAATCAAATTTATTAATCTAAGCATGCCCTCAACTAATACATATATACATATACATCACAAAAGCATGTCCAAAGGGTGTAAGATTGCAATTGACAAAATATCATTCAAAAGCCACATAATTCAGGTAACAAGCGATATGATATGCAATAGAGAACAAGTGAACTTACCCGGGATCCAGCAGCGATAATAAACGTGCAATGCATGCGAACAAAAGAAAATCCTAAAAAAGAGTCTCTAATCACATATACACATAAGGCAAAACCTAATCCTAAGGTGTCGCGCATTAAGTCGAAGAATCAATAAAATCAAGAAATTAAGATAAACTAAAAAGGAGTTTTAGAAATCATACCTTAATAGTGCTACAAAACAAAGGGTTAGTCCACATGATATGCAAAATATGATGTTAGAAATAACAATCCTAAATTTCTAGCTTAAATCTATCTAATGTAATTAAATCCAAAGCTAATAAGTCATAATTACAAGTGCCAAACCATATGGATGAATATGTACATGGACAAGGATAAACTATGAGATACTTTTAAACCTTGAATTCAAGCTCAACTAATCATTATTAAAGCATGGTTTAAGCCTTAGATCATAAGAAAGCCATTTAGGCCCTTATTTACAAAGTAAGTCAAATGTGTCATAAAAACTCTGAAAATTGCAGAGAGCAGACCAGAGCTTAAAAGAAATAAAAAACACGTCTCTTATGGTTTGATGTTGATGAAATTTGGACACAAGGTGCCTCTGTCAGTCTAGTTTCCAAATCAAAAAGAAAATCAAGGTTTCAACGGTTAGATCTCCGGGAAAAGGACAAGAACCAGACGTCACTCAGAGATGTACAACTCTCTGTCCAGAGATGTTGTTTGATTTTTTAAAAATAGTAAAATAATCCGAAATGCTTCATTCTTTTTAGGGGATCTTCCTAACACATTACGGTACCCAAAAAAAATTATTAGAGACCCCAAAAACTCCATTAGACTTCTGATTTATGAATTTCAAAATGGACTTGCTGTTCTGAAACTATTCTGAAACTCTGGGCAGATTGTGGTTGACTCACAAAACCCATGATCAAACCCTTCTAAACATAAAACCACCTTAAAACAAAAATTACAGTGGTAGAATATTGCGTTATTGACACTTTCCCGTTGGTTTCACTTGATTTCAACGGTTAGATTTCGAACTAAAAATCTTTGATCAAAAACAGTTTGTGAACTCACTGTTTTCATTTGTCAAGTTCAACTTTTATTTGTTAATCCCAACTATTAAACCATGAAGTTGGGTTTAAACCAAATCACTTCTCCTACCATTTGATGGTCATTGGAGGCTAAAGACTTTTATATTTGTAGATTTCAAATGAAGTATGAATAGACTTCATGAAATCTCAAGATGATGAATCCAAACCATAGAGATGAGTTTAGACCCAAAATACTTTCTCCTACCACTTGATGGTCATTGGAGATGAAGATATGACTAATACTCATGAGTCTCCAAGGAATATAGAAGGGATTCCATGAAACATCAAGCTAGAGGACTCAAGTCATAAGCATGGACTTGGATCCATCTATTTACTTATAAAAAAGTGATGATCAAACTTTGACTCCCATGTGAAGTATAAGCTTACATGAGATTCAAAACATCAAACTCAAGAGCTTTCAAGGGAGATATTGAAGATCTCCAAGAATCTCAAAAGAAGAACATAAACAAGAAAAATAGAAGAAGGATCAAAGAACTAGGAAGTAAGGACTTCCAAGTTTACTTAACAAACTCTAAAACTTAATCAAGAAAAACTAAATGACTTGTAAATTAGAAGCTCAAAAGAAAGAAAACACAACTAAGATTAGAGGGTCACCTCCAAACTATCCTCAAAGTTTCTCTCCTTTGAAGATCTTCCAAACTCTTCTTCAAGCTCTCCAAACTCTCTTTTCTCTCTAAAAATGTTGGTGGAATGGAAGTATATTTTTTTTTGTGTGTTTCCTCCCTCCTCTTTTTTTTGCATGTGTTTCTCAATGGAGATACCTCCTCTTATATAGACAAAAATACCTAGGTCATTTCAGTAAATTCGGAGTAAAAGACATGTGTAAACATCTCATTTGGTGGTACAATGTGTACTTTCTGAATTTAGACAGACTGCTGCCTAGCGCGGCAGTCAGAAACCTGGCGCGGCAGTCCGTGAATGCCGTTGCGGCACTCAACAATTGCCGTTGCGGCACTTCGTGAGTGCCGCGCGGCTCTCATCAACTGCCGCGTCATTTAATTAATTGCCGCGTTTTTGTCAGTCTTACTTTATCAGTTTTTTTGTTCTTATCTGCATACGCATACGTATTGCACTGCAAAATACAGACTTAAAAAGTGAACGGCAGTCAGAATTCTGTGGCGGCACTCGGAGAATGCCGCAGCGGCACTCTCTGACTGCCGCGCGGCACTCATGGAGTGCCGCGGAATCCGCCGTGTACCGTGTTTTGGTGAGATTCCCCTTTTTAGGTCTTTTTCTCTTTTTGAAACAAATTATCTTTGAAGATCCTTTCCAAAAATCATGTCTTTTTCCTGAATTCCCCTAAATACCTGGTATTTTTCCTCTTTCTGTGAAATTTTATCGCGTTTTGGAGATTTTCTGAAGAGCTTGGAATACTTCAATTTTTCGGTCCTTGTCATCATCGGATACGGAGGTGACACTCTCCTAAATTCGACGTTAGGTCAAAATTGGGGTGTCTACAGTTTGCCCCTCTTCGGCAGAGCTTGTGGAGCAACGCGTACCACAAGTGAATGTCGAAGCCTGTGTGAAGACAAGCCTTTGACCAGACCGTCGAATTTAGGTAAAAACAAAATGCGTTGCAAAAAGAGAACATGCGCGGGGCAATGGTTCACGCTGGTCGTGCTCGATGATGAGCTGCCTACGTATCCGTTCAGGAATCAGACCAAGACGTAGTTCGGGTCAAGGGTCAAACACACACAAGCGCAAATAGTCATACGGATGAATGCACCTATCTTATCGTGATGCACGTGCTCAAGCAATCTGGTGCTTTCTGAATTAACCTGGTTATGTAAATGTCATGCTTATCACATTTTCCCTATGTATGACGCGCATTTCGTGGCGTGTTAGTCAGGGAAGATTATCTATGCGAGATTCTGTCACAGGAGTCATGAGAGCGCTTTTGATTTGAAAACGAGGGTTAACGCAAATCCGTTGCGAGAACCGGGAATATAAATCCGTTATATTCTCAAAACGAGGGTTAACGCAAATCCGTTGCGAGAACCGGGAATATAAATCCGTTATATTCTCAAAAAAACGAGGGTTAACGCAAATCCGTTGCGAGAACCGGGAATATAAATCCGTTATATTCTCAAAACGAGGGTTAACGCAAATCCGTTGCGAGAACCGGGAATATAAATCCGTTATATTCTCAAAACGAGGGTTAACGCAAATCCGTTGCGAGAACCGGGAATATAAATCCGTTATATTCTCAAAACGAGGGTTAACGCAAATCCGTTGCGAGAACCGGGAATATAAATCCGTTATATTCTCAAAACGAGGGTTGACGCAAATCCGTTGCAAAAACCGGGGATATAAATCCGTTATATGCTCAAAAACGAGAGTTGACGCAAGTCCGTTGCGAGAACCGGGAATATAAGTCCGTTATATTCTCAAAAACGAGGGTTGACGCAAGTCCGTTGCGAGAACCGGGAATATAAGTCCGTTATATTCTCAAAAATGAGGGTTGACGGAAATCCGTTGCGAAAACCGGGAATATAAATCCGTTATATTCTCAAAAACGAGGGTTGACGCAAGTCCGTTGCGAGAACCGGGAATATAAGTCCGTTATATTCAAAAGACAAGGGTTAACGCAAATCCGTTGCGAGAACCGAGAATATAAATCCGTTATATGCTCAAAAACGAGGGTTGACGCAAATCCGTTGCGAGAACCGGGAATATAAATCCGTTATATTATCAAAAACGAGGGTTGACGCAAATCCGTTGCGAGAACCGGGAATATAAATCCGTTATATTCTCAAAAATGAGGGTTGACGCAAATCTGTTGCGAAAACCGGGAATATAAGTCCGTTATATTCTCAAAAACGAGGGTTGACGCAAATCCGTTGTGAAAACCGGGGATATAAATCCGTTATATGCTCAAAAACGAAGGTTGACGCAAGTCCGTTGCGAGAACCGGGAATATAAGTCCGTTATATTCTCAAAAACGAGAGTTGACGCAAGTCCGTTGCGAGAACCGGGAATATAAGTCCGTTATATTCTCAAAAATGAGGGTTGACGCAAATTCGTTGCGAAAACCGGGAATATAAATCCGTTATATTCTCAAAAACGAGGGTTGACGCAAGTCCGTTGCGAGAACCGGGAATATAAATCCGTTATATTCTCAAAAACGAGGGTTGACGCAAATCCGTTGCGAAAACCGGGAATATAAGTCCGTTATATTCTCAAAACAAGGGTTAACGCAAATCCGTTGCGAGAACCGGGAATATAAATCCGTTATATTCTCAAAAACGGGAACCACGCTGGAAGACTGAGATGCGCTACGCGCCTTATACCCCGGTGTCTTCAAAAAATCATCTGATCGACTGAGATGCGCTACGCGCCTTATACTTCGGTGTCAAATCAGGAACCACGCTGAAAGACTGAGATGCGCTACGCGCCTTATACCCCGGTGTCTTCCAAAAATCATCTGATCGACTGAGATGCGCTACGCGCCTTATACTTCGGTGTCAAATCAGGAACCACGCTGAAAGACTGAGATGCGCTACGCGCCTTATACCCCGGTGTCTTCCAAAAATCATCTGATCGACTGAGATGCGCTACGCGCCTTATACTTCGGTGTCAAATCAGGAACCACGCTGAAAGACTGAGATGCGCTACGCGCCTTATACCCCGGTGTCTTCCAAAAATCATCTGATCGACTGAGATGCGCTACGCGCCTTATACTTCGGTGTCAAATCAGGAACCACGCTGAAAGACTGAGATGCGCTACGCGCCTTATACCCCGGTGTCTTCCAAAAATCATCTGATCGACTGAGATGCGCTACGCGCCTTATACTTCGGTGTCAAATCAGGAACCACGCTGAAAGACTGAGATGCGCTACGCGCCTTATACCCCGGTGTCTTCCAAAAATCATCTGATCGACTGAGATGCGCTACGCGCCTTATACTTCGGTGTCAAATCAGGAACCACGCTGAAAGACTGAGATGCGCTACGCGCCTTATACCCCGGTGTCTTCCAAAAATCATCTGATCGACTGAGATGCGCTACGCGCCTTATACTTCGGTGTCAAATCAGGAACCACGCTGAAAGACTGAGATGCGCTACGCGCCTTATACCCCGGTGTCTTCCAAAAATCATCTGATCGACTGAGATGCGCTACGCGCCTTATACTTCGGTGTCAAATCAGGAACCACGCTGAAAGACTGAGATGCGCTACGCGCCTTATACCCCGGTGTCTTCCAAAAATCATCTGATCGACTGAGATGCGCTACGCGCCTTATACTTCGGTGTCAAATCAGGAACCACGCTGAAAGACTGAGATGCGCTACGCGCCTTATACCCCGGTGTCTTCCAAAAATCATCTGATCGACTGAGATGCGCTACGCGCCTTATACTCTGGTGTCGATGTGAGTTTTCTCTGAACAATCTGCAGCCCTTCGGCCCCGGCAGATATGTTTTCTCTTAACAATCTGCAGCCCTTCGGCCCCGTCAGATATGTTTTCTCAAGATTGGGAGTCAATCAGGCTCAATTTCAAATTAATTTTCAAAACTTGGAGTCGAACAGACTCAAATTCTTTTCAGACTCAAATTCTTTTCAATTTTCAAAACTTGGAGTCGACTCGGCTAAACGAAAATTTCAATTTACAACATTGGAGTCAATTCAACTCAAAAGAATTTTAAAATCGGTAGTTTGAATGAGACTCGAAGAATTATTGAGGACTAATGCTTATGCGAGGTTGCCATTGATGACTAATGCAGATGCTCGGGAGGATTAGCAGGGATTGCCATTGAGGACTAACAGAAATTGCCATTGAGGACTATAGTAGGTGCCATTGAGGGCTAACAAAAATGATGCTGCCATTGAGGACTAATGCAAGGTTGCCTTTGAGGACCAAGGTTGCCTTTGAGGACTAACAAAAATGACGTTGTCATTGAGGACTAATGCAAGGTTGCTATTGAGGGCTAATGCAGATGTCATTGAGGACTAATGCAAGGTGCCATTGAGGACTAATTAAGATGCCGTTGAGGACTAATGCTAGGTTGCCATTGAGGACTAACACCGATGATGCTGCCATTGAGGACTAATACAAGGTTGAAGAGAAACTGCCATGGAGGACTAATGTTTATGAAGAGAAGCAGCCATTGAGGGCTAATGCTTGTTCAAGAGTCTCGTCGTGCTTAAAGAACCAAATTTCAATATTCGGAGTCATTCGGACTCAAAGAATTGATTTCACAAAAGTTCGGGAGTCCGCGGACTCACAGAGTTAATTTTTCAAAATTTGAGGAGTTTTCAGATGCAAAGAATTTGAACGGAGCTAATAGAAAGAATAATTTTCTGCATTTGCGGACCTTTGGAAGAAACACATCGATTTCGTCAAAGAGGGAAGTCACCTTTGCCCCTAGTATTGGACTCTTCTTATATTGCCATTTTAGCACTATGTTGTGATAGTGTTCAAAACCCCTGCTCGTATTGCTCTTAGGATGCTCATGGAGACTTTTCAAATCTTTATTCATCATCTTAAACCCACACACTTGAGACCATTTATTGACTCATCAAAGGAGGACATACCTAACAAAGCTAGTTACTCAAGATGACTGACTCAAACTCTACATTCATTATGAATCAAATGTGCTTTCATTGCGAATAATGTATCATCTCACTTTTCATTTATTCATCATCTTACGAATGGCAGTGTTTTGCTGATAAACCGACACTTTGAAAACTTCCCCTTTTTGATTTAGCGAATTCTTTGCCTATCTAGAGTGTGCTTCAAATTAGTGCTTTAGCTTACAGAATTAAAGGCACTCTATTTCGATCCTTTCAAAACAAACTTGATTACTTGAGAACTTACCTCTGGCACAGAGGGATTTTGGCAAACAAAGTTTGCCCCTAGTCTTAAGGGCAAATAGGCTCATCCAAGGGTTTTGAGAACATGATGGTACAGGATGCCTGCAGTGCATTTACTCCCAACCTAGAGATAGTCATCATGAATGTGGTGGGCTGAAGCGGGAAACCCAATGCTGATGGGCAAACTTTGTTTGCCCCTGGTTTGGCAATACATATATGGCTCTAGGCAAACACAAGTTTGCCCCTAGTCTGAAGGAAGGAAACCAAAGGTGCAAAGGGTGATGCTTTCGGTTTAGGAATGGTTATGGACCGAGAACCTTGGGAGGTTCGCCTACTTATCCCCAAGTGGGAATCAGGTCCAAAGTAGTTCGGGCAAGACCTGAATGAAAGATAGCATGAGATGATGGGGTGATGACCGAACCGAGTAGGTTGCCTACGTATCCCCAAGTGGGAATCAGGTCAAAGCGTAGTTCATCAATTCTGGAGGTCTTGAAAGAATAAGGCTTCAAGAATTGGTGGGCTTTTCGAGCCATGTTGCCATTTGGGTCTAGGGAGTGCATGTCACTTGTGGTAGCCCTTGTATAGCATGATGAACTACTTCTTCCTTTATTCTTTTTCTTTCCTCTTTTCTTTTTTTTTTTTTTTCTTTTTGTATTTGACGGTTGATTCTTTAACCTTTTCACTAGCCAGTTAATCTTTACAACTCTCATCATGTTTTAAAGTAATATCAGCTCTTCAAATCTTTATTTTTCAAGGATATCTCTGTATTGTTTTAGGCTCACTTAGGATTTGAGCCTCCCACGAAAATTTTGAAGCTGATAAGTCTCTCTTTTTATTTTCAACATCTTTTCTTTGTTTAGAACAACACAAAGCCTTGAGATAGTTCATGTGCCAATGATCTACTTTGAAGTGCTCAAGAATTCTCAATCTATTCTCTGCCTTTTCTTTTCTTTTTCCTTTCTTTTCTCTACCTTACTATCTCTTATTCTTTCTATGATTTTGACTGGCTAGGATTAGGATTTTTTGAGATCAACACGTATCTTATTTTTGCTCTAAATTTTGCCTAGGCGCCCTTCCGGGTTTTCATCCTAGCGAGCTCTTTCTTTTTTTTTTTTTTTTTTTTTTTTTTTTTTTTTTTTTTGTGCTCTAACTTTTGCCTAGGCGCCCTTCCGGGTTTTCATCCTAGCGAGCTCTTTTCTTTTTCTTTTCTTTTTTTGGAATAAGAAGTTCATTAAAATGTCTGGCTACCATCAAGGATCCAGTTTATGGCTTTAGACTGGTTGGGCTCATATTTTAGGTTTGGTATTTGAGAGAAGGGGATGGTGAGCAAGCTTCAAGTTCCAAGTTCATCTTTTCAAGATTGAGCAAGAGCATCTTTAAATTCTTAAAGTAAAGCTAATCAATTCTCTACTTCTCCATGGTTTTGGCACAAAATTTGCTTTGATCACTTGGGGATCCTTTTCAATGCAAAGATTTATCAACAAAGTATTTTCCGTGATCATTGAGAAAAGTAAAATTTTTTTTTTTTTTTTTTTGACTTAATGATTCATAAATTCACGGCTTGGCACAATGAATCAAGCAAATGAGATTTTATTCAACTAGTAGGGAAAGAGGATTATATCACTCGACTCGATAAACTTAACAAAGACTTGAAAACAAACTTGATAACAGACTGACCAGAAGACTCGACTGGACTCGATTTGGTCTCAACTGGAGTGTCACAGACGATTTTCAAATTATTAGGTCCCCAGGAGCATCCACATTTGCTTTCACAGCAGTATTTCAAAACACTATCACCTTACTAGCAACATATGTGCATAAACATCTCTCTTCCTACTATGTGTTCCTTCCTGAATAATCTCATGCTTGAATCTCTGTACCAAACAACACTTATCTTTTAATCAACTTTGACTGATTTTCTCAAGAGAATCTTATACTTCTATTGATTTTATTAAATTTTTATGCCAAGTGAAATGCTCATGAATGATTCATATGTCACACGGATGCAATGCATGTGTGTGTGCGTGCCTATTCTATATGCCAAAGAAACGAAAAATCTAATCCTAACACATAAACACATAAGCACATAAAATCCTCATTCATGTCAAATGCGCCAATTTCACCTTTCATTGTGATCCTACTACCCTCTCAAAGGTTGGATATTCAAAAATTTTCAAAATTCATTTGAAAGGCATTTCTTTAGATGATGAGATCTTTCAAAAATGATTCTCAAGGATTTTGAATCTTTTATTTAAAAAAAAAAAATGAGGATGTGAAGACATTTCTCAATGAAGATGATTGGATTGAAATTTATTTGAAAAGCATTTCTTCCAAAAACAATTCCCAAAGATTAGTTTGGAGCTTTAATCAAAAGTGAACTCCAAAGATTTTTTTTTTTTGAAAGAGCAATTGAAAACTTTGGAATAAAGATTACAAAAATCCACTTGCTTTCAAAGATGGTCTTAAAATTCTTTCGGGATAGAAGGATCACATGATCGGATTATTACCGTACTTTTCATAAATTTGGATGCATACAAGGTCAATGATGCTTAACTAAACATGATATAAGAAGTATAATCTTATAATCAAGGTTCGGCATGATCTCCAAAATGTCATGTAACACGAGGAGAAATTGCTAAAAGGTGATTAAAAGATTATTCATCTTTCATCAAGCAAGTATCGTCATCATCTCAAGTAATCCTTTCCGGGCATACAAAATTTCCTAACACATAACCCTAATCAAGAATTGATTTCCTAAGATTGAAATGTTCTATAGAAACTACTATGCAAAGGCTGGGTTTTTGTCAAATAAGGGACCCTTGACACACACCCGATAGGATGCTTCATATACCAAATCATGGTACGAGATCAAGGGTGATCACACAGTCCCATGATGACTTGACCGACCGGGTTGCCCCGAGTCTCCAAGGTCATAGTTCCGTGCAATCGACTGGCTGGACATGCAAGTGAAATGCAACAGGCACACGAAGATTGATTAATTCGATTAAAAGGATGTTTTCAAGTCTAATCCTCAAGTGAACCCAAAATCAGAATTCTGGTCTGCGAAACCAGAGATTCTGGGTTCGATCCCCAGCAGAGTCGCCAGATTGTGGATATCGCAGGTTGGCTTACCCACAGCTTTTCAAAATCAATTTCTAAAAACAAAATGAGTCGCCACTTAATTTTTAAAAGGAAAATTAAGAAACCATTTTAAAAGCAAACTGATCTTTTAGAAACCAGAGATTAACTAGGTCCGGGGATTATGGAATGAGAGAGGAAGGAGCCCATCGGACTAAAACACCCTCTCTTATCCTATCTTGCGATAGGCCTCTACTCAACATCCTTTTAATCAAATTTATTAATCTAAGCATGCCCTCAACTAATACATATATACATATACATCACAAAAGCATGTCCAAAGGGTGTAAGATTGCAATTGACAAAATATCATTCAAAAGCCACATAATTCAGGTAACAAGCGATATGATATGCAATAGAGAACAAGTGAACTTACCCGGGATCCAGCAGCGATAATAAACGTGCAATGCATGCGAACAAAAGAAAATCCTAAAAAAGAGTCTCTAATCACATATACACATAAGGCAAAACCTAATCCTAAGGTGTCGCGCATTAAGTCGAAGAATCAATAAAATCAAGAAATTAAGATAAACTAAAAAGGAGTTTTAGAAATCATACCTTAATAGCGCTACAAAACAAAGGGTTAGTCCACATGATATGCAAAATATGATGTTAGAAATAACAATCCTAAATTTCTAGCTTAAATCTATCTAATGTAATTAAATCCAAAGCTAATAAGTCATAATTACAAGTGCCAAACCATATGGATGAATATGTACATGGACAAGGATAAACTATGAGATACTTTTAAACCTTGAATTCAAGCTCAACTAATCATTATTAAAGCATGGTTTAAGCCTTAGATCATAAGAAAGCCATTTAGGCCCTTATTTACAAAGTAAGTCAAATGTGTCATAAAAACTCTGAAAATTGCAGAGAGCAGACCAGAGCTTAAAAGAAATAAAAAACACGTCTCTTATGGTTTGATGTTGATGAAATTTGGACACAAGGTGCCTCTGTCAGTCTAGTTTCCAAATCAAAAAGAAAATCAAGGTTTCAACGGTTAGATCTCCGGGAAAAGGACAAGAACCAGACGTCACTCAGAGATGTACAACTCTCTGTCCAGAGATGTTGTTTGATTTTTTAAAAATAGTAAAATAATCCGAAATGCTTCATTCTTTTTAGGGGATCTTCCTAACACATTAAGGTACCCAAAAAAAATTATTAGAGACCCCAAAAACTCCATTAGACTTCTGATTTATGAATTTCAAAATGGACTTGCTGTTCTGAAACTATTCTGAAACTCTGGGCAGATTGTGGTTGACTCACAAAACCCATGATCAAACCCTTCTAAACATAAAACCACCTTAAAACAAAAATTACAGTGGTAGAATATTGTGTTATTGACACTTTCCCGTTGGTTTCACTTGATTTCAACGGTTAGATTTCGAACTAAAAATCTTTGATCAAAAACAGTTTGTGAACTCACTGTTTTCATTTGTCAAGTTCAACTTTTATTTGTTAATCCCAACTATTAAACCATGAAGTTGGGTTTAAACCAAATCACTTCTCCTACCATTTGATGGTCATTGGAGGCTAAAGACTTTTATATTTGTAGATTTCAAATGAAGTATGAATAGACTTCATGAAATCTCAAGATGATGAATCCAAACCATAGAGATGAGTTTAGACCCAAAATACTTTCTCCTACCACTTGATGGTCATTGGAGATGAAGATATGACTAATACTCATGAGTCTCCAAGGAATATAGAAGGGATTCCATGAAACATCAAGCTAGAGGACTCAAGTCATAAGCATGGACTTGGATCCATCTATTTACTTATAAAAAAGTGATGATCAAACTTTGACTCCCATGTGAAGTATAAGCTTACATGAGATTCAAAACATCAAACTCAAGAGCTTTCAAGGGAGATATTGAAGATCTCCAAGAATCTCAAAAGAAGAACATAAACAAGAAAAATAGAAGAAGGATCAAAGAACTAGGAAGTAAGGACTTCCAAGTTTACTTAACAAACTCTAAAACTTAATCAAGAAAAACTAAATGACTTGTAAATTAGAAGCTCAAAAGAAAGAAAACACAACTAAGATTAGAGGGTCACCTCCAAACTATCCTCAAAGTTTCTCTCCTTTGAAGATCTTCCAAACTCTTCTTCAAGCTCTCCAAACTCTCTTTTCTCTCTAAAAATGTTGGTGGAATGGAAGTATATTTTTTTTTGTGTGTTTCCTCCCTCCTCTTTTTTTTGCATGTGTTTCTCAATGGAGATACCTCCTCTTATATAGACAAAAATACCTAGGTCATTTCAGTAAATTCGGAGTAAAAGACATGTGTAAACATCTCATTTGGTGGTACAATGTGTACTTTCTGAATTTAGACAGACTGCTGCCCAGCGCGGCAGTCAGAAACCTGGCGCGGCAGTCCGTGAATGCCGTTGCGGCACTCAACAATTGCCGTTGCGGCACTTCGTGAGTGCCGCGCGGCTCTCATCAACTGCCGCGTCATTTAATTAATTGCCGCGTTTTTGTCAGTCTTACTTTATCAGTTTTTTTGTTCTTATCTGCATACGCATACGTATTGCACTGCAAAATACAGACTTAAAAAGTGAACGGCAGTCAGAATTCTGTGGCGGCACTCGGAGAATGCCGCAGCGGCACTCTCTGACTGCCGCGCGGCACTCATGGAGTGCCGCGGAATCCGCCGTGTACCGTGTTTTGGTGAGATTCCCCTTTTTAGGTCTTTTTCTCTTTTTGAAACAAATTATCTTTGAAGATCCTTTCCAAAAATCATGTCTTTTTCCTGAATTCCCCTAAATACCTGGTATTTTTCCTCTTTCTGTGAAATTTTATCGCGTTTTGGAGATTTTCTGAAGAGCTTGGAATACTTCAATTTTTCGGTCCTTGTCATCATCGGATACGGAGGTGACACTCTCCTAAATTCGACGTTAGGTCAAAATTGGGGTGTCTACATACGCCCAGCCTTTGTGAAGGTAGAAATGAAAGTAGAAACATTTTGAGGCAACGTGCTTTTGATTGCATGAATTAGTGCCAACCTATTTCAAAAACAAGGGGCTAGCGAGGTGTGATGTAAAAGTTGACCTAATGAAACCTTATGATATAGATGGGTAGAATTTTATCTCTAAGGTGCCAATGAAACTGGGTGTTCCTTATGTCCCTATCTATTTTTTTTTATGGCTATTGATGTTTTTTTTTTGGCATTCTTGATTCTTACTCTCCAGGGTTGAAGCTTGATTTACACCCTAAGTGCGAATCCTTAAATCTAAATCATCAATGTTTTGCAAAGAACTCTTCATTATGATGGCTGCTGTTGCTCACTCTGCCAATATTATTTACCCACTGAGATGGAGAAAATTTTGATGCTTAGGAAGAAGGTCAATTTTACTACAAAGCAAAGTATAGTGAATGGAGCTATGAATTCCTTTAAAAGATAGTTATACAACTTTGAATGGCTTAAGGAGATGAGAGCACTTTTGCTCAACCAAATTTGGTTCACCATTGCTCACCTATGCCTTCACTACCTGACATGTGTCCCTTTTTCCCATTTTGCCCTTGTATAAGACACATGTCAGGCAGTGAAGGCATGAGTGAGCAATGGTCAACCAAATTTGGGTGAGCAAAAGTGCTCTCTAAGGATAAGGCGAATCATACGGAAGGACAAAGCACACAAATCCAATGGAAAAAGGATGTTTATCAAATATCTCAGAATAAGAAACTTACATAGATTTCCTACGAGGTTTCAACCACCTTTTTTTTTCGATGTCCATGTGCCAAAGAAAATGTGCAGCAAGTTCTAACTACTCTGCATTGGCACTTCAAGCTCAAACTCTACCTGTCATTTAGACATGCATACCACATTTGCATTGAGTAAATTGTTAGTTCCTACAAGATGCAAAGCAAACGTATAAATGCAGAAAACAAATTAAGTTGTTTTTGATAAAATATAGTACCTTGGCATCATAATCTCTCTTCCAAATCCATCCAACTTACCTTAAATAAGATAATATCCAGAATACACCAAAATACACTATATACATAAGAAAATGTAGAATGGAGGGTCGAAGGACTTTTCACTTAAGTACAAAAGGTTTAGTTAACAATTAATACAAAACAGGGCATACATGCCATAAAATTACATCACCATATCTGTCTCACTATCATCATAACCTTTGTTAAAATCGTACGATACGCGATGTGCATCGTACGATTCGATATGATACACCTGCTTTTCGATACAATCGCATGCATGAATCAAAGCCCTCTACTAATCGCAGATGAATCGTGCGATACGATACGTATCATGCGATATGATACACTTTTAAATACGGTGCGATTCTGTCGAGAGGAGTTTGAACATGTCGATGTCTTGTTTCTCTCACAAGATTTGAACCAGATGGTATAATATACATAATATAAACATATATCTATACTAATATAATACAACCTGGGTAAGGGGACAAAGTCACAAAAATCAAAAAAGTGAAAGCCAATATAACATACTAATATATATATATAATATGTATACTACACTTCTCTCACGGTCGAGTGCCAATAACACGAGAGAAGGTGAGAAGGTTTCTTTTCCAATTTCTTTTTTTTTCCCTATGAAAAGCAGGTCCCACCTTAGCATATAGTCATGTAAAAGTGAGAATTTCGTTATTGTGCACCTTTGATACAAACTTGAAATTTAGAAGTTGTGATGAATCTAATGGTAGTAATGAGGAATTTACTGATTTAATAAAGTCTGTTTCATTGCATTTATCTATTTTGATCACGGTCGATGGGATTCGAACCCACATTTCTTGCCATTAACGCAAATTCACAATGGTTTCCCAAGCTTAGATGTGTTTTATATCACTATTTGATTGTTTGTTTCTTTTACTTTTCATTCTACATAGTTTTTATCATTTTTATTGTTTTTTTTTAATTTGTTACCGAATCTTACAATTCGTGATTCCCGATTCGATACACTAGTGACATTTTGGTTCACGATATGAATCCCAATTTGACAACCTTGGTCATAACTACTACTATTAATTTCATCTCCTTCATCCTCATAATTAATTAAGGTATCATCATCATTACTTTCATCATTTATGAATGTCTCAGCATTCTCATCTGCCCCTAGTCTTCCCTCTTCCTCCCTATACACCATAAATAAATGCATTGAATGGTAAGTGGTAACAGTTATAAACACAAGCATTCATACATGTTCTAATAAATAAATACAAACATCAAAAGAGTAGCAATCATACCAACTTTGCTAATATGATCCTGCTCTAAAATAGGAGATGACTCAAAGGGCGGGGTTTGAAAGTCGATTATCGATGAATGCATGTTAGCACTAGGGATTGTTGTAGTCCATCTCCCTCTTCGCTTCTTGTAGTTGGACCTCTACCTGCCATTTTTTACTATCCTATAACAATTTGCATTAAATGAAAACAAACATATTAATGAAAACAAGGGTAATTTGAATCGCAAATTTATATTACCTTCGCATGCTTATCAATCTTCCAACTCCCTGCAAGTATACCAATACAAGACAATAACAAGCACATACTTAGATGTACAAAAATACAGAATGGATGAGCAATTGCATAGTTTAAAATTTCTTGAAAAAGGATTAAGATGTTGAAATGTAATACCCATCTTCAAATGTCTAAAGGAACAAAACAAATGAAATACACAACTAAGATTTATGAGTTATTGACCATTTATACAACTCCACTGGTGAGACACAAGCATCTAGCCGAAGAAGCTTTGTAACACAAGGGAAAAAATCTATCAGATTAAGAGGAAGAGATAAATCAAAAAGTGTGGGACACTGAAGCACTAAAAGGTGATCTTAAACTCACTCAATAAGGCTATAAAGAAACCAACCAAAGAAATGCACTTCAAGAAGTCCCTTGAAGTAAATAATACTTGCTGTTTTGTCCAAATCAAATCAAAGCATTCAAACTGAATAACGTTTTAGCATTAATGAAGACAACTGGTCCATTCCAGGAGTCATCACTGCAGTAAGATCGATGCATAAGCTATGATTTTTTGTTTTAATTTAATAATTTCAAACTAAAATGCAATCTGACATACAAGTAGTAATTAGTGATTACATACATCCTTAGCGAAGAAAAGAAAAGAAAATCGATCCCTTTTGATTAACCTATACCCAAAAATAAACTACTCCCTCCATCCCAAATAATGGGACTCTTTATGGAAATTCTAACTATTCAAGAATACTGAATTTTTTCATGGTGAAAAAAATTCTAGTTTCATTATTGCCCTTCTTTTAAGTTTAAAATTTCAAGAATTATATTACAATGAGAACTAAGAGTGTTATAAAGGATAAATTTGGAAAGCCCCTAGTTAAAGTGCATTGACTTTAAAAAAAAAAACTCTTAGCTCTTAAAAAATGGTAAATTTTTTTAAATTGAATTAAGGACTCTTAAAGTGGAGCTAAGTAATAATAAAAACCAGAACAACCACTATCTAGAGAGACTTATGTGGTCGCACTCGACCCTTGTTGATTCCAGCTAGACCTTTACCCACCTTTTCGGACACTACACCACAACTTCTAACAAATTAGTTATTGATTTTGCACTTACATAAAGTCATTGGAATATATACCAGACATATCTACAAGAGAACAAAACTCATTTTAATAGAGAAAATATAGTATCCTGATATGCCGAGAGATCCTCCAATTCCGTGTGGTTATACAATACATGATAATAGCAAGCATATTCTTAGATGCATAGCATCTCAAAGAAAGCTAGAATGGTCTGAATGGAAGAGCGGTTGTAATTTTGAGTGGGCAAAGACACTCAAGCAAGGCTTCGGCGTTTAACGTTGGGACTTGTTTAATCTGAAATATAATAAGACTTGTTAAAATAATTAATAAGGTACTTGATTGGATTGGGTAGACTTTTTAATCTACATTGTAAAACCATAGCAAACCAATTTTTGTATAGAAAATTGGGTTGACTTCAATGTGACAACTTCAAATATTTAGAATGATTATACAATACCTTGTGTTACAAACATTTTTAAACTCATTTACTTAGTGCTATTTGGATTAAGAATAGAAATTTGTTCATTCTATTTGTAACAGGCCAAAAAAGGTACCTTATTGCGTATTAAGGTGAACAAACAAAACTCTTCCTAATAATTAAGAATACGTTTTTGCTCACCCCAAAATTGCTCATATTTGTTCACCCTCCTCTCGTATTGGTTCATGTAGTGGGACCCAAGATTAAATGAGCATTAATTAATGGTGTAAAGTACTGGGCCCCACTGCATTAGCCAATGGGAAAGAAGGGTGAGCTAAATTTGGGTGAGCAAAACTACACTCAATAATTAAATGAAATAGGCTAAAATTCAAATGATCTGAAAACCATCTTGCAAGAAACCCAAGCATGTGAGTGTAATATAGGTTATGGTTTGATTTGATAGAAAACTAGATATGCTACATGAACCAAATATGACCAATCAAGGAATGAATCCAACAAAATAATTAGATACTAGTCAACGTGTCACTATTACAGTAAATCACAAATTTATTTCTTTGGTTAACAAAAATAACAAATCACTAGGAGATCATGTAAAGAGAAGGGAGAATGAGTTCAAACTTACACTAATTTTACTAGAAAGAAATAGAGATCCAGAGAGAGGTGAAGAGAAAGATTTTAAGGCCATTGGTAATTACATTTTTTTTAACAACAAAGGCTTTATTAATAATATAATCAGGTTACAAAAGCAAGGGACAAAGCCCAAGCATATATAGAACCACAACCTGACATTTTCTAATAGGATTTTCATCAAACATCTAGCATGCAACCCCCTAAATCCATAGTATCCATTCCTAGTAAAAAATCCTAACCCCCAAATCAGAACCCCCATACTCAATTTTGAACCACATATTGCACCACACATTTGATTAAATTCATAATAGACAATAAACAAAACAATTCCTTCAGTCTAATAGGGTGACCCATGTACACAACATGAGAAATACATTTGCGTATGTACACTGTCATATATACGTTGCCTATATATCGTATATAGTTGGAAAAAGTGTGACTTCAACATGATGAATGTCCTCTGAAATGAAAATTTAGCTTAAGATCAACCAAAAATAAATATTGTTTACTCATTAACTTATATGAAACTAACGAGAAATCATTATGATAGAATGAATAACTGCAACAACTTGCATGCCTTCCACAAGAGATTTTATTTTGTACATCTATCCCAAAACCGAAACCCTAAAATTAAACTTATCAAATTGAAAATTAAAAATAAACAATAAAATAAACTAATCTCCACATGTTTTGAACAAATAAAGAAACTTACTGGAATTGGGTTAAGTCGGATACTTCAAGGTGATTTGATGAAGAGGTACAAAGATAATCATGAGCGATTTTGGGCCTATGATGAGAGAAAGAATTGCACAGATGTTACACCCTGATGCTTCGAAAAAAACTCAGACTGATTCCCCCACCGACGGGATTGGATTTGGGCCTTCCGGAGGTAAACGGAGAGAGAGAGAGAGAGAGAGAGAGAGAGAGAGAGAGAGAGAGAGAGAGAGAGAGAGAGGGAGTGCTATGTAGGGTTCTATGATTTCAACTTATAAGTGAGAGGGTGAATTCTAGAGGATTATTTAGAGCTCCCAATTATATCGATGTTGCTGAGATGACAATGTTTTGGCTTTTTTTAGCACGAAATAAGCTTAAATGTTAGTGTTAACAGTAAGGTTGACATAAAAAAATGCATTTCAGCAGCATTTAGTTACGATTCCAAATAGGTCACTAATTTTTTTAAACTTTTACCCGCAACTTGATTCATTCTTATCACCAAAAAATTCCCTCCATTAGGCGCCAACCAAGATAAATTTCCCGCCATCACTTTAGTCACAACTATATAGTGACAGTACTATTTTAAGTGATAAAAAGTTGTTTTTTGTGGGTTTTGTTACAAGCCATTTTTATGCCACAAAATGTATATTTTAGTGACAAGAATTTAGTCACAACTAAAAAAGTTGTCACTAAATGCCTCATTTCTTGTAGTGAATGACGTTATTTCACAAGGTACTGGATTTGCAACAACAAAAAAAGAGCCTTGAACAATAGTAGATATACCTTGATTGAATTCTCTGCTATAATTCTCTTCAGGACCTAAGCCTCTAGCTGAACTTGAGGGATGCATAGATGTGAAATAATAACCCAACCTCCAAAATGGATTATGAAATTGTCTACCGTCCAATTCTCCAATTCCCATATTTGACTGAAATGCAAAGCTTCCTCCAATTTCCATAGTTGGACAAACTACAAAGCTTCATCCTATTCCTATATTTGGAAGTTGTATATATGGAGTCAATGTAGGTATACTTGGTCGCATGAGTGCCGAATTTAAGATAATACTCTCCTGTGTACCATGCTCATTCCCTCGCTCGTCATATCCCTACATAATGCAAAGTAAAAAATAGTCAATAAAAAATAATCAATAATCAGTAAACCTCCCCAAATTATATATACATGCATATCTTAAAAAGAGTAATTATTGTCCAACATGTACATTTGTCGATGCATTTGCCTTCTTTTTTGCAGTTGACTTTTTCTTAACTGCTTTATCAACATTGCCAACTTTCCTTTTACAGGTCGCCCCTTACTATGAAGAATCACAGGATCAAGTACATTCGTACTCTCTTTTGAAATTACAACACAATCCCCATGTGAAGTTGAATAATTATGAATATTAGTAGAAATAGGCATATTACTTCCACAAATTTCAGCCTTATTTTTTAATCCCTCTTTCATTTGAAATATTTGTGCCTTCACCTCACCACACCAGTCTTCAGAATCTGCTGCCACATTAGCAACATCTAGAATGCGTTGCACATTTTATCAAAATGACGTGCTTCAGGTCTGTCTGACCAGTTGTCATAACTTATCCGAATTTTACTGTGTCTCCTTTTGACATTCTTACTCCATCTGTTTAGGATGTACTTCGCAGGCACTTCATCATAAATCTCCCTCTCATTATACACATAAGTTGATGCCTACACATTATTCCTCTAAACTCAAACAACCGGCAATTACAGTTAATTTCCTTGGTATCATCATTAAAAATTAGCTTGAAAGTTGCAGACCGGTGGCCTTGTCCAACTTGAACCTGTTCACGTACTTCATATTCTGTAAAGCCAACATCCTCCTTAATTAAAGTCAAATGACAACAAAGCTTCCCAAATATCTCATTCTGAAACTCTTTAAATTTTGCCCGTGTGTAAACACTTTGAAATAGTTTCTCCATTTGAAAAGGAGTTGCACATGGGAAGCATGAGTTGTATGAATTGAATTCTTCTTGCTTTTCATTTTCTACCTTTTTTTCCAAGGCATTCTCATATTGTTCCACAAATAATTTCAAAGTGGTCTTCGAGTTGATGTACCCATTAAAGAAAGCATGCATGCTTTCACTTCGCTGGGAAGTTGACATTCCTGCCCAGAAAATATCCTTCACAAAAGCAGGCACCCATTGCTTCCTCTCGTTATACAACCCAAGTAACCATTCATTGGTTTGTAGTTGATATTTTTCAATTAACTTGGCCCAAGCATTCTTCAAATTCTTCTTTTGTTAATGAATCATATATTGCATTTTGCAAAACAAATTTGATTGATTCATATTCCTTGTACCCTGTAGTACCCGTAAAATCTCTAGTACTTTATTTATGTAATTTTCTAAATTTCTAAGTGTGACTTTGTATATTGATTTTGTGTTTATTAATTAATTGTCACTTAAATTTAGACCCCGGTGTAATAATATAATCGTATTTTAATATTTGGTTGTCGCTAAATTAATTACTATAGTTTATTTTAATATTTATTGTCATTTAAAAATTATAATTGTATGTTTCGCTGTGGCTTTATTTATCACTATGAATTGTATCACATATTCGTGGTTACCTAATTTATTATTATAAATTATTTAATGTAATCGTTGTCGCTTATTTTTGTAACCATGATTTATATGTAATATTCGGACCCGATAGTTTTGTAATTATAATTAGGATTATAATTGTCATGCCCGTTCCAGAATTTCATAGTTTTGTCATGAATGATATGAAATTTTATGAATTATCATCTATATATGATAAATGAGGATAAGTGGTTGACTGTGGTCAACGGTGAGGTGTCAGTAAGAACACGAAGAAATTGGTAGTTGAGATTTTCATTGGCACGAGTAAATGACATTTATATGATTTAAATGTTATTTGACTTATATGGTATTTTGTGAATAGTGAATTATACCTGTGTAGTATAGTTTCTGGTAATCTCAATATTGTTATATATCGTTTTGAGAACTGTGGTGAGAACGTCAGTGACACCTTAAATAAAAAGGTAGGTGGTGTAGAGATTCCACATAATTTAGTTTTCGGACGTTATTTTTGGACCCAAACGAGACTTAGTCGGAAACTTCTGAAATTTATAATTTTCACTCGTAAATACATAAAATGGACGTGTGCGAAGTTTCTTGGGTTAATTAGAAGTTTTGAGAAACTTGCGGGGAGGTAAACACAATTTTCCAGAAGATTTTCTATAAATAGTGGAGGATAAAATTTCATTCTCCAAAAAGTTGGAAAACTATCTAGAGAGAGAGGAGAGAGAAGGGAGATTGTTGTCACGGGCTTTGCGGCGACGATCGGCGACCTTTCGTCCGTCAGTTTTTCACCAAATTCAAGATTTGAACTCGTGAAGGTAAGATCTGCGTTTTGATACTACTTAGGTCGTGTTTGGCCAATTTTTGTAAAAATCTTAATTCTAGGAATTTGGAAAAAACAGGTATAAACTTGTAGGAATCGTCTCAAATTCGAAATCCGACGATTAATTAGCCTCCTAGTTGATCATTCAAAGTTTGGGGGAAATCGCACGAGGTATGAAGTTCTAACTTGTGAAATATAGAGAAATACATGTTTTATATTTCGATGACGAAATTGAGATCTGGGCAAAATCCATGTGTTAATTGTAGACCCGTTAATTATGCACGCGCTAAATTGTGAAAAACATGTCTAAATTTACGCGAGCACGTTGAGTTGTCTATGTGGGTCAAAGGGGGGTCTTATACAAATTCATGCCGGAGTAAGTTTCTCGTTGTTTGAGAATTTTAGTAGCGACGGCTACTGTGCATGGTTTAAGGCTTGAACTTGCCAGGGCACTTGGGGGATGTAATGGTTGTAGGCTTGGACTAGCTATTGACATCGCGGTTTAAGGCTTGGACTTGCCGCTACCGGATGAAGGCGTATTTTTTTCCCTAGAGACTATTGATATGATTTATGAGATTAAAGCATGTTTTGTCATATATTGCATATGTTAGACTTGTACACTCAGCATATAGTTGAGCAGTGGAGATTTACTCCATTGCAGGTAAGAAGAAAGACAAGAAGAAACGTGATGAGTGAGGCCAAGGAACGCCTGGGAACCACAATTGTATATGTTTTTGTTTTAAATCCTAATCTTGTGTAAGGATTGGTAAATTGTAAAATGTTGTAATAGAATCATGGAATAGTTCCGTAGTACGGAAATCTTGTAATTGAACTCTTGTAGTTGTGTTTTAAAACGTTGCAAGTCATGGTGGTTGTGATTATTGTTGATGTGGAAAAGCATGAGTTGTAATATTTCACACAGGGCTGCCAGCAGGGGAGCAGTCGACTGGACCATGGATCAGTCGACTGGATCCCGTGGGGTTTAGACACTAAAAGTGAATAGTGTCAAGATCAGTCGACTGGACCATCCTTCAGTCGACTGGACCACTGTAGATTTTAGCTACTGATCCAATTAGTGACCAATTCAGTCGACTGGGTTCCCTGATCAGTCAACTGAACACCTGATGAGAAATGTGGGTTTTGGTTTTTGCCAGGCGCAGTCGACTGGACCCTAGCACAGTCGACTGAACCTCTGTTTTCAAAGTTGATTTCCTTTGGACAGGTTTCAATTGAACAAAACTTTTTATAACTCTGATTTTAATGGATTTTAATAATGTTTTCTGCTGCTATTTGACTTAAATGGAACTGGATAAGCCTTGATGGCGTGCAACGTGTCCTATTTCCGCGCGTAGCGGGATGGGTCGTGACATTTAGTGGTATCAGAGCTATAGGTAACTAAACTTTGGGAACGTTCGACGACAAATGGAGTGTTGAGTGATTTAACACATGTTCTAGATTGCATCCATATATATTAGAGATGTTTGATGCATATGTATGTTCTATCACATACATGATATTGTTATCGTTGTACATGCATAGTGTTTATGCATTGAGAACTACAGGATTGTAATTATGAGTGACGAAGAACGAGAACTATCGCCACATACTCGACGTATAAATGAAATGGCAGAAGTAATGGGGAATATGGGGGAAATGATACGGAATATAGCGGAGCGACTGTTTTCCACGCCCCAAGTCGAAGTGGAAACAATAACTGTAGTGCATGTACCCAAAACTAGAGGCATAAGATCTGTATCCGAACAATTCGCTCGAAAGAAACCAATGGAATTTCATAAGACACCCGATCCAACGCTCGCAGAACATTGGATTATGGACATGGAGAGGATTTTTTGATCAATTCCGATGAACGACAAGGAGAAAATGGAAAATACAAGTGATGTGCTGAAGGGTGAAGCCCAGAACTGGTGGGTGAATGTTCTAGATCAAGGGGCACCAATTACCTGGGAGGGGTTCAAGGTGGAATTCAATCGCCGATTCTTTCCGCGAGCAGCCTACAATGCAAAGAAGAGATAATTTGATAACCTGAAGCAGGGAGATATGACTCTGATCGAATATACTTCCAAGAACAACGCTTTGTTGAGATTTGGAAAGGGTTCCGTACCAGAAGAGGAAGATAGGGCAAGGAAATTTGAATATGGTTTAAGGAAAAATATTCGTCTAAGGGTGGAAACCTACGAACATTCGACTGTGGCGACAGTACAATAAACGGCGCTAGTGGCCGAGAGTGGAATGGAAAGGTCGAGGCAGAATCAGCACGGTAAACGAAGCAATAAGAGTGGGGATAGGAACCAAGGTGGATCTTTCAAGAGGCCATTTCAAAGAGGCTTTGGTTCTAGTTTCAGTGATTTTAGGAGAACGCCAAGTAACATACCGTTGTGTTCACTTTGCAACCGACCACACTCAGGCCAATGTTTCATGACCAAACCCCAGAATAGGAACCAAGGTGGGGGTAGTACTAATTCAACACCCGACATGAGAGGCAAGTGTTATGATTGTGGAGTATTTGGGCACCAAGCCAAGGATTGCCCAAGGAAGTATCCTCAGCAAGGAGCTAGTTCTATGGCTTCCAGTGGGTCGAAGCCTAGACAATCCAATGACGGGGGATAAAGGATTGAACAACATCAAGGAAGAGCATATCAGATGAACCCAGGAGATATGACTGCTTCAGAGACAGTAGTCTCAGGTATGGTGCTTGTATGTTCACACTTAGCACGCATACTAGTCGACTCGGGATCTATGCATTCATTTATATCGCATGCTTTTGTTGAGCATTTGAATGTTGAATCGGCACCGTTAGGATATGAATTGTCTATCGCTGTGCCACTTAGTAAATCAATAATGACGTCTACTAGGCGAGAAGGTGATGACCGTAGACCTTATACCGATTGTGGTGAACCATTTCGATGTGATACTAGGAATGGATTGGTTAGCTCATAACCAAGCCATAATAGACTGTGAACAGAAATAGGTTAATTTTCGATCACTGGTACATGGGAACTTTTGTTTCCAAGGGAGTGGGGTTATACCGCCGCCGTATTTGATTTCAGCTATCCAAGCGGGAAGGTTATTGAAAAAGGGATGTCAAGGATTCCTATGTTCAGTGACTGATGTCTCAACGACCGAATTAAAAGTAGAAGACATTCCAATAGTGTGAGAATATCCAGATGTATTTCTTGATGACCTACCAGATGTTCTTATTGAGAGAGAGGTTGAGTTCACTATTGAGGTTATGCCAGACTTAAGACCCGTATCAAAGGCACCGTATAGAATGACACCCATAGAATTGAAACAGCTGAAAATCCAACTACAAGAGCTACTTAACAAGGGTTTCATTCGACCAAGTATTTCGCCGTGGGGAGCTCCAGTGTTGTTCGTAAAGAAGAAAGATGGTTCAATGTGTATATGCGTCGACTACCGAGAGTTGAACAATTTGACAATTAAGAACAAGTATCCACTGCCGAGAATTGATGATCTATTTGATCAACTTCATAGGGCTCAAGTATTTTCGAAGATAGATTTGAGATCAGGTTGCCATCAGTTAAAAGTGAAGGCCGAAGACATCGAGAAAACTGCTTTCGGAACGCGCTACGGACATTATGAGTTCTTAGTCATGCCGTTTAGAGTTACAAATGCACCAGCCGCGTTCATGGATCTTATGAACCGAGTCTTTAATGACTATCTTGATGACTTTGTAATAGTGTTCATCGACGATATTCTTATCTATTCACCGAGTGAGATAGAACACGAGAACCACTTGAGGTTGATACTTCAGAGATTGCGAGGGAAACAACTATTTGGAAAACTTAAGAAATGTGAATTTTGGTTACCTAATATTACTTTTCTTGGTCACATGATTGACAAGAATGGGGTTTCAGTTGATCCTCACAAAGTAGAAGCTGTATCAAATTGGCAAAGACTGACGTCTGTATCAGAAATCCAAAGTTTCTTGGGATTAGCGGGATACTATCGTCGTTTTATTGAGCATTTCTCGGAGATTTATTTACCTATGACCAAGTTGATGAGGAAAGGGATTAGCTTTGAATGGAGTCAAGAATGTGAAGACAGTTTCAGGAGTTGAAGTCAAGGTTGACAAGGGCACCTATTTTGACAATACTATCCGGAACCGAAGGATTTGTAATCTATAGTGACGCTTCGCATCAAGGGTTGGCATGTGTGCTTATGCAAGGTGGCAAAGTGATTGCTTACGCTTCTAGACAGCTAAAGACACACGAGGTAAATTATCCGACCCATGATCTTGAATTGGCCGCAATAATTCATGCTTTGAAAATTTGGAGACATTACTTGTACGGGGAGAAGTGTGAGATATTCACAGACCACAAGAGTTTGAAATACATTTTCACCCAACGGGATTTGAATATGAGACAAAGAAGATGGTTAGAATTGATGAAGGATTATGATCTTTCGATAGAGTATCACCCGGGGAAGGCTAATGTGGTGGCTGATGCCCTAAGCTGGAAAATGACAAGGAACTTAGCCGACGAACTAACTCAACAAAAAGAATTGGTAAAGGAGATGGAACGATTAGAATTGGATGTAATTCCCAAGACTAGTGGTGGTATAATGATGGTGATCATAGCACACTCAGATATTATTGATGAGATCAAGAAAGAGCAGTTTAACGATGTCTACTTATGCAAAATGAGAGACGAAATACCTTTAGGGAAAGTGACCTGGTTTCATATTAGAACAAGGATCGTTGAAATTGGAAAATCGATTATGTGTACCGAATGTGAAAGGCTTGAAAGAGAGGATTTTAGAAGAATCACATAGTACTCGATATTCAGTACATCCGGGAAACAACAAAATGTATCGAAACTTGAGAGAAAACTTCTGGTGGAAGGGTATGAAGCGTAAAGTCGCTAAGTTTGTATCTGAATGTTCGGCATGTCAACAGATCAAAGCGGAGAGACAAGTACCTACGGGGTTATTACAACCATTACCAGTGTCAGAATGGAAATGGGATGAGATTACAATGGACTTTGTTTCAGGATTTCCACGATCATTCAATAAGAATGATAAGATTTGGGTTATAGTTGACTGATTAACCAAGTCAGCTCATTTTCTACCAATCAAGACGACTAAACTGTCCAAGTTAGCAGAATTGTATGTGAGAGAGATTGTAAGACTACATGGGGTACCAGCCGTGATCATATCGGACCATGATAGTAGTTTTACGTCGAGGTTTTTGGGAAGTCTACAGACAGCTATGAGTACGAAGTTGAGTTTCAGTACTGCATTTCATCCTCAGACCAATGGACAGTCAGAGGATATGATTCAGACATTAGAGGATATGTTATGATTGTGTGTATTGGATTTTGGGGGTAATTGGGAGAAACACCTACCATTGATTGAATTTGCGTATAATAACGGATTTCAGTCAAGTATTGGTATGGCACCATATGAAGCTTTGTATGGGCGTAAATGTCGATCGCCGGTTTGTTGGACTGAGGTTGGAGAAAGGAAGTTACTAGGACCTGAGTTAATACAGATGACTACTGAGAAGGTAAAGTTGATCCAGGAGCGACTTAAGGTAGCTCAGAGCCGTTATAAGAGCTATGCGGACTTTAAACGACGACCGATGAATTTTGCAGTTGGAGATTTCGTATACTTGCGAGCATCGCCTTCGAAAGGCATTGTACGATTTGGAAAGAGAGGAAAGCTCAATCCAAGATTCATAGGACCTTTTGAGATCCTAGAGAGGGTAGGTCCAGTAGCTTACCGATTGACATTGTCATCAGAATTGGAACATGTACACAATGTATTTCACGAATCAATGTTGAGACGATGTATGACAGATGCGAATAAGATCATTGTACCTAAACCGCTACAGATTCAGAGAGACTTGACTTATGTGGAACAGCCAATAGAGATTCTAGATCGAAAGGAACAAGTCTTAAGAACTAAGACGATTCCGATGGTAAAAGTATTGTGGCGTAGTCACACGGTGGAAAAAGCTACATAGAAAAGTGAGGAAGACATGAGGACTGAGTATCCGTACCTGTTCGACGTATGAGGTATAAGTTTGGGGACAAACTTCTTTTTTGGAGGGGAGAGTTGTCATGCCCATTCTAGAATTTCATAGTTTTGTCATGAATGATATGAAATTTTATGAATTATCATTTATATATGATAAATGAGGATAAGTGGTTGACTATGGTCAACGGTGAGGTGTCAGTAAGGACACGAGAAAATTGGTAATTGAGATTTTCATTGGCACGAGTAAATGTCATTTATATGATTTAAATGTTATTTGACTTATATGGTATTTTGTGAATAGTGAATTATACCTGTGTAGTATAGTTTCTGGTAATCTCAATATTGTTATATATCGTTTTGAAAACTGTGGTGAGAACGTGAGTGACACGTTAATTAAAAAGATAGGTGGTGTAGAGATTCCACATAATTTAGTTTTCGGACGTTATTTTTGGACCCAAACGAGACTTAGTCGGAAACTTCTGAAATTTATAATTTTCACTCGTAAAGACATAAAATGGACGTGTGCGAAGTTTCATGGGTTAATTAGAAGTTTTGAGAAACTTGCGGGGAGGTAAACACAATTTTCGAGAAAATTTTCTATAAATACTGGAGGATAAAATTTCATTCTCCAAAAAGTTGGAAAAATATCTAGAGAGAGAGGAGAGAGAAGGGAGATTGTTGCCGCAGGCTTTGCGACGACGATAGCGACCTTTCGTCCGTCAGTTTTTCACCAAATTCAAGATTTGACCTCGTGAAGGTAAGATCTACGTTTTAATACTACTTAGGCCGTGTTTGGCCAATTTTTGTAAAAAATCTTAATTCTAGGAATTTGGAAAAAATAGGTATAAACTTGTAGGAATCGTCACAAATTCGAAATCCGACGATTAATTAGCCTCTTAGTTGATCCTTCAAAGTTTGGGGAAAATCGCACGAGGTATGAAGTTCTAACTTGTGAAATATAGAGAAATACATGTTTTATATTTCGATGACGAAATTGAGATCTGGGCAAAATCCATGTGTTAATTGTAGGCCTGTTAATTATGCACGCGCTAAATTGTGAAAAGCATGTCTAAATTTTCGCGAGCACGTTGAGTTATCTATGTGGGTCAAAAGGGGGTCTTATACAAATTCATGCCGGAGTAAGCTTCTCGTTGTTTGAGAATTTTAGTAGCGACGGCTACTGCGCATGGTTTAAGACTTGGACTTGCCAGGGCACTTGGGGGATGTAATGATTGTAGGCTTGGACTAGCCATTGACATCGCGGTTTAAGGCTTGGACTTGCCGCTACCGGATGAAGGCGTATTTTTCTCCCTAGAGACTATTGATATGATTTATGAGATTAAAGCATGTTTTGTCATATATTGCATATGTTAGACTTGTACACTCAGCATATAGCTGAGCAGTGGAGATTTACTCCATTGCAGGTAAGAAGAAAGACAAGAAGAAACGTGATGAGTGAGGCCGAGGAACGCCGGGGAACCACAATTGTATATGTTTTTATTTTAAATCCTAATCTTGTGTAAGGATTGGTAAATTGTAAAATGTTGTAATAGAATCATGGATTAGTTCCGTAGTACGGAAATCTTGTAATTGAACTCTTGTAGTTGTGTTTTAAAATGTTGCAAGTCATGGTGGTTGTGATTATTGTTGATGTGGAAAAGCATGAGTTGTAATATCTCACACAGGGTTGCCCAGCAGGGGAGCAGTCGACTGGACCATGGATCAGTCGAGTGGATCCCGTGGGGTTTAGACACTGAAAGTGAATAGTATCAAGATCAGTCGACTGGACCACTGTAGATTTTAGCTACTGATCCAAATAGTGACCAATTCATTCGACTAGGTTCCCTGATCAGTCGACTGGACACCTGATGAGAAATGTGGGTTTTGGTTTCTGCTAGACACAGTCGACTGGACCCTAGCACAGTCGACTGAACCTCTGTTTTCAAAGCTGATTTCCTTTGGACAGGTTTCAATTGAACAAAACTTTTTAAAACTCTGATTTTAATGGATTTTAATAATGTTTTCCGCTGCTATTTGACTTAAATGAAACTGGATAAGCCTTGATGGCGTGCCACGTGTTCTATTTCCGCGCGTAGCGGGATGGGTCGTGACAATAATATATAATATCGACATTTTTATTTTAACCCCGAACATTAAGTTAATATTCGGACTGTTGACATTTTCGTTTTAGACCCAGTCATATTAGACTCGGACCGTAAATTATAGACACAGACTGACTTACACGTGGACCCGTAACATCTGTATTAATTTAGACTGTATAGCACGTGATTCCAAACGACGACTCAACCATACATTTTTGGAAACAGGAATCTTACCCTAAATGGCTAGTGTACTAACCTAACCCCTTATATCTATTGGATAAACTCTCTACATAACCACCCCCCTAATACCCCATGGACATACCCTAGCACCCATCCCCCTCACATCCCCTCACTCAACATCACCAGCACACACCACCCCAAGCACACACTCACACTCATTTTGTATATTATATGTATGTATGTAGTATGTATGTACTATATATATGGCATGTGTGTACTGTGTATTATATATTATATTATATTGTGTGTTGTTTGTGTATGTATTATATATAGAGAGAGCTGGGAGAAAGAGAGAGACCCGAGAGAAATAGTGGGTTAAGAGTGAGAGTTAGAGAGAGAGACCACAATATTTTTAGAGAGAGAGAAGAGAAGGAAATATAAAACCAAACCTACATCCCCTCATCCTCAACACTCCCTTACCCTCTCTGTCCCCTGCCTCCCCTCACCTCAGCACACACACAAACGCACACACAGAGTGCACAGAAAGAAGGAGAAGAGGAGAGAAACCAAGAACTAGAGACTAGAGAGAGAGAAAGCCGCGGGAGACCCGAGACGGACCGGAACCGAGGAAGGTAAAGCCGTACACTTTCTCCGTATTTTCTACATATACACAGACCCACACATAGACTCACACTCGCCCTCACGCAGCCCCCAAAACAGACCCGAGAGCCAAACAATGGCCGGACCACCATTGGAGCTCCGGCGAGCTCGGGTTTTTCGACCATCACCAAAACCCATGAAACTAATGCCAAAATGACCCTAACGACACCCTTAAGACCCTGGATGAACGGCTCGAAGCTTAAACTGTGTTTGGTCGACCTACGATCCGATTATTCTTTTTTTGGTCGTGACTGTTTTTGCCTCCGTACGGACAGACTATTAAGATTCAGGATTCAAGACCTATACCGTTGGATTGGACTCGTCGAGGCACTCGATTTCGACTTAAAGTTTGCATAATTTCGTTTAGAAATGAAGGAGTTATGATCGATTGAAGTTTTGTGTATAAAAGCGTATATATATACGAATTATATATATATATACACCGTATATCTTCGTTGGCAAGAAGTGGAAATATTTTTGGGCTTGGGCTTGGGCTTAGGCCTGTTTGGCTAACAAATTTATGGGCCGACTTTTGTGTGTTACTTTGGTGGTTTGGCAAATAGAGCCTTAGTGTTTAAGTTATTATTTGATTTTAGGATTAACCCAAATGATTTATATTTATATTGTTTAGATTAGTTCATAGATTCAGAAAACATTATTATTAATAATTATAATATATTCTGAAATTATAATTTATATATTATAGATATAAATATATATTTTATTTAATTGTACATAAATAAATAAGTGTTAACTACATTTCAATAAAAAGAAATGTGTAGTTATTATTTGTTTTAAAAAGGTATTAAGTAGCTTTTAATATTCTAGAACATAATATTATATTCTGAAATTATATTTTATTATTTATATGGTATACTTATTATTTATTTAGTTTAAATAAATAATAAATATTAGTTTTAAATTGTGATAATTAGGTATTAAATACCTAATGGCCAATTTAAATTCCAGACAATTTTATTACTATTCCCGAGGTCAAATATCACTATTTTGTAAACTATTTAATTATAAAACTAAGTGGTAGTATCTACTTAGTAAATACGGAATTGTTTATTATTGTCCTAACTATTTTAAAATACCAAAACGAGTTCCGAAAATTATGAGAAAAATGCCACTAGCCTATTTTAAGGTCTAGTATTTAATAAAAATGTTTCTAAGGACTGGTTGTCCTTCTAAATTGTATTTTGTAATTATGGGACTCCGAAGACTATAATTATATAAATAGTGCTTCAATAATTCGCAGTAAATAAACCGTAACTCAGAAAAATACGCGGTCAGTTCCCAGAGTCTTAGAATTATGTCCAAAAATATTCTCTTGAGTTTGGAGGCCTTTCAACATGGTCAAAAATACAGCTTACCTGTAGGACCCACACTGGTATAGAAAACTTAGCCTTTATGCGACGGACTCTGATTTGAGTCTAGTCAATGTCGTTGGACTTAGAATGACACATAGATCACTACCTTGAGGTTTATACCCTCATTTGGTAAAATTACCATTATACCCTTATTATTAACACATATGTTTCTTACCGTTCTTCTGTGATACGTTGTAGGACTGTGACTTATCTGCTGTTCGGAGAGTCATAAGTTTAAGAAGACATCCAGGTGAGTGTTTCTAACCTCACTCTCAATATACCTATTGACTGCTAGAGTAATTGTATGTATATACTGTACTTATGATGGTTATTCAATGTGCTTGATGCTTATGTATATATATTATGGAATTGATGGCTATGAGACAAGCATGTTAAATATTACTATGATATATTGATAAGAAGTAAAAGAAAAGAACTATATGTGATAGTCGTTATGAGTAATCGATCATGGAACGTTAAATTGTACGTTTTATATAACAATGTCGATTATATGAGCACGTTATTGGTTATTGCTTTGAAAACCATGCTAAAGTATGAAAATGAGAATAAAGAGCTTGTTAAGAGTTTTATTTATATGTCTTACCGAATGAAGTTATGTTATCAAGAATCATGTAACTAGATATCACATCATAGTGTCAGTACATGTAGTCAGTGTCAGTGACTCCGGCCAAGTGAGGTCGTGAGTTGAAGTAATTAGGAGTCTTGGGAAGTGTGAGTTAATACGATTGAGATGCTTGTGTCGTGGTCATGAGTCGTTACGCTTTGGAAACCATTCAAGATGATAAAGAGACGTGATAACGGGACAGTATGATTGAGATACTGGATATTGTAATAGTAAGAGAACAGTTAGAGCTGCTATTGTGCCAGTTGTCCGTGTAATTGTCGGAGATGGTACATACGTTTGGGTTTAATGTCATACTGCTTAGCAGTTAGCACTCTAATGTACTAGTCATCCGAGTGGGTTGCCGGAGATAGTACACACGTTGTATAGGTTATCGTCGTGCTGTATATCATGCGCTAGTCAGTTACTAATGTACCGTCCTCTATGGTGGGATTACCGTGATAGTACACATGGTGTGTGGGTTGCCACCATGCTTGCCGTTTCGCAGTTAGTATTCTGTCGTGCAACTCGTTGGGTGGTGATTCACCAGCGAGGGTATAGACGATCGAGCCAATTCTGCCATCGTGCTATTTGGATTATGAGGTCGTAAGGCGATGTTGTTACTATAAGGCCGTAAGGCGACGATGTTACTATGAGGACGTAAAGCAATGTTGTTACTATAAGGCCGTAAGGCGACGATGTTACTATGAGGCCGTAAGGCGATGTTATTACTATAAGGTCGTAAGGCGACGATGTTACTATAAGGCCGTAAGGCGATGACGTTACTATGAGGTCGTAAGGAGATGATGTTAAGTATGAAATGAGAAATTGATTAGTACGAATATGTTGTTATGATCACCAGAACTAGACAAACATGTTATGAATTATATTGATCCTGTTATTTGGTTAATAGTAGATGTTTATTAATTGCATCATATGTTAATCGATACCTTTGCTATGTCCGTGTGAGTGACGTCAATTGATAATGGACTAACCTCATCCTAAGATGTAAAGTAATAACGTGAGATGAGTAGTTAGTGTATGTATATTGGTAGTGTATATGGTTATGAACGCCCACTCAGCTTTGTTGCAAAGCTGACGGCATATTACGCTTGGACAATCCAATATCCAGATTTCCTTGCAGGTTGGTCAGAAAACAATTCAGTCTTGAGAGTAAGATGCTAAGGAACACTGGAAGTATAGAGCTAGACTGAAGACCAAAGATAGCCGCCAGCATTGTGTATTCAAAATAGTCTGTTGTATTAGTACTGGGACCTGTGATTTGTAATTGTTTAAATTATTTAGATTAAAGTTTAAGTGATGATTAGCTTCCTTCCCTTCATTTTCATATTGTTTATAGTGTTAGAGGACAGGACGGCTTTGTAACTCGTCATTCCCTACGGGTCCAAAAAGGAAATTTTAAAATTTCCCTATTTTTGGCTACTCAGGGGTGTGACATACCCTTTCAATTTCTCAGGCAACTTCTTCATGATATGCCATAAGCACCAACGGTGTCGTGCATTAGGGAAAATAATCTCTATTCCTTTTTTCATGGCTTTGTCTTGATCTGTAATTATTGCATTGGGCGGACATCCAAACATACATGTAAGCCAGGACTGCAATAATCAAGTAAAGGTCTCAATATCTTCACTTGAGATCAATCCATACCCTAGTAATACCGATTGCCCATGGTGGTTCACCCCTACAAAAGGCGCGAATGGCATGTCATATTTGTTCACCAAGTATGTTGTATCAAATGTAATCACGTCCCCTTCCACTAGTTGTAAACGCCTAACTTTATTGATATAGTTTCAGACATATTTCTCTATAAATGACAGATTCTCGTGCCCCCCTGCCTCAACCAATAATGAATTAAAATTCTTGTTCGTTCTAATTCCAGCTGTATCATTCAACATGAGTCTCCTTTTCACATGTGGTTGCAGTAACCTATTGCATTTGTAATATCGGGATTTACCCGGACTCATTTCATGGTTATGCTCAAGTTCAACTGCTTTTACACACCATTTTCCATTGTGACAATGAAATCCCCTAAGCTTAGCAATCGGTTTTTGAGTTTGGACGCATGTTTAGCGAGTTGCTTGATCTAATCTTTGTTGTGCCACCACGAGTACATTGAATCATCACATATGTCACGATCCCTACCACTTTTTTAGAGGTCCTTTTAGACACGGAAAAACCTTTTTTCCTTGGCATATCTTGCATAAAAAGTCATCAACTCATCCAAAGAATCAAACTCCATTCCCTTCTTTGGCTCATCTATTTGGTTTTCTAAATCTCTTATTTCCTTATTCTCATACTCAATAATATTCCCATTATCCTCAATCTCAATAGTGTCCTCATCCACACTTATAGAACCACTTGGTAATTCTTCTTCCATGTCTCTACAATATAACATATAAACCAAAACATATAATACAAGAGAGTTAATTATATAAAAAACTTGTGTAGGACTAAAATAAATTCTTAGATTTCAAGTTATATAGATGTACAGACTGTTGATAAAGGGGAAAAAAAAAGAACCAGAACGTGATGCATTTGTCGAAAAAGAAAAAAATAGAATGTGTTAAAGAAAGCCTCAGATTGCTTATCCGAATGACTACATGTGGACTTTTCTGGAGATAATGTGGGTTGAACTTGAACACATAGTTTGTTCTTGTGTCTCTTTCAACAAAATATCCAAGTTTCATAGAGTACTACTTTTGTATGGCCAATGGGTTATTGAATTTCATCCACAGGCCTTCACATGTTTATCATAAATTTCCCACAACTTGGAATTTTTGGCAATCTTAGGAACATCCAGACTTGAAATAAACTCAAAAGAATTTTGTACAAATTTGGTAAAACTAGAAGTAATCTGTAAAATTTTGGTCAAAGCATCAAACAAAATTACAAAAATCTCTTTTCCTAAATTGACCAAAGAAACTAAAAGACCTAATTTGTACTTTGTAGCAAGTCTATAGATATGTGTGTGTACAAATGTATGACATTGTATTTGTACAAATCATATATATATAAATATATATCATGGCAAGTATCAGGATTCAAATGTGCATTAATGGGTTAATTAATTATATGTTATTTTTTACAATAGAACCTTCTTACAAAGCAGTAATAAAGCTTGTTTTTTAATAAATTAAAAACCAAATAGTGTGGCATTGTAAAAACAAAAAAGTAAAAGCTAAAGATAACAAAGATAAGTTTTTTAAAAAGCCATGGACAATAACTCACAGTCCTATTGTTTTTGTTTGGTTCTTGATCAGAGCTTGGAGAAATTCGTGACTTCTTGATCGGAGCTTTTCTTCAAGGGGCTGAAAATTGATATTGGTATTTAGGGAAGTGATTCACCAAAATCATATTGTGAAATCTCTGATTTGGGAGTTGGCAAAATAGGCAGTGGTGATAGTGGTAATGGTAGTGGTGGTGGTGGGGGGGGGGGGGGGGGGGTGTGTGCGTGATGGGTTCGGGCTTAGTAGAATTGGGGGGAAAATTAAGAGAGAAAGAGAGAGATGGAAGAGTGAGAGAATCTGATAGTGATAGAGTGTGAAAGAATGGGTGGGACCCACAAAATTTCTGTTTATTTGCCCAAAAGGGCCTCTATTTTTGTGTGTGAGAAAAAGCTGGGAATTCACATGTGTGGGCCCCACAAATATTTGAAAATTTTGCCCAAATGGGATTTTCAGTGGAAATGGGTGTAGAATTTGGTGTCTTCCTAGCATTTCTGACTTGGAAAATAGAAGACTTGCCAATGTGGTCAGGGGCGGACCGTAAGAGACACCTGGGGAGCCTTGGGCTCTGCAAAGTTTTTTAAAATTATGATTTAGCTTATAAAAATTATAAATATTATGTAAATTGGTCCCTGCGAAATTTTGAAAATATTAGTTATGTGTATGTAACTGTACAATTTTAAAATGAATTTACATATTGACTCCTCTAAATTTAGGTTTTTCTTATACATATGCAACACTACTTGTAATCAAACACACCTTAAACTATCAATTGAGTCATGATATCTAAAGAAAGAGAAGTTGAAACAAATTTACCACAAGTAATCAATCACACCTAAAATATTTGGCTAAATACATTTTCTTTTCAACTCTAAGTTTAGCCTAACCCAAATAATTTTAATATCAACACAACATTTACAAATTAAAATTAATGATCATCACTTATTATCTGAATAAAAAAGTGATGATATGCAGGCTGGGACGTAATTATTAAAAGAGTCGGGAGACAGGAAAATCAAAACAATTTACACAATATGGAAATTGTTAGCAAAAAATCTCTTAACTCTCAAAACGGCAAAAAAATCTCACAGAACAAAAAGTAATTTTTTTGATATAAAAATTTTACATAAAAATATTTATACCCAAAAAAGATTTCCTCGGGGGTGCTGCCCCCCAGCCCCTAAGTAAACCTATTTCCTAATTGACCCAAGCTAATGAACTTAACTCCCCTAAATGTACATTCTTGAGTCCGCCACTGAATGTGATCCTTCCATTCCATGCCGAAACAAGGCATATTCCATCTTGTGGTCTAGTGGATGTTCGGCCGAATACAAGTCTGAATTTCAATATCGATTCTTGACCATTCTATTTTGAGCGTATCATACGACCTGTTTATATGGTACTCTGCAATGAATAAGAATAAGAGTAGATCTTTTAGATAAGATTCATATCTTTAAATGCGAAGGGTTCCACTTATGATTGTGGACTCGTTTGATCCATCTACCGGAAGAGTAATGATTGGTGCACATAAAATGTGCCCATAAAGTGTGCACATAAAGATCTGTACCATTAATTTCGGTGAATCCCATGTATGCAGGCATGGGCTCTACCGAAATGAATGACCCAGATCTTTATGTGCACAATTTATGTGCACATTTTATGTGCGCATAGCATTACCCCTAACGGAAACTCTCTCTCTTTCTTTTATGAGGTGTGCACGATTAAATACATTTTATCTTCATCTAGTTTGATGTATTTTTACCCCATATGGCCGTATGGTATATTTTTCCCCGTTTGGTATATTCTTCCACATACGATTGTGTGTTGAATGCGAACTCAGAATAGTGTTAACGCTTGCCTTGAGATGAGAAATAATATCACCACTAGTGGTGTCAAACGGGCTGGGCCGGGCTTAGTCAAAGCGGACCCAATCGGGCCAGAGGGTTGGGCTGGGCCGAGCCTCACCTAATACCGGGCCGGGCCGAGTTTGGCAAAGGAGGGGGGTTGTCCATCCCGGACAAGTGGCCCAGGCTCACTTGGGCCGGACGGGGCCAGGCTGGTGGACGGGCTCATGGACGGGTTCATAGACGGGCCGAGCCGGGCCGGAGTTTTGGGGGGAAAGTTTTAACTTTTAAGTTTTAAAGTTTAATGTTTGGGAATTGGGGGGGGGGGGGGGGGAGTGTTTTTACTTTTACTCTTTTTTTATATGTTTAGTTTATGCATTAATGATTAGTGATTACTAAAAAAAGTTTGTTTAACAAAAAAAAGTAAATAATATTTATTATTCAACAAAAATTAAAGAGATTACTTGTAGTTTATGGAGTAGTAGAGACTCGAGAGAGAATTGATTTTTGTGTGAGAAAATGTGTTGTGGTAGGTTTGATATTTATAGAAAATGGGCTAAGGGGCATTTTGGGAAGTCAAAAATCACATTTACATTTTTACCCCCAAAACTAGCCGTTTTATAGTCGTTAGAGTGGTAAAAAGTGGAAATTTTTTTGAAAAAGGGTCAAATTAGCCGTTATGGGCTCGGACAGGGCTACCAGGCAGGGTCACAACGGCTAGTTCATCCGGGCTTTTGGGCCGGACTAGCAGGCCGGGCTGAATTTCGGGCAAAGGAGCGGGCCAAGCCGTGGATAGGACTAGGTGTGTCCACTCCGGACCGGACAAAAGTGCTTGGGCCTAGCAAGTCGGGTCATGCTTTTAGCCCGGGAAAATCGGGTCGGGTCGGGTCGGGTCAACCCGACTCGATTGACACCTCTACACTACCTCATCGTTTTTGGTGTTAATTTTTGAATTGTAAGGAGTAAGTGAAAATGGTCCACATGGGCATAAAATTAATTGAGCAATGATTTGGGCATAAGTACTTTACAAATAAATTACACTAACATCAGTGAGAGACTATCATGTGGTAGAGTTGTCTGTCACATATGGGACAAATATGTGTCAACTCTGCCATGTGACAGTCTTCCACTAGTGTCAATGTAATTTGTTTGTGGAGTGTTTGCACCCAAATCTTTACTGAAAATAACTTATTGGCAATTGGAGATGCTTTTACCCTTAACTATTGGGGAGCTTCGGTCATTGCCCCCTCAAATAAAACCCTTCCAAAAGTTAAAATCCATATTACGTTTCTTTAACTCATTAGGTCATTTTTATGCCTAAACAACTTCAAAATGCTATAACTTTTGTTCTACAAATATGTTTTCTGTAAAATTTGATGTTTTAGAATCAGCAAAATGAGATATATCAAACGAGATCAATATTGAACATGAAAATACTGGGAGAAAAAACTAAAAATTAAACAAACATGAAAAATTGCACTTTTTTTCGCATAAATATAATAAAACCATATTCGTAAAACTGGCACCATAGATGTATAGATCTTGAAAAAAAATAGGAAATAAAAAAAAACATAAAAAAATAAAAAAAAACAAAAAAAAAAAACAGAAGCCCAAGAATTGAGCAAGTTATGGTGGTTTAAAGTAGACAGATAAAATCTCAAAATCAGGCTGTAACTTATCTTTTTTTTTTTTGTAAAATTTTTAAGTCCAAAGTGTAGATCTTAAAGAAATACATGAAATACCCAAAAAAAAAAAAAAATCATCCCAAAAGGCCAAAAAACAAGAAAATTATGATCGTTTTCGTGAAATTATATGTTTACGAACATATACTATTAAATGTTTTTATCTGTTAGATGACTTTTCGCTGAAAAAAAGTAGCGAGATGCTTATCGTGTAAATTTTTGGCTAATACACTTAAATTTTATGGTGTATGAACTAAATATCCCTAACTTAGTGACAATTAGTTAAAAAAAAAAACTATTGGCAATTAAACATTGGGCTAAACACACTTACACCCCCTGTGGTTTAGCCGATTTGCACTGACCCTCCATGTGATTTAAATTTTGGCACTAATACCCCATGTGGTTCGGACTAAAGTGCAATTGTTAAATTTGCTAACGGAGCAAGCTGGAGTGACCAAATTAACCTCAAGTCTTCATAACAATGTTAAGAACAAAATTTGTTACTTCAATTCATTTAGGGAGAAAACATATGGTTTTGAATTGGGTGAAAAATAATCTTTGATAATTTTTAGGATTTTCTTGGTATAAGTCATGTGCTTAACCCAAAAAAATAATTTATGACTTATTTTCATTTTAATATGATTTTCAGGGGCAAAAGAGTCATTTTACCCTTCAAATTAGGGCTCTCAAGTGTAAGAGCAACTCCATCCACATTACCCATATTCAATTTCTTGCTATATTGGGGAATCAAAGAACATTTTTGGAGCTCCAATGGGTTCCCCAAATGGTTCTCCATTTTGGGGAACCGGTTCTCCACATTTGAGGAGAGAGAGAGTGTGAATATGGGTAATTTTTCATAAGTAAAATAATAAAAAATAATACATATCATATTCATTTAAGGAGAGAGAGTACATTAAAATTTTCAACTATTGTACAAAAAATAAATATAATAATTCAAACCTCCCTATAATGGAGAAAATGGTTGGAGTTGGGGGCTTAAAACTGATTAGTTAAAATAACTTTTTAGCTGTTTTGGCTAAAAATTAAAGAATATTTGGGTAATGTGGTTGGAGATGCTCTAAAACCGTTAATTTGGATAGAAAAAATCACGGTTATAGTTTAGTTCGAACACAAGGAGTATTAGGTGGGGTGGTAAATGCAAATCGGACAAAACACAGGGGGTGTAAGTGTATTTAACCCTTAAACATTTGAGTTCGTCAACCCGCCGCCAGTTCCATTCTATTTGCGATTAAAAGTCATTGGTACTTTGGTAGTACTCATTTTATGGCACTTAACAGTATTAGAAGCAGATTTGCCACCAATGGGGGCTCCAATCTCATTTCTAGAAACTCAGAAGGTTCTATTTCTATACTAAACTTTCTTCCTTTATTCATCAGATTACAAACTACGACGAGTCGCCGTCATTTCTCATCTACTGGCGAAACCAGGTCCGTCACTGTTTGGCTTTCTGCAAATTCACTCCCTTTATTTATTTGTTTTTTCATTACCAAAACTTTCTCTCATCATTAATCAATCACTCTTTGTCTGACTTTTCAGTTTGATGTGCTCTTTTGACCATAATGTTTGTTCTTGCATGCATTGCAACTGTTTGTGAAAATGCCTCTTTGGGTATAGTGTTGTAGCTATCCAGTTCATTAAAATCTCTGATTTTAATCACCTTGTGAAGAATTTGTGTTTTATATTCTACAAGCTTGCTCATTCCAATAGAGTTTAGTTATTCAATTGTCACTTTTGATGTTATTCAATTTTTGGAAGTTCTGCTCAGTGTGTTTAATAGATCTGTCCTATGTGATCTTCACATTGAAGAAGTTAATGTAGAAGATTGGCTGCTCTGGCAAGCATTATCTATATGTTTCTATTTTTCGGAGCAAGAAATGATATATATAATTTTCCAATTGATAGCTTTGCATAAGCAAGGTCGCCGTTGGGTAATGACCCTTATTTGCTCTTGCTCCACAAACAATCTTAGTTGTCCATGAGTAAATCATATCGATTCAAGGGTGCCCCTGCTGCCACCGGTGCATTGATTACAGCTCATATCAAATTATAGTATGCAATTATCGTTGTAAGTGATAAAAACAGACACACATGGCCTGTATACAATACGGTAAATTAATAGGTCATTTCTGCAGCAAAGAGAACGTTGTCCTGCTTACACGTCATTCGGTTATTATACCTGCCATGGGTAGCAGTCTGAGGTTTGAAATTCACAACATTGCCTTCAGACCTTTAGATCTCTCAAAAGGCCATGTTGTAATTACACTAGGAATAACCTATAGGTCTCTTTTTGTTAGCCTTTTCATAAATGAATTATTTGTTTTGCAAAAGGAATAAAAATGCTTATACCCTAACCCTATCGATCTGCATCATCGGCCATATGCCTCAAAACAGGGTGCCCTTTATTCTTAATGCTACTTTTAGCAATTAAAGAAGTTAATTTCTATTCCTTTGTTAGTTTTTTTATTTTTATTTTTATTTTTTAAGAATGCACGTAACTAACTAAGAAAAACATTTATATATTGGTACGCGCGCGTGTGTAAATATATATATTCCAACACGCCCACTTACTAAAATCTTCTGGCTTTTTATGAGAAGATTTAAAGCATAGAAAAATCTAGATGTATACAACAGCGAACTTAGTTTCGTGTTTTTTCAAGTTTAATAGCGGTGTTGCTGTAAGGCTTTAACACCATCACTACTACAAGCTTTCTTATAGTGATGTTATCATAATTCATAATGAGTTTAAATTTGAGTGATACATGAAGTCAACTTTTTATATATCTGCGAAATTGTTGTTCATGTATGTTTTTAAGACCAACTATTTGTTGCAGTTTGTATAGCTTCGGTTTGTTATTATCTTTCATTTAAATCTGCATTTTGAATTCAAGGCTAGAGGATGATGCTAGAATCGATCACCAACTCTTTCAGAAATGGCACAATGGTGGTGGAACGTTCCACAGGACATCTTGTATAGACCCAACAGTGCTCATAGAAATTGGTGCCATTGTCCATTCAAATACTGTTGTTGGTGCAAATGTTCATGTTGGATCAGGATCTATCATTGGACCTGCTGTTACTATTGGTCAGTCGACAAAAATAGGGTATAGTATAGTAACTCCTTATCACTTTGTTATCTGAAAATATCTGTCTCCACAACTGAGCTTGCTTTGTTATTTTCATAGGGCTATTATAGTGTTTGTGATTGTTTGTCCGTAAAATATCACTATTTCAAAGTTGTTTCTCCATTTTAATGCTTGATACAGTCAATTTATTTAAGTCAATTTCTATGCGTTTTGATTGGGCTGATCTAATTTCTTAAGGTATAACGTTGCTATAAGTAATTGCACAATTGGTGATTCATGCGTTATACACAATGGAGTATGCATAGGTCAAGATGGTAAGGTTGAACTATAACTAACTTAGTGCCCGTTTACTAACCAATTACTCAATTAGTTGAGATTAGAATCAATTATTGAAAAATTTGAGTCCGTTTGGCGACTAACTTGTACAGCTTTTTCAAAAGTCAGATTAACTTCAAAGCTGAAAATAGAGGTAAATTTGAAAGCAGAAAACAGAAGCTTTTTTTTTTTTTTTTTGAAAATGCTGAACTGGGCCAATGAAAAAGTTTCAACTGAAATTCTCATTTTACCAAAATTTCTAATTCCTATGGCAATACCAATGCTAAACAACTTTCAGATATGTCTCTTAATAAAAAATCTCTTAGGGTGCGTTTGATAAAACTGAAAATTAAGTATTGAAAATTAAGTACTGAAAATTAAGTGCTGAATTCGAAGTACTGAAAATTTTAAGCGATTGGATTTACAGTTATGAAAACAGTTTTTCAAGTACTGAAATAGACTGCATTCGATGATTATTTTCAGTAGAAATTTTTCACTTAAAGTTTTCAGTGGTTTTTTGGCTGCTTTTTCAATTAAGTGATACGTTATCAAACGCACTGAAACAAAATAAGTGCTGAAAGTTTTCATTTTCACCACTTAATTGGGTTATCAAACACGCTCTTAGTCTCACAGCTATCCCAAACGGGCTCTTGGTCTTTTCGTGGATAAGAAATAATCTCCTAATTGTTTTCAAAAGTACTCTGTTATCACTGCAGATGTACTTCGGATATTCTTTCATCTTTATTTTCTAAAATTGAAAACCATGTTTCCTTGCAGGGTTTGGTTTTTTTGTGGATGAGCATGGTGACATTGTGAAGAAGCCTCAAGTTAGTGATGTTTTATTTATTCTCATTCAGAGTCGCTTTTGTTTTATTGTGTTCCTTTGACATCTTTTTCGTTTTTTGTTTTGTTTTGTTTTGTTTTGTTTTTTTTGTTTGTTTGTTTGTTTGTTATTTTGCTAGTGTTTACCATTTTACCATGGAACAACTTATAGAACTGAAAATTGCATTATGTGGAAGGGCTTATCATGTTGGCTACATTAAAACATAAAACCTTCTAATACTGAATGCAATTTGTGACCTATCTACTGTCTAGTTCAGTTACAAATTGTGTTAACATTATCGTCTCATCTTTGCATTTTTTCCACCTCCAGATACTGAAGGCAAAGATAGGGAATCACGTGGAGATAGGTGCAAATACATGCGTCGATAGGGGCAGGTGAATTTTGTGGAGCTACAAATGGGATACCAGTAGTTATCATGAATATTCCAGATGGCAGGATTTAATTGGAAGCTCTATCAACTCAAACTTGAGTATTGGTTTTGCAGTTGGAGAGATACTGCAATAGGAGACCATTCGAAGATAGATAATTTAGTTCAGGTGTGTTTTGAATTTCATGCTTCTTCTTCTTCTTTCTTTTCTTTTTTTTTTTCAAAAAAAAAAAAAATTTATATTTTCCGTTAAATTGTTCTTCTATTCATTACGTTCACTTTGCAGATAGGTCACAATGTAGTGATTGGGAAGAGTTGCATGCTTTGCGGACAAGTTGGTATTGCTGGTTCAGTGACGTATGCAACTTCTAATCTACTTCTTTTTAGTCTATTACTAGTGGAAATTTATAGTTAATCTGACTTAATTTTCAGCTTTAGGCTTTGTTTGGTTCTTGGATTTATTGAGCGAAAAGAAAGGAAAACATATAGGAAAACCTTTTCTTTTGTTTGGTTAATAGGGAAAACATCGAGGAAAATAAGAAAGAAAAGAGAATAAGTTTGAGAATGAAAAAAAAACATTTTGAACGTAATGAGTCATTTCCTTACCTTTATTCGAATATTATATTTATATTTTAGAAAATTTTAATTGTTAATATTATTTAAACATGACGGAAAACACAAGGGAAAACACGATGGAATTGCTTTTCCTTCTTGTTTTCCTTTACCTTTTCTTTTCCCTCACGAAATCCATCAACCAAACAGAGCCTTAAGGTTTAGTAAAGTTTCTGAGACTTAAATTATAGCTTTGTTCTCTCGTAGGATGGGTGACTATGTAACTTTAGGTGGGAGGGTTGGAGTTCGTGATCATGTCACCATCGCTTCGAAGGTATTTACATAAATTCTTCGGAATAACATCTCCCTTTGGCTTTATGCTATATGTTTTTTTTTTTGGAGTGCTTGAAACTTTCTTTAACTAAGGTTTGTCAAACAATTCTGGGTGCCTAATTTGTTGGAAACTAATGGGTTTATTGAACGAAGATATAGGCTCCATTTGGTTTGCGGATTTGGAGAAGGAAGAGGGAAAGGGAAGGAAAAAAGAGGACATTATTTTCCTAGTGTTTTCCCTAGAGTTTTCCTACATGCTTAGATAATGAAAATTAAAGATTTTCAGTATATAAGAGGAATTCAAGAAAAACAGAAGGACAAAACTTAAAAAAACTCAGAAATGATGAATTTATTCACCTTTTTTGCTTTTCTTTCCTGGTTTTCTTTTCCTTTCCCTCACTAAATTCATGAACCAAACATAGCCATGGTGAATCTTTTGCTGAACAGGGATAGTGTTGACAATCACATGTCTGAAACAAGTCTTTGTTGTGTGTCAAAAGTGTATGTTGAATATGGGTTTTTATTCTCTACATCTATACGTCCAAGCCTGGCCTTGAAACTTGTGGATGACTTTGTGTAATTTCTTAGCCCGATGGTTAACATGAACTCTAGCAAATAATGATTGATCTGTATTGCAATGAACTTTTCATAGGACCCCCAGGAATATGCATGGTAAATATATTGATGTCAAAACTCATACATATTTCCTTTTGCTCCTTTCTCTTTAATCTTTTCCTCCATATCTAATAAATAGAATTATTATATCTCAAGCGCTTGAGGGTTTCAACTTTGTGATTTAGTTAATTGCTTCTTGTACCTGCAATTCAAGCTTCTTGCCAGTAATGTTTCCCCAGTTTGATTGTTTCTTTTTTGTTTTGCCGGAATGACCCTCGTATTCGCGATTCTATTGAGATCAAACATTTACAATTGGTATTTATAGATGCTTAGTATAACTTTACCAGAATGAGACCTATGAACTCTCTGCTCTTTGGGAACCGCGAACAATATTCTGGAGAGGTTTGAAAAAGTTAGAATTGGCACATTGCATTGCAATGCACTATTTTGTACCCGGAATGGTATGATTTTATATGGAGTAATGCTATGTTTCCTAAATTTTGTATTCCAAATGCTTCCCAAATGTATGTGGCAGTGGGACCCTGTAAAAATTGATGAGACCACTTTAATATCCTCCAATCAAAATCCAGTGGACCCACTGCGACATGTATTTGGGAAGAGACGCAAAATTTGGGAAGTATAGCATTACTCTTTTATATTATGAGTATTCAATTAGATTGATTCCTGTCCCAATGATTTTGTAATGGTTCTTTTTCACGGGATGTCATTCTGATTTTTTCTTATGTTAACATCTTTTACCAAACCTTATGAGTAGGCTATTGTAATGTGGTGTCATTTCCACACATAATTAGAAAAAGGTTGTTGGGCCAAATCCTTCTGCATTTGCTACAAAATTTAAACAATTTTATTCTAATTTTCCCCCAAATATTCAGAATATACAACTACAAGCTTTATTTGTAGGTGTTTGCCATGGAATAAAGAACATGTAGCTTAGAAATTTGGCATAGGAGTCAAAACGCAGTAAAGCATTATAATATGGCCAAAGCTCACATTCTTTCTCCACCTCATCTATATTTAACAAACTTGTGTCCTGTTTGGTAGATAGCCTTCAAAACACAACCTTATCTATATTAAACAATAACCCTTTTCAATCGTCAAGTAAGTTTCATTCATTTGTAGGTGTGACCCATCACCCAAGCTATATTCTTGAACAATTCCATTCAAATCAATCAAGCTTTTCCTTGCAATTGTTTTTAGCCCTCTTTGCTTCATTAATTTTCTCACATTTTCAACTTCATGCCATTTCGTACTATCCAGTCTCGACTCTAGATATATGCCCCTATTTGGCCTGCCCTATGCGAATGACGCCAAGTTTACTGAAGACTTCTACAACGTTAATATAGGCATGGATAGCGACTACACTACGGGGTTGAGTACAAGTTCTTGGATAATGACTCTGGTGAAATCTCATAAACTAACCAACTAGTGAATTGGCTGCAAAATTGTACCATTTTAAGAATTTTTAAATAGGTTGTTTAAGAATATTTTTGGTAATTATCTATTGATCTAAGCTATCCCGTGTGGTTTTTTGTGATAATTGTGGATTGTGCTTCAAATTTGAGTGAATTAAGAAAATTTTATTGATAAATGGCGCCTTTTTATATGTGAAACGTGACTGAAATTCTTTGCTCTGCTTGGATCAAAGAATTGGGGTCCCTTGGTAGGGTTTGGAAGATTATTGTAATTTTGTGCATGTGTTTTGGGAGGCATTATTCTTTTGTTGCTCAACATTTATTTGGGCATTTGATTTTATTGACTGATTATGTTTTGGGATTGTTAATTACTAAGGTGCAGTTTGATGGTTGTTTCATTCTTTGGGTTAGGCAGTTTCTTGGGTCGATTGATTTGTTGAGAATGTTTAATTGTACGCTGTTCGACGTATGATCGAAATGGGGTTGGGTTGTTTTAGAGGCTTTTTGCAGTGTCGCAGAGGCCAATGTCCTCTGTATTATGTATTCAAGATAATTGATTAATGAACTTTACTGTAAAAAAAAAAAACAATGCAAATTTTATAGGCTTTACATTTTGGTGATGTGATATTTGCGTTGGAGCTGCTAATGTCATATCTCTTTAATGATTCAAGAAAACCAGATTATCGTGAGTGAGATTCTATCGTCTTGGGCAAAACATTTGTCAACATTATGGTTTCTTGGAAGGGTGGTGCGTGTATTTCAATTTTCATGGTTTATTCTCCCTAGGTAATGAGCCAGAGTATCTTGCTATAGTATGTGTACTACCATTCCCACTATATTACTTGACTATGCTGTGTCCATGGATCTTAAAATTTTTGTTCTTCCTTTGTTGTAGTTGGAAATTCCCTTCCAAACAATTGGTCATGTAATTGCATTATTCACAATCAATTAACAACTAAATTTATGAAATGTAGATATTTAGTAAAAAATTATTATGTTAATAGCCAATGGATTCCCATTAGTTATTTAGTCAAATTATGATATTATAAGCCAATGGATTCATATATTGTACAACCTATGCAATAGCACGGGTTATCGAATAGTTAATCTTTTATTTGCCAACTAACACTAGTTGCATATGCATCTTGGATTTTCATAGTTCAGAATATGCCTTTTGATGATATTTGGGGCTGCAGGTTCGGCTAGCAGCTAATAGTTGTGTCACCAAGGACATCAAGAAGCCCGGGGATTATGGTGGCTTCCCCGCTGTAAGGATTTTTACTTCTTTATTTTCACAAGAGTTGTTACAAGATTAAACCACATTACCCTGACTTTAGGTGTTGTGGGTGCAACCTTGGGGCTATCATTAAATCAATTTAAAAAAAAAAAAAATCATGGGCTGTTGTAGGTTCCAATTCAAGAATGGCGAAGACAAGTTGCCACACTCCGGACTATGAAGTAAAGAACTTTTCGGAAGATGAAGTCAGGGCTTCAACTCCTCTGGTATGGTGCTCTGATCTGAAATTGATGTCACAAGGATCTAGTTTGTTCAAGTACTTAAAGTTGGAGCATGAAGTCGCTGAAAGGAGAATTTCTACATCAGTTGCCCATTTATACCCAACAAGCTTACAGAGTCGGAAAATGGAATTTTGTAGTTTAATTCAGCCACTAGTTCGGATTCTTAATATGAGCTATGTTCGGTGGAAATCGTTTTAGATGCATTAGTGACCATAAAAGTTGTGGTTTCGGATATATATATTTTTTATTTTTTATTTTTATTTTATTTTATTTTTTTATCCCTGAACTATCTTTCATGTGTTGTATTTGCCGCATAGTCTAACTTGAACATACGCATATAAGCATTTGTTTCTGATGGATGCTACAAACATCTAAATTGGATGCTCCATGATATATTCGCGCATGAAATTTCCAATTTATTTACAAGTTATGTAGAGTGAAAAATAAAATTATGCATCTAGATAATATGGCCTTGAAAATTTTAGGATATCCTTACTGCGATGTTCCTAATGGTCAAGCAACCCTCAATCTCCATTTCTTGGAAATACGATCTAGCTTAATCTTCTTTTTCTTTCCAGAAATCTTCCCATCAGATCCAATTGGAACACGACCCTGCAAGTTCAACCCGTGATGCTTACCCGTACGACCAAACATACGATATCTAATATTGGTTACTAAATGCACATTGACTTGAGCTGTTTTATTTGCCACTGCTTTGAGAAGTGCTTTCCATGCTCTTGCATTGGCATCCACATGGTCTCCAATTTGGATGGTCTTATCTTTTCCCTGATGAAAAGAAGGTATTTTATTCTCCCCTATAGTCTCTTGATTGTAGTAAAATGATAACCAAATATCATCGTAGTATATACTAGAGTCTTTGTTAGGATTTTGTATTTCGAGGTTGTATGATAGAGTGCCGTTCCGAGAAGCTTCGTCGACGATAGAAGTGTTGGAAACAGGAACAGAGAGATCCACAATGGTGTAGGTTGGGACTTTCGGACGCAAGGTTAGCCAAAGTATCAAGGCAAGGAGGCCCAAGAGGGCTACTAATTGGAGAAGCCATAGTTTGAAGCTGTTTGCTTCACACATTCTTTTTAATTGTGGAAGAGATGAAGGTTAGGTGTTGAATGGAATCATACTGATCATTTTGGAGTTAAAATATGGGTTTGTGGTAATAGATTTGTGTGAGAAGGTATGAGAAAAGGCAGAGGCTTTCGGTTGAAGGCTGGAGTTGAGTAGGACATAATAAGTGATGCCTTTTGCTAATGTTCTAAAATGCGTTGCAAAGTAATGCTTTTCTTCATTGGTCTGGATTCTCTAGCTTTTGATGACACAGAATGTGTGAAATGGGTTTTTAAGGTCTTGTGAGAATATGCTATACAACACGTTACACTGGAGAAAGCAACCTCCCAACTTGCATGGAAACTATGGAATTTAGGCTGTTGAGCTTCTTTCATGGTCAATTCTAGAATCTTGTATTCGAGGCTTTTGAGCTGAAGGAAACTGATGGAAAGACCCTATACTAAGGTTGGCATCTCTAATTAAGAAGCATTGGTGTAAAAATGAATTTGGCACTGTTTTGTATTGGCATAACAGGATGGCTAGTTTATTTTGACCTTTCACTGGTTCGAAGTGGAAAGTCTCTCTGCATGCAGGAATAAGATTACATAAGTGGCGGGAGGGGTCAAACAACCAATGCCAACAATATCTTGTCTTGGTTTCGGAAAATTTCACCCTTGCTGTTTATAAATGAATATATGACAACAAAATACATGAAATGAACAAAAACTTTCTCAGAAAGTATTTCAGTATGCATGGAAAGGGCAGCAGGCAGAGTGCCTAACTCCTCATCTAGTCAAGGAATTGATCCTGACCCATTTAACTAAGTACTGATGTATTCTTAAGACCAAAAATTAAATTTGGCAGCAAAAAAAAAAAAAAAAAAAAAAGGATTAACCAAACCAAACAGTATTGCTGCCCTTGCACTTAACCAACCTTACTTTCCATTTCCTTCCACGAGTATGTGTAGCTCTATACTCTTCTCCCCCAGTATCATTCCCTCGGGTCCTATAATCACCCGTGCTTCGCGATCCACCCTGTGATGTTTCGTTTTCCATAGAAATATCCGATATCTCAGGGCAGTCTCAATAGCCACCCTCAAATCTACATTCCCACTGCTAATTCCACTCCAGAACTTCTGGTCACCATTGATTATTACATTGCGTAAAAGAGTCTTGTTGACGCCTTGGCAGAAAGCCATTATAGACTTCACCCCAAGAGCTGTGTCATTGTAATATATGGTTATACGAATATCATCGTAGTATATGCCAATACCTTTGTTGGGATTAGAGATTTCAAGGTTGAAGATGATAGAACTGTTTTGGATAACTTCATTGGGATGATGCGTCGAATTATGACCAACTAAAGCTGGAATATGAACATTTGTGATGGTGAAAATGGGATATTTTGGAATTAGACTTAACCATACAACAACTGAGGCCAAAGATAACACTATTACAACTTGAAAGAACCAAAAATATATAGACAATGGAGTTTTTGACACCTCTCGGAGAGTCATTTTTGGTGACAGGAGATTTGCAAAACTTGTTTTGACATTTCAGGATTATGTAAAGGATGGTTTGGGAGGTGAAAAGGCATGAGATTTGGATTTGAAGATGTGCACTTTTTGGTATCCCAAAACGTATTATCATAGTCAATTAATCACCGTATTTATAATGAAAAAGTAAGTTCTAGCATAATAATAGCTTAATTTATTAAAAGTAATCAACTTTATCAGATGACTGTGCATCCAGTCTTATATGGGACAATCTAGCAGATCAGTCTTATATGGCATAATCTAAATAACAGACCAAGCTGACTTTGTCCAAATAGTGTGACCTCTTTCTCCAGTGGGTGGATTGAGGGTTCGACTCCCTTAGGGGGAGTTTTTGCTTGCCCCCCTGTTTGTTCTTCAGTCGGAATGAGTGACCATTATTCGGCTTTGCTTTGGGGCTTTGGGGGTGGGGTTGGGTTGAGTTTAGGGTGTGTACGTGTGTCTAACCATAATCCAGGTAAGTATCAAAAAAAAAAAAAATCTAAATAACAGCCTCGAAATTAACATGAAATACAAATAAAAAGGAATCAAAGAAATTAAAGTGTCCAAAAACAAGAGGGAAAGTTGGTCAAGTACTTTGTTTTTTATCCACCTTAAAGACCGAGCTCTACCCTAAAAACTATTACCATTCAGTTACTTTAAACAAAACTTGAATCCTATTGAAATGTTATGGTTATGGGTACTTGGTTGCATACTGTTGGGATGTAGAAAAATGAATTTGCATTTAAAATTTGATACTGTTAGAAGTAAAATGCTACTGGTTCTCAAATTTGCAATTAAAATTTGGTTCTCAAAAAAGTTGTTTTGGGTGCTTCCACTGTCATACGATCAAGGATCAAAATTTGGAATATTAATTTAAGAACCATTTGCATTAATTGCTAGCTTTTAGGATCGATATAATACATTCAAAGTTAAGATTATTATATGCTTTTTTACGGAGCTAAATTCGGGCAAAGATTAATGCCTTGTTTTGCTAATCAAATTTGCTGTAAATTTTTTTTTTCTTCACCATAACTTAGCACACACAATGTCGTTAATTAGTACTTTTCAACCTTCAAACTAGCAGTCTCTTTATTTGTCAATATACAACAAATGTAATGGAAAATGTAATACAACAAGCGAAAACAAAAGGCGATTGAATGCGGACTAATGGTTTTAAATCCAAACCCGAAAAAAAAAAAAATTTTTTTTGATTAGAAGGAAAATAAAGTGCACATTAATGCACATCAAGTGAAATAAACTGGACATCGCTTGTCTTTATAAATCGCCAATATTGAGCCATCTGGTCCGACCCCAACTTCGCAGTTGGCGTGCATCTTATGGTGATGACTGTCCCACGTCGAAACCTTAAATCGGATGGCTGACGTTACATCAAGGTGGAAGATCACCATTCCGTTTGTCCGATCAGCCAAGAACTTCGCCCAGCGATCACTATTCACGGTCAAGGTGGCCCCACTCAACGTACCGAAAAGAATTGTAGTGTTCTTTGGTTCCTGATAGAATGGAAACAACAATGAGGTCCCACCAATATTCTGTTCCTCATAGTACAGCGTTACCTGCATCGCATCGTAGTAAATCCCAATGTTTTGATTCGAGTTACGTGCTGTGACATTGAAAACCACTTGTGCATTTTCAAACCCGTTACCTAGGGCCAAACCGGGGATTGAAAAATCCTCGATATGGAACCTGGGTCGGTGGGGGCGTAAACTGAGCCATAAAATGAACGTAATAACGCCAATGATTAAGAGAAGGCTCAAAAATATGGCGCATATTAGCTTTGAGACTCGGGTGGTGAGGCTTTCTTGTACTCTGTGCACATAGTAGCGAGTCGTGTGGTGCCGCTTGATGGGTCGATTTTCTCGGCCAGCTTGAATCGGTATATGGTGCTCCGAGTTCATTTCTCGGCCAAGAGGTTAGAAAAAAGGTTCTGTAGATGAACAGGGAAGTTGTGAAGGTGTAATTGTATATATGCAAGGGAAAATGTTATAGGGGAAGAAAGGGATGCAGTCGAATTCCAAGTCCTTTTTCATGGGGAAAAGATAAGAATAATGTCTTTGTTTCATGAAAAGGTCATGTAATTCCAAATGGTCATATACACGAGAGGTATCGAGGTTTCGTAGAGACCATGAAAGGTATATATACCAAGTCTAACAAGAATGTGTTTGCATGGGTGGACTTATGTATTTATGCTTTTTGGTTAATTCATAAAGTAAGCCTTATAATGCTACACATGCGTCTAGCGTCTCTCTCTCTCCTTTAATTGGATATGTTCTCACCTCAAATAACAGACATCAAGCATTGTATGATTTGGCAATTGTTGGGTGTGGTTAATATTGTAAATTTGTAATGGGTATCCTATGGGAATTTTGAGGATTTTATCAAGTACTTATAAGAGATATATAAGTTGTAACTCTAACTGTTTTGATATAGTGAAAACTTCTGGCTCTCTTGTGTGTGGACATAGGCACTTTGCCAAACCACGTAGAAATTCTCTGTGTCTCCTTTAATCTTTCTGTTTTTCATACATATTGTTTACGTGTGATTGTTTCGATCCAACAACAATTATATACGTACGTAGTTCCTATGACGCTTTCGAATCAATTATGCCATTTCATAATTATGTGATACAAAGTTCTAGGTCATTCCACAGTGCGAGCCAGCGGTTTGCCTCATGTGAAGTCAAACCACCATCACGTGGCTGTCATGGCGCGATGTGGTCGGACAATTAGAGAAAAAGCTGGCACACCATTTATGCATCTGACGTGCAATTAATGTGTCTGTCGGTTGTATCTTTATTGGCTTGGTTATACCTTGATAAAATTTCTTTGTACCTTGATACTGATAGCCTTGGTTTGTACCTTGATGGTAATTATTTGTACCTAATAAGTTTTGTTTGTACTTATGATATTTGCAAACAAATGCCAAGCTTTGTTATATCAAGGTACAAATAATTGCTTAATAAAGTCCAAAAGTTGCTTAATCAAGTACAAATGTTGGTTAATAAAGTTCAAACATTATTTAGTAAAGTATAAAGATTTTCAAAAAATGTACAAAGCAATGTTAAAAATTACCTTCGCCACATTTCGTGCTATGATTAAAACTCTAACCCATCCAATGACAAAAAAAATTTCGCTTCACGTTTCGCCCCATTTTAGAATTTTCCCAAAGTTCAATGTCCAAACACACAAGCCAAAGAAATTTTTTTTTGGACCAGCTAAGATCACTCTTAAGTACATAGAAGACCAATGAGCTTTCTTTGTGACAAGTTCTACTCGTACATGCCTTAAGATCTTCACATTACATAAAATTATTCACCGTCCGTACAAATAGAATTGCCCAATAAACTTTGCCCGTTGCACAAGAGGCACAAAAGTCATGGCTTCACTCGAATCGTAGAGAGTGAAATTAGATTGACTAATGGCCTGTTTGGTTGTTCCTTCAAATTGAATGGTTACATTCAAATTTTGTATAGAAGTTAAAGGCAAAATTTATCACCATGAATGAATCCATTTACAAATATGGGAGATTTCACCATATTTCTTCTTATGAGACAATTTGTTCATTTTTCTATAATGCCAAAATTTATGATTGCAAACATCATTTTTGAGACAAACATCCGTTTTCTAAATGAAACCATTCATACTTTTTATCTATTTATATAAAATTGTCTACAAAAACATGAATGAAATTATTTCATTCAAGGACAACCAAACATGCCCTAAAGTATTTATGAAATGCACACACATACAAGCGTGAACACATTTCATTTTTATTTGGCACTAGCTTCTAAGTTCTAACCCGTGCATTAGGCACTAGCTTTGGTTAATTTTTTTTTTTTTTAATGATTATTTTTGTTAGGTTAAAATCGATGAACACACACCACACAAGATACACGAAAACAAAGAAACAAACACAAGATATTACGTGGTTCACACAATCAGGATGATCGTGCTACTCCACGGCGGAAAGAGAGAGATATTTTATTAATCCGCAACTGCCAGGGTTTACAAATGACGGAGAGAAGGTATTTATACAAGTGATCATTGACCTAAATCTGCCAAACGGGCCAGGCCCAGAACTGCTCTGAAAACACCCCAAACGGCTCCGATAGGCCTGAAACTGATAAAGAAATAGCCCACGAAAATTTTTCTTCCTGGGGCGCTGCCTCTGGACCCCGCAAGGGGCGGCCTCCCCTTGACCCCCGCCCGCTCTTTCGGGAGCGGGACCCCATTATGCGTAGGGGCTTCAAGGTCAAAAGGTGATCAGTCTCCACAACTTAACAATCTCCCACTTGGAGGCTTGATCAACATTCAGCTGCCATCCAATAACCTGCACCTTCTGTAAACCCAAACTCTCTCTTTCTCTCTCTCCGCGCCTCCTCTTCAAGTTTCTGGAAGCCCAATTGAAGCCATACATAGCTTCAACTTCTCTGTTGTCACTGCCTTGGTAAACATATCTGCTGGATTCTTCGTACCAAGGATCTTCTTCAAATTCAGAGTACCATCAGTGATCAACTCTCGAATAAAATGATACCGCATCTGAATGTGTTTCGTCCTGCTGTGAAACACTGGATTCTTCGCAAGGTGAACTGCACTCTGGTTGTCACAATGTATGACACAATCTTCCTGTTTCATGCCCAACTCTGAAGAGAAATTCTTCAACCAGATCAACTCCTTAGCCGCTTCAGCAATGGCCATATACTCTGCTTCTGTGGTTGAAAGAGCAACACTCTTCTGTAATCTGGACATCCAACTGATTGCTGTACCTCCAATAGTGAACACGTAACCTGTAGTGCTTTTACCCGAATCAGCACATCCTCCCAAATCAGCATCAGCGAAACCTTCTAAAACCACCTTCTTCCTCCTGAAACACAAGGCAACCTCAGAAGTGCCTTTCAAATAGCGTAGCAGCCACTTGACTCCTTCCCAATGCTCCTTCCCTGGATTAGACATGAATCTGCTAACAACTCCCACTGCATGAGCAATATCCGGTCTAGTGCATACCATAGCATACATCAAGCTACCAACTGCTGAGGCATAAGGAACTTTAGCCATCTCTTCCTTGTCTTCATCTGTCTTTGGGGATTGCTTCTTGGAGAGCTTTAGATGACTCCCCATGGGTGTGCTTCTGGCTTTAGCATCTGTCATGTTGAACTTCTCTAGGACTTTCCGAATGTACTTTTGCTGTGAAAGCTTTAAAGTACCAGCTCCTATGTCTCTGACTATGCTCATGCCAAGAATCTGTCTAGCAGCTCCCAAGTCCTTCATCTCGAACTCTCTGGATAACTGCTCCTTCAATCTTTTGATTTCCAGTATGTCTGATCCAGCCACCAACATGTCATCAACATATAATAAGAGAATGATATATGATGACCTGAATTTCTTCAAGTAGCAGCAATGATCCATCTCACATCTGGTGTACCCATTCCGCTGCATAAAACTGTCAAACTTCAAGTACCACTGCCTCGGAGCTTGCTTCAATCCATACAGGCTTTTCTTCAGTTTGCACACCAGGTTCTCCTTACCAGTCACCAGAAAACCTTCTGGTTGTGCCATGTAGATGTCTTCCTCAAGATCTCCATGTAGAAAAGCAGTCTTCACATCTAGCTGCTCCAGATGTAAATTTTCAGCAACTACAATACCAAGAACCAACCTGATAGTGGTCATCTTCACAACCGGTGAGAAAATCTCGTTGTAATCAACCCCTTCCTTCTGTTGGAACCCCTTGACAACTAATCTGGCCTTGTATCTCTTGCTGCCATCTGCCTCATCTTTAACCCTGAACACCCACTTGTTCTGCAGTGCTTTCTTTCTCGCTGGTAATTTGACTAAGGACCAAGTCTGGTTCTTGTCAAGTGAGCCTAACTCGTCTTCCATGGCCTTCTTCCACTGTATGGAATCCTTCATTCTCAATGCCTCTGAATAAGACTCTGGCTCTCCGTTCTCTGTCAGTAACAGATAATTTGCTGATGGAGAATATCTGACCGGAGGTCTACGAACTCTGGTGGACTGTCTGACATGTGGAGTTTCTGGTTCTTGCATTACCGTTTCTGAACTCCCACTGTCTTCAGTGCTCCCACTATTATCAGAACCTCCTGAATCTTCTGAGCTCCCACTGCTTCCTGAGCTTTCACCTATCTCAATTGTTCTGATAGGTTGTGCTATGTCGTCTTCTGTCATCCCATCAAACACCACCTGTTGTTTATTTTCTGGTTGCTTGCTTTTACTCGAGCCTGCTGCAATATCGTCTTTGTAAAGGGCATTCTCGTTGAATGTAACATCTCTACTTCTGATAACCTTCTTGCTGTGGTTATCCCAAAATCTGTAGCCCATGTCATCCAACCCGTATCCAATGAAAGTACACTTCTTTGCCTTTGCCTCAAGTTTATCTCTATCTGCATCCTTAATCCGAACATAAGAAACACAACCAAAAACTTTCAAGTGAGTAAGGGATACCTCTCGACCTTTCCATTCCTCTTCTGGAATCTTGAACCCTATGGGGGCTGAGGGTCCTCGGTTGATCAAATACGCTGCTGTGTTGACTGCATCTGCCCAGAACATCTTTGGCAAACCTGCATGCAATCTCATGCTCTTTGCTCTCTCATTCAGTGTTCTGTTCATCCTTTCAGCAACACCGTTCTGCTGAGGTGTATCTGGTACTGTCTTCAACATTCTGATCCCATGTTCAGCACAATAATCAATGAACTCTGTTTTGTTGTACTCACCCCCATTATCTGACTTCAGACACTTGATCTTCAAGTTTGTTTCATTCTCAACAGCAGCTTTAAACTTTTTAAATGTGCTGAAGACATCAGATTTATTTTTAAGAAAATAAACCCATACCTTCCGTGTGGAGTCGTCTATGAAGGTAACATAAAACCGGGATCCTCCAATTGAAGAAACTTTCGTAGGTCCGTAAACATCAGAATGAATGAGCTCTAACTTCCCAGCCTTGGGTGGTTGTCCCGTCTTCACAAAGGTGACTTTCTTCTGTTTGCCAAGAACACATGGTTCACAAAAGTCAAGTTTCACGTTCTGTAGATCTGGAATTCTCCCTTTAGAAGCCAACATCTTCATTCCCTTCTCACTCATGTGACCAAGCCTTTGGTGCCATAGTGTAGAAACCCCTGCATCTTCAACTGCTGCATTTGCTCCATCTGCAGACACTTCAACCATGTACAGAGTACCCTGTTTGTGTCCACGAGCAATAACTAAGTTCCCCTTTGTTACCTTCCACTGCTGATTACCAAAATTCACGTGGTGGCCTTCTTCATCTAACTGCCCTACCGAAATTAACATCTTCTTTAGGTCTGGAATATACCTCACATCTTTCAATTTCCATGTCGTACCCAAAGTAGTCTTGAGGACAACATCCCCAATACCTGTGATCTCTAGGCTTTTATCATCTGCCAACCGAACTCTTCCACTATAGGGCCTGAAATTCTGCATCATATCTCTGCAATGACAGGCATGAAACGAAGCACCTGAATCCATAATCCAGGATTTAGTTGAACATTCGACACTGCAAATCAGGGCATCATCATCATCTTCTGCCACATTCACCTCCTTCTTCTTGCCTTTATCTGCAGAGGGTTTTGGGCACTGATTTCTGAAGTGTCCATTCTCATTGCAGTTCCAACAGGTAATGTCTTTCCTGTTCTTGGACTGACCTCTCTTCCTCGATTTCGATCTCGATCTTCCTTTGCCGTTACCCCCTCTGTTGGATTTTCTGCCCCTCTCTTCTGTACTCAGTAAATTGCTGGGGCTTTCTCCTGCACTCCTTCTCCGAATATCTTCACCAAGAATCAGATCTCGAATCCCTTCAAAGGTAAGCTTAGTGGTTCCAGATGAACTACTAACTGCTGTAACTGTTCCGGACCAACTATCGGGCAATGAAGATAACAACAGCAACGCTTGAACTTCATCATCGAATTTAATATCAACCGATCCTAACCTGGATATTATAGAATTAAATTCGTTGACGTGATCTGTTACGGAAGCGCCCTCCTTCATCTTCGTGTTCACCAACTGCCTGATCAGGAAAACCTTATTCGCCGCTGAGGGTTTCTCGTACATATTGGATAACGCCTTGAGCAGTCCAAACGTTGTCTTCTCATTGACGATGTTGTAAGCAACATTCTTCGCCAATGACAATCTGACCACACCAAGAGCCTGTCGATCCAACAGGTTCCACTCCGCCTCCGACATCGTTTCTGGTTTTTGTTCAGACAAGGGTAGATGGAGTTTTTTCTGGTAGAGATAGTCTTCGATCTGCATCTTCCAGAAGGCGAAATCGTGGCCTTCAAACTTATCGATTTTAACCTTCCCTTCGTCAGCCATAGCTCTGATACCAGTTGTTAGGTTAAAATCGATGAACACACACCACACAAGATACACGAAAACAAAGAAACAAACACAAGATATTACGTGGTTCACACAATCAGGATGATCGTGCTACTCCACGGCGGAAAGAGAGAGATATTTTATTAATCCGCAACTGCCAGGGTTTACAAATGACGGAGAGAAGGTATTTATACAAGTGATCATTGACCTAAATCTGCCAAACGGGCCAGGCCCAGAACTGCTCTGAAAACACCCCAAACGGCTCCGATAGGCCTGAAACTGATAAAGAAATAGCCCACGAAAATTTTTCTTCCTGGGGCGCTGCCTCTGGACCCCGCAAGGGGCGGCCTCCCCTTGACCCCCGCCCGCTCTTTCGGGAGCGGGACCCCATTATGCGTAGAGGCTTCAAGGTCAAAAGGTGATCAGTCTCCACAACTTAACAATCTCCCACTTGGAGGCTTGATCAACATTCAGCTGCCATCCAATAACCTGCACCTTCTGTAAACCCAAACTCTCTCTTTCTCTCTCTCCGCGCCTCCTCTTCAAGTTTCTGGAAGCCCAATTGAAGCCATACATAGCTTCAACTTCTCTGTTGTCACTGTCTTGGTAAACATATCTGCTGGATTCTTCGTACCAAGGATCTTCTTCAAATTCAGAGTACCATCAGTGATCAACTCTCGAATAAAATGATACCGCATCTGAATGTGTTTCGTCCTGCTGTGAAACACTGGATTCTTCGCAAGGTGAACTGCACTCTGGTTGTCACAATGTATGACACAATCTTCCTGTTTCATGCCCAACTCTGAAGAGAAATTCTTCAACCAGATCAACTCCTTAGCCGCTTCAGCAATGGCCATATACTCTGCTTCTGTGGTTGAAAGAGCAACACTCTTCTGTAATCTGGACATCCAACTGATTGCTGTACCTCCAATAGTGAACACGTAACCTGTAGTGCTTTTACCCGAATCAGCACATCCTCCCAAATCAGCATCAGCGAAACCTTCTAAAACCACCTTCTTCCTCCTGAAACACAAGGCAACCTCAGAAGTGCCTTTCAAATAGCGTAGCAGCCACTTGACTCCTTCCCAATGCTCCTTCCCTGGATTAGACATGAATCTGCTAACAACTCCCACTGCATGAGCAATATCCGGTCTAGTGCATACCATAGCATACATCAAGCTACCAACTGCTGAGGCATAAGGAACTTTAGCCATCTCTTCCTTGTCTTCATCTGTCTTTGGGGATTGCTTCTTGGAGAGCTTTAGATGACTCCCCATGGGTGTGCTTCTGGCTTTAGCATCTGTCATGTTGAACTTCTCTAGGACTTTCCGAATGTACTTTTGCTGTGAAAGCTTTAAAGTACCAGCTCCTATGTCTCTGACTATTGCTCATGCCAAGAATCTGTCTAGCAGCTCCCAAGTCCTTCATCTCGAACTCTCTGGATAACTGCTCCTTCAATCTTTTGATTTCCAGCATGTCTGATCCAGCCACCAACATGTCATCAACATATAATAAGAGAATGATATATGATGACCTGAATTTCTTCAAGTAGCAGCAATGATCCATCTCACATCTGGTGTACCCATTCCGCTGCATAAAACTGTCAAACTTCAAGTACCACTGCCTCGGAGCTTGCTTCAATCCATACAGGCTTTTCTTCAGTTTGCACACCAGGTTCTCCTTACCAGTCACCAGAAAACCTTCTGGTTGTGCCATGTAGATGTCTTCCTCAAGATCTCCATGTAGAAAAGCAGTCTTCACATCTAGCTGCTCCAGATGTAAATTTTCAGCAACTACAATACCAAGAACCAACCTGATAGTGGTCATCTTCACAACCGGTGAGAAAATCTCGTTGTAATCAACCCCTTCCTTCTGTTGGAACCCCTTGACAACTAATCTGGCCTTGTATCTCTTGCTGCCATCTGCCTCATCTTTAACCCTGAACACCCACTTGTTCTGCAGTGCTTTCTTTCTCGCTGGTAATTTGACTAAGGACCAAGTCTGGTTCTTGTCAAGTGAGCCTAACTCGTCTTCCATGGCCTTCTTCCACTGTATGGAATCCTTCATTCTCAATGCCTCTGAATAAGACTCTGGCTCTCCGTTCTCTGTCAGTAACAGATAATTTGCTGATGGAGAATATCTGACCGGAGGTCTACGAACTCTGGTGGACTGTCTGACATGTGGAGTTTCTGGTTCTTGCATTACCGTTTCTGAACTCCCACTGTCTTCAGTGCTCCCACTATTATCAGAACCTCCTGAATCTTCTGAGCTCCCACTGCTTCCTGAGCTTTCACCTATCTCAATTGTTCTGATAGGTTGTGCTATGTCGTCTTCTGTCATCCCATCAAACACCACCTGTTGTTTATTTTCTGGTTGCTTGCTTTTACTCGAGCCTGCTGCAATATCGTCTTTGTAAAGGGCATTCTCGTTGAATGTAACATCTCTACTTCTGATAACCTTCTTGCTGTGGTTATCCCAAAATCTGTAGCCCATGTCATCCAACCCGTATCCAATGAAAGTACACTTCTTTGCCTTTGCCTCAAGTTTATCTCTATCTGCATCCTTAATCCGAACATAAGAAACACAACCAAAAACTTTCAAGTGAGTAAGGGATACCTCTCGACCTTTCCATTCCTCTTCTGGAATCTTGAACCCTATGGGGGCTGAGGGTCCTCGGTTGATCAAATACGCTGCTGTGTTGACTGCATCTGCCCAGAACATCTTTGGCAAACCTGCATGCAATCTCATGCTCTTTGCTCTCTCATTCAGTGTTCTGTTCATCCTTTCAGCAACACCGTTCTGCTGAGGTGTATCTGGTACTGTCTTCAACATTCTGATCCCATGTTCAGCACAATAATCAATGAACTCTGTTTTGTTGTACTCACCCCCATTATCTGACTTCAGACACTTGATCTTCAAGTTTGTTTCATTCTCAACAGCAGCTTTAAACTTTTTAAATGTGCTGAAGACATCAGATTTATTTTTAAGAAAATAAACCCATACCTTCCGTGTGGAGTCGTCTATGAAGGTAACATAAAACCGGGATCCTCCAATTGAAGAAACTTTCGTAGGTCCGTAAACATCAGAATGAATGAGCTCTAACTTCCCAGCCTTGGGTGGTTGTCCCGTCTTCACAAAGGTGACTTTCTTCTGTTTGCCAAGAACACATGGTTCACAAAAGTCAAGTTTCACGTTCTGTAGATCTGGAATTCTCCCTTTAGAAGCCAACATCTTCATTCCCTTCTCACTCATGTGACCAAGCCTTTGGTGCCATAGTGTAGAAACCCCTGCATCTTCAACTGCTGCATTTGCTCCATCTGCAGACACTTCAACCATGTACAGAGTACCCTGTTTGTGTCCACGAGCAATAACTAAGTTCCCCTTTGTTACCTTCCACTGCTGATTACCAAAATTCACGTGGTGGCCTTCTTCATCTAACTGCCCTACCGAAATTAACATCTTCTTTAGGTCTGGAATATACCTCACATCTTTCAATTTCCATGTCGTACCCAAAGTAGTCTTGAGGACAACATCCCCAATACCTGTGATCTCTAGGCTTTTATCATCTGCCAACCGAACTCTTCCACTATAGGGCCTGAAATTCTGCATCATATCTCTGCAATGACAGGCATGAAACGAAGCACCTGAATCCATAATCCAGGATTTAGTTGAACATTCGACACTGCAAATCAGGGCATCATCATCATCTTCTGCCACATTCACCTCCTTCTTCTTGCCTTTATCTGCAGAGGGTTTTGGGCACTGATTTCTGAAGTGTCCATTCTCATTGCAGTTCCAACAGGTAATGTCTTTCCTGTTCTTGGACTGACCTCTCTTCCTCGATTTCGATCTCGATCTTCCTTTGCCGTTACCCCCTCTGTTGGATTTTCTGCCCCTCTCTTCTGTACTCAGTAAATTGCTGGGGCTTTCTCCTGCACTCCTTCTCCGAATATCTTCACCAAGAATCAGATCTCGAATCCCTTCAAAGGTAAGCTTAGTGGTTCCAGATGAACTACTAACTGCTGTAACTGTTCCGGACCAACTATCGGGCAATGAAGATAACAACAGCAACGCTTGAACTTCATCATCGAATTTAATATCAACCGATCCTAACCTGGATATTATAGAATTAAATTCGTTGACGTGATCTGTTACGGAAGCGCCCTCCTTCATCTTCGTGTTCACCAACTGCCTGATCAGGAAAACCTTATTCGCCGCTGAGGGTTTCTCGTACATATTGGATAACGCCTTGAGCAGTCCAAACGTTGTCTTCTCATTGACGATGTTGTAAGCAACATTCTTCGCCAATGACAATCTGACCACACCAAGAGCCTGTCGATCCAACAGGTTCCACTCCGCCTCCGACATCGTTTCTGGTTTTTGTTCAGACAAGGGTAGATGGAGTTTTTTCTGGTAGAGATAGTCTTCGATCTGCATCTTCCAGAAGGCGAAATCGTGGCCTTCAAACTTATCGATTTTAACCTTCCCTTCGTCAGCCATAGCTCTGATACCAGTTGTTAGGTTAAAATCGATGAACACACACCACACAAGATACACGAAAACAAAGAAACAAACACAAGATATTACGTGGTTCACACAATCAGGATGATCGTGCTACTCCACGGCGGAAAGAGAGAGATATTTTATTAATCCGCAACTGCCAGGGTTTACAAATGATGGAGAGAAGGTATTTATACAAGTGATCATTGACCTAAATCTGCCAAACGGGCCAGGCCCAGAACTGCTCTGAAAACACCCCAAACGGCTCCGATAGGCCTGAAACTGATAAAGAAATAGCCCACGAAAATTTTTCTTCCTGGGGCGCTGCCTCTGGACCCCGCAAGGGGCGGCCTCCCCTTGACCCCCGCCCGCTCTTTCGGGAGCGGGACCCCATTATGCGTAGGGGCTTCAAGGTCAAAAGGTGATCAGTCTCCACAACTTAACAATCTCCCACTTGGAGGCTTGATCAACATTCAGCTGCCATCCAATAACCTGCACCTTCTGTAAACCCAAACTCTCTCTTTCTCTCTCTCCGCGCCTCCTCTTCAAGTTTCTGGAAGCCCAATTGAAGCCATACATAGCTTCAACTTCTCTGTTGTCACTGCCTTGGTAAACATATCTGCTGGATTCTTCGTACCAAGGATCTTCTTCAAATTCAGAGTACCATCAGTGATCAACTCTCGAATAAAATGATACCGCATCTGAATGTGTTTCGTCCTGCTGTGAAACACTGGATTCTTCGCAAGGTGAACTGCACTCTGGTTGTCACAATGTATGACACAATCTTCCTGTTTCATGCCCAACTCTGAAGAGAAATTCTTCAACCAGATCAACTCCTTAGCCGCTTCAGCAATGGCCATATACTCTGCTTCTGTGGTTGAAAGAGCAACACTCTTCTGTAATCTGGACATCCAACTGATTGCTGTACCTCCAATAGTGAACACGTAACCTGTAGTGCTTTTACCCGAATCAGCACATCCTCCCAAATCAGCATCAGCGAAACCTTCTAAAACCACCTTCTTCCTCCTGAAACACAAGGCAACCTCAGAAGTGCCTTTCAAATAGCGTAGCAGCCACTTGACTCCTTCCCAATGCTCCTTCCCTGGATTAGACATGAATCTGCTAACAACTCCCACTGCATGAGCAATATCCGGTCTAGTGCATACCATAGCATACATCAAGCTACCAACTGCTGAGGCATAAGGAACTTTAGCCATCTCTTCCTTGTCTTCATCTGTCTTTGGGGATTGCTTCTTGGAGAGCTTTAGATGACTCCCCATGGGTGTGCTTCTGGCTTTAGCATCTGTCATGTTGAACTTCTCTAGGACTTTCCGAATGTACTTTTGCTGTGAAAGCTTTAAAGTACCAGCTCCTATGTCTCTGACTATTGCTCATGCCAAGAATCTGTCTAGCAGCTCCCAAGTCCTTCATCTCGAACTCTCTGGATAACTGCTCCTTCAATCTTTTGATTTCCAGCATGTCTGATCCAGCCACCAACATGTCATCAACATATAATAAGAGAATGATATATGATGACCTGAATTTCTTCAAGTAGCAGCAATGATCCATCTCACATCTGGTGTACCCATTCCGCTGCATAAAACTGTCAAACTTCAAGTACCACTGCCTCGGAGCTTGCTTCAATCCATACAGGCTTTTCTTCAGTTTGCACACCAGGTTCTCCTTACCAGTCACCAGAAAACCTTCTGGTTGTGCCATGTAGATGTCTTCCTCAAGATCTCCATGTAGAAAAGCAGTCTTCACATCTAGCTGCTCCAGATGTAAATTTTCAGCAACTACAATACCAAGAACCAACCTGATAGTGGTCATCTTCACAACCGGTGAGAAAATCTCGTTGTAATCAACCCCTTCCTTCTGTTGGAACCCCTTGACAACTAATCTGGCCTTGTATCTCTTGCTGCCATCTGCCTCATCTTTAACCCTGAACACCCACTTGTTCTGCAGTGCTTTCTTTCTCGCTGGTAATTTGACTAAGGACCAAGTCTGGTTCTTGTCAAGTGAGCCTAACTCGTCTTCCATGGCCTTCTTCCACTGTATGGAATCCTTCATTCTCAATGCCTCTGAATAAGACTCTGGCTCTCCGTTCTCTGTCAGTAACAGATAATTTGCTGATGGAGAATATCTGACCGGAGGTCTACGAACTCTGGTGGACTGTCTGACATGTGGAGTTTCTGGTTCTTGCATTACCGTTTCTGAACTCCCACTGTCTTCAGTGCTCCCACTATTATCAGAACCTCCTGAATCTTCTGAGCTCCCACTGCTTCCTGAGCTTTCACCTATCTCAATTGTTCTGATAGGTTGTGCTATGTCGTCTTCTGTCATCCCATCAAACACCACCTGTTGTTTATTTTCTGGTTGCTTGCTTTTACTCGAGCCTGCTGCAATATCGTCTTTGTAAAGGGCATTCTCGTTGAATGTAACATCTCTACTTCTGATAACCTTCTTGCTGTGGTTATCCCAAAATCTGTAGCCCATGTCATCCAACCCGTATCCAATGAAAGTACACTTCTTTGCCTTTGCCTCAAGTTTATCTCTATCTGCATCCTTAATCCGAACATAAGAAACACAACCAAAAACTTTCAAGTGAGTAAGGGATACCTCTCGACCTTTCCATTCCTCTTCTGGAATCTTGAACCCTATGGGGGCTGAGGGTCCTCGGTTGATCAAATACGCTGCTGTGTTGACTGCATCTGCCCAGAACATCTTTGGCAAACCTGCATGCAATCTCATGCTCTTTGCTCTCTCATTCAGTGTTCTGTTCATCCTTTCAGCAACACCGTTCTGCTGAGGTGTATCTGGTACTGTCTTCAACATTCTGATCCCATGTTCAGCACAATAATCAATGAACTCTGTTTTGTTGTACTCACCCCCATTATCTGACTTCAGACACTTGATCTTCAAGTTTGTTTCATTCTCAACAGCAGCTTTAAACTTTTTAAATGTGCTGAAGACATCAGATTTATTTTTAAGAAAATAAACCCATACCTTCCGTGTGGAGTCGTCTATGAAGGTAACATAAAACCGGGATCCTCCAATTGAAGAAACTTTCGTAGGTCCGTAAACATCAGAATGAATGAGCTCTAACTTCCCAGCCTTGGGTGGTTGTCCCGTCTTCACAAAGGTGACTTTCTTCTGTTTGCCAAGAACACATGGTTCACAAAAGTCAAGTTTCACGTTCTGTAGATCTGGAATTCTCCCTTTAGAAGCCAACATCTTCATTCCCTTCTCACTCATGTGACCAAGCCTTTGGTGCCATAGTGTAGAAACCCCTGCATCTTCAACTGCTGCATTTGCTCCATCTGCAGACACTTCAACCATGTACAGAGTACCCTGTTTGTGTCCACGAGCAATAACTAAGTTCCCCTTTGTTACCTTCCACTGCTGATTACCAAAATTCACGTGGTGGCCTTCTTCATCTAACTGCCCTACCGAAATTAACATCTTCTTTAGGTCTGGAATATACCTCACATCTTTCAATTTCCATGTCGTACCCAAAGTAGTCTTGAGGACAACATCCCCAATACCTGTGATCTCTAGGCTTTTATCATCTGCCAACCGAACTCTTCCACTATAGGGCCTGAAATTCTGCATCATATCTCTGCAATGACAGGCATGAAACGAAGCACCTGAATCCATAATCCAGGATTTAGTTGAACATTCGACACTGCAAATCAGGGCATCATCATCATCTTCTGCCACATTCACCTCCTTCTTCTTGCCTTTATCTGCAGAGGGTTTTGGGCACTGATTTCTGAAGTGTCCATTCTCATTGCAGTTCCAACAGGTAATGTCTTTCCTGTTCTTGGACTGACCTCTCTTCCTCGATTTCGATCTCGATCTTCCTTTGCCGTTACCCCCTCTGTTGGATTTTCTGCCCCTCTCTTCTGTTCTCAGTAAATTGCTGGGGCTTTCTCCTGCACACCTTCTCCGAATATCTTCACCAAGAATCAGATCTCGAATCCCTTCAAAGGTAAGCTTAGTGGTTCCAGATGAACTACTAACTGCTGTAACTGTTCCGGACCAACTATCGGGCAATGAAGATAACAACAGCAACGCTTGAACTTCATCATCGAATTTAATATCAACCGATCCTAACCTGGATATTATAGAATTAAATTCGTTGACGTGATCTGTTACGGAAGCGCCCTCCTTCATCTTCGTGTTCACCAACTGCCTGATCAGGAAAACCTTATTCGCCGCTGAGGGTTTCTCGTACATATTGGATAACGCCTTGAGCAGTCCAAACGTTGTCTTCTCATTGACGATGTTGTAAGCAACATTCTTCGCCAATGACAATCTGACCACACCAAGAGCCTGTCGATCCAACAGGTTCCACTCCGCCTCCGACATCGTTTCTGGTTTTTGTTCAGACAAGGGTAGATGGAGTTTTTTCTGGTAGAGATAGTCTTCGATCTGCATCTTCCAGAAGGCGAAATCGTGGCCTTCAAACTTATCGATTTTAACCTTCCCTTCGTCAGCCATAGCTCTGATACCAGTTGTTAGGTTAAAATCGATGAACACACACCACACAAGATACACGAAAACAAAGAAACAAACACAAGATATTACGTGGTTCACACAATCAGGATGATCGTGCAACTCCACGGCGGAAAGAGAGAGATATTTTATTAATCCGCAACTGCCAGGGTTTACAAATGACGGAGAGAAGGTATTTATACAAGTGATCATTGACCTAAATCTGCCAAACGGGCCAGGCCCAGAACTGCTCTGAAAACACCCCAAACGGCTCCGATAGGCCTGAAACTGATAAAGAAATAGCCCACGAAAATTTTTCTTCCTGGGGCGCTGCCTCTGGACCCCGCAAGGGGCGGCCTCCCCTTGACCCCCGCCCGCTCTTTCGGGAGCGGGACCCCATTATGCGTAGGGGCTTCAAGGTCAAAAGGTGATCAGTCTCCACAACTTAACAATCTCCCACTTGGAGGCTTGATCAACATTCAGCTGCCATCCAATAACCTGCACCTTCTGTAAACCCAAACTCTCTCTTTCTCTCTCTCCGCGCCTCCTCTTCAAGTTTCTGGAAGCCCAATTGAAGCCATACATAGCTTCAACTTCTCTGTTGTCACTGCCTTGGTAAACATATCTGCTGGATTCTTCGTACCAAGGATCTTCTTCAAATTCAGAGTACCATCAGTGATCAACTCTCGAATAAAATGATACCGCATCTGAATGTGTTTCGTCCTGCTGTGAAACACTGGATTCTTCGCAAGGTGAACTGCACTCTGGTTGTCACAATGTATGACACAATCTTCCTGTTTCATGCCCAACTCTGAAGAGAAATTCTTCAACCAGATCAACTCCTTAGCCGCTTCAGCAATGGCCATATACTCTGCTTCTGTGGTTGAAAGAGCAACACTCTTCTGTAATCTGGACATCCAACTGATTGCTGTACCTCCAATAGTGAACACGTAACCTGTAGTGCTTTTACCCGAATCAGCACATCCTCCCAAATCAGCATCAGCGAAACCTTCTAAAACCACCTTCTTCCTCCTGAAACACAAGGCAACCTCAGAAGTGCCTTTCAAATAGCGTAGCAGCCACTTGACTCCTTCCCAATGCTCCTTCCCTGGATTAGACATGAATCTGCTAACAACTCCCACTGCATGAGCAATATCCGGTCTAGTGCATACCATAGCATACATCAAGCTACCAACTGCTGAGGCATAAGGAACTTTAGCCATCTCTTCCTTGTCTTCATCTGTCTTTGGGGATTGCTTCTTGGAGAGCTTTAGATGACTCCCCATGGGTGTGCTTCTGGCTTTAGCATCTGTCATGTTGAACTTCTCTAGGACTTTCCGAATGTACTTTTGCTGTGAAAGCTTTAAAGTACCAGCTCCTATGTCTCTGACTATGCTCATGCCAAGAATCTGTCTAGCAGCTCCCAAGTCCTTCATCTCGAACTCTCTGGATAACTGCTCCTTCAATCTTTTGATTTCCAGTATGTCTGATCCAGCCACCAACATGTCATCAACATATAATAAGAGAATGATATATGATGACCTGAATTTCTTCAAGTAGCAGCAATGATCCATCTCACATCTGGTGTACCCATTCCGCTGCATAAAACTGTCAAACTTCAAGTACCACTGCCTCGGAGCTTGCTTCAATCCATACAGGCTTTTCTTCAGTTTGCACACCAGGTTCTCCTTACCAGTCACCAGAAAACCTTCTGGTTGTGCCATGTAGATGTCTTCCTCAAGATCTCCATGTAGAAAAGCAGTCTTCACATCTAGCTGCTCCAGATGTAAATTATCAGCAACTACAATACCAAGAACCAACCTGATAGTGGTCATCTTCACAACCGGTGAGAAAATCTCGTTGTAATCAACCCCTTCCTTCTGTTGGAACCCCTTGACAACTAATCTGGCCTTGTATCTCTTGCTGCCATCTGCCTCATCTTTAACCCTGAACACCCACTTGTTCTGCAGTGCTTTCTTTCTCGCTGGTAATTTGACTAAGGACCAAGTCTGGTTCTTGTCAAGTGAGCCTAACTCGTCTTCCATGGCCTTCTTCCACTGTATGGAATCCTTCATTCTCAATGCCTCTGAATAAGACTCTGGCTCTCCGTTCTCTGTCAGTAACAGATAATTTGCTGATGGAGAATATCTGACCGGAGGTCTACGAACTCTGGTGGACTGTCTGACATGTGGAGTTTCTGGTTCTTGCATTACCGTTTCTGAACTCCCACTGTCTTCAGTGCTCCCACTATTATCAGAACCTCCTGAATCTTCTGAGCTCCCACTGCTTCCTGAGCTTTCACCTATCTCAATTGTTCTGATAGGTTGTGCTATGTCGTCTTCTGTCATCCCATCAAACACCACCTGTTGTTTATTTTCTGGTTGCTTGCTTTTACTCGAGCCTGCTGCAATATCGTCTTTGTAAAGGGCATTCTCGTTGAATGTAACATCTCTACTTCTGATAACCTTCTTGCTGTGGTTATCCCAAAATCTGTAGCCCATGTCATCCAACCCGTATCCAATGAAAGTACACTTCTTTGCCTTTGCCTCAAGTTTATCTCTATCTGCATCCTTAATCCGAACATAAGAAACACAACCAAAAACTTTCAAGTGAGTAAGGGATACCTCTCGACCTTTCCATTCCTCTTCTGGAATCTTGAACCCTATGGGGGCTGAGGGTCCTCGGTTGATCAAATACGCTGCTGTGTTGACTGCATCTGCCCAGAACATCTTTGGCAAACCTGCATGCAATCTCATGCTCTTTGCTCTCTCATTCAGTGTTCTGTTCATCCTTTCAGCAACACCGTTCTGCTGAGGTGTATCTGGTACTGTCTTCAACATTCTGATCCCATGTTCAGCACAATAATCAATGAACTCTGTTTTGTTGTACTCACCCCCATTATCTGACTTCAGACACTTGATCTTCAAGTTTGTTTCATTCTCAACAGCAGCTTTAAACTTTTTAAATGTGCTGAAGACATCAGATTTATTTTTAAGAAAATAAACCCATACCTTCCGTGTGGAGTCGTCTATGAAGGTAACATAAAACCGGGATCCTCCAATTGAAGAAACTTTCGTAGGTCCGTAAACATCAGAATGAATGAGCTCTAACTTCCCAGCCTTGGGTGGTTGTCCCGTCTTCACAAAGGTGACTTTCTTCTGTTTGCCAAGAACACATGATTCACAAAAGTCAAGTTTCACGTTCTGTAGATCTGGAATTCTCCCTTTAGAAGCCAACATCTTCATTCCCTTCTCACTCATGTGACCAAGCCTTTGGTGCCATAGTGTAGAAACCCCTGCATCTTCAACTGCTGCATTTGCTCCATCTACAGACACTTCAACCATGTACAGAGTACCCTGTTTGTGTCCACGAGCAATAACTAAGTTCCCCTTTGTTACCTTCCACTGCTGATTACCAAAATTCACGTGGTGGCCTTCTTCATCTAACTGCTCTACCGAAATTAACATCTTCTTTAGGTCTGGAATATACCTCACATCTTTCAATTTCCATGTCGTACCCAAAGTAGTCTTGAGGACAACATCCCCAATACCTGTGATCTCTAGGCTTTTATCATCTGCCAACCGAACTCTTCCACTATAGGGCCTGAAATTCTGCATCATATCTCTGCAATGACAGGCATGAAACGAAGCACCTGAATCCATAATCCAGGATTTAGTTGAACATTCGACACTGCAAATCAGGGCATCATCATCATCTTCTGCCACATTCACCTCCTTCTTCTTGCCTTTATCTGCAGAGGGTTTTGGGCACTGATTTCTGAAGTGTCCATTCTCATTGCAGTTCCAACAGGTAATGTCTTTCCTGTTCTTGGACTGACCTCTCTTCCTCGATTTCGATCTCGATCTTCCTTTGCCGTTACCCCCTCTGTTGGATTTTCTGCCCCTCTCTTCTGTACTCAGTAAATTGCTGGGGCTTTCTCCTGCACTCCTTCTCCGAATATCTTCACCAAGAATCAGATCTCGAATCCCTTCAAAGGTAAGCTTAGTGGTTCCAGATGAACTACTAACTGCTGTAACTGTTCCGGACCAACTATCGGGCAATGAAGATAACAACAGCAACGCTTGAACTTCATCATCGAATTTAATATCAACCGATCCTAACCTGGATATTATAGAATTAAATTCGTTGACGTGATCTGTTACGGAAGCGCCCTCCTTCATCTTCGTGTTCACCAACTGCCTGATCAGGAAAACCTTATTCGCCGCTGAGGGTTTCTCGTACATATTGGATAACGCCTTGAGCAGTCCAAACGTTGTCTTCTCATTGACGATGTTGTAAGCAACATTCTTCGCCAATGACAATCTGACCACACCAAGAGCCTGTCGATCCAACAGGTTCCACTCCGCCTCCGACATCGTTTCTGGTTTTTGTTCAGACAAGGGTAGATGGAGTTTTTTCTGGTAGAGATAGTCTTCGATCTGCATCTTCCAGAAGGCGAAATCGTGGCCTTCAAACTTATCGATTTTAACCTTCCCTTCGTCAGCCATAGCTCTGATACCAGTTGTTAGGTTAAAATCGATGAACACACACCACACAAGATACACGAAAACAAAGAAACAAACACAAGATATTACGTGGTTCACACAATCAGGATGATCGTGCTACTCCACGGCGGAAAGAGAGAGATATTTTATTAATCCGCAACTGCCAGGGTTTACAAATGACGGAGAGAAGGTATTTATACAAGTGATCATTGACCTAAATCTGCCAAACGGGCCAGGCCCAGAACTGCTCTGAAAACACCCCAAACGGCTCCGATAGGCCTGAAACTGATAAAGAAATAGCCCACGAAAATTTTTCTTCCTGGGGCGCTGCCTCTGGACCCCGCAAGGGGCGGCCTCCCCTTGACCCCCGCCCGCTCTTTCGGGAGCGGGACCCCATTATGCGTAGGGGCTTCAAGGTCAAAAGGTGATCAGTCTCCACAACTTAACAATCTCCCACTTGGAGGCTTGATCAACATTCAGCTGCCATCCAATAACCTGCACCTTCTGTAAACCCAAACTCTCTCTTTCTCTCTCTCCGCGCCTCCTCTTCAAGTTTCTGGAAGCCCAATTGAAGCCATACATAGCTTCAACTTCTCTGTTGTCACTGCCTTGGTAAACATATCTGCTGGATTCTTCGTACCAAGGATCTTCTTCAAATTCAGAGTACCATCAGTGATCAACTCTCGAATAAAATGATACCGCATCTGAATGTGTTTCGTCCTGCTGTGAAACACTGGATTCTTCGCAAGGTGAACTGCACTCTGGTTGTCACAATGTATGACACAATCTTCCTGTTTCATGCCCAACTCTGAAGAGAAATTCTTCAACCAGATCAACTCCTTAGCCGCTTCAGCAATGGCCATATACTCTGCTTCTGTGGTTGAAAGAGCAACACTCTTCTGTAATCTGGACATCCAACTGATTGCTGTACCTCCAATAGTGAACACGTAACCTGTAGTGCTTTTACCCGAATCAGCACATCCTCCCAAATCAGCATCAGCGAAACCTTCTAAAACCACCTTCTTCCTCCTGAAACACAAGGCAACCTCAGAAGTGCCTTTCAAATAGCGTAGCAGCCACTTGACTCCTTCCCAATGCTCCTTCCCTGGATTAGACATGAATCTGCTAACAACTCCCACTGCATGAGCAATATCCGGTCTAGTGCATACCATAGCATACATCAAGCTACCAACTGCTGAGGCATAAGGAACTTTAGCCATCTCTTCCTTGTCTTCATCTGTCTTTGGGGATTGCTTCTTGGAGAGCTTTAGATGACTCCCCATGGGTGTGCTTCTGGCTTTAGCATCTGTCATGTTGAACTTCTCTAGGACTTTCCGAATGTACTTTTGCTGTGAAAGCTTTAAAGTACCAGCTCCTATGTCTCTGACTATGCTCATGCCAAGAATCTGTCTAGCAGCTCCCAAGTCCTTCATCTCGAACTCTCTGGATAACTGCTCCTTCAATCTTTTGATTTCCAGTATGTCTGATCCAGCCACCAACATGTCATCAACATATAATAAGAGAATGATATATGATGACCTGAATTTCTTCAAGTAGCAGCAATGATCCATCTCACATCTGGTGTACCCATTCCGCTGCATAAAACTGTCAAACTTCAAGTACCACTGCCTCGGAGCTTGCTTCAATCCATACAGGCTTTTCTTCAGTTTGCACACCAGGTTCTCCTTACCAGTCACCAGAAAACCTTCTGGTTGTGCCATGTAGATGTCTTCCTCAAGATCTCCATGTAGAAAAGCAGTCTTCACATCTAGCTGCTCCAGATGTAAATTTTCAGCAACTACAATACCAAGAACCAACCTGATAGTGGTCATCTTCACAACCGGTGAGAAAATCTCGTTGTAATCAACCCCTTCCTTCTGTTGGAACCCCTTGACAACTAATCTGGCCTTGTATCTCTTGCTGCCATCTGCCTCATCTTTAACCCTGAACACCCACTTGTTCTGCAGTGCTTTCTTTCTCGCTGGTAATTTGACTAAGGACCAAGTCTGGTTCTTGTCAAGTGAGCCTAACTCGTCTTCCATGGCCTTCTTCCACTGTATGGAATCCTTCATTCTCAATGCCTCTGAATAAGACTCTGGCTCTCCGTTCTCTGTCAGTAACAGATAATTTGCTGATGGAGAATATCTGACCGGAGGTCTACGAACTCTGGTGGACTGTCTGACATGTGGAGTTTCTGGTTCTTGCATTACCGTTTCTGAACTCCCACTGTCTTCAGTGCTCCCACTATTATCAGAACCTCCTGAATCTTCTGAGCTCCCACTGCTTCCTGAGCTTTCACCTATCTCAATTGTTCTGATAGGTTGTGCTATGTCGTCTTCTGTCATCCCATCAAACACCACCTGTTGTTTATTTTCTGGTTGCTTGCTTTTACTCGAGCCTGCTGCAATATCGTCTTTGTAAAGGGCATTCTCGTTGAATGTAACATCTCTACTTCTGATAACCTTCTTGCTGTGGTTATCCCAAAATCTGTAGCCCATGTCATCCAACCCGTATCCAATGAAAGTACACTTCTTTGCCTTTGCCTCAAGTTTATCTCTATCTGCATCCTTAATCCGAACATAAGAAACACAACCAAAAACTTTCAAGTGAGTAAGGGATACCTCTCGACCTTTCCATTCCTCTTCTGGAATCTTGAACCCTATGGGGGCTGAGGGTCCTCGGTTGATCAAATACGCTGCTGTGTTGACTGCATCTGCCCAGAACATCTTTGGCAAACCTGCATGCAATCTCATGCTCTTTGCTCTCTCATTCAGTGTTCTGTTCATCCTTTCAGCAACACCGTTCTGCTGAGGTGTATCTGGTACTGTCTTCAACATTCTGATCCCATGTTCAGCACAATAATCAATGAACTCTGTTTTGTTGTACTCACCCCCATTATCTGACTTCAGACACTTGATCTTCAAGTTTGTTTCATTCTCAACAGCAGCTTTAAACTTTTTAAATGTGCTGAAGACATCAGATTTATTTTTAAGAAAATAAACCCATACCTTCCGTGTGGAGTCGTCTATGAAGGTAACATAAAACCGGGATCCTCCAATTGAAGAAACTTTCGTAGGTCCGTAAACATCAGAATGAATGAGCTCTAACTTCCCAGCCTTGGGTGGTTGTCCCGTCTTCACAAAGGTGACTTTCTTCTGTTTGCCAAGAACACATGGTTCACAAAAGTCAAGTTTCACGTTCTGTAGATCTGGAATTCTCCCTTTAGAAGCCAACATCTTCATTCCCTTCTCACTCATGTGACCAAGCCTTTGGTGCCATAGTGTAGAAACCCCTGCATCTTCAACTGCTGCATTTGCTCCATCTGCAGACACTTCAACCATGTACAGAGTACCCTGTTTGTGTCCACGAGCAATAACTAAGTTCCCCTTTGTTACCTTCCACTGCTGATTACCAAAATTCACGTGGTGGCCTTCTTCATCTAACTGCCCTACCGAAATTAACATCTTCTTTAGGTCTGGAATATACCTCACATCTTTCAATTTCCATGTCGTACCCAAAGTAGTCTTGAGGACAACATCCCCAATACCTGTGATCTCTAGGCTTTTATCATCTGCCAACCGAACTCTTCCACTATAGGGCCTGAAATTCTGCATCATATCTCTGCAATGACAGGCATGAAACGAAGCACCTGAATCCATAATCCAGGATTTAGTTGAACATTCGACACTGCAAATCAGGGCATCATCATCATCTTCTGCCACATTCACCTCCTTCTTCTTGCCTTTATCTGCAGAGGGTTTTGGGCACTGATTTCTGAAGTGTCCATTCTCATTGCAGTTCCAACAGGTAATGTCTTTCCTGTTCTTGGACTGACCTCTCTTCCTCGATTTCGATCTCGATCTTCCTTTGCCGTTACCCCCTCTGTTGGATTTTCTGCCCCTCTCTTCTGTTCTCAGTAAATTGCTGGGGCTTTCTCCTGCACACCTTCTCCGAATATCTTCACCAAGAATCAGATCTCGAATCCCTTCAAAGGTAAGCTTAGTGGTTCCAGATGAACTACTAACTGCTGTAACTGTTCCGGACCAACTATCGGGCAATGAAGATAACAACAGCAACGCTTGAACTTCATCATCGAATTTAATATCAACCGATCCTAACCTGGATATTATAGAATTAAATTCGTTGACGTGATCTGTTACGGAAGCGCCCTCCTTCATCTTCGTGTTCACCAACTGCCTGATCAGGAAAACCTTATTCGCCGCTGAGGGTTTCTCGTACATATTGGATAACGCCTTGAGCAGTCCAAACGTTGTCTTCTCATTGACGATGTTGTAAGCAACATTCTTCGCCAATGACAATCTGACCACACCAAGAGCCTGTCGATCCAACAGGTTCCACTCCGCCTCCGACATCGTTTCTGGTTTTTGTTCAGACAAGGGTAGATGGAGTTTTTTCTGGTAGAGATAGTCTTCGATCTGCATCTTCCAGAAGGCGAAATCGTGGCCTTCAAACTTATCGATTTTAACCTTCCCTTCGTCAGCCATAGCTCTGATACCAGTTGTTAGGTTAAAATCGATGAACACACACCACACAAGATACACGAAAACAAAGAAACAAACACAAGATATTACGTGGTTCACACAATCAGGATGATCGTGCAACTCCACGGCGGAAAGAGAGAGATATTTTATTAATCCGCAACTGCCAGGGTTTACAAATGACGGAGAGAAGGTATTTATACAAGTGATCATTGACCTAAATCTGCCAAACGGGCCAGGCCCAGAACTGCTCTGAAAACACCCCAAACGGCTCCGATAGGCCTGAAACTGATAAAGAAATAGCCCACGAAAATTTTTCTTCCTGGGGCGCTGCCTCTGGACCCCGCAAGGGGCGGCCTCCCCTTGACCCCCGCCCGCTCTTTCGGGAGCGGGACCCCATTATGCGTAGGGGCTTCAAGGTCAAAAGGTGATCAGTCTCCACAACTTAACAATTTTATCAGTATCAAAGGAAAGAAAAAAAAATTAGTTAAATTGAGTGAATTTTAAATTATGTTAGTTCTTCAAATGGTGTGAATTTTAAATCTAATGGATATGAATTGATAGTGGAAGGAAAAAGACAAACATATTAACCCTAGACAAAACAGGTAATTATGACGAGTATTTTACAATGATAGGAATGTTGGATCAAAACAATCACACGCAAACAATATATGAAAAATAGAAAGATTAAAGAGACACAGAGAATTATCACGTGGTTCGGCAATATGCCTACGTCCACACCGGAGAGCCAGAAGTGTTCCACTATCAAAAATGATTTTGGGTTACATCATATATATCTCCTATAGATACATGGCAAACTCTCCAAAATACCATACCGTACCGCGGGGGGCTATCTGACTAGCTAATCCATACCGCACCTAACTCTTGTCAGCATTCCGGCATGGCTACGCTCCGCTCCGCTCTGTCATGGGCCACAGGGCCCTCCCCTTGACTGTTGGGCCTAGTGTAACGGACCCATTATAATATGAGCCACACCCAACAAGAAATAAAGTAGTTATTCTAGAAATTGGCATTTTCTATTCATTTTGAGAAATTTGAAAAACTAGTCATGAGGGAAAGATCGGTGAAAATTTTAATTCTGACTCACTTTGAGATGAGTAAAATAGTAACTTTTCAAAAAGTTTCAGCCAAAATTATTGCTGTCATTTGTTGCTACGAAAAGTGTTATTCAAATCAACACTGAAGGGAGATCAGTGTAATATTTTACTTTGAGTTAAGTTCCCTTATTTTGACTTTATGACAATGTGTTAATTACTCCTCAACAGAATTGTAATTTTTTTTTTAATTTATTTATTTATTTTCATAAAATAGATGGTTTTTCAGCTATATATATGTTTATGATAAATCTGATGTTTGAAGGCCAGTAACTAGGTGAGTTGTTTACTGATGTGAGGGGCTCTAGTCAGTTGACATGTCCGAGACTATTTAATGCACAATTGGCATCTTATATAATTAAATAAAAGTCATACCACGTATTTCCAAATCTAACCTCACTTACAAATTTTAAAAACTTTATAAAAAGCCATGAAAACTATAAACTAAATATCAAATCACCAAGGACAATTTTGTAATTTTTGCACTACCATCGAGTCAATCCATGCATATAAATGCAAACCATGTGCATGCGGTAGACTAATTAATAATGTACACTCGCAATAGTTCAAGAAATATGGAACTAAAAAACAAAAAACGAGAAGTTTTAATTCATTATAAGCCCTTTATTATTATAGGATCCACGAAAGTCACACGACTGTAATGTAACAATCACATGAGATAATTTCTCAGAAAAAACTAGCATATAAAATTGTTCACTATTTCATATGGTATCCCCATATATATAATTATCATCAGTCCATCATCAATATAAGAGCTGAACCTTCTCACATGGCATTGTTGGTCTCAGCTCTTCTAGCACTTGTATTGGCTTTACAAGTAAACATAATTCTCTCTCTAGAGTTACATTTCTACAGGAATTCATGCCCCCAAGCAGAGCTAGTGGTAAAGAAAATAGTGCAGCAACATTTTATACAAGATCCATCTTTACCTGCCGGCTTACTTCGCTTACAGTTCCATGACTGTTTCACTAGAGTAAGTCTTTTAACTCCTATATATGTATATGTATGTCAGTATGTGTATCATCAAAGATTCAAAGATTCTCTAAAGAGGGTGCCCTCTCTTTATTAAAGAGAAAGTTTCTGTTTTGGTCGTCGGATCATATTTAAAAACTGTGAAATGACAAAACTGTCCTTAATGAAAACACGATTCGACGGTTAAAACAGAGGCCCTCTCTTTTTTTTTTTTTTTTTTTGCTAGAAAAAACAATCACAAAGACCCTCTCTTTAGTAAAGAGAGGGCGCCCCTTTAGAGCCTGACTGTGTGCATCAATATCTATACATTATGTCTACACATTGTTGGGCCGGAAAATTGTTTGATACATCCTTGTGTTTCGGTGCTAAAGTAGGGGTTGTAATTTAGTGCTAAAAGGTGTTTATTAACCATTTGGAAATATATATATATATATATATATCTATATAATAAGCAAGGAATGCCTTTATATATATATATTTTGTGTGTGTGTGTGTAGTTTTTAAAAGCAATATGATTTTCAAAGTTACAAGTTATAACTATTTTGACACCATATTAACATTTTAACTCTAAACTACTGGTACCAAAATGTTTTGGAGTAATGCTATGCTTTCCAAATTTAAATCGTTCCTAAATGCTTTGCAAGTTGTACCACAATGGTGTGTTGTACCACCGGCCACTTTCATAGCATGTGGCACAACTGTTTAAAGCATTTGGATAAATTTGGGAGGCATAGCATTACTCAAAATGTTATAATTTTTTTTATAGAAAAAAATTATAATTAGGGTTGATTGTACCACCAGGATATATCGGAATCTCTAATATCTTAAACTTTTGGAGTAATGAGCAAGGGCAGAGCCAGGAATTTTAGTGGTTTTTTTTTGGTTGGGGGGGGGGGGGGGGGGGGGGGGGGGGGGGGGGTGGAGGGATAAGATTTAATGGGCATGCAATTATGACAGATTTATACGCGGGTTCAAGGACAATGCCCCCGAGGCAATTTATTTTTGAATACCACAGTTTTTTGTTTCTTTTTTGTATTACAACAATGATTGATTGCTTACTTTAATTTGTGAAGCTTGACTAATAGTAAAACAATCTGGATTGGACCAAGCTAAGATTGCTTCTTTTAATTTGTGAAGCTTGACTAATAGTAAAACAATTTGGATTGGACTAAGTTAAGAAATGATAAGAAATGATGGTGGGACAGATGTTTAATGTGTATTGAATTACAATTAGGCCAATTTAATTATTATACATAATTTGTTTTTATTTTTTCAAAATTAACTTACACATACTTCATATTAAATTTTTTTTTTTAACCTATAAAAAAATTCTCAAAAAATTGAGGTGGCTATAGCCCATCCTAGCCTCAAAGGGCTCGTCCTAGGTAATGAGTGTCTTTGTGTGAGGTCTCACGCTCAGTCTTAGTCAAAACTCTAGTGTGCATGTTTGCACTGTATATGTAATTTGTCTCCAGTACAATGGAACTTAATTTTTTTGCCTCTTTGTCATGCAAGATAGGGCATACGTAAGAGAGAAGAGGCTGTAAAATCTTGATATATATTACTGAGCCAATTCTTGAACAACTAATAAGTTGTTGGAGTAATATGTCACCTATCACATTACTTAAATCTTTTTGTGTCCAAAATTACAGGGTTGTGACGGCTCTATACTAATAGATAGCACAGACGATAATATAGCTGAGAAAGAGGCACCCCCAAATCTCTCACTCAGAGGGTTTGAGGTGATAGATGAAATAAAATCAGAGTTGGAGAAGAAGTGCAAAGGGGTTGTTTCATGTGCAGATATATTGGCATTGGCAACCAGAGATGGGGTTGCATTTGCTGGAGGATCAGCTTATGCTCTCCCAACTGGGAGAAGAGATGGGACAGTGTCCAATATGAGTGATGTCAATATGCCTGGCCCTTCTTTCTCTGTGGCTGATACTTTGAAAGCTTTCCAAGCCATTAATCTTGATTTACATGACCTCACTACTTTACTAGGTAAACTTAAAAACTTCATAATTAAATCTTTGTTTGGTTGCCAGGAAAATCTTTCTTGCACATACTTTCTTATCACTGATTGAATCTAGTTAGATATCTATAGGTGTGTCGACGTACCATGAGATTTGCCTTTATATATATATATATATATATATCAGTTAGCCTCAAACGTTTGACATAATGTTACTACCCTTGATTCTGCATTTGCATTGTAGTTTGTCCACTGCCTAAGTGGAACAAAAAAAAATTGGCCATACTACCCCCAAATGACTAAAATACCCATGTCATAGCTTATATGCAGTCCAAAGAAACTGATTTTATAAGATGCATGGATATGCAGTCTAAAGTAATGCATGTTAAATGAGGGCATATACGGGTTTTTCTTTTCTCTCTATTTTTTTTTTTGATAATTTTTGAACTTTTATTTACTTATAAGTTCGTAAAATAGGAAAGGGGGTATTTTAGTCATTTTACATGCTTTCTTTCACTACGAAAGGGAAATAAGGGAGATCAATCATATTATGCTAAACATTTAAGGCAAACGTAGATACCTATCTTTATTAATCAAGGATTGATTGGGTGTTAATGTTGCTTGTTTCTTTTTTAGGAGCTCATGCAATTGGGTTCTGTCACTGTGGCTTTTTCGTGGACCGGCTCTACAATTTCAGAGGTTCAGGCCAAGCTGATCCGATATTGGATTCAGATTCTCTGGATTTCCTCATGAAAAGCTGTCCAAGAACAGTTGAACAAAACTTCAACATAACCACAGACCCAAAGGTGTTCATAAATCCAAACACCAGTACACCATTCAAGCTAGACAACTCTTTTTACCGGTCAGTTATCGACGAAGAAGCGTTACTTCAGCTAGATCAAGAGCTGGCCTTCACCGATCTTACTCGGAAGATTGCAGTGAACTATGCTAACAGGCCAAATGTGTTTAGAAAAATTTTTGCAAAGGCAATGATTAAATTGGGGAATGTGGGTGTTTTGAGTGGACAAGAAGGTGAGATTAGATTGAATTGCAGAAGAGTCAATGATCAAAGTAATGCACAACAGTGACTGAATTTGGCAAAAGGTGATTATTCAATCCAATGATTCAGCTTTTTTGAGCATTTTAAAATTTTTTTTCCCTCCCTGTCTTCTTCTTTTCATTTTGGTAAATGAAGATCAGGGAGATGCCTTCGGTACGTACAGGCTGTTTGGTTGTATATACAACCAAACAGTCCCAGCCTTTAGATGGACATAAAAACTCATCCCAGCCATCCACGTGTACTACCATTTATAAAGCAAAACCAAATCTGGTTTTGTACCCACATCCCACACCCCACCTATTTTACCGGTAACAATTCTCTCTCTCTCTCTCTCTCTCTCTCTCTCTCCTCAATCTTTTTGCTGAAAATCTAAGGCACATGTGGGGTTGGATTATTACACTTGTGGACTGTTTGGTTATTATACTTGTGTTCTTATTTTTGTAATTTGTTACTCCTTTTATTTCATTTTAAGAGTTTTTAATGTAATTTTTTTGATATCCCATTTTAAGAGTCTTCTTCGAAAAGTCAAAATACTTTAATACACACCTTTCAAACTTGCCCTTTATTGCATATAACTTTTCCCTCTCTTTCATTGGTGAGACACTAGAATTTTAAATTTTAAAAAAGGTAATATTAGAAAGTTAGAAAATCTCACAAAAATAAAAGTGGCCCCTTAATTCCCAAAAGGGACTCATAAAATGGGACGAAAAGAGTACATTATAGGAAAATATTTTTGCTCACCATTTGCTCACTCATGTCTCTATTATGTGGCATAAGTCACATTTTATTCTCATTTTGCCACTGTACTAATAACATAATTACTGGAATAGAACACATGTCGCCTAGTAGAGGCATTGGTGAGCAAAAGTCAGGGCCTGTCCTGGGGGTAGGCCGACAAGGCAAACCGCCTTGGGCCACCATTTTTTTTTTGGTATTTAAAGTGCCCCATTTTTCAGTCTAACATTTATAATCCTATGTCCATTTGTTTATACTGCAGTTAAAAAACAAACTTATACGAGCACTTGTTTAAATAGAGGGCCCCAACCCAAATCTAAAGGGCCCAAGTCTTACTTAAAAAATAGAATAATATTATGATTCTGTGGATATCGCAGGTTGACTTACCCACAGCTTTTCAAAATCAAATTCAAAAACAAAATGAGTCGCCACTTAATTTTTAAAAGGAAAAAATTAAGAAACCATTTCAAAAGGAAACTGATCTTTTAGAAACCAGAGATTAACTAGGTCCGGGGATTATGGAATGAGAGAGGAAGGAGCCCATTGGACTAAAACACCCCCTCTCATCCTATCTTGCGATAGGCCTCTACTCAACATCCTTTTAATCAAATTTATTAATCTAAGCATGCCCTCAACTAATACATATATACATATACATCACAAAAGCATGTCCAAAGGGTGTAAAATTGCAATTGACAAAATATCATTCAAAAGCCACATAATTTCAGGTAACAAGCGATATGATATGTAATAGAGAACAAGTGAACTTACCCGGGATCCAGCAGCGATAATAAACGTGCAATGCATGCGAACAAAAGAAAACCCTAAAAAGAGTCTCTAATCACATATACACATAAGGCAAAACCTAATTCTAAGGTGTCGCGCATTAAGTCGAAGAATCAATAAAATCAAGAAATTATGATAAACTAAAGAGAAGTCTTAGAAATAATACCTTAATAGCGCTACAAAACAAATGGTTAGTCCACGTGATGTGCAAAACAAAATGACAATCCTAAATTTCTAGCTTAAATCTATCTAATGTAATTAAATCCAAAGCAAATAAGTCTTAAATACAAGTGTCGAATCATATAGATGAATATGTACATGGACAAGGATAAACTATGAAATACTCTTAAACTTTGAATTCAAGCTCAACTAATCATTATTAAAGCATGGTTTAAGCCCTAGATCATAGAAAAGTCATTTAGATTCTTATTTACAAAGTAAGTCAAATGTGTCATAAAAACTCTGAAAATTACAAAGAGCAGACCAGAACTTAAAAGAAATAAAAAGCATATCTCTCATCGTTTGATCTTGGTGAATTTTGGACACGAGATGCCCCTGTGAGTCTAGTTTCCAAATCAAAAAGAAAATCAAGGTTTCAACGGTCGGATCTCTGGGAAAAGGACAAACACCAGACATCACTCAGAGATGTACAACTCTCTGTCCAGAGATTTTGTTTGATTTTTTAAAAATAGCAAAATAATCCGAAATGCTTCATTCTTTTTAGGGGATCTTCCTAACACATTAAGGTACCCAGAAAAAATTATTAGAGACCCCAAAAACTCTATTAGACTTCTGATTTATGAATTTCAAAATGGACTTGCTGTTCTGAAACTATTCTGAAACTCTGGGCAGATTGTAGTTGACTCACAAAACCCATGATCAAATCCTTCTAAACATAAAACCACCTTAAAACAAAAATTACAGTGGTAGAACATTGTGTTATTGACATTTTCCCGTTGGTTTCACTTGATTTCAACGGTTGGATTTCGAACTAAAAATCTTTGATCAAAAACAGTTTGTGAATTCACTGTTTTCATTTGTCAAGTTCAACTTTTATTTGTTAACCACCAACTATTAAACCATGAAGTTGGGTTTAAACCAAACCACTTCCCCTACCATTTGATGGTCATTGGAGGCTAGAGACTTTTATATTTGTAGATTTCAAGTGAAGTATGAATTGACTTCATGAAATCTCAAGATAAGGAATCTAAACCATTGAGATGGACTTGGACTCAAAACCACTTCCTCCTACCATTTGATGGCCATTGGAGATGAAGACATGACTAAAACTCATGAGTTTTCAAGGAATATAAGGAGACTCCATGAAAACTCAAGCTTAGAGGACCCAAGTCATGAGTATGGACTTGGATCCATCTATTTGTTTATAGAATAAAATGATGATCAAACTTTGACTTCCATATGAAGCATAAGCTTACATGGGATTCAAAATATCACATTCAAGAGATTTCAAGAGAGATATTGAGGATCTCCAATAGTCTCAAAGAGGGAAGTATGAACAATAAAAGAAATGAAGCAAAGAAAACAAAATAGTTTGAGGATCCAAAGGAAAGAATGCAAATAAAAACAACTTATGGTTAGAGGATCACCTCCAACTATCCTCAAAGTTTCTCTTCTTTGAAGATCTTCCAAGCTCTTCTTCCTAGTTTTTTTCTCTAAGGAAAATGTTGGTGTAATGGTAGTCTTTTTTTTTTTGTGTGTTTCCTCCCTCCTCTTTTGCATGTGTTTCTCAATGGAGATACCTCTTCTTATATAGACAAAAATACCTAGGTCATTTCAGTAAATTCGGAGTAAAAGACATGTGTAAACATCTCATTTGGTGGTACAATGTGTACTTTCTGAATTTAGACAGACTGCTGCCCAGGGCGGCAGTCAAGAAACTGTCGCAGCATTCCGTGAAAGCCGTCGCGGCAGTCCATGACTGCCGTTCCGGCACTGCGTGATTGCCGAGCGGCATTCATCAAATGCCGCGACAATTAATGGATTGCCGCGTTTTTGTCAGTCTTACTTTATCAGTTTTTTGTTCTTATTTGCATATGCATACGTATTGCACTGCAAAATACAGACTTTAAAAGTGAACGGCAGTCAGAAATTTATGGCAGCACTCGGTGAATGCCGGAACGGCACTCTTTGACTGCCGCGCGGCACTCAGCGAGTGCCGTGGAAGTCTGCCGTGTGCCGTTTTTAGCTGAGGTTCCCTTTTTTAGGTCTTCCCCCTTTTTGAAACAAATTATTTTTGAAGATCCTTTCCAAAAATCATGTCTTATACCTGAATTCTCCTAAATACCTGGTATTTTTCTCTTTCTATGAAATTTTATCGCGTTTTGGAGATTTTCTGAAGAGTTTGGAATACTTCAATTTTTCGGTCCTTGTCATCATCGGATACAGAGGTGACACTCTCCTAAATTCGACGTTAGGTCAAAATTGGGGTGTCTACAGTTTGCCCCTCTTCGGCAGAGCTTGTGGAGCAACGCGTACCACAAGTGAATGTCGAAGCCTGTGTGAAGACAAGCCTTCGACCAGACCGTCGAATTTAGGTAAAAACAAAATGCGTTGCAAAAAGAGAACATGCGCGGGGCAATGGTTCACGCTGGTCGTGCTCGATGATGAGCTGCCTACGTATCCGTTCAGGAATCAGACCAAGACGTAGTTCGGGTCAAGGGTCAAACACACACAAGCGCAAATAGTCATACGGATGAATTCACCTATCTTATCGTGATGCACGTGCTCAAGCAATCTCGTGCTTTCTGAATTAACCTGGTTATGTAAATGTCATGCTCATCACATTTTCCCTATGTATGACGCGCATTTCGTGGCGTGTTAGTCAGGGAAGATTATCTATGCGAGAATCTGTCATAGGAGTCATGAGAGTGCTTTTGATCACGAAGGTCAACGCAAGTCCGTTGCGAAAACTGGGAATATAAGTTTGTTATATTCTCAAAAAACGAAGGTCAATGCAAGTCCGTTGCGAAAACCGGGAATATAAGTCCGTTATATTCTCAAAAAACGAAGGTCAATGCAAGTCCGTTGCGAAAACCGGGAATATAAGTCCGTTATATTCTCAAAAAACGAAGGTCAATGCAAGTCCGTTGCGAAAACCGGGAATATAAGTCCGTTATATTCTCAAAAATGAAGGTCGACGCAAGTCCGTTGCGAAAACCGGGAATATAAGTCCGTTATATTCAAAAGACAAGGGTTAACGCAAATCCGTTGCGAGAACCGGGAATATAAATCCGTTATATTCAAAAGACAAGGGTTAACGCAAATCCGTTGCGAGAACCGGGAATATAAATCCGGTATATGCTCAAAAACGAGGGTTGACGCAAATCCATTGCGAGAACCGGGAATATAAGTCCGTTATAATCAAAAGACAAGGGTTAACGCAAATCTGTTGCGAGAACCGGGAATATAAATCCGTTATATGCTCAAAAACGAGGGTTGACGCAAATCCGTTGCGAGAACCGGGAATATAAATCCGTTATATTCTAAAAAAACGAGGGTTGACGCAAATCCGTTGCGAAAACTGGGAATATAAGTCCGTTATATTCAAAAGACAAGGGTTAACGCAAATCCGTTGCGAGAACCGGGAATATAAATCCGTCACATTCTCAAACAAAGGATCGCCGCAAATCTATTACGAGGATCGAGAATATAAATTCGTTATATTCTCAAGACGAGGGTTAGAGCAAATCCGTTGCAAGAACCGAGAATGTAAATCCGTCACATTCTCAAACAAAGGATCGCCGCAAATCTGTTACGAGGATCGAGAATATAAATTCGTTATATTCTCAAGACGGGGGTTAGAGCAAATCCGTTGCAAGAACCGAGAATGTAAATCCGTCACATTCTCAAACAAAGGATCGCCGCAAATCTGTTACGAGGATCGAGAATATAAATTCGTTATATTCTCAAGACGGGGGTTAGAGCAAATCCGTTGCAAGAACCGAGAATGTAAATCCGTCACATTCTCAAACAAATGATCGCTGCAAATCTGTTACGAGGATCGAGAATATAAATTCGTTATATTCTCAAGACGGGGGTTAGAGTAAATCCGTTGCAAGAACCGAGAATGTAAATCCGTCACATTCTCAAACAAAGGATCGCCGCAAATCTGTTACGAGGATCGAGAATATAAATTTGTTATATTCTCAAGACGGGGGTTAGAGCAAATCCGTTGCAAGAACCGAGAATGTAAATCCGTCACATTCTCAAATAAAGGATCGCGGCAAATCTGTTACGAGGATCGAGAATATAAATTCGTTATATTCTCAAGATGAGGGTCATAGTTTGGGAGCCTGCAGGCTCAAATTCATTTTAACTTTTCAAAACTTGGAGTCGAATAGACTCAAATTCTTTTCAATTTTTTTCAAAATTGGGAGTCTGATGAACTTAAATTATTTCAAATATCTAAAGCCGGGGGTCCAATGGACTCAAATCCACTCAAATTAATTCAATTTTCCAAAATTGGTAGTCAATCGAGCTTAATTTTTCAAACTTCGATCAAGAGTTAGTCAGACTCAAATAAACTCAATTTCACCAAGTCCGGAGTCAATTCAACTCAATTCGAGTTCAAATTCAAAGGCTAAATTAGGAGTTGCCTAGACTCGACTTTATTCATTTTCTGAAATCAGGAGTCAGTCAGACTCAAACAAATTCAATTTCACCAAGTCCAGAGTCAATTTGACTCAAATCAATCCAATATTTCAAAACTCGTAAGTAGATCGGACTCAAAAGAATTTCTTTTCAAATTTCCAAAACAGGAGTCGAATCAGACTCCTAGAATTTCTATTTCACAAAACGGGAGTGAATCGGACTCAAAGATTCTACAAAACTTCTAAAAACAGGAGTCGAAACAGACTCAAAGAATTTTTAAATTTCCAAAATTGGGAGTCGAATTGACTCGAACGATTTCAAATCTTCAAAGAGAATTTCAGTTTTCCAAATCGGAGTCAACTCAGCTAAATGAAAAATTTTAATTTACAACATTGGAGTCAATTCGACTCAAAAGAATTTCAATTTTCAAAGTCGGTAGTTTGAATGAGACTCGAAAAATTATTGAGGATTAACGCGAATGCGAGGTTGCCGTTGATGACTAACACAGATGCTCGCGAGGATTAGCTGGGATTGCCATTGAGGACTAACAGAGATTGCCATTGAGGGCTAACAGAGGTTGCCATTGAGGACTAACGAGGATTGCCGTTGAGGACTAATGCAGATGAAAAGAAGCTGCCATGGAGGACTAAAGCTTATGAAGAGAAGCTACCTTTGAGGACTAATGCTTTGCGCTCAAAGAACCAAATTTCAATATTCGGAGCCACCTCGAACTTAAAGAATTGATTTCACAAAAGTTCGAGAGTCCACAGACTGAAAGAGTTGATTTTTCAAAATTTGAGGAGTTTTCAGACTCAGAGAATTTGAACGGAGCTGATAGAAAGAATAATTTTATGCATTTGCGGACCTTTGGAAGAAACACATCGATTCTGTCAAAAGAGGGAAGTCACCTTTGCCCCTAGTCTTGGACTCTTCTTATATTGCCACTTTATGCTGTGATAGTGTTCGAAACCTCTATTCGTACTGCTCTTGGGATGCTTATGAAGACCTTTTAAATCTTTATTCGTCATCTTAAACCCACACATTTGAGACCATTTATTGACTCATCAAAGGAGGACAGACCTGACAAAGTTAGTTACTCAAAAATGACTGACTCAAACTCTTCATTCATTATGAATCAATGTGCTTTCATCGTGAGTAACTGTATCATCTCACCTTTAATTTATTCATCATTTTACAAATGGTAGTGCTTTGTTGATAAATCTAAACTTTTAAAACTTCTCCTTTTGATTTAGCGAATTCTTTGCCTATCTAGAGTATGCTTCAAATTAGTGCTTTAGCTTATAGAATGAAAGGCACTCTATTTCAATCCTTTCAAAACAAACTTGATTACTTGAGAACTTGCTTCTGGCATAGAGGGATTTTGGCAAACGAAGTTTGTCCCTAGTTTGAATAAGACTCGGAGGCATTGCTTTTGGGATTAACTGAGGTGTTCAGCAAACAAAGTTTTCCATTGGTTTGGCGATGTACATGTGGCTCCAAGCAAACGTGAGTTTGCCCCTAATTTGAAGGAAGGAAACCAAAGGCGCAAAAGGGTGATGCTTATAGTTTAGGGATGTTTATGGACCGAGAACCTTGGGAGGTTCGCCTACTTATCCCCGAGCGGGAATCAGGTCCAAAGTAGTTCGGCCAAGGCCTGAAAGAAGGATAGCATGAGATGATGGGGTGATGACCGAACCGAGCAGGTTGCCTACGTATCCGTTCAGGAATCAGGTCAAAGCGTAGTTCATCAACTCTGGAGGTCTTGAAAGAATAAGGCTTCAAGAATTGGTGGGCTTTTCGAGCCATGTTGCCATTTGGATCTAGGGAGTGTATGTCACTTGTGGTAGCCCTTGTATAGCTTGATGAACTATTTCTTCCTTTATTATTTTTTTTATTCCTTTTCTTTTACTTGACGGTTGATTCTTTAACCTTTTCACTAGCCAGTTAATCTTTACAACTCTCATCATGTTTTATTCATACTCTATCATAATATCAGTTCTTCAAATCTTTATTTTTCAAAGATATCTCTGCATTGTTTTTAGGCTCACTTAGGATTTGAGCCTCTCGCAAAAATTTTGAAGCTGCTAAGTCCCTCTTTTCATTTCTAATCTCTTTTCTTTGTTAAGAACAACACAAAGCCTTGAGATAGTTCATGTGCCAATGATCTACTTTGAAGTGCTCAAGAATTCTCAATATCATCTATTCTCTGCCTTTTCTTTTCTCTTTCCTTTCTTTTCTCTACCTTACTATCTCTTATTCTTTCCATGATTTTGACTGGCTAGGATTAAGATTTTTGAGATCAACACGTATCTTATTTTTGCTCTAAATTTTGCCTAGGCGCCCTTCCGGGTTTTCATCCTAGCGAGCTCTTTCTTCTTTTTTTCTTTTTTTTTTTTTTCTTTTTTTTTGTGCTCTAAATTTTGCCTAGGCGCCCTTCTGGGTTTTCATCCTAGCGAGCTCTTTTTCTTTTTTTTTTTTTTTTGGAATAAGAAGTTCATTAAAATGTCTGGCTACCATTAAGGACCCAGTTTATGGCTTTAGACTGGTTGGGCTCATCTTTTAGGCTTGGTATTTGAGAGAAGGGGATGGTGAGCAAGCTTCAAGTTCCAAGTTCATTTTTTCAAGATTGAGCAAGAGCATCTTTAAATTCTTAAAGTAAAGCTAATCAATTCTCTACTCCTCCTTGGTTTTGGCACAAAATTTGCTTTGATCACTTGGGGATCCTTTTCAATGCAAAGACTTATTAACAAAGTATTTTCCATGATAGTGACTTTTTCTTCTCTTCTTTTTTTTTTTTTGGTCTTAATGATCCATACATTCACGACATAGCACACTGAACCAAGAAAAATGAGATTTTATTCAACTAGTAGGGAAGGAGGATTTCATCACTCGTCTTGATAAACTCGAAAAAGAATTGCAAACAAACTTGATAATAGACTGACCAGAAGACTCGACTGGACTTGACATTTGGCTCCAACCTAACATAACTCGACTACCAGACTTGACTCGGTCTCAATTGGAGTGTCACAGACAATTTTCAAATTATTGGGTCCCCAGGAGCATCCACATTTGCTTTAGCAGCAGCATTTCCAAACACTATTACCTCACTGGCATCTTCCTCAGGTTCATCATTCCTTTTCTGTATCTTTGTAGGAACATCATCTGCCCTTATGGCCCATTTTTCAGTCGAATGGCCCTTCTTTGACTCATACTGAGTATTGTCAATGCCTTTTTCGATTATGTTGATTGGGTCGGGACCAGTTGGTTGTTGCGCACTCATGGAGGCAACGAATCCTTTGAGAGTATTCAGCGATGGCTGTGATTGAAAAGATTGTATGCCATGCCAGACACCACTCTGTGGGTTCAGCAAAGGAGTGATGATTTTATGCTCAATGAGATCTTGGATATCATGGCGGAGTTTCATGCAATAGTTAGTTGTATGGCCATGGGTCTGGTGGTAAGCACAGTACAAAGACAGGTCACATTTGCGGGGTAAGGGATTTGGTAGTGGCTTTGGGTCCAAGGGGTTGAGGTGACCATTCTTGACAAGGTGACCAAGCGCCATGGATAATGGCATGCCAAGATTGGTGAAGATTCTCGGCTTGCGGGCTTGGTTTGATTTTGAATTCGACTTTGAGCTTGAGTTGGTTTTTGGGTCGAGATGTGGATTTTGGTGAATGGTTGAGCTTAGGTATGGACTTTGGTGATAGGTTGGGTTTGGACATGGGCTTTGGTGCACAGGTGGGTTCGGACATGCCTGTTGGTGCTTCTTTAAGCAACCCATTATTCTCTGATCCATCTTTTCCTCATCAGGGTCCATTTGATCTTTCAATAATTGAATGAACTCAAGCATGACCCCCTCCAATTGCTTCACCCTAGAATCTTGTTGCTCAACAATGACTTGCAGTTTGCTCACTTTCTCCTCCAAAGCTCTGTGGGCCATTGGTGGGTATGTCTCAACATGATGGTCCATGACTTCCTCTAATTAAGAGAGATAAACCCAAGAAGATTAGAAGTGTCCTTACTAGGGGATCTGGTTGTTCCACTCTTTCTAAAAAACAGATAGGAAAAAAGGTCTGCATGCAGAATTGAATAGTAAGGGAATTTGGAGGGACTTTGATCTTAATTGGGAAGAAGATGTTGTGAGTTTGTACGCTACGCGTATGTAATGATATCGATTGGTGAGAGCGCAAAATGTACATGCTCTTATGATTTGATGCATGCACTGCACATATGGCACACGAATGAAATGCAAGTGTGTATGTGCCTACTCTATATGCCAAAGCAAAGAAAATTCTAATCCTAACAGGTAAACACATAAGCACATAAAATCCTCACCATGTCAAGTGCAATAATTTCTCCTTTCATTGTGATCCCTACTACCCTTTCAAAGGTCGGGTATTTAAAATTTTCGAAATTCATTTGAAAAGCATTTCTTTATAACGATGAAATCTTTCAAAAACAATTCTCAAGGATTTTGAATCTTTTATTTTAAAAAATGAGGATGTGAAAACATTTCTCAATGAAGATGATTGGATTGAAATTTATTTGAAAAGCATTTCTTCCAAAAACAATTCCCAAAGATTAGTTTGGAGCTTTAATCAAAAGTGAACTCCAAAGATTTTTTGAAAGAGCAATTGAAAACTTTGGAATAAAGATTACAAAAATCCACTTGCTTTCAAAGATGGTCTTAAAATTCTTTCGGGGTAGAAGGATCACATGATCGGATTATTACCGTACTTTTCATAAATTTGGATGCATACAAGGTCAATGATGCTTAACTAAACATGATATAAGAAGTATAATCTTATAATCAAGGTTCGACATGATCTCCAAAATGTCAGGTAACACGAGGAGAAATTGCTAAAAGGTGATTAAAAGATTATTCATCTTTCATCAAGCAAGTATCGTCATCATCTCAAGTAATCCTTTCCGGGCATACAAAATTTCCTAACACATAACCCTAATCAAGAATTGATTTCCTAAGATTGAAATGTTCTATAGAAACTACAATGCAAAGGCTGGGTTTTGGTCAAATAAGGGACCCTTGACACACACCCGATAGGATGCTTCATATACCAAATCATGGTACGAGATCAAGGGTGATCACACAGTTCCATGATGACTTGACCGACCGGGTTGCCCCGAGCCTCCAAGGTCATAGTTCCGTGCAATCGACTGGCTAGACATGCAAGTGAAATGCAACAGGCACACAAAGATTAATTAATTCGATTAAAAGGATATTTTTCAAGTCTAATCCTCAAGTGAACCCAAAATCAGAATTCTGGTCTGCGAAACCAGAGATTCTGGGTTCGATCCCCAGCAGAGTCGCCAGATTGTGGATATCGCAGGTTGACTTACCCACAGCTTTTCAAAATCAAATTCAAAAACAAAATGAGTCGCCACTTAAGTTTTAAAAGGAAAAAATTAAGAAACCATTTCAAAAGGAAACTGATCTTTTAGAAACCAGAGATTAACTAGGTCCGGGGATTATGGAATGAGAGAGGAAGGAGCCCATTGGACTAAAACACCCTCTCTCATCCTATCTTGCGATAGGCCTCTACTCAACATCCTTTTAATCAAATTTATTAATCTAAGCATGCCCTCAACTAATACATATATACATATACATCACAAAAGCATGTCCAAAGGGTGTAAAATTGCAATTGACAAAATATCATTCAAAAGGCACATAATTCAGGTAACAAGCGATATGATATGTAATAGAGAACAAGTGAACTTACCCGGGATCCACCAGCGATAATAAACGTGCAATGCATACGAACAAAAGAAAACCCTAAAAAGAGTCTCTAATCACATATACACATAAGGCAAAACCTAATTCTAAGGTGTCGCGCATTAAGTCGAAGAATCAATAAAATCAAGAAATTAAGATAAACTAAAGAGAAGTCTTAGAAATCATACCTTAATAGCGCTACAAAATAAAGGGTTAGTCCACGTGATGTGCAAAACAAAATGACAATCCTAAATTTCTAGCTTAAATCTATCTAATGTAATTAAATCCAAAGCAAATAAGTCTTAAATACAAGTGTCGAATCATATAGATGAATATGTACATGGACAAGGATAAACTATGAAATACTCTTAAACTTTGAATTCAAGCTCAACTAATCATTATTAAAGCATGGTTTAAGCCCTAGATCATAGAAAAGTCATTTAGATCCTTATTTACAAAGTAAGTCAAATGTGTCATAAAAACTCTGAAAATTGCAGAGAGCAGACCAGAACTTAAAAGAAATAAAAAGCATATCTCTCATGTTTGATCTTGGTGAATTTTGGACACGAGATGCCCCTGTGAGTCTAGTTTCCAAATCAAAAAGAAAATCAAGGTTTCAACGGTCGGATCTCTGGGAAAAGGACAAACACCAGACATCACTCAGAGATGTACAACTCTCTGTCCAGAGATTTTGTTTGATTTTTTAAAAATAGCAAAATAATCCGAAATGCTTCATTCTTTTTATGGGATCTTCCTAACACATTAAGGTACCCAGAAAAAATTATTAGAGACCCCAAAAACTCTATCAGACTTCTGATTTATGAATTTCAAAATGGACTTGCTGTTCTGAAACTATTCTGAAACTCTGGGCAGATTGTAGTTGACTCACAAAACCCATGATCAAACCCTTCTAAACATAAAACCACCTTAAAACAAAAATTACAGTGGTAGAACATTGTGTTATTGACATGTTCCCGTTGGTTTCACTTGATTTCAACGGTTGGATTTCGAACTAAAAATCTTTGATCAAAAACAGTTTGTGAATTCACTGTTTTCATTTGTCAAGTTCAACTTTTATTTGTTAACCACCAACTATTAAACCATGAAGTTGGGTTTAAACCAAACCACTTCCCCTACCATTTGATGGTCATTGGAGGCTAGAGACTTTTATATTTGTAGATTTCAAGTGAAGTATGAATTGACTTCATGAAATCTCAAGATAAGGAATCTAAACCATTGAGATGGACTTGGACTCAAAACCACTTCCTCCTACCATTTGATGGCCATTGGAGATGAAGACATGACTAAAACTCATGAGTTTTCAAGGAATATAAGGAGACTCCATGAAAACTCAAGCTTAGAGGACCCAAGTCATGAGTATGGACTTGGATCCATCTATTTGTTTATAGAATAAAATGATGATCAAACTTTGACTTCCATATGAAGCATAAGCTTACATGGGATTCAAAAGATCACATTCAAGAGATTTCAAGAGAGATATTGAGGATCTCCAATAGTCTCAAAGAGGGAAGTATGAACAATAAAAGAAATGAAGCAAAGAAAACAAAATAGTTTGAGGATCCAAAGGAAAGAATGCAAATAAAAACAACTTATGGTTAGAGGATCACCTCCAACTATCCTCAAAGTTTCTCTTCTTTGAAGATCTTCCAAGCTCTTCTTCCTAGTTTTTTTCTCTAAGGAAAATGTTGGTGTAATGGTAGTATTTTTTTTTTGTGTGTTTCCTCCCTCCTCTTTTGCATGTGTTTCTCAATGGAGATACCTCTTCTTATATAGACAAAAATACCTAGGTCATTTCAGTAAATTCGGAGTAAAAGACATGTGTAAACATCTCATTTGGTGGTACAATGTGTACTTTCTGAATTTAGACAGACTGCTGCCCAGGGCGGCAGTCAAGAAACTGTCGCGGCATTCCGTGAAAGCCGCCGCGGCAGTCCATGACTGCCGTTCCGGCACTGCGTGACTGCCGAGCGGCACTCATCAAATGCCGCGACAATTAATGGATTGCCGCGTTTTTGTCAGTCTTACTTTATCAGTTTTTTGTTCTTATTCGCATATGCATACGTATTGCACTGCAAAATACAGACTTTAAAAGTGAACGGCAGTCAGAAATTTATGGCGGCACTCGGTGAAAGCCGGAACGGCACTCTCTGACTGCCGCGCGGCACTCAGCGAGTGCCGCGGAAGTCTGCCGTGTGCCTTTTTTAGCTGAGGTTCCCTTTTTTAGGTCTTCCCCCTTTTTGAAACAAATTATTTTTGAAGATCCTTTCCAAAAATCATGTCTTATACCTGAATTCTCCTAAATACCTGGTATTTTTCTCTTTCTGTGAAATTTTATCGCGTTTTGGAGATTTTCTGAAGAGCTTGGAATACTTTAATTTTTCGGTCCTTGTCATCATCGGATACGGAGGTGACACTCTCCTAAATTCGACGTTAGGTCAAAATTGGGGTGTCTACAGATTCCCAACAAATCTGGTTCCCAAATACTTTGGTAGTTGTACACTTAAAACAACTAATTCAATGAAAATTCATTGGTCTCCATTGCTATTATATGTATTACCAATGTCAATTTATTACACGTTTGTTCCTTTGTCATATTTATTACTTCCAGTCTCATATATTTTTATGCCATGGTCATAATTTTTTGTTCCTTTCTCATTTAAATTTAGTTCCACTTTTCACAAATTTTGTTCCTTTGTCATATTTATTAGTTCCACTATCGTATATTTTTGTTCCATGCTCATAATTTTTTGTTCCTTTCTCATTTAGTTTTAATTACACTTTTCACAACTTTTGATCTTTTGTCATATTCATTAGTTCCAGTATCATATATTTTTGTTCCACGCTCATAATTGTGTTCCTTTCTCATATAGTTTAATTTCTCATTTCACTAATTTTTTTGCTATGTCATATTTTTTAGTTCCACTCTCATATATTTTTTGTTCTACTCTCATACATTTTTTGTTCCATGCTCATAATTTTTTGTTCCTTTATCATTTAGCTTTAGTTCCACTTTTCACAACCTTTGTTCCTTTGTCATATTTATTAGTTCTACTATCATATATTTTTGTTTCACGCTGATAATTTGTTTCCTTTCTCATTTAGTTTAATTCCTCATTTCATAACTTTTTTTCCTACGTTATATTTATTAGTTCCACTCTCATATATTTTTGTTCCACGTTCATAATATTTTGTTCCTTTCTCATTTAGTTTCAGTTTCACAACTTTTGCTCCTTTATCATATTTATTAGTTCCACTCTCATTTATTTTTGTTCCATGGTCATAATTTATTGTTCCTTTGTCATTTGGTTTTAGTTCCGCTTTTCACAACTTTTGTTCCTTTGTCATATTTATTAGTTCCAGTCTCATATATTTTTCTTCTGCACTCATAACTTTTTGTTTCTTTCTCATTTAGTTTAAGTTACACTGGTCGGTTACTCCGCCGTTTTTTTTCTTTTCATTATTTACTTATGTTCTTTTGGTAGTGTGGTCTCCCTATACATCCACTGGTCGGTTATTCCGTCGTTTTCTTTTTTTTTTTTACTTATGTTCTTTTAGTGATGTGGGCTCCCTATAAATCCACTGGTCTGTCAATCCGCCTTTACTGTTTTCCCTAACTTTACTAATTCCTAACTTACTAACTCCTTACTTTACTATTACTTCCGGTTACTTTTACGTCACTGGACACCGACACTTACTTCCAGCATGTAAAATAAAAAGACAAAAAAATCATCAAATATGAACTTCAAAAACAGTTTTGCCCCGAATGGGCCTCTTCCGTCAAGATAAACGATAGCTTGATGATAGGACGTTCGGGCACATTACTCATCGCACGGTCGATCTACGCCAAACTTCTACTCAAAACACTTTTTAAAACATACGACTCTTTCAAAGGTTAAAGCCACCGTACAGGTTAAAGCTCCTAACTACGTCGACTTTACTAAAAAATACTATTTCATACACTCACGGTCTAGATCGACCAACTTTTAAAAACACTTGCATACACTCACACACATACAAGCACAGAACTACATACGGCCTGATTCTCGTATCGAGATACGTATGCAACCCTTACTTTGGTGCGGCCATAGCTATTCTCTTTCAAACTATCTCGTATCGAGATACGTACGTAAACTTTTCTCGTTCCTTTGTCATATTTATTAGTTCTAGTCTCATATATTTTTGTTCCATGCTCATAATTTTTTGTTCCTTTCTCATTTAGTTTTAGTTCCACTGTTCACAACTTTTATTCCTTTATCATGTTTATTAGTTCCACTTGCATATATTTTTGTTCCATGCTCATAATTTTTTGTTCCTTTATCATTTAGTTTTAGTTTCACTTTTCACAACCTTTGTTTCTTTGTCATATTTATTAGTTTGAATATCAAATTTTTTTGTTTCACCCTCATAATTTTTTGTTCCTTTCTCATTTAGTTTAATTCCTCATTTCACAACTTTTTTTCCTACGTCATATTTATTAGTTCCACTCACATATATTTTTGTTCCACGCTCATAATATTATGTTCCATTATCATTTAGTTTTAGTTCCACATTTCTCAACTTTTGCTCCTTTAGCATATTTATTAGTTTCACTCTCATTTATTTTTGTTCTATGGTCATAATTTATTGTTTCTTTGTCATTTGGTTTTAGTTACGCTTTTCACAACTTTTGTTCCTTTGTCTTCTAATTATCCTACGAAACGTTGCACACGTCCAACTCATTACTCTGCGAGTAAAAACTATAAAATACAAACGTTTCCGACTAAGTTTCGTTTGTCGTCGTAATTACGTCTGAAACTAATTCCCATGAAATCTCTATATAACCTACCTTTTTATGCAACACATCCTATCGGCCGTTATCATCAAAATCATTAAACTGATCCTAGACAGGATTAAAACTATCAGAAATTATGCTACACAAGTAATATCACTATTCACAATTTACCAGATAGCCAAATAACATTTAATCACACGAATGTCTTAATGATTACCGAATCACCGTGTTCTTACTTGACACCTTCCGTTGACCACAGTCAACCAATACCATAATTATCAAATAACATTGAAAATTTTAAAAATTCCGAATACGCATTTAAAAGAATATATTTCCGGGACGGGTGTGACAACGTTACTAAAACTTTTAACTAAACTCATCCATTACTTCACGTCTTTCGAAGCATTGGGCAGTTTTTTACTCACAGGACGTTCGGGCACAGTACTCATCGCATGGTCGATCTACGCCAAACTTCTACTCAAAACACTTTCTAAAACATACGACTCTTTCAAACGTTAAAGCCTAGGACTACACCGTACTTTTACGTCACTGGGCATTGACTCTTACTTCAGGCACATAAAATAAAAGGACAAAAGAAATCATAAAATATAAACTTCAAAAGACGATTGTGTCAATTGTCTTTGCGGGGATCCTAACTCCCGAATAATGTTAGGTGGCGACTATTAACTTTTACTTGTCCATATTCCTACTTTCACGTACTTTCACGCTTCTCGAAGTAACACGTTGCGATCCTCGAAGGAATCGCCTCCCACTTTTGGGGCGGGCGCGACACCACGCTCATTATTTTTTGTTTCTTTATCATTTAGTTTTTATTCTACATTTTTACAATTTTTGTTCTTTTGTCATATTTATTAGTTCCACTCTCATAATATTTTGTTCCTTTCTCATTTAGTTTTAGTTCCACATTTCCCAAATTTTGTTCCTATGTCATATTTATTAATTCCTGTCTCACATATTTTTGTTCCACGCTCATAATTTTTTGTTCCTTTGTCATTTGGTATTAGGTCCACTTTTCACTACTTTTGTTCCTTTGTCATATTTATTAGTTCCAGTCTCATAAATATTTTTCCCATGTTCATAATTTTTTGTTCCTTTCTCATTTGATTTTAGTTCCACTTTTCACTACTTTTGTTCCTTTGTCATATTTATTTGTTCCAGCTTCTTACATTTTGCTCCACGCTCATAATATTTTGTTCATTTCTCATTTAGTTTAAGTTACACTAGTCGATTACTCCGCCGTTTTTTTTTCTTTATTTACTTATGTTCTTTTAGTGGTGTGGTCTCCCTATAAATCCACTGGTCGGTTACTCCGCAGTTTTTTTTTATTTACTTATGTTTTTTAGTGGTGTGGCCTCCCTAAAAATCCACTGGTCGGTCTATCCGCCTTTACTGCTTTCCCTAACTTTACTAACTCCAGACTTACTAACTCTTTACTTTACTATTTACGTTGCTAAACTCGTTACTTTACTGTCTACGTTACTAAAACTTTTAACTAAACTCATCTCTTACTTCACGTTTTTTGAAGCACTGGGCACCGACCCTTATTTCCGGCATTTTTTTACTCACTTGGGCGCCGGCACTTACTTCCGGTTACTTTTACGTCACTGGGCATTGACTCTTACTTCCAGCACATAAAACAAAAGGACAAAAGAAATCATAAAATATAAACTTCAAAAGACGATTGTGTCAATTGTCTTTGCGGGGATCCTAACTCCCGAATAATGTTAGGTGGCGACTATTAACTTTTACTTGTCCCTATTCCTACTTTCACGTACTTTCACGCTTCTCGAAGTAACACGTTGCGATCCTCGAAGGAATCGCCTCCCACTTTTGGGGCGGACGCGACACCACGCTCATTATTTTTTGTTTCTTTATCATTTAGTTTTTATTCTACATTTTCACAACTTTTGTTCTTTTGTTATATTTATTAGTTCCACTCTCATAATATTTTGTTCCTTTCTCATTTAGTTTTAGTTCCACATTTCCTAAATTTTGTTCCTATGTCATATTTATTAATTCCTGTCTCACATATTTTTGTTCCACACTCATAATTTTTTGTTCCTTTCTCATTTGGTATTAGGTCCACTTTTCACTACTTTTGTTCCTTTGTCATATTTATTAGTTCCAGTCTCATAAATATTTTTCCCATGTTCATAATTTTTTGTTCCTTTCTCATTTGGTTTTAGTTCCACTTTTCACTACTTTTGTTCCTTTGTCATATTTATTAGTTCAAGTCTCATATATTTTTGTTCCGCGCTCATAATTTTTTTGTTTCTTTCTCATTTAGTTTTAGTTACACTGGTCGGTTACTCTGCCGTTTTTTTCTTTTCTTTATTTACTTATGTTATTTTAGTAGTGTGGTCTCCCTATAAATCCACTGGTCAGTCGCTCTGCCGTTTTCTTTTATTTACTTATGTTCTTTTAGTGGTGTGGCCTCCGAATAAATCCACTGGTCGGTTTATTCGCCTTTACTACTTTCCCTAACTTTACTATTTACGTTACTAAACTCGTCACTTTACTGTCTACGTTACTAAAACTTTTAACTAAAATCATCTCTTACTTCACATCTATGGAAGCACTGGGCACCGACCCTTACTTCCGGCACTTTTTTACTCACTTGGGCGCCGACACTTACTTCCGGTTACTTTCACGTCACTGGACATCGACTCTTACTTCCGGCACGTAAAACAAAAAGACAAAAGAAATCATAAAATGTAAACTTCAAAAGACGATTGTGTCATTGTCTTTGCAGGGATCATAACTCCCGAATAATGTTAGGTGGCGACTATTAACTTTTACTTGTCCCTACTCCTACTTTCACGCTTCTCGACGTAACACGTTGCGATCCTCGAAGGGATCGCCTCCCACTTTGGGGGCAGGCGTGACACCACGCTCATTATTTTTTGTTTATTTGCCATTTAGTTTTTATTCTACATTTCCCAACTTTTGTTCTTTTGTCTTATTTATTAGTTTCATTCTTATATATTTTTGTTCCACGCTCATAATTTTTTGTTCCTTTCTCATTTAGCTTTAGTTCCATGTTTCCCAAATTTTGTCCCTATGTCATATTTATTAATTCCTGTCTCACATATTTTTGTTCCACGCTCATAATTTTTTGATCCTTTCTCATTTGGTTTTGGGTCCACTTTTCACTACTTTTGTTCATTTGTCATATTTATTAGTTCCAGTTTCATAAATTTTTATTCCACGATCATAATTTTTTGTTCCTTTCTCAAAGTAGTTTTAGTTCCACATTTCACAACTTTTGTTCATTTGTCATATTTATTAGTTCCACTCTCATTTATTTTTGTTCCATGCTCATAATATTTTGTTGTTTTGTCATTTAGTTTAGTTCCACTTTTCACAACTTTTGTTCATTTGTCCTATTTATTAATTCCACTCTCATATATTTTTGTTTCATGGTCATAATTTTTTGTTTCTTTGTCATTTAGTTTTAGTTTCACATTTCACAACTTTTGTTCCTTTGTCATATTTATTTGTTCCACTCTCATATATTTTTGTTTCATGCTCATAATTTTTTGTTTCTTTCCCATTTAGTTTTAATTTCATATTGCACAACTTTTGTTCCTTTGTCCCATTTTTTAGTTCCACTCTCTTATTTTTTTGTTCTATACTCATAATTTTGTGTTCCTTTTCTTTTTAGTTTTAGTTCCGTATTTCACAACTTTTGTTCCTTTGTCATATTTATTGATTGTTGATCATAAATACTTGTTTCATGATCACTGAGTCTTAGTCTCATAATTCACAAGTTTGTTCCTTAATCATAACTCTTTATTCTTTGAACACAACAACTTGTTACAAGATCACTTAAGTTTGTTTCTTGTTCATAAGTAATTACTCCAAAGACCAGAATGTTTCGGCTCGGCCTTTTTTTCATTAACTAAGTTTTCGTTCCAGATTTCAACGAATTTTGTTCCTTTATAATAAATATTGGTTCTTTTATCATAAATATTTGTTCTCAGGATCACTGAGTTTAGTTCTAGATATCACAAATTTTGTTCCTTTATCATAATTATTGATTGTTGATCATAAATATTTGTTCCAGGATCACTTAGTTCTGTTTCTTGTTCATAAATAATTGTTCTAAATACCATAAAGTTTAGTGGCTTTTTTTTTTTTTTTTCATAAACTAAGTTTTAGTTCCAGATTTCAACGAATTTTGTTCCTTGTTAATAAATATTGGTTTCTTTATCATAAATATTTGTTCCCAAGACCACTGAGTTTAGTTCTAGATTTCACAAATTTTGTTCCTTAATCATAACTATTGATCATTGATCATAAATATTTGTTCCATGATCACTGAGTCTTAGTCCCATAATTCACATGTTTTGTTTCTTAATTATAATTATTTATTCCTTGAACACAACAACTTGTTGCAGAATTACTTAGTTCTGTTTCCTGTTCAAAAATAATTGTTTCAAAAACCAAAAAGTTTAGTGATGACGGAATAATAAGTTATTAAGAAGGAACAAATATAAACTACAAGAACTAAAGTTAGTGAGAAAGGAATAATCAAATATTAGAAAGGAACAAACATAAGCTAGAAGGTAAGAGTACCGGTGATAACCGGTTACTCCTCAATTAATGCTCCCTTACACTTCAATTAATTCTCCATGAAAAGTCAAAAAAGTTGTCTGAACAACCAATAGAAGCATGACACGTGGCAAGTGGTTTGGTTGTATATACAACCAAACCACTTGGTTGTACCGAAGAGGCTTCCGAAGATCAGATCATCCGAATTGATGGATGGTGCTTGACAATTGGGGGAGGAAAATACATTCTTCATGTGAACTGGTAGCATCATGAATTTATGAGGCTCTTTGGCATTAGATTTTGTTTTATTTGTTTTTATTTTTATTTTTTTTTTGGTTTGGATTTAGTGAGAGTGGAATAAAAAAATTGTCAGAGTAATTTATTTTGTTTTCGCTTGTAACCAAAAATGTAGTTTTTTTTCCCTTCAAAATCTAGTAATCTGAGTAGATCACTGCACTACATTATAACGATTCTCACTGGATTAATATGTTGGAACTAGCTCTCCACACGAAGCTAAGCATTGCATCACCAAAAGATATATATGCCTGAAGCATTCAAACTCAAGATCCATGCATGACCCCATGTGAAACACTTATCCCTTCCACTAGGTCAGCCTTTCGGAATTAAAATACCATTGCACTCAAGATCCATGACTCCATGTCGGCTCAGTGTTGAGCTATGCTACAATTCAAGATTTCACAGATTTGGAAGATTTGCATTTGCGAGTTAGAAGGTTGTTGACCTTGTTTTTCTTGTATTTTTTTTTTTTTTTGTCCTTTCTGCTTGTAATGATCATTCCTTTTGGAATCTGCCTCTATTGTGAAATTAATAATGAAGTGCTCTTGTTAATAACAAAAAAAGAAAGAAGAAGAGGAAGAAGAAAATAGGAGGGAAAATAAGGAGAGACTTTGAACTCTAAGTTTCGATGTCTCTATTTTTTTCTCCATTCCATCAATGCATGAGAAAATTCTAATATTTACATTCTTTCGTGTATGGTAGAAAAGCCTAAAATTCCTATCCCCTCAAAAAAAAAAAAAAACACCTTAAAATTTTGTTTTTCTCTCTTTTCTTCCCCTTCAACACTCCCCCCCTTCTCTTTTTCTTTTGTTGTTTCCCTAGTTGGTTCATATTGATCTGCCAAAGGCCCAAAACCCCAACAGTTCATTGATGCATATGAAAATAGTAGAAGCATTTTTTTATTTCGAAATGCTTAGGCTTGGTCATTAGAGCTTAAATTTTGGTAGGGTAAATTGCGCTTTTCACCCCTAAATTGCCCTTTAGTAGTTTTAAGGGCCTCTTGGCTTTTTCCCTTTCATTAACCCTTTTTCCGAAAAAAAAAAAATTTAAGGTGAAGGCGTGAAACCGAGTAGCTACTAGCCACCCTTTTTTATCTTGGTTCAAATTTGAAAGTGAAGGTGAGTAGCTACCAGCTACCTCTTTTATAATGTTTAAAAATGGTCAGAGATTGTTTTGGATTGGGCTGCAAGGGGAAAACCGCATTTTCCTCTTCTAGGCCCACCTACCCAAGTCATACCTCAAGTTGTTCTTCCAAATCAAAATCAAATTTTGACCTCTAAAGCTTTATTTAACTTTAATTTCTCTATACCTTCATATTTTTTTGATAAAATACTTTCTCTGTAACTTTAGTTGTGCAAAAAAACTCAATAACAGCAGTGTCACACTCCGATTTTTGAAAAGTCAAATAATTAGCATAGAATTAAATCTAGACTACTATTCTACTGCCCAACTATCGGAATGAATACCACGAAGCCCATCCTAATAAAACTTTTTAATGGAAATAGATGTTCTTAAAAATCTGGTTAAAACATTTGTAATAAATCTCCATTTATGTTTTTAAAACAAAACCACCACATTTCCATTTTAAAAAAAAACACTCATGCGGTTCCGAAAATACTCAAATATATTTAATTAAAGGTACAACTACTAAATCACTTATATTGAAAAGCAGAAACTGAATAAATAATTCTCATTAAGAATAAAAATCTTTTCATTTACAATTAAAGGTTTAAAGAATAACCTCTATTACAACCTTTGGTCAGAGCTATTAAATGTCCCAATACCAACTATAATAATGGCCCACAATGGCAAATAAATGAAAATAGCAAATGAACAGTAAAGGTCTTCATGCCCTCAAGCAAATCCATGCAATCCAATAATCATACCGGCCTACTCCTTAATCTGCAAAACGGCTGCGTTTCCCGAGAAACGCCCCCGCATGATAAACATCACACGGGTCAGCATTGTATAACAACACTGGTATGAGTAAACATGCTCCAGTCTCAAGGATCACTCATGGTCCCCTCAACTCCAACCCAACAATAATCAATTAACATAATAATACCCAATAAATGTCCCGGAGGTTGGGAATCCGCTGGACTCCCTCCCTCTCTAGACCACAAACACATACAAAGTTGTAGGCAGAATTGTAGTTCCACACGTGAGTGAGGACAAGCGGTAGTTTCCTCGAGTCACGCGGCAGTTTGTTCCACCCACAAAGTAAAAGAAACACTTACTCTTAAATGACATGGTGAGCCAAAGCCTGCATACAATGGTTAGTGGGCCCACCATCCTGCAACTCGAGAGTTAGCACAAATCCTTAGTATCATAATAAACAATTCTTCAATACCAAATCATTTAATCAATTTTCTTCGCATTATACCACGGTAACCATTTCGGGTTTTCAATTTCATGTTTCGCAATAGTTTATCCATTTGTATTTGACGCACTACAATCACTGTCATTTTTTTTTTCTTGTCCTAGGTTCACCACTAAGGTCACCCTACTCATGGTCAACTTACTATTTATGAACGATTTTGTTAGCCTTAAGGTTTAGTAAGGCATATTTAATTATGTTTTGATGATGTCAAATACACTATGATAATTACTTGATTCATAATGTTTCATTCCTTGTTATTATCATAGTCATTTTTATGCTCATATATAATCTCATGTATTAATATTGTATCAATGTTTTAACATCTTTGTGTGCATGAGATTTAATTGATGTAGATCAAGATTACAAAGAGCTCAACAAGGATCAAGCTTGAAGACTTGAAGATATTTCATCCTTGGTTGAAGTCTAGGACCATCATTGTAAGGCATCTTGATCTCACACTCGGGGCTCAAACAAATGCTAAAAGTTAAAGTTTTGGAAACAAATTTTAAACGGATCATCTTTAAAGCAATGCCCCAACCAATTGGAAAATAATTAATTGTTGAATCTTATATGGTTGGAAAGGTATTTGAATCTAGTTTTCAAAACATCAAACGGATCGAAAATCCGAGTTTTGTAGAGGAAGTTATGGCCATTTTAGTGGAGATGTGTCAGTCTGCCAAACTGGGAAGGGCAGTCGACTGGGCAGTCGACCGAACTGAGCAGAATGCAAATAAAACCCTCTGTAAACACGTCTCAGTCGACTGCTTTAAGGGGCAGTCGACTGCTTCATGTTCCAGTCGACTGAATCGACCTGGAAAGGCATAACGGCTAGTTTTTTAAGGGGCTTTTATTTACCAAACTTGCCACCAACGGCTATAATCTTTCTTGGCCTATAAATACATGTTTTCCCACACCATTTCAGGTTGATCAATCCATTGGAAAACATCTATTTAATCACACAACTCTTTGATTTCTAATCATTCACATTTGAGCCCGAAATTGTGTGAGTTATCAATTTGCTCTAGCTTTCTATTGTAATTCTTTGCTAGAGCAAATTGTAGTGAGCTTTTATTTGTATCTTCTACTCACTAAGGAGTTATTGTGTGAGCTTCAAATTGTATTATCCACTCTAGAGAGAGAGAGTTCAATTTGTATTCAAATCAATTGTAAAGAGTGAGGGTTAGTAACCCTTGTGTGCAAAGAAGAGGTTTTCTTCTTTGGGAGAGATTGAAGGCTCTTGTAAAGGTTTGGTGCACACCCGTAAGTGCTCCGAGAAACGGTTTGGTCTACACCCGTAAGTAGATCGGATTAAGGAATCCTCAAGAGGTGTTCTTGAGGGGTGGACGTAGGCCGCGGGGTGCGATTGTCGAACCACTTGAAAAATTGGTTTGTTTGTATCTCTTCCCTTAACTCTTTACATTATTGCTTGTGAGTGTGTTTAATTTGCAATTAGTTTTTTAAAAGGTTAATTTCCGCTAAAACCTTATTCACCCCCCCTCTAAGGTTTCCACTTTTGGGCCAACAATTGGTATCAGAGCTTCGGCTCTTCTATTTTCAAAAGGTTTTTGAAAAATTTGAGTTAAGATCCATGGAAACTACATTCTTTGATAATGGATATTGTATTTATACTCCTCCATCATTGAGTGATCATAAGTATGATCATTGGAAGAGGAGAATAGAAATTTATTTTCTTTCACTTGACTACAATCTTTGGAGTATTGTCAAAAATGGTTTTTCTCCTAAACCAAAGATTGAATGGAATGAAAGTGATCAAAATAACTTTCTATTGAATCTTAGAGCAATGAAAATTCTATATGATGCTTTAGATAATGCCACATATAATAAAATTCGTTCATGCTCTAATGCTAATGAAATTTGGTTATGTTTAGAAAATGCTCATAATGCTACTAACCAAATTCTTGAGTTGCAACAAAGAGTTGTTGATGTTATAGGAAATGTTGAAAATCTAACACATCAACATGAAGTACAAAAAGAGGATTTTGTACAAGAGAAAGAAGAAAGTTATAAATGCCTATTTGCCAATGAAAAAGATGAGGAGAATGAGAAAATGGCAAAAGGAGGCACTTGGAGTGATTCGGATAGTGATGCTTCCGAAGATGAGTCAAGTGACCAAGAGGCCGCTCATGAATGTAAGGTAAAAGAGGTAAACTCCAACTCATCCGCTAATTATGATGAACTTCAATGTGCATTTGAGGAGTTACATGAGGAGTTGGAGAATATGGGATCTAAATATATAACTCTTAAAAAGAATTTTTTCAAACTTTCAAATGAGTTAAATATTTTGAAATCCCAAAATGAATCTTTGAAGATTGAAAATGAAAAACATGTTTTAAGAGCACAATCTTCAAATGAGCTTGAAAAAGAAAATTTGGAGTTGAAAAAGCAATTGGATGATTTAAAATCTCAAAATGAAATTTTGAGAAAAGAAAAGCTTGTTTCAACCAATCAACCTTCAAATTCAAATGAATATATTGAAAAAGAAAAGGTTGAATTGAAAAAGGAAGTGGATGATTTGACAAAAACATTGGCCAAGTTTAACCAAGGTGAACAAAATTTGAATATGCTTTTGGGAAAACAAAAATGTGTTTTTGATAAGGCCGGTTTGGGATTTAATCCCACATTCAAGGAAAAGAAGTACAAAAACTTCTTTACAAAGTCCACATCCTCTACTTCAAATTCTCAAAATTCTCATAAGAATTTCTTTGTTAAAGCATCAATCTCAAATGAGACCCTTCCCCATGTAACTTGTCATTATTGTATGAAAAAGGGGCATGTTAATTTTAAATGTTCATTTCGAAATAAAATTAACATGGTTTGGGTTGTGAAGGGATCCTCTCCTACCTCCTTGGAAAATGTTGCATCCAAGAGGCACTTGGACAATGGTTAAATCTCTTACCTTAAGCCTAGTAGGAGTAGGATAGATTTATTTGTTTAGATATACATACTTGATTTTTTTTTCTTGTTTCATCCACTTGTGATTTGGATATGTCTTTACATAAATTATCATGCTCTTGATATTGCTTATTTGAAAAATGATGATATGCTTTTGTTTGATTGACAAAGTTTTAAGAATGGTTAGACCAAATGATGTTTTGTAAATCATTTAAATTTTTGCTGCTGAACAAAGCAGTCGACTGGTACCCCGACACAGTCGACTGATATAGGTGTGAGGCTTTGAACTTTTTATTTCTGCATTGTTCAGTCGACTGAGGCGTCGACTGGTTTTGCATCCTTAATCCCTGCCTTCTTCCGTCGACTGAGGCGTCGACTGAACCTCTGTTAGCCCCAAATTTCTGAGCCCTAATTTGTTCTTCAGTCGACTGCTCCTGCGATACAGTCGACTGTTTTGATAATTTTTGTTTATCTTTGATTTTGAGCTCTCCAACTTTATTATTGGTATCTTTTGGGAGATTATGCTCTCTTTTCATATCATTTGATATCTTTTATCATTGTACATACTTAGGGGGAGCACTTTCATGTTTCATTTGCTCACATATGGTTATATTTGTTTATTTTTTGGTATCATTTTTGTCCTTTTGATTTATATGCCTATTGTGAGGGGGAGCTTCGTATTTTATCCCCAAATCTTTTTGATAATGTCAAAGGGGGAGAAATATGAGAAGTATTTGGGTAGTTATCATTCATGTTCTTTAACATTTGATATCCATTATGAATGATAATATGAAAATGACCAAATGTGCTTATATTGGTATTTCCTTTTAGCAAATGTGCTTATATTGGTATTTCCTTTTAGATTGGTTGTTTGCCATCATCAAAAATGGGGAGATTGTTAGCCTTAAGGTTTATTAAGGCATATTTAATTATGTTTTGATGATGTCAAATATACTATGATAATTACTTGATTCATAATGTTTCATTCCTTGTTATTATCATAGTCATTTTTATGCTCATATATAATCTCATGTATTAATATTGTATCAATGTTTTAACATCTTTGTGTGCATGAGATTTAATTGATGTAGATCAAGATTACAAAGAGCTCAACAAGGATCAAGCTTGAAGACTTGAAGATATTTCATCCTTGGTTGAAGTCTAGGACCATCATTGTAAGGCATCTTGATCTCACACTCGGGGCTCAAACAAATGCTAAAAGTTAAAGTTTTGGAAACAAATTTTAAACGGATCATCTTTAAAGCAATGCCCCAACCAATTGGAAAATAATTAATTGTTGAATCTTATATGGTTGGAAAGGTATTTGAATCTAGTTTTCAAAACATCAAACGGATCGAAAATCCGAGTTTTGTAGAGGAAGTTATGGCCATTTTAGTGGAGATGTGTCAGTCTGCCAAACTGGGAAGGGCAGTCGACTGGGCAGTCGACCGAACTGAGCAGAATGCAAATAAAACCCTCTGTAAACACGTCTCAGTCGACTGCTTTAAGGGGCAGTCGACTGCTTCATGTTCCAGTCGACTGAATCGACCTGGAAAGGCATAACGGCTAGTTTTTTAAGGGGCTTTTATTTACCAAACTTGCCACCAACGGCTATAATCTTTCTTGGCCTATAAATACATGTTTTCCCACACCATTTCAGGTTGATCAATCCATTGGAAAACATCTATTTAATCACACAACTCTTTGATTTCTAATCATTCACATTTGAGCCCCAAATTGTGTGAGTTATCAATTTGCTCTAGCTTTCTATTGTAATTCTTTGCTAGAGCAAATTGTAGTGAGCTTTTATTTGTATCTTCTACTCACTAAGGAGTTATTGTGTGAGCTTCAAATTGTATTATCCACTCTAGAGAGAGAGTTCAATTTGTATTCAAATCAATTGTAAAGAGTGAGGGTTAGTAACCCTTGTGTGCAAAGAAGAGGTTTTCTTCTTTGGGAGAGATTGAAGGCTCTTGTAAAGGTTTGGTGCACACCCGTAAGTGCTCCGAGAAACGGTTTGGTCTACACCCGTAAGTAGATCGGATTAAGGAATCCTCAAGAGGTGTTCTTGAGGGGTGGACGTAGGCCGCGGGGTGCGATTGCCGAACCACTTGAAAAATTGGTTTGTTTGTATCTCTTCCCTTAACTCTTTACATTATTGCTTGTGAGTGTGTTTAATTTGCAATTAGTTTTTTAAAAGGTTAATTTCCGCTAAAACCTTATTCACCCCCCCTCTAAGGTTTCCACTTTTGGGCCAACAGATTCATTATTCAATTTCCTAGCTTCACCACTTGGTCACCCTCCTTGGTACACCCACACATATATCCCATATGTGCCCGGACATACTACTAACATCCACTCTGGTGCTAGTTTGGTTGGGGTATCAACCAAACCAGGTATACTCACAGAAGGCCAGTCAATATGCCTAGAAGTCTAACAAATAAGCCGGGCATAAGACTTAGGCCAGCTTGATCACGAAGCCACTGGCAAAAGGGTACACTCAGCAAGTCGAGCTACCAAAAATAACATATCACACAACGGGAAGCGGTGAACACTAAGGAACTTGAAACCACTTTTTTTTTTTACCATCTACGTTAATTCACACAAGTACCATTCATGAGGATTTAATCACGTCATTAACCACTTCGAAAATTTATCATTTATTACATGGATTATCATTATCCGATTATTCACAATAAGGCCCTTGCGCCAAACTTCTATTCACGTCTCTAACGTTGTATTTCCACAATCATCATTTAATACCGCATATAGCATAAGTTATAGCATTTAAAATCGGCATTCAACAGCACTATCTAAAATTGTCCCAAACAAATCTTATATTAAACAGTCCCAAAACCAGCATGTGTTGAAATTGTTCTTCATAATAATACCGTACAAAGAAACATCTCTAACAATTTTCATAAACATAATTCAAAATTCGGAGTTAACATTTACTGCTACTGTAATATGAATTTTCTGCCCAAACGGTGCAGAATTGAGAAAAATATCATTAGACAAAAAACGTGCAGAATTTCGTTTTACATTGACTTACGTGAACAGTTTTACCAAAAACAAAATGTATGAATTAATACGAATTATTTTCTAAAACAGATCTGAGAGTTTTTTTTTTTAATTTTACCTAAATTCGAATTTGTGTTAGTCTTCTTTTTTTTTTCTTCAATTTTCTAAATAACTTAAATCTAACATTTGATATATATATATATATGTATATGTATATATCACTATAGATCCGTATTATATAAACACACATCCATATGATTTATTCAAACTATAATGAACACAAATCAAAAATCAATCAAACTACGAATTAACGCTACAAATCTAAATGTTTACTCACCAAATTGGGAAAAGCAAGATGATGTTGATGATGGTGAATTCCCTTCTTTTCTCTTCTCTTCTCTTTTTCTTCTCCTTCTAGGTGACTAGGGTTGCCTTTTCTCTCTTTGTCTCTCTCTCTCTCTCTCTCTCTCTCTCTCGAGGCTGCTCTCTTTTTTTTTTTTTTCTAACCCTAGGATATGTTAGCTATCTATATACATATAATACACACACAATACATATATTACTCACACAATATTAATAATCCCGTTTTTCTTTTTATGGCCTAACAAAAGAGACCCATATGAGCCCAGAATGTAACACAAACCACTAAAATGGCTAGCCCAAAGGGTACTCATACCCCGGGTACTTAATTTTCAAGTTAAATTCACTACTTAACTTACTAGTGGGCCCCGAAACACTACCCGACACTAAACTCGTCATTCTACAAAAATTATAACTCAGTCAGACAATAATCTATCATACAATTTAATTAAAGCTCAAAATGTCATGTCATAATAATAATGAGACATTATAAATTTGAATACAAAAAACAAACGGGGAAATATTACTGGTATTACTAACAAATTAAATATGGACAAATTAAATATGCTTACTAGCAATTTAATTTATGGGTTCTTCAAACTTAAAATTTTTTAAACACATGTCTTACCTAGGTACACTCATATATCATTGCTAATTAAAAAAAATTATTTAAAATAATTATTTACACACTTAAAAATTTAGGATTGTTACAAGCAGCCAGTAAGTTTCACAGAGACACTAAAACAAAGATTAAGAACATAAGCATGTACCGTAGTAAAGTTAGTAGCATAATAAAATATTCTCCAACTTCTGATGTCACACATTATAAAAAAAAAACTCAGGTCCTATGTAATCATCAATCATTTGATTATCCCTATATAAAAGTAGTGCTATTCAGTGGATTACCACGGCGATTATGCAATGCTCCGATATAATGAAATTTCATTAACTAACTCGGCCTAGTTGACTTGGCTAGAGCCTTTGGTTTTTCTAAGGGACACACCAGGTGTTCAAAATTTTAAAGAGCCAAAGTAAGTGGATTAGAAGGATAGACTTTAAATAACTAGATGAGTTATATTCAAAGCTTGATGTGGGTTCGAATGTACTGTCCACTTGCCTCATTGACTTATCTAGTGAGTGCATGGGGTTGTGGGTCCATACTCGTATCCATGTCCTACTCCTATAGAACGGTATCGGTACATTCGAAAAATTTATAACAATAAACCGGGTCACGGATGATAGCTTGGGGATTTGTCCTCTCTCTCCACACACACACACAAAACCAAAAAAAAAAAAGTAGAAAGAAATTTCTTTGAATTTTCATTTATGCTTCTTGTTCTTCTGACTTCTTAGCGACTGCTACTTCTATACAAAATGGAAAATGGTAAAGTACACTCAAAAAAGACACTTTAATTGTTTACCTGTGTCAATAGCAATAGTGAAATAAAATTTAATTTTAAGTTATTTATTTTATAAATAGAAAAAGCTTTAGTTTTTCATGTGTCTATTTTAGGTGTATCTAGCATTACTCAAATAAAATTCTTCAACCAGAACAAATTGAAGTTTGATTGTTTATTTCTTCTATTAAAAAAAAAACTAGAAGAAGATTATAGGTGGAGCTTTTAATGGCCACGTAGGCAAAGATAGAACTGGATATGAGAGGGTGCATGTGGGATATGATTTTGGAGTTCAGAATGAGGCAGGGGTGAGTATTTTAGATTTCGCCATAACATATGATCTTGTAGTAGCAAACACCTTTCTCAAAGAGAGGAAAGTGTTGGGAAAAAATTGGAATCCCCACTATTAGGAGTAACACTTCCTAACCTTATCAAGTGTGAATTAAATAGGCACAAAAAAAATATTCAAGCCACAATGAACAATTTCCTTTCACCATAATCAAACACAAACAATATAATTAAAAGACACCCAAACAAGAATTAAATGACACCAAAATTTATGTGGAAAAACCCTCCAATCAAGAAGGAAAAAAACATAGGACTACTCCGAAAAATTCCACTATGTAAAGTAAGGAATACAAAAATGTTCTCTCAAGTTTTTGCCCCAAAACTTGAGGTATCCAATATAATTGAGAATGAGTATCAGTCATGATGTATCACATATTCACCCTGATGAATACAATGCATAAAGACTATGCATGCTATGCCACAATAATATATATGTGCAAAGTTCATCACTACAATCAACAAATGCAAACATATGCGGCATTTCTACAATGATAACCATATTATCGTCACAATCATACTCTCTACTCGACGTCACTCAGCATATAACGTCACTCGTTTCTAAGGCTCTAAACCTAAAGCTCTGATACCACTAAATGTCACAGCCCGGTCTCACAATAGCAGAACCGGAACCCGTGGCACGCCATCGAGGCTATTCCGACTCATTAACGTTTCCAAAGAATTAGTTTGAAGAACACATGCAGAGGAAAGAAACAATCTATTTTTAACACCAGCAATCCAGTCGACTGGGCCCTCCAAATTCCAGTCGATTGGGACCTGTCCGGTCGACTGGGCACTATTCCAGCAGAATGTCTAGTTTTCGTGCAGAAACTAGTCGACTGTTTCCTGGGGATCAGTCGACTGAAGTCTTGAAAACTGAAGAGAAATGTCTTTTAAAATAGGCGTCCAGTCGACTGAGACCTCGGTTCGGTCGACTATTTTATAACAACAGCCCCTTTTCTGCAGCATTACCAAGTTTAAAAGCTTTTCTAAATCAACCAGGGATTAAACACACACACACCAAACTCATTCCAAAGTGATCCTATCTGGATTAAAACAGTGTTAAAACATAATTACAAGAGATTCGTATCTATTACAACGTTATGAATTCATTCTACGATTTAAAATTAAACATAGCCCAAAGTTATAAAAAATTCTTATTATAACAAGTCTATTACAAAACGACGAGATAAACATGATAAGTTGCCTTCTACAAGAACTCCCAAACCCACGTGCTCACTCTGCGATTCCTCGCCGGCATTTACACCTAAAATAGTTATTTGAATAACCACCCATATTCGATTTGTTTAAGCTAGCGCTTAGTGAATAAATCAACGAATGCACATGAATGATAAACATGCTCGCATTCACATCTCTGCATTTCATACTAGTCTCCGGAGTCTCACGTGTAGGTTCTATACTCCTAATATGCAACTCCTCGCCAATAGGTCCACGCGAAAAGGTAAGACCCATGTTTCTTTTCTTAAAACGTGTGACCTTAATACCTATATCAAATCCACAAGATGGCTTGGTACCACGTGCTCCTTTGACCCAAATAATAACTCAACATGCTCATATCACATATCACCGTGCTTTCGACGTTATCAAAACATTTCACCGTGCTATTGGGCCTACTTATCAGTATAATTGCCCAATATGAACTACACAATATATGTGTCACGCCCCGGAGCAGCATAAATAGAGAAAAATAAATTTCCTTTATGGGTCCATAAGGAATGACAGGTGAAAGTCACTAATAATCCACACCACGAAGTACTAGTCCAAAAGAAAAGCAACAGTAAACAACTGAGAATAACACACAGTGCTAACTATTACAAAAATATCAGAGTATGGTCCACAGGATCACAACAGGTCTGAAGACAACAAATGCCCAAGTACCCGCTAACAAAAGGTTTAACCGAACAATTGAAAATATAAAACTAGTTATAACTCCTTCAGTCTTCAACTAGCGTACGGATAGTCCTCAGCGTAGTAATCCTTCCTGGCGTAAACGTCATTGGTGGGGCCCTCCTCTGGATTACACTCATCAGTGTACTGGTCATTACCTGCAGAATAAGGGGCAGGATATTCTGGACGGGGAAAGTCCAAGCAATAAAAGGCCGTCAGCTTACTGAGAGCTGAGTGAGCATAAACTAACGAGGTACCAGTTATCTGAAGTAAACACGAGCTTATGAAAACGCGGTTTAACATCTTATTATAAAGATAACATTATCTTGTTCCTTTATCTATCCTTGTAAACCGACCCTTATCGTCTTGTTACTCAAATCACGACATTTAACAAACTCTGATTACATGAACTGACTCAATCGTTTAACTCTAGGGATATACCTCCATTTCGTCCACCGCTTTTAAGAGCATATGCACATCTCACCGCATGTCATGGACTCCACGTCAGTCCGTTCCCCAGCTTTTAAGAGCATATGCACAGCTCACCGCTTATTAGGGACACAACGTTTCCAATAAGGCATATCATTCTATTGCCACGACTTAACGTCATCTACTAGTGATCCCAGCTCACCGCTTTTAAGAGCATATCATAGATCATCCAGTCTATCTTAGGACTTATTTGGTCCAGCTCACCGCTTTTAAGAGCATATCATGACCGAACGTCCATCCCCGTACTATTCCCAGAACTTATCAAACCTACTTACGTACCATTCTAACATCGACACATGACAATTTCCAATGTGGCCTGACTACTCTGAATGAAAGAAAACGGACATCGAACTCATACAAGAATTTATAGTATCTAACGTTGTCAGATTTATACATATGTTATTAATCATACTTATCTGTGTTGTCACATTATCCCTGATAACCCCCAAATCGTAAAATGGAAGTCCGTATTGGAAATCGAACAACAAAACCTCTTATAAAATAAATAGGCAAAGAAAATCATGTTCTGATCATGCCAATCGATTGGGACTAAGTCCAATCGATTGGTATAAAATCATATCAATCGAATCGATTGGTATAAAATCATATCAATCGATTGAGAAAACAGGCAATCGATTGGGTCTTAAATAGTGGCAATCGATTGCTAACATTTTCAATCGATTGGGATGTCAATCGATTGGATCTCTATCCAATCGATTGGATCCAGACTGATGGCAATCGATTGAGATTTATGTCAATCGATTGACACTTTATCCTCACCAGCAGATTGTAAAAATAGCTAATATAAACGTACACTACATGCATTTAACCCATCTAAACTTCATAATAACTTATATAAACTTCATATAGAGGGACCAAGTGAGTTAGAACTCACCTAGGGTGCGTTTGGCTTGTGTTTAAGCTTGAAATCTCCAAGCTCTCTCTCTCTCTTCCTTCTTTCTTCTTCCTCCTTGTCGGGTTCTCTCTCTTCTCTTGCTTCTCCTCCTTCTTTCTGCTCTTCTTCTTCCTCTCAACTGCCAAGGGCAGTGAGTGTGTGTGAGGGTGTGTATAAATATAGATATATAGATAGATATATGTATATCTCTCAAGAGGTATGTCTCTCTCTCTCTCTCAAGGCTGCCAAAATGACCCAAGGCCATAAATATGGTCATATATAGAGATAAGGAAGTGCCACACGTTTAAAGCTCAAGAAAAGAAGAAAATATGTCTCAACTTATACCAATCGATTGGGACACAAGTCAATCGATTGGAATAAATGTCAATCGATTGGGATGTATGGCAATCGATTGGGATATTGACACGTAGTCATTTTTAGTCGGTAAAATGGCAATCGATTGGGAATATGTCAATCAATTGGTATCTGAAAAGTGTCAATCGATTGGGAACTAAAGGCAATCGATTGGTATCAAAATTTATAAAAAGGAAGAGAAAGTTTATACGAGTATAGAAATGAAATACCAGGTCTTATTAATATACCAAAATACAAGGTATTACAATATGTCTAAAAACTAACTCATGCTTTTCATACAAAACATTAATACATGTCAAGAAATCATTCCAAAACACATAGTTGAATCACTCACCTCCGATTAACGCTCCTAAAATTCGATCCAAAGAAAACCCAAGTACAAAAATGTGCATAAGTCTGTCTATTACAATTCATATCGATCAGAATTCCAATTATCAACTTTTATGAAAAATTCTAGAAAATAACTTTTCAAAAAACTTAGCCAAACAGATCCTAGTGGGTATTAAAATGAAGCCCTTACCTCGAGGAGTTCGAATATAAAATCTAGGGAAAAACAAACGGATAGAAGGTCGTAAATTTGTGCCAGAAAGCTCTAAGCCAAGAAATCCCCAAATCTCCTCTCTTGAATTTCTAATTTATGTTTGAACTTATACAAATATCTCACCACTTTCTATATATAGGCACAACTCTCAGATATTACGTTTACCTCCCCACGAGTTCTTAAAACTCCTAATCAGTCTCCGAAACTTTCTACATAGCTAATTTATAGCTTCACGAGTGAAAACTAAAATTTAGAAAAGTTTTCGCCTAAGTTCCGTTTGGTTGCTAAAACGCAGTCTCACATGATTTTACGAAATTACTAATTAACCTACCAATTCTGTAGCATGTTAATTTGTCCTCATTAGGATACTAAAATTAACAGCAGAAATAAATTCTAAACTATAAAATAATACAGATAATGAAATACATAGATAAACATTTATTTTCAGATAAACATTTATGGTATTCCACATTGAACGTCTCATACTCGGAGAGACTTCACAATATCAAAACACTCATTCAACACAGTTTCAAAGGGTTCTCTAACATAAACACCAAATCAACTTGTGAATCAAAACTCACCCACACATGTGCCAACATGCACAACACATCACATTATCATGCATGACAATGTAATGAAATGCAACAACACAATTACGGGTGTTATAATTCTCTCCCCCTTAAAAGAAGTTTGTCCCCAAACTTATACCTCGTGTATCAAAAAAGTGCAGATATTGAGCACGCATCTCCTCCTCTATTTTCCATGTTATCTCCTCTGTCGTTTGGCTACACCATAACACTTTTACCTTCAATATCACCTTATTTCGTAAGACCTAATCCTTTCGATCCAAGATCTCTATCAGATACGCAGCATACGTCAAATCGCCTTGAATTTCATTCGGCGTCAGAGTCATCACTTGTTCTCTATCCTTTGCTAAGTGTTCACGTATTAATGACACATTGAACATGTTATGAACTTGAGTATACTCACTCGGCAAGTTCAATCGATATGCTACGAGTCTAACTCTCCCAATGATCTCAAAAGGTCCTACATACCTCGGATTGAGTTTTTCGTATCTCCCAATCTAGTAATCCTCTTTGAAGGTGACACTTTCAAATATACCATATCTCCTACATTCCAACAGTCGTGTATACTTGTCAGCATAACTCTGTCACACCCGTCCCGGAAAATCTTAAATGTTTTAAAAATGCAAAATCAGTTTTTGAGAATTATCAATATTATTTGGTAATTGTGGAATTGGTTGACTATGGTCAACGAAGGGTGTCAAGTGAGGACACGGTAATTTGATATCCATTGAGGCATTTGTGTAATTAAATGACATTTATACGATTTAAATGTTATTTGACTTATCTGGTAAATTATGTATAGTAAATTTACCTGTGTAGAGTAAATTTCTAGTATCATTTTGAACCCTGTGGTGAGAATGTGAGTGACACGTTGCATAAAAGGTAGGTGGTATGGAGATTTCACATAATTAGTTTTTAAAATGTAATTACGGACCCAAACGGAATTTAGACAAAAACTTTTATAATTTATAGTTTTCACTCGTGAAGCCATAAAATGGACGTGCACGACGCTTCAGGGGATAATTAGAAGTTTAGAGAACTTGTAGGGAGTTAAACACGATTTTTGAAAGTCGTGCCTATATATAGAAAACCATGAGATATTTTTATTAGTTATACTTCTCTAACCTAAATCAAAAGGAGGCCAAAAGGTGGATTTATTGCTTCAAGCTTCAAGACACAAATCGACGAACTTTCGATCGTCAACTTTTCTCCAAATTTTATATTTGAACTCCTCGAGGTATTAGCTACGTATTAATGTCTATTAGGCCACGTTTGGAAAATTATTTATGAAAAGCTAATTTTAAGAATTTGGAAAAAACATGTGTATACTTGTAGGAATCGCTTGTAATCGGATATTCGACGTTTAATTAGTGTCCTAGTACTTTCCCTGAAGTATTAGAGATATAGCACGAGGTATGAATTCTTGACTTATGTTATATAGTCAATTTTGGATGCTTTAAATATCGGACATGATTTGTGATCCGGGCAAAATTCATGTGGTAGTTAGGCCCGTTAATTTACTCGCGAATACGTATGAAAGCATGTTTGTATGGTTATGTGAGTATGCTAAATGTCTATGTGGGTCAAAGGGGAGGTTATACAAATTCATGCCGGGGGTAAGCTTCTCGATGTTTGAGAATTTAGTAGCGACGGCTACTGTGCATGGTTTGGGAGAAGGCCCAGCCAGGGCACTGGATGAGTAGTTTGGGAGAAGGCCCAGCCAGGGCACTGGATGAGTAGTTTGGGAGAAGGCCTAGCTACGGCATCAATTCCATTATCGGGTGAACGCATATCTCTCTCCCTAGCGACTATTTTTTGTTGTGATGATATTAAGGCATGAATTGTCATACATGCATTTGTTTAGAATTGTACACTCAGCATATAGCTGAGCAATGGAGATTTACTCCATTGCAGGAATGAAGAAAAGAAAGATGAAATGCGAGGAATGAGGCCGTTGGGATCATTCGGAGGAATTGGGGTATAGATTTTTGTAACCGAATCATAGAAGCTCTGGATCGTTTTTGGGTTGATGTAATATTCTTTTGAAAACCTTTTTAAGTTGGTTGGAAGTGAATCGGAACTCTTGAGTTCAAGTCTTAGGGTATAACAAGTTGAATTGCATGTTTTATGAGTTTCAAGTCTTTGACTCGTTTCGTTAATGTTTTCAAAGCTTAGACATGCAGTCTAATATATTTATATACCTTTGGTAAAGTTTCAGAACGATTGGGAATTTGTATGTTGAGTTTTGTCGTAATTGCGACGTTTTCAAAAAAAGTAAAAATAGGCAAAAGCGGGCTGCCCGTGAATAGTGTTTTTACAAAGGAAGTACCTTTTTCGAAAAATGTTGAACTATTCTATTTTGCTTTTAGGGTACATTTGGGGTCCCTAATAACACTTTTATAGTTAATTTGAAATATTATTAACTTTTCAAATTGATACGGATTTTACGGACTCATAGTTCAATGTTTTGTTTTTCTTCCAAAATGAACTATGTAATTTTAAACAGTTTCTTCAAGTTTCTTTTCCGCTGCTAGAGTTATAGAATGAATTGGATGAGCCTCGGTGGCGTGCCACATGTCCTATTTTCGCCCGTAGCGGGATGGGTCGTGACAAACTCTTATACCTACTATGAGCTGTTACTAATCGTTATCAAATTAGTTTTATCTTATCCGTCGTCTCTTGCATAATTTTCAGCCCTTCAATCATTCTTTTTCTGTCTTTTGTCCAACTAATCGGTGAACGACACATGTGACCATACAAAGCTTTATAAGGAGCCATCCCAATACTCAACTGAAAACTATTATTGTATGCAAACTCAATTAACAACAAATGATCTTCCCAATCACCCTGAAAATCAAGTACACATAACCGAAGCATGTCTTCCAAAATTTGAATCACTCTTTCCGATTGACTATTAGTCTGCGGATGAAAAGCGGTACTGAAATGCAATTTGGTACCCATTGCTTTTTACAAGGTTTTCCAAAACTTCGATGTAAGACTACTATCTCTATCCAAAATTGTAACACCCTGTATTTCTTTTCTATTAATAAATGTTTATTTCAATTTAATTTCTATTCAAAATATTTATTTGGGGTCAAATCATAATTTTCTTATATATTGAAATACTTTTTATGGATTTAAAGACAATATCTATATTTTTGTATAAATCAGAATTTATTCTTTACGCTAATAGTAATTTTCTGTATTTTTTATATCAACTGTAAAATACCAGTTTTGATTTAAATCTTCGTTTATATCGCGTCTTGGATGTGGGAGCACGTGAGCTCAACCACACCGTGCGTTTCTTATGGCTTTTCTTGGAGCCCAAAACAGTGAGTTTATATATATACGTTGGTATAACTCTCAAACTCTCACAGACTCTCAATCTCTTGCAAATTTTCTATCAACTCACTTTTGATCTCTCCATGGATTAACACAACACACACACACATACACACATACACACACATATTCAGATTATATATATAGATACACATACAAATACATACGTAAATATATATATATATACATATAGTTCAAGAACGGAGGAGAATTCGAACGACGGAATCGACGGCGGAAATTCTCGATCTCAAATTCTCTGTATATTTGCCCTCTGTGAGTATTATAAACTCACTCGCCATGTCTATATATGTATATTTCAATATATATATATATATAGATGTGTATATATGTATATAGGTGAAGAACACCATGAAGGCTTTGAATTGAAGTTTTACAAAACTCAACCAAAATCAATTCCGTGAATTGATTATGGAAGATCTCAGTCCCAATAAGCTACGGTTCCAATCCTACGGAGTAATTCATCCGTATCACGACGTACCGTTGATTTAAAGTTTTGGCACCCTTACTTTAATTGCGAATATCTTGAGATATAATCCGTATTTGTTTAAATTGATCGCATATTCTTAATCTACACGGAAAGACGAAAAAATTCATATATGGCATGACATAATTGAAACAGAAAACAAAAATGGGTAAAAATACAGCTTGAAATCAGAAACAGGAGAAAAACGAAGAAGATGATGAAACTGTGATAACTCGCGCGCGCGACCCGCTCACGCGAGGTTCGCTCTCGCAGCCCGCGCGCGCGAGGCTAGCTCGCGCGGCCCGCTCACGCGACCTGCGTTGTTTTGGGCAGAAAGGAAATTTTAAAAGATTTTACGAAAATAGCCTAATCGCGCGCGCAACTCGCTCGCGCGACCACCCTCTCCCTCGCTCACGCGGCCCGCTTGCGCGACCTGGGTATTTTGAGCAGTTTTTGTATTTTTATATAAGGGACTGTTTGGAAAAGGTTTTGAAAGTTTTTAAAGAACTGTTTGACAGATATACTGTTTTAAAGGCTCACTGATAGGAATTGGACTTATAAGAACGATTAAGATCGAGATTTATGTTGAACGAATATCCAGCTTCGAGATTAATAACTGTTACTACAAATTGTGAACATTGACATACATATTAGGGTCGAGGTTGTGTCAACATGCATGTGTGTGAGAAAGCGTGAAAAGAGTAAAGAGTGGCGGTCTGGTGTGCGACCTCAATATCGATCGGATATTATTCCTGGTATTGGAGGCGACAGTGTGGTGTACGGCTTAGATATCGATCGGATATTATTCCTGGTATCTAAGGCGCTCGTTACGGATATCGATCGGATATTATTCCTGGTATCCGAAGCGATGGTATTGAGTACGGCTTAGATATCGATCGGATATTATTCCTGGTATCTATGGTGCGCGTTTCGGATATCGGTGGGATATTATTCCTGGTATCCGAAGCGATGGTATGGTGTGCGGTTTGGATATCGATCGGATATTATTCCTGGTATCCAAGGCGACGATGTGTTGTGCGACCTATGTACTGAGCGGAAATTATTCCTGGTATCTGAGGTAATACTTTGGTTGAGTCGAGTTTTGTTGAGAGAAAAGAGTCAGAAAGATGGGTTATTACATTGTTCATGAACGGTCGCATATTTATTGCTCATTTTATTCCCCTGTGACTTATGTTGGAATTGGAACCTTGAATTTATTACTTTTAAAGTTGAATTGCACCGTTGTTTATTTGCTTAAATATACATTGCGAGCACTTGTTTATTTTTGCTCATCAGCTTTCATAAGCTGACGGCCTTGATGCATCCTAGACTGTATGTCCAGATTTTCAGGGTCAGGAGCAGCCAGGGTATTTCGACTATGCTAGTTAGAGACATGGGTCTTTCCAGGAGGCTGCTTTATATTTCTTATGTCTTTTATTTTGGAGTTGTAATAGACTTTATGCTAGTTTTGAATAAGGGCGTTTGTGCCTAAGACCTGGACTTATGTAATAGTTTAGTAAGTTTTTAATTTTGGAGCTTATGTTTATTAGTATCCTTTCCTTTAGAAATGTTGTTAAGTTATTTGTTGCAGGGACAATTGGTCATACTCACTTGTCACGACCTACGAGTCCATAAAGGAAATTAAATGCTTTCCTGTATTATGCTACGTCGGGGCGTGACAAAAATACTAAAAACTAGTATACCATGTAGTCTCACAATCTCACGGATATACAACTTAGCTAACGTCTTTGGCTTAGTTGTTCGAAGCGGTAAGAAGTGCGACGACTTCGTCAAACGGTCAACGATCACCCAAATAATAGTTTCGATATCTTAGACCACGGAAACCCACTAAGAAAGTCCATTGTAATGTGTTCCCATTTTTACTCGGCTATTGGTAACAGTTATAACAATCCCGAAGGTACTTGGCATTCGGCCTTCACTTGTTTACAACTCGTTCATCGTGAAACGTAGTATGCTATTTCCCTCTTTATTCTCGGCCACCAATAAACATGTCTCAAATCTCTATATATCTTGGTGCTTACTGGATGAACGGTGTACTTCGTATTGTGTGCTTCCTCTAGGATATTCCGTTTCAAATCTTTCTCATTAGGCATACAAATTCTACCCCTTAATCTCAAAACATCATTTTCAAACATAAATCCCAGTTGCTTACCCATCGGAATCTCATCACAAATCTTTTTCAAAGCCACATCTTGAAGTTGTTTCCCTGTGATCTCGTGAAACAAGAGTGGTTGTGCCACGATTGTCGACATCAAGCCACTTTCTATTTTCAGAATCACTTCGAGTCCCAAATTTTCCATATCTTGAATCAATTCTTTCTAAGAAGTCAAATCTATTGCCATATTGGTTGGTGCTTTACAACTAAGAGCATTCGCAACTACATTCGCCTTGCCTGGATGATGATGAATTGACAAGTCATAGTCCCTCATCAACTCTAACCATCTCATTTGCCCCATGTTCAAGTCTCATTGCGTGAACAAGTACTTCAAACTCTTATGATCTGTGTATATCTCACATTTCTCCCTGTATAGGTAATTCACTACAACAAAAATGGGCTTTAGTGACGAAACATGGCAACGAAATTGAAATTTCGTCGCCAAAAGTATAGTTTTAGCGACACAATTAAATTTCGTCGCCTAAGAGGCTGAAAAAAACATAAATTTGGCGACGAAACAGAATTTCGTCGCATAAAATGTCAATTTTGGCGACGAAATATAATTTCGTCGCCTAAAGTGATGTTTATGGCGACGAAATATTATTTCGTCGCCAAAAGTGATGTCTATGGCGACGAAATAATATTTCGTCGCCAAAAGTGATACCTATGGCGACGAAATATTAATTCGTCGCCTAAAGTGAAGTGTCCTGTGATGTCTATGGCGACGAAATATTATTTCGTCGCCAAAAGTGATGCCTTTGGCGACGAATTAATAATTCGTCGCCAAAAGTGATGCCTATGGCGACGAAATATTAATTCGTCGCCTAAAGTGAGTTATAATGTGATGTTTATGGCGACAAAATATTATTTCGTCGCCAAAAGTGATGTCTATGGCGACGAAATATTAATTCGTCGCCAAAAGTGAGTTCTAATGTGATGTCTATTATTTCGTCGCCTAATGTAATATTAATTAAATGATATTATGTTAATGTTAGTTTAATTTAATTAGTGATATCTATGTTAATACATATTACTTATAAATAATAAAATTTAATTAGTTAAATAATAAATTAATTAAATATATTATAGTAAATTATTATACTATTATATATGATAGTTAATTAAATAAAAGTATAAATAATAGACATAAATGGAGTAATTTTGGCGATTCAATTTCTTTGAGAATTGTTGAGAATTGGCTTATTTCTGAATAATATTATTAATTGTATATATGTATATGTATATGTATATATATATATATGTATATTTGGGGTGTCTGATATATAGATTTAATTTTTTTTAATGCTAAAATCAAATTTATGAAAGTTGTACCACATGGTTGTACCATGTATTGTGATCAATGTTCTAAAAAGCTGGCTAGGCGGCTGCCTAGACGGCGCCTAGGCACTAGGCGGTGCCCGGTCACCGAGATTTTTGCCTAGTCGTTTGAAAAATCGCACAATGTATTAGGCGGGGGTCTAGGCGCTTCTAGGCGGGGCTAGGCGGTTCTAGGCGGCTAGGCGGGCTTGTCGGGCAACTAACCAAAAAAAAAAAACAAAAGTCTCATTAAATATATATATATATATACTAGTGTGGGTGCACGTGCCCGTCGGATAGTTGTATTCCTAGATATATTGTGTATTAATCTTGACATTAGAGGTAATAAGATGTTAAAACAGTTAAATAGGAAATTGTAAATGTAACTATTTAATCTAAAACTCTTTTGACGGAAGAAGTTGATAATTATGACTATCTTATACATGAGTAGTAAAGGTAACTAATAAAGCGCCACTAAAAATATATGACACAAGTAGGGTATTTCCTCTAAAAAAATGGCATGAACGTGTTTGTAGGCCTTAATTGATATTCGAATACAATCTATAAATCCTGAATTTGAGGGAAGAAGTTGACCAAAATGCAAATATTAGTGATCAATTCATAATAGCTACTAAAATAACCACTTTATTTGACATTTTAGATATACCAAACTTAATTTTTAGAGAAGAAGTTGACCAAAATGTGAAATTAGTGACCAATTCCTAAATAGTCACTAAAATAGCCACTTTTTAAATTTTTTTTAAAGTGAATAATAAATATCCCAAAACTTGCTAACCTAAATGCAATTACACATATTACAATATATGAATCCTAAATTTGAGAGAATAAGTTGAGCAAATTGGAAATATTAGTGACCAATTCCTAAATAACCACTAAAATAGCCACTTTTTTTACTTTTTATGAAGTGAATAATAAATATCCCAAAAATTATTGATCAAAATTTAATTAGACACAAATTGTTGATTGAAACCTCATTTGAGAGAAGAAGTTGACCAAATTGTAAATATTAGTGACCAATTTCTAAATAGTCACCAAAATAGCCAATTTTGTTGACTTTTTTTGAAGTCAATAATAAATCTCCCAAAAATTATTGACCCAAATATAATTAGACACAAGATTGTTGATTAAAACCTCATTATTATATTAAATAAAATTTCAAAAGCTGACTTGAATGTAATTATTTGTCCAAAATGACAGATATATCCTCACACAAATCAATATATCCTTACGATGTATAGATAGATATATGAGTAATTATGATATCGTGAAGGGCAGAAGAGGAAGTTCATATTTTTTGACGTGCTTACTAAATGTGGCTGTCTTCTTATTATATAGAGTAGATATATATATTTTTTTTGTTGCCCGCCTTTTTTTTTTTTGATCAATTTTGTTGCCCACCTTTAATTTCTTATTTCTTTAGTTCTTTTCATTTCATTTGACATTTCCCACCCACGACTAAGAGAGAGAGAGAGAGAGAGAGAGAGAGAGAGAGAGAGAGAAACTGCGACCGTGAGAGATCAGAGATCTCGCCGCCGAGATCTACACTGAGAAGAAGAAGAAGAAGAAGGAGGAGGAGGAGGAGGAGGAGGAGGAGGAGACCAACTGACCGTGAGGTATGTACAGTATCTGCAATTAGGGTTTTTGAAATCTGAAATTAGGGTTTTAAATTGGGGGTTTTCCTTGCATCTTCTGATCTTCTCTCTCTCCACTCTCCAGACTCCTCCAGAGTGTGTGTGTGTGTGTGTGTGTGTGTGTGTGCGTGTCGGCACAGAGTGTGCGATCGAGTGTGTGTGTGTGTTTGTGTGTGTGCGTGAGTGTGTCTCAGTGGTTGTGTGTGCGTGATTCAGTGTGTATGTGACACTGTGCGTGAGCCGTGAGTGTGTCGTGAGTGTTTCTGTGACAGTGTGGCGTGTGCGTGAGTGTGTGAGTGTGGCTTGTCACTGTGTGTCTCATGTAGATTTAGTCAGTAGTCATGTGTGTAACATTTAGGGATGGAGGGAAGATATGTTTGTTTGGCTCTTTCGTTATTTGATATGTGAAATTACCTTGGAGGCAGCGCACATGAAGGGTACGTAGTAATTTATTATATGGTTTATGCTTATGATTTGCTTGAGGTAATATTCATTTCATAGGCTTCCTTTATTCTTTGATACTTGTGCAGAGTACTCAGTCGCCCAACTGTTAGTGTCTAATTGCTTTAGAGATGTTACATTTTTTAAAAGCTTCATGGATTGGAAGGCCAAGAAATGTTTTCTTCTTTGTATTCTTATTTCTCAATCTGAGAAAAAGATACATAAATAAAAAGAAAAGTAGTTAACATCACTTGCTAAGTATGTTCCTTTATTGTTTTTATAAACAGAGGATTCATACCTGTGGACCACTTGAAGACATTTTACTATTTAGGATGATTAATTTGAAACTTTGTTTATGGTGTTAAATATATTTTCCTTATTTGTTGGTAAGCACCTATTTAAATTACATTATTGATAAAGCGACTTTTTTAAATATTAGAATTGTCTCTATATTATTAATTTTGCTTTAATATTAGAATTGTCTCTATATTATTAATTTTGCTTTAAAATAATTTTTCCGCCTAGGTGCCCGACTAGTCCCCTAGGCGCTAGGCCCCCCTCCACCGCCCGACTAGCGCCTAGCGATTTTTAGAACATTGATTGTGATAGTGATTGGTAGTACCGCACTGTATAACTGGCACGAATAGTACCAATTGAATTATTCCTTAACTATAGTACCAATTGAACTAATTAATTAAGATCCTTAATTGATTTCTAAATCGATTTTAAAAGATGTCAATATGTTTCAATTTATGACCATCACTTTAAAAAGTCGACATGTTAACTGCCTTGCACGGGCCGTCTTCCTAGTAATATAATAAAAGAGTAATGATATGCTTCACAAATTTCTATCCCAAAAGTGCTTCCCAAATAATATGGCAATGGGGTCAGATCTATTACAGTAAGACTAGTTGAATTTTGATTGAAAGATTTTTACTTGACCCCACTGCTACATGATTTAGAAAACACTTTTAAGATAGAAATTTAGTAACACTGCAAGAACAAAATATTGGGCGGGAAAAAATGGGGGCAAAAGACTAAAAGTTGAAGTATGGGTTACTTTTTCATACGCAGGAAAAAAATAAAAATAAAAAAGTGAGAGAGAAAAATCCCAAAGAGACGTTCATTTGGTGTTTAGAGAGAGAGAGAGAGAGAGAGAGAGAAGAGGCCACCTGCCCCGCCGATGGGGGGACTCCCTGCTGCCGCCGCCGTCCGCCTCCTCCACTGGTCACGCCGCGACTTCTAAGGCTCGTGCATCTCTCTCTCTCTCTCAAACCTGAAATTTTAGGGCAATCAAACATAAACACTCCCCAAATCAAACCACTGGCTATCCCATCCGCTATTTCTTATCTCTGTTTTGGTGATTACGATCGAATTTTGTTTTGGTTTTTTTTTTTTGTTTTGGTTTTTCAGGAAATTCGGAAGGCCATAATTTTGATGATTGAGGTCGCGGTTGATTTGTAAAAAGATAGTCACTCTCAAAATGGTACTTGCATTGAAACCCCTAAAATTTACAGTTCTGGAATGCTTTGATCTATGTATCCAATTGTAGTAATTACAATTTACAATTGAAAATTGTATTATCATGATATCTTTTGGGCTCAAATAATATTTAGTTTATTGAAGGTTAAGCTGATAAGCCTAATGGGTTTGATTTCCCAAGCTGTTCACAATGTGGTCACCTAGTTGCTTTTGATTTGTTATACCAGTATTCTAATGGGTTTATTAGTGGGAGAATCTGGACTATGTGGCCCATATAAAGGTTTTCCCTTTCTCAGTCTTATGCCTTTTTGTGCTAAATAGTCCTTTTGTCATTTCTTGGTTCATTTTTATGGATGGATTTTGTGCTAAGAGCGTTAGTGACGGCTTTGAATGTTGTTTTTTTGTTTTTTCCTTTTCAAAATTTCCTTCCTATTGGATTTTCATTGGAATTGTCTTAGGTGATGCAAGTGTCAAAGCATTTGGGAACCATATCATTATTGTTTAAACGTAGGAGACGAGCTTGTAACTTCAAGAGAACTCTGCTTACCAGCTTGCAATTTCTTAAAACTACTTTTTTAATTTATGGTAACAACATACTAAACACTTGTCTATAATCATTAGAAATTCTTTTGTGTCAAAGTACATACTAACCAAATCAGTATTTACTCTGCATTTATATATATACACACACACATATATATAAGGAACGAGATATTAATGATCAATTATTTTTTTTAATGATTAATGGAATTAGTAATTGAGTTGAATTAGTAGAGTAATGATATGCTTTCCAAGTTTGTATCCCAAATGTGGAAACTTCCCAAAAACTGCTATTAAAACTTCTCAAAATCTGCTGCTGTTACTCCCCAAAAACTGCTACTGTAATTCAAAGATTCTGCCCAAACGGTGCAGAATCAGGAAAAACTCAAAGAACGAAAGTTGTGCAGAATAATGTTTTACATAAGACACGCGGATAGAATGTTCAAATTTGAAACATAGATTTTTCTGCGAATTTATTAAGTTTCAGCAATAGTTAGGAAGGTAATAACTAATTTGCAAAAATCTTGGACTAACATGCTTAATCCCTAAGGTGTGTTTGATGTGTTCTATGTGTTCTACATGCTTAATATGATTTCATATGTGTTTAATGTGCTCTATGTGTTTTGAGGAGGGCTAGGCCCGAGATGTTTAGAAATAATGTTTAGAAATATTACATGTTTATGGCTTTGAATATATGTATTTAGTCCCTTTTAAAGTTATCGTCTGGGATGCTTTGATTTATTAGAGAAGGTAGATATAATATTTGGTGCAAAAATTATAATCATTGGAAATGGACTTTTTACGATATTACTTTTACTTTTACATTTACTTTTACATGTTAATTGCAGGCTTGATGACTTTTATTTTTATGCTCATTTGTGTAAGAGTAATGCCATGGTTACCAAATTGGATCCCAAATTTGGTTCACAAGATTTAGAACTTTTTTTTATAAGAACATAACTATAATAGGCTTATTAAACACGCGTAGTAGGTTTGAACAATTTCATTGTAGTTAATAGTTATGTTCCTATAATTTTCTGTTATGGAACTCCGATGCTATGATTTTTGTTCTTCAGTGAGTTTCTACACAAGTGCGAAGGTGTATTGTTATGGATCCAAATGCTAGGTCCCTCTCTCTCTCTCTCTATATATATATATATATGTGTGTGTGTGTGTGTATATACATATATGTATATATCTACACACATGAGCTCACTTGAAAACATCACAGTTAAATTTAGAGTTCAATTCAGTTTGTTATGTTGATTAGGTTGTAAATTCGTTGGTGTTCTACCCTGATGGCCTCTGGCCTTCTCAGAAAGAATTTGGATTCCTTTGATAGGTCACAGAATGGAGAACTTTAGAAATTGTTTACTAGGAAGTAGGAAATTGTTTAAACAAATGGTTGGACCTAATAACTTTGAAATGACTGTAAAGAGAAACTAACTTTCAAGTGTTAGTTAATGGCTTCAACATATAAACCGCAAGTGATAGTAGCAGAAGTACAACTATCTTTGAATTATATCTTTTTAGTTTTTAATCTTTTTTCTTTTTTTGGTAAGTAGTCCTTGATCAACAAAAGGGCCTTAATACATTCCATGGAATATGACACCAAGGGAATGCAATACTCATCACATGATATGCAGTAAGGCCTGTGCTTCATACCATATCTCTTCTGCATAGACTTGGCTATATAAATATATATGTAACATGCTTTATTCCCATTGCTTTATGTTCTTCTTGGCTACATAAATATGTGTTCTTCTTGCTTGATGTACTTGTAACTATGTTTTTGTAGCTCTTGTGGATTGGAGAATCTGTGGTGATGCCTTATTTGTTTCTACGCCTATACACGGACCGGAGTATCTCAATCTCCCGGTAAATCTCTATCTCCCTCCTAATATATAGTTGATTTTGTTCTTTAAGGCCTTAGGATAGTGAGGCTATGTTTATCATACAAGCCATAATAAACTAAAGCCTTAGGATAGTGAGGCTATATATATATCTTACAAGCTTTAATAAATTGGAGCCTTAGGATAGTGAGGCTCTGATACACACTTACATTTACAGACACACACACACACGCACATACATATGCATATATAATGTGGTTTTAATTCTTTTCTTTTGCTCATAACAGTTCTTTTTACGCGTAAGTAGTGCTGAAAAGTGACTTGATTTCTAAGAAAAAAGAGTGTTCTTTCTCCCTCACTGCCTCCCCATCCTTTTTCTTTGCATATGGACTTTTTTTTGCCATTTTTTAGAACCAAACATTGCTCTAAGTGCAACCTTAGATTCATGCAAACTTCTCAAAGTCAAATATGATGTTGCAAATCTTGTAACAGCAGGTCTTGTCAACTCCTTCCCTTTCGTGAATTTTCGCATCAAGTTTAAAACCCATGAATGCCTAAAATCATAGATAATTAGTTAGACAACTAAGTAGCAAGTGGTAGACAACTTGAATAAGTTGGACAAGCAAGTAGTTAGTTAGTTAGTTTTACCGGTAGATGTAAACTGTAATCTTTCTTGCCTCGGACTATTCACTAAGAAATTAGTTATGGATTTATTTCTATTATCGCTCTATGCATCCGACATGAGTGTACACCCACTCTTCTTCCACTCATCCTTGTGCTTCCCCACCAACTCATGAATTGAAGTTACTTCGTTTTGTAGAAAAGAGACCCTCACCTCATGGATACGAAGGATGTATTAACCCCTTACCATATTCAGCAACTGAAGTCAACATAGTTTTTAAAAAGGGATCCTTTACCAAATTGAAAGGGAGTGCATTTGCATAAAAACATCTACATATATATTCGCAAACCTCTTCCCTATCCTTTGCCTTCCAAATAGTATTTAATGTTTTCTTTTGTTGGGGAACTTTACCTATGTTTGTAACAATACCCTCATCATCACCAAAGCCATCATTTTCTTCTTTTTCCTCGTGATTGTCACTCAAATATTTTTTGAAATAAGATCGAACTTCATCCGGACATTCTAAACATGCGGCAGTATCTTTGTTAGTACCTGCTAAATGATGTTTGATTCTAAAAACACCTCCCCAAATATCCTTTCCACGGTGTTTGCATTTAACTTGCATTCTAGCCTTCTTGTCTTCTGTGATTTTTGTACAATGTTCCCATCCCGAATCCTTCTCTCTTTTCTTAGGCTTACCCATGTCTCGATGTTAGGGCTCTGGACCCCTGTTGCGAACCAAAAATCTGTCCATATGCCTTGAGAATCTCTTTTATAAAGGTTGGTTTCACAAAGCTACGTCGTTTAATTTTAAAAAATTTTGGATTTCGAGAATCGTGGGAATCGTTTGAATCGAACGATTCTTACGATTCACTCCCATTCATTTCATTTTGCGATGCACACCTCCGATTCAAATCGTTGCGACCAAGAACCGAATTGAATTGTACGATTCGAATTGTGAATCGTACGATTCTAACAACCATGCACCCAAGTGTAGGTGATCGTGCAAGTAGTAGATTATGAAAGGTGGAAGGGTCCTAAAGTAATTCTTTTTGAGCTTTTCGTTGTAAACTAGATTAACGGACTGAATTAAAACTAGTGAAACTAAAGTAATGTAAGGAAATATAAAAGAAATAAAACTAGATAAAACTACTTGTTTAAACTACAGCTTAATGCTATCTAAGTAGGAAGTAAGCAAACTTACAATTTAACTAAGTTAAACTAAAGCAGCGAATTAACAAGAATTCTAAAAACAGTGAATTAAACTTACTTCTGGCATGTTTGGTGGTCACTTGAATTTGAAGTAGCCTTATTCATAATCTATTTACTATCTTAAAACAAATACATTTATTTTTTGAACTGTAAATTCCTTAGTTTCTGATGGTACATACAAAACACGATATGAAATATACTAATCTTGTCCTCCATTCTTTTAAAAATGATATAAGTATTTATTAATTTGTAATCCTTGCATTTTAAAACTTCTATGACCTGGTAAAATGCCGTTTCAACTGTGCATGCATGAAAATATGAGTATATAGCTATCAAATTGAGATCAATCAATTTATTTGATAGTGTGCTTGGAGCTCTTACTAGAATGGTTAACTGATGCTTGGTTCATATATTAATGGAGATGCATTAATTCTTATTCTTCCGTCTCAACCTCAACATTGTAACCAACACGTGCAATGCACGTGTGTGTTACCTAGTTGGGTAAAAAAAAAGTAATCTTACATCAGGCATAACTTAATATATTCTTTGGCAACATATCATTTATTTGTTCTTCGTTCTATTTCTATTATCTAGCCTTTTCTACTTGTACGTATGCCATTTGTTTCATTTTATGTTCTAAATAATTCATTTCATTTTATTAAATAATTCCATTTCTTCAACTTTTTTGTCAACATCTGATCCTAATGTTCTAAATAATTTTGCTTAGAAGGTATGTGGTCATTAGCTCTTCAACTTTGCATTGTGCCCGCGAGCATGGGTAAGGACTAGTAATAGTATCTGTGATGGCTGAAAATTCAACTTATAATTACTTTATATATCACATAGTTTATGTTCGTTCATTAACTTAATGCTTTCCATTGTTTTCTTGTAGATTGGGTATGGATATGGTGGATCGGTAGATAGTCGGCCACATCTCGTTACTTTTGTTATGTAGTCGGAAAATTTGTCATGTAGTGAACAATGTACTTTTGTTAATCTTTAGTTTTTTTGTTGGGTATGTGAACAATTAACGATATTAATTTTTGTTACTTAATGAAGTTACTCAGAAACATTGAGACATTTTATGTTTAATATGATTGTCTCTTTTGGTTTTAAAATTTGTTGTGATAAACAAGAACGAACAGAATTATAGCATATTAAATAATTTTATTTACTAGAATATAAAATTTTAGCGACAATTATTTCGTCGCCATTGCATATGATGAATTGGCGACGAAATATTTTCGTCGCCATTGCATATGCTGAAAATGAATTGGCGACAAAAATAATTCGTTGCAATTGCATATGATCAATTGGCGACAAAATTATTTCGTCGCCATTGCATATGATGAAAATGAATTGGCGACGAAAATAATTCGTCGCCATTGCATATGATGAATTGGCGACGAAAATTTTTCGTCGCTAATGCAAAATTACTACAAAAAAATAACTCATTTGGCGACAAAATGTGCATCAATGGCGACGAAAATTGTGAACAATAGCGACGAAATTAGTTCGTCGCCATTTTTATCTATGGCGACAAAAGATAAATTTCGTCGCCAGGGACCTTTGGCGATAAGGCAAAGGCGACAAAATTGGCGACGAAATTTTTTCGTCGCTAAAGCCTTTAGCGACGAAAAATGGACTTTTGGCGACGAAATCTGTTTGTCGCCAAAGCATATTTTTGTTGTAGTGATTGTTGGGAATGGGCCCACAATCACAACAAGAAAAATCACACCCACAAAGATGGAGATAAACAGAACAAGAACGACACAACCACGAAAGAAAAATCAAGTCATAATTAGGAAATAATTCCACTAATGGAATTTTAGGCACAATCCTAATAGTAATGATGCCAAATTTTCAATGCAAAAATCACGACGGCTAATTCTAGATCATGTGTCAGATAATTCTTCTCGTGCGATCTAAGTTGTTGTGGACACATGGAATTTCACCTCTTGTTTGTTTTGAAAAGGAAAGAAAAAGGTCTGTTGAAAACAGATACAGAGTCACCACTTGGTCTTTAAGGAACCAAGAAACCTAATTTTGACTCACCTAAATGGATAAAGGGCACCGGCCCTTCATAACCAAAGAACATGGCTCAAGGTTTTGGTACGAGAGAGGAATGAGCCTTTGTCGCGACTAAAACACCCTCAACTCACCTCGTCTCTCGACGGGCCTTAATTAGCATCCAAATAATCATCTTATACTATGTATGGTTTGACAATTAATATTATGATAGTATATTACATCACACAAGAATTTTGAAATGGAAGATCAAAAGATAAGATATCATTCATAACATCTAAGCCAAGTATCATACAATGCAAAAGTGAAAGATCACATAAATAAACCTTGAAAAAATCGTCTTATCACATATCAAGTAATTAAGTTTTCCTAATCTAAGTGGGACATGAATTTTTCTTGAAACAAATAATCGAATAAATCAAAATATGCGTAGCAAGCTAAAATAATGCATGTTAATCTTTGAGAAAAAAAAGGGAGACCTCTTAATCCCCGGGACGGATGAGAAAGGAAGATTAGATCGGGGGAAGCATGAATGTGTGATCAAGATCATTCTTTATAATCTTCTTAGATTAGGAGTCACAAAAATCCCAAATCTTGCATGAATGCAATGTATGATCCTAGAATGTGTAAAGGGTGTTGTGTGTTTGTGTACATGGACTTTCTAAAGTGACTTAGAAGTCTAAAAATATGAATGAATGCATGGAGAAAATCATCATGGGATATGTACAAATGTATTATGGACTACTTCCTAAGATATGAACAAATTTGGAATGCATGTAAGCATCAAATCAAAGAATGAAAGTAAAAGAATGCTAGCTGTGAATAGTGGACAGATCAGTGACTTGATCTTGTGGAAAATAAAAAGTAGGGTTAGGAATGTTTTTAATGCACTATTTTTTATGGAGACCATCATTAGTGTGTCTAGAACACAAATCAAAAAGTCAATCCTCAATAACTATTACAGATTGAGAGAAATCATATAAACAATAGAGGTCACTCAGAAACAAAATCCGTACTGTCGACTGAAATGTCAAAAAATATTAGAAAATGAAAACAAAACATCTAGAGGCCCACTCCCTTTGGAAAAGTTTTCTGTAAAACAAGTTGAAAGATAACCAAGCTGCTGTGACAGAAAAAACAGAACATCTGGAGAGAATGTTTGGGTCCAAATGGACCACTTCCAAGTATTTCCAAGTCAAACCAAAAAATCATGCGTGTTCTATAATGAGTTAGGAAGACTTTCCAAGTGGTCTTGCATTCATATATTGGGTAATGAACTCAGAATAATTCTTTGAAGTTAGATAACTCACTGTTATGAAGGCTTTGGGAAGAATAGGGTTTTATTCTTTGAAATCAAAATGAGGGGTTTAAGAGGGGTTTTGAAATAGAGGTTTTGAAAGCATATTTTCAGTACTTAAATGGAGATTATGGCCACTTGAAATATCAACATTTGAACCTATATCAAGAACCTCCAAGATTGTTGGAGAATATTGTTTTATTTTGAAAACAACTTCAAGAATACATAGGAATATATTGAAGTTGAAATCATCATCTATCAAACATGTTTTTGAGGTCAAGAGCTGCTATCCATAACGATTCACTCACCTCAAACACCATGTCATCATCTAGATGATGATGATCTAGTAAGCAAATAAAAAGAAATAAAAAAGAAATGAGGTAAGGAGAGATGAACATTTATATAGACAAGCAAATAAACCATCAATAGATGATATTCAATGATGTATTGGACTTGTAGCTTGGTGTTTCACTCGTATGTGGTGACATTGGACATGGAAGTAGCTTCCTCTCTCTTAAATGCTCACTAAAATGGTAGTTGGGTGTATTGAATATGAAGTAAATAGAAGTAATGAAGTAAAAACAAAGCCTAGAACTCATTTTCATGTTTGAAAATCAAAGAAAGGAGCTTCTTTTCTCTCTAATTCTAAACTTATCTCCACAACTTTCTCTCTAAAACTTTTCAAAGCTTGCATTTGACACCCCCAAAATGAGAAGTCAAGGGGGGTTTATATAGACCAATTTGGGGGTGGTTTTGGGGTTTAAAAAGTGTTCCCATTGGTCCCAAACATTTGTTAACATAGAACTATGTCGTTTTGGTTTCTAATTAATCAATTTGGGTCCCCAAAAGATATTGCAAAAATGGACTATTCTGGAGGAGAGTACCGCGGCAGCACTGGGCCTGTACCGCAGCGGCAGTGGGCCAGTGCCACGGCGATGCTGCTCCTCTGATGTCCAGATAATTCTATTTAGGCCCCCAGAGGTTCCGGTATTCGCAAAAAGGCCCTATTTCGTCCGAAATGCACAGAACATGCGTATGAACTCCAAACTAAGGTTGTGATATACCGTTGGAAAGGTAATGGAGTCTACTTTACATAAAAAAAAGTTCAGAGATAGGTCACTTTAAAAAGTTTTGCGGTATTCGCGATAAAAGCCGATTTGATTACCTTTTTCACCTTCGAAAATTCATAATAAATTCGTTTTAAATCCAGGAATTATGTGCGGTATACCGTTGGAAAGCTATTGACCTCTAGTATTCATGAAAAACGTTTGAAAAATAATACGGTGCTCCGGTTTCAAAGTCAACTTTTAGGTCAAATCGGTCATACCTAGGATTCCCGAGAAGTTTCGGGAACCTCCGGGAGCTCCCAAGAGCTGATGTTTTCGTCTGATTTTCTTTTAAAACTCATTTTAGTACTTTCCACATGATCTAGAATGATCCTGGAACTTTTTGGTGAATTTGGATGATTTCGGTCAAATTTTAGTCAAACATGGTCAAACCGGTCAACGCGGACTTTTCAGGAACTTCCGGGACTTCCCACGGTCTCTAGGAGCTGACGATTTCATCCAATTTTGCTTGAAAACTCGTTTTATAACTTTCCTTATGACATAGTATGTTTCCAGAACTTTCAGTCCAAATCTGGGAGTGTTTGGGCTTTCAAGGGCATTTTGGTCATATGTACCACTTTCTGAGCATTTCGAGAGATATAACTAACTTCCAAGAATCCTTTTTGAGTCGTTTCGATCATTGTGAACCACCAAGCTATGGGTATCCTAAATCTAGTTGCCGAAAAAATGGGGTGTCTACAGTTGTCTCGATGCATATGCAATAACTTTGTCACCTTGTATAAGAACGCAACCTAAACCTCTATATGAAGCATCACTATAAATAATGAACCCTTCAGTCCCCGTCAGAACAGCTAATATTGGTGCCCTCACTAATCGACTCTTCAACTCCTGAAAACTTTCCTTGCATTCCGGACTCCATACAAAAGCAACATCTTTCCTTATCAATTGTGTCATCGGCATTGCTATACGCGAAAAGTCCTTTACAAACCTCCGATAATAACCAGCTAATCCTAGGAAACTTTGGATCTCTGTTACATTCGTCAGTCTCAACCAATTGGTAACTGCTTCTACCTTCTGAGGATCTACAGAAATTCCTTTTGCTGACACTATATGTCCAAGAAAAGCAATCCCTATCAACCAAAACTCACACTTCTTCAATTTTTGAAATAATCTCTTCTCACGTAATCGGTGTAAAGCTAATTGCAGATGACGCTCATGGTCTTCAACACTCTTGGAATATATTAGAATATCGTCTATAAATACAATAACAAACTCGTCTAAATAGTCCTTGAAAACATGATTTCATCAAGTCCATGAAACCTGCTGGCGCGTTAGTCACTTCAAATGGCATAACTAAAAATTCAAAGTGACCATATTTAGTTCTGAAAGCTGTCTTCTCAACGTCTTCGTCCTTCACCTTCAACTGATGATAATCGGATCTTAAGTCAATCTTTGAAAATGCCTGAGCTCCTTGCAACTGATCAAACAAGTCATCTATTCGCGGCAACGGATATTTGTTTTTGATGGTCAACTTATTCAACTCTCTATAGTCGATGCACATACGCATTGTCCCGTCCTTCTTCTTCACAAACAAGGCTGGAGCTCCCCAAGGTGAAACACTAGGTCGAATAAAACTCTTCTCAAGCAGTTCCTGTAACTGAACTTTCAATTCTTTCAATTCTACCGGTGCCATTCGATACGGTGCTTTGGATACCGGTTGTGACCCTGATACTACTTCTATTGTAAACTTAATCTCTCTCTCAATCAATACGTCAGGTAACTCATCAGGAAAAACATCTGGAAATTCTCGAACTACTAGAATGTCTTCTACCAGTGGCCCAAGACTCGTGTGTCAACAATCAAACATAAGAAACTCAAACAACCTTTCTGTAACAATTTACTTGCTTGAATCGTTGATATCAAGTATGGAGGTACAGTCACACCCTTACCCTGAAAAGTAAACTCTTCTTGACCTAACGGACAGAAACTAACCCGTTTTTGTACACAATCAATTCTAACTTGATTGACTGACAACCAATCCATGCCCAAGATACATCAAAGTAATTCACTGTCAACGGATTCAAATCGACGCTCAAGACCTTATCGCCTATCTTGATCTCACACGACTTGAAAACCAAAGAAGTTACTAATGATTCATTAATAGGCAATAATACGCACAAATCATATACTAACGGTTCGGAGTTAACAGTTAAATGCTTAACGAAATCATGTGATACAAATGAATGAGTTGAACCAGAATCCATGAGTATACGTACAGGATATGAACAAATAGGAAAAATACTTGATACGACTGTATCATCCGTATTCCCCGGCCTGAACTTGAAATATTTCCCTTGTTGTTGGTCGACTCCCTTTCCTTTATCCACTCGTTGCCCTACCTTTGATCCGTTCGACATCAGCTCGGCATACTCGATGCTCCGCTGCTCATTCCCGGTTGTCTCTTACTCAGACAATTCTTCGTTACATGCCCCGGTTGTCCACATTTCAAACATTTCACCCTCATCTCTGGATTTTAGCTCTTTGTGTTCGCAGTTGTGTTGGATGTGGTCAAATTCGTGTTCAACGGACAATTACGTGATATATGCCCTAACTGCTTGTAAAGATAACATGTGCTCAATTGATAGCAAGTCCCTTTGTGTCGTAGGTTACATGCTGGGCACAACGGTCTCGAGTCTCCATCGAACGTACTTCCTCCTTGGCTACTCACATACGATCTCGAACTTTGCGTAAACGATTTCTTCGTATTTCCCTGACCCTTGCTCTTATTGTCATTGGCTCTCTTCCCTTGTTGCCCTTATTGATATGGATTGACACTTTTCTCAGCGATACGAGCAGCTTCCTCAACTAGAAAAATAGTCGGGTGTTGTAACATGTCAACTCGGCTACGGATATTTTCCCTAAGTCCCTCCTCAAATTTACGCGCTTTATCCTCATCAGTTGGGATTGTAGTTTTCCCAAAATGCAACAGTGCATTATAACGAGAAACCTATTCCCTCACAATAATGTCTTCCTGAACTAGACTTGCAAACTCCTACCGCATTCGCTCACACTCAGTCCAGTAGGCTGTTTTATAGCAGTAGCACCTTTTCTGCAGCATTACCAAGTTTAAAAGCTTTTTTGAATCAACCAGGGATTAAACACACACACACCAAACTCATTCCAAAGTGATCCTATCTGGATTAAAACAGTGTTAAAACATAATTACAAGAGATTCCTATCTATTACAACATTACGAATTCATTCTACGATTCCAACTTAAACATATCCCAAAGTCATAAAAATTCTTAATAATAAGTCTATTACAAAATGACGAGATAAACATGATAAGTCGCCTTCTGCAAGAACTCCCAAACCTAGGTGCTCACTTCTACGATTCCTCGTCTGCATTTACACCTGAAATGGTTATTTGAATAACCACCCATATTCGATTTGTTTAAGCTAACGCTTAGTGAATAATCAAGGAATGCACATGAATGATAAACATGCTCGCATTCACATCTCTACATTTCATATTAGTCTCCGGAGTCTCACGTGTACGTTCCATACTCCTAATCCGCGACTCCTCGCCAATAAGTCCACGCAAAAAGGTAAGACCTACGTTTCTTTTCTTCAAATGTGCGACCTTAATGCCTATATCGGCTCCACATGCAAGATGGCTTGGTACCACATACTCCTTTGACCCAAATAATAACTCAACATGCTAATATCACATATCACCGTGCTTTCGACGTTATCAAAACATTTTACCGTGCTATTGGGCCTACTTGTCAGTATAATTGCCCAATATGAACTACATAATATGTCTATAAACTAACACATGCTTTTCATACAAAACATGAATACATGTCAAGAAATCATTCCAAAACACATTGTTGAATCACCCACCTTCGATTAACGCTCCTAAAATTCGATCCAAAAAAAATCCAAGTACAAAGAACATGCAGAAGTCTGTTTATTACAATTCCTATCGATCAGAATTCCAATTATCAACTTTTATGAAAAATTCTAGAAAATAATTTTTTGGAAAATTTAGCCAAACAGGCCCTAGTGGGTATCAAAACGAAGCCCTTACCTCGAGGAGTTCGAATATGAAATTTGGGGAAAAACAAACGAATATAAGGTCATCGATTTGTACCGGAAAGCTCTAAGCCAAAAAATCCCCAAATCTCATCTCTTGAATTTCTAATTTAGGTTTAAACTTATGAAAATATCTCATTACTTTCTATATATAGGCACAACTCTCGGGAATTACATTTACCTCCCCACAAGTTCTCAAAACTCCTAATCGATCTCCAAAACTTTCTACACAGCTAATTTATAGCTTCACGAGTAAAAACTAAAATTTGTAAAAGTTTTAGCCTAAGTTCCGTTTGGTTGCTAAAATGCAGTCTCAGATGATTTTACTAACCTACCAATTCTGTAGCGTGTTAATTCGTCCTCACCAGGATACTAAAATTAACAGCAGAAATAAATTATAAACTACAAAATAATACAGATAGCGAAATACACAGATAAACATTTATTTTTAGATAAACATTTAAGGTATTTTACACTAAACGTCTCATACTCGGAGAGACATCACAACATCAAAACACTCATTCAACACAGTCTCAAAGGGTTTTCTAACATAGGAACCCAAATCAACTCATGAGTCAAAACTCATGCACACTTGTGCCAACATGCACAATACATCACATTATCATGCATGACAATGTAATGAAATGCAACAACACAATTACGGGTGTTATACGACCAAGTGCCAATACTCCCGATGCAGGAAGGCCAAGATAGATGATGAAGTAAGGTCAGGTGTGGGAGCTTGTCCTACATTACCTGGGGTGAAGTTCCTAGACTAGTTTATGAGGATTAATCGCCCCTCTAGATGCAACAAGGCCTTTTAAAACTGTGAGGGAGCTAAACACAAAAGAACTCCACAGTTAAGCATGCTGCTGTTAGAGCAGTACCAGGAATGGGTGACCCTCTGGGAAGTTCTTTGTGTTTAGACCCAAAACGGACAATATTATTGCTATACAGGGAGGTGGGTCGTTACAGATAACCTTTAAGAATGAATCTAATAGAAGCCAGATTGATTTGTTCCTTGTGAGAGAGGCAGACCGCCTAGCATGCAAAGACTGTAAGGTCAATATCATAGGGGAGAGTTAACATCTCAACATAGACTTACTATTTTAGATATCCACATAAAAGGAGAACGTCATACTAAAAAAGACCCTATAACCCGCGATCTAGGTGGTGGAACCTTAAAGGCGACAAGCTAGCAATATTTCATGATAGAATGTATGCAGAAGCACATTAGAATTTGGAAGATGGAAGCAATACTATGTGGGATAGTATGACAGGGTGCATCATGAGAATATCGAAGGAAGCCCTTGGAGAGTCGAAGGGAAGAGGGTTAGCATCTAAAGATACTTGGTGGTAGAATGAAGAGGTACAAGCTATAGCAAAAACCAAAAAAGATTACTTTAAGAAGTGGCGAAATGATAGAAGTGAGGAAAACTTCAAGAGCTATAAATGTGCAAATAAGGAGGTTAAAAGGACAGTTAGTGTTCCTAAAATGAAAGCCTATGATGACTTCTACACCAAGCCAGACACTAGAGAGGGAGAAAAATGTATTTATAAGCTTGCTTAGTCGAGAGAAAGGAAAACCAAAGACATTAATCAAGTTAAGTGTATAAAAAGTGATGACTCTAGGGTATTATTGAACGATGAAGAGATTAAAGAAAGGTGGAAGAGCTATTTTGAGAAGTTACTGAATGAAAAATATATCGATAACACAATTGAAAAAGAAACTAGAAGTTGCGATGAAACTAGAGAATACAAATTCTATCAGAGACTAAGTGTGAGGTAGAATTTGTTTTGAAGAAGATGAAACCCAACAAGGCCTTAGGACCAGATGGGATCCCCATTGACGTTTGGAAATGCTTGGGAGGTGTGAGGGCATCTTGGCTTACAAAAGTTTTTAATAGGATTTTATGACTAGAAAAATGCATGGCGAGTGGAGGAAGAGCATTCTAGTACCTGTATATAAGAATAAAGGAGATGTACAACAATGCAACAACTATAGAGGTATTAAGTTGATGAGCCATACAATGAAGTTGTGGGAGAGTGTGATAGAGCATCGCTTAAGAGGTGCAACATCAGTGTCAGAAAATCAGTTTGAATTTATGCCTGAGAAATCAACTATGGAAGCAATTTATTTACTTAGGAGACTAATGGAAAAGTATAGAGAGAAGAAAAAAAGATCTACATATGGTTTTTATTGGTTTAGAGAAAGCTTATGATAGGGTGCCTAGAGATTTAATTTGGTGGGTACTAGAGAAGAAGGGTGACCAAGGGTTATATTGACATGGTAAATGATATGTATGATGAAGCGGTTACTATAATTAGATCACCGACCGGAGAAACAAGTGAATTCCTAATTACCGTAGTCTTGCACCAAGGGTCGGCCTTGAGCCCTTATTTATTCACCCTAATTATGGATGAATTGGCTAGACATATTCAAGATAATGTCCCATGGTGTATGTTGTTCACAGATGATATTGTCTTGATTAATGAAACTAAAGGGGGACTCAACACTAAACTGGAAGCTTGGAGAGAAACACGGCAACTACGAGGCTAAAGATAAGTAGGACGAAAACATAATATATGGAATGCAATTTTAGCAACAGGGGAGTAGAGACGACGAAGCAGTGAAGATCGAAGATCAGGAAATCCCAAAGAGGGAACACTTTCGCTATTTAGGATCAATGATCAGTAGAGATGGAGAGATTGGTGATGACGTGTTCCATAGAATTAAAGTAGACTAGCTTAAGTGGAGGAGTGTTTCTGGAGTATTATGACCGGAGAATACCAGCAAAATTGAAAGGAAAATTTTATAGGACAGCTATTAGGCCAGCTATGCTCTGTGGGACAGAGTGTTGGGCAACTAAGAAACAATACATTAGTAAAGTGAGCGTAGCTGAGATGGGGATGCTAAGATGGATGTGTGGTAAGACTAGGAAAGATAGAATTAGAAATGAGTACATTCGAGAGACTGTAGGAGTGACATAGATTGAGGATAAGTTGAGGGGGAATATACTTAGCTGGTTCTGCCATGTAGTGATTAGATCGAAGTGCTTGGAATAGTTAGAGGGAGAGGCAGACCTAGACTGACCTTGGAGTATGTAGTGCAACAAGATATGAATATATATAATTTAAATGAGCATATAACTCTTGATCGTGCAAAATGGAGAAAAAATATTCATACAGCCGATCCCAATTAATTAAAACACAAGACTTAATTTGATTTGATTTGATTTATTAAAATTAACTAGAAAACTCCTGCAAATTCTACTATACTAATCCAATGGGACCCAATTCTTGTATACTAATCTAATGGGACCCCTGTTCCAGAAGACACAGAAGTGATTAGTCAAATAAATAATAAATAAATAAAAACACAAACGCACACTAGAAAACTCGAGCAAACTCTTGTATGCTAATCCAATTAATGGGACCCATGCTATAGAGGCATGGAAGTGATTAGTTTAAGGATAATTTTTGGGACATAATTTTTATATACCTTTCACACAACTTTTTAAAAGATGTGTTTATCTCTCTCCTATGTCACTGTGGAGTCCAGTGACATCACAAGAGAGAGATAGATACATCTTTTAAAAATGTTATGTAAAAGGTTTATGAAAGTTGTGCCTCAAGAATTACTCTTAGTTTATTTTTAACACATACAACCACTATTAGTTTATGCGTTCTCAATTTTTACACCCCAAATATGTTTCTCAGATATATGTGATAATGTGATTACATTTAACAATGGTGGTATCACTTTAACCTTTTCCAATCAAATCAAGTGAGTCATTTGTTACATATATTTGGAAAATATTTTAAGTTCAAACATTGAGAAAGCATAGCATTATTGTTAGTTTATTGTTAAGGTACATTTAAATAGTTTTGCACATCTCTCGTTGACATCTTATGCAGGCATGGTTCCGTGGTACTGCTTACCCTGATTCACGTTATATAATACTGGACTTCCAAAAATGAAGCTGATTAATTCAATCTATGGTTAGGATCAACAACCACCCCTAAGCTTGTCACTATATATATCAGCGATCTCCCCTGTATTTTGAATAATATCACATTAATAACATTCAAACTGTTAATGTTAATTACAGTTTCTAGTATGTTCTTTTTTTCCAAATTATTTCTGCAACAGAATTTTATGTAAACTGCGTTACTTGGTTAAGGTTCTTACCATTTTTTATTATTCCATTACTCATTTCGAATTCGCAATATATTTGAAATATGCCATTGTCTATGAATTTGTTTATTTTTCAAAAAAAAAAAATTCACAAGAGGCCTAACAATTATGCCTGCAAGTTAACCTATTGCTGTTGAAAATGTCTAGTTCTTTTATAGTTTGGCAATAATTAAATTAACTCTTACAAATATATAAACAGCTTGGTTGGTATATAGTGAAGTTTTAGAGGGATGGAAAATCCTATGATACATCTTAGTGGTTTGGTTTGTGTCACACATACGAGTGATTGGGTGCTAATTAAAATATTGTGGTTGGGTCTTAAAGTGTGGCAACTAGGTCCCAAAAGTGGTTTTTGAAGTTACCACACTGGGATCTAGTTACCCATTTTGAGACATAAATTACATCATTTTGACAACAAATGAGATACATGATATAACCAAAACGACTGAAATGTATCGGAGAAGTACCCAAAGAGGGATATATGGGCATATGAAATAGAATGAAGCATGTTGTTGTTTATAATTCCAAACATTAATATCGCGATACCTTACAACTTACATTGATGGGGAAGAATTGGATGACTTTTTGATAATATATACAAACACAAATACCCCACAACCACAAACTTTATTGAGGAAAGGAACAATTACAAGTACATAACAAGTATGGTGGAGCTAGAATCACACAACATTATTGCCTCCATCCTGAAGTATAGGTAAATTACAGTAACACCCCTTGAATTATGATCATTTTTTACTAACACCCCTCATACTTTAAACTGAACAAACTCACCCTTAAATTATTATTTGTTGACACTAAAACCCCTTCAGCAGGGGGTGAGTTTATTCATTTTTGGATAGTTTAGGGGTATGTCTGTTCACTTTTAAAGTTCAGGGGGTGTTAGTGAAAAACGATCATAGTTTAAGGGGTGTCACTATAATTTACCCCCAATTTAAATTACACCCCCTTCCCCCGAAATTATCTGGCGTGACAGGTTTTTGTGTGACGGATCATCGTGCACCATTGATTTTATGGGCCCCATGTTGATCTAACAGTCCACGATGATCCGTCACACCAAACCCGTCACATGGGATAATTTCTCCTCCCGACCAAAAAAACAAAACTAAAAAAAAAAAAAACCAAATATAGTATATCCACATAATTAATTAGGCATGTTCTTCAACCCAAAAAGCTCACTCTTTTTTTTTTTTTCCTTTTCTTTTTCTTCCTTTTAGTTAACCTTGGTGCAAACTTTCCTAATTTCACCTGCATTGCCTGTGAGAACTCCAATCCTACCCATTTTAACCATGGACACTCCGAAGTCCACAAAGAAAGTAGACCCATAAGGACTAGCTTGACGTTTAACATAATCTTTGGTCTCCTCATCATCAAGTAAAGCTGCATCAGATTGGAAAAGTCCTCTTCTTTTTGCCACAAGAGTGAAGTACTTCTCATCAAATGTTCTGAAGCTTCCAGGGTCCATCTCTACTATAGAGTTTTGGTCACCTGGTTTGCATTTCATCTTCAACTTCACTATATAGTTAGGGTCCAAAGTGGGGTCCGTATCGCCCTTTCGGGTGAAATTGTAGAGACGGTTGCTGAATGCAGCGCAATGAGAAATCCCAATTGTATGTCCACCTATATGATAAAAAGGACTTTTAGCTAGCTAATTGATCTTAATTTAATTTAGTATATAGTGTATATATATATATATATATGTATCACGTATGTGTTTATTCAGAAAATTTACATACCTGAAAGTACTACCAAATCTTTTACACTTAGTCCTAGTCTTTGAAATCCTAATTTCAGCGCGCTTATGTTAGCAAAAGGTGGAATTAAATTTGTTAAGGGCATCAAGCATAATTGATACTCGCCCGTCTCTTCGTCCGGTTTCAACTTCCCAAAAAGGTCCCTTCACCTGAAAGTAAGGATTTGTTAATTGGAATAACATATTAGTCTAATTAAGTATATATGTTGGGACATAAAGTTTGAGAATTTATATTAAGGTGGAAATTAATGTTACCGCGACTGTTACATCCCTAGCTACTAGGGCTAGTATGTCAGCACAAGAAACAACTTTAGGACACTCTTTTTCAACCGCTGTCTTCACTTTGTCTATGATTTGAAACCCTCTTAGGCTTAGATTTGGAATTGCATCCTTTTCAGCTTGGTTTGTTGGAGAATCAAGGAGTACCGATCCGTCACAACCCTGTAAACAGAACTCAAAAACATGAAGTTATTAAGGCTTAGTTTGGCCCCCACGTGGTGTTTTTCCTTTTTTAAAGTACAATTTAATGTTAATTCATTTGGTAACTAGTTTATGAGCTTTGCAAAAATTGAACTTAGGGCTTTTTTGGAGGGAGCTTTTAAAAGCTCTAAAATGGAGCTTTTAAAAGTCCACGGTTGCTTTTTGGTTTCATAATGTCTTTTTGAAGAGTAGTGTGCCACGTGTATAAAATTATCAAAGAACTTAGTAATAAATTTCATAAGCTCCTTTTAAAAAGCCACATGGGGACCAAACTAAGCCTAAGTAATTATAAGAGCTTTTTTGGCTGTTCAATATAATATAATTGTATTCATACTAGCTTTTACATGAAATTTCAACTAAAAAGGCGATGATCTTGAATGGCTCCATCAAGGAAAATTATTATCCTCGTTTTAAATAGTACTTAAAATTATGAATTTGGTTTTTTCCACGTATAAGAGAAAATTTTGATGACGTCTCCTACTTATCTAAAAGAAATCCTTCGAAATTTTACTTTAAGATACAATATAAATTAAGATTGAGACAATTCAAATTCAGGTGAGAACCAAACATGGTATAAGATGATTTGCTAGCACGGTGCCATGAATATAGGAAATGCATACAAGACATTATAATAACACTTACCCTAACAAAACAATCATGAAAATGCATTCTCAATAAAGGGGCAGCAAGAGTAGGTGCCACTGAGATGACTTCACCACTTATCTTCTTCACTATGAGCTCAAGATTAGGGCATATTTCCTTGTAAAACCCTACCTTTAAGCCCTGCCCATTTCCAATATCAAAAATGATAGCTAGGAAGAGAAATTGAAGTAACACACTTATTGAGAACTTTGAAGCAGCCATGTCACTAAACAATAGTTATAAACCTTCGGAATCAATGAGTAAAATGCTATAGAGCATAGTACACTTTATAGCATAAAATCTTTGAAACTTTCATGAAATGGATATTATGGATGTCATTACTTGAGTTGATAGGTCTAGTTTGATATTTTAATTGTTTGATCTAGCTGGTGAGATTGATATCTCAGAAACCAAAAAAAAAGAAAAGATTAAAGTGCAGTCCGCTCAGGAAAGGGTGCCCTCTCTTTATTAAAGAGAGGGTCTCTATTTTGGCCATCAGATCGTGTTTAAAAACTATTAAATAACGTATATACCCTTAATAAAAACACGATTTGACGGCCAAAACAGAGGCCCTCTATTTAATAAAGAGAAGACGCCATTTCCTGAGAATTTTCGGATTAAAGTGGCACTAAGAGACCAAGGCAACTATGGCTTGTGCATAAATTCAAAACAAAAATGCTAAGCACACAGCACATTCCACAACAGGGCTTTGAATGTATTGTACTCTGTGCTGTTTGAATTTTTTTATACCTTTCTATGCACCATTTACACAGCACAGGATATATGGTTACTATACATTTAAAGCCCTATTGTGGAATGTGTTGTGTGCCTAGCATTGTTGAATTCCAAAAATGATTTAAGGGAGATAACAGAATATTAGACATAAATTAAGGCTGTTTAATAGCTGCCCACCATAATCAGACAGAGACCAACCAACCATACATGTATGGTACGTACATTTCTATATATGATACTTAGATCAGTTGACCTTTAATTGTTACTTTCCCTAATCATGAGGTTGCTTATTTGTCAACACACACAAAAAAATAATAATAATAAAATAAAAATCGGTGCACTTAATTCAATATAAAAATAAAAACCACTCACTCCGTCCAAATTAATGGAATATTTTAAAATTTCTAACTATTTAAGAAAGCATATATCTTATTTCGATAAAAACTTTCAACTTTTTATTGTTCTTCTTTTAAATATAAAATTAGTTTTCACCTAGAATACGAACATAGAGAGTTTACTTAATAAAGGGTTACATTGAAAAGTTTCTTGATAAAGTACGTTGATATTTCAAAGACAATTTCTAAATTGAGACATTCCAAAAAGTATTAAATAAATTCTTTTAAAAAAATCACTAAAAGTGGAATAAATATTCAATACAACAGTGATACCATGTCGTCGGTATCATACTAATACACATAATTGTAGTACTTGTGTTGACACATATCTAGCTATTTCTTACAATTATGACTAACATGTGTTTGAATATTTGACATCTTATTAACTTTTAATATCATATGAGCAAAAAAAATTGTTGTAATGATTATTTTTTTCTTAAAATGGGAGGGATGGAGTTGCCAATAGCATTATAGTCCTTCGTAGAAGAAGCAAATGAAAGTAAAATCCCAAACCTAGCAAACTATGTTGTTCAAAGGAATCAAAGCAAGTGAAATGATTAAAAGAATAATTATGACTGTAGCTAAGACACTGTCAAAGATCAGAAATGATACTTGCACAGAAAATTGCATAGAATTTGTGCACAGAATTAATCCGGACCACTCATTAATTAGGTGAAGGCTTTCAATGTATAAATGGCATTTCATGTTTGTGTATTGCCACTACATCCAAAACTACATATTTTTGCTTTCGACTTGATAGCCCGTATATATGGTGCAAATTTAAAGTATGGTGGAGGGGAATAGCAGGGTCCATGCATGTCATTTTAGCAAAGACCAATAGCATTTGAACACTTCATATGAATGTCACAGCTTCTTGATAAAGAAACATGGACAGCCTTTATTTGCAGCAATTGAGGATTATCAATCTTGACACTTCAGTATTACTTAATCAGTCGTACGTATTATACATTATAAGTTGTTAGACTGTTACATCTCATAACAGAAACGGTACGCATGCATGTACATACTGATACACTTAAAATTGGCTCTATCCTATGACCGAGCAGTTCAAATCAACAGCCTGTCTATGACCCGGTCATATCATGCACAACTCCTCAGACAAGTATCAGCCCGAGCGGTCTAGTCTACCCGAGGCTCATCATCCCGAGCGGTTCATCCACGACTTGGCCAACAGGTCGGGAAAATCGCACAGGCACATCTCATCGCAGAAACAGCTCATCCGGGCCCACAGGCATGATCCCGAGCATTATGGGCAGTTTCCTACTCAAGCTAGAAGACTAATGAAAAGTGCAAACTATTTCCTAATCCAATTAAGAAACCCCCACAATTAATGTCAATCTATATCAATTGGATTATATTTCCTTATCCATGTACGAGTAGGTCTCTTGCATCTATAAAAGAGACCTCTCACCCCCCATTAAAGGGGCCGACTTTTCAGTCTACACAGCACCTCTATAGCATTCGTCTACATGCCCGGCCGGCCTAGGGTAGCTCTTGACTTGTTGGTTCACTACAGGCCCCCGACTCTTTTACAGTATAGTGAACGTGCTCAGACACACACGTGGACGTAGGTACCTTCATTAATAGGGCCGAACCACATACAAAAAACCAGTTTCTCACTCTCTCTCTCTCTCTCTCTCCTTAAACTGCTCTACTGTATTCTTACCAATTTTCGGCATCATCAGTTTGGCGCCGTCTGTGGGAAACGACAAGTCTTCTCATCAACAAATCTATTGACTGATCATCATGCCACCGAAGAAGGGTAAGAAGGCTGATCAGTAGTCTGACCGAGATGTTCCTTCGGCCCCGACAACGGCTGCGACAGTCATGACATCTGAGCAGATTACCGCGGCCCTCACACAACTCCTGGAGGGACAGCGTCAAATCCAGCAACAGATCGAAGTCCTGCTAGCCCAGCAAAGCAGTCCTCCAGGGGCCGGGAAACGACCCGGGAACGTTGCGTACGGTCAGGAACCGATCTTGACCAGACAACGTGCCCGAGCCAACCCATCCAGTGTTGAGGATGCCAGAGACATCGACAGTGGGCGTACTGCCCGAGAGGAAAGGCAGGAGCATATGGCCCGGGAATCAGTCCAAGGTCACTCGGTCAAGAGCCGAGTCGTCCCTAGACGAACGGTTACCCGGAGTCATAGCAGAGCCCGATCCCAGAGGACAGTACGCCGCCATAAAGAAGAAGCCTCTTCCACCAACCCGACCAGCCCCTCAGATACCGGTCGGGAAGGAGTGGAAACCCGAATCAAGGACTTGCAGAAGCAGATCAACGGAGTGGCCAAAAAGCTTAGTCAAAACCATGTTCCGAATCAAGCCAATACCGAGACAGAGTCACCGTTCTCTAGCCAGATCACGAGGATCTCCATCCCGCGCAAATTCAAGCAGCCTTGCCTAGATCCCTATAACAGCTCGGGAAGCCCAGTCGACCACGTCCGGACCTATAAGGCTCAGATGGCCCTAGCCACCAACTCCAATGAACTACACTGCCTATCCTTCCCCAGCACTTTGAAAGGCCCGGCCGTGCAATGGTTCTACTCCTTAGAGCCTCGATCGGTCTGCAGTTTCAAACAACTCAGCAAGCAGTTCATCAACCAGTTCGCCGATATGCATGAGCGGCCAAAGCTTGACATACATCTACTGATGGTCATACAAAGGAATAATGAGACCCTCAACGAATATACCGACCGGTTTAATCAAGAGAAGCTCGCCATCATGATCTTGATGAAACCGCCGCTATTATAGCCTTCTGCTCGGGAGTTCAACACACCAAGTGCGCCGCGTTGTTCTACAGAAATAGACCGAAAACTTTGGTTGAGCTCTCAGAGAGAGTTGAAAAATACATTGACACTGATGAATTTCTAAAGACCAAAGACACCGGGCAAGAAAGTAACGAGTCTTCCAGAAGTAAGAAAAAGCGAGATTAGCCCGGGAGTTCTGACAGTTCTTCCAGTTCACAGCGGTCTGAGTCTGGTAGCCCCGACCCGACCTCCAGTTCACGAAGGTCTGAGTCCGGCAGCCCTGACCCGACCACCAGTTCACATCAGTCAGGATCAAGCAGTTCCGACTTTGCCTCTAGCACAGAGAAATCAGGAGCCCGACGATCCTGATCCGACCTCCTGTCTCCATCATTCTAAATGAGCCCAACTACGTACAGTGGTACTTGCCTGATCACCACATGAGGCTCTACCGATTGTCAAAGAGCTCATACAAAGACCTCGAGCCTAACCCCTAGGCATACAAAGACCTCGGGCCTAACCCCGAGGCATACAAAGATCTCGGGCCTAACCTCGAGGCATATAAAGACCTCGGGCCTAACCCCGAGGCATAAGCTTCGCTTAAGTCTAACTGACGATTGGGGCAAACCCCCTAGGTTGCTGATGATGGCAAGCTTCAAAAGACCCTGCAACCACCATGTTCCAGGTCGGTTACCTACAGTCATAGCCTCTGTAAGACCCTCGTTTTAGCGAAAGCTTGGGGGGCAAGATGGCGCAGTGAACTATAAAGGCAATCACACTGAGTATCTACAGGCCTCGCGGATAACCAAGTCAAAATCTTGGACAACCCGAGCACCTACAATACTCAGAGGCATTAACTCCACTTAGGTCCAAATCGACGATAGAGGTGACTAAAATCTCTTAGGTTGGCCCACGATAGAGGAGCAAAAAGGACCCTATAGCGACACGCTCTAGGTCGGCTCCACCAACATGGTCAAGGTCTTCTCCCAACAGTCTTGACGAAGGCTGGCTGGGCGGAAGACAACCATCCTGGGGAGTTAACATAAAAGGACCCTAAAGCAATACGCTTTAGGTCAGCTTTTCCAACATGGTAAAACTCTTCTACCCTCAACCTTGACGAAGGTTTACGGGCAGAAGATAACCATCTTGGAGGCTAACTCAAGTAAAAAGACTCCGAAGTAGGCCGAGTCTCAACTCTCGGTCACTTACCGAGCATTCAAAGACTCCGAATTAGGCCGGGTCTCAACTCCCGGTCAATTTTCGAGCACCTTAAGGTCCCGAACTAGGCTGGGTCTCAACTATCAGCCAGTTCCTGAGGACTCACCAGGCTCAGAAGCCCTGAGGCAGCTTCCCCGAGCACTCAGACAGTGGCAAGTGGCATCAAACAGATTTCCAAACTTGCCCCGATATAGCATCCAGCCAACCTTAGAAATGGGGGCAGCTGATACACCCAAAATTGGCTCTATCCTATGGCCGAGCGGTTCAAATCAGCAGCCTGTCCATGACCAGGTCAAATCATGCACAACTCCTCAGACAAGTATCAGCCCGAGCGGTCTAGTCTACCCAATGCTTATCATCCCGAGCGGTTCATCCACGACCCGGCCAACAGGTCGGAAAAACCGCACAGGCACATACCACCGCGGGAACAGCTCATTCGGGCCCACAGGCATGATCCCGAGCATTACGGGCAGTTTCCTACTCAAGCTAGAAGACTAATGGAAAGTGCAAACTATTTCCTAATCCAATTAGGAAACCCCCACAATTAATGCCAATCTATATCAATTGGATTATATTTCCTTATCCATGTACGAGTAGGTCTCTTGCATCTATAAAAGAGACCTCTCACCCCCCATTGAAGGGGCCAACTTTTCAGTCTACACAGCACCTCTATAGCATTCGTCTACATGCCCGGCCGGCCTAGGATAGCTCCAGACTTGTTGGTTCACCACAGGCCCCCGGCTCTTTTACAGTATAGTGCACGTGCTCAGACACATACGTGGACGTAGGTACCTTCATTAATAGGGTCGAATCACATACAAAAAACCAGTCTCTCACTCTCTCTCTCTCTCCTTAAACTGCTCTACTGTACTCTTACCAATTTTTGGCATCATCACATACATTTGTGTATATCTATAATCTATAATCAATCTATACTACTCCTATATTTTATATATAAGTGTATCAATGTGTATAAGTATTTTACACTTTTATCAATTGGTACACTTTTACTTAAGTTGTTTTCTTAGAATTATAATAAGTTTTGTATGCCATTTTTTTTTGTCCCTCCATGAGAGGCCTAATCTTCCAAAGTTTAAAGGACAAATTGATTTAACTATTTTGTAAAAAGGACAAAGGAGGTGAAGTGTCAAAACTATCCTTAAAGGAATCATAAAATAGCAAGCCAAACACCCCCCACAAGCGCGCGCCTCACGCGGGCGAAGTGTGCCCTCAGTCGCTCACACCGTGTAAGTGGCTGTACCGTAGCATTCCCAATTTTGAAAAATAATTGTAACTTTAAACCTTCATAACTTTTGATCCACAACTCTATTTTTTTCAAATTTTATACCGTTGGAATCGTGTTGATATGTTTTAAGGAAAAAAAATTAAGTTTTTACATACATGAATAATAAGTGAAATTTCACTTGACATACATAAATATTAAGTGAAATTTCACTGAACTCGTACATGAACATTAAGTGAAATTTCACTTAATATTTATGTATGCCAAGTTGATATATTTTGAGGGGGGAAAAAAAAAGAATTTTCACGTGCTTGTTCTTAGGGAGAGTTTTAGTAAATTTTCAAAAGAATTCTTGCATTTGTGTAGTTTAAAAAATGAATAATATTTGGGTGACAAACACTTTTTACAAACACTTACAAACACATTCTAGCTCTCTACTAGGTGGCACTATGGGGTCCGGATAATTTCAATGGACCCCACAGTGCCACCCAGGAGAGAGATAGAGTGTGTTTGTAAGTGTTTGTAAAAAGTGTTTGTCACCCTAGCATTCTTGTTAAAAAACTAGTTATTGCCCGTGCCTAAACGCACTACCGCGCAAACATCATTAGTGCGTTCGGCAAGTACCAATCACCATGTGCCTTCGGTTAATACAATTGGAAAAATATTGTACAATTAGAAAAATGTTGTGGACACGGCTCAAATAAAAAAGAAAGATGCCCTTGATTCTTGTCCTAAAAAAGTCATCTAAATGGACTTTTATTATAAACGCCTCTACTTGATTCAAGAATAATGCTATAATTTTCAAAGATGAATCCCACATATGTTTCTACATTATTATTTAGGAAAGCCTCCATCTATAAAAATATTGGGTGTGAAAAAAATAGGGCACCTAGAAACAGTTCTAAACGGCTATCTCTGCACCAAGGCAACCCTCAATGGTGGTGATTGGTGAGAATAAGGACGTCTCAGAGATATATAAGCAATCGATAATGACTTTCCAAGATCCATAATTCATAGTCTTGAATTCTGTAGCATGTACTTAGGTCATATAAAATGTCAGAAACTGATGTACATAATCAATTAAGTCCCCAAAAAAATCAACTAATTGAGCGAAAAACGATAATAGAATCAGCATCATTCTAGAAACTATAAAGATGTTAGCAAGAGAAAAACCTTACGATGTCAAAGATATAAACTGGTAACATAAAATCATTACAGCAAAAAAGAATTAATAATAAAAAAAAGAAGACAATATAGATTCCTAGGATAATTACTACAATTCAGATAATTAAATTTCCAGTCAGGTCTTGAAAGTTGAGATATTTCAAAACACAAACCTATCTGAGAAGATGTGTCTTAACTCTCATTTTTGATACCCAAAAAAAACAAAACCATAACAAAACAAAAATATCACTGCCATCATATATAGCTCCCAAAAACTCCAAAAAAAAAATAATCAAAACTCAATCAACTACAACATTTGCTAAAGAACATATATCCTAAAAAATTAACATAAGTGAATCAATGTTATTACACATAGAAGGATGGTCACAAATCTTTCAATTTTTCTTTTTGTAGTTTTGACATCCATTTGAGTGGTCTGAGAATTGGAAGAGAGCTAAGGGTTTACTTTTTTGTTTCCTGTTACCACCAATGAGAGAGAGATGCAGAGTCCCACCGAACCATCCCCTGTTCCTCTAGCTTCAAATGTATCAGAAGATACAACGAATTAAACTCTTGTATAAAAATAAAAACCAATCAAAATTAAATGATACAACATACAAACAAACAATTAGTTTGCAGGGAAAAAAACTAAATTAAAATCAAGAGAATACCAAAAAAAACATTGGGCTCTCAAGAAACCCCAAAATGGGTTTTTTTTTTTTTTTTTTTTGAGAGAACCCAAAATGGGTGTTTTAAAACGTGCAAAAGAATGAAATGGTAAACCCCCATTGTGCGAGAAAGAGAAAGGGTGAGGGAGAGAGTGAAAAGTTTCCATTCATCCTTTCAAATATAAAGAGAGATTTACCCCAAATAACAGAAGCAATTAAACACACAATTAATTTAGGGTATAATATGTTCAGAATTTAGGAAACATTAAAATTTAGGAAATACTTAACACGATTAATTTAGGAAAAACGCATTATGGAAACAATTTTAAACACACATTTAATGCAAAATATAGACATTTAATGTGTTCTGAGATTTTTCAAATTTAATTTAGGAAACAATCATGTTATGGAAGTAAGTGAGGAGTTGTTTGGTTATAAGTTTTACTCCTTAAAATTAGTCTTTGAATATTCTTCTTTTTTTTTTTTTGTCTTCTTTTAGTTACCAGTTTTAAGACAATATGGAAACAATCAAACAAAAATGTTCAAAGAATATTTAGGAACCTTAAATTAGGAAATAATAACTTATAATTTTTCCAGTTTCTGAATTATAGGAGTTTCCCAGCATTTGCAAAATGGAAAAAGAAAACACACAAAGAAAAAAGAAAGACGATGCAAGAAAAAAAGATGTGCAATCAAATACCAATTCTAATCTATACCAATCACATTTGCAAAATGGAAAGATTTGCAATCAAAATACCAATCATATGCAATCAAATACCAATCACATGCAAAATCTATAGAATTGAAGACATAAAAATATCTTTTTTTGCTCAAGAATAATAAGCAATTGAATTACATGGATGTGAAAAACAGAACACACACAGAAAAAATTTGGGGGCAGGAAGAAAAATTTATTGTGTTAAGCTTCAAGCAAATAATTGGTGGTGTAAAAATATGGCCACAACTAAAAATGACCCAGAATCAAAATTGATCCCAATGCAAACAATCAAGGCTAGATTTAACGTATCACTTACCAAATGCAACCACGTACTTTTGCAATTGAGTTGAGTGTTTGAGTAAGAAAAGAAATTATACAACTATCAAGGAAAATGCAAAGAAAACAAAAGCAACATTCTGATACCCAAAAACCATCTCTCTCTCTCTCTCACCCATTTGCACACAATCTTTGGTCAATCCCTCTCGATGCAACAACTCTTGAAGCAATTCAGAGTTTTTCAAATCTCATTTGGCCCTCAGGAAATCACCATTTCTGGTACCATATTGTCCTTGAATGAAATAATTAAACAATCAATGCCAAAATTTTTTACATGGATGTGAAATCAAAAAACCCCTTTGATGGTATTTGCCTGACTTAAATGTGACTTAAATGGTAAGAGAAAAAGAAAAAGAAAACACACAAAGAAAAAAGAAAGTGGATGTAAGAAAATTTTAATGTGAATCTGTGATAAGGTTCAAGCAAATAATTGGTGGTGTTAAAAAATGGCCACAACTAAAAATGACCCAAAATCAAAATTGATAAACAATCAATGCCAAATATTATGCAAACAATCAATGCCAATTTTTTGGTTGAACTAAACCCTTATCTGCAGATCGAAACATGACCGGAGCTTGAACTCGCGGCAGGTGGTGGGTTTGTGGCGGCAGCAGCGGCGGCGGAGAAGTGGCGCAGACGGGTGGTGGGGTGTAGAGAGAGAGAGACCACCGATTGTGGGTTTAGATTGAACACGATCTGCTTGGGATCGAAACAGATTTTGTGGGTTTCGATTGAACGTGCGGATCTGTTTGTGGGTTTCGATTGAACGTCCGGAGGTTTTGATTGAACGTGCGACTCTGTTTGTGGGTTTTGATTGAACGTCCGGAGGTTTTGTGGGTGTCGATTGAACACGATGTGCTTGGGACGATGGTTTTGTGGGTTTCGATTGAACATAGAACCCCTTTGATGGTTGTTGGCAGTGTTGAGAGAGAGAGAGAGGATGCGGGTATGGGGAAATGGGTAGATAGGTTTGGGGGTTCTAAAATCTTACGCTCCTAGTCAGGATTCCAAGTCAGCAAAATACCAATTTAATCTCATTTTCTTATCCTAGTCACTTGTCCTAGTAGGACAGTGTTCTAATTTATAATATAGATTGTGTGTTAAAAAATTTTGCTTTTTAACAAAATGTACATTTTTAAATATGTCAAAAAAAAAAAAAAAAAAAAAGAAGAAGAGTAAAATTTCAATTGACATACATGAATATTAAGTGAAATTTCACTTAATAATTTCACTTAATCCGACATTTGAGAGACCTTTTAACAAACCACAAATCAAATTGGACTTTAAACTCTGGACAGTAGCTTTTAGGGACTTTTGTGTAAATTTCTTTTGGGGCAGTTAGTGAAATTTCACTAGGCATAAGTGAATACTAAGTGAATTTTCACTGAACACGTTCACGAATATTTAGTGAATATTCATGTATGTCAAGTGAAATTTCACTTAATATTTCATATATTTAGTGAATAAATATTGAGTGAAATTTTACTTAATATTTGTGTATGTCAAGTAAAATTTCACTTACTATTCATGTATGTAAAAACTTGAATTTGTTTTTTTTTTTTTTCTCAAAACATATCGACTATGGTAATAGTTTTGTAGCTCTCGTCGATACGATTTCAGTGGTATAAAATTTGCAAAAAATTGAGTTGTAGATCAAAAGTTATGGAGGTTTAAAGTTTAAAAATATTTTTCCAAAATTGAAAATTATATGGCATGGTGCGAGCAGTCTGAGAAGGAAAGCGCGCACGTGGGCGCGCTTGGGCGCACGTGTGACGCGTGTGGTGATGGTAATTGCGGTTTTTATTTTATCTTAATTTTCTTTTTGTCCTTTTGTCCAAGATCTGTATGGTAAGGGTGTTTTGATTAAATGAAGATATTAATTGTCCTTAACTTTAAAAATTCTTCTCCAAATTGCCCTTATCACTAACTGCCCCTACCAACAATAAAGGATACACAAGAAATAATGACATGAAATATACCTCTTAACATTCTAAAATATACCATAAAGTTTTTAAAATTGCGTTAAAGACTCCCTTTTTGAGGGGAGAGAGAGAGAGAGAAGAAGAAGAAGAAGAAAAAGAAGAAGAAGAAGAGCATGTCTATGCTTATGCTTATACGATTTTGATCTTGATTGGTAGAACTGCTTAAAAGTAGTTTTATCTTATTATGGTTTGGGTGTTTGGTTGATATATTGTGGAATTTATCAAACATAGAGTGAATTTTGAAAAGCTACAAGCAGCGCAACCCACCCTCCCCTTATGGCCTAATTGCTTTTTGGACCAAAATTGCTTATGCTTTTTTGCTGAAACAAACAAATCAAAAAACAGTTTGAACCACCAAAATTACTTAAAATACACATAAGTTATAACAAATAGGCTCGAAGAAGAAGATAAATATTTTATTAAAATAAGCACCTAAAAGAATCCAAAGTCATTCGATGTGGATATCCGATGGAAATTCTTCAATCTTTTAAAATAATCTATGCATCCTTCACACTTTTTATTTTATTTTATTTTTATCTCTCTACAGACACGCACAACACTACCCAACTCAAATACAAGCCCAACAAGATTACAATACAAACTTAAGATCAAAGGGTAAAGAGGGGTATGACAAGGCCCACCAAAGGACAACACCATCCACTCTCCCCTCTCCCTTGAAGAAGTGGGGGTCACCACTGGGCCACAAGGAGAAATGATTCAATGTGACCGGTTTGGGTGTGACGGATCATCTTAGACCATTGAGCTCGTGAGTCCCATGTTGATCCAATGATTCACAATAATCCGTCACACAAAAATCTGTCACTGTGGATATCGCAGTTTTTCTTTTCTTTCTTTTACCCACAGCTTTTCAAAATCAATTTCAAAAATAAATGAGTCGCCACTTAATTTTTAAAAGGAAAATTAACAAACCATTTTTAAAGCAAACTGATCTTTCAAAAACCAGAGATTAACTAGGTCCGGGGATTATGGAATGAGAGAGGAAGGAGCCCGTCGGACTAAAACACCATCTCTCGTCCTATCTTACGATAGGCCTCTACTCAACATCCTTTTAATCAAATTTATTAATCTAAGCATACCCTCAACTAATACATATATACATATACATCACAAAAAGCATGTCCAAAAGGGTGTAAAATTGCTAATGACAAAATATCATTCATAAACCACATATTCCAAGTAGCAAGCAATATGATATGCAATAGGGAACAAGAGGGCTTACCCGGGATCTGGCAGCGATATTAAACATGCAATGCATACAAACAAAAGAAAATCCTAAAAAAAAAGTCTCTAATCACATATACATATAAGACAAGATCCTAATTCTAATGTGTCGCGCATGAGGTTGAAAAATCAATAAAATCAAGAAATTAAAATAAATTAAAGGGGGTCCTAGAGATCATACCTTAATAGCGCTACAAAACAAAATGTTAGTCCACATGATATACAAGATGTGAAGTTAGAAATAATAATCCTAAATTTCTAGCTTAAACCTATCAAGCATGAAATCCAACTTTATTCAATAGCTAGTTCTAATCATGAGCACTAAATGTACATGAATGAATGAATGTGAACAAGAATAAGACATGGATTTATTCACTAATTTGGGTCACTTAGCCTCTGGATTTAACCTAAATTATCATTATTCAAAGTATGATTTGGGTCTCAAGACATTAAGAGGCCATTTGAGTTGAAATAAACAAGATTAGACAAAAACAGTCGCAGTTTTTTTTTTATGAATTACAGAGAGCAGATCATAACTTTAAAAAATGGAAAATCATGGTTCCCGTGGTTTGATCTTGATGGATTTTGGACACACGATGCCTCTGTGTGTCTAGTTATTAACCCAAAAAAAGAAATCAAGGTTTCAACGGTTGGATCTTTGGGAATTGGACAACAACCAGACATCACTCAGCATTTTACAACCTTCTGTCCAGAGTTCTTGCACGATTTTCCAAAAATAGCAAAAAAAATCAAAAATGCTTTGTTCTTTTTAGGGTGACTTCCTAACACATTAATCTACTTAGAAAAAAATTATTTTGGGTCACAAACACTTTATTAAAGCATTGGTTTACTTATTTCAAAAGAGTGTTACTATGCTGAAACTCTGGACAGATTGTAGTGTCCTTACAAAACTCATAACCAAACCACTTTAGACATGAAACCACCTTAAAACAAAAAATACAGTTGTAGAATATTGTGTTGTTGACACTTTCTCGTTGGTTTCATTTGATTTCGACGGTTAGATCTCGAACTAAAAATCTTTGATCAAAAACAGTTTGTGAACTCACTGTTTTCATTTGTCAAGTTCAACTCTTATTTGCTAATTCCAACTATTGAATCATGAAGTTGGACTTAAACTAAGCCATCTTCTCCTACCATTTGATGGTTATTGGAGACTAAAAGACCTTTATATTTATAGATTCCAAGTGAAGTATGAATGGACTTCATGAAATCTCAAGATAAAGAATCCAAACCATGGGGATGGGCTTAGACTCAAAACCACTTTCTCCTACCATTTGATGGTCATTGGAGATGAAGACATGACTATACTCATGAGTCTCAAAGGAATATAGAAAGGATTCCATGAAACATCAAGTTTAGAGGACTCAAGTCATGAGTGTGAACTTGGATCCATCTATTTGCTTATGAAGTGATGATCAAGTTTTGACTCCCATGTAAAGCATAAGCTTACATGGGATTCAAAGGATCATACTCAAGAGATGTCAAGAGAGATATTGAAGATCTCCAAGAATCCAAAAAAAAAACATAAACAAAGAGAAATAGAAGAAAGATCAAGGAATTAGAAACAAGGACTTCCAAGGTTACTTAACAAACTCTAAAACTTAATCAAGAAAAACTAAAAATGACTTGAAGATTAGAAGCTCAAAAGAAAGAAAACACAACTAAGATTAGAGGGTCACCTCCAAGCTATCCTCAAAGTTCTTTTCCTTTGAAGATATTCCAAGCTCTTCTCTCTAGTTCTCTAAACTCTCTTTTTTCGAATTGTGTTGTATATTGTATGTTGTATCACTCTCTTCTTCTTCTTTTTTTCTCAAGGAAGATCCTCCCTCTTTTATAGACAAAAATTACCAAGTATTTTCAGTGAATTCGGAGTAAAAGACAGGTGTAATCATCCCATTTGGTGGTACAATACGTACTTCCTGAAATTAGACAGACTGCTGCCCAGGGCAGCATTCAAAAGTTATTCGCGGTAGTCCGTGGCTGCCACCGCGGCACTCCGCGACTGCTGTCGCGGCATTCCATGACTGCCGCGCGGCTCTCAGTGAGTGCCGCGCTAAATTATTGATTGCCCTATTTTCGACAACCTTACTTTATCAGTTTTTTGTTTTTATCTGCATACACATACATATTGTACCACAAAATACGGACTTTAAAAGCAAACAGCAGTCAAAAAATGTCGGCGACACTCAGTAAATGCCGAGCCGGCACTCACTGAATGCCGTTCAGCACGCACTGAGTGCCGATCGGCACTCACTGAGTGCCGCGGAATACTGCCGTGTGCCATTTTCTGTTGAACTTCCCTTTCTAGGTCTTTTCTTTCTTCCCTTTTTCTTAAAAAAACTTATTTTTGAAGATCTTTTCCAAAAATGGTATTTTATACCTGACTTCTCCTAAATACCTGGTATTTTCTTCTTTCTGTGAAATTTTATCGTGTTTGGAGAACTTTCTGAAGAGTTTGGAATACTTCGAATCTTTTTGGTCCTTATCATCATTGGAAGTGGAGGTGACGCTCTCCTAAATTCGACGGTCGGTCAAAATTGGGGTGTCTACAGTTTGCCCCTCTTTGACAGAGCTCGTGGGGGCAACGCGTCCCATGAGTGAATGTCAAAGCCTGTGTGAAGACAAGCCTTTGACCAGACTATCGAATTTAGGTAAAACAAAACGCGTTGCAAAAACGGCTTCACAAACGGTTCATGTTGGTCGTGCTCGACGGTGAGCTGCCTACGTATCCCATCAAGAATCAGACCAAAGCATAGTTCGGGCAGGAACCAATCACACACAAGCACAAGTAACCATACGGATGAATGCACCTATCATGTCGTAATGCGATGTAATGGTGTTTTCTGAATTGACCTGGTCTTGCAGGTGCCATGCTTATCATGTCTTCCCTACGTATGACGCACATTACGTGACGCATTAGTCAGAAAAGATTACCTGATTCTTGACTTATGCAAAATCCGTTACGGGGGTCATGAAGATGCTTTTGATTTGATTGTGGGGGTTAATGCAAATTCGTTGCGAGGATCGAGAATATAAATCCGTTACATTCTCAAAACAAAGGATCGACGTAAATTTGTTACGCAGGTCGAGAATATAAATCTGTTATATTCTTAGAACAGGGATTAACGCAAATATGTTGGGAGAACCGAGAGTGCAAATCTGTTACATTCCGAAGGATCAACGTAAATATGTTACGAGGATCGAGAATACAAATCCGTTATATTCCCAAAACGATGGTTAACGCAAATATGTTACTAGAATCGAGAGTGCAAATATGTTACATTCTCAAACAAAGGATCAACGCAAATATGTTACAAGGATCGAGGGTTAACGCAAATATGTTGCGAGAACCGAGAGTGCAAATCTGTTACATTCTAAAGGATCAACGTAAATATGTTACAAGGATCGAGAATACAAATCCGTTATATTCCCAAAACGAGGGTTAACGCAAATATGTTACGAGAACCGAGAGTGTAAATCTGTTACATTCTCAAACAAAGGATCAACGCAAATATGTTACGAGGATCGAGGGTTAACGCAAATATGTTGCGAGAACCGAGAGTGCAAATCTGTTACATTCTGAAGGATCAACGTAAATATGTTACGAGGATCGAGAATACAAATCCGTTATATTCCCAAAACGATGGTTAACGCAAATATGTTACGAGAACCGAGAGTGCAAATATGTTGCATTCTCAAACAAAGGATCAACGCAAATATGTTACGAGGATCGAGGGTTAACGCAAATATGTTGCGAGAACCGAGAGTGCAAATCTGTTACATTCTGAAGGATCAACGTAAATATGTTACAAGAATCGAGAGTATAAATCCGTTATATTCCCAAAACGAGTGTAACGCCCTGTATTTTATTATCATTAATAAATAAATACTGCATTTCATTTCCATGAGCATTTGATTTTAATTTCTATTTATAAATAATTATCTGGGACCAAACCGTAATATTTGAAAATATAGAAAATATTTTCTATGGTTTCAAAATCGATATCTATATTTTTGTATAACCGGGAATTTATCCCTACGTTAATATAATTTTCTGTATTTTTATTTCAACTGTAAAATAACAGTTTTGTTTTTAAGCTGCGACTATATCGCATTTTTTTGGTGAGGGAGCACATGAGCTCAACCTCACCGGATAATTTCTCTTGTTTACTTGGGGGCTACCCAATTCAACGTGTATATATATGTGTATCTCTCATTCACTCCCTCACAGTACTCTCATATCTCTCTCACAAACTCTCTGCTTCTCTAAATTCTCTCAACACTCTTTAGTTCTCAAAGACATCAAACACACACACACTTTTAGATTATATATATACATACACAGACACATATATATATATATATCAAGAGACGAAGACGGAGGTAAATTCTCACAACGGCGGAAGTTCTCGGCCTTTAATTTTCTGTATAATCGCCTCGGTGAGTAATTTAAACTCACTCTCAATGTCTATATGTGTATATTTCAGTGTATATATGTGTGTATATGTGTATATATATCAATACACCATGAGAGCTTGAAAATTGAAGCTTTAGAAATCGTAACCAAAATCGATTCTGTAAATTGGGAATGGAAGATATTGATCCCGATAAGCTGCGGTTCGAATCCTACGACTTAATTTATCCGTATCGCGACGAACGGTTGATTTAAAGTTTTGACACCCTCCCTTTAATCGCGAATATTTAGAGATATAATCCGTATTAGTTAAAATTGATCGCGTATTCTTAATCTACGCGGAAAACCGAGGAGAACCATATATCACATGTCCTAGTACGAACAGATTCTGAAAATGGGTAAATTTCAGTCCAAAACCAGAAACAGGGGAGAAAACGAAGAAGATGACATTCTGCAAGAACTCGCGCGCGCGACCCGCTCGCGCGAGGATCGCTCGCGCGGCCCGCTCGCGCGGACCTTTCCCCCCCCCCCTCGCTCGCGCGACCCGCTCGCGCGATCTGTCCAGCTCCCCCGCTCGCGCGACCCGCTCGCGCGATCCGGCCTTCCCTTTCGCGCGCGCGATCCGCTCGCGCGATTTTTCCTCCCCCTCGCTCGCGCGATCCGCTCTCGCGAGGTGGCAGTTTTGGCAGTTTGTGTAATTTTTGGTAAGGGACTGTTTGGAAAATGTTTTGGGAGATTTCAAAGAACTGTTTGACAAATATACTGTTTTAAAGGCTCACTGTTAGACTTTGGACTTGTAAGAACGATTAAGATCGAGATTATGTTAAACGTATATTCAGCTTTGAGATTATTAACCGATACTGCAAAACTATGAACATTGACATACATATTAGGGTTGAGGTTGTGTCAACATGCATGTGTGTGAGAAAGTGTGAAAAGAGTAAAGAGTAGCGGTCAGGTGTGCGACCTCAATACCGATCGGATATTATTCCTGGTATTGGAGGCGACAGTGTCGTGTACGACTTAGATATTGATCGGATAGTATTCCTGGTATCTAAGGCGCGCGTTTCGGATATTGATCGGATAGTATTCCTGATATCCGAAGCGATGGTGGTAATGTTGTGTACGGCTTAGATATCGATCGGATAGTATTCCTGGTATCTAAGGCGCGCGTTTCGGATATTGATGGGATAATATTCCTGATATCCGAAGCGATGGTGATAGTGTTGTGTACGGCTTAGATATCGATCGGATATTATTCCTGGTATCTGAAGCGATAGTTTGGTGTGCTGTTTTGGATATCGATCGGATAGTATTCCTGGTATCTGAGATAAGGGTTTGGTTGTGTTGAGTTTTGTTGAGAGAAAAGAGTCAGAAAGATGAGATATTACATTGCTCATGCATGGTCGCTTATTTATTGCTTTCTTTATTTTTCCCCCGTGGCTTATGTTGGAATTGGAACCTTGAATTTATTGCTTTTAAAAGTTAAATTGCACCGTTGTTTATATGCTTATATATACATTGCGAGCACTTGTTTATTTTGCTCACCAGCTTTCATAAGCTGACGGCGTTGATGCGTCCTGGACTGTATGTCCAGATTTTCAGGGTCAGGAGCAGCCAGGGTATTTTGACTATGCTACTTAGAGTCAGGAGACTTTCCAGGAGGCTGCTTTATATTTCCTATGTCTTTTAATTTGGGTTTTGTAATAAACTAGTTTAGACTTTTGAATAAGGCGTTTTGTGCCTAAGACTATGACTGCTGTAATAGTTCAGTAAGTTTTTATTTCGGAGCTTATGTTTTTGTTAGTATCCTTTGCTCTAGAAATGTTTGTTAAGTTATTTGTTGCAGGGACAATTGGTCATACTCACTTGTCACGACCTACGAGTCCATAAAGGAAATTAAATGCTTTCCTGAATTATGCTACGTCGGGGCGTGACAACGAGGGTTAACGCAAATTTGTTACGAGAACCAAGAATGTAAATATGTTACACTCCCAACCAGAGGATCGACGTAAATTTGTTATGAAGACCGAGAATATAAATTTGTTATATTCTCAAAATGAGGGTTGACGCAAATTTATTGCGAAAACCGAGAATGTAAATATGTTACACTCCCAAACAGAGGATCGACGTAAATTTGTTACGAAGACCGAGAATATAAATTTGTTATATTCTCAAAACGAGAATTGACGCAAATTTGTTGCGAAAACCGAGAATGTAAATATGTTACACTCCCAAAAATGGAGCAACCATATTTGGATAGATCAGGAGTCAATTAGACTCAAAGAATTTTCAAATTTCCAAAATTTGGGAGTCGAATTGACTCGAACGAATTCAAATTTTCAAAGAGAATTTCAAATTTCAAAATCGGAGTCACTTCGACTACACAAAATTTCAATTTACAACATTAGAGTCAATTTGACTCAGAAAAAATTGAATTTTCAAAATCGGGAGTTTGAATGAGACTCAAAGAATCATTGAGGAACAATGCGAATGTGAGGTTGCCATTGAGGACTAACACAAATTACGCTACTATTGAGGACTAATGATGCTGCCATTGAGGACTAATGCAAAAGATGCTGTCATTCAGGACTAACGCAAGGTTGCCATTGAGGACTAATGCAAAAGATGCTGCCATTGAGGACTAACGCAAGGTTGCCATTAAGGACTAACACCGATAATGCTGCCATTGAGGACTAATGCACAGTTGCCATTGAGAACTAACACCGATAATGCTGCCATTGAGGACTAATGCACGGTTGCCATTGAGGACTTATGCTTAGAGAAGAGAAGATATTGGTCAATAGCCATTCATTACATTGCAAAAATGATGGTCAAAAGCCACTCAGGGACTTACATTGCAAAAGTGGAGATCAACAACCTTGTAAGGAGACTTACGTAAATTTTATTCAATAAATCGAGAGTCAATCAGACTCAAATCAATTCAACTTTTCAAAATCAGGAGTTAATCAGACTCTATTCAACTCAGATTTTCAAAATCAGAAATCAATCAGACTCCTTTTATTTCACTTTCCACATCAAGAGTCAGTCAGACTCAAATAGGTTCAATTTTACCAAAATCCAGAGTCATTTTGACTCAAATCAAGTTCGAATTCCACTTATTAGGAGTCGATCAGACTTAATTCAAATTATTTTCTAAAAGAGACTCAAAGAATTGGAACAAAGCTAATAGAATGATTTTTTTGCATTTGCGGACCTTTAGAAGAAACACATTGATTCTGTCAAAAGAGGGAAGTCACCTTTGCCCCTAGTCTTAGACTCTTCTCATATCTTCACTTGAACATCATGTTGTGATAGTATTCGAAACCTCTGCTCGTATTGCTCTTGGGATGCTCATGGAGACTTGTCAAACATTTATTCATCATCTTAAACCCACACAATGGAGACCATTTATTGACTCATCAAAGGAGAACAGACTTGACAAAGCCAATTATATAAGACGACTGACTCAGATTCTGTATTATTATGAATCAACGTGCTTTCAACGTGAATGATGTATCATCTCACCTTTCATTTATTCATCATCTTACAAATGGTAGTGCTTTGTTGATAAATCTAAACTTTGAAAACTTCCCCTTTTTGATTTAGCAAATTCTTTGCCCATCTAGAATGTGCTTCGAATTAGCGCTTTAGCTTATAGAATGAAAGGCACTTTATTTCAATCCTTTCAAAACAAACTCAATTACTTGAGAACTTACCTCTGGCATAGAGGGTTTTTGGCAGACAAAGTTTGCCCCTAGTCTCAAGGGCAAATAGACTCATCCAAGAGTTTTGAGAACATGATGCTACAGGATGCCTGTAGTCTATTTACTCCCAACCTAGAGGTAATCATCATGAATACGGTGGGCTGAAGCAGAAAACCCAATGCTAATGGGAAAACTTTGTTTGCCCCTGGTTTGGCAATAGATATATGGCTTCAGGCAAACACAAGTTTGCTCCTAGTCTAAAGGAAGGAAACCAATGGTGCAAAGGGTGATGCCTTTAGTTTAGGAATGGTTATAGACCGAGAACTATGAAAGGTTCACCTACTTATCCCCATCAGGTCCAAAGTAGTTCGGGCAAGGCCTGAATGAAAGATAGCATGAGATGATGGGGTGATGACGGAACCGAGTAGGTTGCCTACGTATCCCCAAGTGGGAATCAGGTCAAAACGTAGTTCATCGATTCTGGAGGTCTTGAAAGAATAAGGCTTCAAGAATTGGTGGCTTTTCGAGCCATGTTGCCATTTAGGTTTAGGGAGTGCATATCACTTGTGGTAGCCCTTGTGTAGCATGATGAACTACGTTTTCATTTAATCTCTTTTTTTTTTCTTTTTCATTTGACGGTTGATTTATTAACCTTTTCACTAGCCAGTTAATCTATACAACTCTCATCACGTTCTATCATATTCACAAAGTAATATCAGCCCTTCAAAGATATCTCTGTATTATTTTGGGCCCTCTTAACGTTTGAGCTTAAAGTTGATAAGTCTCACTTTTCGTTTTTAATTTCTTTTCTTTGTTTAGAGCAACACAAAGCCTTGAGATAGTTCATATGCCAGTGATCTACTTTGAAGTGCTCAAGAATTCACAATCTTATCTATTCTCTGCCTTTTCTTTTCTCTGCATTTTCTCTATCTTACCATCTCTAATCCTTCCCATGATTTTGACTGGCTAGGATTAGGATTTTTAAAATCAACACGCATCTTATTTGTGCTCTAATTTTTGCCTAGGCGCCCTTTTGGGTTTTCATCCTAGCGAGCTCCATTTTCTTTTTCTTTTTCTTTTTTTTTTTTGAAGAAGAAGTTCATTTAAAATGTCTGGCTACCATCAAGGACCAAGTTTATGGTTTTAGACTAGTTGGGCTCATCTTTTAGGCTTGGTATTTCAGAAAAGGGGATGGTGAGCAAGCTTCAAGTTCCAAGTTCATCTTTTCAAGATTGAGCAAGAGCATCTTAAAATTCTTAAAGTAAAGCTAATCAATTTTCTAGTCCTCCTTGGATTTGGCACAGAACTTGCTTTGATCATTTGGGGATCCTATTCAATGCAAAGATTTATTAACAAAGCATTTCTCACACTCATTTGAAAAAGTGATTCGATTTTCATTTTCTTCTCTTCTTTTTTTTTTTGGCTTAATGATCCATACATTCACGACTTGGCACACTGAACCAAACAGAATGAGATTTTATTCAACTAGTAGGGAAAAGGATTACATCACTTTGACTCGATAAAAAGAAAGATTTGGAGAATAAACTCGACAACCGACTGACTCAAAGACTCAACTGGACTTGACACTTGACTCCTACTTGACATGAATCGATTACCAAACTAGACTTGACTTGGTCTCAACTGGAGTGTCACAGACGATTTTCAATTGATTAGATTTCCAAGAGCATCCACATTTGCTTTAGTAGCAGGAGTTCCAAACATAATCACTTCACTATCATCATTTGAACCACCGGGTCCGTCTTTCCCCAATAGTATGTGTGCAGAAATATTATCCACGTCCATGGCCCAATTTTTAGCGGGAGAGTATTCATCTGACTCATACCAAGTAATACCTTTTCCACATTCGTTGATTGGGCCAGGGCCAGTTGGCTGTTGAGCACTTATGGATGCAACAAACCCCTTGAGAGTTCTTAGTGATGGCTGGGATTGAGAGGTCAGAGACTGAAGAGCTTGTAAGTCAAGATCGTTATGCAAAAGGTCACTCGGTGGATTTGGCGGAGGAGTGATGATTTTCTGATCAATGAGATCCTGGATCTCATGGCGGAGTCTCGAGCAAGAATCAGTATTGTGGCCTTGAGTCTGGTGATAGGTGCAGTACAAGGATAGGTCATATTTGCGAGGTAAGGGTTTTGATGGTGGCCTTGGGTCCAGGGGATTAAGGTGACCACTCTTGATGAGGTGATCGAGGGTCATGGACAATGTCATGCCAAGGTTGGTGAATATTCTTGACCTGCCGGCTCGGCTTAATTTCGAATTCGACTTTGAACTTGAGTTGCCTTTTGGGTTGAGATGTGGGCTTGGAATAACTCTTTGGTTCGTTGGGATTGGGCATGGATATGGGCTTTGGTGAATGGTTGAGCTTGGGTATGGACTTTGAGGATAGGTTGGATTTGGACATGGGCTTTGGTGATTGGTTGGGCTTGGATGTGGATTTTGGTGCTTGGCCGGGTAATCCATTATTCCCTTCTCCAATTTATTCATCACTACCTCATTCAAACCCACTTGCTTTTTGAGTAACTGATAGAGTTCAAGCGTTACCCTCTCCAATTGATTTACCCTTAAGTTCTGTTGCTCAATAGTGGCTTGCAGCTTGTTCACTTTCTCTTCCAAATCTCTTAAGGCCATTGGCGAATTAATCTGAAGATGATGGTCCATGTTCTCCTAAAATCAAGAAGACGAACCCAAGAGGTTAGAAGTGTCCTCACTAGGGGATCTGGTTGTTCCACTCTTTCTATAGATTCATGACATGAAAAGGTCCGCATGCAGAATCGATTTTCAGGAGGCAAGGAATTTTGAGGAATTATTTTGATCTTAATTGGAAAGAAGATGTTGTGGGTTCGTATGCTACATGTATGCAATGATATTGGTTAATGTGACAAACATGTTCATGCTTTGATGGTTTGATGCAACTGAATGCATGCACCGCACATATGGCACACGGATGAAATGCACGTGTGTGTGTGTGTGCCTACTATATATACAAAAGAAAGGAAAATTCTAATCCTAACACATAAACACATAAGCACATAAATCCTCACCCATGTCAAGTGCGCTAATTTTTCCTTTCATTGTGATCCTCTTTACCCTCTCAAAGGTTGGATATTTCAACAGTTTCGAAAAAGTATTTCTTTAAATGATGAGATTTTCCAAAAATAATTCTCAAGGATTTTGAATCTTTTATTTAAAAATGCGGATGCGAAAATGTTTCTCGATAACGATGATTGGATTGAAATTTTGCTTTAAAATTCATTTGAAGAGCATTTCTTCTAAAAACAATTTCCAAAATTTTTTGGAAAATATACCTTAACAGAGGTCAGTTTGGAGCTTTAATCAAGAAGTGAACTCCAAAGATTTTTTTTGAAAAAGCGATCGAAAACTTTGGAATAAAGATGGCAAAAATCCGTTTGCTTTCAAAGATGGATTTAAAATTCTTCGGGTAGAAGGATCACATAATCGAATTATCACCGTACTTTCCATGAATTTGGATACATACAAGGTCAATGATGCTTAGCTAAACATGATATAAGAAGTATAATATTATAATCAGGGTTCGGCATCTTTTCCAAATGTCGTGGATCATGAGGAGAAATTGCTAAAAGATGATTAAAAGATTATACATCTTTCATCAAGCGAGTATCGTCATCATCTCAAGTAATCCCTTCCAGGCATACAAAACTTCCTAGCACATAACCCTAATCAAGAATTGATTTCCTAAGATTGAAAGGTTCTATGGAAGCTACTATGCAAAAGCTGGGCTTTGGTCAAACAAGGGACCCTTGACACACACCCGATAGGATGTCTCATATAACAAAACATGGTACGAGATCAAGGGTGATCACACAGTCCCATGATGACTTGACCGACCGGGTTGCCCGGAGCCTCCAAGGTCATAGTTCCGTGCAATCGACTGGCTGGACATGCAAGTGAAATGCAACAGACACACAAAGATTAATTAATTTGATTAAAAGGATATTTTTCAAGTCTAATTCTCAAGTGAACCCAAAATCAAAAAATTATGGTCTGCGAAACCAGATATTCTGGGTTCGATCCCCAGCAGAGTCGCCAGATTGTGGATATCGCAGTTTTTCTTTTCTTTCTTTTACCCACAGCTTTTCAAAATTAATTTAAAAAATAAATGAGTCGTCACTTAATTTTTAAAAGGAAAATTAAGAAACCATTTTTAAAGCAAACTGATCTTTCAGAAACCAGAGATTAACTAGGTCCGGGGATTATGGAATGAGAGAGGAAGGAGCCCGTCGGACGAAAACAGCCTCTCTCATCCTATCTTACGATAGGCCTCTACTCAACATCCTTTTAATCAAATTTATTAATCTAAGCATGCCCTCAACTAATACATATATACATATACATCACAAAAAGCATGTCCAAAAGGGTGTAAAATTGCTAATGACAAAATATCATTCATAAGCCACATATTTCAAGTAGCAAGCAATATGATATGCAATAGGGAACAAGAGGGCTTACCCGGGATCCGGCAGCGATATTAAACGTGCAATGCATACAAACAAAAGAAAATCCTAAAAAAGAGTCTCTAATCACATATACATATAATGCAAGATCCTAATTCTAATGTGTCGCGCATGAGGTTGAAAAATCAATAAAATCAAGAAATTAAAATAAATTAAAGGGGGTCCTAGAGATCATACCTTAATAGCGCTACAAAACAAAATGTTAGTTCACATGATATACAAGATGTGAAGTTAGAAATAACAATCCTAAATTTCTAGCTTAAACCTATCAAGCATGAAATCCAACTTTATTCAATAGCTAGTTCTAATCATGAGCACAAAATGTACATGAATGAATGAATGTGAACAAGAATAAGACATGGATTTATTCACTAATTTGGGTCACTTAGCCTCTGGATTTAAGCTAAATTATCATTATTCAAAGTATGATTTGGGTCTCAAGACATTAGGAGGCCATTTGAGTTGAAATAAACAAGATTAGACAAAAATAGTAGCAGTTTTTTTTTATGAATTACAAAGAGCAGATCATAACTTTAAAAACTGGAAAAACATGGTTCCCGTGGTTTGATCTTGATGGATTTTGGACACAAGATGCCTCTGTGTGTCTAGTTTTTAACCCAAAAAAGAAATCAAGGTTTCAACGGTTGGATCTCCGGGAATTGGACAACAACCAGACATCACTCAGCATTTTACAACCTTCTGTCCAGATTTCTTGCACGATTTTCTAAAAATAGCAAAAAAATCAAAAATGCTTTGTTCTTTTTAAGGTGACTTCCTAACACATTAATCTACTTAGAAAAAAATTATTTTGGGTCACAAACACTTTATTACAGCATTGGTTTACTTATTTCAAAAGAGTGTTACTATGCTGAAACTCTGGACAGATTGTAGTGTCCTTACAAAACTCACAACCAAACCACTTTAGACTTGAAACCACCTTAAAACAAAAAATACAGTGGTAGAATATTGTGTTGTTGACACTTTCTCGTTGGTTTCATTTGATTTTGACGGTTAGATCTCGAACTAAAAATCTTTGATCAAAAACAGTTTGTGAACTCACTGTTTTCATTTGTCAAGTTCAACTCTTATTTGCTAATTCCAACTATTGAATCATGAAGTTGGACTTAAACTAAGCCATCTTCTCCTACCATTTGATGGTCATTGGAGACTAAAAGACCTTTATATTTATAGATTCCAAGTGAAGTATGAATGGACTTCATGAAATCTCAAGATAAAGAATCCAAACCATGGGGATGGACTTAGACTCAAAACCACTTTCTCCTACCATTTGACGGTCATTGGAGATGAAGACATGACTATACTCATGAGTCTCAAAGGAATATAGAAAGGATTCCATGAAACATCAAGTTTAGAGGACTCAAGTCATGAGTGTGAACTTGGATCCATCTATTTGCTTATGAAGTGATGATCAAGTTTTGACTCCCATGTAAAGCATAAGCTTACATGGAATTCAAAGGATCATACTCAAGAGATGTCAAGAGAGATATTGAAGATCTCCAAGAATCCCAAAAAAAATATAAACAAAGAGAAATAGAAGAAAGATCAAGGAATTAGAAACAAGGACTTCCAAGTTTACTTAACAAACTCTAAAACTTAATCAAGAAAAACTAAAAATGACTTGAAGATTAGAAGCTCAAAAGAAAGAAAACACAACTAAGATTAGAGGGTCACCTCCAAGCTATCCTCAAAGTTCTTTTCCTTTGAAGATATTTCAAGCTCTTCTCCCTAGTTCTCTAAACTCTCTTTTTTTGAATTGTGTTGTATATTGTATGTTGTATCACTCTCTTCTTCTTCTTCTTTTTTTTCTCAAGGAAGATCCTCCCTCTTTTATAGACAAAAATTACCAAGTATTTTCAGTGAATTCGAAGTAAAAGGCAGGTGTAATCATCCCATTTGGTGGTACAATATGTACTTCCTGAAATTAGACAGACTGCTGCCCAGGGCGGCATTCAAAAGTTATTCGAGGCAGTCCGTGGCTGCCGCCGCAGCACTCCGCGACTGCCGTCGCGGCATTCCGTGACTGTCGCGCGGCTCTCAGTGAGTGCCGCGCCAAATTATTGATTGCCGTATTTTCGTCAACCTTACTTTATCAGTTTTTTATTTTTATCCGCATACACATACGTATTGTACCACAAAATACGGACTTTAAAAGCAAACGGCAGTCAGAAAATGTCGGTGGCACTCAGTAAATGCCGGGCCGGCACTCACTGAATGCCGTTCGGCAAGCACTGAGTGCCGCGGAATACTGCCGTGTGCCGTTTTCTGTTGAACTTCCTTTTCTAGGTCTTTTCTTTCTTCCCTTTTTCTTAAAGAAACTTATTTTTGAAGATCTTTTCCAAAAATGGTGTTTTATACCTGAATTCTCCTATATACCTGGTATGTTCTTCTTTCTGTGAAATTTTATCGCGTTTGGAGAACTTTCTGAAGAGCTTGGAATATTTCGAATCTTTTCGGTCCTTATCAACATTGGACGTGGAGGTGATGCTCTCCTAAATTCGACGGTCGGTCAAAATTGGGGTGTCTACAGTCACATGTGATAATTTTTCAGCCACAAGGGCCTTGGTATGCATCCTTTACTTCAGCATGATAGTTTTTCAACTTAGCATCAAACTAGGATGATGACTTCTTTTTTGATGCCAAATTCGGTACAATTTTAAATTTTCAAGTTCTGTTTAGCAGGAGTCTGTCAAAAGTCTAGCCTCTTGACCAACTCAACTCGACTCGACCCGATTTGAATAAAGTTGATTATGATATATATATACAAATATATATGTATATATCGTCAGCTTTTGGTGCGCACTGATTAAGCGCATTGAGCGAGTACACTAGACTTAAAAAGCTAGATGGGGCGGATCACCCCATACATGCGCAGATCAGCAGGGCGGGTTCCTGGCTTTTTAAGCCTAGTTCGTCAAGTGTGCATGTAACACCCGTACCCGAAAAAGAAGAGTGATATGATATTAATATGTGTTAATTTAAGATAATTAAGGCATAAGATGATTTGAAGTGGGATTATGAACCCACAGGTAAAAAGGTGTTCAAATGCGGACACAGATAAAAGTTCTGTAACAGGCAGGACTGGTATAAATGTAGGGCCCAATGAGGGTCTAGTTGGTAACTTATATTTAGATGCTATTATATGTTGACATGCATATTTATTTAAATGTTTAAAGATATTATTATGTCTTATGATAGGTAAGGGGACCAGTTTGGGTACCCATGTGAGGGCGTAAAATACAATTGATAATTAGTAGTTCATAATTTATGTGGAACCACGTTTGGGACCCACTCGGGACATAGATTAAGTCCATTTAGAAAATTTTGGTAGCTAATGTAACTAACATGGGAGTTTCACAATAAAGCTTAAAGAAAATTGGGGGAGGTAAATGGAAATAAGGCAAAGTTGTGCCAACACACATATGCATGTAGCATATGTGTCTCAAGCACAAAATTCAGTTAGATTTACAGAAAATCAAGAGAACCAAAAGCTCTCAAGTCGACGACAGCTTTCTCGACGACGTTTCTTGTCGTTCCTTTGCCGTCCCACGTCAGATTTACGACCCGAAACCATTTTTGGACTTGTGGAGATAAGATGATCACATACATGTAATTTGTTTTTATTTTCGCCAATGGTTTTCTTGCGACCATTCTTGATAGACAACTTTCAATATGTAAAATTATGTAGGATTGGTCCTAGAGCAAGAGTTGGGTTTGAATCTAGCTTGAAATTGGATTCTAGGAGCTTAATCGGTTAAAAATTGAAGAGGTGAGTGTTCTAATCCCAAAATTGGGTGTTTATATACGTTTATGTGGTAATTGTTATCAATGAGTGTTTAGTACATAGACTTGTGATTATATGTTGTTGAATTTGAAGTAAAACATGTCAATTATATGTAATTTGCCATGTTGTGTGCTAAAGTTGCTTATGTACTTATATGGATCAAAGGGAAGTCAAGTAGTGGTCAACATTTATAGGTCTCATATGTAAGGGATCAGTAAGCCTTCGATGAGCGGAGCGTGGTGATGACCATGATGATCAGAAATGGTGATGCCTTCGGGATCACAAGATTGTGTGATACGCTATATGCGATAAAAGAGTGAGAAAATCCGGGGTGAGAAGGACCCGGGGATTGGTGGCTTGAGTTACTTGACTTTCTGGAGATCAATTTGTTGTTGTTTATATTGATGTTGCATTTGCATATTGAACATTCCAATAGCATGATTAGTTCTTTCACTAAGCCAAAGCTTAAGCGAAAATATGTTTTCTGTTGTGGTTATTGAATAACCATCGCAAGTACCAAACGAGACGAAGAGAGGAAGTGAGTCATACGACGGGTTAAGTTTGGGAGTTGTGAATATGTCTCTATGCTTAGATGGTTTTAGTGTGAAATATAACTTTTGTCCTGAGAAATACTTGAACAATGTACATTTGGAACACTTGTAATATGTTAAGGTTAAGTAATTGTAAATTATGTTGTAGGATGTGAGTTGTACTTGCAAGTCACAAGTTGTGTGTGGTTGGAAGAGAACTTGGGAGGATTAAGTGGTTGTGTTGTAAATTTTAACTTCAATTCCCCTTGTTCGAATATTTATGCTTAAAATGGGTTGCTATGAGAAATGTGATGCAATTGGTGTTCTAATGAAGGGTTGATGAGTTTGAATGTTAAAATAACTTTTCAAATGAGATTATGTACATGTTTGAACGTTGGAAGAACTTGGTTTTATGTTAAAGATGATTTCCATAAGTTCCATGGAGTTTACTTGAGATTTTGAGCTCACTTTGTCAGGAACATTTCCATTTTCTTGCTAGTTTGTGAGGTTGGGGGTTTTTTATGGCTAGTTCTTCATTTGAGGTACTTGGCTTATGTTTTTAAATGTTTTGGAAAGATTTAAATGTGGTATGGACATGTTTTATGGATGTTTGGGAGGTGTTTCCAAAAATTTCCATGATGATTAGAACCAATTATAGACTTGAGAATGTTTTGAACTGATTAAAACAGAGTTTTAGCAGCAGGAAAACCCATTTGCAGAATCCGGATCGATCTGGGTCTGGTGCGGATCGATCCAGGGTATCTGACGGAGGAAAAAATGACATTCTGATAAAATCGGATCGATCCAGTTTTGGGGCGAATCGATCCGCTGGTCTGGTTTTAGCCTGACGGTTTTTTATGGAAACAAGTGTAACTCTCTCTAGAAAATTCGAATTCGCACGCCGTTTTTAACGTTGGAACCGGGACTCAAAGACCTACTTTTGATGTAAAATTTTCGATACTTTATTAATGACCACTTTACCCTTGGGGGCTCTTTTTTCATTTTAAACTCCTTTTATGAAGTTTAATTCATGGTTTTCTTAGTAGTTTGAGGATTAATTGGTGTGTGGTCTTTGTTACACGTGTCCTAATCCACCCGAGGCGGATTAGGGTGTGACATCGCACTATAGCCTAACTATATATATATATATATATAGTATAAAAATAAAAATAAAACAAAACAAAACCATATCCGAGTCTTTTACATCTGAACCAAAGGCTCCGCTCGATCCAGTTGTACGATTCTGCAGATATTTTGCACTAGTAATGCTATGCTTTCCAAATCTTAATCCCAAAAGATATGGCAGTGAGCCTAATGGATTTTGATTAGATGCTGTTGAAATAGTAATGCTAGAGTCACAAAAGAGTCACAAAGAGATGCTCACAAAAGGAGGTGGCATCACATGTGGCACCCATGTAGCATTAAGACCCACCACACTTAACTCTGTCACATGAGTGCCACATAGGATGCCACATACTTTTGTGAGCACCTCTTTATGACTCTTTTGTGACTCTAGCATTACTCATGTTGAAATGGTCTCATTATTATTGAAGGTGGTCCTACTGCCACATAGTTTAGAATGTATTTTTGGAATTAGGACTTGGGAAGTATATATCAGTACTCATTTTGCACATAGCACACCCTTCTAGTATTTAAAGAGTAATGCTATGCTTCCCGAAATTTGTATCACAAAATGCTTCACAAGCACATGTGGCAGTAGAACCACACCTTCAATAATGGTAGGACCATTTCAATATTTTAACATCAAATTAAATGAGTCTACTACCACATATATTTGAGAAGCATTCCGGATACAATATTTAAAAATCATAGCATTACTCAGTCTTTAAATGGTGGTCTAACGGTGTAAAGGGTTTAGTTTTGAGGAGAAATTAATCTGACATAAGATTTTTTATTCCAAACGTCCAAGCAGAATTGAGCCCGGTCCTAACAGTTCATAGCTGGGTTACAAGACTGGAAGATGGGCCCACTGTTCTAGTTAGCCCACTAACCTAATGGCCCAATTTACGTTTGCCTGGTTTTGCCAAGGGAATTTCCATCGGTATCAAGTTTGAAAATACTGAGAACACAAAAGGACAATATTTTATTATTCTTTTGTTACTGTGGAAAAATAGTGAAAAGAATAGGAATGAACAAGAAAATATAAGGGGAAAAATTTTAACATTATGAGTTTTTCCAAGTTGTGCTCCTCCCTAATTACTTAAAATTAGTATTGAATTTTTAAAATTTTTGACTTTTAATGTTATTAATTTAGAATGGATAGAATAGAAACACAAGGGAAAATATTTGGTATAATTTTTCGTTTTTATTTTTCTTTCTCTTTTCTTTTTCTTCAATGAATCTACAATCTAAGCAAAGCCTAAGAAAAACAGTTTCCTTTGGTTAATAAGGAAAATAGCGAGAGAAAAAAAAATAGAAAGAAAAAAAAAACTATGGGAAGAATTAAATAAAAAAAATGTTGAATTTTGTAATTTTCACTTCTCTCCATCTTTTTTTTTTTTTTTTTTTAAGTTAAAATTATATTGTAAAGTTAAAGATAATCAAGATTTTAGTCTCTAAAAAAAAAAATAAGATTCCTTATTAATCATACTTAAGGATTTTTGCCTATTTCTACATTATTAAAGTAAAAATGAGGAAAACACAAAGGACATAGTGTTACATCTTGATTTTCTTTTCTTTTTCTAAACTTATAAACCAAACAGGGCCTTAAAAGGAAAAAGATACGTATAGTTGGTACACAATTTCTCCAACAGCTCAAGTACTTAAAAATTGGGGGAATCTAAAGATTAACGAATTCAATTTTACAATCATATCTACACTTCAAAATATACTAAAATTATGTCACCTTCACTTCAGGAACTCCTTCGTCATTTTATTTGTCAACACTTCAAATATTCTCTGTTAGCACAACATTTTTGACAATCTCAATCTAAATTTTTTAGGGTGGGGAAAAACTACGGATCATTCCCCAAAAAGTTTTAGATTTCTTTTTTATGCATCAAAACTCAAAAGTGGCTTTGTATAGTTAATGATCTATAAAGTGTGGAATATATTGAACCATTTTGGCCCCATTCGATGATAAGAAGCACAAAGAATAAGCAATGTTTAGTCAACCTCCATTTTTGTTCCTTCGAAAGTAGGGCACATGAAACAATCCTATACCGGCCGGAGAAGCTCTTTATGGACCACGCTTGAAAAAAGTCCCTTGGTGGTTTCCCCCTCTAGTTATATATACGCATGCGTATATGTGTGTGTATATATATATATATATATATATGTACACACGCACAAAACACATTCATAACTACAAATAAACATGACATTTATTTCTCTTCGTACCTTAATTTTATGGTTTCTATATCAATCATTTACTTTTCGTGCATGGCATAAGTTTAATTTGAAGCTAATATATATATAGCTAGTTAATATGTATAGTGCACCTAAGTCCATGATGTATTGTTAGTAATCAAAAAAAAAAAGTCCATGCTGTATTGCATGTTCACTTTGTACTTACTTCTTGGATTTATTTTACATATAATTTGGGCTTTGTGTTATAGTATTTTAAAGTTCTCTTATTTGGACTTTGGGCCTTTTATTTTAAAAATTCAAAATGTAACTTGTATCTCATATTGGCTAAAGATGAAACTTATGCACTCATTATATATGATTCCTCTTGATAAACTCGTAAGTTTGTGTTGTAAAAATGTAAGTTTGTGTTGTAAAAAGGCTCTTTCACATGCGAGCAGTGGGATGTAAATCTCAAATCTGACACTCGTGATAAGCTTGTTTTGAACTCCCACCTACATATACTCACTTTTTTTTTTCATCACATTCATTATATTTCTACAACTTTCCAACCAACATTTTCTTTTTGCAGATACCTAATCATACCTCAACAGATTATTTATATTGTTTCTAAGAGTAATGCTATGTTTTTTAAATTTTGAATTTTAAATATTTTTTAAGCATATATGGTAGTGGGTCCACTGAATTTGATTAAAAGATGTTGATATGGTCCAATCATTATTAAAGATAGTCCAATTACTTTAATCATTTAAAAAATATTTCAAATACAAAATTTGAAAAATCTGACATGAGTCTTTTTCTAGAGTCATCCTTTAACAACCATATTTGGAAGAACATCTCTCTCTCTCTCTCTTTAAATCACAGCCATCCACGCATCAAGCTTAGCGTCTAATTCATAGCCTATTTCTCAAATCATAAGATTATTATGTTTAATTTAGTGGGGGTGGTAATGATATCATCTTCATTTCTTTCCATTTCTCCATGTGTTTCCTTCACTTCAAAGAAACTTTGGTGGGGGAAAAAATGTAGCTATGATGTCAAGAAGAAGAATCCACGTGTGTATCACGCATTGGACGAGAACCACAGACAAAACCTTTAGCGGTGGGATTTGCACCGAGCCAAGTACAAAGTAAAATAGATCACATATGATAATCCCACGTGGTGGGCCTTGTACTGATTGTAGGCATCATGGCCGGCCCAAACGGAACAAAAGGGTAATCGCCCCGGGCAACCTAAATTTCAAAAATTTTGAGGAATTTCGTAAAATTTTAAAATTATATTTTTATTTTGAGATTTTTTAGTATTTGACATTAGGCATTTTTCATGGTCTAATTTAGTGTCATCAACTACATATATGTTGATATAGATGTATATAAAACTCAAAAATAAAGGCCCATAGAATTTTAAAAATTACACATTTAGTATAAGAATTTTTCGAGTTTTAGAAATAGGCCCCTTTAGAATTTTGATAGACACCATACAATGTTTAAGTTTCACAAACAGACTCATATTATAAGTAGACCCCAAAAAAAATCACCTCAGGGGCGCTGCCCCCGAACTCCTGTATAAGAGCCTTCTTTTTAGTAGTTCGTCCTGTGCCTCTAAATATTCGGGATCGGCCCTGGTAGACATGAATAACATGTATATAAATATGAATAATGTTATATTTCTCAAATTTTAATTCTAAATTTTTATCTGAAATGATATAATAGTGGACTCATTAAATTTTGATTGGACGATATTGAAGTGGTGTTATCATTATTAAAGCCGATTTTACTACTATATGTACTATCATATCGTTTAGATTAGAATTGGAGATTAGATTTTAAAAAATGTAACAATTACTCTATAAATATCGGAAGGGATTGTGTATCAACAAAATTAACATATATAAAAATGAGTGGGTGATATTATAATAGATAAATGTACTTCACTGGATCGATCGCTTAGTCGGGCTAGTCAGAGCCTATCCCCCAATGAGGAGGTGTGGGTTCGAACCTTCCTATGGGAGATGCAAGGGAGACAATTTCTTTAAAGTGGGATTTAGCCCACCCCCCCCCCCCCCCCCCCCCCCCCTTGGTGTGCGTGTATTTACTAACACTAATGACTAACCTCACTCATGTCACAGAGGTGCTTCGTTTCTGAGACAATCGAACAAAAAAAAAAAACCGGATCTTGACTTTTATGGGTCTTTGATAGAAGAAGAAGACATTTGATATTGCGTGTGTATGTGCTTCTGCTTGGGCTGATTGAGCCGAGTCTTTTCCTGAGCACGAGCTTAAGCTTTGGGTTAAGCTTCGAGCTGAGCCTGTCTTTTGAGCCTAGCTGGAGCTTGAATCTAATTTTTTAATTTATTAAACGCGCCGAGCTTGATCTCGAGCTTGACCTCGAGATTGACGAGCTCAAGTTCAAGCTTCAATTACCAAGGTGGCTAATCGAGCTGAGCTCGACCTTGTTGTTCTTGTATCGAGCCGAGCTTACATTCGGCTCATATTGTAACACCCGTTCTCGCGGTTAATCGTTAAATATGATTTAGCATGCATTAACATAATTAATTGGTGTTTATTAACACATATTTGAGTGTGTTTTAGCTCACTAGTTGATTGTAGCTGTCCAGTTGGGAATCCAGTGTTGGCCAATGTGGCAGTTCCAAATTGGGACATGAGTTGAAAAAGTTCCATTGTAATGGGACAAAGTTATGAGATCACCCTTATGTGCTTAAATGTTTAGTAAAGTATGTGTAGAATATTTATATGTTGTTTAGAATATATTATTTATTGTTTGAGACCAATTATGTGGTCATTTGGGATAACTTTGTGAGAACGAAATAAACACGTTATATAATTAGTAGGCTAATTAGTAACTTCATAAAATTATGTGGGACTACTTATGGGACCCACGCGAGACATAGACAAATACTCACTTAAGTTTGGAGGATTAAATAGTTGGTTCTAAAATTAGTCGGTAAAATTGCAAATGACCAAAAATTGGATGGGTTTCATAATAGAATACTAAGTTTTATACTTGTGCTGTAAATTAAAGAAGAGATTCTATCACACCCCAACCCGACTCGTGCAGATTAGGACACATGTAACAATGCTACTAGCGCCTAATTACATTAATTAGCAAAGGAACATGTGAATTACTAGAGAAACGTATGTGTTTAATAACATACAACAATTCTATTGTGACAAAACAGCCCCAAGGGCAAAATGATCATTAATAAAGTATAGAAAATTTTATACCAAAAGATAGGTCTTTGAGTTCCGGTTTCAACGCAAAAAACAGCGCGCGAATTCGATTTTTCAATAAAGAGTTATGCACATTTCCGTAAAAAGCAACGTGCTGTGAAAAGCTTAGGCGGATTGATCCGCCCTTAACCCGAATCGATCCATACTGTAGTTTTTTGGCAGTAAGTCCCTCAAAAAAGGCCGTATCAATCCGCCCTTTTACCCGGATCGATTCGGGTTTTGCAGAACAGGTTTTTACTGCTAAAAACTCTGTCAAAACATTACCAAATCATACCCAAACAACACCAAACCTCTTGGGATTTTAAGAAAACATTTCAAACATATTTCTAAACATGTTTAAACATTAACCAAGCATGCATGACATGGATACAACCACAATTTAATCAATCCAACTATGAACTCTGTCCCTTTTGAATCAAAACAAGTTTTGAAGCTTTGAAACTCAATTCTTACCAAAAGTTCATTAAACTTGTTGGACTTAAACCCAAGTTATAACCAACATCATACATACAAATAAAATTTGTCTATAACATTTGGGACGCATCCGGACTTACCGAGATGATCCTATTTACTAACTTACACCATACTTGAGCAAAACAAGGGAGATTATACATATGTTCCCAAATACAATACCAAACTACCTAAATACAAGTTTAAGGACTCAAGCTCATATTTACAACCAAGCACCAACATTGTCATTAAGGATTACAGCATTCTACAAATGTGAAGAGAGTTCATATACTCAAGATCCAAATCTCCCTCATCTCTCCCATCTCTCCTAACGCACGTCATTTCCTCTCCGGGAATAGCTTCGAACCTGCGGTGGTTGTCATTTACCACAACAAAAAAGGAAAACGATTTTTCTTAAGCATTACATTTAGTGAGCAATTCTAAACATGATTGAATGTTTAACATGTGTAATGCTACAATTTAACCACATATCTCATATTCGTAATCGTCGAATCACCGGTTCAATGACCCATTCAAACCCGAAGACCTTCCTGTGGTCACTTCTATTCCTTGGACTTCAGTATTTATCGGATTCTTCCACTTCACCACCCTTATTACTCCTAACAATGAGTCATTTCCCTAGTGTTCATTGATTACCATGTAATTAAGCATATAAACACATAAGCATGTAAGCACAACAAATTCTGATATAATTGACATGCAATTGATAATCTAATATCTTCATGAGTTCTAGGCATAAGTATTCAACACCAATTATCATTGAAGCATTATACACATAAAATCCCAATCATTCTTTAGTTAGAAAAACTTACCTTAACAAGATCTACCCAAATTAAACCAAGAAGTTGCTGAATTTTACCAAATAAAAGCTCAATTCCTACTCCTAAGTGAATCCTACATGAACTCAGTAGACGGTGTCTCACCGATTAGTATGAGCTATCAAAATCTGATAATTTAAGCGTAAATTAAAGGTATATAAATGATCATCTCACCTCCAAGAGTTCAAAAACGGCTTCGGTTCGCGAATTGGACGAATGGTGGTGACGGAACGGCGGAAAAACGACATCGGCGTCTCGTCTCCGTCTTCTCTCCTGAGCGCTCTCTCTCTCTCTCTCTCTCTCTTCTTTTTCTTTAATTGATGTAAATGAGAGCTCATGCTCTCTTGACACGCACATGCAATGCATGTTGTGTTGTTAAACACACATTTTTTCTTACTTTTTGTTTACACCCCCGAAATTCTTAATTTCTTATTATGAAATCCCCCAAATATTCCATTATCTACCCAATTATCTAATAAGTGTTTGTCTAAGTCCCGTATAGGTCCCAACGTTGGTCCCATTTATTTTGTGAAGTTGCTATCGCACCTACTAATTATGAATCTTTTTCATTTATACCCTTACTTGGATGTCCAAGCTATCACCAAGTGCTAACACATATATCATCATATAATATAGAAGCATTCAAACAAATATTCATGCAATCACATAAATGCATTTAATCATTTAAAATGCAATTATTTTACTTGACCCTTCATTGAGTCCCACTTCACTAACTGTCCCTCCTGACAGGGGACTTTTCCAAATGGTGTCCTTCTCTGAACACTTTTTCACGGGCGAGTCCAAGCCTCCCCTTAAGCCATTTTATACATTAATTATATTAATTAATGTATATTAACATGATCATTATGGGTACGGGTGCTTCAGATTCATATCTTCTTCCGAGACCCAATTCGGAGCTGTAATCCGTAGTTGGTCGAATTTATGTAGAATTTTAATTTGGAGTAGTTTTAGGCTTCAATTTCTCAACTAGGAGTGAATTACGAAGAGGTTAGTGGTTTCAATATTGTATTTGGATGACATTTGTGTTTGTGTTCATTTGGATGTAAATTACATGACTATTTAGCTTAATTACCTAAGTTTAGCTATAATTATGTGAAAAGCACGGTGTTATATTTATGTGAGCATGTTTAGTTGCCTATTTGGATCGAAGGAAAACTTGTATGAATTTTCAATGAGATTGTTCCGTGGTGACGACCACTTATTGCCGAAAATGGCATTAGACCGCACGTGTATAGCGTGGGTCATTGGCTTGTGCCATGAACTATTAGGGGAGTCGCAGACTTGCGGATAGTGGCGAAGGAAATACTTGCTTATCCGGAAATCATTTTTATTTGTTGAGCTGAATATAAGCATTGATATGTCATTCATGTGCTTGATTGATATCTCTCACTAAGCATATAGCTTATATATTGTAATGGTTATTAAATAACAATTGTAAGTGAGTATGGCAGCAAGAATTCGGGGAGGTGAGCTTGGGGATTCGTGGAGTCGAGGAAGCTTGTGCTTATAGTAGCTTCATGTATATATATTTGTTTTTGTGCAAAACTTATAGTTTAGTGTAAATTCTAAGTTTGTGATAGTTAACTTGAGTTTGTGCTAAAACTTAGTAGAATATGTTAGTTTCTATTTAATCACTCTCACGCTCATGTAAATCGTGTAACTAACGTTTAGAGTGGTGGCGGCACCTTTTCGTATTTTGTTAATATAGTTGGAACATGTTTGAATGGAAATTTGGTTTAAGAAATATGTTTTGGTTGATCTTGTGATAATTAGGAGTATTTGGGAGAGAATTGGGGAGTATTTGGGAGAGAGAGCATTGCACATATTGTTTAATATTTATAATTATGTTAATATTTCTTGGAAATGGTTTGAAATGCTTTCAACATGGTTTTGAAGTATTTTTGGAAGTTCCTAAGAGGTTTGATTTGATTTGGGTGACGTTTGGGCATGTTAAAATAGAGTTTTTGACAGCAAATATTCATTCTGCAGAACCAAGATCTATCTGGGTTAAAGGGTGGATCAATCCGGGCCTTTCAAGGGACATACTACGAGAAAATCACAGTACGGATTGATCCGGGTTATAAGGGCGGATCGATCCGCCTATGTAAAATCTGATTATCGACGTTTACGGAAACAGGCATAACTCTCTCCCGAAAATTCAGTTTCGTGCGCCAGTTTTTGCATTGGAACTGGGACTCAAAGGGCTATCTTTTGATATAAAATTTGCCTATACTTTAAAAAGATCATTTTGTCCTTGGGTATGTTTTGTCTAACTCAAAAGTTGATTTGAGCGTGTTTTCATTCCTTTTCATTCCTAACTTGGTGTTTGAAGGCCTTGGTAGCGTGCCACGTGTCCTAGGTTCACATGTGTAGACCCGGGGCATGACACATATACACCCCTACTTATGGTACATCTACTGCACTTTTTTCCTTTTTCTTCTTTTTTGTTTTTTTGGGGATTTTTTTGGGTGATTGGCTGAGGACAAGGGGGAAGGAATACACACCATAGCATGACATTTTTTGTTCTAATTATATTAGTTAGGTGCTTTCTTTTCACCACTTTTCACCTTATAATTCCAGAGCTTTGTGGAGGAAAACAAGGAAGATAAGTTCCATCAGCTAACTAAGATCGTGTCAAGAATATATAATGAAGTATATCTTGTTGATTTACTTGCTATTCCAGCTCATGATTACTTATAGACCCAAATTTCTCTTTGGATACAATCAATGATTTTGATATTTTGATAGCCTTTCCATTGGTGTCTGTTGGTTGATTGTCCATTTTAAGTGTTGTCCTTCATTTGTCTTGCTCTTCAAACTTGAGCAATATAGTGTAATCAATAAAGTAAACTGTGATTGGATGTGAGAAGAGAATCACTCTCACTATCTCTGGTCCTTAGGCGCACACAATTAATTACTGATTTAAGTAATTGATGTTGTCTTTCTTCTTATAAGAATAAAATAAATACACAACAATTAGAGTAGTGACACACCATTGTTTACACTGATGGGAAAGTCTAACATTGACATAGGTAGGGAAGGGGTTGTAAAGAAAAATTTGATTGCTTGTAATTGGAGTTAGACTATGATTCTAGTTAGAGCAGAATGGAAAAAAAGCATGATTCATGTAGCCAACCGAAATATTTTGACACAAGGCTTTCTCAAGTAAAATTGAGGTGTAAACATCCACTGTAATTATTGATACATTGTTGTGTTTACTATACATAATTTAGTTTGAATTTCTGGAATGGTCTGTGTTGTTTTGTTATTTTTAATTTTTGTTGTTTTTATTTCCTATTTCACAGTTTTGTTGCAACTTAGTTAATGTAAATGAGAATTGTCTTATAAGGGTAAATGAATAAGCATACATATAGTGTACCAGCAATCGTAGTTATTTATATGCTATTTTGTTCACTTTATTACTGCAACTCAACTTGTGACTTCAAATGCTCTCTCTCTCTCTCTCTCTCTCTCTCTCTCTCTCTCTCTCTCTCTCTCACGCCCTAATTTACCAAATAATCTGAAAATATTAAGTTAATCATTTATTATTAGATCGTAGGTAGTGACAACTTTAAGTTTTAAAATTTAGGTCCACAATGTTTTATTCAAATATTATTCACTTATGTTTTATTGTAATACTTTTGTTGCTTTCTTGTATGTTGAAGAGTTATAGTGGAAGATGTCAAACAATAAGAACTAACTTCGATTATGAGGATAATTTAACTGTTGGAAATTATTGATTATTTTACTAGTTTTGTTTTGAATTGCATACTTTGAATGTAATTGTCATACCCATCCCGCTACGCGTGGAATTAGGACACGTGGCACGCCACCAAGGCTTATCCAGTTCCATTAAAGTAAAATAGCAACGGAAAAACATAAGTACAATCCTTTAAAAAATCAGAGTTATAAGACGTTTTGCCCCAAATGAAACATGTCCAAGAGATTTCATTTTGCAAACCAGAGGTCCAGTCGACTGATCTAGGGTCCGGTCGACTGGATCAGTCGATTGGAGACCAGAAGCAGAAAGTATAAAAAGTCCATAAGCATCGTCCAGTCAACTGTGTCGGGGACTCGGTCGACTGTGGCCTCAATTTTTCAGTCGACTGATGCCCTCCCTTTAGTTGACTAATGCGTTTGAAAATTGAAGAAAAAAAACTCTATAGAGCAGGGGTCCAGTCGACTGTGTCGGGGCCCTGTCGACAGATTTCCCTCAGACTTGCCTAATCTGCAGCAACTTCAAAACAAGATTCTCCCAAACCAAAACCAACATAAACACTAAAAGCTCAAGATTAAAACATAATTACATGGGATCTCACGATACATTACAACAGGATTCTATTACAACAGTTTACAAATTCAAGGTTCTTATTATAAGTTCGGAATAAACAAAAATATAAACAATGTGATGTTTCCCCGACGTTCCTCGGCCTCACTCCTCATGTTTTTTCTTGCCTTTCTTCTTATCACCTGCAATGGAGTAAATCTCCACCGCTGAGCTATATGTTGAGTGCACAAGTTCTAACATATGCAATATATGACAAAACATGCCTTAATCTCACAATTTAGACAAATAGTCTCTAAGGAGAAAATACACCTTCATCAGGTAGCGGCAATGCCAAGCCTTAAACAGTGATGCCCACGGCTAGTCCAAATCTACAACCGTTGCATCCCCTCAAGTGCCATGACAAGCCCAAGTCTTAAACCATTCACAGTAGCCGTCACTACTACAATTCTCCAACATTGAGAAGCTTTACCCCGGCATGAATTTGCATAAACTCCCTTTTGACCCACATAGACAACTCAACGTGGTCGCATATAAGTAGACATACTTTTCACTTTTAAGCACGTGCATAATTAACGGGCCTAAGATTTACACATGAATTTCGCTCGGATTTCAATTTCGCCGTCGAAATCTAAAACATGTATATTCCTACATTTCACAAGTTAGGACTTTAAATCTCGTGCAAATTCTATCAAACTTTGAAGAAAGTACCACGGAGGCAATTAAACGTCGGATCTTCGTTTTCAGATGATTCCTACAAGTTTATACCTGTTTTTCTCAGATTTTTAGAAATTAGATTTTTATAAAAGTTAGCCAAACATGGCCTAATGACTATCAAAACGTAGATCTTACTTCAAAGAGTCCAAATCTAGAATATGGAGAAAATCTGACAGATGAAGCGTCGCCGATCGTCGTCGTAAAGTCCGTAGCAACAAATCCCCCTTTCTCTCTCCTCTCTTAAGATATTTAGAAGTTGTAACTAATGAAAAATTCATCCACTCCTATTTGTAGGAAAACTTTCTAGAAATCGCGTTTACCTCCTCGCGAGTTCTCAAAACTTCTAATTAACTCCTTAAACATCGCACACATCCATTTTACTCCTTTACGAGTGAAACTAAAATTTATAAAAGTTTTCATCTAGGTTCCGTTTGGGTCCAAAAATCACGTTCTGAAACTAATTTCTGCGGAATCTCTACACAACCTACCTTTTATATAACGTGTCACTCACGTTCTCACCACACTGTTCAAAATAATATATAACAATGTCAGAATTACCAGAAATTATACTATACAGGTATAATTTACCATTCATAAAACACCAAATAATACCAAATAAAGTCAAATAACATTTAATGCATATAAATGTCATTTACTTATGCCAATGCAACATTGCTTATCAAATTCCCGTGTTCTTACTTGACACCTTCTATTGACCTCCAGTCAACCTCAATTCAATTATTAGTCAACGTTAATAATTCCACTTATTACCACATATGTGAAATACAAATGTATGCAAATTCTTGAACTAGTGTGATAGTATTTGATACTAAAAAGTGGAAAGTTTGAATGTTGGTGGAAATTATTTTATGATTATTGTCTATTATCTTTTGATATTAAATAGTCTGTATTTGATTGGTACATCGAGTTATTGTATGGGATTAACAAAATTGATGTGAAAATGAGTGAAATTTTATGCATATGGATACATGTTCACAAGTTTATTGCGAATAATTGCATTTTAATTTATGTGAAAAATATAAATAAAAAACAAAACGTTTACGGCGTTTCTAAAAAAATGTCGGAAAAAAGTTATATGGTATAATAAAAGTTAGAACAAAAATACCAATAAATGTAACATAACGCTAGCAATTTACAGCATTTAACAAACGCCAGTAAATTTTCTAATTTATTACGGCATTAGTCAAACGCCGGTGTAAACGCCGGCTATACTTATAACGGCATTTTTGTCGAGTGCCGATAATTTACGACATCACTTTAGTCGGCACAATGAAAAGCGCCGGATATACATATACCGACACTTTTTCTAACTATAGCAGCACTTTTGAAACGCCGATAAATATCAATTTTCTTGTAGTGGGTATTTGTATGTGCAATTGTGACAATGATATAATAAAAAGTAGAATCTCAGTATCAATCTTCTGTCAACTCATATTAATAAGAACTCATCACGTGATTAAATTTCAATCTTTCACCGCAAAAACAAAAGAATGTAGGTACTATAGTTATCCCCCAAGGGGACATATGGTATTGCGCTAGCACAGTGTAAAAATTGATAGAACTGTGTCTGTGAGGGAATAAGCGAAAGTGCATCCATCCCACACCGGCCAGCTAGAGGAGGTTTACGATGCTGGGCCAAGTGGTGTGGCGAGGAACCTGAACACTGTGTTATATGAGTCGGTGGCTCTAATAATCTAATTCTAGGAGAAAAACTCAGCCAGAAGAAAACGCCAAAAGACACAAAGAAATCAACTAAAAAATGTACTAATTATACAATATAGGGTAATTACGTTTTAGTCTCTTTTTTTCTGTAAAATTTAAACGTCGATCCACTGAAATTTTTTAAAATTAAAGAAATGTCAACTTTTTGTATAAAATTAAAATTATCAAGTATTGCACAACGCTGTGAGCAATTTTTTTTATAACATTGGGGGACAACTCTTCACAACGTTGGAGTGACTCTTTATAACGTAGTTACGATAGGGAGCAAATCAGCACGAAGTCATGAGCAACTAACCACAACGTTAGGAGCATATTCATAATATTTTGGTGCAAGTTTACAACGTGCAAACATTAAGTAGACTGAAACATAGATCAACTCTTCAAAAGTTGATGTTTTTTTTTTTTAATTTGTTGATGACATTTGTAATTTTTTTTTAATTATTGTTGATATTTATTTAAATTTGAAAAAGTAATACACTGACTTTTAAATTTGGCTCATAAAGTTGACTGAAATCTAATTATCCCTAAAATATAACTCTCCAAGTATATATATGGTCACCTTGTGTTATATATATGGTGACCGTGATCCATTATCGTATAAGAACAATTTTACACATAAGATATATCAACCAACATGATCCAATTGTCCAAGAGTGTTTGGTTGGAAAATTATATAAGTGTGTGCGAGCGTGCCAGGCAAGCAAATTGCCAATGTGTATGATCCAAACTGCGCCTCACCAAGCAAATTGTGGTGATGTTCGATGCCTTAAACAGGACTTTAACCGTGTAAAGATGCACTTAATTGAAACACTTCAAACTGATTCTAAGATAACTACTCCTAATAAAACAGTAAAGAAAGCAATAAAGTAAAAGACTACTTTGATTAAATTAAACAAACTACAATCTAACCTTGAAGATGACTTCGAAGGTGTTCTATTCCTAAGTTTAAATATCTAAATAACAATACAGTAAGAGTATTGAGAGATATATGTTGATGTTGATCGAAGGATCCCCTTTCGAATGCACAATCCTTCTATTTATAGACATCGAGGGTCCCCAACAACTCTGTTTGAATACTCCCTCCTATTTTCAAACTGATAACTACTCTGACACCTGTTATATCCTTGAATTGACACCTGTTCTTCAGTTACTTCTTGATGATCAACACGTGTCTTCTAGCGGTTAAATATTTGAACGACGTGAATCAGCAACAACTGCTCATAACAGTTTCAGTATTTATTCGGGTCCACCAATTATCGTGCCACATAAACTCTTACGTGTCAATTCTGCATTGGCTGGATATTTTTATCACAAACATTAGCCCCCGCGCCATTTTCCTTTTGGTTCAAAAAAAGATAATGGTGATCATGGACAGATCATGCCGGGTAGTTAACATCTTATGCGATCTTCGAATGTTTATAAATTGCACAAAATATCATATCTGCTTGATCCTTGAAACCTTCTACTTTCGAATCTGCTCTATTAATCATGTCTTCTTCTCAATCTTCTTTCGACACCAATAACTACTTTCCTCTAGATCTTCCCGAAGAAGTGATGTTATCAACCAAACGCCCTGAAATTTCTTCTCGAACCAATTGGGATCTCCCTGAAATTCCTATTGTACCCTTCACCTACTCGAAGTGGAGAAAATGGCATGAAATGTTGAACAGACCAAGTGCTTCTTCAACAGGGCAAAATTCTTCTTCGAGCTCTTCCAAATCGATTTATAATAACCAAACATTTCCTCCTGCTTGGGAACAACCTATTTCCTATGGTGAAGGAGTAGGATATCATAAAGGTATGAAGCTCGAAACCCCAGTTACAATACCTTCAGTTGTTCATCCAAATTTTGACTATCCTGAAACTGAAGGGATTGTTCGAAGCAGGACAATAAAACCATACTATCCATTTTCGAATCGTCTCTCTCGAGAGCAAAATCTGTTGAATGCCTGGTTGATCTCCTCAACCAGTCCTCCTGGTGAGAGGCTTCAAAGAGGTAATAACTTAATTCCTCAAGGCAGACCCCCCATTCACACATATATAAGAGCATCTCATGAGGATTTTTCTAATGAGCACTACTCCTCAGCCTTCCTTTCTAAATGCAAACTTTTTGAGAAAGATTATGAAGAGAGAGTACTTCTCTTCAATCATTCTATACTAGGCTTTCCTGACACCAAAGTTCAAGTGGTGGATCCTACTGACGATATTGGTGACCCTTTTTTGAAATTAGACCAATTATACAGGTATGGTCCTATTTTCGAACATACTCCACCCATTTTGTCACCTTCTCCCTGCTTGATCATCCAAGCTCAAAGGCTTCTAGTTGCCTTTTCACATCTTCCCTTCTCCATTTTACAAAATCCAAAGGCTCGAATTAATTTCGAATGGAATTGCCATATCTTGTGCCATGAATGGAATATTTCAACCCTTGTTCGAACCCAAATGGATTTCACGCTTCGAACCTTGGCTCCTCATATAAGATGGTATTCTCATCATCAAGAAAGTGTCCATCATTTAAATTACTTAATTGATCTATATGAAAGCCTTAAGGAAGTACCCAATGCACTTCTTGATGAAGTCTCAGAGTTCAAGGAGAAATACATCTATGGTTGTGGCAATTCTGATGAAGAAAGCAGTGTTTCTCATTACTCGAAACCTGACCTTGAAAGTCGAATTGCATATCTTAAAGAAGAAGCCAAAACTGTTGGCATATCTCTTCAAGGCAAGACTTCATTAGCCAAGGAACTTCGAAATCTTCGCAAAGCTTTATTCAAGATCAACTCGCGGCTAAATCAGTAGGAAGAACAACTCAAGAATGCTTATCTCACACTTCGAAGCGAAGATAAATTAGCTTTACAAGCCAGGAACCTATGCCTCGAAATAGAGCTAGAAGCAGAATGCTTTCCCTATTACTGGGCCATGTTTCACAATTTAGTTACCTATGGGTTTTCCCATTTTTACCAATTATGTTTATGAACTGTAACCGCATATCCTTTTCAATGAAATGAATTATCAAAAATTCATATTCTTATTAGTTCATTCTGAACCAGTATGTCTTTTCCTTTGATGCAACGGTCCAAAAGGAGTAACCGAATCTAATGGCTATTTTTCAATAAATGCATCTTTTTCCAAACGTCACCAAAGGCTATAAATAAACAAGCAAAAGGAAAAAACAAGCCTTCTGACTTCTACAAATTCATTTTACTTTCTATTTATTCCCTTCGTACTTTGTTCTCTTTCATTACCATTTTCTTTGCAATCCAACCTCTTCACTTCTAAAGATGACAAAATCTGGTGATAATACTCAACTTCAGAAAATCTGCGATGACTTTGAACAAATCATCAAAGACGAACAAGAGTGTTACTTGCAAGGGCAAGAGACTTCCCTGATCCATGAGATTCTCGTTCCCATTGCTTTTCCTAACCATGAATCCTCAATTGCTGTAGGTCCTTGCCTGAGCACACCAAGCCTGAGACTCCATGTCTATTACCCCAGATTAGGAGAACAACGCCTGACTTACCAACAAGATCTTCCAAACCCCAAGTATGACTGGAAGTTTCGACATTGGCCTAAACCCGTAAAGGATTGGCCTGAATGGGTAGATAGAATCTTAGAGAACAAAAGAGAGATTCTAATCACAACGGGGATTTACCATGTTGTTAACCTTTCAAAATTTCCCATCGAATCTAGTCCTAACTTATTAGCTGCAGCCCTCTATTTTTGGAACCCTATCTTCAACCATTTTCAATTTCGATTTGGTCCAATAGGTCCCACTGTTCTAGACATCTGTCATTTATTAGGATTTTTGTCTCATGGAGAAGATGCTCACCCCTATATGGCTGAATCTGATAGTCCTCCAATCAACACTGATTCTAAATCATTAGGGTATACAAACTTCCTGACTACCCATAAAAAATCATCAGGAGCAGTGACAGACAAGGAATATTACTGCTTCCTCTTATATTGGCTTTCGAAGCATCTGTTTTGTACTTCTTCTCAGAGGGTTGTCCTCGAGTTTTCTAACATTGTCAAAGCTCTGGCTGCTGGTTGAAGGTTAGCCTTAGCACCTTTTGTTCTAGGATCTCTCTATAGGTCCTTTTCTGATTTGTGCTTCGACCCCTTCATTCTTACCCAAGGTGGTCCTTTCTGGATTTTACAACCATGGCTATATGCTTACTTTCCAGAAATTCATAACTTAGGACCCTTATCCTACACTGTTGCTCATGGGATCTTTTTTGCTTTATTGCCAAATGTTGAGAAGACCTTCAAAGAATCCATCTCTTTCTTTTTCAATCTCTCTGCAATAAGGCCAAACAAACTGTTCCAACCATTTGCTGTCCTCTATAGCTTTAAAGACAAATCTCCTCTTTCTCCCCATTGGCTTTGTCAAATTTTGGACAGAGCAGCAAGTGCTCTCGAACTAAAAGCTGCATGGGGCAGTTTCTTGATCAGTAGGGATTTGTTCTTTGGGAATACCCTTAGCATCAAATCTCAGGGTGAACTCTACCTTCCCAATCAGTTTTTGAGGCAATTTGGGCTTACTTAGTCAATTCCTTTCCCAATCAGGAGTCAAGCCAATATACTTATGACTTATAAAACTCACTCGAAGGTGCCAGAATCAGTGGTAACTGCTGCATTGGCAGTTTATCAGAACAAAGTCAGCAATTTGGAGTTCGCTTCTCTACCAGTTTACACCACTAGTACCCCCGCCTTTTCAAGTTGGTGGGAAAATTTGATGTCAGTAGAAATGGACAAGTGCCAACTTTTGAGATACATTGATTCGAGGCAACTAGGTAATAAAAATTCAAATCTAACCCTTCTCTTCTTAAATGATGAAGAAAAACCTGATTTATACTTGTTTTGAATTTTACAACACAGGAGTGGCAATTGGGGAAGGCTCTTCACCAACAACTAGAGCTTCGAAGGTCAAGCCAAACATTCCACTCTCTTCAAAGACCTCTAAAACTTCAGCTCTTGTTCCTCCACCCTTAAAGCCAAAAAGAAAATTGGTCCTTCCAGCAGAAAGCTCACCTCCCTAATCAGAAAATGTTGAGTCTGAAGGAGAGGAAGAAGTTAGCCCTGTCCCTGCTTTATCTCGAAAGAAGAAAACCAAAATAACAATTGAACCATCTACTGGTTCAACAATCAACAAAGAAGTTCCCATTCCAGCCATTCCTATTTTGAAGGTGGAACCTGCACCTGAATCACCCCAAACTATTCCAAAACCATCATCCCAGAGTTTTGACATCCCAAAGGTTCATAAGTTTCCTTCATCCAGTGCTCAACCTCCATTAATTGAATACCAACCAACAGTAAGTTATTTAAACTTTTTTGATATATATTTTTTATATACACAAACACATTTTAATTAAAATGTTCATCTTTTGTTATCCAGATTGAATCTGTTCCTGAGACTGAGGCTGGTTCTTCAAAGCCAAGTACAAGTTCTGACCCTAAAACTGCTCCAACATCAGCTTCATTCGAACCTCAAGCTGCCCCAAGTGTCTCAGGTTCTGAGGAATTTCACCTGTCTCTTCCTCCCAATCTGAGTCTTGAAGAAGTTAAAAACTTTAAAGAATGTCTAAAGTCTGTTTTGAAGATGGGAGATACCACTGTGACCAATGTCCAGGAATTTTTCCAACAGATGACAGGTCAAAGCAAGCCAAAGATACCCTTTATAGATCCAGTAGTTGCACTTGCTACATTGAGACTATTCAGTAAAGTCTCTTTTGAAGTATTCGAGGACAAAGAAGTGCAAAGAGCTATGAAAATCTTGTGCCAGTTCATGCTGGATAGTTCAGCCATAACTGTTCCTGACAAAGAAACCATCTCTGCATTGATGTCCACCTTTGATTTTGACTGCTTTTTATTAGAAAAAGTCATCGAAGAAAGAAAGAAACTAGAGGTTGACATGGAATACACAACAGAAAAGACTCTTGAGATGGACCAGTTATTAGCAGAATTTGGTGAGAGCAACACTGCAATTGAAAAGCTTTCAAGCAAAGTTGAAAAGCTTAAAAAGAAGCTGGAAATTGCAGAATCTGAACTGGCCAAATTGAAGGTGAAGCAAGGGAATGCTAAAACAAAGCTGCTGGCTCTGAAGACAGAAATTGAATCGAAACATTTGAAGAACCAAGAATCAATTTCAAGGCAGAAATTTATTCTTAGCCAATCAAAACTGTACACTAGGTCTTGGGACAATTTCAGATTAAAAGCCCAATTTATAAGTAAACTGGTATAAAAATTTTACACCAATAGGACTCTGGAATGTACCCTCATTTGATTTTTGTACCTTAATTTTGAATGTGGAATACATGTTCTTACTTTGTGAATGCTGCATTCTTTTATTCTAGATTCCTTGCTTCCCAAATAGTAGGATAATATTGCTTAAGAAACTTACCATTGATTTTTCTAATATAAACAAATCCATTCAAATTTTTTAGATGATAAAATCCACCCTTGAAAACCTTGTGAATTTGGAATGGACCTTACCGTTTAGGGGACCATTTTCCATACTTTAGAACTTCAGATCCAATAGGCAATATTGTTTTCCATACCAAGTCTCCCTCATCAAAGGTTCTTGGTTGTACTTTTTTATTATATCCCCTTGATACTATTCTTTTCTGTATCAAAATATTATTAAGAGCTTTGATTCTTTCTTCATCAATATCTTCCAATTCAATATCCAAGAATGTTTGATAATCATCCAAAGATAACTGATTCTGCTTCATAACTCGAAGAGAATTAATCTTTATTTCAATAGGCAGAACTGCCTCATGTCCAAAAGTTAAAGCATAAGGAGATACACCTGTACTTGTTCGCTTTGAAGTTCTATGTGCCCATAAAACTTCTGGTAAAATCTCATGCCACATCCTAGATTACTTTTTATAACTTTAGCCATATTTTCTTTTATGACCTTGTTGGTGGCTTCAGCCTGTCCATTCGATTGAGCATAATATGGGGTTGATTTTGACATTGTAATTCCCAATTTATTTGCAAATGCAATCACATCTACTTTGAATATAGAAGCATTGTCAGATACCATGGTTTGTGGGATACCAAATCTGTAAATTATATTTTCTAGGAATTTTACAACCATTGTTTGAGTCACAGTCTGCATAGGTTCTGCTTCTACCCATTTAGTAAAATAATCTGTGGCTAAAATAATGAATCCATGACCCTTCGAAGAAGGAGGACTGATCTTTCCTATCACATCTATGGCCCAACCTCTAAAAGGCCAATGTTTTACCACATATTGAAGATCAACAGTTGGTAAATGCTTCAGAGGACCATGCTTCTGACATTCTTGACATCTTTTGGCAAACTCAATACAGTCTTTCAAAATAGTTGGCCAATAAATGTTATGTCTTCTAAGCAACCATCTCATCTTAATTCTAGATTGATGAGCTCCACATAATCCCTCATGAATTTGAGCTATAGCTTCTAATCCTTCGAGATTATTTAAACATTCCAATAATAATCCATCACTCCCTCTTTTAAATATTTTTTCACTATATAAGATGTAATTAACAGATTTCAACCTTATACCTCGATTAGGTTTTTCATTGCATCCTAAGAGATAATCAATGATTGGCTTTCTCCAATCATCATGAACTTCTAGATTTAAGATATCAACAGAAGATAATCTATCTACCAATACTGGTAACAATTTCCTATAAGTCACTTGTTCCATTTCAACATTTTCATCATTTGTTTTAAATCCAGATGCCTTCTGAGCTACATCATTAGCTTCTTCATTAAAACTTCTAGGAATATGCAACGGGTTCACATTGTCGAATTTGGATAATAAATTCAATGTAGTTTCATAGTACACTTTCAATGCACTACTCATACATTTATGTGTCCCATTCATATGATTTATGACCAACTGTGAATCTCCAAATATATCTACAAATGTAGCTTTAAGATGCAACAAGGTTTCGAGACCCATGATTAAAGCTTCATACTCAACTTGATTGTTGGTACATTGATTCGAATCTAATTTATAGCCATATTTGGTTTTAATCTTTTCAGGTGATTCAATGACAAAACCAATGCCTGCAGCAAATTCAGTTTTTGAACCATCAAACCATAATTTCCATGGACTAATAGTTATTTGTCCAATTTCATAATTCCCCTCTGTTTCGAGGCAATTTGGATGATCAGCCAAAAAATCTGCCAAGGCCTGACCTTTTACTGCCTTTTGTGGCACATAAAACAAACAGAATTCTGATAATGCCAAAATCCATTTACCAATTCGATTTCTCAGAATAGGTTGAGTCAACATATATTTAATTAAATCAAACTTAGCAATCACATAAACTTCAGTAGGAAGAAGATAATATCTTAATTTCATAACTGCAAAATACAAAGACAAACACAATTTTTCCATAAAGGAATATTTGCATTCAACAGAATTTAAAAACCTACTAAGGTAATACACATCTTGCTCTTTCTTATCATCATTATCCTGGGCTAATAAAACCCCAATCGATGCTTCTACTGCTGAGATATATAACTTCATAGGCCTATCTTTCCTTGGAGGCATTAACACTGGTGGCTTTACCAAATAATCCTTCAAGGCTTGAACGGCAGTTTGATGTTTATCTTCCCACTTCAACTCTTCATAATCCTTTAATTTCAACAAAGGAGAAAAAATCAGAGTTTTTCCAGTAGTATTGGAAATAAACCTTCGAATAAAATTGACTTGTCCTAAGAATCTTTGTAATTCTTTTTTGGTCGAAGGGGGTTTACTTTGAATAATTGCTTGTGTCTTATTCTTATCCACCTGAATTCCCTTTTCATGTACCAAATATCCTAGAAAATTTCCAGTACTAACTCCAAAGGCACATTTTAGTGGATTTAACTTGAGTTTGAAAAATCTCATTCTTTCGAATGTTGACTTCATATGAATAAGATGATCATCGAATGTTTTGGATTTAACAATTATGTCATCTATATAACATTCTAAAAAGGTTCCAATCATGTCATGAAAAATAGCATTCATGGCTCTTTGATAAGTAGCCCCTGCATTCTTTAAACCAAAAGGAATTTGTACCCACTCGAAGGTACCTATACTACCGGGACACCTGAATACAGTCTTATGAATTTCCTCCTCAGCAATACATATTTGATTATACCCTAAATGGCCATCCATCATGGACATTATAGTATTTCCAGAAGATCTATCAATTAATAAATCAACTATTGGCATAGGATATTCATCCTTAGGAGTGGCCAAATTAAGATTTCTGTAATCAATACAAACTCTTAATTTATTATTTTTCTTCATAACTAGAACAACATTCGAAAGCCATTTAACATACCTGGCAGTTCTAATGAATCCTGCCTTGAGCAATCTTTCAATTTCTTCTTTAATCTTCATAGTGACTTCTGGAGTCATCCTTCGAGGTTGTTGCTTTACCGGTTTGTAACCAGCTTTGATAGGCAACCTATGTTCTACTAAACTCCTTTCAAGTCCTGGCAATTCATCATAATCCCAAGCAAAACACTCTCTAAATTCCTTTAACAACTCAACCAATTTATACTGGTCATCCTTTCCAAGTTTGGAACTTAAATAAATAACTCTCTTTTGTTGATCTGATCCTAAATTGATTTCTAATAAAGGGTCTTGTGACACCTCTTGTATTGAATTTTCTGGCAATATAGATAATTCCTCCTTGCCAATATCCTTTAACTCTTGTGAATCTTCCTCAAAGACATAGTCTGACCAGTTTATGGTCGAGTCTTTCTCAATTCTTGACTCTAAATTTTCCATCATTAGCTTGTGTAAGACTAGTCGAATGGTCTCTTCTATATCTCCTATTTCCATAGATGTATGAGTCATTAAATCATTTTATCATCACCCAATGGTTTCAAAGAACCAAATGGCATTTCAGCCAAAATGTCCCAATTTTCTTCTGGAGATTCATCTTCTGATTCTTTTAGTTCAATTGGCTTGATATTATCTTGGTACAATTGAGCTTCGACACAATTGGAACTTGTATGAAAAGGCTGAACATCAGCTTTTACTATTTCCACCTCACAATTTTCCTTCACAAGCAACAATTTCTGATGCATTGAAGAAGGAACACATTTATTAGCATGAATCCAGTCTCTTCCTAATAAGGCGTGATAACTAGGATTAGCATCTACCACAAAGAAAGCAGTTTTGGATTTACTCGAACCTACTATGGTTTCAATTGGTATTACTCCTTTGGTGTTTTTCTAATCACCAGTAAATCGTGATATCATAATATGAGACTGTATCAATTTTGCATTTTGTTTATTGAAGTTTTTCAAAGTATTTTGAGGAATAATGTTAACAGCAGCACCATTATCAACCAGTATCTTGTTTAAAAGAACACCATTCAAACAAGCCTTTATGTATAATGGTTTAAGATGCTTAGTCATTTCTGTTGATGGTTCTTCGAATGAATAAACAAAATCACAATCACTAAAAACAAACTCAGGAAGATTTGCCTCAGATATATCCTCAGTAGATACTTCCATTTCCATTTCTCCATCCATTTGTTGATCTTCTGTTGCCTCGAAGATTTTTGGTAACATGAATGTGACAGTGTTAACTTCCATTTGTTCTGGAAATGTGCCAAATTGAATAAGCATGTTCTCTTCCTTAATCACTTCATTTTCAGTTTTTATATTAACATTTCCCAAAACTTGGGATGCTACCACTGTCATTGCTTCATTCCCATCATCAATACTCATTGCCTTTTCCAATTCTAATACTTTGGCTTTAATGATACTTTCCTCAGACATAGTATCAGTATCTCCTTTGGTATTTCGATCAAACCTGAGATTAGGCTTTGAAACTTCACTAGAGTCTCTTTTGACTTCATTTCCTAACTCTTGACTTCGAGCTTGCATATTAGAAAATTCTTTCCACATGGTGAACTTCCTCTGCAATCTCCTTTGTTGAGTTCTGTTTATCATAGAAACCATAATCTGGTTTTTTCCCTTGGGATATTGAAGTACATGCCATGTATTCTTTTCAACCTGAGGAGGTTTAATCATCCTATTTTTATTTTAAGGGCCTTGTTGTTCCATCATTTTTTTTATCCTGTCATCTTGCAGAACAAACCAATTTGGCACTCCTGATACCAATATAGGTTCACATGATTGTGATGTCTCACCAACTTCTGATGACTCTTTTAATGCTTCCATGTCTATTTCAACCTGCACCACATGTGCTGGTACCAATTTTGATGGTATGAATTGAGTTTACCTTTCTCTCTGTCCCCCATATTGTTTCTTTGGTATATAAGAGAATCCTGGCCTCAGATATTGCATGTTCCTTGATGGTCGAACATAATTATCAACATGGAAATTCCTTGAAAAATTAGCTTTAAAAGGAGCCACTGGTCACCTTGCTATCATAGGTCCAGTATATGTTGAGGCTTGATAGATTGGTCCTCTAAACTGCCCTCTCCTAACATTCATGATTGGTTGGAAAGGAGGTCCATAAGGAGTGCTCACTTTCTTTTGTTCGAACAAAGGCTGTTTGTTCTTCCTGCCTGCTTTGACTCCAACCCTTTCATCATAGATTTCAGCATATCTTTTCCCACAACCAATGCATAAATTCTTTGCATATTCATGGTTGAAAACTGATAACTCAGGGTTTTTCCTTGTTATTTCTTCGAGTCTCTTCATCTGGTCCTCTGACTTTGCATTTTCTCTTTCTTTGACCAGAGCCTCAAAGGAAATATCATGGACATTGATTGATACCTCTTGAACTACTGGGAATGGATCTTCATCAATCCCCATTTGTTTTTCAGGGAATTTCAATTTCCCTTTCTTGATCAGATCTTGAATCCTGTCTCGAAAAACAGTACAATTATTAATTGAATGGGTCCAAGAACTATGCCATTTGCAGTATTTCTTACCTTTCAATTCATCATTAGAAGGCAATTTTGTCTCATCAGATAGTTTAATGATTTTCCCTTCTAATAGATGATCAAAAATTTCATCCAACTTATAAACATCAAATGAATATTTTTTAAACAATCCTTTAGATTTATAAACTTCAGCAGAAACATTTTTCTTCACAAGACTCTTACATGTGAAAGGTTTTTTTTCCTATTATTTCTGCAGCATCTATCTCATAATTAGGATCTTTATAATATGTTTTTATTGAAGAAGCATTTCTTTCACTTTCTTCTTCCAACAAGGCTTCATATCTAGAGACTCGAGCAGTCAATTCAACAAGATCTCTAAACTCTAAAGTATCGAATTTCTTTCTTAGTCTAAATTCGAGACCATTCTGAGGCAACTTAACAAATTCAGGTTCAGGCAGAATGATTTTACACTTTGTTCTAACCGTTTTGAACCTATTTATGAATTGAGTAGCCTTCTCATCAGGCTTTTGACATAGTCTGGCTAAGTCAGCCATTGATACTTCTAGTTCTGTTTGGTAAAACTAAGTATAGAAAGATTCTTCCATTTGTGCCCAATTATAGATCGAATTAGGGGCTAAATTAGTAAACCAAGCGAATGCAGTATCTGTTAATGAACTAGGAAACAAACGAAGCCTAAGATATTCATTATTTCCTACATCAGCACACTGACTGATAAATTTTGCTACATGTTCAACTGTGGATTGGCTTCCATCTCCTGCAAACATGGCAAAAGTGGGGAATTTAAATCCCCTGGGGAATTCGATCCTATCAACCCAGTCAGGATAAGGCTTCCTATAAACTGGAGTTTGTACCCCCCGAGCCATGGGTCCACAAACCTCATGGATTAAATTAATCATGTCATTCCTATCAACCATATTAAATGGTTGTTGATGACCTGGTTGACCAAAAGGGGGATTCATTGGTGGTATTGGAGGTGGTTGAGGATTATTATCCATCCTCCTAAGATTTTCATTCCTTCGACCCACTCGTATTCCAGTAGGCTCTGGTTCGAATATAGGATTGTTGTTTATTCTCCTATTCTGGCCTGTTATGTTTTCTCTAGGCCTTGGTTCTTCAATATTTATTGTTCTATAAACATGATCCTGACAATTCACATGGTTTCCTTGCATCCCTTCGAATACTGGAAAAGGATTATTAGGGACAGACATATAAAAACTTTCTTGTGAATTAGGCCTAAAAGGAGGCCCATTTGTATGATTCATAGGATTTGACTGAAATAAACCATGACCATGACCTCTTTCATTCTGTCGAATCATAGAGGGATTTCCACTCGGCACCATCGCTGGTGAAAATTGCGGTAGACTGTTGTTAAGAGAAGTGATTAGAACATTAACATTCTGAATCATATTTCCCAAGTGATCAAATATTGGTGTTAATTGACTCACCAAATCATGTTGACTTTCTGAACCAACATTCCCATTATTTGGAATTGAATTCAAATTTTCAACTCCTATTTCTGGGTTTTCACTAACTGCATGATTCCCAGTATTGCTACTCTGAGGATCTTGGTGTGGAGAACCACCAGTTTCAGTAATATTAACACCAACATTGGCATTATCAACAGACCTATTACTTCGAAAGGTTCTGCTTGTCATCTTTTGACACTTATGTCCCACCGGGCGTGCCAAAAATGTTTGGTTGAAAAATTATATAAGTGTGTGCGAGCGTGCCAGGCAAGCAAATTGCCAATGTGTATGATCCAAATTGCGCCTCACCAAGCAAATTGTGGTGATGTTTGATGCCTTAAACAGGACTTTAACCGTGTAAAGATGCACTTAATTGAAACACTTCAAACTGATTCTAAGATAACTACTCCTAATAAAACAGTAAAGAAAGCAATAAAGTAAAAGACTACTTTGATTAAATTAAACAAACTACAATCTAACCTTAAAGATGACTTCGAAAGTGTTCTATTCCTAAGTTTAAATATCTAAATAACAATACAGTAAGAGTATTGAGAGATATATGTTGATGTTGATCGAAGGATCCCCTTTCGAATGCACAATCTTTCTATTTATAGACATCGAGGGTCCCCAACAACTCTGTTTGAATACTCCCTCCTATTTTTAAACTGATAACTGCTCTGACACCTGTTATATCCTTGAATTGACACATATTCTTCAGTTACTTCTTGATGATCAACACGTGTCTTCTAGTGGTTAAATATTTGAACGACGTGAATCAGCAACAACTGTTCATAATAGTTTCAGTATTCATTCAGGTCCACCAATTATCCTGCCACATAAACTCTTACGTGTCAATTCTGCATTGACTGGATATTTTTATCACAAGCAAAGAGTGAAGAATTTTTTGTTCCCTTAACTGATTTTTCCATGTTTCGAACTCAAATATTAAGCCGTCCATATTTCATTTATTGCAAGTTTACAACAGGACATATGGACCATAAATATTTTTGTGCAGTTATAAGATGTGGAACCCTTTTCTAGAACTTCCTGAATAAGGTACAAGACATTCAGGACATTGATTTTATACCTATATATGTTTCACCTTTTACTATGGATCCATCTTCTTCTTTCCTTAAAACGGATTATATAAATTTTATATAACAAACACTTTTCTTATGTTGTTTGACTATTTGCATGTGACATGCATTAATTGCAAAATTAGATATACAGAAATTAAGACGTCTTGCATGTTTAATAAGATAATTAAGCATATATAATCTGTTTAGTTATTTAGGAGAAAAATAATTAGAGAGAGAGAGAGAGAGAGAGAGAGAGAGAGAGGGGGGGAAAGGAGGAGTAAGAGGCACTACAATGCCCATGACATGCGCCGTGGCTGCTCTTACTTTTCTTTTTTTCTTTTTTCTTTTTTTTTTTTCCTCTCTCTCTCTCTCTCTCTCTCTCTCTTTTAACCATCATTCTCTGCTTTATATGTGTTTTACGCATTCTTCATTTAGATCCACATGTATACACTAGAAATTGTCCGAGCCTACAGGCAGTGGGCACTGCTAAAAAAAAAAAAAAAATCGTTTAAATCTATACCAATCATATTTTCATAAAAGTAATTTGTTTAAAGATAGGGGAGAGAAATGTAAGAGCAATAAAAAGTGGGAGGGGATTTCAAATTTTTAAAATTTTAAATTTAAGATAGTGGTGAATACTGTGAACAATTTCACACCCAGAAGACTCAAATCAAGGGTCCAAAGTGTCCTATCTATATACATATTTAAGGCCATTAACACTACACATAAAGTGTAACAAGTATTTCGAAATCTGCTAATTTATGTCCCAAAGATTCATTTGTCAACTGTTTTTATTGCATATATAGATATAGCTATATATACATACATTTACTAACAACAGATATTGGTTAAGTTTACGATAAAATGTAGTAGTTATATATATTAATTAATGTTGCTCTCTGTTAAAAATAAAAAAAGTCCTCAACTTGTTTAATTTCATGCTTAGTATAGTTAATGTGATGGTGTTAAGTTTGAACCGGAATTAATTAGATTGGTCATGGGTTATGGTTCTTTATCTGTATATTTAATTATTTTTCTACAGAGATAAGACAAAGACGAAATAACGAAAAGGAGAAATAGCCTTCGTTTTAGAAAGTCAACGACTATTTTCTTATAAAAGTTAAAATGTTTTTCTTTACATTTTTCATATATATATATATATATATAATATCATACAAATTCTGGAGTATAACATATTAAGCATGCGCAGATTAAACTTTTTCTTTAGAATTTTCTCAGTGCCATGCCAAATGCAAGTGGGGACTAAAACTTTGCTTCATTTTTAACTTTTATCTTCTCCACGGTATTCCATATTTGGTATAAAACAAAAAAGAAGAGAGAGAGTGTGTGTGATTCTTCTGCCTAAGATTCCTGGTAACTGAATAAGTAGCAATGGAGAACTCAAAAAAATTAGCTAGAAAAAAATAATAATAATAAAAGGGATGTTATGTTTTTCAAATCTGTATTTTAAATTTACTTTTCAAATATTTTGTTAGTTGTCTGATAAAAAAAATGTTTGGAACATTAAGTTTCAAGTTTAGGAAAATGTTTGGAACATTAAGTTTCAAGTTTCTAGTAGAGAGGCTTTCTACCGACCGACCAGATTCCTTCGACCGGTCGGTCGGGTCGACGGCTATATGAAGTTTTAACAAGTTTTTGATAGAGGGGTGTTCGATCGGTCAACCAGACTCAGTTTGTAAAAAGTCACAACTTTTGATCATGTTGAAACTTCGAGTTTGTTTGAACTTCATCTGTTTGAATGGCTTCTAAACGTATATATACAGGTGTATACGTAGTGCATAAGTGCTGGGATATATACAACCCTTTATGTAAAGAGGCATCTCTTACGTACCCAATAGACACCATTATATATAGATTAGAGTTAGTTATTTTTTATGTAACTTTTGTTCTAGATTTTACATTTTTCCCCCCTATTCTAGAGTCTTTGAGAACAGTTCATTTACACAATATTCTATAGAATATAGTTGAGTTGTTGCCTCAACTATATAGATCGTGGTATCCTAAAAAATGATACGTTGTAATCCACTAGCAACCAAGTGTGGAGCGCAAATTCATTTTTCGATTGTTGGAGAATATGGGTATGTCATACCATTAATCACTACTACAGCATGTGCTATAAGTATTAAAGTATTTGAGGACCAAATTTAAAATTGAATTTTGAAAAGCATAAATTATTCTAAATGCAAAAAATAAAAAAATAAAAAACTAGAGGACAATATGAAATAGTAAAAATTTTATGTAATTGAAAAATAAAGAACATACTAGTACATTTCACTCAAAGCTTTAGCCCATACTTTAGTCGATAAAATAATGGTTACTTAAACATAACAAATTATGCGGACATGAGAACAATATGTGTGAGAATATGTTTAAGTAGGCCACACACCATAAAAACATGGTGTGACGTGTCATGAGTCACCCCAAAAAAAATTCCATCATGAGACTACACAACAACGTGTGAGGTTTTTAAAAAAAATTGTGTGAGAATATGTTTTAGGTTCACTCTTGTGTTTTCGGAAAGAAGCATAAATGTTTTATTGCGTAATGAAAATGAATAACACCTAGAAAGTTGTTCTCAATCACATTTTCTCACATACATAAAAAGGAAATTGAAGACTACATTATATGACCAACAGCTTAGTCTAGTTGATAAAAATATTTTTCATGCTACACTCTTATTAGGGTTCGAACCTTGCTCCCTTCTCCCGAGCCCTAACACTTATATCTTCATACCAGACCACTACACCCAAAAAAGACTACAACATATTATTAGCATAAATCCTATCAGGGTGAGTACCTATGGTTTAATTGAGGAAAAAAAGTATGCAATCCCATTTTTTAAAGGCGGTAATGCTATTCATCCAAATTTTATATCTCAAATATGTTTTCCAACACATACAGCAGTAGATCACTGTCAATATTAATAGGACCACTTTAATATCCTCAAATGAAAATCGAGTGGACCCACAAGTGTTTGGAAACACACTAGTGGCTCGGCTTGGTCTCTTTTCCCACAAGTGTTTGGAAACACATTTGAATACAATTTGGGAAGCACATCATTATTGCTCTTTTTTAAAGGCTTTGTTTGGCTCTTGGATTCAGTTAGAGAAAAGATAAGAAAATATAAAGGAAAATATTTTCTTTTGTTTGGCTAGTAAGGAAAATAGGAAAGAAAAAAAAAAAAAAAAAGAGTAAATTGAGACATAAACAATACATTTTGTACGTTGTGAGTTATTTCAAGGGAAAACACGAGTGAACTAATTTTTCTTTTCGTTCTCTTTTCTCTCACGAAATCCATGAACCAAACATAGCCTATAGTCTATGAGGTTTGATTGTTGAATAGAATTGAATTGAGTAGAAAGGAATAGAATTGGTTTGCAATTCTAATTTTCTTGTTTAGTTTGAAACAAAAATGAATTCATTTATGACCATTCTATTCAAATTTATTACACTTTTTTTTTTTTTGGATGAATTTCTATTACACTATTTGGTTTAACCTGAAAATGAATTAAATCATAGTCATTTACTATATCGCTCCTATAGAGAGAATGAGTGATACATATAGAGGTAATTTAGGCATATCACATTTGTTTCACTCAAGTGAAATCATTGCTCGTCAAATCCGACCAAAAGTGGTCGGATTTGTTTTTAGGCTAAAACAAGAATTGGTGAGAACTGACTATAGAATTGAAAATCAATTCTTCTGTCAAACCAAGCAAAAGATTTGCGACAAACAAAAATTTTAAATTAATTCTTTTCTTGTTGCATGTTTGTGGCAAGAGTAATACTTGGAACACAACCAAAAGACACAATCTTGGGACACAACTTTCATTTTGTGTCTATCTCTCTCTTAGTGGTCCTAGTGGGTACTGTGGGGGTCCACTGGCACTGTGGGACCCATCACGAGAGAGATAGACACAAAATGGGAGTTGTGTCCAAAGATTGTGTATTTTGGTTGTGTCCCAAATATTACTCGTGTGGCAATTGGCAAACCAAACAAGCTGTAAAGAAGAAGGGTGTGAGATTCCTTATCGTAGACCCCGTCCCACAAGATTGCCCCTCTAAAGCGTTGTGTTTGTTAATAATTTAATTAATGCACTTCGTAATATAATTTAAAACTTTTAGAATTGATAGATATCAAATCGTAGATCAACACCAAGAAAAGCCTCAATACTATAATTCTTATTAGACACACAAATCTCCATCACATCCTCATCAATTCTCTCTCCAATCCTCCAATAATTCTCCCAGATTCTCTTTCTCTCTCTACCCTTACCAGTTCATCACTGTTACATATATACATAGGTGTCTATATATATATATACATATATATATATATATATGTTACATGTATAAGGGGTCCATATGTCTTGATATACTGGTGAAGGAAGACAAAGTTTCGTGTGTTAAGGTTTGGAGTCTTTTCAACCAAATTGTAGCAGTTTCAAGAAATATAAAGTTCACTTCTTTCTTGTCATTCACGAGAACTGGGTAATTGTTTATTCTTCATATTTTTTTCATTTAAAAAAGAAAAAAAAAAGAGACACAACGTTTTTAACTTAATTGAGGCGAGTTTGTTTCATGTCAATGAAATGATATTTTCCCCATTCGGTGCGCTAACTGATCATGATGCGCGTTGAATTAAATTAATTCTCCATCTCTATCCTATTCGCTTTGCGTTTTTCCAATTTTTTTTTCTCTTTCACTTTCCTTCGTTTTCTTTTTCGGCCTAGAAAGTGGTGGAAATTAGCGGAAAACACAAAGTTGGTGAGCGTTGGTTTTCTGGGTCTTTCGCCTTTTACTTCAAATTTTCTTGCTGGTTTTTTTTTTTTTTATTACTTGATTTGACACTGTTTTATTAAGGTCCAAGTTTGTACAGATTGTTTTTGAAATGAATTATATATAACTTTTTCTCCAATTTCTCTGTCAGGACAATATGGATTATGATCCTCTGACTTCATCTTTCGAACCCAACAAATTAGAAGAAATGGGTACCCATAAAACTTCAAAATCGGATCAAACAAATCTCTTGCAGCACTCAAAAAATAAATCCGATAGCTTCGTAGTGGACATGGAACATTTTTCTCATCCCACGGATAAGGACATGACTGCAAATTCAAGGATCGCCGTAAGTTCTTTTTTATTCTCTCTGTGATTATACTATGTTATGTTTTATTGAGTTTTAGCCCATTTGCTCTGTTTTCTTAAGAAGTCATATTAGTTTTAAGTAGTACGGAGTAATTGTTTTTCATTTAACTATGAAGTTTCAGAGATAACCCGTTACTTTATGTTTATTTAACTTTGAGGCAATTGCAATCAATTGTCTTTTTCAAGCATTATAGAGGAAATAAAATCCATTTGATTAGTCAAATTTTGAAAGCTGTTGAGGATAATTATGAGCAGTTATTGTTTAATTATATTCAGTAATTGTTTTTCGTTCTTGTCTTTTAACTTCTAGCGTTTCGCTAAACCCAATAACGAATGTTATTTAAAACTTTTTGACTAGATTACATATATAGATACCACGAAAGGACGTACTCTCTTTATTCAGTAGTAATTTGATTGAATTTTTGTTCAAAAATGCTACATTAACACCAAATTTCACACCCAATATATCTTGACTCTTGATTTTTGTGGGTCTCGTATAAAACCCATGTAGGACCCACTAAAATCAAGAACCAAGATTGTTAGGTATAGAATTTGGTGTGGTATAGCATTACTCATTTTTGTTATAAGAAGTTGCAGAAAAGCCTTTCACGAAAAGGGTGTCAGCGAGGCAACGAGAAGAGAATGGCTTCCGGCAGTGAGAGAGATACTTCTACCGTAGTAGCTACATCGTCACCAAGAGGTAAACTATTCAATCAATATAGTGAGAGAGACATTTACACTATGTTTGGGAGTTTTAAAATGGAGAGAAAAGAAGAGAAAAAAAGAGAAAGTACCTCACTTTCTCTCGTTTGCGAGTTTTAGTGGAGAAAGAAAGGGAGAGAAAATTAACCACCACTTTCTTTCTATTTCTTTCTCTCCAAATTGGGAAGAAATGGAGAGAAAAGAAAATAGAGAGAAGAAAGTGAGGATTAATGATTTTTTATTAATACCCATAACACTCTTTATTTAATACTTAATAAATTTAAATTTCATCCAAGGCCTAGGGTTAATATAATACACTATTATATACGTCAAAAACAAAAACAAAAACTCACTTAATCACAAGCACGTCTCCCACAAGCTTCTGGGTACTCTCCGGCTCCTATTCATTGGTATCTCTCATCCTCTCTTTGCAAAAATAAAAAGATACAATTGATGGATAGATTGGTAATTTTTTATTCTTTTCCTTTCTTTTCTTTGCAACTCCCAAACAAGAGGAAAGAAAGTAACTTTCTCTTCTCTCCTAAACTCCCAAACAACATAAAAGAAACAATCATCATTTCTCTTCTTTTCTTTTCTCTCCTCACTTATGACTTTCTGTTCTTTTCTTTTCTCTCCAAAACTCCCAAACTCAGTGTTAGAGATTAATAAATTAATAAGAGAGCAACAAACTATTTTCTTTCTCTTTTTTTTTTTTGCTGAAAGAGAGTAACAAACTACTGGTTTCTCAGTTTTCATCCTATATAAATTCCAAAAGAGAGAGCATCCGATTCTTCTCTGCATTAAAACTGGATTGTCTACTTGTAAATGTGCCTCTATCAATTTGTATATTATACGCACAGGGAGAGGATCTAAAGTAAATTGGGTTGAGTGAACTTACCCGTGAACTGGATTTTAAGCCTAAAAGAACCCACGGGCTGACCCGCTGACCTGCGTGCCTCGATGACCCATGGGTTCTTTTAGGCTTAAAATTTAGTTCATTGGATAAGTTCACTCAACCCAGTTCACTTTAGATCCTCTTCCATACACATATGTGTGATGTCTATGTTACAAATATGTATTAGAACCACTGCACCTACGGGGTATGCTTGGAAAATATTTTTGATATTGCATTATCATCCATTGTAATTACATTGTTTTATAGATTTTATTTTTTTTTCAAAGAAAAGCAAGTCTTTATTTTTATTTTATTTTATTCTTTTAACTTTCGTTGGTAGTTATGGGAAATTTGTTCTTTTAAAAAAAAGTCATCTTTAAACACTCCATGGTGAAGTCTCTGATCATTTGATTAGGTCAACATTTGATTTAACATGTTGATAAAAGCATAATTGAGAAATGAAATCAAATCAATTTGTAGAGAGGTAGTATGAAAATTGTAGGACACTTCATTCTAATTTGAAGTTGACCTAGATGCAGGATTGGAGATGTTATAACAAATAATTAATACATATTTAGATTAATTGATCTTAAATAAGCACCGCATAGTACCTAAAATATTTTAATATTTCAATATCTCCTTATTAAAATGTACCTATCTCACAACTAGGTGGGTGTCTCCTATGTCACCTTGCTTTATTGTCATTAGTGGAGAATTAGTTTAATAGCTAGCTAATTAGTAGTTTAATTGGAGGTGGTTACAATTTTATTAATTAATAATATACACAGCATCTTCCTTATAGAGTAGTATAGACGTGCCAATTAAATAGCACCTTTTAATATTTATATTTATGCGCTTTTAATATATCCAAACTTTGAGATCAGGGATGGCCCAGTGGATGCCCAGTGGTAAACGGTTTCATCCCACTAACAGGTGGTTGCGGGTTCGAGACTCATGGGGTAGGGGATTATGGGTTGGAAGAGCAATACCTCCCCTTATATAGTGCGTAATCAAAACAAATATATATATATATATATACATATATCTCCAAACTTCAATTTTATTCCCATACGTGTTTTAATTAGAACTTAATTATAATACCAAAGGCTTGATATGAGGATAGGGTCATAAACATTTACTTAAAAGATCAATCTTGGGAATCCAGAATGTAATACATCTAGTATACTATACATATTCATCTAAAGATGTACATATATATATATATATATACACACACCCTTATGTGCTAGCAATGTGCACATTTCAGGGTTGTGACTTGTGAGCAATTGGTGCTTAAAGCAGTAGAGAACATATGAATTTGATAGACAAACAACAAGGGACACAGAACAGAGTGTCCTACCTTTTTGTCACTACATAATATACTTGGGAGGCATGTGCATGTCTATTTGCCTTATAAGAGCACAAATAATGGAAAGCTAAAATATAATATATGTATGTATTAAAATTGCAGCATCTTTAGCTGGTGCTAGCACGCCCGAAAAGTCCATGGTGGTGACTATGGGGGCCACAGATAACCCCATCAACCCGCAAGTCCAGCACCAGATCACTATCATGACTGCCAACGGTGCCACCACCACGGCCACCGCCACCGAAAGCAAATGGGGTGGCAAGAGATTCAATTTCAGGCGCTCTGCTCCTTCTTGGACTATTGATCCCAGGCGGATCCTTATTTTCTTTGCAACCTTGTAAGCTCACAACCCTCTAGGCAATGGTTTCTTTCATTTTTTTGAACAATTTTGCAATTTTTATGCGGACACACATGATTTTTTCCAATGTAATCAAGATAGATTAGAACGATAAATATTGAAGTTGGGACTTTTCGTCGAATTTGTGACAGGTCAAGCATGGGAAGTATATTACTGATTTACTTCACTCTTTCAATGGGCAAAATCAGCGAGGATGACAACGCTCTTAATTGACAAATTTATAGCACACATTAGCAAACTATAATCACACAAGGTTGCATTTCGCAGTGCAACACAAGAAGAGTTGCATATAATATAACTTTACCTCATTAGATAAAAGGTATAGAGGCAAAGTGATTTGAGGAAAGAAGGAAAGAGGAGGATTGGAATATTGGGCCAGCATAAAGCAACTAGACTTTCCTTTAACAATGTTACAAAATGGGCACTTTTCATTTTTTTTTTTAAGGCAGCATTTGATCATAAGATAATAGAGATGAAGACAAGGGCATAGAGCACTGTGACAAAGATGGAAGATTATAAGTGCTTACCTTTTGAGTTAGTTTTGTATATCTTTGTGCACTAGTTTAATGGAAGAGCAGAAATTTACTTTCCCCTCTCTCGTTCTCTCTTTTTCCTTATATTTTCTTCCATGGCTCAAATTCATATTGCTCTTTTTGCTGTTGTGAACCCAATTGCACCTTTTTGTTGTATATGGCTTCCATTCCATGTAAGCAGGCAAGGAAAGGGCACAACAATATACCTACAAGAAAATATAGCATGCGCATGTGAGTTGCACTTTAAGCTCATGGTTCTCTGGAAATAGTATGGGATGCTGCTTTACTAGGGTGGTGTAGAGAATCCAAGATGTCATAATTAGGGCAACATACACCCACACGCACACGTACATATATGAGTATGGATCCTCAGCAGCCCTTGGGGTGCTGCCAACTCGGCAGCAGTCAATGGCTGCTTGAAAGCCCAAGGGCTGCCATTCTTTTTTTTTTTTGGGATTGTCCCACATCGACCGGGCATAGCCCCTATCTGTGCTTCATATAAGACTAGGTAATCCTCCCCTCATAAGGCGGCCCATTGATCTTCCTACTTGGTATTAGAGCTGAGTTTGACTCCCTCCCCTTGTTGGGCTTTCCCTGTTGATTTGGTCCAGGGGGTGTGTTGGATTGTCCCACATCGCCCGGGCATAGCCCCAGTCTGTGCTTTTTATAAGCATAGTTAATACTCTCCTCATAAGACGTCTTTTGAGGGTGAGTCTGGCCTATTGGTCTTTCTACTTTTTTCCAAAAAAGGAAAAAGGCAGCGAATGGTTGCTGCCGAGTTGGCAGCATCCCAAGGGCTACTGCCGAGGGTCCTTAGTCAACATATATAGATGACAAATGATAGTTGTAGCCATGCTGATTTCACAGCTAAATGCAAATTTTCGGCAGATCCGTTCAATTTTGTTGTGGATTGAAATTAAAAAATAGAGGGGGTAAGAGAGAGAGAGAGAGAGAGAGAGAGAGAGAGAGAGAGAGAGAGAGAGAGAGAGGGAGAGAGGGAACAGTAAATTTCCATTATCACTTTTACTATCTCAAATTTATTATTCCTAACTTGTGGGTGGGAAATTCCAATCAGCATGTCTGGGAATACAGGGAATCAAGAAGATATAATACAACTCAAGAGACGTATAGTGTATAGAACTTCAAGTACTCTCCAATTACTGACCGGCCAGGATTTTGTGCAAAAACATATCTAGCATATTCCAACTCCTCTCTCACATGGTAGATCTCCGAAAAGTTACGACTAATTCTTCATATATGTGGAAGCCCAAACTTTTCACTTTTGCAATACAACAGATTTGTAGTCATACCAAAAATCTCCTCTGGATTTACCTCAAAGAGGTCTTACTCACATTGTATCCTTTCTGTGCTGAAAAAAGTTAGGCAGTGGTTTTTCTAGTAGGAATCTAGGAGACATACCAGCTAGTATTCCTCGGTAAGAGGAAAATTCCTGCTTGACGCCCCATGAGGAAGACCAAAGAACTCAAGTTGTCCAGATCATGCGGTCGTATAACTCTTTAACACATACAGTTTTCCATTTCATAACTTTTGGAAGGGTGAGTAATTGAACGTTTTAAATCCGCAACAACAGAATTCTTTTTATATCTAAAACCAAATCTCCTTCTCATTTTCCTTTCCTTATCCTTTTTCTTCACTAAATCATCAAACCAAACTGAGCCTCAAAGGATGAGTTCTAGATACCAAGTCGTCATACGCAAAGCCCCAGGCTCACCAATCTATCAATCTGAGAGAATATTAGTCGATTTCAGGCATCAACTGCATTTCCAAATTGGGACCTAAACACATAACCTCCTCATAGATTGCCATTTCGTTAAAGAAATGTTTATAATTAGCAGTTTAAGCTCCGCTTTGAAGGAAGAAACCAAAGCGTTTGGTACCCGTACCTCTTGTCTTGATAACATATAGCGTGAACTGCAATCCACTGAAAATGATTCTTAAGTGTTTGAACATTCTTATGACGACTTCTAATATAGGGCCATGATGAGCACTATTCTTTAACTGATAAACTTTTCAACCTGGTAAAGACGGAGATCCAATACCTCAAAAACTCGAACTAATTAACCACGTATTGCTAACACATCGAGCTGTGCATCCAAATCATTTAAGAGTCAAAACTCCTCTTATGTATGTTGGGACCTTCAGAAGAGTGACAAGAGGGGAAGATTTTAGCATGGGCAAAATGAATTGTGTGGTTGAGAGTAATTGTAATTGAGTGCTCAACTATATGAGAGACAAATTTGACATACACCAACACTGTGGAAATAATGGCGTAAGGAAAAAAAAAATAAAAAAAATCCTCCTCAAAGAATGGAAGTTCAATCATTTGCTACAATTCTAGATAATGCCCTAGCAAGTAGTATATGACAGGGGTTATGGTTGTCTTCCCCAATTCAATAAACCTTGAGGTGTATATTCCAATAATTTTAGGAAAAGTTGCACAACTTCAACGCATTACAGCTCGAATGCTCCGAATTAACGTAATGAACATAAAGGGATGACAAATTGACAATCCAAATTCTAGTAAACATATGGTATCATAAATGCGTCCGCGAGAGTCAAATTTGAATAGAAGCTCAAAGGCATCTTTGGCGGAGCTTGACCCAAGAAGAAAACTTAACATCACACACTACCAACCAAGTAATGTTACACACAGCACCATAGCCAAGTACCAAATACCAATTTAACTCTGAATTCAAATTAGTGGGCTAGGAATGCATTATCTTTCATTGCATAGTCTCAGGGCTGCTCTGCGGGAACTGAGCTTCAAATACGGCTGGATTAAATTTGAACTATTCCAACCCAACCGATCTTTGGAATTTCTAAGGTCGCGGCCTCATAGAAGCTATCTTGACCCGAATGTAATCTATTCGTATATTTTTCGTATATATTTCGTATGGTACATATACGTACTTTAGAGGGAAAACGAGAAAGAATTTAAAATGCTCAAACAAGAAATGGCACACAACAGAATTTATATGTATGCATCACTATCATTTCTCTTCCCTCACTCTCTGCAAAATCAAACAAAGCCTAAGGAAATACTTAATGAAGTTATGGGGAAATTTAGATTGAATGTTGGCACTTTTTGCCACTTGCCTATTTCACGGTCACCACCCATAGTAGCGATGAATGTGCTGGAGGATATCCTCTGTAACAGAAAAGGCTACACTTTTTACAATGAATAAAGCTATGAATCTCAAATTTGATTCTTAAATGCGTGTCCGATGTTCCTAGGGGTGGACCCACAATGGGGGCGAGCGGGGGCAGCCGCTCCCACTGAACTTTCGGGAAAAAATAAATTATATATGATAGTTTTAAAAAAATATGTTTTATTAAGATTTTCTGTTAATTCAGGGACTTTTTATAAAGAGTAATGATATGCTTCCCAAATTTCTATCCCAAAGTTCTTCCCAAATGATGTTGCAATGGGCCAAGTCAAATACACTGGGACCAGTTGAATTTTGATTGGAAGTTGTTTATCTCGCCCCACTACTAGGTCATTTGGGTAGCACTTTTGATATAGAAATTTGGGAAGCATAGGATTATTCTTTTGTAAATTTAGAACTTTGAAGAACTTTGACACGATTTAATTGACAACCTATTCTCACTCTTAATTTTATAGTATTATATATTGTGTATATATGTATATGTTAGATAATAAGGGTTAATTACATTTTACCTGCTTGTGACTAGACCCATTTTCACTTCACCTTGTACTTCAAAAAAAGACATCCACCCCCCTGTGATTTTATACTAAAGTGAAACTGTAATGATTTATATCAAAGTAGCCTCACACGGGGATTAATGTTAAAATTAGCCCCCACAAAAGAGAGTTCAAGTGTCAAAATTAACTCCGCATAGGCAGTAAACCATAAAATTAGCCTCATAAAGAGGCCGAGTGCTAAAAATTAGCCCCAGATACTTGGGTTGAATGGCAGCATTTTCCCCACATAGGGGTTTTGTTCCAAAATTAAGTATTAATTTTTTTGGCCAATTTAGAATTTTCATTAGTTTTGAAGGAAATCTTTACAATTTTACTTTAGTCCAAAATAAGTATCCACTTTTGAAGTACAGTAGGTAAAGTGAAATGGGTCTATCACAGGGGGTATAAGTGTAATTAACCCTATAGTAAAAGACCAAAAGCCAAAGTAAATTTCCCACAAGGTGTTTTCTAAAAAAATATAAATAAATAAATGTTTTCCCACGCAGATGAAGTTTGAGTTTCGCAGAAACCTTTGAAAGACTCAGAGACCCCATATCTACCATTAACCTCCTCTTTTAAAAATAAATAAATAAATAAATAAAAATAAAAAAATAAAAAAAATAATAAAAACCTCATCTTGTTCTTCTTCCGTGAGAGAGTCAAATAAACACACAGAATTTCCAACCCCCTATACATACAAGAAACTTATGGACAAAAATCACATAAAATTATACTATTTCTACACTAAATATATGTATATATATATATATATCGGTCAAGGGCGATGCCCCCGAACCCCCGTAAAAACTTTGCCCCCACTGAATTAAAGTTCTGGGTCCGCCACTGGTTGTACCACATGCAGTGGTATGTAGTACAGCCGACCACTGCCACAGCATGCGGTACAACTATTAAAACATTTGAAAATTAAATTTGGCATTTAAATTTGGAAAGCATAGCATTATTGTTTTACAATAGCAGGTTTTTGGTTTTTTTTTTTTTAAGCTTTTTTTTTTTAATTTGATCATTTGGTGTGGTGGTCTCTTACGAGGACATAAGTGTCAGAGAGACCAGGAGAGAGAGACAAGGTTTGAACCCTAATACAAGGGTGGCATGAAGAGCAAACTAGGCTAAGCGGTTGCTCACAATAGTAGGTTTAAAATGATGGTAGTAAATGGGAGAAATTTTTTTATTCCAAATTTATTTTGCTAACACTTTTCAAATACACACAATTTTAGATCAATTCAAATGTGTTGCTATAGCAGGAACCTCAAGAAAGTACTGGTTTAGCCCTGTTTTGAATACTAAATATTAATTCAATGTAAGGACTATGTAAGCAAACAAAGTCAATCTACTAGGGGTGAACAAAAAAATCGAAAAATCGAAAACCGACCGAAACCGACCGACCAAAAAACCGATTGGTCGGTTTATAAAATACATATACAAGCTAAAATCGACCGAAAAACCGACCGAAACCGCAAAACCGACCGAAACCGAACCTATTGGTCGGTTTTAAAATACACAAAAAACCGACCGAAACCGACCGCGTACACCCCTACAATCTACATTCCGAACCACTTGAATTGCAATTAAACCAAATGCAATCTGAGGCAGTTATGTGAAAACAGAAAGTCATACTTATATACCTCAAGAGAAGAAGTGATCAACCAAGCAGTGCTAGAGCTGCCTTAACTAAACGCCGCGTTAACGGAGAGCTCCGACGTCCGACACCGTGTTGTGTATCGACTTCCCCACCGCCGCTACCATATGATCATTGTCGCCAACCTTTACTTCCCACCGCCGTCAGAGGAGGAGGAGGAGGAAAGGCGATCTCTTCGGAAATGAAGTGGAGATTTAACCTCCAAAGTTGGGGGTGGGTCCGGTGACCCGTTCGGTGCAATTTTGGGCTGGACCTTCTGGGCACAGTCCTTGTGGACTCGTTTGTTTACCAGATTATTGGGGTGAATTTTTAATCCAATCCGGATTTATATTGTATTTATTTGAGCTTTTTTAAATATTATTTAACCCAAGTATTATTTAAAGTGTGGTTAAATTTAATGCCCCTTAGGGGGATAAAATAATGTCAAGGGGTAGTATAAAAAAAACACGGGGATAGTTTTTAGTGGGATTGTAGAGCTAAAAGACCAATCTACCCGTCATATATATATATATATATATATACAATACACCCCTTTTCTCTCATTCAGAAATCATTTGTACGTTGAGTTTGGACCAGAACAAAGAGAAAACGCAGAGCAAAGAAGAGACGATGTCTCAGATTTTCATTTCTTTCTATCTCACCCTAGTCAGTGCCGGCAACAACATCTTCGGTTTCTCTCTATCTCACTCCAGTCGCTTCGCTAGTAGAGGTTCTACCGGATTTTTGCTTTTTTTTTTTTTTTTTTTTAAGTTTGGGTTGTTGAAATCCTAAATCTACAAAGATTCTGTGGTCTCCTACTTAGATCTATACTTAAATGAAGTTTTCTGAAAGTTGGGTTCATATCTAGGGTTTCATTATAGTGTCACTAAGTATAAAGTCCTAGTTTCTATAGCTTTGTTACAATAGACTCACCCCTTAAAACAATTTGTGATTGGTCCATATTTTTGTTTGGTGACCAAACTACCCCTAAACCCATTAGATGAGTCATTCCCTTTTAAACCCACTTATTTGATTTGGAAACACTCAAAATCAAGGGGTATTTAAAATTTAAACACCATATATACACACACACATATATATATATATATATATATATATCTTTTTTTTCAATTTCGTTTTATACTCTCTCACTGTCTCTCACACTATTGGAATAAAATGTACACATTTTCCATTGTATTATAGTGTGAAATTTCATGTAGTTGGAAAAATGAACAATTTGCAGTGTGAAATTTCACACAAGTGAACTAGTTGCAATGTAAAATGAACCAGTTGCAGTGTAAAATTTCACACTAATGAATCAGTTGCAATGCAAAATTTTACTAATTAATGAACCAGTAACACCCGTACCCGGAAAAGAAGGTTAGTATAGTGTTAATATGTATTAATTAATGATAATTAATGCTTAAAATGGTTTAAGGTGGGGTTATGAACCCACAGCTGAAAAGGTGTTCAAATGCGAACACAGATGAAGGTTTCTATCAAGTGAAACTGGTATAAAAGTGGGACCTAACGAAGGTCTAAACGATGTGAATTTCATTTAGATGTAATTATATGCTTAAATGAATACTTGTTTAAATGTTTAAAGATATTATGATGTCATATGTCAAGTAATAGGGACCAATTTAGGTACACATATGAGGGCGTATTAGAATACAATTCATAATTGGTAGGTTTAATACTAACCTCATAATATATGTGGGACCATGTTTGGGACCCACGCGGGACATAAATTAAATCCATTTAGAAAATGTGGGTAGTTAACATGATTAACTTGGGGGTTTCATAATAAAGCTTAAAGAAAGTTGGGGGGAAGTAAATTGAATTAAGGGGAAATAATTGACAACATATATGCATATATAGCATATGTGTCTCCTTAGAATTAAACATAGCTGGGTTTAGAGTTAAAGAGAGAACCGAGAGCTCTTGAGTCAGCGACGGAAATTCACGCAACGTTTCTTGCCATTTCTTCGCTGTCTGGCGTTGGATTCACGATCTGAGACCACTTTTGAACTCGTGGAGGTAAGATGATCACATGCACGTAATTTATTCTTACTTCCGGCAATGTTTTTCGATGACCGATCTTGATAGACGATGTTCTTGGTACTAAACTTATGTAGGATTGATCTTAGAGCAAGAGTTGGGTTGAATCTAGCTTAAAATTGGATTCTAGAAGTTTAATCGCTAGGAAATCGAGGAGGTGAGCGTTCTAATTCCTCAATTGGATGCTTAGTTATGATTATGAGTTAATTGTTACTCAATTCATGCTTATGTATATATATGTTGAACAATTTGGGAGTAAAACATGTCAATTATGTGTATCTTGCCATGTTATATGCTTGAGTTGCTTATATGCTTATGTGGATCAAAGGGAAGTCAAGTAGTGGTCACCATTTATAGGTCTTATATGTAAGGGATAGGAAGTCCTCAATGAGCAGGATGTGGTGACGACAACAATGAAATGTCGGTGACGCCTTCGGGGTCACAAGATAGTGTGTGTTGCGCTATATGCGCCAAAAGTGAGAAAGATCCGGGGTCAGAAGGACCCGGGGATGGTGGCTGGAATGACTTGACTTTTCGGAGATCAAATTGTTGACGTTTATAATGATTGTTGCATTTATATACTTTGCATTTCAATTGCATGATTAGTTCCCTCACTAAGCAAAAGCTTAAACGAAAAATATATTTTCTGTTGTGGGTATTGAATAACCACCGCAGGTACGGCATGGGAGGACAAGAGGAAATGATCCGCACGACGGGTTGGGCGCGGAAGTTGTGCATATGTGGATATGTTCATATGACTAGTTAGTCTTAGTTTTAAATGCAACCTTTGTAATAGATATGTGAACAACTCTTGTTTTGAAAAAACTTGTAATATGTTAAGTTGGGTGTTGAGTTTGGTTGTACAACAAACCATGTGTTATAGTTGCTAGATACAAGTCATGAACATGGGGAGAAACTTTGAAGAAACTAAGTAATTTTGATTATAAACTTAACTTGGGTTTCCCTAATTCTTGTGTTGAAACTTGTAGTATATTAAAATGTGGATTTTTTATGCAAGTTAGTAATCTTAGTTGGAACTAAAGTGTTTTGGGTGTTTAAATTCATTTTCAATTGTTTGGGAATTGTTTGAAAACCTCTTATGATGTTTGGGTAAAGTTTTGAGACACTTGAGAGTGCTTCCCAAATGGTTTTTGATGTGTTTAAAAGGGTTTGATATGGTTTAATCAAGTTTTGATAGCATTTTTTTTTTTACTCATGTTTAGCTAAATGTTGAGGTGTGATGCAAGTTTGTATTAAAACCTTGAGTCTTTACGGTTTCTTGGTGTTTGAGAGTACTTGTTGATGTTTTCACAAAGTTTGGTTAAGTTTGGAGTGGTTTTGGGCTTGTAAATATGAAATTTTTAGCAGCAATTTGTTTTAGCAACAGCAAAACATATTCTGCTGGAAGTTGACTTGAGCAAACTCTGGTTGGATTAGGCAAACTCTAGGCAGAGTATATTTTGCAGAAAGTTGGACTGAGCAAACTCTAGTCAGAGTATGTTTTGCAGAAAGTTGGATTAAGCAAACCATATTCTGCAGAAAGTTTGATTGATCCAACTCTTGGCAGCAAGTTTTTGTACTGGAGTATAATCAAAACTAAGATAAAAATGAACATAACTTGGTCTAGGAAGTTCGTATCCATGCACCGTTTTCAACGTTGAGTTCGTTATTTGAAAAGCTACCTTTTGAGATGAAAACCTGACAAAAATTTTAAAATGACCATTTTACCCTTGGGGTTGGTTACATGCCAATGAGTTTTATAACGAGTTTAAAAGATAGTTTAGACTTGATTTATGTTATATCCTTTGGGGACGTACTTCGGTGGTATTGTTACACGTGTCCTATTTCGCCCGTGGCGGGTTGGGGTGTGATAATTTTTTGTATTAGAGCAATAGGTTAGAGCCTTTGGGACGAGCGACGATTACGATGCGTAATTAATACAAAAGATGAATAAATGTGTAGATCATACATATACATTTATTTAGCATGCTTAAAAGTTGTTTGGCATGCATTTTAAATCTGAAACAATGAAGGTTTATGGGGTTATTGTGATTGATATTATTGATAATCTGAAATTGAATGTTATCGTATTAAATTTCATGATAGGATTGCCAAAGTCAACGAGAATTAGCCGTTGTCATATAAATGGTTGTCGCAGGTTGACCCAATCAGAATGTGGTATTGATTGAAATTGCGAATTTGCTGGGATTAAACGACATATTTGTGAGAATTACTCAATTATGTGGGTATTGGCACTTGTCATCCTAAAAGGAAGTAGTCAATTATGAAGAAGTTCTGTAGTCTTACTAGAAGCAATAGAAATGTAACTGAACTTTTGCGAGACATTTTTTTTACCCGCTGATATTTGGTGGGGAAATATACTAAAGGCAAGTGAGATTTGTTCCAGAATAATTGGGGAAAGAGACTACTGTGGGGTGAAAAATATATCTAGAAGTCATCTGCAGAAAATAGTATAGTATGAAGAACCAAATGAGATTAAAATTTCAGTACTTCAATTGGAAATATTGAAAGGCATGGGGACCAGTCAGTTGCGATTGTGGTCACACCAGTGGGTAAAAAAAATTCATTGTATAACCATGTTGTTGTGTATGAACCAGTACAGGCTCGAGGAGGAACGTTTATATCTATTTAATTCATGAAATGAGAAAAGTTTGGGGACAAACTTCCTAAAAGGGAGGGAGAGATGTAATACCCGTACCCGGAAAAAGGTAGTAATATTTATTTTGACACGCATTAATTAATATAAATTATTGCATGTGATGATTTGGGTAAGTTCCAGTTACCCCGATGTGATAAGTGCTTGATAAAGGGCACAGTTGGAGAGATGTGAAATGGGACCCATGGGAGGTCCAAATCAGTAAATTGCATTTATGTGCATTTATGTGATTAAATGGTAGACATGTAAATGTAAATGTGTACATTATAATACATATTGATGCCATATGATTGTTCAATTGATAAAATGCTAAGTGCTTTAATATTTTATTATTATTCAAGATTATTTATGAGACGAGTTTGGGTACCCTTGTGAGGGCGTAATTGAACGCGTGGCATAATTGGTAGGCTAATTAGTGCCTTCATATAATATTTGGGACCACATTTGGGGTCCATATGTAACATAGATATAGACTCACATAGATATTGGGGTAATAAGATAATTAGTTTGAGATGTTATAATAGTTTTTAGAAGTTATGGGGGTATAAATGCAATTATTATAAGTTTAATTAGATGACATCACCTTTGGTGACTCATTTCAATGTTATAAAAAAAACAACAAATGTGTGTGCATTGTGTTAACAGGCGGCGGAGTGTATATATTATATTATATATATTAGTTAAATCACAAAAAAAAAAAAAGTGAACAGAGTTCACAAGACAGGGTGAGACGCGAGAGAAAAAAGGAAAGTGAGGGTTTTGACCCTCTCACAGTCATAGTTTCGTCGTATGTTGCCCAAATTGTGATACGAAGTCATATTTGGACTCGTGGGGGTAAGCCTAACCTTTTGGTATAATTTATTTTTAGTTTAATCGATAGATTTTTCGTGACCCAAATGGGTTGGTAACATGTAGTTTACCAAATTGTATAGGATTATCATTGGAATCATTAAGAGCTAATTTTGCGAGAAAATTTGGGAATTCTAGGCTTATTTTGGAACTATTTGCGAGGTGAGTGTCCTAATCCCAAAATTGGATATTTAATATTATTTATTTATTAGTGAATGTTTAAATTGCTTAATTGTGATTAAGTAGAAAAGCATGTGATTAATTATTATTTAATATGTCCAAAAATGTTGAATTGCCATGTGGACATGTTGAGTTGCTTATGTGCTTATTTGGGTCAAAGGGTGTCAATTGATAATCACCATTATTTAGCCCGTATATAAGGGACGCTCATTCCTCAGAGAAAAGGGGGATGATGATGAAGTCCTCAGAGAAAAGGGGACGGTGGTGACGACCACCAGCGAATTGACTAAGGTCACGAGTGAATGAGTGTGATTTCGCTATATGCGACGGAAAAAAAGTGAGAATGGCCAGGAATCAAGGGTCCAGAACGATGGTGGTTGATTACTTGACACGCCGGCGATCATTTATTGTTGTGAATGTTTAATTGGTGTTATGAATCATTGAATACTCCAATTGCATGATTAGCACCACGTACTCACTGAGCAAAAGCTTATTCGATTTTTTGTGGCTAATGACCACGCAGGGTCAGATGAATGCCGCAGTGAGAAATGATCGAGACTAATAAGGTTGTAATAAACTTAAAGTTTATACTTTTAAATATGTTTAGAAATAAATGTTAGAATGAGTTTGTAATATCTATATATTTAGTTAGATTTTAATGTGGTTTGGAATATTTAAATAAATGAGTGTAGCAGGGGTTAAAAAAAAAATATTTTAGTTTATAAAAACAGGGTGAATGGTGCTGTAATAGGAGAACCTTTGCCTAAGTACTATTTGACAGTTTTAAAACTTTATTTTATTTCCTTTTATTAATTTATTTGATAAAATGATATTTTACCCCTGGTATTTCAGTCAAAATGGAATTTTTGGAACGTAAAAAAAAAAAATGGTTGTTTGGTCCTTGGCTTTGTAACACGTGTCCTAGCCCGCGGGGGCGGGTTGGGGTGTGACAAATTTTGGTATCAGAGCAATAGGTTAGAGCCTTTGGGGACGAGAGACGAATACGACGCATAAAAAAAATAAATAAATAAAAATAATGCACGTATATGATAATGCTGACATGTAGTTACATGTAGAGGCATACATGTTTACAGCGTGTGATTTAAATATTGTTGAGCATGCATATCATATTGCATGCATTCTACATATTATAATATGTGGAGGGATGGTTGAAAACCTCATTGTGATAAAATGGAGTATAAAGGGGAATTGTTTTTTTTCCCATATAATGAACTAATTGAGTTGGAAATGGGGATTGTGAATTCAGTAAGAAAAATTCGAGTTTGGGAATATTTATGGAATTTGGGTTCAGAAATCAAGAGTTGAGCTGGCCATCCTGAAATAATTTGATTGATATTATATTATTAATGTCATTGACTTGATGAAGGGTTATTGAGTATTGAGTTATGATTGCGGGTATGAATTTCATTCCGAATATTATCGGGTATTATTATTTGTGAAGATTATTTCTTATCTTCTATCAAGCAAATGGATATCTGGATTTCTTTATTTACGGTGGGTCTTCTAGTGTTCAGATATTATAGTTTGGGGAATTATGGATTTCTTATGATTTATATGGGCCTCATGAACAAATATGGTATTATTGTTATATCTTATTTCTCCACTTATTCGCTAATGATCTTTAGGAGTATTTATCGAGCTCCTTATATATTCTCTTGAGATTGAGGCCGAGGGTGAAATACTGGGTTTGTTGAGGTGATATGATGTTTGGGGATTTATCCAGTCGTTTGAGTTATCTTGGGTTGTTGAGGAATCTCTCAACTCTATTTGGGTTATATTGGCTTGTTGAGGAATCTCTCAACATAAATTATTTATTTCTATTTCTTGGGATGCCTCTCTTGTTATCAAATAATGATTGGTTCTCCAACGTGTTAGTATAAAGAGTAGATTTGGGGTCAACTAAAAGTAACATACTTTTCCATTGTGTCTCTATCGATTGGGTGTCACTACAGTTATGAATCATTCTTTTCTGGTTAGGGATTTGGTTGATTGAGATCAAGACTAAGTAGTTGTGCTGTATGAATAATTAATTGGGTTGAATGGCTATACGGGGTAACAGAAATTTTCTAGAAGACATCTGAATTTGAAAATGGTTTTACAAGTTTAATAAGTAGTAATCTCCTTGAAATCCAGACCACTGCAAGGTCCGTTTAGCTACTATGTGTATCAGGTAATAATATTCTTACTATCTCTTTGTACTTTATATGTAAGCAATTGTGATCTGACTATTACACTGCACTGTAGCAATTGTCAAGTATCATAGTATATCACTGAAAACTTTCAGACTTTGGATTTAGTTACTAATAATGTATTAGGAATTTCTGGGATATTTGAATGTCGTTAAATGAGTTTATATATATTTAAATGAGTAGAAAATATTTTGAAACTATCTTTTGTGGAAAAAAAAAACTGATTTATTGTGAATCAGGAAGTGTTTTAAAAAATATATATATATATATTTTCATAAATGGAAGTTGTTGGATTTGACCCAAGCTGGGTCGAAGAGGAAAACTAGTGAAAAGAATTTTAATCAAATGTAGGTATTTTAATTGTTGTTTAAAGAAGTTAATAATGAAAAAAAAAAAAAAAGATATTTCAAGATAGTTGTGTAAATGTTTTTATTCTATGGAGGGGGATTTTAAAAGAACATTATTGGGGAAGCTCAGATGAATACACTACCTTTACCTTGATTTTAAATTGAAATATTATATTTTGAAATGAATTCCAAATAACCTTGATAAGAAAAAGGGTCTGAAAGTAACTTGTGATGTTCTACATATTATTCTTAATACTATTTGTTGCGGATACATGATTTTGGTTGATGAGTTATAGGAAATATCAATTTATTTCTTGGGAATTGAGTTGGGTTATTCTTGGTTACAAGATGAGTATAACAGGGTAATGAAGCACTTCATTTTAAAGACATGTTCTGGATATCTTTAGGTTATCGCTTGTTGCTTGGGATTACAGTCGTAGATCAACGAGTGATCTTGTTACATACAAGTGACGCATTTAAAAGAGTATTGCACACTTGGGTAAACTTGAGAAAATTTGATATTGAGGGTTGTTGGATCATATTTAAGTTTCATCACGACAAAATCAGCTGCTTATTGATTGTAAGTGTTATAAGGAGGGGACAAATGTATATAATGATTTCTATATATTGGGGCTTAGACAACGTAAACTGAAAGACGAGTAAGTTCTAAAGTATGAAAAGTTTGAGGATCATGAAGCTTCGCCTTATGCTGAACATCTAGGGGACGAGTTATATTTCTGGAAAATATGATTGAAATGAATAGAGATTTGTGGGTGTTCTTGGAAATTAATCAATCGAGACTTATGAAGGTGACATGAATTTGAAGTTACGGGATTGATTGGGTATTATTAAAAAATATATTGAAGATTTCTTTCTGTACAAGGACGCGTCTGGAATTTATATCGATTACAGTGAAGTCCTTAATAATCAAAGAAAATCGATCTATGATGATATTGATATTATTGCTGTAAAGGTTTGTGTTGGGATTGGGATATGTGTTGATGCAATAGCAATTTATACTGCATATGGTTGAAATTTCATAAAATGAATTATCTGGTACAAGATTTAGAATTCATGGTATTCTTTTTATATTGAGCATTTGATAGTAATATTCTTACGAGCCAGAAGTTTATATTAATTGCCGTGACTTGGAATATTTAGTTATACAACGACAATTATATACATGGTACGGGGGACAGTTGGAACTCATGATGGCTATAGTTTGAAATTTTGTATTAATTAGGTGAAGACAAAATGGTTGTTAGTGCTCGAATCAGAGATCAATGGAGGTTTAGTGTGCGCGTTGACTATTCAGAAAGGATTTGAGTCCAGATTCAAAATTTATTGGGAACTACACTTGTTCCGAAAATTGGGCAAGGAATGATGATAATAAATTGAAGTCAACCAACATTGCTATAATAGATGAGCGGAAATTGACTTAAAGATCGATTTGGGTTTCTGTTTTGGAAATTTGTGATAAAGCAATGAAAAGAAAGTGATTGAGCTCTGCTCTACAGTAACATGTGTTAAAATCTCAAGGTCAAGTATGTACTTCGAGTGAAGATAGCTCAAGGGAATGAGCTCAGAAGAAATATTGAAGTATATGATGAGATTTGATTATATAACACGTTAGTAATTGGGTATGCGTCACTACTATTTGCATTTCATTGCCTATGATGACTTAGTAATTAGTTATACGGGCACCAGTCTTCATGAAGATTGATTTGACATTTAACTACTATCAGGTAAAAGTTTTAACCAAGATACTGAGGAAGCTGCTTCCAAATGGGAAATGTAAAGCATTCTTTGCGGTATGTGGTATAAGGGCAGAAACAATGAAGGTTTATGGGGTTATTGTGATTGATATTATTGATAATCTGAAATTGAATGTTATCGTATTAAATTTCATGATAGGATTGCCAAAGTCAACGAGAATTAACCGTTGTCATATAAATGGTTGTCGCAGGTTGACCCAAACAGAATGTGGTATTGATTGAAATTGCGAATTTGCTGGGATTAAACGACACATTTGTGAGAATTACGCAATTATGTGGGTATTGGCACTTGTCATCCTAGAAGGAAGTAGTCAATTATGAAGAAGTTCTGTAGTCTTACTAGAAGCAATAGAAATGTAACTGAACTTTTGCGAGACATTTTTTTTACCAGCTGATATTTGGTGGGGAAATATACTAAAGGCAAGTGAGATTTGTTCCAGAATAATTGGGGAAAGAGACTACTGTGGGGTGAAAAATATTTCTAGAAGTCATCTGCAGAAAATAGTATAGTATGAAGAACCAAATGAGATTAAAATTTCAGTACTTCAATTGAAAATATTGAAAGGCATGGGGATCAGTCAGTTGCGATTGTGGTCACACCAGTGGGTAAAAAAAATTTATTGTATAACCGTGTTGTTGTGTATGAACCAGTACAGGCTCGAGGAGGAACGTTTATATCTATTTAATTCATGAAATGAGAAAAGTTTGGCGACAAACTTCCTAAAAGGGAGGGAGAGATGTAATACCCGTACCCGGAAAAAGGTAGTAATATTTATTTTGACATGCATTAATTAATATAAATTATTGCATGTGATGATTTGGGTAAGTTCCAGTTACCCCGATGTGATAAGTGCTTGATAAAGGGCACAGTTGGAGAGATGTGAAATGGGACCCATGGGAGGTCCAAATCAGTAAATTGCATTTATGTGCATTTATGTGATTAAATGGTAAACATGTAAATGTAAATGTGTACATTATAATACATATTGATGCCATATAATTGGTCAATTGATAAAATACTAAGTGCTTTAATATTTTATTATTATTCATGATTATTTATGAGACGAGTTTGGGTACCCTTGTGAGGGGCGTAATTGAACGCGTGGCATAATTGGTAAGCTAATTAGTGCCTTCATATAATATTTGGAATCACATTTCGGGTCCATATGTAACATAGATATAGACTCACATAGATATTGGGGTAATAAGATAATTAGTTTGAGATGTTATAATAGAGTTTAGAAGTTATGGGGGTATAAATGCAATTATTATAAGTTTAATTAGATGACACCACCTTTGGTGACTCATTTCAATGTTAAAAAAAAAAAAAAAAACAAATGTGTGTGCATTGTGTTAACAGTGAGGCGGCGGAGTGTATATATATTATATATATATATATATATATTATATATATTAGTTAAATCACAAAAAAAAAAAAAAAAAAAAAAAAAGTGAACAGAGTTCACAAGATAGGCAGAGACGCGAGAGAAAAAAAGGAAAGTGAGGGTTTTGACCCTCTCACTGCCATAGCTTCGTCGTATGTTGCCCTAATCGTGATACGAAGTCATATTTGGACTCGTGGGGGTAAGCCTAACCTTTTGGTATAATTTATTTTTAGTTTAATCGATAGATTTTTCGTGACCCAAATGGGTTGGTAACATATAGTTTACCAAAATTGTATAGGATTATCATTGGAATCATTAGGAGCTAATTTTGCGAGAAAATTTGAGAATTCTGGGTTTATTTTGGAACTATTTGCGAGGTGAGTGTCCTAATCCCAAAATTGGATATTTAATGTTATTTATTTATTAGTGAATGTTTAAATTGCTTAATTGTGATTAAGTAGAAAAGCATGTGATTAATTATTATTTAATATGTCCAAAAATGTTAAATTGCCATGTTGACATGTTGAGTTGCTTATGTGCTTATTTGGGTCAAAGGGTGTCAATTGATAATCACCATTATTTAGCCCGTATATAAGGGACGCCCATTCCTCAGAGAAAAGGGGGATGATGATGAAGTCCTCAGAGAAAAGGGGACGGTGGTGACGACCACCAGCGAATTGACTAAGGTCACGAGTGAATGAGTGTGATTTCGCTATATGCGACGGAAAAAAAGTGAGAATGGCCCAAAATCAGGGGTCCAGAACGATGGTGGTTGATTACTTGACACGCCGTCGACCATTTATTGTTGTGAATGTTTAATTGGTGTTATGAATCATTGAATACTCCAATTGCATGATTAGCACCACGTACTCACTGAGCGAAAGCTTATTCGATTTTTTGTGGCTAATGACGACCACGCAGGTTCAGATGAATACCACAGTGAGAAATGATCGAGACTAATAAGGTTGTAATAAACTTAAAGTTTATACTTTTAAATATGTTTAGAAATAAATATTAGAATGAGTTTGTAATATCTATATACTTAGTTAGATTTTGATGTGGTTTGCAATATTTAAATAAATGAGTGTAGCAGGGGTTAAAAAATAATATTTTAGTTTATAAAAACAGGGTGAATGGTGCTGTAATAGGAGAAACTTTGCCCAAGTACCATTTGACAGTTTTAAAACTTTATTTTATTTTCTTTTATTAATTTATTTGATAAAATGATATTTTACCCCTGATATTTCAGTCAAAATGGAATTTTTGGAACGTAAAAATAAAAAAAATTTGTTGTTTGGTCCTTGGCTTTGTTACACGTGTCCTAGCCCGCGGGGGCGGGTTGGGGTGTGACATAAGGGTAATAGATTGGGGAAAAGTCAAAGTGAAAGTTGAAATAAGCTTAAAAGAACGAATGTGGGGGAGTTCATCGGTAATTGGTGTTCCAAAGATAAAGAAGTTGGGTTGTATAATAGGTAAGAAACAATATTGGGGAGTATGTTACATGATCTATTATGCTTGTAAACAACTTGGACACCTTATGAAGAATTGTCCAAAAAGGAGTACAGGGTTCAGAGGTAATTATTATGGATGTGGTCAATGGGGCCACCGGGTATAGGACAGTTTTAATAAACGACAAGAAGGTCCAGGTTTTTCGACATTGAAGATTACCTTGGAAAGCGTTCAACCACCAATGGGGAGAGAATCACAAGAAGATAGAAGCTCTTAACTTATGATTGAGTCACCGTGAATATTAGGTAATTTGTAAAGTTATTTATTTATTTGTCTATAATCAATGCAAGTATTTCTGATTCTGAAAGAAGTATACTATTGGGGATTTTGGGAGGTTGGCTTAGTTAGTGATGTTTTTAATTCGGTATATCCATGATTGGTTCAGGCATACCAGGGGTAAATGATGTGAGGGTGATACGAGACCGTTTTTATCAGTGATTATAGTTTTTTTTTTCTTGAATGCACAATTGGGTATGAATAGGTCGGAACTCAAGAATTATAGAGTTGATTGTTTAATGATTGGGTGCTGAGTCAAATGGAGTTTATTTTCGATATAGTCGATGTCACGCCCCGACGTAGCATAAATAAGGAAAGCGTTTAATTTCCTTTATGGACCCGTAGGTCGCGACAGTTTGAAGGATCGATTCCGTCCCAAACGTCAAACAACAAAACATAATAATCAGAGTAAAGCAATCAAGGCTTACAAAAATTTTCTAACTTATTACATGTCACACCCCAACCCGCCTCGTGCGGATTAGGACACGTGTAACAATGCTACAAGCTCCCAATTACATTAATTTGTAAAGAAATATGCGAATTACTAAGAAACACGTGTGTTTAACCACATTAAACAACTCTATTGTTACAAAATAGGCCCCAAGGGCAAAATGGTCATTTATAAAGTATGTAAAATTTTTATACCAAAATTTAGGATTTTGAGTCCCGGTTCCAACGCAACAAACGGCACGCGAAACCGAGTTTTCTAGAAGAAGTTATGCATGTTTCCGTAAAAGCGGACATGTTGGGGAAAAAATACAAGGCGGATCGATCCCTTCATAATGGGCGGATCGATCCATTTATATTAGTCTCCCGCAGAATGTCCCCTTGGAAGGGCGGATCGATCCTTTCACAAACCGCGGATCGATCCCCTTCACAAATTTTGCTGCTAAATTTCCTTTGCTGTCAAACAAGTTTCCAAGTTACCAAAACACAACCAAAACATATGGAAACCTTATGAAACTTTGGGAAAACAATCCCAACACATTTCTAAACATGTTTAAACTCAAATTAAGCATGGATCATAAAATCATATTCACAATTGGATCAAGTTAATCATGAACTCATCTCATTTGGTTCAAGAACAAACTTTTCAACTTTAAAACTCAATTCTCATCCAAAGTTTATAAAACTTGTTGGAATTCAACTCAAAGTCATAACTAACATTATAAACACTAAAGAAACATGTCCAAGACACTAACGACACACCCGGACTTGCCGAGATGGTCAAATCCATTACTTGCACCCTACTAGAACAAAATGAGAGAGATTACACATATGTTCTCAAATTCACTTCCAACTCTCCAAAATACATGGTTATGATCCAAATCCATTTCCAACAACTTAAATATGAACATTAACATAAAAGACACCATACTTTACATCATTTTACAAGTTCCAAAAGAAATTTACAAGCATGAGGCTCAATCTCCCCCATCTCTCCCATCTCTCCCATCTCTCCCATTCACAAGTCAAGACTTGTAGCCTCAAGTTGAGAACCTTAAGCCACTAGTTACACTATAATATAAGTTTAAAACATGTTTACAAGCTCTAACTCTCTTCCCCATTCCCGAGCGCGTCACCTTTTCTTCGGATATTGCTCCGTACCTGCGGTGGTTGTTATGTACCACAACAGAAATAGGAAAACGGTTTTCTTAAGCATTACGCTTAGTGAGCATTCTCAACATGATTGTATGTTTAACACGTGCAATGCTACAAATAACACATAAGCATAAACGTAATCGCCGAGTCACCGGTTATATGGTTCATTCAGACCCGAAGACCTCCCTTGGTCCCGTGGTCACTTCTATTCCTTGGACTTCCGTATTTATCGGATTCTTCCTCTTCGCCACCCTTATTACTCCCAACAATGAACCATTTCCCCGGTGCTCATTGACTACCACATAGACATATAAGCACATAACACATATTCATGTATCAACATATGATTTTCATAAAATTGACATAGAATTCACACAATTAACATCTTTATAATTCCTAATCATGAATTAACATCTCTAACATCACATATAGCTTGAACCCATTAAACACAATCAGATTTAGGTGTAGAAAACTCACCTTATACACAGATTTTACTCAATTTACACCTAGAGGATGCTGAATTTCACCAAATTGAACCTCAATTCCTACACCACAATGAATCCTACAAGAATTCGGTAGACGACGTCTCACCGTCAAATATGAGCTACCAAAATCCGACAATTTAAACAGAAATTAAGGGTATAGAAACGTTCGTCTCACCTCCACGAGTCCGAAAACGGCTTCGGTTCGCGAATCCGACGAACGACGGCGACGGAACGGCGTAAAAACGGTGTCGGCGTCTCGTCTCCGTCTTCTCTCCCGAGCTCTCTCTTTCTTTTTCTTTGATTTTCTGTGGAGACTCCTTAGTCTCTTGACACACACACATGCAATGCATGTTGTGTTGTCAATCCCTCACAATTCCTCTCTTTTCGTTTACACCCCCGGATTTTCTTAAGTTCTTATTATGAACTCCCCCAAACATTCCATTAACTACCCAATTACTTAATAAGTGTTTGTCTAGGTTCCGTATGGGTCCCAACGTGGGTCCCACATATTTTGTGAAATTGCTATCGCACCTACTAATTTTACATCTTTTTCATTTATACCCTTATTTGGGTGTCCAAACTAATACTACCACATAACAATATCTATTAAAAGCAACTTAGCAAATATCCATGTAATCATATAAAAATGCATTTAATCACTTAAAATGCAAATTACCAATTTACCCTTCAATGGGTTAAATTTCAACACCTGTCCCACCTCTCTGGGGACTTTTCCAACTAGTGTCCCTCTCTGAACACTTTTTACTTGGGCGAGTCCAAGCCTCCCCTTAATCCATTTTATACACTAATTATATTAATTAATGCATATTAACACAAATAACTAACCCGTTCTCCGGGTACGGGTGTTACATTACATCTTATGAACCGGGGTCAACTAAGGCACAGACCGCCTTGAAAATAAAATAATATCTTAGAGTCTGTTACAGTCATCCTTAAAACAAAACAGTTTAAAACTCAAACAAATAAACTTAAAGCGTAACATAAACAGTTTCTCGTCCCAACAGCAGCCAATCTTAATTAGCATAATCGTATGATTCCTCCTAATTGTAACCTGAAAAGCCTGAACACGAATGTCCAGGACGCATCAACGTCGTCAGCTTCAAGAAGCTGGTGAGTATTAAAAACATGACTTTGAATGTAAAACATACCAACTTACCTTTTTCCAAATCCCAAATTAAATCCACAAGTTTATAATTATGATTACAGAGCTCGTTTAGAAAAACAACCATAACATTATTTAAAGAGGGTAAATTTACACAGATGGGACCGTGTATGAGAACAATGCACCACACTCATCTTGCCGACTCTTTTCTCTCGACAGCCACAACAACCCACTATCCTACTCCTGGTATCTTTGAAACACTCAGATAGCCACACTTTAGCAACGGGGCGCCAGAGAGTGTCCAGTTTGCCTCACACTTTGGTCCGGGGTACCAGGGAGTGTCCAATGCCTCACACTTTGAATACCCTAACCGCCATGCAAATACCGGGGCGACCCCTCACACAGTATCCAGACTCGAGTTATCAGGGAGTGTACGTAGGCCACACTTTAGCACTACCATGGGTGCCAGGGAGTGTCCGAGTTCGGCTTTACACACTTTAACGCTTCCATGGGCGTCAGGGAGTGTCCATATTTGCCACCGTCGCATTTCAAAGATACCCTCTTCCACAATCTCATCCACAACCACAACCACGACCATAACCACAAACTCATACTCACCCACAACCACAACCACGACCACAAACACAAACTCATACTCTTTCCCCACTACCATTACTCTTTTCCACACAGACTGACACCCCAATGCATGTACCACTGACCCACATGAATGCTATGCACTTAAACCCAAAATGCTGAATTAACGGAACAACACGCGTACGGGGATTAATGAGTCATAATACAATGTTTTAATTATTCAAACATAACCAAATAGAGTTCTGATTAACCAAGTTTCCCAAACAGAACCTCAACAGTATATACATTTCATCCAAACAGTCCCTTAATAGAAAAACAGACAAAAACAGAAACTGCAATACCTCGCGCGCGCGGGCCGCTCGCGCGAAGGGTCGCTCGCGCGGGCCGCTCGCGCGATAAGCCCATTTTCCTTTTAATACTAAACTTTTCTGTCTGCTTGAGGAAAGCAAGGTCGCGCGCGCGGACCGCTCGCGCGAAGGGGTTCTCGCGCGACCCTCGCTGGCGCGACCAGCCAAATTTTCATTTATAATAAATAAACTCTTACGTCTGCCTGAGGAAGCATACCTCGCGCGAAGGGCCGCTCGCGCGAAGGGCCGCTCGCGCGATACTCGCACGCGCGATCGTGGCGCGAGATGAAGCTGAGGCTTCGTCTTCTTCGCAGAAACTGCCCTGTTTCAGCTTAAGGGGTCCAAAACGACCCATTTTGGAATTCTAAAGTATATAGGACATATAATATATGGTTCTCTTCGGTTTTTCACAAGGATTAAGAATCTAAAGTCAATTTAACACCATTTGATTCATAGCTCTCTAATTTTAGGAAAAACTAAAACATGTCAAAACTTCATTTTTAATATACTTTCTTATATGAACGAATTGGGTTCTAAAACTTCAAACATAGTCAATGCATACTATAATCTTCCATATTCATCTCTAAAAACGAATTTTGATTGGGTTTAGAAATTCATGATTTTTATGCTATGAACTTCATACATAAAAATCATCAATGGGGATTTACAACATTAAACAATTACACAGCAATTAATATGAAATTACATTCTTAGTGAGTTTAGAATACTCACTGTGATTAAGAGCAAAGATGTTGTTGAGAAAGAAATAAGAGATAAGAAAATCCCAACTCAAGCTTTCAAGCTATGGAGGTTAAGAGCTCTCTCTATGAAATTCTGAAATTCTCTGTGTAAACTCTCTCTCTCAAACTCTCTGTGAAAATGATGTGCAGAATGTGTGTGTTTGTGTGTGCTTGAGCATGTATAAATAGAATCCTCAAGGAGGAACTTGGTGACCAAGTAAAAATTTAGAAACTCACTTAGCAAGCTCTAATTGAGTTAACCCAACCTTAAACTCTCTAAATTATCAGCATATACACATACGTATATACATATATACACCATCAGATTTTGAAGAGGCAAGTATAGATCAATAGGGGTCAATCTTGAGGTGTTTGGCAATATAGCTTATGGACACAACATTTGCACATATAAGTTGTATGTTTCCAAACAAGGCACAAGGCAATCATCACTTGCCATAATTGGAAATAAAGTGAATGTCCAAATCGGTCACTTCCAAAATCTGTGGAAATTAAACACAACACGGACAGTTTTGGACATAAACTGGTATTTTCGGGGTGCGGTGGTCACCACAAAAATACAGAAAATTCATTTTACTGCAAGAAATGGTTTTCTGGTTTTATAAAAATACTGTTTGAGTCAAAAGGAAATATTTCCACCGTTTTGAAATACAGACTTTGAAATCCACACAGGTATTACTAATTTTGTAAAATTGCAGTTTGGCCTCCAATAGAATTTAAATGTGAATTAGATAAGACATTAATATTCCAAACAAGTGACTGGAATTAAAATAAAAGCAAACCATGCTAATAGAATTTAAATATGCCAATGCAAATACACATAAATTAAATATGGACATGAATTTTAAATTAAATGGAAATGCAGGTTATTACAGTCGATAGGATGAGGTCATTCGGTATTGTGAGACTGTTAGAGTTCGTCGGTTAACTGAGAGGAAGTTATTAAACGTTTCTGCAAGTGAATCATAAGCATCAAAAAAATGTGGTATAAGGATAATATAATATTGTTAACTATGGGATGGTGTTAATAACTACTCAACATTTGAGGAAGCATTGAGTATGATATGATTGCCAATAAGCTAAGTATAATATAATGAGTAATAGATAAGTGTCAAATCGAACAAGCATCTACTTTATGAGAAATTGATGTAATGTGAATATTTTGTATTAAGCCATCATTAAAGTTTATTGTATAGTGAAGAAGTAATGCTAGAAGTATGTATCTATCCAAGTATGAGTAGATGTTGAATTGAATTTAGAAATATTTGATGGTGAATGAAATCTCGAATGCATTATGAGAAGACATATTGAATAATTTGCTTAGTAGAGGAGAATTGAACTACAGTAGACTGGAACTATAATTTACACTTGGGGTAGCACATTGAAAGGGGCTATTGGTGTTATTGTGGAAAGGCAAACAGAATCATTAAATCGGGTATTGGGAATCAGGACTAAATGAAGCTACAGTTGAGAATAGACATTAAATAGCTAATGAATAAATTGTTGATTACGTTTAGAGGTGTCAGTACTTTTTGACTAAGGTCCGGGAGGGTTAATGGAAGATTAAGGAAATGAATATTGTGAGGATTGTGATGAAAAACCAGAGCAGATCATGATTGTAATGATATTTAAGATAACCCGAGTACCTTCATGACTATTGATGCTATAAAATGAATATTTGAACTACATTAAAATGAACTTGTGATGGAATTATATATCAGCTATTCTAATGGAACTGTAGGATTTTGTTAGAGGTGAAAGCTTATGATAAAGACTGGGTTATATTCTAATAAAGTGTGATAACGAGATTTTTGATGCTTGTTACAGTTAAAACTTTGTAGAAAAGAAATAAAATGATAGAATGTGAGAAGTTGATAATATTTATAATCGTAGAACAGGTTTGGTTATTGATTCGGGGTATGTGTGAATGTGTTTGAAGAATAAAGAAGTGATTTGAGAAGACAATGACCTTAACTAGATAGATTAGCTTTGAGAATTTGCTAGTTAAAAGAAAGTACAATGTCAGAGATTGGACTATATGGCGTTGAAATGATTAATTATGCTTCACAGAAGATTGAAATTGTATGAATGTATTATTTGACATAAGCTTAAGAATAGATGGTGATATTTCTACGAGTACGAAGTTTATAAGGGTTGCTGAGATTCGAAATATGGTCTATTTGACAAAATCGAGTGCATGGTAAAGGAAATAGCTGAAACTCATGATAAGCAATGATATGAAAATCTAACACTGAACAAGTAAAGTCAAGTGGTTATTAATGCTACTAGTCAGTGATTGATGAAGGAATGATAGTGTATGAATTGATTGTTCAAGAATAATTGAGAAGATTTCGAATTGTTAGAAACTGAAATTATTCTGGAAATTGTGGAAGGAAGAGGTGGCCGTAATTTGGGTTCAACCGACAATACTGTGTCAGATTATAAAAAGTTGGCTTAAGGATATGTGTTGTTTGTTGCTCCGTAACACAAATATTTTGTTGCTCCGTAAAAGGAATATAGTAAGATGTTGAGGAAGAATGATTAAACTTTTCTTTATAGTAAGACGTGTTGAAGTCTAAAAAAAAGGTTAAGTAAGTATTCTGAATGAAGATAGCTCAAGGAAAGAACTTTAGAAGAAATATTGAAGTCTTAAAGAAGATCGCGGAAAACAATTTATCAGTGATTGAGTATGAAACGATAGTGACTGCATTTTACTGTATGTGATGACTTGATAATCAGCTACAAGGGGCACGAGCTTTCTTGAAAGATGACTTGGAATCTGAGTACTGTTAATTAAAAGCTGAGATACTATAACAATTGTTTTAGATGGGAATTGTAAAGCACTCTATGTGACGTGTTGCTTAATGAGAAAATTAAGGCAGACATACTGAGCGTTCGCGGAAGTATTGCAAATGATACTGATGACCAAGGGAAGATGAATATGTATTGTGATAAATTTCATAAGGGGGTTTCTAAAGTCAACGAGACTTAGATGCTAACATGTGAATGATTGTCAACAGGTTGACTGAGTCGGATTGCTGTAACTACTTAAAACTGAAAATTTGTAAAGGTTAACTGGGATATATGTGAAAGGAAACTATAAGATTGGGTAGGCATTGACACATACCATTCTGGAATGACATATTTGAAAGTATGGAAATTCTAAAATTTTACAAGAAGCAATGAAAATGAAACTGAGTCGTATTAGAATGATTTACTGCAAGTTGACGATTAGCGGGAAAAATGCATTAGTGGTAACTGAGTTCTATTTTCAGAATAAGTGCGGAAGAATATCCATTATGGAGAAAGAAATATTCCAAAAAGGTGTTATCATCGATAAGAAATGTGACTCGAAGAAATGAATACGGTTGTCAATCCAATTCATGGGATTGTTTGGAGTGTTGAAAGGGATGCGAACTGGTAACCAATAACTTGTTGATTAGGGTTGCAATCAGAAACAACTAAAGGAGTGTGATGTGTTTCAAGTCTTCGTGTTATAGTGTTAATTATCAGGTTTGAATCAAATGTGTTTGTGAACTGTTGGAAATTCGAGAAAGCTCAGAAAGGAAAAATAAATGTGTGTATACTTCTTTGATACTATGAGATGGGAAAAGTTTGGGAACAAACTTCTTAAAAGGGAGGGAGAAATGTAACACCCGTACCTGGAAAAGAAGGTTAGTACAGTGTTAATATGTACTAATTAATGATAATTAATGCTTAAGATGGTTTAAGGTGGGGTTATGAACCCACATCTGAAAAGGTGTTCAAATGCGAACACAGATGAAAGTTTCCATCAGGTGAAACTGGTATAAAAGTGGAACCTGACGAAGGTCTAAACGATATGAATTTCATTTGGATGTAATTATATGCTTAAATGAATACTTTTTTAATGTTTAAAGATATTATAATGTCATATGTCAGGTAATTGGGACCAATTTATGTACCCATATGAGGGCGTATTTGAATACTGTTCATAATTAGTAGGTTTAATACTAACCTCATAATATATGTGGGACCATGTTTGGGACCCACGTGGGACATAGATTAAACCCATTCAGAAAATGTGGATAGTTAACATGATTAACTTGGGGATTTCATAATAAAGCTTAAAGAAAGTTGGGGGATGTAAATTGAATTAAGGGGAAATAATTGACAACACATATGCATGTATAGCCTATGTGTCTCCTTAGAATTAAACACAGCTGGGTTTAGAGTTAAAGAGAGAACCGAAAGCTCTCGAGTCGGCAACAGAAATTCACGCGAGGTTTCTTGCCGTTTCATCACCGTCCGGCGTCAGATTCACGATCCGAGACCACTTTTGGACTCGTGGAGGTAAGATGATCACATGCACGTAATTTATTTTTACTTCCGGCAACATTTTCCGACGACCGTTCCTGATAGAAGATGTTTTTGGTACTAAACGTATGTAGGATTGATCTTAGAGCAAGAGTTGGGTTGAATCTAGCTTAAAATTGGATTCTAGAAACTTAATCGCTAGGAAATCAAGGAGGTGAGTGTTCTAGTTCTTCAATTGGATGCTTAGTTATGATTATGAGTTAATTGTTACTCAATTCATGCTTATGTATATATATGTTAAAGAATTTGGGAGTAAAACATGTCAATTATGTGTATCTTGCCATGTTATATGCTTGAGTTGCGTATATGCTTATGTGGATCAAAGGGAAGTCAAGTAGTGGTCACCATTTATAGGTCTTATATGTAAGGGATAGGAAGCCCTCAATGAGTAGGACATGGTGACAACCACAATGAAATGTCGGTGACGCCTTCGGGGTCACAAGAGAGTGTGTGTTGCACTATATGCGCCAAAAGTGAGAAAGATCCGGGGTGAGAAGGACCTGGGGGTGGTGGCTGGAATGACTTGACTTTCCAAAGATCAAATTGTTGACGTTTATAATGATTGTTGCATTTACATACTTTGTATTCCAATTGCATGATTAATTCCCTCACTAAGCGAAAGATTAAACGAAAAATATAATTTCTATTATAGTTATTGAATAACCACCGCAGGTACGGCATGGGAGGACAAGAGGAAATGATCCGCACGACGGGTTGGGCGTGGAAGTTGTGCATATGTGGATATGTTCATATGACTAGTTAGTCTTAGTTTTAAATGCAACCTTTGTAATAGATATGTGAACAACTCTTGTTTTGAGAAAACTTATAATATGTTAAGTTGGGTGTTGAGTTTGGTTGTACAACAAACCATGTGTCATAGTTGCTAGATACAAGTCTTGAACATGGGGAGAAACTTTGAAGAAACTAAGTAATTTTGATTATAAACTTAACTTGGGTTTCCCTAATTCTTGTGTTGAAACTTGTAGTATATTAAAATGTGGATTTTTTATGCAAGTTAGTAATCTTAGTTGGAACTAAAGTGTTTTGGGTGTTTAAATTCCTTTTCAAATGTTTGGGAATGGTTTGAAAACCTCTTATGATGTTTGGGTAAAGTTTTGAGACACTTGGGAGTGCTTCCCAAATGGTTTTTGATGTGTTTAAAAGGGTTTGATATGGTTTAATCAAGTTTTGACAGCATTTTTTTTTTTACTCATGTTTAGCTAAATGTTGAGGTGTGATACAAGTTTGTATTAAAACCTTGAGTTTTTATGGTTTCTTGGTGTTTGTGAGCACTTGTTGATGTTTCCACAAAGTTTGGAGTGGTTTTGGGCTTGTAAATATGAAATTTTTAGCAGCAATTTATTTTAGCAGCAGCAAAACATATTCTGTTGGAAGTTGGACTGAGCAAACTCTGGTTGGATTGAGCAAACTCTGGGCAGAGTATATATTGCAGAAAGTTGGATTGAGCAAACTCTGGTTGGGTTAAGCAAACTCTGGGCAGAGTATGTTTTGCAGAAAGTTGGATTAAGCAAACCATATTCTGCAGAAAGTTTGATTGATCCAACTCTTGACAGCAAATTTTTGTACTGGAGTATAATCAAAACCAAGATAAAAATGAACATAACTTGGTCTAGGAAGTTTGTATTCATGCACCGTTTTCAACGTTGAGTTCGTTATTTGAAAAGCTACCTTTTAAGATGGAAACTAGACAAAAAATTTAAAATGACCATTTGGTTACATGCCAATGAGTTTTATAACGAGTTTAAAAGATAGTTTAGACTTGATTTATGTTATATCCTTTGGGGACGTGCTTTGGTGGCATTGTTACACGTGTCCTAATTCGTTCGTGGCGGATTGGGGTGTGACAAGTTATAGTGTAAAATTTCACACTTATAAACCAATTGTAGTATAAAAATGAACTAATTGCAGTGTAAAATTCAATACCCGCAAAATCTTTAATCCAAAACGTAACAGTGAGCCCAGATTCATTTATGATGTGATATCTAGATTGAATATGCAATACACTGTGAATTAGAAATGGTAAAACTTGTTTGTAACTATTTTGTAAAGTAATATCTTTAATATTGGGATAATTTTTATATATATTGCGTAATACCCGTACCCGGAAAAAAGTAGTAATATTTATTTCTCATGGATTAATTGGAATAATAAATTGTATCTGATGATTTGGGTGAGCTTTGATCACCCCGGCATGGTAAGTGTTCAGTAAAGGACACCGTTGAAAGTTTCACTAGAGGTGGGATATATATGAAAGTGGGACCAACGGGAGGCCCAGATTTAATAAATTACATTTAGTTGCATTTATATGATTAAATGAATATTTATTAAAGTGTTTTTAATATTTTGGGGAAAATACCTTTTACCCCCCTGTGGTTATACCAATTTTCTCATAACCCCCCTGTGGTACATTTTGTAACACTTAACCCCCCTGTACTACGGACTAAAGTGAGACTGTTAACTTTTCTAACGAAAAATAAGGAAATGACGTTAATACCCCCAAGCCCCTATACATACTCTTTAGGGAAAAATACCTTTTACCCCCCTATGGTTGCACCCATGTTCTCATAACCCCTATGTGGTTCATTTTTATAACACTTAACCCCCCTGTACTAATGACTGAAGTTGGACTACCGTTAGAAAAGTTAACAGTCTCACTTCAGTCCGTAGTACAGGGGGGTTAAGTGTTACAAAATGAACCACAGGGGGGTTATGAGAAAATGAGTGTAACCACAGGGGGGTAAAATGTATTTTCCCCTAATATTTTATTGTTAGTTGTGGCATTTATGGTACCAGTTTGGGTACCCATGTGAGAGCGAATATGGACATGATTCATAATCAGTATAATAATTAGCAACTTCATAAAATATTTGGGACCACTTTTAGGACTCATACGTGACATAAACATATACCAATTTAGACATATGATAGTTAATATAAGTTTAGGGAGGGTTATAATAGGAACCTTAAAACATAAGGAGTGTAAAGGGAAATAGGGAAAACTGAAATTGAGATATATATCATAACTTTGGCATCATCTTTATAGATGAAATAAATAAATAAATAAATAAGAGTATGAGACAGAGAGTTCAATGAGAAAGAAAAAAAAAAGTGGGTTCTGTACGTAGCCGTCTCGTTGTCGTTTCTTCGCCGTCGGTACACCGTTCCGCGAACCGAAGTTATATTCAGACTTGTGGAGGTGAGAGGACTATTTCTGTCTTTCTTTTTCAATTTTTGTAACGTTTTTCTACAACCCATTTTGAGGGTTGATGCATATATGTGATATATATATACACATGTAGGAATATCATTGGGTAACTAGAGCTAGTTTTGCGAAAGAATTTGAGATTTCTAGGCTTTGTGATGTGAGTGTCCTAATCCCAAAATTAGATTTTTAATGTTATTTATTTGCTATTAAATACTTTAAAATGCTTAATTATGATTAAGTAGAAAAGCGTGTGAATATTTATTATTAAACATGTCCAAAATGATGAAATTGCCATGTTGACATGTTGAGTTGCTTATATGCTTATTTGGGTCAAAGGGTCTCAAGTGATAATTACTATTATTTAGTCCATATATAAGGGACCGAGAGATGGTGAAATCCTCAGAGAAAAGGGGATAGTGGTGACGACCACAACGAATTGCCTACAGTCACAAATGAATGATTGTGATTTTCCTATATGCGACGGAGAAAGTGAGAATGACCCGGAATCAAGGATCCAGAATGACGGTGATTGATTACTTGACACGCATGCAACCATTTATTGTTGTGAATGTTTAATTGGTGTTATGAATCATTAAATATTCCAATTGCATGATTAGTACCACGTACTCACTGAGCGAAAGCTTATTTGATTTTGTGGCTAATGACCACGCAGGTTCAGATGAACATCACAGTGAGAAGTGTTGAACTACGGGTCTTGGACAACTTGGAAGTATGTTTCTTTTGTTTTATATGTTAATATGTTGTTTGTGGGCGAACTCATTTGGGTTGGGAGTTGGTGTAGAAATTTGATCTGCGGAATCCGCAAGTCTATTTTTGGCCTGTCGACTTTTACAGAAACGGATATAACTCTTTCTAGAAAATTCGGATTCGCGTGCCATTTTTTGCATTGGAACCGAGATTCAAAGGGCTATCTTTTGATATAAAATTTGACTATATTTTCTTAATGTCTATTTTATCCTTGGGCCGGTTTAAACTCATGATTTCTTTTTACTATGCTTAACTCTTATTTTATTGCTAATAAGGTGTGTTTTGTTTTGGATAACTCTTTGTTACACGGTCCTAATCTGCATGTGGCGGGTTGGGGTGTGATATATTGTAACCAATACAAAATTGCGATTTGATAAGATTTAGTCAGATCTGGTAACTGACTCAATATTAAATCTGAATTAAATATATGTATATATATACGGTTCTATGTGTGTATATATATATATATATATATATATAGGTTTGGGGTAAAATAATGATCTACTAATTCTATAATAGGATATTTTGGACTAATCTCTAACAACAATGATAATTATAAGGCCTATTATTATGAAGTACCAATTGGTGAGTCTATTACAAAAAACATTGGTAGAATGATACTTTTGACCAGATTTTTCTTCATTCTAACATCTAGAGAAATTTTCTAAAATGACAGTTCATATCTAGGGTTCATATAATCATATCTAGAGTTTCATGTTTATATCTATACTTTTCTTAAAATTTCTAAAGTTTGGATTGGTTTTTCGTTTTGAACTTTGGATTGTTGAAATCCTAGATCTAAAACTCTAATTATGTGTTCTTCTTGAGAGTTGCTTAGCAAAAAAAAATATATTTTGAAATTTAATTTCTGAGGTTGTTATTACAGAAAATATAAACAGAACTTGGGATCTTTATTTTATTTTATTTTATATGACAGAAATTGGGAATCATATAGTAGATTGTAGCGGTTTGTCTAGCCAAAAAATCTTTTTTTTTTTAAATTTTCTGAGGTTGGGGTAGATAAAACATAAACAAAACTTGATCTTTTTTTTTTATTTATATTTTTATTTTTTATATGACAGCACTTGGGAATCGTATAGTAGGTTGTAGCGGTTTATCTAGCCAAAATAAATAAAAGCTGTGGATGGTTTTATTATAGCAGTTGCTGTGAGGTGCCAAGGTGAGTTATCAAAGTTGTGAGTGGTTTTTTTTTTTTTTATTAGAACTTGGGATCTTTTTGTCTACAATGTCTGTGCTTGAAGGAATATGTAATCTAAAAATGGAATGTTGATTTTGTCTACAATGTCTAGAAGACAACATACCAAGGAGGAAAATTACTCAAAATGCTTCATCCAATTTATATATTTGAACTCTAGGGACTTTTGAAAGAAAAAAAAAAAAAAAAAACTAATTATGGGGGATGTCAAAAATCTTGCTTGTATACTGAAAACTAACTCTAGGGAATTGAACTCTTGTTTGTTTTTTTTTATATATGTTTAATGCTTTCTTCATGGACATATCAACGGAAGATTTGAGGTTTTTTTAGTGCTTGAGGAAATATTGCTTGATTTTATTCAATTGGTTTCAATGTTCATGGTAATGGTTGTGACCATTAATAACAGTTTTATTTTGGGCTTTACATTTTCGATTGCTACACTAGTCCTCAATTTACAAACTTGTTTCAATCAAGGACAATCATTAACAGCTTTAAAAAAGTATAGCAGAATGCAGCACATGGAATTTCAATTTAGGCCTTGTACTTACAGCAAAATTTCACTTTGGTCCCCCTATGTGATCTATTATGTTTTACTTTTTTAACGCAGTTAATGATTGTCCTTAATTAGGGGTGTGTTTTGGCTGAAACGGATCGGAATAACCTCTTTCGAAAAAAAAAATTCTGAAAATTTCATAAATTAAATAGGTATTCCGATTTTCATTCCGATTTTTTCGGAATTTCATTTTCCTTTCCGATTTCGGAATTTTCAGAAATTTCAAAAATTTTCAAAACTTTAGGAATTGGAATCGAAGATTTTCATAATTTTTGAAAATTTTAGAATATAAATACTATTGAAAGTGTAATTCATGCTTTTATAGAGAGCCTCCTACTCTCTCTTCTCCCTTCTTATTCAATGTGGGATAAACAAATCCACATTCTTCAAAATTTTCAGAAAATATTCGGAAAACATATTTTCGGAATACTTTCGAAATTTTTTGAATATTAACTCCTTACCCACTTATCATCCTAATTGTGCATAGACTACTGGGTGAAACATTTCATCAAATTTTCTGCCATAATTGACCATATTACTTCTATTTAAAAACCTCAAGGACCAAATAGATGCAATTAAAACTACATGGATAAAATGAGATAGGGATCAAATTTCAAGAGGTGCATTATTCAAATACACATATAGGTATTCTCTCATCGCTATATTTATTAACTTGGATCACAAATATGAGAATGAGGCTAAAAATTTGAGAATGTCTGTTTTATTTAAATAATGTTAAAAACAACACATCCCCTTTATTCTTTTACTTCATATTTTTCATTGCTTCACTTGACACTTCTATTACCTCTTCTCTTGTAACATATGGTCACACTACATATGCTTGTGTCTGAAAATCAGAAAATGCACTCACAGTCGGCCAATGGTCATCAAAGCATTTCAAATATGCATTCATTAACCACCATTACAGAACTGATACTACTCCCCCCACCACCCCTCAACATAATAATAATAATAATAATAATAATAATAATAATAATAATAATAATAATAAATAAGTAAATATAAGCTTAAAATTCCCCTGCACAAAAGCATGATTATCCAAAGCATAAATTACATTCTCATTACAAAAATAGGAATAATAAAATACAGTACACTCAAAATTACACAACCCTGCAATCCATAACACCTTTTGGTGCTCAAACTACTAAAGGTAAAAAAAAAAAATGGAAGATACAGTTTCAAGGTTGTTTAAAAAAAACAAGAGAAGCTGTACAGATTACCATTTTCAAATAGACATCATATAATCACCTTTTCAACCACTAAATTAACTATACTCTTATATACCATTGTAATTTTTATTTTTATTTTTCCTACTTAAATCTAACTTCTTAGTGATGACAAAATTCTCAAGTCCAGTGACTTGATACAAGAAACCTTGGAAGCCCTATTTTGTAGCCAAATTTTTTGACATCCTCTTGGACATGATTTCTGTATTCTCTGAAGCTAAACCTTCTATAAATCGAAGGCTCGATACAACTCTGTATCACACTATCATAGGATGGACAAAGGAAATATGCCGTTGAGAACCTCTCTACTAGCTTATTGGTGACGACCCGGTGTTCGACACTTCTATAAACACCATTGCTCCATGCCTGCATCACAAACACAAAGTTAATTACAAATTTATTTGACAAAGAATTTTTTTTCAATTCACAAGAGTTATGAAATGACTGAGTTCTTCCAGTTTATTATAAGAATTTATAAATTAGAATTTCAGATGAAAAGACAGATATGCCCTTCTCATCATATATACATCAGTAAAATTTATATTAGCCAGCCTGGCAGCCAGCCCACAAGTTTGGAGGCAATATATATTTCCATGCACTTATAAATTCTTGGAAGGGTAATTTTGGTGATCAAAAAATTAGTTGTTCAGCAAAAACTGTGATTTTGTTTAACAACCGTCTAAGATAACTGTTTAATTGAAAAACAAGTTTAAATCTCAAGGCGGGTCGATGAAATTTTATAAAATTTATGAAACTAGCTAACATAAAGCTAAATTTACCCTTGTCACAATATGAATAAAAATATATGAATTGAATAATATGTACCTGAAACAAGTCCCCAATGTTAATGATTAGAGCATCTTGATTAGGTTTAACTGCAATCCACTTCCCATCTTTTACTAATTGTAATCCTCCAATCTGATCTTGATGTAGTATTGTGAGAAAATCGCTGTCAGTGTGTGGCATTAATCCGAAAATTTCAGACGATATTGGACATGGAGGGTATCTATTCATCCGAAGATAGCAAGTGTTTGGCAAACAATTTTCTTTGAAGAATGTGGACTTATGCCCCATTTGCTCCGCCAAAATTTCAGCTAAGTTTTGTGCAAGATCCGAAACTGTTGTGGCAAATTGTTGCATTGTTGAGCTGCAAAATATTATGTCCAAGTAGAAAATAATTAAGGTTAGGAACAAACTTATATACTAACCTAGCTATATATTTGTGTTTAGAAGAAGGAAAAAAAAAAAATACCAGTGCAATGTAATGTCTTAAAATAGTTAAATGTACACAGCCTTAACTATATGTTGAGAATATGCTTATGAATTAATGGAATTCTTTTGTGAATATTTATGCCCTGTTTTGGGGTAGATAAAAGAGGATTAGGTTTTGTCTCTCTCTCATTTTTTGGACAGTATTTGGGTATTTTTCACTCAGTTCTTTTCATGTTGTTCCCTCTCACAGAAGTGGGACCCAATACTTGAGAGAGAACAACACGAAAAGCACCGAATGAAATAGGGGTGTAAATCGGTCGGTCGGTCGGTTTTTTTCGTTTTTTTTAGTGTATAAAAATCGACCAATAGGGGTGTAAAGCGGTCAGTCGGTCGGTTTTTTAGAGGTTCGGTCGATTTTGCGGTCGGTTTTAACTTGTACATATATTTAGAAAATTGACCAATCAATTTTCGATTTAATCGATTTGCGGTCCGCGATTTTTTCTTACACCCCTGGAATGAAAGCACCTAAGTATTGTCTTCCCTCCTTTTTTTTTTTTTTTTTTTTTTTTTTTTTTATTGTGAAAATTAATGTCACATTGATTTGACAAGTACTAGTGTATCTAAGAGTAATTTTGTAACAAGCACGGACTCCCATGCGCGCGCAATACAAGGGCATTTACAGTACACTTGAATGTGTAGTCAAATCACTTATATAAACTATAGAGCTGAATCTCAGTTTTCCCCCCAAAAAAAAAAAAAAAACTTTTGGCCTGTTTGAAAAAGCCTAAAATATGACATGTTTTCAGCATAAATCCAATTTTTATTTGGTTCTCGTGAAATCTAGTTCTTACATAGAATTCCGCAGACAGTCTAGAAAATTTTATAAAACTTGTTTTCTATCAAACTAATATCAATAATGCTACACACACAACCAAATGCACAACCAATTGCACAACACTGCTTAAAGTGTGTTGGACTTTGTGCTAAAAAGCCTGTACACACACTGCACATCATTTTGTGTGTACAGGCTTTTTAGCACAAAGTCCAACATTTTTAAGCAGTGTTGTGCAATTGGTTGTGCATTTGGTTGTGTGTGTAGCATTACTCAACTAATATACACTTGATCCTTACAAGAATCAAATAAAAAAGTAAACTTGGACCGAACCAAATCTTATTTTCAATACTCCTAAATAGGCCCTTACGTTTGACTTTGTCATATGTTACTCTTTGACTCTTTCACAGTGGTGAGAATAATTCGTTTTAATTTAGAAAATGACACAATAATTTTTGAATTTATTTCCCATTTATGAGTTAGATCAACCTCATCTTCAATTATAAGATTCACGGGAGAGGATCGCCAATGGCTAGAGGGGTGCTGTCCATTCGACTGCACCAATCAGACGCTGACAATACAACATTTTTCCCTTTTTACAAAAAAAATGAAAAAATAGTGAAGTGTGGGTGATGTCATTGTCGGACCCACATACAATTTAGAGGTGTCACAGACCCCTCCTGGATTTTTGACCTGCATATAGTAAACTTCTGAAAATTCTAGAGTTGCATACAATATTTTACAAGTTTTAGACACGGACGGCCAATTGCACTTTTAAAAATTCTCGACTTACATGTAATACTTTATAAGTTTTAGATGCAGGCATCCTAAAATTACATGATTTACCCCAAATTAGGGTGTTAATTTAATTCTACAATTTTACACATAATTATATATACATAAATCTAAAAAAATTTAGGGAATTGTTATTGCCACTCCATCGTTGAACTAACGTACTCCATGATACTATTCTTAGAGTATGTGATATCATGTATATCATGCATTGCATATATAGTACCATATGTTCTAAGAATAGTACCATAGAGTACCTTAATTCAATGATAAAATGAAAATCGCATGACCCAAAATTTATCTTAAGTGCACTCCTTCCAAACCCTCTTCCAAACCCTCGGATAATTTAAACTCCAATTAAAAAATTTGAATCCGCCCCCAACATAACGTAATTGGTGCTGTCATCTTGACAGCACCTGCGATAGAAGATCCTCAACCAAGATTCACTCATGTTGATAATCGTCAGTAAAGCAGGTACCATTTGAGGGGACGTCGATATTACGTGTCTACGATAGTAGAATATATAATATAAGACCATCTCTAATAATGGTATCAAACTAAAAAATGCAGCAACTTTGCTGCTCCACATCAGCAAAATGGGCTCCAAAGGGAGCATCAAACAGCAGTAGCAACTTTGCTGCCCTTGTCATATGCAGCAAGTTTGCTACATTTGCTTGTTGCATCAAATGAATTTTTTGAGAATAAAAAATGTGGGAGAGAGAGAGTGTGTGGTTGGATGATAAAAAGTGATAAAAAAAGTTTGAATATAAAAAGATGGAAAACTAAAGATATATTAAAATAATCAACATTTGGTGTATCCTTTGGAGTGCATGAGTTTGATTCAAGTAGCAAATATAAATTCTTGCATCAAATGAGTCATTTGATGTGTAAATTTTGCCTTCTCCTTTGGAGATGGTCTAAGTACCTAATTCAGTCCATGAGCAGTCAAATCAAATAGGTTTGGATCTTTAATTGCGTGTTGGACTGTAATAACTTTTGGTTAATATGCCAGTCTAATCTGCTAACCATCTTCATACTCTGTAGATGTGAGTTGGGATCTCGGCTGTCACTGTGGGCAATACATATGAGATACTTGCAACTTGCAAGACTAGAAATGCAAAAAAAAAATTAAAAAAATTAAAAAAAATAATAATAATAATGTGATCTTGCAAGCATGACGGGTGCTACCGTGGTACCTATAAAATGCCAACAGAAAATCCTTAGTCTATAAATATGGGATCTTAATCCCAAAATACAAAATATTTTGGTGTCAAATATTTACAATTTTGAAAATCATTTTTTACAAATGGTCTAACTTTTTAAAAACGATTACAAAATTTTTATGTTGGAAAAAATATCCACGATACATCCTAATGGTTTAGGACATCTCATACATCTTTTAGTGATTTTGGTGCTAGAATTATGAGGGTGTTTAAAAACCTTTGAGAATGAACTTCTGGAAGAAGAAATTCATTTACAGAAATTACGGTTAGTGAGATTTGGAGATTGACTTCTTAATAAGTAATCTCTAGAATGTTTATTTAGAGAAGTAAAAAATTATGACTTCTCAAATTGTGATTTTGCACTTCCCCACAAGTCAAAAACAATCTACACACAATTACACTTTTAATCCTTATTTTTTAAATTAATGTCATATTTATCCAAATTCTATAACTAATTATTACTAAAAGTTCATTCCTACAATGAACTTTAATTTGTATGAAAAGCTGCACTAAACACCACCTATATCATTTGAAAAGCAGAGATTTTAAAAAACGATATGATTTTTAAAGTTGCAACCGTTTGACAGCAAATTACACAATTTTGGCACCAAAATAATGGATGTGTGATCCATATTCCATACTGCACCAACAGTATATACAACAGAAATTCTTTTACATACATGTATGTGTCATTCCTAAAATGCCGATTACATCACATCACCTAGTGGGGTATCTAAGTACCTTTTAATTACTTTCACATATTGTAAACACATAGAATTCCGGTTGAGAGTACATGATATAGTTATAAAATATTCTCTCAAGAATTATTTGCATACATTCTAACTTTTTAATTTGTTTCATTTGTGGTTTGACCCGTCTCCGAACTCTACGTTGTAGAAGTTTCGTGCACCGGACTGTCCTTTAAAGTGATATCTTACTTAAATTCCGCTTAAGAATTACCGAAGATCTTCAATAGAAACTGTAATTTACACTGCTTACTGTGGGCTCACTCAAAATTATGATAAACATAAATGGCTAGATATAAATGGTTAGGATTAAATGTAGTATTATATCTAATTAATGGCCACATTTGATTTGTTAGAAAAATTTCTCCCATTTTGATTCGATTTAAAGTGTGTTTGGCTTTTGGCTAAGGAGCTGTTTGGCTTAATAACCTTTGGCTTAGGAGTTGTTTGGTTTAAGGGTTGTTATTAGCTTAGCGGCTTTGGGCTTAAGGTGGTCTTTTGGCTTAATGACTTAAGGCTTAAGGGTTGGTTGGCTTAACTTTAGCTTAAGGGCTATTTGGCTTAAGCGTTGTTTGACTTTTGACTTAAGAATTGTTTGGATTTTGTCTTAAGAGTTGTATGGAATAATGTTTGGCTAATGGCTAAAGGTCGTTTGACACAAGGGTGTTTGGATTTTGGTTTAAGAGTTATTTGGCATAATTCTTGTCTGGCTTATGGCTTAAGGTTTTTTTTTTTTTTTTTGACTTGTGGCTACTTGAATTTTGGTCTAAGAGTTGTTTGGCTTTAAACTTATATAAGGGTTGTTTAGCTATTGGTGTAAGGACTGCTTTGGTTTAATGGCTTTTGCCATAAGAATTGTTTGGCTTTTGGATAAAGAGCTTTTGTCTTACGAATTTGTTAACAATAATGCTTTATCATTATTTATCAGGAAGTGCTGAATAAATGCAAAGTTATTAAGTGTCGTGGGCATGTAGAACTTAGTAATGGCAAAGCACACACATGATTATAGATTGGGGCCTCCGCCCCAAACGGCACCCAATTCAAATTGTAGATGTGACTAAATCACTTTTGTATATAATTATGTATAAGTAGTCTAAAAAAAATTCAATTTGAGGGCGCTGCCCCCGAATCCCTGCATAATCTGAGCAACTCCAACAAAAATGCATTTTATGAGCTTCGACGGATTCCCTAAATGGTTCTCTATTTTGGGAACACCTTTTTGGTTTTCCACATTTGAGGAGGGAGAGAGTGTGTGAATATGGGTAATTACCCGTAAGTAAAATAATAAAAAATAATGCATACCATATTCATTTAAAGAGAGAATGCATTAAAATTTTCAACTTTTATATAAAAAAAAAAATTAATATAATAATTCCAACCTCCCTATAATAGAGAACATGGTTAGAGTTGGGGACATAAAATTGATTAGCTAAAATAACTTTTTAACTATTTTGGCTAAAAATTAGAGAATTTTTAGGTAACGTGGCTGGAAATGCTCTAAGTCCCATATTTTAGAGATCACTTAAACTCATGACCAGCAGTGGGAAAAAGTAAAAATATTGTCGCTGCTATACTGTAAATTTCATACATTCTTCTAGCTCATCTATCTACAGAGCTCCGTAATAAACCAGTGTTAGGGATTTGAGCCTCCTAGCTCCTAATGCAGTGTAATACTTGCTTATAACTCGATTTGTTCAAAGGCACAACTGAAATTAACTTCCGTGAAGAAATGTAATAGCCACACTTGCAAATGATTTATTATGAGTAATGTTATGTTAATTTTCTAAATTTTATATTTCAAATGGTTTCTAAATACACGAGACAACAAGATCGAATCACTTCAACATCTTCTAATTAAAATTAAGCGGCGGATCTAATGTCACATGTGTTTGAGAATCACTTAAAATACAAAATTTCGGAACTAGAACATGACTCATTTATCATTGTATGCATGCTGCGTTCTTGTGTTGCTCCATTTTTCTTGCTTTATACATAGAAAATATATTAGTCACTGGTCTCCGTAGTACTAGAGAGAGAGAGAGAGAGAGAGAGAGGTGTACCTGAGGGTGGTGAGACCAGCCAAAGACGAAATATCAATCAAAGGCACATGAAACGCTTCTGACCAAGACAACTGTTTTAGACAAGTAGCTGAAGGTGTTCCCCAACGGTAACTACCAGCCGAGAAGTTCAGATGATTCTCACTCTTCTTCTCGTTAAACGGCCTCTTGAACACCTTCACTTGTTCTCGTCTCATCCTATCCAAGATTTCACGAGATATTCCATGGTTCACCACTTGAAAGAAGCCCCACTCTTGTGAAGCCTTGGCTATCTCTCTCTTGCACCTTTCACTCTCTAACTCCCCTCCTCTTGTTAGCTGGCTTAGATCGATCAATGGAAGCTCTCGTTCCTCCACCACAACAACAGTACTACTGTCGTAGTTGTTGTTATACGGCGTCGTTTTATTATCTCTGTAGTTGTCAAAGAGGGCCTTGTAGGTCTGCCAAAATGGTGGGTCTGGTGAGTCCATGCTTAGAGGCTGAAAAAATAATAATAATAATAAAAGATTAGCTTATAAAATGAAAAAAAAAAATAAAATAAATATTAATGGCTAATAATAGCTTCATTTGCAAACCATAAATATATATATATATACACACCTGCAGATGCGCACATATTATTTTTGGATTTGGATTGGATAGCAAGTTGTTTGGCAACAGTATTAATGTGGGGAAAGCTAAGCGGCATAAAGTTTCATAAAGAGAGTGTTGTGTGGGGGAGAAAAGGAAATTAAGCTAGATTAGGGAAGGGAAAGGTTGAATTTTGTGGGCTTATGTTGGTTAATGAGAGGGAGAGAGGGAGTGAGAGAAGGAAACACGTTTTGTTATTTTCTTGTTTGTGTCGTCAATGAAAACGGTGTTTCCGTCTATCAAGGTTTGGACTTTGGAGACAAAGGTTGTTCTTTGTCTTTTAATGTATGTGTGTGTGTGTAAGACAGGGAGAGAGACGAATGCATAGCCTAGTCAGCCTAGTTGTGTAGTCAATTGTTAGGCCATTCCTAACCGTCCAAGTGTACAAATCCAAAGGATGACACCTCGATGATTTTTTATCGAGTAATGCTAGATTCCTTAAATTTTCATCCAAGATTTCTCAGCAAAAAATAAAAAAAAATTTCATCCAAGATGCTTTTAAATACTTGCAGTACTAGTGGACTATTACATGATTATTTCAATATTTTTCAATCAAAATTTAATAGTCACATTGTCAGGTTTAGTTGGGATGAAAAATTTTGAAAGCATAATATTACTTTTTTCCAGAAATTACGTCTTAATTAATTGTGTAATTTTCTGTTTTCAAAATTTTCTATCTCAAGTGCTTCCCAAATATATGTGGTAGTATGTCCAACGGATATGATTATTGAAGTGGACCTACTGTAGTTATAAAAATTTGGAAAATATATCATTAGTCTAATTTATTTACTAAACTTGTGCTAATACATGGAGAAATTAATATTCCATGTGTTTGGAGAAAATGTCCAACATGAAATAAATACGGTGTTGATTAATTATGAATAAATATACATGTTGGATCTCGCCACTTATAGGTTGGATAAAAAGGGTTTTTTTTTTTTTTTTTTTTTTTTTTTTTTTTTTTTTTTTTTATGGTATCAGAGCCAAGTTCATTTCCAACCCTTGAGAAAAAAGAAGAGAATTGCTATGTACACCCATGTATTTGCTATGTACACCCAAATTCCTTTATTATAATCATTTTTCTTCTAAAAATTCTCATTTTTGTAAAGTTGAGCGGTGTACATAGCAAAACTAGCAGTGTACATAACAATTTCCAAAAAGAATTAGCCCCAAAAAAAAAACAAAGGGTTACAATTACACGATTATAAGACCAAAAGAAACGCATGTGACAGACCAAGAAGAGACTGCACGTGATGTTAGAAAAAATATCCCACATGTAATTAATATATGATTGTCTACGGCTAAATATACATGTTGAATCTCTCCGCCTATCAGCTAAAGCTTTTTTGGTTAAATACAAAATTTCTTTCACCTTGTGATCCTTATACAGTAATACCTGTGTGATCATTATATTCAAGACAAAATGGAATAGTTTCGCTATATTATATATATCAGGTATGTATTTAGTACGTATACTTATTATGAGTTACTGTTTGAACAAAATAAGGAATTTATAATGCCATTTATTTTTTCATTTTTCTGGTGTTCTAGAGCTATAGAGTTGGGCTTTCAAGAATTTCAGCTCAGCTTACACAAAACATCAAATCATTTTGGAATATACCATACAATTAAAAATTTAAGAATGTACGTATGAGGCAACTATATACCATACAATTAAAATTTTGAGAATGTATGAGGCAATCAAAATTACTAGAGTGTATCATAGAATATCTTGTAAGCACATTTAACTTTTTAAAAGAAAACTCTTAAAATGCGATGTAACAATAAAAATAAAGGATTCCATGAAAGTACATCTTTAGTAAGCATAAGAATTTCTATCTTCATTGAAAAAAGAGTAATACGGAGTATTATGTTTTCCCAATTTAAATTCTAAAGTTATATCTTAAATGATGTGTCAGTGAATTCAGTAAATTTTGGTTGGATGATGTTGAAGTAAGTTATAGTACTAATCTCACTATTATATCATTTAAAATGTGAATTTGGGATTTTTTTTTTTTTTTTTGATAATCGGGGGTGTCCGGATCAGCTTGCGCGCACCTTGACTAATCCTCCGAGGCCTGGAGGCGCCATGTGAATACTCCAGTGACTACGCTCCCCATAACTCGAACACTAAACCTCTTGAATAGTATACCCAAAAAACTTACCACTCGACCACAAAATACTTGATTGTGAATTTGGGATTTGGACATTACTCTTGAAATAATGATTGTGGTAGAAAATATGAACCTCTCTACCCTACCACCAACAAATATGAGGAAGGCTAATCAAATCAGGTGAGCTGTGGCTTTACGTGTAACTTGTTGTACAAAGGCTGGCCTTTAAGGTGTTTTGTCTGTTTCTCTAGTCATGTCGAAAGCTGGATTTCTTAATGTTGTACAAATGGTGCATTTTCTTGGTCCCAACAGTTTTTGCATATGACAAAAATTAAGTCAGACCAAGCAACTAAAAGCTTGTATATATATACGTGCGTGTATATATATATATGGGGAAACTTCTATATACTATCATGTATTACAAGTTACTCTATTTAGTGTCAAAATATTATAACTCTCACATTGTTGTAATTTTAAAATTACTTAACTTTTAAAAACTACTATCTAGTTCTTTCAAAAAAAAAAAAAAAAACTACTATCTAGTAAATGGTAAAAAAAAAAAAAAAAAAAAAAAAAAAATCGAATTTTAGTGCTAAATCTTTTATGGTATATATATATATATGCACATTCTTAACCACTTCGATATATCAAAGAATTTCCCTATACAAGAAAACTCTTGGTAAAGAGTAAAAACCTCCTTTTAGGGATGAAATTCTGCAACTACAGCTCAGCCAAGCAGGTCATTGGTTGGGTATCCAAAGCCACTACTTTATAAATATGTTGAAGTTCTTATTTCTACCTAGAAACGACATACTAGAAAATTTAATCACACTCCGCGCACCATATATATAAAAGCTAACCTGTACTACATACCGAAAAACACAGAATTTTTTTTTTTCTTTTCATAAAAAGTTGAAAAGAAAAAAAAATATATATATATATATATATTCTTTCCACCTCATCAATTTTAGATGAAAAACAAGTTCATGTTTACTTCGAATCTTTATCGTGAGATACTTAATTGCCCTCGGTTTAATTAGGTAGTAAGAACTTTTCATGTCCATATAAAATTGACCACAATGCAATTTTTCTAACTTCATGCATGTAAAGAAAATCAAACCATTTTTACGTGTAAGTACCACGAAAATATAACTCAGGTGCGTCCATTAAACTTGTTTTATGTGGAAATTTTCTAACCGCGTGGTTCATTATTTTATTTTGACTAACTTTTACTCTTTATAAGACTTCAGGTACGTGTCTGAAAATTTGGGTAAGTCATGAATAAAACAATTTTATGTTTTTGGCTTAACTACATTTTACACCCTTCTAGTTCGCCCTTTGTGTTAATTTGGTCCCTGTAGTTTAGAAAGTGTCATTTTAGTCCCTTTAGTTTCATAAGTGTGTTATTTTAGTCCCTCAAACACTTTTTGTGACAATATTTTTTAATTTCAGTGACAAAATTATTCATCACTAAATAACTCATTAGATTTATTTGACACACTTACGAAACTACAGGGACTGAAGTGACATTTTCTAAATTACAGGGACCAAAGACAAATTACAAGTTGGGTGTAAAATGTATTTAACCCTTTTTTCGTCCAAAAATTTAGCATGCCCGTATGCCCTTGAAGTTTCTACCTATTTTCCTCAATTTTCTTACAGAACTAATCAAACAAAATTAGAGAATATATGTACCTTATTTTCTTCATCACTGAATATATGTACCTTATTTTCTTCATCACTTGTACATATATACCTTACTAGTGGAGAATATAAGGGCCCGTTTGGAAAAGTCTAAAACATGACCATGGCAAGATGGGCCAAAAACTTTCCCAAACAACCTTTGATTATGATATTGACATATTTATAACCTAATTAATTATTACCTGGTCCAGATGCGCCAAAAAGTTTTCAGACTCCACCATCGCAGCTTCCCGTGAGTACAAGTATTGGAAATTTGGCGGTAAGTGTTGAGCCTCCTGCATGCTTGAAGAAGACGTAATTTTAAGGACTCAGACCTTTTAATAACAAATTGCAAAGTAATTACTTCACATTTCGTAATAAACAAAGTCAATTTAAAAATAACTATAATAAGACTGAGGATATATAATAAATTGCATGGCAATGCACGCACGGAGATGTCAACATTAACATAGGAGTAGTTGTACTTTTCAAGAAATAAAAGTTGCTAAAGAAATCGAATCTTTTTATCGTATCTTTCTTAACCAGGTTTATTAAAGAACGTTACTATCCTTCTTTGAAAGCAACGTTATATATATATATATATATATAGAAAAAACAATTGGTTGAGAACAAATTATATATAATTGTGACATGAAAAGATCTTGGATTTGCAGAGAAATGAGATAAATTTATAAGAACTATACTTGAGTGGTTATAGGCTGTACTTACATAGAAAGAAAATAGAGAATGACTTAATTTGTTGAGAGAGAGAGGTACTTGTCCAGAAAGATTGGAGGAGAGAGATATTTATAAGGAAGGAGCTAGGGCCATCAATGATTAAAAATGTTGGTTTAATGCATGAGAGAGGGAAGATGTATAGTAGTGGGGATTGAGAGTTTATGTTTAATAGAAGAACCACGCGTCTCTTAATGCTATCAGAGAAAAAAAATCAATGGTTAGATATATATGTATGTGTATCTATTAGTACTAGTTTAAGCATGTTACAAATGTACATAATTGAATGATCTTTTTCCATTTTTGATATGGTTTTCAAAGAGAGAGAGAGAGAGAGAGAGAGAGAGAGAAGGGAGGGAGAGACTTGGAAGAATGAGGACCAAATATTGGAATGGGTGATATTTTCAGAGACCTGGATGAATATACACCAGTTGATGGAAGCTTCATCATTCTCTCTCACAAGAAGTTATTAAATGAGCGCGTTATGCCATATCAGCATGATAATGTGGTGTAATCTTCTCAATAAAAAGGAGTCATGTACCTATTAACACTAAGAGATTATGACATGTGATGGGTAATTTTTTTTATAAAAAAATTGATAATCACATAACATAACCTAAATATATAGATATATATGTGGTTGAGATTGAGATATCACACTATATATCATTCTGACGTGACGTGAATAATTTCTACTCTCTCACACACTTACACACACTCAGTGAGATGTGAGAAACAGGGCACATGATAAATAGTGGACCCAACTGTGAAAACCGTATTTGCATCTGAGTCCATGTCGGCACATACAAACGTGGCAATATCTGAGAGAATCCAGAAGCCACATGCTCAGTCTGAATTTCCACTCATCTTTATAGAATTGGACTAGGACGAGATTTTAAGGGTATGCATGTGCATTGCTTACATGCACATGAAGGAATTTGAGTATCGTTTACCGTAGATTCTAGGGATTCTACAATGCCACGTTATTCAGTGAAACATTACAACGAGCCTGTTTGTCTGTGTTTATGCTTATGCGATTTTGATCGTGATTGGTAGAACTGCTTAAAAGTAGAATTACTTATTATAGTTTGGGTGTTTGGTTAATATGCTGTGAATTGATTAATCATAGAGATAATCTTGAAAAGCACCCCCCACCTGCTTATTGTCAAACTGCTTTTTGAATCAAATCTGTTTATATTTTTGCTGAAACAAACAGATCAATAAGCAGTTTGGGCCATCAGAACTGCTTAAAATGAGCAAATAAGCAATGACAAACAGCCTCAACATGTGATTCGATGTGGTGTGAGGCTCTAATAACATAGAATTATGAAACCCACGGATAATGATATATACATGATAAATAGTGGAGATATGAGTAATGTTTGTCAGAGTGTCATTCCATATATGCAGGGTGGGCTCTATGACCCTCCAAATTTTTTTAAAATTACATTTTATTTTTTGGTATATAAAGTGTTAGAAAATTTTAAATTTTATTTAAATTGGCCTCCCCAAAAATAGTATGATTATTACATAACCCTTAACAAATATTGGTAAGGCTCAAAATAAGAGTTTAGATTTAGTATGTTGGCCTAATTGTAATTGAACCATCCAAAAATTGAAATGAAATATGTTATATATTACTCCCTCCGCCCCATATTTTGAGTTCATTTTTGGAAACTCAACTTATTAAGGGAACAAAAAGAATCTACACTTACTTTCCACAATTGCCACTAATCATTACAATAATTTTTTTAGTTTTGTCTTAGTGTAAATTTCAATGAAGGGTAGTTTTGGAAAGTAAGTAAACTTATATACTAATTTAGGAAAATTGACACTAATTTTGGAACATTCAAAAATGAAATACAGGACTCAAGATATGAGACGGAAGGCTCATATATATTGGCTAAATTGTAATCTAACACATCCTAAATACTTAAATCAATAATCTTTTTTCTCACTTACTAATTGAATTCCGCCTAAAGTATTTTACCATCATTGCTCTCTTCCTTCTAACGTACCATTTAAATCCAACCCAAATTCTTTTACCATCTTTAAATTTTACATGCAACGACGGATTTACGAATAGACCCAAAAATTTTTGCCTCAGGCGTTGCCTCCGAACTCCCGTGTAATTCTAAGTCCCTGTACTCACCCCCCTTCCTCCAAACTTTTTTTCCTAGCTCCGCCACTGATTCCATGTCAACTTGCATGATAACATGGTAAGACGGTGGCATTGAATTAATAATTTATCCCAAGGTCACCCCATCAATAAATGGCTTGAGAGTTGCATCTGTATATATATATAACACATAAAATAAATGAGTAATACTAGGTGTACACCTAAATAAAATACAGGTTGATGTGGATAATTGACCAACTTAACTCATTTTTAGTTACAAAATAAAGTGTCGTAAACTTAGATTTTATTTCAAAATTGTCACTACTACATTAGAAGATAAACAGTTTAGGTGACCAAATAGTTGTACTTAGCAATTTATAATATAAACTAGTTATACTTTTGCTTAAAGGCTAAAATAACTCTAACCATATATGGTATTGGAAAATGTTGTTCTAACCATATGCTTAAAGGTCGGTTCATTTAATTTTACCAGATTGGTTATCTAATTTTTGTTTAACTTCATGATCTATGTCCATTAATCTCTTTTCCACTTTATTCAAATCTCATGAACATATCAAATCTATCTTGACTTCCTCCAGCATTAGTACTCCAAGGGAAACTAAGTCCTTAAAATTAATTTCTTGAACGATTTCAATGTGTTTGTGTATGTTACGATTCACGAACATTAAAAAAAAATTTGAAAATGATATATATTAAAAATTAATTTGAAAAACAAACCTGGGAAGTGTTCTGAAAGATGACTATGGGTGAGGAGCAAAAGAAAAGAGATTAATACTGGCGATCAATTCAAGAGAGAAGCAAAAGAGCAAGCGAGCTATAGAGATGAAGATGTCTGAGGGAGGAAGACAAAGGAATTGAAAACAATGAATGATTTAGACTAATTCATTTCACTAATATATATATATATATATATATATCAATTTGGATTGTGTAAATTTCTATTTATTACGTGAATGAGTATGTGAATACATACTTTCCATTAATTACGTGAATAAACACCAATTGAATGTATACATTTGCCATACTAAATGGGAACACAATTAAGGAAGAACTCGATCAAGTAATATTTTATAATTGATTACTTGATGTATGTGTGTGTGTGTATATATATATGTGTGTTTGTGTTTGTGTGCGTAACTTAAGAAATTCTTGTCCTAATTTTAAATTTTTATCTAATGATTTAGATTTATTTCGGTCAATTAGGAAATTATTAGCCTAAGGAATTAGAAAATTCTTATCCTAAGTTGAATTAAAAATTGGGAAAAGAATTTAAGATTAAATTACTTAAAGTAATTTCATATAACCTAATTTACATATTTGTGAATTAGGAAATTTTTATTCTAAGTACAGTCTACAATTAAAAAGAATTTCTGATTAATTAGCGATTTAGAGTAACTTCAAAGAGTTGCCTAATGTCTAATGAATTTTCATTAGATTACATTAATTACGTGAATTCAAATTTACATTATGTGAATTTCCATCTATGCAATTAACCACACACATTAAAACACCTAAATTTGTCCTAACCAGCACACACCTCGAGATTTATATTATAGTTGTATGCAAACTTCTATGATACATCCTAATAGTTATTTTTTTTTGTGTAATACATCCTAATATGATATTAAGATGATACTCTAACTTATATCCCATAATATATAACTATTGTTAAAGTGGTTTTTAAAGTTACCATACTTTGAGACTTAGTTACATATTTTAATACCCGACCACAAGATTTTAGCATCAAAAATCACTAATATATATGCATGATATAACCAAAATCACAACAATGTATCCTAAATATTTTCTAGATGTATATGTAAATTTTATTATTTTTGTTAGATGGAAATGTATTTTTAGATTTTTGAAGTCTACATATTATGCCAATGTGCAATACTTTTTCTTAATTTCTAAGCCATTATTTTGGACAAAATTATCCCTCATTTTTCTGAGAGTGGCCAAAACTGTGGACAGGTAAAAAAAAATGTGCCGGGTACCAAGGCTAGTTGAAGGAATTTTCTGGATGGAATAAAAATGGGCCCCGTGAAAGTTAAAGCATGGACGGCCCCCGGACGGGTGAGTAAGCACATTCACACTAGTGTTCATTTGTGTCATATTCATTTACGTAATAATTGTAATTGGAAAGTCAAAAAATGGTGAAAGCCTAGAACTTGTAGATCAATATAAGGAGCAAGCTATAGCCTAGCTAGAATTATGTATGTTTAAATTTTATTTTATTTTCGTCTAATGAAAGTCGACTTTTCCAGGAACAACAAGAATCTATACAAAAGCAGCCCAAAAAGGTCAGTCTTGTGGTAGAAAAGAACAAGTGATAAGTATTCTTGGCAACACCAAATTAAGGGCTAGTCTAGTGTGATAGAAAGACATGTGATAAGTGTTTCAAAAATGTTAGTCACAAAGAGTTATAAAGAGATGATTATAAAAGTATGTTGTATTTATGTGGTTGTAGGATTCATCACACTTAATTCTGTCACATGGGTGCAATATTGGATGTCACACCCTTTTGTGAATATCTCCTTGTGACTCTTTTATGACTCTAGCATTACTCTAAGTGTTTTTACATGGGTCATAAGGACTTGAGTTCGAATTTGTACCGAAATGTAGACCTCTTTGGGGGCGACCAACTTAAGAATAAAATTTTCGGTAAAGATTAAGACACTGAAATTCGTCTATTTCGGTGGGACTCACGTCGTGCATGCGTGGAGCTCACTGAAATGGGCAGCACCGATGGGTTGGTGCACTATTTCGATGCCTCTAGCAGGATTCTAAAATTTTACACATAACTTTCACATAATTTTTTGTTCACAACTCACAAAATTGTGTCTATATCTCTCGTGTGTTATTGTGAGGTACACTGACATTACAAAATGACATAGAAGAGAGATAGACACAATTTTATAAGTTGTAAACAAAAAGTAGTATAAATTAAAATAATGTGTGAAATATTACTCTAGCCTTAAACTTCTACCGTTCTTGCAATGATGAGTGCAAAAATCTAGGTCAATGATTTACTATGTAATTCAAAAAAAAATTCCCAAAAATAAAAAAATATATATCACCAAAAATGAAACACAATGAAAAGCATTAAGTCATCGGGAAACAAATAAAAAATATAACCCCAATATTTGGACCACGCAAGAAGGAAAGCCAAATGAGGTGCCAAAGTAAACCCATAAGACTCTAGTTTGGTCTTTATGTGGCTTTTTAAAAGGAGTTTATAAAATTTATTATTAAGTTCTTTGATAATTTTATACAAGTGACACACTACTCTTTAAAAAGATATCATGAAATCAAAAAGCAACTTTGAGCTTTTAAAAGCTCCATTCTAGAGCTTTTAAAAGCTCCTTCCAAAAAAGCCTTAAGTTCAATTTTTACAAAGCTCATAAACTAGTTATTAAATGAATTAACATGAAATTGTGTTTAAAAAAAAAAAAAAAAAAGAAAAACACCACAGAGGTACCAAACTAAGCCTTAGTCCATACATTTAATATTGAGCAAAATCAAAAGAAAAAACTGAGAGAGAATATAGATATTGCAGTCGAAACAAACAAGGGCAAAAGTATAATTAATTTTTTGGTTATTTCTAGTGATTTACATTCCTCTTTTCCCAAGTTCTAATGCACTTGAAAGAAAACCGTGAATTGATTATTATTTAAAGTATGAAGTGGAAGAGTATTGAAACCCTAGAGAATCTGTTTTCCTTTCTTTCATTTTTCTTCCCTGTTAGAATATATAAGAGAGAGGGAGAGAGTGAGACAATACTATGAATTGTGTATTGAATGGTGTAATTAAACCTTACAATGAGTAGCCTTTATATAGGCCAAGAGAGAATCATAAAAGGGAAAGAAAAGTACCTAGGCTAGTAGTACAACTGGTAGTACAACTGATAGTACAATGTATCTAGACAGTAAGTATAGTAAGATACAATAGGTACAAGAATTTAGACAAATATTCTAACATTATTCTAACAGCCCCCCTCAAACTCAAGGTGGTAGAATGGAAACCAACTTGAGTTTGGAAACTAAATCCTGAAGACGTCCCTGTGGATGAGATTTGGTGAATACGTCAGCAGTCTGATCGGTAGAGGAGACTGATTTATGTCGAATGGTACCACAAGAAAGATGATGACGAACAAAATGACAATTGATCTCAATATGTTTTGTACGTTCATGGAAGACATCATTGTGAGCAATTTGAATGGCACTTTGGTTGTCACAACTGATGGTTGTAGCAGTTGGATGATTTACCCCCATGTCCTCAAGTAACCAGTGTAGCCAGAGAAGTTCTTGAGTGGTAACAGCAAGGGCACGATATTCAGCTTCTGTACTAGATCGGGCAACAACAGTTTGCTTCTTACTACGCCAGGAGATGAGAGAGTCACCCAAGAAGAAGCAATACCCAATGGTGGAACGACGATCAGTAGGATCTCCTGCCCAGTCTGCATCTGAGTAGGCACGTAGCTCAAGAGATGAGTGGGCAGAGAAGTGGAGGCATGAAATAATGTCCCTTTGATGTACCTGAGAATGCGGAGAACTGCTGCATAATGAGGAGATCGAGGAGCAGATAAAAATTGACTTACAATATGGACAACATAGGAGATATCAGTTCTAGTAACTGTCAGATAAACAAGACTCCCAACAAGCTGACGATATAGAGTAGGATCATCCAAGGGTACACCATCCATAGGAGTGAGCCTACAATTAGGCTCGAGAGGAGTGGTACTTGTCTTGCTGTCTGTAAGTCCCGCCCGTGTAAGCAAGTCTGAGGCATACTTGGCTTGAGAGAGATAATATCCGTCAGAACTAGAAGTGATCTCAAGGCCCAGAAAATAATTAAGTTTGCCGAGATCTTTCATTTCAACATGTTGGCTGAGATGGGTTTTGAGATCCAAGATTCTAGATGTATCATCTCCTGTGATAATCATGTCATCACTCATCCACATAGAGGAGAAGTAGAATAATGCCCCGGTCAGTTCTGCGGATGAAAAGAGCTGAATCATAAGAGCTGCCTGTGAACCCAAAGCGCTCAACATTGCTGCTGAACTTTGCAAACCAAGCTCGAGGAGCTTGCTTGAGACCATATAGAGCTCCGCGGAGCTTGCAAACTTGATGAGGATGATGATGATAACCAGGAGGAGGACGCATATAAACTTCTTCAGTGAGGTCACTGTTGAGGAAGGCATTTTTTACATCCATTTGGAATAAGTCCTAACGGTGAACTGCAGCAACTGCAATGAGGCTGCGAACAGAGGTAAGACGGGCAACGGGGGCAAATGTTTCCTCATAATCAATCCCATACTCCTGAGTAAAGCCCTTGGCTACTAGGCGGGCTTTGTAGCGATCAATGGATCCATCTGATTGAGTTTTGATCTTGTAAACCCACTTGTATCCCATAGCATTCTTGCCACTTGGCAAGTCCACCAAATCCCATGTGTGATTTTGTTCAAGTGATGACACGAGTTTGAGAGTGGTAGAATTGATCTGGGTGGCAGTGGCTGAGTGATGATCTGACGGAGGAAGCCTGGATGAAGAAGTGGCAACCAGGCAATGGAGGCAGCTGGGTGGTGGTGACCGGCGGCAGAGATGGTAATCGAGCAGCGAAGGTGGTGACAGTGGCAGAACCCAAGTTGAGGCGGCGAGGTGACCGGAAGAAGGACGTCGGGCAGAGTAGATGTGGATGGTGGTAGCCGGGCAGGGCTGAGGCAGCGCGATTATGAACTTGAGGCAACTACAAGAAGGATTTCTGATGTAGAGGATCCACTATTGTGGCAACCACAGAGCATACTTTCCTTTTGAAAGGCCACTGGGAGGAAGAAAAGGCCACCAGGAGCTTATAGCTCTGATACCATGTTAGAATATATAAGAGAGAGGGAGAGAGTGAGACAATACTATGAATTGTGTATTGAATGGTATAATTAAACCTTACAATGAGTAGCCTTTATATAGGCCAAGAGAGAATCCTAAAAGGGAAAGAAAAGTACCTAGGCTAGTAGTACAACTGGTAGTACAACTGATAGTACAATGTATCTAGACAGTAAGTATAGTAAGATACAATAGGTACAAGAATGTAGACAAATATTCTAACATTATTCTAACATTCCCTAAATCGCCCAATAAAAAAAATAAAAAATAAAAAAAAAACCCAAATATTGCCAACTAAAGGGGGAAACACAGGCAAAGCAAACTCCCACCAACAGAGTACAAAGAACCAACAAACAGAGCAGCTCCTATCTACATTAAACTAATCGCCATCATCAGCAAAAACCACCATCAAAGAACTGGAAAATGGAGAACTTTTATTACATCATAGAAGTGTAATGAAAGAACAGTCTTCAAGGACGGACCTAGCAGTACTTTGATGGACACTCTTAGTCTGACCATGCTCTTGGCCCGACAATGGGATTATACTAAGGTATCACGCATGATTATTGGGACTAGTGATATGCTTAAAATTGGTCTTATTCTATGATTGAGCGGTTTTATCCCGACCAGGTTGTACTACATAGCATCATCCCGAGCAATTTGGACTACCCGAGACATCCCGAGTGGTATATGCCCAAAGCCCTACCAACAAGTCGGGAAGACCGCGCAGGCACAGCTAGTCGCATGGACAGCTCACCCAGACTCCAAGGGATGATCAAGAATATTCCAAATAGTTTCCTACTCAAGTTAGAAGACTAATGAAAAGTGCACATTATTTCCTAATCCAATTGGAAAACCCTCATGATTGATGTCAATCAATCCTAAATCAGATTGTATTACTTAATTTGTGTATTTCCTTGTACGACTAGGTCTCTTGTGTCACAACCCAAGTCTCGCTCAGTAAGATATTATTTGATTTGGGTCCAAACCCTCACGGATTTGTTCTTGGACCACTACCTAAAAGACCTCGTACTAGGGAGACTTGAAACCACACATATATAGCACATTATTTTTTCTGCACTCAGGCGATGTGGGATGAACTTCCCCTTGTGTGTAGCCTACTAGCACTTACTGCAGCCACAAATGCACCTACAATAGCCCGCCCACAACACTAGGGTCGTTACATCTTGCATCTATAATAAAAACCACTCACCCCCAAAGAAGGGGATCAACTTTTCAGTCTATACAGCACCCCTACAGTAGTCATTATCACGCCCGGCCAACCTACGATAGCTCCTAATTATTGTTGGTTCACCACAAGTCTATACAGCTAGGGTCGTTACATCTTGCATCTAAAATCAAAACCACTCACCCCCAAAGAAGGGGATCAACTTTTCAGTCTATACAACACCCCTACAGTAGTCATTATCACGCCCGGCCGACCTACAATAGCTCCTAATTATTGTTGGTTCACCACAAGTCCCCGGCTTTTTATAGTATAGTAAACGTGCTCAGACACACACGTGGACGTAGGTTCATTCATTAATAGGGTCGAACTACATACAAAAAATCGGTCTATCATTCTCTCTCTCTCTCTAAACTGCTTTAGTTTATCTTACTAAATTTTGACATCATCAGACACTATTACAGAATTTGTATCGACAAATTTTGGACCCAATCACAGGGAGTTATATGTGGCCATAATTAATAGTCTATTGAGTTTTTGTCAACTAATTGATCTCTTATTTATGAAACTCATATTTCTTTTCTATATATTTTTATTGAAATTATTCAAATACGTTTACTTGAAATTCGATAAATTGATTAAAATTCTTTTACATTATGCAGGTCATCTGATAGGGTACTGGTTGTTTATTGAGCTGTCTGGCTGACTCAATTTACTATTTTATAGATACAAATAAATAGTACAACTGAATAAGCAGATCTCAAAAACAATAGTTCAATGTCATGAATAAAAGAATTTTAATCAAATGTGTAGACTTTGAAACAACAGTCTCTAACAGTATTCTTAACATTTTTCCAGGACGAAAACTTAGACTGCTATTGTAATTATAGCAAAAACTTCACAATCACCTTCTTTATTCTTTCCTTTTTTGTCCATTCATTTTTTTTTTCCACCAATATGTGATAAGTACTTGCAGTTGGTGGAGAAAAACATGGAAGGCCAGTCATTTATAGCCAATTAGATAAAGACAGGCTTGATAATTGAGATTCGGATATGATCTTAGACTATTCACAGTCAACTATTGACATCATCTTACTCAATTTGAATGCAATATCATCCACGAATTTACATAATATATGTCTCTTAAATTCAGATATGGATTTGAACTACAACTACAAAAACGTTTTTGTTTATTAAGGCTTGTTTGATTCATGGATTTAACTACACACAAAGAAAAGAGAAAGTTGACTAAAATATTTTTCTTTGTTTGATTAATTAAACGGAAATACTAGATGCACAATAAAAGTGCACAACGAAATGCACAACTAGTTTAAAATTATTGGACTTCGTGCTAAAAAGTCAGTATACACAAAAAGACAAAAAAGGGAGTGTACAGCTTTTTCAGCACGAGATCCAATAAATTAAAGCAATTTGTGCATTTCATTGTGCACTTTTGTTGTGCATCTAGCATTACTCTCTAACATTAAAAAGACGTGAGAAAAATAAGAAGGAAAAGAAGGTGTGGTATAAAAAATAGGGAAAATTACACTGACACCCCCTGAGGTTTGGCGTTTTGTCACTCACACCCCCTGAGGTTTTTTAGGTTACACTGACCTCCCTTCAGGTTTGTAGTTGATAACACTGACACCCCCTGCCGTTAACTGCCGTTAAAAAATAACTGACATCAGCAAGTTAATTTTCCAAAATGTTCAAAATACCCTTATCTTCTTCTTTATTCTTTCACAGACACACACACACACACACACACACACACACACACACACATATATATATACACACACATATAAATACACAAAAAATTCCCTGATGTATTTATGCATATACAGGAGTTTCCATCAATCTTTTCTCTACATTCAAATTCCCCAATTTGCAAACAAGTCCATCACCACCATTGACGATTTGGGGATACAAGGGCTTTTGCCTCTGTTGAAATCGATAATGGTTCCAATTCAAGTAAAGGAGCTAGAGGGCTTATGTGTCGCCATTGATTGAGCATATACATAGTATAATATGATTGAGATAGCTAAAGATGGAGGAGGATCTATGGAAATTGGAATGGCTATTCCATTGATTGAGCATATATACAAAGTATAATATGAATGCATGGAACAAATGGCAAAATGTGGGTTTCATTTGTGGGTTCTTTAAGTTCCCTCCCTAGAGAGAGAATTCCAAACCCTAACAATTAATTCTAGTTTAGTGCAGAAAGAAAGAAAGAAAAATTGCTCTTGAATTTGTTAATGTTGGATTTTTGATTTCTAGAAAGCTTGTATTATACAGATTTATACACAAATATATATACACACACAATGATCACCAGAAATCAACCATCCAATTGGGTTTTTTTCTTTTCTCTCCTCTTTCCTCTCTCTCGAATTGTAACACCACCGATCCAACACATGCTAGTTTTTCATAACCAGATAGACAATGAAAAAAGGGACTGAACCTGATTCTGGTTAGTGCATGCCCAACACAAGCCCTGAAGGTAGAACAAACGATACTCAAGTTGCACCATCCCCAAATCTTCCGGCATCCCCAAATCTTCCGCCAGGCTATGACGAAGATGGAAGGATATGTGCTTACCCTGTAATCTACTCTTTCCTCTCTCTCCAAGCTCTCAATTAAGCTTCAACGAATGTAGTTGCAGATTTTGAGGAACTATGTCCTCTTAGATGTTCGTGTGAGGACAATTTCAATTGGTATCATCAATGGCCAAATCTCCTGAGTTCCGAGTTACCCAATTAGATATCAATTAGATTGTCTATCCGAATTGGGTTTTTCTTTCCTCTCCTCTTTCCTCTCTCTCTCTCTCTCTCGATCGAATTGTAACACCACCGAATTGGGTTTTTTCTTTCCTCTCATCTTTCCTCTCTCTTAATGGGTATATGTGTGTATATGTAAAAGTTTTGGTTATATTGAAGTCTAGGGTTTAGATTTGTACATATTACACACATATGTATATACATATTTATCTGTGTATAAGAGAGAGAGAAGAGTTTCTATTTGGGTTTGGGAGAGAGAGAGAGAGAGAGAGAGGTAGCTGGAGAGAGAGGTTGGTAAGGGTAAAATGGTATTTTTACAAGAGAAGTTAATGGTGTTAGGCATATAACTCTGACAGGGGGTGTCAGTGTTATGTTCCAAACCTTAGGGGGTGTGAGTGACAAAACGCCAAACCTCAGGGGGTGTCAGTGTAATTTTCCCTAAAGAATATTATAAATTTTGAATTGGGTGCTTTAGTGATAAATTCCTAGGTACTGCAATTAAATAGGTTTAGGTTCTTGAGTTAAAACATGTTTATAATTAGGTCCCTAAAATTTTTTAGGAACTAAAATACCCCTCATCAAGTTTGGTATTATTAAAAATGGTACCTCCTCCATTAATGTTTTCAATCAAAATTTCTCCCCAAAAATTAAGAGAATAAAAAATTAAGAGGATAAAAAATTGAAAGTCATTATTACTCATAATGACAACTATTTTCAACCATAATCATGTCCAACAACATGATTTATGGAACACAATTCGAATTGAAAAGGTACAACATGTGAAAAAATGGAAATAAAGAGAGAGTCCCAACATGATTTGTGAATTTCACATGTTCTGAAAAATGAAAATGAGAGAGAGAGAGAGAGAGAGAGAGAATCACAACATGATTTGTGAATTTCCCATCATGCATTTCAAGAAAAATGGGAATGGAAGAAAGAGTCCCACATAATTTGTGAATTTCACAACATGTTCTGAAAAGCGAAAAATAGAGAGAGAGAAAGAGAGAGAGAGAGAGAGAGAGAGAGAGAGAGAGAGAGTCACAACATGATTTGGAAAAATGAGAATGGAAGAGTCACAACATGATTTGTGAATTTCACAACATGATTTGGAAAAATGGAATTGGAAGAGAGAGTTCCAACATGATTTGTGAATTTCACAACTTGTTCTGAAAAATGAAAATGAAAGAGACAGAGTCACAACATAATTTGTGAATTTCACACATGTTCTGGAGAACGAAAATCGAAAAGAGAGTCACAACATGATTTGTGAATTTTCACAACATGTTCTGAAAATGAAAATGGAAGAGAGAGTCAACATGTTTTGAAGAGAGAGAGAGAGAGAGAGAGAGAGAGAGAGAGAGAGAGAGAGAGTACCATTGCATCCTAGCACCCACAACCACTGTTAACCACCATCATCACCAACTTAAAAAAAAAAAAAAAAACCTTGAAACTACTTGGATTACAAGATCGGACCATCACAGAAATGTGACCACTTGAGAAACTCACAATTCGAAGTGTACTAATTGCTTCTTTTGCAATCTTTATTTGATATGGAAAACTCCAACCATTAATCTTGCCCTTTCTCCAGAAATGATTCCTCTAGTTGAATACAACCCTTTCCGAGGATCATCCAAAACTGCCTTAAGAAAATCCATGTAGAATTAGAGAGAGGTAGAGGTATGAGATGTGTGTGTAATATTGATATACATGTATTTGGTGTATCTCATAGCTGGACTTAGAAAATCAGGCAAACTATGGGCTATAAATTTTTTAGTAGATGTACTTGAAGCGGTACAACCTTTAGTAGAATTATTGCAAGAAATGAGGGATTAATGCACCTTTATTATGTACATATAGATATTGACCACTATCAAGAGCTTAGTCTTAATATTAGGAGAGAAAAAAGTCTTGTCATTTATTATATATATATTGTAACTGATTATATAATAGACTTATATATGTGATAGTGTACATACGAAAGAGCTAATTACGTTTTTGTAAAACTCATTCATTTAATATGTGCATATCTTGAATTAACTCGTGAGGGATTTAATGGTGTATTTGGTGCACATATATATATATATATATATCATATAACTATATCTCATAAAGATTTGAAGGGTATTTCAAATTTATTTCTAACATCAATGGACGAAAACATAAGAGACATAATTCTCCTTATTGTTTTTCTTTTCTTTTCCTTTTTTTTTTTCTCACTGAATTCTCGAACTAAACAGAGCCTAAATTCCCACTCCACTACTCAAATGTGAAAAATGTTAAATCCGCCGTATTGTTTACTGACTATTGCAACATTGAAATTAAGTATGGTATTACCTGTTTATTTTATAATTGACGAAGAATGTAACTGAATTTTGCTCCATTTTGTACAAAAATGACTTTTTTCCCTCGAAGTACATGTACCAGTATTTATATATATATTGGGCAAATTACACTGATCTCCCTTGAGATATATGACAATTATAGGGACCTCCCTTTTGGTTTGGAAAATAGCACTCTCTTTCCTTTTACCTTTTTTTTTAGTGTAAGATTACCAATTTACCCCTTATCTCATTATATATATGTACATGTGTGTGTATATTTGTGTGACTGTGTGTGTGCGCGCGCATTAGATAAAATTATATTTACATTAGATAAGTTTACAGATTTAGATTTATAGTATTTAGCCCTAACTTTATAAAAATTTGCAGCTTGAAATTTTTTTTTTTATAAAAATTTCAAATTTAAGTTTTGTAATCTTTCGCCTAACTTAAAATAGTTTACAGATTTGGTTTTTTAATTTAAGCCATTAAACATTTTTGTCTAAGTAGTAGGTGAAAGATATTAGAACATTTATTTAGAGTAATACTATACTTCCCAAAATTTCATCCCAAACAATGTTGAAGTTGGACCACAGTTGAAACACTTTAACATCACAACCAATCAAAATCAACTAGGTCCACTGCCTCATGTGTTGGGAAACACTTTTGGAAAAGAAATTTGAGAAGCGTAGCATTATTCTTTTATTTATAAATATCAATAATAATTTAAAAACATAAAAATCATAAACGAAATTATCTACTACCACTTTAAAATGAAAAGAATAATAACACAAATGAGAAAAACACATCAATTTTTTTTTAAATGAATAGTTATATTGTATTTTTGTCTGCTTTATTTTATTTTATTTTTTTTAAAACATGCTCAGTGGAGTATTACATTTATACACACACTAGGGCAATGTCCCTGCAAGCAAGGTCTGTACTAATTAAATTTCATTGGAGCAACTCATTCACAATGTTGGGAGCAAGTTCACAATTTTAAAAATATAAAGAAGACAAAAATACAATATAACTATTCATTTTTATTTTTTTTTTTCATTTTTGATGTTTTATTTTATTTTATTTTATTTTATTTTTTATTTTTATTTTTATCATTGTTGTTATTATTTTGTTCATTTTAAAGTGATAGTAGATAATTTTGTTGATAATTTTTAGGTTTTTTAAATTTACTAGTTGATATTTTTTAAAAAAAAATTTAGCAAAAGCTTGATTTGGTATATACTGAAATTTCGTCGATGATTTTTAAATTTGTTTCTTTCATAATTGTTAAAATTTTTTTCATTTTTAAAAGGTAGTGACAATTTTTTTTGGATGGTTTGTCCAAGGGCATAATAGTTATTTTTAAAATAGAAGGGAGGTGAGTGTAATTTTTGAAAACATAGGAGAAGTTCCTGTAATTGTCAAATACCTCAGGGGTCGTCAATGTAATTTGCCCTTATATATTTTGCCGATAGAGAGATCGAGAGAGAGAGAGAGAGAGAGAGAGAGTGAGTGGGCCGGGGAAAAAAACAAGAGAGGGATAGATGTAGATAGAAACATTTTGGAATGACATTAATTTGCTATAGACGTTGAGGAGCAAGTGGTTCGATCAACTCACAACTCAAGTCGTCATGTGCAAAACAACATTTCTAACTTAAAAGCAAAAACAATCAAGACTTTGCTCAATTTTGTAAAAAAAACAAAAATTGTACTATTAAAATACATCTTTAAATTAAATAAGTTACTAATGAAAATAATTACCTAATTGAAATCAATAAGAATGCATTTTAAATTGTCAATCCAAATATCCTTGTCATGATGTCATTGTGTAATTTTTTATTTTATTTTTTGAATAATAACTTCTTTTGGTCTATTGGATATCTCCGTCAGGTTTTACAACATCAGTTCAAACTCACTTGGTGATGGGATCCATTCAATGTAGTGAGATTTGAAAGGATATAATAAAGTATTCTAGCCTTACGAGATCTGTTATTACCGTTCATGTATGGATTCTGATTTCTGCGCAGCCAATTGGATGCGTGTTGTTGAGTGGACAGGCCCACCTAGCACTTGGATTATATATTATTTATTATTATTATTATTTATTTGGGCAATGCTATTGTAAGAAGCTTCTCATGTGAGAACGCGGGTTTAAACCGTTGGATGAGCATCTAGCCATAAGATTCCCAGGAATCTGGAGAAGCATCTATTGCTAGATGCTCATCCAACGGTTAAAACCCGCCTTCTCATATGAGAAGCTTCTCACAATAGCATTTCCCTATTTATTTTTTGCATTTAGAAGGAATAACAAAAAAATTATTTATTGTCCTACAAATGTCACGTGAGTGCTGTTCATCCAATAACATCCATCTTGACTGCCGAGAATACTATTCCTTGAAAATGTATCAAAATATAACCGAGGACAAATGTTAGATACTACTACATGGTATATATTTAGTTAATTTTGTTGCAAACTGGATTGTGTCAGTGTCAATTTTGAAATTGCAATGCAAAAACAAATCTTTGATTTGTACTTAAAAGAGGAGTTTTACCATTCCAAAATTTAAATGGAATTTTATAGTTTTTCGAATTTGAATCTCAAATTTGATTTTCAAATGCTTTGATATTTGTACCACAAATTGTAGTCGTAGTACAACTGTCAATCTATTTGTGAACCATAACATTACTCAAAATTTATGGAATCCTAAAACTAAAGGTGTGTTTGACAAAACTGAAAAATTAAGTGCTGAATTTATGTACTGAAAATTTTAAGTGATGTGTATTTGTAATACTGAAAATAGTGTTTCAAGAACTAAAATAGATTATCAAACACACCCTAAGTCTATGAGTAAAATGCTATAGTTCTCAAATTTGTATCATAAATTTAATTTTCAATACAAGTGGCAGTTGACTGTTTAAGACAAGTTTCGATAAAATTTTCTTGATTCCACTATTAGTGAATATGTCACTCGGTCGTATTTGTTGGACCCCAAATTTGAGAATCATAACATTATTTTAAAATTTTATTTAATTTTTATCGGCTAGAAATGACAGTTATCTGTTGATAGAAATATATATATATATATATATATGTATATATATGCTTTTATATATTTGGGTATATATATACACACGTGGGTATATATGTATACGCAATTGAATCAATCATTACAAGTTAAATGTTTGGATTGATATATAAATTTTAGTATCGTATGCGATTTGTTGATTTGGATCCTAGTATTACCCAAATAGATATGGTTATACGTTGATAAACTAATGTTCAGATTCATGAGATTAACCTAGGGAGAAAGAAAATAAATTAATTAAATAAGTAGGAAAATTCGTTTTTATTGGTCTTTCTATGATCGCTGAATTTTCAAAACATTGTACAGAATCGTTTGTTTGGAATTTTAGCTTTCTCTCCGCGCTAACCCATGTAAAACGCAATTCTACACAACTTTTGTCTAATAGTATTTTTTCCAATTCTGCACCGTTTGGGCAGAAAATTTATATTACAGTAGCAGTAAATGTTAACTCCGAATTTCGAATTTATGTTTATGAATATTGTTAGAGATGTTTCTTTGTACGAAATTATTATGAGGAATAATTTCAGTCTATGTTGGTTTTGGGACTGTTTAATGTAAGGGTATGTTTGGGACTGTTTTAAATAGTATTGTTGAGTGTCAATTTTATATGCTATGTGTTAAGAAATCCTAACTTATTCTATGTGTGGTATTAGATAATTACTATGAAAATACTACGCTAGAGACTTGAATAGAATTTTGGCAAAAAAAAAAAGGGCCTTATCGTGAATAATTGGATAATGATATTTCATGGAATAAATGATAAATTCCCGAAGTGGTTAATGACGTGATTAAACTCTCATGAATGGGTACTTATGAGAATTAACGTAGATGGTAAGAAACTGGGAAAAGACCTTAGTGTTCACTACTCCCCGTTGTTGTGTTTTGTTTTTGGTAGCTCGCACTCTTTTGCCAGTGGCTTCGTGATCAAGCTGGCTTAAGACTTGTTGAGTGTACTTTTTGCCAGTGGTTTCGTGATCAAGCTGGCCTAAGCCTTATGCTCGGCTTATATTGTATAGACGTCTAGGCATATTGACCTGCCTTCCGTTGTGTATACCTGGTTTGGTTGATACCCCAACCAAACTGGCACCGGAGTGGATGTTGGTAGTATGTACGGGCACACATGGGATATATGTGTGGGCTGTACCATGGAGGGTGGCCAAGTGGTGAACCTAGGGAACACAAAGATAATTAAAGGCTAATAAATAATGACAATGGAGTATTTCATAAGACTGATAAGTTTGGAATAATGAATGCGACGTTTAAGTTAGAATGTGAAAATGTTGTTTACTGACTTATTTGCTTGGTTTGTGATAACTATATATTACAGGATGGTGGGTCCACTAACTTTTATGCAGGGCTGACTCACCATAGATATCTGACCGGTAAGTATTCAGTTGTGTTTATTCGGTGTTAGAGCCACTGCCACCACATTGAAGGAAACTACCGTTCTGTCCTAAAATGTGCGTGGAACTACTGTTCTAACCCGACATGAATTATATGTGATGACATTGTTTATTTTCTGTGCAACGATATTGTATGATATGAGGTGGTCATGTTGTTTCTTTGTGAGTACTTTTGGGAGTCTATGGGACACCGTTGTTCCCTACGACTCGTTTTATATTTTTTTGTTAACTCACACCAGTATTTTATATACTGACCCGGGTGCGTAATGCATTCGGGTGCGTTTCTATATGAAACGTAGTCGATTGTATGATCAAGTTTAGTATTTAGAGATTTTCTTTGGAGCTTCTGTTTGGGTGAAAAGATTGTCACAGTGTTGTTTATTATTAGAGTTGTATTTTTTTGTTGTACTTTATTTTGTTTCTAGCAGTGTGGGCCACAAGTGTATAATTGTAATAAGGATTATATATTGGATATTGGGAACGTTGTAGTTGCTCTGACCTATGGATGTACAGAATTTTATGCTTAATTGTTTTCTTTCCGCTGAACTCTGTAAAGAGGGTTTTATTAAATGAACATAATATTTCTTTGGTAAATCGAAAGGATATAATATGTGGAATGGAGTTTAATTTCTTTTATAATGAAAATGAATGTTTGGGAATTCAAGTTTAATAAAAAAAGATTTTTTTTTTTTAAACACAAAATCACATGTTCTTATTTAATGAGTATAAAATACTGTTTTTAATAATTATCTATTAGTCTGTCTGAGGCCGGGTGTCACTCTCGGTGCTTTAGAAATTGAATATTAGTCTGGATATATGCTCTGGATTAAATATTTAGAATGACAGTTATCTATTGATAAATATATATATATATATATATATGTATATATGTACTTTTATATATTGAAAATAAAATGAAGGGAAGTTGGTCAGCGGTAGCCCAGACAGATTCATTATTCTTCAATTCCACACCTCTAGAATGGACATAAATCTCTTTTCGATTCCATTGTCCATCAAAACAACACAGATTTCATTCTATATTAGTATTCTTTAAATAAATTATTTTTTTAAAAAAAAATTATAACAAGAATGGAGAGAGAGACATTAGGAAATGCAAAAGAATTGCAGAGAAAGGAAACCATGGGCTGTGGACGGTTTAAAAAGTATATAATATATGGATTGCTGTCTCAAAACTCATTTTCACTCTGACCTTTTCTTTCCTTTCAATTCTATTAAGAAAATCGGTGTTCCTGTTGGGAGATTGAGGAGAAAAAGTATATTATCTTTAATATGGGTCCCAAATTAAATATCCCAAGCATGTGAGGCATCAGCACAGAGCAGCACTTTTTGGTTGTAATGGACCACCTATTGAGTTGGCCGACCCAGAATCATTTTTTTATTTTTGAGTAATATGTACTTGGGTCACAACATTCATATAATTTTTTTTGATACAATTTAAAAGATTTGTCTATCTTTCCCGTGTCACTTTTTTACACAATTTAAAATATGTGTCTATCTCTCTCTCGTGTGCATGAGAGAGAGAGACACATATTTTAAATTGTGTAGAAAAAATTATATGAATGTTGTGACCCAAGTACTATTACTCAAAAATAAAAAATGACTCTGGGTCGGCCAACTCAATAGGTGGTCCATTACAACCAAAAAATGCTGCTGTCATGTGGTGATGATAGACACATCTTTTAGAAAGGTTGTGTGAAGTTTGTATTCCAAGTATTACTCTTTATTTTTATATAGAAATATAATTCCGTGAATTTTAGATATCTCCGTTTGTTGATGTAAAATGTTTTCAGAAAAAAAGGTTCTGTGTACTAATTATAAGGTAAAAGTATTTTCCAAAAAATATTTTACATTAAAATAAACGGAGCAACGGGAACTAAACTCTTCATAACTCTTTAAAAAAAAAAGTTTGTGTTCTTATGTTTATTATCTCTTTTTTTTTTCTTCACTAGTTTCACTTATAAAATAAAGAATCAGAGAACAGGGACAGATCTAAGAATCAAGTTTAGTGGGCGAGCTTAAAAATTTTCAAACAAATTAGGGGGGCGAGTATGTATAGTTAAAGCATATTTATGTATAATATTAGTGTAAATAGAAGGGTTTTTTTTTTTTTTTTTTCAAATCTAGGGGGACACACACACACATACACACACACACACACACGCCCCCCCATTGCACCGCAGCACCAAAAACCCAATAAAGGTCACTTATTTCGAGTGTCGAACAACAGGGGGCAAAGCCCTCTTGGTATTCCTTGTCTGAATCTTAAATACTTGAGAATAGTTGAGTAAATAAGATAATTATATGGGCCAAAATTTAGAAAAACTCAAGGATTAAAGTAAAACTTCTGAGTTTAGAATTAATAAATTAAAAATTTTAAGAGGGACTTAGTATACATCCTCCATCCCGGAATCGTACCTTATATCCTAGTTGTGAGCTAATCTCTTCATAAGTCTTTAAAAAAAAAAAAAAAAAAAATTGTTCATACATGTTTTTGTATCTTTTTTCTTTCTTCAACAGTATTACTTATGAAACAAAGAATTTTGGATCTTAAGTTTTTGAGAATAATTGATCAGTAAATAAATATTTACTTGAGCGAAAAAATTAGAAAATTTGAGAACATGTAAATCCGTAATAATATAGATCCTCCGGCCGTCCTGAAAATATATAGATCCTCCGTCCTGAAATCGTACCTTGATATATATCATTCCTGGTTATACACGACGTACGTCACGCACATCCATGGCTCAAATCACAAGCTAATCCGATCAATGTAGGTGTGAGTACGTGAGTCACATTGAGGGGCCAGTGTTAAGTACATTAATGGTTGAACCCTACCAAGTACTCAATCAAAGCTTAATTAATGGCAGATATTAGATGACTGGTTATGCCGTGTTTGGTGCGCGTGGATATGTAGAGTGGGTTTTTTTTTTAGATTTAGATATTTCAGAAAGAACAAAAAAAAAAAAAAAAAAAAAAAACCACCATATGATCGACGTGGATGTATATCAGCTTGTGTTAATATCGCTTTGAAGGCGAGTGGTGGGATGGGCTTGGCAGGTCATGTCGTTAGGGGTGGGAGGGGGGCTGTGTGTATTTTTTATTGAAACCATGTTAATATGTTCATGTAGACTCCAAATTAGTCCAATCATTATCTTGAGGGCCTAAGATTCTGGCCTTTTCAATTTCAACATCTGAAGCTAACGTGATGACACGTGGTGTTGTGGCCGACGTGAACATAGTCACCCATTTCTACTTGCTAAAATTCATGTGGGTTGCTGGGAAAAATCCTATGATGCCGTTATGGTGTGCTATAGTGGTTTTGGTAGTCTCATACGATTTAAGTATGTTGTAAAGAGAAAATTCAATAAAAAAAGTTGTTACCATTTTATTTAAAGTTGTCTGGTCCAAAAACATTACACGTTGGTCTCAAAGCATCGTGCAAAAGTCTCAAAATATTACACATCTCAAATTAAACCTCATACCTAGGTTTCAAAAATCGTATCTACATTCCAAAAAATTGCACCTCGATCTCAAAATATTGTACTCGTGTCTAAAAATATTATACCCATATTTAAGTTGCGTGATACGACCACAAATTACTATGGTCCTATCATAAAATTCTCCAAATTGTCAGTATTGTGCTCCTCATTAGGTCTTTCAAGAGCATCCCCAATGTGAGACTCTAATAGGAGTCCTTTGGAGAAAGTGTTTTTTTAGTTCCTCTTAATCAAAAAATTGAGCTCCAATGGGGATTTAAAATTGTATTGGAAAGAGGTCAAGTTAGTTTTGGGACCCATATCATAATTGATGGAGAGAGAGTAAGAGAAGGTATCGAATTTGTTTGAAATATCTTAATTACTGGATTATAAGTATGATATTTGAATATATCTACAATTGAGATGCCTCAAAATATATTAAACATTAAAACAACTACTATTTCTTGCTACTAAGATTGGAGCTCATAATATACATTTACTAGGTACAATAGTGTTCAAGTACTCAAATTTCATTCTAGCTCCTCAAATTTGGTTAATAGCATTAAAGATGGTCGAAGTCAAGTCATAGTCAATTTGTTGTAATTCTTGTTAGAATGAATAAAGGCTCTGAATATTTCATGAATTTATCAAGGGGAAGAAAGAAAAAATAAAATAAAAAAGCAATTACCGAGGAAAGCAATTTTTGTTTTGTATGGATAGTGAAAAAACTAGTATATGTTGAAAAGTTAAAGGGGAATTAAAATGACACTACCAAAAGATTCTCACTATTGTTTGGTACGAAAATACACTAACTATTCACGCACTGTTCAGAGCCATTGTACACGCCCATTGTTCACGTGAATTGTTCACTTAAAATATTAAGTAAATTTTTATTTAAGATATTTTAAGTCAAATTTCACTTAATTTAATTTACAGTTGTCCACTTAAGTTTGCAATTTTACTGAAGATAGCCATTTCGATTAATAAAATAAGTGAAATTTCACATAAAAAATTAAAATTTTAATTTTAATTTCACTTAATATTTGTAAATTCAGTAACTAACTAAACTTATACTTGGTAATAGTTGTGCAAGGGTCGTGAATTTGCCTTACATGGTGGTCGTCGGAGTTCGTTGGGGTAGCGTCGCCGCCGACGACGTTTAGATCTAGATCTAACCTGTAATGGAGTTGTAAATTCATATTTGGATCTCGATCGACATTTGCGACAGTGACATGGCTATGGTGGATGCGTTCGTGATGCTTGGTGGTGCCAGTTGACGATAACGATGGAGGTGAGCGATGCCGAAGATAGAGGTTATCAGTGTTGGCATTAGTGGCGGTGGCGGTGGCGGTGATATGCACGGGATGCTCCACATAAGTTATATCGATCTTCTCGAATCTCTAACAGTTCTGGAATGATGATATGTTTCAAATCTGATACCCAACGTCGAAGCATCGACACGTTGAATACATTGTGAACATTCGTCAACTCTTATGGCAATTCCAGGCAATAAGCTAGCGGTCCCACCAGATTAAGAATCAAATAAGGTCCAACGTACCTCAGACTAAGCTTATCTCGCTTACCAAAACGTGCTATGCCTTTTGAAGGAGATACTTTCAAAAACACATAATCATCTACCTCGAATTTTAACGGTCTTCTACCCGTATCTGCATAACTTTTATAACGACTCTGAGTTGTTTGCAACCGCTGTTTTATCAATCAAATCTTGTCAGTAGTAATTTGAACTATCTTCGGTCCCAAAAGCTATTTCCCACCAACTTCTGTCCAGCAAACCGGCGATCTACACTTTCTCCCGTACAATGCCTCCTAAGGCGTTATTCCAATACTAGTTTAGAAGTTGTTATTATAAGAAAATTCAATCAATGGGAGATCAGTTTCCCAATCAGCTTTAGAATCCATAACACATACTCTCAACATATCTTCCAAATTTTGAATTACCCTCTCGGATTGACCATCGGTCTAAGGATGAAATGTGGTACTAAAATATAAAGCCGTCATTATGGCGCTCTGTAAACTCTCCCAAAATCTCGATACAAATCGAATGTCACGATCTGACACTATCGACACTGGTGCCCCGTGAAGTCTATGTAGGAAAAATAGGTTTAAATTTTTATTTAAACACGCAGCAGAAAGATTAAGTCACAAAAACTTATTGGTAGCCCAGATCTACTAGTCGTTAACTCTACAAATGCGTATACATAGAAGGGAGAAGAGATTATACCTCAGGTCTTGAACCCAATTCTGGTTTTCTTCTTCTTAGATGGTGCAGCAGCCTCCACAAGGTTGTCTTGACCCTTATAACTCCTACGGATACTTTCTAGAGAGGCTAGAGATGGTGGGATCTCTAATAGTAAGGATATAGAAGGTTTAGGAACCCTTATACAGTTTCTGCAGCTTCTGGTTTATAAAAATGACGAACTCTAATTTCTGGATGTAGCTGTCCTATTTATAGATTCTGAGAACCGACCTAACTTTCAATTGTTTGAAGTGGCTTTGATTGATCGAACCTGCGATCGATTGAACCACCTTCGATCGATCGAACCTGTCTAGACTTCAATCGATCGAAGCAACTCCGATCGATCGAACCTGTCTTGACAGCATCCTCAAGTGCCTTTCCAAGCATCCTAGAGGAGCTAAGAGTGGGACCTCCTAGGCTCTTTATTGTTGGCTCAGACTAGTTGGTAATTCCCATGACCAAACTCTTTGATCAGCAATATAACCAGCTGGTCAGTTAACGTTTACTCTACTATAAAACGATAACTGAACTCCAACGCAAAATAACATATCCGAAACGATAACTACACTTATATGGTGTACTAATGTCCCTCTACCGTCAGCATTCATAATCATATTCAGGTAGTTGGATAACTGTTATTGTCAACCTGAATCATGATTACTTCTTGTATTCCTTGAGTCTCATTCACCCCTCATGATTACCAAACATGTTGATAACTACTTATCAACAAGACTACGATTCTCAGTAATCAACTTGGTGACATTCTCAAGGGAATGCTTACTCTATATCAGAGGGTAGATTCTATCTTGATAATATATGTTCACAACCCTATGAACATGACATACCCAAGATACCTAGGTGTTGATCTTCTATAGACCTCACTGATTGGTAAGTCAAAGCAGCCATATCCATAGTCTATGTTCATAATCGTCTCAAGATTAAGAACACGTATCTTATACAAGTTATGAGTTCCTATTGACTGTTGACAGTCTTAAGTGTCAATAGAAAAGCTCAGGTTCGTCAATGCACTATAAGCACCAGCATATTAACTAAGAGATACACTCTAGTGATTGAGATTCATCACTCCATCCAATGGAAGTTAATCATGCTACAGTGTAGACCTGATGAGATATCCGGCCAGTCTCATTATACACTGTGACAAATTCTAAGTGTCAAAGAATAGTAATTCGTATCTCACTTGTATATATCTCATACGCACACGAATTACCTACTATGATACTTATGGATTAACAATCATCTCATGAAAGAAACATACACAATAAAATGTTAAGCTGATATCCATATATTAAAATGTCAATGTCTCATACATAAAGTAATGGTTTGAGGGCACAAACCCAATAAACTCCCACTTACACTCATAACCATTCAGGACTACGTATGAGACCTAGACTATCTAGATGACGATCAAAGACAAACTGTGGCAAGGCCTTTGTAAACGAATCCACAAGATTATCAGAGGTTGCAATCTTGGTGACAGTCACATCTCTACGTTGAACAATATCTTGGATTAGATGATATTTTCGCTCTACGTGCTTTCCCTTTCTGTGGTTCCTTGGATCCTTTGACTGAGCCAATGCCCCACTATTATCACAATAGAGCGTAATAGGTGACAATGACGCTGGTACCACCTCGAGCTCCATAAGAAACTTCTTGAGCCAAACTGCTTCCTTTATGGCTTCACAAGCAACCACATACTCATCTTCTGTAGTTGAGTCTATAATGGATTTTTGCTTAATGCTCCTCAAACTAACAACACCCCCTCTAAGGTAAAAAGATGTCTGGATGTCGACTTTTTCGAATCTTTATCTGACATAAAGTCCAAGTCAGTGTATCCCACTGGAATTAACTCATTGCCGCCGAACATAAGCATGTAATCTTTAGTACTTCTCAAGTACTTAAGAATGTGCTTAACGGCTATCCAGTGCTCTGGACCTGAATTTAATTGATATCTGCTAACAATGCCAACGACAAAGCAGATATCAGGTTTAGTGCATAACATCACATATATGAGACTTCCCACTGCCGAAGTATAGGGAACTCCTACCATGCGATTCCTCTCCTCCTGTGTCTTAGGACACTCGTCCTTAGAGAACACTAAACCATGCCTGAGAGGTAACAAACCTTTCTTCGAATTATCCATTGAAAACCTAGTTAGCACCTTATCGACATAACCAGCTTGAGAAAATACTATTATCTTTCGCTTATGATCCCGTAAGAGCTTTATCACAAGGATATAGCTTGTATTTCCTAGATCCTTCATATCAAATCTACTAGCTAGCCAAACCTAAACCGTTGATAATGCTGCTACATCATTCCCAATGAGTAGAATGTCGTCAACATAGAGAACAAGAAAAGCCACCACTTTTTCTTCATACTTCTTGCATACACAAGGTTTATCCAGATTCTGTATGAAACCAAATGACTTGACTGCTTGGTCAAAACAAATGTTCCAACTTCTGGATGCTTGCTTAAGCCCACAAATAGACTTTTGCAACTTGCATACCAAGTTACCTTTCCAACCAGCTATGAACCCTTCTGGTTGCTGCATATAGATTTCCTCCTCAAATGTCACACCCCCAATCTGCCTCGGGCAAGTTGGGACACATGTAACACGCCTACACGTCAAAACACCCTTAATTCACTAAGAAAAACACAAATTAGACCTCATAAAATAGCTTTAGTAACACAAAACAGCCCCAAGGGTAAAATTGTTATTAAATAAGTATATCCAAACTTTATACCAAAAAATAGGTCTTTGAGTCCCGGTCCAACGTAAAAAAATGGCGCGTAAATCCAAGTTTTGTAGAAGGAGTTATGCTAGTTTCCGTAAAAATCAGCAGCTGCCAGAATAGGGGTGGATTGATCCGCCCTTTAAGGGCGGATCGATCCGGTTTGCCATTTTTTTGTTAGAATGTCCTCGAGAAGGGGCGGATCAATCCACCCTTTAAGGCCGGATCATTCTGGCTTCCCCAGAACAGTTCCCAGCTGCTAAAAACTGTAGATTTTCATGTGCAAAACCATTCCAAACACAACCAAACTTTGTAGAAACATTAAAAATCATTTATGAAACATAACCAAGTGCTTCTAATTTCAACACAAAATATGTAATCAATGCTATTATCACCCAAATTCATAAAATTCACCTCAAACCTCATGAATTTACTCCCAACAAACGCATTTGCCTAGCATACACATAATCCTCCAACAAAAGAAGTCAAGTTTAGTTTACTACACAAAAGGTACTTACTTCTTACTAAGTTCTTCCAACTTTACATACTTTATGAGGTGCATACATAACCCACATCACAAGACATGTGGCCAACACTACAAAACAACTTGAAATCATACAAGAACTCTCCAAAGCACAAGTTAATTCTAATATGCTCAAACATAAGTTTCCCTTTTTACAACACTTGATTATAAAGATTACAACTAAACCAAACATCTATGTGCCGGTCATTTCCTTTCTTCCTCTCGCGCCGTACTTGTGGTGGTTATTCAATAACCACAACAGAAAAATATATTTTTGTTTAAGCTTTCGCTTAGTGAGGGAACTAATCATTCTATTGGCATGTTCAATATGCATATGTAACAATCATATAAGCATTGATAAATTGATCGCCGGGAAGTCAAGTATCTCAAGTCACCATGCTCGGGTCCTTCTCACCCCAGAAATTCTCACTCTTTTATTGCATATAGCATATCATACTCTCCTAAGATCCCGAAGGCATCACCGTGTCATCATCGTGGTCGTCACCATGCCCCGCTCATTGAGGGCTTACCGTCCCTTACATATGGGACCTATAAATGGTGGCCACTACTTGACTTCCCTTTAATCCATATAAGTACATATCAACTAAGCATATACATGACAATTTACACATGATTGACATGCTTGGATTCCAAATTCATCAACATGTAATCACATAAGAATGAATTATACAACTATAGATAACAATTATGACAATCACATATCTAAATACCCAATTTTGAGATTAGAGCACTCACCTCCTCAATTTGTTAGCAAATTAAGCCTAGAAATCCAAATTCCTTCTAAGTTTTAGCTCAATTTCTAGTTGATGATAAGCCTCCATAATTTTGGTACCACAAACATCGTCTATCAAGAACGTTCGTCAGAAAAACGTTATCGAAATTGAAAATAAAAGGCATGCATGTGATCCTCTTACCACCATGAGTCCAAAAATGGTCTCGATTTGTGAATCCGACGTCGGATGGCGAAGATACGGCGAGAAACATTGTCAGAGCGGCGTCGTCAATCTTGTGAGCTCTCGGTTCTTTCCCTCTCTCAATTCCTAGCTGTAATTAACAATGGAGAGACACATATGCTGTCACCATTTCTCCTTATTTTTGTTTGCCTCTCCCAACTTTCTTTAAGCTTTATTATGAAACCCCCATGTTAATTACGTTAACTACCCATCTTTTCGACAAGGATTTAATCTATGTCCCGCGTGGGTCCCAAACGTGATCCCACATACATTATGAGGTTGTTACTAAACCTACCAATTATCAATTTTATTCAAATACGCCCTCACATGGGTACCCAAATTGGTCCCTTAACCTTTCATAAGACATAATAATATCTCTAAGCATTTAAAAAAGTATTCATATAAACATATAATGACATCAAAATGCAAATTATTTTAATTAGACCATCGTTGGGCCCCACATTTATACCAGTCCTGCCTTTTACAGAACTTTCATCTATGCCCGTATTTGAGCACCTTTTCACATGTAGGTTCATAACCCCACCTTAAATCATCTCATACATTAATTATCTTTAATCATCACATATTATTATCACATTATTCTTATTTTTTGGGTACGGGTGTTACATCAAGATTGTCATTCAAGAATGTAGTCTTGACGTCTATCTGCCAGATCTCATAATCTAGGCATGTAGCAATAGATAAGAGTATTCTGATGGACTTGAGCATGACTACCACCGAGAAGGTTTCCTCATAGTCAATGCCCTCCCTCTTAGTAAAACCTTTCGCTATAAGCCTTGCCTTAAAGGTCGCAACCTTTCCATCAGATCCTCTTTTCCTCTTGTAGACCCACTTACAACAAATGGGTTTAATATTGGCTAGAAGTTCTACAAGATCCCAGACCTGATTGGAATCCATGGATTCCAATTCAGCCTTCATAGCTTTAACCCAATGAGCTGAGTCTACATCAGCCATGCCTCTTCGTACGTGGTAGGATCAGATTCAGATTCTATGGAGACAGCTTCAAAAACTTCTCCTAAGAATATGTATCTATCAGGCTGGCTGATAATCCTCCCACAACGACGAGGTACAGGTGTGGGATTGGGTGAAGAAGTGGTATTTTCTTGTCTTACATCATTATCAACTGCAGGTAGGATTGAGGGCTCACCTTCTATCTCTCTCAGATCTATCCTTCCCTTAGGTTTATGGTTCATGATATAATCATCTTCCAAGAAAATATCATTCGTACTAATAAACACTTTTTGTTCTCTTGGATCATAAAAATACCATTCATAAGTCCCCTTTGGATACCCTACAAAATAACATACTTCTGATCTAGATTCTAACTTGCTCATCCTTCCTTTTAGCACATGTGTCGGACACCCCCATATCCGGAGATGTTGCAAAAGAAGGCTTGTGCCCGATCCACATCTCTTGTAGTGTCCTAAGAACAGATTTGCTTGGTACTAGATTTAGTATGTATGCAACAGTTTCTAAAGCATAACACCAAAGGAATAATTATAACTCAGAATAACTCATCATTGACCTAGTCATGTCTAAAAGAGTCTGATTCCTTCTTTTCGCTACACCATTCTGTTGAGGCATACTAGGTGCAGTCAAATGTGACAGAATCCCATTCTGTACGAGGTGATCAATAAACTCATTAAATAGGTACTCGCTGTAGACACCCCATTTTTTTGGCTATCAGATTTATGAGACCCATAGCTTGGTAGTTCACAGTGATCAAAAAGATTCAAAAAGGACTCCTGGAAGTTAATTCTATCTCTCAAAATGCTCAGAATAACCAAAATACCCCTGAAAGCCCGAACGCTCCCGGATTCGAATCAAATGTTCTGAAAACGCGCTACGTCGTAAGAAAAATAATAAAATGAGCTCTAAAACAAGTTCGGATGAAATCGTCGGCTCTTAGAGACCCCCGGAAGTCCCGGAAGTTCCCAGAAAGTCCCCGTTGACCGGTTTGACCAATGTTTGACCGAAATCGTCCAAATTCGTCAAAAAATTTCAGAATCATTCTAGATCATGTGAAAAGTATTAAAATGAGTTTTAAAAGAAAATCGAATGAAAACGTCAGCTCCTGGGAGCTCCTAGAGGTTTCTAGAACTTTCCGGGAATCCAAGGTTTGACCAGTTTGACCAAAAGTTGACTTTAAAACTGGAGCACCGTATCATTTTTCTAATATTTTTCATAGATACTAGAGGTCAATAGCTTTCCAATGGTATATCGCACATAATTTTTGGATTTAAAACAAATTTATTATGAATTTTTTAAGGTGAAAAAGGCGATCAAATCGGCTTTTATCGCGAATATCGCAAAACTTTTCAAAGTGACCTATCTCTAAACTATTTTTTATGTAAAGTAGACTCCATTACCTTTCCAACGGTATATCACAACCTCAATTTAGAGTTCGTATGCATTTTTTTGTGAATTTCGGACAAAATAGGACCTTTTCGCGGGGGCCTAAAAAGGATTATCTGGACGAATGAGGTGCAGTGCCGCCGCGGCACTCTCCCCCAGAATGGTCCATTTTTGTAATTTCTTTTGGGGGTTCATTTTGATTAATTGGAAACCAAAATAACGTAGTTCTATGTTCACAGATGTTTGGGACCAATGGGAGTATTTCTAAAACCCCAAAACCACCCCAAATTGGCCTATATAAACCCCCATTGACGTCTCATTTTTGGGGTGTCAAATGCAAGCTTTGAAAAGTTTTAGAGAGAAAATTATAGAGGTAAGGTTAGAGTAGAGAGAAAAGAAGCTTCCTTCTTTGATTTCCAAACAAGAGAGTGAGTTCTAAACTTTGTTTTTACTTCATTACCTCCATTTACTTCATATTCAATACACCCAACCACCATTTTAGTGAGCATTTAAGAGAGAGGAAGCTACTTCCATGTCCAATGTCACCACATATGAGTGAAACACCAAGCTACAAGTCCAATACATCATTGAATATCATCTATTGATTGTTTATATACTTGATTGCTTACTTTGTTGTTCATCTTCTCCTACCTCATTTCTTTTTTGTTTTCTTTATTTACTTACTAGTCTATCATCATCTAGATGATGACATGAAGTTTGAGGTGAGTGAAGCCTTATAAATAGTAGCTTTTGACCTCAAAAACATGTTTGATAGATGATGATTTCAACTCCAGTACATTCCTATGTATTCATGAAGTTGTCTTTAAAATGAAAATAATATTTTCCAATAATCTTGGAGGTTCTTGAGGTGAGTCAAATGTTGAAATTTTAAGTGGTTATAATCTTCATTAAGTATTGAAAATATGTTTTTAAAACCCCTATTTTAAAACCCCCTCTTAAACCCATCATTTTGATTTCAAGAAATAAATCTTGTTTTCTTAAAACCTTCAAAATAGTGAGTCATTTAATCTCAAAGAATTATTTTGAGTTCAATACTCAATACATGAATGCAAGATCACTTGGAAAGTCTTTCTAACTCATTATAGAACACCCATGATTTTTGGCTTGACTTGGAAGCACTTGAAAGGGGTCCATTTTTGTCCAAACATTCCTTCTATACATTCTGTCTCTGCTGTCACAGTAGCTAGGTTGAATTTCAACTTGTTTTACAGAAAACTTTCCAAAAAAGAGTGGTCCCAACGTATTTTTCCCTTGAACTTCAATGTCTTAGGGAACTTTCTGTATAATATGTGCCTCCAGATCTTTTGTTTTCATTTTCTAAGATTTTCTAACATTTCAGTCGACAGTACGGACTCTATTTCTGAATAACCTCTATGTTTTATATGATTTCTCTCAATCTGTGATAGTTATGAAAGATTGGATTTTTGTGTTGTGTTCTAGACACAATAAGAAATATTTTCATAAAAAATCATGCATTGAAAACATTCCTAATCCCTCTTTTCAATTTCCAAAAAATCATGTTACTGTTTTGTCTAGTATTCACAGCAAGCCTACCTTTACTTCCATCCTTTGATTTGGTGCTTACATGTACTCCAAATTTGATCATGTCTTAGAAGTGGTCCATACCATATTTGTACATATTCTATGATGATTTTCTTCATGCATTCATGCATATCTTAGACTTCTAAGCCACTTTAGAAAGTCCACGTACACAAACACACTACAACCTTTGCACAATCTAGCTAGGATCATACATTGCATTCATGCAAGATTTGGGGTTTTTGTAACTCCTAATCTAAAAAGATTATAAGGAATGATCATGATCACACGTTCATGCTTCCCTCAATCTAATCCTCCTTTCTCATCCGTCCCGGGGATTGAGAGATCTTCTTTTCTCAAAGATTAACATGCATCATTCTAGCTTGCTAAGCATCCTTGTTTTCTTTGATTTATTTATTTCAAGAACAATTCATGTCCCCTTAGATTAGGAAAACTTGATTACTTGATATATGATTAGGCGATTTTCCTAGTTTTATTCGTGTGATCTTTCACTTTTGCATTGCATGATATTTGGCTAAGATCTTATGAACGATATCTTATCTTTTGATCTTCCATTTCAAAATTATTATGTGATGTAATATACTATCATAGTATTAATTGTGGAACCATACATAGTATAAGATGATTATTTGGATGCTAATTGAGGCCCGTCGAAAGACGGGGCAAGTTGAGGGTGTTTTAGTCGCGACAAAGGCTCCTTCCTCTCTCGTACCAAAACCCTGAGCCAAGTTCTTTGGTTATCAAGGGTCGGTGCCCTTTATCCATTTGGGTGAGTCAAAATCAGGTTTCTTAGTTCCTTAAAGACCAAGGGGCAACTCTGTATCTGTTTTCAACAGACCTTTTCCTTTCCTTTTTCAAAAATAATCTCAAAACAAAACTAGAAAGAGTGGATGAGCGATTCCACGTGTCCACAATCTGGAGACTCTGCTGGGGATAATTATTTTCAAAACAAAATAATACAGAGGTTTGACTCATAAGCAGCATCCTTAAAATCATCTTTTTACTATGTCTGGTTCATCGCATTGCACTCTTGCATTTCCCCCCCTCCGACTGTGTCTGAAACGCGGCGCTGACATTGTTCAGGTCTTGCTGTGCCAAGGCATAAGTCACCGTTGATACCGTACCTTCCAAGGTATATCAAAAAGAGTAAAAACTTTCGTACTGTCTCTCTGACGGTATATTGGAACTCTCATCAACGGACCCTCTTTGACTAAACCCAGCCTTTGCATATAGATTCCTGTAGAACCTTTCATAGGACTGTTCATTTATCTTTTCAGATAGGACAATGTGATATAATTGATGTATGCCCTGACGGGATTACTTGCGCGGTATAGACGCTTATGTGGCATAGAACATAACCTATTTCTTATGATTCCCAAGGCAATCACTCACATGTGATCACATTGAGTTGACCTGCCTAAGCACCATGACAAAGATGTCTGTTCCATGCTCACAAAGATATACACCGCAAACCTTGTTTGTCGGTTCTAAGACATAGGAGTATGAAAACCTACTAGACAGTATGATCACCATCATCACATATCAACCTGTTTCTCCCAGGAACTCTGTCCAGATACCCCAGATATAACCATATTAACCAGTTTCTCCCAGAAACTCTACCCAGATATCCTAGATATAACCGTATCAACCAGTTTCTCCCAGAAACTCTGTCCGAACCAACAAGAAATGCCCATATATGCTAGTTTCTCTCAGAAACTTTGTCCAAACCAACCAGAAATGCCCAAATATGCCAGTTTCTCTCGAAAACTCTCTCCAAATCAACCAGAAATGCCCAGTCTATCCTAGAAGCCTTCATAAAATCCTGGAAACCCCTGTTATCCCTTAGTGATCATACTAGAAAGTAAAGTTGCCACACTCTATATGGTTAGGACCTTATTTGTTTAGTTGCTATCTGTTAGAAATAGGAGCATCATATAGATTAGGGCTTACATCCGCGTGCCTATCTCATTTGCATGCACAATTCCTATCGGCCTGCACGCACTATTTCAGTCAAGCTGCACATAAGTCAGTCCACGTCTGTTAACATCACTTTCATTTGTCTATCTAAAGTCATCACTGTTAGAATCTGATACAAATCCTCTCGAATCTGTAGGGTCACTATAGATTCTCAAAACCAACAACTGGATCTTCGTCCTGGGTCAGCAATTCAGATAATCGCTTGGTTAGAATTAGCCCAGCAAGTTATTTCAGCATGAATCAAGAAGAGCTAGAAAACAAGGTCACCGAATTGGGAGCCACCATAAGCCAGTAATCTGACAGCCTGGCCTAGGTCCTGAAGTTTATGGAAGAGCTGAAACAGCAGCGGCAGCAGTGTCCCCCTGAGTTCCTACCACCATCATTCGGATTCATACCATATCCCGAGAATAATAGAGAAGAAGTCTGGTTTTAAGGGGCCTCGCCGCCCGCATATGAGAAAAAGTTCCAAGAGAAAATGGACAAAGTCGACAAGTTGGAAAGCGCATCGAGGAAGAGTAAAGGGGTTGATGATTACATGCTAGACTTGGAAGGACTTTTTGAGCCTGTTAAGCTGAAGCTGCTGGAAAACTTCAAGATGCCTGGCATTGAACGTTTTGATGGAACCAGAAATTCGAAGAGCCATATAAAGCTGTCTATGATCATTTTTCAATCAATTGCTGCACTCATGAGCACATTGCAATGTTGTTCCCACAAACTCTCGCGAACTCTACACTGTCATGGTTCCTTACCTTGGAAGCTTCCAAAACTCGGGCATGGGAAGACATAATTCGGGTATTCTTTGATTACTATTCCTACAACCAAGAATTTGATGTCACAATCAGAGATTTGGAAATAACTCGGCAGAACAACAATGAATCATTCGCCGTGTTTCTGAGCAAATGGAGGAATAAAGTAGCCCAAATGACCCATCGGCCGATTGAAAAGGAAAAGGCAAGGATGCTAAGCCAAAATCTGCAACCGCTCTACCATAAGAAATTATTTTACCAGTCCATCTCCACCTTTGAGGAATTGTTTGAAGTTGGGACTCGAATCGAAGACACCATAAGGGTAGGAAAGACCAAAAAAGAAGAGCCTTTGAGTCAGTCAAAAGAGCCCAACTACTCCCGCAACTCTCCGGATGTCAATGTCCTTGGCAGTCAACCTATGGCTTAACCTCCTAGGTCGTACCAACCTCCCAACCAAGCTAACTCCTCCAATCGCCCTTTCCCTAGGAAGCCTACTCGCAATTTTGCCAAATTAGAAATCCCCCTCTCCTCAGCCTTAGATCGCCTCCTTAAAAAGGGCCACCTCCAACTACTCCAGCCTCGAAATACCCCGCTCCCGTCGAACTACGATATATCCAAAAGATGCACCTACCACCAAGCCCCTGGCCACAACACCGATGATTGCATGTGCCTTCACCATGATATCCAAGACCTCATTGACCAGAATATCATTGAGCCACCTCCAAAGCAGCCCCATATCACTCAAAATCCTCTACCAAACCATCAAAATATCAGCCTCATTGAGTCCACCATGTGTCCTTCAACCCTGCTGCCTATGTTACCCCCTTAGGTCAACCTTTATCCCTCATTGACATCCCGAAATCTGTGGGAATTCATCTGATCGAAGGAGGGGATGATGAGTGGCAGCAACAGCTGGCTGATGAACAAGATCTATTCTTCTTGGAAGAACACGATCTAAGGGTAGTGGACCTCAAATGGTATGATCCCGATAATGAAAGCAATGCTTTTATCTGGAACGAGCCGGAGAAACCATTTGTGGGAACAGATTGTGACTGGTTCAAAGAAGATGGGACTGTAGAAAGGCTTACTCCTGCCAAGATTGATCATCTAACTAGGTCAGGCCATCATTATCAGCCACCGCAGCCTACCACTGAAGCAATCGAAAAAAGTCCGGTCAAAGACAAGGGAAAGGAAAAAATGGATGAGATCATCGAAGAAGACTATGAGTTGATAAAGCAGTTGAAGAAAACCCAAGCACATCTCTCGATGTGGGACATCATGGTAACATCCTACAAGCATAGGCAAGCTGTGTTGAATGCCTTGGCTGGAATTGAGGTCCCCATCGACGCTGCACCGGAAGACATGGTGGTTTTCTTAGGCGCACTCACCCCTGACCCAATCATTACAGTTTTTGATGAAGACCTGCCGCCGGAAGGATCTACACATAACAAAGCTTTGTACATCAATATTGGATGTAAGGGACAGTAGGTGCAATTTTGTCCGGTTGATACAAGCTTTACCCTAATGTTTATGCTCTAAGGACTGCCACCGCCTTGGGGGTCAATATCCTTGACATCACACCATCTGTGCAATCCGTGAGGGCCTACGATAACACCAAGAGAAATGTGATGGGGACTGTTTCTCTCAAAATTCAGGTAGGATCTTTGGTTAGCACTAAAATCTTTCACGTTATGGACATACCTGCCTCGTTCAATTTGTTGATCGAAAAGCCTTGGCTGCATGTCAACAAAGTTGTATCATCCACTGTGCATCAAATGATCAAGTACATTCATGAGAAGGAGGTGAAAATCATCCTCGGCAATAGTTGGGGTAATGAAGCTTTTCTAAACTACGCTCCCATCTTTGAAATCTAAATACCTGAGCTAGAAGAAGGAGAAATCAGGGGATTCTTCATGGAAGAAGCCCACATGATCAATGATGAAGAAATGTTCCCCGAGATCCACTCTGCAGTTGTCAACATCGTCTGCAAAATGAACTACTTCCCTGGAATTGGATTGGGCTGACGCCAGCAAGGGATTCGTGAGTTCCCTCATATCAAAGGACAACAAGGCACTTTTGGGTTGGGGTACAAGCCCACTGAAGAAGACATCGAGCTACAGAGGCCATAGAAAAAAAAGTGAGGAGTCTCCCACCATACCGCAAAACCTTGAATTGGCAATTCATCAAAGAAGGGGTTGATTTCCCCTATTTTGGGTTCCCAGAACCTTGGATCCATCAGGCCACTGGAAAAAGGTACCCCGGGCTGAAAATCTTCGCTGACTGCAAAAGGCCTCCCTATCAAGATCTGCTCTATCCCGAAGAAGTTGAGAAAACCCCGGAGGAAGACCGGTTGGAGTATCTGGACACTAAAGCCATCGAGAAAATGTGGGAAGAGTTCGCCGAAGAAAAGGAAGAAAAGAGGACCAAGAGCCAAGATGATCAGATCACGCCAACTAAGGAGGGTTTAAGCAACTAGGCTTTGGAGTCATCTATCTCCCTATCCCCTGTTCCCCCAGAGTTTGTACTTCAAATTATCGAGTCTGTACCAGAGTCGGCTGCTGTAAGCCTACCACTGTCTAATGTAATCACTCCACCTGTTATGAATGAAATAAAAGACGATTCTGCTTACTCCTCTGTGTCTAATACTTATGAATGCACAGATCCCTCCGAGGATCTCCCAATTGAACTTAAGCAACTAATTGAAAAACCACCTGCTTATGAAATAATCAAAGATACTTTATCGGTTAACCTAGGTGAAATAGATACTCCACAAATTGTGCAAATTACCTCAACTCTTCATAAAAAAGAAAAAAAAATTGACTCTCTTGCTAAAAGAATTCAAAGATGTTTTTGCTTGGTCTTACAAGGACATGCCTGGGGTCGATCCCGACGTTGTCCAACATCGCATTCCCCTCCTTCCCAATTCTAAACCCGTCAAGCAAAAACTTAGGCGCATGAGACTAGAATGGGCACTCAAGGTCAAAGAAGAAGTGGAGAAACAATTCAAGGCAGGGTTCATCATTGTTACTGAGTATCCAGAATGGGTTACCAACATCGTTCCAGTCCCCAAAAAGGATGGAAAAGTTCGTGCGTCGACTTTCATGATCTAAACAAAGCCAGTCCTAAGGATAACTTCCCGCTTCCCCACATCGATGTCTTAGTGGATAACACCGTAGGACATGAGCTACTGTCATTTATGGATGGCTTTTCGGGGTACAATCAGATTCTAATGGCGCCAGAAGATCTGGAAAAGACGACATTCACCATACCTTAGGGAACCTACTATTATAGGGTAATGCATTTCAGACTCCAGAACGCTGGAGCAACCTACCAAAGAGTTGCCACCACTCTATTACATGACATGATTCACAAAGAAGTAGAAGTACATGTAGATGACATGATCGTAAAATCCAATGATAGAGAAGGACACCTGGTGGCACTAGAAAAGTTTTTTGAAAGGTTGCGCAAATACAAGATGAGGTTGAATCCAAAGAAATGCACTTTCGATGTGACCTCCGGTAAGCTCCTGGGTTTTCTCATCACACAAAGGGGGATAGAGGTGGATCCCTCTAAGATCAAGGCAATCCTAGAAATGGCGCCACCATGGAATGAAAAGAAAGTGAGAGGGTTTCTCGGAAGAATCAAATTTATCAGCCGCTTTATCTCCAAACTCACAACTACATGTAATCCTTTGTTCCGATTACTGAGAAAAGGAGAGAAGTTCCAATGGGATGACCAATGCCACGCCACTTTCGACAAAATAAAAGCCTACCTTCAAAATTCACCAGCCCTTTCACCATCCACTCCTCATGAGCCCTTATTCCTTTACCTATCTGTTTCCGAAAATGCCATGGGTTGCATGCTAGCCCAAGAAGGACAAGAAAGCCACTCCGAAAAATCCATATATTACCTTAGCAAGAGGATGACTGGGTATGAGCTTAACTACTTTACCCTCAAAAAAACATGTTGGGCCTTGGTTTGGTGAACTCGCCGACTGAGACACTACATGCTGGCCTTCCAAGTTGTGCTCATATCCCACATGGATCCTATAAAATACCTCCTCGAAAAACCCGCCCTGACCGATCGTATATCCCGTTGGTTGCTTCTACTGTCCGAATTCGATATCAAGTATGTGACAAGCAAATCGGTAAAAGGGAGAACTATAGCTGAGCATCTTGCTGAACACGCCATTGATTCTGAAGTAAATGGAGATTTTCCATTCCCGGACGAGAATATCATGGAAATCAAGGAAGAACAGTGGAAGTTGTACTTTGATGGGGCAGCCAACATGAAAAGCTACGGAGTATGAATGATTCTAGTGTCACCAAATGGGGACCACACCCCACTAGCAGTCAAGCTCAATTATATCTCCACCAACAACACTGCTGAATACGAGGCATGCATTCTGAGGATAGAAGCAGCCATAGAACTGAAAGTTCAGAAGTTGGATGTCTTCGCAGATTCAAACCTCATTATATCACAAGCTAGAGGAGAATGGAGAGTGAAAGAAAAAAGGTTGAAGCCCTATCGTGTTCATCTCGATGGACTCAAGAGACAGTTCAGGAACATCACATTCTTCTACTTGCCAAGAGAAGAGAACCAGCTAGCAGATTCGTTGGCTACCTTAGCCTCCATGATCAAAATTTCCGTGGTAGTCAAGATGATGCCTTTGGTAATTGAGCAAAGATACGAGCCTTTATTCAACATGGTCGCCGAGATCGAAGAAGAAGAGAACGAAACACCATGGTACCAAGATGTTTGGGACTTCATAGAAAAGGGGGTGTATCCCCTAGAATCTTTCGAGAAAGACAAAAGAGCAATTCAAAGGTTCGCAGCACAGTTCATCATTTGCGGGGGAAAATTATTGAAGCAAGGATACAATGGTCACAATCTAACTTGCTTGTTTGGAAAGTGCGCCAGAAGAATGATGGAAGAAATACACGAAGGGGTGTGCGGTCCATACATAAATGGTCACATGCTAGCCAAAAAGATCGTAAGACAAGGGTACTACTGGATGACATTGGAGAAAGATTGTTGTGAATACGTGAGAAGGTGCCACAAGTGCCAGATCCACACAAACATGATGCATGTACCACCATCTTTGCTCTATAGTATGACCTCCCCGTGGCCATTCTCGACTTGGGGAATCGATATCGTTGGCGAAATCATCCCGAAGGCCGCAAATGGCAACCGATACATTTTGGTGGCCATTGACTACTTCACAAAATGGGTAGAAGCCGCATCCTACAGCAAGTTGGGGGCCAAGGAAGTGGCCAAGTTCATCAAGAAGAACCTCATCTGTCGCTATGGAGTCCCCTATGAGATCATTTCAGATAATGGTAGTCATTTCAAATCTGAAGTCAGGGGTCTGTTTGAGGAATACAAAATCACTTATCACAAGTCATCACCATACAGGCCGCAAACTAATGGGCCAGTCCAAGCTGCAAATAAGAATGTCAAGGCCATACTATAGAAATCGGCCGATACCTACAAAGACTGGCACGAAAAGCTACCGTTCACACTTTGGGGATACAGAACATCGATAAGGACGTCCACAAGAGCAACCTACCTCATGGACCTCGATGCATCGAATTTAAAGAACCAATCAACATGGATCGCCTCAAAAAGTACTATGCTTGACCATTCCCCAAGAACCAATTTTCTTTCAAGCTTTGGCCTGAACTACGCTCGACATGATTCCCAATCGGGGATACGTAGGAAACCGCATTGGTTCGGCTGACACCATCATAATCAACCACTTTTCTTTCAAGACTTTGGCCCGAACTATGTTGGACCTGATCCCCGTTCAGGGGTATGTAGGCAGACTTTCAAAAAAAAAAAAGAAAAGAAGGATGGCTTGCTAGGTCAAAAATTCGAAAGGACACCTAGGTAAAAGTTAGAGTTAAATCCAAAGTGAGTAATAACAAAAGAGAGAAAAGAGCTCGCTAGGTCACCTAACTGGTGACTAGGTAAAATTATGAGCGTGTGAGAAAAATAAAGTCGCGGTCCTTACCATAACCCAGAAATCACCCTTCACACTAGGGGCAAACTTCGACCATCTACCTCGTTTGCCTGAACCTCTTCTAAACTAGGGGCAAACGTCGATCATCTACCTCGTTTGCCTTACAACCATATATATCCCAAACTAGGGGCAAACTTCGGCCACCCACCTCGTTTGCCTCTAATCGTCATAGCATGCCCAAACAAGTACCAAAAGCAAACATCTGATCAAAATCATACTACGAATGTTTTCAGAAAGCCAAATGCATAAAATAAGGTTCTCCAAGTAACCAAGGTTCGTTAATAAACAAACTTCGAATATTACATAAGTAGGGATAAATGAAAACACAAAAAGTTCTATTAGAAATCAATCCCAAATATCAAAGACACTTGGAGGAAAGAAGCAGAATCAGTCAAGTCTAGTTTTATTTTGTGTCTTTTATTTCTTCAAAGGTCTCTAGAAATAGGCTCTTGCTGGACCTGCCCAGCCCCTGATGAAAGCAGCAATAGTAGTGGCTTTGACTCTGGAAGCAAAGACCCTCTCAGTAAACCCGGGGGACATCTTGAACTCGCCCGTACTGTCTGGCCAATTAGAGAGGATGATAGAAAGAGGTCTCTCTCAGACCCATCAACCACACTCTCTGGTAATCCCCGAGACTAGTGGTCACAGCATGAAGGCCCCAACGCCTCACGATCCAGCAAATGTCGGCCTCATATAAAGCACCCATTATGCCAATCCAATCAGCAGAAGTGTAATGAGGATGAAGCACAGCCCTGCGGAAGTAAACTAGCGGCACACTACCAGTCCATAACTGAAGGTGCTCATAGAGCCAAGCCTGTAACACCAAAGGCGCCCCAGAAAGAAGAAGCGTTCCTTGATTGAAAGCGCGATCCAAACCATTCAGGGTTTCAGCTAAAACCATGGCTATGGGATTCCTGCTAAATTTCAGTCCAAGGCACACGTGCACCAAGTCGATAGAAGTACTTGAGAACAGAATGTGTGAAGTCATGCGCAATATCAGAGCAGCCCCACGGGTAGCATCATATACGCTAGGATTCCCAGGACTAGTATACCGGGCGATGATGGAAGGAATGTCAAGAACCTTACCATGAATTAGCCGGTGGGAAATAATAGTGGAACAATTCAGGTATTCAGCCAAGCCTCGCGAGGGACTGGGGGTATCAGTAGAAGGGAGAATCAGGTCAGAGTCAGAATCAAAGCCAAGGATAGCACAGAACTCCTCAAACAGGGGACATATCTCTAGGCCGTTGAAATTGAAGACATGGTTCACCGGGTCCCAGTGGATAATAGCGGCATGCATGAACTTAGTGTTCAGAGCCATCTGGCGAAGAGAGAATAGCTCAGTCAGACCGTAGCTGAAGAGGTTGATCCGCTCCACACCATCCATGATGTTCAGCCAAGCTGTGAGTTAAGCGGGATCATACATGCCATATTTTCTGTAGTGGCTCTAGCAAAATTCAAAATTTTGGCAGCACCTCCCTGTTTCACGGACTATCCCACCTATAAGGAAAACACACTCACTATCACAAGGCTACTCATTGCAGTAACATCAACAATCACAGAATCACAGTGCACAACCACCAACCAAAGCAAGCACACAACTGCGCCTACAAACCAAAAACTATCCGGCTCGAAAGGCAAAACATCATAATACTCTGTCAAGGGTGATAAATCATCCTACACATCATTCTACTCATTGTCTTACACATTATCCATCAGTCACATTATTCACTAGTACAACCCAATTAAAAACATGAAATGGAGATAAAACAAAAATACCCGCTTAGGAGGCCTCAGTCTTCCTCTTCTTTGTCCTATGTCGGGCCACCCAGAGTGCACGTCGACGATGGCCTCCTCCTGCCACCTCTGTACCTCAGCCCGATCCTCAATGAGCCGGCACCACCCCCGCGATTCTGCACACACAAATAAAATGAAAGCAATCAATAGAGAAACAATAAAAAGTACAAAAGCGAAGTCAAGTCAGAAACTTACCAAGGACGCCATCTGACTAGTGGCGAACTGCTGCATACCATCCATCTATCAAGGGCAAAATCAGGGTTAGGACCTCATAACCTTAAGGAGCGCAAAATTAGAGACATACCCGATGGTCTCACGTGAGGACCAAAGACCGTAAACTAGCTGCCAAGGCATGGCCCTCCTCAGCATAACTCCAAGGGACGTTGAGGATGCCTCCTGGCTGGGTGGGATACCCACATGTGACCCGTGGCACCTCCATAACCTGGGGAGAGCCATCTGTACCCAAGACATTAACGGTCTAATCCCAATGAGGGGTAGGATCAGAAACTGGGGAAATCTATCTCTTGTACATCTCGTGAAGCTGTAGGCATAAAACAAGTTAGGGAAAAGATGAATCGAAAACATAGGCAACAGATAGAGACAAAAACGTAAAAGAAACTCACATCCAAGAGTGGGAAGTTGGGCATCAAGAAGCGGCCACGGTAAGTCTCATAGCCGATCTCAGAAAGAAAGTTATCCCAAACATCGATACCAGCTAAGGCCGCCAGCAAAGCATCACCGGAAAGGTCATCAGCATCCATCACAGGAGGATTATGAGGGACGCAAGACCTCAGACCGCCAACCACCTACCGAGACACTCGCTCGCCAAGGAACCATTGCCTATTTTCGGTATTTTCCATCAGAAGTCGGCAAGAGGCAAGGGGCCTAACCGCCTGTATCTCCTCTGCGGTAACATAGGCAACGCGCTCCCAAGGCATCCAATCAACGCTAGCAGCTGTCAGCCCAGATAAGAAGTTTCTAAGGAGAACAATCCGATGAGCCCTGCTCTTTACCCCGACAACATCCCTCTGCCATCTCAAGCCCGGGGGGAACAAAGGCATAGGAGCCATGCCGTCCTTATCTTTACCTGATTCATCAACAGGGGAAGGAGCCAACATCTTCAAGTACTCAAAGCTCCAAAGTTGCACAGACAAAGGGAAAATCAAAAAAGACAAGTACAAAAATCATAAAGCCGGAAGATAAAAGAGGTTGCAGTACATACCTTCCAAGCTCGCCAGAATCCCCCCGTCGATTTGATATCACCCCAGGAAACCTCATCCATATGCTTGTAAATGTGGGCTAAGGCAGCACCGCCCCAGTCATAAGAGGGGATCTCACCAATGGTCGCCAGGCAGGAAAGAAGCCTCAAGCTCACCCGGTCATTCTGTGTCATAAAAATTGAGCAACCAAGGACATACAGAAGAAATACCCTAAAAACTGAGAATTATTCAGGTTGTGATTTCCTCTGCCATAGGCCTGATAAAGCCAGCCACAAGGGAACCAGTGCCTCTCCAGATTAGGAGGAACAGCCCCAATCAGCATCTCTATAGCTTCAGGGTCAATCTCATAGAAGTAATCCAAGACTAGGCGCTTCCCGCCAACCCTCAAACCGGTAATCATGGAAAAATCAAAAGGCGTAATTGTCATCTCACCAAATGGTAGATGGAAGGTATTGGTGGTGTCCCACCATCTCTCAACAAAAGCGTAAAAATGCGCCAAATCGTTGGTGCTCTTTGAAACTAGGCGGACAAAGCCGCCAAACCCGGCATCGTCTACCATTCTCTTGACGGCAGGCGAGAGTTGGGTGTACCACAGAAAAGCATGAGCAAGGCTACCATGGCCCTTCGATGTCACTTTCGGCACCTACACACATCAAAAACGACAAAAAATGAGCACAAAATCACTATTCACGACCCAAAGTCCAACTTCACAAAATCAACATACGAGAACAAAACAAGCATCCAACAAACTCTAGGTACACACTATAGTTCATAAAACTAGCACAATGCACAAAATAGTCCTAAACTATCGAAAGCTTCACATACCAGGCTCACTAGAGCCGCGGCCGAAAGATGACATTGGGGGTCCCGTAAAATCAAGTCTGGGGTTTGGCTCTCGACTTTCATTCGCTCCTTGGCCTTTTTAGACGGTCTCCTTGAGCTCAAAGCCATGGATCTGCAAGAAAAATGGAAGCCAAAACCAAACTTTCTTCTTGAAAAATGGAACAAATCAAAACACCAATCAAAATTCCAATCATGGGGAAAGATTACCCACCCGAGCGTACACAATCTGCGTGTTGACGGATTTTTGCTCTAAAAGCACCCCGAAATGGCAAAAAATGAGCTCAAAATGGCCAAAAATGAGATTGAAATGCTCAAAAACCCGAGATATACACACATGAAATCCATCCACCCAGTGCCACCGTGGCAGTGGTCCAGTCCCGCTGCGGGCCCCGCTTTGTTCCGTTTTAACCCGTTTCAGCCCACTCTGACCCGTTTTAGCCCGTTTGTGATCCCGATTAGCCCCGGTGGCCCATTTTAGTCAAGATTTATGAGATTTTATCCCCCAACAGATCCATTTTATCCCCAGTAGGTTCAATTAATCCCCTGAGGATAGAAACATAAAGATATCAGCTCCCGAAGGCCCGAATCGGCTTTTCAGACTGACCATTGCCAAGATCTGATTAACCGTGAGAGATTTAGAGATGAGTCCTGGTTCCCGATCAAGAAACAGTTAAGAGAGAATCTCTGAGAATCCTACATCATCCCCCGAGGACAGAAACAGAAAGATATCAGCTCCCGAAGGCCCGAATCGGCTTTTCAGATTGACCATTGCCATGATCTGATCAATAGTGAGAGATTCAGAGATGGGTCCTGGTTCCCGATCAAGAAACAGTTAAGAGAGATTCTCCGAGAATTCTACATCATCCCCAAGGACAGAAACAGAAAGATATCAGCTCCCGAAGGCCAGAATCGGTTTTTTTTGGACTAACCATTGCCAAGACCTGATCAACCGTGAGAGATTCAGAGATGGGTCTTGGTTTCCGATCAATAAACAGTTAAGAAAGATTCTTTGAGAATCCTACATCATCTCTTGAGGACAGAAACAAAAAGATATCAGCTCCCGAAGGCCCAAATCAGTTTTTTTTTTCAGACTGACCATTGCAAAGACCTGATCAACCGTGAGAGATTCAGAGATGGTTCCTGGTTCCCGATCAAGAAATAGTTAAGAGAGATTCCCCAAGAGTCCTACATCATCCCCTGAGGACAAAAATAGAAAGATACCATCTCCCGGAGGCCCCGACCGGCCCTCTTGGATTGAGCTCCAAAAGATTTGATCAACCATGAGAGATTCAGAGATGGGTCTTGGTTCCCGATCAAGAAAATAGAGATTCTCTGAGAGTCCTACGCCATCCCCTGAAGACAAATACAGATGGATACTAGTTCCCACTATCCCTAGTAGAAAGTAGCAAAAGCAGAACGACTCTCGAAGATCGGTCATCAGGATCAACCAGAACATCGCCCATGTCCAGTTTTCAAAGACGAGCACCGTCGTTCCACGACTCCGTGTCTTCTGATTATCATGAGCTTTCTCATTTGTCCACTATCATAACTTTTGCACTTATCGGTTATCACAAGATCCCTCGGTCACCTTTGGTTGTCATCCTCTAAACCTTGCGTCTGATCCATTTCACTTACAAAGCACGTTTCTCAGAATTTAAAAAGTTTTCCCCGAGTCCCAAAGTCTTCAAGCCATTATATCTTTATCCGAGTTAGCCACTGCATCACAGTCGGAGACACTAGCACGACATAAGTCCACTCGGAGTGGCACACACCCTATAGCACCAGCTCATACTAAGATCAGAACACTAAACATGATAGGACTCAGGGCGCAATTCATATCACATCCATGCATTGCATATCATCCTTATAACATAGCATTCGCCTGTCTTCTTGTGCATGTGTGATTTGTTCCTTTGTGCCCCGAACTACGTCCTAGTCTGATTCCCCATGGGATATGTAGGCAGCTCACGAAGAGCACAACCAGCTCGGCCCCAACATCATGTTTTATATCATTACATCTTTTGTAACGCTTTTTATCCTAAATCTATAGACTCCAAAAAGACCTGTCTCTTCAAAGCTTTAGCACTCGCTTACGACATGCATTGCCTCGTAAGTTTATGCCAAAGAGGGGCAAACTGTAGACACCCCATTTTGGCGGCTATCAGATTTAGGAGACCCATAGCTTGGTAGTTCACAATGATCGAAAAGGCTCAAAAAGGACTCCTGGAAGTTAGTTCTATATCTCAAAATGCTCAGAATGACCAAAATACCCCTGAAAGCCCGAACGCTCCCGAATTTGGACCAAATATTCTAGAAACACGCTACATTGTAAGGAAAACAATAAAATGAGTTCTAAATCAAGACTGAATGAAATCGTCGGCTCCCAGAGACCCTCGAAAATCCCGAAAGTTCCCGGAAAGTCCTCATTGACCGGTTTGACCAAGTTTGACCGAAATCGTCCAAATTCGCTGAAAAGTTTTAGAATCATTCTAGATTATATGAAAAGTATTAAAATGAGTTTTAAAAGAAAACCGAACGAAAACGTCAGCTCTTGGGAGCTACCAGAGGTTTCCATAACTTGAATCCCAAGTTTGACTAGTTTGACCAAAAGTTGACTTTAAAACCGGAGCACCGTATCACTTTTCAAATATTTTTCATATATACTAGAGGTCAATAGCTTTCCAATGGTATGTCGCACATAATTTTTGAATTTAAAACGAATTTATTATGAATTTCCGAAGGTGAAAAAGACGATCAAATCGGCTTTTATCGCAAATATCGCAAAACTTTTTAAAGTGACCTATCTCTTAACTATTTTTTTCATGTAAAGTAGACTCCATTACCTTTCCAACGGTATATCACAACCTCAATTTGGAGTTCGTATGCATTTTCTGTGAATTTCGGACGAAATAAGGCCTTATCGCGAATACTGGAACCTCTGGGGGCCTAAAAAGGATTATCTGGACAAATGAGGAGCAGTGACACCGCGGCACTGTCCCCCAGAATGGTCCATTTTTATAATTTCTTTTGGGGGTTCATTTTGATTAATTGGAAACCAAAACGACGTAGTTCTATGTTCACAAATGTTTGGGACCAATGGGAGTACTTCTAAAACCCCAAAACCACCCTAAATTGGCCTATATAAACCCCCCTTATCTTCTCATTTTGGGAGTGCCAAATGCAAGCTTTGAAAAGTTTTAGAGAGAAAGTTGTTGAGATAAGGTTACAGTAGAGAGAAAAGAAGCTTCCTTCTTTGATTTCTAAACAAGAGAGTAAGTTCTAAACTTTGTTTTTACTTCATTACCTCCATTTACTTCATATTCAATACACCCAACCACCATTTTAGTGAGCATTTAAGAGAGAGGAAGCTACTTCCATGTCCAATGTCACCACATATGAGTGAAACACCAAGCTACAAGTCCAATACATCATTGAATATCATCTATTGATTGTTTATATACTTGTTTGCTTACTTTGTTGTTCATCTTCTCCTACCTCATTTCTTTTTTGTTTTCTTTATTTACTTACTAGTCTATCATCATCTAGATGATGGCATGAAGTTTGAGGTGAGTGAATCCTTATGGATAGTTGCTTTTGACCTCAAAAACATGTTTGATAGATGATGATTTCAACTCCAGTACATTCCTATGTATTCATGAAGTTGTCTTTAAAATGGAAGTAATACTTTCCAATAATCTTGGAGGTTCTTGATGTGAGTCAAATGTTGACATTTTAAGTGGTTATAATCTTCATTAAGTATTGAAATTATGTTTTCAAAACCCCCATTTCAAAACCCCCTCTTAAACCACTCATTTTGATTTCAAGAAATAAACCTTGTTTTCTCAAAACCTTCAAAACAGTGAGTCATTTAACCTCAAAGAATTATTTTGAGTTCAATACTCAATACATGAATGCAAGACCACTTGAAAAGTATTTCTAACTCATTATAGAACACCCATGATTTTTGGCTTGACTTGGAAGCACTTGAAAGGGGTCCATTTTTGTCCAAAAAATTCCTTCCAAACATTCTGTCTCTGCTGTCATAGCAGCTAGGTTGACTTTCAACTTGTTTTACAGAAACCTTTTCCAAAAAAGAGTGATCCTAACTTATTTTTCCCTTGAACTTCAATGTCTTAGGGAACTTTATGTATAATATGGGCCTCTAGATATTTTTTTTTTCATTTTCTAAGATTTTCTAACATTTCAGTCGATAGTACGAACTCTGTTTCTGAATAACCTCTATTGTTTATATGATTTCTCTCAATCTGTGATATTTATTAAAGATTAGCTTATTGGGTTGTCTTCTAGACATAATAAGGAAAATCTCCATAAAAAATCATGCATTGAAAACATTCCTAACCTCTCTTTTAAATTTCCAAAAGATCATGTTACTGTTCTGTCCACTATTCACAACAAACACACTTTTACTTCCATCCTTTGATTTGATGCTTATATGTGCTTCAAATTAGTTCATATCCTAGGAAGTGGTCCATACTATATTTGTACATATTCCATGATGATTTCCCCCATGCATTCATGCATATTTTAGATTTCTAAGTCACTTTAGAAAGTCCAAGTACACAAACAAACTACAACCTTTGCACATTCTAGGATCATACTTTGCATCCATGCAAGATTTGGGGCTTTTGTGGCTCCTAATCTAAGAAGACTATAAGGAACGAGTTGGATCATATGTCCATGCTTTCCCTCGATCTAATTTTCCTTTCTCATCCGTCCTGAGGATCGAGAGGCCTTCTTTCCTCAAAGATTAACATGCATCATTCTAGCTTGCTAAGCATATTTTGATTTATTTGATTATTTGTTTCAAGAACAATTCATGTCCTCTTTAGATTAGGAAAAATTTATTACTTGATATATGATTAGACGATTTTTCCTAGGTTTGTTTGTGTGATCTTTCACTTTACATTATGTGATACTTGGCTCAGATCTTATGAACGATATCTTATCTTTTGATCTTCCATTTCAAAATTCTTGTTGTGATGTAATATACTATCATAGTATTAATTGTCAAACCATACATAGTATAAGATGATTATTTGGATGCTAATTGAGGCCCGTCGAAAGACGGGACGAGTTGAGGGTGTTTTAGTCACGACAAAGGCTCCTTCCTCTCTCATACCAAAACCCTGAGCCAAGTTCTTTGGTTATGAAGGGCCGGTGCCCTTTATCCATTTGGGTGAGTCAAAATTAGGTTTCTTGGTTTCTTAAAGACCAAGTGGCGACTCTGTATCTGTTTTCAACAATCCTTTTCCTTTCCTTTTTCAAAAACAATCTCAAAACAAAACTAAAAAAAGTGGATGAGCGATTTCGCGTGTCCACAGTAAGAAACTTACCAAGGATGCTATTTGACTGGTGGCGAACTGCCGCATACCGTCCATCTGCCAAGGGTAAAATATAGGGTTAGAACCTCGTAACCTTAAGGAGCATAAAATTAGAGACATACCCGGTGGTCTCGCGTAAGGACCAAAGACCGTAAGCTAGCTACCGAGGCATGACCCTCCTCAGCATAACTCTAAAGGGCGTTGAGGACGCCTGCTGGCTGGGTGGGTACCCGCACATTACTCATGGCACCTCTATGACCTACGGAGAGCCATCGGCACCCAAAACATTGACGATCCAATACCAAGAAGGGATATGATCAGAAGCTAGAGGAGCCTGCCTCCTATACATCTCGTGAAGCTGTAGGCACAAGAGAAGTTAGGAAAAGATAAGTCCAAAAACTTAAGTGACGAATAGAGACAAAAACGTAAAAGAAACTCACATCCAGGAGTGGAAATTTTGGCATCAGAAATCGACCACGGTAGGTCTCATATCCTGTCTTAGAGCAAAAGTGACCCCAAGCATCAGTACTGGCCAAAGTTGCCATCCTCATCGTCACCCTACTCATCCCTTCTCCATCTCAAGTCCTGAGGGAACAGAGGCACAGGAGCCATGCCATTCTCATCGTCACCCTACTCATCGACGGGAGAAGGAGCCAACATTTTCATGTACTCGAAGCTCCAGAGCTACACGAAAAGGTGAAAGTCAGAAAATAGAAACAAGAAAGGACCAAAAGGAAAAGAAAAAGTCACAGAACATACCTCCCAAGCCCGCCAGATGTGGATTTAATGCCGCCACGAGAAACCTCACCCATGTACTTATAAAGATGGGCCAGGAAAGCACCGCTCCAGTCGTAAAAAGGAATCTCGTCAATGGTCGACAAGCAAGAAAGGAGCCACAAGCTCACTCGGTCATTCCATGTCGCAAAAATCGAACAGCTAAGAACATACAAGAGAAAGACCCGTAGCAGCTGCTGGTCAGTCAGAGTGTGTCCCCCCTGTCATAAGCCCGACAAAGCCAGCCGCAAGGGAACTGAGGCCCCTCCAGACTTAGAGAAACAGCCCCAATCAGCAGCTCAACGGCTTCGGGATCAATCTCATAAAAGTAATCTAGGATCAGGCGCTTCCCACCAATTCTCAAGCCAGTGATCATGGAAAAGTCGAAGGGCGTCATCGTCATTTCGTAAAACGGCAGATAAAAAGTATTCGTCGTGTCCCACCATCTCTCCGCAAGAGCATAGAAGTGGGTCCGGTCATCAGTATTCTTTGAAACTAGGCGGACAAAGCCGCCAAACCTGGCATTGTCTACCATTTTCTTGATAGCAGGCGAAAGTTGGGTATACCACAGAAAAGCATGGGCATGACTACCGTGGACCTTCAAGACCACCTCCGGTACCTACACATATCAAAAACAATAAAAATGAGCACAAAATCACTATTCATGACCCGAAGTCCAACTTCACAAAAACAACTAATAAGCACCAAATGAACTTCCAACGACCTCTAGGCGCACACTACAGTTCACTAAACTAGCACAGCACACATAAATAGTCCTGAACTATCAAAAGTTTCACATACCTAGCTCGCTAGACCGCGACTGAAAGGTGACATTGAGGATCACGTAAAATCAACTCCAGCGGTTGACTCTTAGCCCTTACCCGTTCCTCATCCTTCTTGGAGAGCCATCTCGAGCCGGAAGCCATGGATCTACAAAGAAAATGGAAGTGAAAACCAAGCTTTCTTCTTGAAAATTAAAGGAAACTAAAACACCAATCAAAATTTTAATAATGGGGAAAGATTACTCACTTGAGCGTGCAAAAGCTGTGTTTTGACACATTTTGGCTCCAAAAACCCCCCCAAAATGGCCAAAAATGAGCATTTGGAGCTCAAAAACTCGAGATATACAAACATGGAGTCTGGCCACCCAGTGCCGCCGCGACACTGGCCAACTGCCTCTGTGGAAAAGGCACAGTGTCGTCGCGATGCTGCTCCCCGCGGGCCCCACTTCACTCCGTTTTGCTCCGTTTTGGCCTGTTTTGGTCTTTTAACCCATTTTTGGCCCTGATCAGCCCCAATGGCCCATTTCAGTCAAGATTTACAAGGTTTTATTCCCAGTAGATCCAACTTATCCCCAGAGGATAGTTATAGAAAAAACAAAAAAAAATTGAAAAAAAAAAAAAAAACAACCACTCCCGGAGGCCCGAACAGGTTTTTTTTCAGAATAACCGACGCAAAATTGATCAACCGCGAGAGATTCAAATCTGAGTCTTGGTTTTCGATCGACAGTCAAGAAAGACTCTCAGAAAAGTCCCTCACTATCCCCAGAGGACAGTTACAGAAAGAAGTCAGCTCCCGAAGGCCCCAACCGGCTCCTTCGAATTGAGCCCTGAAAGGTTCGATCAACCGTGAGAGATTCAGAAATGGGTCCTAGTCCCTGGTCGAGAAGCTGTCGAAGAGAGGTTCTTAGAGAATCCAACACTATCCCTCGAGGATAAAATAAAAAACATATCAGCTCCCGGAGGCCCTAACCAGCTCTCTTGGATTGAGCATTGCGAGATTTGATCAAACCGTGAGAGATTCTGGGATGGATCCTGGTTCTCGGTCAAAGAAATTCGATCAACCGTAAGAGATTCTGAGATGGATCCTGGTTCTCGGTCGACAGTTAAGAAAGATTCTTGGAGAGTCAAAAATTACCCCCAACGGACAGATACAGACAAGAATTGGCTCTCAAAGTTTCTAACCAACTCTTTTGGATTAAACATAGCAGAATTTGATCAAATCATAGTCGGAAGTCGAGAGGGGTTCTCAAAAAGAATCCCCTAATATCCCCAGCAGAAGATAACGGAAAATCAGAACCAACTGTTACGGCCCTGCGTCCGTTGATAAGCTTCCTCATCTATCAGTCACCGTGAGCTTCCTCACTTGTCAGTGGCCGTGGGTTTCCCCACCTATCGATTATCGTGAGCTTCCTCACTTATCGTGAGCTTCCTCACTCTGGTTATCTTAACTATCGATTATTGCGAGCTACCTCCCTTATGATGAGCCTCCTCATCATAAAGCTTCCTCACTTATCAAGAGCTTCCTCACTCTGGATATCATAATTCCCCGGGATATCGATCTCTGTGAGCTCTCTCACCCATCAGTTGTTCTCCTCAAGGACCCTGTGTTCGATCCACTTGCCAACACTCTTTTTAAAATTCAAGAAGTTTGCCCCGAGACCCAAAAGTCTTCCAAACCTTGATGTCCTTATCCGAGTCAGACACCACATCACAGTCGTAAACACTAGTACAACACTAGCCCACTCGAAGTGGCACAACTCACAACACCTGCTCATACCAGGATCAGAACACTAGACATGATAGGACCCAAAAAAACCTCATATCACGTCCATGCATGTTATAGCATAGCATCCGCCGGTTCTAATGATGCATTTGCATGTTGTTTTGTCCCTTGTTCTCCTGAACTACGTCCTGGTTTAATTCCCCTTGGGATACGTAGACTGCTCACTCAGAGCACGACCAACACTAACCACAACATCATGTTTTCATCATTGCATCCTTTGCAACGCTTTTATCCTAAATCCATAGCCTCCAAAAAGACCGTCTCTTTAAAGCTTTGGCACTCGCTTGCGACATACGTTGCCTCGCAAGTTAATGCCAAAGAGGGGCAAACTGTAGACACCTCATTTTGTCGGCTATCAGATTTAGGAGACGCATAGCTTGGTGGTTCACAATGATCGAAAATACTCAAAAGGACTCCCGAAAGTTAGTTCTATCTCTCAAAATGCTCAGAAAGCGGTGCAAATGACTGAAATACCCCTGAAAGCCCAAACACCCCCAGATTTGGACCAAAAGTTTTGGAAACATGCTACGTCATAAAAAAGTAATAAAAATAAGTTTTCAAGCAAAATCATAAGAAATCGTCAGTCCCCAGAGACCCCCAGAAGTCTTGGAAATTTTCGGAAAGTCCCCGTTGACTAGTTTGACCAAGGTTTGACCAAAATCATCCAAATTTGTTGAAAAGTTTCGAGATCATTCTAGATCATATAGAAAGTACTAAAACGAGTTTTGAAAGGAAATCGAACGATAACGTCAGCTCCTGGGAGCTCCAGAGGTTCCCAGAACTTCCAGGGAATCCCAGGTTTGACCAATTTGACCAAAAGTTGACTTTAAAATTGGAGCACTATATCATTTTTCAAACATTTTTCATGGATACTAGAGATCAATAGCTTTCCAACAGTATATCGCACATAATTCCTAGATTTAAAACGAATTTATTATGAATTTCCAAAGGTAAAAAAGGCGATCAAATCAGCTATTATCGCGAATACCGCAAAACTTTTCAAAGTGACCTATCTCTAAACTATTTTTTATGTAAAGTAGACTCTATTACCTTTCCAACGGTATATCACAACATCAGCTTGGAGTTTATACGCATTTTCTGTTAATTTCGGACAAAATAATGCCTTTTCGCGAATACCGGAACCTCTGGGGGCCTAAATGAAATTATCTAGACATCAGAGGAGCAGTGCCACCGTGGCACTGGCCCACTATTGTCGCGGCATAGGCCTAGTACCGCCGCGGCACTCTCCTCCAAAATAGTCTATTTTTGCAATTTATTTTAGGGGTCCATTTTGATTAATTAAAAACTAAAACGATGTAGTTCCTTGTTCACCGACATTTGGAGCCAATGAGAGCACTCTTTCAATCCCAAAACCATCCCAAATTAGCCTATATAAACCCCCCTTTGACGGAAAAGTGGTTTAAAGTTAGAGTTTAAACGCCCAGCGGAAATAGGTTAAGTTATAAAACTTTTGGTATTCCAGGATCTACTACTCGTCAATTCCATAGATGCGTACTAGGGGGTGCAAGAATTATACCTTAGTGTCTTGAACCCAATTCTGAAACTTTAACTTCCAGCAGCCTCCACTAGATGATCTTCACCCTTATGACTCCTGCGGATGCCTGCCAGAAAGACTAGGGTTGGTGGGAACCCTAATAGAGAGGATAGGAAGGTTTTGGGAAGACTATGATAGTTTCTGCAGCTTCAACGTATAAAAACGACGATCACTAACTTCCAGAACGCAGCTGCCCTATTTATAGATTTCCAGAACCGACCTAGACTTCGATCGATCGAAGTGACTTCGATCGATCGAAGTGACTTCGATCGATCGAACCTTCGATCGATCGAACCATTCTCGATCGATCGAACCTGCTGACTTCAATCGATCGAACATACTTCAATCGATCGAACTTGTCTTAACAGCTTCCTCAAGTGTCTTTCCAAGCATCCTAGCGGAGCTAAGAGTGGGACCTCCTAGGCTCTTTATTGTTGGCTCAGACCAGTTTGTTAATTACCATGACCAAACTCTTTGATCAGCAAACTAACTAACTGGTCAGTTAACGTTTATTCCACTATAAAACGATAACTGAACTCCAACGCAAAAGAACATATCCGAAGCGATAACTAGACTTGTATGGTGTACTAATGTCCCTCTACCATCAGCAATCGTAATCATATTCAGGTAGTCGGATAACTGTTACTGTCAACCTGAATCATGATTACTTCTTGTATTCCTTGAGTCCCATTCACTACTCATGATTACCAAACATGTTGATAACTCTTATCAACAAGACTGCAGTACTCAGTAATCAACTTGGTGACATTCTCAAGGGAATGCTTACTTTGAATCAGAGTGTAGATTCTATCTTGACAATATATGTTCACAACCCTATGGACATGACATACCCAAGATACCCAGGTGTTGATCTTCTATAGACCTCACTGATTGGTAAGTCAAAGCAGCCATATCCATAGTCTGTGTTCATAATCATCTCAAGATTGAGAACACGTACTTTATACAAGTTATGAGTTCCTATTGACTGTTGACAGCCTTAAGCGTCAATAGGAAAGCTCAGGTCCGTCAATGCACTATAAGCACTAGCATATCAACTAAGATCTACACTCTAGTGATTGAGATTAATCACTCCATCCAATGGTAGTTAATTATGCTACAGTGTAGACCTGATGAGGTATCCAGTCTCATCATCCACTGTGACATATTCTAAGTATCAAAGAATAGTAATTCGTATCTCACTTGTGTGTATCTCATACACACACGAATTGCTTACTATGATACTCAAGGACAAAACAATCATCTCATGAAAGAAACATACACAATGAAATGTAAAGCTGATATCCATATATTATAATGCTAATGTCTCATACATAAAGTAATGGTTTGAGGGCACAAACCCAACAAACTCCCACTTGCACTCACAACCACTCAGAACTACATCTAAGACCTAGACTATCTAGATGACGATCAAAGACCTTCTGTGGTAAGGCCTTTGTAAACGGATCAACAAGATTGTCAGCGGTGGCAATCTTGGTGACAGTCACATCTCCACGTTGAACTATATCTCGGATTAGGTGATATTTCCGCTCTACGTGCTTTCCCTTCCCGTGGTTCCTTGGCTCCTTGGACTGAGCCACTGCCCCACTATTATCGCAGTATAGCGTAATAGGTGACAACGACGCTGGTACCACCTCGAGTTCCATAAGGAACTTCTTGAGCCAAACAGCTTCCGTTGCGGCTTCACAAGCAGCCACATACTCAGCTTCTGTAGTTGAGTCTGCAATGCATTTCTGCTTAATGCTCCTCCAACTAACAGCACCACCTCCCAAGGTAAAGAGATGTCCGGATGTCGACTTTCTCGAATCTTTATCTGACATAAAGTCCGAGTCAGTGTATCCTACTGGAATTAACTCACTACCGCCGTACATAAGCATGTAATCTTTAGTTCTTCTCAAGTACTTAAGAATGTGCTTAACGGCTGTCCAGTGCTCTGGACCAGGATTCGATTGATACCTGCTAACCATGCCAACGGCTAAGCAGATATCTGGTCTAGTGCATAACATCGCATACATGAGACTTCCCACTGCCGAGGCATAGGGAATTCCTGCCATGCGATTCCTCTCCTCTTGTGTCTTTGGACACTGGTCCTTGGAGAACGCTAAACCATGCCTGAAAGGTAACAAACCTTTCTTCGAATTATCCATAGAAAACCTAGTTAGCACTTTCTCGATATAACCAGCTTGAGATAATCCCATTATCTTTCGCTTGCGATCCCGAAAGAGCTTTATCCCAAGAATATTGCTCGTCTCTCCTAGATCCTTCATATCGAAAGTACTAGCTAGCCAAACCTTGACCGTTGACAGCGCCGCTACATCATTCCCAATGAGTAGAATGTCGTCAACGTAAAGCACAAGAAAAGCCACTACTTTCCCTTCACATTTCTTGTATACACAAGGCTCATCCAGATTCTGTATGAAACCAAACGACTTGACCGCTTGGTCAAATCAGATGTTCCAACTTCTGGATGCCTGCTTAAAGCCCATAAATGGACTTTTGCAACTTGCATACCAAGTTACCTTTCCGACCAGCTATGAACCCTTCTGGTTGTTGCATATAGATGTCCTCCTCAAGATTGCCATTCAAGAATGCAGTCTTGACGTCCATCTGCCAAATTTCATAATCTAGGCATGCAGCAATAGATAAGAGTATTCTGATGGACTTGAGCATGGCTACCGACGAGAAGGTTTCCTCATAGTCAATGCCCTCCCTCTGAGTATAGCCTTCCGCCACAAGCCTTGCCTTAAAGGTCTCAACCTTTCCATCAGATCCTCTTTTCCTCTTATAGACCCACTTGCAGCCAATGGGTTTAATATTGGCTGGAAGTTCTACAAGATCCCAGACCTGATTGGAATCCATAGATTCCAATTCAGCCTTCATAGCTTTAATCCAATGAGCTGAATCAACATCAGCCATTGCCTCTTCGTAAGTGGTAGGATCAGATTCAGATTCTATGGAGACAGCTTCAAAAACTTCTCCTAAGAACATGTATCTATCAGGCTCGCTGATAATCCTCCCACTACGACGAGGTACCGGTGCGGAAATGGGTGAAGATGTGGTATTTTTTTTATTTTCATCGTTATCAACTGCGGGTTGAACTGAGGGCTCTCCTTCTATCTCTCTAAGATCTATCCTTCCCTTAGGTTTATGGTTCATGATATAATCATCCTCCAAGAAAACAGCATTTGTACTAACAAACACTTTTGGTTCTCTTGGATCATAAAAATACCATCCATAAGTACCCTTTGGATACCCTACAAAGTAACATACTTCCGATCTAGAATCCAACTTGCTCATCTTTCCTTTGAGCACATGTGCCGGACACCCCCATATCTGGAGATGTTGCAAAGAAGGCTTGCGCCCCATCTACATCTCTCGTGGTGTCCTGGGAACAGATTTACTTAGTACTAGATTTAGTATGTATGTAGCGGTTTCCAAAGCATAACCCCAAAGGAATAATGGCAACTCTGAATAACTCATCATCGATCTAGTCATGTCTAAAAGAGTCCGATTCCTTCTCTCCGCTACACCGTTCTGCTGAGGCGTACCAGGTGCAGTCAACTGTAACAGAATCCCATTCTGTACGAGGTGATCAATAAACTCATTAGAGAGGTACTCGCCACCTCGATCAGATCGAATGGCCTTGATATGTGTGCCCGATTGCTTCTCCACTTCAGCCCTAAACTCTTTGAACTTTTCAAAGGCTTCAGACTTGTGCTGCATTAGGTACACATATCCATACCTAGAGTGGTCATCGGTAAATGTTATGAAATACTCATAACCACCCCTTGCTCTAATATTTATTGGTCCACACACATCAGTATGAACTAATTCCAACAATGCATTGGTCCTATTGCCCTTTGCAGGAAAGGGCCTTTTGGTCATCTTACCCTCCAAACAAGACTCGCAGACTTCCATTGGTTCGAGAACCAAATCGCCTAAGACCCCTTCTTTGACTAGTCTGCCAATCCTATTCAGATTGATATGGCCAAGCCTCATATGCCAAAGCCTTGTTGGATTAGTGGAAGGTTCCTTTCTTTTAGATGGTAAAGTTACCACTGAGTTATTAAGTTCTAAACGAGAATCTTTTGAAATATTGGGAGTAATCACATACAAACCATTTGATTTAACACCAGAACATATAAAAGAACTGTTTCTTTTAATGACAACTTCAGTTCCAAAATGAAAGGAATAACCATTATTCGTTAAATTAGAAACTGAAATTAAATTACGTCTCATTAAAGGGACGTAAAGTACATCTGATAAAATCAAAACTTTATTGTCTGAAAATTCTAAAACTACGACTCCTATAGCAACCGCAGATACGGTTGCGCTAGAACCTAGAGTAAGCACGATCTCCCCATCACTGCATTTCCTGGTTGATCTGAACCCCTGTAATGAATTACAGATATGGTTAGTCGCACCAGAATCAATGCACCAAGTGTTTGAAGTATCCGTAATAAAACTTACTTCAATCACATGTGATTCAATCATACCTTGAACTCTTGTAGCTAAGAATTCTGGACAGTTCCTCTTCCAGTGGCCCTTCTCACCGCATTGGAAACACTTTCCTTTGCCTTGGCCACCCACCTTCCCTTTGCCCTTACCTTTTTCCTTAGATTTTGTAATCTTAGGGACCGGTCCAACACTTGAACCACCAGTGCCAGCCTTTTTCTTTCCTTTCTTACCTTTATGTGTAGATCGGGAAGAAGAAGCGCTTTTCTCAACGTTTAAAACGCTGCCCCCAGGTTTGATCACCCCTTCTGCTGCCAGTAAAGAACTCATTAATTCGCTCATTGAAAAATCCATTTGATTCATATTATAGTTAAGTTTGAATTGAGCGAATGATGGCGACAGCGAGTTGAGGATCATATCAACTTGGGTCTGTGCATCGATGTTGGCTCCCAAGGTCTCCAGTTCGTTTAAATAACCAATCATTTTTAAAACATGTTCTTTGACTGGAGTACCTTCCGACATCTTTGCACTCATTATCTTCTGCATGGCTACCTGTCTAGCAGGCCTGCCATGCTCCCCAAACATCTTTTTCAGGGATGTGATAATGTCACTGGCAGAATCGTTCGATTGGAATTGGTGTTGTAACACACCAGCCATTGAGGCCAGAATATAACAACGGGCCATTCCATTCGACTTCTTCCATTTGTCGAACTCGCGTCTGGCAGCTGCCGAAGCATTTGCCGCGAGTTCTTCAGGGCTTGGGGTGATGAGGACATATATGTGATCCTCCGCAGTTAAAACGATGTCAAGGTTACATTTCCATTCAGTGTAGTTATTTCCAGTTAACTTGTTTTGAGTGAGTATGGTGGCAAGTGGACTAAATGCAGATCCAGACATTATGATTACTGAAAATCAAACAAACAAACAAAATAAATATGGATATCAGAATTGACAGTTTGAAATAAAAGAATTCTTAAAACTCTTATTTAAAAACAAAGTCGCCGGAATATTGAAACGAAAGAATAAAGCCTCCGTGTGGTGGTCAATGTTCGATCTTTCGATTTATCATGACTTATCCGCTATGCAACTCTTGCAAAATAGCCATGACTCCCGAACCTATTTGATCTCTAAGTTTCTGAATAATGCCCCGTGTGGGATCCCTTATCCATAGCTTAGCTAGTGTGTACCATTAACTAGGATCCAATCACAACCAATTCAAGTAGCGCCTCCGTGTGGTGGTCACCCTCTAACACGTCTGATTGATCCTATCCATAGGAAGTTCACATCTAGTAACCAATGAGCAGTGTACCCTCCGTATGGAATGATCACCCCTGGCGAGGTGACACAGAATACACTACTCATCTTACAATGAACCGTTAATGGAAGATCGTGGGTGTTATTTGATAAGACCCTCTCCCACTAGATTTAGTAAATTAAGGATTTTGCTTTTGAAAAATGTTTCCACACACTACCCATAAACATCCAATGTTTACTAATGTGTTGAAAACGGTTTTTGAATTTTGTTTTAGAAAACTTGTTTTAAGTGCATGCAACAATGTATTATACGCCAATCACAAAACAAGCACATAAAACAAAAAACTAAAATGAAATATAGGCATTCAAACAATGCCTCTATCTCCCATGGCTCTATTTCCATAGAACCACCTTATTGGTTTGGTCGCCTCCGGCTCCATCTTTATGGACAACGGCTCCTTGCTCCATCTTCACGGAATTTCTAATTTTATTACATTGGACCTATGCTTCTTTTGAAGCTTACAATTTATCTAGAAAAAGGAAATAGCAAAAAAAGAAATAAAAGGCTAGGGAAACCGGTGCGACTTTCCTTTTCGTAGGATTGAAGCCGCAGCGCCCTTTACATACGCCTTAAAACCAAACCATTAATAAATTACAACATGCACCAATCTCAAACAATTTAAATATAAATATTTAAACGACTTGGTGCCATGGGAGATAGCGACTAATTTTGCTCCAAAAGGGTTAGTCGTACACGCATCCACACATACATAACAAATATATGTAACTATTAGAACACTTAATTGATTCACACAGTATATAAACACTTTACATACTGAATTAGAACTTAAAACAACATTTTACTTCTCTGTCACAGTTCGATCGATCGAAGACCGTTCGATCGCTCGAACCTTCAATCGATTGAACACTGTTCAATCGCTTGAACATTCTGTTTCACAGAATGATTTAAAAATTTTACAGAAATAATTTAAGATTAAAGTATAATTTAAAAAAAAAACTTTTACAACTGTGAACAGAACACCTGGACAGAGAATCTGTCTCGATCGATCTAACACTATTCGATCGATCGAACACCAGAAGGCTTCGATCGATCGAAACTAGTTCGATCGATTGAGAACAGAATGTTCGATCGATCGAAACAAGTTCGATCGATCGAACCCACCTTGCATCCTATGCAATCACAGTTTTGTATTCTGCTGCGATAACATTGCAGAAACAGATCTGTGACGATGCAGTTTCGAAAACAGTTCTAAAATCAACATGCAAATCAAAACTAGGGTTCCAAAAATGCATCTATAGATCCAAACGAGCGTGGCTCTGATACCAATTGACGGAAAAGTGGTTTAAAGTTAAAGTTTAAACGCGCAGCGGAAATAGATTAAGTTATAAAACTTTTGGTATTCCAGGATCTACTACTCGTCAATTCCATAGATGCGTACTAGGGGGTGCAAGAATTATACCTTAGTGTCTTGAACACAATTCTGAAACTTTAACTTCCAGCAGCCTCCACTAGATGATCTTCACCCTTATGACTCCTGCGGATGCCTGTCGGAAAGACTAGGGTTGGTGGGAACCCTAATAGAGAGGATAGGAAGGTTTTGGGAAGACTATGATAGTTTCTGCAGCTTCTGCGTATAAAAACGACGATCATTAACTTCCAGAACGCAGCTGCCCTATTTATAGATTTCCAGAACCGACCTAGACTTCGATCGATCCAAGTGACTTCGATCGATCGAACCTTCGATCGATCGAACCATTCTCGATCGATCGAACCTGCTGACTTCAATCGATCGAACATACTTCAATCGATCGAACTTGTCTTAACAGCTTCCTCAAGTGTCTTTCCAAGCATCCTAGCGGAGCTAAGAGTGGGACCTCCTAGGCTCTTTATTGTTGGCTCAGACCAGTTTGTTAATTACCATGACCAAACTCTTTGATCAGCAAACTAACTAACTGGTCAGTTAACGTTTATTCCACTATAAAACGATAACTGAACTCCAACGCAAAAGAACATATCCGAAGCGATAACTAGACTTGTATGGTGTACTAATGTCCCTCTACCATCAGCATTCGTAATCATATTCAGGTAGTCGGATAACTGTTACTGTCAACCTGAATCATGATTACTTCTTGTATTCCTTAAGTCCCATTCACTACTCATGATTACCAAACATGTTGATAACTCTTATCAACAAGACTGCAGTACTCAGTAATCAACTTGGTGACATTCTCAAGGGAATGCTTACTTTGAATCAGAGTGTAGATTCTATCTTGACAATATATGTTCACAACCCTATGGACATGACATACCCAAGATACCCAGGTGTTGATCTTCTATAGACCTCACTGATTGGTAAGTCAAAGCAGCCATATCCATAGTCTGTGTTCATAATCATCTCAAGATTGAGAACACGTACTTTATACAAGTTATGAGTTCCTATTGACTGTTGACAGCCTTAAGCGTCAATAGGAAAGCTCAGGTCCGTCAATGCACTATAAGCACTAGCATATCAACTAAGATCTACACTCTAGTGATTGAGATTAATCACTCCATCCAATGGTAGTTAATTATGCTACAGTGTAGACCTGATGAGGTATCCAGTCTCATCATCCACTGTGACATATTCTAAGTATCAAAGAATAGTAATTCGTATCTCACTTGTGTGTATCTCATACACACACGAATTGCTTACTATGATACTCAAGGACAAAACAATCATCTCATGAAAGAAACATACACAATGAAATGTAAAGCTGATATCCATATATTATAATGCTAATGTCTCATACATAAAGTAATGGTTTGAGGGCACAAACCCAACACCCTTGAGTTCTCATATGGGGGGTAGAAACACAAAGCTTAGAGAAGTTGTAGAGAGAAAGTTTGTAGTGATAAGATTAGAATCGAGAGAAAAGAAGTTTCTTCCTTTGGTTTTCAACTTGAAAGTGAGTTCTAAACTTTGTTTCAACTTCATTACTCCCATTTACTTCACATTCAATGCATTCAACTACCATTTTAGTGAGCATTTAAGAGAGAGGAAGCTACTTTCATGTCCAATTTCACCACATATGAGTGAAACACCAAGCTACAAGTCCAATGCATTATCGATCATCAACTATTGATTGTTATTTATATGCTTGTTTATATAAATGGTCATCTCTCCTTACCCCATTTCTTTTTTACTTTTCTTTATTTACTTATCAGTTCATCATCATCTAGATGATGACATGAAGTTTGAGGTGAGTGAATCCTTATGGATAGTAGCTCTTAACCTCAAAAACATGTTTGATAGATGATGATTTCAACTTCAATACATTCCTATGTATTCTTGAAGTTCTCTCCAAAATTGAAAATAATGCTCTCCAATAATCTTGGAAGTTCTTGATATGAGTTCAATGCTGATATTTCAAGTGTTCATAATCTCCATTTAAGTGCTGAAAATACACTTGCAAAACCTCTATTTCAAAATCCCTCGTAAACCCCTCATTTTGATTTTAAAGAATACAACCCCAGTTCTTCCCAAAATCTTCAAAATAGTGAACAATCTGAGTTCAAAGATTTCTCTAGGATTCAATACTCAAAGTATTAACATGAGACCACTTGGAAATCCTTCCTAACTCATTAGAGAACACCCATGATTTTTGGTTTGACTTGGAAACACATGAAAGGGGTCCATTTGGACCCAAACATTTTTTCCAGATATTCTGTCTTTACTGTCACAGTAGCTTGGTTGACTTTCAACCTATTTTACAGAACACCTTTCCAAAAGGAGTGGTCTTAACTCATTTTTCCCTTGAACATCAGTGACTTAGGGAACTTTCTGTGTAATATGGACCTCTAGATGTTTTGTTTTCATTTTCTAATATGTTTTGACATTTCTGTCGATAGTACGGACTCTTTTTCTGAGTAACCTCTATTGTTTATATGATTTCTCTTAATCTGTAATAGTTATTGATGATTAGATTTTTGATTTGTGTTCTAGACACAATAAGTATGATCTCAATAAAAAATCATGCATTGAAAACATTTCTAACCCTACTTTTTAATTTTCACAAGATCAAGTCACTGTTCTGTCCATTATTCACAGCAAGTATACTTTTACTTCCATCCTTTGATTTGATGCTTATATGTACTTCAAATTAATCCATATCCTAGGAAGTGGTCTATACCATATTTGTACATATCCCATGATTATTTTCCCCATGTATTCATTCATCTTCTAGACTTTTTAGTCACTTTAGAAAACACATGTGCACAAACACACTACAACCTTGCAACATTCTAAAGTCATGCATTGCATCCATGCAAGATTTGGGGTTTTTGTGACTCCTAATCTAAGAAGATTGTAAGGAATGAATTCGATCACATGTTCATGCTTCCCCCGATCTAATCTTCCTTTCTCATCCATCCCGAGGATTGAGAGGTCTTCTTTCCTCCAAGATTAACATGCATCATTCTAGTTTGCTAAGCATTTTTTTTTATCTCTTTGTTTATTTGTTTCAAGAACAATTCATGTCCCCTTTAGATTAGGAAAACTTGATTACTTGATATATGATTAGACGATTTTTTCTAAGTTTGTTTTGTGTGATCTTTTACTTTGCATTGTATGATACTTGGCTTAGATCTTATGAATGATATCTTATCTTTAGATCTTCCATTTTCAAGATTCTTATGTGATGTAATATACCTATTATAGTATTAATTGTCGAACCAAACATAGTAAAAGATGATTATTTGGATGCTAATTGAGGTCCGTCGAAAGATGGGGCGAGTTGAGGGTGTTTTAGTCGTGACAAAGGCTTCTTCCTCTCTCGTACCAAAACCCCGAGCCAAGTTCTTTGGTTATGAAAGGCCGGTGCCCTTTATCCATTTGGGTGAGTCAAAATTAGGTTTCTTGGTTCCTTAAAGACCAAGTGGTGAATCTGTATCTGTTTTTAACAGACCTTTTCCTTTTCTTTGATCCAAATTAATTTTAAACCAAACTGAAAGAGGTCGAATTCCGCGTGTCCACAATATCATTTAGTCTCCAAAAGACCAAATATCAATTCACCATAATGACGCTCTTGCCTTTTTCCCTTATGCGCATATAGCACCTCTAAATCACACCATCTGTAATACCTTGTATTTTTGTAATATAATATATGAATAAGACCTTGTATGCTTCTTTTATTACTTGTATGATCTTTCCCTTACCCTTGGTATAATTTGGATACCAATCGTCGATCGCCAATACCAATCGATTGACACTTTTAACAATCGATTGCATCATTACTACCTAATACCAATCGATTAACATTAATACCAATCGATTGGAAGCAGCTGGGCGGATTCTCTTGCTTTGGCATGGGTTTGTCCACGTGAACACTCAATCTCTATATATATATGTGACCCTTTCCTACTTTTTTCCTTTTTAGAAAAATAGAGAGAAAGTGAGAGGGAGCTTGTGTATATACACTAATATATATACACACATATATATATTCATACACTCACACACACACATCCATGGACTGAGACAAGAGAAGAAGATCAGAAAGAAGAAAGAAAGAGAAGGAGAAAGAGAAGAGAAGACAGAGACTGATAGAGAGAGGGAGAAGATGCCATTGAAACTCAAAGCTTCAATATACACACTCCCAAACACACCCTAGTAACCTAAAGTAAGTTCTAAACTCACGGAGTAGCAATTGTTAGAACGTGTTTAAATGGAGAAATGAAGCTTAAATAATGATTCCTCGTGTTCATTCATGCTGGACAGTCTTCACTGTGAAGAAGATGAAGTCCCAATCAATTAGACTTGTCTCAATTGATTGACATCCTAATCGATTGGACTTGTCCCAATTGATTGACATTTATGGCAATCGATTAAACTTTTTACCAATCGATTGATACTATTTTTATGCCAATCGATTAAACCCTTGTCCTAATCGATTGGAAGTTGCAGAATGTTGATTATCTTGTTTATCTTATATTATAACTGTGTATTTGTTTATTTACTGTTCAGTAACTCCAGCATGCTTTATTGTTGTAATATAGACGTAATAATGAGATAATGGGACTTAGAATCATAGTAACAATGAGGTTAATGGATAATGGTTGTGACGTTAAATGGCATAAAAAAATTATGAATCCTTTAGAGTTAACGTTCATTTCATTCAGAGTAGTCAGGCCACATTGGGATTGTCATGTATCGATCTTAGAGTTAAACTTAAGTAGGTTTGCTAAGATTCGAGAATCGTGCGTGGGCGGGCTTTGGTCGATCATATGTTCTTAAAAGTGGTAGACAAACAAAGGTGTCTACGACTATGGTGGATCGGCCCATTTGCCATAAGATAGCCAGATGATCTAATCATATGTTCTTTAAAGTGGTAGACAAACGAAGGTGTCTACGACTGCTGTGGACCGTGACCACTGGTAGACGTCGCTAAGTCGTGGCTATAGAATGATGTACTGTTGCTTAAAGCGTTATATCCTTGTAGTGCGGTGAACTGTGCATATGTTCTTAAAAGATGGGGATGGACTGACTTGGTATCCATGACTGCGGTGGACTGTACATATGTTCTTAAAAGCGGTGGACGGAGCAATGGTGTATCCTTAAGAAGTGAAGCTACTATCGAGTCTGTTCTTCTATCATGAGGTATCGTCGGTCTTAAAATGAGTAAGAAGTTAGAAATCGGATCATCAAAATGATTTAAGTAGTTTCCCTCACTGAATCTTAATGGTTATCGTTTATAACTTGTTATAACTTCAATAGTTGATACCCTGTTAGTATCTAATTCACTCAGCTTTCATTAAGCTGATGGCGTTTATGCCGCTGGACATTTCCATGTTCCAGCGCACCCTGGTTATGACTATACAGGTGAAGGACGTGTGGGCGAGAACTACTATGCCAGTTACGATGTCCCGATGGAGGACTACCCCGAAGGAGGTCAGGCTGAGGAAGACTACTATGCCGAGGACTACCCCTACGCCAATTGAAGATTAGGCTAGACTGTAGTTTAATTATCTTTACTGCTTTCCAAACCTTTTGTAATCAGGCATATGTTGCCTTAACAATAGTACTTCCGCTGTATTTTGTTTTGATTCGAGACTCTGATGTGTAATAGTTAGTAACCTCCTTTTTGACATTAGTTATGTGTTAACCAGAACTTAGATTTCATTCGTGTTATCTCCTTTACTTTTTTGTCGCTTAGTACTGCGTGGTGTGGACAATCGGGTGACTTCACTAGTCGCTGCCTTTGGACCCAAAAAGGAAATTTATTTTTCTCTATTTTTGCCGTTCTGGGGTGTGACACCATCTCACATGCCCTTCCATAGCTGGGTTGTTACCCACACATCTTTACACAGTTAAGTGATGGGAATATCTTGTATTCAACATAACATGAAACAAAGAGTACAAGCCTTTATATAGGCTAAGGCCAACCTATGTTACTCCCAATCTAACCGACGTGGGATGACCCGTATATATATATATATTACTTTACAATACATAACACATAATTGCTCTCTAACACTCCCCCTCAAGCTGGAGCATACATATCATATGCACCCAGCTTGTCACAATGAATTTCACACATTGTTAACTGGTGATACACCCTTACCCACATAATCATCTCAACATGGCAATTCTTGCAAAAATTAGGCATAATAACTTCCAATTTATACCATCATGCTTTAACCAATATAAATTTAACGCACTAACATCATAATCAACATAACACATCATAAATTGTAACATTAAACACAATTAAACATTCATCCCATGGATTAGACTCACTCACCTCTTATAGATTTTACCCCAAATAAGTGAATTCCTTAACGATTCTTTCCCAAATCCTACTCCAAAGTAGTTCCTACACATTTTCGGCAACCGCGTGCCACCGATTAAAGTGAGCTACCAAAATCCGACGATTAAAACATAAATCAAAAGTATAGAAATGATCGTCTCACCTCCACGATTCTGAATACGGCTTTGGTTCACGAATTAGACGAATGGTGGCAATGGCATGACGAATTGACAACGTTGGTGACGTTTTTTCCTCTCTCTCTCTCTCTCTCTCTCTCTTTCTCTCTCTCTCTCTCTCCGAGCTCTCTCTTTCCTTTCCTTTTAATTTTTGTAAATGTTGAGACTCCTACACCTCTTGATATCCATGCATCAAAGATTGAGGTGTCATGACCTAAATTTTCCTCCCTTTTGATTTACACTCCCAATAGTTTCTAAACCCTTATTATGAAATCCCCCAAACATCCCATTAACTACCCAATTATCTAAATGGGTGTTTGTCTAAGTCATGTATGGGTCCTACACGTGGTCCCAAATATTTTATGAAGTTGCTAACGTACCTACTAATTATGAATCTTTTTCATTTATACCCTTACATAAGTACCCAAATTGGTATTAAAAGCTAACATATAACATCATGATATGTAAGCAACTTAAACAAGTAACCATTTAATCATATAAAAATACATCTAATAATTTAAAATGAAAATTATTTTATCCGGGACCTTTACTGGGTCCCACTTCATAACCAGTCCTAACTCACTAGGGACTTTCCAACCGTGATCTTCACTGAACACTTTTTGCGGGTGAGTCCAAAGCCTCCCCTTAATCCATTTTATACACTAATTATAGAAATTAATGCATATTAACATCATAATTAACCTTTTTTCGGTTACGGGGTGTTACATCAATTAAAGGTAAAAGTTGATGATGTTGAGAAGGCGACCTTCAGATCTCGATACAGTCATTATGAGTTTCTTGTGATGCCATTTGGGGTAACCAATGCACCAGCTATGTTTATGGACATAATGAATCGAGTCTTTAAAACGTATTTGGATGATTTTTTTTTTTTGTTTTTATAGACGATATTCTTATCTATTCAAAAAGTCTGAAAGAACATGATAGGCATTTGAAATTGGTATTGCAACGACTACTAGAAAAGCAGTTGTTTCGAAAGTTAAAGAAAATTGAATTTTGGTTAACAAATGCTACCTTCCTTAGTCATATAATTTCTAAAGATGGTGTGTCAAATGATTAATAGAAAATATAAGTCGTTATGAACTGGGCAAGACCAACCAATGTGTTAGAAATTCGTAGTTTTTGGGGATTGGTTGGATATTATAGTAGGTTCGTTCAAGATTTCTCAAAAATTGCAACTCCGATGACAATATTAATGGGAAAAGATTTTCCATTTGAATGGGATAAGGAATGTGAAGAATGTTTCCAGACATTGAAGAATAAGTTGACTTCTGCTCTGATCCTTGCAATTCTGAAAGGTACTGGGGGATTTAATATTTGTAGTGACGCTTCTCATTAAGGCTTGGGATGTGTCCTTATGCAAGGGGATAAGGTAATAGCAAATGCTTCGAGGAAACTAACAACTCATTAGAAGAATTACCCGACCCACGACTTGGAACTTGTCAAAGTAATCTTTGCTTTAAAGATTTGGCGACATTACTTGTACGGGGGTGTGGATTTCACAAGCTAGCCACGTTTTGACTTTTTCCAAATTTAAATACGAGTCGCCACTTAATTTTTAGAAGGAAAATTAATAAATCATTTTAAAAGCAAACTGAACTTTTTGAAACCAGAGATTTTTAGGTCCGGGGATTATGGAATGAGAGGGGAAGGAGTCGGACGAAAACACCCTCTCTCATCCTACCTTGTGATAGGCCTCTACTCAACATCCTTTTTAATTGAATTATTAATATATGCATGCCCTCAACTAATACATACATATGTATATATATACATTCCAAAAGCATGTTGAAAGGGGTGCAAGATTGCTAATGTAAAAAGGCGTACAAAACTACATAGTTCAAATAGCAAGCAAAATGATATGCAATAAGGAACAAAGGAACTTACCCGGGATCTAGCCGAGAACATTAAACGTGCAATGCATATAAATAAAGAGAAAACCTAAAAAAAAAATGGTCTCTAACACATATATACACATAAGGCAAACCCTAATCTAAGGTGTCGCGTATGGAGTCGAAAATCAATCAAATCAAGAAAATTGAAATAAATTAGAGGAAAATCGAGAAACCGTACCTCAATAGCGCTACACTTTCACTGACAAAATTATTCATCAATAAAGGACTTAGTGAACTTATTTGACACACTTATGAAACTACAGGGACTAAAATGACACTTTCTAAATTACAAGGACCAAACTACAGGGACAAGCACAACACACATAATTAGGTATTCTATATTTTCATACATATTATAAAATTAAAAGACATTCAAAGAATAATAATAATAAATTTGGTACTTGCAACAATGTTACATGGAATCATAAATTTTTATAACAGCTGAACTTACTAGTAATATGTCCTAAATTACAAGAATCAATACCCCACGTGATGGTAATGAGTGCATGAATATGAACAAAATGAGAATCATTCAGTGATTTGGATCATTTAATCTCTGGATTTAAGCTTATTTAACTTTATTCAAAACATGGTTTAAGTCTTAAGTCATAGAAAGTTCATTTGGATCTCCATTTACAAAATCTATCAAATCCAAAATAGAATTCCAAGAATTACAGAGAGCAAATCAGACTTTCAATAATAGGAAAAGCCATGTTCCCATGGTTTGATCTTTTGGACACAAGGTGTATCTGTGAGTCTAGTTTCTAACCCCAAAAGAAAATCAAAGATCGAACGTGTAAATATTGATAATATTGATTAGATTGAGATAACAATAAGGTTATAAGAGAGGCCTATATATAGGCAACAACTTAAAACTAAAATGCCCATAGGGCTTACATAATCAATGACCTAAGCAATGACCTAAGCCCTAAATACTAAATGACTATTCTATCATCTAACACCCCCCTCAAAATAAAGGTGGTAATGAAAATTACAACTGAAGTTTGGAAAGGGATTACAACTAAAAAATAACTCTCAACTCTATTGGAAAGCAAAACTTCAACTCCAGGGTTAGCACAAATAACTCTCGGTTTCACTGAATGTGCCAGTAACGCAACTTGTGGCTGAACGATGATCGTTTAACAACAATTCAAACAAAAGCTTGTAGCCAATCTTGACCATACTGGGCTGGCAAATGAGGGTTCTCAATTTCACGAAGACTCTCGGTAAAGGAACACTCTCAATTTCTCGAAAAAAATTGGCAAAAAAGGACAAGATTCTTCTCGATCTCATAATACTGATCGGTAAGTGGATACTCTCAATCTCACAAAGAAGATTGGAAATTAATACTCTCGATCTTATAAGAAGATTGGCATAATATCACTATAACTTTGGCATAGAGCACAGCATAATATCACTACTCTCTCCCTCAAACCGAAAAGTGGGAGTGAACATGAACACCGAAGTTTGGAAGGAAAGCCAAACAAGCCTTTGAGGGTTGAATCCTAGAAATATGAAATGTATGGGGGTCAAACTAAAATTTGTAGAAATTTTGGGGCTTATTTTGTAAATTTTGGAAATATTTGGGGCCAACATGAAAAATCTGTAAACCTTTGGGGATGGCCGCAGGCTGTCTCTTTTTTTTTGGTTGAACAAGACGAAGAAGAAAATGGACTACTGATGAACAGTGTCATGAATAGTAGCTGATGAACAATAGATGATGAACAGTGACTGTGAATAGTGACTAAATAGTACCGATGAACAGTGTTTTGAATAGTATTATGAATAGTAGATGATGAACAATGACCGTGAATAGTGATGTAGATGATGATGATTGCTGCTAGGGTTAAGGTTTATGTTTAAAGAGGAAATAAAATCAAATCCTCAAACAGTTTTGACAAACTAAACTTCTTTGATTGAAGAGATCCAAAAAAGAGATCTGACAGGCAGCGGAAAAGAGAACCTAGAGAGATTCGGCGGGCAGCGAGCTGTCACCCGGCGGTGGCAGAAGCTATTTTTCTAGGTCAAAAATCGACCCGCTCTGATACTATGTAAATATTCATAATATTGATTAGATTGAGATAACAATAAGGTTACAAGAGAGGCCTATATATAGGCAACAACTTAAAATAAAAAATTACTAAAACGCCCATAGGGCTTATATAATCAACGACCTAATCAATGACCTAAGTCCTAAATACTAAATGACTATTTTATCCTCTAATAGAACGGTCCAATCTTTGGAAATTGGACCAAAACCAGACATCACTCAAAATTTATCAACTCTCTATCCACAGATTTTTTATGATTTTCTAAAAATAGTAAACGAATCTGAATCACTTCAATCTTTTTAGGGGATCTAGTAACACATTTAACTTCATGGAAAAAATTATTTAAAGCTTAAAATACTTGTTTAAGGCTCTGATCTAATCAATTTAAATATGACTTATTGTTCTAAAATTTTGGACAGAGAGTGACTAGTTCACAAATCCTAAGGTCAAACCATCCTAACCACATAATTAAGACAAAATAGAAAATGCAGTGGTAGCTCTTTGTGTTATGAACACATTTCAATTAGTCTCATTCAATTTCAATGGATCACGATTTAATTAAAATCTTTGATCTCAGCTTGTCAATGAACTCACTACACCATAGATGAATTGGTGTTCATATTTGAATCAAACTTGATCTATAATTCTAGAGAAAATCTAGATCAAGTATGATTGTGATCATCAAAATAATAATGAAATACAAAAGAGATTCATGGATTTAGCCTTAGAAGATCTCCATCATAGATCTCATGTTGAAGATCTAGCAAAAGAACCTCAAGGACTTACTCAATCTTATGAACTTTGAATGTTCTCATGAAAATAACTAGTTCTACATCTAAATCCTCTCCCAAATACATGACCCTTGAGGATTATGAACCAAATTGCATAGAACTCAATGAAACATAGACTAATTCCAAAAGTTCCAAAAGGATGAACCAAAACCATAAACAAGGTTTATATCCACTCATTTATTCATAAACAAGACTTAGATCAACCCAATTCCTCCCATAAATATAAATTTATAGAAAATTAAAGGATCAAACTCAAGGAATTCAAATGGAACATTGAAGGCTCCATGGAATCCTGAAAGAAGAACATGAACAAAAGAGATGAAATCAAAACCCAATTGATGATCTAAATTGAATTCTACTTTAAAAAAATATGTTTTTATCTTAAACCCAAAGCTATCTAGATCTAAATCAAACAAATATAAGAAGGAATTCAATCACATTTCAAGTGGTGTGTAATGAAATGAGGTAAGAAGAGACTTTTTGACCATTGTGTAAAAGATCCTAGAATTCTATGAATTGTGATTGAATTTAGACTAAAACTAACTAGAATTTAGAGGATTACCTCCAAAAATCCTCAGATTTTCTTTGTTTGGTGGAGACCTTCAAGTATCTTCAAGCTCTTCTTCAATCTCTTGAATTCTCTTCAAAATTCTCTCTTAATTATATCTCTAAAATTGTTTTTCTCTAAAATTTTGTTCCTCTCTCTCTCTCTCTCTCTCTCTCTCTCTCTCTCTCTCTCTCTCTCTCTCTCTCTCTCTTTGTAATGGAGATAATCATCTCCTTATATAGACTAACATTGAGAGGTTAATTCAGTAAATTCGGGATAAAAACTCATTGCCATGGCATCTTTGTGCATTCAATACATATTAAAAAAAAATAGACTGTTATAGGCCGCGGCAGTCGGTGACTTGTCCGCATCACTCACTAACTGTCGGCGCGGCATTTAGCAACTGCCGGCACAGTACTCAGTGAGTGTGCAGCTGTCTTCGCTGCGTGCCGCCTCGTCTTTTGTTATTTACATAGATCATTATATATATATTGGTTTCTTTTCTTTTCTTTTATTTTGAAATTCTTTTATTTTTCATTTTATATTTCAAGGGTTTTCTTGAAATACTTTAAACCAAGATCACATTTTCCAAACTAGTTTTTTTCATTTCTCTTATATGTATTTTACACTCGATTTTCTCTGAACACCCTGTCTTTCCTTTCTTTTCCAAATATACAATTTTTAGAGATCGAGGAGCTTTTTAAATATCTTGAATTACATTGAAAGACTTCAAATTCATCAGACATTGTCGTCATCGGTTTCGGAGGTTTTTATCCCCTAGATTCGGTGATTTGGTCAAAATCAGGGTGTCTATAGGGGAAAACTTGTAAAATTTTCACCAACCACAAGAGCTTAAAGTACTTGTTTACTCAAAGGGAGCTAAATATGCGACAACGAAGATGGTTGGAACTAATGAAAGATTATGACCTGAAAATTCAATATCATCTGGGTAAGGCGAATGTGGTCACCGATGCTTTAAGTTGAAAATCATCAGAAAGTTTAACATATGTTTTGACGGCGCAAGAAGGGTTAGTAAACGAGTTTGAACGACTGAAACTTGAAGTGATTCCTAGGTCGAAGGTTATTTAATAGCTGCCATTATGGTACAACCTGGTTTGATTGGGGAGATTAAGTCAAATCAACTGCTAGATCCAAACTTGAGAAGAGTTGTGGATGAATTACTCGAGGGTAAGCGACTAGAGTTTAATTTGCATGATGGGGTACTATGGTATATCAATCGGTTATGTGTGCCTAATATTGATAATTTAAAAGAAAGAATTTTGGAAGAAGCTCATGATACTCAGTATTCCGTGCATTTGAGTTGTATGAAATGTATAGAGATTTGAGGGAGGTCTATTGGTGGAGTGGGATGAAACATGAAGTCGTTGAGCATGTAGCTAAATGTGTGACTTGTCAATTAGTAAAACTTGAGCATCAATGACCTGCGAGAGAGGTACAACCATTGGAGATACTGGAATGGAAATGGGAACACATCATGATGGATTTTATGTCTGGATTGCCGAGGTCTCGTAAATCTAACGATTGTATTTGGGTGATCATTGACCGGTTGACAAAGTCAGCCCACTTTTTGCAATAAAGACCACCAATCCAAGAAAATTAGCAAAACTTTATGTTAAAGAGATAGTAAGATTGCATGGGACATCAGTATCTATTGTATCGGATCGCGACACACGTTTTGTGTCTAGATTTTGGGAAGGGCTAGAAAGAGCAATAGGAACAACTTTGCATTTTAGCATGGCTTTTCACCTACAAACCAACGGACAGTCAGAATGGGTTATTCAGATTCTAGAAGATATACTTAGAGTCTATGTAATAGACTTCAAGGCTAATTGGGAAACTCACTTGTCGTTGATTGAGTTTTCTTAAAACAATAGATTCCAGACGAACATTTGAATGGCACCTTTCGAGGCATTGTATAGTAGAAAATGTAGGTTGTCTGTGTGTTGGACAGAGGTTAGGGTATAAACAACTTCTAGGGCCAGAAATTGTTCAAATCACCACCGACAAAGTTAAATCGATTAAACAACAGTTACAAGTGGCACAAAGTTGCTACAAAAGTTATACTGATACAGATAGAAGACTGTTAGAGTTTGAGGTTGGTGATTACGTGTTCTTGAAGGTTTCTCCTTCAAAGGGCATTACGCGATTTGGTAAGAAAGATAAGTTGAGTCCAAGGTATGTTGGACCTTTCCCAATTCTGAATAAGGTGGGACCAGTAGCTTATAGGTTGGATTTGCCACAAGAGATGGCACATCTTCATAACGTGTTCCATGTGTCTATGCTCATACGTTGTCTGTTGGATTCGAGTTATATCCTCGAACTAGAATCGTTGGAATTACAAGAAGATATGACGTAGGTTAAGCATCTAGTACGAATTCTAGACACAAAAGATCAAGTGTTAAGAATGAAGATGATTCCATTTGTCATGGTCCTCTGGCGTAATCATAGCATTGAAGAAGAAATTTGGGAGCGAGAAGATGAGATCAAAGAGAAGTACCCACACTTGTTCGAATGATGAGGTAAGAATAAGTTTGGGGACAAACTTCTTAAAAGGGAGGGAGAAATGTGTAATAACCTGCATTTCCATTTATTCCTAAATTACATTTTCATATTTAATTGGCAATTGCATTGTATATTTAATTTCATTGGCATGGTCTGCTTTTACTTTAATTCCAGTCACTTGTTTGGAATATTTATTTCTTATCTAATTCACATTTAAAGTTTATTGGGGGCTAAACTGCAATTTTACAAAAGTTAGTAATACCTGTATGGATTTCAAAATCTGTATTTCAAAAACGGTGGAAAAGTTTACTCTTGATTCAAACTGTATTTTTATAAAACCAGAAAATCAATTCTTACGTTAAAATGGAATTCCTGTATTTTTGTGGTGACCACCGCGCCCCGAAAATACCAGTTTATGTTCAAAACTGTCCATGTTGTGTTTAACTTCCACAGATTTTGGAAGTGACCGATTTGGACATTTGCTTTATTGCCATTTATGGCAAGTAATCATTAGATATGCCTTGTTTGGGTATTGAAATTGTGTGTGTGTTAATTTAATGCCATAAGCTAAATTTCCCAAACAACATTGCTTTGCCCCCTACTATCCTATTTGACCCTTGGTGAATCTGTGGAGCCTTAGGCTTATATATCAGTGTGTATACGTAGATGTAATCCCAACATTAGCTGTGAACTGCTCATAATTAAGGAAGTTTAGTAACTAATTGGTAGAGTGAAGATCACACTACTTGGGCTCCAAGTTGAAATTGGTTATTTATACACCTTGTATACACACACAACACACAATCTGCAAGAGCAAGAGAGAACATAGAGAGTTTCAGTGAAAGTGCAGAGAGTTCTTCAGAAATTATATAGAGAGAGAAAGCTCTTAATCCCCATAGCCAAAGCTTGGGTTTGAATTTCTCCATTTGGTTTCCTTTCTCAACAATTACTTCTATCTATATCCCAGTGAGTATTTCTAACTCACTAAGAATGTTAATTATACTTGTTTGCTATGTACGTGATTGTAATTTAGAATCCTCCATTTCAATTTCGTCCATGGAAGCTTGAGCTTCAAAAATCAAGATTTTCAAACCTTAATCTAAATTCGTTTTTAGAGATGAATATGGTAGATTATACATCCTACATGCCATGTTTGAAGTTTTAGAACCCAATTCGTTCATATAAGAAAGTATATTAAAAATGAAGTTTTGACATGTTTTGGTTTTTCATAAAATTAGAGAGCTATGAATCAAATGGTGTTAAATTGACTTTAGATTCTTAATCCTTGTTGAAAAAGGAAGAGATCCATATATAATAGGACATATATACTAACAGAATGGAAATGGGTCAATTTAGACCCTGTTTTGCTGAAACAGGGTATTCTCCACGAAGAAGATGAAGCCTCAGCTTCACCTCACGCCACGATCGCGCGCGCGAGAATCGCGCGAGCGGTCCGCGCGAGCGACCCCTCGCGCGAGCGACCCGCGCGCGCGAGGTAGGCGTCTCCAGGCAGACGTAAGAGTTTATATATATAAAGTAAAAATTTGGCACTTCGCGCGAGCGAGGGTCGCGCGAGAACCCTTTCGCGCGAGCGATCCGCGCGCGCGACCTTGCTTTCCTCAGACAGACAGAAAAGTTTATTAATAAAAGGAAAATGGGCTTATCGCGCGAGCGGCCCGCGCGAGCGACCCTTCGCGCGAGCGGCCCGCGCGCGCGAGGTTTAGCAGTTTCTGTTTTTGTCTGTTTTTCTGTTAAGGGACTGTTTGGATGAAATTTATATACTGTTAAGGTTCTGGTTGGGAAATTTAGTTGATCAGAACTCTAATTGGTTATGTTTGAATGATTAAAACATTGTAGTATGACTCATTAACCCCCGTACGCGTGTTGTTCCTTTAATTCAGCATTTTTGTTTTTGTTTAAGTGCATACCATTCATGTGGGTCAGTGGTACATGCATAGGGGTGTCAGTCTGTGTGGAAAAGAGTAATGGTAGTGTGGAAAGAGTATGAGTTTGTGTTTGTGGTCGTGGATGTGGTTGTGGTTGAGTATGAGTTTGTGGTTGTGGTCGTGGTTGTGGTTGTGGTTGAGCTTGTGGAGAGGGTATCTTTGAAATGCGACGGTGGCAAATATGGACACTCCCTGACGCCCATGGAAGCGTTAAAGTGTGTGAAGCCGAACTCGGACATTCCCTGGCACCCATGGTAGTGCTAAAGTGTGGCCTACGGACACTCCCTGATAACTCGAGTCTGGATACTGTGTGAGGGGTTGCCCCGGTATTTGCATGGCGGTTAGGGTATTCAAAGTGTGAGGCATTGGACACTCCCTGGTACCCCGGACCAAAGTGTGAGGCAAACTGGACACTCCCTGGCGCCCCGTTGCCAAAGTGTGGCTATCTGAGTGTTTCAAAGATACCAGGAGTAGGATAGTGGGTTGTTGTGGCTGTCGAGAGAAAAGCGTCGGCAAGATGAGTGTGGTGCATTGTTCTCATACACGGTCCCATCTGTGTAAATTTACCCTCTTTAAATAATGTTGTGGTTATTTTTCTAAACGAGCTCTTTAATCATAATTATAAACTTGTAGATTTAACCTTGAATTGGAAAAAGGTAAATGGGTATGTTTTACATTCAAAGTCATGTTTTTAATACTCACCAGCTTCTTGAAGCTGACGACGTTGATGCGTCCTGGACATTCGTGTTCAGGCTTTTCAGGTTATAACCAGGAGGAATCATACGACTATGCTAATTGAGAATGGCTGCTTCTGGAATAAAGAAACTGTTTATTATATGTTTTAAGTTTATCTTTTTTAAGTTATGAACTGTTTTGTTTTAAGGATGACTGTAACAGACTCTAAGTTATTATTTTATTTTCAAGACGGTCTGTGCCTTAGTTGACCCCGGTTTATAAGATGTAATAAGATAAGAAATTTTTTTTGTAAGCCTTGATTGCTTTACTCTGATTATATGTTTTGTTGTTTGACGTTTGGGACGGAATCGATCCTTCAAACTGCCGCGACCTACGGGTCCATAAAGGAAATTAAACGCTTTCCTTATTTATGCTACGTCGGGGCGTGACAGGATTTAGTGATATAAGAGCAGAAACCCAGCCGGAAGTGTGGGGCAGGTCCCACACGAGGACGTGTGGCCCTTAAGGAGGGTGGATTGTGACGACCAAGAGCCAATACTCCTGAGGCGGGAAGGCCAAGACGGATGAGGTGAGGTTAGGTGTGGGGGCTTGTCTCACATCGCCTGGGGTGAAGTTCCTGGACTAGTTTATAAGGATTAATCACCCCTCTATATGCAACAAGGCCTTTTAAAACCGTGAGGGAGCTAAACATGAAAGAACTTCACAGTTAAGCGTGCTGCTGCCAGAGCAGTACCAGGGATGGGTGACCCCCTGGGAAGTTCTTTGTGTTTAGGCCCAAAGCGGACAATATTGTTGCTAGATGGGGAGGTGGGTCGTTACAAATGGTATCAGAGCCAGGTTATTATTTATCACAAGATAGTTTAGCTAGGTTAGGGTTTACCAGTATAGACCCGATTCCACATTCCATTAAGTGTTACACACCCGATGATACGACAGGGAGGATAGACTCAGAACCCAAACGCCTAAGATTATTCTGTTCTGACTTTAAGTAGTACCTTTTCAAGTATGGATCCAGCTCAGCCCCTGTTTGTACCTGATGCTTTTGGAGGGCATTGGGTTACTGTAGGAGCTATAGTACCGGCTTCGGCGACCCTTTATTTCACTGCTGTTGGGCAGCGTGCAGCTGCTACCGTCGAGCTAGACCTCTGGCATCAGATTCATATATTAGGACTGGTCGACCTATCTCGTGCTCGCCTCGAGATTCTTTACTTCATAGAGATCCAGCGCTTAGTACTCGTTGAGATGGTTCGCTTGGTTAATAGCGATACCTTCTATCTTCCCCTTGAGGTTCAGGTTGTGCAGGCCCACCTTGCACAGCTGGAGGTACCTCCACCGGTCGTCCCTGCTGTTGAGGATGACGGTGACGTTGATATTGTGCTCACTTCTATTTCCGAGGAGGATGGCTTAGGATGGGACGACTTTGCGATCGACCTTGAGGAGGCGCTTGCACTTGAGCCAGCCTTGCCTGAGGCAGATGTCCCTGGACCTGCTTCACTGATGACCTCTCACAGCTGTAACTTTGGGGCAGGCCCCTCCCATGTTCAGCGACTGCATCAGGCCGACTCGCTTGACCTGTTGATGGCTACCTACGGCAATGACTGACTGTTTAGATATCGCCTTGTACATATTGACTGTTTTGACTATTAGCTCTATCTCTTTTTGCAAGCTGTAATTACATGCATTAGAGTGTAGGGCAATGACCCCATTTTTGTAACATTAACTCTTGCATGCGTCCTAACCCATGCAGATAGGGTAGGCATTGATCTGACCATACATGCTTTTTGTATCTACTTGACAGAAGTTATATATATAAGATATACTCTTTTGAATGTTGTTGTCATTTAAATTACTTCATAGCACTGTTGCATGCATGTTTCTCATTCTACTACCACTATCATGCATAGAATGGCTGGAGGAGTCAGGAGAAACAGGAACCTGATCGAGGGAGCGCCCGAGGCTGCTGATCCTACAGGAATGTTTGAAGCATTTATCAGACGATTAGAAAGAATCGGTAATACGAACGACAATCGAAGAGACCGTCAAACGGGAGACAAGTTGCTAGAAAGATTCCGTGCTCTAAGGCCCGAACAGTTTGCGGGTACCGCGGAACCCTGGAAGGCGGAACAGTGGTTGAGACAGATGGCCCGGATGTTCGAAGCTGTCCAATGCAACGAGATAGACAAGAGAAGATTGGCTACGTTTCAGTTGACCGATGCTGCCGCAGATTGGTGGGATTCGGTCATAGCTACTATCGGGAATGGAGCTGCGACGGGAATGACGTGGACTGCATTCAAGGGGAGATTTTTGGAGAAGTATTTCCCGGCTACGGAGAGGCACAGAAGAGAGAAGGAATTCATGGACCTGACGCAAGGAACCAAGTCGGTGCAAGAGTACACCACACAGTTCGAAAGACTGTCTCGGTTTGCTCCACACCTGGTTGATACCGAGGAGAAGAAGATCCGCAAGTATAATCAAGGGCTGACACCGCAGATTCGCCGCTTGACTCTCGGCCACCTGGATAAATCGTTTGAAGGACTTGTTGGTTTGGCTACTGATCTGGAAGAGGATGCCCGAGTGAGCCGAAAATAATTTGAATTCCGACCGCCTCAAAGGGGTAATTTTGGGAATAGACCACCAATGAACCGTACCCAAGGGCAGAAGAGGAATTTCGACGGAAGCAAGAAGACTCAGGCTATTACCTATCCGACTCAACCCCGAACAGGAGAAGGAAGTAGTAGTGGAAAGTGTTTCAACTGTGGCAACCCTGGTCATTTGGCTCGTGATTGCAAGGCACCAAGGCGTGCTACTCAGCAAGGGATAGTCTGTTTCAACTGTGGTGAACCAGGTCACATCAGCAGGTTCTGTACTGCTCCTAAGCAGGTGACTTATGGTCAACAGGGTCAGACTCGCTTGAATGCTGTTATCCCTGATGCCGCTGGATATGATGGAACTGCGTATGAAGAAGGGAATTATGGAGAAGCTCAACCTGATCAGCAAGAAGTAGAAGGTACATTAACTCTGTTTAACTCCCATGTTAAAGTGTTATTTGATACGGGTGCTGCTCTTTCGGTCATATCTGTTAATACAATTCGGAGATTGGGTATTTTACCTCATCACTTAGAGAAAACTTTGAAGGCTACTTCACCACTAGGAGCTGCGGTCAGATTAGGACACGTATGCAAGGATTGTCCCTTACGGTTAGGAGACCGTGAAGTCCCTGCTAGGTTGATTGTCCTATCAATGAAGGAGTTCGACATAATCCTAGGAATGGATTGGCTCTCTCAGAATCAAGTGAAGTTGGATTGTGCGAGGAAGAGAATTACATTCCCCGACAATGAGAATCAACCCTTTGATTTTCAATGTAACCCTTCGGGAGATATGTTCCTCACGAGATGCTTAGCCAACATCGAAGTCGTCAGTACAGAGGTGACAGCGTCATCTATACCTGTAGTCAAGGACTTCGAAGAAGTGTTTGAAGATGTTTCTGGTCTACCGCCCGAGAGAAGTATAGAGTTCTGCATTGAACTTATACCGGGTACCGTACCGATCACCAAGGTTCCCTACAGAATGGCCCCCACAGAACTGCTGGAATTGAAGGAACAAGTTCAAGAGCTCGAGAACCTAGGTTTTGTACGTCCAAGTACATCGCCTTGGGGAGCACCGGTGTTATTCGTGAAGAAGAAGGACGGGACACTGAGACTGTGTATCGACTACAGAGAATTGAACCGAGTAACTATCAAGAACAAGTATCCCTTGCCTCGGATTGACGATTTGTTTGATCAACTACAAGGAGCTACAACATTTTCCAAAATAGACCTTAGGTCGGGATATCATCAGTTGAGGGTACGAAAAGAAGACATACCTAAGACTGCTTTCAGAACCCGATATGGTCATTATGAATTTCTGGTGATGCCGTTTGGAATGACGAACGCCCCAGCAGTGTTTATGGATTTGATGAATAGAGTGTTCAAGCCTTATTTAGATCAGTTTGTCATCGTCTTTATTGATGATATTTTGATCTATTCTAAGTCAGGAGAAGAACACGAGCAACATCTACGGATTGCGATGCAGACGCTCAAGGACCAGCAGTTGTATGCCAAGTTCAGTAAGTGTGAGTTCTGGTTGCAGGAAGTGAAATTTTTGGGACACAAGGTGTCATCTCAAGGAATTTCAGTGGATTCGTCCAAGACCGATGCTGTATCAAACTGGGTTAGGCCAAGCAACCCTACAGAAGTTCGAAGTTTTCTTGGACTCGCAGGCTATTACAGGAGATTCGTTGAGGGATTCTCAAAGATAGCAGCACCTTTAACCGGGTTGACGAAGAAGAATCTGAAGTTTGAATGGACAGAGAAGCATGAGCAAGCCTTTCTAGAGTTGAAAGAGAGACTCACTACCGCACCGGTACTAGCAATACCCAAGCCTGATGAGAAGTTCACTATCTTTAGTGACACATCATATCAAGGGTTAGGGTGTGTACTTATGCAAGATGGCAGGGTGATCGCCTATGGATCCAGACAGCTGAAGCTGAATGAGTTGAACTATCCCATTCATGATTTGGAGTTGGCAGCAGTAGTCTTCGCACTCAAGATTTGGAGACACTATCTCTACGGTGAGAAGTTTGATTTATTCTCCGATCACAAGAGTTTGAAATACTTATTCACACAGAAAGAGTTGAACATGAGGCAACGCAGGTGGATGGAGTTGATCAAAGATTACGACTTCACATTAGAATATCACCCGAGTAAAGCTAATGTAGTTGATGATGCCCTGAGTCGACAGACTCGTGAGACGATTGCCTCCTTGATGGTTAGAGAGTGGCGAGCTTTGGAGACTTTGGCGGAATTCGATGTACAGAGTGCTGAAGAAGGAGAAGGACAATTGTTCGGATGTCTTATCCTACAGCCTGTCCTTATCGACCACATTATTGGAGCTCAGAAAGAAGATGAGAAGTTTCAGGCATGGTTCGTGAAGATGTCAGAAAAAGACCCGACAGAATGAAAAGTGGGAGTCGATGGAGGATATCGGTGCAGGAATAGATTATGTGTGCCAGGTAATGAAGAGTTAAGGAAGGATATCCTGGAAGAAGCACATAAGTCGAGGTATACAGTTCACCCGGGAGGAACGAAGATGTACAAAGATCTGAAGAGAAATTTCTGGTGGGAAGGTATGAAGAAAGACGTGGCCGAATTTGTATCCAAGTGTTTGACATGTCAGCAAGTCAAGGCCGAACATCAGAGACCGTCAGGATTGTTGCAACCACTACCTATTCCTGGTTGGAAGTGGGAGCACATTACGATGGATTTTGTAGTGGGATTACCCCGGTCGCAACAGAATCATGACGCCATTTGGGTAATCGTGGATCGATTGACGAAGTCAGCTCATTTCATTGCTTATAGTATGACATACCCGGTAGAGAAGATGAGCCGGATGTACATACAACAAGTTGTGCGACTTCACGGTGCACCTGTGTCAATAGTGTCAGACCGTGACGCCCGTTTTACCTCTGGATTTTGGGAAAGTCTACAAGAAGCTATGGGAACTTCGCTCAAGATGAGCACTGCTTTTCACCCTCAGACAGATGGGCAAACTGAGCGTGTTAATCAGATCATGGAGGATATGCTCAGGGCTTGTGTGATCGATTTTGAAGAATCTTGGGGGACACACTTGCCGTTGGTTGAATTCGCCTATAACAACAGCTATCACACGAGTATCGGTATGGCTCCGTTCGAAGCATTGTACGGACGACCATGTCGTTCCCCTTTGTGTTGGGCAAAAGTTGGGGATACAGAGTTATTGGGACCAGATTTGGTAAGAGAAACCAATGAGAAGATTACTTTGGTCAAGGAGAGGATGAGAACCGCTCAGAGCCGGTATAAGAGTTATGCTGATCGACGCCGGAAGGATTTGGAGTTTAGTGTTGGAGATCACGTGCTTCTCAAGGTTTCACCAACCCGAGGAGTAGTACGTTTTGGTCTCAAGAGAGGGAAGTTAGCTCCGCGTTTCATCGGACCGTTTGAGATTTTGGATCAAGTCGGAAAAGTAGCTTATCGACTGGCGCTACCACCGAAGATGTCTGGGGTTCACAACGTGTTTCACGTAAGCATGTTGAGGAAATACATACGAGACCCCTCGCACGTGGTTAGTTATGACGATATTGAGACAAGTCATAACGTTTCTTACAAGGAGAGACCTGTGAAGATTTTGGATCAGAGTATCAAGAAGTTGAGAAATAAAGATATCCCGTTGGTGAAGGTTCAGTGGAATCACCATGACGAGAACGAAGCCTCGTGGGAAGTTGAAGCTGATATGAGGAAGAAGTACCCGGAGTTATTTCAGGACTAGTCAGTCTTGATTTCGGGGGCGAAATCCTGTTTAAGGGAGGAAGGGTGTAATAACCTGCATTTCCATTTATTCCTAAATTACATTTTCATATTTAATTGGCAATTGCATTGTATATTTAATTTCATTGGCATGGTCTGCTTTTACTTTAATTCCAGTCACTTGTTTGGAATATTTATTTCTTATCTAATTCACATTTAAAGTTTATTGGGGGCTAAACTGCAATTTTACAAAAGTTAGTAATACCTGTATGGATTTCAAAATCTGTATTTCAAAAACGGTGGAAAAGTTTACTCTTGATTCAAACTGTATTTTTATAAAACCAGAAAATCAATTCTTACGTTAAAATGGAATTCCTGTATTTTTGTGGTGACCACCGCGCCCCGAAAATACCAGTTTATGTTCAAAACTGTCCATGTTGTGTTTAACTTCCACAGATTTTGGAAGTGACCGATTTGGACATTTGCTTTATTGCCATTTATGGCAAGTAATCATTAGATATGCCTTGTTTGGGTATTGAAATTGTGTGTGTGTTAATTTAATGCCATAAGCTAAATTTCCCAAACAACATTGCTTTGCCCCCTACTATCCTATTTGACCCTTGGTGAATCTGTGGAGCCTTAGGCTTATATATCAGTGTGTATACGTAGATGTAATCCCAACATTAGCTGTGAACTGCTCATAATTAAGGAAGTTTAGTAACTAATTGGTAGAGTGAAGATCACACTACTTGGGCTCCAAGTTGAAATTGGTTATTTATACACCTTGTATACACACACAACACACAATCTGCAAGAGCAAGAGAGAACATAGAGAGTTTCAGTGAAAGTGCAGAGAGTTCTTCAGAAATTATATAGAGAGAGAAAGCTCTTAATCCCCATAGCCAAAGCTTGGGTTTGAATTTCTCCATTTGGTTTCCTTTCTCAACAATTACTTCTATCTATATCCCAGTGAGTATTTCTAACTCACTAAGAATGTTAATTATACTTGTTTGCTATGTACGTGATTGTAATTTAGAATCCTCCATTTCAATTTCGTCCATGGAAGCTTGAGCTTCAAAAATCAAGATTTTCAAACCTTAATCTAAATTCGTTTTTAGAGATGAATATGGTAGATTATACATCCTACATGCCATGTTTGAAGTTTTAGAACCTAATTCGTTCATATAAGAAAGTATATTAAAAATGAAGTTTTGACATGTTTTGGTTTTTCATAAAATTAGAGAGCTATGAATCAAATGGTGTTAAATTGACTTTAGATTCTTAATCCTTGTTGAAAAAGGAAGAGATCCATATATAATAGGACATATATACTAACAGAATGGAAATGGGTCAATTTAGACCCTGTTTTGCTGAAACAGGGTATTCTCCACGAAGAAGATGAAGCCTCAGCTTCACCTCACGCCACGATCGCGCGCGCGAGAATCGCGCGAGCGGTCCGCGCGAGCGACCCCTCGCGCGAGCGACCCGCGCGCGCGAGGTAGGCGTCTCCAGGCAGACGTAAGAGTTTATATATATAAAGTAAAAATTTGGCACTTCGCGCGAGCGAGGGTCGCGCGAGAACCCTTTCGCGCGAGCGATCCGCGCGCGCGACCTTGCTTTCCTCAGGCAGACAGAAAAGTTTATTAATAAAAGGAAAATGGGCTTATCGCGCGAGCGGCCCGCGCGAGCGACCCTTCGCGCGAGCGGCCCGCGCGCGCGAGGTTTAGCAGTTTCTGTTTTTGTCTGTTTTTCTGTTAAGGGACTGTTTGGATGAAATTTATATACTGTTAAGGTTCTGGTTGGGAAATTTAGTTGATCAGAACTCTAATTGGTTATGTTTGAATGATTAAAACATTGTAGTATGACTCATTAACCCCCGTACGCGTGTTGTTCCTTTAATTCAGCATTTTTGTTTTTGTTTAAGTGCATACCATTCATGTGGGTCAGTGGTACATGCATAGGGGTGTCAGTCTGTGTGGAAAAGAGTAATGGTAGTGTGGAAAGAGTATGAGTTTGTGTTTGTGGTCGTGGATGTGGTTGTGGTTGAGTATGAGTTTGTGGTTGTGGTCGTGGTTGTGGTTGTGGTTGAGCTTGTGGAGAGGGTATCTTTGAAATGCGACGGTGGCAAATATGGACACTCCCTGACGCCCATGGAAGCGTTAAAGTGTGTGAAGCCGAACTCGGACATTCCCTGGCACCCATGGTAGTGCTAAAGTGTGGCCTACGGACACTCCCTGATAACTCGAGTCTGGATACTGTGTGAGGGGTTGCCCCGGTATTTGCATGGCGGTTAGGGTATTCAAAGTGTGAGGCATTGGACACTCCCTGGTACCCCGGACCAAAGTGCGAGGCAAACTGGACACTCCCTGGCGCCCCGTTGCCAAAGTGTGGCTATCTGAGTGTTTCAAAGATACCAGGAGTAGGATAGTGGGTTGTTGTGGCTGTCGAGAGAAAAGCGTCGGCAAGATGAGTGTGGTGCATTGTTCTCATACACGGTCCCATCTGTGTAAATTTACCCTCTTTAAATAATGTTGTGGTTATTTTTCTAAACGAGCTCTTTAATCATAATTATAAACTTGTAGATTTAACCTTGAATTGGAAAAAAGGTAAATGGGTATGTTTTACATTCAAAGTCATGTTTTTAATACTCACCAGCTTCTTGAAGCTGACGACTTTGATGCGTCCTGGACATTCGTGTTCAGGCTTTTCAGGTTATAACCAGGAGGAATCATACGACTATGCTAATTGAGAATGGCTGCTTCTGGAATAAAGAAACTGTTTATTATATGTTTTAAGTTTATCTGTTTTAAGTTATGAACTGTTTTGTTTTAAGGATGACTGTAATAGACTCTAAGTTATTATTTTATTTTCAAGGCGGTCTGTGCCTTAGTTAACCCCGGTTTATAAGATGTAATAAGATAAGAAATTTTTTTTGTAAGCCTTGATTGCTTTACTCTGATTATATGTTTTGTTGTTTGACGTTTGGGACGGAATCGATCCTTCAAAATATCGCGACCTACGGGTCCATAAAGGAAATTAAACGCTTTCCTTATTTATGCTACGTCGGGGCGTGACAAAATGTAACACACATACCCGAAAAAGAAGCCTAATGTGTATTAATACGTTTTAATTAAAGATAAGTAATGTATAAGATGGTTTAAGGTGGGGATATGAACCTAAAAGTAAAATGGTGTTCAAATGTGGACACGGATGAAAGTCTTGTGATAGGTAGGCCTAGTATAAAAGTGGGGCCCAATGAAGGTCTAGTTAATATAATTTGCATTTAGATTCCATTATATGTTTATATGAATATGTGTTTAAATGTTTAAAGATATTATTATGTCTTATGACAGGTAAAGTGGATCAGTTTGGGTACCTAAGTGAGGGCATATTTGAATACAATTCATAAATGGTAGGTTTAATAGCAACCTCATAATATATGTGGGATCATGTTTGGGACCCACGCGGGACATAGATTAAATGCATTGGAAAATGTGGATAGTTAACATAATTAACATGGGGGGTTTCATAATAAAGCTTAAAGAAAGTTGGGGGAGGTAAACTGAATAATGGAAAATTAATGACAACACATATGCATGTTGTATATGTGTCTCATTAATATCATTTACAGCAGGGAATAGAGAGAGGGAGAGAACCGAGAGCTCAAAATTGGCGACGGAGTTCCTTGACATCGTTTTTTTTGCCATTCCTTCGTCGTCCGACGTCGGATTTGCGATCCGAAACCATATTTGAACTCGTGAAGGTAAGAGGATCGCATGCACATCCTTTGTTTTCATTTTCAATAATGTTTTTCTAGCAACCGTTGTTGGTTTATAACTCTTGACATTTAAAAACTATGTAGGATTAACACCGATAGGATTTGAGTTGGAAATTTGCAAGAGGTTGGGAATTCTAGGCTTAATTTGCTTATAATCCGAAGAGGTGAATGTTCTAATCACAAAATTAGGTATTTAGACTTGTTAATGTGATAAGTGTTATCAAAGATAGCTTGGTTTATGTTCATGTGAATATATGTTGATGAATTTGGAGTAAAGCATGTCAATTATGTGCAAATTGTCATGTTATATGCTTAGTAGCTTAATTGCTTATATGGATCAAAGGAAAGTTAAGTAGTGGTCACCATTTATAGGTCCCATGTGTAAGGGATAGTAACTCCTCAAGAGAAAGAGTGGTGATGACCACAATGAAAAGACGGTGATGCTTTTGGGGTCACAAGAGTGTGTGATACGCTATATGCGTCCAAAAGTGAGAAAGATTCAAGGTGAGAAGGACTCGTGGGTGGTGACTGGAGTTACTTAACTTACCGGAGATCATTTTGTTGATGTTTATAATGATTGTTGCATTTACATGTTAAGCATTCCAATAGCATAATTAGTTCTCTCATTAAGCGAAAGCTTAAACGAATATATTTTCTGTTGTGTTTATTGAATAACCACCGCAGGTACGGAACGGGAAGAGGATAGGAAATGACTGGTACATTGGGTTTGGGTTTAGGAGTTATAAATATGTGTGGTTATGTTCATATACTTATTGGTTTTAGTTTCAAAATGTAACTCTAATGTTTGAACAAATTATGTTTTGGGAAGTTTTGTAATATGTCAAGTCCAAGTTGATGTTGGTCATGAGTTTGGTAATGTGGGTTGCACTTGCAAACCACATATTGTGTAAATTGGGAGGGGACTTGAGAATTAGCCAACTATGGATGTTAATTAACTTAGTTTTCATTATGCTTGAATGTTTATGTATATTTTGGGAGAAATAAGGAGTTTGATGCAAGTTCATGTTTCTAGTGAAGGATCAATGTGTTTTGAGTTTAAGATAACTTTTCAAATTCTTTGAAATGCTTTTGAAAACTCTCATAGTGTTTGTTTAATGCTTGGAGACATTTAGGAACACTTTTGAAATGGTTTTGGATATTTTCATATGGGTTGATTTGATTTTGGTTTGATTTTGGTCTTGTAGAATAGGGGAAAAGTGCTAAAAATTGTACTATGCAGAATCCGGATCGATCCGGGTTTTGTGCGGATCGATCTAGGGCATCTAGAACAGAAAATTTGATTCTGTCAAAACCTTATCGAATCGGTTTTGGGGCGGATCGATCCGTAGGTCTGATTTCAGCCTGACGGCTTTTACGGAAACAAAATTAACTCTTTCTAGAAAACTCGACTTCGTGCGCCATTTTTTGCATCAGAATCAGAACTCAAAGATATATCTTTTGATGTAAAATTTGGCTATACTTTATTAATGACCATTTTACTCTTGGGGCTATTTTGTGTCAAGGAAGTTCTTTTATGTCATCTAATTCATGATTTTTCTAGTAATTTGAGGTTGATTTGGTGTCTCGGCCTTGCTACACGTGTCCTAACCTACCTGAGGCGGGTTGCTGTGTGACAAGCAGCCTCGTCCTTGTTAACGTGCATTCGTTGAACAAAGGGTACAAAACAGCCTTGTATATTAGTGATCGAACCAGAAAGCAAAACGTGTGATTTTATTAAGGATAAAATTTCTGTAATGGTTATATGATTGAGCTGATTTAGTAAATTGCATTTGGCAAGGCAATAAAAATAAAAGTTAAGTTTAAGAAAAATAAACTATAAAACTAAGTCCAACCGGGTGAGCCCGCACTTGCAGGACTGAGACGTGACATGCCTGGTTAAGTGGTTTCCAGATCGAAGCCCAATTTTCCATTAGACTTGGGTTTCGCTCACGTGCGCTTGAGAGTGCACATGTGCTAACTTATTATTAAGCCCATATTGACAAATCATAGATAGACCCTTCCAACTCTCTCTTCATGAGCAATGTGGGACAAAGATCCCTATCACACTTTTAAAGAAATCCACAATAACTAGAGAGATGTAGAGAGAGAAATGTTTTGCCTTTGAAAATCACCCAATTTGAACTACAAATTACAACACAAAGAACCAAATAAGATCAAATAGACAAACCACAAAAAAAAAAAAAAAAAAAAAACAAACAAACAAACAAAAAAGAATCAAATAGGACTTTAAACTTACATCTAGGGATTATCACTAATTTATCCAAAAGTAAATTAAAGATTTTGGAACTTGTAAGTCAGTCCTTTTTTTTTTTCTTTTTTGTTAGGGGGGGTACGGTAGAATTCCTCGGTATGGTCATTCGGGAAGTCCCTCCGTATTTCTCAAACTTATTTTAAGTGTGCACTTATAGAAGAAAACAATAGGAAAAAAAAAAAAAAAAACTAGTTTTCTTTTTCTTGCAATTCTCCTAGTCTAATGCCCAAACCAAAAGGAAACTAATAGTTGAAACCCATTCCTTTGAGCATCGTACCTATCTCTTCAATTCCTGGTCATCTTTTTCCAATCCAATTGGTCACCCTACATTCAGTTTGAGAATGCAATAGAAAGTGTTTCATGCATTCACCAGATTCAGTGTATGATAAATAAATTCATAGCTAAATTAAGGGCAAATTACACTTTAGTCCATTAAACTATGACCTGTTTTCAGTTAGGTCTATAAATATTTTTTTTTTTGCAATTGGATCCGTGAACTTCAAAAATTCATTCAATCAGACCCAAATTCTGACACTGTTAGCTTAAACTATTAGAAATTGTCACGTACGTTGCGCGTGAAGCTTACCTGTCACATGTTAGGATAAGACAAACACGGGAGATTGTGAATAATGCTAAAAATTGCATTCAATCAGATTTGAAATCGCGTTCAATGAAATTCGAAAATACGTTCGACTAAATCCAAAATTGCATCCAATTATACCCAAAATCACATCATTTTTTAGCCATTCACAGTCCTCCGTGTTTGTCTTAACCTAACATGTGATAGGTAAGCATTACACGCAACGTACGTGACAATTTCTAATAATTTATGCTAACAGTGTCAGAATTTGGGTCTGATTGAATGATTTTTTGAAGTTCAAGGACCCAATTGCAAAAACAAAAAGTTTATGGTCCCAACTGAAAACAGGTGTATAATTTAATGGACTAAAGTGTAATTTGACCCTAAATTAATGAAATGAACAAGACTCTGGAGAGTTAAAGACAACATTTTTCTTTTGTTTTTAACCTCTAAGCTGTGCCATTGGGTTATAGAAAGGACAACTACAAACAATATTTGATTTGAAGACTCTGAAAATCATGTACCAATGATCAATGGGACGTGATGACTAATAATCCAAACAAATTGTCCTTTCTTTGTGGGTCATTTGGTGAATATTAAGCCCACCAAATGATATGATGTATCCTTTTTCTTTTTTTCTTTTTAATATCTTAATGATACAATGTACATCTGTACCTAATCTGCTCTTCGTTCATGCATCTTACTTAAGTCCCGTTTGTCAAATCGCATTGTTGCAGTTTAAGATTGTAGTTTTGACAAATAGCCCGCAACGATTTCCAATGGGTCCCGAGAATTTTCCCCTGGATTTGGAATAAAACGATCAATCATCAAGCTGAGAGAAAGCCATGTAGACTATTAAATTATTGGGTAAATTACACAAACTTCTCCTGAGGTTTACCTTAATTACACAGGCCTTTTCTGAGGTTTCAAAAATTACACGAACCACCCTCGAGGTTTGTAATTTGGTAACAAAACGCCCCTTCCCCTAAAGGTCCGTTAGTTTTTTTACTTTTTTTTACATTAGCCCCCCCCTGAAAATTACAATTAGCCTCTCCTAATATTATAAAATTGTCATACTAAGCCCCATTTCTCTTATATTTTTGTGCTAATTATAAAATTCCTCCTCTCTCCTATGTTTTTGGATTAATTTTTTTAGTCTTAATTTATATCTACAAGAAATACATATAAATAGGTCTAAAAAAAAAATTTCCCCAAACAAACCTCTGTTAAGCCCTCCTGTATTAATTTTCTAGATCCGCCCCTTCCCCTATGCTTCAAAATGATATCCTTTATCCCACGAATGTGATGCCAATTTGGGGTTAAAGGATATCATTGCTCCCTTAAAGAAAGTTAATCCCAAAATTAACATCACAAAGGAGTTAAGTGTTTCTATTTTTAACCAATTTTAGAATTTTCGTCAGTTTTGAGTGAAATCATAACAGTTTTATTTTAGTCCACAATCATAGGGGATTAAGTGTCCACTTTTGAAGCATAGGAGCATTGGTGGATCTAGAAAATTAATACAAGGGGGGCTTGACAGAGGTTTGTTCGAGTGAAAAAAAAATTGGACCTATTGTGTAGATATAAATTAATGCTAAAAAAAATTAACCCAAAAACATAAGGAGGGAGGAGGGATTTTATAATTAGAACAAAAATATAAGAGAAATGGGGCTTAGTATGATAATTTTATAATATTAGGGGGGCTAATTGTAATTTTTAGGAGAGGCTAATATAAAAAAACCAACGGACCGTTAGGAGAAGGGGTGTTTTGTTATCTAATTACAAACCTCGAGGTGGTCTGTGTAATTTTCAAAACCTTAGAGAAGGTCTGTGTAATTAAAGTAAATCTCAAAGAAGGTTTGTGTAATTTACCCTAAATTATTAATCCATTTCTTAGGGGAAAAAAATGAATTAAATTAAAGATACTAAAAAAAGTGTACAAAGTACTAAAACTCCCAAAAGAGCATAGAAGTTATGATTCCTCCTTGTAAGATTTCACTAAGCAAATAATTAATGTCCTTAAATTCAGTGAGGGTTGTCAAGAAATCATTCCAAGAATTCTTGTTTGATCTTACACACAAATTGTACTATAAGATTACTCAACATCAACTATATATCTCACTTTCATGAAGAAAGCCACAACTCTATATATCTATATCTATATCTATATTTATAAAACCTTCTTATGAGGACGTCTTCATTTTAACAAAGTGAGGACTTTCTTTTATAGTCGTTGTATCCAATTTTTAGTGCGTGAAATTACTTTAGTACTTCTAATGAAAACTGAATGCAAAGGCTATAAACAGAAATTGTCACTTTAAAAAAGTGAGAGAGTCCTCATAAGAAGGGTTCTGTCTATATCTATATCTATGTAACTGCACTAATGACCTTAAGTATTTGAGTAATGTTTGAGGCACACCCTTACACACCCAAAAGGCATCCACACCCAAAAGGTCCACTGTCAGTCTCTTCTCATTGGTCCACCTCAGGGTGTGGATGCTTTTTGGGTGTGTATAGGTGTACCGTGTACCCCTAGCATTGTGCTAAGTGTTTTCAACTTCTATTAATCGGTGCACTTTTACTTAAGTGATTTTCTTAAAAGTTTTAATAATTTTAGTATGTCAATTTTTTTTATTAAAACTTTAGTATGCAATTTTTTTTTTTTTTTTTGGGTCCGTCTATTAGAGTCCTAATTTAAAAAAAAAAAAATTCTTTTGGATATCATATTGCATTTAAAAAATGAATATTGTAATAAATGTAGCACATAAATAGTTTGAAAATTTTGCAAAAATTACAAAATATAATAAGTATTTGAAAAGGTCTCGAAAAATTATTCATTTCATTATTAATTCTTTGTAGGTGTAATCGCGTTTAGCATAGAAATGAGACTGGAGTTAAAAGTAATAGCTGTAGGACTTTCAGAAAGTGTGATTTAATGGAAATTAGTTTCACCCAACATTGAGTTTGGGAATGCAATAGAAAATGTTTCATGCATTCAACAGATTCAGTGTATAATAAATAAATTCATAGCTAAATTAATGAAACGAACAAGACTCTGGAAAGTTAAAGAGCACATTTTTCTTTTGTTTCTAACCTCTAAGTTGTGCCATTGGATATAGAAAGTACAACTACAAACAATGTTTGATTTGAAGACTCCGTAAATCATGTACCAATGATCAATTGGATGTGCTGACTAATAATCTAGACAAATTATCCTTTCTTTGTGGGTCATTTGGTGAATATTGAGCCCACCAAATGACAAAATGTACCCTTTTTTATTTTTTATTTTAAATATCATAATGATACGATGTACATAATATGCTATTCGTTCATGCATCTCACTTAAGTCCCGTTTAGCAAATTGCATTGTTGCAATTTGCGGTTGTAGTTTTGCCAAATAGGCCGTAACGATTTGCAGTTGAAACATCAGTTTAGATTCTCCAATGGGTCCCGAGAATTTTCCCCTGGATTTGGAATAAAAGGATCAATCATCAAGGTGACAGAAAGCCATGTAGATTATTAATCCATTTCTTAGGTAAAAAGGAATTAAATTTAGGATACTAAAAAAAGTGCACAAAGAACTAAAACTCCCAAAAGAGCATAGAATTTATTATTAATTCCTCCTTGTAAGAATCCACTAACGGCACGTTTGGTTCATGGATTTTTATGGTGGATTTTGATTCCACTCAAAGATTATTAATAATCTTAAAATATATCTTTGTTTTGAATTTAGAATCCACCCAAAGGTGAAAAATAGGGTGGATTTTAAATCCAAGCTTGGAGGTGGTATTCTTAAAGATTACTGGGATTTTGATTTACTATTTTCATAATACCTAAAACTAGCCTTTATTAGACTATTAAACAAACAAATAATGTAATCAGAAGAAATTTATGATTATAATTATTATTATTTTCTAAAATGGAGAGATTGGTATATGAGATTGTTTATGATGATTTCTTATGCTTGAAACATTATATTTGATGTTAGTTTAATGACTGAATTCAAATTTTGGTTGCTAAATGTTAATGATTGAAAAGTCTATATGATACTACAATAACTACATATTTGGCATATTGTGATTTGTACGTTAAACTTATACAAGTTTTATGCTTACAAATATAATGTATCTTTTGTTATTATTTAAATATATTTTAACTACATGTAATAGTTTAGACTCGTGTTCATGTCGTAATTAATCTATTTATCTCATTTTTTATGTGTCATTGATTTTTAGATTTATTCTATTATTTTTTTAATCACCCTCCATTTTTAGAGGGTTGCCAATTTGATTTTAACTCTTACATTCTTTTAGCCTTGAAGGGTAGCTTAGGTATTTAACAATATTTTCATTTCATTTTTCTTGACCCAACCAAACACTGGATTCTAAATCCAGCTAGAATTCTATTGGTGAACTAAATATTTTAGCAGGAATTCATATCCCTAGTAAAGTGATTACTGGTATTATGATTCCTAGTAATCAGAATCCACCTAAAATAATATGTGAACCAAAGGGACCGTTAGCAAATTTGGCGAGGGTTGTCAAGAAATCATTCCAAGAATTCTGGTTTGATCTTACACACAAATTGCACTATATGATTACTCCTAGATACATCAACTAGCTCACTTTCATAAAAAAAAAAAAAAAAAAAAAGCCACAACTCTTTTTACGCGATGCATATATGAGTAATGCTAGAGTCATAAAAGAGTCACAAAGAGATGCTCACAAAAGGATGTGGCACCCATGTGGCAGTAGGACCCACCACACTTAACTCTACCACATGGGTGTCACATTGGATGCCACATCCTTTTATGAGCGTCTCTTTGTGACTCTTTTGTGACTCGAGCACTACTCCTACACACACACACACACACACACACATATATATATATATAATATTGAAGCTCAGTTTGTCACTAAAAGACTTATGACTAAGACAAGAAGTTGATGACTAAGACAAAGACGTTTACTCTGGTTGGCTAGGATTTGCTGACGCAACCCTATGCGTTGACCCAAACAAAGAAAAGAAAATATAATTAGTATTGACTGTTATCTCTCCAAATTACTCTATTTCTCTCTAAATCAAGCTGATTGTTATCTTATTTTGAACCCTAATTAGAATTGATTTCGTATTTTTTTTTTCCTTTTGTTTATACCATAAAATATTATTTTACTATATTACTATATTACTATAGTAATATAATTTTAATGTGTTACTATATTACTATATAATAATAATATTATTATTATTATTATTGTAAATTATTTGGCTTGTCATGGAAGCCATTTAATAGCTTTACTTGAAGGACACTTGGCACACAAGGGGAGATCAAGATTGGTTATTTGAAGATCAATGGTAATGATGAAGATGGAAGTTGCTTGAAGACACTTGTCATCGTAGGAGCATCTCCCACTAATTGGTAGTTATAGGAATTTGAATTATTAGTTATTATGGTTGGAGGGAAATATTGTAATTCAAATTCAAAGTAGTTGTAAGTTCATCTATAAATAGATGTTGTGTACTCCTTGTAATGGGTCCTTGACCACACAAACAAATGCATTAATATATCTACATTATTTCTTCATCTATCCGGCCACCATGGCCATTAGTTTAGGTAATTTAATTTAGCCTAGTTAGGAGTAGTGTACCTTTACTTTGCTTTCACTTACAATTCTTAGGAGTAGGAGTAGTCATAGAATAGTTCAATCACTTCGAAGGCATCCTTCGAACCCTCTCTTCTTCTTCTTCTCCTTCTTCTTTTTAGTTTTCTATTTCATCTCACACGATAAAAAGTCCTTGTTAAGGCATCGAACGTCACCACAATCTCCTGGTGAGGCGCAGTTTGGATAATCACACATACACATTGGCAATTTGCTTGCCTGGCACGCCCGCACACACACTTATATAATTTTCCAACCAAACATTTTTGGCACGCCCGGTGGGACACAAGTGTCAAGATGAATTTTGATGGGTTGTATGTTTCACCCACATCAACACCAATCTTTGGTGATATTGAGTTCGAAGGGTTATATGTACCCTCACTAATACCAAACTTTGGTTATAGAAATTTTGATGGGTTATATGTACCCTCACTAACACCAAACTTTGGTTATAGAAATTTTGATGGGTTGTATATACCCTCACTAACACCATATTATGGTGATAAAAAATGGTCCACTGATTTAGTTCTATTATTGGAAGAATTAAGGGATCAAGCATTTAGTTTGCAAACTAAAATGTATGAAATGGCTCGAGGGGTGTCAACTCTTATTCAAAATCATGAGCCAATTAATGAAAACAATTTGATTGTGAAGAAATTCCAAAGTCCTTTAATGGTGGAAATAAAAAATTCACAATCACCCTCATCACCCATGTTGGTTGATCAACTAAATAATAGTGATGAAAATGTACCCGAGGGATGTATTTTTCAACCAACTTTGGTTGAGAATCATGAACAAACTTTTGTTCATAGATTTGAGTTTTTCAACATTATTCAAAGTGCTGAAATTTATGAATTATTTAAGCCATCCATGGCTTTAGTTGGTCAATATCCACTTTGGCTTTGTGGTGCTCATCAAAATTGGATTATGACCATGTGGATTCTTCAATGGCAATATTTTATTATGAAAGAAAAAATTGATCGATTTGGTCACTGTGTAAATCGGGCAAACTGACCGATGAGAGAGAAGTGACAAAAGTTGGGTAATTCGGTCACTTTGTTTGCATATATCAAACCGCAAAAGCAGTTATGTTAATTATATCATGATGATGGTAGAGATCAAATGATTTATTAATGGATCTCGTGTTGCTAGTAGCATGAGATGATTGGTGGTTGTTCAAATTTGATTCTCACTTGGCCCTCGAATTAAACATACAAATCGAATTAAGGGTGCCTGCAAAGAATATGGGTATGGAAACAAAAAATCACCAATGCCATCATCACTTCTATTGGTTAATCAACCAAATGATTGTGATGAAAATATACTCGAGGGGTGTATTTTTTAACCAAGTATGGTTGAGAACCATGAACAAACTCTTTTTCATAGATTTGAGTTTTTTCAATATTATGCAAAATATTGAAACTTGTGAATTATTTAAGTCACTTATGGCTTTAATTGGTCAATACCTATTTTGACTTTGTGGATCTCATCAAAAATAGGTTATGACCATGTGAATTTTTATATGGTAAGATTTTTATGAAAGAAACGAACATTATTGATCAAAATTTTAAGTCTAATTCGGTCACTAAGTCGATCAGTTTTATAGGACCAAGGAATGATCAACAATTGTTAATCGATTGAAGAAAGTTGAGCCAGAATCATGGCAGTGTGCATAGGTGTGAGTTTTACTTCTCCAATCATGTATATGTGGTGCAAGTGGCCCAATTCCCTAGTTGAAGCACTTGAGGAATGTTTTTATATTGAACATAGTTCAACTTGGAGATTGGTTTGAAAAAAAAAAAGAAAGAAATTGTAATTTAATTTTCATGGGTTTAAATTTGCAGCCCAGATTTTTAAGGCCAATGGAGATAAAAGAAGGTTTTTTCCCAACTATGCAGTGATGGGTAGGCATATCTAAGAGGCCAGGACGATCGATTCTTGCATTGGCCATTGGAAATTAGTTTGATGGATTATCATGACCGGTTTGTATATAAACTTGGACTCAAAATTTGGCTCTTCAAAAAATTCAATTGGTATCACTTTTAAGTCGAGCCATAATGCAATGTTTACACCAAAAAAGTTTATTTGTTGGTAATGTATCAATAATATTCGGTTAAATGGTGGTATTTTTGGGGATACTTAGATTGGTTTTGAAGCAAGTTTAATGCCATAATTTGGTGTTCGAATCTCGAAGCTATTACTTTGGCTTCGAACCAAATTAAAAGCAGTTCATTTTATATTCGAGGCTATTGTATTGACTTCGAAGTAAATTTAAAGTTATTTATTTTGTGTTCGAAGCAAATATGTAGCGTTCGATGGCCATTATATAGTGTTCGAAGCAACTATATTGACTTCGAAATAAATCTAAAGCCATTATTTGGTGTTTAAAGTAAATATATTGGTTTTGAACCAATTTAAAAATAATTTATATTGTGTTCAAGGCTTTTATTTTGGTTTCGAAGCACAATTAAAGTCCTTAATTTGTGTTCAAACCCCCTGCATTTACTTCGAATACAGTTTAAAGCCATCATTCTATGATCAAATCCTTTTCATTGGCTTCGAAGCAACTTTGAAGCCATTGTTTTGTGTTCGAAGTCTTTATATTGGCTTCGAATCAAGTTTAAAATCATTGTTTTGGTGTTCGAAGCGATTGTGTGGGCTTCGAAGCAACTGTAAATCAGTTTACTTTGTAATCAAAATTATTGTACCGACTTCAAAGCCAATTTAAAGCCATTTTTCATGTTCGAAGTAGTTGTGTTGGCTTCGAAACAAGTTGTGTTATTTTATGAAAATCAAGAAGTTGGTTCTTCAAAAATTACGTATACTTCATTTTCAAAGAACCAGGGGGGCTTATGTTTATACCATAAAATATTATTTTACTATATTACTATATTACTATAGTAATATAATTTTAATGTGTTACTATATTACTATATAATAATAATATTATTATTATTATTATTGTAAATTATTTGGCTTGTCATGGAAGCCATTTAATAGCTTTACTTGAAGGACACTTGGCACACAAGGGGAGATCAAGATTGGTTATTTGAAGATCAATGGTAATGATGAAGATGGAAGTTGCTTGAAGACACTTGTCATCGTAGGAGCATCTCCCACTAATTGGTAGTTATAGGAATTTGAATTATTAGTTATTATGGTTGGAGGGAAATATTGTAATTCAAATTCAAAGTAGTTGTAAGTTCATCTATAAATAGATGTTGTGTACTCCTTGTAATGGGTCCTTGACCACACAAACAAATGCATTAATATATCTACATTATTTCTTCATCTATCCGGCCACCATGGCCATTAGTTTAGGTAATTTAATTTAGCCTAGTTAGGAGTAGTGTACCTTTACTTTGCTTTCACTTACAATTCTTAGGAGTAGGAGTAGTCATAGAATAGTTCAATCACTTCGAAGGCATCCTTCGAACCCTCTCTTCTTCTTCTTCTCCTTCTTCTTTTTAGTTTTCTATTTCATCTCACACGATAAAAAGTCCTTGTTAAGGCATCGAACGTCACCACAATCTCCTGGTGAGGCGCAGTTTGGATAATCACACATACACATTGGCAATTTGCTTGCCTGGCACGCCCGCACACACACTTATATAATTTTCCAACCAAACACCTTTCCAAAAGTTTGCCCCTGATTTTAGGTTTCACTTCCTTTCTAATATTTTCCCAACTTAATCCTATGAAATCTATATCCCAATGATCACAATTATCTCTCCTCAACACAATCTAGTATCACAATCTATCTCACAATTATCACAATTTTTTTGTGTTTTAGGTTGTGTGGTCAATACTTAATTTAATTCCATTTTCTGTACTTTACCCTATAATTTTCCCAAATTGATTTTCTATACACGTTTCAAAGAGAGAGAAAAAATGGGATCTCTCGGGCCTAATTTATCTCTCTCCCACTACAAGAACTCTATCCACTTCTAAAATTTGAGAGATTAATTATTTAATGCCATCTATCTTGGCATATGATCTATCCTAGCCTCTTTCATCTCGACATTTATGTTTTATTTATATAGATAGACAATGGTTTCAGCGAGCCCAAATCCCCTAAAACACTTCCTCAAGATTTCCTTTGCACTTTTATGACAATAGTGAGGAATGACAAAAATGATGTCAGATGGCTTACATGATACAAAGATTCTTAGTGACCACGGTTAGCGATCCATTCGCAATTGGGATGCCACACACTTTTGACAATTGTTGATTCCTAGCCACTATGGCGCTATGACTCTTATTGGTAGAAGCATTATATAATAATATGCATATTTCATTATGTGTGTGTGGTTTCATCTTCCCCTTCCCCAATTCCCACCCCGTTTTTGTTTTCCTCTCTCTCTCTCTCTCTCTCTCTCTCTCTCTCTCTCTCTTTAAGTGGAAGATAATTAAAAGTAGTTGATTTAGATCTTCACATTGACAATTTTCTATGCTTTTGAATGGAAGGTTTTTTTTTTTTTTTGTTATATTTGGTTCTGATTTCTTGGTGGTATTAGGTTATTTCTCTACTCTGATCATAATTGTCATCTAATGGCAGTCCTTTTTTTATTTATTTTTTTATTATGACCCTCTCTATTTCAAATAATTGAGCTTTGAAAGTCTTGGGTAAAAATATGGAAGCAAAGGGAATTTTTTTTTCAAATCATCATATTCATATTACGTTTTTTTTTTATTGGCATATTCATATTACTCAATTGTAGCATTAACTAATTTAGTCTTTTAGAAATTCGGGCAAAAGTCTCAAGAAAACTTTCAAGAGTTTAAAGTCCAATTTCATTTGTCATTTGTTAAAGAGTCCCCAAAATGTGAAATTTCACATAATATTTGTATTCAGTTAGGTGAAATTTCACTTAATATTCGTGTCAATTCAATGAGATTTCACTTAAGGTGCGTTTGATAAAACTGAAAATTAACTACTGAAAATTAAGTGCTGAATTTAAGTACTGAAAATTTTAAGTGATTTGTACTTGCAATACTAAAAATAGTGTTTCAAGAATTAAAATAGAATGTATTCAGTGATTATTTTCAATAGAAAATTTCCATTTAAGGTTTTCAGTGGATTTTTTGCTACTTTTCCAATTAAGTGATACATTATCAAACACACTGAAAAAAATTAAGTGCTGAAAATTTTCATTTTCACCACTTAATTGGGTTATCAAACACACCCTTAATATTTATGTACAAAGGATTTTCTCTAATTAGGATTTGTAAATGTCTTTAACTCTAATACTAAGATATAAGATTGTAGAAAATGTACTTATTAGTAAATCGCCCATTATCTTTCTCTGTAAGTGATGAAGTAAGATTACTCAGTGGTATCTTTACCTAACTAAGTAATTTGCTTACTTGCTTACCCCAATTATTTCTATTAAATCCTTGAATGCCCATAGAGTACATTGTCGGGCTTTGTCGAAAACTTTGGTAGGGAACTTTTTGGATATGTTCATCAAAGGAAAATGCAATCAGCAACAAATTGACAAAGATATTTTTTTTTTCAGATAAAGGTATCCTAAAAAAACATGGATTTCCTCTCTCTTAATTGTTATCAAATTTTAGATATAGGTATCCTAAAACAAAATCAATAGAGGTCGGGTAATAAGTATTTAAAGTATGAGCAATGTGAATTGGAACCTTTAAGTAAAACAATTCTACTCAAGACTTTAGTTTAGTACATCAATTAGTAGCTTAAAATTTTCAGCACTTAATTTTCAGACATATCAAATGTGGCCTAAGGTATTATAGAATAAGTGGATTATGTTTCTTCTATCTTTTTTTTAACATACACGTGCAATTTTATCACGTGCCAAAGGCATGTAGAATTAGTTACTAGATGAATGCACGCATGGTAGCTTCGTTGTTGACACGTAGAATTAGTTATTAGATGAATGCACGTGTGGTAGCTTTGTCGTCAGTATATTTAGGCACGGGTTATTTCTATTATATTATATTGTAGCTCGATTTGTCACTAAAAGACTTATGACTAGGACAAGAATATATAACTAGGATTGACGACTAGGATGATTGGGGCTTAATTTAGGGGAAGAATTGGGTTGATTTCAAAACCCTAACTCTATTCTCTCTCGCCTATTTTCTTTCTTTCCCTCTCTATCTCTCTCTTCTCACCCGACCATTCAGCGATGCCACCACCACCTGAACATGGCCAGGCCATCACCACCACATCGTCTATCTCAAAAAGTACTTTTTTGAGTTCAATTTTTGGGTTTTTTGGGGTATAGTTTTCTGGGTTTTGTTGATTAAACTTCTTCTTCTTCTTCCTCTTCGTCTTTTTTTTTAAAAAAATCTGCATCGAATAGGTTTTTATTTTTTAGGATCGATTTCTAGACTCACAATACTATGAAGAAATGACAATCTCTTGAGTCTTAGGGTTTGCATAGACACACGTGACCCAACAACTTTTGACCCAAAGTCTCACACATTTGGAATCGCTGATACACATTGTAGTAGCCTCGCTGAAAAGTGCCAAAAGAACCTTGCAAATAACAGTCACACCATTTTAATTAAGGTGGAGATATGTGTTGTCCATTTTGCTTTTCATATACTCTAGGTTGTTTGTTTGTTTTTTAATTACATATATATATATATGTATATATGTACGTATATAGGGACGGATTTAGAAATTTCAAGTTGGGGTGGCTTGGGTGGTTGAGTATTATGCAATTTTTTGGGGGGTCTATTTATAAATTTTTTTGGTGCAGATGATATAAGATAATGCTGTAAATGTTAATATATACAAATACTCAAAAAATCTTCTCTTCTATTGTATGATACATATATCAAAGTAACAATACTTTGAGACTTATTAATATCCAATATAAAGTTATAACTAACAAATAGTACCTAAAAATTACAACTAGATGCCACATTTTAATTATCAAATAGCACATATGAAAAGATAATATTAAATGGCACCAAAGGTAAAACAAAATTACACCTTATTAATTCAAATTGGGATCAAGAAATTGAATGTAGTATACTTGGATGTATTGTAGAATTTGTCAAAACTCAAAACTACTCCGCTTCTGTATGTATATATGTATAGGGGTATTTTTTTATGGGAATTGTTATTGCCACTCCATCATTAAACTAATGCACTCCATGGTACCACTCTCAGAGCATGTGGTATCATGTATGCAAACATGACATGTATGGTACCACATGTTTTAAGAGTGGTACTATAGAGTGTCTTAGTTCAATGATGGAGTGGCAATAGCATCACCCTTTTTTATTTGCTTGGTGGAAGACACACATACACACACACCAAAAAAAAAAAAAGGTGTCTGGTGATAACACTAGTTTTGCAATGGTAAATATATCAAGCCACCAATTTATCCATATAGGTTTTTGTCCAATGTTTCTGTTTCAAGATAGCCAACCCTTTTTTCTTTGCATTTGAAGACGATGTATTTTGCATCTCAAAGGCTTTTCTTAACCTGTATTTTGCATAATCAACCTCTAAAAAACTACAAGATAGGTATTCCATGGCAAGCAATAAACATTTGCAATATCAATGAGCTACAAAGTTTTGGCTCTTCAATTTTTGTTTATTATTTTCATAATGTCTCTATTCATTGTCAGTTTCTTTACTCTTTTTGTGCTTGCATGAGAATTACAATGTTTCCAGTTTATTTATTGGCTCCTCAATTTCTCTTTCATTTGAAGGTGCTTTGCTTGATTTCAAAAACAAAATTTGCAGTTTTTCTATTGTCATTTTAGTTCTTTATTATTATTTATTTATTTATTTATTTATTTATTTATTTATTATTATTATTATTATTATTATTATTATTATTATTTTGAGTATTTTAAAGTCTTATGACCATTTAGTATATATAAGGTTTTCCAAAACACCATTACCATGGCAATAGGTGAGCAAACAATAAGTTTGCATCTTTGATTTATCATTGATTTTCATATTATGATTATTTTGGATTTCATTGATTTTGGATTTTTTTCTTTTTAAAGTTTTGCCCCCAATTTTAGGGTTATAGTATGAATTAAGTAGCCAAAATCCCATTTATCAATTGGTTCATTTAGTATAAGGTCCAAACTACTAGCATTTTGTTGCAATTGGTCCAGTCCAATAAAGTACTTAGCAAGAGGTCCCTCCCTAATTATTTTGATGATTTTTCCCTTAAAACCAACGTAGGAACAATTACACTGCATATATCTTGCATGCAAAAAATATGGTTCATCAATCCCCAATACCAAGCACAGGCTATTAAAAATTGATTCCTTGATCTTCACGCATGCCATTTAAAATTCAACAAAATCATCAATAAACTCGTTCCCATGATCTTCGCATATAACATTTCAACAAATCGAGCTCTAGGGATGCGATCATCACACCACGACGCCGATGACTGAGAGCTTCTAATTTCAACACGATCAATACACCTCCATATTCACGGCCGCAATCTTCATCATGAAGGATGATATTGGAGCTGTTAGGGATATACACTAAAAGCCATGCTTTATGTAGTTGATTTATTATTCATTTAATAAAATCAGTTAATCCATTTTTTTATGAGAATCTGTGTGGGCAATGTTTGTATTATATTATTTATTTAATATTATGCATGTGTGTCTCTCATTCTACATAGTAGGTGGTTTGGTGTGTAGAGTTCGGCTTACACACGGAAGATCAGACCACTAGATATTGTATAATGTAAGATTTTGGTTTACAGTCTTAGATGGGATTGGACACACCATCGGTAGGACTGCAGCATGGTATTGTAGTAGGTTTGTCTTGACTGCTGAAAACGGTACAGTTTCAACTCATTATGCTGGTACACTTTGTGTATTAAACAGGACCAACTTGGGGTAATTATCTTTATACTGGCTTATAAGATAATTAATACCTCATGGCTATTATGAGTACTTATGCTCTAAATCCTAAGTTAGTTTATAGACACGTACATTTGATATTTACATTTTGATCCCCAAAAGGGTGAGATCCTTAAATGGGTCAATATCTCATTGGATTGGGTGACAATATTAATTGTGTAGTAAATATTAATTTATGATGGAATCCATGTCTCAATTTTGGGATTGATGATATCCCCTTGAGAAAGCTTATAAGTTTTGATTATGTCAAACCCGGCAGGTGGATTTTGTTTCTGACATATCAGATAAGTTAAGCAGAGGATCTCAAGGAATTTTCAGAGATTAATTAAATATGATTGTCAGTAATTATATTTAATTAATGGATATCTGTAATCTTAACATGGGGAGATAACAAGCATTTAATAACATGGAGCTCGAAATATATTTTTGAGATAAGGGTAGGAGTGCAATTATAATTCTTTAGTGGTATGAATTATAATTTATGAAAATAGGAATCTGATTCAGTTCGAATTAGGGTTTTCTAATTCCATAAGGAAACCTATTCCTTATTGACTTCTTACGGTCCCTATCGTAGCCTATATATATGCTGTCTTGGCTCTTCTCTTAGGTTGCATGATTTCATATTCTAAGCTTCCCTTGACCTCCTAGCTTTCTTCTAGAAGGGTTTCCACCAAACCCTAGTCTCTATAAGCATTCAAGAGACAGAGGAGTGAAGATCGCTAGCGTTGGAGAACGCTCACTTAAAGAACTTCGGACTGCTTGATACTGATCGAAAGTTGCTGAATTTTTTACACGACGTTCCTGACGTCGAGACGGAGCTGCTGTAAAAAATTCAAGTGAATCGGAGATCGTTTAGTCCTCCTAACGAACACATCTTTGTCGGATTAATGTGATCGGGATTGAATCGTCACAGCAATCAAAGAGAGTGTTATAACTGGGAATAGAAAATAGAACGTAAAGAGGGAAGAGCAGAAAACATAAAGGATTTAGAAAGAGCCCACACTCAGTTCGATATTCTGGCAACAAAGGAATACGGTAGAAGATCGTGAGCTGTTATCGAGCCCGTGTTCTCGATTCGTCTACTACAGCAATACGTTTTAGCAGTTTAAGGTAACCCTAGTTCCGCCCTTGTAGGGTTATTGTAGTTTTCATGCAATTTTTTTTTTTTTTTGCAGTACCAACTTATACGCGCTGTCAATGGATTCTGGAAACACAGTTTCCTAACAGTGGTATCAGAGCAACGTTGATTCTGCATATAGGTTGGACGCAACCATGTTGTCCAGTAATACAGATCTTATGCGTGCATTGATGGATGGATAGAATGTAGATCTGTACTAATCCTTGTTTTGTAGCGTTCTTATTCCACTATTATGGTCACTGATTTTGTGTGATTGGATCCCACGATGGGTTTATTTGTGGTTAATATTGTTGTTTTGATATAGCATGTGAACTCCTTTATGGAGGCATAGGATTTGTATGTATTGGATCCCACGCTTGATTGATGCATGGTTAGTTTACTGCAAATAAATAGCATGTGAACTCCTTTATGGAGGCATAGGGTTTATGTAATTTATCTCAAGTAAATCTGTGAAGATAGTACGTGAGAGCAGTTTTACAAGCAATTTCCGAAAGCGATCTGAAAGCAATTTCAGAACACAGTTTCAGAAGGCAGTTTCAGAAAACTGTTCTGGAAAGCAGCTCAACCCCGTGTTTAGTGGCGACATGGAGCTAATCGGGTTCAATGAAGATTTCTTCATAAGAGTTGCAGTTTGACCATAATAGTGGGATTCCTGTTTTATTGTGGTTTCCTTATTTATGTGTGATTGAATGATTATTATTGTTTTATGTTTAATGATTAGGACAACATGGATAATTGTTCCTAGACCTATTTCAGATGTCTAGCTGCATGTTTAATTTTTATTAATTTAAAATGATGGACAACTACATGTGTATTTAGAAATAAAACTAATTCCATAATTTGAAAACATAAGTACTTATTTTCTAAAATCATGAGAATAGAATAATTTTATTATCTACACAAGTGGGTTTCACAAGTAAGGATAAATTAATCCTTGTCTAGTATTCCATCATTTTTTATTAATTAAATTAAAAGTTTTTCTAAAAAAATTATAACCCTCAAATTTTTTTTTTTAAATTCTAAGTGGGAGAGGGAATTTATCAAGTACGTCAAAATCTGATTTGGTTTACCCGATGGTCACCATCACTGGTTTGTTGAAGATATGATTAATTTTGTGTGATGGCTCTAGTGTCATCCTCCCCATCGGATGTAGTTGATTATGGAATCATCAGTACAAACTTCTTTAAAAGAATGTTTTGGATGATTGTTGGTGTGGGTCACCTCTCCATCAGAGGTGTTCCTCATGGAACTCTTGACCTAGAATTAAGTGATGGTATACACTTAGCTATAAATAATAATATTCTCTCTATCTGAGTCACTGTTGTTATTTATAGGATCAAAGCAAGTCGGCAGTTTAATTTTACTAGGCAAGGTACATTGCCTGGATAGCAAAATTAAAAGGCAATTGCCTATCTGAACAAATGATGGATAGTATATGGCTTCCCATCGAGTCATACTATCACGGTGTATCAGGTTGCTGGCGGATTCTTTTCAAATATGGTAGAGGGAACCAATATTTTCAACTCGAATCCATAGTAATTTTTTGCCCAAATGTAATTATTTATATTATGTGATTCTCAGGCTTTTAAATGGGTTCCTTCAATCCACTCGCTGTTATACTTAAAGAAAACAAACATACTGGACCAAACTATATAGACTGGAAAAGAAATTTGGATATTGTGTTATCTGCTGAAGAGTACAAGTTTGTGCTCACTCAAGAATGTCCTGAGCAACCTAGTAAGGGGGCAACCGCTGAGGAAACCCAGGCTCACAAGAAATGGGTCAAGGCTGATGAGATGGCGCGGTGTTACATTTTGGCATCCATGTCAAATGTGCTACAACATCAGCATCAGTCAATGGCCAGTGCCTATGATATGATGGAGAGCCTTCGAGAGATGTTCGAGGATCAAAGTCATGCTGCTAGGCAAGTTGCCATGAAAGACTTGATGAACACAACCATGGCTGAGGAGACGCTTGTAAGGGATCATGTTCTTAAGATGATATCTCTTCTTAATGAACTAGAGATCCTTGGAGCTACAATCGACGAGGAAACCCAGGTCGATATCGTACTCCAGTCACTGCCAGAGTCTTTTAAGCAATTCCGCCTCAATTACAACATGAATAAATTTAAATATACTTTGGCGGAGCTGCTTAAAGAACTCCAAGCAGCTGAGGGTCTCAACAGAAAGTCAGGGAGTGCTCTTGTGTTCGAGAAAGGTTCTGCTTCAAAGCCGAAAGGCAAGAAGAAAATAAAAATGGCTCAAAAGAAGGTCGCGGGTCCTCCGCCAATCTAAAGGCCACGAGGACAACCGTGAAAGCCTAAAGGCAAATGTTTTGTTTGCAAGCAGCCAGGACACTGGAAGAAGCAATGTCCAGTTTATCTCGCCAGACAGAACAATCAAGGTAAATCTCATTTATTAGTTGTTGAATCGTGTTTAGCGGTCCGATCTACCGGTACCTGGTGTGTAGAGATGGGAGCCACTGATCATGTATGCAATTCTTTGCAGGGGTTCCAGGGAACCAGGCAGCTCAGTGATGGAGAGATTTATCTATATATGGGAAATGCTACGAGAGTTGCAGCAGTTGCAGTAGGAGATCTACATCTTAGTTTTGATAGAGATAGGATTTTAATATTAAGAAATTGCCTTTATGTACCTTCTATTAGAAGGAATTTAGTTTCAGTTTCTAGTTTAGTAAAGAATGGATATTCAGTTCATTTTAATAAAGTAGTAGTTATTAAAGAAAATAAACGTTTTATTTGTTCTGGTCAATTGGTGGATGATCTTTATATTATAAATCCTATCTCTCCTATACTGCAACTTAATGAATTGAATAACACAAATAGTTTTTCATTTAAGAGAAAAGAACCTTCGAGAATGAACCAAACGCATCTTTGGCACTTACGCGTTGGTCATATTAATTTGAAAAGGATTCAAAGACTAGTTCAAAATGGGCCATTAGGCTCATTGGAAGTGGAGGCACTTCCAGTTTGTGAATCCTGCTTGGAAGGTAAAATGACCAAGAGGCCATTCTCGGCCAAGGGCTATAGAGCAAACGAGCCGTTAGAACTGGTTCACTCTGATTTGTGTGGTCCTATAACTGTCTAAGCAAGAGGGGGATTTGAGTACTTTGTCACTTTCATCGATGATTACTCAAGGTATGGGTACATTTACTTGATGAGGCGTAAATCTGAATGCTTTGAGAAATTTAAAGACTTCAAGGCTGAAACGGAGAAGCGTCTAAGTAAATGTATCAAGACACTACGATATGATCGTGGTGGAGAGTACCTCTTGGGAGAGTTTAGGGAATACTTATTGGAGCAAGGGATTACATCCCAATTGTCAGTATCCTATATGCCTCAGCAGAACGGTGTAGCAGAAAGAAGGAACAGGACTCTTATGGACATGGTAAGATCTATGATGAGTTATTTGGATTTACCAATTTCCTTTTGGGGACACGCATTAGAGACAGCTGCATACATTCTAAACTTGGTACCATCTAAGTTAGTACCTGCTACTCCCACGGAATTGTGGACTGGGCAAAAGCCTAGTCTGCGGCATGTTCGGATCTGGGGTAGTCCAGCATATGTGCTGAAAGGGAACGCAGAAAAGTTAGAATCAAGAACAGAAGTATGTTTCTTTATTGGGTATCCAAGAGGAACTAAAGGTGGTCTGTTTTATAGTCCTAAGGATCAGAAGGTTATTGTTAGAACCAATGCCACATTCTTAGAAGAGGACTATGTTATGGACCACAAGCCCAGAAGCCGTATTGTTCTAGAGGAAATGAGAGGAGAGACACCGACACATACTTCTTCAATACCATCGGTACGAGAAGAAACATCACAAGACAGAGTTATCGATATTCCATTACCACGTCGTAGTGGGAGGATTATCGAAACTCGTGTAGATCCCGAACCAACCATTAACACGCAGGTTCCTGAACCAGTACAACGTGTAGATAATGGTGTATTAAGTTCAGAATCTTCACAATGAAATATCAGTGATACACAAAAACAGGTTATGCCTCGTCGTAGTAGGAGGGTTATTATTCAACCTAACCGGTATATGTTCTTGGGAGAGTCTTATGACCGGGTCCCTGATGAACAAGGTATCGATCACTGTAACTACAATGAAGCACTCCAAGATAAAGATGCAGATCTTTGGCAAAAGGCTATGAAGTCTGAAATGGAGTCCATGTACTCTAATCAAGTCTGGGATCTTGTAGAACCACCCAATGAAATAAAACCCATTGGATGTAAGTGGATCTATAAGAAGAAGAGAGGAGCAGACGGTAAGGTGGAAACCTTTAAAGCAAGGCTTGTTGCGAAAGGGTTCACTCAAAAAGAGGGAATCGATTATGAGGAAACCTTTTCGCCGGTGGTCATGCTAAAGTCTATCCAGATTCTCTTATCCATTGTTGCACATTTCGATTATGAAATTTGGCAAATGGATGTCAAGACAGCATTTCTAAATGGGAATCTTGATGAGTGCATCTATATGATGCAACCAGACGGGTTCATTGCGAAGGGCCAAGAACACATGTTGTGTAAGCTTAAGAAGTCCATTTATGGACTTAAACAGGCATCTAGGTCTTGGAATATCCGCTTTGATCAAGCAATCAAGTCTTTTGGTTTTGATCAATGTGCGGATGAATCTTGTGTGTACAAGAAACATGATGGAAGAGTGGTGGTGTTCTTAGTACTATATGTGGATGATATCTTGATAATCGAAAACGATGTGGGGGTATTATCTTCTGTAAGGGTATGGTTGTCCAGTCAATTCGATATGAAGGACTTGGGAGAAGCCGGTCACATCCTAGGGATCAAGCTTATGCGAGATCGCAAGAATAGAATGTTGGGCTTGTCACAAGGCACTTATATTGACAATATTCTTGCAAGGTTTAGCATACAAGATTCCAAGAAGGGATTCCTTCCCTTCATACAAGGAATTACTCTATCTAAGGATCAGTGTCCTAAGACACCTGATGAGATAGAGAAGATGAAGGCAGTTCCTTATGCCTCGGCAGTAGGAAGCCTAATGTATGCTATGCTATGTACTAGACCTGACATCTGCTTTGCTGTTGGCATGGTTAGTAGATATCAATCTAATCCAGGGCAAGAACATTGGACTGCGGTGAAAAATATTCTCAAGTACCTGAAAAGGACTCGAGACTATATGTTAGTTTACCAAACAGACAGTCTTGTACCCATTGGGTACACAGATTCTGATTTCATGTCAGATAGGGATTCCAAAAAGTCTACCTCAGGATATGTATTTACCCTAGGAGGTGGAGCCATTACTTGGAGGAGTATCAAGCAGTCATGTATTGCTGATTCCACCATGGAAGCCGAGTATGTGGCTGCTTCGGAAGCCGCTAAGGAGGCCGTTTGGCTCAGAAACTTCCTTATGGATCTAAGAGTAGTACCTGCGGTACAATCGGCTATTACCCTTTATTGCGATAATAGCGGACCGGTTGCTAACTCAAAGGAACCAAGGGCCCATAAGAAGGGAAAACACATTGAGCGTAAGCATCACCTGATACGAGAGATCGTGCAAAGAGGTGATGTTGAAGTGACCAAGATAGCATCAGCAAATAACCTAGCAGATCCTTTCACCAAGAGCTTACCAGCCAAGACTTTTGACAGTCATGTAGATGGGATACGAGTGAGGTGTGTCACATCATGGCTTTGAGTCTAAGTGGGAAATTGTTAGGGATATATACTTAAAGCCATGCTTTATGTAGTTGATTTATTATTCATTTAATAAAATCAGTTAATCCATTTTTTTTATGAGAATCTGTGTGGGCAATGTTTGTATTATGTTATTTATTTAATATTATGCATGTGTGTCTCTCATTCTACATAGTAGGTGATTTGGTGTGTAGAGTTCGGCTTACACACGGAAGATCAGACCACCAGATATTGTATAATGTAAGATTTTGTTTTACAGTCTTAGATGGGATTGGACACACCATCGGTAGGACTGCAGCATGGTGTTGTAGTAGGTTTGTCTTGACTGTAGAAAATGGTACAGTTTCAACTCATTATGCTGGTACACTTTGTGTATTAAACAGGACCAACTTGGGGTAATTATCTTTATACTGACTTATAAGATAATTAATACCTCATGGCTATTATGAGTGCTTATGCTCTAAATCCTAAGTTAGTTTATAGACACGTACATTTGATATTTACACTTTGATCCCCAAAAGAGTGAGATCCTTAAATGGGTCAATATCTCATTGGATTGGGTGACAATATTAATTGTGTAGTGGATATTAATTAATGATGGAATCTATGTCTCAATTTTAGGATTGATGATATCCCCTTGAGAAAGCTTATAAGTTTTGATTATGTCAAACCCTGCAGGTGGATTTTGTTTCTGACATATCAGATAAGTTAAGCAGAGGATCTCAAGGAATTTTCAGAGATTAATTAAATATGATTGTCAGTAATTATATTTAATTAATGGATATCTGTAATCTTAACATGGGGAGATTACAAGCATTTAATAACATGGAGCTCGAAATATATTTTTGAGATAAGGGTAGGAGTGCAATTATAATTCTTTAGTGGTATGAATTATAATTTATGAAAATAGGAATCTGATTCAGTTCGAATTAGGGTTTCCTAATTCCATAAGGAAGCCTATTCCTTATTGACTTCTTACGGTCCCTATCGTAGCCTATATATATGCTGCCTTGGCTCTTCTCTTAGGTTGCATGATTTCACATTCTAAGCTTCCCTTGACCTCCTAGCTTTCTTCTAGAAGGATTTCCACCAAACCCTAGTCTCTATAAGCATTCAAGAGACAGAGGAGTGAAGATCGCTAGCGTTGGACAACGCTCTCTTAAAGAACGTCGGACTGCTCAATACTGATCGAAAGTTGCTGAATTTTTTACACGACGTTCCTGACATCGAGACGGAGCTGCTGTAAAAAATTCAAGTGAATCGGAGATCGTTTAGTCCTCCTGACGAGCACATCTTTGTCGGATTAATGTGATCGGGATTGAATCGTCACAGCAGTCAAAGAGAGTGTTATAACTGGGAATAGAAAATAGAACGTAAAGAGGGAAGAGCAGAAAACATAAAGGATTTCGAAAGAGCCCACACTCAGTTCGATATTCTGGCAGCAAAGGAATGCGGTAGAAGATCGTGAGCTGTTATCGAGCCCGTGTTCTCGATTTGTCTACTACAGCAATACGTTTTAGCAGTTTAAGGTAACCCTAGTTCCGCCCTTGTAGGGTTATTGTAGTTTTCATGTCAATGGATTCTGGGAACACAGTTTCCTAACAGGAGCATATCCACTCTTCGTCAACACACGTCTTCCATTGAAATAGTTATTTTGGTCAAGCTTCGTACTCGGGTGATCGGCATGTATAATTGGTGGAAATGGGGAAAAACTGAAAGTTATGTATGGTTTTTAGTCTTTCAATCGATTGAAATTATCAAAAAAAATTTGCTAAATTTGTGATTTGATTATGCCGATTTTCCACATTCATCTACTAAATAAGTGATTTAGGGTTTTTTCATGGGCCTTTTTGGTTTGAATGTGTATTTAAATGTGCCGATTTTTTTAGGAATGCATCTACTAAATCAGTAATTTAGGGTTTTCAATTGCCCTTTTTTTGATTCTCCATCCATTAAATCAGTGAAATTTTGCATGGAAGTCAAAAAAAAAAATTTGAAAGTGGGTTCTTTCTTCCCATTCAATAATTACAAAGCAAAAAATGTGTTCTCCTTCAGTTAAGATCTTTCCATTGGTTCATGTGAAAAATCCCTAATAAGTGAAAATTCGCATGAAAGGCATAATCATTTTTTAGGATGTGGGTTTTGCAAATGTGGGTTCATATATATACAAAACAAAGTGTGTTGTCTTTCACATGAAAATTCCCACATGAATATGTGAAAATATTTAGGTGGATTGTGGAAATTTCAATGAAGACAAAGTGTGTTGTACTTCATATGAAAATCCGCACATGAATATGTGAAAATTTCCAGGTGAATTGTGGAAATTTCAATGGAAAAAGTGTGTTGTCCTTCATGTGAAAATTTCCAAGTGAATTGTGGAAATTTCAATTGAGTTTGTGAGTGGAGATTTTGAACTGAATATTCTGTGTGAGAAATTTCAAAGGGCAACATGTAAAATTTCACTCATTCCCATGTTTAATTTCCCTCAGTCCCATCAGAAATTTCCCTTAATCCCATGTGAAATTTCTACATATTCATGTACTCAAAAATGGTTTCCTATGAAATTCCCACAGTTAAGTGAAAATTCCCCTACAAAGTATTAAATTTCAAATTATATTGATAACTCGGTTACTAGTCGATGACAATGTACTAATGTCGGTTTGCTTAATCTTGCAGCACACGCATCGAAGAGTGTGATCAACAAACCACGAAGACAAGCAATTCCACCTATTGCCACAAAGCAAATGCAATGTAGTTAGCTTTGTGACCATTTCCAATCAAATAGCTTTAAGAGATGAACGCATATAGGATCTGCAAAAAACCCCATTTTGGTACTTAATAATGCATACCTGAGCAAGAAAGTGAGGTACACGAGGAAATATGATGAAATCTCAGTAAGGATGATTGAACAATTCGAGCTAGAAGACAACACATTTCAAATTGAACCCGAGAGACTAAGGTTGCGTGCTACTGACTAAGGCTATGATGAAGCATATATTCCAGAACAAGAGAGTCACGTGTAACTGTGATAGTTCCCAACACACACAGACTTGGTGCACGAACTACTAACAACACATGGGGGTCCTGGACCTTGGAACTACATCTTCAATGGACAAAATGTCGACAAGCACCATGTCGGGAGATGAAACACGTGTAGTATAGTCTAAAGTTGGAAACATTGGATACTGGAGAACTACTTATTTTGGGAAAGTTGCACCAAGTCCATAATCTATATGAAATTTAACATGTGTATATTTTGTTCTATGTGAGAACTTTTTTTTTTTAGATGTACAATTTTCTTATCGTTGCAATAATTTTTGCTATAATCGATATGAAATTAATCATCTATATATTTGTTATGTCATATTTTCAACGTCACGTGACAATTTGAATACCTAGGCAATCATGTGAAATTTCACGTATTCCTGCACATTTACTCGGTAAAATTTCACATACAGTACTGTGCAAAAAAAAAAAAACAAGTGTTCACAACAAAATTCAGGAGCGTTTACCTTATTTTAACTTGTAATATATCTGAAATTTCAACTATGAATAATTTACACTATGAAAATTATACATGCAGATGTCAAAAGTTTTGGAAGGAAGGTGTTACAATATCATATTTTCTAAAGTAGGTATAAAAAAAATTATGAAAATTCCCATACATAAATATGCAAGTTTTCTAGTGAAATTTCATATTCAGTGATTTAAAAACGCACATTTTGTCAGATGCTGAAAACTAATAAATTTGTATGAAAATGAACTAATACTTGTTAGCACAAAATTAAACATCTTTTGAACACATCACCACACTTCTCTGTATCGATTTAGATAGTGCTTTCCCAAAAATCAAAAATAAATTCCTTAAATCATGGAAAAATATTGGATAACATTATATCTACCAAAGTTGTTTCGCATGAATCATGGGATTCATTAAAAATCTGCACATATTTAGTTTCCATAACATTCAATATGCATTAAATAGATATATACTACCATATATTTATATACACATATATAGGATCTTAAGTGTTAAAAGGGCATATTTGTTAGTAAAAATGCTATTTAAATGAGAATAGGGACCTATCACTATAAACATTTTCAATTAGAGGACATATTGCTAAAGTGGGAAATGGGAAGGGACTTATTGCTATACAAGAAGGGTAACTAGGATGTCTCACCAAATTTCTATTATTAATTTCCCTTTACTTTCCCTTTTTATTATTTCCCTAATTTAATGTCATTAATTCTATCTTCTAATTATCTCTCATTAAAATGCCAATCAACTTAAAGGAAAAAACTGGGGAGACTCCTTTTTGGGACTCCCTTAGACCTAATTTATCATTTATGGCAAGAAAATAGTTTTCAATGTAAGACAGCTGCATTGGAAACTGTTTTTTTGCCATAAATAACAAATTAGGTCCATATGGAGTCCCAAAAGGAAGTCGCCCTAGAACTTCTGTTGTGACCTCTCTCTCTCCCTCTCTCTCTCTCTCTCTCTCTCTCTCTCTCTCTCCCCCTTAATTTAGATTTCTAATTTTTATTGATTTTGTATCTCTTACTTTCCAAAATTTTGCCCAAAAGTTCAGGTAGTTTTTGTCTGAATTAAAGTAGTTAAAATCCCATGTATTATTTTCCCTTTGCTTTCCCTTCTATTATTTCCCCAATTTAATGCCATGAAACCCATCTTTTAATAATATCTCATTAAATTTCAATACATAAATGTTATGCTTGAGTCCATACAATAAATATTCCCTCTGTATCTCTGAAACCATTTTCAAAGAAAAGAAAGCACCAAAAATAAATGTTATGACTTGAGTCCATACAATCAATACTCTCTCTCTCTCTCTCTCTCTCTCTCTCTCTGAAACTATTTTCAAAGAAAAGAAAGTAAAAAAAAAATAAAGTTGAATGATGTGGTCTAAGCTTTTATGATTTTTGTTTGTGAATGAACAATCTAAAAATATGTGGATGGAACAAAAGATTTAGAAAATGAATGTATAAAAATATTAACTTCGGTACTTCGTTGCTTTTGCAACTTTGGGAGCATCCCATTTGCATATCTTGGAGCACTATTTTAAGAACCGGACTGAACAGGCCGGTCGAACCGGTTGAACCGTCGACCGGAACCGCGAACGAACCGGTTTGAACTGGGAACCAGAAATAATGATTGAACCGTTCGAATTTTGGAAAACCAGTAGAATTGACGATTGAACCGATAAAACCGGTAGTTGAACCGGGAACCGGTCCTTTTGTATATTTTATATATATTTTATATATTTTTAATTATTATTATAATTTATGACATCATGGTTCAACCGTCCGGACCGGCCGGTTGAACCGGTCAACCGTGAACCAGTCACCTTTCCGGTTCAAGTACTGGTCTGGTTTTTAAAACATTGTCTTGGAGAAATGTTTGAATTGATTTCCCAAAAAGTGTGACAAATGAATATGGTTTACACAAGATGTCTTTTTAGATGTAATAGATTTTTTATCATATGCATATTGGTGTTAGTTTTTCCAGAAGCATGTTAAGTTAATCAGAGGACAATTGAAGCATCAATGAAGTTTTCAGGGAACGTTGAAGTATTGTTTAGTGACTTTAATTGTTTTTTTCTTTTTCTTTTTTTGTAGAATATTAGCAAAATTACTTTTTCTAGCGAAGTTTCTTGATGGTCATTGTTAAGTGCATCATCTACCGGGAAACTATGTTGTGAACTTTAATGCTTTAGGTTTGAAATGTGATATAAGAGAACACTTTGTATTGTTATTGTCCTCCTGTTTGCTCCTACTTTCTAGCATGGAAAGGGGGCAAAAAGACTAATTGGTGTTAAAATTATTATTTTGGTAGTGCCCAATATTTTTGTATTCTTTTAACAGTCAAATATAAATCACTCCAAGACTTATTACGAAGACCTTATATTTCTTCCCTTTTGTTATCATTTAGTTATTGTTGTGTCAACATAAAAAATAGCTATATTTACTTTCATCTCTTAAGAATCTAATTCAATGGTTATGTGATTGGTGAATTCGAAAAAATAAATTCTGAATTTGTCGTAGCTTCATTAACACCATCTCCCCCTACCACCTTTTTTTTTTTTGCATCGTGCCCATTGGTCATGAGCAATTACCAACCGAACGTACGTGTGGTTAGAATTGTTTGGTAGTGGCTAGCTTTAGCCATGGGTTATATCTAGTGTATATATATATATATGTATATATACGAAAATTCTCTAGAGAGGGCACCCTCTCTTTATTAAAGAGAGGGCCTTTGTTTTGTCCGTCGGATCGTGTTTTCATTAAGGGCAGTGTTGTCATTTTACAGTTTTTAAAGACGATCTAATGGTCAAAACAAAAGCCCTCTCTTTAATAAAGAGAGGGCGCCCTCTTTAGAGCCTGACTGTGTATATATATTGTATCGAGCTAAAAAACAATTAGATGGATAGAAAATTAAGTACGTAATTCGTAATAGGAAAAGGAGGACAAATATTATAGTACACAACATTTTACGTGGTTCACGCAGCTCGCATTACGTCCACGAGGACCACGAGGCGAAGAACAACTATTACTGCTGTATTGATTGTAGAATACATTTCTCTCAAAGACCACATAACATCAACTCGAGTAAGTCTTTCGGTACAGACAAATTTTACAAACACAATACACAAATACCACAATGTGTCTATCTGTCTCCTCTGTGGACCCCATAGTGTCAGTGAACCCTATCAGGAGAGAGATAGACACATTGTGGTGTTTGTGAATTGTGTTTGTGAGATTTATTTGTGCCCAAGGACTCTTTGTATCAACTTATATCATCTGTAGATGCACTCTACACCCCAACACCCACACCCCTTTTCTCTCTCTCTCTTTTTTTTTTTTTTTAATGTGATCTCTACTACTTCACGAGTCTCACACCTACCCTTTTTTCCTTCTACATTGAATCTCTATTTGTTGAAAAGTTCTACACACTAAATAAACTATCCAACTAATTAATCAAATATACTAGAAACCAACTCCAACAAGGGAATTTAAATTTGCACAAATTCTGTAGCATAAGAAAACTAAATATGCAGAAAATTTGCCGACCATTTGAACTTCTCTTAAATATGCTAGAAAACCAACTCCAAAATGGGAATATAAAAGTGCATAAATTCTATTAGATAAGAAAACTAAATATGCATTCAATTCACCAATCGTTCGAACACCCATCGAATATGCTTCGAGCGGTGGTCTCAGTATCAATCAACATTTGAATGCAGCACATTGATTTCCGATAATTTGAGTCGCTCTGCCACCAACATGTACATATATGCCTTTATACATGTTTATATCTCACTACAAAAAAATGACATGTACCGGACACTTGAAAAGTGCCTATGATTTATGGCATTTTTAGACAAAATGCTAGTAATTTCTGGCGTTTACTATCAACACTAAACATTTATAGCGGTTCCTAAATAATTGCCGACAATTAATGGAGTTTGTTACTGAAATGCCATTAATTTAAGGAAATTTGGAGCAAAATACCGTAATATTGCTACTAATTTTGTCGATAGGGGATAGTTTATCGAACCAAATCAATCGACTTCTACAATTCTACGCCCTGCATCTTCTTCTCTCTCAAAGAAATCAGTCTGCAACCAAATGAGTCCTTGTATGGACCAGATTGATAGAATACTAAGAAGATTATATATTCATTTCATTGTTTGGCTGCATTTTGTAAACGTCAAAAAATGTCATTTTTCTTGTAGTGAATTTTCAGTTTTGTGTAAAGCTATTTGGCCTTGTTTGGTGGGAAACAAATTAGAGCTTTTAATTCCATATAACTTCACTAAGGTCAAAACATTCCACTGTGCTCTGTGCAGTTTCTTATGGTTATGCTTTCCTTGCAGCAAGATTAATACTCAAGTACTGTTAATTAGTGTCACACCCCTGTCACACCCCAACCCTCCTTAGGCGGATTAGGACACGTGCAACAATGCCACCGAGGCACGTCCCTAATGGATATAGCGTAAAGTAAGCTTAAACTCTTAATAAGACTCATTTACATGTAACTAACCCCAAGGGTAAAATGGTTATTTTAAAATTTTTGTCGAGCTTCCATCTCAAAAGGTAGCTTCTTAAATAAGGAACTCAACGTTGAAAGCGGCGCATGAATACGAACTTCCTAGACCAAGTTTTGTTCATTTTTATCTTGAATTTGACTATACTCAAGCACAAGAACATTCTACCAAGAGTTGGATTGATCCAACTCTCTGCAGAACATTCTACCAAGAGTTCGCTTAATCCAACTTACAGCAAAATACACACAAGAACAGTCTGCCAAGAGTTGGATTGATCCAACTCGAGTTCGCTTGATCCAACTTACAGCAGAATACATTTTGCTGCTGCTAAAAAAACTTGCTGCTAAAACTCTGCATTTTTAAAAGTTCAAAACCACCCAAACTTAACCAAATTTTGTGGTAGCATCAACAAATACTCTCAAACACCAAGAAACCATAAAAACTCAAGGTTTTAATACAAACTTGCATCACACCTCAATATTTAGCTAAACATGAGTAAAAATTCTGTCAAAACTTGGTTAAACCATATCAAACCCTTTAGACACATCAAAAACCATTTGGGAAGCACTCCCAAGTGTCTCAAAACTTTACCCAAACATCATAAGAGGTTTCCGAATCATTTTCAAACATTTGAAAGGAATTTAATCACCCAAACACATTAGTTCCGACTAAGATTATTAACTTGCATCAAAAATCCACATTAATTTTAACATACCACAAGTTTCAACACAAGAATTAGGGAAACCCAAGTTAAATTTACAATCAAAATTACTTAGTTTCTTCAAAGTTGCTCCCCATGTACATGACTTGTATCTAGCAACCATGACACATGGTTTGTTGTACAACCAAACTCAATACCCTACTTAACATATTACAAGTTTTCTCAAAACTTGAGTTGTTCACATATCTATTACAAAGGTTACATTTTAAAGTAAGACTAACTAGTCATATGAACATATCTACATATGCACAACTTCCGCGCCCACCCTGTCGTGCGGATTATTTTCTCTTATTCTCCCGTTTGGTACCTGCGATGGTTGTTCAATAACCACAACAGAAAATACAATTTTTGTTTAAGCTTTCGCTTAGTGAGAGAACTAATCATGCTATTGGAATGTTCAATATGCAAATACAACAATTAATATAAACAACAATAAATTGATCTCCGAAAAGTCAAGTCATTCCAGCCACCACCCCCGGGTCCTTCTCACCCCGGATCTTTCTCACTTTTGGGCACATATAGTGCATCACACACTCTCTTGTGACCTCGAAGGTATCACCGGCATTTCATTGTGGTCGTCACCACGTCCTACTCATTGAGGACTTCCTATCCCTTACATATGTGACCTATAAATGGTGACCACTACTTAACTTCCCTTTGATCCACATAAGCATATAAACACATTTAGCATATAACATGGCAATTTACATATGATTGATATATTTTAATTCAAATTTATCAACATATGTTCATAGAGGCATGAATTCCAGCAACTATCAACAATAATTATCACACTAACATATCTAAACACCCAATTTTGGGATTAGAGCACTCACCTCCTCGAATTATATGCAATTAAGCCTAGAATCTCTCAATTCTTTCCCAATTTCAGCTCAATTTCTAGTTGATGATAATCCTACATAAGTTTGGTATAATAAACATTGTCTATCAAGAACGGTCTCCAGAAAAACGTTGCCGAAAATGAAAATAAATTACGTGCATGTGATCCTCTTACCTCCACAAGTCCAAAAATGCTCTCGGATCGTAAATTCGACATCGGACGACGAAGGAACGGCAAGAAAACGGAGTCGAGGAATCCGTCGCCGACTCGAGAGCTACTGTTATCTCTTTCTTCTAAATTCCTAGCTGTTGTGTTTTGTTGAAATGAGTCACCACAACTCATGCAAGAGATGTATATCTCTTTTTCTTAACTTTTCATTTACACCCCCAATAATTTCTAATTGTTTATTATGAAACCCCTAAGTTCATTACATTAACTACCCACATTTTCTAAAAGGATTTAATCTATGTTCCGCATGGGTCCCAAACGTGGTCCCACATAATTTATGAGGTTGCTATTAAACCTACCAATTATGAATTGTATTCAAATACGCCCTCACATGGGTACCTAAATGGTTCCCTTTTACATGACATATGACATCATAATATCTTTAAACAACTAAACAAGTATCCATTTAAGCATATAATTACATCTAAATGCAATTCACATCATTTAGACCTTCGTCAGGTCCCACTTTTATACTAGTTCTGCCTTTTACAGAACTTTCATCTGCGTCGGCATTTGAACACCTTTTTACCTGTGGGCTCATAACCCCACTTTAAACCATCACAAGCATTAATCATCATTAATTATCACTCATTATCATAACATTAACCTTCTTTTCCAGGTACGGGTGTTACAATTAAACTTTATTTGGTTCATGGATTTCATGAGAAAAAGAGAGGAAAAATAAAAACAAGATAGAAAACTAGTTTTGTTTGCCTTACGGAGGAGACCACTTTTACATCTTGTTTTCCCTTCCCTTTTCAGGAGATCGACTACTTTTATATCTTATTTTCCCTCCCCTTTGCATTTCCCTAACGAAATACTTGAACCAAACAAAGCCTAAGGGCCTGTTTGATGAAACTGAAAATGAATAATTGAAAATTGTGTGCTGAATTTGAAGTACTGAAAATTTTAAGCGATTGAATTTACAATACTGAAAACAGTGTTTTGTACTAAAATAGGCTACATTCAACGATTATTTTTAGTATGAATTTTTTCAATTAAAATTTTCAGTGGGTTTTTGACTATTTTTTTAATTAAGTGGTACATTATCAAACGTAATAAAAAAAAGTGATAAATTTTTTTATTTATTTTTTATTTTTACCACTTAATTAGATTATCAAATGCACCCTTCATCTGAAAGGACTTAGGCTTAGTTTGGCCCCCATGTGGCTTTTTAAAAGGAGCTTATGAAATTTACTACTAAGTTGTTTGATAATTTTCTACAAGTGACATACTACTCTTCAAAAACATATCATGAAACCAAAAAGCCACCTTGAGCTTTTAAAAGCTCCATTCTAGAGCTTTTAAAAGCTCCCTCAAAAAAGCCCTAAGTTCAATTTTTACAAAGCGGATAAACTAGTTACCAAATGAATTAACATGAAATTGTGCTTTAAAAAAGGAGAAGCACCAAAAGGGGGGCCAAACTAAGCCTTAGAAATCTTTTAATCTACATCCATGCATGAAATGAAAGGTACATGGTACCTACTCCTGAGTATAGGCCGAAAGACCCATTGCCTATGGCCCTAAAACTTTGGGCCTCTAAAACTCCAACTCCGCTTTCCATTCCAAAACCAAGTGGAAAACTTAAGCCCAAAATCCAATAGAGTGTATGAAGAGACCTTATAAAACTAAGGATCTGCTCGGGAAAGACAATCAAAGATGATATAAGGTCAGCAGCACACACGTTTTTTACTCACCAATTTATGACGACGACCATTAATCAAATTTTTTTTTTTTTTTTCTAATAAAAAAAGTTCTTTTTAGATTTTTTGCACTTTTGAGATGGCACCAATAATTGTTTTGAGACCATAAAAAAGCATTACTATGGAGCCAACTCCAAACGTAGGCAGCATTCCATGTTTCAAAAGGAACATACCATACAACTGTAATACAAAAATTATGCCACAGCAATATCATAGTACAAAGTTTCGTCGAGTATTAGCGCATCATGCTAAGAAATGGTAACATACTATACTATATTCTAGCCTTGGGCCTTGGCAACTGGAGATAAAATGAGAGTAAGAATAAAATGGTAACACGCAGGGTTCATGTATTTAAATCTTTTTCTCTCTAGTCGGGAGGCTTAGGTCAGTGTTCCTTCTTGGTCCGAGCTTTAATAAAGTCTGGCAAAGTCTAACATAAGCTAATTTTAAGGGCATAAGTTATTGTTATTTCACTTCATGTTAATGGTCGCATGACTCTATATTATTATAGCGTCACACCATATCAACATGATGACATGGTGTGACAGACTCGCTAAATAATTCTCAGAACTAGAAGAGGAGCCGAACATATGTAGGGAGAATTGATTCAGTGCTACACATGTATATTAATTTGTCTTTACACTATTTTGGATCTTATGTGACCACCTTCTATTGGGTGCCATAAACCTCCCTTTTGACGGATCATTCGTAAACTTAAACTCATTTTGAGCTAATGCTATATATGCTTCCCAAATTGAATATCAAATTTAATTCACAGCATGTTGTACAACTCATTGTTAAACAATTTAGGAATCTAATTTCAATTCCCCATAGCTTTATTCCATGTTGTGTGTATGGGTGAAAGACCAAACCGACACACCAAACCGAATCGATCGGTTCGATCGATTTTAATTTAGTTTGTACAGTCTAAAACTGAAGCCGAACTGAAATTTTACACAATTTAAATTGAACCGAACCGAACCGAAACCAATCAATTTTGCCAAAAGTTACACCGAACCGAACCGTTTATACCCTTAGGCTTAGTTTGGCTCCCACGTAACTGTTTAAAAGTAGCTTATGAAATTTATTATTAAGTTGTTTGATAATTTTGTACAAGTGACACATTACTCTTAAAAAAAGCATCATGAAATCAAAAAACAACCTTGAGTTTTTAAAAGCTCTAGAATGGAGCTTTTAAAAGCTCCTCCCAAAAAAGCTCCAACCAAGTTCATTTTTTACAAAACTTATAAACTAGTTACCAAATGAATTAACATAAAATTGTGCTTTAAAAAATGAAAAGCACAAAAGTGGAGGCCAAACTAAGCCTTGGTTGTGTGATATTTAACTCGATGCTTCACATTCTGATTGGACGGTTGTGATAAATCTACCAGATCTGACCAACAAAGTCAACGAAACCACATATAGCACAAAAGGATGGACTTTTTTCTAAATGCCAAGTACATTACGGTAATTTCAAACACTGGACCTCTTCTCGGTTTGAGAGGTAACAACACGAATTGTCGGCTCGTCGCACTGAAATCGAATTCTCGGAGCAGAGAAAGACCCAAAGAACAATGGCGCCAATACCGACGATTCGGTGGTGCGCAGTCTTATCAGCTCTCATGGTCTGCCTTCTGATCCGACCATCAATGTGCATCTACTGCGACGAGGACGATTGCTACGATCTACTCGGGTATGCTTCTCTTTGATTTCGTTTCTCTGTTTTTTTTTTTTTTTTTTTCTTTTTTTCTTTTCTTTTCCCCCATTTCATTCCATTGATTCATCTATTTTCAATCCTTTTTCGCTTTTCTAGGGTTTCTCAAAGTGCCAATTCTTCGGAAATCAAGAAAGCTTACTACAAACTCTCATTGAAATAGTAAGTTCCTGTTTATGTATATATTTGTAGATACAGATTAATCTATATTTTGATGCAGTATCGGTAAATTGTATAGATGTGTATAAATTGAAATTATTGTTTTTTTTTTTGGCCAGTCACCCAGATAAAAACCCTGATCCGGAATCGCGGAAGTTGTTTGTTAAGGTTGCAAATGCTTATGAGGTATTGCAAATCCTCAATTAATTTGAACCTTATATGCCGTAATGCAATTTTATTTTCTTAGCAATGCTCATCTAATGTATTGTTATTTTGGATATATTGTACACAGAAAGGTGTTTATACGTGTAAATGTGCATGTGGGTTTGTAATTGTGTATGCTTATCTATAATTAATTTGAACCTGAGCTCCTGTAATGTATATTCTTCATGTAATCTACATTCTTCTTTTCAATGCATTGTTCATCTAATTGTTATGAGAGTCCTTCTTTCTTTTTATTTTTCTTCTTGATATTGTAATTTTTGCTTGGAAGAAAAAGCCTTAATGAGTTAATTTTGCTGTATATACTAAAATAAAATTAACAATTTTGCAACATCTCGAAACAAATTGGTTGATGGCCGTTCATTGCCTACTATACTTCTTTTTTGTTGGCACACTGTGACCTCAGTACTTTAGACCTTTTTGCCGATTCAATTAACTCAAAGTATGTTGGTTATTGTGAATCATAGAAACGAACTCACTATCTTTTTGCAGATTTTGAAAGATGAAGCTTCAAGGGAGCAGTATGATTATGCAATCGCACATCCGGAGGAGGTAACATAGTGTAAAATTGTATATATTAATTTCACATGTAATATATCTCAAACATTGAATAGTTGAAACATACCACATTTTCAGACAAGATCTAGATCATGGCTGGAGAAATGCTTGCAGTGGTTGAAATCATCTGCACTATACACCTCCATGTTGTCTTTCAATGTCACAGTCCGGTCCCACAATAGCGGAACTGGAGCCCGTGGCACGCCACCGAGGCTAAACCAATTCATTAACGTTCCCGAAATTAGGTTTGAAGAACACACGCAGCGGAAAACAAAACACATTTTAAAACCAGAGGTGCAGTCGACTGCTAAGTCGACTGCTCAGTCGACAGAGGAGGGCAGGGATTTAACAGCAAATTCCAGTCGACTGAAACTGGAGATCCAGTCGACTGATGCGGGGTCCAGTCGACTACTTCGGGGTCCAGTCGACTGCTTCTGCTAAAATAAGAAGCAGTAGCTAACAGGCTCAGGGGTTCAGTCGACTGCTCAGTCGACTGCTCCCCTGGCAGCAGCCCAAACTGCAGAAAACAAGTTTTAAAGCTTTTTAACTTCCATCCAATGATCAACCACTCAAACCAAACTCCAACCAAACTCAGTCTAAAGTAATTCTAGCTGTATTAAAGCATTACCAAACATAATTACAACATGTTATAGTCTAATACAACGTTCAAGATTCATCCTATCATACGAAGTCAAACGTAAGTTAAGACAATAGAAATTCTTATTACAACATTTCTAGGATCCCAAAACTACAAGATTACATTCAATTTGCCTTCCAAGTGAACTCCCAACCCACGTACTCACTTCTCTGATTCCTCGCCAGCATTTACACCTGAAATGGTGATTTGAATAACCACACATATTTCGATTTGTTTAAGCTAAAGCTTAGTGAATAAATCAACATATGTATATGAATGATAAACATGTCCGCATTCACATCTCTACATTTCATACTAGTCGCCGGAGACTCACGTGCCCGTCCATACTCCCAATCCGCGACTCCTCGCCAATAAGTCCACGCGAAAGGGTAAGACCCACGATTCTACAAACAATCGTGCGACCTTAATGCCTATAACGGCTCCACAAAATGGCACGGTGACCACGTGCTCCTTCTGACCCAAATAAGCAACTTAACATGCTCAAATACATATCACCATACTCGCGGTAATCAAAACATATCACCATGCTATTGAGCCTACTTATCAATATAAATGCCCAATATGAACTACACAATATATCTCTAAGAATTAATACATGCTATTCACACAAAACATGAATACATGTCAAGAAATCATTCCAAAGACATAGTTGAATCACTCACCTCCGATTTACGCTCCTATAACTCAATCTGAAGAAAACCCGTGCACAAAGAACGTGCAGAAGTCCGTCTAGCACAATTCCTATGGATCAGAATTCCATTTATCAACTTTTATGAAAAATTCTAGAAAATAACTTTTCGGAAAACTTAGCCAAACAGGCCCTAATAAGTATCAAAACGAAGCTCTTACCTCGAGGACCTCGAATATGAAAACTGGGAGAAACCAGACTGACGGAAGGTCGTCGTTTGGCGTCGCAAAGCTCTAAGCAATCAAATCTCCCTCTAGCCCCCTTTTTGGCCTCCTCTTGAACTTTAGGTTAACTTATGAAAAATATCTAAGTTCATCTCTATCTATATATAGGCAACAATCTCGGGGAATTACGTTTACCTCCCCACGAGTTTTCCAAACTCCTAATCAGTCTCTGAAACTTTCTATACCGCTTATTCATAGCTTTACGAGTGAAACTTCAAAAGTATAAAAGTTTTCGACTAAGTTTCGTTTGGTTGCTAAAACGCGAATTTCTATACGACGTTTCCGAAGTTGCTAATTAGCCTACCAAATTAATAGCGTGTTAATTCGTTCTCACCAGGATACTAAATCTAACAACAGAAATAAATTCTAAGCCAGAAAATAATACAGATATTGAAATACACAGGTAAACATTTATTTTCAGATAAACATTTAAAGTGTTCCACAGTGACCGTCTCATACTCAGAGAGATGTCACAACAACAAATTCTAAATCACCACAGTCTAAGAGGGTTCTCTAATACAGACACCCAAATCAACTCGTGAGTCCAAACTCACTCAACCATGTGTCATAAGACACGCCACATCACATTATCATGCATGACAATGTAATGTAAATGAAATAACACAAATGTGGGTGTTATAATACTCTCCCCCTTAAAAGAAGTTTGTCCCCAAACTTATACCTAAAGTCTCGAAAAGGTGCGGATACTGAGTACGCATCTCATCTTCTATCTCCCACGTCATCTCTTCCGTAGTTTGACTACGCCATAACACTTTCACTTTCGATATTACTTTATTTCGTAAGACTTGATCCTTCCGGTCTAAGATCTCTATCGGATATGCGGCATACGTTAAATCACTCTGAATCTCATTCGGCGTCGGAGTCATCACTTGATCTCTATCTTCCACTAATTGTTTGCGTAACAACGATACATGAAACACGTTATGAACTTGAGCATACTCGCTCGGCAAGTTCAAACGATAAGCTACAGGTCCAACCTTTCCAATGATTTCAAAAGGTCCTACATATCTCGGGTTGAGTTTCCCGTATCTACCAAATCTGGTTATTCCCTTTGAAGGTGACACCTTCAAATACACTAAGTCTCCCACGTCAAATTCCAACGGTCGTCTACGCTTATCGGCATAACTCTTATACCTACTCTGAGCTGTCAGTAGCCGTTGTCGAATTACCTTTATCTTATCTGTCGTTTCTTGCACAATTTTCGGCCCTTCAATCTTTCTTTCTCCGACTTCCGTCCAACTAATCGGTGAACGACATACACGACCATATAAAGCTTCATAAGGAGCCATCCCAATACTCGACTGGAAACTGTTGTTATATGCAAACTCAATTAACGGTAGGTGGTCTTCCCAATCACCTTGAAAATCAAGTACACATAAACGAAGCATGTCTTCCAAAATCTGGATTACTCTTTCTGATTGACCTTCGGTCTGAGGATGAAAAGCTGTACTAAAATGCAATTTGGTACCCATTGCTTCTTGCAAGGCTCTCCAAAACTTCGATGTAAAACTACTATCCCTATCCGAAACGATAGAAACTGGGATACCATGTAGTCTCACAATTTCGCGAATATACAACTTAGCTAACGTCATCGGCTTAGTCGTTCGAAGCGGTAGGAAGTGCGACGACTTCGTCAAACGATCAACAATCACCCAAATAATAGTGTTCGATCTCTTCGATCTCGGAAACCCACTAACAAAATCCATAGTTATGTGCTCCCATTTCCACTCGGCTATTGGTAACGGTTGTAACAATCCTGAGGGTACTTGGCGTTCGGCCTTTACTTGTTGACAACTAGTACAACGCGAAACATAACGTGCTATTTCTCTTTTCATTCCCGGCCACCAATAAACATGTCTCAAGTCTCTATACATCTTAGTGCTTCCCGGATGAACGGTATACTTCATGTTGTGTGCTTCCTTTAGGATGTTCCATTTCAACTCTTTCTCACTAGGTACACAAATTCTACCCCTCAATCTCAACACATTGTTCTCAAACGTGAATCCCAGTTGTTTGCCCATTGGAATCTCATCACAAATCTTCTTCAAAGCCACATCTTGAAGTTGTTTCTCTGCGATCTCGTGAATCAAGAGTGGTTGTGCCACCATCGTCGACATCAAACCACTTTCAATCCTTGGAATCACTTCAAGTTCTAAGTTCTCCATATCTCGTATCAGTTCTTTCTGAGAAGTCAAATCTGATGCGGTATTGGTTGGTACTTTGCGACTAAGAGTATCGGCGACAACATTCGCCTTGCCCGGATGATACTGGATTGACAAGTCATAGTCCTTCATCAACTTTAACCATCTCCTTTGTCTCATGTTCAAATCTCGTTGTGTAAACAAGTACTTCAAACTCTTATGATCCGTATAGATCTCACATTTCTCTCCGTATAGATAATGACGCCAAATCTTCAATGCAAAAATCACGGCGGCCAATTCTAGATCATGTGTTGGATAATTCTTCTCGTGCGGTCTAAGTTGTCTCGATGCATACGCAATGACTTTATCACCTTGCATAAGAACGCAACCTAAACCTCTATATGAAGCATCACTGTAAATGATAAACCCTTCAGTCCCTGATGGAACGGCTAAAATTGGTGCTTTCACTAGTCGACCTTTCAACTCTTGAAAACTTTCTTCACATTCTGGACTCGAAACAAAAGCAATATCTTTCCTCATTAACTGTGTCATCGGCATTGCTATACGCGAAAAGTCTTTTACAAATCTCCGATAATACCCAGCTAATCCTAGGAAACTTCTGATGTCTGTCACATTCGTTGGTCTCGCCCAATTGGTAACTGCTTCTATCTTCTGAGGGTCTACAGAAATTTCTTTTGCCGACACTATATGTCCAAGGAAAGCTATCTCGGTCAACCAAAACTCACACTTCTTCAATTTGCCGAATAATCTCTTTTCACGCAATCGTTGTAAAGCTAATCGCAAATGATGCTCGTGATCTTGTACGCTTTTGGAGTAGATTAGGATGTCATCTATGAACACGATAACGAACTCATCTAAATAATCTTTGAAAACACGGTTCATCAAGTCCATGAAAGCAGCTGGTGCGTTAGTCACTCCAAATGGCATAACCAAAAATTCAAAGTGACCATATCGAGTCCTGAAAGCTGTCTTCTCAACATCTTCCTCTTTGACTTTCAATTGATGGTAACCGGATCTCAAGTCGATCTTCGAAAATACCTGAGCCCCTTGTAACTGATCAAACAAGTCATCTATTCGCGGCAACGGATACTTGTTCTTGACGGTCAACTTATTCAACTCTCGGTAGTCGATGCACATACGCATTGTTCCATCTTTCTTCTTCACAAACAAGACTGGAGCTCCCCACGGCGAAACACTCGGTTGGATAAAACCCTTCTCCAACAGTTCTTCTAACTGAACTTTCAATTCTTTCAACTCTATTGGTGCCATTCGGTACGGTGCTTTGGATACCGGTTGTGACCCTGGTACTACTTCTATTGTGAACTCAAGCTCTCTTTCAATTAATACGTCGGGTAACTCATCGGGAAAAACATCTGGAAATTCTCGAACTACTGAAATGTCTTCTATTAGTGGTCCAAGAACTCGCGTGTCGACAATTGAACATAAGAAACCCAAACAACCCTTCTTCAACATCTTACTTGCTTGAATCGCCGATATCAAGTACGGCAGTACGATCACTCCCTTACCTTGAAAAGTAAACTCTTCTCGCCCTGACGGATAGAAACTAACTCGTTTCTGTTCACAATCAATTTTGGCTTGATTAACAGACAACCAATCCATACCCAAGATAACATCAAAGTAATTCACCGTCAACGGAATCAAATCAACGCTTAAGACTTTATCACCTATCTTGATCTCACATGACTTGAATATCGAAGAAGTAACTAACGGTTCACTACTAGGCAATGATACACACAAGTCATATCCTAGCGGTTCTGACTTAACAGTTAAATGCTTAACAAAATCACGTGATACAAATGAATGCGTTGAACCAGAATCCATAAGTATACGTGCAGGATACGAACAAATAGGAAGAATACCTGATACAACGGTATCATCCGTATTCCCCGGCCTGAGCTGGAAGTATCGTCCTTATTGCGCGACTCCTTTCCCTTTATCCACACGAGGTTCTACCCTTGATCCGCTTGGCACACTCGATGTCCCGGTACTCATTCCCGGTTGTCTCTTACTCGGACAGTTCTTTGCTATGTGTCCCGGTTGTCCACACTCAAAACATTTTCCTCTCATTTCTGGGTTATAGCTCTTGGCGTTCGAGATTGTGTTTGGTGTAGTCGAATTTGCGTTCAAAGGACAATTTCTAGACACATGCCCCAATTGTTTACAAATATGGCAAGTGATCAATTGATAGCAGGTTCCTCTGTGTCGCAGGTTACATGTTGGACACAACGGTCTCGGGGTCCCCCATGAACGTACTCCCTCCTTGGCTACTCATATATGATCCCGAACCTTGCGTAAACGGTTTCTTCGCATTCCCTTGACCCTTACTCCGACTGTCATTTGCTCTCTTCCCTTGTTCTCCCTGTCGATATCTGTCGACACTTTTCTCAGCAATACGGGCAGCTTCCTCAACGAGAGAAACGGTCGGGTGTTGCAACATATCTACACGGCCACGGATATTCTCTCTAAGCCCTTTCTCAAACTTACGAGCTTTATCCCTATCAGTTGGAACGGTAGTTTTCCCAAATCGTAACAAGGCATTGAAACGAGAAACATACTCACCTACGGTCATATCTCCCTGAACCAAACTCGCAAACTCTTGACGTTTCTGAGTATAAGCAGATTGCGGGAAGAAACGTTTGTTGAATTCTTCTTTAAATGCTTCCCATGTGGTCGGCTTCCCTCGTTCAAGCACGTTGTTCCACCAATCCAATGCTTCGCCCATCAACGTATCGGATGCGCATAAAATTTTCTCCTCATCGGTACATATTACCTGACGGAAATGTCTTTCCATGTCCATCATCCAATGATCAGCCAAATCTATGTCAACTTGCCCATGATACAATGTCGGTTTTCGCTTATGAAACTGTTCCACGATTGTGTGTTGAGGTCGCGGTGCCGATGGTGCATTGACATAACGAATTTCTACTTGTGGAGGCTGAACGTTCATCTGTTCTCTTTCACTTACCGCTTGTATGAAATTTCCCACCATATTCCGCGAATGCGGTGACAATTCTCTTGGTGGATCAGCCATAACGTTTCAAATATTTCCCCTGTTGAGTTCAATGCATAATGACCATGCATGCTATGCCATAATATGGATATATGTGCACAGTTCATCACAATCAACAAATGCTAATGCATGAAGCATTTATACAATGATTACCATTATCTTCACAATTACACACTCCACTCGACGTCACTCAACATATATAACGTCACTCGTTCCCAAGGCTCTAAACTTATGCTTTGATACCACTAAATGTCACAGCCCGGTCCCACAATAGCGGAACCGGAGCCTGTGGCACGCCACCGAGGCTAAACCAATTCATTAACGTTCCCAAAATTAGGTTTGAAGAACACACGCAGCGGAAAACAAAACACATTTTAAAACCAGAGGTGCAGTCGACTGCTCAGTCGACTGCTAAGTCAACTGCTCAGTCGACGGAGGAGGGCAGGGATTTAACAGCAAATTCCAGTCGACTGAAACTGGAGATCCAGTCGACTGATGCGGGGTCCAGTCGACTGTTGAGGGGTCCAGTCGACTGCTTCTGCTAAAATAAGAAGCAGTAGCTAACAGGCTCAGGGGTTCAGTCGACTGCTCAGTCGACTGCTCCCCTGGCAGCAGCCCAAACTGCAGAAAACAAGTTTTAAAGCTTTTTAACTTCCATCCAATGATCAACCACTCAAACCAAACTCCAACCAAACTCAGTCTAAAGTAATTCTAGCTGTATTAAAGCATTACCAAACATAATTACAACATGTTATAGTCTAATACAACGTTCAAGATTCATCATATCATACGAAGTCAAACGTAAGTTAAGACAATAGAAATTCTTATTACAACATTTCTAGGATCCCAAAACTACAAGATTACATTCAATTTGCCTTCTAAGTGAACTCCCAACCCACGTACTTCTCTGATTCCTCGCCAGCATTTACACCTGAAATGGTTATTTGAATAACCACACATATTTCGATTTGTTTAAGCTAAAGCTTAGTGAATAAATCAACATATGTATATGAATGATAAACATGTCCGCATTCACATCTCTACATTTCATACTAGTCGCCGGAGACTCACGTGCCCGTCCATACTCCCAATCCGCGACTCCTCGCCAATAAGTCCACGCGAAAGGGTAAGACTCACGATTCTACAAACAATCGTGCGACCTTAATGCCTATAACGGCTCCACAAAATGGCACGGTGACCACGTGCTCCTTCTGACCCAAATAAGCAACTTAACATGCTCAAATACATATCACCATACTCGCGATAATCAAAACATATCACCATGCTATTGAGCCTACTTATCAATATAAATGCCCAATATGAACTACACAATATATCTCTAAGAATTAATACATGCTATTCACACAAAACGTGAATACATGTCAAGAAATCATTCCAAAGTCATAGTTGAATCACTCACCTCCGATTTACGCTCCTATAACTCAATCTGAAGAAAACTCGTGCACAAAGAACGTGCAGAAGTCCGTCTAGCACAATTCCTATGGATCAGAATTCCATTTATCAACTTTTATGAAAAATTCTAGAAAATAACTTTTCGGAAAACTTAGCCAAACAGGCCCTAATAGGTATCAAAACGAAGCTCTTGCCTCGAGGAGCTCGAATATGAAAACTGGGAGAAACCAGACTGACGGAAGGTCGTCGTTTGGCGTCGCAAAGCTCTAAGCAATCAAATCTCCCTCTAGCCCCCTTTTTGGCCTCCTCTTGAACTTTAGGTTAACTTATGAAAAATATCTAAGTTTATCTCTATCTATATATAGGCAACATTCTCGAGGAATTACGTTTACCTCCCCACGAGTTTTCCAAACTCCTAATTAGTCTCTGAAACTTTCTATACCGCTTATTCATAGCTTTACGAGTGAAACTTCAAAAGTATAAAAGTTTTCGACTAAGTTTCGTTTGGTTGCTAAAACGCGAATTTCTATACGACGTTTCCGAAGTTGCTAATTAGCCTACCAAATTAATAGCGTGTTAAATTCGTTCTCACCAGGATACTAAATCTAACAACAGAAATAAATTCTAAGCCAGAAAATAATACAGATATTGAAATACACAGGTAAACATTTATTTTCAGATAAACATTTAAAGTGTTCCACAGTGACCGTCTCATACTCAGAGAGATGTCACAACAACAAATTCTAAATCACCACAGTCTAAGAGGGTTCTCTAATACAGACACCCAAATCAACTCGTGAGTCCAAACTCACTCAACCATGTGTCATAAGACACGCCACATCACATTATCATGCATGACAATGTAATGCAAATGAAATAACACAAATGTGGGTGTTATATTCAATGATTGGAAAGCTATTGAAATTTTGTTTGTTATGTTGCATTCTTTAAGCAGGAGTCTGACAGAAGATATTAAGCTTGCAAGAAACAACAATTGTATATTTGGAACTTTTACATCAATACGTTAATTCTAACATTGAGCAAAAATTCAAGTTTGGTACATCAACATCATATTTGACCATGCTTGATTTAGAGTATGTCACATTATGCACTCCAGGAGTGGATCTAAGAATTTTCTCTAGTGAGGTCAACAATTACCTATAAGGTTTAAAGGTTTACTAACTTCAAATTATATTGGTTAAGTATGTCGAACTATATTCAAGACCTTCACATGCATCTGTTTTGACTTGATATCAGGTCAATATTATGTAGTATCTGGAGCAAACCATTCCAGTTTTGGCTAAGAATACTGTCCTCACCTTATACATATTTGACTTTAAATCTTTCGTATGTGAATAACGTCTGACTTTTCTCCTGTATTAGGTGTTTTATAATACGGCCCGCTACTATCATGCATACTACGGTCACAAGACAGTGAGAATTCTTCCCATTTTTCCAAAAATTTCTTGTTGAATATCATTGCTGATGGTAAAAAATAATACCACGTGTTTCAGTGATTTGGTGTGTAACTGCTTTATCTTCTTAATTGCTAGGATCCTCGTGCTGTTCTGGTGGGTCTTCTTTTGGTTCTTTCAGCATTTCAGTATCTTAATCAGTGGACAAGGTATAATCAGGTAAAAGGACATCTCAAGAATTACTTAAACATGACGTCTTTGAAGGATTTGTATTAATGTTCACTGTGGACATTGAATGTCAGTATGCTAGTTTCCATATAACATTTCTGTCATGTGACTGTTGTAAACTTGTACCCATTCTAATTGTTATCCCTTTTAGTATAATCCAAAAAATAGCTATACTCAAGTTCTAGAATAGGGGCCACTAGCTAGTGGATTTGTCTTTATGCTACTCAAGTTGGGCATGCCGCATATGAGAATATATCCTGCTACCATATCAAGTGAGCTTCCATGATAAGAGTCCTCATTAGTAGAAAAGCTAGCTGACATTTTTTGATCTAGAAATGTTGAAATATTGTATGCTTCATGCTCATGCTTCCAATAAACACTCTTTTTATGTCTTAATTGGTAAGGTCTGTTTGGTTGTACTGCAAATTTGAGTTTTGTCATTCACTATGCTTGAAAACCTTTTTTTGATCTTTGTAGTGAACACTGAATACCTACGTTTCTATCTAGAATATTACAAATTTGCAAGCCACATGCAAAATGCACACATTTATGTACATTGTACACAGATTCGCAGTGGAAGTCACAGTTTCCTTTCATATATCTCTCAAGTATTTGTTTGTTTTGTCCCGTTTGCAGGCTATAGACATGGTAAAGAAGACACCTGCTTACAAGAACAGACTAAGGGCTATGGAACTTGAACGTAGTGGAGGGATGACAAACAAAAAGAAAAGTCACAAGCAGATGGACAAGTATTATTCTTACATTGTTTTGATGATAACCCCTCACATATAAACTCATGCTTAGCTGATTGATGGCAAATTGTTCTTTTTGGACATCTCAATATTTTTTATTTTGTATTTGCGTTATTCTTGTAACTCGGTCAGTCCATTCTACATTTAGCTTTTAGAATAATCACAATTTGGGGTTAAGAGGTTTTTTTAAAAACCTGTTTTCCAGATTTAAAAATGAATCAGATTTTTTAAAAGGCGTGTCCAAACCATCACAGCGTTTTGAAGAATCACTTATAATTTGATTGCTGGCCCCCCAAAAGCTAAACAAACGGACTCTATATATGGTTAAAATGATGTGATTCCTGTGTTTGAAACAGAAAGACGGAGGACGAGCTCAGCAAGGAACTTGACCTGCAGATAAAGGGATCTGAAAAACCATCCCTTTGGGAACTTCTTTGTATCCGTTTCATACTTCTACCTTACACTATTGGAAAGGTTAGAATTCGCACAAAGTCAGTGAAGTCATCTTGGCTTAGCCATTACAAGGTCATTAATCAGTTTTTTGTCCCTCCAGCTATTGTTGTGGTATGGATGTTGGTTCTGGAGATACAAGGTGAAACAAGCTCCCTATTCTTGGGAAGATGCCTCCTTCCTAACACGGAGAGCCCTAGGGGCACCTCTTGATTCTTGGAGAAATATAGGTATAAAAAAATTTCTCGCCATAGGGGCAACCCTTTTTGTTTTTTATATCCATCTTATGGGTCATTGAGGGTGCTTACAACGTAAATTATGGGTCGGCATTGCAATGTTGATCAGGCACTTTAAATTCATGAGATCTCTTGGTTAAATTATCCATTTGGTTATCCTTATGAGACAATGATGCCATGCCATATTTCATATTTTTGTTTGAACCATTTCCCTGGTGCTTTTTCCATCAAAAATTAAAAATTCAAAGAAAATATGATGATCATCCTTGCAGCACGGGTACAGACATGACCCGATGTAGACTCAGCGTCGACAAAGCTTAAAAATGTAGGATGCAGACATGGCTAAGAGAGTGTGAATGAAAAACTATTTTTAGTCGTGCAATATTTTGTGCAACGTCCATTCTTATTCCCTTAAAATTAAGCCGTTTTACTTCTCGTAGTTTATCTTATTAAGCCTTTGACCTCTAAATTTTGAACACATTTTCGATGGAACCACCATGGAGTATCCACTCCCGAGTCCGGCAATGTTTGCCCCGTCCTACGTGTGTCTGGCATGTGTATGATGCTAGAAAGATAAAAAAAAGATACAGTTTTTTCTCACATGTCCAAGACCTGTCTGACGCTCTGCGTCTGACGTCTGTCGTGACATAGACACTGAACCCAAATTTAATTGTCCATGCCACCTAGATAATAGATGATGATAAGCATGTCCATTTAAATAGGGTTCAGCGTTGCAGGCTCCTTGGTTTGCACATGATCCACATACTGATATCATGTCATCTTAATGATACACTCCACTACGGTACTACTGCTAAACTAGTGCTGCTGTGCATGTATCAGATGAATCAATGAAGCAAGATCTTATTCAAAGACATTTATGGGAGAGACCCAACTTGGAGAGCTACTATGCAGAGATGCGGAAAGAATCAAAGCGCAGAAGATAAGATTTTGGTGCACTTTCATCTCTTTTAAGTTCCGAATCAAACAACAGCATTTTTGATAGAAGCCATGTCAAATGTAATAGTGAAGCCAGATTGTATCGATGATTGATATAGGAGAGAAGACCAGAAGTCTTCTGAGAGCCTCCACTTAGTTGGAGTTGATAAAAAGGTTGTAGAACTCGAAACATGAAATTTTTTAGAACTGGGTTACGTTCAAATACTCGCAGGGTCATATAACTGGTGTCGATAATTTAATTGGATGTTTTTTACTTTTTATACTGGTCTTTGGAACAGCGTGGATATGCGTAAGAGTAACTTGTCTTTATGATGTCTTGTCTGCCCAATTTTAGTTGTTTTCAGGTAATAAAAAGATGATCTATTTACTGATACAATGATAGTTAGAATTAGGGTCCTTTGATGTGTGAATTTTGGATCTCTAAAATATGATTGAAAATGCTGATAGGTTACAACTTCAGAGGCTATATGCTCTCTGCTACTCTGCTTCAATATGTCTTCACTCTTCAACTGATTTTCACTATAAGCATCTGTTATTTCAGAGCATATGTGTTTTTTTACATCAAAGCATTACTCAACTGAAGATATAGAATCTGTAATAATACATATACATAGCTGTAACTTAACCTTGTATGTTTATACTCAAGATGGGTAGTCTTTTTTTTTTTGGTCCGAATGGGAAATATGGTAGTTCTATTTCTGCCCCAGCTTTTTGTTCTTTATTTTTCTGTATGTTTAAAGCAAGTTGGGAGAGTATGTCAGTATGGTGAAAAACTCAAGTAGTTATAAATAAAACCTTGTCATTTTGATTTATGTATACAAATATGTAAAATAGAGGCGGAGTAGATTTGATGACCAAATTTTCCAATCTGTGCAGTAAATCAAAACGTTTGCTTGAAAATTGAAGATTCCCATGATCTACTTTCATCTTCTTTTTTCTTTTTTCCTTTTTTTTTTTTTTTTTTTTAATCAGAAACGCAGAAATTTGATTAACTTTGAAATGATGCAACATTATTTAACACCAAATGGTGACACTCAGGTGGGTAAGATCTAACCCAAACCTAACAACGTTGAAAATTCATTGCCAACTTGCCTAACACATGAGCCACACAGTTACCACGTCTAGGTATATGTCTGACTTTATTAACCTTGAGGGATCGAGCAAGCTCAATAATGTCATGAACTAAGTGCCCAAAGACACCTCTCTCATAGCCACCATTAGAGATCGCTTGAACAATTGACAAAGCATCCGTCTCAAAACCCATCGAAGCCAATACCAACCGTAGCTTTCTCAAGAGCAGAGTCAGGAAATTTTTATTTTTTTTGGGAGGGGGGCAGAGTAGATATTTTTTTTTTGTTTTTTTGGTCTATTTATATATATTTGATAATTAGATATGGTGTCAAATTGGGTTTATTAAAGAACAACATTATCTTTTGGGGTAATATTTTTACATTTTGGGTATATTTATCAACAGCGTACAATGTCAAATTGAGTTTGAACACATAAGTAAGGTGGGCTAAATTACATTTGGGCTAAAATATCACACGTTCTAAAAATATTCTCATATTTTGAGGTGGACTAAACTATATTTGAGTTAAAATATCACATGTACTAATATTATTATTTTTTTCCAAATTTAGGGACTACAGGCCGGCTGAGCCTACATATACCTCCGCCCTTGATCATAGCTTGCAAGATTGCCATGCAATCAACAACCAAAGCCTCAAAACCCTTGACAAAATGAGAAAATGAAGCAAGCACTGTACCCATGCTCTCGCGCAAAACAACCCCCAAGTCGACCGCTCCCAAATCCATGAACTGTCACGCCCCGATATAGCATAAATAAGGAAAGCGTTTAATTTTCTTTATGGACCCGTAGGTCGCGACAGTTTGAAGGATCGATTCCGTCCCAAACGTCGAACAACACTAAACAATAATCAGAGTAGAGCAATCAAAGCTTATAAAATTTTCTAACTTAATAAATATTACAGCACGAGTCATCTAAAGGCACAGACCGCCTTGAAACAAAATAATAACTTAGTGTCTATTACAGTCATCCTCAACAGTTCAACTAAAAGCATGTGGAAGTAAATTCTGTTTCCAACAGTTGTTTCTCAATTCGCATAGTCGTACTGTTCAGCTTGATCATAACCTAAAAAGCCTGAACACGAATGTCCAGGACGCATCAACGTCGTCAGCTTCAAGAAGCTGGGGAGTATTAAAAACATAACTTTGAATGTAAAACATACCCATTTACAAGTTTTCCATTTTCAATTTTGTAAAAATCAATAGCTTGACCATAGAGAAAATTCGATTTATAAACCAACGAGGATTATATATTCAAGTCGTTAATTTATAAAGCATATGATCGTGTATGAGACTATGCACCGCACTCATCTTGCCGACTCTTTTCTCTCGACAGACACTACAACCCACTATCTCACTCCAGTATCTTTGAAACACTAAGGTAGCCACACTTTAGCAACGGGGTGCCAGGGAATGTCCAGTTTGCCTCACACTTTGGTCCGGGGATACCAGGGAGTGTCCAATGCCTCACACTTTGAATACCTAAACCGCCATGCAAATACCGGAGGAACCCTCATGCAGTATCCAGACTCGGGTATCAGGGAGTGTCCGTAGGCCACACTTTAGCACTACCATGGGTGCCAGGGAATGTCCAAGTTCGGCGTCACACACTTTAACGCTACCATGGGGGCCAGGAAGTGTCCAAATTTGTCACCGTCGCATTACAAAGATACTCTCACCGCAATCTCAACACGTCACATGTTGGTACACCATAACCAGAAAGTGTCCACCACACAATCTCAATCTCAATCTCAATCTCAATCTCATACTCTTTCCACACTGACCATTACTCTTTTCCACACTGACAGACACCCACATGCATGTACCACTGACTCCACATGTATGTCATGAACCTTAAACATGAAGGAAAATTGCTGAATTAAAGGAACAACGTACGTACGGGGAGTTATAAGTCGTAAGACATTGTTTTAATATTTCCAACATAACCAATAGTATCCTGTTTTAATAAAATTCCCAAACAGAACCTTAGCAGTGCTTTTAAAATTAACCCCAAACAGTCCTTTATACGAAAACACACAAAAACCAGAAACTGCCAAAAGTCGCGCGCGCGGGTCGCTCGCGCGAAAGGTTGCTCGCGCGATGTGCCCAATTTTCATTTTATTACAAAAACCTTTCCTTGTGCCTGAAATTATCCACCTCGCGCGCGCGGGTCGCTCGCGCGAAAGGTCTCTCGCGCGACCTGCCTATTTTCATTTTATTATATAAAACCTTTTCTGTCTGCCAGAAACCACGTGGCTCGCGCGCGCGGGTCGCTCGGGCGATCGGTCGCTCGCGCGATCGTGGCGCGAGATGAAGCAGAGGCTTAATCTTCTTCGTCAGAACTGCTCTGTTTCAGATTTTCAGGGGTCTTTTAACCGATTTTCAATTCCGGAAGTAAATGGGGCATGTAATATATGATTCTCTTCGATTTTTCACAAGGATTAAGAATCTATAACTAATTTAACATGAATCAATCTATAACTCAAGAATTTTATGAAAAACTAAAAGATTACAAAATTAATTTTCTTATATACTTTCTCATGTGATCAAATTAGACTCTAAAACTTCAAACGTAGTATATATGATATATAATCTTTCATAATCATCTCTAAAAACGGATTTTGGTTAAGTTTGAAAAATCCAAGTTTCTAAGCTTTGAAATTCCAACGTGCGATCATCAATGGAGATTAACAATTACATACACTCAAGTAGTAACTAAGCATGAATTACATTGGGAGTGAGTTAATAATACTCACTGGTAATAAGAGATTGAAGGAATTGTTGAGAAAGAAAACTAAATAAGAATCCAATTGCAAGCTTGAAAGCTATGGTGATGTGCTTCTCTCTCTATAATATTTTCAGTAACAACAACTCTCAACCTCTCTCTTTTCTCTCTGGAATTCAGTAAGTAGAACTCAATGTGTGTGTGTGAGAGTGTGTAGATGTGTTCACAAAGTGTGGGTAGTGTATATACATATATAGAGAGTAAATTGATATGGACTTGGAGGCCAAGTAAAGCCTTCATCACTCTACAATATTAGTTTGGTTAGAATCAAACCAATACTCAGCACCTAATCAATGTGTATACACAGATACATTACAATTAACTTCACAGATCCTTCAAGAGTCAAGTAGACTAGTAGGGGGCAAATTGGAGTGTTTGGGAGTTTAAGCTTATGGCACTAGCAATGTACACTCACAATTGTATCAACCAAACAATGCCTATACAATCATTAGCAACATTAATTAGATATAAAGCAACTGTCCAATCAGTCACCTCCAAAATCTGTGGAAGTTCAACACAGCGTGGACAGTTTTAAGTATAAACTGGTATTTTCGTTGCGCGGTGGTCACCCCAAAAATACAGAAAATTCATTTTAATGTAGGAAATGATTTTTTGGTTTAATAAAAATACAGTTGGGGTAAACAGAAAATATTTTCACCGTCTTGAAATACAGTTTTGGAATCCAACACAAGCATTACCAAATTTACAGAAATTGCAGTTTGACCCCAAAAATAATTTCAATTATGAGATAAGGCAATAAATAAATTCTACACACAAGAATTGTAATTAAAATAAAAGTGGAAAATGAATATTAAATATGACAATGCCAATAAAATGAAAATGTAGGTTATTACACCCTTCCTCCCTTAAACAGGATTTCGTCCCCGAAATCAAGACTAACTAGTCATGAAATAACTCCGAGTACTTCTTCCTCATCTTAGCTTCAACTTCCCACGAGGCTTCATTCTCATCATGGTGATTCCACTGAACCTTCACCAACGGAATGTCTTTATTTCTCAACTTCTTGATACTCTGATCTAGGATCTTCACAGGTCTCTCCTTGTAAGAAACATTATGACTCGTCTCAATATCGTCATAACTAACCACATGCGAGGGGTCTCGTATGTACTTCCTCAGCATACTCACATGGAATACATTCTGAACCCCAGACATCTTTGGTGGTAGCGGGAGTCGATATGCTACTTTCCCGACACGTTCCAGAATCTCAAACGGTCCGATGAAACGCGGAGCTAACTTCCCTCTCTTGAGACCGAAGCGTACTACTCCTCGGGTTGGTGAAACCTTAAGGAGTACGTGATCTCCAACACTAAATTCCAAATCCTTCCGTCGTCGATCGGCATAACTCTTGTACCTGCTTTGAGCGGTTCTCATCCTTTCCTTGACCAAAGAAATCTTCTCGTTGGTTTCTCTAACCAAATCTGGTCCCAACAACTCGGTGTCTCCGACTTCTGCCCAACACAATGGAGAACGACATGGTCGTCCGTACAATGCTTCGAACAGAGCGAAACCGATACTCGTGTGATAACTGTTGTTATAGGCAAATTCAACCAATGGCAAGTGTGTCTCCCAAGATTCTTCGAAATCGATAACACAAGCCCTAAGCATATCTTCCATGATCTGATTAACATGCTCAGTCTGCCCATCTGTCTGAGGGTGAAAAGCAGTACTCATCTTGAGTGAGGTTCCCATAGCTTCTTGTAAACTTTCCCAAAAGCCAGAGGTAAAACGCACGTCACGGTCTGACACAATCGACACAGGTGCACCGTGAAGTCGCATAACTTGTTGTTTGTACATCCGGGTCATCTTTTCCACCGAGAATGTCATACCATAAGCAATAAAATGAGTTGATTTTGTCAATCGATCCACGATTACCCAAATAGCGTCATGATTCTGCTGTGATCGAGGCAATCCTACTATAAAATCCATTGTAATGTGCTCCCACTTCCAACCAAGAATAGGTAGTGGTTGCAACATTCCTGATGGTCTCTGATGTTCGGCCTTGACTTGCTGACACGTCAAACACTTGGATGCAAATTCGGCCACATCCTTCTTCATACCCTCCCACCAGAAATTTCTCTTCAAATCCTTGTACATTTTCGTTCCTCCTGGGTGAACTGTATATCTTGACTTATGTGCTTCTTCCAGGATATCCTTCCTAAGCTCTCTGTGACGCCCCGCAAAAATAAAGCGTATTTCATTGAAAAATAAATTGAATTACACTTGATTCTTTAAAATAAAAATACAAAATTTCTTTAAAACTCCCAGCAGGTCCATATTCTCCACGAATCTCCTATATCATCCTTAATCTTATCTCCCTTCCAAGCTTCGGTTACAGGCACTGCCTGCATCTAAAAATCACACCGGGAAGTATACAATATGACACGAATAATAAAGGCTCAAAAGGATAATGACAATCAAATACATAGAACGACATCAAATCAATTCACCAGTCTCACAACCCAACTGCTCACACTACCCAAACGCTCATACCAATAGCATCATACCAAGTTCCTCTTGGTCACATAGCAAGAGGCACCTCACCTCACCTCACCCGTCTCCAGTACGTCGGTCCCTGAGGCCTGTTGGACTGTTGGTAGGTGCTCCTTGCTTATGACCCTTTAGTCCCATAGCACTTAGCAATAAACACATACTCATTGATTCCAAATGAAAGCACAACATAACTGCAAAAAGAGTACAAGTAGAGATCACAAGGAAATACTCCGGAGAATTTAGAAAGCATATTGTACACAACCCGGTACCTATAAATGATGTTGAGCAACTCCCAAACACTTCTCTTCTTCTTCTTTATCTAACTTTCTCCTAGAAATTTTCTTTGACCTCTATGAAATTTGGTGTAAAAATAATGAAGCATAGCATCCATATTTATAGGCTAAGCTTCTTGTTGACCAAAATGAATTGGATGGCCACAATTGGTTAGCTTAGGTTAGGTAGTCTATTTGGTGGTCAAGATCATTTAGATTAGATAGTCTATTTGATGGTCAAGATCATTTAGGTTAGGTAGCAACTAAGTATTTTGCTTGGTTCCAAGTCGGTTGGATTTGAACTAGGTTAGTTAGGATTCAACTAAATGTGAAAAGTACTGAAACCGATATATCTTCTAAACGGAGATCGAAAAATCTTAACTTCCAACACGAATACCAAATCATTTAATCTCACGCAACTTTTCCCAAAAAATAATATTTTCAGTTCATGACTTATAAATTGGAAAAATGACCAAAATACCTCTGTGACCAATTTTCGCTAAAATCGCACACGATGTCTAAATCGTCAATTTAAAGATGAAAACACGGGTTACTACACTCTCTAACATCTGGCACACATAATCTATCTCCGCACCGACATCCTCCATCGACTCCCACCTTCCATTCTGTTGGGTCTTTCTCTGACATCTTCACGAACCATATCTGAAACCTTTCATCTTCTTTCTGAGCTCCAATAATGCGGTCGATAAGAACAGGCTGTAGGATAAGACATCCGAATAATTGTCCTTCTCCTTCTTCAGCACTCTGTACATTGAACTCCGCCAAAGTCTCCAATGCTCGCCATTCTCTAACCATTAAGGAGGCGATCGTCTCACGAGTCTGCCGACTCAAAGCATCAGCAACCACGTTAGCTTTACCAGGGTGGTATTCCAACGTGAAGTCGTAATCTTTGATCAACTCCATCCATCTGCACTGCCTCATGTTCAACTCTTTCTGTGTGAACAAATATTTCAGGCTCTTGTGATCGGAGAACAAATCAAACTTCTCACCGTAAAGATAGTGCCTCCAAATCTTGAATGCAAATACCACTGCTGCCAATTCTAAATCATGAATGGGATAGTTCAACTCATTCGGCTTCAGCTGTCTAGACCATAGGCGATAACTCTGCCATCTTGCATAAGTACACACCCTAGTCCCTGATATGATGCATCACTAAAATAGTGAATTTCTCATCAGGCTTGGGTAGAGCCAGTACTGGTGCGGTAGTGAGTCTCTCTTTCAATTCTAGAAAGGCACGCTCATGCTTCTCTGTCCACTCAAACTTCAAATTCTTCTTTCGTCAACCTAGTCAAAGGTGCTGCTATCTTTGAGAATCCCTAATAGCCTGCGAGTCCAAGAAAACTCCGAACTTCCGTAGGGTTGCTCGGCCTAACCCAGTTTGACACAGCATCGATTTTGGACGAATCCACTGAAATTCCTTGAGATGACACCTTGTGTCCCAAAAATTTAACTTCTTGCAACCAGAACTCACACTTACTGAACTTGGCATACAAGTGGTGGTCCTTAAGTGTCTGCACCGTAATCCGTAGATGTTGTTCGTGTTCTTCTCCTTACTTAGAATAGATCAAAATATCATCAATGAAGACGATGACAAACTGATCTAAATAAGGCTTGAACACTCTGTTCATCAGATCCATAAACACTGTCGGGGCATTCGTCATTCCAAACGGCATTACCAAAAATTCATAATGACCATATAGGGTTCTGAAAGCAGTCTTAGGTATGTCTTCCTTTCGTACCCTCAACTGATGATATCCCGACCTAAGATCTATCTTGGAAAATGTCGTAGCTCCTTGTAGTTGATCAAACAAATCGTCAATCCGAGGTAAGGGATACTTGTTCTTGATAGTCACACAGTTCAATTCTCTGTAGTCGATACATAACCGTAGTGTTCCGTCCTTCTTCTTCACAAATAAAACTGGTGCTCCCCATGGCGATGTACTTGGACGTACAAAACCTAGGTTCTCAAGCTCTTGAACTTGTTCCTTCAATTCTAATAGCTCTGTGGGGGCCATTGTGTAAGGAACTTTTGTAATTGGTACGGTACCCGGTATAAGCTCAATACAGAACTCTATACTTCTCTCGGGCAGCAGACTAGAAATGTCTTGAAATACTTCTTCGAAGTCCTTGACTACAGGTATAGACGACGATGTCGCTTCTGTACTGACGACCTCGATATTTTCCAAACATCTGGTGAGGAACATATCTCCTGAAGGGTTACATTGAAAATCAAAGGGTTAATTCTCATTATCGGGGAATGTAATTCTCTTCCTCCACAATCTAACTTCACTTGATTCTGAGAGAGCCAATCCATTCCTAGGATTATGTCAAACTCCTTCATCGATAGGACAATCAGCCTTGCGAGGATTTTACGGTTTCCTAGCCATAAAGGACAATCCTTGCACACGTGTCCTAATCTGACTGCGGCTCCCAATGGTGAAGTAGCCTTCAAAGCTTTCTCTAAGCAATGAGGTAAAATGCCCAGTCTCCGAATAGTATTAACAGATATGAATGAAAGAGCAGCACCCGTATCAAATAACACTTTAACATGGGAGTTAAATAGGGTTAATGTACTGCAAAGCGGGGGTATTTGTAAAATACAACCGCGCTAAAAGAAAGAATTGTATTAGTTTTTATCACAACTTCCCGTTTTATCTGCGATTTGTATTGCAAGGCTAATTTTCATACAATATGATTAATCTATGATAAATTGTATTGTTTTAGCTGTTGTTGGTGCAGATCACTGCTGTGTGGACTAAACAGATGAACATCAGAATAAATGGAATGTTGGAATGAAAACAAAAGAAGTCAAAGCTGAAATGTGGAGTTCGATCGATCTAAGACCGTTCGATCGATCGAGCGTTCGATCGCTTGACGAGTGTTGAAGCGCTTGAAGAGTAAGGGTTCGATCGATCGAGAGCAGTTCGATCAATCGAATGGGGTATTTCCAGTAACATTCGTGTGCGCAGCAGATGCGGGTTTTAACCCTAGCTTCTTAGATTTTCTTATATATATGTGTATTGTACACGTCCAGAGGGACGTCCACTTTACATTTTTTCACAGTTTAGAGAGAGAGATAGAGAGTTTGTGTTTGGTTTTGTAGGTTTTGCATTGAAGTTTCATTTGTGCAGTGGATTTCTTAAGTTTAATACAAGTGTTTTCTGTTCCAGGTTATTTATATATTGTTTATTTAGATTCTGCACTTGGTAGTCGTAGTTTAATCGCTCATCTTATAGTATTGCATGCTAAATATTCGTAAAACCATAGTTTTTAGATTTTCCATGAAAAACTTGCAACCAAACAAGGTGTTAATGTTTTTCTACGTTGAATATCAATCTGTGACGTCCCAGACGATGTCTGAGTAGTCCCAGGTTGGGAGAACACGATGAAACAGTGATCTCCAGCTTCTGCCATGCAGCAGAATAATCGCTGTGTTCGATCGATCGAAGTTAGTTCGATCGATCGAACTAGAGACAGTCAATCGATCGAAGTCAGTTCGATCGATTGAGGGATGAAGGTCTTCGATCGATCGAAAGCGCGTCGATCGATCGAACTCTCTGATTCTTGAGGATGTTCCCTGCAGTATTCCAGGACCTTTTGTTTTAAGAATTGTTATCATTCTGTCCCAAATAAATGCTCAGTTTGTCAAAACAGTTTTTAAAACTAAGGCCCTAAGGCATTTTCTTTCAATACATTTTGCAAACCATCTTCAATGCTAATACCATTGAGGATGCGAGCCTTAACTATTGGATTAAACCGCTTTCACGTATCTTAAACTTAACTGTGATGATATGGTCCCGGTCATGAAAGGGCCATGGATTCTCCATCTTTAGAGGAATACGGAAAACTGTGGGCAATATACTCCGTTGTGCTTCAAGGCAATTGCATGGTAGATAGTTAGATTACTGCGGATTCGTGTAATCCCAACACTTTCTTTTAAAGTTAAACATCCTAATTTCAAATACTGTTTTAATTAGCTAGTTAGGTCGTTAGTTAATCTGAATTAAGTTCATTAGTAATTTTAGTGGTGGAACTTTGTGTTCCGCATTATTGTTGAATCTTATTCATTTTATTTTGCTTTCTTTTGAGGTTAGTCTAATTCAATAGGTCAACACCTTCCCTGTGGGATCGACCTGGTCTTACCAGATATTACTTGCACGTCTACCTACACTTGGGTATTGCACAAGAGCGCACAGAAAAAAATCTCGTGTCAAGTTTTTGGCGCCGTTGCCGGGGAAGGCGACGATCAATTCCTTAGATCACCTCAGTCTCTCTTCATCTCTTTCTATTTTCATTTTCTCTTCTTTTCAGTTCTTTTGGGTAAGTTCTCATCCTAGGGACTCTCCCAGTTCATGTCCGAGAATTCTATTGAAGGAATTTTTGGAAATCCTTTCTACCACTCTGACTCGGAGAGTTCCATCAACCCAATAGCCACTCCAACTGCATCAATGGATGATCATCAGAGTGAAAATGGTGACAATGTTGTGGTACCAATTGATGAGGCACTCCGTCCTCTCTGCGATCTCATGCAACCAGAACATGTACCTACGCCCTCTTGCATTCAAATCCCACCGCATAATGGCGAATTTCAGTTTCGCAATGGGATGATCCAATTGCTTCCCACTTTTCATGGGATGGAAAGTGAGAAGGCGTATTTACATGTCACTGACTTCGAGGATGTTTGCAAAACATTCTCGCAAAATTGTCCTAGGGAGGTGACACATTTAATGCTATTCCCCTTCACTTTGAAAGATAAAGCGAAGGCGTGGCTCCACTCCCTAAAACCTAATTCAATTTTCACCTGGCATGCGATGAGCACCGCGTTTCTGAAGAAATTCTATCCTACTCGCATGACCACAGACCTTCAGCGTCAAATCAATTCCTATAAACAAAAGAGCAATGAAACCTTCACACAAGCGTGGGAGCGTTTCAAAGATTTGCTTCTCTCGTGCCCACACCATGGGTTTGAGAAATGGCGAACTATCAGCTTCTTTTATCAAGGATTGAATGGTGAAACAAAGAAGTTGGTGGAAACAATGAGCTCTGGACCATTCCTGCGTAAAAACACTGAAGAGGCTGAAGCCCACTTCGAATGGTCAGCTGAATACGCTCATGAATGGTCAAATTCTGACAATGTCTCACGCTCACAAATATCCTGTGTAGAAGAGAAAAGCCTATACCAGCTAACCAGTGAAGATCACCTCATGACTAAGTATACAGAGCTAGCAAAGAAGGTAGAAGAGTTAAGCATGAAAGGAGAGAGCTCTAGGCAAGTCATGCCTGAGGAACCATGTGGCACATGCAACATGTTGGGACATACAACCCAATATTGTCCTAATGTGCCATATTTTCAAGAGCAAGCCCCTATAGAGATGAATGCCATGCAAGGTTTTCGAGGGGCGGGGAATTCCAACAATAATTTTCAAAGTAACAATAGATGGAATCACCCCGGTTTTGATTGGAGAAATAATGCTGGGACCCAAAATCAATATCAACAGCAGCCCTACAACAACAATCAATATCAAGGGCAAAACAATAGGCCGTTCCAGCAATACAATCAAAATAGAACCAATAATTACAACCAAGCTCAACCCTCCAATGCACCACAAACCAATACCTATGTGCCACCGCACAAGAAGGTACAAGAAGAAGAGCCACTTGCTAATGCCAATCTAACGCAGCAACTCATACAGATGATGAGTAGAATGTCTGTCACATTAGAAAGGATAGATGCACGGCAAGAGGGCTCAGGAGGAACATTCCCTGCCCAACCACTTCCAAATCCAAAGGGACATAACAATGGTCCTAACAATCAAGAACATGCTAAAGCTGTGACTACATTGAGAAGTGGAAAAATCATAGAAAAAAGCATGCCTCTGTCCACTCCCGAAGTGTACAAAGAGGAGGAAGTGGTGGATGAAGAAGTTGAGCTACCATCTACTCAAGAGGAGGAGCCGTCTACTAATGACGAGGCAATAAAAGCAAACATTGAAGCTCCTAGAGTAGAGGAAGAAGTTGAGCGAAGGCCTGGGAAGGAGTCTGTTAAGGAGGAACCACCAAAATGCCCCTTTCCTGCACCTTATCCTCAACGGTTGAAGAAACCCAAGAATGAGACAAAGAATCAGGAGTTTTTGGAATTGTTTAAGCAAGTTAAAATTAACCTTCCACTCCTAGATGCTATCAAGCAAGTGCCGGCCTATGCTAAGTATCTCAAAGATCTATGCACGGTCAAGAGGAGGCAAAGCGTGAAGAAACATGCTTATGTCGCGTGCCAAGCAAGCGCGATCATTCAAAATGAGTTGCCTCCAAAACTCAAAGATCCCGGTACACCTACTGTCTCATGCAGAATTGGGAATCAAAAGATAGACAACGCACTCCTCGATTTAGGAGCAAGCGTGAACCTGCTGCCATATTCAGTCTATAAACAGCTAGGGTTGGGTGAACTCAAACCCACCCGAGTCGCTTTGCAATTGGCAGACAGATCTGTGAAGTACCCTAGAGGGGTGTTGGAGGACGTCCTGGTCCTAATAGACTCTTTTGTATTTCCGGTTGATTTCGTGATATTGGACACAGAACCTGTGTCTAATCCTGGTGCACATATCCCGGTTATTTTTGGACGTCCATTCCTCAACACCATTGATGCCACAATCAAGATTAGAAGTGGTATCATGACTATCGTATTCGGGAACATGACATTGAATGTCAAGATCTTTTCTAATCCCCGACCTGAAGAATACGATGATGAGGAAGAAATCCATTACATAGACACGGTCATTGAAGATGAAGTTGACTTGGTCGACTATAAAGATCCTTTGGAAGTTGTGATGACTCAATTTGGTGATATCTATCAGCCTGCTGAGTCAACCCCATTGGATGCTGACCTGAACCAGACGTGTCTTATGATGGATACGATAGAGGAGGATAGAGCTGATTGCATATGGGTAATGCCATATGAACAACTGCCTCCTAAAACCAAGTTGGTAATGCCCTCTAGTTTCCAGTTTTCGGAGTTAGAATTGAAGGAGCTCCCCAAAGAGCTAAAATATGCATTCCTGGGGGCTGGAGAGACTTATCATGTGATCATTTCATCCGCTTTAACTCATGAACAGGAAAGTAAGCTAGTGGAAGTGTTGACAAAGCATAAGGATGCTATGGGATGGACAATTGCAGACCTCAAAGGCATAAGCCCATCCATATGCACGCATAAGATATATCTGGAGGAAGACGCTAAACCCTCAAGGCAAATGCAAAGGCGTCTGAATCCCAACATGCAAAAAGTAGTTAAAAAGGAAGTGCTTAAACTACTTGATGTTGGAATGATATATCTGATATCTGATAGTCCTTGGGTTAGTCCTACCCAAGTAGTGCCAAAGAAAGCAGGCATAACAGTCATCCCGAACAAAGATGGTGAATTGGTACCAACACGTATCCCCACTGGATGGAGGATGTGTATTGACTAAAGGAAGTTAAATACTGTGACCCGAAAGGACCATTTTCCTTTGCCTTTCATGGATCAAATGCTAGAACGGGTGGCGGGTCACAAGTATTACTGCTTCTTGGATGGATATAGTGGATATAATCAAATTGAAATTGCTCCTGAAGATCAGGAGAAAACCACGTTCACTTGTCCATTCGGTACTTTTGCCTACCGACGAATGCCGTTTGGCCTATGTAATGCACCAGCTACCTTTCAGCGGTGCATGCTGAGTATCTTTAGTGACATGGTCAAAAACATCCTTGAAGTCTTCATGGATGATTTTTCAGTGTTCGGCCATAGCTTCGAAGATTGCCTCAGCAATCTCGAGCTGGTTTTAATGAGGTGTGAGGACAAACACCTAGTCTTGAATTGGGAGAAGTGTCATTTCATGGTGACCAAGGGAATAGTCCTCGGCCATATAATCTCCGATGAAGGAATCCAAGTGGATAAGGCTAAAATCGACATAATCTCAAATCTACCTGTTCCCCGTACAGTAAGAAACATTCGTTCATTCTTGGGGCATGCAGGATTTTATCGTCGATTTATCCAGAATTTCAGTGCAGTCTCTCGACCCCTTTGTCAACTTCTTGTCAAAGATGCACCGTTCGAGTGGTCAGAGAGTTGCCAAAAGTCCTTTGAGGATCTAAAAGAGCTCCTCACCTCTGCACCTATAATACAGGCACCCGACTGGAGTTTGCCTTTTGAATTAATGTGCGATGCTAGTGATTACGCCATTGGCGCGGTCCTAGGCCAGAGAAAGGACAATAAGCCGTATGTGATATACTATGCCAGCCGAACTTTAAATGAAGCTCAAATGAATTACACTACTACTGAAAAGGAGCTGCTGGCAGTAGTATTCGCCCTGGATAAGTTTAGGTCTTACCTGATAAGGTCTCCAATCGTTTGTTTTACAGATCATTCGGCCCTCAAGTATCTTTTGTCAAAGAAAGACGCTAAGCAACGGCTTATTCGCTGGATACTCTTACTCCAAGAGTTTGATTTAACAATAAAGGACAAGAAAGGAGTAGAGAATGTGGTTGCGGATCATTTGTCCCGGTTGACTTTTGTCGACAACACTGAATCCCAACCCATTAAGGACGAGTTCCCAGACGAACAGCTACTGGCAGTAAGTAGTCTGCCTTGGTATGCTGTAAACTACCTTGTCACGGGTGAGACACCGACTCATTGGTCGAACCAAGATAGGAAACGATTCCTCTCGTTCGCGCGCCATTTCTTCTTTGATGACCCATACCTTTTCAAGTACTGTGCTGATCAGGTCATCAGGCGCTGCGTCCCCAATGAGGATATAACCGTAATATTAGCGTCATGCCATTCTGAGGCATGCGGTGGCCACTTTGCGTCACAGAAGACCGCACAAAAAGTCTTACAAAGCGGTTTTTACTGGCCCACAGTCTTCAAAGATGCTTATTCCTTTTGCAAGACATGCCAACGCTGTCAAAAGCTTGGAACGATTTCTAAAAGGAACTCTATGCCTTTAACCCCTATCATCACAATTGAGATATTTGATTGTTGGGGCATAGATTTTATGGGCCCATTTCCCAAGTCTAACAACTGTGAATACATACTCCTTGCTGTGGAGTATGTATCGAAATGGGTAGAAGCGATACCAACGAGACGAAATGACCACAGAACGGTCATGTCATTTCTGAGAGAGCACATTCTGTCTCGTTTTGGTACTCCGAAAGCTTTACTAAGTGACCAAGGCAAGCATTTCTGCAATAGACCCTTGGAGTCACTTCTCAAGAAATACGGGGTCCATCATAAATCGCTCTTGCCTATCATCCACAGTCAAATGGGCAAGCAGAATTGGCTAACCGAGAAATCAAGCATATTCTCGAAAAGACGGTTAGTTCCAATCGAAAAGACTGGGCATACAAATTGACTGACGCGTTATGGGCATACCGTACTGCTTATAAGACGAATCTTGGTATGTCCCCGTATAGACTGGTTTACAGGAAAGCTTGCCACCTCCCCGTTGAAATTGAACATAAAGTTTACTGGGCGACACGCTCATTGAACTTTGACATTCAAGAGGGAGGTCAGCTACGCAAGCTCCAACTTGCAGAGCTAGAGGAAATACGACGAGATGCGTATGACTCTGCAAAGTTGCATAAGGAAAAGTTGAAGGCTCGCCATGATCGTACGATTTGTCGTAAATCATTTGAGCCGGGGCAGAAAGTTTTGCTGTATGACTCTCGCCTCCACCTTTTCCCAGGAAAACTCCGTTCCCGTTGGACAGGCCCGTTCATCGTAAAAACTGTTTTTCCACATGGGGCGGTTGAGATTGTCAATCCAAAGAACGATGATTGTTTCAAGGTCAATGGCCAAAGATTGAAACCGTTCTTGGAGAACTTCCACTCTGAAGTTGAGCACATCCAGCTGGATGAGCCTAGCTATTCTCACGCTTAAAAATCCAAAGTGGAGTTCCAAATTGTTGTTGTATTCCTTTTTCTTTCCTTGCATTTTAGTTTCTCTCTTTTGTTTTCTTTTAGTTTTGTTCGTTCTTTTGTGTTTGTGATCTAGTTCTAATCCATTATACTTTAAACCACTCTGTTGCAGGTACATAGATGCGAGGGGATGATGTTCATTCTGTCGAACAATGTTCAAGCGATCGAACAATGTTCAAGCGATCGAAGCCCACTCCAGTTCAATCGATCGAACCCAGTTCAATCGATCGAACTCAAGCAGTGGCAGTTTTGTTTCTTTTTCTCCCTATTCTTATCTGTATCATGTTGTGTCTTATTTTCAGGGCTGCCATATGAATCCAGTGACGGGCTACCATAAGTCTAAGCCCCTCAGCCTTATTATACCAGATCCAGTACCCGCACATGGGTTCCAGAATGACGAGGATAGGCTGTGGTATGAGCGACACTTTCAGACGAGGATGGTGATGGTCGAGCGCCCTATTGAGTATGTCTGGACAGAGAGCCCATGTTTCCTGACGCGGATCCGTTCTATGCCTCACTAGTCCCATCTCCTTTCATTGGCCAAGAGTGTCAATCTGTCCTGGATTCGAGGTGCTTGTGCGACTATGATTCGCGACCCGGTTGCACCATTCACCTACCATGCCTTCTTCCGGAGTCGCTCATTCATTATCAGTCCAGCTACTGTTTCAGCCGCGTTGGAGGTACCAGAGGTACCTGATTATGTTTGCCCCCACCGGCCTGATGCACCCGTGACCCCCACCATCCACTATTATCCGTGAGCTCACGGGAGGCGCTGTTCCATCTTGGGATGGCGATGCTTTGATTGAGGACCATTTTCTCACTGATGGCTACCACATGATCCACCTGGTCCTCAGCAACTACCTCCTAGTGACGTCCTATCGAGAGAAGATCGCGGCTTGGTATGCGCGAGTCTTATATGCAGTGGGGACGGGACAGCCAGTTTGCATACCACGCCTCTATATTGACTTTATGGTCCACCCCACCCGTTTTATTTCGTCTAAGAAGCACCTGAAGGGTGCTTGGGCTATTCAGAGGGTGATGGCTGAGGCCGGTTTCCCCGTGCTTGCTGGCGATAATGTTCGTCCTTCTCCCCGCAGATTTAGCGAGGCGGCTGCTCGCCGCTCCGACGCTCAGAAGAGGAAGCGAAAGGGAAAAGGGAAAGCGAAGATAAGGGGGAGGAAGAAGAGGCGTGGTGGGTCGGACACAGAGGCGGGAGCTTCAGGGACACCTACCGAGGTGGAGGAGCTTGATTCTGATGATGATGAGGATGACCCAGTTGCTGCAGTTAGGCAGTTTGAGCTGCGACAGCGGTCGCAGACTCAGGCCCAGGGAGAGTCTTCTTCCTCTGTGCCTCTCCCGACGGTTCACGAGCTACTATTGGAGGAGAGAGAGGCCAGGTTTAGACTCGAGGGCCGGATAGACCATCTCCAGACTTTGCTGGAGTCCATATTGATCCAGATTGGGGTTGATTCGACTGTTCATTCTACTCCGCATCCATCGATGGCCCCGTCTGCACCACCTACTACTGATCCATCATCTGCTGCAGCCGATCCACCACTTGCTGATCCATCTGCTGCAGCCCCCGCTACTACCTCGTTGCCGCCTGCTCCTATCGATATCCCTTCTGATATAGCTGATGATGCGCCGTCCGGGGTCGATTAGTTTTAGTTGGGGAGGTGGTGTTTTTTTTGTTTTTCTGGTTATTGTTGTACTATTTTGGGTATGGTTTTGGTTGGTTGGACTGGTTGGTTGTTTTGGTTGGTTGATTCTATATGGACATTATGTATCACTGCTTTTATTTTATTCTTTTCATATTACAGTGGTTTCGATTGTTTGGATCATGGTTTTTAGCGTGTTACTCTTATCTATTGATCCTGTTTGTTTTGGAGATTGTGTTCTGTTTTTCTATGCTAGGTTGCTTGCTTGGGATCATCAATTTGCTCCATACAGGTGATACCCATCTATTTTATTTATTGAAAATCAACTTCTGGGGACTTTGTTGTTTTCAGTTGGGGGTAGGAGATAATAGATAGGTATACACCCGTAATGATCAGGTTTTGCACTTGGACATGTTTTAAATTTAATGAGAACACAGTCTGTTAAAATTTTGAAAATTTTGAGATTTTTAATATTAAGTCGTATTGTTAGAATAACTCTGAATAATCTCCCCTGCTTGTTGATTAGACAATGACACATTTGTAGTATTCTCATTTTTTTTATGGATTAAATCCACGCATTTTCTGTATCACTAAAATGAATTGCATTTGTAAAGCTATTTATGTACCCAATACTTTTGTGCACTAATTGGCAGCTATGTAGAAAACCTGAAAATTGAGTTAATATGAATATTGTGCGAAAAGAACAAGTAGTGGAAGCTAATAACCCTTTGTGAGCTATTGAGCCAATCGTCATTTCTGAGGGGATTCTCATATATTGTCGAATGGTCTTTCTTGCATATACTTGGTGAATTCATTGTTAAGTCTCATTTTTCTTTAAAAAGTTTTGACTGTTTGTTAGAGGAGAACGTTCAGGATTTACCAATTACACTCAATGAACACTTAAGTGCTAAAAATTGAAAGTTGAAAAAATGATTCAAGCCATCGTTTACCCATTCTTTTACCTGATATAATTTGTACCTACATTCATTGAACTGTTTCATTCCTAATCCCACACCAATTAAATATTTCCAATGTAATCACAAGAATCTATACCCTTGATCTATACCTTGACCTCATCGAGCCGTTTGATATATTTGCTGAGAATGAGTCATCAAAGTATGTGAAATGGAAGAAAGTAGTTGTGGGATATTTAAAAAAAAAAAAAAAAGCATATGAAATGAATGGGAGATTGGGTGGAGAAAAGAAGTAAGAATAAAAAGAGAAGTTGAAATTCCATCACATACTAAAAAGCACACTCTTCTCTACAACACTCCCCCCCTACTAAATAAAAGTCGCAAGTCAAAGTCTTGAAGATTCTCAATAATTGATTTGAACTTGGAAGTGTGAGTTGAGTTATCCACGGTATTTCGCTCCTCTAGTAAGTAGTGTTCCATCCCTAAGACTATACACTCTTAAATGTCCGTTTTTCATAGAGTCGAGTATGAAAGCATTAGCACTTATAATATCATCCTTATCAAAGCTTTCATACGATGTGTGATCATTGTAAAGCAAGTTTCTGAGAGACGTTTTTTTTTTTTTGAGTGTGACCAATGTGAGAATTGAGCTAAAACTGCAAGTTTTCCAAAGTACAATAGTCTAGATAACTCTTAATAGGGTTGGACGCATGGTTGTTAATTTCACACACACACGGGTGCATGATGGTAATACATTTGTTATATTTTACTTGGTGATATAGGGGAGCATGTGGGTCTCTTTCATGGGTTGATAGAGGATAGTATATTATTGTGGAACTTAATTAACAATTGAATGGAAGGGGGAATTCTACAAGTTATTCTAAATTGTTTTAAGCTTAAAATTGGAGAATTTTGTGGGTATATTCACTACAAACCCTCACGAGACAACACTCGTCCACTAGGGGGAACCTAGGGATTTAACGGCTTGTTGCATTTGCTAAATGCAACCGCGATTCCTGCGAAAGTGAGTTAGGATCTTTCTTTCTATCTTAGTTTAGGTTGTTTTTAGTTTTCCTTTGTTTTCATTAGTTGTGGCAATATTAGTTTAGGAGTTTTTATTTCATTTTATTTTCGCTTTATCGCTAGGGACTAGCAATAAGCTAGTTGGGGGTTGTGCAAAGCGGGGGTATTTGTAAAATACAACCGCGCTAAAAGAAAGAATTGTATTAGTTTTTATCACAACTTCCCGTTTTATCTGCGATTTGCATTGCAAGGCTAATTTTCATACAATATGATTAATCTATGATAAGTTGTATTGTTTTAGCTGTTGTTGGTGCAGATCACTGCTGTGTGGACTAAACAGATGAACATCAGAATAAATGGAATGTTGGAATGAAAACAAAAGAAGTCAAAGCTGAAATGTGGAGTTCGATCGATCTAAGACCGTTCGATCGATCGAGCGTTCGATCGCTTGACGAGTGTTGAAGCGCTTGAAGAGTAAGGGTTCGATCGATCGAGAGCAGTTCGATCGATCAAACGGGGTATTTCCAGTAACATTCGTGTGCGCAGCAGATGCGGGTTTTAACCCTAGTTTCTTAGGTTTTCTTATATATATGTGTATTGTACACGTCCAGAGGGACGCCCACTTTACATTTTTTCACAGTTTAGAGAGAGAGATAGAGAGTTTGTGTTTGGTTTTGTAAGTTTTGCATTGAAGTTTCATTTGTGCAGTGGATTTCTTAAGTTTAATACAAGTGTTTTCTGTTCTAGGTTATTTATATATTGTTTATTTAGATTCTGCACTTGGTAGTCGTAGTTTAATCGCTCATCTTATAGTATTGCATGCTAAATATTCGTAAAACCATAGTTTTTAGATTTTCCATGAAAAACTTGCAACCAAACAAGGTGTTAATGTTTTTCTACGTTGAATATCAATCTGTGACGTCCCAGACGATGTCTGAGTAGTCCCAAGTTGGGAGAACACGATGAAACAGTGATCTCCAGCTTCTGCCATGTAGCAGAATAATCGCTGTGTTCGATCGATCGAAGTTAGTTCGATCGATCGAACCAGAGACAGTCAATCGATCAAAGTCAGTTCGATCGATTGAGGGATGAAGGTCTTCGATCGATCGAAAGCGCGTCGATCGATCGAACTCTCTGATTCTTGAGGATGTTCCCTGCAGTATTCCAGGACCTTTTGTTTTAAGAATTGTTATCATTCTGTCCCAAATAAATGCTCAGTTTGTCAAAACAGTTTTTAAAACTAAGGCCCTAAGGCATTTTCTTTCAATATATTTTGCAAACCATCTTCAATGCTAATACCATTGAGGATGCGAGTCTTAACTATTGGATTAAACCGCTTTCACGTATCTTAAACTTAACTGTGATGATATGGTCCCGGTCATGAAAGGGCCATGGATTCTCCATCTTTAGAGGAATACGGAAAACTGTGGGCAATATACTCCGTTGTGCTTCAAGGCAACTGCATGGTAGATAGTTAGATTACTGTGGATTCGTGTAATCCCAACACTTTCTTTTAAAGTTAAACATCCTAATTTCAAGTACTGTTTTAATTAGCTAGTTAGGTCGTTAGTTAATATGAATTAAGTTCATTAGTAATTTTAGTGGTGGAACTTTGTGTTCCGCATTATTGTTGAATCTTATTCATTTTATTTTGCTTTCTTTTGAGGTTAGTCTAATTCAATAGGTCAACACCTTCCCTGTGGGATCGACCTGGTCTTACCAGATATTACTTGCACGTCTACCTACACTTGGGTATTGCACAAGAGCGCACAGAAAAAAATCTCGTGTCATGTACCTTCCACTGCTTGCTGATCAGGTTGAGCTTCTTCATAATTCCCTTCCTCGTACACAATTCCATCATATCCCGCTGCATCAGAGATAACAACATTCAAGCGAGTCTGACCTTATTGACCATAAGTCACCTGCTTAGGAGCAGTACAGAATCTGCTGATGTGACCTGGTTCACCACAGTTGTAGCGGACAATTCCTGGTTGAGCAGCACGCCTTGGTGCCTTGCAGTCTCGAGCCAAATGACCAAGGTTGTCAAAGTTGAAGCATTTTCCACTACTACTTCCTTCTCCTACTCGGGGTTGAGTCGGATAGGTAATAGCCTGGGTCTTCTTGCTCCCATCGAAATTTCTCTTCTATCCTTGTGTACGATTCATTGCAGTCTATTTCCAAAATTACCCCTCTGAGGCGGCCGAAATTCAAATTGCTTTCGGTTCACTCTGGCATCTTCTTCCATATCAGTAGCCAAACCAACAAGTCCTTCAAAAGACTTATCTAGGTGGCCGAGATTCAGGCGACGAATTTGTGGTGTCAGCCCTTAGTTGTACTTACGGATCTTCTTCTCCTCAGTATCAACCATATGAGGGGCAAACCGAGATAGTCTCTTGAACTGAGTAGTGTACTCTTGCACTGACTTGGTTCCTTGCGTCAAATCCATGAATTCTTTCTCCCTTCTGTGCCTCTTCGTAGCCGGGAAGTACTTTTCCAGGAATCTCCCCTTGAACGCAGTCCACGTCATTCCTGTAGCAGCTGTGTTCCCGATAGTGGCTATGACCGAATCCCACAAATCTGCAGCGGCGTCGGTCAATTGAAATGTAGCCAATCTCCTCTTATCCATCTTATTGCATTGGACAACCTCGAACATACGGTCCATTTGCCTTAACCATTGTTCGGCCTTCCAAGGTTCCGCGGTACCCGCAAACTGCTCGGGCCTTAGTGCACGGAATCTCTCCAGCAGCTTATCTCCAGTTTGGCGGTCTCGTCGGTTATCATTCGTATTACTGATTCTTTCCAAACGTCTAACAAATGCTTTGAACATCCCCGTAGGATCTGTAGCCTCGGGTGCTCCCTCAATCAAATTCTGATTCCTCCTCAGTCTCCCAGCCATTCTATGCATGATAGTGATGAAGGGATGAGAAACATGCATGAAGCAGAAATGTAACGAAATTTAATCGATGACAACAACATTCAAAAGAGTATATTTTATATATAACTTTTTGTCAAGTTGATACAAAAGGCATGTATGGTCAGATCAATGCCTACCCTACCTGTATGGGCTAGGACGCATGTAAGAGTTAATGTTACAAAAATGGGGTCATTGCCCTATACTCTAATGCATGTAATTACAGTTTGCAAAAAGAGATAGAGCTAATAGTCAAAAATAGTTAATATATACAAGGCGATATCTAAACGGTCAGTCATCGCCATAAGTAGCCATCAAAAGGTCAAGCGAGTCGGCCTGATGAAGTCGCTGAACATGGGAGGGGCCTACCCCAAAATTACAGCTATAAGAGGTCAACAATGAAGCAGGTCCAGGGGCATCTGCCTCAAGCAAGGCTGGCTCGAGTGCAAGTGCCTCCTCAAGGTGGACTGCGAAGTCGTCCCAACCCAAGCCATCCTCCTTAGCGTCCTCGATAATAGGAACAAGTACAACGTCACTGTCACCGTCATCCTCAACAGTGGGGACGACTGGCAGAGGCATCTCCAGCTGTGCAAGGTGGGCCTGCATAACCTGAACCTCAAGAGGTAAATAGAAGGCATCGCTGTTAACCAAGCGAACCATCTCAATGAGCATTAAACGCTGGATCTCTATAAAGTAAAGAATCTCGAGGCGAGCACGAGACAAGTCGACTAGCCCCAACACGTGAATCTGGTGCCAGAGATCTAGCTCGACGGTAGCAGCTGCACGCTGCCCAACAGTGGTGAAATAAAGTGTCGCCGAAGCCGGCACTATTGCTCCCACGGTAACCCAATGCCCTCCAAAAGCATCAGGTACAAAAAGGGGCTGAGCTAGATCTATACCTGAAAAAGGTACTAACTTAAATCAGGACAGAGATAATCTTAGGCGTTTGGGTTCTGAGTCTATCCTTCCTGTCTTAACATCGGGTGTGTGAAGCTTAATGGAATGTGGATTCGGGTCTATACTGGTAAACCCTAACCTAGCTAAACTATCTTGAGATAAATAATAACCTGGCTCTGATACCACTAAATCCTGTCATGCCCCGACGTAGCATAAATAAGGAAAGCGTTTAATTTCCTTTATGGACCCGTAGGTCGCGACAGTTTGAAGGATCGATTCCGTCTCAAACGTCGAACAACACTAAACAATAATCAGAGTAGAGCAATCAAAGCTTATAAAATTTTCTAACTTAATAAATATTACAGCACAGGTCATCTAAAGGCACAGACCGCCTTGAAACAAAATAATAACTTAGTGTCTATTACAGTCATCCTTAACAGTTCAACTAAAAGCATGTGGAAGTAAATTCTGTTTCCAGCAGTTGTTTCTCAATTCGCATAGTCGTACTGTTCAGCTTGATCATAACCTAAAAAGCCTGAACACGAATGTCCAGGACGCATCAACGTCGTCAACTTCAAGAAGCTGGTGAGTACTAAAAACATAACTTTGAATATAAAACATACCCATTTACAAGTTTTCCATTTTCAATTTTGTAAAAATCAATAGCTTGACCATAGAGAAAATTCGATTTATAAACCAACGAGGATTATATATTCAAGTCATTAATTTATAAAGCATATGATCGTGTATGAGACAATGTACCGCACTCATCTTGTCGACTCTTTTCTCTCGACAGACACAACAGCCCACTATCTCACTCTAGTATCTTTGAAACACTAAGGTAGCCACACTTTAGCAACGGGGTGCCAGGGAATGTCCAGTTTGCCTTACACTTTGGTCCGGGATACCAGGGAGTGTCCAATGCCTCACACTTTGAATACCTAAACCGCCATGCAAATACCGGAGGAACCCTCATGCAGTATCCAGACTTGGGTATCAGGGAGTGTTCGTAGGCCACACTTTAGCACTACTATGGGTGCCAGGGAATGTCCAAGTTCGGCGTCACACACTTTAATGCTACCATGGGCGCCAGGGAGTGTCCAAATTTGCCACCGTCGCATTACAAAGATACTCTCACCGCAATCTCAACACGTCACACGTTGGTACACCATAACCAGGAAGCGTCCACCACACAATCTCAATCTCAATCTCAATCTCATACTCTTTCCACACTGACCATTACTCTTTTCCACACTGACAGACACCTACATGCATGTACCACTGAGTCCACATGTATGTCATGAACCTTAAACATGAAGGAAAATTGCTGAATTAAAGGAACAACGTACGTACGGGGATTTATAAGTGGTAAGACATTGTTTTAATCTTTCCAACATAACCAATAGTATCCTGTTTTAATAAAATTCCCAAACAGAACCTTAGCAGTGCTTTTAAAATTAACCCCAAACAGTCCTTTATACGAAAACACACAAAAACCAGAAACTGTCAAAAGTCGCGCGCGAGGGCCGCTCGCGCGATGTGCCCAATTTTCATTTTATTACAAAAACCTTTCCTTGTGCCTGAAATTATCCACCTCGCGCGCGCGGGTCGCTCGCGCGAAAGGTCTCTCGCGCGACCTGCCTATTTTCATTTTATTATATAAAACTTTTTCTGTCTGCCAGAAACCACGTGGCTCGCGCGCGCGGGTCGCTCGCGCGGGCCGCTCGCGTGATCCTCGCTCGCGCGATCGTGGCGCGAGATGAAGCAAAGGCTTCATCTTCTTCGTCAGAACTGCTCTGTTTCAGATTTTCAGGGGTCTTTTAACGCATTTTCAATTCCGGAAGTAAATGGGGCATGTAATATATGATTCTTTTCGATTTTTCACAAGGATTAAGAATCTATAACTAATTTAACATGAATCAATCTATAACTCAAGAATTTTATGAAAAACTAAAAGATCACAAAATTAATTTTCTTATATACTTTCTCATGTGATCAAATTAGACTCTAAAACTTCAAACGTAATATATATGATGTATAATCTTTCATAATCATCTCTAAAAACGGATTTTGGTTAAGTTTGAAAAATCCAAGTTTCTAAGCTTTGAAATTTCAACGTGTGATCATCAATGGAGATTAACAATTACATACACTCAATTAGTAACTAAGCATGAATTACATTGGGAGTGAGTTAATAATACTCACTGGTAATAAGAGATTGAAGGAATTGTTGAGAAAGAAAGCTAAATAAGAATCCAATTGCAAGCTTGAAAGCTATGGCGATGTGCTTCTCTCTCTATAATATTTTCAGTAACAAAAACTCTCAACCTCTCTCTTTTCTCTCTGGAATTCAGTAAGTAGAACTCAATGTGTGTGTGTGAGAGTGTGTAGATGTGTTCACAAAGTGTGGGTAGTACATATACATATATAGAGAGTAAATTGATATGGACTTGGAAGCCAAGTAAAGCCTTCATCACTCTACAATATTAGTTTGGTTAGAATCAAACCAATACTCAGCACCTAATCAATGTGTATACACAGATACATTATAATTAACTTCACAGATCCTTCAAGAGTCAAGTAGACTAGTAGGGGGAAAATTGGAGTGTTTGGGAGTTTAAGCTTATGGCACTAGCAATGTACACTCACAATTGTATCAACCAAACAAGACCTATACAATCATTAGCAACATTAATTAGATATAAAGCAACTGTCCAATCAGTCACCTCCAAAATCTGTGGAAGTTCAACACAGCGTGGACAGTTTTGAGTATAAATTGGTATTTTCGTGGCGCGGTGGTCACCCCAAAAATACAGAAAATTCATTTTAATGTAGGAAATGATTTTCTGGTTTAATAAAAATACAGTTGGGGTAAACAAAAAATATTTTCACCGTCTTGAAATACAATTTTGGAATCCAACACAAGCATTACCAAATTTACAGAAATTGCAGTTTGACCCTAAAAATAATTTCAATTATGAGATAAGGGAAGAAATAAATTCTACACACAAGAATTGTAATTAAAATAAAAGTGGAAAATGAATATTTAAATATGACAATGCCAATAAAATGAAAATGCAGGTTATTGCATGAACACTGCTCCGTCCACATTAAGCTTAAGATACTCCTATACCAGTGGCTTCTACAACTGTTCAACCTGAGAAGTCGAGGAGGATGCCGCGATTGTTTCATGAGAACTAGCCTCCCTAAGCTCCTCAACGAAGTGAACCACAACTGCTGCAATCTCCCCAGCCTCCTTGTGAATCCCCTTCACAACTCAAACATTCCGGCCATTCCAAATCAACCACGTCGCCACCATAAAAGAGCTTGGACCAACAAAAAATCTTTCATGTCAAATGCAACTTTTTCAAATGTATAAATAAGACACTGACTGTCACACCCGTCCCGGGAAATCTATTTATTTTAAAATACAAAATTGATTTATTGTGAATTATTAATGTTGATTAATAATTGTGGATGTGGTTGACGTGCGTCAACGGTGAGTGTCAATCGAGGACACAGAGATGTGATAATCAATAAGGGATTGATATGAGTAAATGACATTTATGTGATTTTAAATGTTATTTGACTTTACCTGATTTTCATGAATAGTAATTATTTCTATTTTGTATAATTTCTGCTAGTTTGATCTTATCTTAGATCATTGTGAATACTATGGTAAGAACGTGAGTGATGCGTGGCATAAAATGTAGGTGGTTTAGAGATTTCACGAAATTAGTTTCTGAACGTGATTTTCAGACCCAAACTGAACCTAGACGAAAACTTTTATAAATTTTAGTTTTCACTCGTGAAGTCATAAAATGGACGTATGCGACGTTTCAGGAGATAATTAGAAGTTTAGAGAACTCGCGAGGAGTTGAACACGATTTCCAAAAGTTGTACCGATATATAGAAAAACATGAGATATTTTCATTAGTTATAATTTTCTAACCTAAATCAAGAAAGAGGCAAAAAGAGGATTTATTGCTTCGAGCTTCAAGACGCAAATCGACGAACTTTCGATCGTCAACTTTTCTCCAAATTTCATATTCGAAGCTACGTTTTGATGTCTATTAGGCCACGTTTGGCAAATTATTTTCAAAAAGCTAATTTTAAGAATTTGGGGAAAACATGTGTATACTTGTAGGAATTGCTTGTAATCGGATATCTATCGTTTATTTGGTCTCCTAGTACTTCTCCTAAAGTTTGAGAGATATAGCTCGAGGTATGAATTCCGAACCTTTGTAATATAGACAATTTTGGATGTTTTAGATATTTTGTATGAATTGTGATCCGGGCAAAATTCTTGTGATAAAATAGGCCCGTTAATTTTAGCGAGTACGTATCAAAAAACATGGTAATTTGGTTATGTGAGTATGCTAAATGTCTATGTGGGTCAAAGGGGAGTTTGGTATAATTTCACACCGGTGCACGCCTCTCGATGTTTGAGAGTTTATAGTAGTGACGACTACTTGCTTGGTGTGGGAAGTGGCCAACCAGAGCAGATGGATGCAATGGTTGAGTGATCCTTGGCTAACCATTGGCATTGCGGTTTAATATTTAAGACTTGCCGATATACTGGGTGAATACATATCTCTCTCCCCGGAGACTAAATTATGTGATTTAGATGTTTAAAACATGAATTGCCCATATGCATATATTTAGAATTGTACACTCAGCATATAGCTGAGCAATGGAGATTTACTCCATTGCAAGTATGAAGAAAGGAAAGATGGAATGCGATGGATGAGGCCGTTGGGATCATTCGGAGGAATTGGGGTATAGATTTTTGTAACCGAATCATAGAAGCTCTGGATTATTATTGAGTTGATGTAATATTCTTTTGAAAACCTTTTTAAGTTGGTTGGAAGTGACTTGGAACTCTTGGGTCCGCGTCTTGATGTTTAACACGTTGAATTTCATGTTTTATGAATTATTGTAGCACTTATGAGATTTGATCCAAACAAGTCATTGACTCGTGCCGTTAATGTTTTCAAAACTTAGACATGCTGTCTAATATGTTTATATACATTTGTCAAAGTTTCAGAATGATTGGGAATTTATATGTTGAGTTTTGTCGTGTTTACGACGTTTTCAAACAAAATAAAAATAGGCAAAAATGGGCTGCCCGTGAAAAGTGTTTTTACAAAGGAAGTACATTTTTTGGAAAATATTGAAATGTTCTATTTTGCTTCTAGGGTGCCTTTGGGGTCCCTAAGTTTTGTCGTGTTTACGACGTTTTCAAACAAAATAAAAATAGGCAAAAATGGGCTGCCCGTGAAAAGTGTTTTTACAAAGGAAGTACATTTTTTGGAAAATATTGAAATGTTCTATTTTGCTTCTAGGGTGCCTTTGGGGTCCCTAATAAAACTTTTATTGTTAAATTGAAATATAATTAACTTTTCCAATTGATGCGGATTTTACGGACTCATAGTTCAATGTTTTTTTTTTCTTCCAAAATGAACTTTGTTTTAAAGAGTTTGTTTAAGTTTCTTTTCCGTTGCTAGAGTTATAGAATGAATTGGATGAGTCTCGGTGGTGTGCCATGTGTCCTATTTCTGCCCGTAGCGGGATGGGACGTGAACTAACCAAAAAAAAAAAAAATATGGTACCTTAACTGGAAATATCTTTCCGAGTGAAAATTACATTATAATGGTATTGGACGACTACAAATCCGAATTGGCCTAATAAAATTAGCAAGAATAATCGGTACTAGCCATTTGGTAACGCTACAATTTTAATTTTCTAAATGAGTTAACTAGTATTAAATTATATAGATAATTGTTGGAAAACCCCTCAACTAACTCTCAAAAGTTTTAAACTCCAATTGGTTTGACCATTTTCTAAAAAGGACAAAAGGAATCTAATTCAATGCTCACACGGTACAAGTGCATGCACTATAGGAGATCCCACATATTCCCCAGCCCTCAGCGCGTTTTTATGGTTTCAGCCACTCACACCGTGCGAGTGGCTGTACCATATAATATCCATTTCAAAAATGCATTTTTAACCTTTAAACATCCATAACTTTTGATCTACAACTCTGTTTCTTACAAATTTTATACCGTTGGAACCGTGTCGACGAGAGCTACAAAACTAGTACAATTGTTGATACCTTTTGAGCAAAAGAAAAAAATTCTTATTTTTACATATTATGCTCCAGACGAACCTAATAAAATTTTCACATAATATTTGTGTATGGGTTATTGAATTTTCACGTTATATTCACGTATGCCAAGTTGATATGATGTGAGGAAAAAAAAACCGAATGTTCACTTTGTTCTTAAGGAGAGTTTTAGTGAATTTTTACAAGAATTTTGCATTTGTTTGGATTGAAAAACTATGTTTTATAATTGATTTGTGAAATTTGATTTTTTTTTTATAAAGGAAATATGCATTGTTTAATATGAAAGAGAAAAAAAAGAAGTAAAATTTCACTTCGCATATAAAAATATTAAGTGAAATTTCACTGAACTTGTATATGAATATTAAGTGAAATTTTACTTAAATTGACACTTGAGAACTTTTTAACAAAGTATCAAATTATACCTTAAACTCTAGAGAGTTACTTCTAGCGACCTTTGGGATAGTTAGTGAATTTTCACTTAACCTACTAAGTGAAATCTCACTAAACGAGTATACGAATGTTAAGTTTAACTTCAAGTTTTTCAGGAAGAAAGCATGTACGGGTTCATTGAATTTTCACTTAATATTATGTATGCCAAATTTATATGTTTTGAGAAAAAAAAATTAAAAAAAGACGAATAGCAATAAAGTCATTACTACCTCATTAAGGCTTAGTTTGGCCCTATTTTGGTGCTTCTCCTTTTTTAAAGCACAATTTCATGTTAATTCATTTGGTAACTAGTTTATGAGCTTTGCAAAAATGGAACTTAGGGCTTTTTTGGGGAGAGTTTTTAAAAGCTCTAAAATTGAGTGAAATTTCACTTAATATTTATGTATATCAAGTGAAATTTTACTTATTATTTATGTATGTAAAAACATGAAAATCTTTTTTCTCAAAACATATCAACAATAAATTTAAAAAAAGACAATTTTTGACAAGAATTCCTGCATTTGTTTTGGTTGAAAATTTGAGTTTTATAATTGATTATGAAATTTGCTTATTTTAACAAAATATGTATTGTTTAAAAAAAAAAAAAATCACCATGCCAACATGAATATTTATTGAAATTTCACTTAACTCATGAACATTAAGGCTTAGTTTGGCCCCCATTTTGGTGCTTCTTCTTTTTTAAAGCACAATTTCATGTTAATTCATTTGGTAACTAGTTCATGAGCTTTGCAAAAATTGAATTTAGGGCTGTTTTAAGGAGAGCTTTTAAAGCTATAGAATTGAGTAAAATTTCATTTAATATTTTATGTATATTAAGTGAAATTTCACTTATTATTCATGTATGTAAAAACATGAATTTTTTTTTCCTCAAAACATATCAACAATGGTACTAGTTTCGTAGCTCTCGTCGACACGATTCCAACGGTATAAAATTTGCAAAAAATAGAGTTGTAGGTCAAAAGTTATGGATGTTTAAAGTTTAAAAAATATTTTTCGAAATTAGAAATACTACAGTACGCTGCTCGCACGGTGCGAGCAGCCTTTGGGAGAGATGGGCGAGTGGGGAGCGTGGGAGCGCGTGGGAGGGCGCGTGGGGGCGCGTGGGGGCTTAATTCATACACGAAATTTTCTATGGTGTACGCATTTATACCGTACGAGCACTGATTTAGATTCCTTTTGTCCTTTTTAACAAATGGTCAAACAAATTGGAGTTTGAAACTTATGAGAGTTACTTTTAGGATTTTCTAATAATTCCCCCTAAATTATATTTAGTGTATCTTTGTTATAATAGACACAGCTCAAAAAACTATTTGAAGATAGGTCCACAAAAAATTTCAGACCATTATACCCTCAACTCCATCACTACTATAATCTAGGATTTTTAAAATTCAAATGCAAATTTTATTTCATTCCTAATATATATACATCTATATATGTATATATAATTAAAAAGCTTGTATATACAAGTTCTCTTCTCAAACCTCTCTCTCCCTCTCTCTCTCTCTATCACCCTCTCTCTCTCGAATTCGGTCAGTTGCTCTTTCAAGGACCATTTTCGGCTATCAAGCGCCGACGATCGTGAGTGCTTTGTTGGTACGGAAAGAAACTCCATGGTGTACAGGAGCAATGGATAACGGATATATTGGACTAGTTATCGTCGTCGCCATCTCCACTGTTGCGTTCGAGATTTAGAGCGATGCATCCCGATCTGCTGGTGGCGTGTTAGGCTCTAATGGAGGCGTCGCCGATCTGTTCAGCAGATTATCTATTTTCTGTTGGTCCTCTAATTTTCTGCACATGTAGTGTAAAATTATACACTAATTCTAGTTCTTGTACTCTTATATTAGTCTTTTTTTTTTAATATTGGATTTGTCTGATTTTCAGTGTAAAAATGTGTTGATTTTACACTTGTTCGCTGATTTTCATTGTAAAAATTATAGCTATAAAGATTTGACTCTTGTGTTGATTTTTAGTGTAAAAATTAGGAAAAATTTGGTAAAAAGGGCATTAAAACAAGCTAAATTGGAATGAAGGACATTTAATAAAACAACTTGGTTTTTACTATTAAGTTTTTTTTTGGACCAAAATATCCTCATCTTCATCATCTAACCTTACTATCAAACCCTAGCCATCATTTGCCACTACCCATGCCTAGTCTTCGGCCACCACCACTTCTACCTCCGGCGACCACCACTTCCATCTCCGGCGACCTCCGACGACCTCCAGTGACCACCACTAGCACCTCCGGTGACCATCTACCATTGCCACCACTCATGCCTAACCTTCGGCCACCACCACTTCCACCTTCGACAACCTCATATGATCTCCAACGACCGCCACTAGCACCTCCGGCGTCCATGATCACCTACCATCCCGCCTTCATTCAACAATTTTGACCATCTTAAGAGAAATTTCTCTTAAGATGACTGATCTTAAGAGAAATTTCTCTTAATATCAATTGGCCGTGGAGATTTGTGTTGGTGGTGGTGGTGGTGGTGGTGGTGGCAATGTAGGGGGAGTAGAGAGAGATGGTGGTGGTGGTGGATATGGAGGGGAGGAGAGAAAAAGTTAGAGAGAGAAGAGAGTTGGTGGTAGTGGTAACTGCAACGACTTTGGCGACGGCGACGACGAGGATGGCTCCGGTGGTGGTGGTGGTGGTTTGTGATGGTGGTGACTATGGAGGGAGGATGAGAGAAAGTTAGAGAAAGAAGAGAGATGGTGGTGGTGGTGGCTATAGAAGGGGATGTGAGAGAAAGTTAGAGAGAGAAAAGAGTTGGTGGCGACGACAACGACGACGGCTCGGGCGACGATGACTCCGGTGGTGGTGATTATGATGGTGGTGGCTATGGAGGGAGGATGAGAGAAGATGGTGGTGGTGGTAGCTATAGAGAGGGAGGAGAGAAGATGGTTGAGGGAGTAGGAGAGAAGATGGTGGCTATAGTGGTAGTGGTTGTGATGGTGGTGGTTATGGAGGGGGAGGAGAGAGAGGGAGGAGAGAGATGGTGGTGGTGGTGGCCATGGAAGGGGATGAGAGAGAAGAGAGATGGTGGTGGTGGTGATCTCTTAGGGTTCCATGGGCAATTTGTCATTTATAGTGAAATTTAAAATTTTACAGTACTAAGAGGGAAAATTAAAATTTTAAAAGACTTTGGGAGGGAAATTTTTTTAGAGTGTGCCCTTCTGTTGGTTTTTTATTAGGGGTGATAACAAAAACCGAAAACCGACCGAAACCGATTGCCCAAAAAACCGATTGGTCGGTTTATACAATGTATGTACAAGTTAAAACCGACCGAAAAACCGACCAAAACCGAAAAACCGAACCTATTGGTCGGTTTTGAAAACAACAAAAAACCGAAAAAACCGACCGAAACCGACCGCTAACACCCCTATTTTTTATTATGACTTGTCCTTTAATCCAACTTAGCCCAATCTTAGAGGCCTTATGCCAAGTTTCCCTAAAAATTTTAGCTAGCAAGATTTGACTCTTATATTATTTTTCACTGATTTGTTTTATTTTATTTTATATTTATTTTATATTTTTTTATAGCAATTCATTGCAAAAATATACTATAATGTAAAATTATCCTCCTGCATTCATTCATAATGCAGTGTTAAAATTATAATGGAAATCATTGAGTACTCTTTTCGGGCTAATGCACTGTAAAATTATACAATAACAAATTTTACACTGATTTTTTGCAATTTTGGCATATCTAACATATCAAACCACACATAATCATGTGGGGTGTTGAAAACGGATGTTTGTTTGTCTTTAAATCGACGTGATGAGAGCTTACCAAAACAAAAAGAGTCTATTGCAAATTGAATATCCATTCCAACGCATATACTTACAATTATGATAATTATAAGTTTGTTCAAAAAATAACTCCAGAATTAATGGTATAAGAATAACTGAAAATCAAATTAAATATTCATTTATATTTCCATATATAACCAGCTGTATCCATATATATCAGTATATATATCTGACGTGTATATGTGTAAAGGACTTTGATATTAAATTCTTATCCCCTATAATTCAGGGATTTATGATGAACTTTAAGATATGCTAAATATAAGAAAAAATTTCAGTTAATATAATCATATATGTATGTATGTATTCAGGGTAAAATTGTACCATTATTCACACCAATTTGAGAGTGTGGACCAATCAACAAATACTTTCTGATTATTTGGGTCTAACAGAATACTTAAATGATAAGTGGGTCTAAACTAAAAAATTGTAGTAAATAGAAATTTTTGGAGAGATTTTTATTTAAGGAATTAAATCATCAAAAATGCTAGGCACACATTTTAAACCACATCTCAAACCACACCTTATGCTTTAAATGCATGTACTTTGTGCTGTTTGAATTTTTCACACTTTTCTGTGCACTACTTACACATCACAGAGTACATACATTTAAAACAAGGATGTGATTTGGAGTGTGATTTGAGATGTGTGCTTAGCATTGCTCTTAAATGATTGCCAAACATAATATTTATTTATTACTCCGTATTATTATTGAATCGGTAAATAAATAAGTTGTCGTCTTCTCGTCTCCTCTGCTCGAACGAACGCCACGGATCTGCCGTTGCACTCCCACATCTCTCTTTCTGCTCTCTCCAGTTCCTACTTCCTTCCAAACCCAGCTCCCTCTCTCTCTCTCTCTCTCTCTCTCTCTCTCTCTCTCTACAAACCACTCCAAATCAGTACTCAGTACAACTACAAGTAGGTCTTTGAGCTCTTCTTCGTATACACTCCCGTCTTATGCAATCATCAATTCAACAATGTCCGATTCTTCTAAGGTCCCTTCTCTCAATCTTTCTCTACCTTCTATTCCTTTTTATTTTTATTTTTATTTTTATTTTTTTATTGCATCGCATTTTGAATGACTTCTTCTAGGTTTTTGTTATCTGATCATACTGTTTTGTAATTTGATGATATTGTTAAATCTTTTGTTCTTTTGTTTGCTGAAGATTGGATTTTTGGTCCCTCTTGATAATAATCTAAACGAAGATACTTCAATCCCCAAAATTCCGCTTTCTGAAGGACCTAACAATGTCGGCCGTGATAGCATTCCTGTCACTGACAAGAGACTCAGCCGCAAGCATCTCACAATCAATGTCTCTCTCCATGGTTCTGTCAATATTCTTGTGGTAAACATTTTCTTACTCTCACTGAATTATATATGTATTTGTGTATACATTGTACACATATATGTATAGGTTTGTAGGAGAGGGATTCCTATTTTAAGAAAGTGAGACTTCTATTGTGGCCATTGGATCATAATTTAATCCATGTAAAGCAGTGAAATGACAGAAGCACCCTTAATGAACATGATTCAACGGCCGAGAATAGAATTCCTCAATTTCTTAAAATGAGAGATCCCTCATTAGAAGGACTCTGTAGGTTTGAATACATGTATGTTTGTGTATCTGCCGGGCACACATAGGCACTAGAGTTTAGGTATTGTTTATGTTAGTTATGTGTTTCTGTGATTTGTTTGCTTGTGTTTTTTTGATAATTTTCAAAAAAAAAAAATAAATAAATAAAAAAATGCAAAATTTAGGAAGGAACGAATCCAGTTGTTGTTAAATCAGGGGACCAGAGGAAGAAGCTGCTGCCTCAAGAGGGATTGACTATTAAGCATTGTGATGTTATAGAGTTAATACCCGGCCATCACTTTTTTAAGTTTGTGGCCTTGGCTGATGAGAAAAAGACAGTGTCGCCTAATAGCCGGAAGAGGAATTTGAATGAAGGTAAACGGATTAGCGAAGATGAGACACTGAGTCAGAAAAGGATGCGACAAATGTTTGAGGATGAAGCTTTTGCGAGAAATCTGCAGGTATCAATTTTTTATGTTCAATTCATTACTGTGAAAAAAGATATAAAAAACAACATCCGTTATTACAATGTGGAATTTGTGGTTACATTGTAGATTTAAAAGACCATCAATGAAAAAAGTAGTTTTACGTCATTTGTCCTCTGATTTTTTACCAATGCTCTGATTCATTTGGTGTGTACAGGCTGAGATAAACAGTGATGGCCACATACAAGAAAGCTCTTCAGAGGCTATCCGGCATTTTAATGTTCCCAAGGATAAACTACCTTTATCCTTTCAACTTCTACGAGTTCAAGGGCTACCCCCGTGGGCAAATACATCATCTGTTTCTCTAGGAGATGTGATTCAGGTAAAAACTTTGTATCTATGTTACATGGACTTGGGTTAATGTGAAGGGTGCATGTATGCGCAAAGTGCCAACCATCTGACTTCCCAAATTTCGTAACTCAAGGACGCATGGAGATGACCATATTTATTCAATTCTTTTACATGTATTTGATCGTATTTCTTAAGAAAAATGGTGTTTTTATGCAACCACAAAAAGTTTAGTATGGGAAACTCTTTCCATTTTGAAGTAAAGTTGTAACAAAAGAAACATAGCAAGAGACTCCAAATTGTATGACGAACTCGAAATAGGAACATGCTTCTTGGTGTGTGTATCCAACTAGAAGTGTCAGACACATAGTATACCCATGTTTATGTGTCTTGTGTCTAACAACTTCTTTTCAAACCATTAAGAAGAGTCCATATGTGACATAGCCTCTCTCTATGTTTGGTTCAAAGTAGATGATTTGTGGATTCATCTCAACACCATGAAAGAACTTGAAGAGTTGGCTCTATTCTTGAAGGATTGTTTAATCAAGTATTTGAATGTAGGAAAACACATAGTTTCAGGTCTTGCCCGGATTTTCATAGAAGCAACCGCTTATCTACCAATTTATAGGTTTTGTCGCTAAGGTCTGTAGATGACTATGTACCCTGGCCTCCTAGGAGACGTCTGCTGTTGGTACAGATCCATTTGCATGGCAAACAATAGAAAGACCTATGGGCCTGACCACCCTCAATAGACGCCTTATGAGGGGAGGAAACCCAGGCTTATAAGAAGCATAGAAGGGGGCTATGCCTGGGCGATGTGGGACAATCCAACTCACCCCTTGGACCACATCAACACTTCCCCGCAGGGACGGATGCAGGAATTTGAAGTTGGGAGGGCTTGGTAGGGCGAAAGGGGTAGTCAAGTTTACGGGGGTTTGGGGGCAGCGCCCCTGAGGCCAAAAAAATTTAGGTCTAACTAAAAAAATTTACGGGGGGGGGGGGGGGGGGGGGTTCTCCGAATTACACCGTAGGAGGGCGGAGGGCTGACCCAACATCCCAGCTATGATACCAAATATAAAGACCAGTGGCCTAACTCACCCTTAGAAGACACCTTATGAGAGGAGGATTACCCAGACTTCTAAGAACTAAGAAGCATAGAAAGGGACTATGCTCGGGCGATGTGGGTCAATCCAACAAAAACAGTATACTCCCTCCATCCCAAATTAAGAGTCCTTTGTTCCGTTGTTGGATGTCCAATTTTAAGAGTCCTCGTTTGGTAGTCAATGTACTTTAACCACATATTTTTTAAGTTTGCCCTTTATTATATAAAACTCACTAGTTTTTCTTTAGTGTGACTCTAGAATTTTGAAATTCAAAAAGGACAATAAAGGAAATTGGAAAATTCCATTACAAAAAAAAAAAAAAAAAGTTCCTTAAATAGTTGGAATTCCCAAAAGAGACTCCTAACTCTTAAGCTTTGTTTGGTTCATGGATTTCATGATGGAAAAGAGAGGTGAAAGGAAAACAAGATGGAAAAGTTTTCCATCTTGTTTTCCTTTCTCCTCTAATTTCCCTCACAAAGTCCATGAACCAAACAAAGCCTTAATACGGGTCAGAGAGAGTAATTTTGTAAGCGACAGAGAGTACAGTGTGTTTCTTTATAATGAATACATGACTCACTTGAGAAAGCTGATAGTCCCTTTGCTTATTGCTAGGGAGATGTGCACATAGCAGTCCTTTCAAATTATATGGTGGACATTGACTGGTTGATCTCTGGTGAGTTATATTCCTCTATGAGCTGAATACATTGTACAACTTGATGAAGAAAAGGGTTTGAGGAAGAAATAAAACAGTGGAAGAAAGGAAAGAAAAGGGGGAAAAAGTTAACTGGGCCAAATTTGACATTTTATAAAAAAAAAATTCCGGGTAGTTGAATTTTAGAATTCCATTATTTCTGACGAAGCTTGAAGGTTTCAATGTAGTCACTACAGTAGGCGGTTACTTCAAGTGTCAACTTGTGAGTCGTGGGTAAACTGAAAACGGCTCAAACACGTAGCAATGTAATATATACCCACTGGTTTTTTCATGACTGATCATGCAAATAAAAAGAAATGGTGCAGGGTACTTACTTACTAGTCCGCTAAAACTTGGTTTTAACTTTTATGTTTCCATTGTCAGTACAGTTTATTTCAGTGTTATCACCTCAGCTTCATTTCATATCAATTCACTTGTATGTACAGCACAATACAACTGCTCTCCAATCTGAGATTTATTAACATGTGCCAGTTGAATTTTACGCATGTGCCTTTTATGACGATTTCTTATACTGAATGATATAGGAGGAAGAACAAGAGGTGAGGGGAGAGAGAGAGAGGATGCCACGGAGGCTCACGCCAACTAAATTCATTCTCAAAAACTGAGGCAAAACCAAGATGCCAAATCTATGCAAATTCCTAAAATTATGGGATATCAAATCCTAAAAGACGAAGCTCCTGAGAGATAGTTATTCCTGAAAAGTATGGGATATCAAACTCTAAAAGATAAACTTTATAAAAGGTGAAATCATCATAAAAGATAATTTTTCCTAAACTTTATTTGTTGAATTTTATTAAAGAAGGTTTGATTAGTTCCTAATTTGATTCCCCTCGGGCTCAGTTCACCGTCTGCTCAAGTGTGACCTTGAGCTTGGCCTTTGCTCTGCATTTTTGTGGTTGAAGACTGGGCTTGGCCTGTTTAGTGTCTGAAGTGTCTTAAGCAGCACGTGTCACAGTTCCGTAGGATGTCAGATGATCCTCATCAACATTTTTTGTACATGTATGAGTTTTTCTCAATCTTCGTTTTAACACTTTGCATCTTTTTTCTTCCGGGTAGAATGTCCAAAACTTAAAAAAGTTCCTCACGTGCTGGTTATCCATGGAGAGGGTGATGGTATGCTGGAATATATGAAGGTCAGAAATAACTCTGAAGAATATTAGTTTAAATTTACAACTGAAACTTCTGACTGATTCCATGAACTTGAACTTGTTTTTCTGAATGTTTTTTTTCCAGAGAAACAAGCTTGCGAATTGGATTCTGCACAAACCTCCTCTACCCATTTCATATGGGACTCACCATTCAAAAGCGATGCTTCTTGTCTATCCTCGAGGAGTGAGAGTCATTGTGCACACAGCAAATTTAATACATGTGGATTGGAATAACAAGAGCCAAGGGTTGTGGATGCAAGATTTCCCTTGGAAGGATCAGAGCAGTCCAAGCAATGGATATGGCTTTGAAAGTGACCTGATTGATTATCTCACTGCATTGAAGGTACCAGTGACCTGAAATTAGAATGCATTTCCTGACTAAAAACACAATCAGTTGATCAATTATAACAAAATTAGGCTGATTAGATAAGCTTTAGTCCTTGAATTTTTGCTACATTTTTGAGTTGTTTTAAAAATATTGTTGAAAAGCATGCTATTCGTGATTCAATATATTTGTTTCATGTTTGGACAAAGAAACTTGACATTTGAACATTCTCAGCAGAAGTTTATTGATTTCATTGATGGTTGGATCAATTGCATGCTAGAATTGTAACTCTCTCTCTCTCTCTCTCTCTCTCTCTCTCTCTCTCTCTGTCTCTCTCTCTGATAGGTTACTTCAGACAAAAAGAATGATAACATTTTTTCCTCTTTCAATTTTTACAGTGGCCTGAATTAACTGCTAATATACCAACCCTTGGCAAGTTCAGTATTAATTCAGCTTTTTTCAAGAAGTTTGACTACAGCAGTGCAGTGGTATTTGTTCCATCCTCTTATTTTGTGTGGTGTTAGTTTCCTGGACTGACATTTGAATCTCTTTGGTAGGATTGATGAAATCACAAATCTATTCTTTATACTTTGACATTCAATGCATAATCAGCTACTAGAGAAAGTCATCTGGGACACAACTTTCTTAGTATGAAATATCCCTACATTGGCTATAGTTGGCCTGTTTTAATATGAGCTGTCATAAGCCAAATACCTTTCATTTAGTTTGAAGTATCCCTAAACCAGCCCCTACTAGAAAAAATTGATGAAGGACCTCTAAGTTATAAAGTTTGAAACTAATGTCTTTTAATACCAAAAATAAGAACAAACTAATTGGACGTCTCCTCTGACCTTTAAACTCTTTTCGTAGCTCAAGTTGATAAACTCTTAGTGGTTGTTACTTCTGGACGGCATCGAGAAACCTACTGCTGAGGAGTCATGCTTTTGGCATCCATAGGAGTTATGTTTGTGCAACTTAAGTCGTGTCCCCCTCTTTTTGCCTTACTGTACTTTCCGTTCTGTACACATTATTATGTGTACCATGTGGCAATTTTTGATTGGTACCCCTTGGGTCTCACTTTTCCCGATTACATCTTACCTCCATCCTCTACTATCTGACTTGGATGTGTTTCTTACTTACAGTCGTATACTTGGATCTCCTCATTACGAGATATGATGAGTTTACCTTGAGAAAAATTTGAAATTTACCCCACATGGTTCGAGCTGAGCTGTACTCTACTACCTCAAGTTGAGCTTGGTTTAGCCCTTGCACTGTTACACATATATCACGGTTTGCCAAGCAAACTCTAGCTCGCCCCTTGCTTCTCTAGATTGTCTCAGTTCTCACTTAGCACATCATCTTGATAATCCTAAATGTCAAACTGGAATAACCACTTTATTTATTTATTTATTTTTTTATTGCAACCGGAATAACCACTTTTAACCTGTTAACTAAATCATGTGTCTGCTCGTTGTAATCAGTTTGAGTTCTAAATTTGCTGATAAACTTGAATTATTATCTTCTTGAGAATACTCTTCCTCTAATATATTGTTGACGTGTTTTGCAGGTCAGGTTAATTGCTTCTGTCCCTGGGTATCATAAAGGCCCACATTTGAAAAAGTGGGGACATATGAAGTTGCGAACTGTCCTGCAAGAGTGTACTTTTGACAATGAATTTCAGAAGTCCCCTCTTGTTTATCAGGTACTGCTGGATGACCTTTCTTGACTGTTAGGCATAATATGTCTATTCTTCCTGAAAGTGGTACTGGCATATGTTTGCTTGTGTGATACTATTCAAGCTATAATTCTTTTTTGTCTCTTTGTTAATTTATAGTTTATTTCATATCGCCATTTAATATGCTACATACTGAATACATTTTTGTTGTGGGAGAGGAAAGAATGGTTGCCCAAGGTAACCTCCAGTCAGACCCCACATGAACATTCAAACATTTATGTGAAATGGGGTATATAAAATAGTATTTGGATTGGTAATTTCTAACTGTGTATTACTTAGATGGGATATACTTTTCTGTGAAGAAAGATGGTCATGCTAATTTTGCTCCACTTATCTGCATTTGCGTAATTCTTCTATTCTTGTGCGCCCTATTGCAGTTCTCCTCCCTAGGCTCTTTGGATGAGAAGTGGATGGCCGAACTGGCGTCCTCAATGTCATCAGGAGTCACTGAAGACAAATTACCTTTGGGTTTAGGGCACCCACTTATAGTATGGCCCACCGTGGAAGATGTCAGATGTTCTTTGGAGGTAATATGAATACGATATTCTTGTGATGCTCTTTGTTAATTAATCAAACTTCTTCACTTTGTCCTTGTGTTCATACCTTTGGGTACTAAGTAAAAGGTTGTTTTGTTCTTTTTTATGTTTTCCCTTCCAGGGGTATGCAGCTGGAAATGCCATTCCAAGCCCACTAAAGAATGTGGAGAAAGAATTCTTGAAGAAGTATTGGGCGAAATGGAAAGCAAGGCACACTGGTCGCAGGTATCTCTCTCGTACTTGACTTTTGGGCCATTTAATGTAAAAGGTTTTTGAGAAGGAATTATTTTATTCACAGTATCCCAAGCTATATATGTTGTTACAAGAGAGAACCAAAAAGGAAGAAAATAAAAGACATTAAAGAGAAATAAAAGTGGTCAACATGACCTATAAATGCAAAGATATTATTTCTAGAATATCCTAAAAATATCCTAATTCCAACAAATGTTGACATATTAGATTCATTTTTCTGCATCATCTTCCTTTATCCTTTAAACATTTTCAAATTATGTACATGACACCATATATTGTATCAATTGGGTGTTCAATCTTGAATACTATTTAAGGTCCGTGTAATGGTATCCAAGCGGAGAATTGTAAATTGTTGGTGAGTTGAGTTGCTTGGAGAAAAAATGACTGATCTTTCTGCATTGTACCAATTATGTGATTTGGACTAGATAAGTAGGAAACCCTTCTTACCTGAATGGATAGGCACGTAACATAGTGGAAAGCAGTTTACTGAATAATTGGTTTCCCGAAAATGCGTACATGTTCAATGTTTTGTGAATAAAACATTAATCACAAAATGTGGAAGTCAAAATAATATGATTGTTGATTGAAAATAAACTTACAATATTGAGGCTACAATATGGAATACAATTTGAAATTTGACTTGGATGATTGCTTGAATCTGCAAATGAAAATCTTGAAACTGGGAAAAATTTGAACTGGAAACTAAACAACTTAAAAACCTATTCAAAACATATTTGCATCATGATACACTCAGTTCTTATATAGACGGATGATGGAGAAATAACATTCTTCAGTCTTCATTAGCAATTATGTCTTATTTGAATTCTTCAATGATAATCATAACTTTGTTGAATCATCAGTGTAATCACATGACTTTGGGAATCTTTCCTTTTTGCTTTGATGGAATCACAAATGTGTTGTAAGTCAGGTGTAGAGGCTGGTTTGGATGTCGTAGCCCGATTCATTTGAACATATAAAACATTCTGTTGAAGTAATTTAACATCACTCTTAAGTTGATTAATTTCTTTTTGTAAATCATGAACAGTTAAGGGCTTTCGAGGTTGTTGAAATCTGGACATAATGTCATAAGCATTTGAAGGCGATAATTGATTAGTTTGGTTTTTTACCATACTTTGGAGATTTAATAAATATTCAGTTTTGAGTTGTGGAGGTTCTATTTTTTCAGCAAAATCTGAAAGGTTTCTAGTATTAGATATCTTGTTTACCTGTTTGGCATTTGCACATTGTTTACCATTTCGGCAATCAGTGCAATAACAGATGTGAATTTTTTCTTCTTCAGAATCTGGAAAATCTGATTCAGATGAAGATTGCATCATATTTATTCCATTAGAACTAGTTTGGGAATATTCATCATTAGCATATTCATAATCATCTTGAGGTTCTGTAAGAATCTGAAAAATTGAAGACTTAATTTCTTCTATGTTAGAATTATTATTATCAAGAATAGTTTTCTTTGTGTGTGTGTGTGTATGTGTGTGTGTGAGAGAGAGAGAGAGAGAGAGAGAGAGAGAGAGAGAGAGAGAGAGAGAGAGAGAGAGAGAGGATGACAAGAGAGAGAGAGAGAGAGAGAGAGAGAGAGAGAGAGAGAGAGAGAGAGAGAGAGGATGACAAACTTGTTCGTGATCTTAACAATAAATTGTTCATGTTGTTGCTGCTAATATTCGACAATGCACAATAAGTTTTGTGTCTTTTTATAACTCGAATAAGATAGTTCATGTGTTTAATTTGACAGCTAGAAGAACAACTAGAGCTTGCATTCATATTCTTCTGCTACTTTTCTTTGATTGCTTCAATTTGATGTTTCGTTCAAGCATTCTTGCTACATACTCAGAACATCAGCACCTTATATTTCACTGTAGTACAAGAGATGCTGAATATTACACTTTTCAATATTACAGCCGTGCAATGCCTCATATAAAGACATTCGCTCGTTATAAGGGTCAACACATCGCGTAAGTCATCTCAGGTTTGTCCGTGTGTGTTGATGTTTTATGTTGGATAGCCAAGGTCATGGAAGTCTTTAACCGAACAATGGATTCTATTCTTCACTTTTGTCCCACAGTTGGTTCCTGCTAACGTCAGCAAATCTCAGCAAGGCTGCCTGGGGAGCGCTCCAGAAAAATAATTCTCAGTTGATGATTCGTTCTTATGAGGTATTGTTATCAAATTAACTTCAACTAATGATCACCTGAATAATGAAATTTGACCTTGTTCCTCTTGATAGAAACTACATTTCGCCCTTTTGTTTATGTTTTGTTCAGTATACTTCGATATATCCAATCGTGCAAATTATATGTAATATATATACTTCCATTATTCGTATTGATGTTTCCATTTCATTTCAGCTGGGGGTGCTATTTCTACCTACTTCTGTCAAACATGGCTGTGGATTTTCTTGTACAGATAGTGGGAACCCCGCAGAGGTAACTGCTATGTATTAGTCCCGATTATATCTAACGGCTACATATTAGTCCTGATTATATCTAATCCATCCTCAGCAATTCTAACCCGTTGATCGAGTTACAGGATAAAGGTGGATCAGTAGAAAGTTCTGGAGTGAAGAGGACAAAGCTAGTGACACTGGTTGGGAGAGAGAGCATGAATTCAAATTCATCAGAGTTAATAACACTGCCGGTACCTTACGAATTCCCTCCACAGCCATATTCCTCAGAAGGTCCACTTTTTGCTTCCCTAAGTCATTGCTGAACTTATATCATATTGCTTATGGTTATGAATGATCATCTTAGTTCGTTATGCAGATGTCCCTTGGTCTTGGGACCGGCGATATACTAAGAAGGATGTTCTTGGTCAAGTTTGGCCCAGACAAGTGCACCTGTATTCTTCCCAAGATTCCTAATCTCTGATGTGTGTTTGTATTATTCCACTCCCCCCCCCCCCCCCCCCCGGTTTGAATGGGTATCAGTTCTTGTTCAAGTGAAAGAAGGTTTGGCCAGGCTCTAATTACTAAATTCCATGCATGAAACTAATTTTTCCACGGTTTGGAACCACGTGCCACGTGGTGGTGCCATTCAATGTGGGGCTGCCATGTGGTCAAATTGTTGACAAAAAATCTACATTTGATCACATGGTAACCCTCTACTGGTTAGGACCACCATGACCATGGTCCCGGATCATAGAATAATATCTCCTAAACAACCCATGTACCTATCTTTTGGCTTCACCAAATTTAGATGCACATGGGCTAGGTGAAGAATTTCTAGACATCTTATTCAACTTTTTTGGTGTGAAGTTTTACTAAAATTTACTGGGTGTTGTACATGGTTAAATTTGTCTCAGAATTTTTTTTTCTTCAATTGCAGTACGCCAGTATGTATCTCTTACTAACAACTTAAACTGCATTTGTATACAATCAATGATAGTTTGATTATGAGGATGCCGAAATCCCATAAATCAGTGCCTATAGAGTTGGATATGGCTGCGATGTCGAAATGTAAGATGTATGAGGTTGAAGGCATCCGGGTTATATGGGCCAAAGGAGAATTCTAACATGTGTTTTAAGGCATGGGAAAGTGGTGCTGGGCAACTCGGATACGACTTCAGTCTTATGCTGAGTACTTGAATTGCAATGAATAAGTGGACCATAGCCAGTAATTTGAGCATTTTGATAATTCTGAGACCTAGGACAGTGCTTTTCAGCAAAAAAGTAATTCTCAATTTTACTTATGTTTTTTTTTTGCGTGAAACTGAAAGCATAGTTTACAAATCTGGTGGTTGAATGATATGACAGTGAAACTAAGTTAAAGTAATCTCATTTTTATTGAATCTAGTTCTTTCAATCCTCAACAATTGAAATCAAAATTAGGATTCAAACTTGAACATTATAATGTTTTAGTTTAAAAGAACTTAAGGAATTGTGTTCTGAGTATGTTTGAAGGACACAGGATAAGTTAACAAAAGAACCAAAGAGCCCCAAAGTTGTGTTTATAATTTATAGTAGTTATTTACTTTTGGGTGCAATAGTATGCAGTAGCTCATATAGCTCATATAAACTCAATGAACGTGGTATCCAATATTATATAGGAAGATTAGCATTGTGTTTAATTTTTAATAAAAAAAAATGGTCTCTTTTACTTCATTATCATTAAAATAAGAAAACTAAAGTAATTTTGTAAAAATGTTTAGTGTTCTTGTTAGAAAGGCGAAAGTACAGATTTTTTTTATAAATTTTTTTTTGGCTGTCCATAAAAATAGCCACACTTTTAGACCATATATATGGGTTTGCATTTTCTTTTGATAAAATACTGCCCCCTTTTTTTTTTTTTTTTGGGTCCACGTCCTTTTTATATTTTTTGTCATGTTTTAAGCAGATGGAAGTCTATGTGTGTATCGTATAGACAAGCGTGTACATGCTTAAATGGCCGTTTTTACTTGTACCCGAAATAATTTAACCCATTCCATGGTTAATTTAGTGGCCCAAATTTTGAACCATTTGGTTGAAATGAATTAAAAGTCTGCACGAAATTGACGACCTAAATACTGAATTATTTTTACTAATGCTTAAATAGACAATTTTACTTGTACTCATCCCAAAATAATTTTAACCCATTCCATGGATAATTAGCAGCCCAAATTTTGAACCATTTTGGTTGAAATGAATTAAAAGTTCGTGCAAAATTAACGACCTAAATACAGAATTATTTTTAATTAAAATAAACTAATAATTAAAAAAAATGATATTTATCCCCTTTAAAATCCGTACATCAAACGTGGCCTAAAAAAATACCAAAGAAAAAAAAAAATACCCTAGTCCTCTCTCTCTGGAAGAAAATTAAAGCAATGAAAAAAGCACACAACGGAGCGGATGGCATGAAATGAATCGTGCACCTACCGCACTACGACCAACAAAACCCCCACTTACATTAAAATACAATAGCCAGTGGTCCCACTCCAACGAATAAAGACGTCAAAAAAGAAAAAAGAGAAAAGGTTCAAACAAATCGTTAAAACGTTAACGTCCTTCTTCGTCATAGCTGACACGATCATTAACACCGTAAGACCTCGACTAACGGTGACCAGAAGTTTCCGTCTCCTCCCCGTTACCCTTGGATACCAAAGATTCCAAAACCTTGCCGTGTAGTGTAGTCTATGCGTGACAACTCATTTTTGACACGTGGCATGTTTTAATTGGAGACTATCTTTGGTAGTTCCGTAACCGACTCTTTCTTTGGCGTGACCGACTCTCTCTTCTCTCCCTACAAATAGACTCCCCAACTCCCTCTTTTTCTTCACAATTGTATTCTAAACAAAGCTCCTCTGAAATCTCTCAAACCAATCCTCTCCAATCCTAAAGGTAATTGATTGATATATATATATATAATATATATATATTTATATTTATATCGGCAATTTTGATTTTAAGCATCTAGATCTAGACTCGTAGATCTGTTTTTCATTATTTTGTTTGGTGAATTTCTCAATTTTGATTATACGTTTCCGATTCTGAAGGTATTTAGTCTCACCACTGATCGAGTTTATTAAAGTCTCTCTCGTCAATTTTGATACTAGTATATATAACAGCCTATAGATCTAGAGTTCCGGAGTGTGGCGAATTTATGAAATTTTTTTTTTGACTGATTTGCTTGTACACATGCAGATCTTCGTTTGTTCATATGAGATTTATTTATTTATGTATATATTTCTACATGTATACGTTTGATTTGCTTGTTATATGTAAATCGATCGATGTCATTTTTTAATATGTACTTGTAGATCTGGAGGTTTTGAGTTTGTATTGTGTGAATTTCTCAATTGTTTTCGGTTGGTTTGATTGTACAGATGCAGATCTTCGTGAAAACTCTCACCGGAAAGACCATCACTCTCGAAGTCGAAAGCTCAGACACCATCGACAACGTCAAGGCAAAGATCCAAGATAAGGAAGGAATTCCACCAGACCAGCAAAGACTGATCTTTGCCGGCAAACAGCTCGAGGACGGCAGAACCCTAGCCGACTACAACATCCAAAAGGAGTCAACACTCCACCTCGTCCTCCGTCTCCGAGGAGGCATGCAGATATTCGTCAAAACCCTAACCGGCAAGACGATCACTCTTGAGGTCGAGAGCTCCGATACCATCGACAACGTCAAAGCTAAAATCCAGGACAAAGAAGGTATCCCACCGGACCAGCAAAGGCTTATCTTCGCCGGAAAGCAGCTCGAGGACGGCCGAACCCTAGCCGACTACAACATCCAGAAGGAGTCAACTCTCCACCTCGTCCTCCGACTCCGTGGTGGTATGCAGATCTTCGTGAAGACGCTCACCGGAAAGACGATCACTCTTGAGGTTGAAAGCTCCGACACCATCGACAACGTCAAGGCTAAGATCCAGGACAAGGAAGGTATCCCACCGGACCAGCAGAGACTTATCTTCGCCGGAAAGCAACTCGAAGACGGCCGTACACTCGCTGACTACAACATCCAGAAGGAGTCAACACTCCATCTCGTCCTCCGTCTCCGTGGTGGTATGCAGATCTTCGTCAAAACCCTAACCGGAAAGACAATCACCCTCGAGGTCGAGAGCTCAGACACCATTGACAACGTTAAGGCTAAGATCCAGGACAAGGAGGGAATCCCACCAGATCAGCAGAGACTCATCTTCGCCGGAAAGCAGCTCGAGGACGGCCGGACACTCGCCGACTACAACATCCAGAAGGAGTCTACTCTTCACCTTGTGTTGAGGCTGAGGGGAGGTATGCAGATCTTCGTGAAGACGTTGACTGGTAAGACCATCACTCTGGAGGTTGAGAGCTCTGATACGATCGATAATGTCAAGGCTAAAATTCAGGATAAGGAGGGTATTCCTCCCGATCAGCAGAGGTTGATCTTTGCTGGTAAGCAATTGGAGGATGGAAGGACTCTTGCTGATTACAATATTCAGAAGGAGTCCACCCTTCACCTTGTGCTCCGTCTTCGTGGTGGGTTCTGAGCTGGTGTTTGGTTGTCTCTCTCTATGGTTGTTTTTAGAGGGAAAAAAAATTTGTGTTTTATGTGTTTGGGTAAGGTTGGTTGGTTGGTTGGTTGTGATGGATTTGTGGGTCTCTTGTACCTTTTAAATAAATTTGAATAAAAATTCCTACTTCTGGTTATATTGTGTGTTTTGTGTGTTCGATTATTCTACTATTTGTCCGCATTCAATGAATTCGTTTTTGCTCATGGGTCATTCAGCCTCCTTGGCGCACATTCTATCATTTTGGAGTGAACAAAAAGGACTCGCACATTCAATTGTCTGCTTTTGCTCTGTATTTTTTTTTGACTTGGGTATGCTCAGATTCTGCCATTCTGGAATTTGTTTTATGTTGTGGAGTTTAGATGAGGCACATAACTTAAGCTTCTTCTGATCTAGGCTAGGCCAGGCCAGGGCAGGCTAGATATCGTTTGTATGCGTCTTATGATGTTGGATTCTAGATACCAAAATCCTCAAAGAGGACTTTTGCCACAGTTTGTGGATAAGAACTAGTATTAAAAGTAAACAGTTTATTATGTTTCTCTGGGGTGTTGGTTGATTTGCTCTAGATTTAATCAAATCTTGAAACCCATCTGTTTATTTATTTTTAAGTAGTTTGTACTATTGAAACTGCTTAAAATGGATCCAATTTAAGCAAGAATTTTCATTATTTCTGTGATTTATGGATCAAATTTAGTGTTTGTTTGTTATTGCTTATTCTTTCATTTTAAGTAGTTTTGGTGATTCAAATTATTGTTTGATCTTTTTGTTGGCAACAAAAAAAAAAAAAAAAAAAAACAAATCGAAAAAATAGTTGGGCAATAAGTAGCGGGGATTGTTTTTTAAGTCTCTATTTAAATTATTTAAATCAATTCCACAAATAAGGAGGTGATGGTTGCAGTTATATTTTTAAGCAGTTTTATTAGGCTTGGCATTTGGGCGAGCTCGGTCCGGGCTGAAGTTGGGCCTGGCCAAGATTGGACATGTGGGTTTGATACGGGTCTGGCCCGAGTTAGTGCAGTGCAGTTTGAGCCTATTGTACTTTATTTATTCATTTTTTTTATTCATCAGTCCAAAAAGGTAAAGTTACACAACACATATATATATATATACACATATACTTATATCTGTATGTGTGAAAGATTTCAACCAAGCGAAGGCTAATTCAACCAAATGAAATCCAAAAAAAAATATTAGAAATATAAGAAATAGTCCCTAATAATGGGTCAAAGGAAAATTTAGTGTATTTGACTTTTTTATCTCTTAAATTCATCCTTAATTAATAAGATATACTAGAAATTAGTCCTTTTCCCAAATATCTGTATTTTATATGGACAAAATTACCCTTCGTTAAATATATAATTATATGTGTATATACAGTAAACTTAAAATTAGGGATTTTGAAACCCAATAATATGCAAGATTTGCTCTCTCTCTCTCTAACACTGTCTCACTATCCACGATCACTCTTTCTCTATCTTTCACTCTTCATCTCTCTATTTATTCAGTTCACATGCTTTTCCTCACATTGACCATCACAAAAAAATTACCAAAACACTCTACATGACCTACAATATACATAATATATATATATATGTATATACTTCAACAACTCCCATTACTACAACCACTCCCATTATATTATGAACACAAATATCTCCAATTCACCAGTTCATAATGTGTGTATATATATATATATATATCAGCGATCTCCATAAATCAACTATGAGAACTCAAAACACCGATGCCCCAAACCGGCCTCTGCAAAGAAGACACATCCGGCCAAGAAATCCGCCTCAAAACACATCCAAACCCTCCGGACCCATTTGCAGAAACTGTCACTACCAAGTCCACTGGGACGAAGCGCACCTCTGCGATCAGATTGAAGCAATCAAAGACCAATTAAACCACTCCCAATGCCCGATCTGATTTGAAACCCCAATTGCCAGGCATATATATGTATATATATATCTGTATTTCTTTCTTACCTCTGCGATTAGACGAAGCAATCAAAGACCAATTAAGCCACTCCCAACACCCGATCTGATTTGAAGCCCCAATTGCCAGGCATATATATATATATATATATGTATGTATGTATTTTTTTAAGAGCCTCTACTGCTAATATATATATATATATATATGAATTAAGGTGTTTGTATATTTGATTTGTGTGGAGGTTTACGTTTTGAGTTTGGAAGGTGAGAAATTTGTTTTTGTTTTTTGATTTTTTTAGTGAAAATTTTGTATTATTAAATTTTTTAGAGGTGAGAATTTCTCACCATAATAGATAAAAAAATTTCACTCAGTGAAGCCTTTTTAAAGTGAGAAATTTCTCATTATGGTTAGACGTGAGAATTTGTCACGATATTATATAGAATTTCGTATTATGCTATTGAGAAATTTCTCACTAGTGATGTATTTTAAAGTGAGAAATTTCTCACTTTTCTTCTCTCTCTTGCATAATTGTTCTCTCTCTCTCTCTCTCTATATATATGTATATATTAAACAAATCTGGGTTTTGAATGTCAAAATCCTGATTTAGGGGAGTGAGGTTCTCTCTTTCTCTATATAAAATAAATCTAGGTTTTAAATTTAAAAACCCTGATATAAGGGAGTGGGTATTTTGGTCCTTAAAATAGATAAAAAAATTTCACTCAGTGAAGCCTTTTTAAAGTGAGAAATTTCTCATTATGGTTAGACGTGAGAATTTGTCACGATATTATATAGAATTTCGTATTATGCTATTGAGAAATTTCTCACTAGTGATGTATTTTAAAGTGAGAAATTTCTCACTTTTCTTCTCTCTCTTGCATAATTGTTCTCTCTCTCTCTCTCTCTCTCTATATATATATATATATATGTATATATTAAACAAATCTGGGTTTTGAATGTCAAAATCCTGATTTAGGGGAGTGAGGTTCTCTCTTTCTCTATATAAAATAAATCTAGGTTTTAAATTTAAAAACCCTGATATAAGGGAGTGGGTATTTTGGTCCTTAAAATTGGTGAGGGACTAATTTTTAAGTTAACTTATAGAATGTATCAATTTCTAAAAAAAGCTACAATAAAGGACTGAAATCGAAAGGACCCAAAAAATATCAATAATGATAGGGATACACTAAATGACACATCAAAGGATATACTGTGCTTTAAATGTATGTACTCTGTGTTTGAATTTTTCACACTTTTCTGTGCATCACTTACACAGCACAAGGTACATACATTTAAAACTGGTGTGTTATTTGGTGTGTATCCCTATCATTTTTTAAAAAATATACAGAGAAAAGAAAGACAACAAAAACCAATTAAACCATTTGTGTATGTTGATCGGGAGAGAACTAATCCTAAATATACGCCTTAACGTGCATTTGTTAGTACGTTTTATCCTGTTTTTGTATATTTTTACTCTGTTTTCTAGTTTCTGACAGGTTTTGGAAGAAATCAGCTAAACCAGGCTAAGCAGGGTGAAAAGTCAGAAAGAAAGAAGCTGAAAAATGCAAGTCGCGAGAATGCAGAAGTCGCTCGCGCGATCCGCTCGCGCGAGACCCCCAATAAATCGCTCGCTCGACCCGCGCGCGCGAAAGCCAAATGTCGCGCTCGCGCGACCCGCTCGCGCGATATGTCCAAAAACCAAAGTTGCGTATTTCAGTATACTGAAGACTCCTGTGCAAACGAGACTGCTAAACGACGTCCAGACTGTAAATTGCATGCGTTTCAGTCCGTTTCGAGTTGTGAAGGCTTCCAAAACATGTTGTAAATCTATATAAACTCTATTTTACTTCAATTAGAGGGTTGGCAATTATTATACACACATATACAACCATACTTCCAGCCATTGAAGAGAGGGAAGCAAGGAGAAGAAGAAGAAGACCAAGGGTTTCCATGGCCTCCTCCATCAACCTCTTGCTATCTACTACTTCTATGGACGGCTAGATCATTGATCTAGGGTTTCAATGAAGCCCTAGATGAGTAATAGGGTTTTATTTATGCTTTTGTTTTAGTCTATTATGTATGGATGACAGTCACATGTTGAGAGGATTTTTATTAATAAATCGTACTACTATTGATTAAATCATTGCTTTCAGAATTTATTCTTGTCTTAGATCTATTTTGACTGTGATGTGCTCAACGATCTATTCTTGCTGTGCTTGTTTAGATTGTTTACATGTGATGGTGCTTTATTGATTCGTGCTATCAAGTATCCGAATAGTCCATGCCTAGGTTAGACGGATTAGATCACAACCCTAGTTTAGTGTGAGATAATTCGTGCTATCCGCAGATGGATTATGTTGGTGCTTGAACCATGATTATCTTCTTGTCGGAGGAATTGGGCTTGTAGCTACAATTCCCCATATTCATCCAACGTAATAAGCTAAAGTAATTTATAGATATTCCTATTATGAAGCTAGTGGTGGATTTGCAATCCTAGGTTTCCTTTCAATATTATTTAAAAACACTTTTAATTGCTTTCATAAGTTAGATTTACTTTTATTGTTATTAGTTTAATTAAATCTAAATCAAAATCCGTTTTTCCTAATTAATTAGACTTAGGTTTTAAAATTAAATCGCTGTAGTAATCAATCTCTGTGGGTTCGACCTTTACTTCCACACTGCAAATCCTTTGAAAAGTAAAGAATACTTTTATATCTTGATTCTGACAACATCAATTTTTGGCGCCGTTGCCGGGGATTGCATTACTACTCTTAGTTTTATAATCGTAGTTTAGTTAATTCGTAAATATTAGATTAGTGTTTATTTTTCTTATTTTCTGTTTTTGTTTTTAGTTACTAACTTGTTTTTCTTTTATTTTGTAGTCAACGTTTCTGAGTGGAGCAGCTAATTACATCAAAGGAGCTTACGCAAAAATAAAATAAATAAAAATTAAATAAATTGCTTCCTTTGGAATTCGCTTTAAACCGCTGTAAGTCAGGGCGCTGTGACGCACTATTTGCATTAGTTTAAGGTTAATTGCACTGCATTAGCTAGGAAACCCGGGGCGCTGGGCTTGACGCGGTCATTGCATTACAGGATAATTTGCATGCATCATAGTAGTTGTGTGCTTGTTGACCTAGTTGCGTGATTGCTTGCTATTTGTTTTTTTTATTTGAGTCAGTCTTTGTTTTTAGTTACGTTTCTTTTGTTTTAGTTTATGTTGGGTACACGTTCAAATAAACCAGATTTAAAATCTTTCGATCTTGAACTTGAACGTACGTTAAAAACTAGTAAGTCCACAACCCAAGCTTCTATAGCTAGGTTGCAAGACGACGAATCAACTCCGATTCCGTCGTCGTTGTTTGAGGCCGAAATTCAGAGTACCCGTGAACGGATAAGGAAAACTCGAACTTTTCAAATTAAACCGATTAAAATGGCTGACGGTGGAAATAACAATAACAATCAAAACAACGGAGCTAATATGAATAATCTTAATATACCGCCACCACCTCCACTTAAAGATTATTTTATTCCTACGACTTACACACCACAAACGTGTATTGAATTACCGGAGGCGACGGCATCTCACTTTGAGATAAAGTCGTCTACCATCTCGCTGCTTCCATCTTTCCATGGCCGTTTAAATGAAGATCCATATAAACACTTAGGAGATTTTCAAGATATATGCTCTACTTTGAAAATTCAAAATCTTACTGATGATGAATTAAAAATGCGGCTCTTTCCATTCTCATTAAAGGACAAAGCTAAATATTGGCTCCAATCTTTGGAGCCAAACACTATTAGAACAAGGGAAGATTTACACACCGCATTTTTACAAAAGTTTTTCCCGATTATGCGTACAAACCAGATAAGAAAATCAATAACCAACTTTGTAATGCAAGATGGGGAATCACTTTACGACACGTGGGAAAAGTTTAAAGAATTACTACGCTCGTGTCCACATCATCAGGTTCCTAAGTGGCAACTTGTTCAGGTCTTCTATGAGGGGCTTATTCCCTCTGTTAGGAATACCGTCGATGCCGTTTGTGCGGAAACTTTCCTACACAAAAGCGCCGACGAGGCCTGGAAAATGTTTGAAACGTTAAGCGAGAATTCGATGCACCAAACGGTGTCTGTCCGTTCGGAAGGATATCTTAATCAACCTAAGAGGGATGTAAAATTCGAGTCAAGTCAATCAATTGAAAATAAAAGAACTATCTAACAAACTTGACCGACTTTTAACAATGAACCAAACGACAGCCCCACCCGCTCGAGAAATTTGTGCATTATGTTCTGATCCTTCACATTCGATACTTGCATGTCCATCGGCGAGTCAATTTCCGGAATTCGTGGAGCAACACATTAATTCTATTCAACAATACCCACGAAATAATTATAATGCAACTACTAATAATCCGGATGCGCCATGGAGAAACCATCCTAACTTCTCGTGGAAAAATAATAATAATAATCCTAATGAGACGACTAATTTTCCAAATGCGTATCGACCTCAGTTTCAACCTAACCAATACCAACAACCGCCTCCTAATGCTAATCCTTCAAGGGGAAATATTTTTGAGGAAAATGTGTTGGCGTCCCTTAAGACTATTGAAACGCAAGTTCAGGCACAAGCACAAATAGTGCACTCTCATACGCAATCCATTGCGAAGCTTGAATCCCAAATGGGACAACTAGCTACTGTAGTAGGTCGTAGAAACGAGGGGACGTTGCCTAGTCAAACAATCCAAAATCCTAAGGGACAATATGAGGTTAAGGGGTCGAATGAACAAGTGAACGCCGTCTCAACTAGGTTGACTACCCGAGAGGAGGAGGTAATAGAAAGTCCGAATGAGAATGTGAAAGGTATGAATAATAACTCTAATAAAGAGACGGGTGAGGACATGAGCCGAAATAAGAAAGAAAAAGACGCAGTCTCAACGAATTATACTCCTAGAATGCCATATCCACCTAACGTTGAGGAACCGTCTAATCTTACAAATAAAAAGTCTAAGGTTGAGGATATACTCGAGGTATTTAAACAAGTCAAAATAAATATTCCTTTCCTCGATGCTATAAAACAAATACCCGCCTATGCTAAATGTCTAAAAGACCTTTGTACACAAAAACGCAAAATACGGAGTCATACTCCTAAAAAGGTCTTTCTCACGAAAAAAGTAAGCTCTATATTCCAACACGCTCCTAAAAAATATAAAGATCCAGGTACGCCTACGATTTCATGTGTCATAGGTGACACTATCATTCATAGGGCTCTCCTTGACTTAGGAGCGAGTGTTAATCTTTTACCCTATCATGTCTATAAACAACTAGGTCTAGGTGAACTTAAACCCACGGCCGCTACTATTCAATTAGCGGATCGTTCCGTCAAAGTACCTAGAGGAATCGTCGAAGACGTATTAGTAAAAGTTGATCAATGTTTCTATCCCGTTGATTTTATGGTCCTTGACACCGAACCGGTGCTAGATGCTAGGAAACACACTCCTGTCATTCTTGGTCGTCCATTCTTAGCCACGGCTAACGCACGTGTTAACTGTAGAACAGGGGTGATGAAAGTGTCGTTCGGGTATATACAATTAAAATTAAATGTTTTTAATGCTGTTGATCAACCTCCCAAAGACGATGATTTCCTAGGTGTGGAGGGTAGTGAGGTTACACGGAATATTGAGCCTAAGAATGTAATAAATATAAGTGCGGGAAATAATGTAGAGGATGATGAGTGGATGAATCCTAATACTTCGGACCCTAATGTTGAATCTACTCGAAAGGTAAGAAATCGATTTGAAAATACTGATAAACCGTTAATCGATTTAATTCAAAGCGATGTTATTTCTGCTTACCATCGAGCTCTACCTGACATCCTTAGGGGTACACAGTCCGATATACGGCCTCCATGAGTCTTATGCTAGGAAGGTCTAGCTAAAGACGTAAAAGTTAGCGCTTCTTGGGAGGCAACCCAAGCTTAATGTCGTTTGTTTTCCTTATTTTTGGTTGTGTTTGGGTCTGTTTGTGTCTGTTTTGGACATTCTGGATAGGTTTGGGGGTTAGAATTAATGTATTTTAATAATATACACATAATTTTAGTTACAAAATGGAAAACACCAAACTCGCGCGCGCGGCCCGCTCGCGCGACACGTCGCTCGCGCGAGATTGCCCCTTAGATGTTTTTCTTTGTTTTCTCTTTTATGAGCCTCAGTAGTTCCTCGCGCCTCATTTCGCGGGCGTGAGGTACCTCGCTGGCGCGAAGAATTAAAAAAAAAAAAAAAAAAAAAAAAAAAAAATTTTTTTGGAATTCGCGCGCGCGATGGCCGCTCGCGCGGACCGCTCGCGCGATTCCCCTTTTTCCTGTTTTTCTCTTTTGTTTTCTATATTTTCCCCCATACTTGTTCTGATAATGTTTTTGTTTCTGTTTTTGTTTATTAAGCCATTTTAGATCGAGTTAGTTATTGTTTTCCTTATTATATTTATACTTTTTCGTTTTATTTCTTTTCCTTTTGCTAGTTTAGTTTAGTTTAACTTAGTTTTTAGATTTTTAGTTTGTATTTTGATTTCATTTACTTTTAATATTCTTTTGTAGTTTTCTTTGCGTTTATATAGTAGTAACAGGTAACATTGAACTTTATAGCCATATTCCTTTGTGTTCACCTGTTCTATGCTTGTCCAGATCGAGGTATTATCGTTCCTTACTTAAGTACTTTCCTTTCTTTCGATTTATTGTTTCATTGGGGACAATGAAAGGTTTAGGTTTGGGGGTATGCACACACATGCACATTATTTTATGCAAAACTTTAAATTTTTTTAATAAGTGTGTTTAAATAAACGATATTACTGACGTTTTTGCAATTTTAATCCGATACTTCTTAGTATGTAATTTGAATTGTTATAGAATGATAAACAAGGGAAGATGTGATTAAATATTTGCTGAAGTCATGTTGAAATGTTTTAAGTTATGTATTGTTTGAATCGTAGTTTTATATCATAGATTTGCACATAAACCTATGCACTGCACGTAGTCGCTTGAATACATGTTGGTTGTGAACTATAATATGATTCGGATTTCTAGATAACACATGGTGGAGACTAAACCCGGTGAGCTTTTGAGCCTATCTTTTCTGTTTAGAGGGTTATAAATACATTGTGTTTGTCGAATTTCATTGAAATAGCGCATCTACTTGTTGTTTAGTCTCAGTATCCTTGTTTTGGTTGATAATCAAGTTAAAATAGTTGTTACCATGCTAAATAATCTTCCGTCGTAAATATTGAAGAACCAGATAACCCTAGGACATGATTTTAGGCCTTCTTTGTTTATTACCGACCGATAGATGAAAATTCCCTTAGTTCCCCTTTTGAGCCGTTAAAATGCCTCTTTTTCTTTGTTCACCATTATCCTCTTTAAAAAGCTCCAACTTGATCAACTTGGAGTATACCACTGGAAGAGTGATCAACTTTTAGTAGTATTAAGGCAATGTGTTGATTGAGAAGAAGAAAATACGATGTTATTGGGGTAGTTGCTTGGTATTCGATGAATAATCATTTGAGAAGCAAGAAAAGAAAAAGAAAAAGGAAAAGAAAACAAAATAAAAAGGAGAAGGTTGAAAAAAAAAATGAAAGAAAAGATGAAAAGTTTGTAGAAAAAGAATGAAAGAGATCGAACATGCCTTACAATGCCATTCTAAATCTACCCATATATCCATTTTATCCTCTTTCATTACCTGAGCCACATTACAACCTTTGAAAAGTCCTATTTGATCCTAGGAAACATGGTTCGGATATGAAAATGATGGGAGGGGATTAAAACATGGTAATGATTAATTTCTTTTGATTATTGGCATCTTATCCATGAGACTACAGTTCTTTTGTGTCATGCGTCTTTTTCATGTCATATGTGAGCATTTATCGTTTTGAAAATATATTTCCTTTACTCACATATTTTAGAAAAATTACACATGTTTCTGAGTGTTTCATTTTAGAGTGTAATTGACATTGTGAGATTCGTAGTCGAAGCATAGTTAGATGGTTATCCGAGTTATATTCCATGTTCATGACATGCGCGTGTTCATTTGATTACCATATCACACACGTGCAATTTTATGAGAAACTCTATTGATTTATACATTGCATGTGCTTGAGATTGTTTTTCATGATTTAAGTGGACGTTTGATTCTATTTCTTCTTGTTCGTTATCCTATTTCAAATCTTTGTTGTATAATAAGGAGTATTGAATAGTATGTTCTTTGTTTTTAATAAAAGTTTTTAAAATTTATAAGTTAATAAATATGGTTGTGGGTAACTTGTTGACGAGAACCCTCACGAGACTTCACTCGTCCGACTAGGGACACCTAGAGGTTTAAAAGGCTTGTTGCATAAGCTAAATGCAATCGTGATCCATACGAAAATGGAATAGATTTTTATTAGTAGTTTTTATTTTAGTTTTGCTCGAGGACTAGCAAAATGTAGGTTTGGGGGTGTGATCGGGAGAGAACTAATCCTAAATATACGCCTTAACGTGCATTTGTTAGTACGTTTTATCCTGTTTTTGTATATTTTTACTCTGTTTTCTAGTTTCTGACAGGTTTTGGAAGAAATCAGCTAAACCAGGCTAAGCAGGGTGAAAAGTCAGAAAGAAAGAAGCTGAAAAATGCAAGTCGCGCGCGCGACCCGCGGGCGCGAGAATGCAGAAGTCGCTCGCGCGATCCGCTCGCGCGAGACCCCCAATAAATCGCTCGCGCGACCCGCGCGCGCGAAAGCCAAATGTCGCGCTGGCGCGACCCGCTCGCGCGATATGCCCAAAAACCAAAGTTGCGTATTTCAGTATACTGAAGACTCCTGTGCAAACGAGACTGCTAAACGACGTCCAGACTGTAAATTGCATGCGTTTCAGTCCGTTTCGAGTTGTAAAGGCTTCCAAAACATGTTGTAAATCTATATAAACTCTATTTTACTTCAATTAGAGGGTTGGCAATTATTATACACACATATACAACCATACTTCCAGCCATTGAAGAGAGGGAAGCAAGGAGAAGAAGAAGAAGACCAAGGGTTTCCATGGCCTCCTCCATCAACCTCTTGCTATCTACTACTTCTATGGACGGCTAGATCATTGATCTAGGGTTTCAATGAAGCCCTAGATGAGTAATAGGGTTTTATTTATGCTTTTGTTTTAGTCTATTATGTATGGATGACAGTCACATGTTGAGAGGATTTTTATTAATAAATCGTACTACTATTGATTAAATCATTGCTTTCAGAATTTATTCTTGTCTTAGATCTATTTTGACTGTGATGTGCTCAACGATCTATTCTTGCTGTGCTTGTTTAGATTGTTTACATGTGATGGTGCTTTATTGATTCGTGCTATCAAGTATCCGAATAGTCCATGCCTAGGTTAGACGGATTAGATCACAACCCTAGTTTAGTGTGAGATAATTCGTGCTATCCGCAGATGGATTATGTTGGTGCTTGAACCATGATTATCTTCTTGTCGGAGGAATTGGGCTTGTAGCTACAATTCCCCATATTCATCCAACGTAATAAGCTAAAGTAATTCATAGATATTCCTATTATGAAGCTAGTGGTGGATTTGCAATCCTAGGTTTCCTTTCAATATTATTTAAAAACACTTTTAATTGTTTTCATAAGTTAGATTTACTTTTATTGTTATTAGTTTAATTAAATCTAAATCAAAATCCGTTTTTCCTAATTAATTAGACTTAGGTTTTAAAATTAAATCGCTGTAGTAATCAATCTCTGTGGGTTCGACCTTTACTTCCACACTGCAAATCCTTTGAAAAGTAAAGAATACTTTTATATCTTGATTCTGACAACATCATATGTCTTATTAGTCAAAATAAAGAAGACTTCCTAGGGAAAAAATGAATCTTGAAAATGGAAAAAAAAAGAAAAGAAAAGAAATTCTTATTTTATATGAGAGAGAGGATACGTTTTTTGTGTGTCATGACAAGCAGAGATATATAGGAGTGTAGAGAGAGACGTTTGTAATACCAGTAGAGAGAGGTGAGAGAAAGGCGCTGTATCTGTATGTTTAGAGAGAGAGAGATTGCAAATAGGATTTTATTATTTTATATGCACTGTAAAGCTGTTCACGTGTCTCAAATGGTTCACTACGGGCCCGTTAAAGCCCAAACATTTATACAAGTTATATAAGGAAACCAATAACAGCCCGCTAAGAAAATATGCTCAGTTCGAAATCATAAATTAACGGGCTATTTTTGGGCGGGCTCCTTGATGCTGGCTGGAATTGCCAGCCCTAAGTTTTATCAATCATGGGCAAATTCGTACAAGCATAACATAGACAAACGGGCTTTAATTAAGTGGTATCTTACATTCACTAACAAACGAGCCAAGTCTTTCGATTTTGCGACTCATTGGGATATATGCAAGCAAGTAATTTGTTAGCTCAAAATTTCGACACTTAAAAATCAAGTGAAAAATTAGTTTAAAATTTCAGCTTACACAAGTAATAGTTCAGATAAAATTTTGATTTAAGAACAAAGCAAAACACGAGGAGCATTTTAGCACTTAAAAGTTTAAGCATTTAATATTTAATCACTTAAAATTTCATTACTTTAACATTTCAGCTAACCCAACAGGTCTGAGCAGCAGCATTTGATTGAGACCAAATCAGCAATGAATTGAATTGCAAAAACAAAAGTTAGTGCCAATTGCCAAACACCATCCATTGCGCTTGTCCTGTTTACGAGTTTAGTGGGAATCACGACTTGAAAAGAGCAGAAATTAGGAGATGAGAAGGAAGTAGATAAAGAAATTTGGGATGGACTCAAAATTTTTATAGACCCCACGTGGCTTTTTAAAAGTAGCTTATGAAATTTATCATTAAGTTGTTTGATGATTATGTACAAGTAACACATTATTCTACAAAAAAATATCATGAAATAAAAAAAAGCAACATTTGAACTTTTAAAGCTCTCAATTTTAGAGCTTTTAAAAGTTCCCTTCAAAAAAGTCATAAGTTCAATTTTTGCAAAGCTCATAAACTAGTTATCAAATAAATTAATATAAAATTATAATTTAAAAAAGAAAAGCACCAAAATAGGAACAAACTAAGCCTTAAGCATTCTGAACCTTCCCAAGGAAACATGGACACCCTTTCCACAACCAAGTCTATAATGTTTGAGACTTAGATTTTTCCAATTAATGGTTGCACATAAACTTTAATGGAAAACCTCTTTGGGCTTCAAAAACGTCATCTTTGAAGGTGGTAACAGCCTGCTTGAATGCGATCTTTTGAGGAACTGGAGTCCAACTTCCATCTGAATTGATTCTCCAATCCAGGAAGATTGGACCCTTTTGACGAGTGCTTCTGTTTCTTGGCATGTAAAATCGTTGCTCACAACCTTACTCAATAGGTTATGAATTGTAATTTGACAAATTTCTTTGGGCCTGTCTCTCGCTTGGAGATTTCCCTCCGTCTTCTCTCTCTCTCTCTTTGGGCTTTTTCTGTCTATGTGGTCTATAAGGGGTGAGATACCTTGCATGTGCTTTTTTTATAAGTCTGGGTAATCCTTCCCTTATAGGATGCCTGTTGAGGGTGAGTCAAGTCCATTGATCTTTCTATTTGGTGTAAGAGCTGAGTTGGGTTTTTCCCGTTGATATGGTCCAAGGGTGTGTATTTGATTGTCCCACATTGCCAGGTAATCTCCCCTCATAAAGCGTATTTGGAAGGAGAGTCTGCCAATGACATTTGGGTACGGACCAGACATGAATATTAAGTGAATTTTTTTTTTTTTTGACCTTCCAGTGACTTTTGAACACACTAAGAATCAAATTGAACCTCGAACTCTAGGCTGTTACTTCTAGGAATTTTTTCACCAAAAGTTCTATTAAATTTGTGATAGTCTTTTTCATTCATGATTAAATTATGTTAGCATGGACTGCAATGAGATGACAAAAATTATCCGAGATCTCAAACGAACTTTCAAAAGGGCCTAAAAAATGAGGCCTTTATACTAAATTTCATAAAAATTAGGTAGAAATTAGAAGAAAATAGGCCTAAAAATGATAAGTTTCATAGAAATTAGGAAGAAATTGGGTATAAAAATATTAAGTTTCATAAAAATTAAGAAGAAATTAGAAAAAAATGGGCCTAAAAATAATAAATTTTGAGGCCTAAAAATTTGAGACCTAAAGCGGCCGCTTGGCTCGCTTATGGCAAGTGCCGGCCCTGTATAATGTTAGCAATTTCAATATAGTGATTTATTTTTCACCCTATAGATATGTATGTGTATGCCCTTGTTGGAGACACAATAGTTTGTGTTGACTTCACCATGTATGTTTCAAAAGGCTGTGTTAGGAGCCTATTCCTCTCATGTAGCAACATTGAAAGGATGATTTTGGTTGAAACAGAGTAAAAGCTACGGTGAGCTTCATATACCATCACATTTAACTTTCTTTGAATGAGGGATCGGTGAGGCTATTATCCATCTCAAATTTATTCGAGCTAGGAGTTTCCTTATGCCAGCTTAAAAGATAGTAGTAGAAAATAAGCTTATGGGTATCACATTGGAATTTGCAATTCTTTCTTTGCATTTGAGGTACAATCTTTTTTTCTTTTTAATATATGTTGTAAATTTGATGCAGTCAAGAGTTTTGTTTGGTTTAAGCCTCATTGAGGTTTGGTTAATTTCTTACCCGGACACTGAATCTTTGTCACTGTATGGAGCTGATAGGATTTTCAACTTCTTTCATGTGTGTGATCATTTGTGCAAAATCAAAGGAAATATTTGTGTATGTGCATAACCGTAGCAGGGTTGGTCCTTGTGCTGAAAAGCTTGTATGTACAGGGTTGGTCTTTTTCAGCACAAAATCCAACCCTCTACTACACGTTTGTACAATTCATTGTGCACCTATCATTACTCTTGCGTAGGACTCTAGTGTCGGCTCAAAGGAGTAGTGTATGTGCATAACCGTAGACAGCAGCGCAATGGTTTGGTAGTGTAGGACCATATGAAATTCAGCTACAATAAGCAAACGGAAATGCTAGATGCACAAAAGAAGTGCACAATGAAATGCACAACCAGCTTAAAATTGTTGGGCTTCGTGTTGAAAAGTATGTACACACAAAAAGACAAAAAAAAAGAAGAGTGTACAGCTTTTTTAGCACAAGGTCCAACAAATTAAAACAGGTTGTGCATTTCGTTGTGGACTTTTTTTGTGCATCTAGCATCACTCGCAAACGGAAATGCTAGATGCACAAAATCACTCAAGGACCTCAAGGACTTTTGTTATAATGGTTTTGTGGGTTCAACTGTTCAAGACCCACAACCTGTTGTACCTTAGGTTGTTGTAATGGTAGAGGTATCTAGTACGTACCACTAATTATTGTCACAATATATTGTATACTTATTAAAATATTTGAAAATGAAATTTGAGAAGTGTATTATTACTCGACCTTTTATACGTCCAGTATTCTTGCTCCAATTTAAGCTGCCTAAATAGGCAAAAACATATACAACCCTGCGATTGGTTACGTACAGCAATCTCATCTAACCCTATCCTGAATTATACACACCAAAAACATGTGTTTCATTATTGACTATGTTTGGATAACCCTTCACTTCTTTTCTTATTTTTTTGGTGGTGTAGTCTCGTGCGAGAACATAATTGTCATGAGTTAGGGGTGAAGTTCAAACCTTGATACGAGCGCGACACAAAATCCCTTTTATCAACTAAATAAAATCGTTGATCGGATAACCATTCACTTTTATGATGCCCTTGTATATTATATATGCAACAGTCGTGGTTTTTTTTAACAAATTTTAGTATTAGTTCCTTGGCCACTACGAACTTTTGTAGTGCCTTTTTAACAACCAATTGGCCCAAACAACTTCTGTCACACCCCAATCTCGATCTTGTATAGATAAAATAGATTTTTAATCATTAATCCTTAACTAGATTAGCTCCCTAAAATACATGATGAGCAGTCCCTCCTCCTTTCCTTTTATTTCCTTTTGCTTCTGTCTCTCGGCTACCACTTTTCCCCCCTCCCCTTCGCAGCCTTCACACCCAAATATACATACACAATTCGGCTACCACGTCACTCTATTTCCCTGTTTTCCCTTTCTTTTTTTCATTAGTCAAATAGTATATATTTTTATATAATCGATTTGAATATAGGACAAGTTTATAGTGAGCAGCTTCTCATATGAGAATGCGGATTTTAACCGTTGGATGAGAATCTGACAATAAATACATTTCTAGATTCTTGAGAATCTTATGGCTTGATTCTCATCTAACGGTTAAAATCTGTCTTCTCATGTGAGAAGCTTCTCATAATAAACTTAACCTTCTATATATATATATATATATATATATGTATATATATTGTAGTGATAAGCTTCCAAAGAAAGCATATCTTTCCTTCCTTATCTTTTTGTTTTCCACACACGCACAGCCAACATACATATCACACACACTCACTTGATGCATGCACCGGGTGTTGTGACAACACCTAAACATGCCACAAGGCCTACAATTCATCTCTCAAATAGGTGGCACACATGAAGGTTCCACCACCATTTACTATCAACAATGCTACGCACAAACCTTTAACTATACTCCAAACCATAATCATATTTTAAATATATGTATTTTGTGTTTCTCAAAATAGTGTGGGTCCTGTGTGTAAAATTACATAATACAATACATATATTTAAAGCATATATTACAATTGGAGGTGTAGTTGAAGTTGTATACCTAACATTATTGATTTACTATATCAACTTTCCAGATTTCAATGAGTGTTACACTAGGAAGAAAGAGGGTGATGATGAGGCTTTTACTTTTTAGAACCTAAGCCCAAGAGGATATCATTTGGTTTAAAAAAAATGCTGTAGGTCTTTTGATTCACCAATAACATTTTTCACCGCATATGACAGTGTGACTACATTGAATACAATTAGATCACTTGAACTTTTATAAGAGATTTAGTAAGAAGTTCGCAGGGAAGAAATTTTTGGTATTAACACCACAAGCTAAAAGTTTCTATTGAAAGGTCCATCGCATTTTTTTGACGAAATTGTTCCTCCCTTTGTATGCACGCACATCGTTGCGCTCATATAACAATTTCAATGTGTAGTCACTCACGCTAAACTTTCTATATTATTTTCAAACATAAAATATCCCTCCCTTTGTATGCACGCACATCATTGCGCTCATATAACAATTTTAATGTGTAGTCACTCACGCCAAATTTTCTATATTATTTTGCAACCATAAAATACCCATAACTTTCAATCTAGATATCATTTTTTCGTAAAATTTATATTTTCAGAATCTATTTGATGAGATCTATAGAACATGTACCATTGTCGGTATGAAATTTTAGGAAATAAATGTTAAGTGAAATTTAACAATTTTTTTTTTCATTTTCAATGTGAAATTTCAAACAACCATTTTTAGTGTGAAATTCCGTTCTAGAAAGATATATATATATATATATATATTATAATACCAGTAATTGTGTTATTGCATTTTATTACATTGTCATGCATGAAAATGTGATGTGTTGTGCCTTTTGCCACATGTGTGAGTGAGTTTTGACTCACGAGTCGATTTGGGTGTCTGCGTTAGAGAACCCTTGAGACGGTGTTGAATGAGTGTTTTGATTTTGTGAAGTCTCTTCGAGTATGAGACGTTCATTGTGATATACCTTAAATGTTTATCTGAAAATAAATGTTTACCTGTGTAATTCACTATCTGTATTAGTTTCTGGTTTAGAATATTTTTCTGTTGTTAATTTTAAAGTATCCTGGTGAGGACGAATTAACACGTTGCACAATTGGTAAGCTAATTAGCAATTTCTTAAAATCATGTAAAATTGGCGTTTTAGCAACCAAACACAACTTATTCAAAAACTTTTTTAATTTTTAGTTTTTACTCGTGAGGCGATAAATTAGGTGTGTAAGAAGTTTCAGAGATGAATTAAGAGTTCTGAGAACTCGCGGAGAGGTAAACACAATTTCTGAAAGTGTTGCCTATATATAGATAGAGATGACTTAGATATTTTACAAAATTTTTCTAACATAAAAATTAAAAAGGCCAAAGGTAGATTTTGAAGCTTCGGACTTCTTGACGCTAATCGACGACCATTCGTTCGTTGGTTTTCAACCAGATTTCATATTTGAACTCCTCGAGGTAAAGCCGTCATTTTGATATCTATTAGGACTCATTTGGGTAAGTTTTCTGAAAACTCTTTTTCTAGATTTTTTCCTGTAAAGTTGTTAATTGGACTTTTGATTGATAGGAGTTGTACTAGACGGACTTCTGCTCGATCTTTGTGCTTGGGTTTTCATTGGAACAAATTTTAAGAGCGCTATTTGGAGGTGAGTGATTTAACTATGTATTTTGGAATGATTTCTTGACATGTATTCATATTTTGCATGAAATGCATGTGTTAGATTATAGATATATATTGTGTAATTCATATTGGGCGATTATATTGATAAGTATGTCCAATTGTACGGTGAAATGTTTTGATTATGCCTAGAGCCTCGGTGGCGTGCCATGCGACCTAGATTCATAAGCGTGGATTTGGGGCATGAAATAGAGAGAGAGAGAGAGAGAGAGAGAGAGAGAGAGAGAGAGAGAGAGAGAGAGAGAAAGAGTGTGTGTGCGCGCGCGCGCGCGCACGGTCTCACTGTTTCTCCAGAAAAAGTTAAAATTTTACACAATTTATTACTATACAAAATTTCACACAACTTTTTTTCAGTGTGAAATTTCACACAATGAGCAAAGTACAAAAATACCTCTCAAAACAATGCCTATACTAATCCACTTTTGTTTTGCATACTAATTATGAGAAATTTACACAATTTTTTTCAGCATGAAATTTCACATAACTTTTTGCACTTAACTAGTTGGATGAAATTTTACATAACTTTCAAAATTCAAAACTCCCAAACAAGTTTCACACCCAAAACACCTACAAGATACACATATAGGGCCTAAACCAATTTGCATATCATTGAAGATGAGAAGGAACTATAACTTCTAAGCCTTTCCCAAACAGGGCCTAAGCCCTTTGCTAAACGTAGCCTAAACCATTTCATTGATTTCATGACTTGGAAGTGATATCTTCCTGGCCTTGCTTTAGTAGGTGGTTCAATCACCTTTTTTGGGGTTTCTCAAGCTTTGTGTACGGAGGAGCTTCTAGGGTTTGGAGGTTGTAAAAGATGGACAATGATATCCCTTTAAGCTGGACGATGCTCGTCGCCCGCTGTTTCACCAGACGATGCTTTCATTGGCTGCTTCGTGCGTTGCTCTCTTTCTCTGTGTGTATATATATATATATACATATGTATGTGTATGTGTCTGTGTGTGAGAGAGAGATAGAGAGAGAGAGAGAGAGATAGAGAGAGAGAGTAGAACGTCTTGTGTGTGTCCCTGTTAGTATCAATAAATAAAGGGTATTTTGGTTTTGATTTATTCAATTGCATTGGTCAAAAGAGCTGATTTGGTAAAGTTTCACTTATGATGGAGTGTGGACCAAAATAAAAAAAACGGCATTGAATTTAAACTCATTAAATTCATATTAAGGCATTTTTTTACTAATATTCTAAATTTTTATTTGATGTTGGTTTGTATGACATGGTTCCACTATCACATGTGTTAAGAAACAAAATTTGGAAAACATAGCATTACTCTTAGGTAGGGGTGCATACGAGTTGAGTCGCTCAATAAGGGTTCACGACTCGACTCGGCTAGGCTCGTTTAATAAATGAGCCAAAGCTCGAGCTTGAATGTCAAGCTTGTTTGGTAAACGAGCCAAGCTTGAGCACACCTGAAAGCTCGAGAGCAAGCTCGCGAACAAGTTCGATTAAGACTCGTTAAGTAGGCTCGTGAAAAAGCTCGTTAATAGGCTCATATATATGTATTTATATTAATTATATATATATAATACTATACTTTACAAATTTTGTATTTATATTAATACAATGATTATATGTATATATATATATAAAATACTATACTATGGGTGTGTTTGATAACCCCATTAAGTACTGAAAATGAAAAGATTCAGCACTTATTCTTTTTCAGTGCGTTTGATAACACACCACTTAATTGAAAAAAGTAACTCCAAAACCACTGAAAACTTTAAGTGAAAAATTTCTACTGAAAACAATCACTGAATGCATTCTACTTCAATAGTTAAAATACTGTTTTAAGGAATAAAACTTCAAGTGCTTAAAATTTTCAGTACTTAAAATTCAGCACTTAATTTTCAGTACTTAATTTTCAATTTTATCAAACGCACCCTATGTATATATGTATTTATATTGATTTCTTAAGGGTATATATTATGATTATATTATATAACATACAAATAAAATAGTAGTAGCATAGTATTATATGGACTACAGGAAAAAACTAAATAATGTGGGCCATACTTGTTTGAGGCACTTCTCAACATTGCACCGTGCTAACTGCTAGTAGAGCAGTCCCACATCGGAACATTAGTGGAGCTACACGAGGGGTGATGCCTATAAAGGAAGAGAATTGCTATGCAGCTATGCTTCCTCCAGTCTCCGTGCAATGACTTCAAGCCGAGCTTTTGAGATTTTTGAGCCGAGCTGCACTTTAAGCTTTGCGATAGAGATCAAGCTTGGTTTGCTAATTTTATCGAGCCGAGCTCAAGCCGAGCTTATCTAATTGGATTTTTATCGAGCCGAGCTCGAGCTGGCTCGTTTAAATTTTAGGCGAGCTCGAGCTGAGCTCGAGCCATGTTTAAATCATTCGAGCCGAGCCTTGAAAGCTCGACTCTTATGCACCCCTACTCTTAGGCTTAGTTTGCTCCCACGTGGCTTTTTAAAAAGTAGCCTATGAAATTTATTATTAAGTTTTTTTTTTATAATTTTGTACAAGTAACACATTATTCTTTAAAAAAACATCATAAAATCAAGGGTAAATATCACATACTCCCTTGAGGTTTGACCCGATCACACCCGTTCTGGAAATAAAAATTTGTTTAAAATGCATAAATGAAAATTTGTAAATTATCAATATTATTTAATACTGGATCTGCACAGTCATTTATTGCTATTAAGATTATGCATCAGTTGGGTTTAGAACCCCAGACACTTGAGCTAGCACTTAATGATGTGTCGCTATTGGGAGTGACTGTTAAGTTGGGTAAAGTGTGCAAAGATAGTCCATTGACCTTGGGAGATAGGAATCTTCCAGCAGGCTTAGTCGTTCTGTCAATGTCAGAGTTCGACATTATCCTAGGGATGGATTGGTTGACTAACTACAACGCCAACCTGGATTACCCCACCAGGACAATTGTATTTCCAATACAAGGGCGTCCGACGATTAGATTTCAGTGTCAGCCAACGAGTGATATGTTTCTTACAAGTGGTTGGCTGTAATCGGGAGCACGAGTACAGAACCAACGATGGATCAAATTCCTACCGTACAAGACTTTCAGGATGTATTCCAGGGTATTAAAGGACTTCCACCGAAGAGAGAAATAGACTATTGTGTGGAATTAGTACCTGGAACATTACCGATATCTAAGACTCCATATAAGATGGCACCAATTGAGATGTTGGAATTGAAGAAAGAAGTTCAGGAACTTGAAGATTTGGGATTTGTTCGCCTGAGTACATCACCTTGAGGAGCACCAGTTCTGTTTGTAAAGAAGAAGGACGGAACACTTCGACTCTGTATAGACTATAGGGAGTTGACGATCAAGAATAGATATCCACTTCCTCGGATAGATGATCTATTCGACCAGTTACAAGGATCAAGGATCTTTTCAAAGATTGATCTACGTTCGGGATATCATCAACTATTGGTTCGACCAGAGGATGTGTCGAAGGCTGCATTTAGGATGAGATACGGACATTTTGAGTTTCTAGTTATGCCTTTTGGATTGACAAATGTGCCAGCAATATTTATGGATTTAATGAATAGAGTATTCAGACCATATCTGGATAAATTCGTTATAGTATTCATCGATGACATTCTAATCTACTCAAAGACGAATGAGGATCACAAGGGACACTTATAGATTGCCTTACAGATGCTTCGAGATAGCAAGTTGTATGCAAAGTTCAGCAAGTGTGAATTTTGGCTACAAGAGGTCAAATTTTTGGGACATGTCATATCCCAGGACGGTATCTCTGTAAACTCATCTAAGATTGATGCAGTCTTAAGCTGGAACAGACCAACCAACGAATGGAAGTCAAAAGTTTCCTCGGCTTAGCAGGATATTATCGAAGATTTGTTGAAGGATTTTCTAAGATGAAAGGACCTTTGACGAACTTGACGAGAAAGGAGACGAAGTACGAATGGACAGACAAACATGAAGGTGCATTTCAGGAGTTAAAGGAAAGATTGACTTCTGCATCTGTACTCATAATACCTAGGAGTGGAGAAAGGTATATAATCTACAGTGATGCATCATACCAAGGACTTGGTTGTGTGCTTATACAAGACGAGAATGTCATTGCATATGGATCAAGACAATTAAAGGACGTTTAGGATGTTTTGGGAGATAATTAGAAGTTTTAAAAAACTCGTAGGGAGGTAAATATAATTTCTGAAAGTGGTGCCTATAAATAGTGTGGATGAGATTCATTTTTTTCAAAACCCTCTAAAATATCTTGGGAAAGAGACAAAAAGGAGAATTCGTTCCCATGAGCTTCACGTCGCCGATCGACAAAATTTTGATCTTCAGTTTTCTCCAGATTCTAGATTTGAACTCCTCGAGGTAAGAGCTACGTTTTGATACATCTTAGGCCTCGTTTGGCTACCTTTTTACAAAATCTAATTTCAAAAATTTTGAGAAAAGCATGTAAATACTTGTAGGAATTGCGTATAAACTGAGATCCGATGTTTATTCGGGCCTCTAGATGATTCCGCAAAGTTTGAGAGAATTAGCATGAGGTATGAAGTTCTAACTTATGTTATATAGGAAATATACATGTTTTGGTTTCGACAACGAAATTGTGATCCGGCCAAAATTCATGTATTAATTATAGGCCTGTTAATTATGTGCGCGCTTGAATGTGAAAAGCATGTCTAATTTTACGCGAGCACGTTGTGTTGTTTATGTGGGTCAAAGGGGGGACTTATACAAATTCATGCCGGAGTAAGCTTCTCGATGTTTGAGAATTTAGTAGCGATATTTATTGTGCATGGTTTAAGACTTGGACTTACCATAGCACTTGGGGGTGCAACAGTTGTAGACTTGGACTAGTCGTGGGCATCGCGGTTTAATACTTGGACTTGCCGCTATCGGATGAATGCGTGTTTTTTCTCCCTAGAGACTATTTGATATGATTTATGATATTAAAGCATGTTTTATCATATATGCATATGTTAGACTTTGTACACTCAGCATATAGCTAAGCAGTGGAGCTTTACTCCATTATAGGTGATAAGAAGACAGGAAAGAAGAAGCGTAAGGAGTAAGGCCGAGGAACACCGAGGAATCACCACTTGTTTATACTTTTGTTTTATCCCAAACTTGTAGTAGGATTTGGAAGTTGTAATATGTTGTAATAGAACCTTGGGATAGTTTCGTAGTACTATAATTTGTGATCGAACTCCTGTAGTTGTGTTTCAGTACATTGCAATATAGTTATGAATGTGTTGGTTTTGGTTTGGAGAGCCATAGGTTACAAAACTGCATGAATTGGTAAGCTGATAGGAATCAGTCGACTTGTTTATGGTATAGTCGATTAGACCACTGTGTTGATTTAACTACTTCTCTATTATATGGGAAAAATAGTCAATTGGTCCCTCGACGCAGTTGATTGGAGTATTGGATGAAATGTTGATTTTGATTCTGCAAAAGAAACAGTCGGTTGATTTTGAAGGCACAGTCGACTGAGTCCCCGACAAAGTCGACTGAGTTGGAGTATGAAATTTTGGGGCTTTGCATCTTGCATTTCCAGTCGACCGGACCCCCGATTAGTCGGCTGAATTGCTGTTTTCAAACAATATGTTTCCTTTAAGTGTTTCAAATACGCAAAACCTTTTTACCACTTGGAAATTGGAACTTTCATTTATTTCTTTTTTGCTGCTATTTGACGTTAATGGAATTGGGTGAGCCTTGTGTAGACACCCCGATTTTGACCAAACGTCGAATTAAGGAGAGTGTTACTTCCAAGACTGATGATGACAACATTCGAACAAACCTAGGACTTCCAAAGATGATTCAAGCTCTTCAAAAGACTCTCTAACCTAAAAGAGGCAAAAAGGGAAAAGAAAAGGAAGATGGAGGCAGAACGGCACTCGAGCCCTTTTGTGGCAGTCTCTGGACTACCGGACGGCATTCGGTGACTGCCGCAAATTTTATTAAGTGTCGCAAAAAATGAATTTTTACTAAAAAAAAGGGCAGTCCTTGGAGTTGTCTGCGGCATTCAATGAATGCCGCGCTAGCGTTCAGTGAATGCCGCGCCGGCATTCGGTGGATGCCGCAACGGCATTTACTGAGTGTCGCTTCCATCTCCAGTGAATGCCGCATTTTTGTAACAGACATCTATAAGATAACACGTTTTGTACTATCAAAAGGAGGCCTGAATTAGGGTTTTCAGTCCTGAAATGACTGAAATACCCCTCTAAAATTGTCTATAAATAGAGGATGAATATTCACTTGTAGGGGTTGGGGGATTTTCTTTGAATCTAGAGGTTACATAAGTGTTCTCCTTGCCTTAATTTTCATGATTAGGAGTGAGTTTAGAATAGTTTAAAGAAAGAGTTGTGTGAATTAGTGTAGAAGAGCTTGATTAGTCTTTGGAAGTTCTCCAAAATTACCAAGTTGAGGATACTTTGGAGGTAAACTCTAGAATAATTAGTCTTTGTCCAAATTTAATTATAGTATGCATTGAGTTCTTTAGTTTCCTTTTTTTATTTTGTGTTCATCCCTTGGATTTATAAGACTTTCAATGTCTTACTTGAATCTCTTGGCTTGAAATCCCTTAATCTCCTTGTAATCTTGTGATTCATAAGGGGCTAAGGTTGATACTAGAATATTTAGCATAATGGACTTAAACCTATCTTCATGGTTTGAGGTTTGTTATGATTAAGTTTCATGAAGTTCTTCTATCCTTCTTTGAAATTTACAAACATGAATATATTTAGTCTCCAATGACCACCAAATGGTAGGAGAATTAGCTTTAGACAAGCCTAATTCCATGGCTTACTTGTCTAAGTTGATAGGAATAAAGTGAATTAACCCAATGAGCAGTGAGTTCACAATTTGTTTTGATCATAGATTTTTATAGACGGATACATATTCAAAACATAGACGGATGATACACTCAGTTCTTATATAGACTCAGTTCTTATATAGACGGATGATGGAGAAATAACATTCTTCAGTCTTCATTAGCAATTATGTCTTGTTTGAATTCTTCAATGATAATCATAACTTTGTTGAATCATCAGTGTAGTCACATGACTTTGGGAATCTTTCCTTTTTGCTTTGATGGAATCACAAATGTGTTGTAAGTCAGGTGTAGAGGCTGGTTTGGATGTCGTAGCCCGATTCATTTGAACATAACATATAAAACATTCTGTTGAAGTAATTTAACATCACTCTTAAGTTGATTAATTTCTTTTTGTAAATCATGAACAGTTAAGGGCTTTTGAGGTTGTTGAAATCTGGACATAATGCCATAAGCATTTGAAGGCGATAGTTGATTAGTTTGGTTTTTTTATCATACTTTGGAGATTTAATAAATATTCAGTTTTGAGTTGTGGAGGTTCTATTTTTTCAGCAAAATCTGAAAGGTTTCTAGTATTAGATATCTTGTTTACCTGTTTGGCATTTGCACATTGTTTACCATTTCGGTAATCAGTGCAATAACAGATGTGAATTTGTTCTTCTTCAGAATCTGGAAAATCTGATTCAGATGAAGATTGCATCATATTTATTCCATTAGAACTAGTTTGGGAATATTCATCATTCGCATATTCATAATCATCTTGAGGCTCTGTAAGAATCTGAAAATTGAAGACTTAATTTCTTCTATGTTAGAATTATTATTATCAAGAATAGTTTTCTTTGTGTGTGTGTGTGTGTGTGTGTGTGTGTGTGTGTGTGAGAGAGAGAGAGAGAGAGAGAGAGAGAGAGAGAGATAGAGAGAGAGAGAGAGGATGACAAAGTTGTTCGTGGTCTTAACAATAAATTGTTCATGTTGTTGCTGCTAATATTCAACAATGCACAATAAGTTGTGTGTCTTTTTATAACTCGAATAAGATAGTTCATGTGTTTAATTTGACAGCTAGAAGAACAACTAGAGCTTGCATTCATATTCTTCTGCTACTTTTCTTTGGTTGCTTCAATTTGATGTTTCGTTCAAGCATTCTTGCTACATACTCAGAACATCAACACCTTATATTTCACTGTAGTACAAGCGATGCTGAATATTACACTTTTCAATATTACAGCCGTGCAATGCCTCATATAAAGACATTCGCTCGTTATAAGGGTCAACACATCGCGTAAGTCATCTCAGGTTTGTCCGTGTGTCTTGAAGGTTTATGTTGTGTAGCCAAGTTCATGGAAGTATTTAACCGAACAATGGATTCTATTCTTCACTTTTGTCCCACAGTTGGTTCCTGCTAACGTCAGCAAATCTCAGCAAGGCTGCCTGGGAAGCGCTCCAGAAAAATAATTCTCAGTTGATGATTCGTTCTTATGAGGTATTGTTATCAAATTAACTTCAACTAATGATCACCTGAATAATGAAATTTGAGCTTGTTCCTCTTGATAAAAACTACATTTCGCCCTTTTGTTTATGTTTTGTTCAGTATACTACGATATATCCAATCGTGAAAATTATATGTAATATATATACTTCCATTATTCGTATTGATGTTTCCATTTCATTTCAGCTGGGGGTGCTATTTCTACCTACTTCTGTCAAACATGGTTGTGGTTGTGGATTTTCTTGTATAGAGAATGGGAACCCCGCAGAGGTAACTGCTATGTATTAGTCCCGATTATATCTAACGGCTACATATTAGTCCTGATTATATCTAATCTATCCTCAGCAATTCTAACCCGTTGATCGAGTTACAGGATAAAGGTGGATCAGTAGAAAGTTCTGGAGTGAAGAGGACAAAGCTAGTGACACTGGCTGGGAGAGAGAGCATGAATTCAAATTCATCGGAGTTAATAACACTGCCGGTACCTTACGAATTCCCTCCACAGCCTTATTCCTCAAAAGGTCCACTCTTTGCTTCCCTAAGTCATTGCTGAACTTATATCATATTGCTTATGGTTATGAATGATCATCTTAGTTTGTTATGCAGATGTCCCTTGGTCTTGGGACCGGCGATATACTAAGAAGGATGTTCTTGGTCAAGTTTGGCCCAGACAAGTGCACCTGTATTCTTCCCAAGATTCCTAATCTCTGATGTGTGTTTGTATTATTCCCCTCCCCCCCCCCCCGGTTTGAATGGTTATCAGTTCTTGTTCAAGTGAAAGAAGGTTTGGCCAGGCTCTAATTACTAAATTCCATGAGTGAAACTAATTTTTCCACGGTTTGGAACCACGTGCCACGTGGTGGTGCCATTCAATGTGGGGCTGCCATGTGGTCAAATTGTTGACAAAAAATCTACATTTGATCACATGGCAACCCTCTACTGGCTAGGACCACCATGACCGTGGTCCCGGATCATAGAATAATATCTCCTAAACAGCCCATGTACCTATCTTTTGGCTTTACCAAATGTAGATGCACATGGGCTAGGTGAAGACGGATTTCAACAACCTATTCAAAACATATTTGCATTATGATACACTCAGTTCTTATATAGACGGATGATGGAGAAATAACATTCTTCAGTCTTCATTAGCAATTATGTCTTGTTTGAATTCTTCAATGTTTGAATTCTTCAATGATAATCATAACTTTGTTGAATCATCAGTGTAGTCACATGACTTTGGGAATCTTTCCTTTTTGCTTTGATGGAATCACAAATGTGTTGTAAGTCAGGTGTAGAGGCTGGTTTGGATGTCGTAGCCCGATGCATTTGAACATAACATATTAAACATTCTGTTGAAGTAATTTAACATCACTCTTAAGTTGATTAATTTCTTTTTGTAAATCATGAACAGTTAAGGGCTTTTGAGGTTGTTGAAATCTGGACATAATGTCATAAGCATTTGAAGGCGATAGTTGATTAGTTTGGTTTTTTATCATACTTTGGAGATTTAATAAATATTCAGTTTTGAGTTGTGGAGGTTCTATTTTTTCAGCAAAATCTGAAAGGTTTCTAGTATTAGATATCTTGTTTACCTGTTTGGCATTTGCCTATGCACATGTGTTCATCCCTTGGATTTATAAGACTTTAAATGTCTTACTTGAATCTCTTGGCTTGAAATCCCTTAATCTCCTTGTAATCTTGTGATTCATAAGAGGCTAAGGTTGATACTAGAATATTTAGCATAATGGACTTAAACCTATCTTCATGGTTTGAGGTTTGTTATGATTAAGTTTCATGAAGTTCTTCTTTCCTTCTTTGAAATTTACAAACATGAATATATTTAGTCTCCAATGACCACCAAATGGTAGGAGAATTAGCTTTAGACAAGCCTAATTCCATGGCTTACTTGTCTAAGTTGATAGGAATAAAGTGAATTAACCCAATGAGCAGTGAGTTCACAATTTGTTTTTGATCATAGATTTTTAGCCGAACATCGAACCGTTGGAATGGGATGAAACCAACGGGAAAGTGTTTATAACTCAAAGTTCTACTACTGTAATTTTTGTTTTAAGGTAGTTTCATGTTTTGAGTGGTTTGATTAAGGGTTTTGTGGAACAACCATAATCTGCCCAGAGTTTCAGAACAGTAACACTATTTTGAAATAAGCAAATCAGAATCTTAATCTAGCACTTGTTACCCAAAATAATTTTTTCTAAGTAGGTTAATGTGTTAGGAAGCTACCCTAAAAAGAACAAAGCATTTCTGAGTTTTTTTTACTATTTTTAGCGTTCTTGTTCATCTTTAATGATCTTTTCAAAATCATCGCAGATTTTTTGAAGTTGAGTGTTATCACCAGATTTTCCATTTTTAGAAACAAAGTGATTGGATTGCAAAGAAAATGGTAAGAAAAGAGAACAAAGTGCGAAGTGAATAAGTAGAAAGCAAAATGAACTTGTAGAAATCAGAAGGTTTGTTTTTTCCTTTTGCTTATCTATTTATAGCCTTTGGTGACGTTTGGAAAGAGGTGCATTTATTGAAAAATAGCCGTTAGATTAGGTTACTTATTTTTGGACCGTTGTATCAAGGGAAAAGACATACTGGTTCAGAATGAACTAATCAATAGAAACATAAATATTTCATAATGCATCATATGGAAAGAAAAGTGCAGTTACAATTCAAAGACATAATTGATAAAAGTGTGGAAACCCATAGGTCACTAAATTGTGGAACAGAGCCCAATAATAGGCAAAATACTCTGCTTCTAGTTCTATTTCAAGGCATAAGTTCCTGGCTTGTAAAGCCAATTTATCTTCGCTTCGAAGAGTAAGGTAAGCCTTCTTAAGTTGATCTTCATATTGATTTAGCCGCGAATTGATTTTGAATAAGGCTTTGCGGAGACTTCGAAGTTCCTTGGCTAATGAAGTTTTGCCTCGAAGAGATATGCCAACAGCTTTGGCTTCTTCTTTAAGATACGCAATTCGACCTTCGAGGTCAGATTTCGAATAGTGAGAAACATTGCTTTCTTCATCAGAACTTCCGCAACCGTAGATGTATTTTTTTCTTGAACTCCAAGACTTCATCAAGAAGTGCATTGGGTACTTTCTTAAGACTCTCATAAAGATTCATCAGGTAATTCAAATGATGAACACTTTCTTGGTGATGGGAATGCCACCTTATATGAGAAGCTAAGGTTCGAAGGGTGAAATCCATTTGGGTTTGAACAAGGGTTGAAATATTCCATTCACGGCATAAGATGTGACAACTCCATTCAAAATTAATTCGAGCCTTTGGATTTTGTAAAATGGAGAAAGGAAGATGTGAAAAAGCAACCAGAAGCCTTTGGGCTTGGATGATCAAGCAGGGAGAAGGTGGCAAAATGGGTGGAATATGTTCGAAAGTAGGACCATGCCTGCATAATTGGTCTAATTTCAAAAAAGGGTCACTAATATCTTCAGTAGGATCCACCACTTGAACTTTGGTGTCTGGAAAGCCTAGTACAGAGTGGTCGAAGAGAAGACCTCTCTCTTCATAATCTTTCTCGAAAAGTTTGCATTTAAAAAGGAAAGCTGAGGAGTAATGCTCATTAGAAAAATTTTCATGAGATGCTCTTACATATGTGTGAATGGGGGGTCTGCCTTGAGGAATTAAGATATTTCCTCTTTGAAGTCTCTCACCAGGAGGACTGGTTGAGGAGATCAACCAGGCATTCAACAGATTTTGTTCTCGGGAGAGACGATTCGAAAATGGATAGTATGGTTTTATTATCCTGCTTCGAATAACCCATTCAGTTTCAGGATAGTCAAAGTTTGGATGAATGACTGAAGGTGCTGTAGTAGGTATTTCGAGTCTCATACCTTTATAGTATCCAACCCCTTCACCATGAGAAACAGGTTGCTCCCAAGCAGGAGGAAATGTTTGATTGTTGTAAATTGATTTAGAAGGACTTGAAGATGAATCTTGCCCTGATGAAGAAGCACTTGGCTTGTTTAACATCTCGTACCACTTTTCCCATTTCGAGTAGGTGAAGGGTTCAGGAGGAATTTCAGGGAGGTCCCAATTGGTTCGAGAAGAAATTTCAGGGCGTTTGGTTGATAGCATCACTTCTTCAGGAAGATCTAGAGGAAAGTAGTTACTGGTATTAAAAGACGATTGAGAAGAGGACATGATCAATAGAACAGATTCAAAGGAACAAGGTAGATTGAAGGGTTCAAGGATCAAGCAGATACGATGGTTTATGTGAAGATAATTGAAGAAGCGAACATGCAATTTAAAAACATTTGAAGATTACATAAGATGCTAACTACCCAGCATGATCTAGCCACGATCACCATTATCTTTTTTGAACCAAGAGGAAAATGGCGCGGGGGGTAATGTTTGTGATGAAAATATCCAGCCAACGCAGAATTGACACGCAAGATTTTATGTGGCAGGATAATTGGTGAACATTGATGAATACTGGAACCGTTATGAGTAGTTGTTGCTGATTCATTTTGTTCAAATATTTAACTGCTAGAGGACACGTGTTGACTATCATGAAGTAACTGAAGAACAGTTGTCAACTCGAGAATATGCCACGTGTGAGAACAGTTATCAGTTTGAAAAGAGGAGGGAACATTCAAATAAAGTTGCTGAGAAGCCTTCACGTCTATAAATAAAAGGATTGTGCATTCGAAAAAGATCCTTCGATCAACAGCAACATATATCTCTCAATACACTTAATGTATTGTTATCTAGATACTTAGATTTAGGAGTAGAACACCTTCGAAGTCATCTTCAAGGTTAGATTGTAGTTACTTTAATTTAATAAAAGTAGTTTCTTACTTTATTGTTGTCTTTACTGTTTTTTGTCTTAGAATAAGTTCGAAGTGCTTCAATTAAGTACATCTTTACACGATTAAAGTCATGTTCAAGGCATCGAACGTCACCACAATTTGCTTGGTGAGGCGCAGTTTGGATAATCACATTTACACATTGGCAATTTGCTTGCCTGGCACGCCCGCACACACTTATAAATTTTCCAACCAAATAATACTATAATTAAATTTGGACAAAGACTAATTATTCTAGAGTTTACCTCTAAAGTATCCTCAACTTGGTGATTTTGGAGAACTTCCAAAGACTAATCAAGCTCTTCCACACTAATTCACACAACTCTTTCTTTAAACTATTCTAAACTCACTCCTAATCATGAAAATTAAGGCAAGGAGAACACTTATATAACCTCTAGATTCAAAGAAAATCCCCCAACCCCTACAAGCGAATATTCATCCTCTATTTATAGACAATTTTAGAGGGGTATTTCAGTCATTTCAGGACTAAAAACCCTAATTTAGGCGTCCTTTTGATAGTACAAAATGTGCTGTCTTACAGCTATCTGTGACAAAAACGCGGCATTCACTGGAGATGGAAGCGACACTCAGTAAATGCCGTTGCGGCATTCACCGAATGCCGACGCGGCATTCACTGAACGCCGGTGCGGCAATGCCGCAGACACTCCAAGGACTGCCGTTTTTTTAGTAAAAATTTATTTTTTGCGGTAATTAATGAAATTTGCGGCAGTCACCGAATGCCGTCCGGCAGTCCAGAGACTGCCACAAAAGGGCTCGAGTGCCGTTCTGCCTCCATCTTCCTTTTCTTTTCCCTTTTTGCCTATTTTAGGTTAGAGAGTCTTTTGAAGAGATTGAATCATCTTTGAAAGTCCTAGGTTTGTTCGAACGTTGTCATCATCGGTCTTGGAAGTAACACTTTCCTTAATTCGACGTTTAGTCAAAATCGGGGTGTCTACACCTTGGTGGCATGCCACGTGTCCTATTTCCGCGCGTAGCGGGATGGGTCGTGCCAACACCTACCACCCCTCAAGTTTGAAATCACACTAACCTCCCCTGTCAGATTTTGTCAGTTGATGGAATTAATGGACATTCCAAAGTTTCCATTTTGACCCTTAGTAAAAAGATATTGTTTTGACAATGAACAAAAAAAATTCCCCTTCTCTTATTTTTCCCCCTTCACTGCACACACACACACACACATAAATATATGTACATATGTCTTCCCATATAGTCTAATATACACACAGATTTACCCATACAAACATATGTATTGTACATAACAGAGGGTTATATACACACACATTGATGATGGAATTCTCGAAACCTAACTTCTCTCTAAAAAATGGGTTTGTTCGCAATCCAAACTTCACCTTCCAATAAATCTTCTCCAAGTTTTTGCAAATTTCTTCATTAGAATCAAAATAGAGAGTAGTAGAGAGAGAAATGAGAGGTTAGAAAACCCCAATGTTTAGAAAGAGTGTAGATCTGAAATTCGCATTTATATACACACATACACAAAATGTCTCAAATTTGCATCCAGTTCCTTTGAAAGCCTACATTAAAATTCTCAAATGGATTTGAAATTAAACTATCAAATCATGAATTTGAGCTTCAACCATGAATTTTATGCTAATTATATTCAAATTTGGGTCTCAAACTCATATACCCTACAACTTTTTTCGTCAAACCATCAACTATAAAATGGGTAATTTTTTTTCTTGTACTAGTTTCTCTCTCTACCTGACATATGCATATATATATATATATATATATGATTTAGATCTTTACATTTGTATGTTTGTATACATATGTATATGAATATATATCTATATAGTATAAAAACGAAGAAACAAGCACGTCAAAAAATATGAATTTCCTCTTTTGCCCTTCACTACATCATAATTACTCATATATCTATCTATACATCGTAAGGATATATTGATTTGTGTGAGGGTAAATTTGTCATTTTGGACAAATAATTACATTTAAGTAAGCTTTTACAATTTTATTTAATATAATAATAAGGTTTTAATCAACAATCTTGTGTCTAATTACATTTGGGTCAACAATTTTTTGGATATTTATTATTGACTTAAAAAAAAGTCAACAAAAGTGGCTATTTTGGTAGCTATTTAGGAATTGGTCACTAATATTTACAATTTGGTCAACTTCTTCTCTCAAATGAGGTTTCAATCAACAATTTGTGTCTAATTACATTTGGGTCAATAATTTTTGGGATATTTATTATTCACTTCATAAAAAGTAAAAAAAGTGACTATTTTAGTGGTTATTTAAGAATTGGTCACTAATATTTACAATTTGTTCAACTTCTTCTCTCAAAGTTAGGATTCATATATTGTAATATGTGTAATTGCATTAGGTCAGTAAGTTTTGGGATATTTATTATTCACTTTAAAATGGTTTCAGTAAGTAAAATTGCTCATTTCAGAAATAATGCTTAGAAGTTACAACTAGATAAAGGTCTAACTAAATAAAGACCTAGGAAACTGAAAGTTTAAAAAAGCGATGACATTGAACCAAAAAAAAAAAACCCTTCACGCAACACCAATATGTTGAAGAATTGCCAAGGATAACCAACTGCATTGCTGACATACTACCAAAAACTGTGACATCTCATATGATTTACAAAGGAAAACAAAAAAAAATACTTTACCATAATTTAATATTGAATCCAGAAAATTTATTTCCCCTTAAAATGTTAATTTAGTAGTTGAGTAATTGCACATTTAAGTAAACTTAAAATCGGATGGGCCATTTATATATGAAAACCACATTCACGACTGCGGATTCATGGAAGGAAAAGAAAAGGGAATGGAATACAAGAAGGTAAACCATTTTTTGTGTGTTTTTCTCCATGCTTAAATAGCATTAAAAATTTAATTCTTCTAATATATGCTATAACTTAAAAAAAATAACGGAGGAAAATGATTTACAAAATTCCAAACTTTTACTTTATCTTCTACTATAGTACTAATCCTTTTATTTAGGAATTTTGTTATAAACGTATTATTCTTAAAGTATGTTATGTAAACTAATGTTTCAACTTTTATGTATACTCTTGGGATATCTGTGTAATTTGAACCTATGACACTTTTATAAATGTTGTTTTGGAATCTGGAATAATGGATGAGTGAAATGGGAAAACTGAAAGTTAATTGTTGGATTAATATGCTAAATGTTAGTCTGTGTTAGCTTCTTTGAAATTTATGTTTGGGTTTCGATTTAACATTTTCCCTCTTCTTCAAATTCTGTTAGTTTGCTTCTGTGTATCTATATATTAGATCGGAGGCATGTAAGAATTATTCTTTTCATGTTCACTCAAATTTTGATCTCTTCTTATTGAGTTGGCTTAAAGGCTTTAGCTGGCAGCAAAGGGAACATGCATATACTATACTGGGATAAATGGTTAAATAACCTCTATGGTCCCTTCAGAACGTAGAAAGGTTAGTGTCATTGTATATTTCACCATTTCCAACATTCAATTTGCTTTCTTTGAACACATCGCCTGATTTTTCGTATCTTTGACGATTTTAAATATGATATTGCTGTTCTTTGAACAAATGACACGAATTTATACTAGAAATAGAAAAACTCACTTGCGAGGAAAAAAAATGAACACGGGCATTGCTGCGTGCCACGCACGCAGTCCACCACTAGTATATATATATGATTAAAAAAGAATCAAAGTATGAAGAAGATGAACAGTGATCCCAAAAGGAAAGGGTAGTTTTGGTATTAAATATTTTTTTAAATGACGTCAACAAAAATTTGTTAGTCAAACTAACAGAACTTTAACGGAAGGGAGGAAGTTCATACTTATAATCTCTTACGAGGAAAATTAGTGTGATATCCGAAACGTGAGGAGTGGCGAGTGTGATTGGGTCAAACCTCAAAGGAGGTAGGTGATATTTACCCTAAAATGAAAAAGCAACATTGAGCTTTTAAAAGCTTAATTCTAGAGCTTTTAAAAGCTCCCCCAAAATGAGCATTAAGTTCAATTTTTACAAAACTCATATACTAGTTATCAAATAAATGAATATGAAGTTGTGCTTTTAAAAAAAAGCAGCACCAAAATAAAGGCCAAACTAAGCCTTAGTCCAAATAGTGGTTCGGAGCATCTGAGTGGACCTTATCATCTATGAGGCTATGAGCCTATGACAGTCATTGAATGAGACATTGGACCTACCCATTGAACTATTTTGGCCCTTCCTACACTGCTAGATGTGTATAGTTTAATAAAAATGTTACATTTATACTAAATTTTACACTAAATTTTACTTGAACTAAGGACTAGAATTATTGGGTGTGAAATTTGGTGTGCGTGTAACGTTACTCTAGTTTAATTTATGGATAATGCTTGGGGAGTAGTGCTACACTCGCACTTTTTGATACTCAGCTTTAAATGCATGTATCATGTGCTATATAAGTGGTGCACAGAAAAGTGTAAAAATTCAAACAACACAAGGTACATGTATTTAAAGCATAGTGTAGCAAAAATGTGTGTGTCAAACATTTCCCATAGTTGGGACACAAAACAATCACAATGAGATGCTCATAAAACGATGTGGCATCCCATGTGGCAATATGACACATCACACTGAACTCAATCATTGGGATGCCACATTCTTTTGTGAGAATCTCCTTGTGACTCTTTTGTGTCCCAAACATTATTCTTAATTTATTAAATTAAATAGGAAGAAGAGCAAATAACTACGTCTCTCAAAACCTTTTTTTTCCCCTTCTTTTTAAAAAATAAAAAAAATTTTACTTGAATTGTTACTCATTCATGGTATTTAGGGATGAAATCACTCATGCTTATAGTATAAAAGATTGTCAATGATGATGTCAGATTTTGGGTGAGTGATAAGAAGAAAAAGATAAGAGACATTGTATGTGGTACAGTCCTGTTAGTGAAGAGACCTACATCCACGTGGTGTGTCTGTGCACTTTCACTATGTTATGAAAATGCCAGTGACCGTTGATGAACCAACAATAGACTGGAGTTACCAGAGGTCGGCCGGGTTACGCAATTGGTGAGTATTGCGCAGTAGTAAAATTATCGTCCCCCTTCTAGGAGATGAGGAATCCCTTTTATACATGCAAGAGACCTCTCCTTACAAGAAAACTACAATGATAGGTAACATAATCTGATTAGGTGTGATTAACACAAATCGTGCGAGTTTCCTAATCGGATTAGGAAACAATCTTTACATTCCATTAGCACTCTAACTCGCATAGGAAACTTCTTGAAGGTTCTGGATCATGCCCTGGGATCAAGCTAAGCCGCGCCCACAACGGATTGAGCCTGGGTGACTGTCCCGACTGACTGATTGGGACCCATGGAACTTCGCAAAGAGGCCGAATGGGACCGACCGTCGCTTTGGTTATTTGAATATTTTTGTTCGTATCAGTCAATATTAATTGTTACTCATTCATGGTATTTTAGTCCTTTCTTTATTTGTTAAAAGTGATTAGTATCACGTGCTTCTTATATTGTACCCAACAGAACCCATTTTTCTTTTGTTTTCTTGGTGTATATTGGTTTAGATGAAACATACATCTCAATTGGTCCTAAAATGTTGTAATTAGGTCTCAAAATATTATAACTTTTAAAGTAAATTAGTTTTCAAAGTTATAACTTTTAGACCTATACCAATAGTATGTGTATACCAACAGTATGTGTAATACAACCGAGAAATTATTCAGGATGACCATGGTATGACCCTCTAATCCAAATCATACACGTGTCCCTTATTTCCAAGAGAGATTTAGTAAAATTTTAAATTTACCAACTGCTAACTATTTGTCATGATCTCCTTAAAGCAAATGACACACTAACCTCCCCTGAGATTTGACGAAATTACACGCACCTTCCTCGTATATTGAAAAATTACACAGACCTCCCTTAAGGTTTAAATTTGTGTTACACACATCTCCCCTCCGTTAATAATCCGTCTAACCCTAACGGAAATAGGTGATGTAATCAAGTTTTTAATTAACTTATGGCAAAAATATCCTTTCTCCAACTCTCTATCTCTCTCGTCTGCAAGAGTGCAACCAAGACCCAGTCGCAAATCATCACCGATTCACCACCACCAAGACCCACATCGCAAACACCATTAACCCCCCACCCAAATTGGTACCCACCATTGCACATGGGATGGATCTGAGAATGATTGTGGTGGTCGGAGATGTCGCAGTGCTGGTGTGGTGACGCAACCGAGTGAGAGTGGTGGTCGTGAGGATGGTGGTGGTGGTCAGATATGTCATGGTGGTGCCGGTGGCGGTGAGGTGGGGATAAGGGTGGCTGAGCCCCTCCTTTCTCTGTCTTCCTTCACTCTCTCTCTCTCTCTATATATATACATGTATACATTTCACAACACACACACACAGACATATATATATATATATATGCACACAAAATCTCTCTCTCTCTCTCTTTATATATATATGTATGATATGAATTTTACAAGGGAGTTCCTCTTATACAATTATACACACAAATGGGTTTGTGTCAATTTTATGATTTAGGTTATTTTTAAACAAATTAATTTGATTTTGATTTTGGGTTTAGATTTGAAAATTTTGATTTTCGAACCTGTACATACACACGTTATGTATGTATATATATCTTTTTGTGCAGAGAAATTGGGGAAGAAGAAGACCATGTTTGGCTTTACCCAATTTGATTTTGGGTTTTAGCATGTAATATTGAAAACAAAGTGAAGGTACAATAGTAAATTCACTGTCAACCGTCAAGTCTGTCACTTACAAGAGAGGTCTGTGTAATTTTATAATATACGAGGAAGATTTGTATAATTTAGTTAAACTTTAAGCGAGGTCCGTGTAATTAACCCTAAAAAATTTAACAAATCATATCATATCAATATGCTAACGTGATATAGTGCTCGAGAAATTATATCAATATACTAACGTGATACGTCGCATAAAAATTTCTCAATATATACATCCTAATCGACGACAAGGATGTATCGTAGAACAAAAATGATACATACACACACCAAACCACCCACTAAAACACCCTCAGGCCCTTCTAAGTAATATTTTACAAATTCCTGTGGGACCCACCCCACCACTAACTCAAATCCCTAACATTTGAGTTCCCTCCATTCTTCACTTCTTCCCCAAATATCCCCAAATCCCTGCGAGTGAACCCCAGCCCGCCCCTTACACAGTTCATTCCTCCTTGCCGTGGCCAGCCGTCACTGGTGGACCAGTCTCGCCGACGTCCAGTAAGTTCTCTCTCTCTCTCTCTCTCTACAATCGTCGTCTTCCTCATTTTTCAAAAATGAGATTTGAATGCTCTCTAAGTCAGAATTATTGGTTTAAATCTGTTACTATCTTTCTCATCTTTCCAGCTTATTTTTGTTTTGCGAATTTCTTTGTTTATATAAACACTCTGATTTGTATTTGACAGGGTATAATAAGATTTGGGGGTGAGAAAGCTCATTCAGTGTGTACTGTTACAAAAGAGATGTTAAATTATCGATATGATTGGTAAAATTAGCTTGCGGTCACAGAACATAATTGCTATCCTTGACAATATAATGAATGTACCAACATAAATTTTGGATCAAACTGAGATTATGTATGAGAAACAAACAGTTTGAGGTCACATTTACAAATGAATGGTGCCTTATAAACATCAAGGGCAGCCATTCTGAACATAAGCAAGACTGTACTTAGAAAAGGAATTAGCCCCAAAGATGTTTCCTACACCTGAATTTGTCATCTCCTACATTCCCACTTCTTTCAAACTCAAACTCGTAAAAAGTCTTTTTCCTTGTAGTGATATCCTCATGAATGCTTACCGAACCACTTGAAACTTCTTCTTCCATTTCTCTACAATATATAATACAATCATCAATTTATACGGATTTATTTTGGAGAAAATGTTTCACTAAACTATGAGAAATTCTCAGTAAACATTGAGGATTTCTCAGTAAACATTGAGAATTTCTCAAATATGAGAATTTTCTCATATTATATGAGAAATGTTTCACTAAACTATGAGAAATTTCTCAGTAAACATTGAGGATTTCTCAGTAAACATTGAGAATTTCTCAGTAAATATGAGAATTTTCTCATATTATATGAGAAATGTTTCACTAAACTATGAAAATTTCTCAGTAAACATTGAGAATTTCTCAGTAAACATTGAGAATTTCTCAGTAAATATGAGAATTTTCTCATATTATATGAGAAATTTCTCAGTGAACATTGAGGATTTCTCAGTAAAGATTGAGAATTTCTGAGTAAACATTGAGAATTTCTCAGTATGTATGAGAAATTTCCCACTTGAAAAGAGTGAGAAATTCTCATTATATTATGAAAAACTGTAATTGTTAATTGAATTCTCCCAGTACTTTTTACCTAAAAAACACTTTTTTTTAACACCAAACATATCCGGGTACATGACCTACCCATTGAGGGCTTTGTTTGGCTTTTTCTAAAACCAATAAAATTCATTATATTGTCAAGGATAGCAATTATGTTCTGTGACCACAAGCTAATTTTACCAATCATATCGATAATTTAACATCTCTTTTGTAACAGTACACACTGAATGAGCTTTCTCACCCCCAAATCTTATTATACCCTGTCAAATACAAATCAGAGTGTTTATATAAACAAAGAAATTCCAACAGAATTGCAAAACAAAAATAAGCTGGAAAGATGAGAAAGATAGTAACATATTTAAACCAATAATTCTGACTTAGAGAGCATTCAAATCTCATTTTTGAAAAATGAGGAAGACGACGATTGTATAGAGAGAGAGAGAGAGAGAGAGAGAGAGAGAGAGAACTTACTGGACGTCGGCGAGACTGGTCCACCGACGACGGCTGGCCACGGCAAGGAGGAATGAACTGTGTAAGGGGCGGGTTGGGATTCACTCGCAGGAATTTGGGGATATTTGGGGAAGAAGTGAAGAATGGAGAGAACTCAAATATTAGGGATTTGTGTTAGTGGTGGAATGGGTCCCACAAAAATTTGTAAAATCAACCACTTTATATAAAAGAGGCTATCCTCAATTGAAAGTGTCCAATTTGGGTATTTTGGATTTGTTTGAAATTACAAGTTTACCTTTATTTTTCTTTTTTGTTCCATTTTCCTTAGTGATTACTTTGAGTTTTTTGTCATTTTGTGAGGGTAGTTGGTCATTTCACCCACAAAACAACCCTTATTACTATTAGGTCAACTTTTAAATTTTAATTAATCTAGAAATGATGATTCTATCAACTTTTTAAATAATAATTACAAATATTTACAATTTGGTTCAACTTTAAAATTAAATTAATAAAAAATTATGATTCAATCAACTTTTCAAGCAATAATTACAAATATTTACAATTTGGTTCAAAAAACCAAAAGTCAACAATTGTAGGTTGTGCCTTGTTTGGCACAACTGCTTTTCCGCTTTGTGGTTTCTATGTTTTTTCGTTCTTCCCAAACAAGTCACTAATTTGTTTGGTTTGGTTTTGTTTTGTTTTGTTTTGTGTTTTATTTGTTTGGTTTGGTTTTTTTTTTTTTTTTGGGTTTTCCCAAACAAACCACTAACACAAACAAGGCATAACTCAACACAAATTGGGCTATGCCTTGTTTAGTTTAGTTTTTTCTTTTTTTGACTTTCCCAAACAAACCACTAACATTTGTTTGTTTTTTGTATACCCTTTTTTTTTTCAAAAAATTTCCTCAATTTAATTTTATACACATACCTTAGAAATTTAATTTTATTACACACATACATAAATTTCATTTACACACACATACAAATTTAATTTCATAGTACTCTATTAATTATATTGTACAATTCATCTCACCCCTATATCTATACTATTATATAAAAGGGGCTAAAATGAAATGTTCTTTAGATGCTAAACTAATTTGGCCTTAATGATCATTTTGGGTTTATAATTGGATTATTTGGCAATTTCACACCAATCAATCTACATCAACTTAGTATCCAATAGTAACTTGAGATTTGTTTGGCAAGGCTGCTTTGAGCCTTAAGATAACTTTCAAAGAATATTTGAATTACTAAACAAGCTTTAGATAACTTTAAATTAATGTTCATTTGGCAATGCTTGTTTGAGCCTTAAGACAACTTTTATGGAATCTTTGAATTACCAAACAAGCCTTAAGTCAATTTTTTAGACAAGCCGTATGTTACTTTTGAAATGTAAGGCTTGTTTGGCAGGGCTTGTTTGAGTCTTAAGACAACTTTCAAAGAATCCCATAATTACCAAGCAAGCCTTAAGAAAGTTTTGTAAATGATCTTTTTGTATATGTGTGTGTGTGTGTGTGTGTGTGTGTATATATATATATGCATAGATATTATATGTTATTATTATTATTGATGTATTTTAAAGTGTGTACAATTATAAACCGAGTTACCAAATTACCCTTTTGTTAAATATAATTATTAAATTACCCTTTTACCTTTTGTAATTACCCTTGGGTATATATGTATGCATGCATATATTATTTTATTATATTATTAAAATTACCATTTTGTCTTTTGTAAAATACCCTTTTATCCAAGTTTAAAGTGTGTATAATTATAAATTGAATAACCAAATTACCATTTCGTTAAATTGAATTACAAAATTACCCTTTTATTTTTTGCAAATTAACCTTTTGTATATATATGTGTGTATATATACATATTAAAATTTATTATTATTTTTATCATTATTATTATTATCTATGTATTTAAAGTGTATACAATTATTAACTGAATTATCAAATTACCCTTTTTTTCCTTTGTAAACTACCCTTGTGTGCATATATACATATAGGGAGAGGATCTTAAGTGCACTCTATCCAGTGCACTGGCTTTTTAGCCTTAAAAATTCGTGGGTCAGCGGGGTAGCAAGACGGGGTGCGGATCAGCAAGACAACTTGTGGATCTTTTAGGAAAAAAAGGCAGTGCACTGGGTAGAGTGCACTTACCCAATACACTTAAGATCCTCTCCTTATATATATATACACATATATATTATATTATTATATTTATGTATAAATTGAATATATTATATACCAAAATTGAATAAAAGTGTGTACAATTATAAATTAAATAGTCAAATTACTCTTATGCATTATGCAAATTACCTTCTTTTTTTTTTTTCTATACTTTAAAGAAAAGAGCTTAAAGTTTAAAGTGTTTACAATTATAAATTCCCGTTTGTTAAATTGAATTACCAAAAACCCTTTTATTATATTATGATATATATATAAATAAATTGAATAATCTAATTACCCTTATACATTTGACAAATTACCATTTTGTTAAATCGAATTACCAAATTACCATTTTGCCTTTCATAAATTACCCTTCTGTATATACGAGTGTGTGTATATCTATACGTTAAAGAAAAGAGCATAAATGTTTAAAGTATGTACATTTACAAATTGAATAATCAAATTACCCTTAAGCATTTTGCAAATTACTCTTTTGTTAAATTGAATTATCAAATTATCCTTTTGCCATTTTTATTACCCTTTTTGTATATATATATATATATATGTGTGTGTGTGTATGTATATGTATACATATACATATATTGATGACAAAGAGCCAAGTATGACTCTTAGTGGGATTTTTATATAGAAATGCTTTATGCCAAGCTTCCACATAATCCCAATAATTATAAGTTGCTCCATTAATTTTCAAAGTTCTAGCCTGAGCAGGGTTAAGACCCCATTGATGAGCAAAAAGAACCTTGATAATATAACACTTGGAATGTGTTATAGGAGATTTTTTGTCAGTTGGAACCAGATGGAAATGTTCAATTTGAACAGAACCTGTTTCCAAAAGAATAGCTTCAAAAGCAAATCTAGGCTTGGATTCCTGGGTCATCCAATTGTGCATGTTTAAAAATCTTTCTTTAAGACCCCAGGGATCTGGAATATTTATCTCATCATTTGGAATATCTTCTAAAACAAGAAAAGTTTCCAAAAACTGTTTTTGTTGGAACACAACATCTTGAATTAGAATATCCTTGGCAGAAGGTTTCTGCTGAGGATTAGCCTTTGTTGGCTGGTTTGATCCTTTATTCGGATTTGAACCCTTTTGTGGGTTTTGTTGCTGAGCCTTCCCTTTGTTGGGACGCCGCTGAGGAAATTGGAATCCTCCTTTATCCGGAGGCTGCATCTTGTTTTTCCTGCAAAAATTCTCTAGTTAAAAAATCTGGTAAAGAATTTTGATCTCCTTTAATATATTCTATCTGGAAATCAAAAGCAGATAAATCTGACTGCCATCTAGCAAAAATTTGTTTAGAAACTAAATTCTTAACATCTTGCTTTAAGATATGTTTAGCAGCACTGCAATCTATTCGAAGAAGAAATGCTTGGTTAAGTAAATCATCTTGGAATTTAGTGATACACTTAACAATAGAAAACATTTCCTTTTTTATTGTAGAATAATTTAATGAAGAACTTTTCCAAATTCCTGAAGTAAATCGTAATAATTCTTCTTTATTGGTTATGGGATTCTTTTGTTTAAGAATTCCCCCATATCCTTTATCCGAAGCATCTGTTTCAACAATTTTTTCCCATGTAGGATTTGCTAGTCCTAAACATGGTAATTGTTTGACTCTAAGCTTGATTCTCTGAACTGCTTTAGTGTGTTCAGATGTCCATGGCACAGGATTCTTTTTGAGTCTTTGATGTAAAAGAGCACAATCCTGAGCCAATTTATTATAATGATCTCCAATATAATTAAGGCTGCCCAAAAATCTTTGTAATTGGGTTTTTTCTCTTAATTCATCAGGGAATTTAGAAGCAAATTCAATACTTCTATCAATGGGAATAACATTTCCTCTATTAATATTAAAGCCAAGGAACCTTATCTGTGTTTTGAAGAGTTCCATTTTTTGGGCTGAAAGGACAAGACCATTATGAATAATAATATCTTGTAAAGTTTTAAGATGTTTGAAATGCTGATCAATAGATGTCGAAAAGACCAGAATATCATCTATGTAAACCAAACAGAATTCAGAGAAGGGAATAAAAATTTCATTCATAATATTTTGGAATTCTGATGGAGCATTTTTTAATCCAAAAGGCATAACATTCCATTCAAAGTGTCCAAAAGGAACTGTGAATGCTGTTTTGTATCTATCTTCTTCTTTAATCTGGATCTGCCAATATCCTGATTTTAAATCGAATTTTGAAAAGATAGAAGCATTATAAAGTCTATCCAAAAGATCTTTTTTATTAGGGATAGGGTATCTAATCCATTGTAAGGCATCATTTAATGGTTTGTAATTAACCACTAATCTGGGTCTGCCCCTTTCTTTCTCAGCATTTTTATTAACATAAAAAGCTGTACAGCTCCAAGGTGAATAACTTTTCCTTATGAGCTTTTTATCTAGAAGACCCTGTATTTCCTTTTTACGGAGTTCTAATAATTCGGAATTCATTTGACTAGGTCTAGCCTTAGTATGAATTTGTGATCTTTCATCAAATCCTTGCTTATAAGGGAGAGAAACAACATGTTTCTTTCTTATCCAAAAAGCATTAGGAATGTCACTGCAGACTTTATTTTGAAAATTCTCTTTTAAATCCAAAATTTTTTTAGAAATTTTTGGCATTTTGAGTTGATGCTCAATATTCATGATTCTAGCTTCATCAAGTAAAAAATCAAGATGTCGTTCTTTTAAATCTAAAAGATTTAATTCATTGACAATTCTTGTTTCTGGCTCTTTAATAAAAGGAAAGACCAGATCGAAATCTTTAAATTTTGCATATATGCCAGTTTGGTCAACTTGTATAGGCATAATAAGTTTTAAAAAGGGAGTTCCAAGAATTACTTGTTGTTGTAAATCTTTAACCAGTAAAAAGGTAGAAGAAATACAAACTCCTTCATTACAAACAAAAACATCAGACAGTTTAAACTGAATTTTCATTCTGCTTCCACTTGCTGATGTTAAGGATTGCATAGTTTTTTCAAAGTACTTAGTAGGAACTATGCCTTCCTGAATGCAGTTTAGATCTGCTCCACTATCAACAAGTGCAATAACACTTAGAGGATACTCTTCTTGTATAACAAGATTTATCTTAATATACCATTTTTGAAAAGTAATTTTATTAAGAATATGAAGATATTGATCTTCTGTCATACCTATAGGTGTATGGATATCTTCTGGAGTAATAATATCTCCTGTTTCAGGAATATTTTCTCCTATACTAATGGAAGAATTAATATTTAAATTGTCAAATTTATCTTCCATTTTTGAAAAAGCAATTTGGAGGTCTCTTATGTCAGACTTAACCAAATTTATTTCCTGTTTAAGATCTTGTATTGAAATGGGTTTTTCAACTTTTTCCATCCTATTAAAGACTTCCTGTAAACTGTATTGTTTGAATTTATATTCTTTCTTTTCAGGAGTCTTTTTCGCATGATTGATACATAATTGTATTACTTTCACCTTGAGTTCAGGATCAGTAATATTGTCAATTATATTTATCATTTCACTTTGATCTGAAGTAAGAACATTCAGGGTGAGTCCATTCATAGTAGCAATGGACTTCCAATAATCTGCATCAGGGCATCCATTAGCACAAGATGAAGATGGAATGTGTTCTTCTTCTTCTTGGGAATAAAACCCATCATCTTGAGATATATTTTCTTCCTCAGATATTTCTGGAGAAGTATTTAATAAAATTTTATAGAGTTGAGCCTTTAGGCCTTCATCCATTTTTAATTCTGTTAATTTCTTTTGAGTAGTGCATTTATTAGCCAAATGTCCTACTTTACCACACTTCCAACAAACCCTTTTATCAACATTAGTTGCTGGTCTTTTTCCAGAAGGGTTGTTCTTCCTAGGAGGTGGTCTAGTATTTCTAGGATTGGGATTAATATTTCTTTTCCTATTAGGAGGTGGTGGTCTTTGGTTGTTCTGCCTGCTATTTTGCCTTGTCTTTGTAGGCATGACTGGCATATCAATACCCCATTGACCACAAAAATCTCCTAGCTCTTTTTTACCAGTGAGATTTTGTTTACGCATTTGGTATTGTAATTTCATGTCATTGCAAATACTTAACCCAACTTGGGTACAAACACCTAGGATCTGCCCATAATTCAGGCTATCATATGGAACATTATATCCATCATGAAGATCTCTAAGTCTTTGTCTAACTTTTTCTGCAAATAAAGGTGGAAGACCATCAATAAATCTTGCCTTCCAAAATTCATTATTAGCATCAGGCCTCTGCATAACTCTACAGATAAATATATCTTTATACCATCTGTAGTGAGTTAAAGAGGGACATCTAAGATTCATAAGGAGTTCTCTACTCCTTTCCATTCTTTGCGGATTACTACCGATAAAATGATCGATAATAGTTTGTACTAAGGTGATAACAGCATCTGGTACCATAGTGGGTGCTCCATTTACTGTTTCCACTTTAACTTTATCAAGAATCTCATTTCGTTGGGGTGTTGTTATAACATTATCCCACCAACCTTTAAGACAACCAGAGAAACCATTTGTGATAATTATTGCAGTATCTTTTTCAGAATTATCACAATGTTTACTCATACCTGCCCACATGAGCATTCTATGGATGGTTTCAAATATTTGATATTCAGTTAAACCATCAATATTCCATTCTACTACCTCTTTTCCAGTGTAAGAAGTCTGGTATCTGGAAAATTCTTCAAAAAGAAGATCTTGAGGAGACGGTCTATTATAATAATGAGGAAGACTCTCATGATTATAATTTATTTTATTTATTTGAGAAGGAGAACTTTCTTTAAAATTATTTTCCATAATATGAAAGTTTTCAAAGAAATTTTCTTCTCCTGATATTTCTTCTTCAACAATATTTTCCTGTTCATTACCAGGAGTTGTGGATAGAACATTTAAAGAAATACCTTGTATTTTCTTTGTTAGAAGATCAATAAAATCTTCTTCTTCCTTTCTAGTAGACGTACGGAATTTTTCCGGTTGAAGAGCAGGTTTAAAAGTAGCTGCTTCAAATTTTGAAATACGTTTGCTACTTTCTGCTTTCTCAGGAATACTTAGATTCTTAAGAAATTTTTCTTGTTCTTCTATTTTTTCTTCAATTCTGGATAATTGGGCTTCCATAGATTCTATGGATCTATTTGTCCAATTATTCTGATGGGCTAAGTGACTATTAAAAATAGTGTCAGCAGCTCCACCAGTTCCAGATTTACTTATATAAGCAACTGCTTCCAGATCTCTATCGTTTGATCTGAAGTCTATGTGAATAGGAGGAGGATGTAGACTTTCAAAGAAACCTTTATCCCCATGTAGTCTCCATTTGGTTGAACTAATGGTTTTTAAAATCTTTTGAGAAGGAAACCATTTGTTAAACCAGTCAACAAACCAAATAATAGTTTGTTGTTGTTCTAAATCTTTATAATATAAGTCCTTAATAAGACTTAAATCTTCTTTATTAAATATTTTAAAATATTCATGCCGGAACTCTTTATTTTTATCTAGCATGAAATCTTTATTAATAATATGTCTCAAAAATGAATTTGGACTAAAATCCATTAGACATATATAGAAGCAGAATCATCATGAGAATAAGAGGGATCAAAGGGGTCTCTTTTCTCTCTATTTTCTTGTTGTTCTTCAGGACCATAAACTGCCTGAGGAATGTTTTGTTCAGAATGGACAAAACCTTTTAATATATTTTCTTTTTCTAGATTTTTAAGATGTTCCAGATCCATGTTTGGTCTGGGTTGATCAGACATGGATTGTCTAGAAGAAGAAGGATAAGACACTGTGTAAGGAAGTTTTGAAGGTGCAGTATTAAAACTTCTTACAGAATTACTCCTTGAAAGAGAAAGTCTACTAAATCTTTGGGAAGTAAAAGAAACTTCAATATCACCATCTTTAGATTGGGTGATCTGATCTATTTGCGAAGGTGGAACTGATGCTGGTGGAACAGCATTAGGTAAGTTCCAGTCAGTTGGGAAATTTATCTCATCCCATTTAATTAATCTGGGAGTTGCAATATTAGTAGTAAGGCAATTACTATCTATTGCAACTGTTTTCCCTGGAATACTTTTTAATATAGCATTAGGACATAAAGTATTCATAACTTTGTAATATATCCTGAATGTAGTATTAACAGTACTAGTACCTGGAAGATAATTATATCCATCTGTTTGGATTTTTAAAGTAGAGGCTTCAAACAGATTTTTATCTTTTAAAGAAAGTGTCAAATTAGGGTAAACATCAAAGTATACCGGACCATGGCACAAACTTGTCTGTATAATACCCATAAGAGATGGTACAAAATCTGTACATCTAGCATCTCTTAAATAGGCTAATATAGATGCATTAAGACCTAAAAGTGTAAGAGGTTTAAATGCAACTTGAATACATCCTATGTGAATGTAATTATATTTTTCTAAACTTTTTTCAATGTCTTTTAAACATAGAAGTCTAAGAGTTTGCTCGTTGTTTTCAAGAACAATATCCTGTTCAACAGTTTTGATATGATCTTGTGAGTAAAAAGTGAAATTACCACTTTTATAAATTTGTTTTTTAGAGATGGACGGAATTGTCCATTGATTAAGTTGTTCCGTTTGGTCAAACGCAACAAGTTCTGTATTAATTATATTAGATCTGGATCTTGATGTAGATCCAGTCTCAGACTTGGATGTTCTTTTGAACATGACCAAGATGAGGCAACCTTGGTATATACAATATAATCTTATTATGAAACCTATTAATAAATTCTTATAATCTTTCTTATAAAGTCTACTCCAGTCAACAGAACATCGACCAAGACAGCCTCTCCTTTGGGCATTTCACAGGCCATTCAGTCTGCGACTAACAGAGTATCCAACTTATCAAAGGAATATCATAATAATTTATTTTATTTTATCATAATAAGTATAGTATATACCATGGTAGCCTCAGAGAATTAGCCACACATGGCTCTGATACCAAATATAACCAGGATAAATAATACAGAAGATGAAAAGGAATTTATTACTTACTTGCTAGTAGAAACCACTATTACAGAGAGGGAGGGAGAATATCAGAGTAGGTAAGAGAAAGAGAGAGAGAACTGCGAGATGCCCTTCTACAAATCAGAGGGTCATCTTAAATAAAAATTAAAAAGTCTACAGTTCTGAAGACAGGATACTGTAGATGAATAATAAAAAGATAAAAAGCAATACACGTGTCCTGTGATGGTGGAGTCGATCCGATTGCTCTTATCTAAACACTGTATAAAATCCACTGGTTTTTCCAAAACGGTGGGTGAAAACCTGTGGGCAGGAATATGTCATTGCATGCGTCACATTATTCCTGTTTGTCGTTAGACTTATTGGGATAAGTCTGGGATGCCTTAGCAATCATGGCATCAAACAAATCTTCCATTAATGGAGTCTGGCTAGATATGGATGCTGTCTCCATATCTTCTTCATCATTATAAGGATCCTGGGCTTCTCCAGCTAAGCATCCAAATGTATTGGTCTGAGAAGATTGTCCCAATTCTTTGGTCTGGCTTGTATTTGACTGACCAAAATTTCTAGAAACTTGGGAAGATAAAAACTGCTCTTTAAGAGCTTCCATTACTTTAACATAAACTTCATCAAAGGAAAGGAGAGGATTATTCCCCCTAATGGAAGCAAATAAGAGCTCAAACATATTTAAATGGGTGGCAACAGAAGAGGCTTTGGCCATGAATTCATCTGCCTTCTTCTTTTCTTCTGTCTCAAAATTGCTAATATATTCTTTAACGGCCGGTTGGATTTTTGAAAGAGCATTTTCAATATTAAATCCAGGCCACTATTTTACCCAGAAAGTTCTCTGGAGAATGGGAAGTTTAAGGGAATCTTCTGAAAGAATAATATCCCATTTCCAAATCCATACAAGTCTGAATTCTGAAAAGAAGAATAAAGTGTTTCTTCCATAAGGGATATTGTTAATAGATTTTCCTCGGAGGATGGGATGATTTAAATACCATAATTCAAAGTAATCCAGAATTTCCCGAGGAACTATACCAATTTCTGGGCCCATTTTTTCACACCAGTGATAAAACCAGTTGGGAAAAGTTTTTAGGCCAGCTTTTATAATTTGATCATTGATGACAAAGAGCCAAGTATGACTCTTAGTGGGATTTTTATATAGAAATGCTTTATGCCAAGCTTCCACATAATCCCAATAATTATAAGTTGCTCCATTAATTTTCAAAGTTCTAGCCTGAGCAGGGTTAAGACCCCATTGATGAGCAAAAAGAACCTTGATAATATAACACTTGGAATGTGTTATAGGAGATTTTTTGTCAGTTGGAACCAGATGGAAATGTTCAATTTGAACAGAACCTGTTTCCAAAAGAATAGCTTCAAAAGCAAATCTAGGCTTGGATTCCTGGGTCATCCAATTGTGCATGTTTAAAAATCTTTCTTTAAGACCCCAGGGATCTGGAATATTTATCTCATCATTTGGAATATCTTCTAAAACAAGAAAAGTTTCCAAAAACTGTTTTTGTTGGAACACAACATCTTGAATTAGAATATCCTTGGCAGAAGGTTTCTGCTGAGGATTAGCCTTTGTTGGCTGGTTTGATCCTTTATTCGGATTTGAACCCTTTTGTGGGTTTTGTTGCTGAGCCTTCCCTTTGTTGGGACGCCGCTGAGGAAATTGGAATCCTCCTTTATCCGGAGGCTGCATCTTGTTTTTCCTGCAAAAATTCTCTAGTTAAAAAATCTGGTAAAGAATTTTGATCTCCTTTAATATATTCTATCTGGAAATCAAAAGCAGATAAATCTGACTGCCATCTAGCAAAAATTTGTTTAGAAACTAAATTCTTAACATCTTGCTTTAAGATATGTTTAGCAGCACTGCAATCTATTCGAAGAAGAAATGCTTGGTTAAGTAAATCATCTTGGAATTTAGTGATACACTTAACAATAGAAAACATTTCCTTTTTTATTGTAGAATAATTTAATGAAGAACTTTTCCAAATTCCTGAAGTAAATCGTAATAATTCTTCTTTATTGGTTATGGGATTCTTTTGTTTAAGAATTCCCCCATATCCTTTATCCGAAGCATCTGTTTCAACAATTTTTTCCCATGTAGGATTTGCTAGTCCTAAACATGGTAATTGTTTGACTCTAAGCTTGATTCTCTGAACTGCTTTAGTGTGTTCAGATGTCCATGGCACAGGATTCTTTTTGAGTCTTTGATGTAAAAGAGCACAATCCTGAGCCAATTTATTATAATGATCTCCAATATAATTAAGGCTGCCCAAAAATCTTTGTAATTGGGTTTTTTCTCTTAATTCATCAGGGAATTTAGAAGCAAATTCAATACTTCTATCAATGGGAATAACATTTCCTCTATTAATATTAAAGCCAAGGAACCTTATCTGTGTTTTGAAGAGTTCCATTTTTTGGGCTGAAAGGACAAGACCATTATGAATAATAATATCTTGTAAAGTTTTAAGATGTTTGAAATGCTGATCAATAGATGTCGAAAAGACCAGAATATCATCTATGTAAACCAAACAGAATTCAGAGAAGGGAATAAAAATTTCATTCATAATATTTTGGAATTCTGATGGAGCATTTTTTAATCCAAAAGGCATAACATTCCATTCAAAGTGTCCAAAAGGAACTGTGAATGCTGTTTTGTATCTATCTTCTTCTTTAATCTGGATCTGCCAATATCCTGATTTTAAATCGAATTTTGAAAAGATAGAAGCATTATAAAGTCTATCCAAAAGATCTTTTTTATTAGGGATAGGGTATCTAATCCATTGTAAGGCATCATTTAATGGTTTGTAATTAACCACTAATCTGGGTCTGCCCCTTTCTTTCTCAGCATTTTTATTAACATAAAAAGATGTACAGCTCCAAGGTGAATAACTTTTCCTTATGAGCTTTTTATCTAGAAGACCCTGTATTTCCTTTTTACAGAGTTCTAATAATTCGGAATTCATTTGACTAGGTCTAGCCTTAGTATGAATTTGTGATCTTTCATCAAATCCTTGCTTATAAGGGAGAGAAACAACATGTTTCTTTCTTATCCAAAAAGCATTAGGAATGTCACTGCAGACTTTATTTTGAAAATTCTCTTTTAAATCCAAAATTTTTTTAGAAATTTTTGGCATTTTGAGTTGATGCTCAATATTCATGATTCTAGCTTCATCAAGTAAAAAATCAAGATGTCGTTCTTTTAAATCTAAAAGATTTAATTCATTGACAATTCTTGTTTCTGGCTCTTTAATAAAAGGAAAGACCAGATCGAAATCTTTAAATTTTGCATATATGCCAGTTTGGTCAACTTGTATAGGCATAATAAGTTTTAAAAAGGGAGTTCCAAGAATTACTTGTTGTTGTAAATCTTTAACCAGTAAAAAGGTAGAAGAAATACAAACTCCTTCATTACAAACAAAAACATCAGACAGTTTAAACTGAATTTTCATTCTGCTTCCACTTGCTGATGTTAAGGATTGCATAGTTTTTTCAAAGTACTTAGTAGGAACTATGCCTTCCTGAATGCAGTTTAGATCTGCTCCACTATCAACAAGTGCAATAACACTTAGAGGATACTCTTCTTGTATAACAAGATTTATCTTAATATACCATTTTTGAAAAGTAATTTTATTAAGAATATGAAGATATTGATCTTCTGTCATACCTATAGGTGTATGGATATCTTCTGGAGTAATAATATCTCCTGTTTCAGGAATATTTTCTCCTATACTAATGGAAGAATTAATATTTAAATTGTCAAATTTATCTTCCATTTTTGAAAAAGCAATTTGGAGGTCTCTTATGTCAGACTTAACCAAATTTATTTCCTGTTTAAGATCTTGTATTGAAATGGGTTTTTCAACTTTTTCCATCCTATTAAAGACTTCCTGTAAACTGTATTGTTTGAATTTATATTCTTTCTTTTCAGGAGTCTTTTTCGCATGATTGATACATAATTGTATTACTTTCACCTTGAGTTCAGGATCAGTAATATTGTCAATTATATTTATCATTTCACTTTGATCTGAAGTAAGAACATTCAGGGTGAGTCCATTCATAGTAGCAATGGACTTCCAATAATCTGCATCAGGGCATCCATTAGCACAAGATGAAGATGGAATGTGTTCTTCTTCTTCTTGGGAATAAAACCCATCATCTTCAGATATATTTTCTTCCTCAGATATTTCTGGAGAAGTATTTAATAAAATTTTATAGAGTTGAGCCTTTAGGCCTTCATCCATTTTTAATTCTGTTAATTTCTTTTGAGTAGTGCATTTATTAGCCAAATGTCCTACTTTACCACACTTCCAACAAACCCTTTTATCAACATTAGTTGCTGGTCTTTTTCCAGAAGGGTTGTTCTTCCTAGGAGGTGGTCTAGTATTTCTAGGATTGGGATTAATATTTCTTTTCCTATTAGGAGGTGGTGGTCTTTGGTTGTTCTGCCTGCTATTTTGCCTTGTCTTTGTAGGCATGACTGGCATATCAATACCCCATTGACCACAAAAATCTCCTAGCTCTTTTTTACCAGTGAGATTTTGTTTACGCATTTGGTATTGTAATTTCATGTCATTACAAATACTTAACCCAACTTAGGTACAAACACCTAGGATCTGCCCATAATTCAGGCTATCATATGGAACATTATATCCATCATGAAGATCTCTAAGTCTTTGTCTAACTTTTTCTGCAAATAAAGGTGGAAGACCATCAATAAATCTTGCCTTCCAAAATTCATTATTAGCATCAGGCCTCTGCATAACTCTACAGATAAATATATCTTTATACCATCTGTAGTGAGTTAAAGAGGGACATCTAAGATTCATAAGGAGTTCTCTACTCCTTTCCATTCTTTGCGGATTACTACCGATAAAATGATCGATAATAGTTTGTACTAAGGTGATAACAGCATCTGGTACCATAGTGGGTGCTCCATTTACTGTTTCCACTTTAACTTTATCAAGAATCTCATTTCGTTGGGGTGTTGTTATAACATTATCCCACCAACCTTTAAGACAACCAGAGAAACCATTTGTGATAATTATTGCAGTATCTTTTTCAGAATTATCACAATGTTTACTCATACCTGCCCACATGAGCATTCTATGGATGGTTTCAAATATTTGATATTCAGTTAAACCATCAATATTCCATTCTACTACCTCTTTTCCAGTGTAAGAAGTCTGGTATCTGGAAAATTCTTCAAAAAGAAGATCTTGAGGAGACGGTCTATTATAATAATGAGGAAGACTCTCATGATTATAATTTATTTTATTTATTTGAGAAGGAGAACTTTCTTTAAAATTATTTTCCATAATATGAAAGTTTTCAAAGAAATTTTCTTCTCCTGATATTTCTTCTTCAACAATATTTTCCTGTTCATTACCAGGAGTTGTGGATAGAACATTTAAAGAAATACCTTGTATTTTCTTTGTTAGAAGATCAATAAAATCTTCTTCTTCCTTTCTAGTAGACGTACGGAATTTTTCCGGTTGAAGAGCAGGTTTAAAAGTAGCTGCTTCAAATTTTGAAATACGTTTGCTACTTTCTGCTTTCTCAGGAATACTTAGATTCTTAAGAAATTTTTCTTGTTCTTCTATTTTTTCTTCAATTCTGGATAATTGGGCTTCCATAGATTCTATGGATCTATTTGTCCAATTATTCTGATGGGCTAAGTGACTATTAAAAATAGTGTCAGCAGCTCCACCAGTTCCAGATTTACTTATATAAGCAACTGCTTCCAGATCTCTATCGTTTGATCTGAAGTCTATGTGAATAGGAGGAGGATGTAGACTTTCAAAGAAACCTTTATCCCCATGTAGTCTCCATTTGGTTGAACTAATGGTATTTAAAATCTTTTGAGAAGGAAACCATTTGTTAAACCAGTCAACAAACCAAATAATAGTTTGTTGTTGTTCTAAATCTTTATAATATAAGTCCTTAATAAGACTTAAATCTTCTTTATTAAATATTTTAAAATATTCATGCCGGAACTCTTTATTTTTATCTAGCATGAAATCTTTATTAATAATATGTCTCAAAAATGAATTTGGACTAAAATCCATTAGACATATATAGAAGCAGAATCATCATGAGAATAAGAGGGATCAAAGGGGTCTCTTTTCTCTCTATTTTCTTGTTGTTCTTCAGGACCATAAACTGCCTGAGGAATGTTTTGTTCAGAATGGACAAAACCTTTTAATATATTTTCTTTTTCTAGATTTTTAAGATGTTCCAGATCCATGTTTGGTCTGGGTTGATCAGACATGGATTGTCTAGAAGAAGAAGGATAAGACACTGTGTAAGGAAGTTTTGAAGGTGCAGTATTAAAACTTCTTACAGAATTACTCCTTGAAAGAGAAAGTCTACTAAATCTTTGGGAAGTAAAAGAAACTTCAATATCACCATCTTTAGATTGGGTGATCTGATCTATTTGCGAAGGTGGAACTGATGCTGGTGGAACAGCATTAGGTAAGTTCCAGTCAGTTGGGAAATTTATCTCATCCCATTTAATTAATCTGGGAGTTGCAATATTAGTAGTAAGGCAATTACTATCTATTGCAACTGTTTTCCCTGGAATACTTTTTAATATAGCATTAGGACATAAAGTATTCATAACTTTGTAATATATCCTGTATGTAGTATTAACAGTACTAGTACCTGGAAGATAATTATATCCATCTGTTTGGATTTTTAAAGTAGAGGCTTCAAACAGATTTTTATCTTTTAAAGAAAGTGTCAAATTAGGGTAAACATCAAAGTATACCGGACCATGGCACAAACTTGTCTGTATAATACCCATAAGAGATGGTACAAAATCTGTACATCTAGCATCTCTTAAATAGGCTAATATAGATGCATTAAGACCTAAAAGTGTAAGAGGTTTAAATGCAACTTGAATACATCCTATGTGAATGTAATTATATTTTTCTAAACTTTTTTCAATGTCTTTTAAACATAGAAGTCTAAGAGTTTGCTCGTTGTTTTCAAGAACAATATCCTGTTCAACAGTTTTGATATGATCTTGTGAGTAAAAAGTGAAATTACCACTTTTATAAATTTGTTTTTTAGAGATGGACGGAATTGTCCATTGATTAAGTTGTTCCGTTTGGTCAAACGCAACAAGTTCTGTATTAATTATATTAGATCTGGATCTTGATGTAGATCCAGTCTCAGACTTGGATGTTCTTTTGAACATGACCAAGATGAGGCAACCTTGGTATATACAATATAATCTTATTATGAAACCTATTAATAAATTCTTATAATCTTCCTTATAAAGTCTACTCCAGTCAACAGAACATCGACCAAGACAGCCTCTCCTTTGGGCATTTCACAGGCCATTCAGTCTGCGACTAACAGAGTATCCAACTTATCAAAGGAATATCATAATAATTTATTTTATTTTATCATAATAAGTATAGTATATACCATGGTAGCCTCAGAGAATTAGCCACACATGGCTCTGATACCAAATATTATATACATACACACACACACATATATATATATATATATTATCTGTACGTTAAAGAAAATAGTCTTAAATTATAGGTTGACATCAATTAATATAGATTTTGTTAAATCATATTTTTCTAATATCATCTTCAGAATTAATAAAACTTATTTCTCTTTCTGGTCCACGTTAAAAAATTATACATTGTATTTTTTTCCTACGATTCCAACGCGGGTTGTCTTCCCTAGTATTACTTAAAAGGGCTTAGTGCGTGATTTGGTGTGTGTATCATTTTTATCATAGAATTTACCTATGTTAACACATGATATGACCAATGCGTCATATGTCAAGTAGTATAGACCTAAGAAAATGGACATAGACCCCACCATAGAAAATATCCATCTGACGCATACAGTATACGGATAAGACAGCAAAACTAAACAACTAATACAAACATGACTAATGATAGGCACTAAGCCGATACATACTTTTTTACACATTTTTTATACTTAACTTTAAATATATGTATTTTATGTTGTGTAAATAATGCATAAAAAAATATTAAAAAAATTTAAACAATAAAAGATACATATATTTAATATATTATATACCTAAAAGTGTGTAAAAAAAACGTCTATATCTAACATTATTGTACAAACATTTCAGGCCAACCAACTGATTCATCTACCTATCAAAATTGACAAAGACCTGCAAATGCCCTTTCCTCAACTACCATTCATGATTACCATTCATTCCTCATTCCCAACTCTGAAGAAGCAAGTTGTTTATTCATTCTCACCCTACCCATTATAATTCTCACTATTTAAGCCTCCATTCCACCTGTTGTAGACAATTAGGATCAAGCTAGCTCTCTCACTCTCTCTCTCTCTCTCTCTCTCTCTACACAAACAGAAACAGGCACAGCCGCAGCCGCACAGACACACACACACTCAATGGCTGACTCAGAACACTCTTCTTCAGGTGGAACTACTGTAGATTCACGAGGTATCCATCCATTTGGCATATTTAAACGTTTCTTTGCTCTCCTCTTTGCAAGAAATACACTTTTTTTTTTTCCTCAGTAATTAGTATGTTCTTCTTGGTAGGTACCTTTATTGAAAACCTTATGTGGGTTTCAAATTTTCAATGCACAAATATGGAATTAATTATTGCCCAAGCTTCACCCAAAATACATGGTGTTCTGTTTAAGTGTGATATTGCTGAATGCTGAGTAAGATATTTTGATCTTTTGGAACTTGAGAACTGTGTAACACCACATACAGTTCATATACAAGAAAGCAAGAGGTCATTTAATGGTTGATTTATGGGGATCCTATCTCATCAACTTCATTGCTTGATTCTCTGTTTATTTAAGGCCCTTTTAGTAACGTTGCGGTTGGTTTCCGGCTGTAATTTTCATATTTTTGTTCTCACGGTTGGCCGTTGACGAGGACTCACTCAAAAAATGAAAAACAAATAATCGCAATGTTTCAAAACGGCCCTCGCTGCTGCTTCTTCTTCTTCTTCTCTTTCTTTCTTTTTTTTTTTCTTCGTATTTACCGTGCATTTGCAATTAATTAATAGATCTTGCTTAGAGGCTCCGATCCGTGCACCGAAATGGTGCACCGAACGATCGGTGCCGTCCATCTCGGTGGGTCCCACGCGATCAGGGCGTGGGTTCCGCCGAGATGGTCGGCACCGACCGATCTGTGCACCATTTCGGTGCACCTCGTCGGTGCCTCAATCATTTTTGCTAATTAATTCCTTAGTTTGCCTTCTGCATTTCCCTGATGGCTTGGCCATTTATTTCAGAGGAAACTCAAACCAGTAAAGAATCTGAGCTCGAATTCTCAGAAGATGAAGAAACACTTATTATAAGGATGTTTAACTTAGTTGGGGAGAGGTTAGTTGTTCTCTTCTCTCCATTGCTCTGGCTTCCGAATTTTTTTACTCACTTCAATATCGCTTATAGGGAATAATGACTGTGATCAGGTGGTCTCTAATTGCTGGGAGGATTCCTGGGAGAACAGCAGAGGAAATTGAAAAGTACTGGAACTCCAGACACTCAACAAGTGAATAAAGGTCTGGGACATAAAAAGCCGCTTCCTCACAAAAGCAAGTGATTCAGTGTTCAACCGCGATGAAGAAACTTGGCTTTTAGTGTTCAACCGCGATGTATACGAGATGCAAAATAAGATCTGGGTTCAATTAGCATCCGATCTATTTATTGAGCTGTTCTTTATTTTTTAAGTGGTGTTTTGATGTAATTTGATAAGGTTGTGTGTAGATGCTCAAGTTTCATGTATAAACTTGCCAGTATTTCCTCCCATCCCATGTTCAACAATCTGAGATTTTTTGTTATTTCTGATTTTGGAGGAATTAACTTTATACTTCACAATGTTAAGAGAGAATTTGTCTAATAAACAAAATTGAGTAGAATTCAAGATTGCTGCTAACTAGCACGAAGAGAAACAGATGATTCACCATTGGTGATTTGAGGTTTGAATCCCATAATTCATGACTGTCCTGTTCTCTACCCCAGAAACCTTTTTTTTCTTGAAAACAAACATGGCAACTGACTACCCTAGGGCCTTGATTAGGGGCTAATGTTCTAAAAATCGCTAAGCAGAAGGTGGGTGGGCCGTGAGGGGGGCTTAATATTTTAAAGCAAAATTAATAATACAGGACAATGTAATTTAAATTGATACTTACCATCAAACTAAGCTTCCAACTCATAGTTATACACACCAGCAGCACGACGAGCGCACATACACACTCTCGCACTGTTGCACGAGACACAGTGTCACACACACACACTCTCGTATTCACACACAGTCACACTCTCGCACGCAGACGCACACACTGGACGAGAGAGAGAGAGAGAGAGAGAGAGAGAGAGAGAGAGAGAGAGAGACAGAGAGAAGAAGCCTTAATTTTTCAGAAATCCTAATTTGGAAAAACGAAGGCCAAGTGCGTACCTCTTGGTTTTTTTCTTCTTTTTCTTCCCAATCATCTCTCTCTCTCTCTCTCTTAGTGGTCAAACGAGTGATGATTGTTTGGTGGATGATATGTTTATTAGGTTTTTTCCCTTCTTATTATTTCACAAAAATGACAATCTCACCCCTAAACTTTCTGCTTCTGGGTTTGAAAATTCCGAAAATATGCCAAAAGTAATCCGAAAAATGTTTTCCGAAATATTCCGAAAATTTCTGAACTTACCTTACATTTGTCCCACGTCGGTTACCAAGGAAACAAGATGAGGAAGGTGAGTCTATAAATTAGTCCCAAGCTAGTAGCTTGCATTGAAAAATTCCAGAAAATTCGGAATCGGAATGGAAAATGAAAATTCCAAATTTTCGGAATCGGAATCGGAACACATTTTGGAATTTCGAAATTTTTGGAATTTTTTCCGATGTCCTGCTTTCCCTTCTGTTCCGGTCGAAACACACCCCTAACCTTGATATAGACAAGTTGACTACCCCACGTCTGAATACTACGCTCACAACATGATTCCCGCTGTATACGAACTAGTGCTAAGCTAAATTTGCAACATTATAGATGAACTGACAATTCTTGTAATTACACTTTCAGAAGGAAAACAATATGAGTAAAAGCATTTAAAATGACCCAAAAAAGGAATGTAGACACCTAACGGACAGCATCAGAAGATGGAAGACATGAGTTGAAGTCATGATGCCAGAATAATCAAAACCCATATTGGGAGATTTGGTCTTTCATGTTATTGAGGTGAGCTCTGGTCGAAACAGAAAAAAAAAAAAAAAAGTCCAACTACAACCACAGAAAAGCAGCTAACATGTCTCAAGTCATCATCAAATTACTTCAAAGTTAAAACTATGGTCAAGCACATAACCGACGCATACTAATGTAACTATTCAATCAGGGCTATTTCCAATGTTCTATGCAGCCAATGTCTTCGGAGGCGATATAACTTTAAAACTAAAATTTCTTTTGCGTAAATCTTACCTGACTCAAATCAAATGAATAATCTCTTACTCTCAATTAACCAAGAAACAAGGAAAATCAATTTTCAACCCAAGCAACAAGAAAAATTTCCATTCTACATTGTTAGCCATAAAATGTAAGGGCAACAGGCAAAAAGAGATTACACGGCTGAAATATCAAATATCTATTTTGCATAACCACCAGTTTTTTACAATGGTAGACGAGTCCATTTCTTATCACAGAAAAACCTACCAGGCAAACATACAAATACAGAACCTAATTGTTAATCATTGGTTTGTTTTGGTTCATGATGGAGACAAATTTTGTAAGGAAAGAGATCAGATATGACATTTAACAGAGAGGAGAGCAAACAAAGTGGGGTACGGTTACCAAGACCTTGCTTCTCTCATACATTGCTTTGTTTGTAAAGCTTGGTGTCAATTACTTGCTTACCACACATTGCACATACTCCTGCATGGTTTGAGAGTACTATAAGAAATTGCATGCACAAAATTACCATTGTAGTAGATAAAAGCAGCTCAGAGCATCAAATACTACCTTTAGTGTAAGCACAAGTATGGCAGTACTTGCCATCTTGATGTACTTGTTGCTTGCAGATAATGCACTTGGTTGTTCCATATGGAGTCCATCTGCAAACAATCAAATTATGAATCAATCAGATGCATATAAAATATGCAATAAAAAAAAAAGTCAAGAATGCGGAGCAGCTCAACCAATAATGTGAGGCAAGCGCATTGGATATTCATATTAGAGAACAATTTAACTGATAAACCGTACCACTCTCCTTGGTTAAGTGCGGTAAAATGTCCATGTCCAGGGGAAACTAAATGTGCTGTCCAATTATATGGCATTCAGACCGAATGATTCGGTCTGAGTTGAGATACAGAACAAATTACCTAATTCATATCCCCCATCTTAGCATGTCCATATTTCCATCTTAGCATGTCCCCCAATCAGTGTCCATGGTCAAACGCGAATGCACAGTTATTCTTAATCATACAACAATGTCCTATTTTATAAATTAAATATACAAGCCACATCCGTTAAAAGGGGAAAAAAGGAATGATCACATATGACAGGAACTACTAGATTCTACATTGGGTGGACTTATGTGGATTGTCGGATACGGTGCATGTCCAAGTGTTAGATTCATCAAATTCTTAGAATTTATGACATACAGACACAACTTAAGACTCCAAGTGACCAAAACACTGATGTGGATGCATCACTGACACGACGCCAACAGCTTATGTCCACCCAACACTTGACATTTCAACTTAAGGTCAAATTTACATATTTAACTAAAAAAAGATGGAGATAATAAACAATATATTACACTCACTACCCATGACGTTTCAAAAATATCACTTACCTGAGTCACCTCCCTTCTTTTTGAATTTCAGGATCAATTTCCCCCTTTCGTTAAATGGCCGTTAAGAAAACTAATGGATGAATACGATGAAATCATTAAATATCAATACTACCCTAAAAATGTAAAAAGTCTAAGATATTTTAAAGCTAAATGATGAAAAGCAAAAATGCCCCCAACTTTTATTTCTCCAACTTTCTTCTTCCTCCTTTAGTCAGATTCTAAAAACCAACACTGTGAAGACATGCGCTCCCTTTCCTCATTACTTTTAGGATCTCCATTTCTATGACCATGTGCAAGAAAGAAGATCTACATCTCTGTAATGTGTTCCATTGCACAAGATGCATCTACTTCTTTTGATCATGTACACACAAACATACACACACACACATCCTGCTACACCCAAGTACACGATCCCCGTGTCCGACCCCATATCCAATTCAGATACTCAGATCCTCCGCAGGTGATGTTGAAAAGGTAAGAAGAAGCTCAAAATTGTGGGCAAAGCGGTTTCCAACTATTGATATTAAGAAACATAGTATGTTTATACGTTCGGAATGTATCCGCAAACCCGTATCCAATGTTTAGACACATGTCTCCGGATCCTAAGATTTGGATTTAGAGGAGGTCCGACACCTAGACAGACACCTGCACCCGACACCCATACCCGAGTCTGGATAACATAGGGGTTCATATATATATATATATATATATATTGTGTGTATATAGATGAGTGTTGAGTATTGGTGAGAAAAAGAGTGGATATTTTGAGTTTTCCAAATTTTTTTTACTTTTGACTGAAGTGCTAACATAAGAAGTGGAAATAAAGTAAGGGCATAAAAGTAAAATAATCACATCGTTTACCTCCGTTTCTTGGCCAATTCTGACAAGGGAGTCAGAGATATTTTTGAAACGTGAGGGGTAGCGAGTGTGATTGAGTCAAACCTCAAGGGAGGCAAGTGATATTTGCCCTTTATTTAATCTATTCAAAAGGTTGGGGATTTCTTTGAAATAAGTAGAGCAATCTTTTCAAGTTTATGCTTGCCATTCTCTGTCTCAACCAATCAACTAGTGACATCAAAGGCCCTGGATGATCTTAGTAACCACATCAACCTTTGGCAATATATCCCAACTCCGACAAAGGATATGAAAGAAAGGGTTAGCATTCTTCTTCGCCCGCTGAAACAAGGACAAATACAGTCGTGCCCTGCACCCATTTCAGTGTCGTCTCGTGCTGCCAAGAATACTTTGATGATGTTATGAGTTCATGTAACATAGCTAGAATAACATGCTAAGTCAAAGTGGAGATTCTTTTAAGGAGTACAAACTATGTTCATTGACCATGTGAATAGAAAACATTGTCTAATAACTTTATGGTATGAAATAACATGCAACAAACATCTTGTAGTCAATTATGATTGAGGTCTTAAACCACCTGCAACCTAGGAAGCACAGACAATCCTAAGAAAGTGACGTGTCGCGTCCAATACATGGACACTTCGCGGACACTTTTCATGCAGTGTCGAAGTTCAATTTTTTCATGATTTGTCACGACGATGTGCCAGTGTCACATTGTGTGGTGTCGGCGTATTTGTGTCCGTGCTTCATTGCTTGTAATTATATGAGGCTACAATATTCCTTACTACCTTTCATGCTCTAGCTTGTGAGTTTAAGCACCGCATACGACCTAAATGTTATCAGATACAGCTCATGGATGGTGCGTTTCCTTCAGGCTATAATATATGGAATGCATATATGTCAATAATCGCTAAAAAGTCAGATTGTTGTACATTAGTATTCTGGGAATTGGCAACAATGACAGAAAGGGGATGTGTTTCCTTCAGGCTATAATATATGGAATGCATGTAGGTCAATAATTGCTAAAAAGTCTTCTTGACACAGCAATCGCAACACTAAAATGTACGAGGATACGGTAAATTGTAATACTTAATCAAGTGGTAACTTTCAAGAAATTCAGCAATACTTGCAAAGGTCCACACCAAGCAACATAAAACATAATTTTTTCACCACAATTCATAGCTGATTTTTTGGAAAAAAACAAATCATTTGCAGGCACAAAAGTTGAGTCCAAATAACAACTTAAAAAGCATCAACACCACATCAATTATTAGAACTCAACCAAAAAAGTTGAGCGCCAGATAAGAATTTAAGAAGCATATATGGAGAGGCCATCAAAATGATTGACAGGGAAGGGATCTGTTAACAATTTAACACCAAACCCAAAACTTTGATAACGCAAACAAAGAAACCCTATATACCAATTTCACACACAGATGCCTTGGTATTGCAGTGGCTAGACAATTTATTATGGTTTTGAAATATTTGTGCTTTGGTAGCATAAACTAGGTTAAACAAGACTTATTAGGATTCAACTTTTTCAATCAATTTCCTACTTCATAGTTGCCCTTGTTTGCATACATGTAAAATTCCAATCTACTAGACTACCTATATATATATATATAAGAGTAATGCTAGGTGCATATAAACGGGATACCTAAACTATCCGCCTATGATTGTGTCGTGGCAGAAATCAATATGAATAAAGAGTGCGGAAGAGACATAAAGAAAGAGTCTTTTTTAGAGAGAGAAAATAAAGACCTATTTTTCTTGGAGAGGAGCTTGTTCTCGTTGATCTTGCGGCCTCCGCCTTCGGTGGTGTTGCTGGCGCCTGCTTTCCACTTGTCCGGTACTATCACCTTCGACAGCTTCTTCTCACCTAAGAGAGAGAGAGAGAGAGAGAGAGAGAGAGAGAGAGAGAAATTCAATACGCACAATTACACAAATTCGCATGATACATATGATTACATATACATTAATTCATATCATACATACACATACACATGTATATAATAATAACAATAATTATATATCATCATAATCGGAGAAGGTCAAAGAGGAGGAGCTTACACTTCTCGCACACCATAGCTTTGTTTGTGTTTGTGTTTGCGCTTGTGCTCTAATGCCTCTTTGCAACTTTCTCTGATGAGTTTCCCACAGAGAATCGGACTCGGAAAGAGAACGAGTCTCTGTGATTTGACTGAAATAACCCTTGTGCATTTGTGAATTTCCGGTTTTATATAGTGAACATACCACCTAGGTCGGTGAAGGTGATGTGGTGTACTCGTTCTCGTGCACTTAGGCCACGTTTGGATGGCAGAGGTGGGATTGGACAATTAGTCCTTTTTAAGAAATAGTCCCGGGACTACTAATACCACCTCCCCCATGGTATAACTTAGTCCCCCATATGGGGGACTATTCTTTTAAAATGGACAATTAGTCCTGTGCTCCATAGCGATGCCAAACGCCGGACTATTTGATTAAAATGGACTATTAGTCCAATCCCCCTCTATCCCCCCTTAGTCCTGCGAAACAAACGAGGCCTTATTGTACATGATCCACCTTAGTACCTTACAGCCGTTGGATAAGACTATATCTATCTTATAATTATAAAGCAATCGCAAATTTGATTCCAAGATCCAAAGACCTTGAACTTGTCTAAGGATTCTCGGCAGTAATGCTGCCCGGTGGCACTGGCACTTACATACCGTTAGTAGTATCACATAAATTATTATTATTTTTTTATTAAAAAAAAGAAGAAATAAAATGTGATACTTCATATAGGTGCTGGCAAATAACTTGTTGCTGAGGATCTGCTCCCTCTCGACTTTATCCCTCCTTTTGGTTTAATTTGGAAATAGAATATGATAGGATATAATTGAAATAAATTCTTGACAAATTTAATTATTTTTGGTTAGATTTATAAACCCCCAAAAATAAAATTGAGTATAACTGAAAATGAATTCAATTCTAGTTTTAGGTCAAATCAAACACATTGAATTGTCACAAATAAGAATCGCAAGTCAATTATTTTCTTGTTTGTGACAAACCAAACGAACTAAGGGCTCATTTGGTTGCCGGATAGGATAAAGGGGTATAGTATAAAGTGTAGTTAAGTAATCCTGGGATAACTAACCACAGGATAGAACAGTGCAGTGTTAATTTTATAATGTGTTTGGTTCGTGCCGAATTAAACTGGGGATAAAATACAATTAGTGCAATACTGTGTTTGGACGACCATAGTATAAGCCTGAATTAATCTGTAATTTTTCATAAATGCCCCTTTTGTAAAAAAATTATCAAATTACCATGAATACACCACAACACCTTCACATTAAAGCATTTTTTTTCAAACATTAACTACAAAATACATATGTCCCACACTTTTTGAGCAATAAAAAAAATACAAAATACACAATAACAATGTGAATAAAATGTCCTAACATACAACCCCAATTACCAAAAAAAATGTCCGAACATAGCATATTTTCACGAACTAGTTCAAAACAACATATCTACTTCAAGAAGTTCACATCTTACAACCATTTAATTAACTTCTGGACAACAATAGCAAATAAAAAACCAAATATGAAATACAACAATAATGCTGCTTGTGGAGGATGAACCATATGTGGCAGCAGTGGTGGAGGTTGATATTGTCAGTATCAACATATAAAAAGTGTACTTTACTTTTCTAAAGATTTGCAGTGTGGAAGTAAAGGTCGAACCCATAGAGATTGAATACTACGCACTTTAATTTTTAAAACCTAAATTTAGTTAATTAAGAAAAATGGATTTTGGATTTAATTTGAATTAAACTAATAACAATAAAAATAAATATAAATTACGAAAGCGATTTAAAATTATTTTTATGAATATGTTTAAGGAACCTAGGGTTGAAAATCCACCACCAGCTTCATAATAAGGGTATTTATGAATTACTTTAGCTTATTAAGTTGGATGATAATGGGGAATTGTAACTATAAGCCCAATTCCTCCGTCAAGAAAATAACTATGGTTCAAGCACCAACATAATCTATCTTCGGTTAGCACAAATTATCCCACACTAAACTAGGGTTGTGGTATAATCCGTCTAATCTAGGCATGGACTATTCGGATACTGGATAGCACAATTCAATTTAAGCACCATTACATATAAATAATCTAAACAAGCACAGCAAGTATAGATCATTGAGCACATCACAGTCAAAATAGATCTAAGACAAGAATAAACTTTGAAAGTAATAATTTAATCAATAAAAGTACGATTTATTTATAAAAATCCTCCAAACATGTAATCATCATCCATACATAATAAAACTAAAATAAAAACATAAATAAAACCCTATTACTTGGCTAAGGTTTCATTGAAACCCTAGATCTACAGTCTAGTTGTCCATAGAAGCGGTAGATGGCAAGTAGTTGATGGAGGAGGCCATGGGAATCCTTGGTCTTCTTCTTCTTCTCCTTGCTTCCCTCCCTTCAATGGCTGAAAGTATGGTTGTATATTGTGTGTATAATATTTTGCTAACCCCTAAATTGAAGTAAAATAGGGTATATATAGATTTACAACAAGTTTTTGGAAGCTTTTCTAACCCGAAACGCACTAAAACAGCTGTATTTAGCTTTCTAGATGTAATTAGGCAGTTTCGTTCGCGTAGGAATCATCAGTATATTGAAATACGCAAGTTCTATTTTTACACATGTCGCACGAGCGGGCCGTGCGAGCGAGATATGGGGACCTCGCGCGAGCGGGTCGCACGAGCGATTTCTTGGTTTTCGCGCGAGCGGATCGCGAGCGCGATGTGGTTTTTTCAGCTTCTTTTGCTCTGCTTTTTCACCCCATTTAACTTGGTTTACTTGATTTCTTCCAAAACCTGTCAGAAAATAGAAAACGAAGTAAAAATATACAAAAACAGGATAAAAAAATACTAACAAACGTATGTTAAGGCGTATAAATAGGATCTGTTCTCTTCCGATCACACCCCCAAACCTACAATTTTGCTAGTCCTCGAGCAAAACTAAAATAGAAACTAAACTACTTATAAAATACTACTCCATTTTCACCTGGATCGCGATTGCATTTAGCATATGCAACAAGCCTTTTAAACCTCTAGGTGTCCCTAGTCGGACGAGTGAAGTTTCGTGAGGGTTCTCATCAATAAGTTACCCACAACCATCTTTATTAACTTATAAATTTAAAAAGTTTTATTAAAAACAAAGAACATAATATTCAATACACCTTCATCACAGAACAATGATTTGAAATAGAATAACGAACATAAAGAAACATAATGAAACATCCACCTAAATCATGAAAAATAAACTTAGAACTTAGAGAAACTCTGTGTGATGTGGTTGTCAAATGAACACGCGTATGTCATGAACTTAGAATATAACTTGGATGACCATCTAACTATGCTTCGACTACGAATCTCACAATGTCAATTACACTCTAAAATGAAAACACTCAGAAACAGGTGTAATTTTTCTAAAATATGTGAGTAAAGGAAATATGTTTTCAAAACGAGAAATGCTCACATATGACTCGAAAAGGACGCATGACACGAAAGAACGGTAGTCTCATGGATAGGATGCCAATAATCAAGAAAAATTAATCATTACCATGTTTTAATCCCCCTCCCATCGTTTTCATATCCAAACCATGTTTCCTAGGATCAAATATGACTTTTCAAAGGTTGTAATGTGGCTCAGGCAGTGAAAAAGGATAGAAAGGATTTGTTAGGAAGTTTCAGAATGACATTGTAAGGCGTGTTCGATTTCTTTCATTCTCTTTTCTACCAACTTTCATCTTTTCATTCTCTTCTTTTCATATTCTCTTTTTTTTTTAATTTCTTTCCCCTTCTTTTTTTTTTTTCCAACCTTTTTTCTTTTTTCTTTTTTCTTTTTTTTTATTTTTTATTCTTTTCCCTTTATTTTCGTTGCTTTTGAAACAACCATTCCTTGAATACCAAGGCAACCACCCCAAACATCATCTTATCTTCTTTTTCTTCTCAATCACACAACGCCTTTACACCACTAAAAGTTGACAAATCTCTCAGTGGTGAACTCCAAGTTTGTCAAGTCAGAGCAAAAACAGAATAATGGTAAGTAAAGAAAAAGACATTTTAACGGCTCAAAGGGCGAACTAAGGAAATTTTTCATTTATGGGTCAGTAGCAAACAAAGAAGGCCTAAAATCATGTCCTATGGTTATATGGTTCTTCAACGTTTACAACGGAAGATTATTTAGCATGGTAACAAATATTTTAACTTGACTATCAACCAAAACAAGAATAATGAGACTAAACAACAAGTTAATGCGCTATTTCAAATGAAATTCGATAAACACAAAATGTATTTATAACCCTCTAAAAAGCAAAGATAGGCTCAAAAGCTCACTGGATTTAGTCTCCACCTTGTGTTATCTAGAAATCCGAATCATATTATAGTTCACATCAAACATGTATTCAAGCGACTACGTGCAGTGCATAGGTTTGTGTGCAAATCTATGATATAAAACTACGATTCAAACAATACATGACTTAAAACGTTACATCATGACTTCAGCAAATGTTTAATCACATCGTCTCTTGTTACCATTCTATAACAATCATAGTTACATAACAAGAAGTATCAAATTCATATTGCAAAAACCGGCGGTAATCATCGTTTATTTTAGCACAATAATTGATTTTTTTTTTAAATTAGTGCATAATAATGTGCATGTGTGTGCATACCCCCAAACCTAAACCTTTCATTGTCCCCAATGAAACAATAAAATGAAAGAAAGGAGAGTACGTAAGAAAGGAACGATAATACCTCGATCTCGGCACTCACAAACAGGTGAACACAAAGGAATATGTCAATAAAGTTTAATGTTACCTATTATTTCTTGATAAAAGACGAACAAAGAAAATAATAAAAGCATCTAAAAAAACTATAACTAAGCGAAACAAAACAAAATAAACTATAAGACCGAACAAAATTATGAAAACAAAAAGATAATAACTATAAAAGAAAATAAAACATAACTATAAACAGGAAAACAACATATGACTTGATCTAAAAAGTATTTAAGAAACAAAAACAAAAAAGTAAAAATGATGACCAGGGATGGGAGGAAGGATATAGAAAAGAAAAGAAAAAGTTGTAGAAATAGGAGGGGGGGGGGGGGGGGGGGGGGGGTCGCCCGAGCGGGCTTCGCGCGCGCGAATCCCTCTGCGAGACAGTTTTTTTTTTTTTCAAAATCTCGCACGAGCGAGATACCTCGCGCCCGCGAAATGAGGCACGAGTAGAAGCTGAGACTCATAATTGAAAATATAAGAAAATTCCACTAAGGCACATTCTAGCGCGAGCGGGTCGAGCGCGTGAGAAGGTTATTTTCACTTGGCTCACTTATTTTATGTATATAAATTAAACATAACTTTACTCCAACCCCCAAAACCTGTTCAGAAAACTCAAAAACTGACCAAAACGACCAAAAAAACATGCAAAAATAAGATAAACAGACAAAATAAAGCTTGGGTTGCCTCCCAAGAAGCGCTATCTTTTACGTCTTCAGCTAGACCGTTCTAGATCAAGATTCAAGGAGGCCGTAAATTGGACTGTGTATCCCTAAGGATATCAGGAAGAGCCCGATGGTAAGCAGAAACCATATTGTTATGAATTAATTCAATTGACGGTTCATCCTTTTCGGTTTCAAATCGATTCTTCACCTTTCGAGTAAATTCGTCTTTAGGATCTAAATTATTCAAATTCGTCCGCTTATTTTCCAATATATTATTGTCATTACTCACGGGTATTACGTAATTGGATTCACTAGTTTGTCTTACCTCACTCTCCGACTCACATAGGTAATCGTCGTCTTTAGGAGGTTGATCAATAGCGTTAAAAACGTTCAATTTTAAGTTCATGTTCCCAAATGACACCTTCATTACCCCCGTCCGACAGTTAACACGAGCGTTAGCGGTTGCTAAGAATGGACGACCTAGAATGACAGGAGTGTGCTTCCTAGCATCTAGTACGGGTTCAGTATCAAGGACCATAAAAACAACAGGATAATAACATTTGTCAACTTTAACTAAGACGTCCTCGACAATTCCTCTAGGTACTTTGACGGAACGATCCGCTAACTAAATAGTAGCGGCCGTAGGTTTAAGTTCACCTAAACCTAGTTGTTTGTAAACGTGATAAGGTAAGAGATTAACACTAGCTCCTAAGTCAAGGAGAGCCCTATGGATGATAGTGTCACCTATGACACATGAAATCGTAGGCGTACCTGGATTTTTATACTTTGAAGGTGAGTGTTGGAAAATAGAACTTACTTTTTCTGTGAGAAAGACCTTTTTCGGAGTATGACTACGCAATTTACGTTTTTGCGTGCAAAGGTATTTAGACATTTAGCGTAAGCGGGAATTTGTTTAATAGCATCGAGGAATGGAATATTGATTTTAAATTGTTTAAATACCTCGAGTATATCTTCAGTTTTTGACCCTTTCTTAGACAAATGTGACGGTCCCTCAACGTTTGGTGGATAAGGTAACTTTGGAACATAGTTAGTTGGGACCGGTTCTTTTTTCTTTCTTCTTTGATTCACGTCCTCACCCCTCTCTTTATTCGAGTTAACGTTTTCATCCCTCATAACCTCCCTCAGAATCTCAACAACTTCTTCCTCTCGAGTAGTCGTCCTCGTTGACACAGCGTTCACTTGCTCACTCGTACCACCCACCTCGTATTGTCCCTTAGGGTTCGGAATAGGTTGACTTGGCAACTTACTCTCGGTTAAACGATTTAGCGTGTTAACTATTTGTCTCACTTGGGACTCCAGTTTTGCAATAGACTGGGTGTGGGAATGTACTAACTGGATCATCGGACCAAAACTTTCAAGTAAGGCCAACACCTTCTCCTCAAATGCATTATTACGTGGAGGTGGAGGTGGAGGAGGAGGTTGTTGGTATTGACATTGTTGAGGTCTATAAACGTTAGGGAAATTACTCATCTCATTATTATTATTAGTATTATTATTTTTCCATGAGAAATTAGGATGGTTTCTCCATGGTGCGTCCGGATTATTAGTAGTCGAATTATAATTATTTTGTGGGTATTGTTGAATAGAATTAATGTGTTACTCCACGAATTCCAGAAATTGACTCGCTGATGGACATGCTAGGATAGAATGTGATGGATCAGAACAGAATGCACAAATTTCATGAGCAGGTGGGGCTGTCGTTTGGTTCATTGTTAAAAGTCGGTCAAGTTTCTTAGATAGTTCTTTTATTTCAATTGAATGACTTGACTCAAACTTTACCTCTCTCTTAGGTTGTGAATGATATCCCTCGGAACGTACTGACACAGCCTGATGCATCGAATTCTCGCTTAATGTTTCAAAGATTTTCCAGGCCTCATCGGCACTTTTGTGTAGGAAGGTACCCGCACAAACAGCGTCGACGGTGTTACGGACTGCGGGAATAAGTCCCTCATAGAAAACCTGTACCAACTGCCACTTAGGAACCTGATGATGTGGACACGAGCGTAATAATTCTTTAAATTTTTCCCATGTATCATAATGCGTCTCCCCATCTTGCATCACAAAATTTGTTATAGATTTCCTTATCTGATTCGTACACATAATAGGGAAAAACTTTTGTAAAAATGCGGTGTGTAAGGCTTCCCATGTTCTAATTGTGTTTGGCTCAAGTGATTGAAGCCAGTATTTAGCTTTATCTTTTAAAGAAAATGGAAAGAGCTGCAATTTCAATTCATCATCAGTTAAGTTTTGAATTTTTAAAGTAGAGCATATATCCTGAAAATCTCCCAAGTGTTGATATGGATCTTCATTTAGACGGCCATGAAAAGAAGGAAGTAGCGAGATGGTAGATGACTTTATCTCAAAGTGAGATGCCGTCGCCTCCGGTAAATCAATACATGTTTGTGGCGTGTAAGTCGTTGGAATAAAATAATCTTTAAGCGGAGGAGGTGGCGGTATATTAAGATTATTCATATTATTTCCGTTGTTTCCGTCATCCATTTTAATCGGTTCGATTTTAAAAGTTCGAGTTCTCCTTAACCGCTTAAGGGTACTTTGAATTTCGGCCTCAAACAACGACGACGGAATCGGCGTTGATTCGTCGTCTTGCAACCTAGCTCTAGAAGCTTGGGTTGCGGACTTACTAACTCTAATGGTACGTTCAAGTTTAGGATCAAAAGTTTGTAATTCAAGTTTATTTGAACGTGTACAAAACATAAACTAAAAAGAAAATAAACTAAAAACAAACACTGACTCAAATAATAAAAAAAACAAATAGCAATCACGCAACTAAGATAACAAGCACTCAACTACTGTGATGCATGCAAATTATCCTGTAATGCAGTGACCGCGTCAAGCCCAGCGCCCCGGGTTTCCTAGCTAATGCAGTGCAATTAACCCTAAACTAATGCAAATAGTGCGTCACAGCGCCCTGACTTACAGTGGTTTAAAGCGAGTTTCACAAGAAGCAATTTATTTTATCTTATTTATATTTTTCCGCGTAAGCTCCTTTGATGTGCTAAGCTATTCCTCCCAGAAACGTTAGAATTTGATGACTCGAGAAACTACAAAATGAAAAGAAAAGTTAGTGACTCAAAATAAAACAAAAAATAAGAAAAAGAAAACCTAATATAATATTTACGAATTAACTAAACTAAGATTTTAAAACTAAAGGTAGCAATTCAATCCCCGGCAACGGCGCCAAAAATTGATGTTGTCAGTATCAAGATATAAAAAGTATACTTTACTTTTCTAAAGATTTGCAGTGTGGAAGTAAAGGTCGAACCCACAGAGATTGAATACTACGCACTTTAATTTTTAAAACCTAAATTTAGTTAATTAAGAAAAATGGATTTTGGATTTAATTTGAATTAAACTAATAACAATAAAAATAAATATAAATTACGAAAGTGATTTAAAATTGTTTTTATGAATATGTTTAAGGAACCTAGGATTGCAAATCCACCACTAGCTTCATAATAAGGGTATTTATGAATTACTTTAGCTTATTAAGTTGGATGATAATGGGGAATTGTAGCTACAAGCCCAATTCCTCCGCCAAAAAAATAACTATGGTTCAAGCACCAACATAATCCATCTTCGGTTAGCACGAATTATCCCACACTAAACTAGGGTTGTGGTATAATCCGTCTAATCTAGGCATGGACTATTCGGATACTGGATAGCACAATTCAATTTAAGCACCATTACATGTAAATAATCTAAACAAGCACAGCAAGTATAGATCATTGAGCACATCACAGTCAAAATAGATCTAAGACAAGAATAAACTTTGAAAGTAATGATTTAATCAATAAAAGTACGCTTTATTTATAAAAATCCTCCAAACATGTAATCATCATCCATACATAATAAAACTAAAATAAAAACATAAATAAAACCCTATTACTTGGCTAGGGTTTCATTGAAACCCTAGATCTAGAGTCTAGTTGTCCATAGAAGTGGTAGATGGCAAGTAGTTGATGGAGGAGGCCATGGGAATCCTTGGTCTTCTTCTTCTTCTCCTTGCTTCCCTCCCTTCAATGGCTAAAAGTATGGTTGTATATTGTGTGTATAATATTTTGCGAACCCCTAAATTGAAGGAAAATAGGGTATATATAGATTTACAACAAGTTTTTGGAAGCTTTTCTAACCCGAAACGCACTAAAACAGCTGTATTTAGCTTTCTAGACTTAATTAGGCAGTTTCGTTCGCGTAGGAATCATCAGTATACTGAAATACGCAAGTTCTATTTTTACACATGTCGCACGAGCGGGCCGCGCAAGCGCGATATGGGGACCTTGCGCGAGCTAATTCTGGGATCTTCGCGCGAGCGGGTCGCGCGAGCGATTTCTTGGTTTTCGCACGAGCGGATCACGCGCGCGATGTGGTTTTTTCAGCTTATTTTGCTCTGCTTTTTCACCCCATTTAACTTGGTTTACTTGATTTCTTCCAAAACCTGTCAGAAAATAGAAAACGAAGTAAAAATATACAAAAATAGGATAAAAAAGTACTAACAAACGTATGTTAAGGTGTATAAATAGGATATGTTCTCTCCCGATCAGTGGTGGAGGTGGGCCAACCATACGTACTGGGGCAGTAGTGTCAACTTCATTTGGTACATTGCACGCTTATAATTATAGTATGCTTCCTCGGCTTCGTGTAAAGATGGGTATTTTCTGAACACAAGCTCTGAATATCTGTGAACTTATCAAAGAATGAAATGCAGACCAACCCATTGCCCCTGATACATTTGCAAACACACCCCAAACAGAGCCACAAAATATCTCCACAGAGTTTAAAAGGCTACAAAATTTTACTTGATCTAAACAATTTCCTAAACATTTTCCCCACTCCCGCCCAACTTTTCACATGCCCATGCTTTTGTATTCAACGCATCTAATCAACCCTATAGAGATGACGAGGAGGCAGACTGTTATGTAATAGACTTAATTAACGAATTAGCCGAAGAGGTAGTGCCCTTTATGTTGACTAAAGAAGCCTTAGAAGCATAAAGGAAACCAAAAAAACTAAATCTATCAAGTCCAATGGATAGAGAGCACCACCCCGTCGTCACCAAATAACTCAATTTGGGGGTTAAGGTACAAGAGAGGAAGGAGTTATTTATATGATTTAAATGTTATTTGACTTATCTGGTATTTTATGAATATTAAATTGTACCCGTGTAGTATAATTTTGGGTATTTCTATCATCGCTGTAGAGCATTTTGAGAACTGTAGTGAGAACGTGGGTGTCACGTTATACAAAAGGTAGGTTCACGCTTCAGACAAATGAATCCAAATGTCCCCCAGAATCTCGCACGCTTAGAAAGAGAAACTGCCAACGTAGACTCAGGGAGTTGATTTATTTTTGTTTTTTTAATTTGAGGAGTCTTGAGACTCATAGAATTTGAACGGAGTTGATAGAAAGAATGATTTTCTCTAATCCGCCAAGGTGGGTTGGGGTGTGATAATTTTTGTTATCAGAGCAATAAATTAGAGCCTTTGGGATGAGTGACGTATACGATGCATAGTGTGCATACTACGACACGTAGCTACTGTTGGAAAAACAGGTTTAAATGGAAAGTTTAAACGCGCAGCGGAAAAATCAAGTTATGAAACTTTATTGGCATGCCCGGATCTACTACTCGTCAATTCTACAGATGCGCACAAGAGGGGACACGAGTTATACCTTAGTGTCTTGAACCCAATTCTGATCTTCAACTTCCAGCAGCCTCCACTAGATGATCTTCACCCTTATGACTCCTGCGGATGCCTGCCAGAAAGACTAGGGTTGGTGGGAACCCTAATGGAGAGGATAGAGAAGGTTTTGGGACTCCAAAACAGTTTCTGCAGCTTCTGACGTTCAAAACGACGAACAACTTTTTCCAGAACGCAGCTGCCCTATTTATAGATTCCCAGAACCGACCTAGACTTCGAGCGATCGAAGTGCCTTCGATCGATCGAACATTCCATCGATCGAACCATCTTCGATCGATCGAACCTGCAGACTTCAATCGATCGAGATATCTTCGATCGATCGAACCTGTCTGGACATTATCCTCAAGCATCTTTCCAAGCATCCTGGCGGAGCTAAGAGTGGGACCTCCTAGGCTCTTTATTGTTGGCTCAGACCAGTTTATTAATTACCATGACCAAACTCTTTGATCAGCAAACTAACCAACTGGTCAGTTAACGTTTACTCCACTATAAAACGATAACTGAACTCCAACGCAAAAGAACATAGCCGAAGCGATAACTAGACTTGTATGTTGTACTAATGTCCCTCTACCTCTAGCATTCGTAATCATATTCAGGTAGTCGGATAACTGTTACTGTCAACCTGAATCATGATTACTTCTTGTATTCCTTGAGTCCCATTCACTACTCATGATTACCAAACATGTTGATAACTCTTATCAACAAGACTGCAGTACTCAGTAATCGACATGGTGACATTCTCAAGGGAATGCTTACTCTGAAACAGAGGGTAGATTCTATCTTGACAATATATGTTCACAACCCTATGAATATGACATACCCAAGATACCCAGGTGTTGATCTTTTATAGACCTCACTGATTGGTAAGTCAAAACAGCCATATCCACAGTCTGTGTTCATAATCGTCTCAAGATTGAGAACACATACCTTATACAAGTTATGAGTTCCTATTGACTGTTGACAGCATTGAGCGTTAATAGGAAACTCAGGTCCGTCAATGCACTATAAGCACTAGCATATTAACCAAGAGTCACACTCTAGTGATTGAGATTTATCACTCCATCCAATGGTAGTTAATGATGCTACAGTGTATACCTGATGAGATATCCAGTCTCATCATCCACTGTGACAAGCTTTAAGTATCAAAGAATAGTAATTCGTATCTCATTGTATGTATCTCATACACACACGAAATACTTACTATGATACTTATGGATTAAACAATCATCTCATGAAAGAAACATACATAATGAAATGTAAAGCTGATATCCATATATTAAAAAGTCAATGTCTAATACATAAAGTAATGGTTTGAGGGCACAAACCCAACAAACTCCCACTTGCACTCATAACCATTCAGAACTACATCTAAGACCTAGACTATCTAGATGACGATCAAAGACCTTCTGTGGTAAGGCCTTTGTAAACGGATCAGCAAGATTGTCAGCGGTGGCAATCTTGGTGACAGTCACATCTCCACGTTGAACAATATCTCGGATAAGATGATATTTCCGCTCTACGTGCTTTCCCTTTCCGTGGTTCCTTGGCTCCTTGGACTGAGCCACTGCCCCACTATTATCACAATAAAGCGTAATAGGCGACAGCGATGCTGGTACCACCTCGAGTTCCATAAGGAACTTCTTGAGCCAAACAGCTTCCTTTGCGGCTTCACAAGCAGCCACATACTCAGCTTCTGTAGTTGAGTCTGCAATGCATTTCTGCTTAATGCTCCTCCAACTGACAGCACCACCTCCCAAGGTAAAGAGATGACCGGACGTCGACTTCCTCGAATCTTTATCTGACATAAAGTCCGAGTCAGTGTATCCCACTGGAATTAACTCACTACCACCGTACATAAGCATGTAATCTTTAGTTCTTCTCAAGTACTTAAGAATGTGCTTAACGGCTGTCCAGTGCTCTGGACCTGGATTCGACTGATATCTGCTAACCATGCCAACGGCAAAGCAGATATCTGGTCTAGTGCATAACATCGCATACATGAGACTTCCCACTGCAGAAGCATAGGGAACTCCTGTCATGCGATTCCTCTCCTCCTGTGTCTTTGGACACTGGTCCTTGGAGAACGCTAAACCATGCCTGAAAGGTAACAAACCTTTCTTCGAATTATCCATTGAAAACCTAGTTAGCACCTTATCGATATAACCAGCTTGAGATAATCCCATTATCTTTCGCTTGCGATCCCGAAAGAGCTTTATCCCAAGAATATAGCTCGCCTCTCCTAGATCCTTCATATCGAAAGTACTAGCTAGCCAAACCTTGACCGTTGACAATGCCGCTACATCATTTCCAATAAGTAGAATGTCGTCAACATAAAGCACAAGAAAAGCCACCACTTTTCCTTCACTCTTCTTGTATACACAAGGTTCATCCAGATTCTGTATGAAACCAAACGATTTGACCGCTTGGTCAAATCGTATGTTCCAACTTCTGGATGCCTGCTTAAGCCCATAAATGGACTTTTGCAACTTGCATACCAAGTTACCTTTCCGACCAGCTATGAACCCTTCTGGTTGTTGCATATAGATGTCCTCCTCAAGATTGCCATTCAAGAATGCAGTCTTGACGTCCATCTGCCAGATCTCAAAATCTAGGCATGCAGCAACGGATAAGAGTATTCTGATGGACTTGAGCATGGCCACCGGCGAGAAGGTTTCCTCATAGTCAATGCCCTCCCTCTGAGTATAACCTTTCGCAACAAGCCTTGCCTTAAAGGTCTCAACCTTTCCATCAGATCCTCTTTTCCTCTTGTAGACCCATTTACAGCCAATGGGTTTAATATTGGCTGGAAGTTCTACAAGATCCCAGACCTGATTAGAATCCATAGATTCCAATTCAGCCTTCATAGCTTTAACCCAATGAGCTGAATCAACATCAGCCATTGCCTCTTCGTATGTGGTAGGATCAGATTCAGATTCTATGGAGACAGCTTCAAAAACTTCTCCTAAGAACATGTATCTATCAGGCTGGCTGATAATCCTTCCACTACGACGAGGTACTGGTGCGGAAATAGGTGAAGAAGTGGTGTTTTCCTGATTTACATCGTTATTAACTACGGGTTGGACTGAGGGCTCTCCTTCTATCTCTCTAAGATCTATCCTTCCCTTAGGTTTATGGTTCATGATATAATCATCCTCCAAGAAAATAGCATTCGTACTGACGAACACCTTCTGTTCTCTTGGATCATAAAAATACCATCCATAAGTACCCTTTGGATACCCCACGAAGTAACATACTTCCGATCTAGAATCCAACTTGCTCATCTTTCCTTTTAGCACATGTGCCGGACATCCCCATATCCGGAGATGTTGCAAAGAAGGCTTGCGCCCAATCCACATCTCTCGTGGTGTCCTGGGAACAGATTTGCTTGGTACTAGATTTAGTATGTAAGCAGCGGTTTCCAAAGCATAACCCCAAAGAAATAAAGGTAACTCAGAATAACTCATCATTGACCTAGTCATGTCTAAAAGAGTCCGATTCCTTCTCTCCGCTACACCGTTTTGCTGAGGTGTACCAGGTGCAGTCAACTGTGACAGAATCCCATTCTGTACGAGGTGATCAATAAATTCATTAGAGAGATACTCGCCACCTCGATCAGATCGAATGGCCTTGATATGTGTGCCCAATTGCTTCTCCACTTCAGCCCTAAACTCTTTGAACTTTTCAAAGGCTTCAGACTTGTGCTGCATTAGGTACACATATCCATACCTAGAGTGGTCATCAGTAAATGTTATGAAATACTCATAACCACCCCTTGCTCTAATATTTATTGGTCCACACACATCAGTATGAACTAATTCCAACAATGCATTGGTTCTATTGCCCTTTGCAGGAAATGGCCTTTTGGTCATCTTACCCTCTAAACAAGACTCGCAGACTTCTATTGGTTCGAGAACCAAATCGCCTAAGACCCCTTCTTTGACTAGTCTGCCAATCCTATTTAGATTGATATGACCAAGCCTCATATGCCAAAGCCTTGTTGGATTAGTGGAAGATCTCTTTCTTTTAGATGGTACAGTTACCACTGAGTTATTAAGTTCCATACAAGAATCTTTAGAAATATTGGGAGTAATCACATACAAACCATTTGATTTAACACCAGAACATATAAAAGAACTATTTCTTTTAATCACAACTTCAGTTCTAAAATTAAAAGAATAACCATTATTCGATAAATTAGAAACTGAAATTAAATTACGTCTCATTGAAGGGACGTAAAGTACATCTGATAAAATCAAAACTTTATTGTCTAGAAATTCTAAAACTACGACTCCTATAGCAACCGCAGAAACGGTTGCGCTAGAACCTAGAGTAAGTACGATTTCCCCATCACTGCACTTCCTGGTTGATCTGAACCCCTGCAATGAATTACAGATATGGTTAGTCGCACCAGAATCAATGCACCAAGTGTTTGAAGTATCCGTTATAAAACTTACTTCAATCACATGTGATTCAATCATACCTTGAACTCTTGTAGCTAAGAATTCTGGACAGTTCCTCTTCCAGTGGCCCTTCTCACCGCATTGGAAACACTTTCCTTTGCTTTGGCCACCCACCTTCCCTTTGCCCTTACCTTTTCCCTTAGATTTTGCAATCTTAGGGACCGGTCCAACACTTGAACCTCCAGTGCTAGCCTTCTTCTTCCCTTTCTTTCCTTTCGGCACAGATCGGGAAGAGGAAGCGCTTTTCTCAACGTTTAAAACGCTGCCCCCAGGTTTGATCACCCCTTCCGCTGCCAATAAAGAGCTCATCAATTCGCTCATTGAAAAATCCATTTTATTCATATTATAATTCAGTTTAAATTGAGCGAATGATGGCGATAGCGTATTGAGGATCATATCAACTTGGGTCTGTGCATCGATGTTGGCACCTAGGGTCTCCAGCTCGTTTAAATAACCAATCATTTTCAAAACATGTTCTTTGACTGGAGTCCCTTCCGACATCTTAGCACTCATTATCTTCTGCATAGCTACCTGTCTGGCAGGCCTGCCATGCTCCCCAAACATCTTTTTCAGGGATTCGATAATGTCACTGGCGGAATTGTTCGACTGGTATTGGTGTTGTAACACATTAGCCATAGAAGCCAATATGTAACAACGAGCCATCCCATTCGACTTTTTCAATTTATCGAACTCGCGTCTAGCAGCAGCCAAAGCATTTGCAGCGGGTTCTTCGGGGCATGGGGTGGTGAGGACATATATGTGATCCTCCGCAGTTAACACGATGTCAAGGTTACGTTTCCATTCAGTGTAGTTGTTTCCAGTTAACTTGTTTTGAGTGAGTATGGTGGCAAGTGGACTAAATGCAGATCCAGACATTATGATTTACTGAAAAATCAAAAAACAAAATAAATATGGATATCAGAATTTGACAGTTTGAAATAAAAGAATCCTTTTAAAACTCTTATTTTAAAACAAAGTCGCCGGAATATTGAAACGAAAGAATAAAGCCTCCGTGTGGTGGTCAATGTTCAATCTTTCGATTAATCATGACTTGTCCGCTATGCAACTCTTGCAAAACAAGTTATGACTCCCGAACCTTTTTGATCTCTAAGTTTCTGAATAATGCCCCGTGTGGGATCCCTTATCCATAGCTTAGCTAGTGTGTACCATTAACTAGGATCCAATCACAACCGTCTCAAGTAGCGCCTCCGTATGGTGGTCACCCTCTAACACGTCTGATTGATCCTTATCAAAAAGAAGTTCACATCTAGTAACCAATGAGTAATGCATCCTCCGTATGGAATGATCACCCCTGGCGAGGTGACACAGAATGCATCACTCATCTTACAGTGAACCGTTAATGGAAGATCGTGGGTGTAATTAATAAGACCCTCTCCCACTAGATTTAGTAAAAAAGGATTTTGCTTTTTGAGAAAATCTGTTTCTACACACTTCCCATAAACATCTAATGTTTACTAATGTGTTGAAAACGGTTTTTGAATTTTATTTTAGAAAACTTGTTTTGCGTGCATGCAACAATGTATTATACGCCAATCACAAACAAAGCACATAAAACAAAAAACTAAAATGAAATAAAAGACATCCAAACGATGCCTCTATCTCCCATGGCTCTATCTCCATAGAACCTGCTTTTGGTTTGATCGCCTCCAGCTCCATCTTCATGGACAATTCTAATTCTATTACATTGAACCTATGCCTCTTTTGAGGCTTACAATTTATCTAGAAATAGAAATAGCAACAACAAAATAAAAGGCTAGGGAAACCGGTGCGACTTTCCTTTTCGTAGGATTGAAGTCGCAGCGCCCTTTACATATGCCTTAAAACCAAACCAAACTTAAAACAACACACCAATCTAAAACATTCAAACACAAAATTAAATGCTCTTGGCGCCATGGGAGATAGCGACTAACTTTTGCTGCAAAAGGTTAGTTGAACACACATCCACGCATATATATAACAAAATATAACTATTGGAACCCTTAATTGATTCACACAGTATATAAACTCTTTACATACTGAATTAGAACTCAAAACAGCATCTAACTTCTCTGTCATAGTTCGATCGATCGAAGACCGTTCGATCGCTCGAACCTTCGATCGATTGAACACTGTTCAATCGCTTGAACATTCTATTTCACAGAATGATTAAAAATTTTGCAGAATACGTTAAAATTAAACTTTTAATTTCAAAATACTTTTAAAACTGTGAAACAAAGATCCTGACAAAGAGTCTGTCTCGATCGATCGAACTCTGTTCGATCGCTCGAACAACAGAAGGTTTCGATCGATCGAAACCTGTTCGATCGCTCGAGTACAGAGCGTTCGATCGATCGAGACTACTTCGATCGATCGAACCCATCTTGCATCCAATGCAATCACAGATTTGTATACTGCTGCGATAACATTGCAGAAACAGATCTGTGACGATGCAGTTTCGAAAGCAGTTCTAAAATCAACATGCAAATCAAAATAGTGTTCCAAAAAACGCATCTATGGATCCAAACGAGCGTGGCTCTGATACCAATTGTTGGAAAAACAGGTTTAAATGGAAAGTTTAAACGCGCAGCGGAAAAATCAAGTTATGAAACTTTATTGGCATGCCCGGATCTACTACTCGTCAATTCTACAGATGCGCACAAGAGGGGACACGAGTTATACCTTAGTGTCTTGAACCCAATTCTGATCTTCAACTTCCAGCAGCCTCCACTAGATGATCTTCACCCTTATGACTCCTGCGGATGCCTGCCAGAAAGACTAGGGTTGGTGGGAACCCTAATGGAGAGGATAGAGAAGGCTTTGGGACTCCAAAACAGTTTCTGCAGCTTCTGACGTTCAAAACGACGAACAACTTTTTCCAGAACACAGCTGCCCTATTTATAGATTCCCAGAACCGACCTAGACTTCGAGCGATCGAAGTGCCTTCGATCGATCGAACATTCGATCGATCGAACCATCTTCGATTGATCGAACCTGCAGACTTCAATCGATCGAGATATCTTCGATCGATCGAACCTGTCTGGACATTATCCTCAAGCATCTTTCCAAGCATCCTGGCAGAGCTAAGAGTGGGACCTCCTAGGCTCTTTATTGTTGGCTCAGACCAGTTTATTAATTACCATGACCAAACTCTTTGATCAGCAAACTAACCAACTGGTCAGTTAACGTTTACTCCACTATAAAACGATAACTGAACTCCAACGCAAAAGAACATATCCGAAGCGATAACTAGACTTGTATGTTGTACTAATGTCCCTCTACCTCTAGCATTCGTAATCATATTCAGGTAGTCGGATAACTGTTACTGTCAACCTGAATCATGATTACTTCTTGTATTCCTTGAGTCCCATTCACTACTCATGATTACCAAACATGTTGATAACTCTTATCAACAAGACTGCAGTACTCAGTAATCGACATGGTGACATTCTCAAGGGAATGCTTACTCTGAAACAGAGGGTAGATTCTATCTTGACAATATATGTTCACAACCCTATGAATATGACATACCCAAGATACCCAGGTGTTGATCTTTTATAGACCTCACTGATTGGTAAGTCAAAACAGCCATATCCACAGTCTGTGTTCATAATCGTCTCAAGATTGAGAACACATACCTTATACAAGTTATGAGTTCCTATTGACTGTTGACAGCATTGAGCGTCAATAGGAAACTCAGGTCCGTCAATGCACTATAAGCACTAGCATATTAACCAAGAGTCACACTCTAGTGATTGAGATTTATCACTCCATCCAATGGTAGTTAATGATGCTACAGTGTATACCTGATGAGATATCCAGTCTCATCATCCACTGTGACAAGCTTTAAGTATCAAAGAATAGTAATTCGTATCTCATTGTATGTATCTCATACACACACGAAATACTTACTATGATACTTATGGATTAAACAATCATCTCATGAAAGAAACATACATAATGAAATGTAAAGCTGATATCCATATATTAAAAAGTCAATGTCTAATACATAAAGTAATGGTTTGAGGGCACAAACCCAACAGCTACATGATCATGCATACACGTTTACTGATTGCTAAGCTCCCAAGCACTATAACCAATTAGGCATTCGCTGTTATAACTGTGGCAATCACGGCCACATCAGTAAGGACTATAGCAAAGGGCATACAACGGACCAACTACTTAGGGCCAAGTTGGACAGTTAAAAAAATAAAAAATCAGAGTGGAAATCCACATCCAACGCATAGACTAATCAGATGGGGCCTTACATGATTCCCAAGTCGTATAAATTCCCGGATTTCTCCCTTCAAAAACTAATTCCACCATTTTTGTTTGCTACCCATCTGTTATGACCAACACCACAAGAATGATAATAACACAACCACAATCATCATTACAATAAAATTTAATGTTCCAACAAAAACATAGTTTTAATATCAACCAAAACATAGTTTTAACATCAACTAAAACATAGTTATATCATCAACACAAACATACTTCGAACATCAACCAAAACACAATGTTAACATCAACACAAACATAGTCTTACACACCACCACATAAAACCACCTCTAAATGACCTACAACTCTCCCCTAAGGAGTAATTCAACCCAATCTTCCTTGAATTCATTTGGAAGACTAAAGAACACATCCATTTTTCCGGTATCATTTGCAATCATAGTGACTGCCTTGAGTTTGTCGCACATTCCCAAGTTGTCCAACTTCTCTATCTCTCCATAAATCTTCTTTCTAGCATCACTCACATCATGTTGATAACCAATCCTTGTGTAGAGCACTTGTATTTTATCCTTGGAGTCTTCACAAAATTTTCTAATTGCTTTTGACATGTTCCCAAGTTCAGTAGCCATGATATCATTCCCATGAACTCTCTTTCTTCCACCTTGTTTAGTAGTAATTTTATCATGAGGTGTTGTGTGACACTTTGAGAAACAGCAACTTCAGCAGCCATGTCTTCTATCTCCATTGCATCAACGACATCTATTGGTCCTTCGGCCATTTCCCCAGTGGCACGATCTTTTGCAAATATGGTGCACCATGCTAGATAATAATGACATGGTTTGTGTCTTGCTCCCTTTAAATTAGGATCTCTCTAAAAAAAAAAGCCTGAATTAATATGAAGGTTGTATATTACAATTGTCATTTCATCCAAAGCAATAAAATATACCTTCACTAACAAGTCCCATGTGGTGTCATCGGGGCAGTCGAGTGTTTTAGTACTATCATTCCATCCTATCCCACTCGTACCACTTGCACCTGATAATGCACCTGTAATGCTCAAATACTTTGCTTTCCACACCTTAGTTTTGGATTCAATATGAGGCATCACTCTAAGATCAGTGCCAGGGATCATTCGTATCATGAGTCTTTCCAATTCATTCAAGTATCCAGGCCTAAAGAGTCCAGTGTCTTGCTTCCAACCTGTATGACATAATTAACTCTTGCAAAGCATCTATAAGTGCTTCCTCCTCTATCTTGGTCCACACTCTCCTACATATTTCTTCGCCATCTCCTTTCCTACCCTTACTAGGACATTGGTTAGATTCTCCACTATCCATATATTCCTAATCAAAAATGAATTACAACAACACTAGGCCAAATAATACAATAGTTCAAGTAAAGCAATAGTTCAACTAATACAATAGTTCAAGTAATGCAATAGTTCAAATAATATAAATAGTTCAAGTAATACAATAGTTCAAATAAAATTTGCTGCATAGTTCAAGTAATACAATAGTTCAAATGAAATACACTACATAGTTGAAGTAATTAAAAAATTCAACTTTGTTGGCCTCTATTGGCCATCCACTCATTAAACATTTGATTTGTCATATTATCTCTCCATTCGCTCCACTGGTTAGATGTTTCAACGGTGTCAACGTATTCATCTCCAAGCTCAATGGGTGGGCAATTTGCGTCCAACTTGTTCTCTAGTGGGTCAATTAGCATCTCCTTTCTAATTAAGTTGTGGATAAGACAACAAGCTATAACGATCCGGTTCTGAGTTCTAATTGGGAAAAAAGATGGGCTCCTTAGAATTGCCCAACGTAGTTTTCGGAGACCAAAACACCTCTCAATGACATTACGTGCAGATGCATGCCTCATGTTAAACAACTCCTGAGGGGTTGAGGGAGCTGAACCATCTCTCCAAGTTGGTAGATGGTATCTTTGACCTCTATATAGGGCTAAAAATCCTTCACCATTCGTGTAACCCGCATCTACTAGGTAATAATAGCCTGTATGTTTTTTACAAAAGTCTTGTTAGAAGATTCATATTATTATTGTACATAATTCAATTGATAACATTCATTATAAATACATATTCTCACCCGTAGGTACCCTAAGGCCATTTGGCCTTGTAACAGCATCACGGAAAACTCTAGAGTCCGCTGCAGAACCTTCCCATCTAGGCGAAACATATATAAATTTCATGTCAGTTGCGCACACTCCTAAAACATTAATAGCAAGCTCCCCCTTCCTTGATCTATACCTTGGTTTGTCAATTGCAGGAACATGAACCCTAACATAAGTTCCATCTAAAGCACCAAGGCAATTCTACAATATCAAAATCATTTCAATAATTAAGTAGGTGAAGGCTTATTATTATGTTCATTTTAAAAATTAAAAAAAAAACTAAGTTTTGTAAAAGAAATACCTTAAACCATCTCCATCTATCGTCGGTACAATTCTCACGAATAGGATCGGGAGCTCTAAGTAACACAGTATGGAGTTTTAGAACCGCCTTCAACGCTGCATTGATTGTCTGCTGACTGTTTCACCCGAGCGAATGAACCGAAACTTAATGACACGGTTCTTAACATGATGTGCCAAAATGTGTAAGAACATGGCTACTTGCTCTTCTACAGTAACATGCCGTGTATCTTGTAATTGACCTATTGTACAGGTACACAAAATTCCAAATGTGTTTCTATCCATTCGGAGTTGCTCCACACATACTATGTCCCCTCGATTAATCATTCTATCTAAGTTCTCCATTCGAGCAATTACGTTACTTATTCCCCTATCCCCAATTACTTGCCTCTTCTACCTATTAATGGTCACAACCATTACCATGACCATCAAAACCAATTGAATAAAATCAAGCAGTATTTCCTCAAGCACCAAGAAGACCTCAACATCTTCCGTTGATATGTCCATGAAGAAAGCCTTACACTTATATGAAAAAACAAACAAGATTTCAAACAAGAGTTCAGTGTACAAGCCAGATTTCAAGAAGTTCCTAGAGTTCAAATAAAAAAATAAATTCCCAATTTGTTTTGTTTCAAGAAGTCCCTAGAGTTCAAATAAAAAAAAAAATTCACAAGTTGATTTGTTTCAAGAAGTCCCTAGAGTTCAACTCAAAAAAAATTCTCAAGTTATTTTGTTTCAAAAAGTCCCTAGAGTTCAACTAAAAAACAATTCACAAGTTGTTTTGTTTCAAGAAGTCCCTAGAGTTCAACTAAAAAAAAAATTCACAAGTTGTTTTGTTTCAAGAAGTCCCTAGAGTTCAACTCAAAAAAAATTCTCAAGTTGTTTTGTTTCAAGAAGTCCCTAGAGTTCAACTCAAAAAAAATTCACAAGTTGTTTTGTTTCAAGAAGTCCCTAGAGTTCAACTCAAAAAAAAATTCTCAAGTTGTTTTGTTTCAAGAAGTCCCCAGAGTTCAACTCAAAAAAAATTCTAAATTTGTTTTGTTTCAAGCAGTCCCTAGAGTTCAAATCAAAAAAAAAATTTCCAATCTGATAGAGTTCAGAGTTATAGAGAGTTTGAGAGGGAAAGAGCCAACCAAAACAAAGAGAGTAGCACAAGAAGAATAGATGAAGCATCACAAGCTCACGAGAAACAAAATGAAACTCCAAATCTAATAGAGTTTAGAGTTATGGAGAAGGGTGACAGTTCTCTCACAAAGCCAGTTTGAAGGTGATAAGCAAAAGATGTGACCATTTGTGTGTTTAAACTGTAAAAGATTCAATCTATGGGATTGATTTTGTGAACAAATTAGGACTTATCAGCTTTTGAGGTAAGTTTTTGATATATATATACATATATATATATCTTCTCAACTTGGTCTTGTGTTTCTATAAAAAGCTTTGGGGGTTGTGAGGTTGCTTATCTTGAATTTGAAAGGTCTTATGTGCATACATAATCTGTAACAAGATCTATGGTCAGAATATAAATACAGCCTGATTTGTATAAAACTTGGCATCTACAGATTTTTGAACCCTTCTTCTCTCATTTTTCTTTTCCTAAATTTTTTCAAAATAGATATTGAGAATAAGGCTTAGATTTTCTAACCTTGTGTTTCGAATATGTATTGATAGAGCAAAGTAAGGATTCAGCTAGTTACTTATCTGAAAAGTGTTTTTTTTTTTTTGCTTAAAAGCCTATGAGAATATTTTCATTGCCACCTATCAAGTTAATTTAAGAGTTCATGATGGTCTTGAATATTTTCAATTGCAAGTATAATTGATGATTATGGTTCATATATATTTATAGGCCTGTATAATTGACTCCAGTCTTCTATATATGGGTTTCAAATACTTTTGAAATTCTACTTCATGAACCTAGTTCTTCATGACCATTCAAAATTCATATACCAAACAAAGAAGTTGAAACAGCAATTCAAAACTTATCATATCAATTCTTGAGTAGCATAATTTTCAATAATGAAAAATGAGATTTTTTGATTAACCAAATTCATGCAATTACATAGAAAATTAAAAGTTAGGGTTTCCTTAATCAAATTCTGGACTTTTTGTTTTCTTTTTTTGTTTTGAACTTGGACTTATATGATGGATTTAGAACACATTCCAGTATATAGTTGGGAAGCTACATTTTCCTTTTATATCCTAACGTAGAGATTGGGAAAATTTTTGAACTTAATTAGTAGAAGTTCTGTCAAATCAAGTTAGGGCTTTAATAAAAACAGATCTACATCTAACACAACTAGATGAGAATATGGTATAAGAAAACGAAATTTTTTTTAACTAATATAAACTAGATAAGAAAATTTAAAAAAAGAAAAAAAAGAAAAAAAAGAAAGCAGATCTACAAAGAGACTAAGATGAGCAAATGAAAAAAAAAACTCTCTCTCTATATTTCTCTAGAGTTTCTTCCTAAGCTCTCTCTAAGCTTCCATGTCTCTCTCTCTAAATGTAAGTAAATTGCTTCTTTTATAGGCAAATGAGTGGTGGTAAATGGGGTTTTCAAAAGTATAAAAAGGTCTCCCATTGGTCCAAAATAAGCTGGGAACCAAAACTACGTCGTTGTGGTTTCTAATTAATCAATTTGGACCCCCAATCAAAATTACAAAAATGGACTAATCTGAGGGAGAGTGTTGCGGCGGCAATGGGCCTGTGCCGCGGCGGCACTGCTCCTCCTTCGTCCAGATAATGCTGTTTAGGCCCCCAGAGGTTCCGGTATTCGCAAAAAGGCCCTATTTTGTCCCAAATTCACAGAAAATGCATACGTACTCCAAATTGAGGTTGTGATATACCGTTGGAAAGGTAATGGAGTCTACTTTACATAAAAAATAGTTCAGGGATAGGTCACTTTGAAAAGTTTTGGGGTATTCGCGATAAAATCCAATTTGCTCGCCTTTTTAACCTTCAGAAATTCATAATAAACCCGTTTTAAATCCAGAAATTATGTGCGATATACCGTTGGAAAGATATTGACCTCTAGTATCTATGAAAAATATTTGAAAAATGATACGGCGCTCCGGTTTTAAAGTCAACTTTTGGTCAGACTGGTCAAACTTGGGATTCTTGGGAAGTTCTGGAAACCTCTAGGAGCTCCCAAGAGCTGACGTTTTCGCTCGATTTTCTTTTAAAACTCATTTTAATACTTTTCACATGATCTAGAATGATCCTAGCGAATTTGGACGATTTGGTCAAACTTGGTCAAAGTGGTCAAACTATGGTCAAACATGGTCAAATTGGTCAACGGGGACTTTCCGGGAACTTCCGGGTCTTCCGGTGGTCTCTAGGAGCTGACGATTTCATATGATTTTACTTAAAAACTCATTTTCTTACTTTTCTTATGACATAGCATGTTTTTAGAACTTTTGGTCCAAATCTGGGAGCTTTTGGGCTTTCAGGGACATTTTGGTCATTCTAAGCATTTTGAGAAATAGAACTAACTTCCAGGAGTCCTTTTGAGTCTTTTTCGATCATTGTGAATCACCAAGCTATGGGTCTCCTAAATCTGATAGCCAACAAAATGGGGTGTCTACACTTGGTGCCTTGCAATCTCGAGCTAGATGGCCGGGGTTGCCACAATTGAAACATTTCCCAGCACTACTACCTTCTCCCACTCGGGGTTGAGTCGGATAGGTGATAGCTTGGGTTTTCTTGCTTCCATCAAAATTCCTCTTCTGCCCTTGGGTACGATTCATTGGTGGTCTATTTCCAAAGTTGCCCCTTTGAGGCAGTCGGAATTCAAATTGTTTGCGGTTCACTCGAGCGTCCTCTTCTAGATCAGTAGCCAAGCCAACTAGTCCCTCGAAAGACTTATCTAGGTGACCGAGGGTCATGCGGCGAATCTGCGGTGTCAGCCCTTGGTTATACTTACGGATCCTCTTCTCCTCAGTATCAACCATATGAGAGGCGAACCGAGACAGTCTCTCGAACTGAGTGGTGTACTCTTGCACCGACTTAGTTCCTTGAGTCAGGTCCATGAACTCCTTCTCTCTTCTGTGCCTCTCCGTAGTCGGAAAATACTTCTCCAAAAATTTCCCTTTGAACGCAGTCCACTTCATTCCCATCGCAGCTCCATTCCTGATAGTAGCTACGACCAAATCCCACCAATCTGAAGAAGTTTTCAATCCTATTAATCCATTGGATAAAGGAAAAGAAATAAAATATGACAATGATTATCCAGAAAACTTTGTAGAAGAAACAGGGATATTCTCTGTTGAAAAACTCATTTATCAGAAATGGTATGCAAAGGTTTCTATTGTCATAGGAGAAGATTTTATTCTTGATGATATTGCACTCATTGATTCTGGTGCTGATATGAACTGTATCAAAGAAGGATTAGTTCCTTTCAGATATTTTGAAAAAACCACTCAGAATCTTACAGCTGCTAATGGAAGTAAAATTGATATTAAATACAAGATTCCAAAAGCATATGTTTGCAACCAAGGGATTTGTGTTCCTACAACTTTCATATTAGTTAAATCCCTTAACCAACCTATTATATTAGGCACTCCATTCTTGTCTCTTATTAGACCTTTCACAGTTACTAAAGAAGGTTTATTGACAAAGTTAATGGATGAGGAAGGTTTATTTAAATTCCTCCATCAGCCTATGGAGACTGAAGTTCATTCTCTTAAAGAGAAAATTGTTTTTAAAGAAACATAAATTTGTTTTATAAAATAAGAACTGGTTCATAAGCGAATCAGTGAACAGCTTTCGAGTACTGTTTTAAAAACAAAGATTGAAAAATTCCAAAAAATGTTAGAAGACAACATATGTTCTGAGCATCCAAATGCATTCTGGCATAGAAAGAAACATATTGTCTCTCTACCATATGAACAGGACTTTAATGAGAAAAACATTTCAACTAAAGCTCGTCCTATTCAGATGAATAAAGAACTTATGGAATTTTGCAAAAAGGAAATTGAAGGTTTGTTAAACAAAAACCTTATCAGAAAAAGTAAATCTCCTTGGAGTTGTTCTGCCTTTTATGTAAATAAAAATGCAGAAATTGAAAGAGGTGCTCCAAGATTAGTTATCAATTATAAGCCTCTTAATTCAGCTCTTAAATGGATTAGGTATCCAATACCTAATAAAAAGATTTACTAAATCGACTTTGCCAAGCATCAATTTTTTCAAAATTTGACATGAAGTCAGGATATTGGCAAATTCAAGTGACGGAGAATGACAGATACAAAACTGCTTTTAATGTTCCTTTTGGACATTATGAGTGGAATGTTATGCCATTCGGGCTTAAGAATGCCCCTTCAGAGTATCAAAATATAATGAATGATATTTTTAATGCTTACTCTGATTTCTGTATTGTTTATATAGATGATGTTTTAATTTATTCTTCATCTATAGAAAAACATTGGAAACATCTGGAATTATTTTATAAAATAATTTAGAAAAATGGTTTAGTTGTTTCTGCCAAGAAAATAAAACTATTGCAAACCAATGTCAGGTTTCTTGGGCATAATATTAACAAAGGAACAATTATTCCTATTGAAAGAGCTATTGTCTTTGGTGAAAAATTTCCAGATGAAATTAAAGACAAAACTCAACTACAAAGATTTTTGGGAAGTTTAAATTATATTTCCGACTATTACAAAAATCTTTATAAAGACTCAGCTGTCTTATATGACAGACTGAAAAAGATTCCTCCTCCATGGACTAATGTCCATACTGAAGCTGTTAAGAGAATCAAGGCCAAAGTAAAAGTTTTACCATGTTTATGCCTCTCGATTCCCACTGCTTTTAAAATTGTTGAGTCAGATGCTTCAGATCTCGGATATGGTGGAATTCTTAAATAAAGAATTAATAACTCGGAACAATTGGTTCGATTTACTTCTGGTGCTTGGAAGCCAGCACAGAAGAATTATTCTACAATAAAAAAGAAAATCTTGGCAATAGTTTTATGTGTTACCAAATTTGAAAGTGATCTACTCAATCAAGAATTTTTAATCAGAGTAGACTGTAGAGCTGCCAAAGATGTCCTAACTAAAGATGTTAAAAACATTGCTTCAAAACAAATCTTTGCTAGATGGCAAGGGATCTTGTCTGCTTTTGACTTTAAAATTGAATTTATAAAAGGAAGCTCAAATTCTCTCCCTGACTTCCTTACCCGTGAATTTTTGCAGACAAGCCATGAGACCTAACTTCAGAGTTTATACCACTGAAGGAAGAGGAAGGGGTAGATACCCTTCTCATCATAATGCCAATTATAAAGGTAAAGATAAAGTTCATAATAATCCTCCGATGGAAAGGATCATAAATTATTCTGATCCCGTTGACAAAGTTAAACTTTGGCCAATTCTTGTCTTAAATGACAACAAGGAAGCAGTTAAACTGCCCAGTGACATTGCTACACATTACTTTGATATTCCCAACGGATGGCTCTATCCAATGACGGCAAATGGCAACTCTCGGGAATATTATGAAAATATTTTAATTGAGACTGGTTCAGTAGAAATAAAGCACAAGCTAGCTGCCGGAAAACCAGCCTTCTCTCAGATGTTTATTTTGAAGATTTTATCCTCTTATGAATGGGGAATTGATCTAACTAAGGAAAGGAAGTTATTAAGATCTCTTCCAAATGATTCAAAGTCATATAATTTTTATGACTATCAAAAGGCTTGGGATAAGGTCCTGCTCACTCAAAACCCAGTATATAAACATACTTGGTATTTCCAGTTCAATAGGAATTTTAATTTTGAAATTCCTCCTTGGTTCCATTCATGGATTGCTAAGCATGGTCCTGAACCTGAAATATTACCCTTTGAAGTAAATCTCTGTTTACAGATGTATAAGAATAAGGACCTCCCTGGTAGGAGTGAGAATCCTTTATTTTATTTCTTTGTGGAATTCTCAGTTCCGTGGATTCTCAAATGGGAGTTTAAATTGCAGAATTCCCCCTCTCATATCTGGACCCTTTGCAGAAAGTTCCAAGTTTGGTGGTGAGCCAAATATAATAATTCAGATCTCACCACAGAAAGAATGGAGAAAATTCTAAGTATTGATCTCCCTTCTGTTTCCTCAAAGAAGGAAGGATCATTATCCTCTCCTGATATTTCAGAGATTAAATCTCAGATTAAAATGGATTTAAAATCCAATTTTCCAAATTTAAGCTCTGCTGAACTTAAAGCTCTTCTTAAAGAAAAACAATGTGGGGGATTATTAACAAATATGGGGAATAATGAACAAATGTGCAATATGGGAGATGACAACTGTTGTACGGGATTTTAGTCAAATGTGATGGATTCTTAGCAAATTGTTAAGAATCCTCATCATTGGTTAAGAATCCCCCGTATTACATGAGAATCCTTCACAAATTGTTATGATTACCTACATTTGTTGAGAATCACAGTTTGTTAAAAATCCCCCACAAATTGTTATAAATCCTCCACATTGGCAAAGAATCTCCCTCAGCTTGTTAAGAATCCCCCACATTGGTTAAAAATTCCCCATATTGCATAGGATTCCTCCACAAATTTCTATGAAACCTCCATAATTAAGAATCCCCCACAGTTTGTTAAGTGTAGCACCGAGAAATTTCCCGCAGAAATTCCACGTAAGATTATAAATGGTGACGTCACCTTGATGACGATTATAGAAGGTCCATTAGGAAACCCTAAGTAGGAACCCCTGTACTAGAATCCTTTAGTTGACGTCTCAACGACGAAACTCTTTCTAACCCAGTGCATATTAGAATGGACGTACCCTCGACTTATAGTTCTATTAAGAACTTAAAGAAGGACGTTTACTTAGGCACGTACACAGCCCCATTAATAGTTACATCTATACCTGTCTTCATTTTTACTGCGGTATACACAAACTGGGACACTGGCACCTGCCTTAAGTACACAACCCGAGAATTGGACCCACACCATTCTTTGATGGTCATGTGGACCCCACTTGTGTCTACCCTTAGAAACATACAAACACACATACTCTCACGTATTTGTACACCCAATGCACTTAATAAACCCCCACCCCTCTCTCTATAAATAAGACCTCACCCTCCCTCATTATAATACTCTTAACCACCCACAATCTGTCCAACAGATTGTTAAATGGAGAGAGAGCCCGAGAGAGCTTGAGAGAATACCATTACCTCCTTCCCCACTCTCGGCTTGTAAGCACACACATACACAGCACCCCCTGCCCCATTGTGCATCCACACAACCACACCTTACCCTCACATTCTCCCCCTCACTGTGTTCCCTCTCCATACACAGCACATGCACGCAGAGAAAGAAAAAGGAGCTTGAAATGATACAGATGGACATGACCAGCTTTTAAGAGCATGTCATGGCCAAACGTCCGCCCACATACCGTTCCCAGAACTTATCAAACCTACCTAAGTTATGTTCTAACATCGACACATGGCAACCCCCAATGTGGCTTGACTACTCTAATTATAAGAAATGGATATCAAACTCATACATGAACCGCATAGTATCTCACATCATTACTTTAATTCATTATTCTAAATCATACTTAGCTTTGTTGTCACATTATCCCTGATCAACCCAAAATTGCATAACGAAAGTCTGAATCGAGAACCGAACCTTCGAACCCTTAATATAATAAATAGGTAAAGGAATCCATGTCCTGCCACTGCCAATCGATTGGGAAAAAGTCCAATCGATTGGGATAAAAATCATAACCATTGATTGCTAACTTTTGCAATCCATTGGGTCACAAATAATGGCAATCGATTGGAAATCTATCCAATCGATTGGGACCAGACTGATGTTAATCGATTGGGAATAATGCCAATCGATTGGCACTTTGTTTCTTCAGCAGATTATAAAACAACATATATAAACATCATAACAATGTATTTAATACATCTAATCCTCATAAAAGCTTGTAAAACATCTATATAAAGGGACCAAGTGAGTTGTAACTCACCTAGGGCTTGTTTGGGTATGTATGAGCTTGAAAACATCAAGGTTTCTCTCTCTCCTCTTCCTTCTCTCTCTTTTTCTGGTTCTCTGTCTCAGATCTCTCCTCTTCTTTCTCTTCTTCTTTCTTTCTGCTACCAAGGCAATGCATGTGTGTTTTTGTGGGTGTGTATATGTATAAATATCTATATATGGATATATATATATATATCTCACAAGGTGTGTATCTCTCTCTCAAGGATTTGAAAATTGGACCCAAGGCCAAGAATGAATGCATATATATAGGGAAATGAGTTGCCACACGTCCAAGGCTTAAGCAAAGAAGAAAACTTATCTCAGCTTATGCTAATTGATTGGCACTTATGGAAATCGATTGGTTATAGATATTTGAAGGAAATCAATTAGAAAAGATGGTAATCGATTAGTATGTTGCCACATAATGAATTCAGATCGTTAGGATGGCAATCGATTGGAAAAAATGTCAATCGATTGGTAACCAAAAAGTGGCAATCGATTGGGATACAAAAGCAATCGATTGGTACTCAAAATTAACCAACTGAAGGGTAAGGGTTATACAAGTATATAGAACAATTACTAGGTCTCAATACATATCAAAATACAAGGTATTACAAATAATCCCCCACAAATTGTTAAGGATCTCCCACAGTTGGTTAAGAATTCCCCACAAATTGTTATGAATCCCCCACAGTTTGTTAAGGATCACTCTCATTCTTATGCCTTATGGAAGATTCATACGAAACTGTGGGGGATTCTTATGGAATATGGGGGAATCTTAACAAACTGTGGGTGTTCCTTAAAAATTGAGGAGGGGGGGGGGGATCCTTAACAAACTGTAGGGGATTCTTAACAAATGTGGGAGTTTATTAACAAATATGGGGAATAATGAATAAATGTTCAATATGGGAGATGACAACTATTGTATGGGATTTTAGACAAATGTGATGAATTCTTAATAAATTGTTAAAAATCTTCCACAATGGTTAAGAATCCACTATATTGCATGAGAATCCTCCACTATTGCATGAGAATCCTCCACAAATATAATCAATCCCCCACATTGGTTAAGAATCCCCCGTATCACATGAGATGTCACGCCCCGAAGAACCAAAATAGGGAAAAATAAATTTCTTTTATGGGTTCGTAGACACGTGACTGGATGCATTACCGATTTGTCCATAACCAAAATGCTATTAGTAAACAACACAACCTAAAGGATAAAACCGACGTCTGCTTACATGATTATAATACAATGAAAAGCAGCAATACTAGCTAACTAAGTACATCATGGTAGATACATCAGAGTCTTATGGCTCTAGGGCCTCCCAAAACTTATTATAAAAGATATGATAGGTCTTCTGATAGAGATTACAACCAAAAACATTTACAAAAGAAAGTCACTAGTCTCCTCTCTAACTAGCATATCCATAGCCATCTTCGGTGTATTCTTCCTCCACGTCTTCCGCTTGCGTAGCATCATAACCCGTGTACTCGTCACCTGGATAAGTTGAACATGGGAATGTCCAGCGACATGAACGTCGTCAGCTTATGAAAGCCGAGTCAAAAGACTAAATCAAATGGAATGTATATAGCCACACACAACAAGAATCCATTAACTACTTTTAATATGTCTTTTAGGATCTTTGCGTTAACCAAACAATCTTTCACCAACCACCTCGACTAAAAGAAGACGTAACTCTGCGAAACTCTATGAAACTTAACCCAGAACTAAATTGACCAACAACATCGACTAAAAGAAGACGTAACTCCAAAGTATTCAATATTCTGGGTATAATGCATCCACGATTTAAAAAAAAAGAACAATACTCGGCAAGGAAATCACTTGATTGCACACGTCACTAACGATCCTTAGGCCAACTACACGACCGAACACGTTATGACGATCCACAGATCAAGGATAGAATAACTCTTGGCAATAAATTGCTTGATAACATACGTCACTAACGATCTTTAGGTCAACTCCACGACAAAACACGTTATGACGATCCACAGATCAATTATAGAACCACTCTTGACAATAAATTGCTTGATTGCACACGTCACTAACGATCCTCAGGTCAACTGCATGACCGAACATGTTATGACGATCCACAGATCAAGGATAGAACAACTCTTGACAATAAATTGCTTGATAGCACACGTCACTAACGATCCTCAGGTCAATTGCACGACCGAACACGTTATGGTGATCCACAGATCAAGGATAGAATAACTCTTGACAATAAATCACTTGATAGCACGTCACTAATGATCCTCAGGTCAACTGCATGACCGAACACGTTATGACGATCCATAGATCAAGGATACGAATCATAATTCCCCAATCGACCCCACAAGATCACCGAAAGGCTGACTCCGTAAGAAATACCTGAACACGACTTCGAGGTCTACAAATCAACTTTGATCGAGGGTCAAACAATGAGAAATAAGGATTAACGTCCCCTATTCGCATAAAATTCATTATTGAAGGGTTTTCCATTATCTTACGCGTTCATATATTTAGTAGTTTAGTTCATTAATATATTCCAATTATAACTGTCAAGATTTCGCTATATGTCCGACATTTTGTTTTACCCCTTAATATACTCACGAGGGAAACTTTCCCAATCACTATTAACGCAATAATAGTGCCATACAACATACTTATAACTTGAGTATGGATTCTCAATGGTCATGACACTATACTTATAACAACAGCAGCATAGCGTATACCTCATGGATCTATAAACATGGATTTGATACCAATAATTATATAGATAAAACCCTTAACATGCTCATCTATGCGATAGCACTTACCATGGCACAAATATTCATAGCAACACAGGTACTGGAAAACTAGCATCATCAATCAACTCAATGCATAAACATTACCTCATAAAAAAAGCATTACAATCTGCCAGGATATATTTCACTGTGTTGACTAAATTTATATGATCTTTTTGGACATGATGAATTACTTTATAGATCAATCTCAAAACTAGAACATTATAGGTATTTTGATTATCTGTATGTAAAAAAAATCTAGCTTCATATAGATTTTTGAGCTGTTCAAAACATTTATTTTACTAAGACATTTCTATATTTTCGGACTGCTCTATCCCAGATTTATAGCACTGCATTGTACATGAATTTCAGCTATGAAGAATTTATTTTTAGACTGAGCTACAGAAGAGTTATTTGTAGATAAATGAGTTAGCTTTCTCCACAAAAAAACTAGCTTAATTCAGATTTTTGAGCTGCTCAAAACGTTCATTTTACTAAACTACATTCTGCTGGAAGTTTCTATTTCTTATATTTATAGTACTGCGTTGTTCATACATTTCACCTATGAAGGATAAATTTATAGAATGAGCTATAGAAGAGTTATTTGTAGATAAATGAGTTAGCTTTCTTCACAAAAAAACCTAGTCTCATTTCCATTTTTGAGCTGCTCAAAACATTCATTTTACTAAACTACATTCTACCGGAAGTTCTGCTTCTCAGATTTATAGTACTAAGGTATATGTACATTTCACCTATGAAGGAGTGATTTTTAGACTGATCTATAGAAGAGTTATTTGTAGATAAATGAGCTAGATGTCTCCACAAAAAAAAACTTAGCCTCATTCCCATTTTCGAACTGCTCAAAATGTTCATTTTACTAAACTATATTCTGCTGGAAGTTTCTGCTTCCCAGATTTGAAGATTTGACTTGAATGTTGCATAGAAACCCCAAGATACAACATCAAACACTTACTAAACATTACTATATACTACATAGGTTCTAAAGTGAGTTAGTAAACTCACCTAAACTTGAAATTGAGCTTGGGCTTTGGATTTGAGCTTAGGAAGCTTGAACACAAGCTTCAATGGTTGAAGCTTCTTCTTCTATCTCACCATGGAGTTCATCTCCTAGCTCTCTCTCTAACTCTATATGTGCAGATTGTAAATGCCCAAGAGAGTAAAATGCATGGATGGGGCATGCTTATACAGAGAAGGATGGTGTCTTGGTGTCCTCATGCATGTTTGCATGTGTACATACAAGGACATGTGTCCAATAAGTGGACAAGCGGTATGTGGGCTAGTGACAAGTGTCAAGGGGGTTGCATCTGCTACCATGTGGCCGGCTACGTGGGGCCCATCTCAGGTTCCATGCCACTTCCTCGATTTGCTTGCATAAGTCCTCGTTATGCATGTCGGTCTCTGTCACGCCCCGACGTAGCATAAATATGGAAAGCATTTAATTTCCTTTACGGACCCGTAGGTCACGACAGTTTGAAGGATCGATTCCGTCCCAAACGTCAACAACAACAAAAAAATAATAATCAGAGTAGAGCAATCAAGACTTACAAATATTTTTCTAACTTATTACATATTACAGTGCGGGGTCTGCTAAGGCACAAGCCGCCGTAAAACAAAACAATAACTATCGTCTATTACAGTTATCCTTATTACAAACCAATTTTTAACTTAAAACATATAAAAGTAAATTCTCTTTCCAGCAGGGATTCTCAGTTTGCATAGTCGTACGGTCCAGCAATATCATAACCTGAAAAGCCTGAACACGAATGTCCAGGGCGCATCAACGCCGTCAGCTTCAAGAAGCTGGTGAGTGTTAAAAACATAACTTTGAATGTAACACATACTCATTTACCATTTTCCAATTCCCATTTAATTCAACAAGTTTATATTAAAGATAGGAGTTCATTTTTAGAAAACAACCATAGTATCATTTGAAAGATATAATATATATATATATATATGTGACGGTGTATGAAAACAATGCACCATCTCATCTTACCGACTCTTTTCTCTCGACAAACACAACAATCAACTATCTCACACCAGTATCTTTGTAATACTCCGATAGCCACACTTTAGCACAGGGGTGCCAGGGAATGTCCAGTTTGCCTCACACTTTGGTCTGGGGTACCAGGGAGTGTCCAATGCCTCACACTTTAGTACCTAATTCGCCTTGTAAATACCGGAGGTAACCTCACGTAGTATCCAGACTCGGGTACCAGGGAGTGTCCGTAGGCCACACTTTAGCACTACCATGGGTGCTAGGGAATGTCCAAGTTCGGCGTCACACACTTTAACGCTTCCATGGGCGTCAGGGAGTGTCCAGTTTTGCCACCGTCGCACTACAAAGATACTCTCACCGCAATCTCAACACGTCACACTTTGGTACACAATTACCAGGGAGTGTCCACAACACAATCTCAACCACACACTCTTTACCACACTGACCATTATTCTTTTCTACACTGACCAACATTCACACTCCCCATGCATATACAACTGACTCCACATGTATGTCATGAAACTTTAAACATAAAGTAAATCACTAAAACATAGAACCAGCGTGCGTACGGGGATTGATAAGTCATAATACAATGTTTTAATCGTCCAAACATACCCAAATAGGATTCTGATTTAGTAAATTTCCCAAACAGAGCTTTAGAAATTCATAAAACACCATCCAAACAGTTCCTTATCATAACATAAGCAAAAGCCAAAAAATGTCCAAGGTCGCGCGCGCGCGCCGCTCGCGCAAGGGGTCGCTCGCGCGGGCCGCTCACGCGATATGCCCATTTTCCGTTTTATTATAAAAACTTTCCTCTCTGCCAGAATACAGGAAGATCGTGCACGCGGGTCGTTCGCGCGGACTGCTCGCGCGATCTGCCAAATTTTCCTTTTTTCTTTTTAAAACCTTTTTTGTCTGCCTGAAACCACACGGTTCGCGCGCGTGGGCCACTCACGCGAGGGGTCGCTCGCGCGGGCCGCTCGTGCGATCGCGCGCGCGAGTTTCAGCAGAGGCTTCGTCTTCTTCATTGAGACTGCCTTGTTTCAGATTCTCAGGGTCTTTTTGACCCAATTTCAATTCCGAAAGTTACTAGGCCTTATTATATATGATTCTCTTTAGTTTTTCGCAAGGATTATGAATCTACAATTAATTTTACATGAATCAATCTATAACTTTAGAATTTTACGAAAGATTACAAGATGACAAAACTTAATTTCTTATATACTTTTTCATTTGAACAAATTAGACTCTAAAACTTTAAGTATGGCATATATAATGCATAATCTTTCATAATTATCTAAGGAGATGAATTTTGGTTGAGTTTGAAAAATCTTGATTTCAAGCTATGAAATTTTAAACGTATGATCATCAATGGAGATTTCAAAATTAGACAAGCACAAAAGGAGTTAAAGCATGGATTACATTCTGAGTGAGTTATAAAATACTCACAGAGATTGAGAGTGTAGAGATTGTCGAGAAAGACAACCAATTTAAGAAATCCAATTGATGCTTGGCTATGGAAGTCTTGAGTTTCTCTTTCTAAAAATTTTCTGTATAATGAACTCTCAACTCTCTCTTTTCTCTCTGTGGATGTAATGTGCAGGAAACTGAGAGTAATGGAGAGTGTATGTGTTTATAAAGGATTCTTGAACTTGGTCCCCAAGTTCTTTCACTTATACTCAACAAAGATTTAAATTTGTTAATATCATAAATATCAATTATGCACAGCACATATGTACATACGTATACACATATACACAGATTCTAAACTGCAAATGTCTCCCAAATTGGTTGAAAGGTCATGTAGAGGTGTTTGGGTAAAGTAGATTAAGTCTCAACAAACATACACAAAAGAAAACATCACCAACAAGGCACAAGCCAATTGCTTAGGAATCACTTATGTTGTTTGGGAAAACAACTTATGGCACTAAGTTTACACACAAGTTAAAAGCATTCCTAAACAAAGCCTTATCCAATGATTACTTGCCATAAATGGAAAAGTATGTGTCATATCTTGATTGGTGGAGTTTCCCAAACTGTGGGAGATCAACGCGGCGTGGACAGTCTTGCACATAAACTGGTATTTTCGCGTCGCGGTGGTCACTACAAAAATACAGAAAATTCATTTTAACGTAAGAATTGATTTTCCGGTTTTATAAAAATACTGTTTGAGTCAAAAGTAAATGTTTTCACCGTTTTGACATACTGTTTTGAAATCCAACACAGGTATTACTAATTTTTATAAAATCGTAGTTTGACCCCAACAGAAAATTTCAATATGAATTCAGACAAGAAATAAGATTCCACATATGAGAATTATAATTAATGACAGCAGACAATACACATTGAAAATATGATAATGCAAATACAGATTAATTATGGAAATGTCAATTTAAAATTAAATAAAAATGCAGGTTGTTACAGTCTCGATTTACGTGCAAACGGGTATTGTTTCTAATGTCCGGATTCAGGTACGGGACTAAGTTAAGTCTAATTACAGTCGAGTCAGTGCGGTACTTATAGTCTAATTAGTAATTACATTACACTGATACAGTCACACAAATAAAATAATAATAGACCAGATATGAAAATTCAGAAAACTGATAATATTATAAGTAGAGGAAAATTACAAGTATTACATCTTCTACCACCTATTACAGGATTTCGTCCTCGAAATTAGGACTATCTAGGCACTAAAAAAAAGGAAATTTCTCTCGCATCTCTGACTCCATTTCCCACGAAGCTTCTCTTTCGTCATGATGATTGCACTGAACCTTCACTAATGGAATCTCCTTGTTTCTCAGCTTCTTGGTCTCTCGACCCAAAATCTTGATGGGCCTCCCTGTGTAAGACATGTTGCTATTCACCTCGATGTCCTTGAAGTCAATTACATATGGCGTCGCACCCTGATGATATTCCTTCAACATACTGATGTGAAAAACATTATGAATACCTGACAACCTGGTGGCAGTACGAGTCTATAAGAAACTTTTCTTATGCGTTCCAAGATTTTGAAAGGTCCGATATATCGTGGTGACAACTTTCCTCTTTTCTGTCCAAACCTTACTACTCCTCGGATTGGTGATACCTTGAGTAAGACATGCTCTCCTACCTTGAACTCTTTATCCTTGCGATGCTTGTCTACATAGCTCTTATATCGATCTTGTGCTGCCTTTATCTTTTCTCTGACAATGACTATCTTCTCATTAGTCTCCCGAATCATCTCCGGTCTAAGAAGCTTGCCATCTCCAACTTCGGCCCAACATAATGGTGAACGACACAGCCTTCCATACAATGCCTTGAATGGTGCCATGCCTAAGCTTAAGTGATAACTATTATTGTAGGCAAACTCAATTAATAGAAGATGTGTTTCCCACGAAATCTCAAAGTCAATCATGCAAGCTCTGAGCATGTCTTCCATTACTTGATTGGTCCTCTCGGTTTGTCCGTCAGTATGAGGATGAAATGCAGAACTCAATCTCAGTTAAGTTCCCCAATCTGTCTAGAAACTTTTCCAAAATTCTGTAGTAAACCGAGAATCGTGATTTGACACTATGCTGACAGGTACTCCATGTAATCGTACGACTTGTTGTATGTATAACTGAATCAACTTCTCCACAGAGTATGTCATATTGTGTGCTATGAAATAAGCTTACTTGGTGAGTCGGTCCACAATCACCCAAATAGAGTCATGGTTCTGCTGCGATCGGGGCAGACCTACCACAAAATCCATGGTGATGTGTTCCCACTTCCTCTGCGGAATTGGCAATGGCTATAACAATCCTTATGGCCTCTGATGTTCTGCCTTGACTCATTGACAAGTAAGACACTTAGAAACATACTCTACCACTTCTCGTTTCATGCCTTCCCACCAAAAATTTTGCCTTAAGTCTCTATACATCTTTGTGTCTCCTGGAAGAATGGTCAAACGGGACTTGTGTGCTTCATCTAAAATGTCCTTCCTCAGATTCCCCATATCGAGAACAAACAGTCGATTCCTGTACCAAAATCCTCCATCTAAGCCTACGCTCCATTGCTCGAGTTCCTTAGCTAAAACTCCAGTAAACCACTTCTTCCACTCTTCGTCTTTCTGCTGGGCTTCCAAAATACGACTAAAAAGTGTCAGTTGTACTACCAAACATCCAAAATGGTGTCCTTCTTCTGTCTTTGTAGTTTGGAGATCAAATTCTGCTATAGTTTCCAATGCTTTTCATTCTTGAATCATGAGAATAGCAACTACCCCATGTGGTTTACGACTTAAAGCATCCGCAACAACGTTTGCTTTACCGGGATGATACTGTCTTGAGTAATTCCATCCATCGTCTCTGCCTCATATTTAGCTCCTTCTGTGAGAACAAATACTTTAAGCTCTTATGGTCTAAAAATAAATCAAACTGTTCCCCATAGAGGTAATGTCTCTAGGTTTTCAGTGCGAACACAATTGCGGCTAACTCTAGATCATGCGGTGGATAATTCATCTTGTGCGGCTTCAATTGTCTCGATCCATATGCTATCACCTTCCTACCTTGCATAAGCACATACCCTAATCCTTGGTGTGAAGCATCACTGTAGATGGTGTACCTTTCACCACTTTTGGGTATTGCTAGCACAGGTGCTGAAGTTAACCTCTCCTTCAGCTCTTGAAATGCACATTCATGTTGATCCTTCCATTCAAACTTCGACTCCTTCTTCGTAAGACTAGTTAAAGGGGCTGCGACTATAGAGAATCCTTCTACAAATCTCCTATAGTAGCCAGCCAAACCAAAAAAACTTCTAATCTCTGAAGCATTGCTCGGTCTTTTCCAATCTAGCACTGCATTTTTCTTTGAAGAGTCCACTGATATCCCATTTTGAGAGACATGTCCCAAGAACTTGATTTCCTTGAACCAAAACTAGCATTTGCTAAACTTTGCATACAATTGGTTGTCCTTGAGTGTCTGTAACATAATCTGCAAATGTTTTTCATGTTCTTCCTTGGTTTTGGAGTAAATCAGTATATCATCTATAAAGACGATAATAAACTGATCCAAGTAAGGCATAAATACCCTATTCATCAAGTCCATGAACACTGCTGGGGCGTTGGTTATTCTGAATGGCATCACAAGAAACTCGTAATGTCCATATTTGGTACGGAATGCTGTCTTTGGTACGTCTTTTGGTCGAATTAACAGTTGGTGGTATCCTGATCTCAAATCGATCTTCAAAAATGTCGTAGCTCCTTGTAGTTGATCGGACAAGTCATCAATATGCGGTAGCGGGTACTTATTCTTGATGGTTATCTTATTTAACTCTCTGTAGTCTATGCAAAGTTGAAACGATCCATATTTCTTCTTTACGAACATTACCAGTGCTCCCCACGGTGATGTGCTTGGCTGCAAGAATCCCAAATCTTCTAGCTCTTGTACTTGCTTCTTCAACTCTTGCATTTCTGTCAGTGCCATTCTGTACAGTGTTTTGGAAATAGGCATGGTTTCGGGAGCCAGTTCTATGCAGAAATCTATCTCTCGCTTTGGCGGCAAACCTGAGATATCCTTAAATACGTCCTCGAATCCTCGCACTATTGAAATCTCTGCGATAGTGATTTCTGAGCTTGTGCCCTTGATGGCAACCAAATGACTAGTGAGAAAATCGTCACTCAATAGGTTATATTGAAAGCAAAAGGATTGGCTTTTAGATATCGTGAAGGTACAATCCAAAATAGCATGTATTTGGTAAGCCAATCAGTTCCTAAGATGACGTCGAATTCCCTCATCGACAAAATCACCAAATCAGCAAATTGGCCTCTATCTCTGCATCCTAAAATTCATCCTCAATCTCTAGTTCTCTATCCTCTATGACTACCATCGCTCCCTCTTCACCAGCATCCTTTGTTGGGTCAACATCCTTTGCTTGGTTAATTTCCTATTAACCCCATTCTCCATATCCATTCGGGACGTAATAAGGTGCCATGCTAATCACAAAACTATCATAAGGTTTATATCTTCATGGCTGGAAAAAGGTCTATCAGTTTATAACTTAAGTGTGTAGGACAATCGGTGTACACGTCTTAACCTAAAGCTCTGATACCAAAAATCCATGTCACGCCCTGAAGCTCCAAAATAGGGAAAAATAAATTTCCTTTATGGGTTCGTAGACACGTGACTGGTTGCATTACCGATTTGTCCATGACCAAAATGCTATTAGTAAACAACACAACCTAAGGGATAAAACCGATGCCTGCTTACATGATTATAATACAATGAAAAGCAACAGTACTAGCTAACTAAGTACATCATGGTAGATATATCAGAGTTTTATGGCTCTAGGGCCTCCCAAAACTTATTACAAAAGACATGATAGGTCTTCTAAAAGAGATTACAACCAAAAACATTTACAAAAGATAGTCACTAGTCTCCTCTCTAACTAGCATATCCACAGCCATTTGCGGTGTATTCTTCCTCCACGTCCTCCTCTTGCATAGCATCATAACCCGTGTACTCGTCACCTGGATAAGCTGGACATGGGAATGTCCAGTGACATGAACGTCGTCAGCTTATGAAAGCCGAGTGAGAAGACTAAATCAAATGGAACGTATATAGCCACACACAACAAGAATCCGTTAACTGCTTTTAATATGTCTTTTAGGATCTTTGCGTTAACCAAACAATCTTTCACCAACCACCTTGACACGAAGAATCGAAAGGAGTCTCAACTCTACGAAACTTAACCCAGAACTAAATTGACCAACAACATCGACTAAAAGAAGATGTAACTCCAAAGTATTCAATATTTTGGGTATAACGCATCCACGGTTTTAAAAAAAAAGAACAATACTCGGCAAGGAAATTGCTTGATTGCACACATCAATAACGATCCTCAAGTCAACTACACGATCGAACACGTTATGACGATCCACAAATCAAGGATAGAATAACTCTTGACAATAAATCTCTTGATAACACACGTCACTAATGATCCTAAGGTCAACTGCACGGCCAAACACATTATGATCCATAGATCAAGGATATAACAACTCTTGACAATAAATCTCTTGATTGCACACGTCACTAATGATCCTCAAGTCAACTGCACGACCGAACACATTATGACGATCCACATATCAAGGATAGAACAACTCTTGACAATAAATTGCTTGATAGCACACGTCACTAACGATCCTCAGGTCAACTGCACGACCGAACATGTGATGATGATCCACAGATCAAGGATAGAACAACTCTTGACAATAAATCGCTTGATAGCACACGTCACTAACGATCCTCAGGACAATTGCACGATCGAACACATTATGACGATCCACAGATCAAGGATACAAATCATAATTCCCCAATCAACCCCACAAGATCACCGAAAGGCTGACTCCGCAAGAAATACCCGAACACGACTTCGAGGTCTACAAATCAACTTTGATCGAGAGTCAAACAATGAGAAACAAAGATTAACGTCCCCTATTCGCATAAAATTCATTATTGAAGGGTTTTCCATTATCTTACGCGTTCATACATTTCGTAGTTTAGTTCACTAATAACTTCCAATTATAACCGTCAAGATTTTGCTATATGTCCGACATTTCATTTTACCCCTTAATATACTCATGAGGGAAACTTTTCCAATCACTATTAACGCAATAATCGTGCCATACAACATACTTATAACTTGAGTATGGATTCTCAATGGTCATCACAATATACCCATAACAACAACAGCATAGCGTATAGCTCATAGATCTATAAACATGGATTTGATACCAACAATTATATAGATAAAACACTTAACATGCTCATCTATGCTATAGTACTTACCATGGCACAAATATTCATAGCAACATAGGCACTTGAAAACTAGCATCATCAATCAACACAATGCATAAATATCACCTCATACAAAAAGCATTACAATCTGCCAGGATTTATTTCACTGTGTTGACTGAATTTATATGATCTATTTGGCATGATATTACTTTATATATCAAACTCAAAACTAGAACATTATAGGTATTTTTATTATCTTTAAGTACAAAAAAATCTAGCTTCATATAGATTTTTGAGATGTTCAAAACATTTATTTTACTAAGACATTTCTATATTTTTGGACTGCTTTGTCTCAGATTTATAGCACTGCGTTGTACATGAATTTCACCTTTGAAGAATTTATTTTTAGACTGAACTATAGAAGAGTTATTTGTAGATAAATGAGTTAGCTTTCTCCACAAAAAAAAATCTAGCTTAATTCAGATTTATGATCTGCTCAAAACGTTCATTTTACTAAACTACATTCTGCTGGAAGTTTCTATTTCTCGAATTTATAGTACTGCGTTGTTCATATGTTTCACCTATGAATGATAAATTTATAGAATGAGCTATAGAAGAGTTATTTGTAGATAAATGAGTTAGATTTCTTCACAAAAAAACCTAGCCTCATTCCTATTTTTGAGCTGCTCAAAGCATTCATTTTACTAAACTACATTTTGCCGAAAGTTTCTCCTTCTCAGATTTATAATACTACGGTGTATGTACATTTCACCTATGAAGGATTGATTTTTAGACTGACCTATACGAGAGTTATTTGTAGATAAATGAGTTATCTTTCTCCACAAAAAAACCTAGCCTCATTCCCATTTTTGAACTATTCAAAATGTTCATTTTACTAAACTACATTCTGCTGGAAGTTTTTGCTTCCCAGATTTGAAGATTTGACTTGCATGTTGCATAGAAACCCCAAGATACAACATCAAACAATTCCTAAACATTGCTACATACTATATAGGTTCTAAAGTGAGTTAGCAAACTCACCTAAACTTGAAATTGAACTTGGGCTTTGGATTTGAGCTTAGGAAGCTTGAACACAAGCTTCAATGGTTGAAGCTTCTTCTTCTATCTCACCATGGAGTTCATCTCCAAGCTCTCTCTAACTCTATATGTGCAGATTGTAAATGCCTAAGAGAGTAAAATGCATGGATGGGGCATGCTTATATAGAGAAGGATGGTGGCTAGATGTCCTCATGCATGATTGCATGTGTACATACAAGGACATGTGTCCAATAAGTGGACAAGTGGCATGTGGACTAGTGACAAGTGTCAAGGGGATTGCATGTGCTACTAAGTGGCTGGCCATGTTGGGCCCATCTCAGGTTCCGTGCCACTTCCTCGGTATGCATGCATAAGTCCTCGTTATGCATATCGGCCTCGATTTACGTGCAAACGGCTATTGTTTCTAATGTCTGGGTCCAACTACGGGACTAAGTTAAGTCTAATTACAGTCGAGTCGGTGTGGTACTTACAGTCTAATTAGTAATTACATTACACTAATACAGTCACACAAATAAAATAATAATAGACCAGATATAGAAATTCAGAAAGCTGATAATATTATAAGTAGAGGAAAATTACAGGTATTACATGAGAATCCTTCACAAATTGTTATAAATCCCCCACATTGGTTAAGAATCCCCCACAGTTTGTTAAGAATCCCCCATGTTGCATAAGATTTCTCCACAAATTGTTATGAATCCCCCACAGTTAATAATCCCCCACAAATTGTTATGAATCCCCCACATTGGTAAAGAACCCCAAACATTGGTTGTAAATCCCCCACAATTTGTTAACAATCCACGATATCGCATAAGAATCCCCCACAAATTGTTAAGGATCTCCCACGGTTGGTTAAGAATTTCCCATAAATTTTTATGAATCCCCCACAATTTGTTAAGGATCCCTCTCATTCTTATTCCATGTGGAAGATTCATACGAAACTGTGGTGGATTCTTATGGGATATGGGGGATTCTTAACAAACTGTGGGGGGGGGGGGGGGGAATCCTTAACAAACTGTGGGGGAGGGGGGGATTCTTAACAAACTGTGGGGGAATCCTTAACAAACTGTGGTAGGGATCCTTAACTAACCGCGGGGGATTCTTAACCAATGTGGGGATTATTAAAAAATACGGGAAACAATGAACAAATCTGCAATATAAGAGATGACAACTATTGTAAGGGATTTTGGACAAATGTGATGGATTCTTAACAAATTGTTAAGAATCATCCACATTGGTTTAGAATCCCCCGTATTGCATCAAAACTCTATACAAATTGTTATGAATACCCCTAGATTGGTTAAGAATCCTCTACATTGGTTAAAAATCCCCCGTAGTGCATAAGATTTCTCCACAAATTGTTATAAATCCCCACATTGGTTAAGAATTTCCAACAGTTTGTTAAGAATCCCAAATTATTATGAATCCCCTACATTGGTAAAAAAATCCCCCACATTGGTTAAGAATTTTGGATTCTTAACAATCCTCCATATTGGCTAAGAATCCCCATATTGCATAAGATTTCTCCACAAATTGTTATGAATCCTCCACAGTTTGTTAAGATTCCCCCACAAATTGTTATGAATCCCACACATTAGTTATAAATCCCCCACAAATTGTTAACAATCCAAGATATCGCATAAGAATCTCCCACAAATTGTTAAGGATCTCCCATAGTTGGTTAAGAATTCTCCACAAATTGTTATGAATCCCCCACAGTTTGTTCAGGATCCCTCACATTCTTATGCTATAATGCTATATGGAAGATTCACAACAAACTGTGGGGGATTCTTATGGGATATGGGGGATTCTTAACAAATTGTGGGGGATCCTTACAAAACTATGGGGGAAGGGGGATCCTTAACAAACTGTAGGGATTCTTAACAAATGTGGGAATTGGGGAATAATGAACAAATGTGCAATATGGGAGATAACAACTATTGTACTGGATTTTAGACAAATGTTATCGATTCTTAACAAATTTTTAAGAGTCCTCCACATTGATTAAGAATCCCCCGTATTACATGAGAATCCTCCATAAATTGTTGTAAATCCCCCCCACATTGGTTAAGAATCCCCACAGTTCGTTAAGAATCCCCCACATTGGTTTGGAATCCCCCGTATTGCATGAGAATCCTCCATAAATTGTTATGAATCCCCCACATTAGTTAAGAATCCCTCACAGTTTGTTAGCAATCCCCCACAAAGTCATGAATCCCCCACAGGTTGTTAAAAATCCCCATATTGGTTAAGAATTATAGATTCTTAACAATCCTCGACATTAGTTGAGAATCCTCCATATTACATATGATTCCTCCACAAATTGTCATGAATCCCCCACAGTTAAGAATCTCTGCAGTTTGTTAATAATCCCCCACAAATTGTTATGAATCCCCTACATTGGTAAAGAACCCCACACAATGGTTATGAATCCCCTGTAATTTGTTAACAATCAACGATATTGCATAAGAATCCCCCACGGATTGTTAAGGATCTCCCACAGTTGGTTAAGAATTCCCCACAAAATGTTATGAATCCCCTACAGTTTGTTAAGGATCCCTCACATCCTAATGTTACAATGCTATATGGAAAATTCATAAGAAACTGTAGAGGATTCTTATGAGATATAAGGGATTCATAACAAAATGCTGGGGGGGGGGGGGGGGGGGGGGATCCTTAACAAACTGTGGGGGATTCTTAACCAATATGGAGATTATTAACAAATATGCGGAATAATGAACGAATTTGCAATATGAAAGATGATAATTACTGTAGGGGATTTTGGACAATTGTGAGGGATTCTTAACAAATTGTGAAGAATCCTCCACATTGGTTAAGAATCCCCCGTATTGCATAAGAATCCTCCACAAATTGTTATGAATACTGCTACATTTGTTAATAATCTACCACAGTTTGTTAAGAATCCCCTACATTGGGAAAGAATCCCCACAAGAATCCCCCACATTGGTTAAGAATCCCCCGTATTGCATGAGAATCCTCCACAAATTGTTATTCATCCCCCACATTGGTAAAGAATCCCCCATAATTTGTTAAAAATCCCCCATATTGGTATGAATCCCCCATATTGCGTAAGATTCCTCCACAAATTGTTATGAATCCCTCATAGTTTGTTAATAATCCCCCACAAATTGTTAATAATCCCCCATATTGGTAAAGAATCCCAAACATTGGTTATGAATCCCCCACAATTTGCTAACAATCCACGATATCGCATAATAATCCTCCACAATTTGTTAAGGATCTCCCACAGTTGGTTAAGAATTCCCCATAAATTGTTATGAATCCCCCACAGTTTGTTGCGGATCCTTCACATTCTTATGCCATATGGAAGATTCATACGAAGCTGTGATGGATTCTTATGGGATATGGGGGACTCTTAACAAACTATAGGGGATTCTTAACCAATGTGGGGGATTATTAAGAAATATGGGGAGCAATGAACAAATGTGCAATATGGGAGATGACAACTATTATACGGGATTTTAGACAAATGTGATGGATTATTAACAAATTGTTAAGAATCCTCCACATTGGTTAAGAATCCCCTGTATTGCATGAGAATCCTCCACAAAAATTTTATGAATCCAATACATTGGTTAAGAATCCCCTACAGTTTGTTATGATTCCCCAACAAATTGTTAAGGATCTACCACAGTTGGTTAAAAATCCCCCACAGTTTGTTAAGGATCCCTCACATTCTAATGCTATAATGCTATTGTGGATACCGGGATTCCACCGCTTCGTTATGTTTTCGAAATTTGTTTGACTTTTGAATCAAGGAAAGAGAAAAGGTCTGTTGAAAACAGATACAGAGTCACCACTTGGTCTTTAAGGAACCAAGAAACCTAATTTTGACTCACCCAAATGGATAAAGGGCACCGGCCCTTCATAACCAAAGAACTTGGTTCGGGGTTTTGGTACGAGAGAGGAAGGAGCCTTTGTCACGACTAAAACACCCTCAACTCGCCCCGTCTCTCGACGGGCCTCAATTAGCATCCAAATAATCATCTTATACCATGTTTGGTTCGACAAATAATACTATGATAGTATATTACATCACATAAGAAAATTTGAAAATGGAAGATCTAAAGATAAGATATCATTCATAAGATCTAAGCCAAATATCACACAATGCAAAGTGAAAAATCACACAAATAAACCTAGGAAAAATCGTCTAATCATGTATCCAATAATCAAGACTTCCTAATCTAAAGGGGGACATGAATTGTTATTGAAACAAATAAACAAAGAAATCAAAATATGCTTAGCAAACTAGTATGATGCATGTTTAATCTTTGAGAAAAGAAGACTTCTCAATCCCCGGGATGGATGAGAAAGGATGATTAGATCGGGGGAAGCATAAACGTGTGATCATGATCATTCCTTATAATCTTCTTAGATTAGGAGCCATGAAGGCCCCAAATCTTGCATGGATGCAATGTATGTATCTAGAATGTGCCAAGGTTGTAGTGTGCTTTGTGTTCATGGATTCCTAGAATGACTTAGAAGTCTATAATGTGTATGAATGAATGAATGAAATCATCATGGGATATGTAAAAATGTAGTATGAACTACTTCCTAAGATATGAACTAATTTGGAATGCATATAAGCATCAAATCAAAGAATACAAGTTAAAATGTGCTTGCTGTGAATAGTGGACAGAATAGTAACATGATCTTGCAAAAATGGAAAAGAGGGGTTAGGAAAGCTTTCAATGCATGATTTTTTATGGAGATGTTCCTTATTGTGTCTAGAATACAACCCAAAAATCCAATCTTTAATAACTATCACAGATTGAGAGAAATCATATAAACAACAGAGGTCACTTAGAAACAGAGTCCGTACTGTCGACTGAAATGTTGAAAAATATTAGAAACTGAAAACGAATGATCTAGGGGCCCATTTTATACAGAAAGTTCCCTAATACATTGAAGTTTAAGGGAAAAATAAGTTGGGATCACCCCGTTTGGAAAATATTTCTGAAAAAGAAGTTGGACGTTAGTCAAGCTGCTGTGACAGCAGAGGCAGAATGTTTGGAGGGAATGTTTGGGTCCAAATGGACAATTTTCAAGTACTTCCAAGTCAAACCAAAAATCATGGGTGTTCTCCAATGAGTTAGGAAGACTTTCCAAGTGGCCTTGCATCTATATGTTGAGTATTGAGTTCTAGAGAAATCTTTGAACTCAGCTCACTCACTGTTTTAACTCACTGTTTTGAAGATTTTGGGAAAAATAAGGTTTTCTTTCTTGAAATCAAAATGAGAGGGATTGAGGGGGGTTTTGAAATAGAGGTTTTGGAAGTGCATTTTTAATACTCAATAAAGATTGTAGCCACTTAAAATGCCAACATTCAACTCATCATCAAGAACCTCCAAGATTGTTGGAGAAACTTATTTTTATTTGAGCATAACTTCAATACACTTCAAGGATACCTTGGAGGTATTGAAGTTATGATCATCATCTATCAAACATGTTTTTGAGGTCAAGAGCTACTATCCATAAGGATTCACTCACCCCAAACTTCATGTCATGATTTAGATGATGATGAACTAGTAAGTAAATAAAGAAAATAAAAAAGAAATGAGGTAAGAAGAGATGAACAATGAATAAACAAGCAAGTAGATGATGATCAATAGATGATATTCATGAAGTATTGAACTTGTAGCATGGTGTTTCACTCATATGTAATGACATTGGACATGGAAGAAGCTTCCATTCTCTTAAATGCTCACTAAAATGGTGGTTGGGTGTATTGAATGTTGAAGTAAATGGGAGTAATGTAGTAAAAACAAAGTTTAGAACTCACTTTTATTTTGAAAATCAAAGAAGAAAGCTTCTTTTCTCTCTATTCTCACCTTATCTCTACAACTCTTTCTCTCCCAAACTTTCTCTAAACTTGCATTTGACTCCCCCAAAATGAAGAGCAATGGGGGATTTAAATAGGCCAACTTGGGGTGGTTTTGGGATTTAGAAAGTTCTCTCATTGGCTCTAAACATCTGAAATCATAAAACTATGTCGTTTTGGTTTTTAATTAATCAAAATGGGACCACAAAACAAATTACAAAAATACACTGTTCTGGGGGAGAGTGTCGCGGCGGCACTGGGCCAGTGTCGCGGCGGCAGTGGGTCAGTGCCGCGGCGGCACTGCTCCTCCTTCGTCCAGATAATGCTGTTTAGGCCCCCTGAGGTTCCGGTATTCGCGAAAAGGCCCTATTTCGTCCGAAATTCACAGAAAATGCGTACGAACTCCAAATTGAGGTTGTGATATACCGTTAGAAAGGTAATGGAGTCTAATTCACATAAAAAATAGTTTGGGGATAGGTCACTTTGAAAAGGTTTACGGTATTCGCGATAAAAGCCGATTTGATCGCGTTTTTCGGCTTTGGAAATCCATAATAAATTCGTTTTAAATCCAGGGATTATGTGCGATATACCGTTGGAAAGCTATTGACCTCTACTATCCATGAAAAATATTTGAAAATTTTTTCAGTGCCCCGATTCCAAAGTCAAATCTTGGTCAAACTGGTCAAACCTGGGATTCCCGGGAAGTTCTGGGAACCTCCGGGAGCTCCCAGGAGCCGACGTTTTCGCTCGATTCTCTTTTAAAACTCATTTTAATACTTTTCTAATGATTCCGGTGAATTCGGACAATTTTGGTCAAATTTGGTCAAACCTGGTCAAACTTGGTCAAACTCTGGTCAAACCTTGGTCAAACTGGTCAACGGGGACTTTCGGGGAACTTCCGGGACTTCCGGGGGTCTCTGGGAGCTAACGATTTCTTTCGGTTTTGCTTAAAAACTCATTTTATCATTTTTTTTCTTACGACATAGCATGTTTTCATAACTTTGGGACCAAATCTGGGAGTCTTCGGGGTTTCAGGGGCATTTTGGTCAATCTGAGTATTCTGAGAGATAGAGCTGACTTCCAGGAGTTCATTTTTTACGATCATTGTGAACCACCAAGCTATGGGTCTCCTAAATCCGATAGCCAACAAAATGGGGTGTCTACAGTTTGCCCCTCTTTGGTAGGAACTTGCGAGGCAACGCATGTCGCAAGCGAGTGCCAAAGTTTTGAAGAGACAGGACTTTTTGGAGGCTACAAATTTAGGATAAAAAGCATTGCAAAAGATGCAATGATGCTGAGGCTAGTGCTGGTCGCGCTCTGTGTGAGCTGCCTATGTATCCCAAGGGGAATCAGACCAGGACGTAGTTCGGGGCACAAAGGAACAAATCACACATGCACAACGAGACATGCAGATGCTATGCTATGAGGATGATATGCAATGCATGGATGTGATATGAATTGTGTCATGAGTCCTATCATATCTAGTGTTATGATCCTAGTATGAGCAGGTGCTGTGGGGTGTGCCACTCCGAGTGGGCTGGTGTTGTGCTAGTGCTTGTGACTATGATGTGGTGGATGACTTGGATAAGGACATCAAGGTTTAGAAGACTCTGGGTCTAGGGGCAAACTTCTGGAATTTTGGGAAGTGTGCTTCGTAAGCAAACGTAATTGGGTGTGGAGTCTCAGAGGACTATAATCGAAGACGCCTTTTGGCAAATAACCGACGGACACGGGAGCCCTGGAAATTAAGAGACGGACACAGAAGTCACGGGATGATCATGAAATCCTAAGATGTCGTACGATGAACATGGAAGCCCCATGGAATATTTTGAATGAGAGCGATGATGATTAATGAACAGACAATGTTTGCATCGAGATGATGAGTCGACAATGGACTACTGTGATTGAACTGACGGTGTACGAATCCGCTGAGGATTAATCTGAATTGCTGGGGATGAAGCGACTCTTTCTGGGATCTCAACCGCTTCTGTTGATCAAATCTTGCGGGCCGGTCGGGGCCTTCGAGAGCCGGTATCTTTCTACTTCTGTCCTCGGGGGATGATGCGGGGTTCTCGGGGAATCTCTTTTCCTTGATCGGGAACCAGGACTCATCTCTGAATCTCTCACGGTTGATCAAATCTTGCGGTGCTCAATCCAAGAGGGCCTGTCGGGGCCTCCGGGAGCTGGTATCTTTCTGCTTCTGTCTCCGGGTGATGATGCGGGGTTCTCGGGGAATCTCTTTTCCGTGATCGGGAACCAGGACTCATCTCTGAATCTCTCACGGTTGATCAAATCTTGCGGTGCTCAATCCAAGAGAGCCTGTCGGGGCCTCCGGGAGCTGGTATCTTTCCACTTCTGTCCCCGGGGGATGATGCGGGGTTCTCGGGGAATCTCTTTTCCTTGATCGGGAACCAGGACTCATCTCTGAATTTCTCACGGTTGATCAAATCTTGCGGTGCTCAATCCAAGAGGGCCGGTCGGGGCCTTCGGGAGCTGGTATCTTTCCGCTTCTGTCCTCGGGGGATGATGCGGGGTTCTCGGGGAATCTCTTTTCCTTGATCGGGAACCAGGACTCATCTCTGAATCTCTCACGGTTGATCAAATCTTGCGGTGCTCAATCCAAGAGAGCCTGTCGGGGCCTCCGGGAGCCGGTATCTTTCCGCTTCTGTCCCTGGGGGATGATGCGGGGTTCTCGGAGAATCTCTTTTCCTTGATCGGGAACCAGGACTCATCTCTGAATCTCTCACGGTTGATCAAATCTTGCGGTGCTCAATCCAAGAGAGCCTGTCGGGGCCTCCGGGAGCCGGTATCTTTCCGTTTCTGTCCTCGGGGGATGATGCGGGGTTTCGGGGAATCTCTTTTCTATTTTTCGGTGCCTTGGCCAAAATCCGGGATTCGTTCTCGGAACTCTCGCGTTTGATCAAAATTTACGACGGTTGTTTTGAAATAACCGATTTGGGTCCTCGGGAGTCAATTTTTCCCGATTTCTGCCTGCTGGAGGTAGTTCTGACAACTTTTAGCCTTCTTGGGGTAAAACCTGACAAATCTTGATCGAAATGGGCCACCAGGGCTGATCGGGGCCAAAAATAGGCTGAAAAAGGCCAAAACAGGTCAAAACGGAGCGAAACAGAGCAAAATGGAGCAAAATGGGGCCCGCAGGGAGCAGTGCCGCGGCGACACTGGGCCACTGTCGCGGTGGCAGTTGGCCAGTGCCGCGGCGGCACTGGGTGGCCGGACTCCATCTTTGTATATCTCGGGTTTTTGAGCTTTTGAAGCTCATTCTTGGCCATTTTGGGGTGTTTTCGGAGCCAAAAATCGCCAAAACGCAGCTTGTGCGCGCTCAAGTGAGTAATCCTACCCCGTAGTTGTAATTTTAATTGGTGTTTTGGTTTGCTCAATTTTTCAAGAAGAAAGTTTAACTGTGACTTCCATTTTCTTTGTAGATCCATGGCTTCGAGCTCGAGGAGACCGTCTAAGAAGGCCAAGGAACGGATGAAAGCCGAGATACAAACCCCGGACTTGATTTTACGGGACCCCCAACATCATCTTTCGGCCGCGGCTCTAGCGAGCTTGGTATGTGAAACTTTCGACAGTTTAGGACTATTTTTATGTATGGTGCTAGTTTTGTGAGCCGTAGTGTGCACCTAGAGATCGTTAGAAGTTCGATTTGTGCTCAATGTTGATTTTGTGAATTTGGACCTCGGGTTATGAATAGTGATTTTGTGCATTGTTTTGTCGTCTTTGGTATGTGCAGGTGCCGGAAGTGACATTAAAAGGCCACGGTAGCCTTGCTCATGCTTTCCTATGGTATACTCAGCTTTTGCCCACCGTTAAGAGGATGGTTGATGATGCCGGGTTCGGAGGCTTCGTCCGCCTGGTTTCGAAGAGCAACAATGATTTGGCTCATTTCTATGCTTTGGCTTAGAGGTGGTGGGACACCACTAATACTTTCCACCTGCCGTTCGGTGAAATGACTATGACGCCCTTTGACTTCTCCATGATTACCGGTTTGAGGGTAGGCGGGAAGCGCCTGATTCTGGATTATTTCTATGAGATCGACCCTGAGGCTGTAGAGATGTTGATTGGGGCTGTTCCCCCCAATTTGGAGAGGCACTGGTTTCCTTGCGGCTGGCTTTACCGGGCTTATGACAGAGGGGATCATAACCTGAACAATTCCCATCTTTTGAGGGTGTATCTTCTGTATGTCCTTGGCTGCTCGATCTTTGCGACTCGGAATGACCGGGTGAACTTGAGACTTCTCTCTTGCCTGGCGACCATCGATGAGATCCCTTCTTACGACTGGGGCGGTGCTGCCTTGGCCCATCTTTACAAGCACATGGGTGAGGTTTCCCGAGGTGATGTTAAATCAACGAGGGGATTTTGGCGAGCTTGGGAGGTATGTGCTGCATTTTTCTTTATATTCCTTGACTTGGCTTTTGATTTCTGTACTCTTTCTGACTTTCCTCCTTGTCTGTGCAGCTTTGGAGCTTCGAGTACTTGAAGATGTTGGCTCCCTCTCCTGTGGATGAATCAGGCAAAGACGAGGATGGCATGGCTCCTGTGCCCCTGTTCCCACGAGGCTTGAGATGGAGGAGGGATGTTGTTGGGGTGAAGAGTGGGGCCCACCGGATTGTTTTGCTTAGAAACTTCCTAACCGGACTGACGACTGCTAATGTTGATTGGACGCCTTGGGAGCGCGTTACCTATGCCGCCCCTGAGGAGATACAAGCGGTCAAACCTCTTTCCTCTTGCCGACTTTTGATGGAGAGTACCGATTGCAGGCAGTGGTTTCTTGGTGAACGAGTGTCTCGGCAGGTGGTTGGTGGTTCCAGGTATCGGGTCCCTCATAATCCCCCTGCGATGGATGCTAGTGACCTTTCTGGTGATGCCCTGCTGGCGGCCTTGGCTAGCACTGATGTTTGGGACCATTTCCTCTCTGAGACCGGTTACGAGGCTTACCGTGGTCGTTTCCTGATGCCCAACTTCCCACTCCTGGAGGTGAGTTTATTGTTTTTGTTTTTATCCATTGCCTACGTTTTTTATTTTTCTCTTCTTAACTTGTTTTGTGCCTACAGCTCCGTGAGATGTATAGGAGATAGGCTCCTTCGGCTATTGATCCTATTCCCCCCTTGGGATTGGACCGTCAACGTCCTAGGCGCTGATGGCAGTCCCCAAGTGATGGAGGTGCCGCGAGTCACGTGTGGGTACCCTACTCAGCCAGCGGGCGTCCTCAATGTTCCTTGGAGTTACGCTGAGGAGGGTCACGCTTTGGCGGCTAGCCTACGGTCCTTGGTCCTCACACGAGACCATCGGGTATGTCTTTAATTCCTGCACTCCTTAAGGTTATGAGGTTCTAACCCTGGATTTTACCCTTGACAGATGGATGGCATGCGGCAGTTTGCTGCCAATCAGATGGCGTCTTTGGTAAGTCCCTGACTCGACTCTGTTTTTGTACTTTTTGTTGTTCTCTTACTGATTGCCTTTATTTTATCTGTGTGTGCAGTACCGGGGAGGCGGAGCTGGCTCATCGAGAACTGGTCCAAGGTGCAGGGGCGGTAGGAGGAGGCCGTGGCCGACATACACTCCGGGCGGTTCGACGGAGGACGAAGAAGAGGAGGACTGAGGGCCCCCCCCCCCTAAGCGGGAATTTTATTTTATTTTCTTTTTATGTTTTCGATCGGATTGTATTGGTGATGTGACTATTTGGACAGTGTAGGATGATGTGTGGAACATTTTGTGACCTTTGACAGATTATTATGATGTTTTGCCTTTTAGGCCGGATAGCTTCCGGTTTGGAGGCGCGGTTGTGTGCTTGTTTTAGTTGATGATGATATATGTGCACTGTGATTGTTGGGTGTTACCGCGATGGGGAGTTTTGTAATAGTGAGTGTTTTTTTCCTTGCAGGTGGGATAGTCCGTGAAACGGGGAGGTGCTGCCGAAATTTCGAATTTTCCTAAAGCCGCGACTGAAAACATGGCTTTGTATGACCCCGCTCAACTCACAGCTTGGCTAAACATCATGGATGGTGTGGAACGGATCAACCTCTTTAGCTATGGCCTGACCGAGCTATTCTCTCTTTGCCAGATGACCCTGAACACTGAGTTTTTGAGCGCTGCCATTGCTCACTGGGACCCGGTGAACCATGTCTTCAATTTCAATGGCTTGGAGATATGCCCCTTGGTTGAGGAGTTCTGTGCCATCCTCGGCTATGATTCTGATTTGGACCTGATTCTTCCTTCTGTTGATACCCTCAGTCCTACGCGAGGCTTGGCTGAGTATCTGAATTGTTCCATCACTATTTCCTGCCGGCTGCTTCAAGGTGAGGTTCTCGACATTGCTTCCATAATTGCTCGATATGCCAGTCCTGGGAATCCCAACGTATATGATGCTACTTGTGGGGCTGCTCTGATTCTATGTATGACTTCACACTTCTTATTTTTGAGCACTTCTAGCGACTTAGTGCATGTATGTCTCGGGCTGAAGGCAGGTAAGAACCCCATGGCCATGGTTTTGGCCGAGACCCTGAATGGTTTAGATCGTGCTTCAAACCAGGGAATGCTTCTACTTTCTGGGGCGCCTTTGGTGTTACAGGCTTGGCTCTACGAGCGTCTTCAGTTATGGACCGGTAATGTGCCGCCAGTTTATTTTCACAGAGCTGTGCTTCATACTCATTTTACTTCTACTGATTGGGTGGGTATGATGGGCGCCTTATCTGAGGCTGGCATTTGCTGGATTGTGAGGCATTGGGGCCTTTATGCTGTGACCACCAGTCTTGGGGATTTTCAGAGGGTGTGGCTGATGGGACTGAGAGAGACCTCCTTCTATCATCCTCGTCGATTGGCCAGACAGTACGGGCAAGTTAAAGAGGTCCCCCGGGGGTTTACTGAGAGGGTCTTTGCTTCCAGAGTCAGAGCCACTACCATTGCTGCTTTCATCAGGGGCTGGGTCAGCCGAGCAAAGGCCTATTTCTAAAGACTTTTGAAGAAATAAAAGACATAAAGATAAAACTAGGCTTAACTGATTCTGCTCATTCCTCCCAGTGTCTTTGAACGTGTGTGATTGCTTTTCGAAAGACTTTTATTTCTGATCTTTCCTGCTTATGTAATATTCAGAGTTTGTTTATCGGTGAACCTTGGTTACTTTTGGAATCTCATTTATGCATTTTAACTTTCTAAAATTATTTTGTAACCGAGATTTCAACTAGATGCTGCTTTTGGTACTTGTTTGGACATGCTAGGACGATTAGAGGCAAACGAGGCGGGTGGCCGAAGTTTGCCCCTAGTTTGGGATATATATGGTTGTGAGGCAAACGAGGTAGATGACCGACGTTTGCCCCTAGTTTAGAAGAGGTTCAGGCAAACGAGGCGAGTGGCCGAAGTTTGCCCCTAGTGTGGCGGGTGATTTCGGGTTTATGGTAAGGACCGTGACTTTATTCTCTCAAATGCTCATAATTTTTGCCTAGGCACCAGTGACGTGACCTAGCGAGCTCTTTTCTCTCTTTTGTTATTGCTCACCTTGGGTTTAGCTCTAACTTTTGCCTAGGCGTCCTTTCGGATTTTCAAACTAGCGAGCCATCCTTCGTTTCTTTTTGAAAGTCTACCTACGTACCCCCCAGCGGGGATCAGGTCCAACGTAGTTCGGGCCGAAGCTTGAAAGAAATTGGGCTATTTTTGTGGGTGGGGCGACCGAACCGATGTGGTTGCCTACGTATCCCCGAGCGGGAATCAGGTTGAGCGTAGTTCAAGACAAAGCTTGAAAGAAAATGGTTATTTTTGTTGGTGGAGCGACCGAACCGATGTGGTTGCCTACGTATCCCCGAGCGGGAATCAGGTCGAGCGTAGTTCAAGACAAAGCTTGAAAGAAAATGGTTATTTTTGTTGGTGGAGCGACCGAACCGATGTGGTTGCCTACGTATCCCCGAGCGGGAATCAAGTCGAGCGTAGTTCAAGGCAAGGCTTGAAAGAAAAGGTTATTGAATAGTCAAGCATAGTACTTTTTGAGACGATCCATGTTGATTGGTTCTTTGAATTCAACACCATCGAGGTCCATGAGATAAGTTGCTCCTCCGGAAAGGACAGTCTTGACGATGTAAGGGCCGACCCATTTAGGTTTAAACTTCCCACGGGGATCAAAGATCGGAGCTCGCAACTCCTTAAGGACAAGGTCACCCTTGACAATCTTCCTCGGACGAACCTTTTTGTTGAAAGCACGGGCTATCCTCTTTTGATAGATTCGAACATGGTCGACTGCCGCTAGGCGCTTTTCATCTATGAGGGCCAATTCTTCATACCTTTCCCTCAACCAATCTGATTCCGAAATTTCACACTCTACCATTACGCGTAGGGACGGTAATTCTATCTCGACCGGAAGTACCGCTTCCATCCCATACGTACACTAGTGAGTAAGGAGTTGCTCCTGTGGACGTCCTTATCGAGGTTCAGTATCCCCAAAGTACGAACGGTAGCTTTTCATGCCAGTCTTTGTAGGTATCGACTGATTTCTGCAGTATGGCCTTAACATTCTTGTTTGCAGCTTCGACTGCCCCATTAGTTTGTGGTCTGTACGGTGATGACTTATGATAAGTGATTTTGTATTCTTCGAACAGTTCTCTGACTTCTGCCTTGAAATGACTTCTGTTATCCGAAATAATCTCATGAGGAACTCCATAACGGCAGATGAGATTTCTCTTGATGAATTTAGTCACTTCCTTGGCTCCTAACTTGGTGTAGCATGCAGCTTCTACCCATTTTGTGAAGTAGTCTATGGCCACCAGAATGTACCGATTTCCATTTGAAGCTTTTGGAATGATTTCACCGATAATATCGATTCCCCAAGTGGAGAATGGCCAAGGTGAGGTCATGCTGTATAGAAGGGATGGTGGCACATGCATTATGTTTGCATGGATCTGGCACTTGTGACACTTTCTCACGTATTCGCAACAATCTTTCTCCAATGTTGTCCAGTAGTACCCTTGTCTTACGATTTTCTTGGCCAGCATGTGTAGACACCCCAATTTTGACCAAACGTCAAATCCAGGGATTGGTTACCTCTCAAAGACCGATGATGATGATATCCGTGACATTCGAAGATTTTCCCAAGAAATTCAAAAATCTTCAAGAAAAAATTAGAAAATGATGAAAATGATAAAGGGAGAGGATTCAGGCATTCGGGAGGGAAACTCGAACGATGAAGAACGTGTGAGAAACCCAGTCTGGAAATCCATTTTATTTTAAAGGAAGAGGGAGTTTTTTCTTGAAAAAAGGAAGAACAAAATAAATAAAAAGATTTTTTAAAAAGAGAAAATACAAAAAAAGAAATAGTATATTCAAAAATATACCATGCACATGGTTGATACCATGCACATGGGGGATCTTAATGCAAATATATACATACATAAAATAAAAAAAATTTGTTTACACCAACATACTTTTGAAAAATCAAAAAGAGGGACAAAATTCAGTTATCCCCGGCACGCGGAAAACGCGGCGGCACTCCCGGAGTGCCGCGCCGGCACTCAGCGAGTGCCGCCCGGCACTCAGTGAGTGCCGCCGGCACCCAGCGAGTGCCGCTGGCTGTAACAGACTGCATCTTCTCACATGTTCTAGAAGAAAACCTTGCACATGGGTTTCCACCCGAATTTACCCATCTATCCCTGGAATAATGGCCTATATAAACAAACCTTCTCTTCCATTTTGGAGGACTTGAACTTGAAAATCAAGAGATAGATATATACAAGAATCATACATATTTTGAGAGAGAGAGAAGAAGAATTTCTTGAAGAACTTGAAGAATTTGAAGAATTTTGGGAAATCTTGGAAGGTTTTCACAAGAAGTTGAAGAAATACTTGAGGTCCTAGAGGTAACCTCTTAATCCTTGATAGAATTAAGACTATTCAATCACAAGTTCATAGTTCTAGGAACATTTTCACATTTTCAAAACCTCTCTTCTTATCCCATTTCATCACACACCACCAAGAACTTGTGATTGAATCTCATGACATTTCATCAATTTGGATGTAATTAGCTTTGGGTTTAAGATAAATTTGACTTTAAAGAGTTTGTATCTTTGGTCTTCTAAGTAATCCTTGATTTTCCTTATTCCTATTTCATTCAAAAGGTGCATGAGGTCTTCCATATCTCATTGGACCTCTTTGAATTTGTTTCTTCAATTTCTAAGATCTCATGATCTATATGTAGATTAGAATGAATCTATTAGTGAGATGCAAGTCCTAATCCATGACTTGAATCTCTTCATTAAGAAATCTTATGGAATCTTTATTATATTCCAATAAGGTTTGAGTAGATTTTAACTTCATTTAGACTCCAATGACCATCAAATGGTAGGAGTGATAAGTTGAATTCAAACTTGAGTCCATAGGTTTGAGTTCTTATTTGAGGATTTTGTGAAGTTCATTTCAATACTTCATCAAGATCCATAAGTGTAGTATGCCTCATAGTCTCCAATGACCATCAAATGGTAGGAGAAAATGTGTTAATTCAAGTTTACTCCCATGGCTTGAACTAATCCTTCTCTTAGGTTTTAAGAAGTCTTTCATACTTCATCTAGAACCTATGAGCATGTATGTCTCTAACTCCAATGACCATCAAATGGTAGGAGTGATAAGTTGAATTCAAACTTGGGTCCATAGGTTTGAGTTCTTTATTTGAGGATTTTGTGAAGTTCATTTCAATATTTCATCAAGATCCATAAGTGTAATATGCCTCATAGTCTTCAATGACCATCAAATGGTAGAAGAAGTAGTTTGGTTTGAGCCCCAACTTCATGTTCTAATAGTTGAAGCCAATCAATAAACTTGAACTAGCAAAATGAAACCGTGGGTTCATAAACTGTTTTTGATCAAGGATTTTTAGTTTGAAATCCGACCATTGGAATCGAATGAAACCAACGGGAAAATGTTCATAACACATTGTTTTACCACTGTGATTTTTGTTTTAGCAAGATCTTGTGATTAGAAGGGTTTGATCATGGTTTTTGTGAGCTAATCATAATCTGCCCAGAGTTCTAGAATACTTTCAGAATAATAAGTCCGTTTTGAAATTAATAAATCAGAACCTTAATTAAGTTTTTGGGGTCTCAAATAATTTTTTATATGTACCTTAATGTGTTAGGAAGGTACCCTAAAAAGATCTAAGTGTTTCTCATTGTTTTACTATTTTTAGAAAATCATACCAGATCTCTGGACAGAGAGTTGTAGAATCCTGAGTGAGGTCTAGTATTTTCAGTATTCCCGGAGATCTAACCGTTGAAACCTCAATTTTCTTTTTGGGTTAGAAACTAGACTCACAGAGGCATAACATATCCAAAAATCAGTAAGATCCAACCGTTGAAAGTATTTTATTTTCATTTTTGAACGTCGGGTCTGCTCTCTGTAAATCACAAAAAACTGCTACTATTTTTGTCTAATCTTATTTATTTCAACTCAAATGGTCTCTTAATGTCTTGGGACTCAAACCATGTTTTGAATAATGATAATTTAGATTAAACCCAGAGGCTTAGGGATCCAAATTAGTGAATAAATTCATGTCTCATCCTTGTTCATAATCATTCATTCATTCATGTACATTGATGCTTATAGTTAGAACTAGTTCTTGGATGAAGTTGGACTTAGTTGAATTTAATTGAACATGACCTATGATTAATTACCTTTTGATATTATATCTTGTCTAAGGCATGTGTACTAACCTTTGTTTTGTAGCACTTTGAGGTACAATTTCTCAACCCTTCTCTAGTTTAATCCATTTTATTGATTTTAATTGATTTTTTGACCCCATATGCGACACCTTAGCTTAGGTTTTGCCTTATGTGTATATATGTGTTAGAGACCTTTCTTAGGTTTATTTTTGCATGCATTGCACGTTTGATATTCGCGGCCGGATCCCGGGTATGTTTTCTAGTTCTCTATTGCATATCATGATGTTTGCTAGTTGAATTATGTGACTTATGAATGATATTTTACCGTTAGCAATTTTGCACCCTTTCAACATGCTTGTGTTATGTATACCTATATATGTATTAATTGAGGGCATGCTTAGATTAATAACTTGATTAAAAAGGATGTTGAGTAGAGGCCTATCGTGAGATAGGATGAAAGGGGGTGTTTTAGTCCGCCGGGCTCCTTCCCCTTTCATTCCATAATCCCCGGACCCAGTTTATCTTTGGTTTCGCAAAAGATCAGTTTGCTTTTAAAATGGTTTCTTAATTTTTCCTTTTAAAAATTAAGTGGCGACTCTTTGAAAATTGAAAATATTTGTTTTAAAAGTGGGTAAGAAAGAATAACCTGCGATATCCACAATCTGGCGACTCTGCTGGGGATCGAACCCAGAATCTCTGGTTTCGCAGACCAGAATTCTGATTTTGGGTTCACTCGAGGATTAGACTTGAAAGCATCCTTTTAATCAAATTAATTAATTTTTGTGTGCCTGTTGCATTGCACTTGCATGTTTCGCCAGTCGATTGCATGAAACTATGACCTTGGAGGCTCGGGGCAACCCGGTCGGTCAAGTCATCATGGGACCGTGTGATCACCCTTGATCTCGTACCATGTTTTGGTATATGAAGCATCCTATCGGGTGTGTGTCAAGGGTCCCTTATTTGACCAAAACCCGGCCTTTGCATGGTAGCTTCCATAGAACCTTTCGATCTTAGGAAATCAATTCTTGATTAGGATTATGTGCTAGGAAGTATGTTATGCCCGTAAGGGATTATTTGAGATGATGACGATGCTTGCTTCATGGAACATGTGTAACCTCTTAATCATTTTTGAGCAATTCCTCCTTATGTCCCACGATATTTGGGAATGTGCTAGATCTTGATTATGTGATTACATCTCTTACATCTTGCTAAGCTAAGCATCATTGACCTTGTATGCATCCGAATTCATGAAGAGTATGACAATAATCCGATCATGTGATCCTCCTACCCAAAGAATTTTAAATACGTTTTTGGAAGCAAATAGATTTTTGGGCATTCAATCACTCCTTCAAAATTTTTGGAGTTCACTTTTGGATTGAAATTTCAAATCAACCATATTTGAAGAAAGAACTTAAAATTCTTTGAACCCAAAATTCTTGAAAGAGTTTGAAAAGTTTTACCAACTAAAGGAATGCTTTTTCAAAGCAAAAATTTGGACCTAATCACCTTTTTGAGGAATATGATCCAAGAAATCTCTGCAATTAAAGAAATCATTTTCAAATAAAAAGCAAAGTTCCAACCCTTGTTTAGAAATGTTGTTGTCTTCAAAAAGAATTTTGAAAAGATCCCATCATCTAGGGGAAATACTTGTTAAATGGATTTCAAAAATTTTAAATTTGAAAACCTTGAAAGGGTAAAGAGGATCACAATGAAAGGAGGAATTAGCACACTCAACATGGATGAGGATCTTATGTGCTTACGTGTTTATGTGTTAGGATTAGAATTTTCTTTTATTTAGCATATAGAATAGGCACACACACACACATGCATTTGCATCCGTATGGCATATGAATCATTCATGAAAGCATATGAATCAATTATAAAAGTAAAAGGTAAACAAATAATGCTGAAAAGGGAAAAAGTTGTTAAAGTAAAATAACTGAAACAAATATGACTGTAGGTAAAAGATAGAATCAACTACGAGTATAGCCTGGTACAGAGATTCTACTGCAAGACTAGTGAGAAAAGAGATGGCACAAGAGGCTAATGCAAGGGAGATGGTAGAGTTAAGGACAATGGTGGAACAGCAAGCGGGGCAAATGACCAGGATGATGACTATGATAGAAGCACTAGCACGATAGCAGCCAGGCAATGATCCTCCTCACAGGGATGAAGATTGGTTTGATGAAACAGAAGGGATTGAAGCAAGGGAGAAACTAGAAAGAGAAAGGGCTGAGAAAGACAAGTTGATGACTGAGAAAATGGAGAAGTTGGAAAGGGTGGTCCGAAAGGCTCATGGAGTTGACACATATTTGTTGGAGTTGGAAGGGTTGTATGAAGGGGTTTGTGAGGTATTGCCCGCAGGATTTAAAATGCCTGTATTCGACAAGTTTGATGGAACAGGGAACCCTCGCAGCCACATTAGAATGTGTATAGGGGCATTTCAGCCTAGCGGTCTAAGCACGGTCATGATGGCAGTCTTGTTTCAACAGACGTTAACTGGGGCTGCTTTGTCTTGGTATCTCACTCTGGAACCAGGGAAGACCAGAAATTGGGAAGAAGTGGTAAAAGCGTTTGTGGCCCAATACGAATACAACCAGGATCTGGATGTTACTATCAGGGATTTGGAGACTACTCGACAGGGGAACAAAGAATCTTTTGCTGAATTTCTAAGCCGATGGAGGGGAAAGGCTGCTAAGATGATACAAAGGCCGACTGAAAAAGAGCAAATCCGAATGCTGATGAAGAACCTCCAACCCGTCTATCAGGAGAAAATGAGGTTCCAATCCCTCAATACCTTCACCGAGGTGTTCGATGTAGGAACCAGAATCGAAGACGCGATACAGGAAGGGGTCATTAAAAAGGAGGAGCCAGTGAACAGGTACAGACGACCGAACTATGGAATAGGAGGAGGAGATTCGGGAGGTCATTCAGGGTCTACAGACGTGAACGCGCTGAGCGAACCTGAGAAAAAGTTTGATGTGACCAGAAATTACCCGAAGAGGGGAGAGGATAAGCCTTTAAGGAGGTTTTCAGAGTTAGGAGTATCTTTGTCCACGGCTCTCGATAGGCTGGTAGCAAAAGGACATCTTCGCCTACTGGAGCCACGATCCAGACCAAATCCACCGCCTCCAAATTTCAAGTCTAATTTATATTGCAAGTTCCATCAGGAGCAGGGGCACTCAACTGACCGGTGTTTAAGACTAAAGCATGAGATTCAAGATTTGATTGACAAGAAAATAATATCTGAACCACCCACCAACCCGCCAAATGTTACCAGAAATCCACTACCAGAACACCATGCCGTGCCACCACCCAGAATTTACTACTTGGGAGATGAGGAGAGCTCTTTTGACCCATCAGCATTGATCACCAAGTTGGGAAGTCTGAGGAAAGCTTATCAGATGTTGGAAGATCCGCAAATTTGCACTCTAAAAGGATTAGTAGATGAAGGCAAAGGGAAAGAAATAGAAGGGACTGTTGACGCAGATTGGTGGGCACCAGAAGCTGACAATTTGCTGTGGTACAAAGGGGATGGTATTCAGGATCCTGTTAAAGTTAAGGAGGACCTTTGGTATGAAAGTGAGGAGGAAGGTTTGAAAATTGTTGAAGCACAAGATAGACTTTGGGTTAAAGAAGGTATTGGTCACCTCACACGGTCCGGGAGGCATTTTAAACCACACGAACTTGAGGAGGATCACCCTGAACAAGAAATGAATAAAGGAAAAGGGAAACTGAATGAGGAAGAAGAGGAGGACAGAGTCTTGAGACAGATGAAGAAGACACAGGCAAATATCACTATTTGGGGGTTGCTAATCGCTTCCAAACGTCATAGGCAAGCAGTCCTTGACGCTCTCAATAAGTCGGATGTTTCCATCGATGTTACTCCAGAAGATCTCGTTGGCATGATCGGCAGAAACCCAACCCTGGCTATATCATTCTCTGAAGCTGACTTACCTCCTGGGGGACCTGTTTTCAATAAGCCGTTGCACATCACCGTTGAGTGCTTAGGAAATTCTCTACCAGCTTGCCTCGTCGACAACGGGTCTGCATTAAATGTATGCCCTTTTCGAACAGCTAAAAGGATGGGGCTCGATGAATCTACGTTTATACCATCGGAACAAAAGGTGAGGGCTTATGATAATACTCTACGGGCAGTGATGGGGATCATCTTTCTGAATCTCTCTGTCGGGACTGGTGAAAAGGAAACAGAATTCTAAATCATTGATATTCCTGCATCATTTAACCTGCTTTTGGGAAGGCCGTGGCTTGATAGTTTGGGTGCCATTCCATCAACCATCCATCAGAAAGTTAAGTACATTTGGAAAAACAAGGTATGCGATCTTCTGGGGGATAGCTGGATAAACGTGTCTGGGGCCTCATCAAGTGCTCCGATTTTAGAAGTACAGATACAAGAAGGTGAAGCAAGTTTGGGTGGGTTTGAATTTATTAACGTCATAGAAGAGGGGAAGCCGAAGGAATTTTTACCACTGTATTTTGATCAATACGCCAGTCCATTGGTGGCCGGGATCATGAGAAAAATGGGGTTCTTCCCAGGGATGGGTTTAGGAAAGAAACACCAAGGACTGTCAGAATTCCCAAGTATCATCACACAAACCCACACCCATGGGCTAGGATACTCGCCAACCAAGGAAGAGTTGAAGAAGAAGAAGAAAGCAACGGATGCACCGATGGAACCATACATAAAAACTCTCAATGGGTACTTCGTCAAGCAGGGAAAAGATTTTCCGTTTTGTGGTTTTCCAGAGCCTTGGATGGATGAAGCAGAGAAGCGTATGAAGCCAGGATTCGAGATTTTCTTTGCGCATGACTTTTCTGAGTATGAGGATCCTTATCTTCAGCAGCCTGAAAAATCTGCCGTTACTCAGGACTGGGTCTGTACTATGAATGGCTCAGCAATGAAGAACCTGCTAGAAGGAGGATACAAGAAGATCGAAAAAGGGAGCTCTGCAGAGATCAAAGATGAGGGTAAGAAGGGTCGGGATAAAGAAGACAGTAACGAGAATAAAGAAAGGGAGAAACCAGAGTACAAAGGGAAGCCGGAAGAAGTGGAAATAGAAGAGATTACTCAGGAAGAAGAAAGGGAAGATCACTTCATAGCTGATATGGGAGGGGAAAGCAAGAAAGAGTGGGTCTTTGAGTCTAGTGATAGGCACCCCCTTCACCCGGAGTCTGTATTGGCCCAAATGAGGCGTCTTTCTATTTCTATGTCTGTTGTAATTGCTCCCAAGAAAGTTAATGAGAATGTGACTAATTCTGCTTACTTGACTGCGCATAATACTAACTGTGATGCATGTGATGAAAATGATGAAATACCTCATGAATTGCAAAAATTAATTGAAAAGGAAAATGAACCTGCATGCAAAATCATGGAAAGCACTTTAACCATTAATTTGGGGAATGAAGATAATCCACAAAATGTTTCTATTGGCTCCACACTTAATAATGAGGAAAGCAAAGAATTAATCAATCTATTAAAAGAATTCAAGGATGTCTTTGCATGGTCCTATGATGATATGCCAGGAATTGATCCAGAAATTGTCCAACACCATATTCCCCTTTTTCCAAATTCGAAACCCGTGAAACAAAAATTGAGGCGAATGAGGCCTGAATGGGCGCTTAAAGTGAAAGAGGAGGTTGAAAAGCAATTGAGAGCTGGATTCTTGATTGTCACCGAGTATCCTGATTGGGTTGCCAATATTGTACCGGTTCCTAAAAAGGATGGTCGTGTTAGGGTTTGTGTAGATTTTCGAGATTTGAACAAAGCTAGCCCTAAAGACGATTTCCCTTTACCCCACATCGACGTACTAGTAGACAATACTGCAGGGCATGAACTTTTATCTTTCATGGATGGGTTTTCAGGGTATAACCAGATCTTGATGGCACCAGAAGATAGGGAGAAAACAACTTTTATCACACCTTGGGGGACTTACTGTTATAGAGTTATGCCGTTTGGGCTTAAGAATGCAGGAGCAACTTACCAGAGAGCTGCCACCACATTACTGCACGACATGATCCACAAAGAAGTAGAAGTATATGTGGATGACATGATAGTAAAATCCAAAGAAAGGGGAGGGCATCTAGAGGCATTAAGAAAGTTTTTCGGAACGCTGAGAAAGTTCGGGATGAGGCTAAATCCACAAAAGTGCACCTTTGGGGTCACTACTGGGAAACTACTAGGGTTTCTGATCACCTAGAGAGGAATTGAGGTAGATCCCACCAAAATCCAAGCTATAGCCGAAATGCTGCCACCAAAGAATGAGAAGGAGTTGAGGGGATTCTTAGGAAGAATACAGTTCATTAGTCGCTTCATATCCAAACTCACCATGACCTGCGACCCGTTGTTCAAATTATTGAGAAAAGGGGAAAAGTTCGAATGGGATAACCAGTGCCAAAAAGCCTTTGAAAAGATCAAAACCTACCTTCAAAACCCACCTGTCCTATCACCTCCTAAGCCCGGGAAACCTCTATTGCTATACTTATCCGTAACCGAGAACTCGATGGGGTGTATGTTGGCCCAAGAAGAGGAAGAGGGGCATGTGGAAAAAGCCATATACTACCTAAGTAAGAGGATGACTGGGTATGAATTGAACTATTCACCGTTGGAGAAAGCTTGTTGGGCCTTAGTTTGGTGTACCCGTCGCCTTAGACATTACATGCTAGCCTTTCCTATCACCCTGATATCCCGAATGGACCCACTCAAATACCTTTTTGAAAAACCCGCCCTGACCAGTAGGATATCCCATTGGACCATGATGTTGGCTGAATTCGATATCAGATATGTCACTTCCAAATCTGTCAAGGGGAGAGCTGTTGCCGAATATTTAGCTGACCTCGCCATAGAATCCGAAGAGAAGGGGGAATTTAAGTTTCCGGATGAAGAAGTAATGGAAGTAAAAGAGGACCTTTGGAAAATGTACTTTGATGGAGCAGCTAATCAAATAGGATACGGGGTAGGGATTATCCTCATATCACCTAGCGGGGCCCCCACTCCATTGGCCATTAAGCTCAAGTATAATTCGACTAATAACACGGCAGAGTATGAAGCCTGTATAATTGGGATGGAAGCAGCCTTGACTTTGGGGGTAGAGAAGATCGATGTTTTCGGAGACTCTAATCTAATAATATCACAAGTGAGGGGTGACTGGAGAATAAAGCATGAGAAGTTGAGACCTTACCATGAATACCTAGAGAGCCTGAAGGTGCAATTCAAAAGAATTTCGTTCTATTACCTTCCCCGTGAGGAAAACCAATTGGCAGATTCCCTAGCAACGTTAGCCTCAATGATCCAAATTCCTGTAGGAGTCTCCATGATTCCTTTGTCTATAGAAGAGAGAACCCGACCTTCGTATGAAATAATCGCCGCCATTGAAGAAGAGGGAGAGGTTGAGATACCGTGGTATATAGATGTTTGGAATTTTGTTGAGAAAGGAGAATATCCTGGAGAAGCTTCAGAGAAGGATAAGAGAGCTATTCGTAGATTTTCAGCTCAATTTTTAACCTATGCGGGAAAGTTGTGGAAGAAGTCCTACACCAGTTATAATTTAGAATGTCTATATGGAAGGGAAGCAAGGAAAATGATGGAAGAAGTACATGAAGGAGTTTGTGGGCCCCACATGAGTGGACATATGTTGGCCAAAAAGATAATTCGGCAAGGATACTATTGGACGACTTTAGATAAGGATTGCTGTGAGTATGTTAAGAGATGCCATAAATGTCAGGTTCAAGCAAATTTAATGCATACCCCACCTTCCCAGCTCTATAGCATGACCACCCCTTGGCCATTTTCTGTGTGGGGTATTGATATCATTGGAGAAGTAATTCCGAAAGCTTCAAATGGACACCGGTACATAATTGTGGCAATAGACTATTTTACCAAATGGGTGGAAGCGGCATCATACGCAACTTTGAAGGCAAAAGATGTGGTGAATTTTATCCAGAAGAATGTAATCTGCAGATACAGGGTGCCAAATGAGCTTATTTCTGACCACGGGAGTCATTTTCAGGGAGAGGTTATCCCATTCCTAGAGAAGTATAGGATCACCCACCACCAATCCTCACCATACAGACCACAAACAAATGGAGCAGTAGAGGCCGCAAACAAAAATGTGAAAGCCATCCTGGGGAAAATGACGGATACATATAGAGATTGGCATGAGAAATTACCTTTCGCTTTGTGGGGATATCGAACTTCTGTGAGAACCTCAACCGGGGCTACACCATACTCGTTGGTCTACGGGATGGAGGCTGTTTTACCAGTGGAAGTTGAAATACCATCTCTAAGAGTTCTGGCAGAATGTGAGGTAACTGAACTGGAATGGTTGCGGGGGAGATATGAGGAATTGATGTTATTCGATGAAAGGAGGTTGGCTGCTGTAAACCATACTCGGGGATATCAGAAGAGGATAGCTCGTGCTTTCAACAAAAAGGTTCGCCCAAGGAAGCTTGCTGAGGGTGACCTGGTCCTCAAAGAACTTAAAGCGCCCGTTTATGACCCACGAGGAAAATTCAAACCCAACTGGGTCGGACCATATATCATCAAGACACTCCTCTCCGGGGGAGCTGCCTATCTCATGGACCTAGACGGAGTTGAGTTTAAACAACCAATCAACCTCGATCGCCTCAAGAAATACTTTGCTTGAAACCTTGCCTTTCAAAACCTCCAGAATTGATGAACTACGCTTGACCTGATTCCCGGTAGGGGATACGTAGGCAACCTGCTCGGTTCGGTCACAAAATAAAAGATGTATGTGTGTTCTTTCTAGCCTTGGCTGAACTACTGCGGACCTGATACCCGTTCGGGGATAAGTAGGCGGGCTCACAAGGCCCTCGGTCCAAAACCCAAAACAAATTTAAGAGCCTCAAGTTTTCACCATGTCAAACTAGGGGCAAACTTGCGTTTGCCCTAGAACCGCATCTAGAACCCAAAACCAGGGGCAAACTTCGTTTGATAGAGCCGATGAACCCAGACAAAGCTTAAACCCATTTCTGGATATACTGGCTACCAAAATGTGCATCATGTAGAAACAAACAAAAATTCATTACATAGAGAGATTAAAACTAAGCAAGACTCATGAAGGAGTAATAAAAGCCGAAGGAAGCATTGAAGGAAAACTGTTCATAACCTAAAGAAATTAAAGAAGTGCTAACTTTGATTCTTCATGGTCAGGGCATTTTCGGAATATAAAAAAAAAAAAATGCATCACAGAAAATAAACCTAGTCAAAGCTAAGCAGAATTTGTCAAAACTTTTAAAATTCTTGCTTCATTCTTGTCTATCTGGAAGCTACCCCCTGACTAGAGACTGAATCTCAAGAAAATACTCTGCGGTCGGGACGACTGAAGCTGGAATCCTCCGAAAGGGAGCTGATACCCTATCATGCCAAGCCTCTGCGAATGTCCTTACTGTCAAAGAACGTAGGGTAGAACTCCTCGAGAAGTCAGCAGTAATAACATCGGGGACATCTTGGAGCAAGTCGAATTGGCGGGCTACCCGGCTGGGAATGTAAAAGGTGGTAACTCGCAGACCAGTCAACCAAATCCCGGGGTGCCCAGGAAGACGTACTGCGACAGAGCAATAAGTCCAGCGAGGGCATATCCAACAAATGTCCTCATAACTCAAATCTCGAAACCAAGTAAGCCAGCTGGTAACTGTGCGGGAGGGGTAATGGACGTCCATACGATCATAAGGGAGCTGTCTCCCGAGGGGAAGGTGAGCAAAGAAGCCCAAGCGCTCGAAAAGCCAAATCTGTAAAACGTGGGGTGACCCCGAAAGCAGCATCGATCCCGCGGTATGTGCATAATCCAGACCTAGAAAAGTCTCCCCCAGAATGAGCATAACAGCACTCCGCATCTCTCGGAGGCCACATACGATCGGAATCAGGATGTCAGTAGAGGACTGGAATAAGAAGTGTGAAAGCATCGCTAGAGAAAGGGCGTTTCGCCTGGTGACCTGATACCTCCTATCGTCAGGATCGCCAATGGGTGCGTAAATGGAGGAGAGGCGGTCGAAATCAATATGATGATCATGAACAAGGGAGCCGGCAGCGCCCCGAGAAATGCCAAGAAGGGCCGATAAATCCTGAATATATCCTGCCTGGATCTGCGGAACAATCAAATCGGCATACGGATCGGTGTGGAGGATAGCGCTAAACTCCTCAAAGAGGGGACAGACCTCCTCGTGACCAAATCGAAAGACGTGAAGAGAAGGGTCCCAGCACATGATAGCTGCTCGAAGCAAGTCCTCATCCAGAGCTGTATGACGAAAAGCGAAAAGGTCTGTCAGTCTGTGGGATTCAAGGTTGAGTCGATCTATGCCAGAAAGGGAATCCATCCATGGGTACAAGATGTCGGAACTGATAGGGGCCATAAAGAAAAGGGGGAGGATATGAAAAGAAAATTTTGAATGTAAAGGAGGCAAAATGGCTCTAGAAATCATGAATGAACCTAGGAATGGGTAAATGGCAGCTTATATAGAAAAAGGGGTCGGACCGGCACTCGATGTAAAGTAGCGGCACTCACTGAGTGCCGGTCGGCAGTCACCGAATGCCGCACGGCATTCACGGAGTGCCGCCCAGCCTCACCGAGTGCAGACCCAGGTTTAAAAGGCACATGGGTCATTTTATAACTCCAATCAGCCCAAACCTGCACAGAATTTGAATAAAAATGTTGCCAATCATCATTTTAAGCACCATTGCTTGCATCACTCGTTAAAATAAAGCCAGAAAAGGGTATTCATGATCTTAACAAGCAAAAGGAATAAGATTCAAGGGCTAATACGGGGAAGCAATCAAGCATGAATATAAACAAATTCAAAATGGGCACGCAGGCCACCATGCATAAGTATTGCTAAAGTTCGCCTAAATAAGAGAATTCGAAATTCTTTCGTCCTCACAGGGACATAACATAACATAAGGGAGATAAACTATCCTCGTCTACAACGAGGATTCCTTCTGGGCGTTTGCTGAGCTGTCTGACCTCTCCCAGCTCCACCATCGCCTCCATCTCCGCCATCACCTCCATCTCCTCCATCTCCCCCATCTCCATCACCTCCTTGGTAGCCGCCGCCTTGGCCACTACCGCCAGCACCTCCCTGATAGCCGCCGTCCTGGCTCAATTGGAACTCCTGGATTTGTCTCCTCAGAGCCGCCATCTCAGCTTCCTGTAAGAAAGAGCAGGCGAAATAAGTAATAAAAAAAAAATAATAATAATAATAATAATAAAGAAAAGAGAGAGAAAAAAAAAAGAGAGGGAGTGTAATACCATAGCTCTAGCCTGAAGATCGGCATTGGTCCTTGCTCCATCAGCCTAATTAAAAAAAAAAAAAAAAAAAAAAAAAAAAAAAAAAGAGAAAAAGAAGAAAAGAAAAAAAAGAGAATTAGAATACAGTTATTAGAATAAAGGTGATCATTTGGATTCTTTTTGAAGATAAATAAGAAAATCTTTTGAGTTTTATGGCTGTTTTGTTCCAAATAAAAGGGGATTTACCCTCCATTCACGTCCATGAATCCAATGCTGGACGGTGTGAGCATATGACAGACCCTCTTCAGCATAATCCCGGGGGACTGTATCATATTGTAGAGGGATAGTCGGGACATTCTGAGTGTAAGGGGTCAACTGATACATGGTCTCTTGACCCATGTCGACCGTGGGAACGCTCCAATTCCACTGCGGAAGGGCTGGGGGTTCAGCGACCCCAGGAATAGGCTGCAAATAAGAGTTTTTTTATATATAAATTGAAAAGGAATGGAAAGCAGAAATAAAAAAGTATACATATGTGAATGTGAATAATATTTGTTACCCGGACGACATCTATGAGGGGAAAATTATGCATAAGAGAATTCAATCTAAAGGCTGCATAACCATCAGGGCCGTCCAGAAGATTTGCAATGTTCTCCCCGTCTAGAGCAGCCACCAGGTCATCATGATCCAGAGTTTCTGTACTCCTCATAGTAGCTGGAGGGACCCACGGCACATAAAAGTTTGGGGCAGCAAGAGACTGCCTAGTCACCCTCTCACCAAGGTACCACTCCCGGCACGCCTCACCCACCATCAAAACCCTCAATCTAGAATAGGCCACCGCCGCCTGAATTGCTTCACCTGCCTCTGGGAGGGCCGCTGCCCACGGGTTCCATATCACATGAATCTCACGCAAATTAATGAGGAGGTTCCGGTAGCCAACAAAATCATGAGCCCCGACTTTTCGGCCCGTTGCCTCCTTCCTCCACTTCAAGCCCTGAGGCATGATAGCCGCCTCGTTGTCCCGAGTACTGGAAGCTCTCATCCGGAGGTATTCATGCGACCATATCTGCAAGGCAAAATAAAGAGGCAAATTCAGTTTTCAAAATTGGAGGAAATGAATGCAATAAAAATAAAAGGACTAAAGATGATATGAATAAATAAATGAATGAATAATACAGTTGAAGCTTTACCTCCCAAGCTCTCCAGTACCCGCCCGTGGAGGGGGAATTTCTCCTAGAAACCTCACTCATGTGATTGTAGACAGTTTGTTAAGGATCTCCCACAGTTGGTTAAGAATTCCCCATAAATTGTTATGAATCCCCCACAGTTTGTTGCGGATCCTTCACATTCTTATGCCATATGGAAGATTCATACGAAGCTGTGATGGATTCTTATGGGATATGGGGGACTCTTAACAAACTATAGGGGATTCTTAACCAATGTGGGGGATTATTAAGAAATATGGGGAGCAATGAACAAATGTGCAATATGGGAGATGACAACTATTATACGGGATTTTAGACAAATGTGATGGATTATTAACAAATTGTTAAGAATCCTCCACATTGGTTAAGAATCCCCTGTATTGCATGAGAATCCTCCACAAAAATTTTATGAATCCAATACATTGGTTAAGAATCCCCTACAGTTTGTTATGATTCCCCAACAAATTGTTAAGGATCTACCACAGTTGGTTAAAAATCCCCCACAGTTTGTTAAGGATCCCTCACATTCTAATGCTATAATGCTATTGTGGATACCGGGATTCCACCGCTTCGTTATGTTTTCGAAATTTGTTTGACTTTTGAATCAAGGAAAGAGAAAAGGTCTGTTGAAAACAGATACAGAGTCACCACTTGGTCTTTAAGGAACCAAGAAACCTAATTTTGACTCACCCAAATGGATAAAGGGCACCGGCCCTTCATAACCAAAGAACTTGGTTCGGGGTTTTGGTACGAGAGAGGAAGGAGCCTTTGTCACGACTAAAACACCCTCAACTCGCCCCGTCTCTCGACGGGCCTCAATTAGAATCCAAATAATCATCTTATACCATGTTTGGTTCGACAAATAATACTATGATAGTATATTACATCACATAAGAAAATTTGAAAATGGAAGATCTAAAGATAAGATATCATTCATAAGATCTAAGCCAAATATCACACAATGCAAAGTGAAAAATCACACAAATAAACCTAGGAAAAATCGTCTAATCATGTATCCAATAATCAAGACTTCCTAATCTAAAGGGGGACATGAATTGTTATTGAAACAAATAAACAAAGAAATCAAAATATGCTTAGCAAACTAGTATGATGCATGTTTAATCTTTGAGAAAAGAAGACTTCTCAATCCCCGGGATGGATGAGAAAGGATGATTAGATCGGGGGAAGCATAAACATGTGATCATGATCATTCCTTATAATCTTCTTAGATTAGGAGCCATGAAGGCCCCAAATCTTGCATGGATGCAATGTATGTATCTAGAATGTGCCAAGGTTGTAGTGTGCTTTGTGTTCATGGATTCCTAGAATGACTTAGAAGTCTATAATGTGTATGAATGAATGAATGAAATCATCATGGGATATGTAAAAATGTAGTATGAACTACTTCCTAAGATATGAACTAATTTGGAATGCATATAAGCATCAAATCAAAGAATAAAAGTTAAAATGTGCTTGCTGTGAATAGTGGACAGAATAGTAACATGATCTTGCAAAAATGGAAAAGAGGGGTTAGGAAAGCTTTCAATGCATGATTTTTTATGGAGATGTTCCTTATTGTGTCTAGAATACAACCCAAAAATCCAATCTTTAATAACTATCACAGATTGAGAGAAATCATATAAACAGAGGTCACTTAGAAACAGAGTCCGTACTGTCGACTGAAATGTTGAAAAATATTAGAAACTGAAAACGAATGATCTAGGGGCCCATTTTATATAGAAAGTTCCCTAATACATTGAAGTTTAAGGGAAAAATAAGTTGGGATCACCCCGTTTGGAAAATATTTCTGAAAAAGAAGTTGGACGTTAGTCAAGCTGCTGTGACAGCAGAGGCAGAATGTTTGGAGGGAATGTTTGGGTCCAAATGGACAATTTTCAAGTACTTCCAAGTCAAACCAAAAATCATGGGTGTTCTCCAATGAGTTAGGAAGACTTTCCAAGTGGCCTTGCATCTATATGTTGAGTATTGAGTTCTAGAGAAATCTTTGAACTCAGCTCACTCACTGTTTTGAAGATTTTGGGAAAAATAAGGTTTTCTTTCTTGAAATCAAAATGAGAGGGATTGAGGGGGGTTTTGAAATAGAGGTTTTGGAAGTGCATTTTTAATACTCAATAAAGATTGTAGCCACTTAAAATGCCAACATTCAACTCATCATCAAGAACCTCCAAGATTGTTGGAGAAACTTATTTTTATTTAAGCATAACTTCAATACACTTCAAGGATACCTTGGAGGTATTGAAGTTATGATCATCATCTATCAAACATGTTTTTGAGGTCAAGAGCTACTATCCATAAGGATTCACTCACCCCAAACTTCATGTCATGATTTAGATGATGATGAACTAGTAAGTAAATAAAGAAAATAAAAAAGAAATGAGGTAAGAAGAGATGAACAATGAATAAACAAGCAAGTAGATGATGATCAATAGATGATATTCATGAAGTATTGAACTTGTAGCATGGTGTTTCACTCATATGTAATGACATTGGACATGGAAGAAGCTTCCATTCTCTTAAATGCTCACTAAAATGGTGGTTGGGTGTATTGAATGTTGAAGTAAATGGGAGTAATGTAGTAAAAACAAAGTTTAGAACTCACTTTTATTTTGAAAATCAAAGAAGAAAGCTTCTTTTCTCTCTATTCTCACCTTATCTCTACAACTCTTTCTCTCCCAAACTTTCTCTAAACTTGCATTTGACTCCCCCAAAATGAAGAGCAATGGGGGATTTAAATAGGCCAACTTGGGGTGGTTTTGGGATTTAGAAAGTTCTCTCATTGGCTCTAAACATCTGAAATCATAAAACTATGTCGTTTTGGTTTTTAATTAATCAAAATGGGACCACAAAACAAATTACAAAAATACACTGTTCTGGGGGGGAGTGTCGCGGCGGCACTGGGCCAGTGTCGCGGCGGCAGTGGGCCAGTGCCGCGGCGGCACTGCTCCTCCTTCGTCCAGATAATGCTGTTTAGGCCCCCTGAGGTTCCGGTATTCGCGAAAAGGCCCTATTTCGTCCGAAATTCACAGAAAATGCGTACGAACTCCAAATTGAGGTTGTGATATACCGTTAGAAAGGTAATGGAGTCTAATTCACATAAAAAATAGTTTGGGGATAGGTCACTTTGAAAAGGTTTACGGTATTCGCGATAAAAGCCGATTTGATCGCGTTTTTCGGCTTTGGAAATCCATAATAAATTCGTTTTAAATCCAGGGATTATGTACGATATACCGTTGGAAAGCTATTGACCTCTAGTATCCATGAAAAATATTTGAAAATTGTTTCAGTGCCCCGATTCCAAAGTCAAATCTTGGTCAAACTGGTCAAACCTGGGATTCCCGGGAAGTTCTGGGAACCTCCGGGAGCTCCCAGGAGCCGACGTTTTCGCTCGATTCTCTTTTAAAACTCATTTTAATACTTTTCTAATGATTCCGGTGAATTCGGACAATTTTGGTCAAATTTGGTCAAACCTGGTCAAACTTGGTCAAACTCTGGTCAAACCTGGTCAAACCTTGGTCAAACTGGTCAACGGGGACTTTCGGGGAACTTCCGGGACTTCCGGGGGTCTCTGGGAGCTAACGATTTCTTTCGGTTTTGCTTAAAAACTCAGAGGGTGTGGCTTATCTGAGGCTGACATTTGCTGGATTGTGAGGCATTGGGGCCTTTATGCTGTGACCACCAGTCTTGGGGATTTTCAGAGGGTGTGGCTGATGGGACTGAGAGAGACCTCCTTCTATCATCCTCGTCGATTGGCCAGACAGTACGGGCAAGTTCAAGAGGTCCCCCGGGGGTTTACTGAGAGGGTCTTTGCTTCCAGAGTCAGAGCCACTACCATTGCTGCTTTCATCAGGGGCTGGGTCAGCCGAGCAAAGGCCTATTTCTAAAGACTTTTGAAGAAATAAAAGACATAAAGATAAAACTAGGCTTGACTGATTCTGCTCATTCCTCCCAGTGTCTTTGAACGTGTGTGATTGCTTTTCGAAAGACTTTTATTTCTGATCTTTCCTGCTTATGTAATATTCAGAGTTTGTTTATCGGTGAACCTTGGTTACTTTTGGAATCTCATTTATGCATTTTAACTTTCTAAAATTATTTTGTAACCGAGATTTCAACTAGATGTTGCTTTTGGTACTTGTTTGGACATGCTAGGACGATTAGAGGCAAACGAGGCGGGTGGCCGAAGTTTGCCCCTAGTTTGGGATATATATGGTTGTGAGGCAAACGAGGTAGATGACCGACGTTTGCCCCTAGTTTAGAAGAGGTTCAGGCAAACGAGGCGAGTGGCCGAAGTTTGCCCCTAGTGTGGCGGGTGATTTCGGGTTTATGGTAAGGACCGTGACTTTATTCTCTCAAATGCTCATAATTTTTGCCTAGGCACCAGTGACGTGACCTAGCGAGCTCTTTTCTCTCTTTTGTTATTGCTCACCTTGGGTTTAGCTCTAACTTTTGCCTAGGCGTCCTTTCGGATTTTCAAACTAGCGAGCCATCCTTCGTTTCTTTTTGAAAGTCTACCTACGTACCCCCCAGCGGGGATCAGGTCCAACGTAGTTCGGGCCGAAGCTTGAAAGAAATTGGGCTATTTTTGTGGGTGGGGCGACCGAACCGATGTGGTTGCCTACGTATCCCCGAGCGGGAATCAGGTTGAGCGTAGTTCAAGACAAAGCTTGAAAGAAAATGGTTATTTTTGTTGGTGGAGCGACCGAACCGATGTGGTTGCCTACGTATCCCCGAGCGGGAATCAGGTCGAGCGTAGTTCAAGACAAAGCTTGAAAGAAAATGGTTATTTTTGTTGGTGGAGCGACCGAACCGATGTGGTTGCCTACGTATCCCCGAGCGGGAATCAAGTCGAGCGTAGTTCAAGGCAAGGCTTGAAAGAAAAGGTTATTGAATAGTCAAGCATAGTACTTTTTGAGACGATCCATGTTGATTGGTTCTTTGAATTCAACACCATCGAGGTCCATGAGATAAGTTGCTCCTCCGGAAAGGACAGTCTTGACGATGTAAGGGCCGACCCATTTAGGTTTAAACTTCCCACGGGGATCAAAGATCGGAGCTCGCAACTCCTTAAGGACAAGGTCACCCTTGACAATCTTCCTCGGACGAACCTTTTTGTTGAAAGCACGGGCTATCCTCTTTTGATAGATTCGAACATGGTCGACTGCCGCTAGGCGCTTTTCATCTATGAGGGCCAATTCTTCATACCTTTCCCTCAACCAATCTGATTCCGAAATTTCACACTCTACCATTACGCGTAGGGACGGTAATTCTATCTCGACCGGAAGTACCGCTTCCATCCCATACGTACACTAGTGAGTAAGGAGTTGCTCCTGTGGACGTCCTTATCGAGGTTCAGTATCCCCAAAGTGCGAACAGTAGCTTTTCATGCCAGTCTTTGTAGGTATCGACTGATTTCTGCAGTATGGCCTTAACATTCTTGTTTGCAGCTTCGACTGCCCCATTAGTTTGTGGTCTGTACGGTGATGACTTATGATAAGTGATTTTGTATTCTTCGAACAGTTCTCTGACTTCTGCCTTGAAATGACTTCTGTTATCCGAAATAATCTCATGAGGAACTCCATAACGGCAGATGAGATTTCTCTTGATGAATTTGGTCACTTCCTTGGCTCCTAACTTGGTGTAGCATGCAGCTTCTACCCATTTTGTGAAGTAGTCTATGGCCACCAGAATGTACCGATTTCCATTTGAAGCTTTTGGAATGATTTCACCGATAATATCGATTCCCCAAGTGGAGAATGGCCAAGGTGAGGTCATGCTGTATAGAAGGGATGGTGGCACATGCATTATGTTTGCATGGATCTGGCACTTGTGACACTTTCTCACGTATTCGCAACAATCTTTCTCCAATGTTGTCCAGTAGTACCCTTGTCTTACGATTTTCTTGGCCAGCATGTGTAGACACCTCAATTTTGACCAAACGTCAAATCCAGGGATTGGTTACCTCTCAAAGACCGATGATGATGATATCCGTGACATTCGAAGATTTTCCCAAGAAATTCAAAAATCTTCAAGAAAAAATTAGAAAATGATGAAAATGATAAAGGGAGAGGATTCAGGCATTCGGGAGGGAAACTCGAACGATGAAGAACGTGTGAGAAACCCAGTCTGGAAATCCATTTTATTTTAAAGGAAGAGGGAGTTTTTTCTTGAAAAAAGGAAGAACAAAATAAATAAAAAGATTTTTTAAAAAGAGAAAATACAAAAAAAGAAATAGTATATTCAAAAATATACCATGCACATGGTTGATACCATGCACATGGGGGATCTTAATGCAAATATATACATACATAAAATAAAAAAATTTTGTTTACACCAACATACTTTTGAAAAATCAAAAAGAGGGACAAAATTCAGTTATCCCCGGCACGCGGAAAACGCGGCGGCACTCCCGGAGTGCCGCGCCGGCACTCAGCGAGTGCCGCCCGGCACTCAGTGAGTGCCGCCGGCACCCAGTGAGTGCCGCCGGCACCCAGCGAGTGCCGCTGGCTGTAACAGACTGCATCTTCTCACATGTTCTAGAAGAAAACCTTGCACATGGGTTTCCACCCGAATTTACCCATCTATCCCTGGAATAATGGCCTATATAAACAAACCTTCTCTTCCATTTTGGAGGACTTGAACTTGAAAATCAAGAGATAGATATATACAAGAATCATACATATTTTGAGAGAGAGAGAAGAAGAATTTCTTGAAGAACTTGAAGAATTTGAAGAATTTTGGGAAATCTTGGAAGGTTTTCACAAGAAGTTGAAGAAATACTTGAGGTCCTAGAGGTAACCTCTTAATCCTTGATAGAATTAAGACTATTCAATCACAAGTTCATAGTTCTAGGAACATTTTCACATTTTCAAAACCTCTCTTCTTATCCCATTTCATCACACACCACCAAGAACTTGTGATTGAATCTCATGACATTTCATCAATTTGGATGTAATTAGCTTTGGGTTTAAGATAAATTTGACTTTAAAGAGTTTGTATCTTTGGTCTTCTAAGTAATCCTTGATTTTCCTTATTCCTATTTCATTCAAAAGGTGCATGAGGTCTTCCATATCTCATTGGACCTCTTTGAATTTGTTTCTTCAATTTCTAAGATCTCATGATCTATATGTAGATTAGAATGAATCTATTAGTGAGATGCAAGTCCTAATCCATGACTTGAATCTCTTCATTAAGAAATCTTATGGAATCTTTATTATATTCCAATAAGGTTTGAGTAGATTTTAACTTCATTTAGACTCCAATGACCATCAAATGGTAGGAGTGATAAGTTGAATTCAAACTTGAGTCCATAGGTTTGAGTTCTTATTTGAGGATTTTGTGAAGTTCATTTCAATACTTCATCAAGATCCATAAGTGTAGTATGCCTCATAGTCTCCAATGACCATCAAATGGTAGGAGAAAATGTGTTAATTCAAGTTTACTCCCATGGCTTGAACTAATCCTTCTCTTAGGTTTTAAGAAGTCTTTCATACTTCATCTAGAACCTATGAGCATGTATGTCTCTAACTCCAATGACCATCAAATGGTAGGAGTGATAAGTTGAATTCAAACTTGGGTCCATAGGTTTGAGTTCTTTATTTGAGGATTTTGTGAAGTTCATTTCAATATTTCATCAAGATCCATAAGTGTAATATGCCTCATAGTCTTCAATGACCATCAAATGGTAGAAGAAGTAGTTTGGTTTGAGCCCCAACTTCATGTTCTAATAGTTGAAGCCAATCAATAAACTTGAACTAGCAAAATGAAACCGTGGGTTCATAAACTGTTTTTGATCAAGGATTTTTAGTTTGAAATCCGACCGTTGGAATCGAATGAAACCAACGGGAAAATGTTCATAACACATTGTTTTACCACTGTGATTTTTGTTTTAGCAAGATCTTGTGATTAGAAGGGTTTGATCATGGTTTTTGTGAGCTAATCATAATCTGCCCAGAGTTCTAGAATACTTTCAGAATAATAAGTCCGTTTTGAAATTAATAAATCAGAACCTTAATTAAGTTTTTGGGGTCTCAAATAATTTTTTATAAGTACCTTAATGTGTTAGGAAGGTACCCTAAAAAGATCTAAGTGTTTCTCATTGTTTTACTATTTTTAGAAAATCATACAAGATCTCTGGACAGAGAGTTGTAGAATCCTGAGTGAGGTCTAGTATTTTCAGTATTCCCGGAGATCTAACCGTTGAAACCTCAATTTTCTTTTTGGGTTAGAAACTAGACTCACAGAGGCATAACATATCCAAAAATCAGTAAGATCCAACCGTTGAAAGTATTTTATTTTCATTTTTGAACGTCGGGTCTGCTCTCTGTAAATCACAAAAAACTGCTACTATTTTTGTCTAATCTTATTTATTTCAACTCAAATGGTCTCTTAATGTCTTGGGACTCAAACCATGTTTTGAATAATGATAATTTAGATTAAACCCAGAGGCTTAGGGATCCAAATTAGTGAATAAATTCATGTCTCATCCTTGTTCATAATCATTCATTCATTCATGTACATTGATGCTTATAGTTAGAACTAGTTCTTGGATGAAGTTGGACTTAGTTGAATTTAATTGAACATGACCTATGATTAATTACCTTTTGATATTATATCTTGTCTAAGGCATGTGTACTAACCTTTGTTTTGTAGCGCTTTGAGGTACAATTTCTCAACCCTTCTCTAGTTTAATCCATTTTATTGATTTTAATTGATTTTTTGACCCCATGTGCGACACCTTAGCTTAGGTTTTGCCTTATGTGTATATATGTGTTAGAGACCTTTCTTAGGTTTATTTTTGCATGCATTGCACGTTTGATATTCGCGGCCGGATCCCGGGTATGTTTTCTAGTTTTCTATTGCATATCATGATGTTTGCTAGTTGAATTATGTGACTTATGAATGATATTTTACCGCTAGCAATTTTGCACCCTTTCAACATGCTTGTGTTATGTATACCTATATATGTATTAATTGAGGGCATGCTTAGATTAATAACTTGATTAAAAAGGATGTTGAGTAGAGGCCTATCGTGAGATAGGATGAAAGGGGGTGTTTTAGTCCGCCGGGCTCCTTCCCCTTTCATTCCATAATCCCCGGACCCAGTTTATCTTTGGTTTCGCAAAAGATCAGTTTGCTTTTAAAATGGTTTCTTAATTTTTCCTTTTAAAAATTAAGTGGCGACTCTTTGAAAATTGAAAATATTTGTTTTAAAAGTGGGTAAGAAAGAATAACCTGCGATATCCACAATCTGGCGACTCTGCTGGGGATCGAACCCAGAATCTCTGGTTTCGCAGACCAGAATTCTGATTTTGGGTTCACTCGAGGATTAGACTTGAAAGCATCCTTTTAATCAAATTAATTAATTTTTGTGTGCCTGTTGCATTGCACTTGCATGTTTCGCCAGTCGATTGCATGAAACTATGACCTTGGAGGCTCGGGGCAACCCGGTCGGTCAAGTCATCATGGGACCGTGTGATCACCCTTGATCTCGTACCATGTTTTGGTATATGAAGCATCCTATCGGGTGTGTGTCAAGGGTCCCTTATTTGACCAAAACCCGGCCTTTGCATGGTAGCTTCCATAGAACCTTTCGATCTTAGGAAATCAATTCTTGATTAGGATTATGTGCTAGGAAGTATGTTATGCCCGTAAGGGATTATTTGAGATGATGACGATGCTTGCTTAATGGAACATGTGTAACCTCTTAATCATTTTTGAGCAATTCCTCCTTACGTCCCACGACATTTGGGAATGTGCTAGATCTTGATTATGTGATTACATCTCTTACATCTTGCTAAGCTAAGCATCATTGACCTTGTATGCATCCGAATTCATGAAGAGTATGACAATAATCCGATCATGTGATCCTCCTACCCAAAGAATTTTAAATACGTTTTTGGAAGCAAATAGATTTTTGGGCATTCAATCACTCCTTCAAAATTTTTGGAGTTCACTTTTGGATTGAAATTTCAAATCAACCATATTTGAAGAAAGAACTTAAAATTCTTTGAACCCAAAATTCTTGAAAGAGTTTGAAAAGTTTTACCAACTAAAGGAATGCTTTTTCAAAGCAAAAATTTGGACCTAATCACCTTTTTGAGGAATATGATCCAAGAAATCTCTGCAATTAAAGAAATCATTTTCAAATAAAAAGCAAAGTTCCAACCCTTGTTTAGAAATGTTGTTGTCTTCAAAAAGAATTTTGAAAAGATCCCATCATCTAGGGGAAATACTTGTTAAATGGATTTCAAAAATTTTAAATTTGAAAACCTTGAAAGGGTAAAGAGGATCACAATGAAAGGAGGAATTAGCACACTCAACATGGATGAGGATCTTATGTGCTTACGTGTTTATGTGTTAGGATTAGAATTTTCTTTTATTTAGCATATAGAATAGGCACACACACACACATGCATTTGCATCCGTATGGCATACGAATCATTCATGAAAGCATATGAATCAATTATAAAAGTAAAAGGTAAACAAATAATGCTGAAAAGGGAAAAAGTTGTTAAAGTAAAATAACTGAAACAAATATGACTGTAGGTAAAAGATAGAATCAACTACGAGCATAGCCTGGTACAGAGATTCTACTGCAAGACTAGTGAGAAAAGAGATGGCACAAGAGGCTAATGCAAGGGAGATGGTAGAGTTAAGGACAATGGTGGAACAGCAAGCGGGACAAATGACCAGGATGATGACTATGATAGAAGCACTAGCACGACAGCAGCCAGGCAATGATCCTCCTCACAGGGATAAAGATTGGTTTGATGAAACAGAAGGGATTGAAGCAAGGGAGAAACTAGAAAGAGAAAGGGCTGAGAAAGACAAGTTGATGACTGAGAAAATGGAGAAGTTGGAAAGGGTGGTCCGAAAGGCTCATGGAGTTGACACATATTTGTTGGAGTTGGAAGGGTTGTATGAAGGGGTTTGTGAGGTATTGCCCGCAGGATTTAAAATGCCTGTATTCGACAAGTTTGATGGAACAGGGAACCCTCGCAGCCACATTAGAATGTGTATAGGGGCATTTCAGCCTAGCGGTCTAAGCACGGTCATGATGGCAGTCTTGTTTCAACAGACGTTAACTGGGGCTGCTTTGTCTTGGTATCTCACTCTGGAACCAGGGAAGACCAGAAATTGGGAAGAAGTGGTAAAAGCGTTTGTGGCCCAATACGAATACAACCAGGATCTGGATGTTACTATCAGGGATTTGGAGACTACTCGACAGGGGAACAAAGAATCTTTTGCTGAATTTCTAAGCCGATGGAGAGGAAAGGCTGCTAAGATGATACAAAGGCCGACTGAAAAAGAGCAAATCCGAATGCTAATGAAGAACCTCCAACCCGTCTATCAGGAGAAAATGAGGTTCCAATCCCTCAATACCTTCACCGAGGTGTTCGATGTAGGAACCAGAATCGAAGACGCGATACAGGAAGGGGTCATTAAAAAGGAGGAGCCAGTGAACAGGTACAGACGACTGAACTATGGAATAGGAGGAGGAGATTCGGGAGGTCATTCAGGGTCTACAGACGTGAACGCGCTGAGCGAACCTGAGAAAAAGTTTGATGTGACCAGAAATTACCCGAAGAGGGGAGAGGATAAGCCTTTAAGGAGGTTTTCAGAGTTAGGAGTATCTTTGTCCACGGCTCTCGATAGGCTGGTAGCAAAAGGACATCTTCGCCTACTGGAGCCACGATCCAGACCAAATCCACCGCCTCCAAATTTCAAGTCTAATTTATATTGCAAGTTCCATCAGGAGCAGGGGCACTCAACTGACCGGTGTTTAAGACTAAAGCATGAGATTCAAGATTTGATTGACAAGAAAATAATATCTGAACCACCCACCAACCCGCCAAATGTTACCAGAAATCCACTACCAGAACACCATGCCGTGCCACCACCCAGAATTTACTACTTGGGAGATGAGGAGAGCTCTTTTGACCCATCAGCATTGATCACCAAGTTGGGAAGTCTGAGGAAAGCTTATCAGATGTTGGAAGATCCGCAAATTTGCACTCTAAAAGGATTAGTAGATGAAGGCAAAGGGAAAGAAATAGAAGGGACTGTTGACGCAGATTGGTGGGCACCAGAAGCTGACAATTCGCTGTGGTACAAAGGGGATGGTATTCAGGATCCTGTTAAAGTTAAGGAGGACCTTTGGTATGAAAGTGAGGAGGAAGGTTTGAAAATTGTTGAAGCACAAGATAGACTTTGGGTTAAAGAAGGTATTGGTCACCTCACACGGTCCGGGAGGCATTTTAAACCACACGAACTTGAGGAGGATCACCCTGAACAAGAAATGAATAAAGGAAAAGGGAAACTGAATGAGGAAGAAGAGGAGGACAGAGTCTTGAGACAGATGAAGAAGACACAGGCAAATATCACTATTTGGGGGTTGCTAATCGCTTCCAAACGTCATAGGCAAGCAGTCCTTGACGCTCTCAATAAGTCGGATGTTTCCATCGATGTTACTCCAGAAGATCTCGTTGGCATGATCGGCAGAAACCCAACCCTGGCTATATCATTCTCTGAAGCTGACTTACCTCCTGGGGGACCTGTTTTCAATAAGCCGTTGCACATCACCGTTGAGTGCTTAGGAAATTCTCTACCAGCTTGCCTCGTCGACAACGGGTCTGCATTAAATGTATGCCCTTTTCGAACAGCTAAAAGGATGGGGCTCGATGAATCTACGTTTATACCATCGGAACAAAAGGTGAGGGCTTATGATAATACTCTACGGGCAGTGATGGGGATCATCTTTCTGAATCTCTCTGTCGGGACTGGTGAAAAGGAAACAGAATTCCAAATCATTGATATTCCTGCATCATTTAACCTGCTTTTGGGAAGGCCGTGGCTTGATAGTTTGGGTGCCATTCCATCAACCATCCATCAAAAAGTTAAGTACATTTGGAAAAACAAGGTATGCGATCTTCTGGGGGATAGCTGGATAAACGTGTCTGGGGCCTCATCAAGTGCTCCGATTTTAGAAGTACAGATACAAGAAGGTGAAGCAAGTTTGGGCGGGTTTGAATTTATTAACGTCATAGAAGAGGGGAAGCCGAAGGAATTTTTACCACTGTATTTTGATCAATACGCCAGTCCATTGGTGGCCGGGATCATGAGAAAAATGGGGTTCTTCCCAGGGATGGGTTTAGGAAAGAAACACCAAGGACTGTCAGAATTCCCAAGTATCATCACACAAACCCACACCCATGGGCTAGGATACTCGCCAACCAAGGAAGAGTTGAAGAAGAAGAAGAAAGCAACGGATGCACCGATGGAACCATACATAAAAACTCTCAATGGGTACTTCGTCAAGCAGGGAAAAGATTTTCCGTTTTGTGGTTTTCCAGAGCCTTGGATGGATGAAGCAGAGAAGCGTATGAAGCCAGGATTCGAGATTTTCTTTGCGCATGACTTTTCTGAGTATGAGGATCCTTATCTTCAGCAGCCTGAAAAATCTGCCGTTACTCAGGACTGGGTCTGTACTATGAATGGCTCAGCAATGAAGAACCTGCTAGAAGGAGGATACAAGATGATCGAAAAAGGGAGCTCTGCAGAGATCAAAGATGAGGGTAAGAAGGGTCGGGATAAAGAAGACAGTAACGAGAATAAAGAAAGGGATAAACCAGAGTACAAAGGGAAGCCGGAAGAAGTGGAAATAGAAGAGATTACTCAGGAAGAAGAAAGGGAAGATCACTTCATAGCTGATATGGGAGGGGAAAGCAAGAAAGAGTGGGTCTTTGAGTCTAGTGATAGGCACCCCCTTCACCCGGAGTCTGTATTGGCCCAAATGAGGCGTCTTTCTATTTCTATGTCTGTTGTAATTGCTCCCAAGAAAGTTAATGAGAATGTGACTAATTCTGCTTACTTGACTGCGCATAATACTAACTGTGATGCATGTGATGAAAATGATGAAATACCTCATGAATTGCAAAAATTAATTGAAAAGGAAAATGAACCTGCATGCAAAATCATGGAAAGCACTTTAACCATTAATTTGGGGAATGAAGATAATCCACAAAATGTTTCTATTGGCTCCACACTTAATAATGAGGAAAGCAAAGAATTAATCAATCTATTAAAAGAATTCAAGGATGTCTTTGCATGGTCCTATGATGATATGCCAGGAATTGATCCAGAAATTGTCCAACACCATATTCCCCTTTTTCCAAATTCGAAACCCGTGAAACAAAAATTGAGGCGAATGAGGCCTGAATGGGCGCTTAAAGTGAAAGAGGAGGTTGAAAAGCAATTGAGAGCTGGATTCTTGATTGTCACCGAGTATCCTGATTGGGTTGCCAATATTGTACCGGTTCCTAAAAAGGATGGTCGTGTTAGGGTTTGTGTAGATTTTCGAGATTTGAACAAAGCTAGCCCTAAAGACGATTTCCCTTTACCCCACATCGACGTACTAGTAGACAATACTGCAGGGCATGAACTTTTATCTTTCATGGATGGGTTTTCAGGGTATAACCAGATCTTGATGGCACCAGAAGATAGGGAGAAAACAACTTTTATCACACTTTGGGGGACTTACTGTTATAGAGTTATGCCGTTTGGGCTTAAGAATGCAGGAGCAACTTACCAGAGAGCTGCCACCACATTACTGCACGACATGATCCACAAAGAAGTAGAAGTATATGTGGATGACATGATAGTAAAATCCAAAGAAAGGGGAGGGCATCTAGAGGCATTAAGAAAGTTTTTCGGAACGCTGAGAAAGTTCGGGATGAGGCTAAATCCACAAAAGTGCACCTTTGGGGTCACTACTGGGAAACTACTAGGGTTTCTGATCACCTAGAGAGGAATTGAGGTAGATCCCACCAAAATCCAAGCTATAGCCGAAATGCTGCCACCAAAGAATGAGAAGGAGTTGAGGGGATTCTTAGGAAGAATACAGTTCATTAGTCGCTTCATATCCAAACTCACCATGACCTGCGACCCGTTGTTCAAATTATTGAGAAAAGGGGAAAAGTTCGAATGGGATAACCAGTGCCAAAAAGCCTTTGAAAAGATCAAAACCTACCTTCAAAACCCACCTGTCCTATCACCTCCTAAGCCCGGGAAACCTCTATTGCTATACTTATCCGTAACCGAGAACTCGATGGGGTGTATGTTGGCCCAAGAAGAGGAAGAGGGGCATGTGGAAAAAGCCATATAATACCTAAGTAAGAGGATGACTGGGTATGAATTGAACTATTCACCGTTGGAGAAAGCTTGTTGGGCCTTAGTTTGGTGTACCCGTCGCCTTAGACATTACATGCTAGCCTTTCCTATCACCCTGATATCCCGAATGGACCCACTCAAATACCTTTTTGAAAAACCCGCCCTGACCAGTAGGATATCCCATTGGACCACGATGTTGGCTGAATTCGATATCAGATATGTCACTTCCAAATCTGTCAAGGGGAGAGCTGTTGCCGAATATTTAGCTGACCTCGCCATAGAATCCGAAGAGAAGGGGGAATTTAAGTTTCCGGATGAAGAAGTAATGGAAGTAAAAGAGGACCTTTGGAAAATGTACTTTGATGGAGCAGCTAATCAAATAGGATACGGGGTAGGGATTATCCTCATATCACCTAGCGGGGCCCCCACTCCATTGGCCATTAAGCTCAAGTATAATTCGACTAATAACACGGCAGAGTATGAAGCCTGTATAATTGGGATGGAAGCAGCCTTGACTTTGGGGGTAGAGAAGATCGATGTTTTCGGAGACTCTAATCTAATAATATCACAAGTGAGGGGTGACTGGAGAATAAAGCATGAGAAGTTGAGACCTTACCATGAATACCTAGAGAGCCTGAAGGTGCAATTCAAAAGAATTTCGTTCTATTACCTTCCCCGTGAGGAAAACCAATTGGCAGATTCCCTAGCAACCTTAGCCTCAATGATCCAAATTCCTGTAGGAGTCTCCATGATTCCTTTGTCTATAGAAGAGAGAACCCGACCTTCGTATGAAATAATCGCCGCCATTGAAGAAGAGGGAGAGGTTGAGATACCGTGGTATATAGATGTTTGGAATTTTGTTGAGAAAGGAGAATATCCTGGAGAAGCTTCAGAGAAGGATAAGAGAGCTATTCGTAGATTTTCAGCTCAATTTTTAACCTATGCGGGAAAGTTGTGGAAGAAGTCCTACACCGGTTATAATTTAGAATGTCTATATGGAAGGGAAGCAAGGAAAATGATGGAAGAAGTACATGAAGGAGTTTGTGGGCCCCACATGAGTGGACATATGTTGGCCAAAAAGATAATTCGGCAAGGATACTATTGGACGACTTTAGATAAGGATTGCTGTGAGAATGTTAAGAGATGCCATAAATGTCAGGTTCACGCAAATTTAATGCATACCCCACCTTCCCAGCTCTATAGCATGACCACCCCTTGGCCATTTTCTGTGTGGGGTATTGATATCATTGGAGAAGTAATTCCGAAAGCTTCAAATGGACACCGGTACATAATTGTGGCAATAGACTATTTTACCAAATGGGTGGAAGCGGCATCATACGCAACTTTGAAGGCAAAAGATGTGGTGAATTTTATCCAGAAGAATGTAATCTGCAGATACAGGGTGCCAAATGAGCTTATTTCTGACCACGGGAGTCATTTTCAGGGAGAGGTTATCCCATTCCTAGAGAAGTATAGGATCACCCACCACCAATCCTCACCATACAGACCACAAACAAATGGAGCAGTAGAGGCCGCAAACAAAAATGTGAAAGCCATCCTGGGGAAAATGACGGATACATATAGAGATTGGCATGAGAAATTACCTTTCGCTTTGTGGGGATATCGAACTTCTGTGAGAACCTCAACCGGGGCTACACCATACTCGTTGGTCTACGGGATGGAGGCTGTTTTACCAGTGGAAGTTGAAATACCATCTCTAAGAGTTCTGGCAGAATGTGAGGTAACTGAACTGGAATGGTTGCGGGGGAGATATGAGGAATTGATGTTATTCGATGAAAGGAGGTTGGCTGCTGTAAACCATACTCGGGGATATCAGAAGAGGATAGCTCGTGCTTTCAACAAAAAGGTTCGCCCAAGGAAGCTTGCTGAGGGTGACCTGGTCCTCAAAGAACTTAAAGCGCCCGTTTATGACCCACGAGGAAAATTCAAACCCAACTGGGTCGGACCATATATCATCAAGACACTCCTCTCCGGGGGAGCTGCCTATCTCATGGACCTAGACGGAGTTGAGTTTAAACAACCAATCAACCTCGATCGCCTCAAGAAATACTTTGCTTGAAACCTTGCCTTTCAAAACCTCCAGAATTGATGAACTACGCTTGACCTGATTCCCGGTAGGGGATACGTAGGCAACCTGCTCGGTTCGGTCACAAAATAAAAGATGTATGTGTGTTCTTTCTAGCCTTGGCTGAACTACTGCGGACCTGATACCCGTTCGGGGATAAGTAGGCGGGCTCACAAGGCCCTCGGTCCAAAACCCAAAACAAATTTAAGAGCCTCAAGTTTTCACCATGTCAAACTAGGGGCAAACTTGCGTTTGCCCTAGAACCGCATCTAGAACCCAAAACCAGGGGCAAACTTCGTTTGATAGAGCCGATGAACTCAGACAAAGCTTAAACCCATTTCTGGATATACTGGCTATCAAAATGTGCATCATGTAGAAACAAACAAAAATTCATTACATAGAGAGATTAAAACTAAGCAAGACTCATGAAGGAGTAATAAAAGCCGAAGGAAGCATTGAAGGAAAACTGTTCATAACCTAAAGAAATTAAAGAAGTGCTAACTTTGATTCTTCATGGTCAGGGCATTTTCGGAATATAAAAAAAAAAAAAAAATGCATCACAGAAAATAAACCTAGTCAAAGCTAAGCAGAATTTGTCAAAACTTTTAAAATTCTTGCTTCATTCTTGTCTATCTGGAAGCTACCCCCTGACTAGAGACTGAATCTCAAGAAAATACTCTGCGGTCGGGACGACTGAAGCTGGAATCCTCCGAAAGGGAGCTGATACCCTATCATGCCAAGCCTCTGCGAATGTCCTTACTGTCAAAGAACGTAGGGTAGAACTCCTCGAGAAGTCAGCAGTAATAACATCGGGGACATCTTGGAGCAAGTCGAATTGGCGGGCTACCCGGCTGGGAATGTAAAAGGTGGTAACTCGCAGACCAGTCAACCAAATCCCGGGGTGCCCAGGAAGACGTACTGCGACAGAGCAATAAGTCCAGCGAGGGCATATCCAACAAATGTCCTCATAACTCAAATCTCGAAACCATGTAAGCCAGCTGGTAACTGTGCGGGAGGGGTAATGGACGTCCATACGATCATAAGGGAGCTGTCTCCCGAGGGGAAGGTGAGCAAAGAAGCCCAAGCGCTCGAAAAGCCAAATCTGTAAAACGTGGGGTGACCCCGAAAGCAGCATCGATCCCGCGGTATGTGCATAATCCAGACCTAGAAAAGTCTCCCCCAGAATGAGCATAACAGCACTCCGCATCTCTCGGAGGCCACATACGATCGGAATCAGGATGTCAGTAGAGGACTGGAATAAGAAGTGTGAAAGCATCGCTAGAGAAAGGGCGTTTCGCCTGGTGACCTGATACCTCCTATCGTCAGGATCGCCAATGGGTGCGTAAATGGAGGAGAGGCGGTCGAAATCAATATGATGATCATGAACAAGGGAGCCGGCAGCGCCCCGAGAAATGCCAAGAAGGGCCGATAAATCCTGAATATATCCTGCCTGGATCTACGGAACAATCAAATCGGCATACGGATCGGTGTGGAGGATAGCGCTAAACTCCTCAAAGAGGGGACAGACCTCCTCGTGACCAAATCGAAAGACGTGAAGAGAAGGGTCCCAGCACATGATAGCTGCTCGAAGTAAGTCCTCATCCAGAGCTGTATGACGAAAAGCGAAAAGGTCTGTCAGTCTGTGGGATTCAAGGTTGAGTCGATCTATGCCAGAAAGGGAATCCATCCATGGGTACAAGATGTCGGAACTGATAGGGGCCATAAAGAAAAGGGGGAGGATATGAAAAGAAAATTTTGAATGTAAAGGAGGCAAAATGGCTCTAGAAATCATGAATGAACCTAGGAATGGGTAAATGGCAGCTTATATAGAAAAAGGGGTCGGACCGGCACTCGATGTAAAGTAGCGGCACTCACTGAGTGCCGGTCGGCAGTCACCGAATGCCGCACGGCATTCACGGAGTGCCGCCCAGCCTCACCGAGTGCAGGCCCAGGTTTAAAAGGCACATGGGTCATTTTATAACTCCAATCAGCCCAAACCTGCACAGAATTTGAATAAAAATGTTGCCAATCATCATTTTAAGCACCATTGCTTGCATCACTCGTTAAAATAAAGCCAGAAAAGGGTATTCATGATCTTAACAAGCAAAAGGAATAAGATTCAAGGGCTAATACGGGGAAGCAATCAAGCATGAATATAAACAAATTCAAAATGGGCACGCAGGCCACCATGCATGAGTATTGCTAAAGTTCGCCTAAATAAGAGAATTCGAAATTCTTTCGTCCTCACAGGGACATAACATAACATAAGGGAGATAAACTATCCTCGTCTACAACGAGGATTCCTTCTGGGCGTTTGCTGAGCTGTCTGACCTCTCCCAGCTCCACCATCGCCTCCATCTCCGCCATCACCTCCATCTCCTCCATCTCCCCCATCTCCATCACCTCCTTGGTAGCCGCCGCCTTGGCCACTACCGCCAGCACCTCCCTGATAGCCGCCGCCCTGGCTCAATTGGAACTCCTGGATTTGTCTCCTCAGAGCCGCCATCTCAGCTTCCTGTAAGAAAGAGCAGGCGAAATAAGTAATAAAAAAAAAAATAATAATAATAATAATAAAGAAAAGAGAGAGAAAAAAAAAAAGAGAGGGAGTGTAATACCATAGCTCTAGCCTGAAGATCGGCATTGGTCCTTGCTCCATCAGCCTAATTAAAAAAAAAAAAAAAAAAAAGAGAAAAAGAAGAAAAGAAAAAAAAGAGAATTAGAATACAGTTATTAGAATAAAGGTGATCATTTGGATTCTTTTTGAAGATAAATAAGAAAATCTTTTGAGTTTTATGGCTGTTTTGTTCCAAATAAAAGGGGATTTACCCTCCATTCACGTCCATGAATCCAATGCTGGACGGTGTGAGCATATGACAGACCCTCTTCAGCATAATCCCGGGGGACTGTATCATATTGTAGAGGGATAGTCGGGACATTCTGAGTGTAAGGGGTCAACTGATACATGGTCTCTTGACCCATGTCGACCGTGGGAACGCTCCAATTCCACTGCGGAAGGGCTGGGGGTTCAGCGACCCCAGGAATAGGCTGCAAATAAGAGTTTTTTTATATATAAATTGAAAAGGAATGGAAAGCAGAAATAAAAAAGTATACATATGTGAATGTGAATAATATTTGTTACCCGGACGACATCTATGAGGGGAAAATTATGCATAAGAGAATTCAATCTAAAGGCTGCATAACCATCAGGGCCGTCCAGAAGATTTGCAATGTTCTCCCCGTCTAGAGCAGCCACCAGGTCATCATGATCCAGAGTTTCTGTACTCCTCATAGTAGCTGGAGGGACCCACGGCACATAAAAGTTTGGGGCAGCAAGAGACTGCCTAGTCACCCTCTCACCAAGGTACCACTCCCGGCACGCCTCACCCACCATCAAAACCCTCAATCTAGAATAGGCCACCGCCGCCTGAATTGCTTCACCTACCTCTGGGAGGGCCGCTGCCCACGGGTTCCATATCACATGAATCTCACGCAAATTAATGAGGAGGTTCCGATAGCCAACAAAATCATGAGCCCCGACTTTTCGGCCCGTTGCCTCCTTCCTCCACTTCAAGCCCTGAGGCATGATAGCCGCCTCGTTGTCCCGAGTACTGGGAGCTCTCATCCGGAGGTATTCATGCGACCATATCTGCAAGGCAAAATAAAGAGGCAAATTCAGTTTTCAAAATTGGAGGAAATGAATGCAATAAAAATAAAAGGACTAAAGATGATATGAATAAATAAATGAATGAATAATACAGTTGAAGCTTTACCTCCCAAGCTCTCCAGTACCCGCCCGTGGAGGGGGAATTTCCCCTAGAAACCTCACTCATGTGATTGTAGAGAGTGGCCAAACCTGCCCCTCCCCAGTTGTATTGGGAGATGCGATCGACGTCTGTGAGAGAAGCCAGGTACCCAAGACTGATTGTGTCACCCTTTGTACTCATCAGTGAGCAACCCAGCACATACATAATGAAGGCCCTGGCCATTTGATCGTCAGTGAAGGCCTGATCCTTGAAGGTATCCAGGAACCATTTTGCAGGAACTATGAAGTCCCCTGGATGAGCCCCAAGCAAGTCAATAATTTCTTCATGACGGTTCTGAAGATCGTCATAGCGGGCAATGGGGAGGCCACCAAATGGGACGCCAGTGATCATGGCAAAGTCTAAGGGAGTCATCGTCATCTCCCCGAAAGGCATATGGAAGGTGTTCGTCGTGTCCCACCATCTTTCCGCCAAGGCTTGAATGTGGGTCCGGTCATTTGTACTCTTCTCCAGGAGCAAAACAAATAGCCCAAATCCAGCATTATTGACTAAGGTTCTCACATCATCAGAGAGCTCCATATACCACCTTCGGCCATGGGCCATGCTCCCATGACCCTTGAGGACAAATTCTGGAGTCTGCAAAAAAAAAAAAAAAAAAAAAAAAAAAAAAAAAGGAAGAGAGAAAAGAAAATAAGAAAAGGAGGGAATAATAATTACTTTCTTTCGGGATCCAAGCAATGCAATTTAGTGAGTAAAGGAAAATAAAGAAACTCCCGAGTCTAGGCGACTCGTTGATTTGAAAAAATAAGAAATTCTTTGGAGTCTAAGCGACTCGTTGATTTGAAAATAAGAATTTTTTTGGAGTCTAAGCGACTCGTTGATTTGAAAATAAGAAATTCTTTGGAGTCTAAGCGACTCGTTGATTTGAAAATAAGAAATTCTTTGGAGTCTAAGCGACTCGTTGATTTGAAAATAAGAAATTCTTTGGAGTTTAAGCGACTCGTTGATTTGAAAATAAGAAATTCTTTGGAGTCTAAGCGACTCGTTGATTTGAAAATAAGAAATTCTTTGGAGTCTAAGCGACTCGTTGATTTGAAAATATGAAATCCTTTGGAGTCTAAGCGACTCGTTGATTTAAAAAGTAAATAAAAAAGGGATCTCTTGTAAGGTCTAAAAAAAAAAATTGTTTGTGGGTTGTAAGCAATAATTGGGTTTTAGGTTCATTCAAAATATTAAGCATATGCAAAATTCATCCATATTAGCACAATCGCCCATTAGCAATGAATAAATGGAATAATGAAATCAATACGTCCAACTAAGGGCAATAATAAAAGAGAGGGGCACAATACCAAGCATCAAATCCTAATCATAAAAGAGGAGATTGGCGAATAGGTTGAATTTTCAAATATGCATTCATACATGCATTGACTATCATATACTACATTGGCATAGAAAGGGAGAAAGGGCATTCATGCATGCATTCATTGCTCATCATTCATAGCACTACATTGCATTATCTCATCATAATCATAAAGAGGAAAGTTTGGGAATGTACCATTCGATTGAAGGCCCGTGCCGAGAGATGCGCCCCAGGATCGGCAAGTAAAACTGATGAACTGTGGACCGGATTGGGTTTGTACTTCTTCTTAGGGGGACCATAAGACCCTGAACCACTAGCCATGGAAAGATCTACAAGCAAAGAGGGAAGTCAATGTTCATATGAGAAATCTTGAAGGAGAGAGATCAAATAACATGAAGAAACATGATTTCAAACACAATGATTAAAACAAAGATGTAATCTTTATGAAACATACCTTGATTGTGAGTAGTTCTTGAAGAAAGGATCAAGAAAAGGTGAGATTTTGGAGAAGAAATCCGAGAGAGGAGGAAGGAGAGAGTGGAAAAGAGGGAAGAAGAAACCAAGTTTTAAACAATCTGCTGCTCAGACCGGCACTCGGAGAAAAGGCGCCGGCACTCAGAGAATGCCGCCCGGCATTCGGTGAAGTGCCGGCTGGCACTCAGTGAGTGCCGCTTCCCCTCACCGAATGCCGCTGCGTGTGACAGGTGGCCCTTTTTCCTTGATTTTCATTATTTACAAAAGGACCCCCGAATGTTGCTCCCATGTCCTTATAAATTTTCCCTCGTTTCAAAAAGACCCCCGAGGTTTGAAAAATGAGTTTTAAAGCCCTTTTGTAAATGGGAAGTAGCCCCTGCTGGTTGAAAATTTTGTCAAGAAACACCCGTTTGCAATAAATAGGTTAGTCTACTCCGGATTTCTCTAAAATTGAATTTGATTAAGGTTTAATTGACTTTGGAAAATAGGAAAATCGGGTCTGATAGACTCCGAATTTCTTTAAAATTGAATTTGATTGGAGTCTAACTGACTCCCAATTTTGGAAAATTGATTTGATTCAAGCCTGATTGGCTCCAATTCTTTGAAAATTGATTCAAATTGAGCCTGATTGGCTCTGATTTTTTGAAAATTGATTTGACTTAAGCCTGATTGGCTTCAATTCTTTGAAATTTGATTCGATTTGAGCCTGATTGGCTCTGATTCTTTGAAGTTGATTTGACTTGAGCCTGATTGGCTCCGATTCTTTGAAAATAGATTTGATTTGAGCCTAATTGGTTTCAACTCTTTGGAATTTGATTTGATATGAGAGTCTTGTTTGATTCTGGAACTTTGAAAATTGATTTGGTTCGACTCCAGGTTAGGAGAAAATTCAGCCGACTTTAATGTGATTGATCTTCGATTTCGGAAATTAAAAGCGAATATGAATCCAAGTGTTTCCAGATTTAGGAAAGCTAATTTGAAATTTAATCAGCTCCTGAAAGTTAGGAATTATGAATTGAACCAAGTCAACTTTGATTTTACTTGGTGAGGCAGTAAATTTGCATCTCATCTTTCTGCGTGCTACCTGATTCGGCTTAGCCGATCAGATGATTTTGGGGGATTTTTGAGCATAGAGCTGCTCAATCTCTCTGCGTGCTACCTGATTCGGCTTAGCCGATCGGATGATTTTGGGGATTTTGAGCATAGAGCTGCTCAATCTCTCTGCGTGCTACCTGATTCGGCTTAGCCGATCAGATGATTTTGGGGGATTTTGAGCATAGAGCTGCTCAATCTCTCTGCGTGCTACCTGATTCGGCATTATGTCGATCAGATGATTTTGGAGGATTTTGAGCATAGAGCTGCTCAATCTCTCTGCGTGCTACCTGATTCGGCTTAGCCGATCAGATGATTTTGGGGGATTTTGAGCATAGAGCTGCTCAATCTCTCTGCGTGCTACCTGATTCGGCTTAGCCGATCAGATGATTTTGGGGGATTTTGAGCATAGAGCTGCTCAATCTCTCTGCGTGCTACCTGATTCGGCTTGGCCGATCAGATGATTTTGGGGGATTTTGAGCATAGAGCTGCTCAATCTTTCTGCGTGCTACCTGATTCGGCATTATGTCGATTAGATGATTTTAGAGGATTTTGAGCATAGAGCTGCTCAATCTTTCTGCGTGCTACCTGATTCGGCATTATGTCGATCAGATGATTTTGGGGGATTTTGAGCATAGAGCTGCTCAATCTTTCTGTGTGCTACCTGATTCGGCTATGGAGTATAAGGCGCAGGGCGCATCTCAGTCAATCAGACGATTCTCATATGCATATGAAATGTACATACATCAGTCATAATGTTCCTAGAGTAAGACGGTGTTATAATAGGATGATTCGATGTATTTGGTGCATTTCTGATAATAGGAAGAGTAACGTGATTCGGGATCATCACATTTAGGAGCACAAGGTATAAGATTACATGAGCATGTGCATCACGATGAGATAGGTGCATTCATCTGTGTGACTACTTGCGTTGGTGTTTTGTTGTCCTTTGCCCGAACTACGTCCTGGTCTGATTCCCATTGGGATACGTAGGCAGCTCACCTTTGAGAGCGACCAGCTTTTGGCTATCTGCGCACCCGATTTTGCAATGCACTTTTGTTTTTTTACCTGGATTCGACTATTTGGTCAAAGGCTTGTCTTTCACACAGGCTTTGACATTCGCTTGTGATATGCGTTGCTTCACGAGCTCTGTCAAAGAGGGGCAAACTGTAGACACCCCAATTTTGACCAAACGTCAAATCCAGGGATAGGTTACCTCTCAAAGACCGATGATGATGATATCCGTGACATTCGAAGATTTTTCCAAGATATTCAAAAATCTTCAAGAAAAAATTAGAAAATGATGAAAATGATAAAGGGAGAGGATTCAGGCATTCGGGAGGGAAACCCGAACGATGAAGAACGTGTGAGAAACCCAGTCTGGAAATCCATTTTATTTTAAAGGAAGAGGGAGTTTTTTCTTGAAAAAAGGAAGAACAAAATAAACAAAAAGATTTTTGAAAAAGAGAAAATACAAAAAAAGAAATAGTATATTCAAAAATATACCATGCACATGGTTGATACCATGCACATGGGGGATCTTAATGCAAATATATACATACATAAAATAAAAAAATTTTGTTTACACCAACATACTTTTGAAAAATCAAAAAGAGGGACAAAATTCAGTTATCCCCGGCACGCGGAAAACGCGGCGGCACTCCCGGAGTGCCGCGCCGGCACTCACTGTTTGCCGCCCGGCACTCAGCGAGTGCCGCCCGGCACTCAGTGAGTGCCGCCGGCACCCAGCGAGTGCCGCTGGCTGTAACAGACTGCATCTTCTCACATGTTCTAGAAGAAAACCTTGCACATGGGTTTCCACCCGAATTTACCCATCTATCCCTGGAATAATGGCCTATATAAACAAACCTTCTCTTCCATTTTGGAGGACTTGAACTTGAAAATCAAGAGATAGATATATACAAGAATCATACATATTTTGAGAGAGAGAGAAGAAGAATTTCTTGAAGAACTTGAAGAATTTGAAGAATTTTGGGAAATCTTGGAAGGTTTTCACAAGAAGTTGAAGAAATACTTGAGGTCCTAGAGGTAACCTCTTAATCCTTGATAGAATTAAGACTATTCAATCACAAGTTCATAGTTCTAGGAACATTTTCACATTTTCAAATCCTCTCTTCTTATCCCATTTCATCACACACCACCAAGAACTTGTGATTGAATCTCATGACATTTCATCAATTTGGATGTAATTAGCTTTGGGTTTAAGATAAATTTGACTTTAAAGAGTTTGTATCTTTGGTCTTCTAAGTAATCCTTGATTTTCCTTATTCCTATTTCATTCAAAAGGTGCATGAGGTCTTCCATATCTCATTGGACCTCTTTGAATTTGTTTCTTCAATTTCTAAGATCTCATGATCTATATGTAGATTAGAATGAATCTATTAGTGAGATGCAAGTCCTAATCCATGACTTGAATCTCTTCATTAAGAAATCTTATGGAATCTTTATTATATTCCAATAAGGTTTGAGTAGATTTTAACTTCATTTAGACTCCAATGACCATCAAATGGTAGGAGTGATAAGTTGAATTCAAACTTGAGTCCATAGGTTTGAGTTCTTATTTGAGAATTTTGTGAAGTTCATTTCAATACTTCATCAAGATCCATAAGTGTAGTATGCCTCATAGTCTCCAATGACCATCAAATGGTAGGAGAAAATGTGTTAATTCAAGTTTACTCCCATGGCTTGAACTAATACTTCTCTTAGGTTTTAAGAAGTCTTTCATACTTCATCTAGAACCTATGAGCATGTATGTCTCTAACTCCAATGACCATCAAATGGTAGGAGTGATAAGTTGAATTCAAACTTGGGTCCATAGGTTTGAGTTCTTTATTTGAGGATTTTGTGAAGTTCATTTCAATATTTCATCAAGATCCATAAGTGTAATATGCCTCATAGTCTTCAATGACCATCAAATGGTAGAAGAAGTAGTTTGGTTTGAGCCCCAACTTCATGTTCTAATAGTTGAAGCCAATCAATAAACTTGAACTAGCAAAATGAAACAGTGGGTTCATAAACTGTTTTTGATCAAGGATTTTTAGTTTGAAATCCGACCGTCGGAATCGAATGAAACCAACGGGAAAATGTTCATAATACATTGTTTTACCACTGTGATTTTTGTTTTATCAAGATCTTGTGATTAGAAGGGTTTGATCATGGTTTTTGTGAGCTAATCATAATCTGCCCAGAGTTCTAGAATACTTTCAGAATAATAAGTCCGTTTTGAAATTAATAAATCAGAACCTTAATTAAGTTTTTGGGGTCTCAAATAATTTTTTATAAGTACCTTAATGTGTTAGGAAGGTACCCTAAAAATATCTAAGTGTTTCTCATTTTTTTACTATTTTTAGAAAATCATACAAGATCTCTGGACAGAGAGTTGTAGAATCCTGAGTGAGGTCTAGTATTTTCAGTATTCCCGGAGATCTAACCGTTGAAACCTCAATTTTCTTTTTGGGTTAGAAACCAGACTCACAGAGGCATAACATATCCAAAAATCAGTAAGATCCAACCGTTGAAAGTATTTTATGTCCATTTTTGAACGTCGGGTCTGCTCTCTGTAAATCACAAAAAACTGCTACTGTTTTTGTCTAATCTTATTTATTTCAACTCAAATGGTCTCTTAATGTCTTGGGACTCAAACCATGTTTTAAATAATGATAATTTAGATTAAACCCAGAGGCTTAGGGATCCAAATTAGTGAATAAATTCATGTCTCATCCTTGTTCATAATCATTCATTCATTCATGTACATTGATGCTTATAGTTAGAACTAGTTCTTGGATGAAGTTGGACTTAGTTGAATTTAATTGAACATGACCTATGATTAATTACCTTTTGATATTATATCTTGTCTAAGGCATGTGTACTAACCTTTGTTTTGTAGCGCTTTGAGGTACAATTTCTCAACCCTTCTCTAGTTTAATCCATTTTATTGATTTTAATTGATTTTTCGACCCCATGTGCGACACCTTAGCTTAGGTTTTGCCTTATGTGTATATATGTGTTAGAGACCTTTCTTAGGTTTATTTTTGCATGCATTGCACGTTTGATATTCGCGGCCGGATCCCGGGTATGTTTTCTAGTTCTCTATTGCATATCATGATGTTTGCTAGTTGAATTATGTGACTTATGAATGATATTTTACCGTTAGCAATTTTGCACCCTTTCAACATGCTTGTGTTATGTATACCTATATATGTATTAATTGAGGGCATGCTTAGATTAATAACTTGATTAAAAATGATGTTGAGTAGAGGCCTATCGTGAGATAGGATGAAAGGGGGTGTTTTAGTCCGCCGGGCTCCTTCCCCTTTCATTCCATAATCCCCGGACCCAGTTTATCTTTGGTTTCGCAAAAGATCAGTTTGCTTTTAAAATGGTTTCTTAATTTTTCCTTTTAAAAATTAAGTGGCGACTCTTTGAAAATTGAAAATATTTGTTTTAAAAGTGGGTAAGAAAGAATAACCTGCGATATCCACAGCATGTGACCGTTCATGTGCGGGCCGCATACCCCCTCGTGTATTTCTTCCATCATTCTTCTGGAGCTTTTCCCAAACAAGCAAGTCAGGTTGTGACCGTTGTATCCTTTCTTCAGCAGTTTCCCACCACAAATGATGAATTGCGCTGCGAATCTTTGAATGGCCCTTTTGTCTTTTTCGGTTGATTCTTGGGGGTACGTTCCATTTTCTATGAAGTTTCAGACATCCTGATACCACGGTGTTTCATTCTCTTCTGCTTCGATTGTGGCGATCATGTTGAACGAAGGCTCGTACCTTTGCTCAATTACTAAAGGCATCATCCTGACTCCCACAGAAATTTTAATCATGGAGGCTAAGGTAGCCAATAAATCAGCTAGCTGGTTCTCTTCCCTGGGCAAGTAGAAGAACGTTATGCTCTTAAAGTGCTTCTTGAGTCCGTCGAGATGGTCGTGGTAGGGCTTCAACCTCTCTTCCTTCACCTTCCATTCCCCTCTGGCTTGTGACACAATGAGATTCGAATCTCCGAAGACATCTAGCTTTTGAATTCTCAATTCTATGGCCGCGTCCATCCCCAGAATGCATGCTTCATATTCAGCAATGTTGTTGGTGGAGTTATAATTGAGCTTGACTGCCAGTGGGGTGTGGTCCCCGCTTGGTGATACTAGGATTATTCCTACTCCGTAGCCTTTCATGTTGGCTGCTTCATCAAAGTACAACTTCCATTGTTCTTCCTTGATTTCCATGATATTTTCGTCCGGGAATGGGAAGTCTCCACTTTCTTCGGAGTCAACAGCGTGCTCCGCAAGATGCTCAGCTACAGCTCTCCCTTTTACTGATTTTCTTGTCACATACTTGATATCGAATTCAGATAGTAGAAGTAGCCAACGGGATATACGACCAGTCAGGGCGGGTTTTTCGAGGAGGTATTTTAGAGGATCCATGCGGGATATGAGCACAACCGGGAAAGCTAGCATGTAGTGCCTCAGTCGGCGGGTGCACCAAACCAAGGCCCAACACGTTTTTTCGAGGGTAGAGTAGTTGAGCTCAAACCCAGTCATCCTCTTGCTGAGGTAGTATATGGCTTTTTCGGAGTGGCTTTCTTCTCCTTCTTGGGCTAGCATGCAACCCATGGCATTTTCGGTGACAGATAGGTGAAGGAATAAGGGTTTATGAGGCGTAGGTGGTGAGAGGACATGTGGGTTTTGAAGGTAGGCTTTTATTTTATCGAAAGCGGCTTGGCATTGGTCATCCCATTGGAACTTCTCCCCTTTTCTCAACAATCGGAACAGAGGATCGCACGTAGTTGTGAGCTTGGAAATGAAGCGGCTGATGAATTGGATTCTTCCGAGGAACCCCCTTACCTCTTTTTCATTTCGTGGTGGTGTCATTTCTAGGATTGCCTTGATCTTGGAGGGATCCACCTCTATCCCCCTTTGTGTGATGAGGAAACCCAGGAGTTTACCGGAGGTCACACCGAAAGTGTATTTCTTTGGATTTAACCTCATCTTGTACTTACGCAACCTTTCAAAAACTTTTCCAGTGCCACTAGGTGTCCTTCTCTATCCTTGGACTTCACAATCATGTCATCTACGTACACCTCTACTTCCTTGTGAATCATGTCATGCAGCAGAGTGGTGGCAGCTCTTTGGTAGGTTGCCCCAGCATTCTTGAGTCCGAAAGGCATTACTCTATAGCAGTAGGTCCCCCAGGGGGTGGTGAATGTCATCTTTTCCTGATCTTCTGGCGCCATAAGAATCTGATTATACCTTGAGAAACCATCCATGAATGATAGTAGCTCATGTCCTACGGTGTTATCTACCAAAACGTCGATGTGGGTGTGGATACCGGGATTCCACCGCTTCGCTTGCTTTTGAAACTTGTTTGACTTTTGAATCAAGGAAAGAGAAAAGGTCTATTGAAAACAGATACAGAGTCGCCACTTGGTCTTTAAGGAACCAAGAAACCTAATTTTGACTCACCCAAATGGATAAAGGGCACCGACCCTTCATAACCAAAGAACTTGGTTCGGGGTTTTGGTACGAGAGAGGAAGGAGCCTTTGTCGCGACTAAAACACCCTCAACTCGCCCCATCTTTCGACGGGCCTCAATTAGCATCCAAATAATCATCTTATACTATGTATGGTTCGGCAATTAATACTATGATAGTATATTACATTACATAAGAAACTTGAAAATGGAAGATCTAAAGATAAAATATCATTCATAAGATCTAAATCAAATATCATGCAATGTAAAGTGAAAGATCACACAAATAAACCTAGGAAAAATCATCTAATCATATATCAAATAATCAAGACTTCCTAATCTAAAAAGGGGACATGAATTGTTCTTGAAACGAATAATCAAAGAAATCAAAATATGCTTAGCAAACTAGTATGATGCATGTTATTCTTTAATAAAAGAAGAGCTATCAATCCCCGGGACGGATGAGAAAGGATGATTAGATCAAGGGGAAGCATGAACGGGTGATCGAGTTCATTCCTTATAATCTCCTTAGATTAAGAGTTTCAAAAACCCCAAATCTTGCATGGATGCAATGTATGATCCTAAAATGTGCAAAGGTTGTAGTGTGTTTTGTGTACATGGATTTCTAGAATGACTTAGAAGTCTATAATGTGCATGAATGAATGAATGAAATCATCATGGGATATGTACAAATGTAGTATGAACTACTTCCTAAGACATGAGCTAATTTGGAGTTCATGTAAGCATCAAATCAAAGAATGAAAGTTAAAATGTGCTTGCTGTGAATAGTGGACAGAACAGTACCATCATCTTTGGAAAATTGAAAAGAGGGGTTAGGAATGTTTTCAATGAATGATTTTTTATTGATATGTTCCTTATTGTTTCTAGAACACAACCCAAAAGGCCAATCTTGAATAGCTATCACAGATTGAGAGAAATCATATAAACAACACAGGTCACTCAGAAATAGAGTCCGTACTGTCGACTGAAATGTTAGAAAATCTTAGAAAATGAAAAAGAGTGATCTAAGGGCCTATTTTATACATAAAGTTCCCTAAGACATTGAATTTTAAGGGAAAAATAAGTTAGGACCACCCCTTTTGGAAAATTGTTCTGTAAAATAGGTTGGAAGTGGACCTAGCTGCTGTGACAGCAAAAACAGAATGTTTGGAAGGAATTTTGGGATCCAAATGGACCATTTCCAAGTACTTCCAAGTCAATCCAAAAATCATGGGTGTTCTCTAATGAGTTAGGAAGACTTTCCAAGTGGCCTTGCATCCATATGTTGAGTATTGAGTCCTAGAGAAATCTTTGAACTCAACTCACTCACTGTTTTGGCTCATTGTTTTGAAGATTTTGGAGAAAACAAGGTTTTGTTTCTTGAAATCAAAATGAGAGGGATTAAGAGGGGTTTTGAAATAGATGTTTTGAAAGCATATTTTCAATACTCAATAAGGATTGTAGCCACTCAAAATGTCAACATCAAACTCATCATCAAGAACCTCCAAGATTGTTGGAGAGATTTATTTTATTTTGAACATAACTTCAATACATTTCAAGAACAACTTGGAAGTATTGAGGTTATGATCATCATCTATCAAACATGTTTTTGAGGTTAAGAGCTACTATCCATAAGGATTCACTCACCCCAAACTTCATGACATCACTTAGATGATGATGAACTAGTAAGTAAATAAAGAAAATAAAAAAGAAATGAGATAAGAAGAGATGAACAATAAATAAACAAGCAAGTAGATAATGATCAATAGATGATATTCATGAAGTATTGAACTTGTGCTTGGTGTTTCACTCATAGATTTTGATATTTGGACATGGAAGTAGCTTCCTAACTCAAGAATGCTCAAGAATGGTGATTGGGGGTGATTTGGATGTGAAGTATATAGAAGAAGAGTGGAGGAAAATAAGATTGGAACTCACTTTCTATAGAAAATCAATGGGAGAAGCTCCCTTTCTCTCTTCTAAACTTATCTCTATCTCTCTTCCTCTCTACAACTTTTTTTAGCTTTGCACTTGGCTCCCCCAAAATGAAGAGCAATGGAGGGTTTAAATAGGCCAATTTGGGGTGGTTTTGGGGTTTTAGAAGTACTCCCATTGGTCCCAAACAACTGTGAACATAAAACTATGTCGTTTTGGCTTTCAATTAATCAATTTGGACCCCCAAAAAAATTACAAAAATGGACTCTGCGAGGGTTGAGTGCCGCGGCGGCAGTGCTCCTCAGAAGCCCAGAAAATTATGTTTAGGCCCCCAGAGGTTCCGGTATTCGCGAAAAAGGCCCTATTTTGTCCGAAATTCACAGAAAATGCATACGAACTCCAAATTGAGGTTGTGATATACCGTTGGAAAGGTAATGGAGTCTACTTTACATACAAAATAGTTTGGAGATAGGTCACTTTAAAAAATTTTGCGGTATTCGCGATAAATGCTGATTTGATCGCCTTTTTCGCCTTCGGAAATTCAAAATAAATTCGTTTTAAATCCAGGAATTATGTGCGATATACCGTTGGAAAGCTATTGACCTCTAGTATCCATGAAAAATATTTGAAAATTGTTTCGGTGGCCTGATTCCAAAGTCAAATCTTGGTCAAACTGGTCAAACCTGGGATTCCCGGGAAGTTCTGGGAACCTCCGGGAGCTCCCAGGAGCCGACGTTTTCGCTCGATTCTCTTTTAAAACTCATTTTAATACTTTTCTAATGATTCCGGTGAATTCGGACGATTTTGGTCAAACTTGGTCAAACTTGGTCAAACTCTGGTCAAACCTGGTCAAACCGGTCAACGGGGACTTTCGGGGAACTTCCGGGGGTCTCTGGGAGCTGACGATTTCATCCAGTTTTACTTAAAAACTTATTTTATCATTTTTCTTACGACATATCATGTTTTCAGAACTTCGGGACCAAATCTGGGAGTCTTCGAGCTTTCAGGGGCATTTTGGTCAATCTGAGCATTCTGAGAGATAGAGCTGACTTCCAGGAGTCCTTTTGAGTCTTTTACGATCATTGTGAACCACCAAGCTATGGGTCTCCTAAATCTGATAGCCGAAAAAATGGGGTGTCTACAGTGGGGAAGCGGGAAGTCATCCTTGGGACTGGCCTTGTTTAGATCACGGAAATCGACGCACACACGAACTTTTCCATCATTCTTCGGGACTGGCACGATATTGGCAACCCATTCTGGATATTCGGTGACAATGATGAATCCTGCCTTGAATTGCTTCTCCACTTCTTCCTTAACCTTGAGTGCCCACTCCGGCCTCATGCGCCTCAGTTTCTGCTTGGCAGGTTTAGAATTAGGGAGGAAGGGAATATGATGTTGGACAATGTCGGGGTCGACCCCAGGCATGTCTTCGTAAGACCAAGCGAAAACATCTTTGAATTCTTTTAGCAAGAGGGTTAATTTTTCTTTTTCTTCTTTATTAAGAGTTGAGCCAATTTGCACAATTTGGGGATTATCTGTTTCACCTAGGTTAACCGATAAAGTATCTTTGATTATTTCATAAGCAGGTGGTTTTTCAATTAGTTGCTTAAGTTCAATTGGGAGATCCTCGGAGGGATCCGTGCATTCACAAGTATTAGACACAGAGGAGTAAGCAGAATTGTCTTTCATTTCATTCATGATATGTGAAGTGACTACATTGGACAGTGGTGGGCTTACAGCAGCCGACTCTGGTACAGACTCGATAATCGGCAGTACAGACTCTGGGGGAACAGGGGATAGGGAGACACAGACAGATGACTCTACAGCCTGGTTGCTCAGACCCTCCTCAGTTGGCTTGATCTGATCATCTTGGCTCTTGGCCCTCTTTTCTTCCTTCTTCTCAGCGGATTCTTCCCACATTTTCTCAATGGCTTCAGTGTCCAGGTATTTCAACCAGTCTTCCTCCGGGGTTTTCTCAACTTCTTCGGGGTGGAACGGATCTTGATATGGAGGTCTCTCGCAGTCAGCGAAGATTTCAAGTTCAGGGTGCCTTTTCCCAGTGGTTTGATGGATCCAGGGTTCGGGGAACCCAAGGTAAGGGAAGTCATCCCCCTCTTTGATGAATTGTCCATTCAGGTTCTTGCGGTATGGTGGGAGACCCCTCACTCTTTTCTTCCACGGCCTCTGTAGCTCGATGTCTTCTTCAGTGGGCTTGTATCCTAGCCCAAAAGTACCTTGTTGTCCTTTGATCTGAGGGAACTCTAGAATCCCTTGCTAGCGTCGGCCCAATCCCATTTCAGGGAAGTAGTTCATTTTGCGGACGATGTTGACAACCGCAGAGTGGATCTCAGGGAACCTGTCTTCATCATTGATCATGTGGACTTCTTCCATGAAGAATCCTCCAATTTCTCCTTCTTCTAACTCAGGTATTTGGATTTCAAAGACGGGAGCGTAGTTCGGGAAAGCTTCATTACCCCAACTATTACCGAGGATGATTTTCACTTCCTTCTCATGGATGTACTTGATCATTTGATGCACAGTGGACGATACGGCTTTGTTCACATGCAACCAGGGCCTTCCGATCAGCAAGTTGAAAGAGGCAGGTATGTCCATGACCTGAAAGACTTCGGTGCTCACCAAAGATCCTACCCGGATTTGGAGAGAAACGGTTCCCATCACATTTCTCCTGGTGTTGTCATAGGCCCTCACAGATTGCACAGATGGTGTGATGTCAAGGACATTGACCCCCAAGGCGGTGGTAGTCCTTAGGGCACAGACATTTAAGGCTGAGCCCGTATCGACCAGACAAAACGGCACCTGTTGTCCTTTACATCCCACGGTGATATATAATGCCTTGTTATGTGCGGATCCCTCCGGTGGCAGGTCCTCATCGGAAAATGTAATGATCGGGTCGGGGGTGAGCGCACCCAAGAAAGCTACCATATCCTCTGGCGCGGCGTCGATGGGGACTTCAATTCCAGCCAAAGCATTCAACACGGCTTGCTTATGCTTATAGGACGTCACCATAATGTCCCACATCGAGAGATGCGCTTGAGTCTTCTTTAGCTGCTTTATCAACTCGTTATCTTCTTCAATGACCTCATCCATCTTACCCTTCCCCTTGTCCTTAACTGGAACCTTCTCGACGGCTTCAGTAGTAGGCTGCAGAGGCTGGTAGTGACGGCCCGACCTGGTCAGGTGATCAACTTCAGCAGGAGTAGGCCCTTCTACAGTCCCATCCTTTTTGAACCAATCATAATCCGTTCCCACATATGGTTTCTCCGGCTAGTCCCAGATAGAAGCGTCACTTTCATCATTGGGATCATACCATTTGAGGTCTACCACCCCCAGATCGTGCTCTTCCAGAAAGAACAAGTCTTGCTCATCGTCTAGCTGTTGCTGCCACTCGTCATTCTCCCCTTCAATCAGATGACTTCCCACAGAATCCAAGATGTCAATGAAAGGCAAGGGTTGTCCTAGGGGGGTGATATAAGTAGCAGGGTTGAAGGGTACGGGGTTGGACTCAATGAGGTTGACATTTTGGTGGTTTGGTAGAGGATTTTGGGTGATATGGGGCTGCTTTGGTGGCGGCTCGATGATGTTCTGGTCAATAAGGTCTTGAATGTCATGGCGAAGGCGCACGGAATCATCAGTGTTGTGGCCCGGGGCTTGGTGGTAGGTACACCGCTTGGACATATCGCAGTTTGGCGGGAGGGGGTGTTTCGGGGTTGAAGTAGTTGGAGATGGCCTTTTTTGAGGAGGCGGTCTAAAGCTGAGGAGAGAGAGATTTCTAACTTGGCAAAATTGTGAGGGGGCTTTTTCTGGAAGGGGCGATTGGAGGGGTTTGCCTGGCTGGAGGGTTGGTATGGCCTAAGGGGGTACGCCATGGGTTGGCTGCTAAGGGCATTGACATCCGGGGGATTCCGGGAGTAGTTAGGCCTTCTGGACTGACTCGGGGGCTCTTCCTTTTTTATCTTTCCTTCTCTGATAGCGTCTTCAATCCGGGTTCCGACTTCAAACAACTCCTCAAAGGTGGAGATGGACTGGTAGAATAATTTCTCATGGTAGAGGGGCCGCAGATTCAGGATGAGCATCCTTACCTGTTCTTTTTCAATTGGCCGGTGGGTCATTTGGGCTACCTTGTTCCTCCATCTGCTCAGAAATGCAGTGAAGGATTCATTGTTGTTTTGCCGGGTTGTTTCCAAATCCCTGATGATGACATCCAGCTCTTGATTGTAGGAGTAATGATCGACGAAGACTCGAACGATGTCTTCCCAGGCCCGGGTTTTGGAGGCTTCCAAGATTAGGAACCACGATAGTGCAGACTTTGCAAGGGTTTGTGGGAACAACATCGCAATGTGTTCGTGGGTACAACCCATGGACTGGAAGATACTCATACATAGCTTCACATGACTTTTCGAATTCCCAGTTCTGTCAAAACGATCGATGGCAGGCATCTTGAAATTCTCTGGCAGTTTCAGCTTGACAGGCTTAAAGAGGCCTTCCAGGTCTAGCATGTAATCATCGATACCCTTGCTTTTCCTCAGTACGCTTTCCAGTTTGTCAACCTTGTCCATCTTTTCTTGGAGCTTTTTCTCGTATGCGAATGGTGGGACCCCCTGAAACCAGTCTTCTTCCCCATTATTCTCAGGTGGGGGTAGTTCAAATTCCAGTGGTGGAAACCCGGGCGGAGGTTGCGGCCGCCGCTGCTTCAGTTCTTCCACGAACTTCAGAACTTGGGCTAGGCGGTCAGACTACTGGCTTATGGTCGCTCCCAATTCAGTAACCTTGTTTTCCAACTCTTCCCTATTCATGCTGAAGTAAGCTGTCGGACTGATTCTGATTAATCGATTATCCGAACTCCTGACCCACGAAGAGGACCCTGACTGCTGACCTTGGGAATCTATACTAACCTGACAGATTTCGAGAGGACTAGATTAGATCTTGGCAGTGGTGAGTTTAGACAGACAAAGACAGTAATGTGGACCGACTCAAAACAGTGCGTGCAGATTGATGGGGAATGGTGCATGCAAATGGGATAAGCATGCGGATGTAAGCCCTAATCTATATGATGCTTCTATTTCTAACAGATAGCAGTTAAACAGATAAGGTCCTAGCCATACAGAGTGTGCTAACCTTACTTTCCAGTATGATCACCAAGGGATAACAGGGATTTCCGGGATACTTCGGCTAATTTTGGACAGAGTTTATGGGAAAAACTGGTTAATATGGTTATATCTGGGATATTTGGACAGAGTTTTTGGGGGAAACTGGTTAATATGGTTATATCTGGGATATCTGGACAGAGTTTCTGGGAGAAACGGGTTAATATGGTTTATATCTGGGATATCTGGACAGAGTTTCTGGGAGAAGCGGGTCAATATGGTTTATATCTGGGATATCTGGACAGAGTTTTTGGGAGAAACTGGTTAATATGGTTATATCTGGGATATCTGGACAGAGTTTCTGGGAAAAATTGGTTAATATGGTTATATCTGGGATATCTGGACAGAGTTTCTGGGAAAAATTGGTTAATATGGTGATAGTGATCATACCGTCTAGCAGGTTTTCATACTCCTATGTCTTAGGACCAATAAACAAGGTTTGCGGTGTATATCTTTGTGAGCATGGAGCAGACATCCTTGTCATGGTGCCTAGGCAGGTCAACTCAATGTAATCACATGTGAGTGATTGCCTTGGGAATCATAAGAAAGAGGTTCTGTTCTATGCCACATAAGCGTCTACACCGCGCAGGTAATCCCGTCAGGGCATACAGCAGTTATATCACATTGTCCTATCTGAAAAGATAAATGAACAGTCCTATGAAAGGTTCTACAGGAATCTATATGCAAAGACTGGGTTTAGTCAAAGAGGGTCAGTTGACGAGAGTTCTAATATACCGTCAGGGAGACAGTACGGAGGTTTTTACTCTTTTTTATATACCTTGGAAGGTACAGTATCAACGGTAACTTGTGCCCTGGCACAGCAAGACCTGAACAATGTCAGCGCCGCATTTCAGACACAGTCGGAGGGGAAATGCAGAAGTGCAATGCGGTGAACCAGATACAGTAAAAAGATGATTTTAAGGATGCTTCTTATGAGTTAAACCTCTGTATTATTTTTTTTTAAAATAAAAATTCCCCAGCAGAGTCGCCAGATTGTGGATACCGGGATTCCACCGCTTCGTTATGTTTTCGAAACTTGTTTGACTTTTGAATCAAGGAAAGAGAAAAGGTCTGTTGAAAACAGATACAGAGTCGCCACTTGGTCTTTAAGGAACCAAGAAACCTAATTTTGACTCACCCAAATGGATAAAGGGCACCGGCCCTTCATAACCAAAGAACTTGGTTCGGGGTTTTGGTACGAGAGAGGAAGGAGCCTTTGTCACGACTAAAACACCCTCAACTCACCCCGTCTCTCGACGGGCCTCAATTAGCATCCAAATAATCATCTTATACCATGTTTGGTTCGACAAATATTACTATGATAGTATATTACATCACATAAGAAAATTTGAAAATGGAAGATCTAAAGATAAGATATCATTCATAAGATCTAAGCCAAATATCACACAATGTAAAGTGAAAAATCACACAAATAAACCTAGGAAAAATCATCTAATCATGTATCCAATAATCAAGACTTCCTAATCTAAAGGGGGACATGAATTGTTATTGAAACAAATAAACAAAGAAATCAAAATATGCTTAGCAAACTAGTATGATGCATGTTTAATCTTTGAGAAAAGAAGACCTCTCAATCCCCGGGATGGATGAGAAAGGATGATTAGATCGGGGGAAACATGAACGTGTGATCATGATCATTCCTTATAATCTTCTTAGATTAGGAGCCATGAAGGCCCCAAATCTTGCATGGATGCAATGTATGTATCTAGAATGTGCCAAGGTTGTAGTGTGCTTTGTGTTCATGGATTCCTAGAATGACTTAGAAGTCTATAATGTGTATGAATGAATGAATGAAATCATCATGGGATATGTACAAATGTAGTATGAACTACTTCCTAAGATATGAACTACTTTGGAATGCATATAAGCATTAAATCAAAGAATAAAATTTAAAATGTGCTTGCTGTGAATAGTGGACAGAACAGTAACATGATCTTGCAAAAATGGAAAAGAGGGGTTAGAAAAGCTTTCAATGCATGATATTTTATGGCGATGTTTCTTATTGTGTCTAGAATACAACCCAAAAAGACAATCTTTAATAACTATCACAGATTGAGAGAAATCATATAAACAACAGAGGTCACTCAGAAACAGAGTCCGTACTGTCGACCGAAATGTTGAAAAATCTTAGAAAATGAAAACGAATGATCTAGGGGCCCATTGTATACAAAAAGTTCCCTAAGACATTTAAGTTTAAGGGAAAAATAAGTTGGGACCACCCCTTTTGGAAAATATATCTGAAAAAGAAGTTAGAAGTTAGTCAAGCTGCTGTGACAGCAGAGGCAGAATGTTTGGAAGGAATGTTTGAGTCCAAATGGATCATTTTCAAGTACTCCCAAGTCAAACCAAAAATCATGGGTGTTCTACAATGAGTTAGGAAGACTTTCCAAGTGGCCTTGCATCTATATATTGAGTATTGAGTTCTAGAGAAATCTTTGAACTCAGCTCACTCACTGTTTTAACTCACTATTTTGAAGATTTTAGGGAAAATAAGGTTTTCTTTCTTGAAATCAAAATGAGAGGGATTGAGGGGGGTTTTGAAATAGAGGTTTTGGAAGTGCATTTTTAATACTCAATAAAGATTGTAGCCACTTAAAATGCCAACATTCAACTCATCATCAAGAACCTCCAAGATTGTTGGAGAAACTTATTTTTATTTGAGCATAACTTCAATACACTTCAAGGATACCTTGGAGGTATTGAAGTTATGATCATCATCTATCAAACATGTTTTTGAGGTCAAGAGCTACTATCCATAAGGATTCACTCACCCCAAACTTCATGACATCACTTAGATGATGATGAACTAGTAAGTAAATAAAGAAAATAAAAAAGAAATGAGGTAAGAAGAGATGAACAATGAATAAACAAGCAAGTAGATGATGATCAATAGATGATATTCATGAAGTATTGAACTTGTAGCATGGTGTTTCACTCATATGTAATGACATTGGACATGGAAGAAGCTTCCACTCTCTTAAATGCTCACTAAAATGGTGGTTGGGTGTATTGAATGTTGAAGTAAATGAGAGTAATGTAGTAAAAACAAAGTTTAGAACTCACTTTTGTTTTGAAAATCAAAGAAGAAAGCTTCTTTTCTCTCTATTCTCACCTTATCTCTACAACTTTCTCTCCCAAACTTTCTCTAAACTTGCATTTGACTCCCCCAAAATGAAGAGCAATGGGGGGTTTAAATAGGCCAACTTGGGGTGGTTTTGGGATTTAGAAAGTACTCCCATTGGCTCCAAACATCTGAAATCATAAAACTATGTCGTTTTGGTTTTTAATTAATCAAAATGGGACCACAAAACAAATTATAAAAATACACTGTTCTGGGGGGAGTGCCGCGGCGGCACTGGCCCAGTGCCGCCGCGGCACTGCTCCTCCTTCGTCCAGATAATGCTGTTTAGGCCCCCTGAGGTTCCGATATTCACGAAAAGGCCCTATTTCGTTCAAAATTCACAAAAAATGCGTACGAACTCCAAATTGAGGTTGTGATATACAGTTGGAAAGGTAATGGAGTCTACTTCACATAAAAAAATAGTTCGGGGATAGGTCACTTTGAAAAGTTTTACGGTATTCGCGATAAAAGCCGATTTGATCGTCTTTTTCGGCTTTGGAAATCCATAATAAATTCGTTTTAAATCCAGGGATTATGTGCGATATACCGTTGGAAAGCTATTGACCTCTAGTATCCATGAAAAATATTTGAAAATTATTTCGGTGCCCCGATTCCAAAGTCAAATCTTGGTCAAACTGGTTAAACCTGGGATTCCCGGGAAGTTCTGGGAACCTCCGGGAGCTCCCAGGAGCCGATGTTTTCGCTCGATTCTATTTTAAAACTCATTTTAATACTTTTCTAATGATTCCGGTGAATTCGAACAATTTCGGTCAAACTTGGTCAAACCTGGTCAAACTCTGTCGAACTCTGGTCAAACCTGGTCAAACCTTGGTCAAACCGGTCAACGGGGACTTTCGGGGAACTTCCGGGACTTTAGGGGGTCTCTGGGAGCTGACGATTTCTTTCGATTTTGCTTAAAAACTCATTTTATCATTTTTTTCTTACGACATAGCATGTTTTCAGAACTTTGGGACCAAATCTGGGAGTCTTCGGGCTTTGAGGGGCCTTTTGGTCAATCTGAGCATTCTGAGAGATAGAGCTGACTTCCAGGAGTCCCTTTTTTACGATCATTGTGAACCACCAAGCTATGGGTCTCCTAAATCCGATAGCCGACAAAATGGGGTGTCTACAGCTATATGAAAGATTCATAAGAAACTGTGGGGGATTCTTATGGGATATAAGGGATTCTTAACAACCTGTAGGGGGGGGGGGGATCCTTAGCAAACTGTGGGGGATTCATAACCTATGTGGGGGATTCTTAACCAATGTGGAGATTATTAACAAATATGGGGAATAATGAACAAATTTGCAATATGAAAGACGATAATTACTGTATGGGATTTTGGACAATTGTGAGGGATTCTTAACAAATTGTAAAGAATCCTCCACATTGGTTAAGAATCCCCCGTATTACATAAGAATCCTCCACAAATTGTTATGAATACTGGTACATTTGTTAAGAATCTACCACAGTTTGTTAAGAATCCCCGACATTGGTAAAGAATCCCCACAGTTTATTAAGAAACCCCAACACTGGTTAAGAATCTCCCGTCTTGCATGTGAATCCTCCATAAATTGTTATTAATCCCCCACATTGGTAAAGAATCCCCCATAGTTTGTTAAAAATCCTCCACATTGGTTATGAATCCCCCATATTGTGTAAGATTCCTCCACAAATTGTTATGAATCCCTTATAATTTGTTAATAATCCCCCACAAATTGTTATGAATCCCCCATATTGGTAAAGAATCTAATACATTGGTTATGAATTCCCCATAATTTGTTAACAATCCACTATATTGTAAAATAATCCCCCACAAATTGCTAAGGATCTCCCATAGTTGGTTAAGAATTCCCCACAAATTGTTATGAATCCCCTACAGTTTGCTACGGATCCTTCACATTCTTATGCCATATGGAAGATTCATACGAAACTGTGATGGATTCTTATGGGATATGGGGGATTCTTAACAAACTGTGGGGGATCCTTAACAACCTAGGGGGGGATCCTTAACAAACAGTAGGGAATTTTTAACCAATGTGGGGGATTATTAAGAAATATGGGGAGTAATAAACAAATGTGCAATATGGGAGATGACAAATATTTTACGGGATATTAGACAAATGTGATGGATTATTAACAAATTGTATAGAATCCTCCACATTGGTTAAGAATCCCCCGTATTGTATGAGAATCCTCCACAAATTGTTATGAATCCCATACATTGGTAAAGAATCCCCTACAGTTTGCTAAGAATCCCAAATTGTTATGAATCCCCCACATTGGTAAAGAATTCAACACAGTTTGTTAAAAATACCCCACATTGGTTAAGAATTATGGATTCTTAACAATCCTCCACATTGGTTAAGAATCCCCCATATTGCATAAGATTCCTCCACAAATTCTTATGAATCCTCCACAGTTTGTTAAGAATCCCCTAGAAATTATTACGAATACCCCACAGTTTATTAAGAATCCCCCAAAAATTGTTATGAATCCCACACATTGGTTATGAATCCCCCACAATTTGTTAACAATCCACGATATCACATAAGAATACCTCACAAATTGTTAATGATCTCCCATAGTTGGTTAAGAATTCCCCATAAAATTGTTATGAATCCCCTATAATTTGTTAAGGATCCCTCACATTCTTATGCTATAATGCTATATGGAAGATTCATAACAAACTGTGGGGGATTCTTATGGGATATGAGGGATACTTAACAAACTGTGGGGGGTTCTTAAAAAACTGTGGGGGGAGGGGGATCCTTAACAAACTGTAGGGAATTCTTAACAAATGTGGAGGTTATTAACAAATATGGGGAATAATTAACAAATGTGCAATATGGGAGATGTCAACTATTGTACAGGATTTTAGACAAATGTGATGGATTCTTAACAAACTATTAAGAATCCTCCACATTGGTTAAGAATACCCTGTATTGCATAAGAATCCTCCACAAATTGTTATGAATCCCCCCACATCGGTTAAGAATTCCCCACAATGTGTTATGAATCGCCTACATTAGTAAAGAATCCCTCACAGTTTGTTAAGAATACCCTGTATTGCATAAATTACACAGGAACAAGGACAGTAATATAACAGCTAAACACATAATTACAATAGTTCTATTGGTTACAAAATTAGAGTTGGTCCACAGGAACATAACAGGTCTGGAGACAACATATGCCCATGTATCCGTTTCAAAAACTTAATAATGTTTAACAGAAATATCAAAGCTAAATAACTATCTTCAATTCCTAGCTGGTGTAGGGGTAGTCGTTGGTGTAGAAATCCTCAACATAACCACCCTCAGCATAGCCCTCATCTGTAGGGGTGCTCACGGGTCGGGTGAGTCGGGTATTCCCCCCAACCCATTCATCCACCTGTATCCCATCGGGTTTAGAGCCTACCACCCATCATCCATTCGATATATCGGGTAGAACCGACTCGTCGGGCTCGAGTGGAGTCGGGTTGGGCTCGGGTGAAACTGACAAAAAATGAGTAAGGAAAAAAATTTTAGTTCTGGAGTCTCAAGAATGAAGATCTATAGTCTTGTCTCCATTAACTATTGATCTTGGTCAATAAATTTAGAAGAAAAACCAAAAATCGATCTACAGGAACACATAAAAATTTAGATCTAGCAAGTTCAAGACTAGTAAACTACATGCATTCATTCTTATATAAAACTACAAGTCTTGATGAGTAACTCAAGACAGTACAAGAAAACATGATCAAATCTTGATTCTTGAGAAGTACCTCGCCGAAGCCGAGGCCCTTTCCCTTGATCTGCGGCGGTTGCCCTCTCCGATGATCGATGACGGTGGCCTTCCCTTTTCCTTGATCGGTAGCGGTTGCCCTCTTTGATGATGATTGTCGGCGGTGGCCCTCTTTGATGGTCGCCGATGAAATGAGAGAAGGGGGTGCTGAGCGTGTGAGAGAATGAGAGAGGTCTAAGACTTTTTTTTGCCAAGAAGACGTCAGAGATTGATAAGTGATAAGGGGCGTGTATATATATAATATACTCCCTCCGTCCTATTTTATGTGTCCATCTTAGGGAATCCAACTATTTAAGGGGACAAAAAGAATCTACACCTACTTTCCATAATTGCCCATAATCATTGCACTTTCTTTTTTTGTTTTGTTTTGGTGTTGATTGTAAGGAAGAGTAGTTTGGAAAACTAAGTAAAATTTACATACTAATTTAGGAAAGTGGACAACAATTTTGGGACATCCCAAAAAGGAAAGATGGACACATAAAATGGGACGGAGGGAGTAATATATATATAATCTAATAATCTTGTATACTATTCGTCGATCGGGTCGGGTATCATTGGGTTTGGGGGCATAGAACCGAGAGCCGACTCAGATTCATCGAGTTTGGAAACATTCAACCCGTGACTCAACCCACCAACCACCAAAACCACCCAATAGCCTTAAGGTAGGTCGGGTCGGTTGGGCGGGTCGGGTTAGCAGGCCAAGTTGAGCACCCCTACTCATTCGGATAGTGGCCGTCATTGTACTAATTGTCACTTGTAAGTTTATAACTGGGAAAGGCTGGACGAAGAATGTCCAGGCAATAAAGGTCGTCAACTTACTAAGAGCTGAGTGAATATAAACTAACAAGGTACTAGTTATAAGAACACATGCTTATGAAGTCACGAATTAAGTTATATTATAATAATATCATTCTTCTTTTTCTCAACGTCGCTAACCAACCCTTATCGCCTTGTTACTCGGAGACCGATATTCAACATACTCTGACTGAATGAACAGACTCAATCGTTTAACTCTAGGGATACACCCTTATTCCGTCCATCGCTTTTAAGGGCATATTCCCAGCTCATTGCATGTCATGGACTCCACGTCAGTCTGTCCCCAACTTTTAAGAATATATATCCTACTCACCGCATTTCAAGGACATAACGTTTCGAACAAGGCATATCAATCTATTGCCACAACTCAACGTCATCTACCATATATTCCAGCTCACTGCCTTTTTAACAATATTTAACAGTTCATCGGCTTTTAAGAGCTTATCACGAATAAATTGACCTACCTCAGGACTACTTGGTTCTGCTCACCGCTTCTTTAAGAACATTTACCAGTTCACCAGCTTTTAAGAGCATGTCATGACCAAACGTCCACCCACATACCGTTCCCAGAACTTATCAAACCTACCTAAGTTCCGTTGTAACATCAACACATGGCAACCCCCAAGGTGGCCTGACTACTCTGATTAAAAGAAATGGATATCAAACTCATACATGAACCGCATAGTATCTCACATCATTACTTTAATTCATTATTCTAAATCATACTTAGCTTTGTTGTTACATTATCCCTGATCAACCCTAAATCGTATAACAAAAGTCCGAATCGAGAACCGAACCTTCGAACCCTTAATATAATAAATAGGCAAAGGAATCCTTGTTCTGCCACTGCCAATCGATTGGGACAAGGTCCAATCGATTGAGATAAAAATCATAACCATCCATTGCTAACTTTGGCAATCCATTGGGTCACAAATAATGGCAATTAATTGGAAATCTATCCAATCGATTGGGACCACACTGATGGCAATCGATTGGGAACAATGCCAATCGATTGGCACTTGGTCTTCTCTAGCAGATTATAAAACAACATATATAAACATCATAACAACGTATTTAATACATCTAATCCTCATAAAAGGTTGTAAAACATATCTATAAAGGGACCAAGTGAGTTGTAACTCACCTAGGGCTTGTTTGGGTGTGTATGAGCTTGAAAACATCAAGGTTTCTCTTTTTCCTCTTCATTCTCTCTCTTTCTTTTCTCAGATCTCTCATTTTCTTTCTCTTCTTCTTTCTTTCTGCTTCCTCTTTGTACTGCCAAGGCAATGTGTGTGTGTGTTTGTGTGGGTGTATATATGTATATGTATCTATAAGTGGATATATATATCTCACAAGGTGTGTATGTATAAGTATCTATATATGGATATATATATCTCACAAGGTGTGTGTGTCTCTCTCTCAAGGATTTGAAAATTGGACCGAAGGCCAAGAATGAATGCATATATATAGGGAAGTGAGTTGCCACACGTCCAAGGCTTAAACAAATAAGAAAACTTATCTCAGCTTATGCTAATTAATAGGCACTTATGGTAATCGATTGGTTACAGATATTTGAAGGAAATCGATTAGAAAAGATGGCAATCGATTGATATATTGCCACATAATGAATTCAGATTGGTAAGATGGCAATCGATTGGAAAAAATTTCTATCGATTGGTAACCAAAAAGTGGCAATCGATTGGTACTCAAAATTAACCAATTGAAGGGAAAGGGTTATACAAGTATACAGAACAATTACTAGGTCTTAATATATATCAAAATACAGGGTATTAGAAATAATCCCCCATAAATTGTTAAGGATCTCTTACAGTTGGTTAAGAATTCCCCACAAATTGTTATGAATCCCCCACAGTTTGTTAAGGATCACTCTCATTCTTATGCCATATGGAAGATTCATACGAAACTGTGGGGGATTCTTATAGAATATGAGAGATTCCTAACAAACTGTGGACGTTCCTTACAAACTGAAGAGGGGGGGTGGGGGGGGATCCTTAACAAACTTTAGGGGATTTTTAACAAATGTGGGAGTTTATTAACAAATATGGGGAATGATGAACAAATGTTCAATATGGGAGATGACAAATATTGTATGTGATTTTAGACAAAAGTGATGAATTCTTAACAAATTGTTAAGAATCCTTCATATTGGTTAAGAATCCACTGTATTGCATCAGAATCCTCCACAAATGCTATCAATCCCCCACATTGGTTAAGAATCCCCCACATTGGTTAAGAATCCCCTGTATTGCATAAGAATCCTCCATAAATTGTTATGAATCCCCTACATTGGTTAAGAATCCCCCACAGTTTGTTAAGAATCCCCCATATAGCATAAGATTCCTCCACAAATTGTTATGAATCCCCCACAGTTAAGAATCCCCCATAAATTGTTATTAATCCCCTATATTTGAACAGAACCCCAAACATTGGTTGTGAATCCCCCACAATTTGTTAACAATCCACGATATCGCATAAGAATCCCCCAAAAAATGTTAAGGATCTCCCATAGCTGGTTAAGAATTCCCCACAAATTATTTTGAATCCCCCACAGTTTGTGAAGGATCCCTCTCATTCTTATTCCATATGGAAGATTCATATGAAACTGTGGTGGATTCATATGGGATATGGGGGATTCTTAACAAACTGTGGGGGGAATCCTTAACAAACTGTGAGGGGTTCTTTAACAAATTGTGGGGGGATCCTTAACAAACTGTGGTGGGGATCCTTAACAAACCGTGGGGGATTCTTAACCAATGTGAGGAATATTAAAAAATACGGGGAACAATGAACAAATGTGCAATATGGAAGATGACAACTATTGTACATGATTTTAGACAAATCTGATGGATTCTTAACAAATTGTTTAGAATCATCCACATTGGTTAAGAATCCCCTTCATTGCATGAGAATCCTCTACAAATTGTTATGAATCCCCCACAATTTGTTAAGAATCCCCCACAGTTGGTTAAGAATTCCCCACAAATTTTTATGAATCCCCTACAGTATGTTAAGGATCCATCACATTTTTATGCTCTATAGAAGATTCATAATAAACTGTGGGGGATTCTTATGCGATATGAGGGATTCTTAAGAAGCTGTGGGGGTTCCTTAACAAAATGTGGGGGGATTCTTAACCAATGTGGGAGATTATTAACAAATATGGGAAATATTGATCAAATGTGCAATATTGGAGATGACAAGTATTCTACGGGATTTTAGACAAATGTGATGGATTCGTAATAAATTGTTAAAAATCCTCCACATTAGTTAAGAATCCTCCGTATTGCATAAAAATCCTCCACAAATTGTTATGGATCCCCCTACAGTTTGTTAAAAATACCCCATAAATTGGTATGAATCTCACACATTGGTTATGAATCCCCCACAATTTGTTAACAATCTATGATATAGCATAAGAATCCCCCACAAATTGTTAAGGATCTCCCATAGTCGGTTAAGAATTCCCCACAAATTTTTATGAATCCCCCCACAGTTTATTAAGGATCCCTCACATTCTTATGCTATAATGCTATATTGAAGATTCATAACAAACTGTGGCGGATTCTTATGGGATATGGGGGATACTTAACAAACTGTGGAGGATCCATAAAAAATTGTGGGGGGAGTGGGATCCTTAACAAACTGTAAGGGATTCTTAACAAATGTGGGGGATTATTAACAAATATGGGGAATAATGAATAAATGTTCAAAATGGGCGATAACAACTATTGTACAGGATTTTAGACAACTGTGATGGACTCTGAACAAATTGTTATGAATCCTCCACATAGGTTAAGAATACCCCGTATTGCATAAGAATCCTCCACAAATTGTTATGAATCCCCCCACATTGGTTAAGAATTCCCCACAGTGTGTTGTGAATCCCTTACATTAGTAAAGAATCCCTCATAGTTTGTTAAGAATTCCCCACTTTGGTTAAGAATTCCCTGTATTGCATGAGAATCCTCCACAAATTGTTAAGAATCCCTCACATTATGCTAAGAATCCCCCACAAATTGCTATTAATCCCCCACATTGGTAAAGTATTCCCCACAGTTTGTTAAAAATACCCCACAAATTTTTATGAATCTCACACATTGGTTATGAATCCCCCACAATTTTTTAACATTCCACGATATCGCATAAGAATCCCCCACAAATTGTTAAGGATCTCATATAGTTGGTTAAGAATTCCCCACAAATTGTTATCAATCCCCCATAGTTTGTTAAGGATCCCTCACATTCTTATGCTATAATGTTATATGGAAGATTCATAACAAATTGTGGGGGATTCTTATGGGATATGGGGGATACTTAACAAACTATGGAGGATCCTTCAAAAATTGAGAGGTGAAGGGGATCCTTAACAAACTGTAGGGGAGTCTTAACAAATGTGGGGTACTATTAACAAATATGGGGAACAATGAACAAATATGCAATACATGAGATGACAACTATTGTACGGGTTTTAGACAAGTGTGATGGATTCTTAACAAATTGTTAAGAATCCTCCACATTGGTTAAGAATTCCCCGTATTGCATAAGAATCATCCACAAATTATTATGAATCCCCCATATTGGTTAAGAATCCCCTACAGTGCGTTATGAATCCCCTATATTGGTAAAGAGTCTGTCACAGTTTGTTAAGAATTTCCCACATTGGTTAAGAATTCATCGTATTGCATGAGAATCCTTCACAAATTGTTATGAATCCCCCACATTTGTTAAGAATCCTCCACAGGTTGTTAAGAATCCACCACAAATTGTTATTAATCCCCTACATTGGTAAAGAATCTCCACAGTTTGTTAGAAATGCCCCACAAATTGTTATGAATCTCACACATTGGTTATGAATCCCTCAAATTGTTAACAATCCGTGATATCGCATAAGAATCCCCCACATATTGTTAAGGATCTCACATAGTTGGTTAAGAATTCTCCACAAATTGTTATGAATCCCCCACAGTTTGTTATGGATCCCTCACATTCTTATGCTATAATGCTATATGGAAGATTCATAACAAACTGTGGGGGATTTTTATGTGACATGGGGGATTCTTAACATAGTGTGGGGGGAGGGGGATCCTTAACAAACTATAGGGATTCTGAACAAATGTGGGGGATTATTAACAAATATGGGGAATAATTAACAAATGAGCAATATGGGAGATTACAACTATTGTACGGTATTTTAGATAAATGTGTTGGATTCTTAACAAATTGTTAAGAATCCTCCACATTGGTTATGAATCCCCCGTATTGCATAAGAATCCTCCACAAATTGTTATGAATCCCCCCACAATGGTTAAGAATCCCCCATAGTTTGTTAAGAATCTCACACATTAGTTATGAATATTCCACAATTTGTTAACATTCCACGATATCACATAATAATCCCCCACAAATTGTTAAGGATCTCTGATAGTTGGTTAAGAATTCCCCACACATTTTTATGAATCCCCCACAGTTTGTTAAGGATCCTTCACATTCTTATGCTATAATACTATATGGAAGATTCATAACAAACTGTGGGGGATTCTTATTGGATATGGGGGATACTTAACAGACTGTGGGAGATCCTTAAAAAACTGAGAGGGGAGGGGGATCCTTAACAAACTGTAGGGGATTCTTAACAAATGTGGGGTACTATTAACAAATATGGGGAACAATGAACTAATATGCAATACGGGAGATGACAACTATTGTACGGGATTTTAGACAAATGTGATGGATTCTTAACAAATTGTGGGGGGATCCTTAACAAACTGGGGGGGGGGGGGGGGGGGGGATGGGATCATTAACAAATTGTGGTGGGATCCTTAACAAACTGTGGGGGGGGGGGGGGGGGGGGGAACCTTAAATAATCGTGGGGGATTCTTAACCAATGTGAGGATTATTAAAAAATACGGGGAACAATGAACAAATGTGCAATAAGAGATATGACAACTATTGTAGGGGATTTTGGACAAATTGATGGATTCTTGATAAATTGTTAAGAATCATCCACATTGATTAAGAATCCCCCGTATTGCATTAGAATCCTACACAAATTGTTATGAATACCCCCAGATTGGTTAAGAATCCCCCACACTTTGTTAAGAATCCCCTACATTGGTTAAGAATCCCCCGTATTGCATGAGAATCCTACACAAATTGTGATGAAACCCCACATTTGATAAGAATCCCCCACAGTTTGTTAAGAATCCCACAATTTCTAATGAATTCCCCACATTGGTAAAGAATCCCCCACAACTTGAAAAAATCCTCCACATTGGTTAAGAATTATGGATTCTTAACAATCCTCCACATTGGTTAAGATTCTCCAATATCGCGTATGAATCCTCCACAAATTGTTATGAAACCCTCACAGTTTGCTAATAATCCCTCACAAATTGTTATGAATCCTCCACATTGGTAAGTAATCCTATACATTGGTTATGAATCACCCACAATTTATTAACAATACACGATATCGCATAATAATCCCCCACAAATTGTTAAGGATCTCCCACAGTTCGTTAATAATTTCCCACAAATTGTTATGAATCTGCCACAGTTTGTGAAGGATCCATCACATTCTTATGTCATATGGAAGATTCAAACAAAACTGCGGGGGATTCTTATAGGATATGGGGGATTCATAACAAACTGTGAGGGATGCTTAACAAACTGGGGGGGGGGGGGGGGGGGGGGGGGACGGGACCTTAATGAGCAGTAGGGGAATATCAACCAATGTGGGGGATTGTTAACAAATATGGGGAATAATGAACAAATGTGCAATATGGGAGATGACAAATATTGTTCGGGATTTTAGACAAATGTAATGGATTATTACAAAAATTGTTAAGAATCCTCTACATTGGTTAAGAATCCCCCGTATTGCATAACAATCCTCCACAAATTGTTATGAATCCCCACATTGGTTAAGAATTCCCAACAGTTTGTTAAGAATCCCAAATTATTATGAATTCCCCACATTGGTAAAAAAAAATACCACACAGTTTGTTAAAAATCCCCCACATTGGTTAAGAATTTTGGATTCCTAACAATCCTCCACATTGGTTATGAAACCCCATATTGCATAAGATTCCTCCACAAATTGTTATGAATCCTCCATAGTTTGTTAAGAATCCCCCATAAATTGTTATGAATCCCACACATTAGTTATGAATCCCCACATTGGTTAAGAATTCCCAACAGTTTGTTAAGAATCCCAAATTATTATGAATCCCCCACATTGGTAAAAAAAATACCTCACAGTTTGTTAAAAATCCCCCACATTGGTTAAGAATTTTGGATTCCTAACAGTCCTCCACATTGGTTATGAAACCCCATATTGCATAAGATTCCTCCACAAATTGTTATGAATCCTCCACAGTTTGTTAAGAATCCCCCACAAATTGTTATGAATCCCACACATTAGTTATGAATCCCCCACAAATTGTTAACAATCCACGATATCGCATAAGAATCTCCAACAAATTGTTAAGGATCTCCCATAGTTGGTTAATAATTCCCCAAAACTTGTTATGAATCCCCCACAGTTTGTTAAGGATCACTCACATTCTTATGATATAATGCTATATGGAAGATTCATAACAAACTGTAGGGGATTCTTATGGGATAAAGTGAATTCTTAACAAACTGTGGGGGATCCTTAAAAAACTATGGGGCGAGGGGGATCCTAAACAAACCGTGGGGGATTATTAACAAATATGGGGAATAATTAACAAATTTGCAATATGGGAGATGACAACTATTGTACGGAATTTTAGACAAATGTGATGGATTCTTAACAAATTGTTAAGAATCCTCCACATTGGTTAAGAATACCCCGTATTGCATACGAAACCTCCACAAATTGTTATGAATCCCCCCATATTGGTTAAGAATTCCCCACATTGTGTTATGAATCCCCACATTAGTAAAGAATCTCTCACAGTTTGTTAAGAATTCCCAACTTTGGTTGAGAATTTCCCGTATTGCATGAGAAACCTCCTCAAATTGTTATAAATCCCACAAATTGGTTAAGAATCGCCCACAGTTTGTTAAGAATTCTCCACAAATTGTTATTAATCCCCACATTAGTAAAGAATCCCCTACAGTTTGTTAAAAAATACCCCACAAATTATTATGAATTTCACACATTGGTTATGATTCCCCCACAATTTGTTAACAATCCATGATATCGCATAAGAATCCCCCACAAATTGTTAAGGATCTCCTATAGTTGGTTAAGTATTCCCCACAAATTGTTAGGAATCCTGCACAGTTTATTAAGGATCCCTCACATTCTTATGCTATATTGAAGATTCATTACAAACTATGGGGGATTCTTATGGGATATGGGGGATACTTAACAAACTGTGGGGGGAGGGGGATCCTTAACAAACTGTAGGGGATCCTAAACAAACTGTGGGGGATTATTATCAAATATGGGGAATAATTAACAAATGTGTAATATGGGAGATGACAACTATTGTACGGAATTTTAGACAAATGTGATGGACTCTTAACAAATTGTTGAGAATCCTCCACATTGGTTAAGAATACCCCGTATTGCATAAGAGTCCTCCACAAATTGTTATGAATCCCCCCATATTGGTTATGAATTCCCCACACTGTGTTATGAATCCCCAACATTAGTAAAGAATCCCTCACACTTTGTTAAGAATTCCCCACATTGGTTAAAAATTTCCCGTATTACATGATAATCCTCCACAATTTGTTATGAATCCCTCACATTGGTTAAGAATCCCCCACAGTTTGTTAAAAATACCCCACAAATTGTTATGAATCACACATTGGTTATGAATCCCCCACAATTTTTTAACATTCCACGATATCGCATTAGAATCCCCCACAAATTGTTAAGGATCTCATATAGTTGGTTAAGAATTCCCCACAAATTGTTATGAATCCCCCACAGTTTGTTAAGGATCCCTCACATTCTTATGCTATAATTCTATATGGAAGATTCTTAACAAATTGTGGGGGATTTTTAGAGGATATAGGGGATACTTAACAAACTGTTGGGGATCCTTAAAAAACTGAGAGGGGAGGGGGATCCTTAACAAACTGTAGGAGATTCTTAAAAAATATATATGGGGAATAATGAACAAATATGCAATACGGGAGATGACAACTATTGTATGGGTTTTTGACAAATGTGATGGATTCTTAACAAATTGTTAAGAATCCTCCACATTGGTTAAGAATCCCCCGTATTGCGTAAAAATCCTCCACAAGTTGTTATGAATCCCCCATAGTGGTTAAGAATCCCCCACAGTGTGTTATGAATCCCTTATATTGGTAAAGAATCCGTCACAGTTTGCTAAAAATTCCCCACATTGGTTAAGAATTCATCGTATTGCATGAGAATCCTTCACAAATTGTTATGAATCCCCCACATTGGTTAAGAATCCCCCACAGTTTGTTAAGAATCCCCCAAAAATATTATTAATCCCCTACATTGGTAAAGAATCCCAATTGTTTGTTAAAAATACCCCACAAATTGTTATGAATCTCACAAATTGGTTAGGAATCCCTCAATTAGTTAACAATCCGTGATGTCACATAAGAATCCCCAACAAATTGTTAAGGATCTCACATAGTTGGTTAAGAATTCCCCACAAATAGTAATGAATCTCCCACAATTTGTTAAGAATCCCTCATATTCTTATGTTATAATGCTATATGGAAGATTCATAACAAACTGTGGGGGATTCTTATGTGATATGGGGATTCTTAATAGACTGTGGGGGATGGGGATCCTTAAAAAAACTATAGGGGATTCTTAACAAATGTGGGAGATTATCAACAAATATTGGGAATAGTGAACGAATGTGCAATATGGGAGATGACAACCATTGTACGGGATTTTGGACAAATGTGATAGATTCTGAACAAATTGTTATGAAACCCCCACATTGTTTAAGAATCCCCCATAGTTTGTTAAGGATCCCCTATAGTTTATTTAGGATCCCCCACATTGGTAAAGAATCCCCCACAGTTTGTTACAAATCCCCCACATTGGTTAAGAATTATGGATTCTTAATAATCCTCCACATTGGTTAAGATTCACCCATATTGCATAAGATTCATCCAAAAATTATTATGAATCCTCCACAATTTGTTAATAATCCTCTGCAAAATTGTTATGAATCCCCCACATTTGTAAAGAATTCCATACATTAGTTATGAATCCCCCATAATTTGGTAACAATCCACGATATCGATTCATACAAAATTATGGTTGATTCTTATGGTTATGGGGGATTCTAAACAAACTGGGGGGGGGGGGGGGGGGGGGTTCTTAACAAACTGTAAGGATTCTTTACAAATGTGGGGGATTATTAACAAATATGGGGAATAATGACCAAATGTGCAATATGAAAGATGGCAACTATTGTACAGGATTTTAGACAAATCTGATGGATTCTTAACAAATTGTTAAGAATCCTCCACATTAGTTAAGAATCCCCTGTATTGCATGAGAATCCTCTACAAATTGTTATGAATCCCCCACGATTTGTTAAGAATCCCCCACAATTGGTTAAGAATTCCCCACAAATTTTTATGAATCCCCCACAGTATGTTAAGGATCCATCGCATTTTTATGCTATATGTAAGATTCATATGAAACTGTGGGGGATTCTTATGCGATATGAGGGATTCTTATGAAACTGTGGGGGGTTCCTTAACAAAATCTGGGGGATTCTTAACCAATGTGAGAGATTATTAACAAATATGGGGAATATTGAACAAATGTGCAATATTGGAGATGACAAGTATTGTACTGGATTTTAGACAAATAAGATGGATTCTTAATAAATTTTTAAAAAACCTCCACATTAGTTATGAATCCTCCGTATTGCATAAGAATCCTCCACAAATTAATATGAATCCCTCTACATTGGTTATGAATTCCCCACATTGTGTTATGAATCCCTTATATTGGTAAAGAATCCCTCACAGTTTGTTAAGAATCCCCCATATTGGTCAAGAATTTATCATATTGCATAAGAATCTTCCACAAATTAATATGAATCCCTCTACATTGGTTATGAATTCCCCACAGTGTGTTATGAATCCCTTATATTGGTAAAGAATCCCTCACAGTTTGTTAAGAATCCCCCATATTGGTCAAGAATTTATCATATTGCATTAGAATCCTCCACAAATTGATATGAATCCCCCACATTGGTTACAAATCCCCCACAGTTTATTAAGAATCCCCATAAATTGCTATTAATCCCCCATATTGGTAAAGAATCCCCCATAGTTTGTTAAAAATACCCCAAAAATTGTTATGAATCTCACACATTGGTTATGAATCCCCCACAATTTGTTAACATTCCACAATATCGCATAAGAATCCCCCACAAATTGTTAAGGATCTCATATAGTTGGTTAAAATTCCCCACACATTTTTTTGAATCCCCCATAGTTTGTTAAGGATCCCACACATTCTTATGCTATAATGCTATATGGAAGATTCATAACAAACTGTGGGGGATTCTAATTGGATATGGGGGAAACTTAACAAATTGTGGAGGATCCTGAAAAAACTGAGAGGGGAGGGGGATCCTTAACAAACTTTAGGGGATTTTAACAAATGTGGGGAACTATTAACAAATATGGGGAACAATGAACAAATATGCAATATGGGAGATGACAACTATTGATGGATTCTTAACAAATTGTTAAGAATCCTCCACATTGGTTAAGAATCTCCCGTATTGCATAAGAATCCTCCACAAATTGTAATAAATCCCCCCATATTGGTTAAGAATCCTCCATAGTGTGTTATGAATCCCCTATATTGGTAAAGAATTTCTCACAGTTTGTTATGAATTCCACACATTGGTTAAGAATTCATCGTATTGCATGAGAATCCTCCACAAATTGTTATGAATCCCCCATATTGGTTGAGAATCCCCCACAAATTGTTATTAACCCCCTGCATTGGTAAAGAATCCCCACAGTTTGTTAAAAATAACCCATAAATTGTTATGAATCTCACACATTGGTTATGAATCTCCTCAATTTGTTAACAATCCGTGATATCGCATAAGAATCCCCCACAAATTGTTAAGGATCTTACATAGTTGGTTAAGAATTCCCCACAAATTGTTATGAATCCCCCACAGTTTGTTAAGGATTCCTCACATTCTTATGCTATAATGCTATATGGAAGAGTCATAACAAACTGTAGGGGATTTTTTATGTGATTTGGGGATTCTTAACAGACTGTGGGGGAGGGGGTTCCTTAACAAACTATAGGGAATTCTTAACAAATGTGGGCGATTATTAACAAATGTTGGGAATAGTGAACAAATGTGCAATATGGGAGATTACAACTATTGTACGGGATTTTCGACAAATGTGATGGATTCTGAACAAATTGTTATGAATCCCCCACATTGTTTAAGAATCTCCCATAGTTTTGTAAGAATCCACCATAAACTATTATGCATCCCCCACATTGGTAAAGAATTCCCCACATTGGTTAAGAATTACGGAATCTGAATAATCCTCCACATTGGTTAAGATTCCCCTATATTGCATATGATTCATTCAAAAATTATTATGAATCCCCCATAATTTGTCAATAATCCCTCACAAATTGTTATGAATCCCCACATTGGTAAAGAATCCCACACATTAGTTATGAATCCCCATAATTTGGTAACAATTCACGATATCGATTCATACAAAATTGTGGGGGATTCTTATGGGATATGGGGGATCTAAACAAACTATGGCGGGATTCTTAACAAACTGTAAGGATTCTTTACAAATGTGGGGGATTATTAACAAATATATGGAATAATGAACAAATGTGCAATATGGGAGATGACAACTATTGTACAGGATTTTAGACAAATCTGATGGATTCTTAACAAATTGTTAAGAATCCCACATTGGTTAAGAATCCCTTGTATTGCATGAGAATCCTCCACAAATTGTTGTGAATCCTCCACAGTTTGTTAAGAATCCCTCACAGTTGGTTAAGAATTCCCGAAAAATTTTATGAATCCCCCACAGTATGTTAAGGATCCATCACATTTTTATGCTATATGTAAGATTCATAAGAAACTGTGGGGGAATCTTATGCGATATGAGGGATTCTTAAGAAACTGTGGAGGATTCCTTAACAAAATATCTTGGATTCTTAACCAATGTGGGAGATTATTAACAAATATGGGGAATATTGAACAAAGTTGCAATATTGGAGATGACAACTATTGTACGGGATTTTAGATAAATGTGATGGATTCTTAATAAATTGTTAAAAATTCTCCACATTAGTTAAGAATCCTCCGTAGTGCATAAGAATCCTCCACAAATTGTATTGAATCCCCCCACATTGGTTATGAATCCCTCACAGTGTGTTATGAATCCCCAATATTGGTAAAGAATCCCTCACAGTTTGTTAAGAATTCCCCACATTGGTTAAGAATTCATTGTATTGCATGAAAATCCTCCACAAATTGTTATGAATCCCCCACATTGGTTAAGAATCCCCCATAAATTGTTATTAATCCCCACATTGGTAAAGAATCTCCACAGTTTGTTAAGAATACCCCACAAATTGTTATGAATCTCACACATTGGTTATGAATCTCCCTAATTTGATAACAACCCATGATATTGCATAAGAATCCCCCACAAATTGTTAAGGATCTCACATAGCTGGTTAAGAACTCCCCACAAATTGTTATGTATCCCCCACAGTTTGGTAAGGATCCCTCACATTCTTATGCTATAATGCTATATGGAAGATTCATAACAAACTGTGGGGGATTCTTATGTGATATGGGGGATTCTTAATAGATTGTGGGTGGAGAGGGATCCTTAACAAACTATAGAGGATTCTTAACAAATGTGGGAGATTATTAACAAATATTGGGAATAGTGAACAAATATGCAATATGGGATATGACAACACTATTGTACGGGATTTTAGACAAATGTGATGGATTCTGAATAAATTGTTATGAATCCCCCACATTGTTTAAGAATCTCCCATAGTTTTTAAGAATCCCCCATAAATTTTTATGAATCCCCCACATTTGTAAAGAACCCCCCACAGTTTGTTAAAAATCCCCCACATTGGTTAAGAATCCCCCACAAATTGTTATTAATCCCCCACATTGGTAAAGAATCCCACACATTAGTTATGAATCCAAGAATCCCACACATTAGTTATGAATTCTCCATAATTTGGTAACAACCACGATATCGATTCATACAAAATTGTGGGGGATTCTTATGGGATATGAGGGATTCTGAACAAACGGGGGGGGGGGGGGGGGGGGGGGGGGGGGTTGGATTTCTTAGCAAACTGTAAGGATTCATTACAAATGCGGGGGATTATTAACTAATATGGGGAATAATGAACAAATGTGCAATATAGGAGATGATAACTATTCTACAGGATTTTAGACAAATCTGATGGATTCTTAACAAATTGTTAAGAATCCTCCACATTGGTTAAAATCCCTTGTATTTCATGAGAATCCTCCACAAACTGTTATGAATCCCCTACAGTTTCTTAAGAATCCCCCATAGTTGGTTAAGAATTTCCCACAAATTGTTATGAATCCCCCACAGCATGTTAAGAATCCATCACATTCTTATGCTATATGGAAGATTCATAAGAAACTGTGGGGGATTCTTATATGGTATGAGGGATTCTTAAGAAACTGTGGGGGGTTACTTAACAAACTGTGGGGGATTCTTAACCAATGTGAGAGATTATTAACAAATATGGGGAATATTGAACAAATGTGCAATATTGGAGATGACAACTATTGTAAGGGATTTTGGAAAAATGTGATGGATTCTTAACAAATTTGGTAAGAATCCTCCACATTAGTTAAGAACCCCCCGTATTGCATAAGATTCTCCAAAAATAGTTATGAATCCATCCCACATTAGTGAAGAATCCACTACATTGGTAAGGAATCCCCCACAGTTTGTTAAGAAACCCCTACATTTGTTAAGATTTTCCCGCATTGCATGAGAATCCTCCACAAATTGTTATAAATCTCCCACATTGGTAAAGAAACCGCCACAGTTTGATAAAAATCCCCCGCATCGGTTAAGAATTATGGATTTTTGACAACCCTCCACATTGGTTAATAATCCCCCATATTGTGTAAGATTCCTTCATAAATTGTTATGAATCCCCCACTGTTAAGAATTCCCCACAATTTGGTAAGAATCCCTCATAAATTGTTATAAATCCCACACATTGGTTTTGAATCCCCCTCAATTTGTTATCATTCCACGATATCGCATAAGAATTCCCCATAAATTGTTAAGGATCTCCCATAGTTGGTTAAGAATTCCCCACAAATTGTTATTCCCCCCCCCCCACAGTTTGTTAAGGATCCCTCACATTATTATGCTATAATTCAATATGGAAAATTCATAACAAATTGTGGGGGATTCTTATGGGATATGGGAGATACTTAACAAACTGTGGGGAATTCTTATGGGATATGGGAGATACTTAACAAACTGTGGGGGATAGTTAACAAATATGGGGAATAATGAACAAATATACAATATAGGAGATGACAACTATTGTATGGATTTTAGACAAATGTGATGGATTCTTAACAAATTGTTAAGAATCCTCCACGTTAGTTAAGAATCCCCCGTATTTCAAGAGAATCCTCCACAAATTGTTATGAATCCCCCCACATTGGATAAGAATCCCCCACAGTTTGGTAAGAATCTTCTACATTAGTTATGACACCCCCACAGTTTGTTAAGAATCTCCCACGATGGTTAAGAACTCCCCGTATTGCATGAGAATCCTCCTCAAATTGTTATGAATCCCCTACATTGGTTATAAATCCCCCACAGTTTTTTAAGAAGGGAGGCTTGGCTTAAGGTCCTTAAAGTTGGGCATAATTGGATTAAAAGACAGCCCATTAACAATAAACTCACTAAGGACAAAAGTCCAGGCCCATTTTTAACCTACATCCACAATATTAAAACATCACTTTTCAAATCCATTTTACTCTTTTCATCAGACCAAACTATCCTTAAAGGAATTGTTAAATATCCAAGTCAAGCGCGCACAACGCGCAAGAAATTCTTCCCCAAGCACCAACACACGGGCTAACCTGCCCCAACACGCGTGCTAAACCTGGGGAAATGTCTCCTAAGCCACTCACATGGTGTGAGCATAGTATCGTATAATTTCTAATTTCGAAAAAATGTTTTTAAACTTTAAACCTCCATAACGTTTGTTCTACAACTCCATTTTTTGTAAATTTTATACCGTTGGAATTGTGTCGACGAGATCTACAAAACTAGTACCATTGTTGATATGTTTTGAGCAAAAAAAAAATTTCAAAATTTTACATATGTGAATAATAAGTGAAATTTCACTAAGTATATGAAATATTAAGTGAAATTTCACTTAATGGAGGTTGAAATTTTCTCTATTGTAAGATTTCTTAGTTTAAAAAGGGGCAAATTGAGAGGGGTCGCAAATGCTTTAAGTATAGATTAGGGCTTAGTTTGGCCCCTACGCGGTTTTTAAAAGTCGCTAATGAAATTTATTATTAAGTTGTTTGATAATTTTGTACAAGTAGCACATTACTCTTCAAAAAAACATCATGAAGGCAAAAAGCAACCTTGAGCTTTTAAAAGCTCCATTCTAGAGTTTTAAAAGCTCCTCCCAAAAAGCCCTAAGTTCAATTTTTACATATATGAATAATAAGTGAAATTTCAAATTTTACATATATGAATAACAAGTGAAATTTCACTTATTAATTGAAATTATTCATATGTGTAAAAAAAAATTCAAGTTTTTACATATATGAATAATAAGTGAAATTTCACTTAATATTTATGGAGGTTGAACTGGTCATGCACTTAATATTTATTTAGTAAACTTGAACTCGACCAGCAGATGCTATGATCACTTAATATTTATGGAGGTTGAAATATTAAGTGAAATTTCACTTAACATTTATGTAGTAAACTTGAACTGAACCATCAGATGTTATGATCACAAGAAATAAGAAACATAAGATCAACTTGAGTAAGATTAAGTTGGTAGTTAGTTCATCGGTCGTTAATACAAAGTATGACTCAAATTTCTTGTATTAAAATGTTAACTTGGCCACAATTCATAAGCACCACTCATTTTTGAACTATAAAATGATAAACTTTTTAGTTTTTACAATGCTATTATGGACATTGAGATCATCCCTTCATTGTTCAAGTGAGGAAAATGTACTTCTAAGTTCTATTGTACGCATAAATTCGAAGTTAGGGAGTTTGACATAATATGCAGTAAGGAGCAGGACATTATTTCCAGTCAAGTGAAATTTCACTTAACATTTTATATATTTAGTGAAATTTCTGTTCATAAGTGAAATTTCACTTATTATTCATATACGTAAAAACTTAATTTTTTTTTTGCTCAAAACATATCAACAATGGTACTAGTTTTGTAGATCTCGTCGACACGATTCTAACGGTACAAAATTTACAAAAAATAGAGTTGTAGAACAAAAGTTACGGAGGTTTAAAGTTTAAAAACATTTTTTCGAAATTAAAATTTCTATGGTACAATGCTTGCATGGTACAAGCAGTTTGGGAAGACAGCCATGGGTGTGAGGCGCGTGAGGCACGCATGAGGCACGCTTGTGCAGGCTGTGATCATGTGCATGTGGCGCGTGTGGCGAGGGTAAATGCGGTTTTTTAAAATTTGTTTCTTTTGTCTTTTTCTGGCAGGACTTGTGTCCAATGTGCATTTTAAATTGTCTTTAATCCCAATAAACCTCCTTTTAATAACCTTTTCACCAATTTTCCCTTTTAAGAATCCCCCACAAATTTTTACTAATCCCCCACATTGGTAAGAAACCCCCACAGTTTGTTAAAAATCCCACACAAATTTTTATGAATCTCACACATTGGTTATGAATTCCCCACAATTTGTTAACAATCCATGATATCACATAAGAATCCCCCACAAATTGTTAGGTATCTCCAATAGTTGGTTAAGAATTTCCCACAAATTGTTATGAATTCTCCACAGTTTGTTAAGGATCCCTCTCATTCTCATGATATAATGCTATATGGAAGATTCATAACAGACTGTGGGGGATTCTTATGGGATATGGGGGATTCTTAATAGACCGTGGGGGGAGAGAGATTATTAACAAATATGGGGAATAATGAAAATATGTGCAATATGGGAGATGGCAACTATTGTAAGGGATTTTAGACAGATGTGATGGATTCTTAACAAATTGTTAAGAATCCTCCACATTGGTTTAGATTCCGCCGTATAGCATAAGAATCCTCCACAAATTGATTTGAATCCCCCAACATTGGTTAAGAATCCACCACTGTTTGTTAAGAATTCCCTACATGGGTAAAGAAACCCCCACAGTTTGTTAAGAATCCCCACATTGGTTAAGAATTCCCCGTATTGCAAGAGAATCCTTCACAAAATTGTTATGAATCCCCTACATTGTTTAAGAATCCCCCACAAATTGTTATAAATCCCCCACAGTTTGCTAAAAATCCCCCACATTGGTTAAGAATTGTGGATTCTTAACAATTCTACACAATGGTTAAGAATCCCCCATATTCCATAAGATTCATCCAAAAATTATTATGAATCTCCCACAATTTGTTAATAATCCCCCACAAATTGTTATAAATCCCACAAATTAGTTATGAATCCCCCGTAATTTGGGAACAATCCACGAAATCGATTCATACGAAATTGTGGGGGATTCTAATGGGATATGGGGGATTCTAAACAAACTGTGGAGGATCCTTAACAAACTGTGGGAGGGGGGGATCCTTAACTGTAAGGGATTCTTTACAAATGTGGGTGATTATTAACAAATATGGGGAATAATGAACAAATGTGCAATATGGGAGATGACAATTATTGTACAGGATTTTAGACAAATCTGATGGATTCTTGGCAAATTGCTAAGAATCATCTACATTGGTTAAGAATCCCCTATATTACATGAGAATACTCCATAAATTGTTATGAATCACCCACAATTTGTTAAGAATCCCCCACAGTTTGTTGAGAATCTCCTACATTAGTTAAGACTCCCCCACAGTTTGTAAATAATCCCCCACATTGGTTATGAATTCCTTGTATTGCATGAGAATCCTCCACAAATTCTTCTGAATCCCCCCCATTGGTTAAGAATTTCCCATTGTTTTTTAAGAATCCCCCATAAATTGTTACAAATACCCCAGATTGGTATGCATCCCCACAGATTGTTAAAAATTCCCCACAAATTGTTATGAATCTCACACATTGGTTATGAATCCCTAATAATTTGTTAACAATCCATGATATCACATAAGAATCCCCCACATATTGTTAAGGATCTCCCATAGTTGGTTAAGAATTCCCCCCAAATTGTTATGAATCCCACATAGTTTCTTAAGGATCCCTCACATTCTTATGCTATAATGCTATATGGAAGATTCATAACAAACTGTGGGGGATTCTTATGTGACATGGGGGATTCTTAACATAGTGTGGGGGGAGGGGGATCCTTAACAAACTATAGGGATTCTTAACAAATGTGGGGGATTATTAACAAATATGGGGATTAATTAACAAATGTGCAATATGGGAGATTACAACTATTGTACGGTATTTTAGACAAATGTGTTGGATTTTTAACAAATTGTTATGAATCCCCCTACAATGGTTAAGAATCCTCCACAAATTGTTATGAATCCCCCTACAATGGTTAAGAATCCCCCATAGTTTGTTAAGAATTCCCTACATGGGTGAAGAAAGCCCCACAGTTTGTTAAGAATCCGCACATTGGTTAAGAATTCCCCGTATTGCCTAAGAATCCTCCACAAATTGTTATGAATCACCTACATTTTTTAAGAATCCCCCACAGTTTGTTAAAAATCTCCCACAATGTTTAAGAATTATGGATTCTTAATAATCCTCCAGATTAGTTAAGAATCCCCCACAGTTTATTACGAATCCCCCATAAATTGTTATTAATCCCCCACACTGGTAAAGAATCCCCCACAGTTTGTTAAAAATACCCCACAAATTGTTACGAATCTCACACATTGGTTATGAATCCCCCACAATTTGTTAACAATCCATGATATCGTATAAGAATCCCCCACAAATTGTTATGGATCTCTCGTTGTTGGTTAAGAATTCTCCTTAAATTGTTATGAATCCCCCACAGTTTGTTAAGGACCCCTCACATTCTTATGCTATAATGCTATATGGAAGATTTAAAACAAACTGTGGGGGATTCTTATGGTATATGGGGGATACTTAACAAACTGTGGGGGGTCCTTAAAAAACTAAGAGGGGAGGGGGATCTTTAACAAACTGTAGGGGATTCTTAACAAATGTGCTGGATTATTAACAAATATGGAGAATAATGAACAAATGTGCAATATGAGAGATGACAACTATTGTACGGGATTTTCGACAAATGTGATGGATTCTTAACAAATTATTAAGAATCCTCCACATTGGTTAAAACCCCCCGTATTGCATAACATTCCTCCACAAATTGTTATGAATCCCCCCACACTGGTTAAGAATCCCCTACATTAGTAAAGAATCTCCCACAGTTTATTAAGAAACCCCCATATTGGTTAAGAATTCCCCTCATTGCATGATAATCCTCCAAAAATTTTTATGACTCCCATACATTGTTTAAGAATCCCCTACAGTTTGTTAAGAATCCCAAATTGTTATGAATCGCCCACATTGGTAAAGAATTCATCAAAGTTTGTCGAAAATTCCCCACGTTGGTTAAGAATTATGGATTCTTAACAATCCTCTACATTAGTTAAGAATCCTTACATTGAATAAGATTCCTCCACAAATTGTTATAAATCCCCCATAGTTTGTTAAAAATCCTCCAAAAATTGTTACGAATACCCCACTGTTTATTAAGAATCCCTGAAAAATAGTTATGAATCCCACACATTGGTTATGAATCCTCAACAATTTGTTAACAATCCACGATATCACATAAGAATCCCCCACAAATTGTTAAGGATCTCCCACAGTTGGTTAGAATTCCCCACAAAATCATTATGAATCCTCTATAGTTTGTTAAGGATCCCTTACATTCTTATGCTATAATGCTATATGCAAGATTCATAACAAATTGTGGGGGATTCTTATAGGATATGAGGGATACTTAACAAGCTGTGGGCGATCCCAAACTGTAGGGGATTCTTAACAAATGTGGGAAATAATGAACAAATGTGCAAAATGGGAGATGACAACTATTGTACGTGATTTTAGACAAATGTGATGGATTCTCAACAAATTGTTAAGAATCCTCCACATTGGTTAAGAATACCCCATATTGCATAAGAATCCTCCATAAATTGTTATGAATCCCCCTGCACACTGGTTAAGAATCACCCATAGTGTGTTATGAATCCCCTACATTAGTGAAGAATCTCTCACAATTTGTAAAGAATTCACCGCATTGGTAAAGAATTCCCCGTATTTCATGAGAATCTGCCACAGATTGTTATGAATCCCCCACATTGGTTAAGAATCCCCCAAAGTTTGTTAAGAATCCCCCATGAATTGTTATTAATCCCCCACATTGGTAAAGAATCCCCCACAGTTTGTTAAAAATACCTCCACAAATTGTTATGAATCTCACACATTAGTTATGAATTCCCCACAATTTGTTAGCAATCCATGATATCGTATAAAAATCCCCCACAAATTGTTAAGGATCTCCCATAGTTGGTTAAGAATTCCCTACAAATTATTATGAATCCCCCACAGTTTGTTAATGATCCCTCATATTCTTATGCTATAATGCTATATGGAAGATTCATAACAAACTGTGGGGGTTCTTATGGGATAAGGGGGATACTTAACAAACTGTGGGGGGATCCTTAAAAACTGAGAGGGGAGGGGGATCCTTAGAAAAATGTAGGGGATTCTTAACAAATGTGGGGGATTATTAACACATATGAGGAATAATGAACAAATATGCAATATGGGAGATGACAACTATTGTACGGGATTTTCGACAAATGTGATGGATTCTTACCAAATTGTTAAGAATTCTCCACATTAGTTAAGAATCCCCCGTATTGCATAAGATTCATCCACAAATTGTTATGAATCCCCCCATATTGGTTAAGAATCCCCTACATTGGTAAAGAATCCCCCACAGTTTGCTAAGAAACCCCCACATTAGTTAAGAATTCCTGTATTGCATGATAATCCTCCACAAATTGTTATGAATCCCATACATTGGTTAAGAATCCCCTACAGTTTGTTCAGAATCCCTAATTGTTATGAATCCCCCACATTGGTAAAGAATTCACCACAATTCGTTAAAAATCCCCACTTTGGTTAAGAATTATGGATCCTTAACAGTACTCCACATTGGTTAAGAATCCATATATTGCATAAGATTCCTCCACAAATAGTTATGAATACCCCACAGTTTGTTAAGAATCCCCTAGAAATTGTTACAAATACCCCACAGTTTATTAAGAATCCCCCCAAAAATTGTTATGAATCCCATACATTGGTTATAAATCCCCCACAATTTGTTAATAATCCACGATATCACATAAGAATCCCCTACAAATTGTTAAGGATCTCCCATAGTTATTTAAGAATTCCCAACAAATTTGTTATGAATCCCCTATAGTTTGTTAAGGATCCCTCTCATTCTTATGCTATAGTGCTATATGGAAGATTCATAACAAACTGTAAGGGACTCTTATGGGATATGGGGATACTTGACAAACTGCGGGGAATGCTTAAAAAACTATGGGAGGAAGGGGGATCCATAACAAACTATAGGGGATTCTTAACAAATGTGGGGAATAATGAACAAACGTGCAAAATGTGAGATGACAACTATTGTACAGAATTTTAGACAAATGTGATGGATTCTTAACAAATTGTTAAGAATTCCCCACATTGGTTAAGAATCCCCTGTAATGCATGAGAATCCTCCACAAATTGTTATGAATCCCCCACCGTTTGTTAAGGATCCATCACATTCTTATGCTATATGGATGATTCAAAAGAAACTGCAGGGGATTCTTATGCGATATGAGGGATTCATAAGAAACTGTGGGGGGTTCCTTAATAAACTGTGGGGGATTCTTAACAAATCTCCATATTGGTTAAGAATCCCCCATATTGTATAAGATTCCTTAACAAATTGTTATGAATCCCCCACAATTAAGAATCCCCCACAATTTGTTAAGAATCCCCCACAATTTGTTATGAATCCCGCACATTGTTTTTGAATCCCCCACAATTTGTTAACATTCCACAATATTGCATAAGAATCCCCCACAAATTGTTGAGGATCTCGCATAGTTTATTATGAATTCCCCAATAGTTTGGAACGAATCCCCACAAATTGTAATGAATCCCCCACATTAACAAAGTATCCCCCACCGTTTATTAAAAATCCCCACATTGGTTAAGAATTATGGATTCTTAATAATCCTCCACATTGGTTAAGAATCCCCCATATTGCATAAGATTCATCCAAAAGTTATTATGAATTCTCCACAATTTGTTAACAATCCCCACAAATTGTTATGAATCCCCCAAATTGGTACAGAATCCCACACATTAGTTTTGAATCCCCATAATTTGGTAACAATCCACGATATCGATTCATGCAAAATTGTGGGGGATTATTATGGGATATGGGGGATTCTAAACAAACTGTGGGGGAGAGGAGGAGGGGGATTCCTAACAAACTATAAGGATTCTTTACAAATGTGGGGGATTACTATCAAATATGGGGAATAATAAACAAATGTGCAATATGGGAGATGACAACTACTGTAAAGGATTTAAGACAAATCTGATGGGTTCTTAACAAATTGTCACGAATCCTCCCCATTGGTTAAGAATCCCCTGTATTGCATGAGAATCCTCCACAAATTGTTATGAATCCACCACAGTTTGTTAAGGATCCGTCACATGCTATATGGAATATTCAAAAGAAACTGCAGGGGATTCTTGTGCGATATGAGGGATTCATAAGAAACTGTGGAGGGTTCCTTAACAAACTGTGGGGGATTCTTAACAAATCTCCATATTGGTTAAGAATCCCCCATATTGTATAAGATTCCTTAACAAATTGTTATGAATCCCCCACAGTTAAGAATCCCTCACAATTTGTTAAGAATCCCCCACAATTTGTTATGAATCCCGCACATTGGTTTTGAATCCCCCACAATTTGTTAACATTCCACGATATTGCAAAAGAATCCCCCACAAATTGTTGAGGATCTCGCATAGTTTGTTAAGAATTCCCCAATAGTTTGGACAGATTCCCCATAAATTGTTATGAATCTCCCACATTAGCAAAGATTCCCCCACCGTTTGTTAAAAATCCCCACATTGGTTAAGAATTATGGATTCTTAATAATCCTCCACATTGGTTAAGAATCCCCCATATTGCATAAGATTCATCCAAAAATTATTATGAACTCTCCACAATTTGTTAACAATCCCCACAAATTGTTATGAATCCCCCAAATTGGTACAGAATACCACACATTAGTTTTGAATATCCATAATTTGGTAACAATCCACGATATCTATTCATGCAAAATTGTGGGGGATTATTATGGGATATGGGGGATTCTAAACAAACTGTGAGGGAGAGGGGGAGGGGAATTCTTAACAAACTATAAGGATTCTTTACAAATGTGGGGGATTACTAACAAATATGGGGAATAATGAACAAATGTGCAATATGGGAGATGACAACTACTGTAAAGGATTTAAGACAAATCTGATGGGTTCTTAACAAATTGTCACGAATCCTCCCCATTGGCTAAGAATCCCCTGTATTGCATGAGAATCCTCCACAAATTGTTATGAATCCACCACAGTTTGTTAAGGATCCGTCACATGCTATATGGAATATTCAAAAGAAACTGCAGGGGATTCTTATGCGATATGAGGGATTCATAAGAAACTGTGGAGGGTTCCTTAACAAACTGTTGGGGATTCTTAACAAATCTCCATATTGGTTAAGAATCCCTCATATTGTATAAGATTCCTTAACAAATTGTTATGAATCCCCCACAGTTAAGAATCCCCCACAATTTGTTAAGAATCCCCCACAATTTGTTATGAATCCCGCACATTGGTTTTGAATCCCCCACAATTTGTTAACATTCCACGATATTGCAAAAGAATCCCCCACAAATTGTTGAGGATCTCGCATAGTTTGTTAAGAATTCCCCAATAGTTTGGACAGATTCCCCATAAATTGTTATGAATCTCCCACATTAGCAAAGATTCCCCCACCGTTTGTTAAAAATCCCCACATTGGTTAAGAATTATGGATTCGTAATAATCATCCACATTGGTTAACAATCCCCCATATTGCATAAGATTCATCCAAAAATTATTATGAACTCTCCACAATTTGTTAACAATCCCCACAAATTGTTATGAATCCCCCAAATTGGTACAGAATCCCACACATTAGTTTTGAATCCCCATAATTTGGTAACAATCCACGATATCTATTCATGCAAAATTGTGGGGGATTATTATTGGATATGGGGGATTCTAAACAAACTGTGAGGGAGAGGGGGAGGGGGATTCTTAACAAACTATAAGGATTCTTTACAAATGTGGGGGATTACTAACAAATATGGGGAATAATGAACAAATGTGCAATATGGGAGATGACAACTACTGTAAAGGATTTAAGACAAATCTGATGGGTTCTTAACAAATTGTCACGAATCCTCCCCATTGGTTAAGAATCCCCTGTATTGCATGAGAATCCTCCACAAATTGTTATGAATCCACCACAGTTTGTTAAGGATCCGTCACATGCTATATGGAATATTCAAAAGAAACTGCAGGGGATTCTTATGCGATATGAGGGATTCATAAGAAACTGTGGAGGGTTCCTTAACAAACTGTTGGGGATTCTTAACAAATCTCCATATTGGTTAAGAATCCCCCATATTGTATAAGATTCCTTAACAAATTGTTATGAATCCCCCACAGTTATGAATCCCCCACAATTTGTTAAGAATCCCCCACAATTTGTTATGAATCCCGCACATTGGTTTTGAATCCCCCACAATTTGTTAACATTCCACGATATTGCAAAAGAATCCCCCACAAATTGTTGAGGATCTCGCATAGTTTGTTAAGAATTCCCCAATAGTTTGGACAGATTCCCCACAAATTGTTATGAATCTCCCACATTAACAAAGATTCCCCCACCGTTTGTTAAAAATCCCCACATTGGTTAAGAATTATGGATTCTGAATAATCCTCCACATTGGTTAAGAATCCCCCATATTGCATAAGATTCATCCAAAAATTATTATGAACTCTCCACAATTTGTTAACAATCCCCACAAATTGTTATGAATCCCCCAAATTGGTACAGAATCCCACACATTAGTTTTGAATCCCCATAATTTGGTAACAATCCACGATATCGATTCATGCAAAATTGTGGGGGATTATTATGGGATATGGGGGATTCTAAACAAACTGTAGGGGAGAGGAGGAGGGGGATTCCTAACAAACTATAAGGATTCTTTACAAATGTGGGGGATTACAATCAAATATGGGGAATAATAAACAAATGTGCAATATGGGAGATGACAACTACTGTAAAGGATTTAAGACAAATCTGATGGGTTCTTAACAAATTGTCACGAATCCTCCACATTGGTTAAGAATCCCCTGTATTGAATGAGAATCCTCCACAAATTGTTATGAATCCACCACAGTTTGTTAAGGATCCGTCACATGCTATATGGAATATTCAAAAGAAACTGCAGGGGATTCTTATGCGATATGAGGGATTCATAAGAAACTGTGGAGGGTTCCTTAACAAACTGTGGGGGATTCTTAACAAATCTCCATATTGGTTAAGAATCCCCCATATTGTATAAGATTCCTTAACAAATTGTTAAGAATCCCCCACAGTTAAGAATCCCCCACAATTTGTTAAGAATCCCCCACAATTTGTTATGAATCCCGCACATTGGTTTTGAATCCCCCACAATATGTTAACATTCCACGATATTGCAAAAGAATCTCCCACAAATTGTTGAGGATCTCGCATAGTTTGTTAAGAATTCCCCAATAGTTTGGACAGATTCCCCACAAATTGTTATGAATCTCCCACATTAACAAAGATTCCCCCACCGTTTGTTAAAAATCCCCACATTGGTTAAGAATTATGGATTCTTAATAATCCTCCACATTGGTTAAGAATCCCCCATATTGCATAAGATTCATCCAAAAATTATTATGAACTCTCCACAATTTGTTAACAATCCCCACAAATTGTTATGAATCCCCCAAATTGGTACAGAATCCCACACATTAGTTTTGAATTCCCATAATTTGGTAACGATCCACGATATCGATTTATGCAAAATTGTGGGGATTATTATGGGATATGGGGGATTCTAAACAAACTGTGGGAGGGGGGGGTGGATTCTTAACAAACTGTAAGGATTCTTTACAAATGTGGGGGATTACTAACAAATATGGGGAATAATGAACAAATATGCAATATGGGAGATGACAACTATTGTAAAGAATTTTGGACAAGTCTGATGGGTTCTTAACAAATTGTCACGATTCCTCCACATTGGTTAAGAATCCCCTGTACTGCATGAGAATCCTTCTCAAATTGTTATGAATCCCCCACAAATTGATATGAGGAATTCATAAGAAACTATGGGGGGTTGCTTAACAAACTGTGGGGGATTCTTAACAACCCTCCATATTGGTTAAGAATCCCCCATATTGTATAAGATTCCTTAACAAATTGTTATGAATCCCCCACAGTTAAGAATCCCCCACAATTTGTTAAGAGTCCCCCACAATTTGTTATGAATCACGCACATTGGTTTTGAATCCTCCACAATTTGTTAACATTCCACGATATTGCATAAGAATCCCCCACAAATTGTTGAGGATCTCGCATAGTTTGTTAAGAATTCCCCAACAGTTTGGTAAGAATCCCCTCAAATTGTTATGAGTCCCCCACATTAACAAAGAATCCCCCACCGTTTGTTAAAAATCCCCACATTGGTTAAGAATTATGGATTCTTAATAATCCTCCACATTGGTTAAGAATCCCCCATATTGCATAAGATTGATCCAAAAATTATTAAGAATTCTCCACAATTTGTTAACAATCCCCACAAATTATTACGAATCCCCCCAAATTGGTACAGAATCCCACACATTAGATTTGAATCCCCATAATTTGGTAACAATCCACGATATCGATTCATGCAAAATTGTGGGGGATTATTATGGCATATGGATGATTCTAAACAAACTGTGGGGGAGAGGGGGGGGGGGGGATTCTTAACAAACTGTAAGGATTCTTCACAAATATGGGGGATTACTTACAAATATGGGGAATAATGAACAAATGTGCAATATGGGAGATGACAACTATTGTAAAGGATTTTAGTCAAATCTAATGGGTTCTTAACAAATTGTCATGAATCCTCCACATTGGTTAAGAATCCCCTGTATTGTATGAGAATCCTCCTTAAATTGTTATGAATCCCCCACAAATTGATATGAGGGATTCATGAGAAACGGTGGGGGGTTCCTTAACACACTGTGGGGGATTCTTACCAAACCTCCATATTGGTTTAGAATCCCCCATATTGTATAAGATTCCTTAACAAATTGTTATGAATCCCCCACAGTTAAGAATCCCCCACAATTTATTAAGAATCCCCCACAATTTGTTATGAATCCCGCACATTGGTTTTGAATCCCCCACAATTTGTTAACATTCCATGATATTGCATAAGAATCCCCCATAAATTGTTGAGGATCTCGCATAGTTTGTTAAGAATTCCCCAACAGTTAGGTAAGAATCCTCACAAATTATTATGAATCCCCCATATTAACAAAGAATCCCCCACCATTAGTTAAAAATCGCAACATTGGTTAAGAATCCCCCATATTGCATAAGATTCATCCAAAAATTAAAATAAATTCTCCATAATTTGTTAACAATCCCCACAAATTGTTATGAATCCCCCAAATTGGTACAGAATCCAACACATTAGTTTTGAATCCTCATAATTTGGTAACAATCCATGATATCGATTTAATCAAAATTGTGGGGGATTACTATGGGATATGGGGGATTCTAAACAAACTGTGGGGGAGAGGGGTGGGGGATTCTTAACAAACTGTAAGGATTCTTTACAAATGTGGGGGATTACTTACAAATATGGGGAATAATGAACAAATGTGCAATATGGGCGATGACAACTATTGTAAAGGATTTTAGATAAATCTGATGGGTTCTTAACAAATTGTCACGAATCCTTCACATTGGTTAAGAATCATCTGTATTGTATGAGAATCCTCCTTAAATTGTTATGAATCCCCCACAAATTGATATGAGGGGTTAATAAGAAACTGTGGGGGGTTCCTTAACAAACTGTGAGGGATTCTTACCAAACCTCCATATTGGTTTAGAATCCTCCATATTGTATAAGATTCCTTAACAAATTGTTATGAATCCCCCACAATTTGTTAAGAACCCCCCAATATTTGTTATAAATCCCGCACATTGGTTTTGAATCCCCCACAATTTGTTAACATTCCACGATATTGCATAAGAATCCCCCACAAATTGTTGAGGATCTCGCATAGTTTGTTAAGAATTCCCCAACAGTTTGGTAAGAATCCTCACAAATTGTTATGAATCCCCCACATTAATAAAGAATCCCCCACCGTTTGTTAAAAATCCCCACATTGGTTAAGAATTATGGATTCTTAACAATCCTCCACATTGGTTAAGAATCCCCCATATTGCATAAGATTCATCCAAAAATTATTATGAATTCTCCACAATTTGTTAACAATCCCAACAAATTGGTACAGAATCCCACACATTAGATTTGAATCCCCATAATTTGGTAACAATCCACGATATCGATTCATGAAAAATTGTCGGGGATTATTATGGGATATGGGGGATTCTAAACAAACTGTGGGGGAGAGAGGGGGGGGGGGGGGGGGATTCTTAACAAATTATAAGGATTCTTTACAAATGTGGGGGATTACATACAAATATGGGGAATAATGAACAAATGTGCAATATGGGAGATGACAACTATTGTAAAGGATTTAAGACAAATCTGATGGGTTCTTAACAAATTGTCATGAATCCTCCACATTGGTTAAGAATCCCCTGTATTTTATGAGAATCCTCCTTAAATTGTTATGAATCCCCCACAAATTGATATGAGGGATTCATTAGAAACGGTGGGGGATTCCTTAATAAACTGTGGGGGATTCTTACCAAACCTCCATATTGGTTTAGAATCCCCCATATTGTATAGGATTTCTTAATAAATTGTTATGAATACCCCACAGTTAAGAATCCCCCACAATTTGTTAAGAATCCCCCACAATTTGTTATGAATCCCGTACATTGGTTTTGAATCCCCCACAATTTGTTAAAATTCCACGATATTGCATAAGAATCCTCCATAAATTATTAAGGATCTCGCATAGTTTGTTAAGAATTCCCCAACAGTTTGGTAAGAATCCCCACAAATTGTTATGAATCCCCCACATTAATAAAGAATCCCCCACCGTTTGTTAAAAATCCCCACATTGGTTAAGAATTATGGATTCTTAATAATCCTCCACATTGGTTAAGAACACCCCATTACGAATCCCCACAAATTGGTACAAAATCCCACACATTAGTTTTGAATCCCCATAATTTGGAGACAATCCACGATATCGATTCATGCAAAATTGTGGGGGATTATTATGGGATATGGGGGATTCTAAACAAACTGTGGGGAGAGGGGGAGGGGGATTCTCAACAAACTTTAAGGATTCATTACAAATGTGGGGGATTACTAACAAATATGGAGAATAATGAACAAATGTGCAATATGGGAGATGACAACTATTGTAAAGGATTTTAGACAAATCTGATGGGTTCTTAACAAATTGTCACGAATCCTCCACATTGGTTAAGAATCCCCAGTAATGCATTAGAATCCTCCACAAAATGTTATGAATCCCCCACAGTTTGTTAAGGATCCATCACATTCTTATGCTATATGGAAGATTCAAAAAAACTGCAGGGGATTCTTATGCGTTATGAGGGATTCATAAGAAACTGTGGGGGGTTCTTTAACAAACTGTGGGGGATTCTTAACAAATCTCCATATTGGTTAAGAATCCCCCATATTGTATAAGATTCCTTAACAAATTGTTATGAATCCCCCACAGTTAAGAATCCCCCACAATTTGTTAAGAATCCCCCACAATTTGTTATGAATCACGCACATTGGTTTTGAATCCCCCACAATTATTTAACATTCCACGATATTACATAAGAATCCCCCACAAATTGTTGAGGATCTCGCATAGTTTGTTAAGAATTCCCCAATAGTTTGGAAAAAATCCCCACAAATTGTTATGAATCCCCCACATTAACAAAGATTCCCCCACCGTTTGTTAAAAATCCCCACATTGGTTAAGAATTATGGATTCTTAATAATCCTCCACATTGGTTAAGAATCCCCCATATTGCATAAGATTCATCCAAAAATTATTATGAATTCTCCACAATTTGTTAACAATCCCCACAAATTGTTATGAATCCCCCAAATTGGTACAGAATCCCACACATTAGTTTTGAATCCCAATAATTTGGTAACAATCCACGATATCAATTCATGCAAAATTGTGGGGGATTATTATGGGATATGGGGGATTCTAAACAAACTGTGGGGGAGAGGGGGAGGGGGATTCTTAACAAACTATAAGGACTCTTTACAAATGTAGGGGATTACTAACAAATATGGGGAATAATAAACACATGTGCAATATGGGAGATGACAACTACTGTAAAGGATTTAAGAAAAATCTGATGGGTTCTTAACAAATTGTCACGAATCCTCCACATTGGTTAAAAATCCCCTGTATTGTATGAGAATCCTCCACAAATTGTTATGAATCCCCCACAGTTTGTTAAGGATCCATCACATTCTTATGCTATATGGAAGATTCAAAAGAAACTGCAGGGGATTCTTATGCGATATGAGGGATTCATAAGAAACTATGGGGGGTTCCTTAACAAACTGTGGGGATTCTTAACAAATCTCCATATTAGTTAAGAATCCCCCATATTGTATAAGATTCCATAACTAATTGTTATGAATCCCCCATAGTTAAGAATCCCCCACAATTTGTTAAGAATCCCCCACAATTTGTTATGAATCACGCACATTGGTTTTGAATCCCCCACAATTTGTTAATATTCCACGATATTGCATAAGAATACCCCACAAATTGTTGAGGATCTCGCATAGTTTGTTAAGAATTCCCCAATAGTTTGGAAAGAATCCCCACAAATTGTTATGAATCCCCACATTAACAAAGAATCCCCCACCGTTTGTTAAAAATCCCCACATTGGTTAAGAATTATGGATTCTTAATAATCCTCCACATTGGTTAAGAATCCCACATATTGCATAAGATTCATCCAAAAATCATTATGAATTCTCCACAATTTGTTAACAATCCCCACAAATTGTTACGAATCCCCTAAATTGGTACAGAATCCCACACATTAGATTTGAAGCCCCATAATTTTGTAACAATCCACGATATCGATTCATGCAAAATTGAGGGGGATTATTATGGGATATGGGGATTCTAAACAAAATATGGGGGAGGGGGAGAGGGAGAGGGGGAGGGGGATTCTTAACAAACTATAAGGATTCTTTACAAATGTAGGGGATTACTCACAAATATGGGGAATAATAAACACATGTGCAATATGGGAGATGACAACTACTGTAAAGGATTTAAGACAAATCTGATGGGTTCTTAACAAATTGTAAGGAATCCTCCACATTGGTTAAGAATCCCCTGTATTGCATGAGAATCCTCCACAAATTGTTTTGAATCCCCCACAGTTTGTTAAGGATCCATCACATTCTTATGCTATATCTAAGATTCAAAAGAAACTGCAAGGGATTCTTATGCGATATGAGGGATTCATAAGAAACTGTGGGGGGTTCTTTAACAAACTGTGGGGGATTCTTAACAAATCTCCATATTGGTTAAGAATCCCCCATATTGTATAAGATTCCTAAACAAATTGTTATGAATCCCCCACAGTTAAGAATCCCCCATAATTTGTTAAGAATCCCCCACAATTTGTTATGAATCACGCACATTGGTTTTGAATCCCCCACAATTATTTAACATTCCACGATATTACATAAGAATCCCCCACAAATTGTTGAGGATCTCGCATAGTTTGTTAAGAATTCCCCAATAGTTTGGCAAGAATCCCCTCAAATTGTTATGAATCCCCCACATTAACAAAGAATCCCCCACCCTTTGTTAAAAATCCCCACATTGGTTAAGAATTATGGATTCTTAATAATCCTCCACATTGGTTAAGAATCCCCCATATTACATAAGACTCATCCAAAAATTATTATGAATTCTCCACAATTTGTTAACAATCCCCACAAATTGGTACAGAATCCGACACATTAGTTTTGAATCCCAATAATTTGGTAACAATCCACGATATCAATTCATGCAAAATTGTGGGGGATTATTATGGGATATGGGGGATCCTAAACAAACTGTGGGGGAGAGGGGGAGGGGGATTCTTAACAAACTATAAGGATTCTTTACAAATGTAGGGGATTACTAACAAATATGGGGAATTATAAACAAATGTGCAATATGGGAGATGACAACTACTGTAAAGGATTTAAGACAAATCTGATGGGTTCTTAACAAATTGTCATGAATCCTCCACATTGGTTAAGAATCCCCTGTATTGCATGAGAAACCTCCACAAATTGTTATGAATCCCCCACTGTTTGTTAAGGATCCATCACATTCTTATGCTATATGGAAGATTCAAAAGAAACTGCAGGGGATTCTTATGCGATATGAGGGATTCATAAGAAACTGTGGGGGGTTCATTAACAAACTGTGGGGATTCTTAACAAATCTCCATATTGGTTAAGAATCCCCCATATTGTATAAGATTCCTTAACAAATTGTTATGAATCCCCCACAGTTAATAATCCCCCACAATTTGTTAAGAATCCCCCACAATTTGTTATGAATCACGCATATTGGTTTTGAATCCTCCACAATTTGTTAACATTCCACGATATTGCATAAGAATCCCCCACAAATTGTTGAGGATCTCGCATAGTTTGTTAAGAATTCCCCAACAGTTTGGTAAGAATCCCCTCAAATTGTTATGAATCCCCCAACGTTTGTTAAAAATCCCCATATTGGTTAAGAATTATGGATTCTTAATAATCCTCCACATTGGTTAAGAATCCCCTATATTGCATAAGATTCATCCAAAAATTATTATGAATTCTCCACAATTTGTTAACAATCCCCACAAATTGTTATGAATCCCCCAAATTGGTACAGAATCCCACACATTAGATTTGAATCCCAATTATTTGGTAACAATCCACGATATCGATTCATGCAAAATTGTGGGGGATTCTAAACAAACTGTGGGGGAGAGGGGGAGGGGGATTCTTAACAAACTATAAGGATTCTTTACAAATGTAGGGGATTACTAACAAATATGGGGAATAATAAACACATGTGCAATATGGGAGATGACAACTACTGTAAAGGATTTAAGACAAATCTGATGGGTTCTTAACAAATTATCACGAATCCTCCACATTTGTTAAAAATCCCCTGTATTGCATGAGAATCCTCCACAAATTGTTATGAATCCCCCACAGTTTGTTAAGGATCCATCACATTCTTATGCTATATGGAAGATTCAAAAGAAACTGCAGGGGATTCTTATGCGATATGAGGGATTCATAAGAAACTGTGGGGGGTTCCTTAACAAACTGTGGGGATTCTTAACAAATCTCCATATTGGTTAAGAATCCACCATATTGTATAAGATTCCATAACTAATTGTTATGAATCCCCCATAGTTAAGAATCTCCCACAATTTGTTAAGAATCCCCCACAATTTGTTATGAATCACGCACATTGGTTTTGAATCCCCCACAATTTGTTAATATTCCACGATATTGCATAAGAATACCCCACAAATTGTTGAGGATCTCGCATAGTTTGTTAAGAATTCCCCAATAGTTTGGAAAGAATCCCCACAAATTGTTATGAATCCCCCACATTAACAAAGAATCCCCCACCGTTTGTTAAAAATCCCCACATTGGTTAAGAATTATGGATTCTTAATAATCCTCCACATTGGTTAAGAATCCCCCATATTGCATAAGATTCATCCAAAAATCATTATGAATTCTCCACAATTTGTTAACAATCCCCACAAATTGTTATGAATCCCCTAAATTGGTACAGAATCCCACACATTAGATTTGAAGCCCCATAATTTTGTAACAATCCACGATATCGATTCATGCAAAATTGAGGGGGATTAGTATGGGATATGGGGATTCTAAACAAAATATGGGGGAGAGGGGGAGGGAGATTCTTAACAAACTATAAGGATTCTGTACAAATGTAGGGGATTACTAACAAATATGGGGAATAATAAACACATGTGCAATATGGGAGATGACAACTACTGTAAAGGATTTAAGACAAATCTGATGGGTTCTTAACAAATTGTTAGGAATCCTCCACATTGGTTAAGAATCCCCTGTATTGCATGAGAATCCTCCACAAATTGTTTTGAATCCCCCACAGTTTGTTAAGGATCCATCACATTCTTATGCTATATGGAAGATTCAAAAGAAACTGCAGGGCATTCTTATGCGATATGAGGGATTCATAAGAAACTGTGGGGGATTCCTTAACAAACTGTGGGGGATTCTTAACAAATCTCGATATTGGTTAAGAATCCCCCATATTGTATAAGATTCCTTAACAAATTGTTATGATTCCCCCACAGTTAATAATCCCCCACAATTTGTTATGAATCCCGCACATTGGTTTTGAATCCCCCATAATTTGTTAACATTCCACGATATTGCATAAGAATCCACCACAAATTGTTGAGGATCTCCCATAGTTTGTTAAAAATTCTCCAATAGTTTGGAAAGAATACCCACAAATTGTTATGAATCCCCCACATTAACAAAGAATCCCCCACTGTTTGTTAAAAATCCCCACATTGGTTAAGAATTATGGATTCTTAATAATCCTCCACATTGGTTAAGAATCCCCTATATTGCATAAGATTCATCCAAAAATCATTATGAATTCTCCACAATTTGTTAAGAATCCCCACAAATTGTTATGAATTCCCCAAATTGGTACAGAATCCCACATATTAGTTTTGAATCCCCATAATTTGGTAACAATCCACGATATCGATTCATGCAAAATTGTGGGGGATTATTATGGGATATGGGGGATTCTAAACAAACTGTGCGGGGAGGGGGGGGGGGGGATTCTTAACAAACTGTAAGGATTCTTTACAAATGTGGGGGATTACTAACAAATATGGGAAATAATGAACAAATATGCAATATGGGAGATGACAACTATTGTAAAGAATTTTAGACAAGTCTGATGGGTTCTTAACAAATTGTCACGAATCCTCCACATTGGTTAAGAATGCCCTGTACTGCATGAGAATCCTCCTCAAATTGTTATGAATCCCCCACAAATTGATATGAGGGGTTAATAAGAAACTATGGGGGGTTCCTTAACAAACTGTGGGGGATTCTTACCAAACCTCCATATTGGTTTAGAATCCTCCATATTGTATAAGATTCCTTAACAAATTGTTATGAATCCCCCATAATTTGTTCAGAACCCCCCACAATTTGTTATGAATCCCGCACATTGGTTTTGAATCCCCCATAATTGGTTAACATTCCTCGATATTGCATAAGAATCCCCCACAAATTGTTGAGGATCTCGTATAGTTTGTTAAGAATTCCCCAACAGTTTGGTAAGAATCCCCACAAATTGTTATGAATCCTCCACATTAATAAAGAATCCCCCACCGTTTGTTAAAAATCCCCACATTGGTTGAGAATTATGGATTCTTAATAATCCTCCACATTGGTTAAGAATCCCCCATATTGCATAAGATTCATCCAAAAATTATTATGAATTCTCCACAATTTGTTAACAATCCCCACAAATTGTTACGAATCCCCTAAATTTGTACAGAATCCCACACATTAGATTTGAATCCCCAAAATTTGGTAACAATCCACGATATCGATTCATGCAAAATTGTGGGGGATTATTATGGGATATGGGGGATTCTAAACAAACTGTGGGGGAGAAGGGGGGGGGGGGGATTCTTAACAAACTGTAAGGATTCTTTACAAATGTGGGGGATTACTTACAAATATGGGGAATAATGAACAAATGTGCAATATGGGAGATGACAACTATTGTAAAGGATTTTAGACAAATCTAATGGGTTCTTAACAAATTGTCATGAATCCTCCACATTGGTTAAGAATCCCCTGTATTGTATGAGAATCCTCCTTAAATTATTGTGAATCCCCCACAAATTGATATGAGGGATTCATGAGAAACGGTGGGGGTTCTTTAACAAATTGTGGGGGATTCTTACCAAACCTCCATATTGGTTTAGAATCCACCATATTGTATAAGATTCCTTAACAAATTGTTATGAATCCCCCACAGTTAAGAATCCCCCACAATTAGTTAAGAATCCCCCACAATTTGTTATGAATCCCGCACATTGGTTTTGAATCCCCCACAATTTGTTAACATTCCACGATATTGCATAAGAATCCCCCATAAATTATTAAGGATCTCGCATTGTTTGTTAAGAATTCCCCAATAGTTTGGTAAGAATCCCCTCAAATTGTTATGAATCCCCCACATTAATAAAGAATCCCCCACCGTTTGTTAAAAATCCCCACATTGGTTAAGAATTATGGATTCTTTATAATCCTCCACATTGGTTAAGAATCCCCCATTACGAATCCCCACAAATTGGTACAGAATCCCACACATTAGTTTTGAATCCCCATAATTTGGTAACAATCCACGATATCGATTCATGCAAAATTGTGGGGGATTATTATGGGATATGGGGGATTCTAAACAAACTGTGGGGAGAGGGGTAGGGGGATTCTCGACAAACTTTAAGGATTCATTACAAATGTGGGGTATTACTAACAAATATGGGGAATAATGAACAAATGTGCAATATGGGAGATGACAACTATTGTAAAGGATTTTAGACAAATCTGATGGATTCTTAACAAATTGTCACGAATCCTCCACATTGGTTAAGAATCCCCTGTGATGCATGAGAATTCTCCACAAATTGTTATGAATCCCCCACAGTTTGTTAAGGATCCATCACATTCTTATGCTATATGGAAGATTCAAAAGAAACTGCAGGGGATTCTTATGCGATATGAGGGATTCATAAGAAACTTTGGGGGGTTCCCTAACAAACTGTGGGGGATACTTAACAAATCTCCATATTGGTTAAGAATCCCCCATATTGTATAAGATTCCTTAACAAATTGTAATGAATCCCCCACAGTTAAGAATCCCCCACAATTTGTTATTAATCCCGCACATTGGTTTTGAATCCCCCACAATTTGTTAGCATTCCACGATATTGCATAAGAATCCCCCACAAATTGTTGAGGATCTCGCATACTTTGTTAAGAATTCCCCAATAGTTTAGAATGAATCCCCACAAATTGTTGATCCCCCACATTAACAAAGAATCCCCCACCGTTTGTTAAAAATCCCCACATTGGTTAAGAATTATGGATTCTTAATAATCCTCCACATTGGTTAAGAATCCCCCATATTGCATAAGATTCATCCAAAAATTATTATGAATTCTCCACAATTTGTTAACAATCCCCACAAATTGTAATGAATCCCCCAAATTGGTACAGAATCCCACACATTAGTTTTGAATCCCCATAATTTGGTAACAATCCACGATATCGATTCATGCAAAATTGTGGGGGATTATTATGGGATATGGGGGATTCTAAACAAACTGTGGGGGAGAGGGGGAGGGGGATTCTTAACAAACTATAAGGATTCTTTACAAATGTAGGGGATTGTGGATACCGGGCTTCCACCTCTTTGTTATGTTTTGAAATTCGTTTGATTTTTGAATCAAGGAAAAAGAAAAGGTCTATTGAAAACAGATACAGAGTCGCCACTTGGTCTTTAAGGAACCAAGAAACCTTAATTTGACTCACCCAAATGGATAAAGGGCACCGGCCCTTCATAACCAAAGAACTTGGCTCGGGGTTTTGGTACGAGAGAGGAAGGAGCCTTTGTCGCGACTAAAACACCCTCAACCCGCCCCGTCTTTCGACGGGCCTCAATTAGCATCCAAATAATCATCTTATACTATGTATGGTTCGACAAATAATACTATGATAGTATATTACATCACATAAGGAGATTTGAAATGGAAGATCTAAAGATAAGATATCATTCATAAGATCTAAGCCAAATATCATACAATGTAAAGTGAAAGATCACACAAATAAACCTAGGAAAAATCGTCTAATCATATATCAAATAATCAAGACTTCCTAATCTAAAGGGGGACATGAATTGTTCTTGAAACAAATAAGAAATAAATGAAAATATGCTTAACAAGCTAGTATGATGCATATTATTCTTTGAGAAAAGAAGATCTCTCAATCCCCGGGACGGATGAGAAAGGATGATTAGATAAAAGGGGAAGCATGAACGTGTGATCGTGATCATTCCTTATAATCTTCCTAGATTAAGAGTTACAAAAACCCCAAATCTTGCATGAATGCAATGTATGTATCTAAAAATGTGCAAAGGTTGTAGTGTGTTTTGGGTACATGGATTCCTAGAATGACTTAGAAGTCTAAAATATGTATAAATGGATGAATGAAATCAACATGGGATATGTACAAATGTAGTATGAACTACTTCCTAAGATATGAACTAATTTGGAGTGCATATGAGCATCAAATCAAAGAATGAAAGTTAAGGTGTGCTGGCTGTGAATAGTGGACAGAACAGTAGCATCATTTTTGGAAATTGAAAAGAGGGGTTAGGAATGTTTTCAATGCATGATTTTTTATAGATATGTTCCTTTTTGTGTCTAGAACACAACCCAAAAGGCCAATCTTGAATAGCTATCACAGATTGAGAGAAATCATATAAACAACACAGGTCACTCAGAAACAGAGTCCGTACTGTCGACTGAAATGTTAGAAAATATTAGAAAATGAAAATGAATGATCTAAGGGCCCATTTTATACAGAAAGTTCCCTAAGACATTGAATTTTAAGGGAAAAATAAGTTAGGACCACCATTTTTGGAAAAGTATTCTGTAAAAGAGGTTGGAAGTGGACCTAGCTGCTGTGACAGCAAAATCAGAATGTTTGGAAGGAATATTGGGATCCAAATGGACCATTTCCAAGTACTTCCAAGTCAAACCAAAAATCATGGGTGTTCTCCAATGGGTTAGGAAGACTTTCCAAGTGGCCTTGAATCCATATGTTGAGTATTGTGTTCTAGAGAAATCTTTGAACTCAACTCACTCACTGTTTTGACTCATTATTTTGAAGATTTTGGGAAAAACTAGGTTTTGTTTCTTGAAACCAAAATGAGAAGGATTGAGAGGGGTTTTGAAATAGATGTTTTGAAAACATATTTTTAATACTCAATAAGGATTATAGCCACTTGAAATGCCAACATCAAACTCATCATCAAGAACCTCCAAGATTGTTGGAGAGATTTATTTTTATTTTTGAACATAACTTCAATACATTTCAAGAATACCTTGGAAGTATTGAGGTTATGATCATCATCTATCAAACATGTTTTTGAGGTCAAGAGCTACTATCCATAAGGATTCACTCACCCCAAACTTCATGTCATCACTTAGATGATGATGAACTAGTAAGTAAATAAAGAAAAGAAAAAGAAATGAGATAAGGAGAGATGAACATATATATAATCAAAGCAAGTAAATAGCAATCAATGGATGATAATCAATGTGATTTTGGACTTGTAGCTTGGTGTTTCACTCATAGATTTTGACATTTGGACATGGAAGTAGCTTCCTATCTCATGAATGCTCAAGAATGAGGGTTGGAGTGGACTTTGAATGTGAAGTATATAGAAGGATTATGGAAGAAAACAAGAATAAAACTCACTTTCTTATGGAAAATCAATGGGAGAAGCTCCCTTTCTCTCTTCTAAACCTATCTCTATCTCTCTTCTTCTCTACAACTTTTCAAGCTTTGCACTTGGCCCCCCCAAAATGAAGAGCAATGGGGGGTTTATATAGGCCAATTTGGGGTGGTTTTGGGGTTTTAGAAGTACTCCCATTGGTCCCAAACAACTGTGAACACAAAACTATGTCGTTTTGACTTTCAATTAATCAAATTGGTCCCCCAAAAAAATTACAAAAATGGACTCTGCGAGGGTTGAGTGCTGCGGCGGCACTGGGCCAGTGCCGCGGCGGCACTGCTCCTCAGAAGCCCAGAAAATTACGTTTAGGCCCCCAGAGGTTCCGGTATTCGCGAAAAGGCCCTATTTTGTCCGAAATTCACAGAAAATGCATACAAACTCCAAATTGAGGTTGTGATATACCGTTGGAAAGGTAATGGAGTCTACTTTACATACAAAATAGTTCGGGGATAGGTCACTTTGAAAAGTTTTGCGGTATTCGCGATAAATGCTGATCTGATCGCCTTTTTCGCCTTCGAAAATTCAAAATAAATTCGTTTTAAATCCAGGAATTATGTGCGATATACCGTTGGAAAGCTATTGACCTCTAGTATCCATGAAAAATATTTGAAAATTGTTTCGGTGCCCCGATTCCAAAGTCAAATCTTGGTCAAACTGGTCAAACCTGGGATTCCCGGGAAGTTCTGGGAACCTCCGGGAGCTCCCAGGAGCCGACGTTTTCGCTCGATTCTCTTTTAAAACTCATTCTAATACTTTTCTAATGATTCCGGTGAATTCGGATGATTTTGGTCAAACTTGGTCAAACTTGGTCAAACTCTGGTCAAACCTGGTCAAACCGGTCAACGGGGACTTTCGGGGAACTTCCGGGACTTCCGGAGGTCTCTGGGAGCTGACGATTTCATCCAGTTTTACTTAAAAACTCATTTTATCATTTTTCTTACGACATAGCATATTTTCAGAACTTCGGGACCAAATCTGGGAGTCTTCGGGCTTTCAGGGGCATTTTGGTCAATCTGAGCATTCTGAGAGATAGAGCTGACTTTCAGAAGTCCTTTTGAGTCTTTTACGATCATTGTGAACCACCAAGCTATGGGTCTCCTAAATCTGATAGCCGACAAAATGTGGTGTCTACAGGGATTACTAACAAATATGGGGAATAATAAACAAATTTGCAATATGGGAGATGACAACTACTGTAAAGGATTTAAGACAAATCTGATGGGTTCTTAACAAATTGTCATGAATCCTCCACATTAGTTAAGAATCCCCTGTATTGCATGAGAATCCTCCACAAATTGTTATGAATCCCCCACAGTTTGTTAAGGATCCATCACATTCTTATGCTATATGGAAGATTCAAAAGAAACTACAGGGGATTCTTATGCGATATGAGGGATTCATAAGAAACTGTGGGGGGTTCCTTAACAAACTGTGGGGGATTCTTAACAAATCTCCATATTGGTTAAGAATCCCCCATATTGTACAAGATTCCTTAACAAATTGTTATGAATCCCCCACAGTTAAGAATCCCCCACAATTTGTTAAGAATCCCCCACAATTTGTTATGAATCCCGCACATTGGTTTTGAATCCCCCACAATTTGTTAACATTCCACGATATTGCATAAGAATCCCCCACAAATTATTGAGGATCTCGCATAGTTTGTTAAGAATTCCCCTATAGTTTGGAAAGAATCCCCACAAATTGTTATGAATCCCCCACATTAACAAAGAATCCCCCACCGTTTGTTAAAAATCCCCACATTGGTTAAGAATTATGGATTCTTAATAATCCTCCACATTGGTTAAGAATCCCCCATATTGCATAAGATTCATCCAAAAATCATTATGAATTCTCCACAATTTGTTAAGAATCCCCACAAATTGTAATGAATACCCCAAATTGGCACAGAATCCCACACATTAGTTTTAAATCCCCTTAATTTGGTAACAATCCACGATATCGATTCATGCAAAATTGTGGGGGATTGTTATGGGATATGGGGGATTCTAAACAAACTATGCGGGGGGGGAATTCTTAACAAATTGTAAGGATTCTTTACAAATGTGGGGGATTACTAACAAATATGGGGAATAATGAACAAATATGAAATATGGGAGATGACAACTATTGTAAAGAATTTTAGACAAGTCTGATGGGTTCTTAACAAATTGTCACGAATCCTCCACATTGGTTAAGAATCCCCTGTACTGCATGAGAATCCTCCTCAAATCGTTATGAATCCCCCACAAATCGACATGAGGGGTTAATAAAAAACTGTGGGTGGTTTCTTAACAAACTATTGGGGATTCTTACCAAACCTCCATATTGGTTTAGAATCCTCCATATTGTGTAAGATTCCTTAACAAATTGTTATGAATCCCCCACAATTTGTTAAGAATCCCCCACAATTTGTTATGAATCCCGCACATTGGTTTTGAATCCCCACAATTGGTTAACATTCCACGATATTGCATAAGAATTCCCCACAAATTGTTGAGGATCTCGCATAGTTTGTTAAGAATTCCCCAACAGTTTGGTAAGAATCCCCACAAATTGTTATGAATCTCCCACCGTTTGTTAAAAATCCCCACATTGGTTAAGAATTATGGATTCTTAATAATCCTCCACATTGGTTAAGAATCCCCCATATTGCATAAGATTCATCCAAAAATTATTATGAATTCTCCACAATTTGTTAACAATCCCCACAAATTGTTACGAATCCCCCAAATTGGTACAGAATCCCACACATTAGATTTGAATCCCATAATGTGGTAACAATCCACTATATCGATTCATGCAAAATTGTGGGGGATTATTATGGGATATGGGGGATTCTAAACAAACGGTGGGGGAGAAGGGGGGGGGGGGGGGATTCTTAACAAACTGTAAGGATTCTTTACAAATGTGGGGGATTACTTACAAATATGGGGAATAATGAACAAATGTGCAATATGGGAGATGACAACTATTGTAAAGGATTTTAGACAAATCTAATGGGTTCTTAACAAGTTTGCATGAATCCTCTACATTGGTTAAGAATCTCCTGTATTGTATGAGAATCATCCTTGAATTGTTATGAATCCCCCACAAATTGATATGAGGGATTCATGAGAAACGGTGGGGGGTTCCTTAACAAACTGTGGGGGATTCTTTCCAAACCTCCATATTGGTTTAGAATCCCCCATATTGCATAAGATTCATCCAAAAATTATTATGAATTCTCCACAATTTGTAAACAATCCACACAAATTGTTATGAATCCCCCAAATTGGTACAGAATCCCACACATTAGTTTTGAATCCCCATAATTTAGTAACAATCCACGATATCGATTCATGCAAAATTGTGGGGGATTATTATGGGATATGTGGGATTCTAAACAAACTGTGGGGGAGAGGGAGAGGGGGAGGGGGATTCTTAACTAACTATAAGGATTCTTTACAAATGTAGGGGATTACTAACAAATATGGGGAATAATAAACAAATGTGCAATATGGGAGATGACAACTACTGTAAAGGATTTAAGATAAATCTGATGGGTTCTTAACAAATTGTCACGAATCCTCCACATTGGTTAAGAATCCCCTGTATTGCATGAGAATCCTCCACAAATTGTTATGAATCCCCCACAGTTTGTTAAGGATCCATCACATTCTTATGCAATATTTAAGATTCATAAGAAACTGCAGGGGATTCTTATGCGATATGAGGGATTCATAAGAAACTGTGGGGGGTTCCCTAACAAACTGTGGGGGATTCTTAACAAATCTCCATATTGGTTAAGAATCCCCCATATTGTATAAGATTCCTTAACAAATTGTTATGAATCCCCCACAGTTAAGAATCCCCCACAATTTGTTAAGAATCCCTCACAATTTGTTATGAATCCCGCACATTGGTTTTGAATACCCCACAATTTGTTAACATTCCACGATATTGCATAAGAATCCCCCACAAATTGTTGAGGATCTCGCATAGTTTGTTAAGAATTCCCCAATAGTTTGGAAAGAATCCCCACAAATTGTTATGAATCCCCCACATTAACAAAGAATCCCCCTCCGTTTGTTAAAAATCCCCACATTGGTTAAAAATTATGGATTCTTAATAATACTCCACATTGGTTAAGAATCCCCCATATTGCATAAGATTCATCCAAAAATTATTATGAATTCTCCACAATTTGTTAACAATCCCCACAAATTGTTACGAATCCCCCAAATTGGTACAGAATCCCAAATATTAGTTTTGAATCCCCATAATTTGGTAACAATCCACGACATCGATTCATTCAAAATTGTGGGGGATTATTATGGGATATGGGGGATTCTAAACAAACTGTGGGGGAGAGGGGGAGGGGGATTCTTAGCAAACTATAAGGATTCTTTAAAAATGTAGGGGATTACTAACAAATATGGGGATTAATAAACAAATGTGCAATATGGGATATGACAACTACTGTAAAGGATTTAAGACAAATCTGATGGGTTCTTAACAAATTGTCACGAATCCTCCACATTGGTTAAGAATCCCCTGTATTGCATGAGAATCCTCCAAAAATTGTTATGAATCCCCCACTGTTTGTTAAGGATCCATCACATTCTTATGCTATATGAAAGATTCAAAAGAAGCTGCAGGGGATTCTTATGCGATATGAGGGATTCATAAGAAACTGTGGGGGGTTCCTTAACAAAATGTGGGGGATTCTTAACAAATCTCCATATTGGTTAAGAATCCCCCATATTGTATAAGATTCCTTAACAAATTGTTATGAATCCCCCACAGTTAAGGAATCCCCCACAATTTGTTAAGAATCCCCCACAATTTGTTATGAATCCCGCACATTGGTTTTGAATCCCCCACAATTTGTTAACATTCCACGATATTGCATAAGAATACCCCACAAATTGTTGAGAATCTCGCATAGTTTGTTAAAAATTCCCCAATAGTTTGGAAAGAATCCCCACAAATTGTTATGAATCACCCACATTAACAAAGAATCCCCCACCGTTTGTTAAAAATCCCCACATTGGTTAAGAATTATGGATTCTTAATAATCCTCCACATTGGTTAAGAATCCCCCATATTGCATAAGATTCATCCAAAAATCATTATGAATTCTCCACAATTTGTTAAGAATCCCCACAAATTGTTATGAATCCCCCAAATTGGTACAGAATCCCACACATTAGTTTTGAATCCCCATAATTTGGTAACAATCCACGATATCGATTCATGCAAAATTGTGGGGGATTATTATGGGATATGGGGGATTCTAAACAAACTGTGGGGGGGGGGATTCTTAACAAATTGTAAGGATTCTTTACAAATGTGGGGGATTACTAACAAATATGGGGAATAAAGAACAAATATGCAATATGGGAGATGACAACTATTGTAAAGAATTTTAGACAAGTCTGATGGGTTCTTAACAAATTGTCACGATTCCTCCACATTGGTTAAGAATCCCCTGTACTGCATAAGAATCCTCCTCAAATTGTTATGAATCCCCCCACAAATTGATATGAGGGGTTAATAAGAAACTGTGGGTGGTTCCTTAACAAACTGTTGGGGATTCTTACCAAACCTCCATATTGGTTTAGAATCCTCCATATTGTGTAAGATTCCTTAATAAATTGTTGTGAATCCCCCACAAGTTGTTAAGAATCCCCCACAATTTGTTATGAATCCCGCACATTGGTGTTGAATCCCCCATAATTGGTTAACATTCCACGATATTGCAAAAGAATCCCCCACAAATTGTTGGGGATCTCGCATAGTTTGTTAAGAATTCCCCAACAGTTTGGTAAGAATCCCCACAAATTGTTATGAATCCCCCACATTAATAAAGAATCCCCCACCGTTTGTTAAAAATCCCCACATTGGTTAAGAATTATGGATTCTTAATAACCCTCCACATTGGTCAAGAATCCCCCATATTGCCTAAGATTCATCCAAAAATTATTATGAATTCTCCACAATTTGTTAACAATCCCCACAAATTGTTACGAATCCCCCAAATTGGTACAGAATCCCACACATTAGATTTGAATCCCCATAATTTGGTAACAATCCACGATATCGATTCATGCAAAATTGTGGGGGATTATTATGGGATATGGGGGATTCTAAACAAACTGTGGGGGAAAGGGGGGGGAGGATTCTTAACAAACTGTAAGGATTCTTTACAAATGTGGGGGATTACTTACAAATATGGGGAATAATGAACAAATGTGAAATATGGGAGATGACAACTATTGTAAAGGATTTTAGACAAATCTAATGGGTTCTTCACAAATTGGTATGAATCCTCCACATTGGTTAAGAATCTCCTGTATTGTATGAGAATCATCCTTAAATTGTTATGAATCCCCCACAAATTGATATGAAGGATTCATGAGAAACGGTGGGGGGTTCCTTAACAAACTGTGGGGGATTCTTACCAAACCTCCATATTGGTTTAGAATCCCCCATATTGTGTAAGATTCCTTAACAAATTGTTATGAATCCCCCACAGTTAAGAATCCCCCATAATTTGTTTAGAATCCCCCACAATTTGTTATGAATCCCGCACATTGGTTTTGAATCCCCCACAATTTGTTAACATTCCACGATATTGCATAAGAATCCCCCATAAATTATTAAGGATCTCGCATAGTTTGTTAAGAATTCCCCAACAGTTTGGTAAGATTCCCCACAAATTGTTATGAATCCCCCACATTAATAAAGAATCCCCCACCGTTTGTTAAAAATCCCCACATTGGTTAAGAATCCCCCATATTGCATAAGATTCATCCATAAATTATTATAAATTCTCCACAATTTGTTAACAATCCCCACAAATTTTTATGAATCCCCCAAATTGGTACAGAATCCAACACATTAGTTTTGAATCCTCATAATTTGGTAACAATCCATGATATCGATTCATGCAAAATTTTGGGGGATTATTATGGGATATGGGGGATTCTAAACAAACTGTGGGGGAGAGGGGGGGGGGGGGGGGGGGGGGATTCTTAACAAACTATAAGGATTCTTTTACAATTGTGGGGGATTACTTACAAATATGGGGAATAATGAACAAATGTGCAATATGGGAGATGACAACTATTGTAAAGGATTTTAGACAAATCTGATGGGTTCTTAACAAATTGTCTCGAATCCTCCACATTGGTTAAGAATCCCCTGTATTGTATGAGAATCCTCCTTAAATTGTTATGAATCCCCCACAAATTGATATAAGGGGTTAATAAGAAAATGTGGGGGGTTCCTTAACAAACTGTGGGGAATTCTTACCAAACCTCCATATTGGTTTAGAATCCTCCATATTGTATAAGATTCCTTAACAAATTGTTATGAATCCCCCACAATTTGTTAAGAATCCCCCACAATTTGTTATGAATCCCGCACATTGGTTTTGAATCCCCCACAATTTGTTAACATTCCACGATATTGCACAAGAATCCCCCACAAATTGTTGAGGATCTCGGATAGTTTGTTAAGAATTCCCCAACAGTTTGGTAAGAATCTCCACAAATTGTTATGAATCCCCCACATTAATAAAGAATCCCCCACCGTTTGTTAAAAATCCCCACATTGGTTAAGAATTATGGATTCTTAATAATTCTCCACATTGGTTAAGAATCCCCCATATTGCATAAGATTCATCCAAAAATTATTATGAATTCTCCACAATTTGTTAACAATTCCCACAAATTGTTACGAATCCACCAAATTGGTACAGAATCCCACACATTAGATTTGAATCCCCATAATTTTGTAACAATCCACGATATCGATTCATGCAAAATTGTGGGGGATTATTATAAGATATGGGGGATTCTAAACAAACTGTGGGGGAGAGGGGGGGGGATTCTTAACAAACTGTAAGGATTCTTTACGAATGTGGGGGATTACTTACAAATATGGGGAATAATGAACAAATGTGCAATATGGGAGATGACAACTATTGTAAAGGATTTTAGACAAATCTGATGGGTTCTTAACAAATTGTCATGAATCCTCCACATTGGTTAAGAATCCCCTGTATTTTATGAGAATCCTCCTTAAATTGTTATGAATCCCCCACAAATTGATATGAGGGATTCATAAGAAATGGTGGGGGTTCCTTAACAAACTGTGGGGGATTCTTACCAAACCTCCATATTGGTTTGGAATCCCCCATATTGTATAAGATTTCTTAACAAATTGTTATGAATACCCCACAGTTAAGAATCCCCCACAATTTGTTAAGAATCCCCCACAATTTGTTATGAATCCCGCACATTGGTTTTGAATCTCCCACAATTTGTTAACATTCCACGATATTGCATAAGAATCCCCAACAAATTATTAAGGATCTCGCATAGTTTGTTAAGAATTCCCTAACAGTTTGGTAAGAATCCCCACAAATTGTTATGAATCCCCCACATTAATAAAGAATCCCCCACCGTTTGTTAAAAATCCCCACATTGGTTAAGAATTATGGATTCTTAATAATCCTCCACTTTGGTTAAGAATCCCCCATTACGAATCCCCACAAATTGGTACAGAATCCCACACATTAGTTTTGAATCCCCATAATTTGGTAACAATCCACGATATCGATTCATGCAAAATTGTGGGGGATTATTATGGGATATGGGGGATTCTAAACAAACTGTGGGGAGAGGGGGAGGGGGATTCTCAACGAACTTTAAGGATTCATTACAAATGTGGGGGATTACTAACAAATATGGGGAATAGTGAACAAATGTGCAATATGGGAGATGACAACTATTGTAAAGGATTTTAGACAAATCTGATGGGTTCTTAACAAATTGTCACGAATCCTCCACATTGGTTAAGAATCCCCTGTAATGCGTGAGAATCCTTCACAGATTGTTATGAATCCCCCACAGTTTGTTAAGGATCCATCACATTCTTATGCTATATGGAAGATTCAAAAGAAACTGCAGGGGATTCTTATGCTATATTAGGGATTCATAAGAAACTGTGGGGGGTTCCTTAACAAACTGTGGGGGATTCTTAACAAATCTCCACATTGGTTAAGAATCTCCTGTATTGAATAAGAATCATCCTTAAATTGTTATGAATCCCCCACAAATTGATATGAGGGATTCTTGAGAAACGGTGGGGGGTTCCTTAACAAACTGTGGGGGATTCTTACCAAACCTCCATATTGGTTTAGAATCCCCCATATTGTATAAGATTCCTTAACAAATTGTTATGAATCCCCCACAGTTAAGAATCCCCCACAATTTATTAAGAACCCCCCACAATTTGTTATGAATCCCGCACATTGGTTTTGAATCCCCCACAATTTGTTAACATTCCACGATATTGCATAAGAATCCCCCATAAATTATTAAGGATCTCGCATAGTTTGTTAAGAATTCCCCAACAGTTTGGTAAGATTCCCCACAAATTGTTATGAATCCCCCACATTAATAAAGAATCCCCCATCGTTTGTTAAAAATCCCCACATTGGTTAAGAATCCCCCATATTGCATAAGATTCATCCAAAAATTATTATGAATTCTCCACAATTTGTTAACAATCCCCACAAATTGTTACGAATCCCCCAAATTGGTACAGAATCCCACACATTAGATTTGAATCCCATAATGTGGTAACAATCCACTATATCGATTCATGCAAAATTGTGGGGGATTATTATGGGATATGGGGGATTCTAAACAAACGGTGGGGGAGAAGGGGGGGGGGGGGGGGGATTCTTAACAAACTGTAAGGATTCTTTACAAATGTGGGGGATTACTTACAAATATGGGGAATAATGAACAAATGTGCAATATGGGAGATGACAACTATTGTAAAGGATTTTAGACAAATCTAATGGGTTCTTAACAAGTTTGCATGAATCCTCTACATTGGTTAAGAATCTCCTGTATTGTATGAGAATCATCCTTAAATTGTTATGAATCCCCCACAAATTGATATGAGGGATTCATGAGAAACGGTGGGGGGTTCCTTAACAAACTGTGGGGGATTCTTACCAAACCTCCATATTGGTTTAGAATCCCCCATATTGCATAAGATTCATCCAAAAATTATTATGAATTCTCCACAATTTGTAAACAATCCACAGAAATTGTTATGAATCCCCCAAATTGGTACAGAATCCCACACATTAGTTTTGAATCCCCATAATTTAGTAACAATCCACGATATCGATTCATGCAAAATTGTGGGGGATTATTATGGGATATGTGGGATTCTAAACAAACTGTGGGGGAGAGGGAGAGGGGGAGGGGGATTCTTAACTAACTATAAGGATTCTTTACAAATGTAGGGGATTACTAACAAATATGGGGAATAATAAACAAATGTGCAATATGGGAGATGACAACTACTGTAAAGGATTTAAGATAAATCTGATGGGTTCTTAACAAATTGTCACGAATCCTCCACATTGGTTAAGAATCCCCTGTATTGCATGAGAATCCTCCACAAATTGTTATGAATCCCCCACAGTTTGTTAAGGATCCATCACATTCTTATGCAATATTTAAGATTCAAAAGAAACTGCAGGGGATTCTTATGCGATATGAGGGATTCATAAGAAACTGTGGGGGGTTCCCTAACAAACTGTGGGGGATTCTTAACAAATCTCCATATTGGTTAAGAATCCCCCATATTGTATAAGATTCCTTAACAAATTGTTATGAATCCCCCACAGTTAAGAATCCCCCACAATTTGTTAAGAATCCCTCACAATTTGTTATGAATCCCGCACATTGGTTTTGAATACCCCACAATTTGTTAACATTCCACGATATTGCATAAGAATCCCCCACAAATTGTTGAGGATCTCGCATAGTTTGTTGAGAATTCCCCAATAGTTTGGAAAGAATCCCCACAAATTGTTATGAATCCCCCACATTAACAAAGAATCCCCCTCCGTTTGTTAAAAATCCCCACATTGGTTAAAAATTATGGATTCTTAATAATACTCCACATTGGTTAAGAATCCCCCATATTGCATAAGATTCATCCAAAAATTATTATGAATTCTCCACAATTTGTTAACAATCCCCACAAATTGTTACGAATCCCCCAAATTGGTACAGAATCCCAAATATTAGTTTTGAATCCCCATAATTTGGTAACAATCCACGACATCGATTCATTCAAAATTGTGGGGGATTATTATGGGATATGGGGGATTCTAAACAAACTGTGGGGGAGAGGGGGAGGGGGATTCTTAGCAAACTATAAGGATTCTTTACAAATGTAGGGGATTACTAACAAATATGGGGATTAATAAACAAATGTGCAATATGGGATATGACAACTACTGTAAAGGATTTAAGACAAATCTGATGGGTTCTTAACAAATTGTCACGAATCCTCCACATTGGTTAAGAATCCCCTGTATTGCATGAGAATCCTCCAAAAATTGTTATGAATCCCCCACTGTTTGTTAAGGATCCATCACATTCTTATGCTATATGAAAGATTCAAAAGAAGCTGCAGGGGATTCTTATGCGATATGAGGGATTCATAAGAAACTGTGGGGGGTTCCTTAACAAAATGTGGGGGATTCTTAACAAATCTCCATATTGGTTAAGAATCCCCCATATTGTATAAGATTCCTTAACAAATTGTTATGAATCCCCCACAGTTAAGGAATCCCCCACAATTTGTTAAGAATCCCCCACAATTTGTTATGAATCCCGCACTTTGGTTTTGAATCCCCCACAATTTGTTAACATTCCACGATATTGCATAAGAATACCCCACAAATTGTTGAGAATCTCGCATAGTTTGTTAAAAATTCCCCAATAGTTTGGAAAGAATCCCCACAAATTGTTATGAATCACCCACATTAACAAAGAATCCCCCACCGTTTGTTAAAAATCCCCACATTGGTTAAGAATTATGGATTCTTAATAATCCTCCACATTGGTTAAGAATCCCCCATATTGCATAAGATTCATCCAAAAATCATTATGAATTCTCCACAATTTGTTAAGTATCCCCACAAATTGTTATGAATCCCCCAAATTGGTACAGAATCCCACACATTAGTTTTGAATCCCCATAATTTGGTAACAATCCACGATATCGATTCATGCAAAATTGTGGGGGATTATTATGGGATATGGGGGATTCTAAACAAACTGTAGGGGGGGGGGGATTCTTAACAAATTGTAAGGATTCTTTACAAATGTGGGGGATTACTAACAAATATGGGGAATAAAGAACAAATATGCAATATGGGAGATGACAACTATTGTAAAGAATTTTAGACAAGTCTGATGGGTTCTTAACAAATTGTCACGATTCCTCCACATTGGTTAAGAATCCCCTGTACTGCATAAGAATCCTCCTCAAATTGTTATGAATCCCCCCACAAATTGATATGAGGGGTTAATAAGAAACTGTGGGTGGTTCCTTAACAAACTGTTGGGGATTCTTACCAAACCTCCATATTGGTTTAGAATCCTCCATATTGTGTAAGATTCCTTAACAAATTGTTGTGAATCCCCCACAAGTTGTTAAGAATCCCCCACAATTTGTTATGAATCCCGCACATTGGTGTTGAATCCCCCATAATTGGTTAACATTCCACGATATTGCAAACGAATCCCCCACAAATTGTTGGGGATCTCGCATAGTTTGTTAAGAATTCCCCAACAGTTTGGTAAGAATCCCCACAAATTGTTATGAATCCCCCACATTAATAAAGAATCCCCCACCGTTTGTTAAAAATCCCCACATTGGTTAAGAATTATGGATTCTTAATAACCCTCCACATTGGTCAAGAATCCCCCATATTGCATAAGATTCATCCAAAAATTATTATGAATTCTCCACAATTTGTTAACAATCCCCACAAATTGTTACGAATCCCCCAAATTGGTACAGAATCCCACACATTAGATTTGAATCCCCATAATTTGGTAACAATCCACGATATCGATTCATGCAAAATTGTAGGGGATTATTATGGGATATGGGGGATTCTAAACAAACTGTGGGGGAAAGGGGGGGGGGAGGATTCTTAACAAACTGTAAGGATTCTTTACAAATGTGGGGGATTACTTACAAATATGGGGAATAATGAACAAATGTGAAATATGGGAGATGACAACTATTGTAAAGGATTTTAGACAAATCTAATGGGTTCTTCACAAATTGGTATGAATCCTCCACATTGGTTAAGAATCTCCTGTATTGTATGAGAATCATCCTTAAATTGTTATGAATCCCCCACAAATTGATATGAGGGATTCATGAGAAACGGTGGGGGGTTCCTTAACAAACTGTGGGGGATTCTTACCAAACCTCCATATTGGTTTAGAATCCCCCATATTGTGTAAGATTCCTTAACAAATTGTTATGAATCCCCCACAGTTAAGAATCCCCCATAATTTGTTTAGAATCCCCCACAATTTGTTATGAATCCCGCACATTGGTTTTGAATCCCCCACAATTTGTTAACATTCCACGATATTGCATAAGAATCCCCCATAAATTATTAAGGATCTCGTATAGTTTGTTAAGAATTCCCCAACAGTTTGGTAAGATTCCCCACAAATTGTTATGAATCCCCCACATTAATAAAGAATCCCCCACCGTTTGTTAAAAATCCCCACATTGGTTAAGAATCCCCCATATTGCATAAGATTCATCCATAAATTATTATAAATTCTCCACAATTTGTTAACAATCCCCACAAATTTTTATGAATCCCCCAAATTGGTACAGAATCCAACACATTAGTTTTGAATCCTCATAATTTGGTAACAATCCATGATATCGATTCATGCAAAATTTTGGGGGATTATTATGGGATATGGGGGATTCTAAACAAACTGTGGGGGAGAGGGGGGGGGGGGGGGGATTCTTAACAAACTATAAGGATTCTTTTACAATTGTGGGGGATTACTTACAAATATGGGGAATAATGAACAAATGTGCAATATGGGAGATGACAACTATTGTAAAGGATTTTAGACAAATCTGATGGGTTCTTAACAAATTGTCTCGAATCCTCCACATTGGTTAAGAATCCCCTGTATTGTATGAGAATCCTCCTTAAATTGTTATGAATCCCCCACAAATTGATATAAGGGGTTAATAAGAAAATGTGGGGGGTTCCTTAACAAACTGTGGGGAATTCTTACCAAACCTCCATATTGGTATAGAATCCTCCATATTGTATAAGATTCCTTAACAAATTGTTATGAATCCCCCACAATTTGTTAAGAATCCCCCACAATTTGTTATGAATCCCGCACATTGGTTTTGAATCCCCCACAATTTGTTAACATTCCACGATATTGCATAAGAATCCCCCACAAATTGTTGAGGATCTCGGATAGTTTGTTAAGAATTCCCCAACAGTTTGGTAAGAATCTCCACAAATTGTTATGAATCCCCCACATTAATAAAGAATCCCCCACCGTTTGTTAAAAATCCCCACATTGGTTAAGAATTATGGATTCTTAATAATTCTCCACATTGGTTAAGAATCCCCCATATTGCATAAGATTCATCCAAAAATTATTATGAATTCTCCACAATTTGTTAACAATTCCCACAAATTGTTACGAATCCACCAAATTGGTACAGAATCCCACACATTAGATTTGAATCCCCATAATTTTGTAACAATCCACGATATCGATTCATGCAAAATTGTGGGGGATTATTATAAGATATGGGGGATTCTAAACAAACTGTGGGGGAGAGGGGGGGGGGGGGATTCTTAACAAACTGTAAGGATTCTTTACGAATGTGGGGGATTACTTACAAATATGGGGAATAATGAACAAATGTGCAATATGGGAGATGACAACTATTGTAAAGGATTTTAGACAAATCTGATGGGTTCTTAACAAATTGTCATGAATCCTCCACATTGGTTAAGAATCCCCTGTATTTTATGAGAATCCTCCTTAAATTGTTATGAATCCCCCACAAATTGATATGAGGGATTCATAAGAAATGGTGGGGGTTCCTTAACAAACTGTGGGGGATTCTTACCAAACCTCCATATTGGTTTGGAATCCCCCATATTGTATAAGATTTCTTAACAAATTGTTATGAATACCCCACAGTTAAGAATCCCCCACAATTTGTTAAGAATCCCCCACAATTTGTTATGAATCCCGCACATTGGTTTTGAATCTCCCACAATTTGTTAACATTCCACGATATTGCATAAGAATCCCCAATAAATTATTAAGGATCTCGCATAGTTTGTTAAGAATTCCCCAACAGTTTGGTAAGAATCCCCACAAATTGTTATGAATCCCCCACATTAATAAAGAATCCCCCACCGTTTGTTAAAAATCCCCACATTGGTTAAGAATTATGGATTCTTAATAATCCTCCACTTTGGTTAAGAATCCCCCATTACGAATCCCCACAAATTGGTACAGAATCCCACACATTAGTTTTGAATCCCCATAATTTGGTAACAATCCACGATATCGATTCATGCAAAATTGTGGGGGATTATTATGGGATATAGGGGATTCTAAACAAACTGTGGGGAGAGGGGGAGGGGGATTCTCAACGAACTTTAAGGATTCATTACAAATGTGGGGGATTACTAACAAATATGGGGAATAGTGAACAAATGTGCAATATGGGAGATGACAACTATTGTAAAGGATTTTAGACAAATCTGATGGGTTCTTAACAAATTGTCACGAATCCTCCACATTGGTTAAGAATCCCCTGTAATGCGTGAGAATCCTTCACAGATTGTTATGAATCCCCCACAGTTTGTTAAGGATCCATCACATTCTTATGCTATATGGAAGATTCAAAAGAAACTGCAGGGGATTCTTATGCTATATTAGGGATTCATAAGAAACTGTGGGGGGTTCCTTAACAAACTGTGGGGGATTCTTAACAAATCTCCACATTGGTTAAGAATCTCCTGTATTGAATAAGAATCATCCTTAAATTGTTATGAATCCCCCACAAATTGATATGAGGGATTCTTGAGAAACGGTGGGGGGTTCCTTAACAAACTGTGGGGGATTCTTACCAAACCTCCATATTGGTTTAGAATCCCCCATATTGTATAAGATTCCTTAACAAATTGTTATGAATCCCCCACAGTTAAGAATCCCCCACAATTTATTAAGAACCCCCCACAATTTGTTATGAATCCCGCACATTGGTTTTGAATCCCCCACAATTTGTTAACATTCCACGATATTGCATAAGAATCCCCCATAAATTATTAAGGATCTCGCATAGTTTGTTAAAAATTCCCCAACAGTTTGGTAAGAATCCCCACAAATTGTTATGAATCCCCCACATTAATAAAGAATCCCCCATCGTTTGTTAAAAATCCCCACATTGGTTAAGAATCCCCTATATTGCATAAGATTCATCCATAAATTATTATAAATTCTCCACAATTTGTTAACAATCCCCACAAATTTTTATGAATCCCCCAAATTGGTACAGAATCCAACACATTAGTTTTGAATCCTCATAATTTGGTAACAATCCATGATATCGATTCATGCAAAATTATGGGGGATTATTATGGGATATGGGGGATTCTAAACAAACTGTGGGGGAGAGGGGGGGGGGGGGGATTCTAAACAAACTATAAGGATTCTTTTACAAATGTAGGGGATTACTTACAAATATGGGGAATAATGAACAAATGTGCAATATGGGAGATGACAACTATTGTAAAGGATTTTAGACAAATCTGATGGGTTCTTAACAAATTGTCACGAATCCTCCACATTGGTTAAGAATCCCCTGTATTGTATGAGAATCCTCCTTAAATTGTTATGAATCCCCCACAAATTGATATAAGGGGTTAATAAGAAACTGTGGGGGGTTCCTTAACAAACTGTGGGGAATTCTTACCAAACCTCCATATTGGTTTAGAATCCTCCATATTGTATAAGATTCCTTAACAAATTGTTATGAATCCCCCACAATTTGTTAAGAATCCCCCACAATTTGTTATGAATCCCGCACATTGGTTTTTAATCCCCCACAATTTGTTAACATTCCACGATATTGCATAACAATCCCCCACAAATTGTTGAGGATCTCGGATAGTTTGTTAAGAATTCCCCAACAGTTTGGTAAGAATCTCCACAAATTGTTATGAATCCCCCACATTAATAAAGAATCCCCCACCGTTTGTTAAAAATCCCCACATTGGTTAAGAATTATGGATTCTTAATAATTCTCCACATTGGTTAAGAATCCCCCATATTGCATAAGATTCATCCAAAAATTATTATGAATTCTCCACAATTTGTTAACAATCCCCACAAATTGTTACGAATCCACCAAATTGGTACAGAATCCCACACATTAGATTTGAATCCCCATAATTTTGTAACAATCCACGATATCGATTCATGCAAAATTGTGGGGGGTTATTATGGGATATGGGGGATTCTAAACAAACTGTGGGGGAGAAGGGGGGGGGGATCCTTAACAAACTGTAAGGATTCTTTACAAATGTGGGGGATTACTTACAAATATGGGGAATAATGAACAAATGTACAATATGGGAGATGACAACTATTGTAAAGGATTTTAGACAAATCTGATGGGTTCTTAACAAATTGTCATGAATCCTCCACATTGGTTAAGAATCCCCTGTATTTTATGAGAATCCTCCTTAAATTGTTATGAATCCCCCACAAATTGATATGAGGGATTCATAAGAAATGGTGGGGGGTTCCTTAACAAACTGTGGGGGATTCTTACCAAACCTCCATATTGGTTTAGAATCCCCCATATTGTATAAGATTTCTTAACAAATTGTTATGAATACCCCACAGTTAAGAATCCCCCACAATTTGTTAAGAATTCCCCACAATTTGTTATGAATCCAGCACATTGGTTTTGAATCTCCCACAATTTGTTAACATTCCACGATATTGCATAAGAATCCCCAATAAATTATTAAGGATCTCGCATAGTTTATTAAGAATTCCCCAACAGTTTGGTAAGAATCTCCACAAATTGTTATGAATCCCCCACATTAATAAAGAATCCCCCACCGTTTGTTAAAAATCCCCACATTGGTTAAGAATTATGGATTCTTAATAATCCTCCACTTTGGTTAAGAATCCCCCATTACGAATCCCCACAAATTGGTACAGAATCCCACACATTAGTTTTGAATCCCCATAATTTGGTAACAATCCACGATATCGATTCATGCAAAATTGTTGGGGATTATTATGGGATATGGGGGATTCTAAACAAACTGTGGGGAGAGGGGGAGGGGGATTCTCAACAAACTTTAAGGATTCATTACAAATGTGGGGGATTACTAACAAATATGGGGAATAGTGAACAAATGTGCAATATGGGAGATGACAACTATTGTAAAGGATTTTAGACAAATCTGATGGATTCTTAACAAATTGTCACGAATCCTCCACATTGGTTAAGAATCCCAGATGACAACTATTGTAAAGGATTTTAGAGAAATCTGATGGGTTCTTAACAAATTGTCACGAATCCTCCACATTGGTTAAGAATCCCCTGTAATGCATGAGAATCCTTCACAAATTGTTATGAATCCCCCACAGTTTGTTAAGGATCCATCACATTCTTATGCTATATGGAAGATTCAAAAGAAACTGCAAGGGATTCTTATGCGATATTAGGGATTCATAAGAAACTGTGGGGGGTTCCTTAACAAACTGTGGGGGATTCTTAACAAATCTCCACATTGGTTAAGAATCTCCTGTATTGTATGAGAATCATCCTTAAATTGTTATGAATCCCCCACAAATTGATATGAGGGATTCTTGAGAAACGGTGGGGGGTTCGTTAACAAACTGTGGGGGATTCTTACCAAATCTCCATATTGGTTTAGAATCCCCCATATTGTATAAGATTCCTTAACAAATTGTTATGAATCCCCCACAGTTAAGAATCCCCCACAATTTGTTAAGAATCCCCCACAATTTGTTATGAATCCCGCACTTTGGTTTTGAATTATCCACAATTTGTTAACATTCCACGATATTGCATAAGAATCCCCCATAAATTATTAAGGATCTCGCATAGTTTGTTAAGAATTCCCCAACAGTTTGGTAAGAATCCCCACAAATTGTTATGAATCCCCCACATTAGTAAATAATCCCCCACCGTTTGTTAAAAATCCCCACATTGGTTAAGAATCCCCCATATTGCATAAGATTCATCCAAAAATTATTATAAATTCTCCACAATTTGTTAACAATCCCCACAAATTTTTATGAATCCCCCAAATTGGTACAGAATCCAACACATTAGTTTTGAATCCTCATAATTTGGTAACAATCCATGATATCGATTCATGCAAAATTGTGGGGGATTATTATGGGATATGGGGGATTCTAAACAAACTATGGGGGGGGGGGATTCTTATCAAACTGTAAGGATTCTTTGCAAATGTGGGGAATTACTAACAAATATGGGGAATAATGAACAAATGTGCAATATGGGAGATGACAACTATTGTAAAGCATTTTAGACAAATCTGATGGGTTCTTAACAAATTGTCTTGAATCCTCTACATTGGTTAAGAATCCCCTGTATTGCATGAGAATCCTCCACAAATTGTTATGAATCCCCCACAGTTTGTTATGGATCCATCACATTCTTATGCTATATGGAAGATTCATAAGACACTATAGAGGATTCTTATGTGATATGAGGGATTCATAAGAAACTGTGTGTGTGTGTGTGTGTGTGTGTGTGTGTGGGGGGGGGGGGGGGGGGGGCCTTAACAAACTGTGGAGGATTCTTAACCAATGTGGGGGACTATTAACAAATATGGGGAATATTGAACAAATGTGCAATATTGGAGATGACAACTATTGTAGGGGATTTTGGACAAATGTGATGGATTCTTAACAAATTGTTAAGAATTCTCCACATTGGTTAAGAACCCCCCGTATTGCATCAGATTCCTCCACAAATTGTTATGAATACCCCCACATTGGTTAAGAATCCCCTACATTGGTAAGGAATCCCCCACAGTTTGTTTAGAAACCCTCAAATTGGTTAAGAATTCCCCGCATTGCATGAGAATCCTCCATAAATTGTTATGAATCCCCCACATTGGTATAGAATCCCCCACAGTTTGTTAAAAATCCCCCACATTGGTTAAGAAATATGGATTCTTAACAACCCTCCACATTGGTTAAGAATCCCCCATATTGTATTAGATTCCTTAACAAATTGTTATGAATCCCCCATAATTAAGAATCCTTCACAATTTGTTAAGAATCGCCCACAAATTGTTAAGAATCCCCCACAGTTAAGAATCCCCCACAATTTTTTAAGAATCCCCCATAAATTGTTATGAATACCACAAATTGGTTTTGAATCCCCCACAATTTGTTAACATTCCACGATATCGCATAAGAATCCCCCACAAATTGTTGAGGACCTCCCATAATTTGTCAAGAATTTCCCATAAATTTTTATGAATCCCCACAGTTTGTTAAGGATCCCTCACATTCTTATGCTACAATGCTATGTGGAAACTAAAGCTTTCACGTGGCGAAAAGAAACTGTCGGGAAAATTCATAACAAACTGTGGGGGATTCTTATGGGATATGAGAGATACTTAACAAACTGTGGGAGATCCTTAAAAAACTGTGTGGGTATGGGGATCCTTAACAAACTGTTGAGGATTCTTAACACATGTGGGGGTTATTAACAAATATGGGGAATAATGAACAAATGTGCAATATAAGAGATGACAACTGTTGTACGGATTTTAGACAAATGTGATGAATTCTTAACAAATTGTTAAGAATCCTCCACATTGGTTAAGAATCCCATGTATTGTATAAGAATCCTCCACAGTATGTTATGAATCCCCCCATATTGGTTAAGAATTCCTCACAATGTGTTATGAATCCCCTACATTAGTAAAGAATCCCTCACAGTTTATTAAGAATTCCACACATTGGTTCTGAATTCCCCGTATTGCATAAGAATCTTCCACAAATTGTTAAGAATCCCCCAAATTGGTTATGAATCCCCCACATTTTTTATGAATCCCCTACAAATTGTTATTAATCCCCCCACATTGGTAAAGAATCCCCCACAGTTTGTTAAAAATACCCCATATATTGTTATAAATCTCACACATTGGTTATGAATCCCCTACAATTTGTTAACAGTCCATCATATCGAGTAAGAATCCCCCACAAATTGTTAAGGATCTCCCATCGTTGGTTAAGAATTCCCCACAAATTGTTATGAATCCCCCTTAGTTTGTTAAGAATCCCTCACATTCTTATGCTATAATGCTATATGGAAGATCCTTAACAAACAGTGGGGGATTCTTATGGGATATGGTGGATGCTTAACAAAATGTGGGGGATCCTTAAAAAACTGTGGGGGGAGAAGGATTCTTAACAAACTGTAGGAGATTTTTAACAAATGTGGGGAATAATGATCAAATGTGTAAAATGGGAGATGACAATTATTGTACAGGATTTTAGACAAATGTGATGGATTCTTAACAAATTGTTAAGAATCCTCCACATTGGTTAAGAATACCCCGTATTGCATGAGAATCCTCCATAAATTGTTATGAATCCCCCCACAGTTTGTTAAGGATCTCCCACAAATTATTATAAATCCCCTAGATTGGTAAAGAATCTCCCACAGTTTGTTAAAAATACCCCACAAATTGTTATGAATCTCACATATTGGTTATGAATCCCCCACAATTTGTTAATAATCCTTGATATAGCATAAGAATTCCCCACAAATTGTTAAGGATCTCCCATAGTTGGTTAAGAATTCACCACAAATTGTTATGAATCCCCCACAGTTTGTTAAGGATCCCTCACATTTTTATGCAATAATGCTATATGGAAGATTCGTAAGAAACTGTGGGGATTCTTATGGGATATGGGGGATACTTAACAAATTGTGAGGGATCCTTAAAAAACTGAAGGGGTTGGGGATCCTTAACAAATTGTAGTGGATTCTTAACAAATGTGGGGGAATATTAACAATTATGGGGCATAATGAACAAATATGCAATATGGGAGATGACAACCATTGTACGGGATTTTATACAAATGTGATGGATTCTTAACAAATTGTTAAGAATCCACCACATTGGTTAAGAATCTCCCATATGGTATAAGAATCCTCCACAAATTGTTATGAATTCCCCCACATTGGTTAAGAATCCCCCGTAGTGTGTTATGAATACCCTATATTGGTAAAGAATCCCTCACATTTTGTGAAGAATTCCCCACATTGGTTAAGAATTCATCGTATTGCATGAGAATCCTCCACAAATTGTTATCAATCCCCCACATTGGTTAAGAATTACCCACAGTTTGTTAAGAATCTCCCACAAATTGTTTTTAATCCCCCACATTGGTAAAGAATCCCCCACAGTTTGTTAAAAATACCCCACAAATTGTTATAAATCTCACACATTGGTTATGAATCCCCCCAATTTATTAACAATCCATGATATCGTATAAGAATCCCCCACAAATTGTCAAGGATCTCCTATAATTGGTTAAGAATTCCCCACAAATTGTTATGAATCCCCACAGTTTATTAAGGATCTCTCACATTCTTATGCAATAAAGCTATATAGAAGATTCATAAAAAAAACTGTGGGGGATTCTGATGTGATATGAGGGATTCTTAACTAATTGTGGGGGGAGGGGGTTCTTTAACAAACTAAAGGGATTCTTAACAAATGTGGGAGATTATTAACAAATTTTGGGAATAGTGAACAAATGCGCAATATGGGAAATGACAACTATTGTACGGGATTTTGGACAAATGTTATTGATTCTGGACAAACTGTTATGAAACCCCCACATTGGTTAAGAATCCCCCACAATTTCTTAAGAATCCCCCACAAATTGTTATGAATCCCGCACATTGTTAAAGAATCCCCCACATTGGTTAAGAATTATGGATTCTTAACAATCCTCCACATTGGTTAAGAATCCCCCATATTGCATAAGATTCATCCAAAAATTATTATGAATTCCCCACAATTTGTTAACATTCCCCACCAAATGGAGATGAATCCCCCAAATTGGTAAAGAATCCCACACATTAGTTATGAATCCCCCATAATTTTTTAACAATCCATGATATCAATTCATGTAAAATTGTGGGGGATTCTTATGGGATATGGGGGATTCTAAACAAACTGTTGGGGGGGGGGGGGGTTCTTAACAAACTGTAAGGATTCTTTACAAATGTGGGGGATTACTAACAAATATCGGGAATAATGGATAAATGTGCAATATGGGAGATGATAACTATTGTACAGGATTTTAGACAAATCTATTGGATTCTAAACAAATTGTTAAGAATCCTCCAAATTGGTTAAAAATCCCCTGTATTGCATGAGAATCCTCCACAAATTGTTATGAATACCCTACAGTTTGTTAAGAATCCCCCATAGTTGGTTCAGAATTCCCTATAAATCATTATGAATCCCCCACAGTTTGTTAAGGATCTATCACATTCTTATGCTATATGGAAAATTCATAAGAAACTATGGGGGATTCTTATGCGATATGAGGGATTCTTAAGAAACTATGGGGGGTTCCTTAACAAACTGTGGGGGATTCTTAACCAATATGGGGGATTGTTAACAAATATAGGGAATATTGAACAAATGAGCAATATTGGAGATGACAACTATTGTAGGGGATTTTGGACAAATGCGATGGATTATTAACAAATTGTTAAGAATTCTCCACATTGGTTAAGAACCCCCCGTATTACAAAAGATTCCTCCACAAATTGTTAAGAATACCCCCATATTGGTTAAGAATTCCCTACATTGGTAAAGAATCCCCCATAGTTTATTAAGAAACCCCCACATTGGTTAAGAATTCACCGCATTGCATGTGAATCCTTCACAAATTGTTATGAATCCCCCACATTAGTAAAGAATTCCCCACAGTTTGATAAAAGTCCCCCACATTGGTTTAGAATTATGGATTCTTAACAACCCCCCACTTTGATTAAGAATCCCCATATTATATAATGATGATGCCAAAAATTGGTAAGAAGGATCTAGAGAGAGAAAAGACACAAGCAAGTTATATGTGGTTCGGCCCCGTTAACAAGGTGACCTACGTCCACGGTTGCTTCTATGCGCGTTCACTAGCAGATCACCGATGGGCCTGGTGGGCTAACAAAGAGGGGCGGCACTACCTGTTATATCGGCTGGGTATATGCGTACAATGGTGAATTCTTTGTTCTATGCTTGTTAGCTAGAGAGTTCTTCGGATCCCTGTAGACAGGGTAGGTGGGCTCTTTTATAGGTGCAAGACTCCACCCATACATGGTAAGCTAGTCGGATTAGGAAGCCTAATCTGATTACAATTGATTTACATGATTTGGGGAGAGTTTTCTAAGCAGTTTAGGAAACTGCCACATTCCCTCTTGCAGTCTTACAGCTGGTTTAGAAAACTGTTGGTTAGGCCAGGTCCACGGGATGCCGCGGCCTTTCGTGCCTGGCCCATTGGCATAAACCGGGCAATCCTGACGAACACCCCGGGATCGCTGGGCTATTGGCGCCGCTATCGAAGTAACCAACACCTCCCGATGACGTGGCAGACTGTCCTCATGATTGGATAATCTTGGACATATCAGCTGTCCCCCATTTTTGGAATTGACTGGATGCTTCATCGGGTAAGGATCGAAAATCAGTATTGCCTTGGAAACCGTCCGGATACCCTCCGGGAATGCTGCCCGGGAGGGGACCCACCTTCCAGATCACCCGGTGGAATAACTGACCGGTACAGAGAGGAGCCCGGGCATTAGTGTTGCCATGTGTCAGGGAGTAGTTGGCCTGGTCAGGATCCATCAAATTCAGTTCGAAGGTAATCAAACACCTGCGTGGTAACCGGACTGTCATGTCACGCATTTAATGTGCACGCTTTTTAAGGCGACCCTTTACGTGCCCGAGGCAACAGCTGTCGGACGGTTTTTTGCCGGAAAACTCCTGAACCGTTGGGTCTGATTGATCTGGACTGCCCGTTATTCCTATATAAGGAACACTTGTGCATTTCTTCAATTCCTGCTGCCAAGTGATAGAGATTACCAAGCGGTTTGAGAGCGAACAAGATCCCAAGCAAGATTCCCGATCCCTTTTTTACGCTAAACTTTGTAAGTCTCTCCTTTTTGTCTTTAGTTCTTCACTCTCTTCTTCTTTTCTGAGCGAACCTGGAGAGAGCGAACCCGCTTAGGTCAGAATAGGCGTGGGATTTTTTCTTTCTTAGGTTCTGTTATTTCTTCCAATTAGGAGGTACTTTAGGGCAGTTGGACCAAATAGGTGTCCCCGGGAGAGTCTTGAGAGAGTGTTACTTTTTGTCCAGAGTCTTGTACGACCTGCCCTTTAGGTTATTAGATCTGCCTCCCTTGTATCTCAGGCTTGGAGTCCTTGACCCATTTTTAGGTTGCCGTCTACCTCCTAGGTCCACCGTAGACTTAGATATGTGCCACTGCGACTTCAACTCGTTATCCCAATCGGAAGACGAGCAGTCACGATCGGGAACCCTGAGCACAAGCCTAGACCCTCCTACCTTGGCCCCCTCTGATCAGCACAGTGATGGAAGGATCCCTGCCCGGGCATCCCACGAGGAAACGCGCCGGGGCTCTCTTGTGGCCACGGCGTCTCGGGGGTCGGGCGACAAAGGGTCTGTACCGAACAGTCCCGACGTCGTCTTTGCCAGCGAATCGATCATCAGCACCCTGCGCATCCCTGATTTGGGTCAGATCAGGTAGAGATACGATATTTTCGGCCCTTTCTCTCTGTCTGTCCACAACGGCGGGGCTCACTTCCACAAATCAGGCTTCGTTACCTTGTACGAGGACGCCTTTATTGCAGGCCTTCGCCTACCGCTCCATCCTATTTCCCGGGATGTACTCATCTACCTCGGGATCTCCCTAGGACAGCTCACCCCGAACGGTTGGTGTTATCTGATGGGGTCCATCTCCTTGTGGCCCCAAGTCCTCGGGTACGATCTTACCCTGGAGGAGTTCTTTTGGACCCACCGGCCATTCCAAGTTCACGGGGAGTCCGGCTTCTTCTCGCTTGGGGCCAGGCAGGGGTAGAAGATGATAGTCAACTGCCCGAGCAATAATAAGGGGTGGAAGAAGAAATTCTTCCAAGTATCCACCCTGGGGTTATGTGAAAAGGCACCGGGTGTGCAGTTAAGAACCTCCTGGGTGGGGCAGTTGAGGAGTAAACCCAATCACTTTCCTTTCATGATTAGTCTCTTTGTTTTACCACGACTAACCCATTTGTATCTTTGCTTTGCAGTGGGGTCAGTTGACCTGCCCAGTCTTCCCGACGAGTGCTAAGCGAGGATCATGTCTTTGGTGGAGGACCCGACCGACATCAATAAGGTGCTGACCCGATCGGGAAGCCCGAAGGTTTCTTATGAGCCCAAGCATCGCTTCGAAGCTCCCATATTCCCGTCAATCATTCCTGGTAAATTCTGTTACTTGACTTTCCGGTTACTTTTTTATTTGGCACTTTGCTGAGCTCTCATGCGCTCTTCCCTGATTTTACAGAAACGGCTCCCAAGAGTGCGGCGGCTCTGAAGGAAAAGGAGGCTGCCCTGATGGCTCGGGCCAGCCAGAAGAGGAAGAAGTAAGACCCCACCGAGGGCCAGCCCCTCATAAGGATCTCTCGAGAATCTCGATTCGAGTAGAAAGGGAGGCTGCTGCGACCTCGACGCTCGATGTTACTATTGCCGCACCATCACCTCTTCCTCCCGCCGCCAAGCCGTCCGGGATCTCCTTCCCCAGCATGGAGGAGATGGCTCGCGCGGGTCCCTCCTCGAGGCCTACGGTCTAGACGGCGGACGATGTCTGCAGAAGGGTCCGGTCCGGGCTGTTGCAGAGTCAAGTAGACAAATGCACTCTACTGAGTCTCGAGGCCATAATCGGTTGGCTCTACAGCATCAGCTACATGGTAAGTCATTCTGTAGCATAAGCATTGGCCATTATTCTATATGTATACTGACATTGTTTTGATCATGCAGGTTGGCTGCATTGTGACAGGGGCTGAAGATACCCTTCCCGGGGTTACCGAGAGGTTGGCCACTGCAGAGCCTGCCTTGTCGGTGGAGAGGGCTGCCCGGGAGTTCGCGGAGTTTGCTCTCTCCGTGGAGGAAGAAAAGTCCTGGGCAGTGGCCCTGGAGCTGAAGGAGACCTGCGACTCTCTCTCAACCGAGCTGGCTGCTCGAAAGGTTGCAGAGATGAAAGCTGCAGTCGCGAAAGCCGGGAGGATCACTGCTAGAAAGACCTGGCGACCGTGACGGCTACACTTTCTGAGATTGCTGCCGCTCGGGATGCTGAAGCCAAGGACACCGAGGAGGAGTTCGAGGCAGGATTCCTTACTAGCTACGCAGATTTGGCTAAGCGGGTTGCTGCTAACCACGCCGATTGGGACTTGTGTAGCTACTCGTGGGCAGAGTCCAGTTACTAGAAGGAGGGCCAAGCTGATGTCGAGGTTGTTGCTGAAGCTGCACCGATCGGAGACCCTGCTCTGGAAGAGCAGGCCGCTGGGGATGAAGAGTTGGTCCTCGTGGACAACCCATGACCTCTGGGTGTGTACATACTTTTTTATTTTTTTTTTTTTTTGGGGGGGGGGGGGGGGGGAAGGGTACTATAATTGCCCCCCAGGCAGTGTACATACCTTTGTAATTAACGAAAAGGCCCTCGAGGCAAATATTCTTTCCATTAACTGCTTTCTATTGTCTGTACTTTGCCTGTTTATGATTGCTAGTATCCGCCCGGTTTTTAGCCAACTTAAGCCCCTACCTTAGCAAATGGTTTAGGACCGTAACTAGTAGAACATCTGGCCTTCTCAACCTGTTTTAAAGGTAATTGCCCAGTGTACCATAGGAACTTGTCCTGTTAGCGTCCGGGATGTCCCGATGTATTATAGGAGTATCCTGTTTTACCGTCTGGGATGTCCCAGTGTATGATAGGAGTATCCTGTTTTACCGTCCGGGGTATCTATCTCTGATCACTGTAAGTACTTAGGAATGTCGGGATTCCAAGTTTTAGTGACCGGTGTGATTTCATGGTCTGGCCTAATATTCCCCTGTCCCCTAAGCATTTTGCTCAGGTAGGAGTGCAGGAGTGAGTGGCCGTAGGAAACCGACCTGGAACATGGGTGGTTGCAGGGTCCTTTGAAGCTTGCCATCGTCAGCCACCTAGGGATTTGCCCCCGTCATCGGTTGGGCCTAAGCAAAGCGTTGTGTAATTTCCTGTTTTGGTCTGGTATCCCCTTGCCCCCCGAGCGTCCTGTGAAGGCGGGGGCGCAATGAGGAGTGACCGTAGGAAACTGACCTGGAACATGGGTGGTTACAGGGTCCTTTGAAGCTTGCCATCATTAGCCACCTAGGGGTTTGCCCCCATCGTCGGTTGGACCTAAACGAAACCGGTGCCTCGGGGGTGACCTCGGGGTCTTTTATGCCTGGGTTCGGAGCCCGAGGTCTTTTCTGCCTTGATTTTTAGCCAAGGTCTTTCATGTCTCGGGGTTAAGCCCGAGGACTTTTCTGTGTTGCACGGGATACTGACAATAGTAAATTTGCAAAGTAAACTATTCAATTTTATTTAAAAATAAAAATTTATAGCAGTTGCTCAATTAGAGCTACAAAAAAAAACAAATTTTCCTACCAATGCTAAATTGCCCGCGTCCAAGTGTTACTGATAGTACTTGTGGAGGTATTGCACATTCCAAGGATGAGAGAGATCGTGCCCCTTCAGGTGCTGCAGCCAATAAGTTCCCGATCAGTTGACCCGGGTTACTTTATACGGGCCTTCCCAATTTATCCCCAATTTCCCATGGCTCGGGATTCGGGTGGACTGGTTCACTGCCTTAAGGACGAGGTCTCCCACTTGAAAGCTGCGATGCTTCACCTTGCTGTTGTAATATCGCGAGACCCATTGCTTGTAGGCTGCCACCTTTAGATAGGCTCGATCTCTTTTTTCCTCCACCAGATCCAGTTCTGATCTGAGAGCATCTTCGTTGTCTGGCGCACTGAAATTTACCACCCGATACGTAGGCAACCCGAGCTCTGTGGGGACCACCGCCTCGAATCCGTAGGTTAAAGAGAATGACGTCTCACCTGTTGCCGCTCAGGGTATAGTGCGGTAGGCCCATAGGAGGGTTGGCAGTTCTTTAGCCCACAGCCCTTTGGCGCTTTCAAGCCTTGTTTTGATTGACTGTAAGATTGTCCGGTTTGTCACCTCGGCTTGACCATTGGCTTGAGGGTGCTTGGGGGAGGAATAGTGATTGAGTATCCTGTAGTCTGAGTAAAACTACCTGAAGATAGGGATGTCGAATTGTCAGCCGTTATCGCTGACCAGGACCCAGGGGATGCCGGACCTACTCAGGATATTCCTTTCCACGAAGCTTTCCATTTTCCATTCGGTTATTATTGCCAAGGGCTTAGCCTCTGCGCATTTGGTGAAGTAATCAATAGCGATGACGGCGAACTTGACCTATCCTTTTCCCATCGACATACGACCGACAATGTCAATACCCCACTGGGCCTACGGCCAGGAGCTATGGATTGGTGTCAGGAGCTCTCCCAGTCGGTTGATCATAGGGGAGTATCATTGACACTTATCACACCTTCTGACGTACTCTTGAGAATCCTGGGCCATAGTTGGCCACTAGTAACCTTGCAATAGGGCCTTCCTGGGGAGTGCCCGGCCTCCGATGTGATTCCCACACACTCCTTCGTGGATTTTAAACAATACCGCTTGGACCTGTGCGGGGTGGACACAGCGGAGGTACGGGATAGAGAATCCCCTCTTATAGGGGATGCCATCAACAAGATGGTATAGGGCCGCCCGGTACTTGACCCGGCGGACCTCTTCTTTCTCGTCTGGTAGCGCACTTGTTGTCAAGAATGACATGATCGGGTCCATCCAGCTGGGTCCCAGGGTGACCGGATCTACTTCCATGCCTTCTGAGTTCATCACACTTGGCTCGGATAGATATTCTATCCTTATCCCGGGCAAGTCTGACTCAGAAGATGAGGCAAGGCGGGCCAACCGGTCGGCCCTGGTGTTTTCCTCTCTGGGTATCTGCATGATGGAAAATTCCCAGAGCTTCTTGGAAACCGCTTGGACAAGGGCCAAGTAGGCTACCATGTTGTCTTCCCGCACTTCGTACTCTTAGTTGACCTGATTGACCACGAGCTGGGAATCGCTGTATCCCTGGATCTGTTGTGCACTCATAGAAGTGGCCAATTGCAATCCCACCAATAGGGCTTCGTATTCAGCCTCATTGTTGGAGGCACGGAACCCAAACCTTAGCGCGTACTCGAGCTGGATGCCGTCGAGGGTAGTTAGGATGATTCCTGCCCCACTGCCTTGCTGATTCGATGAACCGTCCACGTGCAGTACCCAGGTAGGGATGTCAGCCTGTAATCCGAGTGGTAGTTCTGGCGGCTCAAACTCTTCAACCGGGTCTTCTGGATACATAAACTCAACTAGAAAGCCTGCTACGGCTTGTCCCTTGATGGCCGTCCGGGGTCGGTAGACCACTTCAAATTCTTTCAACTCCAAGGCCCACTTGACAAGCCTCCCGGATGTGTCGAGCCAGCTTAGGATCCTGCAGAGAGGTTGGTCTGTGAGGACTACAATGATATGGGCCTGAAAGTACGGACGGAGCCTTCGGGCCGAGGTGATGAGGGCGAACGCCAGTTTCTCGATACGGGAGTATCTGCTCTCTGACCCTTGGAGCGCCCGGCTGGTATAGTACACTAGGAACTGTATCCTGTGCTTTTCCCGAATGAGTGCCGAGCTAACCGCTGAGGGTGACACTGCCAAGTATAAGAACAATTCTTCCCCCGGTACGGGTGTTAAGAGTAGAGGAGGGGACGCCAAGTACTTCTTGAGTTCCTGGAACGCCTCTTCACACTCTTCTGACCACTAAAACGCATTGTGGAGGATTTTAAAGAATAGCAGGCACCGGTCTGTAGCTCAGGAGATAAATCTGTTCAATACGGCCACCCGTCTGGCTAAGCTCTGAACCTCCTTCATCGATTTGGGAGACCGCATGTTGATGATGGCTTGGATCTTTTCGGGGTTTGCCTCAATCCCCCATCTGCTGACTAGATGGCCCAGAAATTTCCCTGACGAGACGCCGAAGGTGCATTTGGCGGGGTTCAACCTCATCCCTAATTTTCTCAAAATGTTGAAGGCCCCGGTCAGATGCTCAAGATGGTCGGACTGGTCCCGGCTCTTGACCAGCAGATCATCCACGTACAGTTCCATAGACTTCTCGATCAGGTCCTTGAACATGTAGTTGACCAGGCGTTGGTAGGTGGCCCCGGCATTCTTGAGGCCGAATGGCATAACCTTGTAATAATACGTGCCCTGGTCAATGATGAATGCAGTCTTCTCTTCGTCCCCGGGGTACATGCTGATCTGGTTATACCTCGAGTAGGCATCCATAAACGAGAGGAGTGAGTGACCGGTCGTGGAATCGACAAGGAGGTCTATCCTGGGCAACGGATAGCAATCCTTGGGGCAAGACTTGTTGAGGTCGGTGAAGTCCACACATATCCTCCACTTCCCGTTGCTTTTCTTGACCAGAACGACATTAGCTAACCAGTCGGGATAGTGGACCTCTCGGATGGACTTTGCCTTCAGGAGCTTTTCCACCTCTTCGGATACTGATGTCTGCCTCTCGGGGGCCATGCCCCTTCTCTTCTGCTTCACCGGCCAGCAATCTGGGCTGACATTAAGATGATGGGTCATTATCCGGGGGTCAATCCCGGGCATATCCTCATGACTCCAAGCGAAAACATCCTGATTTTGCCACAGGAATTGAGTCAGCTTTTCCTTCGGACCGGGCTCCAGTAGGGTACTGATGCTGACCGTGGGGTCTGGGTACTCGGGATTCAACATCACTCTTTCTAATTCTTCCACCGTACCTATCGTGTCACTCTGGTCCTGGGGGTCCATCTCCTGGACGTTTAATGTTTCGGTGATAGCCCCCCGGCGCAACGAGCTGACATAGCAACTCCGGGCGGTAGTCTGATCTCTATGCAAGCTTCCGGGTCCCTGAGGAGTTGGGAACTTCACCGTTAAGCTGTAAGTGGAGACGACCGCCCTGGCCCTGTTGAGGGTCGGCCTCCCAAGAATGACATTGTAGGCCGACGGGGCTTTCACGATCATAAAATTTGTCAGCACGGAAGCTTGTTGAGGGTAGGCCCCCATGAGAACTGGGAGCTCGATTGTTTCGAGCGGTTGTGTGCTGGAGCCATTGAATCCTACCAGGGGGTAGCAACTGGCCAGAGCCAATCCCTGGATATCCCAAGCTGATCAAATATCGACGTGAATATGATGTCGGATGAGCTACCCATGTCCACCAGCACCCTCTTGACCATGTAGTTGGCTATAAAAAGCGTCACAACTAGCGGGTCATCGTGGGGACAGTGGATATCTTTCACGTCGTCGGAGGAAAATGTCAATATTTTGTTTAGCGGGGAGTCGATGGATTGGATATGCCAGACATCCGCTCGGGACACCCGAGCATGCCCCTTCCTTGCCGACTGCGTATCCCCACCACCCGAGATCCCTCCGGAGATTACGTGGATTTGGCCAAGTGGTTGTGGCTGATCAGGAGCTTGGGTGTCCTACCGGGGTCGTTTATCTGCTGTGACGAACTCCGCAAGGTGTCCCTGCTCGATCAGCTTCTCTATGGCTATCTTCAACCTGAAACAATCCTCCGTTTCATGGTCGTGGTCTCTGTGGAAGCGGCAAAACTTATCCCGATTCCTCTTACCGGGCGGGGCTTTGAGTTTTGCTGGCTGCTGAAGCAACCTTTGCGCCTCGGCGGCGGCCATGACTTCTTGTATAGGCTGGAAAAGGGGTGTGAAAGCAATCGGGGGCTAACCCCGGACATCCTTCTGATCCTGCTTCGGCTTCTTTCCCGGGCCCTTCTCAAATCCTTCACGCTTGTGCTTAGCCTTCGAGGATTCGTCTCCCACCTGGCAGGCGCGCTTCGCTTTCAGGAACTCCTCGGTGTCTATGTACTTACTGACCCTCTCCGAGAGCTCTACCAGGGTTGCCGGTCGGTCACAATGAAACGACGTAGCAACTATGGTGTGTTGAACTCCCGAACAGAAGGCCATAATTGCGGCCGTTTCATTGAGATTGCGGATCTGAAGCCTTTGCTGGTTGAAACGGTCCATGTACTCTCTTAGGGACTATCCCTTGTACTGCTTGATGGTCAGTAGCTGAGTTTCCGATTGTGAACGATCGAGCATCCTGACAAACTGGCTGATGAACAGCTTGTTGAGGGCTTTGAAGTCATCGACTGTCTGGGGCTTTAGAGCATGGAACCACTGAACTGTTGGCCCTTTGAGGGTACTGGGAAAGGCCAGGCACAGTAACTTGTCCACCATTGTGACCAGTGTCATCTGAGCCTTATACGTACAGACGTGGTCCACCGGGCTCCCTGTGCCGTCGTAGGAGCTGAGGCGAGGGGGTTTGAACTTCCGCAGGATAGGGAACTGCGTCACCCGAGCGGTGTAGGTTGATTCCGTCTCCATATTGATGAGGTCATGGCCGGACTTGTGGCTTAACCTCTCAATCTGCTGTTGCAGTTCCTCAAACTGGGCCTTAACGTCATCCCGCTCGGTTTCCTTCTCTATATCCGAGCGGTAGGTCTGATCGAATGACGAGGCCTCTTCCTCAAAGTGCGTCGACCTTGGGGATAGAGCCCGAATTTGGGTCTGGGTAATCGTGTGCCTAAGGTCTCCCTGGCTCCGAGTCGGAGGGTCTTTGGCTGATTCCCGGGCCATCTGTCCTGGCTCCTCCCCTCTGGCCGCGCGCCGTCAGTTGATGATAGTTCTGGCATCCTCCACCCGACGAGGATTGGGCCGAGCTCGCTTCCGCGAGCGCCTGGTTGCTTGGCTGCACTCGCCATCACCGAGGTGTTCCCAGTCCGGTGGGGACACCGGGGTGGAACGGGCTTGCCTTCGTACCTGAGCGGGCTCCTGAACAGGGGCGCTTTTCTCGGGCTGATCTTTTGATGCAGGACGCTTTTCCTGTTGGGCCAAAAGTAATTCAATTTGTTCGGCCAGTGCTGCCGTTACCTATTCTGTGGTCATGGAGGCAGCCGGTTGCCCGGGCTGTGAATCCCTAACCGGGCTGGGTAATGACCTTCTTATTCCTTCTAGGCGACATGTTGATCAGTCAGTATTTATTTTTTAGAGGAAACAATCAGCTCCCACAGGCGGCGCCAAACTGATGATGCCGAAAATTGGTAAGGATGATCTAAAGAGAGAAAAGACACAAGCAAGTTATATGTGGTTCGGCCCCGTTAACAAGGTGACCTACGTCCACGGTTGCGTCTGCGCGCGTTCACTAGTAGATCACCGGCGGGCCTGGTGGGCCAACAAAGAGGGGCGACACTACTAGTAATACCGGCCGGGTATATGCGTACAATGGTGAATTCTGTGTTCTATGCTTGTTAGCTAGAGAGTTCTTCGGATCCCTGTAGACAGGGTAGATGGGCTCTTTTATAGGTGCAAGAGTCCACCCATACATGGTAAGCTAGTCGGATTAGGAAGCCTAATATGATTACAATTGATTTGCATGATTTAGGGAGAGTTTCCTAAGCGGTTTAGGAAACTACCACATTCCCTCTTGTAGTCTTACAGCTGATTTAGGAAACTGCTGGTTAGGCCAGGTCCACGGGATGCCGCGGCCTTTCGTGCCCGGCCCATTGGCACAAACCGGGCGGTCCTGACGAACACCCCGGGATCGCAAGGCTATTGGCGGCGCTACCGAAGTAACCAGCACCTCCCGGTGATGTGGCAGACTGTCTTCATGACTGGATAATCTTGGACATATCAGCTGCCCACCATTTTCAGAACTGATTGGATGCTTCATCGGGTGAGGATCGAAAATTAGTATCGCCTTGGAAACCGTCCGGATACCCTCCGGGAACGCTGCCCTGGAGGGGACCCACCTTCCAGATCACCCGGTGGAATTACCGACCGGTACAGAGAGGAGCCCGGGCATTGGTGTTGCCACATGTCAGGGAGTAGTTGGCCTGATCAGGATCCATCGAAGTCGGTTCGAAGGTAACCAAACACCTGCGTGGTAACCGGACCATCACGTCACGCATTTAATGTGGATCTCCCATAATTGTTAAGGATCTCCCATAATTTGTTAAGAATTCCCCACAAATTGTTATGAATCTCCCACAGTTTGTTAAGGATCCCTCACATTCTTATGCTATAAAGCTATAAGGAAAATTCATAACAAACTGTGGGGGATTCTTATGGGATATGAGAAATACTTAACAACCTATGGGGGGATCCATAAAAAAACTGTGGGGGTAGGTGGATCATTAACAAATTGTTGAGGATTCTTAACACATATGGGGGATTATCAACAAATATGGGGAATAATGAACAAATGAGGAATATAGGAGATGACAACTGTTGTACAGATTTTAGACAAATGTGATGGGATCTTAACAAATTGTTAAGAATCCTCCACATTGGTTAAGAATCCCTCGTATTGCATAAGAATCCTCCACAAATTGTTATGAATCCCCCCACATTGGTTAAGAATCCCCCATAGTTTGTTAAGAATCTCCTATATTAGTTAAGACACCCCCACAATTTGTAAAGAATCCCCAACATTGGCTAAGAATTCCCCGTGTTGCATGAGAATCCTCCACAAATTGTTATGAATCCCCCACATTGGTTAAGAATCCCCTACAGTTTTTTAAGAATCCCCCACAAATTATTACTAATCCCCCACATTGGTAAGAATCCCACACAGTTTGTTAAAAAATCCCCCACAAATTGTTATGAATCTCACACATTGGTTATGAATCCCCCACAATTTGTTAACAATCCACGATAATGCATAAAAATCCCCCACAAATTGATAAGGATTTCCCATAGTTGGTTAAGAATTCCCAACAAATTGCTATTGATCCCCCATAGTTTCTTAAGAATCCCTCACATGCTTATGCTATAATGCTATATGCAAGATACATAACAAACTGTGGGAGATTCTTGTGTGATATGGGAGATTCTTAACAGCCTATGGGGGGAGGGGGATCCTTAACAAACTATAGGGAATTCTTAACAAATGTGGGGGATTATTAACAAATATGGAGAATAATGAACAAATGTGCAATATGGGAGATGACAACTATTGTACGGGATTTTAGATAAAAATGATGGCCTCTTAACAAATTGTTAAGAATCCTCCACATTGGTTAAGAATCCCCCGTATTGCATAAGAATACTCCACAAATTATAATGAATCCCGCCACATTGGTTAAGAATACCCCACAGTTTGTTAAGAATTCCCTACATGGGTAAAGAAACCCCCACTGTTTGTTAAGAATTCCCATATTGGTTACGAATTTCCCGTATTGCAGGAGAATCCTCCACAAATTGTTATGAATCCCCTATATTGTTTAAGAATCCCCCACAAATTGTTACGAATCCCCCATAGTTTGTTAAAAATTTCCTACATTGGTTAAGAATTATGGATTCTTAACAATCCTCAACATTGGTTAAGAATCCCCCATCTTCAATAAGATTCATCCAAAAATTATTATGAATCCCCCACAATTTGTTAAGAATCCCCCACAAATTGTTATTAATTCACCACATTGTTAAACAATCCCACACATTAGTTATGAATCCCCCATAATTTGGTAACAATCCACGATATCGATTCATACGAAAATTATGGGGGATTCTTATGGGATATGGGGGATTCTAAACAAAATGTGGGGGATCCTTAACAAATTGGGGGGGGGGGGGGGGGATCCTTAACAAATGGTAAGGGATTTTTTACAAATGTGGGGGATTTTTAACAATTATGGGGAATAATGAACAAATGTGCAATAAGGGAGATGACAACTATTATATGGGATTTTAGACAAATCTGGATTATTAACAAATTGTTAAGAATTCTCCACATCGGTTAAGAATCCCCTGTATTGCATGAGAATCCTCCACAAATTGATATAAATCTCATACATTGGTTAAGTATTCCCTATAGTTTGTTAAGAATCCCAAACTGTTATGAATCCCCCCACATTGGTAAAGAATTTACCACAGTTTGTTAAAAATCCCCCACAATTTGTTATAAATTCCCTACATTGGTTAAGAATTACAGATTCTTAACAATCTTCCACATTGGTTAAGAATCCCCCATATTGCATAAGATTCCTCCACAACTTTTTTATGAATCCCCCACAGTTTATTAAATATCCCCAAAAATTGGTATGAATCCCCCACATTGGTTATGAATTCTCCACAATTTGTTAACAATCCATGATACCACATAAGAATCCCTCACAAATTGTTAAGGATCTCCCACATTTGGTTAAGAATTACCCACAAATTGTTATGAATCCCTCACATTCTTATGCTATGTGGAAGATTCATACGAAACTGTGGGGATTTCTTGTCGGATATAGGGGATTCTTAACAAACTGTAGGTGATCCTTAACAAACTGTAGGGGATTCTTAACCAACATGGGGGATTATTTACAAATACGGAGAATAATGAACAAATATGCAATATAGGAGAAGACAACTATTGTACTGGATTTTAGACAAATGTGATCGATTGTTAACAAATTTTTAAGAATCCTCCACATTGATTAAGAATCTCCGGTATTACATGAGAATCCTCCACAAATAATTATGAATCCCCTACATTGGTTAAGAATCCCCCACAGTTTGTTCAGAATCCTCCACATTAGTTTAGAATCCCCCGTTTTTCATGAGAATCCTCCACAAATTATTATGAATCTGCCACATTTGTTAAGAATTCCCCACAGTTTGTTAAGAATCCCCACAAATTGTTATGAATCCCCCACATTAATAAAGAATCCCCCACCCTTTGTTAAAAATCCCCTACATTGGTTAAGAATCCCCCATATTGCAAAAGATTCATTAAAAAATTATTATGAATTCTCCACAATTTGTTATCAATCCTCCACAAATTGTTATAAATCCCCCAAATTGATAAAGAATCCGACACATTAGTTATGAATCCCCCATAATTTGGTAACAACCCACGATGTCGATTCATGCAAAATTGTGGGGGATTCTTATGGGATAAGGGAATTCTAAACAAACTGTGGGGGTAGGGGGGATTCTTAACAAACTATAAGTATTCTTTACAAATGTTGGAGATTACTAACAAATATGGAGAATAATGAACAAATGTGCAATATGGGAGATGACAACTATTGTACAGGATTTTAGACAAATCTAATGGATTGTTAACAAATTGTTAAGAATCCACCACATTGGTTAAGAATCCCCTGTATTGCATGAGAATCCTCCACAAATTGCTATGAATCCCCTACAGTTTGTTAAGAATCCCCCACAGTTGGTTAAGAATTCCCCACAAATTGTTATGAATCCCCCACAGTTTGTTACGGATCCATCATATTCTTATGCTATATGCAAGATTCATCAGAAACTGTGGGGGATTCTTATGCGATGTGAGGGATTCTTAAGAAACTATGAGGGGTTCCTTAACAAACTGTGGAGGATTCTTAACTAATGTGGGGGATTATTAACAAATATAGGGAATATTTAACAAATGTGCAATATTGGAGATGACAACTATTGTAGGGAATTTTGGAAAAATGTGATGGATTCTTAACAAATTGTTAAGAATTCTCCACATTGGTTAAGAACCCCCCGTATTGCATAAGATTCCTCCACAAATTGTTATGAATATCCCTACATTGGTTAAGAATCCCTACATTAGTAAAGAATCCCCCGCAGTTTGTTAAGAAACCCCCACATTGGTTATGAATTCCCCGCATTGCATGAGAATCCACCACAAATTGTTATGAATCCTCAACATTGATAAAGAATCCCCCATAGTTTGTTAAAAATCCCCCACATTGGTTAAGAATTATGGATTCTTAACAACCCTCCATATTGGTTAAGAATCCCCCATATTGTATAAGATTCCTTAACAAATTGTTATTAATCCCCCACAGTTAAGAATCCCCCACAATTTGTTAAGAATCCCCAACAAATTGTTAACATTCCATGATATCGCATAAGAATCCCCCACAAATTGTTAAGGATCTTGCATAGTTTGCTAAGAATTCCCCATAAATTGTTATGAATCCCCCACAGTTTGTTACGGATCCCTCACATTCTTATGCTATAATGCTATATGGTAAATTCATAACAAACTGTGGGGGATTCTTATGGGGTATGAGAGATACTTAACAACCTGGAAAATTCATAACAAACTATTGAGGATTCTTAACATATGGGGGATTATTAACAAATATGGGGAATAATGAACAATTGTGCAATATAGGAGATGACAACTGTTGTACAGATTTTAGACAAATGTGATGGATTCTTAACAAATTGTTAAGAATCCTCCACATTGGTTAAGAATCCCCCGTATTGCATAAGAATCCTCCACAAATTTTTATGAATCCCTCCCCCCCCCCCCCCCCCCCCCACAATGGTTAAGAAACCCCCACAGTTTGTTAAGAATCTCCTACATTAGTTAAGACAACCCCACAGTTTGTTAAAAATCCCCCACACTGGTTAAAAATTCCCCGTATTGCATGAGAATCCTCCACAAATTGTTATGAATCTCCCGCAAATTATTGCTAATCCCCCACATTGGTAAGAATTCCCCACAGTTTGTTAAAAATACTCCACAAATTGTTATGAATCTCACACATTGGATATGAATCCCCCACAATTTGTTAACAATCCATGATACTGCATAAGAATCCCCGACAAGTTGTTAAGGATCTCCCATAGTTGGTTAAGAATTTCCCACAGTTTGTTAAGGATCCCTCACATTCTCATGCTATAATGTTATATGGAAGATTTCTAAGAAACTATGGGGGATTCTTATGGGATATGGGGGATTCTTAACAGACTTTTGGGGGAGGGGGATCCTTAACAAACTATAGAGGATTCTTAAAAATGTAGGAGATTATTAACAAATATGGGGAATAACGAACAAATGTGCAATATGGGAGATGACAACTATTGTACGGAATTTTAGACAAAAGTGATGGATTCTTAACAAATGGTTAAGAATCCCCCGTATTGTATAAGGATCCTCCACAAATTGCTATGAATCCCCCCACATTGGTTAAAAATCTCCCACAGATTGTTAAGAATTCCCTACATGGGTAAAGAAACCCTCACAGTTTGTTAAGAATCCTCACATTGGTTAAGAATTCCCCGTATTGCAAAAGAATCCTCCACAAATTGTTATGAAATCCTTACATTGTTTAAGAATCCCCCACAAAATATTATGAATCCCCCACAGTTTGTTAAAAATCACTCACATTGGTTAAGAATTATGGATTCTTAACAATCCACCACAATGGTTAAGAATCCCCCATATACAATAAGATTCATCCAAAAATTATTATGAATCCGCCACAATTTGTTAAGAATCCCCCACAAATTGTTAAGAATCCCAACATTGGTAAAGACTCCCACACATTAGTTATGAATCCCCCATAATTTGGTTACAATCAACGATATCGATTCATATGAAATTGTGGGGGATTCTTATGGGGTATGGGGGATTCTAAACAAACTGTGGGGGGGGGGGGGGGGGAATCCTTAACTGTAAGGGATTCTTTACAAATGTGGGGGATTATTAACAAATATAGGGAATAATGAGCAAATGTACAATATAGGAGATGACAACTATTGTACGGGCTTTTAGACAAATCTGATGGATTCTTAACAAATTGTTAAGAATCCTCCACATTGGTTATGAATCCCCTATATTGCGTGAGAATCCTCCACAAATTGTTATGAATCCCCCATAGTTTGTTCAGAATCCCCACAGTTTGTTAAGAATCTCCTACATTAGTTAAGACTCCCCCACGGTTTGTTAAGAATCCTCCACATTGGTTAAGAATTCCTCGTATTGCATGAGAATCCTCCGCAAATTCTTATGAATCCCCCACATTAGTTAAGAATCTTCCATAGTTTTGTAAGAATCCCCCACAAATTATTACTAATCCCCCACATTGTTAAGAATCCCCAACAGTTTGTTAAAATTCCCCACAAATTATTATGAATCTCACACATTGGTTATGAATCCCCAACAATTTGTTAACAATCCATGATATCGCATAAGGATTCCCCACAAATTGATAAGGATCTCCCATAGTTGGTTAAGAATTCCCCATAAGTTCTTATGAATCCCCTACAGTTTCTTAAGGATCCCTCACATTCTTATGCTATAATGCTATACGCAAGATTTATAACAAACTGTGGGAGATTCTTATGTGATATGGGGGATTCTTAACAGACTATGGGGGGAAAGGGATCCTTAACAAACTATAGGGAATTCTTAACAAATATGGGGGATTATTAACAAATATGGGGAATAATGAACAAATTTGGAATATGGGAGATGACAACTATTGTACGGGATTTTAGATAAATGTGATGGATTCTTAACAAATTGTTAAGAATCCTTCACATTGGTTAAGAATCCCCCATATTGCATAAAAATACTCCACAAATTGTTATGAATCCCCCCTACATTGGTTAAGAATCCCCCACAAGTTTGTTAAGAATTCCCTAGGTAAATAACCCCCACAGTTTGTTAAAAATTCCCATATTAGTTAAGAATTCCCCGTATTGCATGAGAATCCTCCACAAATTGTTATGAATCCCCTATATTGTTTAAGAATCCCCCACAGTTTGTTAAAAATTTCTCACATTGGTTAAGAATTATGGATTCTTAACAATCCTCCACATTGATTAAGAATCCCCCATATTCCATAAGATTCATCCAAAAATTATTGTGAATCCCCAACAATTTGTTAAGAATCCCCCACAAATTGTTATTAATCCACCACATTGGTAAAAAATCCCACACATTAGTTATGAATCCCCCATAATTTGGTAGCAATCCACGATATCGATTTATACGAAATTATGGGGGATTCTTATGGGATATGGGGGATTCTAAACAAACTGTTGGGGATCCTTTATAAACTGTTGGGGGGGGGGGGGGGGGGGGGGGGGGGTGGGATCCTTAACAAACTATAAGGGATTCTTTACAAATATGGGGGATTATTAACAAATATGGGGAATAATGAACAAATGTGGAATATGTGAAATGACAACTATCGTATTTGATTTTAGACAAATCTGATGGATTCTTAACAAATTGATAAAAATCCTCCACATTGGTTAAGAATCCCCTGTATTGCATGAGAATCCTCCACAAATTGTTATAAATCCCCCACAGTTTGTTAAGAATCTTTCACAGTTGGTTAAGAATTTGTAATACCTATAATTTTCTTTTCATTAAATAGTATTAGTTTTTTTTTCAAATTTCTGTATTGGACCGACTACATTATTATTATATTATTTTAATTGCGCGATGGTTTTGACCTATTGTAGTATTATTAATTAGATTGTAATAACCGTACCGGCTCGACGTAATAAGACTCAGCTTAGTCACGTACCCGGACCCGAACATTAGAAATAATAACAGTTTGTACACAAATCAAGAAAGTAGCACACAATTTGAGGTGGGCCCCACATGGCAGTCCATGTCACCTCTAGTGACACTTGTCCACATGTTGGATATGTGTCCTAGCGTGCAAGCATGCATGGAGATACATATCTCTCCACCATTTCTATATAAACACACCCATATGCAAGCATTTTACTCTCTTGGTCTCCATAATCAGAACATATAGAGTTAAAGAGAGTTAGGAGATAAATTTCATAGAGAGAGAGAGAAGAAATATAAAAAGAAGAAGACGCTTCCACCATAGAAGCTTAAGCTCAAATCCTACATTCAAACCAAATTTCAAGTATTGGTGAGTTTACTAACTTACTTTAGAATATATATATATATATATATAGTATGTAGTGATGTTTAGTAAAAGCTTGATGTTGCTATTTTGAGGATTACATGTCATGCAAGACAAATCCTTAAATCTGAGAAACTGAAACTTTCAGCAGAACATAGTTTAGTAAAATGAACGTTTGGAGTAGCTCAAAAATCTGAATTAGGCTAGGTTTTTTTGTGGAGAAAGCTAACTCATTTATCTACAAATAACTCTTCTATAGATCAGTCTAAAAATCACTCCTTCATACGTAAAATGCATGTACAACACAGTGTTATAAATCTGGAAAACATAAACTTTCAGCAGAACATAGTTTAGTAAAATGAACATTTGAAGTAGCTCAAAAATCTGAATTAGGCTAGGTGTTTTTGTGGAGAAAGCTAACTCATTTATCTACAAATAACTTTTCTATATCTCAGTCTAGAAATCACTCCTTCATAGGTGAAATGCATGTACAACGCAGTGTTATAAATCTGGAAAACAGAAACTTTCAGCAGAACATAGTTTAGTAAAATGAATGTTTGGAGTAGCTCAAAAATATTAATTAGGCTAGGTTTTTTTTTGGAGAAATCTAACTCATTTATCTACAAATAACTCTTCTATAGTCTGGTCTAAAAATGACTCCTTCATAGGTGAAAGTCACGTATAATGCAGTACTATAAATCTGGGACACAACAATCTGAAAATATAGAAATGTTTAAGTAAAATAAATATTTTGAGCACCTCAAAAATGTAATTGAAGCTAGATTTTTTTGTACATGAAGATGATCTAAATACCGATAATGTTCTAGTTTTGAGTTTAATCTACTAAGCAATTTATCATGCCCAGATAAATCATGTTGTTTCAGTCAACACAGTGAAAATGTATCCTGGCAGATTGTGTAGCTTTTTATATGATGTTTTGTTTATGCATGGTGTTGATTGTTGATGCTAGTTTTTCGGTACCTGTGTTGTTATGAAAATCTTGTGCTATGGTAGTGCTATCACGTAGATGAGTATGTTAAGGGTTTCATCTATATGTTTATTGGTATTAAATCTATGTTATAAATCCATGAGCTACGTGCCATGTTTTCCATTGTTATGAATATAGTTTAATGATCGTTAAAAGTTCATACCCAATCTTTAAGTATGTTGTACAGCACGATTATTGAGTTGATAGTGATTGGGTAAGTTCTCATCGTAAGTATATTATGATATAAAATAGAATGACACATGTATAAATGTAACTTCAAAAGTATAAATGGATTTTATTATTGAACTAAACTACGAAACGTACGAACACGTAAAATAACGATAAAACCTTCAATAACAGATTTTATGCGAATAAGGGACGTTGAGCTTCGTTTCTCGTCGTGTGACTTTTGATCAAAGTTGATTCGTAAACTTTCGTGTCATGTTCGGATATTTCTTGCAGAGTTAGTCCTTCGGTAATTCCATGGAGTCAATTGGGGAGTTGTGAAATATTTTGTACCTTGGTCTGAGGATCGGCATGACGTGTTCGGTTAAGTGCGAAAGAAAAAAAAAACAAATCTACAAAAACTAGAAAAAAATTATGTAAATCTATAATGTGAAACCGTAGATATGAACCCAAGTTTCAGAAATTTTCATTTAGGTATAGATCTAAGTAGGAGACATCCATAATCTTTTTAGATCTAGGATTTTAACAATCCAAACTTCAAAAAAAAAAAAAAAAACCAAAAAAGAGAGAGAAAGAGAAAGAATGGTCGCACCTCTTGCTGCCATCGTCGAATCGTCGCCTGTCTTTGCCGTCGCCGTCGACTTCTCCCTTCGTAGCCACAGTCTGAAACGAGTCTCCTCGCTCTTTCTTCGCTGGTCGCGAGTCTCTCTCTCCCTCTTTCTCTCTCTCTCTCTCTCTCTCTCTCTCTTCACAGTTATGAGACTTCTGAATGATAAACAAGGGTTTTTTGGTATATATATGCTGGGGGTATATCGGACTTTTGGTGCAACAATCCCACTTATTCTTATCCCCGTGTTTTTTAATACTACACCCCCCACCCCCACCCCCCATTGTTTTATCCGGCCTAAGGAGCATTAAAATTAACCACACCAAAACAATACTTGAGTTACATAATACTTGAGAAGCTCAACCAAACGTAGTATTATACTGGATTGGATTAAAACAGTCCAATCCGCCCCATTAATCCTGCAACCAAACGAGCCCTAAGAGAAAAAGATAAATTATTGTGTTTCTGGATCACCAGCTTAGCAAATTGATGTGGTGGTTCAGACTATTAATAATATGCCAAGTGGACAAAAGGCTAACCAGATCAGCTCTAGTCTGCTTTGCCTTTCTCAGTCTGTGTGCTTAGCAAGCTGATATGGTGGTCCAGATTACTAATAATATGCCAAGTGGACAAAAAGTTGACCAGATCAACTCTAGTCAGCTTTGCCTTTCTCAGCCTCTATGCACACAGAGTTGACCAGAGTTTATTTGGTCAACTTTTATGGTACATGTGACATTTATTAGTGGTCTGGACTACCATACCAGTTTGTTGAGCTGGTAGTGTTGGAACACTCAATAATTTCTCTTTGACTTAGTGAATATAAAATCGGTTGCAGTAATGAATCTATAATTCCTACCGTTAGGTATATAATTGATTCTGCTAGATTGGGAGAAAATCATAGAAGAGAAGTGAAACTAAACATCTTTCACTCCATCTTGTTGGCAAGTTAAGTTAAGAGAGAAGAATATGTTCACGCACAGAACTATAAAGAAAGTGGGACGAGATTTTTGTTTCTCTCCAAATAGGAGAGATTAAGAGAAAATAGAAAGAAAAAAAATAGATGGAAACTACTCTTTTAAAATACAAATATATTCCTGAGTATGTCACAGTTATACAGACAAGAAGGATAAAAGAGTAAATTAGCTGTAAATACTTGTTTTTCTTCTCTCTTATTAAAGCTAATCAAACGAGAGAAAATTGTGTTTTTATTCTCTTTTCTTCTTTATTGTCTATCTAAACGGAGTGGAGAGAACTTATTCTCCATTATTTTCTTCTCCTCTTTTAACGAGTTTCTCTTTTATTCTTTTCACTTCTCTCAATCCAAACTATTAAAGAAAAAACTTATATCCAAGTTCAAATTGTAATTGGTAGAATTAAAGGAGACAATTTATTTCAAAGACATGTTGCTAACGAACTCGGTCTGTCGGTCAAAAACCCCTAACTTCCCTAAGGGAGGCCAGGGGTTCGAAAGTTCCCAGTAACTAAAATAAGATAGTTGGAGTGACGGACTTCAAGATGAACATTAAAAAATTCCAATCTGGTGTGGGTTCGGAATTTATCGCTAGCTTGCCTCCCCGACTTAAATGATGCGTGTACTACAAGATCACTACACATACTTGGGATTTGCCCCTATTCTACTCTGATAAAAAGATAATAGATAAACAATTTGAATTACTTGCAGGAATTCTGAAGTCACAAAGAACAGATTGGAGAATTTATCCTCGTCATCTATTAAAAAAAAACTACACTGGCTACTTTCAATCAAGCCTTTGTACATACGCCATTTTTCACAGCCATAGTAGCAAGAAAACAAAATTAGATTATTTCTCTCCTCGTTAGGATAAGTTTTTATAACATATATGCAGTACATTACCGATTAGTTTAATTTTAGTTACAAATTTTTACTTAGATAAACAGAAAATTGTAAAGTGAAAGGGATTGTTTCTCTTTTTGGTTTATTCTACTAAATAGAAACAATGAGAAAAGTAGAAAACTAATATTTCAAGAGCTAAAAGTCTAACTTCAGCTTTACTTACCAAATTAAAGTAGAATATTTCTCATTTAACCAAAATGACATTGTTTTTGGTAAGGGATCGAGTAATAGTAATTGCACGATATGTCTATTAATTCCGTCGTCCTCCAGACACTAACAGAGAAAGCTTATTTTTTGAAATGTGAGGGGTATCCGGTATCATGTGTATTGTGGCAAATTGGAGAGTCTAGTGATTTTTAGTCTTTTGGTTTTGTTTTTCACACTAAATTTACAAAGTGCAAACAAACAAAAAAAAATTTTATAGACTCTGTTTGGTTCATAGATTTGGTGAGGAAAAAGAAAAGAGAAGGGAAAACTAGTTCCCTCGTATTTTCTTTTGTGCTTTCTTTCATGCTTAACTAATATTATAAATTAAAAATATGTAAATTATAATTGTGATATAAGAAAGAAAAAAAGAAAAGAAAAGAAAAGAAGGAGAATGACTTACAACATACAAAATATTTAATATATTTCTCAGCATATTCTCTTTACTTTCCTATTTTCCTCATTATTTTCCTTATTATTCAAAAAAGAAGAAGAAGAAGAAGAAGAAGAAGAAGAAGAAGAAGAAGAAGGGAATTGATATTTCCACTCAAAAATCGAACTAATGCACTCCATAGTACTTGACTTATCATGCAGTACCATACAGTCAATGCATTCCATAGAATGCATTAATTAATCCATGGAGTGTGAATAATAATTCTAAAAAATATAATCCTCTATGTTTTTTTTTTTCCTCTCACTATATCCAAGAACAAAAAAAAGACCTAGTTGGGTTCTTTACAAACTAACAATCGAATTTGTCAATCACGGTCGATTCATGGATGTCCATATAGCAATTCCTATACCTTTCTTACTATCGTCAAAATCGAACAATTGCAAAAGATGATAAGTCATTTTAGGGATAATTAGAATTTATTCCATTTCAGAGTACTTTATAAGTATTAGGTACAACACGAGAATTTTTTTGGTGAAAGGTCACTCACATATAAAACTGGACAAAAATCTTGATGAGTTGTGAATTTCACAAATCGCTGGGATCTTTGTCTAGAGTAGTTTTACTCTAACAAAAGACTTAAGTTGAGGGACTTTTTACCAAAAAATAAAAAATAAAAATTTGTGTCCTTCAGCCAGTAACTTTCCTTAACGGGGTATTTAACACTAAATTTCTAAAATTTTAACAATTAACGAAATAACTTATATTTCAAATTAATAATTGAATACAACAACAACAACAAATAAAAAAATAACAACATATCTCCCTTCAAAATTTAGAACATGAAAATTTTAAAAATATATTTATATAAATTTTTAAAAGGGCAAAAAATATATTGTTGCAAATCAAGCCCATGGACTCAATGAACACTCCTCAGGCAATGTTGGGAATCTCTTAGTATCCTTGCAATAGTCATATATAACAAGGTTTTTCTCAACCCAAGCAAAGTCCATTTTCTGGTCTTTTGAGAGATGCCAAGCATCATATTGGTCCCACCAATTGTTGGTGGTGGTTGATACACAAGCTGGGAAAGGGTCTTCCCATTGGCATCCATCAACATTGAAGTCCTTGTAAGAAGACACAAATGGTGCATTTTTCCAATCTGTCTTCTCCAGCCCTCCTCTTGTAGCCCAGTCATCTGCATTCCAAATGCTAGAGAACAAGTACATTGGCTTTTCATTGGGGAAGAAATTATTCGCGTAATCGGCATTTTTGTATACTCTTACCGGAACTTGGTCCACGAAAAACCTGTTGTTTTAGCACAATATATTCAACATAAGATTCAATGTCGATTGTGCATAGATAAATTATCTCTTGTGATTGTCACATGCCCTATAATTTGACCACATTGTGGGTTTTGTATGGGATCCAAAAAATTGGAGAAATCTTTCATATATAATACATGCTTATAGAGAAAACGTTTAATACAATGGTGGTACCACGTTATCTGTATCACCTCACTAATACATGAGAAATTATATATTTAATGCGATTGTCATACTATGTGACAGTCATTGTGATCTCTCCATTACTGTAAAGCTCATGTGAGACGAACAGAATGCTCAAATCACAATGGAAATTACGCGGCATGACTGTCACACAAGATAGTTTCTCCTAATACACGTAGATGCAATTTTAATGTGTAACTATCTTTTCCATAAAATTAGGATAGATATATGTAAGATGAAGAGTTTATTGACTTGTGATACCACGTCATTAGAAAGCCGTCGTAGTGAATACTTACTCAATACTCATGGTACTATTCTACCACATGATTGGTCTGTTAATGTCAATATAGATAAAATTTGCATACATTAATTCAACAATCAACTTTCAAAACAGCACCAAATTTAGATTATCATCCTCAATAACATAGAATCATCGATTTACAATTCAATTCGATTCTCATATTGAACGATTCGAATCGTGCCTATGAATCAGTGATTGATGATTCGATTCGGGACGATTCACACGATGAATCAAAATTTTGAGTTTCGCTTAAAAAAAAAAAAATGGGGTGTGGTCTTATTATTATTATTTTTTTCCCGTGTTACATGCCCTACTATTCTTCACTTGCATATGCAAATGTATTATTATTTCTTTTCTAAAAAAGTGAATGTTACAATTCACGATTCATAATTTTGGCAAACCGATTCACTATTCCATTCTTGATTTGACAACATTCATTGCATAGAATTAATCCATGAACACATGGACAAAGAATGTTTCAATCTACATGCTTCTTTAATGTGGAGTTTCAAGTCTGAAAGTCAGAATTACAGATAGATCAGTAAAAAAGAGACTTACACAATCTGGTGGTTGTTCCAAAGAACGGAATAGGTGTGAAAGTCTTCAGTGGGGTCAAACCAAAGCATGTGCCTCATCTCACGGTTTCCAGTTCCATTCTTGTAAATATTGGTCTGTATGAGATAAGGCTGCCCTGTTCTGTTCCCCAAAAACTCAAAATCCAACTCATCTCTCTCTGGCCCTGCTCCATTTTCAGAGCACATCTGCCAATAAAAATAAATAAATAATTAAATTCCAGTTTTATCCATTGAATTGCATCCTAAATATTTAAAACTGCAAGGGCAATATTGACATTATCATACATAGTAAGCTGTCACAACTCCGGCCGAGTCCCCTCCGACCAACTTGAGCTTCATGCTAAACCACCCGAATCTGTATTTCTGCTTTGTTTGAAACCCACAACCTATTCAATAATGAATATTAATAGATACAGAAAAAGAAAAAAAAAAAAAAAACTTTACATCTATGTATACTAGTGAGTATGTATATATATATGATTGAATGAAAAAAATAGTGATATATATATATATATATGTGGTACCTGTTTGGTTGTCTAAGGAGAGATACCAGGTCTGCCCATCCTCAGAGGTCTTGAAATGGTTTTCAGACCACATAATACTGAAATTGTCATCAAATGTACCCTTGGATTGAGCTGGTTGGGATGATGATGGATAGAAAGCAGCAATAAGAGCTGTAATAAACAGAAGAGTAGCCATTGGAGAGACCCTTCTCTCCATTTTGGTTGGAATTTTTTTTTTTTGGGAAGCAGAGAATGTGATATTTCTCTGCTGGATCTCAGAGAAGAGGAAGGGTACTAAATGATATGTTTTTTGTAATTGGTTTTTTATATAAGAAAAGGGTAGAATTGGAAACTACCTTAGGCTAAGAGTGCATATACCATTTTTGCCCTTCTAAAATGCTTAGACCATATTTTATGAGAGAGTAGTGTTTAGAGGAGGCATCTTAAAAACTTGCCAAGTTTACACATTACACTCATGAGTCATGAGTCATGTTGAATGTAATTGACACTCGCTTGGTTTTAAGGTAGGATCTGTTTGCTAGCACTTCTCAGACGCAACTTTTGGCCCAAACGTGCTTCTAGGACTCAAAATGCATATGTTAGTTTGTCTGGATTAATTTTATGCGACCTTGTTGGATACAACCAAGCTATTTGATTGTTTTATACGAACATAATATTTACATCTCATTGGGTCTTGATTACTGTTCACTGTTACTTCTGAATCGCACCTTGTATCATGCAACCAAAGTTTGAATAGATGTATTTCCAATTTTAGGAACCACTTTACAGTCCAAAATGTGTGTTTTCGACTGAAGAATAAAGTAGATAGTTTTAAATTTTTAATGAATTTTTTTTTTTCGATATTCATTGTGCCCTTATGTTAGCACTTTCACTTATACTTTTACTTAAACGCAAAGACTAGCTCTTAAGATCTAGATTTAATTTTCTCAAGAAATTTAAACATAACTTTCGTAAAGTTATAAAAATAAATAAATAAATAAATAATTTTAAAAAAATAGTGTAAAGCCGATGGGCATTTGAGGGATTGAGATAACATTCCATGAAGATCGACAAAATAAAGTAAAGAATGGTCATATGGGAATGAGAAGTCCAGGCTGCCCTTGAATTGATTTTAGGGATGTGAAAAAACAATGGTGGGGCCCAAATGTTTCATGCAAGAACGTGAATGTTTTGATTGGTCATTTAATAATACAGAAAGTTCTTGGATTGCCAACTGGATTGGGCAGCCGGAAACATCTGAATGTTGGGTTCATTGCCAATTTAAATTAAAGTGTCATTATCAAAAGTTTTACTAAGCAGAGTATGGATTAAAAATTAATTAATTTGGTTTGACTCATTCCGTTTCTGTTGTTTATGGGTTAAAGATTGAAATTTTAGAATCCTTCACATTAACCAAAACCTTTTGTTAAAAAGCAGTGAAATTATGCTGGAAAAAGAGCTTATTGGTATTGATAAAAAATGACCGACATGCCAAAAAAGAAAAAGGAGGCACAACAATTTTGGAAGCAAATGTTCAGTGTATACAAAGATGAGAATACTTTAAAAAGGTACATTTTTCTTTTAAACAATTTGTATTATTAATTTGAAGATATAATATGTCAAAAATGTACCACAAATACGTATACATACACAAATTTGAATCGTTGAACCAATCACATCAAAATACAGTAAACAATGTATCAACAGTAATGTAACTAACTCGTATCTTTATATGTACTAATGTATAGGTAAATGGTGTTTGTATTATCAAATCATCTTAATTAATACTGTTAATGATCTTTACAAAATTAGAACACATGCCCACGGATTAGTGATAAATTTGGGATCCCATTCAAGCCAGGGAGGTTCTCCAGAAATTAAATACTTTCATGTAAAAGTTAAGAGGTATCCTTTAAACAAATGTGACCTCACTTTCACATTATTCGCTTCCAAATCAAGTGCAGAATTTAAGATCCTAAAAGTTATTCAATTAGTATTGTCATTGGGAAAGCAATTTCAGCTTGGAATCACTTCCAAAGGTTTCTAACATGGTAGAATGTGACGTCCTCTTTCCTTATGAGGAAACACTTTTTCAATTTTTTTTCCTACCAGTATCCTCTCACAGAGCTAACATACCTTAGGCCTTGTCAAGAAATATCCAAAATTGGATCTGGTTCAGTCTAAGTTCATTTTTTATGTGATTCTTATGAGAATCAAGTGCGGGTTGATCTGACAGAGATTGAACATGTTTAAAAAAATTTATTAGATTGGGCACGGATTCCTATATAAAGAATAGACAGTCACCAAATTAGGTTCTTTCTCACAAACAAGATAAAAATTGAATTTGGACTAAACCATGTCTTTACTTTAAATTTTTCCAAACAAGCCCTTAAAGTCGGAAAAATGTACTCAAAACATCTTTATATTAGTACGAGTAGAGTTAATGCTCAAACAGTTAACACTAGTATGGGATTGTTAGCTGGTTAATTAATCAAGAGACAAAATAATAGACCAAAATGGTAATATATTCAGCTGCCCACCATGAAGTGTTATTGGTCCCGCTATTTAAATTATTGAGGAGCTTAATAAATTGACTGATGGTGATTGCAAAACTCCTACATGGGAGAGCACATGGAAGAGGGACCAGAGAAATTTTTCGATGAGATCGACATACCAAATTATTGTGCGAGCATAATATAATACTCGCAGCGATATGGATCCATGTATCTCATATTTTAAGGTGGATATAACAATTAGTTGTTAACTTAAATAGCGTGTCATATATTCACCACTTATCGTGTGTCCCTTTTTTTTTGAGGTCACATGACCTTCATAATTGGAGCATCTCTCTGCAGATAATGCCATAATTTGACAATCCTTCTAAAAAATCTTCTCGAGGGATTGGGCATTTTATCTTACTTAATGTTACAACATTTTAACACTTAATCCAGAACTTTGCTTCTATTTCTGGATGAACATATATATATATATATATATAAGAGTCAATTTTTGTATACAACGTAAATTGATTAAAATTTAAAGCAAACTAAATCATTTACCGAAAACAAACTCTGTACCAAGCTACTTGTGATTTATATGTAGGAAGATGGGAAAATAATGCTCCGTTTGATATAAAAGTAACTTTTTTTTTTTCACAGCACTCGTATAATTATTTATGTACATTAGATATAGAGAGAGAAAAAGATGAAAGAAGAATAGAGATTGATGAAAATGAAAACATTATAGTGTGACAGTTAGTATAGGATTTTATCAACTCCATCTCACGTCCCTACATATATGTGAAACACCTACTCCAATACAACTTAAAAACAGAAGTAAGTAAAACTTGTTAGTTTTCTTGAAGAAGCAAAAACTATATTAAAATATATCTTGTAAATAAGTTAAAAATAAAAACCATAATATACTCTTAATTAACAAGAATGCATATTCGACAAGTTTGTTCCTCTTTTAAACCCGTCGCAGTTCGCGCCCACACACACACAAGGGCTTACAGTCAAATATAATTTATTTGTGAACGAATTAGAAAGGACTCAATTTAATTATTCCGCCAAGTTGCTAGAAAACTATATAGTATATGCCATTGCTGATGGACTATGGTTGAATTGAGATGCGATCTCCATAGCCAGTTGTCACATGCACCACAGGCTCAATCACGTGCTAGTAGTGTCGGTGACAGAAGGGAATGCTAGGGAGGGGTGGGATCTGACTAATATTGATCATATAAAAGTCAAATCTAAAAGGAAAAAGGTAAAAAATTAACAATATCATGTGACATTCTAAAGTAACAATTGTCCTTAATTGAAACGAGTTTTATTAATTGAAAGTCTAAAGTGTTATAATCGAAATTGTAAAAAGTAAAGCTTCGTTGTAATTACAGCATATCAAAGTATTTTTTTAGCCTAAAATTAATGACCAATCAAAATTTAGTTCCCAACTACTTAGATAGTTTTACCATATTTTGTGACATTTGTACAACTAAAGCTGGTAGAACATTTGAGAAATAAATTTGAGATAATTGGTTGGTGATCACACCACGTAGGCTTGATGATATGGTGTCACTATTATATTCAATATTTACTCCTACAGATGGCTTCTCTTATTTTAGAATTGAGTAATATTCCACCCACAACTTTTACACAACTTTTTGTTCACAGCTCACAAAAGTGTGTCTATTCCTCCTGTGTTATCTTGTGATGTTAGTGGACCCCACAGTGATACAGAAGAAAGATAGATACACTTTTTAGGATTGTGAATAAAAAGTTGTATGAAAGTTATGGATGAAGTATATCCTTTAGAATTAAGGTCAACTATTTGGAATTTTGAGTATTATCCGGCCCAAACGTTTATTTAATAAGAAATTGTAAATGATTGACTTCAACAAGGGACAGTTTGGCCGAGTGGTCTAAGGCGCCAGATTTAGGCTCTGGTCCGAAAGGGCGTGGGTTCAAATCCCACAGCTGTCATTTTTTTTATACTACTTTATTTCCATTCCATCCGAAAATTTGATACGACAACGTATTACGCTGTCTTGTTAAAAATCTGCATCGACTTGCCATAGAATCAACTCGCTTCCAGCAATGGCCAAGAACACACCATAACCAGTTAACCAGACCCCCAAATGTTTTTTCACAGACTTCAGATATTCAAGAAGAGACCCTTTTCTACTTCGACAAAGTCACCATCTTTCAGTTGGAGAACTCAGTATAATCAGACCCAATTCGTCTCCCAAATCTCTTCTACTCTCTTGCAGAGAACCAACTGGGTCCCACTCCTCCGTAGCCTCAATCTCTCTTCCAAACTCACCCCATCTCTTTTCCTCCATGTCCTCCACAAAATCCAAACCCACCCACAAATATCTCTCAATTTCTTCAATTGGGCCCAAAGAAATTTAGGGTTTCAAGCAGACCTCAAAACTCTATGTAAACTCGCCCAGGTCCTAATCGGGTTCGGACTCGTCCGACCCTCAAAACCCATATTTGATTCACTGATACAAACATACCCACCAACCCAGATTGTGGACTCGTTGATTCAAGCGTGTAAAGGTACAGATTCTGAGTCCCCAGTTTTGAGTTCTGTTGTTGAATGTTATTGCAATAAGGGTTTGTTCTTGCAAGCCTTGGAGGTTTTTTGGAAAAGTAAAGATAGAGGTTATGTTCTCCCAATTCATAGCTGCAATGCATTGCTTGAAGTGTTGCAACAAGAAAATGAGATTAGATTAGCATGGTGCTTTTATTGTTTTATGCTTCGTAATGGGGTTTTAGTGGATAATTTTACGTGGTCTATCGTTGCTCGGATACTTTGTAACGATTGCAAATTGGAGAGAGTAGTTAGAATTTTAGACATAGGTGTACACAGTTCAGTGATTTATAACCTAATCATTGCTTGTAATAGTAAAAGGGGAGACTTTAGAGCTGCATTCGATCACTTAAATGAGATGCAAAGCAGAAAAATTGATACAGGTTTTAGTACTTATAGCTCGATTCTTGACGGGGTTTGTAAATACGAAGATGTTGAGGTGATTGAAATGGTGATGGGTTCTATGGCTAAGAAGGGATTGCTTTTACAGCCTGCATTGTCTGATTATGACTCCATCGTTCAGAAGCTTTCTGATTTGGGGAACACGTATGCGGCAAAAATGTTTTTTGATAGAGCTTGTACCGAGAAGATTGAGTTACAAGGTGCTTCTTATGGGTGTATTCTGAGAGCATTGACTCATGTTGGAAGAGTAAAGGAAGCAATTGGGATATACCGCATTGTATTGCAAAACGGTATAGTCGTAAATGATAGTTGTTATAGTGCATTTGTTCATGTTCTTTGTAGCGAAGATCCATCAGAGGATATTGATGAATTGTTAAGAGATATAATTAGCAAAGGGTTTAGTCCATGTGCCTCGGAACTATCTAAATACATAGCTTCTCAATGTGATAAAGGTCGGTGGAATGACGCAGAGGAGCTTTTGCACGAAATTCTAGAGAGAGGGTTGTTACCAGATTGCCTTTCTTGTTCCTCATTGGTAGAGCATTATGTATCTAACTTTAGAATTGATTCAGCTATTGCATTGCACAATAAGATGGAAATATTAGGAGGTACGTTGGATGTAACAACATATAATGTACTCCTTAATGGGCTCTTCAAAGGAAAGAGGTCCAAGGAAGCAGTCAGGGTGTTTGATTACATGAGAAGAAAAAAATTGGCAAGTAGTGAATGTTATTCAATAATGATCGGTGGGCTTTGCTGTGAAAAGGATCTTAAAAAAGCCATGAAAATGCATGATGAAATGTTGAAGATGGGCCTTAAACCTGATAGGAAAACATACAAACATCTAATACGTGGGTTTGAATGATTCTTTGTCCTAGATTCTTTTTGTGCTGCTTATTTCTGTTCTGTTGAAGGGCTTGATACAACAATTTAATAGTTAGAAGTACAGTTACAGGAGATTTTTGTAGTTTAAACAAGTTTTTGTGGTCTGTGATTTATGACCCAAAAAAAAAAAACACAGGTGTGTTTTGTAACACAAATGATTGTTGTCTATACCATCAATAGAATGTTTTGCATAGAAAATGGACTCAACTTCACTCGAATGCATCCATGCATCAATTACCAGTGCACAACGTCCAGACTTTTGGTAATTTGCCGCGAGTAAGTTACCATCAACTTCCTAATTGTAGCAATTGGACTATTCTTGTGTAAGTAGTTGTATTGCATTGTTGCAAAGGTAGTTGAATCTTTGCTTTTTGCTGTTAGGCATTTGATCTTATGGCAAGGATGGTGATAGTACTTCTCTATCACTGGTAGATAGAGATTGGTAGTGGGAGTCATAAACTTCTTTGCAGATTTACTTTTATTGTAAAATGAAGCAAGTTATGACCATTTTAAGTCTGTTTTCCCAGTGGTCAACTAGGACCCTTAAAATGTGCAAAAATAACTTCCCTCAGATTAGAATATTTTTAACTGTGTAATGAATATTCTTATAAAGTATAGACAAGAAAAACTACGTAGAAGAAGATAAAATTAGCTAGAGAAACAATGATCCAACGACGAGGGAAATCAGGTACTCCCTGTATAATTCAACCAAAAAAGTTTTTTTTTTAAGGGGAACATGGTTTCTTAGAAGAACAATATCTTCCACTCTTGGGGGGTATTTGGAGAGTGGAGACGCAAGAGCGAGGATTTTAAGTACCATCAAATAATTGGAAGATCAGAGTGGAGTGTTCAGGGAAAACTGGGAGTTGATTTGGAAATAATGTTGGATGATGCACATTCTCAGCTAAACCCCTATAGGTAATAGTTTTTCACAAGTTGGAACTGTCATCACTTGGTTTTAAGGTTTTGAACATCTTTATCTTTGTTCCACTATTTCAGTTCCTTTATTAATTTGATGGATTCTTGATAATTTCTGAAACATTTCGAGATCACACACACACACACACACACACACACACACACACACACACACACACACACATATAGATTGGGCATAGGATGTCATACTCATTATCTAATAAAATGCCTGGAATGTTTGCATTTGGGTTGTGTGTTTTGGGTGTCTATGAATTCCTGAAATGGTTCACTTTCGGCCCTGAATAGCAAACACTCACCAGAACCGGCCTCATTAGAATCTCATTCCTCTTCTACTTCTCTGCTGAATATTGATACACTAGATCATTTTACTTTGTTACATGTTTTTTGAACCCTCGGGTGCTTATGGACCGGCCAAAGCGATTGGAAGTGGTGGCCTCAAATTCGCAAAACGGAATAGTATATGTAAGCAACCATCTATGTATATCACATTATAACACTTTTTTTTTTTGAGTCATGCTATGCTTCTCAAATTTTAGTTTTTCCAAAAAAGTGTTTTCCCACACATGTGGTAGTGTGACCCTCTTCAATAATGGTAGGACCATTTCAACACACATGTTCCCCAACACATGTATTGGGAAAAATTTTTGAGAAGAATAGGAGTATTACTCTTCTTTCTTTTTTTTTTGGCAACATTGCTTACATGCAGCTGCATAGATGCTCAAAATTTTATTTTTTTTCACCCTTCTGTCCTCTCACTTTGATAACTAATTAACCATAGGAATTTTGTATTTATAAGCAACACTTGAAAGGGTATAATAGTAATTATGGGCCTTTTGGGTTGGGAGAGAGCCAATTTCCTTTTTGGGTCATAGCCCATATGTTCTGTGCTACAGCTGCATACTTTCCATCTCTCCCATATAATCATCTCAACCTATTTGACAACAATTTTATCATCTCTCTACCAACCAAACTCTATGCTCACTTCGAGGGCCGAATGACAATCACTAATAAGCTGAGCTGAGTCAGTTGCCATTTGACCAATGCATACATATTACATGTTGATAAGCACCGTTGACTCCCAACTATCCTCATTCACAGGAGCCATCATTGTCTTTGTTGGTGGTAGTCTCCAATTGGCTGGAGAAGAACACTCTCTAAGATTTATTCAGTGAGCCCGTCACGCCATGCCAGTATGTTGATGTGATGTGATCATTTAATCTCAACCATCCACTTGTCCCCTCCTTCTAGGGAGATCATGACAGATGGTTAGTAGAATTTTAAATTTTAAATCTGATAACCACTTGTCATGATCTCCCTTAAAAGAGGGGTAAATGAGTGGTTGAGATTAAATAGCACATCACATCAATATGGTGATGTGACGTGACGAGCTCACTGAATAATTTCTCAAGATGTAGTGAGGTTTACTTTGCTTCTCACCCACACACACACACACATGCAACAGTACATGACAATTGTGGCCCATTTCCATCCCATGAGGGTTTAATCCACGAGGGAGGCCCATTTGGATAGGCAAACAAATCAAGGATTATGGGCCTTATAATTATTTACTTAACTTGCCCGTGCATTTAATCATGGCTATGTAGGATCTGAAATCTATAAAACTGTAGAACCCTAGAGTAGTAAAACCACAGCCCTAGGATCATATCATGTTAGATTATTAAGGGTATAATATATTAGACAACATACATGTATCCATTGTAGCACTTAGCAAACCTTAGGAGAACGATGATGATCAGTTATGTCTTTCTCAGTCAAATCTCTTGAGTTCTTTAATGGGTTCCTTCTCTTGGTGGGATGGAGGAGGAAGTATAATGATTTGACATATTGGGGAACATAACCTATATGTCTTTATATACTGATATGTTAGGGTTCCCATTATTCCTAACAGGATCAGTATTTGGTATCCACTCATTAAACTCATACCCAGTAGAAGTCCATAGGCTTCTTACAATTAGACCACACAATATAAACCCCTTTAATTAATAGCCCTTATAATATAATTGATATTAGTATGTTGCCCACTCTTATTAGGAAACATAATTTCCTAACAGGATAGGCTAAACACATCAAGGATTTGTAAGATTTTGTTTCATGGGCGGGTTGAGGGGTATTTACCTATACATTTGCCCTCGTTTGTTTCGCAGGACTAAGGGTGAGATAGAGGGTGATTAGACTAATAGTCCATTTTTAATTGAACAGTTCGACATTTGGTGCTGCCATTTCGCTCGGGATTAATTGTCAATTTTAAAAGTAGAAACTAATCTCTCCCTCACTAGTTTGCAGCCTGCTCTTGTATATGTAGAACGCGGGTTTTTCAAATCCCTTGAGTAATCCCTATATTTATATAGATTGTAGAGTCTCAATCCTAGCTGTAGTAGGATTTATCCCTAAACAATAAGGAATACTCTCACAAATATTCCTATAAAATAGGTAACTTCCACCACCAAAGGATTGCTTATTTGATAAGGAAACCACCAAATAAGTAATCAAATCATAATTAGGAAACAATTCCACTAATGAAATTTTAAGCACAATCCTAACAACTCAGAAGCTTACCGCTCGGCCAGCCCAAAGAGTATTACCTTGGCTTTAGATGTAAGTTATCTTAACAACTACAACACAAGTGGAAATTGTTGACTCCATATTTATTTTTCAGAAGATGAGTCTAACCAGAAGCGGACCGAAGAAGGGTAAAAAGGAGAGAGAGAGAGAGAGGGGGGGGGGGGGGGGGGGGGGGGGGGGGGGGCTGAAGTCCCCCCAGATTTTTTTTTTTTTTTTTGAAAATTATAGATTTACACTAAAAAAAAGTATTTACATTTAAGCCCCCCTGAAAATTATTAAAGCCCCCTGAAAATTATTAAAGCCCCCCTAACATTATAAAATTATCATACTGATCCCCTCTATTATGTTTTCATGTTAATTATAAAAATATATAGAAAATATGTATAAATAGGTCCAAAATATACATAAAAATGTATAAATATGTCCAAAATATGCATAAAAATTTGTATGAATAGGTTTTTTCCTTTCTTTTTTTTTTTCGTGTACTGTCACACCCCAACCCATCCAGTAGATTAGGACACGTGTAACAAGACTACATGCTCCCAAAATACACTAGTAAGCAAGAACCATGTTAGTTATGAAGAAAAACATGATTTGAACCAACATAAAAGGGTTTGGTGAGACAAAACAGCCCCAAGGGCAAAATGGTCATTTAAGAAAGATAGTAAAATTTTATACCAAAATATAAATCTTTGAGTCCCGGTTCCAATGCAAAAAATGGCGCGCGAATCTGAATTTTCTAGAAAGAGTCATGTCTGTTTCCATAAAAGCCGTCGGAAAATGTTTCTGAAATCACTATTCTGGGCAAAAGGGTGTTCGACCGGTTGAATTCCGGTTGAATTGCCCCTTTCGACCGGTCCAAGTACCCTCTGGACCATATTTTCTCCCATTTAACATCTTTAAAAGTTCTTAAACTCAAAAGGCATTTGGGCCTGCTCCCCAACCATTTTAGAACCCCCAAAAAGTGCTCGAAAGCATCGCAAACTCATTGAATCACACAACCGTTGAAAGGTTTTACCCCTAATCACTTCAAGAACCATTCAAGGCTTTGTAACTAGTTTTGAACTCATGTATAACATAATTGAAAGTGAAGGTGGAAGTGACTCCATGAGTCAAGGTCAAAATTAGTAAGCTATTACATGTTCAAATCTGTTATACAACGGACTAATGTGATCCGATTCACAACAAGTTTAGCTAAAACTAGTTCGATTACAAAACGGAAATGTAAACGATATGGACATATACTACAAGTGATCTCTTCTCAAGCTCCCCTCGGTTCCCATCGTTCATTTCTCACCTCCGTTCCTTGCCTCTTTCCGTACCTGCGATGGTTATTTGAATAACTACACATATATAGATTTGTTTAAGCTTTCGCTTAGTGAATGAGCTAACTATGTGTTTGAATGCAGTAAATATTCTATTGCAACAACCATTCATGTAAAGCATAATTTATAGTCTCTGGACTATCAAGTATTGGTTCACCTGGCTCTATTGCTTATATCATTATCTTCTCATCCCTACACAAAGGATTTATTCTTGCCCCTACACAAAGGGCTTAATCTTACCCCTATACAAAGGGTTTGCTCTTACCCCTACACAAAGGGCTTTTCTTTTTCTTATTGGAATTTCATACTCGGTGAAACCATTACCTGGTAACCTTCGACCCACATAATCACATAAACATATAACCAACTCAACATGACAATTATTGAACATTTAGACATGCTTTTCCATTTTCTAGCATAAAGATGCTATAACAAATATAGATCTAACCTACTAAAATTCATATTGGCACATTAAACATATTTATACATTCTAAAACAAGATTAGAATCATTCACCTTAGCCAATTAATCACAAGTGTGATCTCCTGCAAGTCAAATTTAGTGATTCCAACCCAATTTTAGCCTTTTCCCAAATTCCTACACATAGCATGTGAATTACAAGCTATTAGCCCAAATTGGGTCGTGAACAATCTATCAAGAACTTCAATGAAATTAACATCTAAGTGTAGGTTTTACCACCTAGACCACAATTATGCCTTCAATTTGAACTATAGGTGCCAAATGCTAGATGGATTTTCAAGGAAACTACCAAAACCCTTGCTTTGATTGATCTCTAGCAAAGTTCTTCTTCAATTTCCTATACATACATATGTGTGTATATATATATCAGCCCACTAATGAATTGGGTCTTCCAAAAATCCGTCTCTAAACTAAAATTAAAGGCTCTATTGTAATCTACTCACCTCCACGATGTCAAAAGTGGCTTTGGTTCGCAAATTGGATGAACGGTGGCGACGGAACGACGTAAAAATGGTGTCGGAGTCTCGTTCCTCTCCTCCCTCGCCGGTTCTCTCTCTCGTTCTCAATCTGTCTTGTTTTTGAGAGTTAACATACTCTTGACACACATGCAACCTCATGCATTGAGGTGTCAACCAAGTTTTTCCCTTCTTTCATTTACACCCTCGATAGTTTCTAACTTCTTATTATGACATCCCCAAAACATTCCATTAACTACCCAATTATGTAAGTGAGTGATTGTCTAAGTCCCGTATGGGTCCCACACGGGGTCCCATATATTTATGAAATTGCTAACATACCTACTAATTATAAACCACTTTCATTTATACCCTTATACGGGTACCCAAACTGGTATTAAAGGCTAACATGTTGAACAATATAATATGAAAACATTTAAACACATATATCAAATTGATCAAATAAGAATGCATCTAGTCATTTAAATGCACTTTCTTTTATCCGACCCTTCACTAGTCCCACTATAACCTGTCTCACCCCACTGGGAACTTTTCAACTGTGTTATTCACTGAACAATTTTTCATGGGTGAGTCCTAAGTCTCCCCTTAATTCATAATATACACTAATTATATTAATTAATGTATATTAAAGGATAATTAAACCTTTTTCCCGGGTACGGGTATTACATGTACTCAAACCCCCTCATGGATTGATTTTCTAGATCCGCCCTTGAGCCTAACTGCATGTGATTTCACACACATGCGCGCGTGCGCACACACACACACACACACACACACACATGTTAGGGGATGACATTAAACGTTGTTGAGCTATGTTGTAGATGTTTCACTTGATTCCCACCCAGCAAGGAAGCTTTTTCGTGCAGAGTGACATATTTCGCCTCAATTATTGTTAAAAAGCCTAACGCTTATTATTGCAACAGTCAGGCGAACTCTATTTGAGTATAAATTTGTAATGCATTCTCTTCTAATTAATCAAAACAACAGCACAAAATTCTCTTTCCTTGTTTGAGTTCTCTTAATAGCTTCTCTAATCACACACAGGGATGGATCTAGGAATCTAGTCTAGGAGTAAATAATGGATATCACGGTGATGCCAACTAGGATTTTATCCCTCTCACATGTTTATAAATTTTGCTGAGTTGGCAGAAGTTTTTGGTGAGTTGAACAAGAATTTTCCTAGAAATAGGGGGCCAGATAGATTCATATAGGATTTTTATTGGGTTGTGATACCACGTAGGATTCTACATCTATTGCATTCAATATATTTCCCTTGTCTAGGAGGGTTGCCCCCGAAAAAAAAATTGGCGTATATTTATAGATTTTTGATAATGAGATAAATATATAAGGAGAGATAAATAAAAACTATTTGAATCAACAAGGTATGATGTCACCTATCCAAAAAACATATGGTATAGGGTGGAGCAATTTAAGAGTTTAGTTGGTATCATGGCACCCACTCGTGCCTTAGTGGCCCATGGGCGAAGACAAATATACATGAACTATAAAAAAACTTGGGGTGAAGCAATTTGTAAATTAAGTTTACAATTTATATTTATAAACACTTACCAAACTTTTTCAAAAATTACATTTACACATCAGTTAAAAAAAATCTACGGGGGCGAGCTTAATAATTTTGAAAAAAATTAGGGGGGCGAGTACATATACTTAACGTGTATTTCTGAATAATACTAGGATAATTATGTATTTTTTTACCAACTCTGGGGGTGGTCACCCTCTCTCTAGATTCATCCACTACAACAAAAATGGTCTATAGAGACATTTATTTTGAGACAAAAAATAAAAGTATCTTTAGAAGTTACTTGTAACGACACATAATTTTCCATTTCTACAAAAGAAAATAATTGTTTTTAAAGTTACTTGTATGGACACATAATTTTTTGTCTCTACAAAAGAAAATAATTGTCTTTAGAAGTTACTTGTAAGGACATATGATTTTTGGTTTATAAAAAAGAAAATAAGTGTCTTTAGAAGTTACTTGTAAGGACACATAATTGTTCGTCTCTAAAAAAAAAAAAAAAAAAACTTTAAAAGTTACTTGAAAAACACATAATTTTTTGTCTCTAAAAAAGAAAATAAGTGTAAAATAATGACACTTGTTAATTTTTTTTTATAAAGAGAGAATTGTCTCAATAAAAAAAACTTTTAACATAACAAGTTAAACGACATATCCCAACATTTAAAATATACCTTTAATTACCAGCATTTAAAAAAAAAAAACAAGTGTTGTTAATTACCAAGATTTTAAAGAGCGTTCACAAATACCAGCACTTGGTAGTTAAATGCCGATACTTAATATCGTTTTCATACAAAGTGCCAATAATTAACAGCATTTGTAAACAATGTCGTTAATTAACGGCGTTTGAAATTTAAACGTTTGCCCTCTGTCCTACTTTAATAAAACGCCGTCGTTAATTCTGTCTAATTTTTTTAATATTTAATGTTATTTAAGCATGAAGGAAAACACAAGAGAAAATATATAGCTTAATTTAGGGTAGCTTCCGCTTGTGATTGCGATAGTTTCGAAATTGCTTTTGTCAAAATAGATTATAGTAGTTGTGGTGTTTGAGTAATGAATTGTAAAGTGGTTACGTTGAATGAATATATTATACAGGTGTTTGGTGACATAAATATAAGGTAATTTTATATGTTCAAAAAACAATTATACTCCTGGATGTACTGATATTCTATTAGTATTGGATACATAGTTATTTTGTTAGTGCTCCATATTATTAAATTTAATAAAAATTAATTACTTAAATAATAAATTAAATGAATATATTCGATAATAATATCTATTGTAATATATAATATAAAAATAAGTAAATATATTAGTACTATAAAATATATTACTAATGGTGTTTAATACTTTAAATATATATGTTAATAGTACATGATTTTATTATATACAAATAAATAATTTTCGTACTTGTAGTTGAAAGTTGACTATTTGGTCAAGCAGATTCAAGACGGCTACACATTCAAGGATGTCTTAAGTTCAAACCTTGGTAGACTGTTAAGAAAAAACATTAGTGTAATTTCTAGTGACACTCATAGTGACATAAAATATATGTGTGTTTTAGTAAAAGTAGCTTTTAGTGACAGTTCTAATGACATTTTTGTTTTGTCATTACTTTGAAATATATGTCACTTCAAAAGTAACATTTAGTGGCACTTTTTATGACATTTTTTCTCTGTCGTTGCAAAGTAACCTTTACCGACAATTTTAGTAACACTTGGGTAAGTGTCTCAACAAGGCTTAGCAACAAAGCCTATTATGACATTTAAGTAAATGTTGGTAAAACAATTAGTGACACATTTTGTGACCTATTGCAACACATTTTTCTGTCTTTAAAGGCCAATTTTATTGTAGTGATCCTTGATTACATGCGCGTGCATTGATATATCCTTGCAAAGTCTAATGGTTGATGATGATTCCCACATGTTAAAATTCATGCAACAATCTAGATTGGTAAACAGATCTCATAAGTCATAAACAAACGAGAAAAATCCTTTGATCATGTGACCAAGAAATTTATATAACCAATTTCAGTTCAAATCAACAAATACGATGGAATATTGTAGTATGCAAATGGTGGACCGAGGATGGGTCTTCCTAATCGATTACTCTCTCTCTCTCTCTCAACCAAATCCAGGATTTTTTCGTCTGAGTTTCCCCTTTCTTTCTCTCTTCCCTTCTTTTTAAATACCAATCATAGCATTAATAAACTTTTTTAAGAAAACAAAAGGGTAAGGAGTTATCTCCTGATTAATTAATCTATTCCATATCCCCCCCTCAAAAAAAAAAAAAAAAGAGAAAAAAAAAAAAAGAAGGTAAGACTATAGTGAGCAGCTTCTTACATATGAGAAAGCAACTTTTACCCTTTGGATTATTAATGGTTGTTTTTAGATATGCACTAGAGATCTGCTATAATTGTACCCACATGCTATAAATCCAATGATTAAAAAAATGTTTTCTCGTATGAGAAGATACTTAGTGTAGCATTACCAAATCAAACCAAACCAAACCAAGTCTTGTGTCACAATCAGTTGTGATCGGCTGTATGAATCATTTTTCTCCATTCTGTACGATCAAGAGCTATATGTTCACTTAAATTATATATATTCATATCTTGTTGCACTACTTACTTCCAGGTCAGTCTAGGTCTACCCCTCTCTCTAACCATTCCAGACACTACGATCTTATTACTCTTTCGCACAGGTGCATATACAGGTTTTCGTTGCACATGGCCGAACATCTAAGTCTATTCTCCCTCAAATTATCCTCAATCTGTGCTACTCCTATAGTTTCTCTAATGTACTCATTTCTAATTCTATCTTTCCTAGTTTTACCACACATCCACCTTAGCATCCTCATCTCATCTATGCTCACTTTGCTAATATGTGTTTCTTAATTGCCCAACATTCTATCCCATTGAGCATAGATGGCCTAATTGCTGTCCTATAAAATTTTTCTTTCAATTTTGCTTGTATTTTCCGGTCACATAATACTTCGGAAGCACCCCTCCACTTAAGCCACCCTACTTTAATTCTATGGGTCACGTCATCACCAATCTCTCCATCTCTACTGATCATTGAACCTAGATAGCGAAAGTGTTCCCTCTTTGGAATCTCCTGGTCTTCGATCTTCACTGTTTCGTTGTCTCTACTTCCACTGGTGCTAAAACTGCATTCCATGTATTCTGTTTTCGTCCTACTTATCTTTAGCCCCTTAGTCTCCAGTGCTTCTCTCCAAGCTTCCAATTTAGTGTTGAGTCCCCTTTAGTCTCATCATCAGCCAAGACAATATCATCTGCGAACAACATACACCATGGGACCTCATGTTGATTGTCTCTAGTCAATTCATCGATAATTAGTAAGGGTTCAAGGTCGGCCCTTGGTGCAGACCTACGATAATTGGGAATTCACTTGCTTCTATGCCCAGTGATCTAATTGTAGTAACCGCTTCATCATACATATACTTCACCACTTCAATATAACGCTTGGTCACTCCGTTCTTCTCTAGCACCTACCAAATTAAATCTCTAGGCACCCTATCATAAGTTTTGTCATACTTACTATAGCATTACCCAAACAAAAATTAACCCCTGCAATATGCTACAAAAGTTGTGATTTTCATATTAATAAACTCCTTGTCACATTAATATTTTACTAATTTAGAAATCTGAAATTTATTTTCTCATCGACTAGATTTCATATACAAGTAGGGGCATACAAGAGCTGAGCCGCTCAACAAAGGCTCGTGGCTTAGCTCAATAACAGCTCGACTCGTATAATTTACTAGCCAAACTCGAGCTTGAATACAAAGCTTGTTTAATAAACGAGCCATGCACATATGGACTTGGCTCGATTAGACTTGCGAACAGTTCGATTAAGGTTCGTATAGTAGGCTCGTGAAAAATCTCTTTAATAAATTTGATAAGGGCTTGTTTAATTATATATATGTATATGATAATTATAAAAATATAATATATGTATAATGCAAAGTGTTTAAAATTTGAAAGAATATTATATATATATATATGATAATTATAAAAATATAATATATGTATAATGCAAAGTATTTAAAATTGAAAGAATATTATATATATATGATAATTATAAAAATATAATATATATGTATAATGCAAAGCATTTAAAATTGAAAGAATATTGGCATATTATAATGTGCATAGTCTTAAATTCACGTGTCAAGCAATTATTTTAGGTTACATATATATGTATGCCAACTGTCAAGCATTAAGTATGGTCCGTGAGTTTTGGTTGGCAACTTAAACTTGTTACTAAGGGTGTACACGAGTTGAACGCTCAACAAGGGCTCGCAGCTCGGCTTGATAATCGCTAAGCTCGATTCAGCTCCATAACAAACGAGCCAAACTCAAGCTTGAGCAGGATACCAACTCTTAAAGCTTGGCTCGAGTACAATCCTACATACAAGCATAGATAGAGGTGTAAAGTAGATTGATTTAGCCCAACTTGGCCCGGTCTAGCCCGCTGGCCTAACTCACAACCCAGCTTTGAACCAAGTGTTTTTTTTAGCATAAAATGTAATTTAGTAGAGAGAGGGATTTGACATCATGACTGAGAAATATTCTACTATAAGTAATTTTATAATCCCAACCCGCCAATCTAGTCCATCTTAGCCCGCCCAGCCCAACTGATCAGCCCTCTAGGGCCGTGCCATGTGGTCCGATACCATCCATTAGTTTTCAAACCTAACCCAGCCCGCTTAAAACATAAACCCGGCATAGCTCAACCCGCAACCCATATTGACCCTATCCAGCCCGATATGTTTTACACCTCCAAGCATATAGTAATTTTTTTTTCCCTCAAAATATATAGTAGTTATCTAGTTTAGTAACCTGCACATGGGTGGTGAACCCAACATGTCATGCTTTGAAAATATGTCCCTTTTTTTTTTTTAAATGTTATCCGAAGTTGAAGAAAATGAATTTTTGTTCTGTCACCCACAAAATGTGCCGGTAGTGTGACCCACATAAAAACATACATGCACACACAAACATGTGAACAGATAAGTTATAATATTTGCAATAAGATAATCTGCAATCCTACAAGCATTGTTTATAACGAATAACCGGACTTGGTTTCAGAAAGGAGTAAAACTTCAGTCATAATCTTTATACAATTTTTTTTATCCACAACTCATAAAAGTGTATTTATCTTTCTTTTGTGTCATTGTGGAGCCCATTGACATTACAGAATGACACATTAGAGAGATAGACACACTATTATAGATTGTGAATTGTGAATGTTAAATTGTGTAAATATTGTGAGTGAAGTATTACTCTTCGGAAAAACTGAATTTGAGCCCAAGAAGGGGAGGTGCTTGGATATTACAAGAATTAGTTTCGTAGTTCAGAAAAGAAATTGTCAAAGTAGTTTGGTATTTGTAGAAACTTTTTCCAATAATCTTGTGTATAATACAATCATTTGATATAGCCACAACTAATGGTAACAAATAGTAGTATTTAGCTGTAAATTTGGTGTCACTTGGTAGTAATATTTTTAAGGTGTCATTTGATAATGAGAAAATATTATTTCATTTTAATATTTTAAAGTGACATTAGGTAATTGGTAACAATTATTATATTTGATAGTAATAAAGTCCTAATGTATAGTAACTTTTGGTGCATAATGATAGAATTACTCTTTTTTTTTTTATATAGGGAGGGGTGAGGTTCGAACACCGAATTTATGCATTGAAGAAAATTCTTAAATGTCAAACTCTTTACCACTTAAATTATAAAAACCTATGCAATGATAGAATTACTTATATCATATATGGAAGACCCGTATTACAGCTGCTCTTTCGTCATATAAGATTCCATACCTTACTTGAAGTTACTTTTTGTTGGTGTAAGGTAAAGCAACTTTAAGTAAGGTGATAAAGTCCTTTGATTTTTGACATGTTACTAAGACCCATAGATCGGTTTATTTTAGCCTACAATGAGTTCATTGGGCAGCTAACTCTTGTATTTTTTAGTCGATCAGTTGCTGACAAACTAGGGGGATTGTGACTTTCTTTTTGTTGGGAATGGACTCACAACCATAACAAGAAAAATTACACACACAAAAATGGAGATAAATAGAACAAGAACGACACAACCATAAAGAAAAATCAAGTAAACCAACAAAACAAGAATTAAATGTGGTTCGGCCCAACAATGCCTACGTCCACATGCAAAGGCAATCACCTCGATTAATATGAAGATTAATATGAAGATCACCTCGATTAAAATGAAGATTAATATGAAGATCACGTGTATAACTCTCCAACCAAGTTAGATGACACACACAATTACTAGAAACTAATCTCTCTCTTACTAGTTTGTAGCCCTCTCTTGTGTATGTAGAAGATTTCTAACTAATCTTATCAATCCCTTGAATAAGCCCTATATTTACATAAATTGTAGAGTCTCAATCCTAGTTTTACTAGGATTTACCCCCATGGTAAGTCTTGTACAATAAGAACTACTCTCACAACATTCCTATATAAACTAAGTAACTTTCATCATCAAAGGAGTCCTTATTTGACAAAAAAACCACCAAATAAGAAATCAAATCACAATTAAAAAATCATTCCACTAATAAAATTTTAGGCACAATCGTAACACTTTTGTTTTGTACTGGTTGGTTCTTTCTTCTTTTATAATGAAATCCTAATAGCAAAAAAAAAATGCTTCAAGAATTGATTCATTATTCATATATAAAAAAAAAAAGAATAAAGAAAAAAACAATTGATTCATTATTGAACGAGTAATGCTATGCTTTAAAAAATTTTCATCCTAAATGCTTTCCAAATCTATTTGGCAGTGGGATCATTGTGTAGTCCCTTTAACATCCTCTAATCAAAACGCAGTGAGCCTACTGTCATATATATTTGGAAAGTATTTGTGATTAAAAATTTGGGAAGCATAGTATTACTCTTACGGCCTTTTGGTTCATGGATTCTTAGGTTGGATTTTTTATTCCACCCGAAGATTACTAATAATATTAAAATATATCTTTGTTTGGTTTATGGAATATTTAATGAATTGTGGGTCCCACTGGATTTAGAATCCATCCAAAGGTGAAAAATATGGTAGATTCTAAATTCTAGCTTGGAGGTAGTATTCCTAAGGATTACTGGGATTTTGATTTACTATTTTCACAATACCTAAACTAGCCTTTAATAGACTATTAAACAAACAAATAATGTGATCAGAAGAAATTTATGATTATAATTATTATTATTTTCTAAAATGGAGAGATTGATAGATGAGATTGTTTATGATGATTTCTTATGCTTGAAACATTATATTTGATGTTAGTTTCATGATTGAATTCAAATTTTGGTTGCTAAATGTTAACAATTGAAAAGTCTATATGATATTAAAATAACTACATCTTTGGCATATTGTAATTTGTACGTTAGACCTATACATGTTTTATGCTTAAAATTATAATATATATTTTGTTATTATTCAAATATATTTTAATTACATGTAATAGTTTAGACTCATGTTCATGTCTTAATTACTTTATTTATCTCATTTTTTATGTGTTATTGATTTTTAGATTTATACCATTATTTTTTTTAATCACCCTCCATTTTACGAAGGTTGACAATTTGATTTTAACTCATACATTCTTTTAGCCTTCAAGGGTAGCTTATGTACTTAACAATATTTTCATTTCATTTTCCTTGACCCAACCAAACACTGGATTCTAAATCCAGCTAGAATTCTATTGGTGAACCAAACATTCTGTAGGGATTCAGATTCCTGGTAAAGTGATTACTGACATTATGATTCCTAGTAATCAGAATCCACTTAAAATAATCCGTGAACCAAACGGGCCAATATTGAGCTAACACGATACTAGAAGCCTATTTGGGAAAACATGAATTGGGCCAAGTTTAGTCTCATCCCCTGCTTCTTTTAAAAATTAATTTCATATTAATTTGATAAAGAACCAATTTAAAAAAGATTATAAGTTAAACACAAATTCACACGCACATAAAAAAGCCACTATCAAATACTTAAATCTGTAACCAATTCATTATTGAATCGTAAATCGATTCTACTTCTTTCCAAATAGTTCCTAAAAAATTAGACAAAAATAAGACTTTTTGTGTTTGGTCATAAGAAAATAGAAAAAGTAAGACCTGAGATCATATTTTAACATCAATAATATTAGGGACACAAAAACTCTCACAATATTTTACACAAATATTCTATCTCTCTTCTGAGCGGTATTATAAAGTCCACTAAAATTATCAAGAAAATACTTTTACTCACCCAAAAAATAGTTCATCAATGCTCACCCAAGTATCCCATTGGCCAATGCAGTGAGACCCAGCAAAAATACTCTCAATTACCAAACCCCACGTACCGAGAAATATAATGTTTGCGTATATAAAGTATTTGTGACCCAAACATTACTTTTTAACATTCTCAAAGGAAAAAAACTGGGGAGACTCTCATTTGGGACTCTCTTATCCCGAATTTGCCATAAATGGCAAGAAAAACAATTTTTAATGCACTATTTTTCTTACTATTTAAAGCAAATTTGGGCTAAAAAAAATTCCAATCAGGGAATCTCCCTAGAACTGCTCTTCTCAAAGAAGCCCCAAAGAGTTACTCCCTCCATCCCTTTTTTTGAGTCCTATATTCCATTTTACCTATATTCCATTTTAGGATGTTCTAAAATTAGTGTTCACTTTCCTAAATTGGTATACTCCGTACAATTTTTACTTACTTTCTAAAACTACATTTTCTTGAAATCTACACTAAGACAAAATTAAAAAATTATTGTAATAATTAGAAACAATTGTGAAAAATAAATACTCCCTCCGTCCCATAATAAGTGTCCACATTTCCTTTTTTGGATGTCCCACAATAAGTGTCCACTTTCCTAAATTGGCATATAACTTTTACTTACTTTCCAATACTACCCTTATAATAAAGACAAAGTAGCATTTATTTATGGCCTCAAAACAAACAAAAAGTCAAACACCCATCACATCTAAGGTCAAAATTGGAAAGTGACCCTTTAATGAATCAAAAAAATTAAAATAATACAATTTTCTTAAATAATGTGTAAAATAGAAATGGACACTTATTATGGGACGGAGGGAGTATAAATTTTTTTGCCTTTCTTAAAAAACTAAGTTCCCAAAAATATACTAAAAAACGGGAACAGAGGGAGTATTTCATTTGTCATCATCACGTGGTTTTGGTGAATTGAAAGATGTGAAAAAAAAACAGTGAAAAAAACAGTAAAAAAAACTACAAGTGTTTTGTCCACTAGTGCAGCATTTTCTCAATAAGCTTCATCATAGTTTACCATATACAAAGAAAAAGAAACTTCCACTTGACCCTTCACTGGGAATTGGTATCATTGGACAGACTTTTGCTTCAGTACTGTTTGTGTTGTTCTCTCTCATAAAAGTAGGATTCAAAAATAAAAATAATTTTTTAAAAAATAGTTTTTAAACACCAAGATCCACTTTTGTAAGAGAACAGCACAAATAACACTAAAGCGACAGTACTGAAGTGCTGTCCATATTATATGATCCAATGCTCTCTTTTACAGCTCCACGTGTCTGATTAATATAAACATTCACGGCCTCTTTAATCAATGATCAACTCCCTCTGCTCCATTTTCCACAAATGAAATCATGTTTGGTAAACCAAATCTATTAGAAAATTGCATTACTAAATGTTAAATTATTGGTAGACCGATAATTAGGGGCCAAGTGTTCTATTTAATCGTTAAAATTATGGCTAATTACACTTTTCACCCATAAAGTTTGGGTGTTTTGACACTTTATATTTTAAAGTTTCAATTGAGGCGATTTGATCCTAAAATTTTGGATAAGTTGCAATTTAGTCCATCAAAGACTTTCTGTGATGAAAGTTTTACTTTAAGTGACGAATTAAAAGGGATAGTTGGCATTTGGGCGTATTTGTCACAAATGTGAAACTTTAAGGGTCAACTTGTCCCAATTAAAACTTTAGAGTTTAAAGTGACAAAACTCTCAAACTTCAGGGGTAAGAAGTGCAATTTATCTTACAAATTAGGACTGAGATCAAAACCAGACTTTTGGTCTCATATCCACCTTTTTTCTTTTTTCTATTTTTTTTCTTTTTTTTTTTTAGGAAAATATCCACTATTTTTTTAACTTTGGTAAAAGTGGCATTTTGCTGATCAATAACCAAAAACATTGGCAAAGGGTCTATAAATAAAGGAAAAAACTTTAATAAAGTTTCTTCAGTATGGTTGGTGTTGTTCCTCTCACATTAACAGTAAAATAGTTTGGACGAAATTGTAATTTTACACTATTTCTATTGCTCATGTGAGGGGAACAACACTGAAGGAACTATACTGAAATTGTGTCCGTTGGAAAGCACAGCATTATGAAAAGGCAATCCTAGTCGTTGTCCGAGAAAAGCTCACCTACAGTTATTTTACACTTTTTTTTTAGGGGCAATCGCTGATCATTTCATATAATATAATCCCCGTACACTAGCCTCTATCAAGCTCCCCTTGGATTGATTTTCTAGATCATTCCATAGTGGTCACACCATCATTGAAGGTAATCCCACTACCATGTGTTGGAATCTACATTTGGGAAGTATAGCATTATTCTTTGTTTAGCCATATAAGATAAACTCATTTGTACGCGCATTGATTTCTCAAAAAGTTGGGCTTAATTAAATGGAGAGATTTCTACATACTTTGAAAATACCTCAAGATAGGGGTGTACAAAAAGATTGGTGGACCGAACTGACTGACCGACCAACCAAGGGTGGCTCAAACATTAGGCAACTGTCTAGGGTCCCCAAAAATTAATGCCCCATTTTTTTTTGGACATCTATCATCTAATATTACTTCCTTATCAAAAAGAAAGAAAATGCAGGAAAGACTAGTTTTGCCATTAAAAAAAATAAAAATAAAAATAGCAAAGTCCCTATTAATAACTCCTACACTACTGACTAGAAGATCAAGGAAAAATCCAATCAATTGTAACTAATTGCATACATCTATTCCGAAAGACAAAAAAAAAATGCATCTAAGGCCCCAATGTTTTACTACCCCCTTAATTTCAAAGTTCAAGCCTATCAGAAAGCAAAATAAAAGGGAAAAACTCATGATTTTCGATTTAAAAGTCTTTAGAGGAAGTTTGACAATAAACAATCAACACACTTATTGAAATATTAAATTATTTAGAAATTATATTCTTTTCCAAATGCAATGATTGCTTCTAACGAAATTTCGCATAAAGAAGTTTTTCAAAACTAAGCATGTTTAAGTCTTACTAAGATCAATCTTGTCGCATGAGAGATTAAAAAGATTGGTCAGGTTATCGATTGAAATGTAAATTTTGAATAAAAAAGTTGAATATCAAACTTTTAGTAAATTTGCATCTAGAAAGCGATAAAAACGAAATTTAAATAATCAAATAAAAATTAAAATGCTACTAATATATAACTATTAACGTGTGAAAATGGGGTAAATGCCCCATTTTAGATCGTTACCTAATTAAGGACCCTTACGACCAATTCGACCATTTCGGTTGATTTTTTAAAAATTATATACAATTTAAAATTGGACCAAAAACAGAAAAAAAATGAGAAAAATAACCGAGCCGACCACTTCGACGGTTATTATTATTATTATCATTTTTTTCCGCCGAATCGAACTATGTACACGCTTCCCTCAAAGTGCCTAAACATCACTCCATCAAATGACTCTTCTAGTGGAGCCAAATAAGACAAAAGAAAGTGAAGAACACGTGTGAATTAATAAAACCATCTTTGTTGACTCGTTTATTTACACTTCATTTTTTTATTTCAACTTGCTCATCAATTAATGCTGATTAGTTTATGATCCACCTCTTGAACAATAGTAATCTACAAATGAGATCGGATCAGCAGCCTCGAGCTATCCGGGTAGCATCTGCGTGGCGCTGACAGAATAATATGATGAATTTTTTTTAATATGTATATATATATATATATAAAAATTGCAAGAAAATCTATCGTGTGGTCCTACCGTTGTTGGGGGTGCTGTCAGGGCCGGCCCTTGGGCCAACGGTTCGAGCGGCCGCTTGGGGCCTCAAAAAATAAGAGCTTGTTAGGCTTTGGAATAAAGCCTTGTTTGACCAAAATTCATGTATTATATATAAAAATAGGGCCTAAAAAAAACAGGGCCTTAGATATACATGCATTATATATAAAAATATGACAAAAAATAAGGCATTGTTTGGCCAAAATACAAGTATTATATATAAAAATAGGGCAAAATATGGCCTAAAAAAAATAGGGTCTTATATATACATGTATTATATACTATAAAAATAGGACCGAAAAAAGGGCCTGGAAAATTTTTCTTTTTTATGTTTGCTTGGGGCCTCATGTGAATTTTACAATCTCAGGGCCGGCCCTAGGTGCTGTCGCACAACTCGTGACCGAGGATCCTTAGGGTCTACAACTAACTCTTGTGAGCCATTGTGATTTGAGAGCTTCTCTTTCTAACTATAGTAATTCTCTCACTCGGTGCTACCACTGACCCAGCTGCCATAGTTCTTATCAGGCTGATCTATACCTCCAGTGTTACGTGGAAACAAAAAGGATTAAATTTGAAAAAATTTGGTAAGATGAACAATTACAAAACACATGAATTTAAAGGTAGTTAATCCAAAAGTTAAGGTACATCCAAAGACGAAGAAATTACTAGCATCCAATATTATGATCGAGATTTTCTTAAAATTCCACAAAAAGTGTGCACCCCAAAACTTGAAAGGAATGTAATAAAATCCCAAATCACAGATTATCTGAATTGGATACAATATCGGAACTCCCAAATGTTGGGAAAAATACCACATTTCCCATGTAACGGAAGCGTGAAACACATCAGAACATCTGAAATCAAAGTTTGGAAATACACTCCAAACACACATACCAAAGATACACTTATGTAGTATTTGACACACACAAAAGAAAAATACGCAGATTTTTACATAGGTCGGCTAAACATTGTCTTACATTCACACCCTAGAGGGATCATTATTCACTATGAGAAAAATAACTAATACAAGATACAATTGAGTTAAATCACATAACCAAAGATTCTTGTACGACCCCACTCACGATACAAGAAGACCCCAGTGATTAATGTTCTCGTGCCCCCAAAATGGACACCCTCTCTACTCACTACTCTTTGGCCGAGTGTCTCCTCACCCACGGCCACTTTATTTCTTCTAACTGTACACGTGATAACCCCCCAACATATACACTGCACACACACACACATATATATATATATATATATTGATATACGTATGGCTCAAATCTAGATCAAGGAGATCAAGTCCATCACGCTGGCCACCATCTAGATCAAACCATTCCCATATGCACATCCAAATGCAACTGATTGAGAAAATGTTCAATATACATATACATATCATGCTATGATTATCATCTTCCAAATCCAAATTGCCAACCTAATTTGTCACGTCTTTGACCAAAAAGAAATCCATGCAAAAATAATCACATCTGATATATGTGTATATCTCAAAACCAAAAATAGACGCTAAGGTGTCTTTAAGCTCAAAGTACAAAGAAGACAATAGAATCACTTACAAATATTATCTCAACTAGAATCTTAATATGAAGAAAGTCTACAATACAACTGTTATTAATTTTGATCACATAGTATCACAAGTCAATAAAAATTTTCAGATTCAGAAAAATATATATCTGGATTTTTATATAAAAAAAAAAATCAAATATATACTTACATGTAAGCATCACATTTGTGTATATTAATGAAGTGCAACTTGGTAGCACCATCATGTTTAATATTTTCTCCTCATGATCACTTTGGGTATATCCAAATTCGTATAATTGAATTGAGATATGGGCCACGTGGAACTTTGAATGGAGCATCTTTCCTAGTCCTTGTTATCCACACTTCATTTTATAATTCAACTTGCTTTATAATAATGCCTGTTTAGTTTATTACACAACTAATCCACATCTTGACTCGTTTTTGCCATTGTTTTCTATTTAAGAACACTGATTGAAGATAAAGCAACACAGAGAAGGCTAAGATCACACTAACCACCACCATGCCAACAATTCATCAACCTCTCCTAAACACTCCGAATAGTAAGAGTTCTCTTTGCAGAGTTCTCTGTATAGTTCTCTCCTTTGCTGCTATCATAGGCCCAATTGCCATAGTTACAAACAGGCTGATCCAAACAACCTCCTACTCTGATCCTACTTTCCCAGCCCATATTTGTGATCAGGCCCATGATCCAACGGCGTGCTTAGCCATGGTGTCCGAAGTAGCCCCCGGCCAATCACCAATCCAAATGAACGGTGTAGATCTATTGAAAAAGTTCTTAGAAAAATCCATCATTCACTTACAAACTTCTATGAATGTGGCGAGCGATATTAGCAGTCGGATCAACGACCCGAAGGAGCAAGCTGCCCTAGCTGATTGCGTGGAGCTAATGGGCCTATCCATGAATAGGGTAAAGGACTCTATAACGGCCCTTGGGTATCAGACGACCCGTTCCCATTCGGATGTCCATGCTTGGCTTAGTGGAGTACTCACCAATCATGTTACATGTTCCGATGGGCTAAATGGGCCTGCCCAGTCAAGAATTGGGCCTGGGCTTCAAGACTTGATTTCAAGAGCAAGAACTTCCTTGGCCATGGTGGTTGCAATAGCACCGCAACCGGAACTTGAGTTCCTCCGGCCACTAAAGGAGAAATTACCATCGTGGGTCACTATTAAGGACCGAAAGCTTTTGGAAGCTTTGCCAAATGCCATAACTGCTAATGTGGTGGTAGCAAAAGACGGAAGTGGTAATTTCAAGACTGTCAAAGAGGCCGTGGCATCGGCACCAAATAATGGCAAGTCAAGGTATGTTATATATATTAAAAAGGGAACTTATAAAGAAAACGTTGATATTGGGAGCAGCAAAAAGAATGTGATGATCGTCGGTGATGGCATGGACTCCACCATTATTACCGGCAACTTGAACGTCATTGATGGGTCGACAACCTTCAAATCTGCAACAGTTGGTAAAACATCTTATCTTTCTCGTTTTATTTTGGGATTGAGCGTTGTTGCTTGATCCCTTTGCTCTAGCTTGGCTAAACAATGTTAGGATTTTATAGCCCATCACAGAATTTATAGAAGTAATTGACCTAACCCCACTCTTATGTTCAAGTTGGACTTCATTAGCCCATTTCACTTGCCTCCCTAAGTTTTAGTCTCTGCCCATTAATTGGCCTAAGCTAAAACCAGTCCAAGCCCATCCATTCGCATCCTTCATTGTGTTTCCTTAACCAGGCCAATAATATTGGGCTGAAAAACACACAGATGAAATACTTATACCACTCTTTTTACACACTCCAGAGGCCAAAAATAATAAGAATCTGTCAATGCAGCTGCTGTTGGAGATGGATTCATAGCCCAAGACATCTGGTTTCAGAACACAGCTGGGCCACAGAAGCATCAAGCAGTGGCCCTCCGAGTCGGTGCCGATCAGTCCGTGATCAACCGTTGCCGTATCGACGCCTTTCAAGACACGCTCTACACTCACAGCAACCGCCAATTCTACAGAGATTCCTTTATCACTGGTACCGTGGACTTCATCTTCGGCGATGCAGCTGTGGTCTTCCAAAACTGCAAAATAGTGGCCAGGAAGCCCATGAGTTCACAGTTCAACGCTTTAACGGCCCAAGGTCGCGTTGACCCAAACCAGAACACCGGGACCTCGATCCAAAACTGTGATATCTTTGCAAGCTCTGATCTCGAGCCCGTTAAGGGGTCCATAAAGTCGTATTTGGGCCGGCCTTGGAAGGAGTACTCTAGGACGGTTGTAATGCAATCATCCATTGGTGATTTCATAGATCCGACAGGTTGGTCACCGTGGAGTGGTGATTTTGCGCTGAAGACATTGTTCTATGGTGAGTACTTGAACCGGGGACCGGGTGCCGGAACGAGCAGGCGGGTGAAGTGGCCGGGTTATCATGTCATCACGAACCCGGCGGAGGCTAGTAAGTTTACAGTGGCTCAGTTGATACAAGGAGGGGTGTGGTTGAAGTCTACTGGAGTAGCCTTTACCGAAGGGCTTTGATCACTTTGTATTTGTGTCTGTTTTAAGTACTATGGTTTATTTCCTGGTTTTTGTTGGGCACTTCTAGTAATTAGTCGATAGCCCGTGCATGCACGGGCTGCATTTTAGTTTTTAATGAATAATTTTATTTTATACATTGTTCTTATTTTTTATTATTTTTTCTCACAAAAAAATAAATAGCAAGTCAAAAGAAAACACACACCCAACAATGCATGCATAGAGGCAATGACCTATATATAGGGCTGCTAAAGTTGTAGGATAATATAGTGTGCAAATTTTAAGTGGCCTAATTAAAGGTGTAGGGAGTATTTGACAATTTCATAACAAAGTTAATTGGCAAGATGGTGACAGGGATTTTTTTTTTCTAAAAAATTTGTGTGTTTTTTTAAATGTGTTGTAAGTTAACATTTTCATATATATATATATATATATATGTATTTTTTTTAATTAAAAAATATACTATTATATAGAATATATAATATAACATAAAACCAAAATATATAATGGGAGAAGTAGGGGTTCTCATACACTTTTACCTATCACTCATATTTACATTAAACCCAATAAGTTTTGTTATATAAAAATATAAATACAAAAGGACTAAAATGTCATAGAAATGTCAAAAAGTAATTGCTAAAAACCAACTAAGAAACTAACTGCAGCAGTTTTTCTTTTTCTGTCAGTTGCAACAAAGAAATGTGGAACATTCCACAATTGTGCCTTTACCCAATTTGTCTCTCCCCTCACTGCAACCCCCTTGCTATTCGAACCCCTTCATTTTTAATCAGGTAAATATATTTACGTATATGCATGTATCTGTACATGTGAAATGTCGATTCTTTAAAGAGTTTTGTTAGCATAGTTTTGTCTTTGGAAGAGTTTAATGGAGTGTATGAAAGAGCATTGAAGTCTGGTTTTGTAAGTGAATATCTATCACTGACATAAAATTACTATTAATTGTTCTCTAATTTTTCTTGGCTATGGATTTTTGTCGAATGGGTTTAACATTAAAGAATTACAGTTCTGAGTTAAATTAATTTCTCTACAGTTTTACTACAGTGGCCATGACTTTCTCTACGGTATACATGCAACGTGAGTGTCCGACAACTAGTAACATAAAACCAAAATGAGGCAAAAAAAAAAAAAAAAACACAAACAAAGAAAAAAAAAAATTTTCAGTGTATGCACAAAATTGTATGCGATGTACATGAAAGAGAGTAGTTCCTGAATTCAATGTAAGGATGGTTTGGGGATGAAATTGTGTAAGGTTGGGGCCCAACAAAACGAATATTCCACTAGTGTTTGAGAGAACTCTCGATTATTTCGTATTTCCTTATGATTCCCAATAATTCACGTGATTGCGGTTTTGTGATTGAAAAATCAACCCCACTATCAGTCATAACTCACAAAACAAACAGATGAACTGTAACTGAAAGGTAACACATGGAAGATGGGAAGGCAAGGTAAGATTCGAATGCTGGATCTGGTTTTCGGCCAGTGACAGATAGAAGAAAAAGGGTGGGATGAGAAGTTGAGTTTTAACCGTTAAATGAGCATCTAGTCATAAGATTATCAAGAATCTAGAGATGCATTTATTGTCAGATGCTCAGCCGATGATTAAAATCTGTCTTCTCACATGAGAAACTGCTCACCGTAGACTTGCCCAAGAATAAAGGCTGCCAGCGGTTTATCTTCTCAAGTAGAAGCCACATGTGAAAGAGTTTTCTTGATGGAGGAAGCCACATGGACATTTTGTATGCTAGAACCAGATTGTCAATTGTAATTCGTTGTGTGCCTATCATTACTCTTTTCGTGCAAGGGAGTGATGCCATGTGGATAGTTTCATAGGAGATGAAATCGTTCTCTTTTTAATTACAACAATATTAGGGGCACAGCCGCACAAACACACTCTATCTCTCTCCTGTGTGGCACTATGTGATCCGAATAATTTTAGTGGACCCCTCAGTGCCGCCCAAGAGATAGATAGAGTGTGTTTGTGCAAATATCACCCTTTAATTATAGTTATAGATGTTATTGTTTCCCTGTTTTTTCTTGTTTCAGTTCGGTTCGGTAGTCAGTATTTATGTATTTTTTTTTCGGTTTGTTTGTTCTCTCGGTTCAGTGTGTCAGTTTTTTCTTACTCCCGACAGTAATATACTATCATTTTGTGGTAATTTTGGTGCCATTAGTAGTAATATTTTTAGGATAAATCTTGGAGTACATAAGAATCTCACATAAATAAGATACATAAACTTTATGTGTCTATCTTTCTCCTCTGTGGATCTCACAGATACTGTGGATCCCACAATGTCAGTGGACTCCATCAGGAGAGAGAGACACATTGTGATTATGTATCTTATTTATATGAAATTCTTACATGCCACAAGAGTTATCCGTATTTTTAGGATGTCCTCAGATATTGACATAGTATTTGATTGTAATTTTTGAAGGTGTTATAAGAAGTACGGGGTAACAATTATTGTATCTGATAGTAATAAAGTCTTAATGTACATGTAAGAACTTGTATCTTACACCCAAATTGCTAGTTACATCATAGGAACACCCGTATTGTATAGTTGCTCTTTGAATAAATAAGAGTCTATATTTGACTAAAAGTTAAACCAACACGATATTATGTAGGAATGTAAAAATTGGATCAGTCTTGGTCTCACTATGTTGGTTTGATAAAGAATCGATTTAAGTAAAAAAGAAAAAATTGAGGTTGAGCACACACTCACAAGCACACAAAAAAAGCCTCAAACAAACACTTAAATATAAGAATAGTACTTCATTCACAATCTTTACACAACTTTTTATCCACAACCCACAAATGTATGTCTATTTCTCTCCTATATCATCCTGTCAGGGTCGGCCCTAAGGCCATGCAACGAAGCAATCGTATGTGGCCTCATTTTTTTGTCACGCCCCGGCGTTGCGATAATTAAGAGAAGTATGATTCCTTATTGGATCCGGAGGCTCGTAACAAGTGATAGATCGCATGTTCAAATACTAATTTAAATAAAATATCAGAGTATTAATAGTAGCGGGAATGTTCTAAATTTAGCGGAAGCAATGTCAGAATCTAACAATCTCTAGTATACATATTTGAATATTATAGATATCAAATCCAAAATAAACAGAAGTCTAGAGGCCAAACGGGCGGTAACAACAAAAAAAAAATTAAAGATAGATAATAAAAATCCCCCAGCGGCACCCAAACGGCTTCAACAACACAATCAGCAGGCAAAGTCTCAGCCTTCTTCGTCCACGTTCTCATCTCCATGGTACTCGCCCAGCGAAATAGCATCTCCAACACTTGAAACCACATCAGCTAGACATAGATGTCAAGGGCCACATGCCTATCAGCTGAAAGCTAAGTGAAATACTACAAAGCACACACAATATGAACATATACATCATTTATGTTATCACTGAATAGTTATCGCGACGTTACGCAAGTTCTCACCCAAAATCCAATGTTCTTCCCAACTATGCAACCACATCAATGCAACACAATACAACTCAACGCACACGAATCCACCGTGCCAACAATTCACAACTTGACAGTGCTAGCTTCCGTCATACACGACCACAACACTGGCAGTACTCGCTTCTGCCCATAACCACAACAACATCGAACCAACGGTACTAGCTTCCGTCACATACAACACAAACACAATTCCAATTCGACCATAAATTCATTAACAAGCCCAACTCGGCCACAACACAACTCCTAGCCCAATTCGGCCCTAACACAACACCAAGCCCAATTCGTCCAATCATATATATATATATATATCGTCCTAGCCTAATTCAGCCCTAACTCAAACGTCCTAGCCCCCAATTGGCCCTAACTCGACACTAACACAACATAACTGACCACAACACGACACGAACACAACACCATTTACGACAAGACCATTAAGGTCACACGACAAATGCAACCAACCACGGAACCAGCGACAAGGTTATTCAACACAACCATGCTCTCACGTCCGTCAACCCACTTATCAACTTAAGTACATTATTCACGTATTAACCTTTATTATACCATTTAGTGATTCGACCCGACGCGTTACTACTAATGTCATTAAACTGATCATAATAATAATCCAACATCATATAGAATCGATATATTAGGAGAATCGGCATATGAAGAATGAATTGATCGTACTCTTAAGCATAGCACTACTAAGCAAGTGTATACTACAACTATAGAATTGACAATCTCGTTCATATATAACATATACAATTCTATGTTTAGTTCAACTAATTAGGGTCAGGACGTATACATATCATGACTAAATTAACTTCAACATACAAACAAGCAAGGAATACAAAAACTGTCAAGCTCGAGCGCTCCAAGCTTGAGCGCGCGGGTTTAGCAGATTCAAATAGTGTGCATTTTAATTTGCAACTTAGAACAACTACGGTTTTAACATATAAACTTCAAGATTCAAAGCAAGTCACACATGCAACATGTTTTAAAGATTACACATGTTCATATACATATTATGTATGAATTAAAGTACTCACAATGGACCACAATTAAGTAGATGATGAACTTTATGTAAACTTGAGGAATAAATGAAGATTATGATGTTCATGAACTAGATCTTCTTGATCACTTGACCACATAGAACTTAATTTTACACCTTATACATGTACACTTGCACATTGTGTGAGAGATGTAGTACTCACAAAGATGATCAAGATGAAATAGATGAGGATTTTGTTGAGAAGATGATGAAGATAATGAACTTGAGCTTGTTCTTGAGATAGAACTCCAAATACTTGAATGCACTTCAAGAATTCAGCTTTGGGATTTCAATGAACTTGAGAAAATACCAAATATGCAGCAAGGATGATGATCACAAGCTTGGATACACTTGCATGTTGAAGAATTGAAGACATTCAAGAGAAATTTATTAAATCTCTATAGAACTCTCTCTCTAAATCTCTCTATCTGTTCTCTCTATTTTGGACGAAGTATTTGAACAAAAATGCTGGGTATTTATAGAGTTTTAAGTCCCTAGGGGCAAAATAGTCTATTCACAACTTTTTAGCTTGAGTGCTCGGGTCTGTTAAATCAAAAAGGTTTTGTTTTGCTTTTAAAGAATTATGCTATGAAATGTATGAACACACATGATATGTCAAGCATTCTCGAAATATCGTTTATACATATAGAAAATATTAATAACGAATATCCAAAAATAACATTTTAGATAATAGAAATTACAGGTGTTACATTTTTAGGCATATTTTCTTCTAATTTCTTCCTAATTTCTATGACACTTATCATTTTTAGGTCTATTTTCTTCTATTTTCTTCCCAATTTCTATGAAACTTAGTATAGAGGATCTGTCTTTGAAAGTTTGCTTGAGGCCTCAGATAATTTTTGGAATATCAGGGCTGGCCCTGCATCTTGTGATGTCAGTGGATCCCATAATGACATAGGAGAGAGATATACACTTTTTGTGGGTAGTGGGTGGAAAATTGTATGAAAGTTGTTGGTGGAGTTTTACTCTAAATATAAGAGTAGTGCTAGGCACACTCCAAAATCCACACAGGATAATCGTGGCCGTTGATTTAGGTGGGATCCGCGTGAGACCCATGTGGAACCCACAAGAGCCCCACCAAAATCAATGGACACAATTATCTTGTGTGGATTTCAGTGTGAATTTTGGAGTGTGCCTAGCATTATTGGAAATATAAATAAGCAATTCATTACGTACCAACTCACAAAACTGATCCTACCCATTTCAAAATAGCTTCTGAAAACCAGATAAAAACAACTTGATTCCAACACAATCATATTTGAACATTGTCAAAGAAGCCCCAAGAGTTATTTGTCATCATGCACGTGGTTTTGTTGAATAATCAGAATAGAAAGTTGCAAAAAAAAAAGAGTAAACAATGTAGTGTTTTGTCCGCTAGTACAGTATTTTGTCAAGGGATAATAAGATTTCAGTCATCTTTCTGTAGCAAATTTAAAAATTAGTTACTACTTTTTTTATAAAAAAATAAAAAATATCAATGATAATTCAAAAAAAAAATTAGAAAGTCATAAAAAAAAATTTAAATTTTGAAAATTTGATTCATGCTTCAGTCTACTTTATATTGGTGTGTTGTAAACTTACATCAAAACGTTATGAATATGCTTCTAACGTTGTGATGAGTTGCTCTCGATTTTGTGTACAGTAGTCCCCTATGTATCAACATTATAAATAGTTGCTCCAGATGTTGTGAAGAGTTGCTCCCCAGTGTTATAAATAGTTACTCCCAACATTGTGTAAAATTTGATGACTTCTATATTACACAAAAAGTTTGACATTTTTTTAATTTTGAAAAAGTAATAAACTGACTTTTAAAAAAAAAAAATAGATTGAAGTGTAATTCTCGCCCTTTGTCAATGAGTAGCTTCATCATTGGGCCTGTTTGGGACAAATTGTGCTTTGCGATTGCGATAGCTTTGTGATAGATTATATGGTCAGAATAGATTTTGACAATTGTAGTGCTTTGTTAATATATTGTACAAGTGATTATGGTAGAAGAATAGATTATGTAAGTGTTTGGTTCCATCAATGCAAAATTGATTTTATCATTAATTCAAAAGACAATTGTGCCCTTGTAGTGAAATGATATTATATAAGTATTTAATACATAGTTCATTTTGTTAGTACATATTATTAATTATTAATAAATTTTAATTATTTAAATAAAAGAATTAAGTAAATATATAAAATAAATAAGGGTTTTTTAGTCTTATATCCCTATGCAATATTTTTAGCAATAGAAACCCGTTAAAAAAGTTTTGTATCAAGCCCATGTCATTTTTCGTGTCCCAAAGTGCCCTTCTCACAATTCTCGGCACAAGTTTATTCAAAAATGCTGACCCCTTTCAAAATCATTTCTTTCCCAAATTTCTCCCCTTGATTCAGTCTTCTAATTGTCGAAAAGTCCAGAATCTATAATAAAATCACCATTAATAGCGTCAATACATTGTCAACACTTACCTAGGGTTTGCTTTGCAAATTTTTGGTGAATCGTTCATGGTTTCCTTCCAGAATCCGGCGAGGTCCTGGGAGGGGGCTTTAAGGTAGGTAAACCACTCGGATCATCCTCGCGAGGCAATCAACATACAAAGAATAGGGAAGAAAGGTATGTTTTCACTGTAATCGATGGTTTGTACGACTGAACCAATAAACATCCTTATACGGACATACTGACATGAGATTCACAATTTGTAATGCGTTACGGTTGTTTGGTTGAATTTTTTGAGAAATTTGCAAAATTTGAAATTTATGTTTTTGAATTTCCAATATCAAATCACTTCGTCTATAGTATGATTTGCACCCATTTTTTTGTTAGGTTCGTGTTCTTGTCCGAACACCACTTTGGGGGGTTCATGCATGGAACACTAACCATAGTGCCTAAGTTCTTGTGTTATACATCATGCTATATAGGTTTTATGCATGATTTTTCACAAACAACCAATCCTCCCTGTGTTGTGCACAATACTAAACATGTGACCATGAAGTACTGAACTTCACTGTTCAACTTGGGTGGCTTGTTGTTCCAACTGTGAAATTCACAGAACAAACTTTAGAAAACACCCAGGAAAAAAATAAAAGGAGACAAAGTATCATGCCTCGGAACAATAAAAATAGAGAAAAATTAAATTTCCTTTTTGGATCCATAGGGAATGACGGGTGAATGTCTCTAAACTGTCCTCACCACACTGTACTAGTTAACTACCAATAAAAATAGTAATAATATCAAACCAAATATATTAGAAAAGTCCTTGTTATTACAATATCATCAGAGTGCGCTATAGGAAACATAAAAGGTTTGTAAACAACAGATGCCCAAGTACTAATTATAACAAAGTTAACAGAAATACAAACTAAAACACTGTCTTCTTCTTCAGCTTGCTTAAACGTAATTCTCCGCGTCGTAGTCTTCCCCGGCTTCTCCAACTTCAGCAGATTCTCCCTCGGCGTAGGCCTCCTCTGGGTAGCAACCATCGTCATCCAGTTTGCTACCTACAATGGCAGAGACAAGGTAGGCTGAACAGGGAATGTCCAGGCAATGAAGGCCATCAGCTTATTGAAAGCTGGGTGAGAAAAACTAACACGGTCCCATAGATATAAAGTAGTTACCAGTTGTGAACGATATATCGTAGTGCTACTAATAATATCTTTCCTCTTTCATTCAGAACTCGATACCTGATTCTTATCACCTTCGAACTCTAAGACTGACTGTACCAACCTCGACTGATTGAGATGATGCAAGTATATCATTACGACATACGAGTGCTCCATTTCACTGCATCAAAGCTTTTAAGAACTCTTGCGAGCACCATACATTGTTCCAATATAATTACTGGTCTATGGACACACCAATACTCCAGTTCACCGCTTTTAAGAACTCTTACTGTTCACCGCTTTTAAGAATACTCACGAGTATCGTCAGTCCATAATCATATGTATTAGTACTCTTGTTCACCGCATCAAAGCTTTTTAAGAACTCTTGCGAGCACAATACATAACGCTCATATTCCACGCAAATGTGCTCACGACCGATCTTTGACATACTAGCACTGAGAGGAATTGATATCCAACTGACTCAATCACCACCATGTTATCTAATGTTATCGATCATTATACCTCATACTGTAGACCATATCTTATTATCGCGTCGTATTATTACTAATGTTCCAAACCCGACTAAGTTACTCACCATATTATCTCAATCTCATTATTGCATCCCATTATCCCCGTAATCCATAGTATCGCATAATAGAAATATGAAACATCATTCAAACTGTTAACCTTAAGGTATATTAAGGCATATTTAATTATATTAAGATGATGTCAAATATGCTATGATAATTACATGATTCATATTGATTCATTCTTTGTTATTATCATAGTCATTTTTATGCTCATATATAATCTCATGTATTAATTTTGTATCAATGTTTTTAACATCTTTGTGTGCATGAGATTTAATTGATGTAGATCAAGATTACAAGGAGCTCAACAAGGATCAAGCTTGAAGACTTGAAGATATTTCATCCTTGGTTGAAGTCTAGGACCATCATTGTAAGGCATCTTGATCTCACACTCATAGGGGCTCAAACAAATTCTAAAAGTTAAAGTTTTGGAAATAAATTTTAAGTAGGTCATCTTTAAAGCAATGCCCCAACCAATTAGAAAATAATTAAATGTTGAATCTTATATGGTTGGAAAGGTATTTGAACCTAGTTTCCAAAACATCAAACGGATCAAAAATCCAAGTTTTGTAGAGGGAGTTATGGCCATTTTAGTGGAGATGTGTCAGGCTGTCAAACAGGGAGGGGCAGTCAACTGAGGGCCCAATGCAGTCGACCGAAGTGAACAGAATTACCCTCTGTAAACACATCTCAGTCGACTGCTTCAAGGCCCAGTCGACTGAAGCGACCTGGAAGGCAATAACGGCTAGTTTTTAGAGGGGTTTTTAATTACCAAACTTACCACCAACGACTATAATCTTCCAAGGCCTATAAATACATGTTTTCCCAAGCTATTTGGGGTTGAGATTTTGATTGGAAAACATAGTATTGATTACACATCTCTTTGATCTTTAAATATTATCATTTGAGCCCTAGTTGTGTGAGTTTATCAATTTGATCAAAATCTTTCATTTGTATTTCTTGAGAGAGCAAAATTGTAGTGAGCTTTATTTGTATTATCCACTCTATATAGAGAGTTTCAATTTGTATTCAAATCAATTTGTAACGAGTGAGGGTTAGTAACCCTTGATTGCAAAGAAGAGGTTTTCTTCTTTGGGAGAGATTGGAGGCTCTTGTAACGGTTTGGTCTACACCCGTGAAGTAGATCGGAGTAAAGGAATCCTCAAGAGGTGTTCTTGAGGGGTGAACGTAGGCCGCGGTGTGCAATTGCCGAACCACTTGAAAAATTGGTTTGCAAGTATCTCTTCCCTAATCTCTTTAGTTAATTGTTTGTGATTGTGATTAATTTGCAATTTTGTTTTTAAAAAGGTTAATTTCCGCTAAAACCTTATTCACCCCCCCCCCCCCCCCCTCCTCCTCTAAGGTTTCCACATTTGGGCCAACAATTGGTATCAAAGCCTCGGCTCAAATATTTCAACACATTTGAGTTAAAGATCAAATGGAAATCACTGCCACCACTATCATCTATAGTGAGGGACAATCTTCAAATAGACCTCCTTGTTTTAATGGTTCCAACTATGCTTATTGAAAAATTCGTATGAGAATCTATATGGTTGCTCAGGATTTTGATCTTTGGCAACTTGTTGTGAATGGACCTCACATTCCCATCAAGATTGTAGACAATGTTGAAATTGAGAAAACTATTGAGGAATATAATGATATTGATAAAAGACTTATTAAGATGAACGCAAATGCTTTGAACATTTTATATTGTGGATTAGACCCTAATGAGTATAATAGAATTTCTTCTTGCGAGTCCGCAAAGGAAATTTGGGATAAACTTGAGGTTGCTCATGAAGGTACTAATCAAGTTAAGAAATAAAAAATAACTCTTCTTGTTCAATGATGTAAGATGTTTAAAATGTCATCAAATGAAACCATCAGTGAAATGTTTACTCGTTTCACCATAATTATCAATAGCTTGAAAAGTCTTGGTAAAACATATACTAATGAAGAGATAATTGCACTACAAGAAAAAAGCCTTTTTATGTCACTTTTTAATTTTTTTTTATGTCGCTTTTATTTATAGTGACATAATTATTTCTCACATGTGCTTTTTATGTCACTTTTTAAGTAGTTATGTCACTTTTTTTAAAAAGTGACATAAAAACTCAATTATTTATGTCAGTTTTTTAAAAAGTGATATAAATAATAATGTTTTTATGTCACTTTCTACAAAAGTGACGTAAATAATAAAGTATTTATGTCACTTTTTAAAAAGCGACATAAATGAAACGCGGTGGCAATTTTGTAAATAAATCACAATCAACCCACTATATAAACCTAAAATTTAGGGCTTTTGTTTATTTTCTTGCTCTCCTCATTCCCGTTCTCCCCTTTTCCTCTCGTTCCTCTCTATCCACCGGCGCCGCCATCCTCCTGCGGCCATCCACCACTGCTCGGAAGAAGAGAGGGAAAAACAGATCGGAAGCCTGCGCCGTCGTCCTCCTGCGGCCATCCACCGGCGCCGCCATCCTCTTGCTGAAGTCGGACTACCATCACTTCTCTGACAGAGGTATTCACTCTCTCTCTCTATCTATCTCTCTCTCTCTCTCTCTCGTTAGCTATGGTGACGAAGAGACGGAACCCTAATTTTTGGTCTGTCATTGTCATGTCTCTCGTCGCATCAGCCTTCATAGAAATGAATTTCAACGAACGTTTCAATGGTACTTCAAATCTCTCTCTATGAATCATGCTTTACACTTCTTAGTCGCCATCTCACTTGCATTTCCATCATTTTAGGGTTTGATAATTGTTTTGTTTGATGATTCAGTATCTAATTAGTAGATCATAAAATCTCGATTTTACGATTGTGTAAGTCTCTTGATCTGATAGTTTTGAATAGCTTCCTTGGTTTTTGGTCTCAAATGACTGTGAATCTATATATGATTTTTGTTAGCAAATCTGGGAATAAGTTCATGTTAGCAGATCTGGGCTCAAAAACTCTCTTACATAACCGATGGAAAACAAAAAAAACACAGTATGACAAACGAACCACTATTTGAGTGATTGTAATGGTAGAATAACCTAATAGAATGAGTCAGCTGATAAATGAATGAATGGCATAAAAACACTAGGAAAATGATGGTGTTGATTGAAAAATTAGTTAAAGCAACTTAATTTGTAAATTACTTTTAATACATTTGGTCAGTGTTTAATATCATATTATCTTTGCTAAAGCTTGCCCTGCTTCACTCCTATGTTTATGCACACATAAGGGGTGAAAGAACATTATTGAGAAGGATGTGAAATTTATTTTTAAAAAAAGGACCTTAATTTGAGGGGGAAAAAAAAAACTTAAGTGGAAGGAAACATGCCTATCCAATGCAGAATTTGGTGAAGGCATTTTTCTGACACATGTAATTAAGTCTTCCCCATTAGCTAGACATCAAACAAAATAACAATGGTCAAAATTTTGTAGCAAAAATTTGGGCTGCTTGACTCTGGGATGTTGATTTGTTTTAAGTTGGTTTTGTTTATGGGCTGTTTTGTTCTGTCTGGGGCTGTTAAGTGGCTGTTTGGCAGCCTCGGTGGTACGTCCTTGTCATTTTTGACCCCTTATAGGTTCAATCATACAAGTTTATCCCATTAGTTTACCAAATTGCTTCAAGAATGGGTAGCTCAAAAGATGCTCAAGGACCTCACAAATTTTCAGGTATGCAACACAAGGCCATACATACTTTGTCCTTTTTGTTTTCATTAATTTCTGTGGTTAGTTTGTGGCTCGTGTTTTCTGTACTAGTGATCGATCATTTTTAGTTTCGAGTTCATTTTCCTAGCACAGTTTTATCCAAATATAGCTCGTGTCAAATCAGCTATTTTTAGTATATTTAAAATCTTTGGTTGACATTTCAAACTGCATTTACTATCTACTATTTCTTTTTTGCTTGTGTTGTATTTTAGTTGAAAATTAGTTATTGCCATTTAATCATTTGGATTGATTTCTAGACTTGTTCTTGGAGATGATATGGTAATATTTTCCTGGAAATTGCAAGTTATCACATAGATGTAGTAGTTTAAACTTTCATAGATGATCTACCGATATCTTTCAAGTCAATATTATTTCTTATGCTTTGTCATTCCCCAAAGTCTTAAGGGCTTTCCTTTTCATTTCATAGATAATCTTTTGTTTAGTTAGCACCCTTTCTCTTTCCAACTTCCTATGGGCTATATGGATGTGTGGTTCCAAAGTTTAGTTATTAATAATCGCTTCTGTTGGAAGTTCAGTGCTTAATGTAGTTAACCGTTTTCTCTTCTTTCTCGTCAAAATTGTTTTGGCTCCACTGACTGAGCAAAGATCTTATGCTAATGTTCCTCAACCACATGCTGTCTTATATTACTCGCAGAGGGCAAACAGAGGGGGCCTTCTCATAGCTGAACCTACCAGAGTTTCTGACACAGCCCAAGGGTTATTGCAACAGTTGTCATCATTCAAGTTCTGTACTTTTGTAGTTACGGAGAACAATAACTCTATATATGTATATGTACACGTATTTGAGGATACTTTCTTTCCTAGATATATACTAATGATAAGGATTTCTGGTTTCTTCTTAACTAAAGGTACCCACAAACCCCTGGAATATGGACAAAGGAGCAGGTAGTAGCCTGGAAGCCCATTGTAGATGCTGTTCATGCGAAAGGCGGTATCTTCTTTTGTCAGATTGGGTATGTGGGTAGGGTTTCAAATCAAGGTACGTTCTTCACTCTTACATTCTTTGATGTATTCCATTATATGAAAGCTCCGAGATAATGACCTCCGTTTAAGATTCGAACACTTAGGCTCTGTTTGGTTCTTGGATTTAGTGAGGGAAAATAAAGGACAACACTAAGGACAATGTTTTCTTTGGTTTGGTTACCAAAGAAAATAGAAAGGAAAAATAGAAAGAAAAAGATAACATATTTGAATTTTGTTATCACGTTCCTTCCTTTTTTTCTTTTTGTTTACAATAAGTTTTTGATAATTTTTTATCTTTCAATGTTATTTAAGCATGAAGTTTTCATAAGAGGAAATACTAGCGAAATAGTTTTCCTTCTAGTTTCCTTTCCCATTTTCTTTCCTTCGATGAATATACAATGAATTTAGTGAGGAAAAAGAAAGGAAAACACTAAGGAAAACATTTTTCTTTGTTCGGTTACTAGGGAAAATAGGGAGGAAAAGAAATTATTTTGAGAGATAAATTAGAACATTTGAACTTGAAGTTCATGCGTTTCTTTCTTCTCTTTTTCTTAAGAAACAATAATTTTTATTGCAGATTTTTAATTTCAGTATTATTTAAGAATTCGAAAACAAGGGAACTAGCTTTCCTTCTTGTTTTCCTTTCTCTTTTTTTTCCTCCCCTACAACAATCTGCATACCAAGTGAAGCCATAATGCTACGTTTGGTTTGCTGATTTAGAGAGGGAAAAGGAAAAGGAAAAGGAAAAGGAGGGGAAAATGATAAAGAAAACTAGTTCCCTTGTGTTTTCTTCCATGCTTAAATAACATTAGAAATTAAAATGTTTCAATGTACAATAGGATTTTAAGAAAAGAGGAAGGGAAGTGACTTACAAAACCTAAACTTTGAACCATAATTTCTTGTCATTCCTATTTCCTCACTGTTTTCTTTTTTAACCAAACAAAAAAGTGTTTTCCTCTATTTTTTCTTTTTTATTTGTCCTCATTAAATCCATGAAACAATTAGGTAAAAATTGAAAATTAAGAAGATTTGGATTTGTTGGGATGCAACCGAACAAAATTTTTTGGGCAGATGAGTTATGATATGTGCATATAAAGGAATATGAACTTTATTATTTCATTAAAGACGGGTATTTCGACAAATATATTGTCTTTCAATGCTCTGATATGCTTGTGAGAATGCTGGAAACTCCACATAACAATTATTTAGGGGTTTTCCCGTTAAACTTTCGGCCAGACAACTACAAGAAGGGATAGAGTTAGACTTGGTTGGGGTTCTTAGGGCTTGCTAAGATGGTCTTTTATTTTTGGTGGGAGTAATTGGTGATTTAAATTCAATTTTAGTATCACCTTAGATTTTCGAGCCAATGGTGTTGATGTTGCTGATTTTTACCCTAAAACGCCTAAGTATATATGATCAGGACTCTATGAGATACAATTTTTATGTGAACTATTGCATCAGTATATATGATCAGCAGAATTCATAAACATAATACCGATTACGAATGGTATATGAAATGTAAAATTTTCCCAATTGACCCTTCTAAACTCAAATATTGTAGTAAATTAAACGAGAAGTTGGGGTCAAGTTTTCTGCAGCAAAGTTAGTGAGGAACTTTCATTAAATGTTGATATTAAATGAATTCATCCCTTATTGCAAGAACATTAATGGTAATATCCGTTTTGTTGACTTCCTTAACAAAAAAGGTTAGTTTTGTTCAAAAGTAGATATTTTGATTAGAAAGGTAAAAGCAAAATTTGACAGCAAGGAAATCAATGTAATTTACCCTTTAGGTTTTACGAAATAATGTGTTTGTTTTCATTTTTTTCTTTGAAGACGATTACCTCACATTGCCGCTATGTAATTGGGATCATAATTACTGCTTGTTAATTTACTTACAATGAACTCTGGTAATGAACATTCTCTTGTGTTTTTGTTGAGTGGTCACAGTTGAATTTCCAAGAAGAAAGAATTACAATAAGGAATAATATGGCAGGTGAAGAACTCTCTTGACTCTTCCACTAAATAAAGAAAGTATTAGCAAATAAAAATCGAAGCTGTATGTGCGTGCGTATGTGTATGTGTGTAGAGAGAGAGAGCAAAAATCCCCAGGCGTGTAGTTTTTGGTGAGCACTTATAGGAACATGTGCACTTCTTTGAGTATTAGTACCATAGTTCAAGTTTACATATGTTGCGTACTATTTCTATTGCCCAACGACAAGTACATTCACACGATTACTTTAAAGTAGTGGAGATAACTTGGTAATACCATGGTTTGGGTGGTTGCACACTTGTACTCATGTTAGACATTGTTAGACCATTATAGACTGAATATTACACATGTGTTTTGGCCTTTCATTTTGTGTTCCTGTGGTAAATCGTCAATCCCCGACATCTGTATAGAATGATGTCCCCCCCCCCCCCTCTATATGAGGAGAATGCCTTGATTGCACTGCATCAACCCTTGAATTCTGTGTTTCTGTTCAACTCAAGCCTAAGTAATTTGCAGTTGCATTTAGTAGAAGTGATAATCAGGTCAAGTCATTATACAACTTTAGTATTTAGTTTCTTGCAAACATTAGAAATATCACATGGCAGATGAGGTTATCATGGATAACAGATTCCTGTTATGTTTTTCTTAATTCGTAGATGTGTACTGGTGATCCAGTTGATGGTTGTGCAATATTTGGCGTGTTTCAAGGTAGGGTATTGCATTTCTCTTTTGTACCTATATCTTGTAATTGTGTAAGATCAACTGTGTTGCTTATGACTTGATACTTGTGCATACCCCATCAATCCATGATGTTGCATATGTATCCACTTCATCCATGTATCATTACTGCTCTCCAAGACTTGATGCTAACAGATTCTATTCCACCGCTCTATTTTACTTGGACCATGGTCCATAAGTTCTATTAGTGATATTAAACACATGTTATTTTTCTACTCTCTTCTTTGTTGCGAACTTTTATTTTCATCTTATGACACTTATGGGCTATAGCCAATTTCAATTGGATTCTTAGCAAGTTCATTTTTAGTTCTCTGACAAACCGTCAACAAAGGAAAAAGTGACAGTATTAAGAAAAAGTAGTTCCTCCGTTGGCAAGTAATTGTCTTGGAATTCATCAGTTTTCCCCTTATCTGGATCATCCTTAACGATGCGGTCATTTCAATTCCACTGTCTAAGAGTGTGTTTGATAACCCAATTAAGTGTTGAAAATGAAAATTTTCAGCACTTATTTATTTTTGGTGCGTTTAATAATGTACAGGACGTACTATGGAGTATGGGAACTGTATCCATCATAGCCAGGTGGGGTGTCAAAATAGTGCAAACCTTTTTCAGTTGCATTGATGTTTTTTTTATAGAGTTAACTTAATATTACAACCACTAGGCTAAGCATGAGAGGTTGTCAAGGAAAGGTAGGATTTTTTCTTTTCTGGAATAAATCCATCAGAAATATGAGAGAAGATGTTGAGCAAAGGTTGGTTTCTGTTTTTATCTCTATCTTGTGCATTTGAGTAGTCATCTCTTATTAATGTTTTATAGTTCAGTTTCCAGTCTTTGTTTTTACCCTTTGGTGTGGCTTAAGAGTTCATTGATGAAATGCAAACTGCTTTCATAGCAATGGTGTTTAGTGACATATGTAGTAGTCACTTTATTTTCAGTAATTAATGTGCTCAATGTTAATTTGTTGCCGTTGATTACCCCTAAAATTGCTATGAGTTAGGCGGGTTGTGAGTTGGGCCTAGCAACACTCAGGGACCCCTTTCTTTTTTGAACTTAATGTTGCTAGGTATAAATGCCTAGCAACATTAAGGCGTTTCATTTTCCTGAATTCTTTTTGCTAATCTCAGGTTCTTTGTGTAGGAGAAGAACATAAAGAAAAACTTGCAGGACGAGGCAGCTAGAGTTGTTCTTGGGCAAAATGTGAATCCTCTTTCCATTTCTAAACATGAAGATCTCATTTCAAAAATTAAGGCAGCTGCTGCTCAAACTCTTGGTAGATATGATTATACTCGAGAATGATTTATTGGTACTCATAAACGTGTTTTTCATTATTTTTTTGTTGATTAGTAGAGATGAATAGATGGAACAGAATTGATTGGTTGTAATGATATATTAATTGATTATAAAGTATAAATTCAGTGGTTGGAATTAATTATTGAGCTGCATTTAGTTTTGTACAGGGTGGTAATATTGATATATGCAATCACCAATTTAAAAAAAAATTTGGAAGCATTTATGTCACTTTTAAGAAAAACCGACATAAATAAAAAGTATTTATGTCACTTTTAAAAAAAAATAGCCATTACTCAATATACATTTATGTCACTTTTAAAGTATTTATGTCACTTTAAGTTAAAAGTGACATAAATAAAATTGTATTTATGTCGTTTTTAAGTATTTATGTCACTTTTTATTAACATATGTTTTGGTTTTATGAAACATTTATGTCACTTTTATGAAACATTTATGTCACTTTTAAAGTATTTATGTCACTGCCATTTATGTCACTTTCTGTTGCAAAAAAAAAAATGACATAAATACCTATTTATGTCACTTTTTAAGTGACATAAATAGCAAATTTTCTTGTAGTGTTGAGAAATTGCTTAGGTCTCTTCCAAAGCATTGGCAACCTAAAGTGACGGCAATTCGAGAAGCCAAGGAACTCTCAACACTCTCATTGGAGCAACTTTTGGGCTCTCTAGTTACCCATGAAATGGAATTGGAGGTTTTTGATAAGGAAGACAAAAAGAAGAACATAGCTCTCAAAACATCTCACGACAATGAAGAGGAAATGACAAAGATCATCCAAAAATTTGCAAAGTTTCTACAGAAAGAAGAATCGGGAAAGAAGTCACCCAAGGAGGAAAAACACAAAAAGAAGACAATCAAGGCCACTAATAGTAGTTCCGAGAGCGAATCATCGGACGATGACTCAAATGGTGAAGAGATTGTCAATCTTTGCCTCATGACATTGGAAAGGGCCTCTCCTACCATCTCGGCAAATGGAGCATCCAAGAAATTCTTGGACAAAGGTTAAGTATTGATTTGGTAATGGTAGGTTAGTAGGTAATTTTGTTTTTGATTTGTTTTCATCATTCTACTTAAGTTTTAATAATGGTTAGACCAAATGATGTTCTGTGAATCATTCAAATTTTGCTGCTGAACTGTCATTTTTTTTGGACTGTTGAACAAAGCAGTCGACTGGTACCCCGACACAGTCGACTGATGCTTTTTTGTTTTCATCGATTGAGGCTAATTTAAATTTGATTTCAAAATTTCTTTTTGGTTCAATCGACCCAGTCGACTATTTTGATAATTTTTAACTCTCTGCCTAGGGACGTCGACTAAAGGAGTTCTCCAGTCGACTGATCCGACTGAATTTTTGTTTATCTTATATTTTGAGTTCTCCAACTTTTTTATTGGTATCTTTTGGGAGAATATGCTCTCTATTCATATCTTTTGGTATCTTTTATCATTGCACATGCGTAGGGGGAGCACTTTCATGTATTCATTTTCTCACTTGTGGTTATATTTGTTTATTTTTGGTATCATTTTGGCCTTTCGATTTGTATGCCTATTGTGAGGGGGAGCTTTGTGTTTTATCCCCAAATCTTTTTGATAATTTCAAAGGGGGAGAAATATGAGAAGTATTGGGGAGAAGTATTTGGGTAGTTATCATTCATGTTCTTTAACATATGATATCCATTATGGATGATAATATGAAAATGAGCAAATGTGCTTATATTGGCATATCCTTCATTGGCTGTTTGCCATCATCAAAAAGGGGGAGATTGTTAACCTTAAGGTATATTAAGGCATATTTAATTATGTTTTTATGATGTCAAATATGCTATGATAATTACATGATTCATATTGATTCATTCTTTGTTATTATCATAGTCATTTTAATGCTCATATATAATCTCATGTATTAATTTTGTATCAATGTTTTTAACATCTTTGTGTGCATGAGATTTAATTGATGTAGATCAAGATTACAAGGAGCTCAACAAGGATCAAGCTTGAAGACTTGAAGATATTTCATCCTTGGTTGAAGTCTAGGACCATCATTGTAAGGCATCTTGATCTCACACTCATAGGGGCTCAAACAAATTCTAAAAGTTAAAGTTTTGGAAATAAATTTTAAGTAGGTCATCTTTAAAGCAATGCCCCAATCATTGGAAAATAATTAAATGTTTAATCTTATATGGTTGGAAAGGTATTTGAACCTAGTTTCCAAAACATCAAACGGATCGAAAATCCGAGTTTTGTAGAGGGAGTTATGGCCATTTTAGTGGAGATGTGTCAGGCTGTCAAACAGGGAGGGGCAGTCGACTGAGGGCCCAATGCAGTCGACCGAAGTGAGCAGAATTACCCTCTATAAACACATCTCAGTCGACTGCTTCAAGGCCCAGTCGACTGAAGCGACCTGGAAGGCAATAACGGCTAGTTTTTAGAGGGGTTTTTAATTACCAAACTTGCCACCAACGGCTATAATCTTCCAAGGCCTATAAATACATGTTTTCCCAAGCTATTTGGGGTTGAGATTTTGATTGGAAAACATAGTATTGATCACACATCTCTTTGATCTTTAAACATTATCATTTGAGCCCTAGTTGTGTGAGTTTATCAATTTGCTCAAAATCTTTCATTTGTATTTCTTGAGAGAGCAAAATTGTAGTGAGCTTTATTTTTATTATCCACTCTATATAGAGAGTTTCAATTTGTATTCAAATCAATTTGTAAAGAGTGAGGGTTAGTAACCCTTGATTGCAAAGAAGAGGTTTTCTTCTTTGGGAGAGATTGGAGGCTCTTGTAACAGTTTGATCTACACCCGTGAAGTAGATCAGAGTAAAGGAATCCTCAAGAGGTGTTCTTGAGGGGTGGACGTAGGCTGCGGGGTGCGATTGCCGAACCACTTGAAAAATTGGTTTGCAAGTATCTCTTCCCTTATCTCTTTAGTTGATTGTTTGTGATTGTGTTTAATTTGCAATTTTGTTTTTAAAAGGTTAATTTTTGCTAAAACCTTATTCACCCCCCCTCTAAGGTTTCCATATTTAGGCCAACACAAACAACTAAGCATTATGAATTAATAAACTCAAAGGAAACAACCACATTCTATTATGTTCGATCGATTGAACCCAATTCGATCGATTGAGAAAAATGAACTTCAAGCAATCAAAGTCATTTTGATCAATTGAAGGTTCGATTGATTGAACTCAGTTCAATCGCTCGAATGTCTTCTTCACCAGCAGTACTGGATAGTGAACGTCCAGAGGCGCTGGGGTGTGTTTGGGGTCAATATTTTACGTCCAAAATATATAAAATAATATATGTAAGCTACCGAGTAAGTTTGGGAACCTAAAGTCGTTAAGAGCGTATTTAGCAAACGTCACCTCCTCTTTTCTCTCTCTCTCTCTCTCTCTCTCTCTCTTCCTTCTCTCTCTTTTGATTTCTTTCTTCTCTTCTCTGTCTCCGTCCGTCTCTCTCTCTCTCTCTCTCTCTCTCTCTCTCTCCTGGATTGTGTATATATATATGTATGGATGTGTATGTGTGTGTATATATATAAACACAAGCTCTCTCCCTCTCTTATATTCTTCGATTTAATAACCCAAACACACGAATATGATCTATATATAGAGAGAAGAGAGTTGAAAGGTGGCAACTTGGGCGTAAATTGGGGAAATAAAATCTGGCATTCTCTATCGATCGAAGCTACTTTGATCGATTGAAAGTGATTCGACCAGCTTTGATCGATTGAAGACCGATTTAATTACATTCTGTTAATGGTTGATGTTGTGAACTTCACAAATGTACTTCTGAAATTTCATAAGATGTATAATCAACATAGTGGGTTTTGTGAATTTCACAAACCTGGCTTATAAAAACTATTTTGTGAATTTCTTTAAAAACAATTAATTTTACATTAGACACCGAACATAATATATCAGTGTAGTTCTACAAAAAAAAACACATTTGCTTTCTTCAATTACTTTATATCAATAATTGATATTGTGAACTTTACAGGTTAACTTTAGAAAATGCATAATATGCATGATCAACACAGTTGGTTTTGTGAATTTCACATCTCACATTGAAGAAAAATCACATTTTACTAAAGTGCAACAGCTTGCTTTGTGAAATTCACAACTTACACAATTCGAAATAGTCTGGGTATGTGTTTGGCAGAAATATTGAATCATCATCGGCGTGGTGCTATTGATCGAGCATACCAGGGGCTTTGTATGGAAGACCCAAACATGTATACCAAACTTATCCCTGTAAGTGCAATATATGAAAATAGTGATCAAGCGATGGTGTTAAGTAAATAGGGAGTTACCCTTACTAGAAATCCTCAAACACTACTGAAGCGCACAAGCTTGAAAGTGGTGAAATAATAATAAAGCAAGGCTTTTGGAATTAGAAATATATTGCATGAAATATATTAAAAACAAAGAAATTACATAGATTAATTAAAAGGAGAAGAACACTTAAAGGAAATGCTCAAAAGGTTAAGAAAGCAAAAAAAAAAAAAAGTGTAAGAACACCAGAGAAAATCTTAAGTGAAAGCCAAAAAGAGCTTCTGGAATGCTATTTGAAAAGCTACTGTTGAATGCTATTTGGAGGAGTGTTTGTGTGTTGATTTGTTTGGGCTGCTGGAGATGTTTTGTTGTTGGGGTTGCTGTGTATATATAGACGAAAATGAGATATGTTGTCCAATGGCCTCTTTCCTTCCATGCTAAGTCTTCTTGGGCCCTACCCTTTGTCATTTCCCATGCTCCTTGGGACTCTCCCTTGGCTATGTGTAATGTATTTAGAACTTCCCATATATGCTTGGGCCCACCAACTTGGATTGTGAATGCATGAAGTGCCCAGCCTGATGGAATGATTGCCTGTGGCAATAAATCTAATTGATGATGGCTTAGGCATTGATGTGGTGTATATATGCCAAAGTATCAAAACTTACAAAGTCAAAAAGGGGAGGCCCTACCAAGCTCATCATAGCTTTATATTTACATTGGTAAGCATTCTCATACTCAAATTTAGTTCGACTAGTTTGGCTTATGCCCAAATTGATAAATCATAATGAGACAAAAAGAGGGGACCACGCTGGAAGTTTGAGAGCTTGTTACTTCTAAAACAAATTCAAGCTCGATGGCAAGGGCGATGGCTTAGTGATACATTTTGCAATTTTGCTTGTATTGATGAAGCAAAAGTTTTAGTCAAACCAAGGGCCCACTTGTCATCATGACTTGTGATAGCTTATATATGTATTTTCAGGCCCGATTATCTGTCTTTGGCTAAAACTCCCAATTTAATCAGTTATGTGACAAAATACATATTTTGGGTGCAAACAATTGTCCCTAGCTCTTTAGAAAAATAAAAGAAGTGAATATTTGAAAAGCTATGTTTGTCAATCCGATTAAAACATTGACCAAATCATTATTTTCCTTTGGTCTTTAAGAATCTCCTCTTCTGTGATAATAATATTGCTGTAAAAAGAACTACCAAATTAAAGCCAGATTTTGGTAAGATCCACAAAGCCAGTATGGATTAGAATTTTTAGAAGCCAAATAATTAGTACACAGAAAGTGTCTTTGGCAACAAAAATGCCAAAATACTTGAACAATTTTTTAAGAGATGGTTTTCTCAAAGGAACATATTCAAATAGAAATAATAAATGTTTGACCAATTTTGTGTCAATCGGTCTTTGTGGGAGTTGCCCCTCTTGTGTTTTTGGGCTTCAACACTAGTGAGGGGGCTCTTTAGCCGAACAGAAAATTTTTGGCTAAGCACTTATAATTATTTTCTCGCCGTCTTGTCCCCTTTGAGGCTTGAACAGCGTGAGTTTAGTCCGATTACAGACATGGATTTTTAACTAGTGGAGATGTCAATTTTTTTATTGACCTCATCGGTCTCATTGTACTGATTTTCCCTTTCACTAAGCATTTTGTTATGCTTGTCATAGATCAGTGCAGTCTCTTTGCATAAATCCAACAAGGCCCTTTTAACCGAATTAATTTTTGGTTTGATGTTTGCTCTTCGAGTGGTAAATCTGGGAAAGTACTCGGTTCCTTTGTCACGCCCCGACGTAGTATAATACAGGAAAGCATTTAATTTCCTTTATGGACTCGTAGGTCGTGACAAGTGAGTGTGACCAATTGTCCCTGCAACAAAAACTTAAACAACAATTCTAAAGAAAAGAAAACTAATAAACATAAGCTCCGAAATTAAAACTTACTAAACTATTACATAAGTCCAGGTCTTAGGCACAAACGCCCTTATTCAAATCTAACATAAAGTCTATTACAACTCCAAAATAAAAGATATAAGAAATATAAAGCAGCCTCCTGGAAAGTCCCCTGCCTCTAACTAGCATAGTCAAAATACCCTGGCTGCTTCTGAACCTGAAAATCTGGACATAGAGTCCAGGACGCATCAACGCCGTCAGCTCATGAAAGCTGGTGAGCAAAATAAACAAGTGCTCGCAATGTATATATAATCAAATAAACAACGGTGCAATTTAACTTTAAAAGCAATAGATTCAAGGTTCCAATTCCAACATAAGTCACGGGGGATAATAATGAGCAATAAATATGCGACCGTGCATGAATAATATAACATCTCATCTTTCTGACTCTTTTCTCTCAACAAAAACTCGACTTAATCAAACCATTGCCTTGGATACTAGGAATAATATCCGATCGATATCCAAACCGCACACCATGCTATCGCCTCAGATACTAGGAATAATATCCGATCGATATTTGGGTTGATCACAACCAACCATCGCTTCGGATACCAGGAATAATATTCGATCGATATCCAAAACGAGTGCCTTAGATACCAGGAATAATATCCGATCGATATCTAAGCCGTACTCAATACCATCGCTTCGGATACCAGGAATAATATCCAATCGATATCCGAAACGAGCGCCTTAGATACCAGGAATAATATTCGATCGATATCTAGGCCGTACTCTATACCATCGCTTCCAGGAATAATATCCGATCGATATCCGAAACGAGCGCCTTAGATACCAAGAATAATATCAGATCGATATCTAAGCCGTACTCAATACCATCGCTTCGGATACCAGGAATAATATCCGATCGATATCCGAAACAAGCGCTTTAGATACCAGGAATAATATCCGATCGATATCTAAGCCGTACACAACACTGTCGCCTCCAATACCAGGAATAATATCCGATCCATATTGAGGTCACACACCAGACCACCACTCTTTACTCTTTTCACGCTTTCTCACACACATGCATGTTGACACAACCTCGACCCTAATATGTATGTCAATGTTCACAGTTTGTAGTAACAGTTATTAATCTCAAAGCTGGATATTTGTTCAACATAGATCTCGACCTTAATCATTCTTATAAGTCCAATTCCTAACAGTGAGCGTTTTAAAACAGTATATATGTCAAACAGTTCTTTAAAAACTTTCAAAATCTTTTCCAAACAGTCCCTTATACAAAAATACTAAACTGCTCAAAATGCCCAAGTCGCGCGAGCTGGTCGCACGAGCAAGGGGGGATGGGTCGCGTGAGCAGGTCGCGCGCGCGATTAGGCCATTTTCGTAAATTCTTTTAAAATTTCCTTTCTGCCCAAAACAACGCAAGTCGCGCGAGCGGGTCGCACGCGCGATCTTGCCTTTTTCCTGAAATTTGTTAAAAAAAAAATAGCTTTCTGCCCAAAAATACACACCTCACTCGAGCGGACCGCGCGAGCGAGCCTCGCGAGAGCAGATCGCGCGCGCGAGTTGTCACAAAATGTCATCTTCTTCGTTTTTTCCCCTGTTTCTGATTTCAAACTGTATTTTTACCAATTTTTGTTTTCTGTTTCAATTATGTCATGCCATATATAGATTTCTTCGTCTTTCCGAGTAGATTAAGAATATGCGATCAATTTAAACAAATACGGATTATATCTCTAGATATTCGCAATTAAAGTAAAGGTGTCAAAACTTGAAATCAACGGTACGTCGTGATACGAATGAATTACTTTGTAGGATTCGAACCGTAGCTTATTGGGACTAAGATCTTTCATTTCCAATTCACGGAATTGATTTTGGTTAACTTTCGTAAAACTCCGATTTTCAAGCTTCAATGGTGAATATATATGTATATACATATCTATATACACTGAAATATACATATATAAACGTTGAGAGAGAGTTTATAATACTCAGAAAGGTGCTAGTATAAAGAATTTGAGACCGAGAATTCCGTCGCAATAAATCGTCGTCTAAGAAATTTACTCCTCCGTTCTTGATCTTGAGATGTATATATATATAACTATGTATCTGTATGTGTATATTCTTGAGAGGAAGAGAGAATTGAGAGAGAATTAGAGTTATAGAGAATGAGAGATGAGACACTGTGAGAGTTGCAAGCATATATATAAACTGTTAGTTTTGGGCTCCAAGAAATCAATAGATTTCGCCCGGTGTGGTTGAGCTCACGTGCTCCCACACCCAAAATGCGGTAGGGAAGCAGATTAAAACATAGAACTGGCATTTTACGTTTGAAATAAAAATACAGAAAATCTTATTAGCGTAGGAAATAAATTCCGGGTTGAATAAAAAGTATAGTTATAAATTTCAAAACCATAGAAAGCATTTTTTATATTTAAGAAAATTACGGTTTGACCCCCGAATAAATATTTTGAATAAAAATTAAATTTAAATAAACATTTATTAATGGAAAAGAAATACAGGGTGTTACACTCTACCCACCTTAACAGAGATTTTGCCCCGAAATCTGAGCTAACTAATCCAGAAACAACTCAGGGTATCTAGTCCTCATGTCCGACTCTAACTCCCACGACGCTTCTCCCTCGTCATGATGCCTCCACTGAACCTTAACCAAAGGAACGTCCCTTCTTCTCAGCCTCTTGATACTCTGGTCAAGAATCCTCACAGGTCTATCCTTGTAGACAACATTCTGACTTGTCTCAATATCATCAAAATTTACCACATGTGAAGGATCCCGTATGTATTTCCTTAACATACTGACATGGAATATGTTATGAACACCAGACATCTTTGGTGGCAACGCGAGTCGATAAGCCACTTTCCCAACACGCTCCAAAACCTCGAATGGTCCGATGAAACGAGGTGCCAACTTCCCTATTTTCTAACCAAAACGTACTACTCCCCAAATAGGTGAAACTTTAAGGAGGACGTGATCACCGATACTGAACTCCAAATCCTTTCGACGTCGATCCGCATAACTCTTGTGTCTACTCTGTGCAGTTTTCATTCTTTCCCTGACCAGTGAAATCTTCTCATTGGTCTCTCTTACCAACTCTGGTCCCAATAATTCTGTGTCTCCCACTTTAGCACAACACAACAGAGATCGACATGGCCATCCGTACAAGGCTTCGAATGGTGCCATCCTAATACTTGAGTGATAGTTGTTGTTATACGCAAATTCGACCAATGGTAAGCGCGTCTCCCAAGATCCTTCAAAATTGATTACACAAGCTCTAAGCATATCTTCCATGATCTGATTAACACGCTCGGTCTGTCCATTGGTCTGAGGATGGAAAGTTGTACTCACCTTGAGCGAAGTTCCCATAGCCTTCTGTCACGCCCCGGAGCAGCATAAATAGAGAAAAATAAATTTCCTTTATGGGTCCATAGGGAATGACAAGTGAAAGTCACTGATAATCCATACCACACAGTACTAGTCCAAACAGAAACAGTAAACAACTGAAATATACACATGGTTCTATCTATTACAATCATCAGAGTACGGTCCACAGGATCACAACAGGTCTGGAGACAACATATGCCCAAGTACCCGTTAACTACAAAGTACAACAGTAAAAGGAAAAGTAGTAACATAAACTACTATTTATCTTCAGGTCTTCAGCTGGCGTACGGATAGTCATCAGCCTGACCAGCAACAGTGGGGCCATCCTCGGCGTAACTCCCTTCAGGGTAATAGTTATTGCCATATGTTCCGTCATCTGCAGTGTAAAGGACAGGGCAGTCTGGACGGGGAATGTCCAGGCAATAAAGGCCGTCAGCTTGTTGAAAGCTAAGTGAGCACTAACTAACACAGTCTCATAGAAATGACATAATTACCATTATGAACAGTGTAAGACAGTGATATTAATTATAATCCTCATTCATTATTCAGACATATCATTAATCGATTCTTATCGACTCCCACCCTAAGATTGATTTCACACTTCCCAACTGACTATCCCGAACTGATTATATCAGCACAACATACCAGTGCTCTTGTTCACCGCTATACCGCTTTTAAGAACTCTTGCGAGCACCCATACATCGTTCTCATATAACGACTGGTCCATGGATGTACCCATACTCTTGTTCACCGCTTTTAAGAACTCTTACTGTTCACCGCTTTTAAGAACGCTTGCGAGTACGATACATACACAGCTCTGGTAATTCAAATCATGGGCGTGCCACATCTACTCTTGTTCACCGCTTTTAAGAACTCTTACTGTTCACCGCTTTTAAGAACTCTTGCGAGTACTGTGCACCCATAATTCTCACGATACTGATCAAATCCTTGACATACACTTATCGGATTCAACCTGAGCGAATCATCAGCTCGACACACACAACTTTGAACATACCAATCCTCTTACTGACTCACTTCTCACTTATCCAATACTACCCAGTATTATCATCTCAAACTTACTATGTTATCGCGTCGTACTATTACTAGCGTTCCGAACCCGACTACGTTGCTCACCATGTTATCTCAATCTCGTTATCGTATCCCATTACCTCCGTAATCCATAGTATCGCATAATAGGAACATGAAACAACAATTAAACAACTACGCATTATGAATTATAAACTGAAAGGAAAACATTCATGTTCTGCTCGGGTTCGATCGATTGAGGTCCTCTCGATCGATTGAAGAAAAATGATGTTCGATCGATTGAAGTCTTTTCGATCGATCGAAGTGAAGGATCTAGATCGATTGAACTCAGTTCGATCGATTGGGCTCAGTGATGTTCGATCGCTCGAACTCAGTTCGATCGGTCGAACTTCGTCTTCTACAGATTCTGCCAGTGAACGTGCAGAATGTGCTAGGGGTGTTTGGGTTATAATTAATACGTCCAGAATATGTAAAACATCATAATTACGATACCGAGTGAGTTTGGAACTCACCAAAAATCGTTAAGGGCGTGTTTGGCAACGTTGAAACTCCGAGCTTTAATGGCGGCCACTTTCTCTCCTCTGCTCCTCTCTTCGTCTCTTCCGTCTCTCTTTCTCTGCCTCTTCTTGTTCTTCTTCTTCTCCTTTTTCTTTTCTCCAAGCTAAGTATATATATATAGATATGGATGTATGTGTATATATAATATATATCAACACACAAGCACACTCTCTCAACTCACAAGGGTCAGCAAACACCCAATATACACGAATGCAGTGTATATATAGAGGGGGAAGAGGTGCAGATGGCATTGTTTGCGGGAAACCTGGAAATCTGATAATTACATTCTCGATCGATCGAAAGATTCTCGATCGATCGAACTCAGTTCGGTCAGGTTTGATCGATTGAAGAAAGTTTGATCGATTGAAGTGGGGACCACGTATTAAATTCAGGTCGGTAGGGTTTCGATCGCTCGAACAAGGTTCGATCGCTTGAACTATGAAGATGCTCGATCGATCGAACGAGCTTCGATCGGTCGAAGATTGAATTTCTTGAATGGTCAAAAGAAGTATATAGAATCTCTCTGCATTAAATATTTATTGAAAATACGGGGTATTACATCATCCACCACCCAACAAAAGATTTCGTCCTCGAAATCAGAACATACAAAGTTAAAACAAAAATGGAAACTTCTCATGCATCTCTGACTCTAGCTCCCACGAAGCTTCTCCTTCATCATGATGCTTCCACTGAATCTTGACTAATGGAATCTCTTTATTCCTGAGCTTCTTGACTCCACGATCTAAAATGCGAACTGGTCCTTCGTTGAACGTGACATTGTTGTTGACTTCAATATCCTCAAAGTTGATCTCATGTGCTGGGTTGTGAGCGCATTTCCTCAGCATACTGATGTGGAAAACGTTGTGCACTCCTGACATCTTCGGGGGCAATGCTAGGCGATAAGCAACTTTTCCCACACGCTCTAGAATCTCGAACGGTCCGATGAATCGTGGCGATAATTTGCCTCTCTTCTGACCAAATCTGACGATGCCTCGAACAGGCGAAATCTTGAGTAGCACATGATCTCCAACGGCAAACTCTAAATCTTTGCGTCGCTTGTCAGCATAACTTTTGTGTCGGGTCTGAGCTGTCTTCATCTTCTCACGTACAATCTGAATCTTCTCACTAGTCTCTCGTATCATTTCTGGCCCAAGAAGTTGAGTATCTCCGACTTCAGTCCAACATAACGGTGATCGGCAAGGTCTTCCGTACAAAGCTTCGAACGGCGCCATTCCTATGCTCGAATGATAACTGTTGTTGTACGCGAATTCTATCAGAGGTAAGTGTGTCTCCCAAGAATTCTCAAAATCAATAACGCAAGCGCGTAACATATCTTCCATTACTTGATTAACTCTTTCAGTCTGTCCATCGATCTGTGGATGAAAAGCTGAACTCAAGTTCAAAGTTGTTCCCATTGCTGTCTGAAGACTCTTCCAAAACTCTGCAGTAAAGCGCGAATCTCGATCTGATACGATAGAAACAGGTACTCCGTGTAACCGTACTATGTGTTGCAGATACATTCGGCTCAATCGTTCCACTGGATACGTCATACTGTAGGCAATAAAATGTGCTGTCTTCGTAAGTCGATCCACGATTACCCAAATAGCGTCATGATTCTGCTGTGATTTTGGTAATCCTACCACAAAATCCATGGTGATGTGTTCCCATTTCCATTGAGGAATTGGTAACGGCTGTAGAAGTCCAGGTGGTTTCTGATGTTCTGCCTTTACTTGTTTACAAGTAAGACACTGAGAAACATATTCAGCCACTTCTCGCTTCATTCCTTCCCACCAAAAATTTCTCTTCAAATCCTTGTACATCTTTGTACCTCCTGGATGAATCGTCATCCGTGACTTATGAGCTTCATCCAATATGTCCTTCCGGAGATTTTCTTTGTCAGGTACACAGAGTCTACCTTTACATCGTAAAGCTCCATCTGTACTAACACTCCAGATCTCAGGTTCTTTTGCTGTCATCTTGGTGAACCATAACTTCAAATCCTCTGCTGTCTGTTGAGCTTCTATGATACGGCTGATCAAAGTTGGTTGTACCATCAGACATCCAAAATATTGTCTTTCCATTGGTTCCACTGGCTGAAACTTGAATTCGGCTAAAACTTCCAATGCTTTCCATTCTCGAATTAGCAATGCAGCGATCACTAGTCGAGGTTTACGGCTCAAAGCATCTGCTACGACATTTGCTTTACCCGGATGGTATTGCAATGAAAAGTCATAGTCCTTGAGTAACTCCATCCATCTTCGTTGTCGCATGTTCAACTCCTTTTGAGAGAACAAATATTTCAGGCTCTTATGATCGGAAAACAGATCAAACTTTTCTCCATAGAGATAGTGTCTCCAAATCTTCAAGGCAAACACTATTGCTGCCAATTCCAAATCATGTGTAGGATAATTCTTCTCGTGTACCTTCAATTGTCTTGATCCATATGCGATAACATTCCCGTCTTGCATAAGTACACAACCCAATCCCTGATGCGATGCATCACTGTAGATCACATATCTTTCTCCACTCCTAGGTATCGCAAGTACCGGTGCAGAAGTCAATTTCTCTTTTAACTCCTGAAATGCACCCTCATGCTTGTCCGTCCATTCATACTTTGTCTCCTTCCTTGTTAAATTCGTCAAAGGTCCTGCTACCTTGGAAAATCCTTCTACGAATCTTCTGTAATATCCTGCTAACCCAAGAAAACTTCTGACCTCTGTTGCATTGGTCGGTCTATTCCAGCTTAAGACTGCATCAATCTTAGATGAGTCCACAGAAATACCGTCCTGAGATATAACATGTCCCAAGAATTTGACTTCCTGTAGCCAAAACTCACACTTGCTGAATTTTGCATACAACTTGCTATCTCGAAGTGTCTGTAAGGCAACCTGTAAATGCTCCTTGTGGTCTTCTTCCGTCTTTGAGTAGATCAGTATATCATCGATGAACACTATAATGAATTGATCCAGATATGGTCTGAATACTCTATTCATTAAGTCCATAAATACTGCTGGTGCATTCGTCAATCCAAAAGGCATAACTAGAAACTCATAATGCCCGTATCTTGTCCTGAATGCAGTCTTCGATACATCCTCTGGTCGAACTAACAGTTGGTGATATCCTGAACGTAAATCGATCTTGGAAAAGATCCTAGATCCTTGTAATTGGTCGAATAGGTCATCTATCCGAGGTAATGGATATCTATTCTTGATCGTAACTTTGTTCAACTCCCTGTAGTCTATACAGAGTCGAAGTGTTCCATCCTTCTTCTTCACAAACAGAACTGGTGCTCCCCAAGGTGACGTACTCGGGCGAACGAAACCTAAGTCTTCAAGTTCCTGAACTTGCTTCTTCAGTTCCAACATCTCAGTTGGTGCCATCCTATATGGAGTCTTGGAAATCGGCAATGTACCAGGTACTAATTCCACACAGAAGTCTATTTCTCTTTTCGGTGGAAGTCCTTTAATATCCTGAAATACATCCTGAAAGTCTTGCACAATAGGAATCTGATCTATCGTGAGCTCTGTACTTGTACTCTCGATCGTAGCCAAATTACTCGTAAGAAACATATCGCTCGTCGGCTGACACTGAAATCTAATCGTCAGCCTTCCTTGTCTCGGAAAAACAATCGTCTTAGTAGGGCAATCCAAATTGGCACCATACTTAGTTAACCAATCCATCCCTAAGATAATGTCGAACTCGGACATTGACAGAACTACCAAGTCTGCTGGAAGATTCATATCTCCCAAAGTCAATGGGCAATCTTTACACACTTTACTCAACTTAACTGTCACTCCCAAAGGTGACACAACATTCAGTGTTGACTCAAGTGTCTGGGGTTCTAAACCCAATTGACGCACAATCTTAACAGCAATAAATGAACGTGCAGCTCCAGTATCAAATAAAGCTTTAACTGGACTATGAAAGAGTACAAGCGTACCTTCCAAATGTTGCTGCTCATCAGCGTTAAAGCCTGCTTCTCCTGGAATGATAGCATTTATCCTTGTCTGATCTGGAGGTCCTTGTATCCCTTGAATCGATGCTCCATAGTATCCTCCTTGTGGTGCACGACAATCCTTGCTTAGATGTCCCGGCTTGTTGCAATTCCGACAGACAATATCCATTCTGCGGTTAACTCTAGGGGCTGTACAGAATCTGGCAACGTGCCCTGGCTTTCCGCAATTAAAACATCCTCCACTATTGCTTGGCGGTGCTGTCAGTAGTGCCTGCGGCTGTGATCCTTGCTGGTGATATTGCTGGGGTCGAGTATAGCTCTGCTGTGGCTTTCGGGTTCCCTCCCGGGTTCTCTTGTTACCTTGAAAATTCCCCTGTGGTCTCCAACCTTGGGTATTCCTTTGCGGTTGGTTTTGGAAATTCCTCTGTTGAAAACTTCTAGATGACTGTGATCGATTCATCTGCGGTTGTTGTGCTGGATAAGCATCCTTCTCTAATCCTGCTGCAAATCTGACAATCTCTTCAAATGATTGATTCAGATGACCAATCATCATATGTCTGAGATGGGGATTCAATCCTTGGTGAAATCTCTTCACCTTTTTCTGTGGCGTGTCTATCATATGCTGAGCAAATCTGGATAGACGCTCGAACTGTGTTGTATATTCCCTGACATTCCATCCTCCTTGTACCAGATTGAGAAAGTTCCTTTCCTGTTGATCTCTCTCATCCTCTGGGAAATACTTCTCCAAAAATCGTCCTTTGAATGTCTCCCATGGCATAGCTTTAGCAGCATCGATCCCAATAGTGGCTCGCTCAGCTTCCCACCAATCTGCGGCGGCATAAGTGAGCTGAAACGTAGCAAGGCGACGTTTCTCTTGTTCGCTGCATTCTAACGCTTCAAATATCAACTCCATCTCTCTTATCCATTGTTCCGCTTTCCATGGTTCTGTTAGTCCATCGAACTTCTCTAGACGTAACCCACGAAAATTTGCTAACAACTTATCTCCAGTCTGTCTTGGTGGCGGGGGTGCAAAAGGTCTCTGGTGAGTGGAGTGATTATATGTATCCCCCACATGCTCCATCCTCTGCATAAATGCTTCGAAAATTCCCGTCGGATCCATCCCTTCCGGAATAGGTGCTCCATTACGCGCTTGGTGATTTCTCAAGGGTCCTACCATGATGATAACGAGTATCGCCTACAAGAGACATATTGATCAGCTGAAAGTCTTCTCGTAGGAACGAAACCAAAATAGAACGCGAAGTAACAAGAGTTAACAGTTCATGTACCGCGTGGGACAAGGCTAAAACAGTACTAAGGTCAACTACTACTATCTATACAAAGCTATGGTCAAATAGCTATCTCTCAAGCTCCCAAAAATCTAGTGGACAACATGTCCTGATGAAACTAACAAAAACTAAGTCTTGCAGGTCCTGACTCAAAAGTCGTCAGCGTCTGATCCTGCTGGTGGTGCCTCATCCTCCAAATCGATATCCATCTCCTCGAGTGGATCGTCCTCAACTGGTGCAGCAAGATCTCCGACTACAACTCCTATATCCCAATCCTCTACTATCTCGGCATCATCATCCTCCATCCCGTCTGCTATCGCCTGGTTGGCGACATCGACTGCTACTGCGGCGAATCCATCGGCTATATCAAGACCTCCTGCTATGGCTACCTCTCCCATAACAAAATCTGCTGGCTGTGCGACCATCTGAGCTATCCATCCTACTGCCATATCGGCCATAGCTGCCATATGCATAATGGGTCCAGCTGGTATCTGAAGTACAACTGGTGCCTCTGGCACAACTACCTCTTCATCGGGCACATCCTCATCTACTACTATGTCTGCCTCAACAGCCTCTGGGTCTGGTACTGGATCCTCTGGCTCAAACTCTGGCTCCTCGGGGTCATCCTCAGGCTCATCATCATCTGCATCATCTGCATGCTCATCCTCTACTGGGTCCTCGTCATCTATCGGCTCCTCCTCTCCATCTCCGTCTATGTCCTCATCGGCATGCTCATCCTCAGGCTCCAGGTCCTCATCCTCCTGAATCGGCTCAGGCTCTGGAACTGGTACATCGGGTACCGGCGATAGTGGTGGTGTTGCTAGCGCTGGTGCAACTACAGGCTCTGGTGGACCGGCTACAATAGCTCTCAACTCAATCTCATCCATCTCGGGCTTACTCTGAACTAACCGTAATATCTCCTGGCAAATGTCTCTACTAATCCTCGCAGTATGGTAAGCATCCATACGCATCTGCATCGGGTGAGTCCTCTCTGTCACATAAAGTGCTCTCCACATGTCCTCCTCCAAATGTCTACTAGCTATCTGGCACACACGCTCACGATAAAACTCTGGGTCAGCTGGCTCCACGGTATCCCCATGGATCACGTGTCCTCCATAAGCATCGGTAACGAACTGATGAAACTCTGGATCCATGCTATCCTGCAAAGGAAAACTATCTATCGTCAGGAAGACGAACTTATCTTATACTCATATCTCATCTCAAGAAAATCTTAAATACTAGAACCAGATGGTGTGGAATCCATCAGTGAATGACAATATCAGAACCTAACCGTAATATAACCAGGCGCTCTGATACCAAAAACCCTGTCACGCCCCGGAGCAGCATAAATAGAGAAAAATAAATTTCCTTTATGGGTCCATAGGGAATGACAAGTGAAAGTCACTGATAATCCATACCACACAGTACTAGTCCAAACAGAAACAGTAAACAACTGAAATATACACATGGTTCTATCTATTACAATCATCAGAGTACGGTCCACAGGATCACAACAGGTCTGGAGACAACATATGCCCAAGTACCCGTTAACTACAAAGTACAACAGTAAAAGGAAAAGTAGTAACATAAACTACTATTTATCTTCAGGTCTTCAGCTGGCGTACGGATAGTCATCAGCCTGACCAGCAACAGTGGGGCCATCCTCGGCGTAACTCCCTTCAGGGTAATAGTTATTGCCATATGTTCCGTCATCTGCAGTGTAAAGGACAGGGCAGTCTGGACGGGGAATGTCCAGGCAATAAAGGCCGTCAGCTTGTTGAAAGCTGAGTGAGCACTAACTAACACAGTCTCATAGAAATGACATAATTACCATTATGAACAGTGTAAGACAGTGATATTAATTATAATCCTCATTCATTATTCAGACATATCATTAATCGATTCTTATCGACTCCCACCCTAAGATTGATTTCACACTTCCCAACTGACTATCCCGAACTGATTATATCAGCACAACATACCAGTGCTCTTGTTCACCGCTATACCGCTTTTAAGAACTCTTGCGAGCACCCATACATCGTTCTCATATAACGACTGGTCCATGGATGTACCCATACTCTTGTTCACCGCTTTTAAGAACTCTTACTGTTCACCGCTTTTAAGAACGCTTGCGAGTACGATACATACACAGCTCTGGTAATTCAAATCATGGGCGTGCCACATCTACTCTTGTTCACCGCTTTTAAGAACTCTTACTGTTCACCGCTTTTAAGAACTCTTGCGAGTACTGTGCACCCATAATTCTCACGATACTGATCAAATCCTTGACATACACTTATCGGATTCAACCTGAGCGAATCATCAGCTCGACACACACAACTTTGAACATACCAATCCTCTTACTGACTCACTTCTCACTTATCCAATACTACCCAGTATTATCATCTCAAACTTACTATGTTATCGCGTCGTACTATTACTAGCGTTCCGAACCCGACTACGTTGCTCACCATGTTATCTCAATCTCGTTATCGTATCCCATTACCTCCGTAATCCATAGTATCGCATAATAGGAACATGAAACAACAATTAAACAACTACGCATTATGAATTATAAACTGAAAGGAAAACATTCATGTTCTGCTCGGGTTCGATCGATTGAGGTCCTCTCGATCGATTGAAGAAAAATGATGTTCGATCGATTGAAGTCTTTTCGATCGATCGAAGTGAAGGATCTCGATCGATTGAACTCAGTTCGATCGATTGGGCTCAGTGATGTTCGATCGCTCGAACTCAGTTCGATCGGTCGAACTTCGTCTTCTACAGATTCTGCCAGTGAACGTGCAGAATGTGCTAGGGGTGTTTGGGTTATAATTAATACGTCCAGAATATGTAAAACATCATAATTACGATACCGAGTGAGTTTGGAACTCACCAAAAATCGTTAAGGGCGTGTTTGGCAACGTTGAAACTCCGAGCTTTAATGGCGGCCACTTTCTCTCCTCTGCTCCTCTCTTCGTCTCTTCCGTCTCTCTTTCTCTGCCTCTTCTTGTTCTTCTTCTTCTCCTTTTTCTTTTCTCCAAGCTAAGTATATATATATAGATATGGATGTATGTGTATATATAATATATATCAACACACAAGCACACTCTCTCAACTCACAAGGGTCAGCAAACACCCAATATACACGAATGCAGTGTATATATAGAGGGGGAAGAGGTGCAGATGGCATTGTTTGCGGGAAACCTGGAAATCTGATAATTACATTCTCGATCGATCGAAAGATTCTCGATCGATCGAACTCAGTTCGGTCAGGTTTGATCGATTGAAGAAAGTTTGATCGATTGAAGTGGGGACCACGTATTAAATTCAGGTCGGTAGGGTTTCGATCGCTCGAACAAGGTTCGATCGCTTGAACTATGAAGATGCTCGATCGATCGAACGAGCTTCGATCGGTCGAAGATTGAATTTCTTGAATGGTCAAAAGAAGTATATAGAATCTCTCTGCATTAAATATTTATTGAAAATACGGGGTATTACACCTTCTGCAAACTTTCCCAAAATCCTGAGGTAAAACGTGCATCGCGGTCTGATACAATCGACACAGGTGCACCGTGCAGTCGCACCACTTGCTGTAAGTACATTTGATTCATCCTTTCTACTGGGTAAGTCATATTGTATACGATGAAGTGTGCAGACTTCATCAGACGATCCACAATTACCCAAATCGCGTCATGGTTCTGTTGTGATCGGGGTAGTCCAACTACGAAATCCATAGTTATGTGTTCCCACTTCCATCCTGGAACAGGTAGGGGTTGTAACAATCCTGAGGGTCTCTGATGTTCGGCCTTCACTTGTTGACAAGTCAAACATTTAGACACAAACTCGGCTACTTCTCGTTTCATCCCTTCCTACCAAAAGTTTCTCTTTAAATCCTTATACATCTTTGTTCCTCCTGGGTGTACTGTCAGTTTCGATTTATGTGCTTCTTCGAGAATGTCTTTTCTCAAATCGCCGCAATCTGGTACACACAATCTGTCTCGACATCGGTATCCTCCATCGGTCCCAACCTTCCATTCTATACGGTCCTTTTCTGACATCTTGGCGATCCATGTTTGAAACTTCTCATCTTCCTTCTGGGCCTTGATAATTCGACTCATAAGTGTTGGTTGTACCATGAGGCATCCAAAGTGTTGCCCGACACTTCCCTCAGAAAATCTGTATATCAAATTCTGCGATTTTCTCTAAAGCCTTCCATTCCCTTACCATCAATGAAGCAATCATTCCTCGAGGTTTCCGACTTAGGGCGTCAGCGACAACATTAGCCTTACCAGGGTGGTACTCTAATGTAAAGTCATAGTCCTTGATCAGTTCCATCCACCGGTGTTGCCTCATGTTCAGCTCTTTCTGAGTAAACAAATACTTGAGGCTCTTGTGGTCTGAGAATAAATCAAATTTCTCCCAGTAGAGGTAGTGTCTCCAGATCTTAAGTGCGAACACGACTGCTGCTAGCTCCAAATCATGAGTTGGGTAATTCAATTCATTTGGCTTCAACTGTTGTGAACCATAGGCGATAACCTTACCGTCTTGCATAAGGACACATCCCAATCCTTGATAAGAGGCATCACTAAAAATAGTGAACTTTTCACCATCCTTTGGTATCGCAAGTACTAGCGTTGTTGTCAATTTCTCTTTCAATTCTAGAAAAGCGCGTTCATGCTTATCAGTCCATTCAAACTTCAAATCTTTCTTAGTCAAACTAGTTAACGGGGCTGCTATCTTTGAGAAACCCTCTACAAATCTCCGATAGTAACCGGCGAGTCCCAGAAAACTTCTGACTTCTGTAGCATTGGTTGGCCGAGTCCAATTCGCCACTGCATTGGTCTTTGAGGAGTCAACTGCGACTCCTTGTGAGATCACATGCCCGAGGAACTTAACTTCCTGAAGCCAGAATTCAGACTTGCTGAATTTAGCATATAGGCGGTGATCTTTAAGAGTCTGCATCGCAATCCATAGATGATGTTCATGCTCTTCCTCTGACTTGGAGTAGATCAATATATCGTCCTTGAAGACAATAACGAACTGATCTAAGTATGGCTTGAATACTCTATTCATCAAGTCCATAAACACAGCCGGAGAATTTGTCATCCCAAACGACATCACTAAGAACTCATAGTGTCCGTACCTCATCCTGAAAGTAGTTTTAGGTATGTTTTCCTTTCGTACCCTCAACTGGTGATACCCTAACCGTAGATCAATCTTAGAAAAGGCCGTGGCTCCTTGCAACTGATCAAACAGATCGTCTATCTGAGGTAAAGGATACTTATTCTGGATAGTAACCTTATTCAATTCCCGGCAGTCAATACACAAGCGCATTAACCCATCCTTCTTCTTCACGAATAACACTGGTGCTCCCCATGGTGAAGTACTTGGACGAACAAAACCCAACTTCTCAAGTTCTTGAACTTGTTCTTTCAGCTCCAATAGCTCGGTAAGGGCCATGTTGTAGGGAACTTTGGTTATAGGTCGAGTACCTGGCACCAATTCCTCACAGAATTCTATGTCCCTCTCAGGTCGTAATCCAGAAATATCTCGGAATACTTCCTCGAACTCTTGGATCACTGGTATTGATGACACTGTCACCTCTGCACTGACAACCTCAATGTTTGCTAGGCATCTGGTGAGGAACATATCACCTGAAGGGTTACATTGGAAATCGAAGGGTCGATTCCCATTGTTTGCGAATGTGATCCTCTTCCTTGCACAATCCAACTTCGCATGATTCTTCTCGAGCCAATCCATTCCTAGGATTATATCGAACTCTTTCATCGACAGAACCACCAATCTTTCCAAAAGTTCCCGGTCTCCTAACCGTAGAGGACAATCCTTACATACATGTAATAACTTGACAGTGGTCCCTAAGGGTGAGACAGCACTCAAAGCTTCATCTAAACGTTGCGGTACTATTCCCAACTTCCGACCAATCTTAACAGATATAAAAGAATGTGTAGCACCCGTGTCGAATAAAACTTTAACATGAGAGTTAAACAAGGTTAGAGTACCTTCCACAGCTCGTTGCTCAGGCGGTTTCTCCTCATAAACACCTTCTTCATATCCTGTTTCTTCATAACCAGCAGCCTCGGGGATAACAGCATTCAGGCGGGCCTGTCCTTGCTGACCGTAATTGCCTCTCCTAGGAGCCTTGCATTCCGGACTTATGTGACCTGGCATGTCACGCCCCGGAACGGTAAAAATAGAGAAAAATAAATTTCCTTTTTGGGTCCAAAGGCAGCGACGGGTGAAGTCACAAGATTGTCCATACCACGCAGTACTAAGCAACAAGAAGTAATAGTGTAACAAGAATGAAGTCTAGGTTCTGATCACAACGTAACACAAAGTCAACAGAAGTTACTAACTATTACACATCAGAGTCTCGAATCAAATATAAGACAGTGGAAGTACAAATGCCAAGGCAACATATGCCTGACTACAAAAAAGGGTTCTAAAACGGTAAAGATAATTACCTACAATTCTAGTCTAGTCTTCAGTTGGCATAAAGGTAGTCCTCGGCGTAGTAGTCTTCTTTGGTCTGGCCTCCGTCGGGGAAATTCTCCATGGGGACGTCGTCGCTAGCATAGTAGTCTTCTCCTGCGGGCCCTTTACCTGTATAGTCATAATCAAGGTGCGCTGGAACATAAAAATGTCCATCGGCATAAACGCCGTCAACTTAATGAAAGCTGAGTGAGTTAGATACTAACAGGGTATCAACTATTAAAGTTATTACAAGTCATAAACAGTAAACAAGTTAGAATTCAGTGAGGGTAACTCCTTAGATCAAACCAATTATCCGATTACTAGCGTCTTACTCATTTTAAGACCGATAACACGTCTTGATAGGGGAACAGACTCGACAGTAGTTCAACTCTATAACACACCATTGCTCTGTCCACCGCTTTTAAGAATATATGCACAGTTCACCGCATGTCATGGATATAACGCTTTAAGCAACAGTACATCATTCTATGCCACGACTTAGCGACGTCTACCAGTGATCACGGTCCACCGCATGTCATAGACACCTTCGTCTGTCTACCGCTTTTAAGAACATATGATTAGATCATCTGGCTATCTTAGGGCAAATGGTCCGGTTCACCTCAAGTCATAGACACCTTCGTCTGTCTACCGCTTTTAAGAACATATGATCGACCAAAGCCCGCCCACGCAAGGTTCCCGAATCTTAGCAAACCTACTTAAGTTCAACTCTATTACCGATACATGACAATCCCAATGTGGCCCGACTGCTCTGAATGAAATGAATGTTAACTCCAAAGGATTCACGACTATTCCGTTATCTAACATCATAAACATTATCCGTAAATCTTGTTGTTACTACGATCCTATGCCGCATTAACTCATTATCCTGTCTGTATTACAATAATAGAGCATGCTGGGAAAAACTGAACAGTAAATAAACAACTAAACAGTTATTATAAGAAAATAGTATTCTAAAACTTCCAATCGATTGGCATAGAGGTCAATCGATTGGTATAAAAGTGGCATCAATCGATTGAACAATTGTTCAATCGATTGGTATAGAAGTAGTGTCAATCGATTGGTAAAAGATTCAATCGATTGGCTCACAATCCATGCCAATCGATTGCATAAAGTGTCAATCGATTGGAACCTGAAAGATGTCAATCGATTGGTAAGAGTACCAATCGATTGATACTTCGTCTTCTTCACAGTGAAGACTATCCAGCAACATATAAACGGGAATACATGGTTTCTGCATCTCTTCTTTATTAAGACAAGTCCTAACATCAATGTAAGGCTACCAAGTGAGTTTAAAACTCACCTTAGGCGTTAAGGGTGTGTTTGGTTGTGTGTGTTTGAGCTTTGGAAGCTCCAATGGTGGTCTCCTCTCTCCCTCCTCTGCTCTGTCTTCTTCTTTATTCTTTCTTCTTCTCCTTTCTTCTCTGATCTTCTTCTCTTCTTCTCTCAATCCATCTGTGTGTGTGTGTGTGAGTGTATGAATATATGTGTATATATATGTGTATATATATAAGTGTTTATATATATATAAACACACACAAACACCCCCTCTCACTCCCTCTGATTTCTTGGAACCTCAAAAACGCAGAAATGAGCTTATATATATAGGGAGAAAGTGTTCACGTGGACAAACCCCAGCCAGAGCAAAAGAATCTGCCCAGCTGCCTCCAATCGATTGGAATAAGTGTCAATCGATTGACATAAGCAATCGATTGGTATACTTGTCAATCGATTGGTACCCAAAATAAGGCAATCGATTGAAAAAAGTATCAATCGATTGGTATCCAAATTATACCAAGGGTAAGGCCAAGCTCATACAAGTATTGAAAGGAACATACAGGGTCTTATTCATATAATGTATTACAAAAATACAGGTATTACATCATCCACCACTCATTAAAGATTTCGTCCCCGAAATCCGAAATAAGCAGGGTTAAAACAAAAATGGAAACTTCTCTTGCATCTCCGACTCCAATTCCCATGAAGCTTCTCCTTCGTCGTGGTGCTTCCACTGAACCTTCACTAGCGGAATATCCTTGTTTCTGAGCTTCTTCACTCCTCGGTCTAGAATATGCACTGTTCCTTCGTTGTAGGTCACGTTCTCGTTCACTTCGATATCTTCAAAACTGATCTCGTGCTCTGGGTTGTAGGCACACGTCCTCAACATGCTGATGTGGAAAACGTTGTGTACTCCTGACATCTTTGGCGGCAACGCAAGTCGATAAGCAACCTTTCCAACACGTTCTAGGATCTCGAACGGTCCGATGAATCGTGGCGATAGCTTGCCTTTCTTCTGTCTGAATCTGACGATACCTCGAACTGGCGAGACTTTGAGTAGTACATGATCTCTAACTGCAAACTCTAGATCTTTCCGTCACTTGTCGGCATAGCTCTTGTGTCTGGATTGCGCTGTCTTCATCTTCTCTCGTACAATCTGGATCTTCTCGTTGGTTTCTCGAATCATCTCAGGCCCAAGTAGTTGAGTATCTCCGACTTCGGCCCAATACAGCGGCGATCGGTAAGGTCTTCCATACAAAGCTTCAAACGGTGCCATCCCTATGCTCGTGTGGTAGCTGTTGTTGTAGGCAAACTCGATCAAAGGTAGATGCGTCTCCCATGAACTCTCGAATTCAATGACACAGGCTCGCAACATGTCCTCCATCACTTGATTGACTCGTTCTGTCTGACCATCTGTCTGTGGATGAAAGGCTGAACTCAAATTCAAAGAAGTTCCCATTGCTGTCTGAAGGCTTTTCCAGAATTCTGCGGTAAAGCGTGAATCTCGATCTGAAACTATTAAGACAGGTACACCGTGCAGTCGCACAACTTGCTGTAGATACATCCGGCTCAATCTTTTAACAGGGTGCGTCATGCTGTAGGCGATAAAATGTGCTGACTTGGTGAGTCGATCCACTATTACCCAAATAGCGTCGTGGTTTTGTTGAGACTTTGGTAATCCAACCACAAAATCCATGGTGATGTGCTCCCATTTCCATTGGGGAACCGGTAGCGGTTGTAGGAGTCCAGGTAGTTTCTGATGCTCTGCCTTCACTTGTTTGCAAATAAGACATTGCGATACATACTCGGCCACTTCTCGCTTCATTCCTTGCCACCAGAAGTTTCTCTTCAAGTCCTTATACATCTTGTTTCCTCCTGGGTGGATAGTCATCCTTGACTTGTGTGCTTCGTCCAGAATGTCCTTCCTGAGACCATCGTCATTTGGCACGCAGAGTCTACCTTTGCATCTCAGTGCTCCGTCCATACTAATACTCCATATTTCTGGTTCCTTTGCAGACATCTTGGCAAACCATAACTTTAAATCCTCGTTCGACTGTTGAGCTTCCAAGATACGGCTGATGAGATTTGGTTGCACGATAAGACATCCAAAGCGTTGTCCTTCTCCTGCTTCCACTGGTTGAAGGTCGAATTTGACTAACGTCTCCAATGCTCGCCATTCCCTAATCAAAATCGAAGAAACCAAAAGGCGTGGCCTCCGGCTCAGAGCGTCGGCTACAACATTTGTTTTACCCGGTTGGTATTGCAAAGAGAAGTCGTAGTCCTTGAGTAGTTCCATCCATCTCCGTTGTCGCATGTTCAACTCCTTCTGAGAGAACAGGTACCTTAAACTCTTGTGATCTGAGAACAAGTCAAACTTTTCTCCATACAAATAGTGTCTCCAAATCTTTAGGGCAAACACGATTGCGGCTAGTTCCAAGTCGTGCGTCGGATAGTTCTTCTCATGCGGCTTCAATTGTCTTGATCCGTATGCGATAACATTCCCCTCTTGCATTAGCACACAACCAAGTCCTTGGTATGATGCATCACTATAGATTATGAATTGTTCACCACTCTTAGGTATCGCAAGCACGGGTGCTGAGGTTAGTCTCTCTTTCAATTCCCGAAATGCATCCTCATGTTTATCAGTCCATTCGTACTTCGTCTCCTTCCTAGTCATGCTTGTCAACAGTCCTGCGATTCTAGAAAATCCTTCCACAAATTTTTGGTAATACCCAGCCAATCCAAGAAAACTCCTAACTTCGGTTGCGTTGGTTGGTCTGTTCCATCTCAAGACTGCATCGATCTTAGATGAGTCTACGGAAATCCCATCCTGTGATATCACATATCCCAGGAATTTAACTTCTTGAAGCCAGAATTCACATTTGCTGAATTTCGCATACAGACTATTGTCTCTGAGAGTCAGTAGAGCAATTTGTAGATGCTTTTTATGTTCTTCTTCCGTCCTTGAATAAATTAGAATGTCGTCGATGAATACTATAATGAATTGATCCAGATAGGGTCTGAATACTCTATTCATTAGGTCCATGAATACTGACGGGGCATTAGTCAATCCAAAAGACATCACTAGAAATTCATAGTGTCCATATCTCGTCCTGAAGGCAGTTTTCGGTATGTCTTTCGGTCAAACTAGCAATTGATGGTATCCTGAACGCAAATCAATTTTTGAGAATATCCTTGATCCTTGTAGTTGATCGAACAGGTCGTCTATCCGAGGAAGTGGATACCTATTCTTGATCGTGACCTTATTCAGCTCCCTGTAGTCGATACAGAGTCGTAGCTCTCCATCCTTCTTCTTCACAAATAGAACTGGTGCTCCCCAAGGTGATGTACTTGGGCAAACAAAACCTAAATCTTCAAGTTCCTGAACTTGCTTCTTCAATTCTAGCATTTCTATTGGCGCCATCCGATACGGGGTCTTGGAAATCGGCAACGTTCCGGGTGCTAACTCAATGCAGAAGTCTATCTCCCTCTTCGGCGAAAGTCCTGAGATACTTCGGAACACATCTTCAAAGTCTTGAATAACGGGGATCTGCTTGATAGTAAGCTCCATGCTTGAAGTCTTAATCGTGGCTAGGCAGCTCGTGGTAAACATGTCGATCAACGGTTGGCACCGAAATCTGATCTGTGGGCAACCAGGCATCGAAAAGACAATGGTCTGACTAACACAATCCAGGTTAGCACCATACTTAGTAAGCCAATCCATTCCTAGGATCACGTCGAACTCAGACATTGACAAGACTATCAAGTCTGCCAGAAGATTTCTATCCTCTAGTGTCAAGGGACAATCCTTGCACACCTTACCTAACTTAACGGATACTCCCAAGGGCGAAACGGCATTAAGGGTCGGCTCAAGTGCTAGTGGTAGAAACCCAAATCACGCACCATCTTAATAGCTATGAAAGAACGGGCGGCACCGGTATCAAACAAAGCTCTAACTTGACAGTGAAATAGAATGAGTGTACCTTCCAAGTTTTGCTGCTCCTCAGCATTATACCCTGCATTGTCAGGGATAATGGCATTCACCCTAACCTGTCCTTGCTGTCCTTGAGCAGGCGCTCCATAGTAGCCTCCACGTGGTGCTCGACAATCCTTACTTATGTGACCAGGCTTGTTACAGTTGCGGCATACGAGGTCATTACGGCGGTTGGTCTTGGGGGCTGTGCAATACCTTGCAATATGTCCGGGTACTCCACAGTTGAAACATACATTAGTGTTCTGTCGCTGGGCGACGGGCTGTGCCTGAGGTGGTCCTCGCTGTTGATTCTGTTGTCGAGGAAAATTAGCTTGGGGCTTCCTTGTCCCATCCCATGTGCGCTTGGTTCCTTGATAGTTGTTGGTCTGGGGTTTCCATCCCTGATTGTTCCTTGATGATTGCGCAGGAAAGTTCCTTGGTTGGAAGGTCCTGGGTGGAGGTCGATTCGCTTGTGGTCCTTGCACAGGGTAAGTATCCTTTTCCAAACTTGAAGCAAGACGGACAATCCCTTCAAACGACTGGCCCAGATGGCCTATTATCATGTGCCGGAGGTGTGGGTTGAGTCCTTGGTGGAATCGCTTGACCTTCTTGGCGGAGGTGTCTATCATATGCGGAGCTAAACGGGAAAGTCGCTCGAATTGTGTGGTATACTCCCTGACTGTCCAGTTTCTTTGGGTTAGACTCAGGAAATTCCTCTCTTGTTGGTCTCTTTCGTCCTCAGGGAAATACTTCTCGAGAAATCGAGTTTTGAATGCTTCCCAAGGCATTCTCCCTGTAGCATCAATCCCAATCGTGGCTCTCTCGGCCTCCCACCAGTCCGCGGCGGAGTAAGTCAGTTGAAATGCGGCTAGACGTCTCTTGTCAAGTTCACTGCACTCCAGGGCTTCAAAGATTAGCTCCAACTCTCGTATCCATTGCTCTGCTTTCTAGGACTCTGCCATGCCGTCGAACTTTTCGGGTCGCAGGCCACGAAATCGTTCCAACAGTTTATCGCCTGTCTGCCTTGGAGGGACAACGTAGTTGTTGCCATTGTTGTTGGTGGCATGATTGTAGGTATCGCCGATGTGCTCCATCCGTTGCATGAAAGCTTCGAAGACTCCAGTTGGGTCTATACCCTCGGGAATGGGTGCTCCCAGTCGTGCTTGGTTCCTTGTAGGTCCCACCATAGTGATCCGTGTGAGGTGTACCTATGAAGGATCTAACGATTAGCTGACAATCTTCTCGGGGAAATGACCATAATTAAATAACAGACAGCATAACATGAATCAAAATCACAACCATAACATAATAATGAGATGATAACAGAAATAACCAAGAGAAACGATCTGCCATATATATACCCAAAAGATGTACAGTGGAGTACACAATAGATCATCTGTGTACCGCGTAGTACATGGTCCTATACAAGATCTAAACAAAAGGAAGATATACACAAGACCACTACTGGTGGCTACCTATACAAAAGGCTAGGGTCAATAGATGTCTATGTAAGCGTCAAAAGTAAGTGGACAACATATCCTAAAGTCAAACGTAAAAGTCTAAGTCCTAAAGGTACTGGACTCAAAAGTTGTCCACATCGGATCCATAGATGGAAGCCTCGTCCTCTGGGGCAATCTCAGACAAAACATCATCCTCATCCATATCATCGTCATCCATCATGTCCTCATCCTCTATCACAACATCCTCGATCAGCTCGGGTCCATCATGCTCCACAACAACTCCCAAATCTCCTGCATTAGTGGCCATGTCAGCCTGGGCTGCATCAAATGCGGCTGCAAGTGCCTCAGCCTGTACCATAGCTTGTGCCAACTCCGGTGCTCCAATCTTAAATCCATGGGGATGTGCAGCCATCTCTGCAGCCCACTCAGCTGCCAGCTATGCTATAATTCCTCCTGGTAAGACTGGTACTACTGCATCATCACCTGCGTCATCATCTGCGGCTACCTCATCCTCCCCTATCGGATAACCTTCTGGAACTACAATATCTACGCCAACTGGCACGTCCATACCAGCTGGGTCCTCGGGGTCCTCCTCCTCTGGATCATGCTCTGGCTCCTCGTCATCGGTGTCCTCGTCCTCTTCATCCTCCATCTCCTCATCTTCCAGGGGTGCATCAGCCATGTCCTCCTTTGGTGGGGGTGGAGGTGTCTGGGGTGGTGGCTTTGTCGGGGGTGGTGGAAGTGCTGCTCTAACCTCTGCAAGTAGAGCCTGGTACGAAGAACGGTCTCGTAACATCAGTAGAGAATCCTCCTCGATGCGTTGGAATGTTTCCTAACGATATATCATCTCCTGACGTATCACTTCTTGGTCATGGGTCCCAATTCTCTGCTGCTCGATCTGCATGTCTCGCTCTGTCTCTGCAATAGCTCTCTGTCTAACCTTCCAGGCATAGTACTGTGGATCTGCTGGCGCAATACTCCTCCCATACACATAGTGTCCTCCGAACTCGTCTGAAACGAACAGCGGCGGTGCCATGCTACTTGAAAAGGGACTACCTTAAGTCAGAACTAATCTTAATACTCATCTATAGGATCTCAAGGTTCTAGGACCAGATGGTGTGGGACAATCTGTGAGCGAAAAAGGTATAAAACCTAGGCTCTGATACCAAAAATCCTGTCACACCCCAGAACGGCAAAAATAGAGAAAAACAAATTTCCTTTTTGGGTCCAAAGGCAGCGACGAGTGAAGTCACAAGATTGTCCACACCACGCAGTACTAAGTAACAAGAAGTAATAGTGTAACAAGAATGAAGTCTAGGTTCTGATCACAACTTAACACAAAGTCAACAGAAGTTACTAACTATTACACATCAGAGTCTCGAATCAAATGTAAGACAGCGGAAGTACAAATGCCAAGGCAACATATGCCGGACTACAAAAAAAAGGGTTCTAAAACGGTAAAGATAATTAGCTACAATTCTAGTCTAGTCTTCAGTTGGCATAAAGGTAGTCCTCGGCGTAGTAGTCTTCTTTGGTCTGGCCTCCGTCGGGGAAATTCTCCACGGGGAAGTCGTCGCTAGCATGGTAGTCTTCTCCTGCGGACCCTTCACCTGTATAGTCATAATCAAGGTGCGCTGGAACATAAAAATGTCCATCGGCATAAACGCCGTCAGCTTAATGAAAGCTGAGTGAGTTAGATACTAACAGGGTATCAACTATTGAAGTTATTACAAGTCATAAACAGTAAACAAGTTAGAATTCAGTGAGGGTAACTCCTTAGATCAAACCAATTATCCGATTACTAGCGTCTTACTCATTTTAAGACCGATAACACGTCTTGATAGGGGAACAGACTCGACAGTAGTTCAACTCTATAACATACCATTGCTCTGTCTACCGCTTTTAAGAACATATGCACAGTTCACCGCATGTCATAGATATAACGCTTTAAGCAACAGTACATCATTCTATGCCACGACTTAGCAATGTCTACCAGTGATCACGGTCCACCGCATGTCATAGACACCTTCGTCTGTCTACCGCTTTTAAGAACATATGATTAGATCATCTGGCTATCTTAGGGCAAATGGTCCGGTTCACCGCAAGTCATAGACACCTTCGTCTATCTACCGCTTTTAAGAACATATGATCGACCAAAGCCCGCCCACGCAAGGTTCCCGAATCTTAGCAAACCTACTTAAGTTCAACTCTATTACCGATACATGACAATCCCAATGTGGCCCGACTACTCTGAATGAAATGAATGTTAACTCCAAAGGATTCACGACTATTCCGTTATCTAACATCATAAACATTATCCGTAAATCTTGTTGTTACTACGATCCTATGCCGCATTAACTCATTATCCTGTCTGTATTACAATAATAGAGCATGCTGGGAAAAACTGAACAGTAAATAAACAACTAAACAGTTATTATAAGAAAACAGTATTCTAAAACTTCCAATCGATTGGTATAGAGGTCAATCGATTGGTATAAAAGTGGCATCAATCGATTGGAAAATTGTTCAATCGATTGGTATAGAAGTAGTGTCAATCGATTGGTAAAAGATTCAATCGATTGGCTCACAATCCATGCCAATCGATTGCATAAAGTGTCAATCGATTGGAACCTGAAAGATGTCAATCGATTGGTAAGAGTACCAATCGATTGATACTTCGTCTTCTTCACAGTGAAGACTATCCAGCAACATATAAACGGGAATACATGGTTTCTGCATCTCTTCTTTATTAAGACAAGTCCTAACATCAATGTAAGGCTACCAAGTGAGTTTAAAACTCACCTTAGGCGTTAAGGGTGTGTTTGGTTGTGTGTGTTTGAGCTTTAGAAGCTCCAATGGTGGTCTCCTCTCTCCCTCCTCTGCTCTGTCTTCTTCTTTATTCTTTCTTCTTCTCCTTTCTTCTCTGATCTTCTTCTCTTCTTCTCTCAATCCATCTGTGTGTGTGTGAGAGTGTATGAATATATGTGTATATATGTGTGTATATATATATATAAGTGTTTATATATATATAAACACACACAAACACCCCCTCTCACTCCCTCTGATTTCTTGGAACCTCAAAAACGCAGAAATGAGCTGATATATATAGGGAAAAAGTGTTCACGTGGACAAACCCCAGCCAGAGCAAAAGAATCTGCCCAGCTGCCTCCAATCGATTGGTATAAGTGTCAATCGATTGACATAAGCAATCGATTGGTATACTTGTCAATCGATTGGTACCCAAAATAAGGCAATCGATTGAAAAAAGTATCAATCGATTGGTATCCAAATTATACCAAGGGTAAGGCTAAGCTCATACAAGTATTGAAAGGAACATACAGGGTCTTATTCACATAATGTATTACAAAAATACAGGTATTACATGGCATGCCACAATTATAGCACACAACTCCCGGACGATCAGCACGCCTAGTTACTCTGCAATCTTTAGCTCAGTGACCGGGATTACCACAATTGAAGCAGCTATTGTTGTTGTTCCCTCCTGTTGCTCGAGGCGGATACTTCTGTACTGCTTGTGTCTGTTGAGGTTTCTTCCCTCCATCCCAGGTTCTTTTGTCCCTGAGGGTACCCTGGTTTCTGTCCAGAATAACCCTTCTGCGGAGGTCAATTCCCAAATGGTTTCGAATTCTAACAACCATCATTCTCTAACCCTGTAGCCAATCTCACCAGAGCTTCAAATGACTGGCCCAGATGTCCCATAGTCAGATGTCGGAGAGACAAGTTGAGACCCCGGTGATACTTTTTGATTTTCCTCTGGGGTGTGTCCACCATATGTGGAGCAAAGCGAGACAACCTTTCAAATCGAGTAGTGTACTCACGGACAGTCAGATTCCCTTGAGTCAATTCCATAAACTCTTTCTCTCCCTTGTCCTTCTCTTCTTCAGGAAAATACTTCTCGAGAAATCTTTCCTTGAACACCACCCACGACATTCTCCTTGCAGCTTCTTCCCCTATGGTCGCCTTTTCTGTATCCCACCAATCAGCCGCTGCATAAGATAACTGAAAGATAGCCAGACGCTTCTTTATCAGATCAGTGCACTCTATGGTCTCAAAGATACATTCCATCTGGCGTAGCCACTATTCCGCTTGCCAGGGTTCATTAGTCCCAGCAAAATACTCAGGTCGTAGAGCGCAAAACTCCTTGAGAAGCTTGTCTCCAGTCTGGTGGGTTTGTCTTCCATTCCCGTTATGATTCGCATTCTGATTATTGTTCATTGTGTTCTGATCGCTAACCCTCTCCAACCTCCTTACAAAAGCCTCAAACATTCCGGTTGGATCTACCACCGGGGGTACAGCTTTAATAGCGGGAAGATTCCTGAGATTTCTTCCAGCCATATCTCAAGAGAAAGGTACCTGTCCATTGATCAACAAGAATTCGGTCAATCCCTCGAGAAGAAAGAAAATTCTCAACGATAGAAAGCGACTAAACACAGAACGAAGTCGAACTATCTTATCTTAATTCTATCTTAACGGGAGATCCTATGTGTTCTGGACAATTGGTCGAGCCATAACCTGGCTCTGATACCAAAAAGTCTGTCACGCCCCGACGTAGCATAATACAAGAAAGCATTTAATTTCCTTTATGGACTCGTAGGTTGTGACAAGTGAGTATGACCAATTTTCCCTGCAACAAAAACTTAAACAACAATTCTAAAGAAAAGAAAACTAATAAGCATAAGCTCCGAAATTAAAACTTACTAAACTATTACATAAGTCCAGGTCTAAGGCACAAACGCCCTTATTCAAATCTAACATAAAGTCTATTACAACTCCAAAATAAAAGACATAAGAAATATAAAGCAGCCTCCTGGAAAGTCCCCTGCCTCTAACTAGCATAGTCGAAATACCCTGGCTGCTCCTGACCCTGAAAATCTGGACATAGAGTCCAGGACGCATCAATGCCGTCAGCTTATGAAAACTGGTGAACAAAATAAACAAGTGCTCGCAATGTATATATAAGCAAATAAACAACGGTGCAATTTAACTTTAAAAGCAATAGATTCAAGGTTCCAATTCCAACATAAGTCACGGGGGATAATAATGAGCAATAAATATGCGACCATGCATGACAATGTAACATCTCATTTTTCAGACTCTTTTCTTTCAACAAAAACTCGACTTAATCAAACCATTGCCTTGGATACCAGGAATAATATCTGATCGATATCCAAACTGCACACCACGCTATCGCCTCAGATACCAGGAATAATATTCGACCGATATCTGGGTCGATCACAACCAACCATCGCTTCGGATACCAGGAATAATATCCGATCGATATCCGAAACGAGCGCCTTAGATACCAGGAATAATATCCGATCGATATCTGAAACGAGCACCTTAGATACCAGGAATAATATCCGATCGATATCTAAGCCGTACTCAATACCATCGATTCCAGGAATACTATCTGATCGATATGCGAAACGAGCGCCTTAGATACCAAGAATAATATCCGATCGATATATAAGCCATACTCAATACCATCGCTTCGGATACCAGGAATAATATCCGATCGATATCCGAAACTAGCGCCTGAGATACCAGGAATAATATCCGATTGATATCTAAGCCGTACACAACACAGTCGCCTCCAATACCAGGAATAATATCCGATCGATATTGAGGTCGTACACCAGACCGCCACTCTTTACTCTTTTCACGCTTTCTCACACACATGCATGTTGACACAACCTCGACCCTAATATGTATGTCAATGTTCATAGTTTGTAGTAACAGTTATTAATCTCAAAGCTAGATATTCGTTCAACATAGATCTCGGCTTTAATCGTTCTTATAAGTCCAATTCCTAACAGTGAGCGTTTTAAAATAGTATATATGTCAAACAGTTCTTTAAAAACTTTCAAAACCTTTTCCAAATAGTCCCTTATACAAAAATACAAAAACTGCTCAAAATGCCCAGGTCGCGCGACCGGGTCGCGCGAACGAGGAAGGATGGGTCGCGCGCGCGATTAGGCCATTTTCGTAAATTCTTTTAAAATTTCCTTTCTGCCCAAAAAAACTCAAGTCGCGTGCGCGATTTGCCTTTTTCCTGAAATTTGTTTAAAAAAAATAGCTTTCTGCCCAAAAATACACACCTCGCTCGAGCGGACCATGCGCGCGAGCCTCGCGCGCGCGAGTTGTCACAGAATGTCATCTTTTTCGTTTTTTCCCGTGTTTCTGATTTCAAACTGTATTTTTACCCATTTTTGTTTTCTGTTTCAATTATGTCATGCCATATATGGATTTCTTCGTCTTTCTGAGTAGATTAAGAATATGCGATCAATTTAAACAAATGCGGATTATATCTCTAGATATTCGTAATTAAAGTAAGGGTGTCAAAACTTTAAATCAACGGTACGTCGTGACACGAATGAATTACTTCGTAGGATTCGAACCGTAGCTTATTGGGACTAAGATCTTTCATTCCCAATTCACGGAATTGATTTTGATTAACTTTCGTAAAACTCCGATTTTCCAGCTTCAATGGTAATTATACATATATATGTATATACATATCTATATGCCCTGAAATATACATATATAAACGTTGAGAGTGAGTTTATAATACTCACAAAGGTGCTAGTATAAAGAATTTGATACCGAGAATTCCGCCGCACGAAACCGTCGTCTAAGAAATTTACTCCTCCGTTCTTGATCTTGAGATGTATATATATATATATATATAACTATGTATCTGTATGTGTATGTTCTTGAGAGGAAGAGAGAATTGAGAGAGAATTAGAGTTATAGAGAATGAGAGATGAGACACTGTGAGAGTTGCAAGCATATATATAAACTGTTAGTTTTGGGCTCCAAGAAATCAATAGATTTCGCCCAGTGTGGTTGAGCTCGCGTGCTCCCACACCCAAAATACGGTAGGGAAGCAGATTAAAACATAGAACTGGCATTTTACGTTTGAAATAAAAATACAGAAAATCTTATTAGCGTAGGAAATAAATTCCGGGTTGAATAAAAAGTATAGTTATAAATTTCAAAACCATAGAAAGCATTTTCTATATTTAAGAAAATTACGGTTTGACCCCCGAATAAATATTTTGAATAGAAATTAAATTTAAATAAACATTTATTAATGGAAAAGAAATACAGGGTGTTACATCCTTTATCCATTCACCGGTTAAAAAATTGTCAAGAGACATGAAACCACTGCCTTACACTTCCGGTGGTGGATCGTCTCTTCCACTTGAGCCGTTGAGGAGATCGATTTCTTTGCAGAAAAATAATTTATCAGCCTCAAATCGGTGAATCTCATAGTAAAGATGACTGGTCTGCTCATCATATCAGCGTGTTTCATTTTCATGACGACGCTGTAATTGTGGATTCCATGGTAGTAAATAGATTTGATTCCATAACTAGCCACAGATTGTTGATTTATAATTTTTGAGACGATAAATTTCATAGTAAAGTTGGCTTATTTCTTCAATCTGCCAACGAATTTGATCGTGAGAGAATTGTAGCCATACTTCGTAGAACATTGCTCACCACTCGGTGATCCCATCGGGCTTGCCAAATTGTTTGGCAAAAAATATTGATAGCATCATCGGCGTAGTGATATAGATCGGGCGTGCTAAGGGCTTTGTACGGAAGACCCAAATGTGTATACCAAACTTATCCCTATAAGTGTGGTGTACGAAATAGTGATCAGGCAATTGTGTTAAGTAAATAGGGAATTAACCTTATAAGAAATCCTCAAACAGTACTGAAGTACAAAAGCTTGAAAGTGATAAGGCTTTTGGAATTAGAAATATATTGCATAAAATATATTACAAGCAAAGAAATTAATTAGAATAATTGAAAGGGAAAGAACACTTAAAGGAAATGCTAAAAAATTTAAGAAAACAAAATAAAAAATAGTGTAAGAACACTAGAGAAAATCTTGAGTGAAAGCCAAAAAGAGCTTTTGGATGCTATTTGAAAAGCTACTGTTGAATGCTATTTTGGAGGAGTGTTTGTGTGTTGATTTGTTTGGGCTGCTACAGACGTTTTGCTATTGGGGTTGCTGTGTGTAGATAGAGGGAAATGAGATATGTTGGTCTAATGGTCTTTTTCCTTCCATGCTAAGTCTTCTTGGGTCCCAAGCTTTGTTATTTCCCATGCTCCTTGGGACTTTCCCTTGGCCATGTGCTATGTATTTAGAACTTTCCTTATATGCTTGATCCTACCAACTTGGATTGTGAATGCATGAAGTGCCCAGCCCAATGGAATGCTTGCTTGTGACAATAAATCTGATCGGTGGTGGCTTAGGCATTGATGTGGTGTATATACGCCAAAGTCACAAAACTTACAAAGTCAAAAAGGGAAGGCCCCACCAAGCTCATCATAGTTTTACATAAATGAGTTTACATTGGAAAGCATTCTCATACTCAAATATAGCTTGGCTAGTTTGGCTTATACCCAAATTGATAATTGATAAACATAATGAGACAAAAAGAGGGGACCACGCTTGAAGTTTGACAGCTTGTTACTTCCAAAATAAATTCAAGCTCGATGGCAAGGCCGATGGCTTGGTGATACATTTTGCAATTTTGCTTGTATTGATGAAGAAAGAGTTTTAGTCAAACCAAGGGCCCCACTTGTCATCATGACCTGTGACAGTGTGTATATGTATTTTCAAGTTCGATCATCTGCCTTTGACTAAAACTCCCAATTTAATAGATCATGTAACAAAATACATATTTTGGGTGCAAACAATATATTAATTTCACAAGTCTTGGTATAAACGAATAAAAAAAATGGAAATACATTATGCTCACAACCTCATAACTAAAATTAGCACTGATTTCAACATGCAGGAACAAGCTGATTTGAGATACAATGCCTGACTTTGAATATCCACTTACCAAGATGTAACATAGTATACAAACAAGGACCAATGGGACCAGATCACCTTTTTTGAGAATTCACATAGTGATAAAGATACTAATCAATAGTCCAAATACCCACAAAATGCATACCTGTAAAAAATTCCGAATATCGAATTCTGTAAAAATGAATGTTGATAAGTAATCTAATGACAAAACACTCTCCATTTGTTTTGATGTAAAATGTTTTCCGAAAAATGCTTTCATGTATTAATTATAAGGTGAAAATATTTTTTGTTTTTCAATCATTGATCCTCTGTATTATTGCATTTTATGTGCTACATTAATTACATACATATTGCACAATATATATTGACAGATATCCCACTCCGTTTGTTTTGATGCAATATAAATGGAGTGGGATATCTGTCAATATATATTGTGCAATATGTATGTAATTAATGTAGCACATAAAATGCAATAATACAGAGGATCAATGATTGAAAAACAAAACAAATGCAATCTGTAATTCCAAAATGAAAATGCAGGTTTTTCAATAAATGAGTCAAAAATCCGTTTAGGCGTTTTTTTTTCTTTGCTAAGGAAAGTGCATCATCAAGCTGATTTGATTAACGGGATTATATTGCAGCATTTATTCATCCATTCAATTCAATATCCTCACATGAAAGTTTTAGGAAATAAATGACAGCTATCAGTGACTGATTACCTGAGTTTATATGTCACGCCCCGACGTAGCATAAATATGGAAAGCGTTTAATTTCCTTTATGGACCCGTAGGTCACGACAGTTTGAAGGATCGATTCCATTCCAAACGTCGAACAACAACAAACAATAATCAGAGCAGAGCAATCAAAGCTTATAAAATTTTCTAACTTATCACATATTACAATACGGGGTCAACTAAGGCACAAGCCTCCTTAAAACAAAACAATATCTATCGTCTAGTACAGTCATCCTTATTACAGAATTTAGTTTATAACTTAAAACATATAAAAGTAAATTCTCTTTCCAGCAAGGATTCTCAGTTTGCATAATCATAGGGCCCAGCATAGTCATAACCTGACAAGTCTAAACACGAATGTCTAGGACGCATCAACGTCGTCAGCTTCAAGAAGCTGGTAAGTATTAAAAACATAACTTTGAATGTAAGACATACTTATTTACCATTTTCTGTTTCACAGTTCCATTAATTAACAGGTAAAACAATATGGGAATTAATTTATAAAACATGTGACTGTGCATGAGACCAATACAACCATTCTCATCTTACCGACTCTTTTCTCTCGATAACACAATACCCAACTCTCTCACACCAGTATCTTTGAAACGCTAAGATAGCTACACTTTAGTACAGGGGTACCAGGGAATGTCCAGTTTGCCTCACACTTTAGCACGGGGTTCCAGGGAATATCCAATGACTCACACTTTAGTACCTAATCCGCCTCGCAAATACATCACACAGTATCCAAACTCGGGTACCAGAGAGTGTCCGTAGGCCACACTTTAGCACTACTATGGGTGCCAGGGAATGTCCAAGTCGGCATCACACACTTTAATGCTACCATGGCGTCAGGGAGTGTCCAGTTTTGCCACCGTCGCATTTCAAAGACACTCTCGCCGTAATCTCAACACATCACACTTTGGTACACAATTACCAGGAAGTGTCCATACAATCTCAACCACATACTCTTTTCCACACTGACCAACACTCACACTCACCATGCACGTACAACTGATACCATATGAATGTCATGCAACATAACATATGAAATGTCAGGATCGATAACCATGTATATTTGAAAAGAATCGAAATCATAATCGTCCTTTAATAACCAAAACATAATCTGTTTTAACATAACTTCCAAACAGAGCCTTAAAAACTCATAAAATATCATCCAAACAGTCCCTTAGCAGAAAACAGACAAAAACCAGAAACTGTCAGAAGTCGCTCGCGCGGGCCGCTCGCGCGAGGGGTCGCTCGCGCGACATGCCCAATTTTCGTTTTCTTTTAAAACTTTTCTTTCTGCCAGAAAACACATAGCTCGCGCGCGCGGGCCGCTCGCACGAGGGGTCGCTCATGCGAGCTGCTCGTGCGACCCTTGCACACGCGGTCGCGCGCGCGAGTTCATGCAGTGTCTTCGTCTTCTTCGTTTGAAATCCCCTGTTTTTAGTTTTGAACCCAATTTTGACCCATTTTGAAATTTGACAATAACCAAGCCTTATTATATATAAATTTCTCCAATTTTTCACAAGGATTATGAATACGGAATCAATTTGACACGAATCGAAACGTAGCTCTCGGATTTTTGACGACGGAAATTTCGTTTTCAATAAACGTCATGCTATGAACGAATTAAGCTTTAATATTCTAACTAGCACTTATATGAACTATAATCTTTTAAAATCATCTTTCAAAATGAATTTTGGATTAGGTTTAGGAAAACTCATGTTTTTCAAACTGAAGCTCCCATGGAGGAATTAGCAATGGTTGTTTATCAATATATATACACAATCAGTAACTAAGCATGAAATTACATTTGGAGTGAGTTTAGAATACTCACTGAGATTAAGAGTGTAGAGATTGTTGAGAATGAGATAAGATATAGAAATTCCATCACAAGCTTTGGCTATGGTGATTGAAGTTCCTCTCTCTCTAAAAATTCAGCAAGATAACTCTCAAGCTCTCTCTTTTCTCTCCCTCTGAATTTCTGTTTTAAGCAGAGAAAGTGTTTGTGTGAGAGTGTATGAGGGTATCTTATAGAATTTGGAACTTGGGGACCAAGCTCCTTGTACTAAACTCAACAAAATAGTTTTATATTTATTTATCTATATACACATGATACACAAATACATATGTATGCACATATATGCAAATTCTATACTGTAGATGCCTCTCAATCTGTTTGAAGGGTCACAAAGAGTACTAGGGGGCAACTAAGATGTTTGGAAAAAGTAGATTAAGGTCCAACATAAACACACACGAAAGAATCATAGCCAAACAAGGTACAAACTAGTAGCCTAGGAATTACTTATGATGTTTGGGAAAACAACTCATGGCTCATAGATCAAGCTCAACAATTGAGCATTGCCAAACAAACTTGTCCAATCATTACAAACATTAAATGAATATAAAGCAATGGTCATTCCTGATTGACGGGGAATCCAAAATTGTAGGAGTTAATGCGGCACAGATAGTTTTGAATGTAAACTGGTATTTTCGCGTCGCGGTGGTCACCACAAAAATACAGAAAATTTATTTTAACGTAAGAAATGATTTTCCGATTTTATAAAAAATACTGCTTGAGTTAAAAGAAAATGTTTCCACCGTTTTGAAATACAGTTTAAAAATCCAACACAGGTATTGCTAAATTTTATAAAATCGCAGTTTGACCCCAATAAAAATTTTAATTATGAAATGGCGCCAATAATAAGATTTAACACAGGGGAATTGAAATTAAATAAAAGCAGATAATACATTTAAATTTTAGATATGAAAAATGCAATTACAATTTATGTGAAAATGCAGGTTGTTACATTATACCACATGTATATTATTACAATTCATAATAGAAAGAACATTAGAAAATTTGTTAGAACTGAATTAAGAGAATTTACAGAGAGGACTTGGTATTTATATATACAATCTCTTAACTAACTTTAACAAACCTATTGCTATAATTAACTACCCTAACTTACTATTTTATTATTTACAAAAAATCCCTTATTGCATATTCTAATATCTTAACACTCCCCCTCAAGTTGAGCTGTGTATGTTTAATACACCCAACTTGCTTTTAAGAATGTGGAATTGTGTAGCGTGTAGGGGTTTTGTAAATATATCAGCCAATTGGTGTCTTGAACCAATATGTAAAGCTTTGATGACTCCTTCTTGAACTTTATCTCTCACAATGTGACAATCAATCTCTATATGCTTGGTTCTTTCATGGAAGACTGGAGTTTGAGCTATATGATTGGCTGCTTGATTGTCACAAAACAATAGAGCTGTCTTGTTGTGTTCTGCCAATAGATCTCTCAGTAAACCTTTCAACCATATAATTTCACAAGTTGTTCCTGCCATACTCCTGTATTCTGCCTCTGCAAAAGATCTTGAGACTGTTTTTTGATTCTTAGACTTCCATGATATTAATGACTCTCCCAAGAATACACAAAAACCTGTGGTTGATCTTCTAGTGTCTTGACAAGCTGCCCAATCTGCATCTGCAAAGGCCTTTAGTTGCAAATCAGATTTTGATGAGAAGAAAATGCCTTGTCCTGGTGAACCTTTCAGATACTGTAAAATTCTGTTTGCTGCTTGTAAGTGTGGTATTCTTGGTTGTGAGAGAAATTGGCTCAATTTGTGTACTACAAAAGAGATGTCAGGTCTAGTTAGAGTTAGATAAAGTAATTTTCCTATTAGAGTTCTGTAGGTGCTGGAATTTGGGATAAGTTCTCCTTCTGTTAGACTAAGGGTGTGTTTGATAACCCAATTAAGTGGTAAAAATGAAAACTTTCAGCACTCATTTTCTTTTAGTGTGTTTGATAATGTACTACTTAATTGAAAAAGCAGCCCAAACATCACTGAAAACTTTAAGTGAACAATTTCTACTGAAAATAATCACTGAATGCAATCTATTTCACTACTTGAAAATTTGTTTTCAGTACTGTAAATTCAATCGCTTAAAATTTTTAGTTCTTAAAATTCAACAATTAATTTTCAGTACTTAATTTTCAATTTTATCAAACACACCCTAAGTTTTGCACCTGGTTCCATAGGAATTTTAGAAGGTTTTGATCCTATGAAACCAATGGATTCAAGAAGCTATAAAGTGTAGTGTCTTTGAGAAACAAAAATGCCTGTGCTATTTCTAGCAACCTCTAAACCAAGTAAGTATTTTAAGTTCCCTAAGTCTTTAAGCTTGAATTGTTTATTGAGTAATTCTTTCAACTCATTTGCAGCTTGTAGATTATTGCTAGCTACAATAATATCATCTACATATACTAGTAATGCTATAAAAATAGAGCCTTTAACTTTGGTAAAAAGAGTAGTCATATTTACTTTGTGTAAATCCATGAGCTATTAAAGCAGAGGAGAGTTTAGCACTCCATTGCCTGTTTGAGTCCATAGAGACTTTTGTTTAATTTACATACCCGTGACTCACCCTTGCTATGGAATCCAGGTGGTAACGTTATGTCTACTTCTTCTAATAGTTATCCATGCAGAAATGCATTATTGACATCCAATTGTAATAAATGCCAGCCCTTAACAGCAGCAAGAGCTAAAACTACTTTAACTGTTGCTAGTTTAGCAATTGGTGAGAAATTTTTAGTAAAGTCAACTCCCTCTTGTTGTGTGTAGCCTTTTGCTACTAATCTAGCTTTGTGTCTCTATACTGAACCATTTGAGTTTAATTTTACCTTGTACACCCATTTACAACTATTGGTTACTTTCCTGTAGGCAAATTAATGAGGGTCCATGTATTATTTTCCTCTAGAGCTCTTATTTTAGCTGCCATAGCTTTTTTCCAATGTGAAAATTTTATAGCTTGATGATAAAATTCAAGTTCATATTGAGAAGATATAGATGTGACAAAAGCTTTGTAACTTGGTGACAATTTGTCATATGTTATCATAGAAGATAAACAATATGGGGTGGCTGATTTATGAGGAAAAGAATCAAATTGTTGAGTGACCATATGACAATGATATTTTGAAGATATTCTGGAATTTTATGAGTTCTAGAAGATTTTCTGACCTGAATAGGTTCTGTTACACTTTCATAACTAGAATTTTGAGGATCAATGATGATTTGTGGCTCATTTGTAATGTTGTAATCTGAAACTTGTGGCTCACTTGTAATATTTAAATCTTTTTGAACATTTTCATTCAAAATAGGTGTAGGAAGAAAAATATTTAAGAAAGGGTCTTCATTTAATTTTGATTGATGAAGAGGGAAATTAGATTCATGAAAGACCACATTCCTAGAAATGAATGTTGTTTGTGTTTCAAGATCTAACATCTTATAACCTTTGACACCAAAGGGATATCCAATGAAAATGCATTTTCTGACCCTCTTGTCAAATTTATGTCTATGAGAAGGTAAATGCATATGCTAAACATCCAAACACTTTTAAGTGAGTATAAGAAGGTTTTGTTTTGAATAATAATTCAAAAGGAGTTTTGTTTTTTTTCAATAAAGGAGATGGCAATCTATATATCAGATATGTTGCAGTAAGAACACAATCTCCCCAAAGATGTAATGGAACATTAGACTAAAATCTGATAGCTCTAGCTACATTAAGTAAGTGCTAATGCTTCCTTTCTACTATAAAATTCTGTTGTGGAGTGTCCACACAACTTAATTGATGAATTATGCCTTTATTTTTATAGAAATCAAATAAGTTGAATTCAGGACCATTATCTGATCTAAGAACTTTGATAGACATATTAAATTGATTGAAAACTAGATTATAAAATGCAGGAATAAGACTAAGCACTTTAGACGTAGTTTTCATCAAATATATCCAAGTAGCTCTACTATAGTCATCAACAATACTTAGGAAATATCTGTGTTTATTAACAGTTTGAATATGAAAGGGCCTCCATATATCACAGTGAATCATATCAAAGATAGAACTAGACTGATGAGTACTAGGCAAAAAGGTAATCTTTTTTGTTTTGCAAGAGGACAGATATGATAAGGTTCTGAACTTTGATTTGTACAACCAGATGAATCACATTCCTGAATGAAATGCAACCTAGAATTGGAAGGATGTCCTAGCCTACAATGCCACAAATTGTTCTTAACAAAGCTAAAATTATACAATGATGAATTAATAGAAGAGAAATCATGAGAATTCAATTGTTCATGGTATGAATTGCTGTCCAAAATGTAGAGATCTCCAGCTTTCCTACCCAGTCCAATCGTTGTCCATTGGGTGTGGTCCATAAGGAAGCAATGAACATGTGTGAAGATGCAAGTATAATTTTGTGTGTGCAAGAGTTTACTAACAAAAATCAAATTGAATTTAAATTCAAGAATCCACAGAACATCTTATAAAACCAGAGAACTATTAATCCTAACATTTCCTATATGTGTGATAGCTATACTAACTCCATTAGGAAGTTAGACAGAAGAATTAACCATGACAGAAACACTTTCGAATGTAGATAAATTATTACACGTATGATTAGTGGCACATGAATCTATTATCCATGAATTTATATTCATAGTTATGTTAAATGTACATATTGAAGAACCTTGCATAATAGTAGTCTACAGATAAAACTAATAGAGAAACAAAATTTTTACCTGACAAAGCAAGAGAAGCATTAAAAGACTGAGGATCTGAGCATTAGGGCTGATTCTGAGAAGTACCCATGTGATTATGCAAATATGTCAATATTTGTTATCACATTGTAGGAGTTATCTGATTTGTGGATGAATCTGCAGGATTATAACCTCATTGACCCTCAAACTGATGAGCCATAGGACCATTTTCCTGAACTTGATGAGCCATAGGACCATTTGCCATAGGAATGTGCAATTTGACCTTTTGCTTTGAACTTGTACCCTGGAGGATAACCATGCAACTTGAAGCATTTGTCAGCAGCATGTCCCAACATTCCACAGTGAGTTCACAATGGTCTATCCTTCTTGACAACTTTGTTACCAGGATTAACCATATTTCTATTATCACCATACCTTGTAAACATAGCAATAGACTCAATTGGATTTTCAGTCTTGGAATAAATAATAGTAATTTTTCTCTGTCTTTCTTGCTGAGTTACCTTTGCAAATACCACATTCATTGAGGGAAGAGGATCCATTAAAAGAATCTGATCTCTAACAGGAGTGAAGGAATCGTTTAAACCCATCAAGAAATACATGATGTGCTAATGTTCTTGGGCTTCAAAAAGATTTTTAACAATGTTGCAAACACATGACTTCAAAACCCTACAATTACATATTGGAATTGGACTATAATTAGAAAGTTCATCCCATAAACCTTTCATTTTTGCAAAGTATAAAGTAATCGAGAGCTGTTCTTGCTTCAAGTTAGAGATTTTTTTTAACTGAAAAATCCTAGGACCATTCTTTTGGGAATACCTTTTTTTAACGTCCACCCAAACCTCTCTAGAATTATTCCCATATATGATACTAGAAGCAATTTCTTTGGAAACAGAATTGATAATCCAAGAAAGAATCATGTTATCACATCTCATCCATTTATCATGTGATATATGAGTATAACTTGGTTCTTGAATTGAACCATCCACAAAATCTAACTTGTTCTTAGCCCTTAAAGCAACTACCATCGATCTATACCAGGTATTGAAGTTCTCAGCTCCATGAAGAGACTGAGAAACCAAGATATTACTTGGGTTATCTCCACTCGTGAGAAAGAATAGAGAAGAAGAATCATCTTAATGATGATGCCCAAAATTTCTAGAGGTTGCATATTGATACCTAGCATTTCCAGAAGCTGCATCAATTGGACTTTCAATCGCCATTGCTGAAGTTTAATCAGAATTCAATTGAATTGCAGAGGGCTTGATTTGATCTCTTTCTTGAAAGATTGAGATGAAACAATCAAGGAAATCTCTTAAAGAATGAAATACAAAAAATAGGAAACAGAAACAGAATCTTCTCTTCTTAAGGAAAAAGATGAAGATCAAAAAAATTAATCGTGGACAGAAGAGTATTGCTCTGATACCTTATTACAATTCATAATAGAAAGAACATCAGAAAATTTATTAGAGCTGAATTAAGAGAATTTACAGAGAGGACTTGGTATTTATATATACAGGCTCTTAACTAACTTTAACAAACCTATTGCTATAATTAACTACCCTAACTAAATATTTTATTATTTACAGAAAATTCCTTATTGCATATCCGAATATCTTAACACACATACACACACACACACACACACACACACACACATATATATATATATGCTACAAAATATATTTAAGGGTATTTAGGAAATAAAAAAAATCATTAACCATGATTAGGTTATATTAATTATGATTTTAGGGATCTTCTCGCAAAAATAGATTTTTGGGTGTCATTAATCCATGAAAGTGTGTGAATTGAGGATTTACTGGTAAATTTATAACTAAATTATATATGTCGTAATTTATGATACATTATTAATGGAACTTTTTCTTTTTCTTTTTTTTTTTTTGCTAGAAGATTAGTACTTAATTTACTTAACAAGTTTTCTCAAGTGCAACTATTCTTATAACCGTGAAATATATGAGTTTTTCTCTTAAAAGTAAGAAATTGCCTAATATTAGAGAATTTGATTAGTGTAATTTATATATTTGTGAATTGTTTGTGCCCAAATCTTTACTCATTTAATTAGGAGTAATTATGTAGACATGGCACCACTCCCACAACATTTGGAAAAATACTTTTGAGATAAAAATTTAGGAAGTATAGCATTACTCTTTAATTAGTAGGCCAAAGATTTGTAAAATTGTAGGAAACCAGTGGCACTTACATGCAAACATGAATTATAACCCTGCCACATAAGAATTGGGAAGCATAGCATTACTCCAATTATATTTGTATTAGCATGTGTGTGCAATAAGACTAGAATAATTATTATGATATAAATTATAACTAAAAGAGCAAAATATAAGCATATGACCATGTGTGCGCATCCGTGTGTAATCAAAGTATTAAATTAACCATTAAAATAAAATAAAGGGTTAATTACACTTTCACCCCCTGAAGTATGACCCATTTTTAACTCACCCCCCTCAAGTATCAAACCCAACAAATACCCCCCTACATTATTGGACACTTTAAACTTCAGCCCTTATTCCTTCTGTCAGAGGCACGTGAAGGGATTGAATTCGTGAAGTTATCGAAATACCCATGTTGATGAGCCGTTGAATTTGTTGGGACCAAAATACCCCTTTGTTATGTATAAGACAGTAAGACACTATCTCTCTTCCTCTAATTTCTCTGGTTCTGGGTTTCTCTAATCTGTAAAATTGATTTCCCTTTTCACTCACAGAAGCTCTCAACTGTGTGAACCCCAAAAATTGTTCCTGTAAAAGCCACGAAAATCTCCACTTCTCTGTCATTTTTTTCATTTACTTTCATAGACCCACTTGATTTTTTCGGAATTTGGGCACAAATTTTACCGATCCAGACTGGTTCATGCAAAGAATAGCTTGTGGGTTGTTGAAATCAGGTAATATGTTTTATATTCATCATTATTGGTGTTCATGTTCTTTATTTTTTTTTTCCTCGGTTTTTTTTTTGTTTTGTTTCTTCACATTCTTCAATACCCAATTTGAATCTAAGTGATCAAAAATTGAAATTTAATACCTCTCTCTCTCTCTCTTTCTCTCTCTCTATTCTTTACATTTAACAAAATTGATTCTTTACATGTAACAAAATTGATCACAATCAAACCTCACAGTTTGTTGTTGAGGCATGAACACACTCAAAACACACACACATCCACACACACACGAACATGCAGACACACACACACATGAACACGCGACACACACACATACACATGCACATACACTTATAAATACATATAAATATAGGAGTGTATTTATATGACTGAGTGCTTATGAACAATGAATAGGTGATCAGATGATGGATTCAAGTCAACATTCTCAAAATTCAAGCTCAACATGGAATGGGAATTGCTACTGTGGAGTGCAATCTCCATTGAGAGTTTCTCACACCATTGATAACCCAGGGCGTCGATTTTGCGGTTGCGTAAACTATCGGGTATGTATGAGAATGAAAATAAATTGTAACAATGCATGTTATAATAAGTCAATTGGGTAGATCCTCCAACTTGTTGATTTAATTCCATGTTTGTTCCAGACGAATTCTTGCGGTTTTTTCAATTGGGTAGATCCTCCAACTTGTCCAAGAGGAAGAGCATTTGGGGTGAGCTTATTGCGCAAGAACATGGAATTAAATCAACAAAACAGAGAGTTGCAAGCAGTCATTGCCAAGCATAAAGTCAAAGAGAAGAAATTTGTAACAGTTTTTGTAATGTTTGCTTTGATTGTGGTAGTTGTATGTTGGCAAAGCTTTAAGTCAATGGGGGTTCCTATGTTGTATCTACCAAGAGGGTGAAGTAGTAAATGGGTCCATATGTTTGGATGTGTTTTATTCTTAGCTTAGTTGAAGTTTGTGTATATATATATATAAGAGAAGTTGGGGGTTTTTGTGAAGACATTTGTAATGATTTTACTCCCTATAAAAATAGATTAATGTATGTTTCTTTATCCCAATTTGCAATGTTTTTAGATTTTTAGTCAATTTAGATTCATACGTGTAAAATACAAAAGTTATACAGAGTGGCATAAAGTGTTGGATTGCATTATTTAGATGATCAAAGCTTACAAAAGTACACTGCCAAAACATCCTAAATTTGATCACCACCATATGGTTAACCCCTATACAAAAAAGGTACCCAACTATGAGCAGCCAATTAAGTTTACAAATCAAACCCATATGGTTAAACCCCTATACAAAAAGCTATCTAACTATGCACAACCAGTTCAGTTCATTTTTCACAAAAAATGCAAAAACAAATCCAACCCATATGCCAATAACCAAAATAACCATAGCACTAATTAACAACATGTTCATTGTTCATAACCAGGCCCACTCAGATGAGGAAGCTTGAGTGTTAGGCGCAATTGGATTGCCAGAAAATGAAGCTTGAGGCATAGAAGATGAAGCTTGAGTACTACTTTGAGGTACGTAAAAAGTGGTTGTCCCAAACCTAGTATGTTGTTGTACCAAAGATGGTGTTTGTGATGAATTAGCATTTGAAATGTCAATGTTCTTTTGCTGGGCAGCCATCACTGAAGGTCCACTATCAACACCACTTAACCCTTGTGTGCCTTGGTCTTTTGTTCCTTTATCTTTCCTTCCATTTGGACCAGCTATAGCCTTTGAAGCATTGCCTTTTCTATTCCCTCTACCTTTACTGGTGGTAGACGCAGCCTGTAAAGAGTCAAATACAAATGACCATTTATTAACGTTATATTTACACAATTGAAGAGAACAAATATTGATGAAGTACAATACCTGTTTTTCTTTTCCTTTAAAAGATGCAGCTCCTTTCTTGGCTCTCAGTGGACCTTTACATGTGCGGGTATTATGACCATAGGCACCACACTTTCCACACCTCAAGGACTGATGACGCCTTCGAACCAAATAAGGATTCTTTGCCTCATCTGGTCCCCTCCTTCTATTTTTCTTAGGTCTTCCTGGAGGTCTTCGCAATGGAGGAGGAGTGATATCATCATACTCAGTCTGAACCCACATGCTTTGATATGGTATTGGAATGATCATTGGCCTATAAGACCTTAGGAAGTTGTCCTTATTGTAGTATGGATGCACATACTCCTCGGGGTTCTTTTTTGCACACATGATTGAAGATACGGCATGCGAACATGGGATCCCAGACAAATCCCATTTCCTACACAAACAAGTCAACCTATCCAAATCAACTATGTATGTCTTTGACATGCATGCTACTTCAAATATTTGTCCCCCAGCCCATGTCACTTCACAATGTCTAGCTGCAACCTTTGCTTCCTCTAGTTTCTTTTGGATGTTAGGACAAATAGGGCCTGTATACTCCATCATCCATTTCTCTTTTTTCTGATATCGAATCATTAACTTTCTTCTTATCATCTCCACCATGGTGATGATTGGCTTGTCCATTGAATCCTTAATAAAGTGATTGAATGACTCAGATATGTTATTGCTTAACATATCACTTTTACATCTATTACTAAAACCAGATCTTGACCAATAGACGGGTGGAATTGCATCGAGCCACTGATGGGCTGCTGGGTTCAATTGCTTCACCTTTTTCATGTTTGCCTCAAAGTCAGGAATTGTATAGGAACAAGCAGCTGACCACATAGCATCCTTTAGGTCCTTGCCCTTGAACTTTTCTTTCATGTTGGCATACATGTGTCTAACACAAAATCTGTGTTCTACATTTGGCAACAATGTGGCAAAGCTCTCAACCAAACCCTATAATGAAGTAAAAAAAATGTAATTAGTAATGTGATAACAAATTAACAAAGTTATATTATAAAAAAAAATTTATTTGTGCATTACTTTTTGTTTATCAGAAATGAAAACCCATCCCATCTGTTCGGGTCTTCCAATAACATCAATTAGATTATCTAAGAACCACATCCAACTGCTTTTATTCTCAGCTTCAACCACTGCAATTGCCAGTGGATACATTTGATCATTTGCATCTCTAGCTACTGCATGCATTAGCTGTCCTCCAAATGGTCCCTTCAAGTGGCATGCATCTAACCCTATGAGAGGGCGACAACCTGAAAGGAAACCTGTCTTTTGTGCTTCAAACATAAGGAATAACCGTTGAAAAACAAGAGCTGAATTCATTGTAGGCCTTTCCACTTTCAATTTTGCAACACTTCCCGGATTTTGTCTTCTAACTGTTTCACAATAGTCCCACAAATGCATGTATTGTTCAGCACAGTTTCCATCAATAATCGAAATTGCCTTTTTCTTTGCTCTGTATACTTGGCTTAATGAAACATCTAGCATCAACTCCCTTCTAGCAAACATTTTCATAGCACTTAGTTTCCAGTTTGGATCATCCCTCAACCTATCTAAGAATTTTTTTGACAGCCACTCTGAATTAGCCTGACAGTTTTTATAAGTCCTAGGACACTTGTGATCTTCTTTATAGCTCTTGATTTGAAAAGTTCCAGAACCATGCATAGGTGATGCATGTATCCTCCACCCACAACCACTCTTACAAATAGCAGTTACCCTAGTGATCTCATTCTTGATCAATATGAAATCATATCCATTTTGGATAGCATGTTCCCTAAGGGCTGCCCTAAAAACTTGCACTGAGGCAAACTTCATTCCTACAATAAACTCTGGTTTTTCCATGTTCCTTTCATGGAACTCTGAGAATTCTATCTCGTCATTTGAGGAGTTGTGTGGACTTTCAAGGGCCTCATTTACTTCATCACCTGAAATTTCATATTCATTTCCTTCATCATTTGCTTCCATTCTTGACATGAGTCTTTCATTTCCTTCATCATTTACTCCATTACTAGCCACTACATACTCATTTACTACATCATTCACTTCATTATCTGACATTCCATACCCATAAAAATCTTCACTTTCAACACTACTATCATCAAAATCATCAGTAAAGTATTCAAAGTCATCACCACTATCAGAACCTAAACTAGTTTCATGACACAAACTTGCTAGTATATTACCCCCATCTGTCATGCTTGTACCCTCATCATGCACCACTTGATGATTAGGGGCATTTATGTTAATTTCTGGGTCAACAAGGTACATGGTAATTGTGGAACTGTCCAAGTGCATAGCTAACATATCCATAACATCTTGATCACCACGTAAGCATCTTAATCCATCTTCTACATCTTGGTCAGGCATCCTATGATAAATATCACATGTGCTTGAATATCCCAGCTCCTTTACAAAGTGAGTTACCTCAAAGTAGGACATTTTGTCTGGGTCAACATCACTCCAAACTGTTATTTTCCCTCCAACATATGACATAGAAGGGAAAACATTAAAGTATCCTCCATGTTGAATAAGAAATGTGTACCTTACATCCATGTTATCTATGAAACATCCAAAACATTAATTAGAAAACAAACAAAATTAAAACCAGTATACTTTAAAGAGAAATTTATAAATGAATCAAATTCAGTGGAGAGGGACCACTCAGTAAATTAATTCTTTGTTAAAAATTTGTTTTTGTTCTAATATGAATTTGTCCAATACATTTTAAAACTCTGAGATCCTTAAGGAAATGCACATCCCAACACAATGGAGGGGACCACTACCACTACCCCAAAAAAACCCATGTTGCAAAAGCAAAAAAAAAAAAAAAAAACCAAAACAAAACAAACAAGGAACTATTTTATAAGTGCTCTATACAATCAAAACAGGGACTAAGAGATAGAACTCACATGAAGTTTATAACTCAGATGTAGTCCAGACAGATTGTATGGATGGACTTCTCAGAAAGATGGAGGAATCACAATATTTAGCATTTGGGTATTCAACCCAATACAATGGAAGAGTGGGCAAAAAATGGAGGGAAATAGAGAATAAATAAGATAATTATAGTGGGAAAATGGAGAGGAAATCAAGAAAAAATGGAGGGAAAATATATATAAGAATAGATACAGAGAGAGAGAGAGAGAGAGAGAGAGAGAGGTCAGAGACGTATCAGTATAGAGGGGGAAAACCCTCAAAAAGGGCATTTTTGGAATTAAAAATAATGACCCAAAAAAGTCTTTAGTCAAGTGCTTACTAAGGGTAAAATGGTAAAATCTCAGTTTTTAGTAAGAAAAAGTAATGCTGAGTCAACTCACTGGGGTTACTCGTTGGGTTTGATACTTGAGGGGGGTGAGTTAAAAATGGGTCATACTTCAGGGGGTGAAAGTGTAATTAACCCTAAAATAAAATAACGTTTTGCCAAAAGATGACCATTCTATAATTTTTCTTACAAAAATTGATCTATATATAAATGTTATATAAGTAGCTATTTTTGTTGACTTGTTTTTTAAAACCAATTGCATTTATAGTTGCAAAAGTTGATTGAACTTGAAATAATGAGAGTAAGGGCATATTTGACCCTTTATAAAATTCGAAGAAGGTGTTCTATCTTTATAGTATAATAGATATATATGTATATAGGAAAAGATCATCCAGTGCACTGAGTAAATGCACTAGGGGAGTGCACTGGGCTTTTAAGCCTAAAAATCTACGGGTCGCTCCGCTTACCATTGCCCCATCCCCCCGCCCCCGCTGTCCACGAATTTTTTTAAATTTAAAAGTCAAGTGCACTGCAGAGCTTGACCCTATGTGTATATATATATATATATATACATATCGTTGTATTTTAATATAATATTTAAAATGTGAAAAAAAAAAAAAAAAAAGCAATATTTTTGTCTTTCAATGTAGTAGTGGACAAGACACTGAGGCAGTTAATTTGTGAAAGAACATAGGGACATAATTGTCATTTCAGTACAATGGTTGAACACTGGTCAGCAACGTTCACTATTAAGTTGGTCCCTCATAGTTTTGGAATAACCGTATTTCAATCGTGTGGGTATTCATCTAGAATTCAGTGAATCAATTTACAAACTATTTTGCCAAACACTCATATTGTGGGCTTTTGAAACAGAACGTGGTTTTGGGGGCCACAAACAGCCTCATTGTTACCAACTCACCATGTACTCGAGCCAGTGGGAAATGGTATCATCATATGATCCCACTTTCACGCGTCTAATCAATTTAACAACTTTAGGTCAAGTTTGCATTGACCCCCTCTAATTTCAATTACAACACTTAAACACCCCTAAACTTTCACAAGGACTTGACTAACAAACAGACCATACGGAGCGGGGAAAGGACACATCTACCCTCTGAATCTTCATTATATAAAAGAGAAAGATTTGTTCACTCTACAAAAAATTGGAAGATCAGTGTCAAAAAAAAATTTAAATACAGATTGGGACATACCCAAAAATACAAATTTTGGGACACATTTGGGTGTGTGTGTGTGTGTGTGTGTGGGGGGGGGGGGGGGGTGGGGGGTGTGGTTTACGGGTTTTGGACCTAGGTATACAAAATAACCTAATATGACAAATTTATAATAATTTTTAACCTACTTATACATATTGTGTATATTTTAGACCTAATATGACAAACTTTATAATGTCAGGGGGTGGCTTTTGGACCTATTTATACATATGTTGTGTATATTATAGACCTAATATGACAAATTTATAATGTCTGGGGGTATACAATTTTCAAAAAAAATGTCTAGAGGGTATACAATTTTCAAAAAAACTGGGGTGGGGCTCAATCCTAACACATAGATCCGCCCCTGTTCAGAATATTACCCTAAAAAAATCGGAAAATCAGTGTATTGGACTTGGGTCAGCCAGCCATTAGGCCTTTCACCATTTCCACCTAGTGATTACCATGGCAGGATCCTTCAGCTCAAAGAAACAAGAGTAATCCTATGTTCAGTTTGATTTACTTCCACAGATGGATATCCAGGGGTTACGAATTGAGTAATGTTATGCTTCTCAAATGTTTATTTCAAATGGTTCTCAAATGCATATGGCAGTGGGATCACTTGATTTTGATTAGAGGATTTTAAAGTGGTCTCACACTTATTAAAAGTCATACTTGCCATATGTGTTTGGGAACCATATAGAATAAAAAATTTGTAAAGCATAGAATTACTCTTAGGAATTAGCAGTGTTGATACTGTATCAACGGTGGCCACCGGATTAGGGGAAAATTTTGTTTTGGATTCTGCGTGTGTCTAAGCACTAGTGCGGCAAAATTGGGGACACACGCGAACTAAGTGTGCGGCGAGTTTGGCCGCAACTTTAGTGCGCCTTAATGTGTGTCGACTCTATTTCAATTCTTTGTCATGTTTGAGTGCGGTTGTAGTGCGCCAGATTCAAGATAAAAAATAATTAAAAAAAATATATGGAAAAGGAAGTAAGGCAGATTCAAGGTGCGCGCGTCTTCTTCTTCTTCTTCTTCTTCAGCTGCTTCTTTTTCTTCTTCTTCTTCGATTTCTTCTCTCTCTCTCTCTCTCTCTCTCTCTCTCTCTCTCTCTCTCTCTCTCTCTCTCTTTCTGTAAGACTGTAACGTGAAGGAGATTTAAGGCCTACACTGGGTCTGTCAACACATTTGTTTTTTTTTCTTTTAGAACCATTCTTTCTTTTGTATTTATACTTTAGCCCCCAAATTATTATTTTGTATGGATAAATAATTATTTTGTTAAATTTGAAATAAAAAAATAAATAAATAGTGGTAAAATAGTTTATATATATATATACTACTATATAAATGATATATAAAACATACTTTTAATATTTTACTTAAGTGCCCCTGCCGCACACGCATTGATAATTTTGAAAAAATTATCAAACTCTCGGCATTCGCATCCTTGTCCTCACGTCCCCACATGTACACTTGTGCTTCCTAGGCGTGTATGTACATTCATATTTGTTGTGTCCATGAATGTAGCAAGTACATTCAAAGAAGGTTAAAGTGGTCAATAAAATGAAGTATTGAGTCGTGTGATAGTCGCATGGCTGAGTTATGTTACATTTAATAGCGTCAAACTAGCGGAGGGACTCAGTTGAGACATTATCGATAGCTAATGAGATTTAAGTGTTGTAACTGAAACAAGAGAGGGTGAAAACGAACTTGACCTTTAATTGAGGGGTGAAAATATATTTTATCCTAAATTTAAATCTCCAGGGCATCTTTAATCAATGATCAATCCTCGATCTTCTCAATTTTCAATAAATGAAATCTTGTTTGACCAAATCTATTAAAAGAACATATTAAATGTAAATTTATTGGTAAACAGCTAAATTAAGGACAATGTTTTATTCAATTGTAAAAGTTAGGACTATGAAGATCAAATCCGTAGACTTTGGTTTCATGTCCACCATTTTTTTAACATTTAAGTTATGGCATTTTGCAGATCAATAAGCCAAAAAAAATTTGGCAAATTGGTCTATATAAAAATATAAAAGAAGATGACGAATTAAAGATAACCTTTTGTTTAGCCATGTAAGATAAACTCAACTAAGATTGAATTCTCAAAAACTTTGGCTTTAAGTGACCTTTCCAGGGCACTGGACCCAAAGAAGACCGTCAAAAGTGACAAAGAACACGTGTGAATTTGGAGAAGAATAATGCTACACACACCCATTTGCACAACCATTTGCACAACACTGCTTAAAAATGTTGGACTTTGTGCTGAAAAGCCTGTACACACAAAATGGTGTGCAGTGTGTGTGTAGACTTTTTAGCACAAAGTCCAACATTTTTAAGCAGTGTTGTGCAAATGGCTGTGCAAATGGGTGTGTGTGTAGCATTGTTGTTTGGAGAAACATACTCAGTATTTGTTATCCCCTTTATTTACACTTTATTTTTCATTTCAACCATTAGGCTGATTGTTTTAATATCAGTAATGTTAGGTATTAACACTTTTTAATACACATTTTGACTCATTATGTTTTAAATGTATGTATCAAGTTGTTTAAAATTTTCACACTTTTTTGTGCACCACTCACATAACACAGGGTATATGTATTTAAAGTTGAGTATCAAAAAGTGTATAGAAAAGTCTATGGGTGTAGTAGTGCTCTTTAAATATACAAATATGAACCCATATGAAATGCTCCTCTTGGATGAGTGTTGTTTTACTCATCCCAAAATTACTCATCTTTTGCTCAGCCTCTTTTCTCATTAGCTAATGTAGTGGGGCTCAATACTTTACACCATTAATTAATTATTATTGAATACCGAGTCCCACTATTTTAGCCAATAAAAGAGGAGAATGAGCAAAAATGAATAATTTTGAGGTGAGAGAAACGTATTCCTCTTGGATATTAGTAATCTACAACTCTTGGGAGCCATGGCGACTTTGAGAGCTTTTCTTTCAAGGCATGGTGTTCTTTACCTTTTGGTGCTATCACAAGTCCAATAGCCATAGTTCCTATCTGGATGATCTATACCTCCAAGGCGCGTTTAGTAGGTCAAATAAGGAGTTGGGATAGGGTAAGCCATTATCATATCATGCGTTTGGCATAACCGAATTGTCAGATAAAAAAATTCTGAACTCTCTTTTATCCCAATTCATGGGATAGATTTATACCATATGGGGGTGGGATAAGGTCGGATAAGGAGCAGTGGGATAAAAAAAGAGAAATTTAATTTGTTAGTAAATTCGTGGAAGTAACTCTCAAGAGTTTAGAGTCCATCTTGTTTTTTAGTTTAATTTATTAAAAAAAAAACCTGAAATAAAATACAATTGTATGCTACATCGTGGGCTGATATATATATATATATATATCCCAAAATGCCCTTGTTTAAACAAAGCTCTACATACCAACAAAACCTAATCGTCTCTCTCTTCTCTGTCTCTTAATCCCTCTTGCACCAAACCACCATTTTCGACGCAGTTCGCATAGATTAAATCTGGTTCACGCAGATCTGGTGACGATTTAGTTTGCACGTGCATGTACATACTCATATAAGTTCATCACATCATGTTATTGTCATACAAATGGGTCTTATTAACCACGTGGGTTTGCCCAATATTAACTAAACATGTTAAACTACACAAGTAGACATGTTTATCATCACAAAGATTGACTCAAACTTTCGATTATTCATATTTCATAATCATTGTCACTCACCTCAAGGAATTTGCTCATACTTGTAAAATTAAGAGCCAAGTGAGGTCCAGGTACAAATCTTATACAAAATATACAAGTTATAAGCCAAACCTCCAAATTGGGCTGCAAAAAAACTATCTCAGAATATAATAAGATTAGAACTAACGCGTTAGACTTATCTCCACGAGTCCGAATATGTAGCTTGTTTCGAAAATAAATATCAAACGACATGTTGTTAGTCGTCGTGAGCGTCGCCGAGCTTTCCACCACAATTCTCTCGTTTTCTTCTCCGTAAAATTTCCTAACTAAAGATGAAGAAGAAGACTTATGCTTGGTGAGTCATGAGACACTTGTCTCTCATCATGCATGTCTCAACTTTGAGATTCTATTATGACTTCCTCGAAGTTTTATAAGTTTTACAATTATGCCCCTGCTAATTATAAAACTTATTAAAACTATCACAAACTTAAATGTGTATTGTCTATATCACGTATGGGTCCCATAAGTGGCCTCATATAATATTTTGAAGTTACTAATTGACCTACTAATTATGCAACGTGTCCATTTCACTCTCACAAAGGTATTTCTAATGGACCATAGAAGTGGTCTCTAATAGTTAACATGTTTTCAAACAACATAATATCATATTCACATATGCCTTAATAAACATTTAAGCATATAAAAATTATTTTCCATATCTGTCCCATCATATGGGGACCTCTCATAACTGTCCCAAACTGGGACTACCACTTGGCCTATTCCTGGTTCTAAACTGGACACCCCTAAATCACCTTAGTGAGTTAAACTCACTTAACACATATAATCACATCATTATTATAATATTAATATGCATGCTAAATGCAATTAAATATAACCCGCGGGAGTGGGTGTTACATCTCTCCCCTTCTTAAAAAGGAGTTTGTCCCCAAACTTGTGGTACCTCAAGTCTCGAACAACTATGGGTATTGCTCTCGCATTTCCTTCTCTGTTTCCCACGTGGCCTCCTCTACTGAGTGATTCCGCTACAATACCATGACTAATGGAATAGTCCTTGTCCTCAATACTTACTCCTTTCTGTCTAGAATCTTGACTGGATACTCGATGTATGTTTAAGTCTTCTCTAATTTCCAACAGCTTTGGTTCAATCACTTGACTCCGATCTGATACACATCTCCTTAGCATCGATACATGGAAAATGTTATGCACATTTGCTAAGTCTTGCGGCATATTTAGTCGATAAGGCACCGGTCCAACTTTCCCAAAAACCTCAAATGGTTTGACATATCTCGGATTCAATTTCTCTTGCTTCCCAAATCTTATAACTCCCTTTGAAGGCGACACATTCAAATATACATAATCTCCTACTTCGAACTCTATCGATCTTCTCTTTAAGTTCACGTAACTTTTGTATCGACTTTGAGCCGTTCTCAAATGTTGTTGTATCACTTTGATCTTTTCTGTAGTTTGTTGAACTATCTCTGGCCCTATTAGTTTCCTTACTCCCATCTCAGTACAGCAAATTGGTGATCTGTATTTTCGCCCGTACAAAGCCTCAAAAGGCGCCATTCCAATACTAGATTAAAAACTATTGTTATAAGAAAATTCTGCTAGAGGCAACTGCTCCTCCCAATCACCCTTGAAGTCCAATACACATAATCGTAACATATCCTCCAATATCTGGATTACCCGTTCTGACTGGCCATCGGTCTGTGGATGGAATATCGTACTAAAACTAGTTTAGTAGCCATAGCTCACTGTAGTCCTTGCCAAAATCGCGATGTGAATTTACTATCTCTATCAGAGACAATAAATACTCGAGCTCCATGTAATCTCACAATCTCTTGCACATACAACTCTGCTAGTTTCATCAGGTCGTTGGTCTTGATTGGAAAGGAGTGTGCTGCCTTGGTTAATCGATCAACGATTACCCAAATGGTGTCATTCGACTTTCTAGATCTTGGCAACCCTGACACGAAGTATGTTGTAATGTTCTCCCATTTCCATTCCAGTATAGGTAACGTCATTAATTGTCCCACTAGTCTCTAATGTTCTATCTTGACCTGCTGACACACTACACACTTGGCTATATGCTCTACTACTTCCCATTTCATTCCTGACCACCAATAAATTTTCCATAAGTCACGGTACATCTTCGTGCTTCCCGAGTGAATCGAATACTTGGTATTATGTGCATCTTCCAGAACTGTTTCTTTAATTCCATTCACATTGGGTATACAAACCCGATTCTTGAACTTCACCAGTCCATTCTCAAAGGTGAACTCTGGCTGTTTAACCTCATGTATTGTAATACCGTGTATTTTGGTATATTAATAAGACCTGGTATTTCATTTCTATACTCGTATAAACTTTCTCTTCCTTTTAGTGAACTTTGATACCAATCGATTGATAAGTTTCTCAATCGATTGACACTTTTCAGATACCAATCGATTGACATATTCTCAATCGATTGCCATCAGACCGACCTGAATTCATGACGTGTCAAACATCCCAATCGATTGCCATTCATCCCAATCGATTGACATTATTCCAATCGATTGACTGCAAATATCTGTTACCAATCGATTGACTTGTGTCCCAATCGATTGACATAACCTGAGAAATATTTTCTTCTTTCCTTTAGCTTTGAACGTGTGGCACTCCCTTATCTCTATATATATGACCATGTTTGTGGCCTTGGGTCACTTTGGCAGCTTGAGAGAGAGAGAGACATACCTCTTGTGAGATATATACATATATATATATCTATATCTACACATATATACACACTCTATACACACACTTACTGCCTTGGCAGCTGGAAGAAGACGAAGAGAAGAAGAAGAAGAAGAAGAAGAAGGAAGAAGAAGGAGAGAAAGAGAGAGAGAGCTGGACAGAAAGAGAAGGAAGAAAGAGAGCTTGGAGGTTTCAAGCTTTAAACGCACCCAAACGCACCCTAGGTGAGTTTCTAACTCACTTGGTCTCTTTATGTGATGTTTATGCAAGTTATTATGAAGCTTAGATGGGTTTAATGCTTGTAGTTTACGTTTATATACGCTGTTTTTACAATCTGCTAGAGAAGACGTAGTACCAATCGATTGACATAAATCTCAATCGATTGACATCAGTCTTTTCCCAATCGATTGGATAGGATTCCAATCGATTGACATCTCAATCGATTGACATATTTCTCAATCGATTGATATAACTTTTTGTCCCAATCGATTGAACCTCTGTTCCAATCGATTGGCATGATCAGAACATGGATTCCTTTGCCTGTTTATTATATAAGAGGTTTAGTTGTTCAATTCCTGATTCGGAATTTCCATTATGCGACTATGGGTTAGACAGGGGTAATGTGACACCAAAGATTATGGATAATGGATAAATAAAACGAATATGAAGACATGGGTGACGTGTTGATTCTTGTATGAGTTTGATATCCATTTTCTTTTAATCCAAGTAGTCAAGCCACATTGGGAATTGTCATGTGTCGATGTAGAATGGAACGTAAGTAGGTTTGGTAAGTTCTGGGAATGGTACGTGGATGGACGATTGGTCATGATATGCTCTGAAAGGCGGTGAACCGGATACATGGTTCTTAAAAGCAGTGAGCTGGACCAAGAAGTCTCAAGATAGACTGGATGATCTGTGATATGCTCTTAAAAGCGGTGAACAGGACCATTGTTCTTAAAAGCGGTGAGCTGGGATCACTAGTAGATGACGTTAAGTCGTGGCAATAGATTGATATGCCTTGTTCGAAACGTTATATCCCTGAAATGCGGTGAATAGGACCATTGTTCTTAAAAGCTGGGGACAGACTGACGTGGAGTCCATGACATGCGGTGAGCAGGATATATTGCTCTTAAAAGCGATGGACAGAATAAGGGTGTATCCCTAGAGTTAAACGATTGAGTCTGTTCATGAAATCAGAATATGTTGTGTTCAGTATTTGAGTAACAAGACGATAAGGGTCGGTTTGCCAGAATGGATAAAGGAACAAGATAATGTTGGTTTTATAATAAGATGTTAACTCGTGTTTTCATAAGCTTGTGTTTACTTCAGATAACTGGTACCTCGTTAGCTTTTGCTCACTCAGCTCTCAGTAAGCTGACGCCCTTTTATTGCATGGATTTTCCCCGTCCAGAATATCCTGCCCCTTATTCTGCAGGTAATGACCAGTACACTGATGACTATTATCCAGAGGAAGGCCCCACCGATGATAGTTACGCCAGGGAGGATTATCCTTATGCCAGCTGAAGACTGAAGATGTTATAATTAGATTACATTTCGGTTGTTCTGTTTAACCTTTAGTTAACGGGTACTTGGGCATTTGTTGTCTCCAGACCTGTTGTGATCCTGTGGACCACACTCTGATATTTTTTGTAATAGTTAGCACTGTGTGTTATTCTCAGTTGTTTACAGTTGCTGTTCTTTTGGACTAGTACTGCGTGGTGTGGATTATTAGTGACTTTCACCTGTCATTCCTTATGGACCCAAAAAGGAAATTTATTTTTCTCTATTTTTGCCGTTCCGGGGCGTGACAGGATTTTTGGTATCAGAGCTTGAGTTCGGTACTCTAGGTGGTGATACTTTTGTTCACTAAGTATTTCCACACCATCTGGTCCTAGTGTTGTTAAGATTCTTTGAGATGAGATATGAGTATAAGATAAGTTCGTCTTCCTGACGATAGATAGTTTCCTTTGCAGGATAGCATGGATCCAGAGTTTTACCAGTTTGTGACTGATGCTTATGGAGGACATATTATCCATGGGGATACCGTGGAGCCAGCTGACCCAGAGTTTTATCGTGAGTGTGTGTGCCAGATAGCTAGTCGACATTTGGAGGAGGACATGTGGAGAGCGCTTTATGTGACCGGGAGTACTCACCCGACACAGATGCGTATGGACGCTTACCACTTAGCGAGAGTTGGCAAAGATATTTGCAAGGAGATGCTACGACTAGTTTTGAGTAAGCCTGAGATGGATGAGATTGAGTTGAGAGCTATTGTAGCCGGCCCACCAGAGCCTATAACTGTACCAGCAGCAGCAGCAGCAGCCCCACCATCACCAGTACCCGTCCCAGAGCCAGAGCCTGAGGATGAGGAGGATCTAGAGCCTGAGGATGAGCATCTCGATGAGGACATGGACGGAGATGGAGAGGAGGAGCCGATAGATGACGAGGACCCAGTAGAGGATGAGCATGCAGACGATGCAGATGATGATGAACCTGAGGATGACCCCGAGGAGCCAGAGTTTGAGCCAGAGGATCCAGTACCAGACCCAGAGGATGTTGAGGCAGACGTAGTAGTAGACGAGGAGATAATTGTGCCAGAGGTACCCGTTGTGCTTCAGATACCAGCCGGACCCATTATGCACATGGCAGCCATGGCCGATATGGCAGTAGGATGGATAGCTCAGATGGTAGCACAGCCAGCAGAGTTTGTTATGGGAGAGGTAGCTATAGCAGGAGCTCTTGACATAGCTGACGGTTTTGCCGCAGTAGCTATTGATGTCGCTAACCAGGCAATAGCAGATGTGATGGAAGACGATGATGCAGAGATGATAGAGGATTGGGATATAGGGGTAGTAGTCGGAGATCTTGTCGCACCAGCTGAGGAAGATCCACTCGAGGAGATGGATATAGACCCAGAGGACGAGGCACCACCAGCAGGATCAGATGCTGACGACTGTTGAGTCAGGATCTGCAGGATATAGATTTTGTTAGTTTATATTAGGACATGTTGTCCACTAGATTTTTGGGAGCTTGAGAGATAGCTATTAACCATAGCTTTGTATAGTATTAGCTGATTTTAGTTGTTGTAACTCCTGTCCCATATGGTACACAGTTTGACTAGTGTGTACTATACGGTACATCTTTCGATATATATATATACGAGCAGTACTTTTATTATTGTTTGGATGTTGCGTTGTACTGCGTTGTTTAGTAGAATTGTTAGTTTTGCTGTTTCTTGTTCTGTCTTGAGTTCGTTTCTACGAGAAGACTTTCAGTTGATCAATATGTCTCTTGTAGGTGATACTCGTTATCATCATGGTAGGACCCTTGAGAAATCACCAAGCACGTAATGGAGCACCTATTCCAGAGGGGATGGACCCAACCAGAATTTTCGAAGCATTTATGCAGAGGATGGAGCATGTGGGGGACACATATAATCACTCCACTCACCAGAGACCTCTTGCACCCCCGCCACCAAGACAGACTGGAGATAAGTTGTTAGCAAATTTTCGTGGGTTACGTCCCGAAAAGTTTGATGGACTAACAGAACCATGGAAAGCAGAACAATGGATAAGAGAGATGGAGTTAATATTTGAAGCATTGGAATGCAGCGAACAAGAGAAACGTCGCCTTGCTACGTTTCAGCTCACTTATGCCGCCGCAGATTGGTGGGAAGCTGAGCAAGACACTATTGGGACCAACGCCGCTAGAACTATGTCGTGGGAGACATTCAAAGGCAGATTTTTGGATAAGTATTTTCCAGAGGATGAGAGAGATCAACAGGAAAGGAACTTTCTCAATTTGATCCAAGGAGGATGGAATGTACGAGAATACACAACACAGTTCGAGCGTCTATCCAGATTTGCTCAGCATATGATAGACACTCCGCAGAGGAAGGTTAAGAGATTTCACCAAGGACTGAACCCCCACCTCAGACATATGATGGTTGGTCATCTGAACCAGTCGTATGAGGAAATTGTTAGATTTGCTACAGGATTAGAAAAGGATGCTAATCCAGTACAGCAACCACAGATAAATCGACCTCAGTCGTCACGAGGGTTTCAACAGAGGAATTTCCATAATCGACCACCGAGAAATACCCAAGGATGGAGACCTCACGGAAACTTTCAAGGAAACAAGAGAACCTGGGAAGGAACCAGGAAACCGCAGCAGAGTTATAATCGACCTCAACAATATCGCCAGCAGGGGTCACAGCCACAGGCATTACTAACAGTCCCACCCAACAATAGTGGAGGATGTTTTAACTGTGGAAAACCTGGACATATTGCAAGGAACTGCACTGCCCATAGACCTAATCGCAGGCCGGATATTGTCTGCCGCAACTGCAATAAGCCAGGGCACGTGAGCAGGGATTGTCGTGCACCACGAGGAGGACACTACGGAGTCCCAGTGCAAGGAATCCAAGGACCTCCTGATCAGACCAGAATGAATGCTATCATTCCAGGAGGAGTAGGCTTTAATGCTGATGAGCAGCAACATTTAGAAGGTACACTTGTACTCTTTTATAGTCCAGTTAAAGCTTTATTTGATACTGGAGCCGCACGTTCTTTTATTGCTGTTAAGATTGTGCGTCAGTTGGGTTTAGAACCCCAGACACTTGAGTCAACACTAAATGCTGTGTCACCTTTGGGAGTGACAGTTAAGTTGAGTAAAGTGTGTAGAGATTGCCCTTTGACTTTGGGAGATAGGAATCTTCCAGCAGACTTGGTAGTTCTGTCAATGTCACAATTCGATGTTATCCTAGGGATGGATTGGTTAACTAAGTACAGTGCCAATCTGGATTGCCCTACTAGAACGATTGTATTTCCAATACAAGGAAAGCTGATGATCAGATTTCAGTGTCAACCGACAAGCGACATGTTCCTTACGAGTGGTTTAGCTACTATCATTAGTACGAGTACGGAGTTTACAATGGATCAAATTCCTATTGCACGAGACTTTCAGGATGTATTTCAGGATATTAAAGGACTTCCACCGAAAAGAGAAATAGATTTCTGTGTGGAATTAGTACCTGGTACATTGCCTATTTCTAAGACTCCATATAGGATGGCACCAACCGAGATGTTAGAACTGAAGAAGCAAGTTCAAGAGCTTGAAGATCTAGGATTTGTTCGTCCAAGTACGTCACCTTGGGGAGCACCAGTTCTATTTGTAAAGAAGAAAGATGGAACACTTCGACTCTGTATAGACTACAGGGAGTTGAATAAAGTTACGATTAAGAATAGATATCCACTTCCCCGGATAGATGATTTGTTCGACCAAATACAAGGATCAAGGATCTTTTCCAAAATCGATCTGCGTTCTGGATACCACCAGCTGTTAGTTCGATCAGAGGATATATCGAAGACTGCTTTCAGGACGAGATACGGGCATTACGAGTTTCTAGTTATGCCTTTTGGATTGACGAATGCGCCAGCAGTATTTATGGACTTGATGAATAGAGTATTCAGACTATATCTGGATAAATTCATTATAGTGTTCATTGATGATATACTGATCTACTCAAAGACAGAAGAGGATCACAAGGAGCATTTACAGTTGCCTTACAGACACTTCGAGATAGCAAGTTGTATGCAAAGTTCAGCAAGTGTGAGTTTTGGCTACAGGAAGTCAAATTCTTGGGACATGTTATATCTCAGGAAGGTATTTCGGTAGACTCATCTAAGATTGATGCAGTCTTAAGTTGGAACAGACCGACAAATGTGACAGAAGTCAGAAGTTTTCTTGGGTTAGCAGGATATTACCGGAGATTCGTAGAAGGATTTTCCAAGCTAGCAGGACCCTTGACAAACTTAACCAGGAAAGAGACGAAGTACGAATGGACAGACAAGCATGAGAGTGCATTTCAGGAGTTAAAAGAGAGATTGACTTCTGCACCAGTACTCGCATTACCTAAGAGTGGAGAAAAGTATGTGATCTACAGTGACGCATCGCACCAAGGACTTGGATGTGTGCTTATGCAAGATGGAAATGTTATCGCATATGGATCAAGACAATTGAATGTACATGAGAAAAATTATCCTACGCATAATCTGGAATTAGCAGCAATAGTGTTTGCATTGAAAATTTGGAGACACTATCTCTATGGAGAAAAGTTTGACTTATTTTCCGATCATAAGAGTCTGAAGTATTTGTTCTCTCAAAAGGAGTTGAACATGCGACAACGAAGATGGATGGAGTTACTCAAAGACTATGACTTTTCCTTGCAATACCATCCCGGTAAAGCAAATGTCATAGCAGATGCTTTGAGCCGTAAACCTCGACTAGTGATCGCTGCATTACTAATTAGAGAATGGAGAGCATTAGAAGAAATTGCTGAATTTGATCTTCAGCCAGTGGAACCAATGAAAGGACAACATTTTGGATGTCTTATGGTACAACCGACTTTGATCAGTCGTATCATAGAGGCTCAACAGATAGCAGAGGATTTGAAGTTATGGTTCGCTAAAATGTCAGCCAAAGAACCAGAAGTCTGGAGTATTAGTACATACGGAGCTTTACGATGTAAAGGTAGACTCTGTGTACCTAATGAAGAAAATCTCCGAAAAGAAATATTGGATGAAGCACATAAGTCACGAATGACTATTCATCCCGGAAGTACGAAGATGTACAAGGATCTGAAGAGAAATTTTTGGTGGGAAGGAATGAAAAGAGATGTGGCAGAGTATGTAGCTCAGTGTCTTACTTGTAAACAAGTGAAGGCAGAACATCAAAGACCACCTGGACTGCTACAGCCGTTACCAATTCCTCAATGGAAATGGGAACACATAACCATGGATTTTGTGGTAGGATTGCCGAAGTCACAGCAGAATCACGATGCTGTATGGGTAATCGTGGATCGACTTACTAAGACGGCACATTTTATCGCCTATAGCATGACGTATTCAGTAGAACGTTTGAGCCGAATGTATCTACAACACGTTGTACGATTACATGGAGTGCCTGTTTCTATCGTGTCAGACCGAGATTCGCGCTTTACTGCAGAATTTTGGAAGAGTCTCCAGACAGCGATGGGAACGACATTGAACTTGAGTTCAGCTTTTCATCCGCAGACAGATGGACAGACGGAACGAGTTAATCAAGTGATGGAAGATATGTTACGAGCTTGTGTCATTGATTTTAAGAGTTCTTGGGAGATGCACTTATCTCTGATTGAGTTCGCCTATAGTAATAGTTATCATTCGAGTATCGGGATGGCGCCGTTTGAAGCTTTGTACGGAAGACCTTGCCGATCGCCGCTATGTTGGACCGAAGTCGGAGATAGTCAACTTCTTGGGCCAGAGATTGTACGAGAAACCAGTGAGAAGATTCAAGTCGTACGTGAGAAGATGAAGACAACCCAGACCAGATACAAGAGTTATGCTGACAAACGACGCAAAGACTTAGAATTTGCAGTTGGAGATCACGTGTTACTCAAGGTTTCACCTGTTCGAGGAATCGTTAGATTTGGTCAGAAGAGGGGCAAATTATCACCAAGATTCATTGGACCATTCGAGATTCTAGAGCGTGTTGGAAAAGTCGCTTATCGCCTTGCGTTGCCACCAAAGATGTCAGGAGTGCACAACGTTTTTCACATCAGTATGCTGAGGAAGTGCGTTCACAACCCAGCACACGAGATCAACTTTGAGGATATCGAAGTCAACAGCGACGTTACATTCAACGAAGGACCTGTTCGCATTCTAGATCGAGGAATCAAGAAGCTCAGGAACAAGGAGATTCCGTTGGTAAAGATTCAGTGGAAGCATCATGATGAAAGAGAAGCTTCGTGGGAACTAGAGTCAGAGATGCGCGAGAAGTTTCCATTTTTGTTTTAGACCTTGTTGCTTTTGATTTCGAGGACGAAATCTTTTGTTGAGTGGTGGATGATGTAATACCCTGTATTTTGGTATATTAATAAGACCTGGTATTTCATTTCTATACTCGTATAAACTTTCTCTTCCTTTTAGTGAACTTTGATACCAATCGATTGATAAATTTCTCAATCGATTGACACTTTTCAGATACCAATCGATTGCCATATTCTCAATCGATTTCCATCAGACCGACCTGAATTCATGACGTGTCAAACATCCCAATCGATTGCCATTCATCCCAATCGATTGACATTATTCCAATCGATTGACTGCAAATATCTGTTACCAATCGATTGACTTGTGTCCCAATCGATTGACATAACCTGAGAAATATTTTCTTCTTTCCTTTAGCTTTGAACGTGTGGCACTCCCTTATCTCTATATATATGACCATGTTTGTGGCCTTGGGTCACTTTGGCAGCTTGAGAGAGAGAGAGACATACCTCTTGTGAGATATATACATATATATATATCTATATCTACACATATATACACACTCTATTCACACACTTACTGCCTTGGCAGCTGGAAGAAGACGAAGAGAAGAAGAAGAAGAAGGAAGAAGAAGGAGAGAAAGAGAGAGAGAGCTGGACAGAAAGAGAAGGAAGAAAGAGAGCTTGGAGGTTTCAAGCTTTAAACGCACCCAAACACACCCTAGGTGAGTTTCTAACTCACTTGGTCTCTTTATGTGATGTTTATGCAAGTTATTATGAAGCTTAGATGGGTTTAATGCTTGTAGTTTACGTTTATATACGCTGTTTTTACAATCTGCTAGAGAAGACGTAGTACCAATCGATTAACATAAATCTCAATCGATTGACATCAGTCTTTTCCCAATCGATTGGATAGGATTCCAATCAATTGACATCTCAATCGATTGATATAACTTTTTGTCCCAATCGATTGAACCTCTGTTCCAATCGATTGGCATGATCAGAACATGGATTCCTTTGCCTGTTTATTATATAAGAGGTTTAGTTGTTCAATTCCTGATTCGGAATTTCCATTATGCGACTATGGGTTAGACAGGGGTAATGTGACACCAAAGATTATGGATAATGGATAAATAAAACGAATATGAAGACATGGGTGACGTGTTGATTCTTGTATGAGTTTGATATCCATTTTCTTTTAATCCGAGTAGTCAAGCCACATTGGGAATTGTCATGTGTCGATGTAGAATGGAACGTAAGTAGGTTTGGTAAGTTCTGGGAATGGTACGTGGATGGACGATTGGTCGTGATATGCTCTGAAAGGCGGTGAACCGGATACATGGTTCTTAAAAGCAGTGAGCTGGACCAAGAAGTCTCAAGATAGACTGGATGATCTGTGATATGCTCTTAAAAGCGGTAAACAGGACCATTGTTCTTAAAAGCGGTGAGCTGGGATCACTAGTAGATGACGTTAAGTCGTGGCAATAGATTGATATGCCTTGTTCGAAACGTTATATCCCTGAAATGCGGTGAACAGGACCATTGTTCTTAAAAGCTGGGGACAGACTGACGTGGAGTCCATGACATGCGGTGAGCAGGATATATTGCTCTTAAAAGCGATGGACAGAATAAGGGTGTATCCCTAGAGTTAAACGATTGAGTCTGTTCATGAAATCAGAATATGTTGTGTTCAGTATTTGAGTAACAAGACGATAAGGGTCGGTTTGCCAGAATGGATAAAGGAACAAGATAATGTTGGTTTTATAATAAGATGTTAACTCGTGTTTTCATAAGCTTGTGTTTACTTCAGATAACTGGTACCTCGTTAGTTTTTGCTCACTCAGCTCTCAGTAAGCTGACGGCCTTTTATTGCATGGATTTTCCCCGTCCAGAATATCCTGCCCCTTATTCTGCAGGTAATGACCAGTACACTGATGACTATTATCCAGAGGAAGGCCCCACCGATGATAGTTACGCCAGGGAGGATTATCCTTATGCCAGCTGAAGACTGAAGATGTTATAATTAGATTACATTTCGGTTGTTCTGTTTAACCTTTAGTTAACGGGTACTTGGGCATTTGTTGTCTCCAGACCTGTTGTGATCCTGTGGACCACACTCTGATATTTTTTGTAATAGTTAGCACTGTGTGTTATTCTCAGTTGTTTACAGTTGCTGTTCTTTTGGACTAGTACTGCGTGGTGTGGATTATTAGTGACTTTCACCTGTCATTCCTTATGGACCCAAAAAGGAAATTTATTTTTCTCTATTTTTGCCGTTCCGGGGCGTGACATGTATACCTTTATAAATCTTCTTAAAGACTGGATCTTGGAGTTGCTTGTTTCGAATTTCATCTATTAAGGATGGATGTGCAATGATTGCCGACATCAAAGTACCTTTAGTCTCTAGAATTACTTCTAGTTTCAGTTGTTCCATTTCCTGTATTAACATATTTTGAATAGTCAAGGCATAGATTAAATTACTTGTTGATTTACGACTCAGTGCATCGGCCACCACATTGGCCTTCCCCGAATGATAGTGAATAGTCAAGTCATATTCCTTCATTAATTCCAACCAACGGCTCGACCTCATATTCGAATCTCTCTAAGTGAAAAGATACTTCAAACTTTTGTGATCCGTATAAATTTTGCACTTTTCCCGCATAGGTAGTGGGAGTTGATTGATTGGTATACCCAAGATGATGTTCCACCTTCGTCAGATGCTTTCCGCGGAGTAGACGTACTGGTCAACTTCACCGATACATATATCCATGTCATTGTCATGTTCCTACCTGCATAGGGACATGCAGTGACTAGGTTTAGGAAAGATTATGGATTTTCTTTTGTTTTAGGAGTAGTCTTCTAATTTTGTTTGGTTTATTTTCAGTTGTTATTTTCAGTTGTTAATTCTTTCAGTAGTTAAGAAATTTTCTTTTATTTCTTTTAGTAGTTTCAGTTGTTATTTCTTTTATTTTCTTTTGTTCGTTATTTCTTTTATTCAGTGTAAAAAAACAAACACTTATTTCTAGTAGTAGTAATAATAAATAAAGTACGTTTTCTTATACGTTTTCTTAATATTGTTCAACGTTCCATTATTTCTCATTTGAAACGTGATGTTAAGAAAGTATGTAACCCAATGTCTTCTAAAGTCATGACGGTATGTCTTGAAAGTATATATCGTTGGAATCATTGTTCTATATCTTAAACTTGCATATTTACTTTTGCATGACACATAGTCCTGTGGATGCACGTTGATATTGAATTATAATATACTTCAAATTTCTAGATAGCAATAGTGTGGAGACTAAACCCGGTGAGCTTTAGAGCCTTTCATCTTTGTTGAGAGTTTTAAAATTGATCTATCAAATCTCTTTGACAAAATGCAATATTTCATTGATTAGTCTCAATATTTCTTTACTTTGATTAAAAGTCGAGTTAGTATTGTAATTACCATGTTTTCTTAAATATATATATATATAAACTTATTTGCTTTGATATCGTAACATTGAAGAATCATGTGGCTTTAGGAAATGATATTAGGCCGTCTTTCTATATAAACCCTTTTTCGGCCTTTGACCTACCCAATAAAATATTTTTACATTCTTTGTTAGCCCTTTGAGCTTGTAAATAAGCCTTTTTTTTTTGTTCACCTATTATCCTACCCACTTCGATATGGAGTTCGCCGATATACGAGAATCACCTAACCCAAGTCTAAGAGTGGTTTGAGAATGGTTTTTCATAAAGAAAATGGGCTAATAAGCGACTAATAGAAAGTAGAGTATTGGGAAGAATAAAAAAAAAAAGAGTGAAAAAGAAGTTATATAAAGAAGAAGTAGATGTCGAAAAAGGATCAGAAAAAAGGGGATTTAAAAAATATATATATAAATAAATAAATAAATAAAAAGAAAGAAGAAAAAAATATGTAGTAGTAGAATAAAAACAAATAGTTGTTGCAGTATAAGCCTTTGTGTTAAACGTTACGACCATTCCGCCTACTTAAAGACTCTTTGAATCCCTTTTACCTTTCTTTTCTTAACTATAACCCGTGACCGACATTATAACCTTTTGCAAAGTCCTATTTGATCCTAGGGAAACGTGATATGAATATGGAATCAATACGAAAGAGAATAAAGGCATGGTGGTAATGATATTTACTTGACGATCAATATCTATTCGTGAGACTAATTTTTCTATTGTGTTATTCGTTGTTCTGAGTCATTTGCGAGATCTTTTTGCTTTACATATAATTATCTACCTCGCATACATTCGAGTGATTACACATGTTTCTGAGAGATTTCACTTTAGAGTGTAATTAACAACGTGAGATTTGTAGTCAAAGCATCGCTAGATAGTTATCCAAGTTATATTCCAAGTTCATAATCATCGTGTATCCACTTGATTACCATTCACACACATGCGGGTCTTCGATATATTCCATTGATTATCTCGATATATGTCATGATTTAGGTGGATATACGATTATATTACTCTCGATAATTTAAAGTTTTTAATTTGAGATTCGGTGTTATCAAGAAGTATGCGAATGTTGAAATAATGAAAATTTGAATAAATATTTTTCTTTTCAAAAGCTAATAAAGATGGTTGTGGGTGACTTCTTGATGAGAACCCTCACAAGACCTCACTCGTCCGACTAGGGACACCTAGAGGTTTAAAAGGCTTGTTGTACATGCTAAGTGCAATCGCAATCCATGTGAAAATAGAGTAGGAATTTTATTTTTATTAGTAGTTTTATTTTTCTATTCTTTTTGCTCGAGGACTAGCAAAATGTAGGTTTAGGGGTGCGATCGGGAGAGAACAAGCCATAATTCACATTTGTTAGCACTTTTTATTCTATTTTTGTGTACTTTTACTTAGTTTTTCATGATATCCTGTCATGATTTAGAAGAAAGTAGGAGTTCCAGGCTTAATAAGGAGAAAAAGCAGAGAGAAAGAAGCAAAAAAAGCCCCTTCGCGCGAGTGGCCCGCTCGTGCAACAAACTAGAACATCGCTCGTGTGACCTCCCAAAATTGCGTCGCGCGGCCCACTCGCGCGATCCGTACAAAAAACCTAAAAATGCATATTTTTTAGTGCTGAAGACCCATGTGCAAACGAAATTGCCTAATTACATCCAGAAAGGAAAATACAGCAGTTTCAGTCGGAGTAGGTTTACAAAAGCTCTCCTAAATCTTCTATAATTATATATAGATGAATTTAAAGCAATTGGAGGGATAGACATCCTTACATACATCAACTTTGGAGGCAAGAGAAGAAGAAGATCTAGTTTGAAGGTTCTGATGGCTACAATCAGCTTCATCTCAATGTTTTCCTCAATTATGCGCAACTAAACTTCTCTTCTAGGGTTTCAATGAAACCCTAGCTATGTAAAGAGGGTTTCTTCGCTTTCTTACTTTAGGATTTTATGTATTGGATAGTAATTGTATGTTTGAGGATTATTTATATATAATCGGATTTTCAATGATAATAATCAAGAGTATTTTGGATCTATTCTTGCCTTAGATTTTTCCTTATGCTTATTGAACCCAATATTCCTTGATTTCTGTGATTGATAGGAATATTTACATTCAATAGTGCTTATGTGATTGCGATGTTTACATCTTTTATAATTCATGCTTAGGAAAGATGAGTTATGCTACACCCTAGTTATAGGTAGATAATTCATGTGAACCGAAGATGAGTTATGCTTAGGTTAAACTAGTAATATCCTCTTGTTGATACTATTGGGCTTGTAGCTACAATAGATCGTGACTATCCGATCACAAAACCTAAAGTAGGAAGGTTAGACCCCCGATGCCTAGTTAGTGGTGGATTTGTAATCCTAGATCCTATCTACATATATTAAAACAATATCAACTTTTACATTAGTTTACTTAGTTTAATTTTAAAATCTTACTTCTATAATTCCATAGTTTAATTTCATAGTTTAGTTAATAGTAGGAATTAAATCAGTAACCAATCAAACTTCTGCTTTCAATAACTAAATAGATTTATGTTTTCTTAATTAAATGACAAAAATAACCAATCCTGTGGGTTCGACCTTTACTTCCGCACTGCAATCCTTAGAAAGTAAAGCATACTTTTTTATCTTTATTCTGACGAGATCAAGAACCCCTGACATCCCTACTTCAACAGTTTAACCATTCGAATCACTGATACAAAAAATGGTGGTGCTACGACACCAGTTCCCTGAAAGATAAACTCTTCCTGTCCCGGTGGTCGGAAAATAACTCTTTTCCATTCACAATCGATAGAAGGTTGGTTCGCAGATAACCAATTCATACCCAAAATTATGTCAATTAACAGTCAACGGTATTAGGTCAACGGTCAACTCTTTATCATCTATCTGAATGTCACGTGTATTGAAAATCGAAGAAGTCATCATTGGTTTGCTAAGAGGTAAGGATATTGACAAGTCACATCCTAAGGGTTTGGACATGCTATCTAGATGTTTAAAAAATTCATGTGCATCAAACAAATGTGTCGATCCCAAATCAATTAAGACATAAGATGAATGTGAGCAGATTAGTAGGATACCTGATACAATGGAGTCGGTGATTGAAACATCTCCTGGTGCTAACTAGTAAAACCTCACTTTCCTTGGCTCAACTCCTTTCCCCTTGTCCATGTTCGTTCTGGATCTTACCCCAGTTGTAGCCATCGAACTTGTTCCTTGTTGCTTCTTGGTTGGGCAATCCTTGGATTGATGTCCCGGAACACCACAAGTGTAGCATCTTTCCCTTATATCTTGACTAGAACCTCCCGTGCTCTGAGCTCTGACTTGTGGACAAAATCTTGCAATGTGCCTCAGCTTCTTGCAAATGTTGTACACCAATGTGAGGTGGCAAACTCCCGTATGTCATCGATTACATGTCTGGCAAAATGGAGTATTCTTCCCAGAGTAGACACTTCCCCCTTGGCCTCTTGTACCGAAACCCGAACCTCGTGAGAATGTCTTTTTAGAAAATCCCTGTCCCTTTCCTTTGTCTTCATATGCTCGCTTACCTTGTTGCCCTTGCCTGAACTTCTCAATATCCCTTTCCACTATCAAAGCCACATCTTGAACATTGCTACTTTTCAGTGTTGGAGAGTATCAACACGGCTATGAATATTATCCCTCAATCCCTCCTCAAACTTCCGGGCTTTGTCCACCTCCCTTGGCACGGATCAGTGAGCAAAATAGAGTAAATCATTGTATCTTTCGCATACTCGTTAACAGACATATCACCTTGTTGTAGATTGGCAAATTCACGTGCCATTTATGCTTTTGTAGATGCCAGAAAGTATCGCTTGTTAAACTCCTTCTCAAACTTTTTCCATATCTCAGGTGATCCTTGAGCAAGCTAATTAGTCCACCAATTTTGAGCTCCCCGTTTAAGGGTATCGGTGGCATACAAGATCTTTTCTGCATCAGTGTAGTTCACAGCTCAAAAAATGCGATTTATGTCCATTAACCAACAGTTGGCTAACGACATATTTGGACCTCCCTCGAATTGGATTGGCTTTAGCTTAAAGAATTGTTCAATGATCTCCCATTCTTGTCGTGGTTGAGGGATCACTGGTCTTTCACCTTGCACCAACATCCGGTCACTTACCGATCTCACAAAGTTACTCACTGCGTCCTCTAAATTGTCCATCCTCGAGTGAGGTGAACGTTCTCGGTTTGGGTCTACCATTTCTTACCTGCCAATCAGCTCACATAAATACTATGCATGTTATGCCACTATAACATACAACATTCATATATCAACTTTGTTTCACAACATTAATATCCATATATATTCATGCTATGCATCTAATTACTCGTCATAATCATGTTCACTCAAGTAGGCATCTCTCGTACCCAAAGTTCTAAGCATATTGCTTTGATACCACTAAATGTCATGCCCTAGAACCACACATACGATTCTAGGACACGTGGTGTGGACACGCGGAAATCGGACCACTTCTCTCTGGTTTGAGATTGTTTTGAAATTGATTTGAATCAAAGAAAAGGAAAGGTCTGTTGAAAACAGATACAGAGTCGCCACTTGGTCTTTAAGGAACCAAGAAACCTAATTTTGACTCACCCAAAACGGATAAGGGCACCGGCCCTTCGTAACCAAAGAACTTGGTTCGGGGTTTTGGTACGAGAGAGGAAGGAGCCTTTGTCGCGACTAAAACACCCTCAACTCGCCCCGTCTTTCGACGGGCCTCAATTAGCATCCAAATAATCATCTTATACTATGTTTGGTTCGACAAATAATACTATGATAGTATATTACATCACATAAGAAAATTGAAATGGAAGATCAAAAAGATAAAATATCATTCATAAGATCTAAGTCAAATATCATGCAATGTAAAGTGAAAGGTCACACAAATAAACCTAGGAAAAGTCATCTAATCATGTATCAAGTAATTAAGTTTCCTTAATCTAAAGGGGACATGAATTGTTCTTGGAACAAATAAACAAAGAAATCAAAGTATGCTTAGCAAGTTAAAATGATGCATGTTAATTTTGAGAAAAGAAGATTTCTCAATCCCCGGGACGGATGAGAAAGGATGATTAGATCGAGGGGAAGCATGAACGTGTGATCAAGTTCATTCCTTATAATCTTCTTAGATTAAGAGTTACAAAAACCCCAAATCTTGCATGAATGCAATGTATGTATCTAAAAATGTGCAAAGGTTGTAGTGTGTTTTGTGTACATGGATTCCTAGAATGACTTAGAAGTCTAAAATGTGTATGAATGAATGAATGAAATCAATATGGGATATGTACAAATGTAGTATGAACTACTTCCTAAGATATAAACTAATTTGGGATGCATATAAGCATTAAATCAAAGAATGAAAGTTAAGGTATGCTTGCTGTGAATAGTGGACAGAACAGTAGCATCATCTTTGGAAATTTGAAAAGAGGGGTTAGGAATGTTTTCAATGCATGATTTTTTATGGATATGTTCCTTATTGTGTCTAGAACACAACCCAAAAAGCTAATCCTTAATAACTATCACATATTGAGAGAAATCATATAAACAACAGAGGTCACTCAGAAACAGAGTTCGTACTGTCGACTGAAATGTTGAAAAATCTTAGAAAATGAAAACGAATGATCTAGAGGCCCATTTTATACAGAACGTTTCCTAAGACATTGAATTTTAAGGGAAAAATAAGTTAGGACCACCCCTTTTGGAAAAGTTTTCTGCAAAAGAGGTCGTAAGTTGACCTAGTTGCTGTGACAGCAAAAACAGAATGTCTGGAAGGAATGTTGGGATCCAAATGGACCATTTCCAAGTACTTCCAAGTCAAACCAAAAATCATGGGTGTTCTCCAATGAGTTAGGAAGACTTTCCAAGTGGCCTTGAATCCATATGTTGAGTATTGAGTTCTAGAGAAATCTTTGAACTCAACTCACTCACTGTTTTGACTCATTCTTTTGAAGATTTTGGGGAAAACAAAGTTTTGTTTCTTGAAACCAAATGAGAGGGATTGAGAGGGGTTTTGAAATAGATGTTTTGAAAACATATTTTCAACACTCAATAAGGATTATAGCCACTTAGAATGCCAACATCAAACTCATCATCAAGAACCTCCAAGATTGTTGGAGAGATTTATTTTATTTTTGAACATAACTTCAATACATTCCAAGAATACCTTGGAAGTATTGAGGTTATGATCATCATCTATCAAACATGTTTTTGAGGTCAAGAGCTACTATCCATAAGGATTCACTCACCCCAAACTTCATGTCATCACTTAGATGATGATGAACTAGTAAGTAAATAAAGAATATAAAAAAGAAATGGGATAAGAAGAGATGAACATATATATAATCAAAGCAAGTAAATAGCAATCAATAGATGATAATCAATGTGATTTTGAACTTGTAGCTTGGTGTTTCACTCATAGATTTTGACATTTGGATATGGAAGTAGCTTCCTAACTCAAGAATGCTCAAGAATGGTGATTGGGGGTGTTTGGAAGGTGAAGTATAAGAGAGGTAATGGAAGAACACAAGATTAAAACTCACTTTCTATAGCAAAATAGTAGGAGGAAGCTCCTTTTCTCTCTTCTAAACCTATCTCTATCTCTCTTCTTCTCTACAACTTTTCAAGCTTTGCACTTGGCCCCCCTAAAATGAAGAGCAATGGAGGGTTTAAATAGGCCAATTTGGGGTGGTTTTGGGGTTTTAGAAGTACTTCCATTGGTCCCAAACAACTGTGAACATAAAACTATGTCGTTTTGACTTTCAATTAATCAAATTGGACCCCCAAAAAAATTACAAAAATGGACTCTGCGAGGGTTGAGTGCCGCGGCGGCACTGGGCCAGTGCCGCGGCGGCAATGGGCCAGTGCCGCGGCAGCACTGCTCCTCAGACGCCCAGAAATTTACGTTTAGGCCCCCAGAGGTTCCGGTATTCGCAAAAAGGCCCTATTTTGTCCGAAATTCATAGAAAATGCGTATGAACTCCAAACTGAGATTGTGATATACCGTTGGAAAGGTAATGGAGTCTACTTTACATAAAAAATAGTTCGGAGATGGGTCACTTTGAAAAGTTTTGCGGTATTTGCGATAAAAGCCGATTTGATCGCCTTTTTCGTCTTCGGAAATTGATAATAAACTCGTTTTAAATCCGAAAATTGTGTGCGATATACCGTTGGAAAGCTATCGACCTCTAGTATCCGTGAAAAATATTTAAAAATTGTTTTGGTGCCTCGGTTCCAAAGTCAAATCTCGGTCAAACTGGTCAAACCTGGGATTCCCGGGAAGTTCTGGGAACTTCCGGGAGTTCCCGGAAGCTGATGTTTTCGCTCGATTTTCTTTTGGAATTTGTTTTAACATTTTTCTCATGTTTTAAAATGATTCCGGTGAATTCAGACGATTTTGGTCAAACTTGGTCAAAACTTGGTCAAACCGGTCAACGGGGACTTTTCGGGAACTTCCGGAACTTTCGGTGGTCTCTGGGAGCCGACGATTTCATCCAATTTTCTTTTAAAACTCATTTGAATACTTTTCTTACGACGTAGCATGTTTTCAAAACTATGGGACCAAATCTGGGAGTTTTCTAGCTTTCAGGGGCATTTTGGTCATTCTGAGCATTTTGAGAAATAGAACCGACTTCCAGGAGTCCTTTTGAGTCCTTTTTCGATCATTGTGAACCACCAAGCTATGGGTCTCCTAAATCTTATAGCCGACAAAATGGGGTGTCTACAGTTTGCCCCTCTTTGGCATGAACTTGCGAGGCAACGCATATCGCATGCGAGTGCCAAAGCTCTGAAGAGATAGGTCTTTTTGGAGGCTATAGATTTAGGATAAAAAGTGTTGCAAAAGATACAACGATGTTGAGGCTAGCGTTGGTCGTGCTCTGCGTGAGCTGCCTATGTATCCCAAGGGGAATCAGACCAGGACGTAGTTCAGGGCACAGGGGAACCAATCACACATGCACATACACAATAATCAGGAGGATGCTATGCTAATGCGTGGATGTGATGAGATTTCGCACATGAGTCATATCATTCCTAGCGTTCTTATCCTAGTATGAGCAGGTGCTGTGGGGTGTGCCACTCTGAGTGGGCTGGTATTGTGCTAGTGTTCGTGAATGTGATGTAGTGGATGACTCGGATGAGGACATCAAGGTTTAGAAGACTCTAAGTCTAGGGGCAAACTTTTGGAATTTGGGAAGTGTGCTTTGTAAGCAAAACGGATCGGATGCGGGGTCCTAAAGATAACCGACAAGTGAGGGAGCTCATGATAACTGACAGTTTGAGGAAACCAGAGTGAGAAAGCTCAGGAGCGACAAGTGAGAAAGCTCCTAATAAGTGAAGAAGCTCATGATCAAAGGAGTGAGGAAGGTCACAATAAGCGACAGGCAAGGAAGCTCACAATAATCAATAGGTAGGTGAGGGGGACTCACGATTTTGGACAAATGAGTGATGAAGCTCACGATAAGTGAGAAAGCTAACGATTTCGGAGGAAGGAGTGAGGAAGCTCACGATAAACGAGTGGTGAGGAAGCTCATGATTTTGGACAGAGGAGTGAGGAAGCTCACGACAAGTGAGGAAGCTTATAATTTTAGACGAAGGAGTGAGGAAGCTCACGATAGTTAAGTTGGTGAGGAAGCTCATGATATTTGTTTGGTGAGGAAGCTCATGATTTTTGTCTGGACACGGATCCTTGAATTGTGAATAGACAGTGCTTGCCCTGGGAATCGGGGTGATTTGACTGCGGGTGATGTTTTCAATCGCTGGCCGATCCTTATGATGACAAAGTTCAGAGAATTGGTTCGGACTTCTGTTATCTTCTGCTGGAGATGGTAGGGGACTCTCTGAGAATCTCTCTAAAATGATTGATAGATGTGGAAGTTCTACCCTAACCTAAAGGGTTTATAATGAAAGATTTGCCTCAATCTGGAGGGTTGGTGACGAAGGATTTGCCTCAATCTAGAGGGCAGATGATGGAGGATTTGCCTCAATCTAGAGGGCAGATGATGAAGGATTTGCCTCAATCTAGAGGGCAGATGATGGAAGATTTGCCTCAATCTAAAGGGCTGATGATGAAGGATTTCCCTCAATCTAGAGGGCTGATAATGAAGGATTTGCCTCAATCTAGAGGGCTGACAATGAAGGATTTGCCTCAATCTAGAGGGTTGATGAAGAAGGATTTGCCTTAATCTAGAGGGCAGGCGATGAAGGATTTGCCTTAATCTAGAGGGTTGGTGATCTACGCTTCGCTACGACTAATAGACTTGTGAGGGATCTCGACCTGGAGGTCTTACCTAAGGAAGAGCGTGGTGCTCAAAGTGATACTGTGGTGCTCAAAAGAACGCTTATGGTGTGTTTGCCACTCTTAGTGGGCTTTGTGATTTGTGTGTGCTGCGACTGGTGGGCTTTGCGTCATGTTATGGCCAATTTGTTGAAGTGACGCTCTAAACTTGACTCGTGCTCCCCTTAATCGTGATCCTACGGACTCGGTGACTCTCAGAGTCTCGACGGTACTTCTCAAATTTCAATGATGATCCTCAATTCTCAACGACGCTTATGTTGTTCCTCAAATCTTTGACGGTGTTTCTCAATGCTTCTTGATTGTCAACGGTGTTCTTAAAATCTTAACGATGCTCCTCGACTTTTCAATGTTGCTTTTCAACTCTTCTGATGCTCCTCAACAAATCCGATGCTCCTCAACACATCCGATGTTCCTAAACTCTTCAACGATGTTTCTCAACAAATCTGATGCTCCTCAACACATCTGATGTTCCTCAATTCTTCAATAATGCTCCTTAAAACACCCGATTCTCCTCTTCAACAATACTCTCTTCTGATGTTCCTCGATGCTCCAATAATGCTTCTCAACTCTCCCGATGTTCCTCGATGCTCCAACAATGCTTCTCAACTCCTCTGCTATTTCTCGATGCTCCAACAATGCTTCTCAACTCTCCTAATGTTCCTCGATGCTCCAACAATGCTTCTCAACTCTTCTGGTGTTCCTCGACACATCTAATGCTCCTCCTCAGCAACACACTTGGACTTTGAACCTTAAACATCTTGTTAACACATCTTATCAAAACATCTGGACTCTGAGCCCTAAAACACATCGTATCAAAACTTCTCATCAACACATCTGGACTTTGGGCCCTAAAACACCTCAACAACGCGTCTCATCGACACGCCTCATCAACACATCAGCAATAGTTTCTTGGTGTTAGTGATATTTTCTCCGATCAGCCATCTTGAGAAACAACTATCGGTTTGTTGTTTGCAACCACTTACGAGTTTATGCCACTCGTACCTGGGACACTTCTCATGTTGCGACCTTGACTGGTGTAGTAATAATGTTTGGTACTTCTGCTTATATCCAAAGTTTTTTTGTTATAATTGGGAATCACCTTTAACCCACACATTTGAGACCATCAGGACAAATGGACTTAACAGGAACGACAAGGAAAGTTGGGTTAGTTTGTATGAAACCTCGATCTCTGACACACTTGTGATCAGATTACTACTGACTCAAACAAAGAAGGATTGATTTGGACATAAAATTATCAAATTGCCACGATCCAATGTGCCTTCATCATGAATGATGTACCGCTCATCTTTTATGTTCACTCCTCATCTTAATATGATAGCACTCTAGTTTTTGAAAATTCCTTCCTATTGATCTAATCAATTCTCTACTTCTCCCCGGAAGTGCTTTGAATTAGTGCCTTAACTTTTAGAATAAGAGATGCTCCATTTCAAAAAAATTTCAAAACAACTTGGTGACTTGAAAACTTGCCCTTGGTGTGAAGGGATCGTGTTAGGCAAACGGAGTTTGCCCCTAGTTTGAGGTGTACGAAGTGGAATTCATAGGCAAACGAGGTGGGTGACCGAAGTTTGCCCCTAGTTTGGACAACGATTTATTGGAGGTTTTTGGCAAACGAGGTAGGTGACCGAAGTTTGCCCCTTGTATGGAGGGCAAACGAGGCGGGTAGCCGAAGTTTGCCCCTAGTGTGGAAGGTGATTTTCTGGCTTGAGGCAAGGACCGTGACTTTAATCTCTCAAATGCTCATAACTTTTTGCCTAGGCACCAGTGAGGTGACCTAGCGAGCTCTTTTCTCTCTTTTGTTATTGCTCACCTTGGATTTAGCTCTAACTTTTGCCTAGGCGTCCTTTCGGATTTTCGACCTAGCGAGCCATCCTTTTTTTTCTTTTTGAAAGTCTGCCTACGTACCCCCAAGTGGGGATCAGGTCCAACGTAGTTCGGGCCATGGTCGGAAAGAAGCGGGTTGATTTTTAGGTAGGTGGGGTGACTGAACCATTGTGGTTGCCTACGTATCCCCGAGCGGGAATCAGGTCAAGCGTAGTTCAAGGCAAGGCTTGAAGAAAATTGGTTTGATTATGATGGTGTCGACCGAACCGATGCGGTTGCCTACGTATCCCCAAGCGGGAATCAGGTCAAGCGTAGTTCAAGGCAAGGCTTGAAATAAGGGGTTTGAGGTATGAGGGTTTTTCAAACCAATCGTCAAAAAAGTTCAAACTTGAGTCACTTGTGGAAGCTTTGAATAAAAGGATTCAGTTTCAATCTCCCTTTCTTTTCTTTTTCTTTTTCTTTTTGTTTTGTTTTGTTTTGAGGATTGATCCTTTTCACTTTCGCCTAGCCAGTCAATTTTGCTTTTTAATGTAGTCGATTCTTGTGAGATTTTTCAATCGCAATCTCAGAATTCCAGAATGTGCACGTCAGCTCTCGGAATTTACTTGTGGTCATTCCGTGTCTTTTGAAATGTGATCTTGGCACGTTCTTAAGATGTATCTTGAAGCGTATGATTCTCTTATTTGTTTCATCAAAATTTTCTCCAACATTTTGTCTGGCTAGGGTCAGATTTTGGAAATCAACACCTTTTTCAGCTCTAACTTTTGCCTAGGTGCCCTTTCGGGTTTTCAACCTAGCGAGCTTTTTCTTTTCTTTTCCTTTTTTTTTTTTAAAATTGGAGATGAAACTCACTGAAATGTTTGGCTACCATCAATAGCTAAGTTTGCATTGCTTTCAATTGGACAGATTGCGTGGCTCCCAATTGGATTGGGCTTAAGGCTTTGAAATGGTGGGAGAAGGGTGTTAGGCAAGGCCCAAGTCAGTTCCAAGCATGTCTTTTCAAGATTGAGGCAAGAGAATCTTTAAATTCTTAAAGTAAGACTATTCAATTCTCGGCTCTTCATCGGTGTCAGCGCAAAATTGATTTTGACCTTTCAGGATTTTTTGTTTGAGTAAAAAAAAATTTTTTTTTTTAGCACAGTAATATCCATGGCAATTTGAAAAGTGACACTTCAGTTCAGCGGTTCATGCATCTATGACTAGGCACATCAGATTAGGCAAAATGAGACTTTATTCCATTAGAAGAGAAGGGTTATATTACTCGATACAGACTCACAACAACTCGATGACAGACAGACTCGACCACAAGATCAAACTTGAAATAGACTCAAAACATAGAGCAGACTCGACTTGGTCTCAAATGGAGTGTCTTTGTGACCCATTTATTATCATCATTTTTTTTTTTAAACAGGAGTTCCAAACACTATCGCTCCACTGCACGGATTCAACATTCATGGGTGTCAATAAAAGGGATCATTTGAGAGAATAGGCAATGGGCTTAGGTGACATGGGGCTGAATGGGTGGTGGCTCGATGATTCCTCGATCAATGAGGTCTTGGATATCATGGCGGAGACGTATGCATCGGTCGGTGTCATGGCCTGGGCCTTGGTGGTAGGCACATCGTTTGGACAAGTCACAGTTAGGTGGTGGGGTATCGGCACGAGGCTGAAGGAGTTGGAGGTGTCCCTTTTTTAGCAGGCGGCCTAAGGCTACGGAGGGAGAGATATCCAGCTTGGAAAATTCACGGGGTACCCTATTTTGGTAAGGGCGACTAGGCGAGCTGGTTTGATTTGTGAGCTGGTATGATTGGGGAGAATAGGCCATGGGTTGGTTCCTAAGGGCGTTGACATTCGAAGGGTTTCGGGAGTACTCGGGCCTCTTGGATTGGCTTTGTGATTCTTCATTCTTGATTTTCCCTTCCCTGATTGCATCCTCAATTCTAGTCCCAACCTCAAACAGTTCTTCAAATGTTGAGATGGACTGGTAGAAGAGTTTCTCATGGTACAGCGGCAGTAGATTCTTGATCAACATCCGGACTTGTTCCTTTTCGACTGGTCGGTGGGTCATTTGGGCCACCTTGTTCCTCCATCTGCTCAAGAACGCAGCGAAGGACTCATTGAAGTTCTGCTGGGTAGTCTCCAGATCCCGGATGGTGACATCGAGCTCTTGGTTATAGGAGTAATGATCAATGAAGACCTGGACTATATCTTCCCAAGTTCGAGTCTTAGATACCTCCAAGGTCAGAAACCAGGATAGAGCGGCCTTGGCTAGGGTTTGAGGGAACAACATTGCAATGTGCTCATGGGTGCAGCCCATTGATTGGAAAACACTCATGCAGAACTTTATGTGGCTCTTCGGATTCCTAGTTCCATCAAAACGATCAATTTCAGGCATCTTGAAGTTCTCCGGCAGTTTCAGCTTAACAGGCTCAAAGAGGCCTTCCAGGTCTAGCATGTAATCATCGATTCCCTTGCTTTTCCTTAGCACGCTCTCCAGTTTGTCGACCTTGTCCATTTTCTCTTGGAGCTTCTTTTCATACGCAAGCGGTGGGACCCCTTGGAACCAGTTTTCCTCCCCATTATTCTCATGTAGAGGAGGTTCAAACCCTGGTGGTGGGAACCCGGGCGGAGGTTGCGGCTGCTGCTGCTTCAATTCTTCCATGAACCTCAGGACTTGGGCTAGACTGTCGGACTGTTGGCTTATAGTTGCTCCCAACTCGGTAACCTTGTTTTCCAATTCTTCTCTATTCATGCTGAAGCGGGTTATCGGACTAATTCTGACCAAACGATTATCTGAACTCCTGGTCCACGACGAGGATTCCGGCTGCTGACCTTGGGAATCTATACTGACTTGACAGATTTTGAGAGAAAGGGGTGTATCAGATCCTGACAGTGATGACTTTTAGACAGACAAAGACAATGACGTGGACTGACTTGGGGCAGTGCGTGCAGAGAGATGGGAATGGTGTATGCATGGGAGACAAGCATGCGGATGTAAGCCCTAATCTATATGATGCTCCTATTTCTAACAGATAGCAGTTAAACAATTAAGGTCCTAACCATATAGAGTGTGCCAATCTTACTTTCCAGTACGATCACCAAGGGATAACAGGGATTTCCAGGGTTTACGGAGGCTTCTAAGAAGGACTGGTTGATTTGGACAGAGTTTCTGGGAGAAAATGGGATATCCGGGTACAGTTTTGAGCAGAGTTTTTGGGAGAAACAGGTTAATGCGGGTATATCTGGGACATCTGGACAGAGTTTCTAGGAGAAACTGGTAAATATGGTTATATCTGGGACATCTGGACAGAGTTTCTGGGAGAAACTGATAAGTATGGTTATATCTGGGATATCAGGACAGAGTTTCTGGGAGAAACTGGTAAGTATGGTGATAGTGATCATACTTTCTAGCAGGTTTTCATACTCCTATGTCTCAAGACCGACAAACAAGGTTTGCGGTGTATATCTTTGTGAGCATGGAGCAGACATCCTTGTCATGATGCTTAGGCAGGTCAACTCAATGTGATTACATGTGAGTGATTGCCTTGGGAATCATAAGAAAGAGGTTCTGTTCTATGCCACATAAGCGTCTACATCGCGCAGGTAATCCCGCCAGGGCATACAGCAGTTATATCACATTGTCCTATCTGAAAAGAAAAATGAACAGTCCTATGAAAGGTTCTACAGGAATCTATATGCAAGGGCTGGGTTTAGTCAAAGAGGGTCCGTTGACGAGAGTTCCAATATACCATCGGAGAGACAGTACGGAGGTTTTTACTCTTTTTGATATACCTTGGAAGGTACAGTATCAACGGTGACTTGTGCCCTGGCACAGCAAGACCTGAACAATGTCAGCGCCGCGTTTTAGACACAGTCGGAGGGGGAAATGCAAGAGTGCAATGCGGTGAACCAAACACAGTAAAAAGATGATTTTAAGGATGCTTCTTATGAGTCAAACCTCTGTATTATTTTGTTTTAAAATAAAAAATCCCCAGCAGAGTCGCCAGATTGTGGACACGCGGAAATCGGACCACTTCTCTCTCTTGTTTGTGATTGTTTTGAAATTGATTTGAATCAAAGAAAAGGAAAGGTCTGTTGAAAATAGATACAGAGTCGCCACTTGGTCTTTAAGGAACCAAGAAACCTAATTTTGACTCACCCAAAACGGATAAGGGCACCGGCCCTTCGTAACCAAAGAACTTGGTTCGGGGTTTTGGTACGAGAGAGGAAGGAGCCTTTGTCGCGACTAAAACACCCTCAACTCGCCCCGTCTTTCGACGGGCCTCAATTAGCATCCAAATAATCATCTTATACTATGTTTGGTTCGACAAATAATACTATGATAGTATATTACATCACATAAGAAAATTGAAATGGAAGATCAAAAAGATAAAATATCATTCATAAGATCTAAGTCAAATATCATGCAATGTAAAGTGAAAGGTCACACAAATAAACCTAGGAAAAGTCATCTAATCATGTATCAAGTAATTAAGTTTCCTTAATCTAAAGGGGACATGAATTGTTCTTGGAACAAATAAACAAAGAAATCAAAGTATGCTTAGCAAGTTAAAATGATGCATGTTAATTTTGAGAAAAGAAGATTTCTCAATCCCCGGGACGGATGAGAAAGGATGATTAGATCGAGGGGAAGCATGAACGTGTGATCAAGTTCATTCCTTATAATCTTCTTAGATTAAGAGTTACAAAAACCCCAAATCTTGCATGAATGCAATGTATGTATCTAAAAATGTGCAAATGTTGTAGTGTGTTTTGTGTACATGGATTCCTAGAATGACTTAGAAGTCTAAAATGTGTATGAATGAATGAATGAAATCAATATGGGATATGTACAAATGTAGTATGAACTACTTCCTAAGATATGAACTAATTTGGGATGCATATAAGCATTAAATCAAAGAATGAAAGTTAAGGTATGCTTGCTGTGAATAGTGGACAGAACAGTAGCATCATCTTTGGAAATTTGAAAAGAGGGGTTAGGAATGTTTTCAATGCATGATTTTTTATGGAGATGTTCCTTATTGTGTCTAGAACACAACCCAAAAAGCTAATCCTTAATAACTATCACATACTGAGAGAAATCATATAAACAACAGAGGTCACTCAGAAACGGAGTTCGTACTGTCGACTGAAATGTTGAAAAATCTTAGAAAATGAAAACGAATGATCTAGAGGCCCATTTTATACAGAACGTTTCCTAAGACATTGAATTTTAAGGGAAAAATAAGTTAGGACCACCCCTTTTGGAAAAGTTTTCTGCAAAAGAGGTCGTAAGTTGACCTAGTTGCTGTGACAGCAAAAACAGAATGTCTGGAAGGAATGTTGGGATCCAAATGGACCATTTCCAAGTACTTCCAAGTCAAACCAAAAATCATGGGTGTTCTCCAATGAGTTAGGAAGACTTTCCAAGTGGCCTTGAATCCATATGTTGATTATTGAGTTCTAGAGAAATCTTTGAACTCAACTCACTCACTGTTTTGACTCATTCTTTTGAAGATTTTGGGGAAAACAAAGTTTTGTTTCTTGAAACCAAATGAGAGGGATTGAGAGGGGTTTTGAAATAGATGTTTTGAAAACATATTTTCAACACTCAATAAGGATTATAGCCACTTAGAATGCCAACATCAAACTCATCATCAAGAACCTCCAAGATTGTTGGAGAGATTTATTTTATTTTTGAACATAACTTCAATACATTCCAAGAATACCTTGGAAGTATTGAGGTTATGATCATCATCTATCAAACATGTTTTTGAGGTCAAGAGCTACTATCCATAAGGATTCACTCACCCCAAACTTCATGTCATCACTTAGATGATGATGAACTAGTAAGTAAATAAAGAATATAAAAAAGAAATGGGATAAGAAGAGATGAACATATATATAATCAAAGCAAGTAAATAGCAATCAATAGATGATAATCAATGTGATTTTGAACTTGTAGCTTGGTGTTTCACTCATAGATTTTGACATTTGGATATGGAAGTAGCTTCCTAACTCAAGAATGCTCAAGAATGGTGATTGGGGGTGTTTGGAAGGTGAAGTATAAGAGAGGTAATGGAAGAACACAAGATTAAAACTCACTTTCTATAGCAAAATAGTAGGAGGAAGCTCCTTTTCTCTCTTCTAAACCTATCTCTATCTCTCTTCTTCTCTACAACTTTTCAAGCTTTGCACTTGGCCCCTCTAAAATGAAGAGCAATGGAGGGTTTAAATAGGCCAATTTGGGGTGGTTTTGGGGTTTTAGAAGTACTTCCATTGGTCCCAAACAACTGTGAACATAAAACTATGTCGTTTTGACTTTCAATTAATCAAATTGGACCCCCAAAAAAATTACAAAAATGGACTCTGCGAGGGTTGAGTGCCGCGGCGGCACTGGGCCAGTGCCGCGGCGGCAATGGGCCAGTGCCGCGGCAGCACTGCTCCTCAGACGCCCAGAAATTTACGTTTAGGCCCCCAGAGGTTCCGGTATTCGCAAAAAGGCCCTATTTTGTCCGAAATTCATAGAAAATGCGTATGAACTCCAAACTGAGATTGTGATATACCGTTGGAAAGGTAATGGAGTCTACTTTACATAAAAAATAGTTCGGAGATGGGTCACTTTGAAAAGTTTTGCGGTATTTGCGATAAAAGCCGATTTGATCGCCTTTTTCGTCTTCGGAAATTGATAATAAACTCGTTTTAAATCCGAAAATTGTGTGCGATATACCGTTGGAAAGCTATCGACCTCTAGTATCCGTGAAAAATATTTAAAAATTGTTTCGGTGCCTCGGTTCCAAAGTCAAATCTCGATCAAACTGGTCAAACCTGGGATTCCCGGGAAGTTCTGGGAACTTCCGGGAGTTCCCGGAAGCTGATGTTTTCGCTCGATTTTCTTTTGGAATTTGTTTTAACATTTTTCTCATGTTTTAAAATGATTCCGGTGAATTCAGACGATTTTGGTCAAACTTGGTCAAAACTTGGTCAAACCGGTCAACGGGGACTTTTCGGGAACTTCCGGAACTTTCGGTGGTCTCTGGGAGCCGACGATTTCATCCAATTTTCTTTTAAAACTCATTTGAATACTTTTCTTACGACGTAGCATGTTTTCAAAACTATGGGACCAAATCTGGGAGTTTTCTAGCTTTCAGGGGCATTTTGGTCATTCTGAGCATTTTGAGAAATAGAACCGACTTCCAGGAGTCCTTTTGAGTCCTTTTTCGATCATTGTGAACCACCAAGCTATGGGTCTCCTAAATCTTATAGCCGACAAAATGGGGTGTCTACACGTGGCATTCCACCAAGGCACGTCCCATGTCATTAAAGTTCCATAAAAATCTTTAGTAAAATTTTTGACTCATGTACTCAACACATTTCTAACATTTTCAAAGAGATTTTATAAATACATTTCCAAACGCACCTTAACGAAATTCTTTTTCGAAAATAACACTTTCATGGTTCAAAGGGGTCCCAAAGGTACCCTCATGTTTAATTAGAAGTAAAACAAAACACCTAATATGGTAGAACTAAGAGTCATGCAGGGGGTATTTCCACCGGTCAAACTGCCCCATTCAACCGATCGAATGACCCCAGGGTAGAATCCTTCCCTACCGTAGAATTTTGCCTAGAGATTAATCAGCCACTTTAAACATTTTGAAATATCTAGTTAACTTCCCAAACATGTAAAGACACTAGTAAATCAATCTCTTGGTCTCCAAGAGTTCATATCAACCATTAAAACAAGGTTAAGAAAGATCAAACTGAAATCTTATTCATTTCAAACTCATTGAGTATAACTTTCGAGTTTGTCGCACCCACCAAACCAAACAAGAATCAAAGAGTTGCAACATTCCCAAAACTATCCAACTAAACATAACTAATATATTACATAAGTCAAAGTGACCAAACTTACATAAGTCACCAACTACACAAGCATAGTCTTAAGAATATACTAGATTTTCATTAACTAGCAAGCTAAGTCATTAACATTACCAACCCATAAACAAAACTAATCCAACTGTATTGCAAGTTCTCCTTCAAAGCAAAGAGTTAACTACATTAACTATGACAATAATCCCAAAACCCACGTTGCCTCGCCATTGCCATTTTTTTCATTTCTTCGATCCTTCACCTTTATCACCTACTATGGTTATTCAATAACCACTACATTATATCAGCTGTATGTTGGTGAATAACAATAATTACAAACATGAATAACAAACATGCTCAATTTCATCTTTTACACATAACTATGGTCTCCGAGAACACAAGTACTAGCCACCCTTTTACGCTAGTCCGTGACTACTCCATTAGTCCGTGCGACTGACCGAGCTACCCACGGCTCTCTCATTCAGATATGCGGTCTCATGGCCATTTTGGCACCTAATCACATTCTCGATGGCAAGTACAAGTTTCCCTTTGACCCACATTAACAACTCAACATGCTCATATAAGTTCATCACATCATGCTATTGCTATACAAATTGGTCTTATTAACCACATGGGTTTTCCCAATATTAACTAAACAAGTTAAACTACACAAGTAGACATGCTTATCATTATAAAGATCATCTCAAATATTGGATTATTCGTATTTCACAATCATTGTCACTCACCTCAAGTATTTCGCTCATACTTGTAAAATTAAGAGCCTAGTGAGGTCCATGTACAAATCCTATACAAAATATACAAGTCATAAGCTAAACCCCCAAATTGGGCCATAGAAAAACTGTATCAGAATATAATAAGATTAGTACTAATGCATTAGATGTTGGGTTTGTGCCCTCAAACCATTACTTTATGTATGAGACATTGAGATTTTAATATATGGATATCAGCTTTACATTTCATTGTGTATGTTTCTTTCATGAGATGATTGTTAAATCCTTAAGTATCATAATAGGTAATTTGTGTGCGTATGAGATACATACAAGTGAAATACGAATTACTATTCTTTGATACTTAGAACTTGTCACAGTGGATGATGAAACTGGATATCTCATCAGGTTTACACTGTAGCATGATTAACTACCATTGGATGGAGTGATTAATCTCAATCACTAAAGTGTAACTCTTAGTTAATATGCTAGTGCTTATAGTGCATTGACGGACCTGAGCTTTCCTATTGACGCTCAAGACTGTCAACAGTTGATAGGAACTCATAACTTGTATAAGGTACGTGTTCTCAATCTTGAGATGATTATGGACACAAACTGTGGATATGGCTGCTTTGACTTACCAATCAGTGAGGTCTATAAAAGATCAACTCCTTGGTATCTTGGGTATGTCATGTTCATAGGATTGTGAACATATTTTGTCAAGATAGAATCTACCCTCTGATTCAGAGTAAGCATTCTCTTGAGAATGTCACCAAGTTGATTACTGAGAACTGCAGTCTTGTTGATAAGTAGTTATCAACATGTTTGGTAATCATGAGAGGTGAATGGGACTAAAGGAATACAAGAAGTAATCATGATTCAGGTTGACAGTAACAGTTTATTAGACTAGCTGAATATGATTACGAATGTTGACGGTAGAGTGACATTAGTACACCATATAAGTCTAGTTATCGCTTCGGATATGTTCTTTTGCGTTGGAGTTCAGTTATCATTTTATAGTGGAGTAAACGTTAACTGATCAGTTGGTTAGTTTGATGATCAAAGAGTTTGGTCATAGAAATTAACAACTGGTCTGAGCCAACAATAAAGAGCTTAGGAGGTTCCACTCTTAGCTTCGCTAGGATGCTTAGAAAGTCACATGAGGATACTGTCAAGACAGGTTCGATCGATCGAAGTTGTCTCGATCGATTAAAGTCTAGACAGGTTCGATCGATCTAAGGTAGTTCGATCGATCGACGGTTCAATCGATCGAAGTTACCTCGATCGCTCGAACATTAGGTCAGTTCCGGGAATCTATAAATAGGGCAGCTGAGTCCAGAAAAAAGGAGTTCGTCATTTTAATACGCCAAAAGCTGCAGAAACTGTTTTAGAGCTCCCAAACCCTCTTTATCCTCTCCATTAAGTTTTCCACCAACCCTAGTCCTTCTGGCTGGCATCCGCAGGATTCATAAGAGTGAAGACAGCCTAGTGGAAGCTGCTGCACCATCCAAGAGAAAGAAATTCAAAATTAGGCTCAAGACCTGAGGTATAATTCTTGTCCCCTCTTATTAGTACGCATCTATAGAATTAACGGGTAGTAGATCCGGGCAAACTAATAAGTTTTTGAAACTCAATCTTTCCGCTGCACGTTTAAAATAATTTTAAACCTGTTTTTCCATCCTTAGACTCACCTCCAGAAGTCCGAATATGTAGCATGTTTAAAAAATAACGTCAAACGGCACGTCGTTTGTCGTCGACGAGCTTTTCGCTGTATTTCTCTCGTTTTGTTCTCTGTAAAAGTTCCTAACTAAAGATGAAGAAGAAGACTCATGCTTGGTGAGTCATGAGACACTTGTCTCTCATCAAGCAAGTCTCAACTTTGAGATTCTATTATGACCTCCCCGAAGTTTTATAAGTTTTGCGATTATTCCTCTGCTAGTTATAAAACTTATTAAAACTATCCCAAACTTAAATGGGTGTTTGTCTATGTCACGTATGGGTTCTATAAGTGGTCCCACATAATATTATGATGTTACTAATTGACATACTAATTATGCAACGTGTCCATTTCACTCTCACAAAGGTATTCCTAACGGACTGTAGAAGTGGTCTCTAACAGTTAACATGTTTTAAAACAATATAATATCATATTCACATATGCCTTAATAAACATTTAAAGACATAAGAATTATTTCTCATATCTGTCCCATCATACGGGGACCTCTCATAACTGTCCCAAACTGGGACTGCTACTTGGCCTATCTTTAGGTTCCAAACTGGACACCCCTAAATCACCTTAGTGAGTTAAACTCACTTAACACATATAATCACATCACTATTGTAATGTTAATATACACGCTAAATGCAATTAAATATAACCCGCGGGAATGGGTGTTACAATTGCACCATTCCCAAAATGCACAATTTTCACTTTCACATACATAGTATAATCGACCTCTGTTGTTTCTCTCGTTTGATTCCGTTACCCTAATCGTAGGTCTTTTTCCGCATTTGCATAACTTGTTCTTGAATTTTCCTACACTGTATGAATTTTGCTCATACATTGATGAAGACATTTTTCTAGAATTCAATATATAGAGGCTAGGGCTAAGACTGAAGGGTAAAATGGGGATATTTGGATGTTTGTAGCTGACATAACCATTCTCCATCCATACTCTTCACGGTCACTAACGACAGGGGTTGTTAGTGTAAGTGGAGATAAAATCTCAAGGGGTATCAGTGTCATGTCAGAAACCTCAAGGGGTGTAGTGATAAAGTGCAAAACATCAGGGGGGTGTCAGTATAAGTTACCCTAGTTATTTTGAAATGAGGTGGATATAAAGGAAAAAAAAGGTTAGGGTTATACTGGGATGAAGGGTGGGTGTGCAGTGGTGGTTATAGAGAGTAAGTGGGTGTAGAAAGTATAGTAAGTGAAGATAAATACATTTTCCCTTTAACACGTGAACCTAGTCCTAAACATGTTCTGCCAATTGTATTTTCTACCAATTTCCCCTAAGAAAAATAACTAAAATAATATTATAAAAATAAATATTATAGATATTTACTATTTAGTTATCAAAGATCATTATATATTTTGAAGATTTTAAAAGTAAAAGCTCATAGTATATTTTGAAGTTTATGAAAGTAATATTTTAAAAATAAAAATGGTAATAAAAATATTAAATATTCATTAAAATCATAAAATTAACATTTTAGGCATAAATTTATATTTTAAACATATAAAAGAATATTTAAAAGATAATAACAAAACAATTACTGTAGTAAATATTTGAAAAATGTAGTAATATATGGAACTCTTATCTGACATACTGTCAAATGCAGAGTACGATTTAAGCTTATCCGACAAAATTACTTCTCCTATTACATTCTACCTTATCATATCTTATCCGACTGTTTTATTTGGTTTGCAAACATGGCCCTAGTGTTGTGCATATGAAAACTAAAATAACAAAAGTCATAAAAATCAATGCATGTTGTGGCATATATTCATGAACAACAATGATACACCCACATCTCCAACCACATCTTATGCCTTAAATGCATGTACCCTATGTTGTTTGATTTTTTTTTTCACACTTTTTTGTGCACCTCTTACACAGCACGGGGTACATGTATTTAAAGCATAGGATGTGGTTAGAAGTGTGGTTGGAGATGTGGATGTATCATTATGGATTCATGAATACCAGCCATTAGGCAATATAAAAATCACACAACGTTTGAAGGTGGCAATTTTAGTAGAATTGGATTTTTTTTTTTTTTAAATACAGCATATAATAAATGAAACATTTTTAAATTTTTTTAAAATATTTGAGAGGCGTCGTGGACCCCGACTATCCCCAACTAGATCTGCCACTGGATGGATGATTTAAGGCACTACACCAAAAGGTCCATTACTAACGATTTTTAAAGTTGGAAAACAAATTTCTACGGTTCATTACCATTAGATTTAGGTAATGGGTAATGCTGCAAACGGATATTCTAAAGGTTTTATCCATTACTAATTTAAGTTTTTATCGGTTTTGACGGCTAAATAATCCCACTACTTATACTTTTTTGGGATAATCGTGGGGTTGAATCATCGAAAAAAAAAAAAACCCACATGATTTTACACTTTTTTAAAAGCCCCTTTGCTACTTTTGGGTTCAGTGAAAAGTCACTCATCAATCATTCTGACATTTTTACCCCTATTTTTGATCAAAAAATATTATCTGTCAATTTTAAACAACGATAACATACTCGTTTATTAGCCTTTTTGGGTGATTTTTTATTTTTTATTTTTGGATTTCATGTATTAGTTCGAGATCTACGCATTAGACTTGAAAATTATATAAAAAAGAGTAATTTGGAACCTCGTTTTTTTATTTTTTATATGTCAAAATAGGTGATTTTTTTGTTTTTGTTTTTGTTTTTTTTGTTTGTATTTCATGTATTTCTTCGAGATGTACGCATTGGACTTGAAAATTTTACAAATAAAAATAAGTTGCACCCTGATTTTGAGATTTTATCTGTCTACAAACAGATAATATTATCTTTTATATTAACGATGATAAGTTTATCATTTTTTGTGTTTTTGAGTAATTTTTTTATGCCATGTTTTTTTTTCTCGAGATCTACGTAATCGATTTGGAAACTTTACAAAAATAGGTATGTAGCCTCATTTTGGGATTTTTATCTATTGCAAATAGATAATTTTATCATTCTTTGGACTTTTGTGTGATTTATTTTTTTATTTCATTTTTTTTTTGAGATCTATGCACTTAAGATACCAATTTTACAAAAGGAATATACTTTTGTTTTATTTATGCAAAAATAAAACCCACGTTTTTACATGTTTGTTTAATTTTTAGTTTTTTTAACCCCCATGATTTCATTGTAAATAATGATCTCGTTTGATAGATCTCATTTTACTAATTTTAAAATATTAAAGTTTGCGAGAATTGGACTTCTAAAATAAAAATTATTAGAATTTGAAGTTTTTTAACCATTGAAATATATTTTTGACCGAAGCAAGGGCAAATGACCAATTGACACAAAAAAAATTTTAATAAATAAATAAATAGCGTGTGAGGTTTAGTTTGGACGTTTCTTTTCCCAAGTTACTCTTGCTGAAGCTCTATAATTTTTAAAATGTTCCCACTGGCGGGCACATAGGGACAAGGGGCTCCCTTGAGATTTTGAGAATTAAAATTTTATTCTAAAATTTTTTAGTATTTTATATTTAGGCCCCCCTCAACTATGTTTAGGCTCCCCCTCAATTTATGTTTAGGCTCCTCTCAACTTATGTTTAGGCCCTCAAAGGGGTCGAAGGCCCAATATAGTGCTATCAACTACATATATATTGATATACAAGTATATACAATTTAAAGGAAATGCGCCTAAAATTTTAAAAATTACACTTTTAGTGTGATAATTTTATGCGTTTTAGAAATAGGCCCCTTTAAAATTTTGAAAGACACTAAAATATTTACGTGTCACCGAATAGGCTTATACTATAAGCATATCCCCAAAAAAATCACAATTATAGACAAGTAGACCCTAAAAAAATTATCAATTATATATAAATAGGCCCCAAAAAATCGCTTCGGGGGCGTTGCCCCCGAACCCCCGTATAGTCTAAGTCCCCCTGGCCAAAATTCCTGACTCCACCCCTTACTGTTCCCAGGGTGCTCTAGCTGAGGCTCCTACTTTTTTCCAACTGTGTTTTTAAAAAAATTAACTTCACTACTAACGTTTTGTGAAGATTGGTCATTTTGGGAACAACTAGAGGAGGTTGAACCTAAATTCTTACCAAATTTATTTCCATAACAAATTCGTATAATTGAATTGTGACATAGACCACGTAGAACTTTGAATGAAGCATCTTTCTTGTCCCTTTTATCCATACTTTCATTTTATAATTCAACTTGCTTTATAATACTTGATTAGTTTATTACACAAGTAATCCACATCTTGGCTCGTTTTTTTTGCCATTGCTTTCTATTTAAGAACACTGGTTGAAGAAGATTAAGCTAACACAGAGAAGGCTAAGATCACACTAACCACCACCATGCCAACAATTGATCTTCAACCTCTCCTAAACACTCCCAATAGAAAGAGCTCTCTTTGCAGAGCTCTCTGTATAGTTCTCTCCTTTGCTGCTATCATAGGCCCAATTGCCATAGTTACAAACAGGCTGATCCAAACAACCACCTACTTTAATCCTACTTTCCCAGCCCATATTTGTGATCAGGCCCATGATCCAACGACGTGCTTAGCCATGGTGTCCGAAGTAGCCCCCGGCCATTCACCAATCCGAATGAATGGTGTAGATCTATTGAAAAAGTTCTTAGAAAAGTCCATCGTTCACATACAAAATTCTATGAATGTGGTGAGCGATATCAGCAGTCGGATCAACGACCTGAAAGAGCAAGCTGCCCTAGCTGATTGCGTGGAGCTAATGGACCTGTCCATGAATAGAGTAATGGACTCTATAACGGCCCTTGAGTACCAAACAGCCCGTTCCCATTCAGATGCCCATACGTGGCTCAGCGGAGTACTCACAAATCACGTAACGTGTTTGGATGGGCTAAATGGTCCAGCCCGATCAAGTATTGGACCTGGACTTCAAGACTTGATGTCAAGAGCAAGAACTTCGTTGGCCATGGTGGTTTCAATAACACCACCTCCGGAAGTTGAGTTCCTCCAGCCACTAAAGGCGAAATTCCCGTCATGGGTCACTAGTAGGGACCGAAAGCTTTTGGATTCTTTGCCAAAGGCCATACAGGCTAATGTGGTGGTAGCACAAGATGGAAGTGGTAATTTCAAGACTGTCGTAGAGGGCGTGGCATCGGCACCAAATAATGGCAAGTCAAGGTATGTTATATATATTAAAAAGGGAACTTATAAGGAGAATGTTGAGATTGGGAGCAGTAAGAAGAATGTGATGATCGTCGGCGATGGCATGGACTCTACCATTATCACCGGTAATTTGAACGTTATTGATGGATCAACAACCTTCAAATCTGCAACAGTTGGTAAAAACATATCTTATCTTTTGCAATTAAAATTTTTTTGACTTGTTTTTATTGTTGTTTCAAATTCCATCCAAATTAGCCTAGAAAATGACATGAGATGCCTTGATAGAAACAAATTCTGACATGACTCTTATCTCTAAGATAAGAAAGACCTCTATATATCCTGATCCATGTAAGCCCAAGCCAGCCTAGCCTGAAAGTGAGGCTAATTGTTATTTTTGGGTCTAGCCCAAAATTATGAAATTTATAAAAGTTTTGCCCAAGGCCCGCTCTAAGATTGGGTGGATTTACAAACTAAAAGTTCGCCATCACATTTTCAATAGTCTTGCCCCTTGATTGACCTAAAAAATAAGACCAGTCCAAGCCCATCTCTTCTCAAGAAGTCCAAGCCCGTCCATTTTCAACCTTCATTGTGCAAATGGTTGGGTTGGGTCAGAAATGGTTCTCAATCCATACGTAATGTAACCCACTTATTGCAGGTTCAGAAAGAATGGATGGGTTGGGTTCACCCATTTAACCCAAATCAGCTCAGTAACTGGTTAGAAATCCTTAAATCAATCATAAGTGATTGAATCAAATAAGTAAACAAATTATATATATATATATATATACAAAGATTCTCTAAAGAGGCTAAATACACTACATTTTTTTTTTTTGCTAAATACACCACTTTCTCTCTCAAATTTTTCATCTTTTAACACTACAGAGTGGTGTATTTAACAGAAAATGCGGTATATTTAGTCCCACCCCTATATATATCCATCCTTTGTTTAGTTGTATGAAACAACATTGAAAACAAAACAACAAAAAAAAAAAATGAACAAAAAAGTGTAAACAAATTATATATATACAAAGATTCTTATACACTACATTTTTTTTTGCTAAATACACCACTTTCTCTCTCAAATTTTCATCTTTTAACACTACAGAGTGGTGTATTTAACAGAAAATACGGTGTATTTAGTCCCACCCCTATATATATCCATCCTTTGTTTAGTTGTAAGAAATAACATTGAAAACAAAACAACAAAAAAAAATGAACAAAAAAGTTGGAAGCACATACACCCCCCATAGATTACATATATATATATATTAGCTATGCATTAAACCCTTCAATTTTCCCTTTGATTGTATCCAATTACAGAAGTTGTTGATCGAGGGAAGAGAGAGAAGTCTCGATCTGGTTTCTTAAGGGAAGAGAGAGAGAGAGAGAGAGAGAGAGAGGAGGTGCAGCTGGGAAGTGGAGAAAAATAAGAATCCCAGAAGAGAGAGTAAAAAGAGAGAATAGGGTTAGGTCATTTGAGTTGTGCCGTGGGTTGAAAATGGGTCTACGTGGACTTAGCAAAGCCCACCCATCAAATTACACTTAATACGCCCAACCCAATAATGACCCAGTTACTGATATTTCTTCAACCCACATTTTAGTTATTTCTGGTGGATTCTCACAGGTTTGGATTGAAGTTGTCAGGTCTAGGCTTGTCAATGGACCAGATCTTAGTTTGGATCTAGTACCCTTTTTTTTTAATGGATTGGAATGAGCATTTTGTTAGATCCAGATCCATATTCATATTCAGATCTGTTTAGAATGTTGACAGATCGGATATGATTTTGTAGTATCCGAATTCCGATCTGCCTAAGATCTGAATCCGAATAAAAATAAACTATGCAAAAAAAATATACATACAATACACCAGATAGATTATTATTACATATAAAATTGAACAACGTATATAGTATACACTAGATTATACATATCTAATTTCAGTGGTATATTATTTTGATTTAAAGATAGAATTTTTCTACATAATCAAGTGTATTGATGTGCTAATGTTAATTGATTTTTGTGTATGTATATAGAAAATAATAAAAAAAAAACAATTGTTTTTATGGTAATACATATAAGCAGCTAAGTTGTCGTTTTAGATCCAGATAACTGGATCGGATCAAATCTGGATATGGATTAAATAAGACAGATCCGACGAATAAATGGACCGGGTCTAAATAATAAAATTGTTAACGAATCTGGATCTGATTTGTAAATTCGGTCTAGATCCGACCTGTTTACAATCTAGCCAGTCCAAATGTTTCCCTTTGTCGGGCCCCGAGGCAAAATGATACTCAACTCAACTGGGCCTATAATTTTTGGGCTGGAAGGTTTTACGTACTTAAAAAACACACATACATGATTAATCCTTTATACTCTACTCTATACTAGAGGTTAGAGGTCACCAAGACTAATAATTAAGAATCGATCTAATCAATGCAGCCGCTGTTGGTGATGGATTCATAGCCCAAGACATCTGTTTCCAGAACACAGCTGGGCCACAGAAGCATCAAGCAGTGGCCCTCCGAGTTGGTGCCGATCAATCCGTGATCAACCGTTGCCGTATCGACGCCTTTCAAGACACCCTCTACACCCACACCAACCGCCAATTCTACAGAGATTCCTTTATCACTGGTACCGTGGACTTCATCTTCGGTGATGCAGCTGTGGTCTTCCAAAACTGCAAAATAGTGGCCAGGAAGCCCATGAGTTCACAGTTCAATGCTTTAACGGCCCAAGGCCGCGTTGACCCAAACCAGAACACCGGGACCTCGATCCAAAACTGTGATATCATAGCAAGCTCTGATCTCGAGCCCGTTAAGGGGTCCATAAAGTCGTATTTGGGCCGGCCCTGGAAGGAGTACTCTAGAACCGTTGTAATGCAATCATCCATTGGTGATTTCATAGATCCCACAGGTTGGTCACCGTGGAGTGGTGATTTTGCGCTGAAGACACTGTACTATGGTGAGTACTTGAACCGGGGACCGGGTGCGGGAACAAGCAAGCGGGTTAATTGGCCGGGTTATCACGTCATCACGAACCCGGCGGAGGCTAGTAAGTTTACAGTGGCTCAGTTGATACAAGGAGGGGTGTGGTTGAAGTCTACTGGTGTAGCCTTTACTGAAGGGCTTTGATCACTTTGTATTTGGGTCTGCTTTTAAGTGTACTATGATTTATTTTCTGGTTTTTGTTGGGCACCTCTAGTAATGTTATTGTATGCTATCTTTAGATTGTTGTTTACCTTCTCGTTTAGTGTATGTTAAATTTGAATCTTGACTTCTGCTTCAGATGCCTTCTTAACTTAAGATTAGTGCATTACACTATGACAGTAATATACAGATTGGTGCCCCTAATTTGAATGTGAAAATTTTAAGTGTATTTGGACCACGCAAATGATTTGATCAATTTTTGAATTGTCTATTGGACCAAAGTAAACAATTTTATCTATGCGATGCTAAAAACTCTTTTGGATTGAATTTGATCAATGACAAAATTGAGAAAAATTAAAATACCATAAACTGTATTGAACCACAAGGATTTAATAATAATAAAAAGGGTAAATTTTACTGCTCTAATCACACTTAGACCCTCTGACGTTTCATTAATATCACCTACACTGGCCTCCTGAGGTTTGAAGCGCGTATCACCCAGACCTCCTCAATTCACAGTAAAAAAAAATGACGAACTGATATAAATAAATACAAAAAATATCCCTAAAAGTTTGAACCTGGTGTCATTTTAGTCTCTATCGTTTCAATTGGGTCAATTTGGGCCCTGAAGTTTTTTAATTGAAACAATTTTATCCAAATATATATTCAATACTGTGAGAACAATTGATAGAATTTACTCACATACTATGCATTGTCGCACTTTTTAAGGGTGAAAATGGAACACCACTAATCTCAAACGTGGGTAAATTTTGTCAATTTTTCTCACAGAATGGGGCATTTGGATCAAATTGCTTCAATTTAAAACTGTAGGGATCAAATTGACTCATTTGAAACTATAGGGACTAAACTGACACGAGGACCAAACTTTCAAGGTATGCTTTGTATTTATTTATATCAGTCCGTCACTTTTTTAACGATGAGTTGACAGAGGGGGTCTAAGTGATACGCGCTTCAAGCCTCAAGAAGTGTAGGTGATATTACTGAAATGCGAGAAGGTCTAAGTGTGATTAAAGCAAACCTCATATATTTACCCTAATAAAAACTGTTTGAGATAACAAGTAGATCAATTTTTCATAAAATCACCAAGACATTTTCGAAACCGAACTTCCTCAATTGGACATTAATTAATGGTAACTAAAGTCTCCAATAGAATTATCTCCAAGTTAGTACTTCTTAAAGGTGTTCTTCATGTGGGGTAATAATTTCCAAATTGTGCTCAACTTTAGGCATGCCAAAATTCCTACCAGGGCGGTCCTGAGGCAATTTTGCGAAGCAATCGCATGGGGCCTCGATTTTAGGCCTATTTTCTCCCTAATTTCTTTTTATTTTTTATGAAATTTATCATTTTTAGGCTTATTTTCTTCTAATTTCTTCCTAATTTCTATGAAACTTGTCATTTTTAGGCCAATTTTTTCTTTCTTTCTAATTTCTTCCTAATTTCTATGAAACATATCATTTTTAGGTATATTTTCTTCTAATTTCTTCCTAATTTCAATGAAACTTACTATAGTGGCCTCATTTTTCCGGTCCCTTTGAAAATTCGCTTGAGGGCTCGGACAATTTTTGTCATCTCAGGACCGGCCTTGATTCCTACTACTATATACACCTTGTATAAAGCTTCCATAATATCAACAGTGTCCCATTTTATGTGTTAGGATTTGGAAATCCAACTACTGAAGGAAATCTCAAAAATTTGTATTCACATACATCATTATTATTATTATTATTATTATTATTATTTTTATGTGTTATGATACATGAAAGTAATGATGCTGTCTCAAATTTTCCGTTCTTGTTTTTTCCTTGCTTATCATTATTATTATTATTATTATTATTATTATTATTATTATTGTTTTTAATTGTTTTCAATCAAAAGTTATTCTGGAAAATAACTAAAAAATTATCATTAAATGTTTTGAGTGAACAATAGTTTTCAGATGACTTCAAAAGTAAAAGGGACATATATAAAAGTTAAAACAGAAGGAATGGAGTACGACATATTTTGTTGGACAACAAACACGTAACCTTTATTTATATACAATAAAATACCAGAATAAAAGGGCAACAAATATTAGTAATATGAGGCCCATAACAGCAGGTCATCTAATTGTCAAAAGTCTTAGGCCATCTTCTAGATAAAGCTTGTCCACCAAATTTAAAAATTCTCTAAATTTGGACTTTTTTTTTTAGTAACCGTGGGTGTCCGGGCCAGCTTGCGCGCACCGGGACTAATCTCATGAGATCAGGGCGTCCGAGTGAATCACCTGTGGCCACCCCCTTGAGATTCGAACTTGAGACCTCTGGGTATAACACCCAGAGGCCTTACCATCCGGTCACAAGAGAAATGATTAATTTGGACATTCTTGTCGCTGATGGTTGCGCACACACACATATATGTATATATAATTGCAAAAAAAAAAAAAAAAAACCAATAAAATAAAATAAAATTCTCTTATTAGATGTCATGATCATGTGCCATAATATCACCAACAAGAATGTCAAATCTTATGGTGAAGTGACAATATCTTTTTCATTCAATTTAGACAAGGAATTTAGATGGGTAGGTAGATTATGTAGTTCCAATAAATGAAAAAGCTTTCATACTCCGGTCATTCTAGTACTAACAAAATCTACTAACACTTACTAACACACTCTATCTCTCTTTTAGGGGTATTGTGGGATCCACTGCGGACCCCATGATGCCACTATGAGAGAGATATAGTGTGTTAGTAAATGTTAATGGATTTTATAAGTGCCCCAAATATTACTCTTTATCTCAATGATATATGCTTCAAACATTTTCCACATCCAATTTTCTATAGTAATTGCATGATATGTACGCCATCGAATTAATTCTAACACTACTAGTTATCCTTCTAATAGTAAACATTAATTCATGTGGTTTCAATTACAACAGTTTCAAAGATTATCTCATTTAGTACTTGAGCAATTGAAACCATATTCCATATTCTAATTATCTCTATTCGGTATTGGTAATTACCAATTCTACACAAATTACATTAATCTCCCTTGAGTTAATAATATGACAAATTATGTTACATGCACTCTTTTGTTGTCTTCTAATTAAGTGCCCGTGCCAACCGGATATGGCTAGGGTACGTATGAGTATTGCCAATATTACTGTATTGGTATGAGATATGTGCCCGATACCCCACACCCAAAATAGACACCACCATCCTCCATGTTTGATGCTGAGAAAGGAAGAATAAGTTCAAAATTAAGAATAAAGAAGAATTTTCAGTCCCTTAAAAATATAAATGTATATATATAGAGAGAGAGAAACTCCATTACTAATTTTAATGAAAAATATAATTATGTAAGATTACGTCACACATTCTAAAATCATAAGAATATAATCTCTTTCATATGTTTAGAATTTAGGATGTTTTACGTCTACTCTTACCTAACTTTTAGACACATTTACATATGAATTTCCGTTTGTTAAGATTTAAAGTTTAGTAATATCGGACGCCTAAACATACATTAATAAGGTTAAGTATACACACTTTTTGACACACTATGTATGTTTTAAATACATGTATTTAATGTTGTTTGAATTTTTTTATAATTTTTTGTACACCACTTACATAACACAGAGAACATGTATTTAAAACTGAGTATTAAAAAGTATGTAGATGTAATAGTGCTTAACATACATGCACCCACATGCAACAAACACGATAACCTCTCTCTCTCTTTCATGATACTTCCATATATGATGATTGGTAAATAGTCAAAACAAAACTGAGTATCAAAAAGTGTGTAAATATAATAGTGCTCAACATACATGCACTCACATGCAACAATCACGGTAACCCCTCTTCTCTCTTTCATGGTACTTCCACATATACTCCAATTGGTAAATAGTCAAAACAAAACTGGTGAGTACAAGTCAATCATAGAGAAAATGAAATAATGTCCTTTATCAGTAGGTAAGTTACCTAGCTGCAATTGAAACAATTATATCTATGATTAGCTTAGTAATTGTGTCATCCAACATAACCTTGACTTTAGTTAAATGGTATTAATTTTTCTGTTAAAATGTCACATCAAAATATATTCAACTTTGCTGTCCTTAATATCCATAATAGAACTTCAGACTAATTATACTGTACTTTACATGAAATTATAGTCCAACTGGGCTATGTATTGATTAATTCTTCTTTTAATTTGTTGTTTCTGGCCTTATCTAAAAAAGGGGATAATTTTTCTGACCTCTCCTATGGTTTAGGTGTAATTATACCGACCTCTCCTATGATTTTTATAATTAAATATTTAAACTGATCTCTTTTGAGTTTAGCACCGTGGTAATATTTTGCCTCCTCAATTAGGAAAACATTAAACCACAAATAGAAAGTACTTACGTCATCAATTGGTATATTACACTCACCTCCCCTGATCGAGCCATTGTTTAATTAATTACACAAACCTCTTTTAAAGTTTATATTTGTGTAACACCCACCTCCCATTTTTTAATCAACAATGATTGTTGACCAAAAAACTGATAATTTTTAAGTTACATTTTCTCAAAAAACCAATGCTCATACTTATTACACCTACAATTTTAAGATTTTGAATGGTATATATACATATATTTCACATTACTTGTGGTTTGATTTAGGTTTATACACGCAAAAAACCCCGAACATTGACTATGAAATCCTGGAGAAGAAAAATCTTAAAATTTAAGCTAAAATAAAAACGGATTTTTTTTTTCTATGAATCATATAAAAATATACCCTTCTTGTAAAATAAATATCAACAATTGAGTAGATCTCGAAAAAAAAACATGAATTAAAAATTATCTATACTCACAAAGAGTGCATTTTTGCTCATCCAAAATTTGCTAAATGTTTGAGCACACCACTTTACATCTTTTGTTTATCACATGCTCACCCAATAGGGTGCTTGGGTGAGCAAAATTATTTATTTTTGTAAAATTTTAAGTTTAACGCATAGATCTCGAAGAAAAACATGAAATATAAGTAATAATAAAAATCATCCAAAAATGACAAAAATTGAAGAGGTTATGGTTGTTTAATTCAAATATTATCACTACAACAAAAATGTGCTTTGGCGACAAACAGATTTCATCGCCAAAAGTCATTTTTTCATCGCTAAAGGCTTTAGCGACAAAAAAATTTCGTCGCCAATTTTGTCGCCTTTGCCTTGTCGCCAAAGGTCCCTGGCGACGAAATTTATCTTTTGTCGCCATAGACAAAAATAGCGACGAAATTATTTCGTCGCTATTGATCACAATTTTCGTCGCCATTGATGCGCATTTTGTCGCCAAAATGAGTCATTTTTGTAGTAATTTTGCATTAGCGACGAAAATATTTTCGTTGCCAATTCATCATATGCAATGGCGACGAATTATTTTCGTCGCCAATTCATTTTTAGCATATGCAATGGCGACGAAAAAATTTTATTGCCAATTGATCATATGCAATAGCGACGAATTATTTTCGTCGCCAATTCATTTTCAGCATATGCAATGGCGACGAAAAAATTTCGTCGCCAAATCATCATATGCAATGGTGACGAACTATTTTCGTCGCCAATTCATTTTCAGCATATGCAATGACGACAAAATAATTTTGTCGCCAAATATATAAATTGGGTTGCTTGTATTAGCGACGAAAAAATTTCGTCGCCAAATCATTTTCATCATATGCAATGGCGACGAAATAATTTTGTCGCTAAAATTATATATTCTAGGAAATAAAATTATTTGAATATGCTATAATTATGTTCGTTCCTGTTTATCGCAATAATTTTCAAAACCAAAAGAGAATCATATTAAACATAAAGAATCTCAATGTTTCTGAGTAACTTCATTAAACAACAAGAATTAATATCGTTAGTTGTTCACGTACCCAACAAAAAAAAACTAAAAATTAACAAAAGTATTAGCAAATTATTCACTACACAACAAATTGTTAGACTACATAACAAAAGTAACAAGATGTGTCCGACTATCTACTAATCCACCATATCCACACCATTGTTCACTACATACCAATTTTGTAAGACTACATAACAATTTTGTTAGACTACGTAATAAGATGTGGCCGACTATCAACCGATCCACCATATCCACACCCAATCTGCATGAAATCAATGAAAAGCATTAGTATCTTATAAGTTAGTGAACGAACATAAAATATGTGAAATATAAAGTAATTATAAGTTGAGTTTGTAGCCATCAAAAATACTATTACAATTGCATAAAACATCAAACCTACTTTACTCGAATACCTAAGCCTATATAAAGGGCCAACCAAGTTCACATCAAACACAGTCAACTTGCTCGTCCTCATTCTTTGCAGGTACACGAAGGAGCGGATCCAATACAACAGCACTAGTGCAGTTTTGGCTACAACAGGTTACATGTTTTAATAGGTTAAAGTACCAGTGTCGGCTACACGGCACATGGTTGTGGGATTGTGCCCGACACTTCAAGTTCGACACACCAAGAAACATGTTGTGTACATGTATAACTTAAAAGCTACTTTCAAAATGGACAAAATGCTCCTATTGGACTCCTATTAGTTGTTACTTCATGAAAACACTATTTTCTCTCAGAAATATATGAAAATACAGATTTATTGAGATGTGTCATCAGATTCATGAAGATTTTGGGAAGTCTGGTGATTAAACACGTACTGCGCTCGACTCACGTACCGGTGTCCATATAACATCTAGCTAATTAAGCAATAGTCACATAACTTGTGCACTGGCTTCTTGATTTTGTTGTGTGAAATACTCAACACAGTTTCCTTTTCCTTATTTCTTGTTTAACATTTTTCTTTTGGAAAAAGGAATCTTATTTAATATTTGGCCTCCTCTACGCTTCTAATTGAAGAATTCAATATCACCATAACCTGGTTTGGCAAGAACCTCAGAGTTTTAGCCTAAGCTCATGAAGAACAAAGTAGACTTATTCCCTTCAGATGTAAACAATCATGATGTGTCCACCACAAATAAACAAAATCAGAGAAGAGAGAAGACAAAAGATGAAACAAATAAATTTCTGACCATACCAAAAATGGCTTCTCCCAAGAGAATAAGGTTATCAACATTTTTAAGCCAAAAATGTTTGGATTCTTTACGTAATGAATTCCACTTGACAGTGTTCTAAAAAATCCTCCTACGCCTCTGCTTAAGCCCCGCCTTGGCCCTAGGCCTTGCCCAACCGCCTGGATTTTCACCTAATCCTTGCAAAAATCCCACAAGGATTTAGGCCTTATCTAGGCCGGCCCAGGAGGCCTAGGGATGGAATTGTAATTTTCTTAAAATAATAACAAGGGCAAAACCCTAAAAAGTAGTTCAGCCACCACACTAGTCGTTCATTCCAAGATTAAGAGAGAGAGAGAGAGAGAGAGAGAGAGGGAGAGAGAGAGAGAGAGAGAAAGGAGACGACTCCCACACCACAGTCACGAGTCGACGAGCCAAAGAAGAAGAAAAACTGAAGAAGAATAATAAGAAGTAGAAGAAGAAGAAGAAGAGAAGCTCAAAAGCCGAGAGACACTGAGGTACGCTGTGTGTGTGCGACATTGTATGTGTGCGAGTGACATAGTGTGTGTGTCGACACTGTGTGTCGTGCAAGAGAGTGTGTGTGGTGTGTCGTGCGAAAGTGTGTGCGTCCCTGTGTGTGGTCAAATTTTTTTTCTGTTTTGTTTTTTAGACAATTTGTAACCCCAATGCCCCATTTGGTTTATTTCTGAACATTGAAAAGTCAAAGAAAGAATTCTATGAACTTGCTTAAAAAGTTAATTCATAGACGTCTGAAAATTGAAAATTTAACCATTAGTGTGTTTGCTCATCTTAATTTGCTCATTGTGCGTTACCATCCAATCTTGGAGATTGTTGATAAAAAAGCTGAAGGTCGACTTGATAGTCCACTACATTTGGCGGCTTACCTCTTTAATCCTTATTACTTCTTAAAAATCCAAGCTTACAACATGATCCTCTTGTCATGGATGTGGTCTTTACTTGTGTCAAGAAGTTCTTCCCGGTTGACTTTACTAGGCAACATCAAGTGAGGGGGTAAGTATGAACTATAAGGTACTTTGTTAATTGAAATTTAGGATATAATAATTTTTAACTATTTGATTATGTAGATACATACAAAGAAAAGGAATAGACTAGATACATCAATGTTGAACAATCTAGTCTATGTCCAATTCAATTCCAATATTATCAACAAGAAGCTAAGGCTGAAGGAAAAAAATGTAGATGTACTACTTGGTAGTGAAGCTAGTAATGCACAAGGAAGGCAAGTAATTCTTCATACTACTTGGCTCAACTTTTGAACATTAATCCGTTGTTTAAACTTATGCAGATTCAAGGGGCAAGATCTATCATAAAAACATGCTAATGGACAGTAGATTCCTGGTAGGCATGAGAAATCAAAACCAATCTATCAATCTCAAAGTAGCAAATGATAGATTAACACTATGCGCTAAATCTCTATCACAATTCTAAAGTTTACATAGTTTACCTATGAAGTAAGCAAACCTCTACGTTTCTTAGTGGTGGTTTTCCATTCTTCACCGACATTTTTGTGACCTGTAAAAAAAATAGATTCAATGGTTGAAAATAAAGAACTAAAAACTTGAATGTGAAAGTTGATAGTTTACCTCTATAACAAAGCTGATCAACAGACCCTTGTCTCTGGAAACACAGTTGCTCTAATATCCTGTAGAATGGAAAGAGAAAAAACCCATTTTAGAGATACAAATAGAGAGATATCACTAGCATTAGAAAGTTGAAGTTTGAATTCATCTAAACATTTTGAAAAGAGAAGCATTAGAGAGAGGAAACACGAACCGGATATCTCAGTGTTTCAGGAACTATTAGAACCCCACAACAATTATTTAGCATTTCACGGAATCGAAGTTATGTCGAGCCAAATTGAAAAACGAATTGGAGAAGAAGACATTGCTCACAATCCAAATGTTTACAAATGTCTCCAAAGTGTTTAAAATAGAAAAAGAAATACCACTTTATACTACTATGCCATTTTCGTTGCTAATAAACTGCTAGGTAGAAAGAACTATATTTTAGAGCCGAAATTTTTCATTGTTTGGGACGTGAAAAGAAATTGCCACCACTGAATTGAGACCAGTACAACTCCTGACTTAGTTAAGCTAACCAGTTTCAAAAGTTTTAAAGGGAAAAGAAAAAACACAACCCCCATAACTTTGTGTTTTTTTTTCCTGCCCACTCATCTACTAAAAAAACCAAAAAAATACATGCTCTTTTGGCAACCGTACAAGCCATTTGTGTCGATCTCCACATAGACGCAAAGTAGAGATCAAGACAAGAGACTTTCTTAAACTCATTACTTTTTGTTTTCATGGAAACTGAAACAATGAAAATATTGTAATACATGGCAACAATACTGACAAACATTTTCCCTCTTTTCTTTTACTAAACAAACTGGTTGAAATCAATATCATAACTGTAACCATATAGCATACCATTTCTTAACATATATTCACATTCCACTCTCAAGTTAATTAATCAGATTTGCAACAAAAACAGAAACATACCTCAAAAAATCCAAACTTTTAAAATAAAAAAAATAAAATTAGCAAACCCTAAAACCGTAAATTGGTCGCATTGCCAAGTCAAACAAAATCAGGCAGTCGCAACAGTAGTTAGAATACAATAATCCAATTTTTTTCAAAGTTAGCATTACAAAGAACATAATACAACTCAGCCATTGGGTGGTGCTGTTTGGGTGAAATTTAATTTGACCTTCTATAGTTTAAGTATTTTTTTAGCTTACCCATTGTACTTTTAAAATTCTCATTGATAACTTATGACTACCTTTGGATGCCCTTGAGCAGATTAAATAAAATAGTCCCTTTTAATTGGACTAATTCGGGAATAATATAACCCTGCCCTCATGGGATAGTTAGTGCCCCAAATTTCGGACTACTCCCCCGGATTGACGACTCAAACATTGGACTATTTTCAATTGAAATGGACTAATAGTCTTATCCCCTTTTAAATCCACACAACAAATGTGGTGATTTAGACTAAAGTTCAACAATTATACTTCGATTCCATCCATTTTAAGTATGAAAATCGTTTATTTGAGAAAAAAAAGATCGTCAATTTTAGTCCCCACAAAAGACTTGTTTGTCCTCAACATGCATTAAAAAGAAATATGCATTCTCAACAAAAAGAAAGAAAAGGAAAAACCAAAAAAGCTTATGTCTAGTAAGATTAATCACAGTCCAAAGTTATAATATCAATTATGATACGAGTTTGTCTATTTCTAAGGAAAACTCACCATGAACCCACTAGAAAATTCATTATGTCCATTGAACAAACATTTACCAAATTGCTAATTAAGACTGCGATTCAATTTTCTCTAGTAAACTATTGTCAATTTAATACACAAATAAAATCACACAAGAAGTCATAGCTATTTATATATATAGATACGTATATGTGTGTGTCTATATGTATGTATCTTTGCATGTACACATAAGCAAAATTTAATAGTTTGCGTGTATCTCTTATAAAACCATTATAATAGTTTGCGTGTATAAGAGTAATTGATTTTAGTCTAAAATATAAAACCATTATAACAATACAAAATAATATTATATACCTTTGAAAATTGAAACAAGCTAAATTTCTATTGAATTTCAAGGTTGGTAAAAACAAAGTAAGGATAAAGCTTAGGCCATTCTATTTGCGGTTTTTCTCGACCCACATATGAACTTCCCAAATGGTCTAGCCATTTGAAAAATGCAAGGAATTGGATTAAGTCAAGAAAAGTAACCACGAAACAATCAAAATAGTGATTTTCACGGCTTTCTCAAATGAAAGAACAAACAAAAATAATAATAATTTCTATCGGGTTTGAAGGTTGGTTGTATAAATGGCCATCTCATGCCCAGGTAATACTTATGTCTTAAATCAACATTGAAGAAGTGTGCGTTCCAGCAGTGAATCGATGGATTTTTTGGTTTACTACCTAGACATTCACGTACAATGCTTTAACCTTGAACTGAAACATAATTAATTGGGGATGTGCATTATACAAGAAAGAAATCCGATTATAGCAGCATGCTTGTCCTCCTATCTAATTTATCTATCCATCCTAAAAGCAAAATTTATTTTTTTCTTTTTCTTTTTTAAAGAAAGCAATTGGTTCGTTAATAATCAGAGATTACAAGAACTTGAAAGCTCCTAAACAGTGCAAAGAGTAATCCCCCAAGCAAACAGACCACTTTTGTTCTTGACCCTATCAAATTCATGGAGGACAAAAAACAAACACTTGGGGGGCATCCCATGGAACAACACCAGCCCCCAGTCTATCCCACTCAACTTCCCAGCAAAACAAGATACAATACTTATCCAAGTAAGCTCCCCCTACCAACAATTACATGACGATAAAGAACACTATACATGTTACAATAAACATAAATTCCCCCACCCATTCCATAGTAAAGAGACTCACCAGTTGAAAATATCATCCCTCACGAATCATCATCACAGCTACCAATTGCCATAGCACTAGCATTTATTGCTTGAATAAACCTATTGACAAGACCAAGAGCTATAAAATAATTCACATTTGTTCAACAACCATGTAATTTTGATCACAAATTGCTTTAGCTATATTGTAGCTTCATGGTTCGAAAATCAAAACTTTCTATCTACCCTAAAACTAACCTATATCAAATTGGGACTGTCTATACAAAAAAAATAATAAAAAAATAAAATAAAATTGGAACTGATTTTGAACGATGCAAAGAAGAACATGCCTAGACATATATCCAATAACACCCAAAGAACTAATCTGAACAGGATCCGTTGGCAATTTTGTTCCCAATTTCCCAAATGCGGTTTAATAGACAGAGATCGAGATAATGAAAGATAATGTTACAGAGGTTGGTCTATGAGGAAAAAATAAGGGGAAGATATGTTAGGGGCAATTTTGTACTTCACAAACAAATCCGATGGAGGCTGCACGTTCAACAGGATCGAACCTGCCATAAGTGCGGTACAGTGATCAATGAAGGAGGGTGTGATAAATAACTATCACTTTTCAATGATGATAAATAACAATTAAAAAAAACAGTAACTCCCTAAAGCAACTGTCAGTTTTGCAATACAAAAACTCAATAAAAAAATTTCAGTTTGCTTGCTAATAAAATCGAAGCTTTTAAAAACTAAAGCAACAAATAAGCTATTATCCATTACAAGATGTATGGACAAACCTCGCTTGTAAAAACATAGAAAAAAGGATAGCATGTGTGGACAAACCTCATATGTTCATTGAAAAGAAAGAAAAAAATATTTGTGAGTAAAATATTTGTAGTTCATATTTCAAAATACCCACATATTATACGAGAGGTCACCAATTCTTCTATCTTCTCATCACATGTTAGCTTTCTCACTCAAAAATCTTCAGCAGATACTCTACCCCTAATTCCCGATGATTTACCAAGAAACTCTAAAAAAATGGTAACTAAAGCAAAACTTAAACTCAAATACGTTCCTAAAAATTGAGTATGAAATGAAATATAAACCAGCAAATAATCAAAAGAATTAAGCAAAACATAAAACTATATGCAACCCACAAATTCAACACCATTAAGGAAAGACGATCAATTAAAACTTGGGTAAAAAAATTAATGAAACAAAAACCAATTTACCATTCAATAAGTTTGGCAAAAGTAAGCTCAAAGAGAGTGATCATTGAATAGAGAACCCAGTAAGTAAGCCATTGCTGATCATCCACATGAGACTTGGTCTCAATTGCCCTAATTGAAGCATATCTGCCAAAGAACCCCAAAACCATAATACTTCAGTCTACTCTCAAAATCCATACAACTAGAGCCAGTAATACAAATTACCCATTATAGAACACCGTATAGTGAGTGCAAATCAAATGAATATAATGAAGTTAGATAGCAAGAAATGAACAATTTAACAACTTACAGAGGATAAACCAGACTAACCACAGGCCTGCAAATCATACACATAGGCCAAATCAGAGAGAGGAAAAGCAAAAAATAAAAATAAAAATAAATAAACAAGGCCCACTAGATTTCTATAAAAACCCATCTTAGAGTTTTTTTTAGTCGAAGAAAAAAAAAAATTCCCATTTATCACAAGGTGAACTAGAACAAGGTACAAAATCTAAGCTAAGGAACTGTGGAATTGGCAATGACTCTCTCTCTCTCTCTCTCTAGAATTCGGTAAAGGGAGAGAAATATATACCCAGCAAGAACATCAATGTTTGTAGCTACCACTTTGAGGAAATTTCCAGCACCTGATCCCATTTCTGAACACCCAGAGTTTTGTTTGTTTGATTTCCTGTTTCTGATCTGAAATTCCCAGGATGTTTGCTGAAGACACTGTTTATTGAGGGTTTTTCTAGTCAGATTCTAATGTGGTTCAGAGAGAGAGAGAGAGAGAGAAACCTGGAGATCGAGGAGGAGAAGGCGGCAAGTGGTTACGGCTGAGAAGGAGGAGGCGGCAGCGGTGCAGCGTGGAGGACGACGCAGCGGCGCTGAGAGATGGAGGAGGCGGTGGCGGTTGAGTGGAGGAGGCGGCGGCGGCGGCGTGGTGGTTGCGACGAAGAGAGTGGAGAGGGTTTGGGAATGGGAATGGAGCTAGAGGGAGTTTGGGAGCCAAATAACACCTCGTTTACATCGATCCTGAATTTTTGAGCCCGTCAAAATATTTTTGTCACTTACAATCTTTTATGTCACTTTTTCAAAACCTTTCAGATAAAATTGAAATACATTTATCTCACTTTTTACAAAATCCACATAATAATTAAATTTTTATTTACAAAATTACCATCGCATTTTTTTTATGTTAGTTTTTAAAAAGTGACATAAATACACTATTATTTATGTCACTTTTTTAAAAAACGACATAAAAACTGAAGATAAAAAAAAAAAAAAAAAAAAAAAACGACACAAAAAGCTCAAGCAATAAACAATTATGTCACTCGAAATAAAAGTGACATAAATACAATTTTAAAAGTGACATAAAAAGCAATTTTCCTTGTAGTGATTAATAACATAATAGTATGTTCCATGATAAAAAAATGGAGATGTATACTGTATTGGACATTCAGGAAATAAAGTCTTGATCAAAACTGAGATGTATAATGTATTAACCTCTTTGTGATGCTAATTTTGGGATTAACTGCTTATGTGAGGTTAATTTAGGCCAACTCACAACTAAGTTTGAAATAAATTCATGAGAATTTGAATCTAAACCATAGAAGCAACACAGATAAAAAATATGAGTATAATTAACCCAAAAAATAAATGATTAAATTGTTACAATTATGTGCACTGTAAATTTTAAATGCTAATCTTGGGATCAATTTTGAATCCTAAATTAAATTGTTACAATTGATGCTAGAGTGAAGGATTTTCAATTGATACTAGACCTTAATTTTAAATAACCCTTTAATTATTATTCCATGCATTATTTTCTATATCTACACATATTGGGTTTTTCAATTTTACGAAACAGATTGACTTCTATTAAAATCAATTTAGAAATAGATTGACTTCTATTCTAAAATTTTATCATTTTAGTGAATCCACCTTAATCAATCCCATTCATGGCCAAGGAGTAGTGCACAGTTTAACCAAAATATTTCAAACAAAAGCATTTCCAAACACTCACTCCAATATTGAGGGTACAGGAAATTAGAAAGAAAATTTTAGAAACAAACCCTAACCTGGCTTCAGAGTAATGTGATTCCTAGGACACAATTTCAAAGTAATGTGATTTCTAGGGCTTTCAACTTTCTCATGATCAGCTTTGAAAGAACATACGACCAGCCTTCAAAGATCTGTATCTGAATTTGTAAATATATATACACTGAATCGTTAGATGTACATGGATATATATAGATATAACTATATATATAGAGAGAAAGAACCTGGGGGAACGTTGGTGGCCACTGGGTGGTGGGTTGCGGCGACGAGATGGGGAGCGGCGGCTGAGTGGGGGGGGGTGGGGTGGGGTGGTGTGGTGCGGCGGGGGTGGGGAGGGTAGATGGTGGCGATGAGGAGGTGGTGGCGGCGATGGTGAGCCGTTTGGAGGTGGGGGTGGGGGTGGGGGTGGGGGTAGGGGTGGGGATAGAGAGAGTGAGAGAGAGAGAGAGAGACAGGCGGAGGGGGTGGGGAAGGGGGGTGGGTTGGGTTTAAGAGAGAGAGAGAGAGAGAGAGAGAGAGAGAGAGAGAGAGAGAGAGATGAAGTCAACAGTGGGAGGGGAAGCTTGTAGCAAAAAGAGAGGGAGTGGAAAGTTTTTGCCCAAAAAAAAGAGAGGGAGTTTAAAACTTTTGTAAAAAAAAAAATATGACTCTGATATCTATACTATACTTAAAATAAGCATGTGTGTAATATGAAAAATGTATGATATTATATGTAATGAAATTTATAGACATTGTGCGTGTGATATGAAAATATAAAAATAAAATTATAGGCATGTGCATATGATTAAAATATAAAATTAAATTTATCGGCATTGTGTGTGTAATATCAATAACATCGTGCAATACAAGTAAATTTTGAATTTATTAGTATGTGTGTAAAATTAAATTTATATGTGTGCGTAAATTAAATTTATAGCCTATAAATGTAAAGAAGATATCAACCGAGATCATTGCTTGAGCTCATTACCTGAATCACCTCGAGAGAGACATGTTCAAAGTTTCGAATAGAAAGAGAGTAAGAGAGGAATAAGAAAGAAAGAAAGAAAGAAGAAATCAGATACATAGAGAGACGTATTCAAAGTTGGGCGGCGACGGTGAAGTGGAGAAGCGGCGGAGTAGAGTACGGCTAAAGCAGACCTGATAGAAAGAGAGAGAGAGGGGTTAGAGAAAAGGTATGTATACACGTACTACAGACCCAAAAGGATTTTAAATTGGGGATTTCAATTTCCAAAGCTTCTCTTGGAGATTCAACTTCTATTTGAGTATCTACACACTCTCACACACACCAAACATGCACATATACACACTCTTACACACAGATTTGGAGAGAGAGAGAGAGAGAGAGAGAGAGACAAACAGACAAACCTGGAGGGAGACGGTGCTGGTGGTCTATGCTAAGCAGCGGTGTCTGCGCGTCGGTGAGCAGCGATCTGTGCGAGCGGTACCGGTAGTGGCGGTGTGTGAGTGCGGCGACAGTGGTGGCGGTGTGTGGTAGGCATCACTTTTAGCGACGAAATAATATTTCGACGCCATAGGCATCACTTTTGGCAACAAAATAATATTTCGTCGCCATAGACATCACATTACAACTCACTTTAGGCATCACTTTTAGCGACGAAATAATATTTCGTCGCCATAGGTATCACTTTTGGCGATGAAATAATATTTCGTCGCCATAGACATCACATTACAACTCACTTTAGGCATCATTTTTGGCGACATAGTAATATTTCGTCGCCATAGTCATCACTTTTGGCGACGAAATAATATTTCGTTGCCATAGGCATTACTTTTGGCGACGAATTAATATTCCGTCGCCATAGGCATCACATTACAAATCACTTTTGGCGACGAAATAATATTTCGTCGCCGTAGGCATCACTTTTGGCGACGAAATAATATTTCGTCACCATAGGCATCACATTACAAATCACTTTTGGCGACGAAATAATATTTCGTCGCCATAGGCATCACATTACAAATCACTTTTGGAAACGAAATAATATTTCGTTGCCATAGGCATCACTTTTACCGACGAAATAATATTTCGTCGCCATAGACATCACATTACAATCACTTTTGGCGACGAAATAATATTTCGTCGCCATAGGCATCACTTTTGGCTACGAAATAATCTTTCGTCGCTATAGGCATCACTTTTGGCGACGAAATAATATTTCGTCGCTATAGCCATCACATTACAACTCACTTTTGGCGACAAATTAATATTTCGTCGCCATAGGCATCACTTTTGGCGACGAAGTAATATTTCGTCGCCATAGGCATCACTTTTGGCGACAAAATATTATTTCGTCGCCAAAATTCACACTTTTGGCGACGAAACAGAATTTCGTCGCCAAATTTATGTTTTTTTCAGCCTCTTTGCCGACGAAATTTAATTTTGTCGCTAAAACTATACTTTTGGCGACTAAATTGAAATTTCGTCGCCATGTTTTGTCGCTAAAGCCCATTTTTGTTGTAGTGTATATGTTCGTCAACAAATAATACTATTTGTTTAGACAGATAAAAAAGCAAAACGAAGCTCCCAAAAAAACCCCGAAAAGGTTAAAAAAAAAATGAACAACTTATGGTTGTCTAAAAGTTAACATATAATATTATGCTAGTTATTTTTTGTCAGCTATGGGGGTAAAAAAAAAAATTCTGAAAAATAAGAGTAATTTGAAATTTTTTATTTCAAATTTTAAATGGGTTAGTGTAGTTTTAAAAAAAAAAATACAAGGGAGGTCTGTATTACTTTGACATAACCTCGAGGGAGGTGTGTGTAATTATTTGATGATGTAAACACCTTCCGTTAAGGGTTTAACGTTTTCCTAATGGAGGGGGCAAATTGTTAATTACCTAGATGCTAAACTCAAGGGAGGTCAGTATAATTATGAAAACTACAAGAAGGATCCATGTAATTAGACCTAAACCCAGAGGAGCTCAGAGTAATTATCCCAAATTTTTTTTTGTTGTTTCTGGCAATCATATATACTTTATGCTGTACATTCATAACAATTCTTGGAAAATCTCAAATATGTTGATTGATTATTAAACCACAAGTTTGCCTCATATAAGCAACCAGCATTTTTACATTTCAGGCAATCTTCAATTTACTGTTGCATCACAATCCAACAATTTCTTCAGATGTGGCTCCAACAATAAAAAACAAAAACCTTTGGCTTTGGTGACGTGTTATATGTGTTGTACATACATCTATATAGATATACTGTACCAAAGATTAAGTGAGTTATACCGAGGAATCACATGAATTTCACCATATATAATGAAAAAAAAAGGCTCTAAATGTATATTAAACTAGCATTTGGACCCGAGCAATGCACCGAAGAGTATATCCATGATTTAATTTATTTTGTAAAGTAAAATGAATAAGTTAGCGTACAAAATATAGAATTGTTAGAAAACAAATATGATTAAGCAAAGTTAACTTGGATTTGAATTTTTAGTGAGATTTCAATTTTTATAATTAAAAAAATTGATAAATAATATACATAATGAATGATCATTCATACTTAATGTTAAACCGATTTTTGTTAATACTTTTTTTCCCCCTTTCTTATCAACATATAGTTTTGGTCTAAAGTTACAAATAATCATAAGCAAGTTACCAATGATCATGGGCAACACGAATGATCATAAACAATTTCTTTGAATCTTAAGTCACAATTTCAAACATACAATGTGCGCAAATTCAAAGAACATGTAAAAATTTGCTAAATCAATCTAATAAACACGTCAATTAATATGAATTTTCTACAAGAGATATGCCCTTAGATCATAGCTTCATAAAATATGGACATCAAGATGTTTACCCACATCATTATCAATATTCGAAATGTAATAATCTTAACAGTAATTAATAATCATCAAATACATTGGATAAATTGTCAATTAAATTCTACAATTTTGCATATAAAGAGAAAGAAATTAATCTTGGGTAAGTATCATCATACCAGGAACATAAATATGTGATAATGAAATAATCATAAATAGGTGATAATCGAAATGGTGAAGATCGATGTGTTAAAATAGGCTTTGCTCACCATTGTTGTGCTCTCCTATTTAGTAACCAACAGTTCATGTTCTGTGTCAATTAGATGGTACGTGAAATTTTCATACATGAGATTTCCATAGATAGAGGACCTGAGTAGTTCTAGGTAAGGGTTGGCTAACAAAATTGTATACTACTCATCTTGAAATACAAATCAAATATAAAGATTTGTTTTAAAAAATTGACTTTCTCATATGTGATATAATCTTATCCAGCAAATATATTTATTTCAAATTTGAATTCATCAAATTTGATATAATCTTATCCATAGAACTTATATATCGGTTACACGTTGAATCATTTAATTGAAACAATTATAATTTAAAGCAATATATGGGATACATACTAGAACATTTAATTAAAAAATTATAGTCTTATATTTATCTTTTACAGTATTATTTAATTTAAAATATTGAAAATTCTTAGGAATGCCACATGGCAGAAGCGAAAGCTTCTGCTTTCATATATTATATATATATATATTAGATTAGTTATTTGTAGCCTTGAATTTATTTAAGACATTATTTATGTTTGTTTTGATGATTACAAATCTAGTGATAAATTGCATGTTCTTAATGATTATATTCCAATGAATTATCATGTTATTTTCATTGTGCTAATCTCTCTATTCATGAACTTAAATGTTCTAACTTTGTTTGAGATAATGAAATACCATATTGTGAAGTTCTAGAGTGATGGAGCTCATCAAGGATCAAGCTTGAAGACTTGAAGATTTTCTATCATTGGTTGAAGACTAGGATTTACATGTAAGCATTTTGATCAATCACTCATAAGGGCTCAAGTAACTTTAATTAGACTTTAGGATTCTTGATCTTACACTTTAAAATACTTTCAAGGACCTAAACATACTTAGACTACTCAATTAAATTCATTTCACAAAAGCTTTCAAGTACTGGCTAAGTCAAAACATAGACCTTTATGCAAATAGGTTATTTTTAAAGGCAAACCTGATCCAATTGATTAGGTACTAGATGTTGAGTTTTATATGATTTTAAAGGTATTTGAATCTAGTTTCCGAATCTTCAAACGGATCGGAAAAACGAGTTTTGTAGAGGGAGTTATGGCCGTTTTAGTAAAGAGATGTCAGTCTACGAAAAACCAGCAAAAACCAGTGGACTGAAAAATTAAGGGTCCAGTCGACCGGAGGTTATGTCCAGTCGACTGGAGGTACTGTTACAATCGACTGAATTGTAAAAAAATCGAGTGTTTTCTATTTTTTGAAAGGTAGCTACTGCTATAAACTTTTTAGTCGACTGGATCGCGCTGAAACACATAATGCCTAGTTTTCTAAACTTTTCAAATTTTTTTTTACACCCCTCAAACACCCCCAACGGTCATATACGTTGAAAAGCTATATATATGGGTGATTTTAAGGGTTGGGTGATAAAGAAAAATCATTAAAATAACTTGTTTAATCATCATTCAGAATTGAGCCCTAGTTTGAGTGAAAAATCAATATGCTCTAAATTTGAATTGTAATTATTGAGAGAGCAAATTGTAGGGAGCTTTCAATTGTATTATCCACTCTAGAGAGAGATCTCATTTGTATCCAAATCAACCATTTGTAAGAGTGAGGGTTAGTAACCCTTGTGTGCAAAGAAGAGGTGTTCTTCTTTGGGAGAGATTGAATACTCTTGTAATGGTTTAATCTGCACCCGTTAAGTAGGTCGGATTAAAGGAATCCTCAAGAAGTGTTCTTGAGGAGTGGACGTAGGCCGCGGTGTGCGGATTGCCGAACCACTTGAAAACTCGATTTACAAGTGTCTCTTCCTTTCTCTCTTTACTTTCTTATTTGTGATTGTGTTTAATTTGCTATTTAGTTTTTAAAAGGTTAATTTTTTGCTAAAACCTTATTCACCCCCTCTAAGGTTTCCATTTCGAGCCAACAGTTATATATATTTGTAATATGTTAGATATGTTTTGAAAATTTATATCCCAAATGTGGTTTCCAATATATGTGACAGTAATCTCACTGTCACATGTATTGGAATCACATTTGGGATATAAATTTTGAGAAGCATAGTTTTATTAATTTTTACATGTCAATCAAAATTTTTTAACTCGAAAGAATAATAATTACTCATTTTATTTTTTTCAATCATTTTTTAGTAAGTGCAAATTACAAAGCGTGATATAGATTTTTTTATACTAAAGTGATGCTCAATAAAAGGCTTTAGAGTGAAACCAAAGGAGCACTCCCAATCATTGGCAAAATGAAGCTAAATTTTTTTAAAAAAATATCAAAATAATGCTAGCTAAAACATAGCTACATAAACACAAAAGACACGTATTATTATAAAAATTATACATAGATAAATTATCATACCCTTCCATAGATACCTACATAATTTAAATTTAACCTTATAAATCAAAGACACTTATTATTTATATATCTAATAATGTCATTATTGATGGAGAGTGAATAAGACAATTAATTAGTTAAGATTAAATTTAATTAGCATTAATTTTTATTTATTCAATTTCAAATATTGAATGAAATAAAAAAAATAAAAATAAAAAAGACATTTTATATAAAAAAAAAAATTACATGTGGCGCTGATTGATTATTAAACCTCAAGTTTGCCTCATATAAGCAACCAGCATTTTTACATTTCAGGCAATCTTCAATTTAGTGTTTGCATCACAAACCAACAATTTCTTCAGACGTGGCTCCAACAATAAAAAAAAACCTTGGCTTTGGTGATGTGTTATATGTGTTGTACTGTACATACATGTATATATATATACACTGTACCAAAGATTAGGTGAGTTATACCCAGGAATCACATGATAGTGGATAAAAAAAAGGCTCTAAATGTATATTAAATACATGACAATGATACCAAAAAGAAAACGCAATACACATATGGAAACAAATCCGATTTTAATATGAAAACCCAAATTTTAATTCGAAGTGTGATACTAAAAGATGCGATTATCATGTTGATGGCACAATATATATATATATATATATGGAAGTATAAAATTCATGACAGTTGGGATCATGACGTACAGTTTATATTATTTTTAATCCTAAATAATATTCTGTTATTAAAGACTTAAAGTGTCTGACATATAATTGTTTTTCTATGTTCTTATACATTTCAATGAAGGAAAATTGTACATAATTATATATACCAGAAGCATATATATATGTACATGTATTATGTATATGAAAAAACTCTATATCCACAAATTAAGAAGAAAATGGTACATCAGAACTTTCTTCAACATCTGCTGATACATGAACATTGCGATTGGGACTTGGGAGCATACCAGAAAGCTCAGAGGACTGAACATGTAAATTAGCTTAATTTATAGCATTTGATGATAATTTCAGACTTTATATATGTATAAATATCTTTTTTTTTTTATCAGGTGTAAATATATATATATATATATATATATACTAATATAGAAAGAGAGAAGGAAGGGTACCAAAGAAATTTTTCTAACACCAAGAATTACATTAAAACTTATACAATTTACTAATCAAATTTTCTCATAAGGGTATTAAAATGTCATTTGAAACAAAATTCAAATACCATCCACCCTCTTGCACTCACAAAGTGATATATATATATATATATATAGGGAGAGAGAGAGTGTGTGTCTTACAAGGAATTGAAAAGGCCTTTATGATTTAATTTTGCTGAGCTTATTTTCACTGGCAATAGAGTAACAGGTAAAGCCGTTTGTGATAGTCTATCTGTATAATATGGGAGGAATGTTCTTTCCCCCAAAAAAATTATCAAAGGGTCAAGATTTCATCTTAATAATAATATACGACAACTTCAGTATATTTCGTTAGATTCCTCTCACATAGATGTATAATTTTCAAAAAAACAATTCTAAAAAAATATAATCTTAATAAGTAATTTTAATAACTGTGAGAGTAATCTAATAAAATATACTGAAACAACTTTACTAGAGTACTCTTATTCTTGTCATCCAAAAGTTGAGACATTTTGACCCTTTGATAGTGCCAATTCAAGAGTCTAAATTTGTTCTCATTTTTCAAAATTTGACCACTTTTCCGACTTTGACAATTTTGAATTTTAAAAACATTGAGCCAGAGGGGACAATGTCATCACCGCCGGACCAATGCCACCGCATTGCCCCCCATCCCCACTGCCGTCCCCGTGACAACTACCAGTGCCTTGACAAACCTTTTTTTTTGTTTGATGCAGTACCCACGGACACTAGTCCTCCTAGTGCACTCATAACCAAGGAGCGAGGAATAGTTTGTGGAGGTAAGGTCGCTAGAAGTATAAATTAGATAATGTGTCAAAAGTTTTAGGTTGGCAAGGTTTTCTCTGGGTTCGGCTGGATCTAGGGGTGTCATTTGGAACGGAAATTTCGATTCCGACTGATTCCGATTCGAAAAATTCTGATTTTGGCAACTAAATATGCATTCCGAATTCCGAATTTCCGAATTCCGAAAATTTCGAAAAAAATCGGATCGGAATCGGAATCGTTTTTAGAATTCCGAAAATTCTGAAAATTCTGAAAAATTTCCGAAATTGTATTTTCCGAAAATATTCCGAAATATTCCGAAAAATTTTCGAATATATTCCGAAATTGTATTTTCCGAAAATATTCCGAAATATTCCGAAAATTGTGTTCATCCCACATCGAAAAAACACAAAAAATGATATGTAATGTGCTTCTATAAAAGGCCTACAAGTCTCAAGTGAAATCCCAATAAACTTGAATTCTGAATATTCCGAAAAATTCCAAAAACATTCCGAATATTCCGAAAAATTCCGAATTTGATGAAATTCCGAAATTTCCAAAATTTCGGAATCGGAAATAATTTTAGAATTTTCGAAATTTCGGAACGGAATTCGGAATGCATTTTTGGCTTCTGAAAATTTTAGAATTTTTTCCGAAAGGGGTGTTTCCGATCCGTTCCGGCCAAAACACACCCCTAGCTGGACCATATGGGGGCTTTAGACGAGCTCTTCAAGTGAGGCATGTTGGCAAGGTTTTCACTTTTCTCGGACACAGCAGTCTTAATATATTCGATTGTAGGTTTTATTTAATCATCGGTGATTTTTTATATTTTATTTTTTTATTTTCTATTTTCTATTTTTTATTTTATGTTCTCTTATGCGGAGTAGTGAATTGGAATTTGTCATTTGAAAAATGCTAAGTACACCAAATTGGGATATCTAAACTGTTTACCTGTTGATGTGTAAATGACGATTTTGAAATAAAATTTAACTTGAAGTGCTTTGTTTTTTAATTAAAGAAGTCCATATCAACAGATAAATCATTTAGGTATCCCAAACTAGTGTATCTAGCATTACTCCTGCCATTTACATGCTTTGACTTTCAAAGTACGATTTATGGTTAATTACACGTACGGACCTCTCTTGAGGTTTAGCAAAATTACACGGACCTCCCCTTTAGATTGCAAAATTACACAGACCTCGCTTATGGCATGAATTTATTATTTTTACCCTTATTTTGTTTACCATTTTACTAAATTACACACACCTCTTTCCTAGGAATGGCAATTTTTCCCACCCCGCTCCGCTCTTAATGGAACGGACTTGGAGGAGTTATAATAGGAGTAGGAGTGGATTTGGTATGGAAAAATAGAAACTCTATAGGAGTCGGGGTGGAGTTGGTATATATCCATGAATACTACCATTTAAACCCGCCCGCCCGCCCCGATTAAATCATTAAATTACTAACCTACCCTCATACTTACAGTTATTTATAACAAATCAGGGCATATATATATATATATATATATCTCGATCTTTCTCTGCACTATTAATATTTAATTTCTAAATTGTGATAATAAATTTAAAATCATTTGCGTGAGTGATTTTTAGGAAATCAAGCTAAAATATAAGTGAGTTTTGAATTATAAAAGAACATTCAATTTTGGAGTGGTAATTAACAAACTAAGTAAGAGTGTAATAGGAGTACCCAATAGTAAATGAAGTAGGAGTGGAGTAGGAGTTGGTATTTTACTTAAATAGGATGGGGCGGAGTCGGAGTAGGCGGAAAGTAAACGGAGTAGGAGTTTAGGAGTTGCTATAAGGGGACTCCGTACCAACTCCGACCAGTTGCCATCCTTATTCTTTCTCTCCTCTATCTACAGTGTATATATATAGATATAGATATACAAGTACATACATAATATACGGATATATATACATATATGTGTATATATATATGAATATGATTTTGTTCAAAAAATCAAAATTTTAAACCCAAAATCAATTTGTTCCAACAACTAATTTGTTCCTAAGATTTAAACTCAAAACCAACTTATTGCAAAAACTAATTTGTTCCTACGATTTAAACCCAAAATCAATTTATTCCAAAAACCTAAGATCTAAACCCAAAATACCAAATCCAACTTAAAGATGTATACATGTATCTATGTATATATATGTATTCTCAATGGTTATATGTATACAAATATGTATGTATATATGGCGTATATGTATGTATGCATGTATATATGCATGATCTGTATATATGGTGTGTATATGTATATACATTACAGAGAGAGGGAGATGAGAGGAGTTTATTTATTTATTTATTTATTTTTTATAACTAGGAGTATTTTTGGTATTAGCAAATTAAGAAGGGAGTTCTCTGTAAATTTTGCAATCTAGAGGGGGAGGGTGTGTGTAATGCAAATCCAAACCTTAAGGGAGGTCTATGTAATTTTGCAATATAGATAGAAGGTCAGCGTAATTTCCCCAAACCTCAAGGGAGGCCCGTGTAATTAACCCTAAGATTTACCTTAATATACAATGTTGGATTGTTTTAATAAAAATAGATATTTATCTTTTGATTATGGTACTGTGGTAGTGCTTTTTAAACAACAGGTTATGTAACTGTTCAAATTCTTGTACACATTATTATCCAACGTTTTATAACTTTACTTTACATTGATGTTTTAAAACCATAATCATATACTTACATCCAATGGTTAAAAGCTATAGTTGCTTGTCCCAATTATTCTTCAGTCGGAATGAATGGTCTTTGTTGGGTTTTACTGTGAGCAAGTATGAAACTTTGGAGTTAGGTTAGGACTGGGGTGTGTGTGCGTGTAGGGTGTGTGTATCCGATCCGGATCCAAGTAAGCATTAAAAAAAATAAAATAGTTGCTATACATTTGATGGCCAACGGTTATAGCATTTAGGGCAAATTACATTTTGCTACCTTCAACTTTGACCATGTTTTCAATTGAATACATATTGTATATATTTTTTTTCAATTAGCTAGGTCATCATAGTTGTGTGTATAGCCTTTCAGCGCAAAATCTCGTACTACACGTTTGTGCAATTCGTTGTGCGTTGTCCACCTATCATTATTGTTATAAAAGTGTCCAGGTCGTTACTGCAGACCGCAAATTAAGACTTTTATATACTTACACAATATGTACGTACAGTTCATGTATATCACACCTACCTATATCTCCCAAACTTTGTCCTCTTATTTCACTCTCTTATCACCTCTGCAAGCTTCCACTAATCTCTATACACAATATCAACATCCATAACTATAATGTTGGGATTTCCCACATTGATTGTAGAAGGGGCTAGTGGTCAGTTTATAAGTGTGAGGGAAAGCCTCACCTCATAAGCTAGCTTTTGGGGTTGAGAAGGCCCAAGACCACCCAACACTAGTATCAGAGCTCAGGTTACAACATCTCGGCCCAACAGCCACAAGGGAGAGACTGGTTGATGGTTTACCGACCAAAGGCCCAATGTGTGAGGGGGAGATTGTTGGGCTTTCCCACATTGATTGTGGAAGGGGCTGGTGGTCAGTTTATAAGTGTGAGGGAAATCCTCACCTCATAAGCTAGCTTTTGGGGTTAAGAAGGCCCAAGACTACCCAACACTGGTATTAGAGCCCAGGTTACAACATCTCAGCCCAACAGCCATAGGGGAGAGAAGTACAATATGAGCCAGTTATAGATGTTCCAGAATTTGGGGATAATGATGATGTGCCAGATATAGAAGGTGTTAAGCAGGGGGAACAGCCCCATTCACCAGAGATTGCAGTACCTCAAGTCAAGAGATCGACTAGAGAGCACAGGCCATCAATCAGGTATTCCAATTCTGAGTATATTTTGGTTACAAATGAGGGGAAGCCAGAGAGTTTTCAGGAAGTTCAGAACCACAGAGACAGAGGTAGTTGGGTACAAGCTATGCACGATGAGATGAATTCATTGCATAAGAACAACACTTATGAGTTGGTTGATCTTCCTAAGGGCAGAAAAGCGTTGAGAAACAAATGGGTGTTCAAGTTAAAGAAGGATGGTGAAAATCTACTAAAGTACAAGGCTCGTTTAGTTGTCAAGGGCTTCGGCAGAAGCATGGCATTGACTTTGATGAGATTTTCTCACCGGTGGTGAAGATGAGTTCTATTCGAGTTTGTTGGCCCAAATATGGAAACCTTAGAGGGGGGGTGAATAAGGTTTTAGTGGAAATTAACCTTTTAAAAACAAAATTGCAAATTAAGCACAATCACAAGCAATTATGTAAAGAGATGAGGGAAGAGATACTTGCAAACCAATTTTTCAAGTGGTTCGGCAATCGCACCCTGCGACCTACGTCCACCCCTCAAGAACACCTCTTGAGGATTCCTTTACTCCGATTTACTTCACGGGTGTAGACCAAACCGTTCCTGGAGCATTTACGGGTGTGCACCAAACTGTTACAAGAGCCTTCAATCTCTCCCAAAGAAGAACACCTCTTCTTTGCACACAAGGGTTACTAACCCTCACTCTTTACACTTGATTTGGGTACAAATGATAACTCTCTCTCTAGAGTGGATAATAAAATTAAAGCTCACTACAATTTTGTTCTCTCAAGAAATACAAAGAAAGATTTGAGCAAATTGATAAACTCACATAACTAGGGCTCAAATGATAATGTTTAAAGATCAAAGAGATGTGTGATCAATACTATATTTTCCAATCAAAATCTCAACCCCAAATAGCTTGGGAAAACATGTATTTATAGGCCTTGGAAGATTATATATAGCCGTTGGTGGCAAGTTTGGTAATTAAAAGCTCCTTTAAAAACTAGCCGTTATTGCCTTTCAGGTCGATTCAGTCGACTGGACCTTGAAGCAGTCGACTGAGCCTTGAAGCAGTCGACTGAGATGTGTTTACAGAGGGTTCTGTTTGCATTCTGCTCACTTCAGTCAACTGCATCGGGCCCTCAGTCGACTGCCCTTCCCTATTTGACAGCTTGACACATCTCCACTAAAATGGTCATAACTCCCTCTACAAAACTCGGATTTTTGATCCGTTTGATGTTTTGGAAACTAGATTCAAATACATTTCCAACCATATAAGATTCAACATTTAATTATTTTCCAATTGGTTAGGGAATTGCTTTAAAGATGACCCACTTAAAATTTATTTCCAAAACTTTAACTTTTAGAGTTTGTTTGAGCCCTTATGAGTGTGAGATCAAGATGCCTTACAATGATGGTCCTAGACTTCAACCAAGGATGAAATATCTTCAAGTCTTCAAGCTTGATCCTTGTTGAGCTCCTTGTAATCTTGATCTACATCAATTAAATCTCATGCACACAAAGATGTTAAAAACATTGATACAAAATTAATACATGAGATTATATATGAGCATAAAAATGACTATGATAATAACAAGGAATGAAACAATATGAATCATGTAATTATCATAGCATATTTGACATCATCAAAACATAATTAAATATGCCTTAAAATACCTTAAGGCTAACAATCTCTCCCTTTTTGATGATGGCAAACAACCAATGAAGGATATGCCAATATAAGCACATTTGATCATTTTCATATTATCATTCATAATGGATATCATATGTTAAGGAACATGAATGATAACTGCCCAAATACTTCTCCCCAATACTTCTCATATTTCTCCCCCTTTGACATTATCAAAAAGATTTGGGGATAAAACACAAAGCTTCCCCTCACAATAGGCATACAAATCAAAAGGCCAAAATGATACAAAAAATAATCAAATATAACCACATGTGAGAAAATGAATACATGAAAGTGCTCCCCCTAAGTATGTGCAATGATAAAAGATACCAAATGATATGAATAGAGAGCATATTCTCCCAAAAGATACCAATAATAAAGTTGGAGAACTCAAAATATAAGATAAACAAAAATTCAGTCGGATCAGTCGACTGTGCATTCCATCAGTCGACTCCTCAGTCGACTTAACAATACAGAATCAAAAAGTTCAAAACCCCACACCTGAATCAGTCGACTGTGTCAGGGTACCAGTCGACTGCTTTGTTTAGCAGTCCAAAAAAAAAATAACAGTTTAGCAGCAAAAAATTTGAATGATTCACAAAACATCATTTTGTCTAACCATTCTTAAAACTTTGTCTAATCAAACAAAAGCACATCATCATTTTTTCAAATAAGCAATATCAAGAGCATGATGATTTATGTAAAGACATATCCAAATCACAAGTGGATGAAATAAGATTATGCATAAAAAAAAATCAAGTATGCATATCTAAACAAAATCAAAGTGATTCGAAACAAATAAGAGTATGATATAAAATCAATAAAAAAAATTACCTACTAACCTACCATTACCAAATCAATACTTAACCTTTGTCCAAGCATTTCTTGGATGCTCCATTTGCCGAGGTGGTAGGAGAGGCCCTTTCCAATGTCATGAGGCAAAGATTGACAATCTCTTCATCATTTGAGTCGTCGTCCGATGATTCGCTCTCGGAACTACTATTTGTGGCCTTGATTGTCTTCTTTTTGTGTTTTTCCTCCTTGGGTGACTTCTTTCCCGATTTTTCTTTCTTTAGAAACTTTGCAAATTTTCGGGTGATCTTTGTCATTTCCTCATCCTCGTCACTCTCAACATCTTTCCTCTTTTTCTTTGAGCTTGAGGATTTTAAAGCCATGTCTCCCCTTTTGGCCTTTTTCACTTCCAATTTCTTGTCTTCACTTTCGAAGACGGCCAATTCCATTTCATGAGTTATGAGAGAACCCATGAGTTGTTCCAAGGAGAGTGTTGAAAGCTCATTTGCTTCACAAACCGCCGTGACCTTTGGTTGCCAATCCTTTGGTAAAGACCTAAGCACTTTCTCAATCATTTCTTCATTAGTATAAACTTTACCAAGGTTTTTCAAGTTATTAATAAGAATGGTAAAACGAGAAAACATATCTCCAATAGATTCATATGGAAACATTTTAAACATTTCATAAGTTTGAACAAGCAAATTGATTTTAGACTTTTTAACTTGGCTTGTTCCCTCATGAGCATTTTTAAGTTTATCCCAAATTTCTTTTGCGGATTCGCAAGATGAAATTCTATTGTATTCATTTGGGTCTAAACCACAACATAATAAATTCATTGCCATAGCATTTATTTTTATGAGTTTCTTATCGGCATTAATATATTCATCTACCGTCTTTGGAATAGAAAAACCATTTTCAATTTTTGTAGGTAGATGAGGCCCTTTGACCACGATTTGCCATAAATCAAAATCTTGAGAAATCATAGAGATTCTCATTCTATTTTTCCAATAGGCATAGTTTGAGCCATTAAAACATGGTGGTCTTAATGTCGATTGACCCTCACAATAATAAATGCAAGAAGAGTCGGTTTTCATTGGATCTTATCTCTAGTTTTTCAAAAATCTTTTGAAAGAGAAGAGCCGAGGCTCTGATACCAATTGTTGGCCCAAATATGGAAACCTTAGAGGGGGGGTGAATAAGGTTTTAGCGGAAATTAACCTTTTAAAAACAAAATTGCAAATTAAGCACAATCACAAGCAATTATGTAAAGAGATGATGGAAGAGATACTTGCAAACCAATTTTTCAAGTGGTTTGGCAATTGCACCCTGCAGCCTAAGTCCACCCCTCAAGAACACCTCTTGAGGATTCCTTTACTCCGATTTACTTCATGGGTGTAGATCAAACCGTTCCCGGAGCATTTATGGGTGTGCACCAAACCGTTACAAGAGCCTTCAATCTCTCCCAAAGAAGAACACCTCTTCTTTGCACACAAGGGTTACTAACCTTCACTCTTTACACTTGATTTGGGTACAAATGATAACTCTTTCTCTAGAGTGGATAATAAAATTAAAGCTCACTACAATTTTGCTCTCTCAAGAAATACAAAGAAAGATTTGAGCAAATTGATAAACTCACACAACTAGGGCTCAAATGATAATGTTTAAAAATCAAAGAGATGTGTGATCAATACTATATTTTCCAATCAAAATCTCAACCCCAAATAGCTTGGGAAAACATGTATTTATAGGCCTTGGAAGATTATAGCCATTGGTGGCAAGTTTGGTAATTAAAAGCTCCTTTAAAAACTAGCCGTTATTGCCTTTCAGGTCGATTCAGTCGATTGGACCTTGAAGCAGTCGACTGGGCCTTGAAGCAGTCGACTGAGATGTGTTTACAGAGGGTTCTGTTTGCATTTTGCTCACTTCAGTCGACTGCGTCGGGCCCTCAATCGACTGACCTTCCCTATTTGACAGCTTGACACATCGCCACTAAAATGGCCATAACTCCCTCTACAAAACTCGAATTTTTGATCCGTTTGATGTTTTGGAAACTAGATTAAAATACCTTTCCAACCATATAAGATTCAACATTTAATTATTTTCCAATTGGTTGGCGAATTGCTTTAAAGATGACCCACTTAAAATTTATTTCCAAAACTTTAACTTTTAGAGTTTGTTTGAGCCCGTATGAGTGTGAGATCAAGATGCCTTACAATGATGGTCCTAGACTTCAACCAAGGATGAAATATCTTCAAGTCTTCAAGCTTGATCCTTGTTGAGCTCCTTGTAATCTTGATCTACATCAATTAAATCTCATGCACACAAAGATGTTAAAAACATTGATACAAAATTAATACATGAGATTATATATGAGCATAAAAATGACTATGATAATAGCAAGGAATGAAACAATATGAATCATGTAATTATCATAGCATATTTGACATCATCAAAACATAATTAAATATGCCTTAATATACCTTAAGGCTAACAGAGTTGCTTTAGGTTTGGTAGCTAACATGGATCTTGAGCTTGAACAACTAGATGTGAAGACTGCCTTCCTTCATGGTGATTTGGAGGAAGAGATTTATATGGTACAGCAAGAGGGTTTTGAAGTTAAGGGGGAAAGAGCACTTGGTTTGCAAGTTGAAGAAGAGTCTCTACGACCTTAAGCAAGCTCCGAGACAGTGGTACAGAAAACTCGATTCATTTATGGTAGGTCATGGGTTCAAGAGAACCGCTGCAGATCAATGTGTTTATGTGCAGAAATTCCTGAATGGTAACTTTATTATCCTTTTGCTTTATGTTGATGATATGCTTGTTATGGATAAGATGTTAATATGATTCGCAGGCTAAAAGGAGAGTTGTTCAAGTCCTTTGATATGAAGGACTTAGGCTCGGCCCGACAGATTTTGGGTATGAAGATTGTTCGTGACAGGAAAGCTAAGAAGATATGGTTGTCATAGGAAAAATACGTTGAACGGGTGCTTGAAAAGTTCAACATGAGAGATGCTAAGCCAGTTAGCACTCCTCTTGCGAGTCACTTTAAATTAAGTAAAAGCTTATGTCCCTCTACCCGAGAAGGAAGAGAAGAAATGACAGTTGTTCCTTACTCATCATCAGTAGGGAGTCTTATGTATGCGATGGTCTGCACACGACCTGATATTACTCATGCAGTGTGTGTTGTGAGCAGATTTCTTTCCAATCCTGGAAGAGAGCATTGGGAAGCAGTCAAGTGGATTCTTCGTTACTTGAAGTGTACTTCGAGTTTGTGTTTATGTTTTGGGGATTCAAAACCAATCTTGGAATGGTTTACAGATTCAGATATGGCAGGGGACATCGATGACCGAAAGTCTATTTCGGGTTTCTTGTTTACTTTTGTAGGAGGAGCTGTCTCGTGACAATCCAAGTTGCAAAAATGTGTTGCCTTGTCTACCACTGAACCTGAGTATATCGCTGCTACTGGAGCAAGTAAAGAGATGTTATGGATGAAACGGTTTCTCCAAGAGTTGGATTTGAAGCAAGATGGGTATGTGGTTCATTATGATAGTCAGAGTGCTTTGGACATGAGCAAGAACTCCACATACCATTCACGTACAAAGCACATTGACGTTCGTTACCACTGGATTCGTGAGGTGATGGAAAAGCAAGAAATGAAGTTGAAGAAAATTCATACAGACAAGAATCCGTCTGATATGATGACTAAGGTCGTGATAAGAGAGAAGCTTGAGCTTTGTAAAGATCTGGCCGGAATGGACTCCAAGTGAGGGGTCGAGTTTGGGTGTTCCCTCCTCTCATGTGTATGGAGGGGGAGATTTGTTGGATACCATGTGTATGGTATTCCATACTACATAAAAGAAAAGCCATATTAGTGGACTACTTTATGGGTTTGTTTTCTTAAGTCATCATGCCCTTGTGGGACCGTGGCCCATGGTTTGCTTGTTAGGTTATTCCTATAGCTAATGAATCCAAAAGCTGGGAATAAAAAAAATTAGAATTCGGCGCATTCCATAAAAGGGTACAGAGAGGTTCTCTTGTGTGTGCGGCGGCGGCGACTCTAAGGAGAAGTTGTTGAGATACTGAGTGTGTTTTTCAAGGATTCATTGTGTGTGCCAAGATCATTGTGTATTTTGAAGAAGTATAGTTTGCTTGTATTCCTTTGGGTTTGTGAACCCTAAGAGATAACCCTTGTACTCACTCTTTACTCTCTAGTTGAGTGAATACTTCAAGTTTTAGGGCAAAAACTTGAGAGAACATTTGTATTCCTTATTTTACATAGTGGAATATTTCGGAGTTGCCCTGTGATTTTTTCCCTCCCCATTGGAGGGTTTTCCACATAAATTTTGGTGTTTATTTATTTCTTGCTTGGGTGCCTTATTATTATATTATTTGTGCTTGGTTGTGGTGAAAGGAAATTATCCATTGTGGCTTGGATATTATTATTTATTCCTATTTAATTTACACTAGATAGGGGTTAGGAAGTGTTACTCCTAATATTGGGGATTTTCGCATTTTTCCCCAACAAAGTGGTATCAGCTACATGTTACAGATAGTGATGTTGAGTGGGTTGTTGATACAGCCGCCTCCTACCATGCTACTCCTAGGAGAGAGTTCTTAACGTCATACAAAGCAGGTGACTTTGGTACTGTGAAGATGGGTAATACCAGCTATTCTAAGATTGAGGGTATAGGTGACGTGTGTATTCGGACTAGCTTGGGTTGCACTTTGACATTGAAGGATGTTCGGCATGTTCCTGGTTTACGGTTGAATTTGATTTCTGGTATTGCACTAGATAAGATGGGTTATGATAACCATTTTGGGAGCGGAAAGTGGAAACTCTGTGTTAGGTGGTCTTGGGCCTTCTCAACCCCAAAAGCTAGCTTATGAGGTGAGGCTTTCCCTCACACTATAAACCGACCACCAGCCCCTTCCACAATCAATGTGGGAAACCCCAACAATCTCCCCCTCACACATTGGGCTTTTGGTCGGCAAACCATCAACCAGTCTCTCCCCTGTGGCTGTTGGGCTGAGATGTTGTAACCTGGGCTCTGATACCAGTGTTGGGTGGTCTTGGGCCTTCTCAACCCCAAAAGCTAGCTTATGAGGTGAGGATTTCCCTCACATTTGTAAACCGACCACCAACCCCTTCCACCATCAATGTTGGAAACCCCAACAATCTCCCCCTCATACATTGGGCCTTTGGTCGGTAAACCATCAACCAGTCTCTCCCTTGTGGCTGTTGAGCCGAGGTGTTGTAACCTGGGCTTTGATACCAGTGTTGGGTGGTCTTGGGCATTCTCAACCCCAAAGGCTAGCTTATGAGGTGAGGCTTTCCCTTACACTTATAAACTGAGCACCAGCCCCTTCCATAATCAATGTGGGAAACCCCAACAATCTCCCCCTCACACATTGGGCCTTTGGTCGGTAAACCATCAACCAGTCTCTCCCTTGTGGCTGTTGGGCCGAGATGTTGTAACCTGGGCTCTAATACCAGTGTTGGGTGGTCTTAGGTCTTCTCAACCCCAAAAGCTAGCTTATGAGGTGAGGCTTTCCCTCACGCTTATAAACCAACCACCAGCCCCTTCCACAATCAATGTGGGAAACCCCAACATATAAATGATATTGGGGATGAAGGATACTCAGGTTAGAGAGAGAAAACACAAAACAGAGCACTAGAGAGAGTGAGAAACTATTTGTATAACTATATTATCTCTATTTATGATGGGAACAAATCTGAAGTTCAGATCAGTACCCCACCTCCACACTGTTGCCAAACTCCATCATCAACCTACCGATAAACTTCATGTTTTTCTTCCATACATAAAGCTGCCACAACCTCTCTATCAATTACTCTTTTTTTTTTCACTCTTCACCATTGCTGTCCAAACAAGACTTTATTCCTCTCTCTTCTTCTCTCTACTTTCTCTCCAAAACAATTGGAGAAATACCCAATTGGAAGCCATTATTCTGTAAGAAACCAAATCCCATCTCTGTATCGATCTTGTGTAATTCAATTGAGCTCTGTAACGCCGAAATCCCTTTGAGATATATATATACAAAGAATATATTTGTTAAAAGCCCTATGTGTATATGTGTGTGTGTGTGTGTGTGTGTGTGTGTGTGTGTGTGCATAGCAGACCACCAACATGGAGAGATTTTTGCTCATTCGATTGTGAGATAGGAAGAGGAGTCTTGATATTTCTGAGGCAACGATGGGCAGAGAAGTAAGGAAGGTGCAGGTTTTGGGTTTGAATGGGCAAAAGAGGGACAAAGGTGAAAAGAGGGAGTTCAAGTCAATTAAGTAACTTTTTAGATGGATGCCATATCAGCACTTTGTGCACGTTTAAAAGAAAATTAAGTTAGTTTGAATAAGTCCGTTAAATATATTTGACGGACATTAGTGATTGGGGTCAATTGAATCACTTAAAAATGTTTAATGACTTGATTGAAAAAAATTAAACATTATGTACTTAATTGAAAACAGGGTTAAAGTTGGAGGTAGTAAAGTGTAATTTTCCCTAGCATTTATGCTATAGGTGTTAAGAGTTTTATACATTTAGCAACTGTCACATGTTTAACGGAGTCTTTGATGAGTCTTATTTTCAATTCAATTGTTTTTATTTGCCATTTTGTTAATTGTTTGCTTTTATCATTTGCCCCTCTTAAATACTACAATTTGTTACATCTATACACCTTTTTGGGTCATTTAAGAATTTGTTTGGGGGTAATTATGTAAGTTCAAGGATATAATTAGCCTTAGATCTATTTTTTTTTAATTTTATTTAAAATCAAAAAGAGGATTCAATCAATTTTTGAAAAAAATATTAACAGAAATGAAGATTCAATCAACTATTGAAAAAAAAAATACCATAAAAATAAGGATTCAATCAACTTTTGCTTCAACCATTTACAAAAATTGTTTGGGCGTTCCCTTTAAGCAACGCGTTGCACCTGCCTTCGGGTGTTTCGAAAAATGTGCAAGGGGCGTCGCATCGACGCCCGGGTGCGGTGTTAAATAAGCAAGGGTTCCCGCGCTCATCTGGGCCACCGCGGGTAAAGAAGTTAGTCCAGAACTATAGGCTTAGGTTAGCAACTTGGAATATAGGAACCTTAACAAGTAAAGCTATGGAACTAGTAGACACTATGATTAGAAGGAAGGTTAATGTAGTATGTTTACAAGAAACAAAGTGGGTTGGAGAAAAAGCTAAGGAGGTAGAAAAGACCGGGTATAAGATATTCTATACAGGGAAAGATAGGCATAGAAATGGTGTCGGAATCGTGGTTGACAAGAACCTCAAGGATAAAGTTGTGACAGTCACGAGGAAAGGAGACAGAATATTGCTTATCAAACTGGTAGTTGGAGTGGATATAATTAATGTGATTAGTGCATACACGCCCCAAGTAGGATTGGATGATCACACTAAAAGACAATTTTGGGATGAGTTGGACGTTTTAATGCAAGAAATACCAGGAGGAGAAAAAATAATTGTAGGCGGAGATTTTAATGGCCATGTAGGCAAAGATAGAACTGGATATGAGAGGGTGCATGGAGGGTATGGTTTTGGAGATCAGAATGAGGCAGGGGTGAGTATTTTAGATTTCGCAGTAGCATATGATCTTGTAGTAGCAAACACATTTTTTAAAAAGAGGGAAGGACACTTGATAACCTTTAAGAGTGGATCTAATAGAAGCCAGATCGATTTGTTCTTTATGAGAAAGGCAGACCGCTTAGCATGTAAAGACTGTAAGGTCATCCCAGGAGAGTGTTTAACATCTCAACATAGACTTACTATTTTAGATATCCATATAAAAGGACAATGTCGTACTAGAAAAGACCCTATAAACCCGCGAACTAGGTGGTGGAACCTTAAAGGCGAGAAACTAGCAATATTCCAAGAGAGAATGTATGCAGAAGCACCTTGGAATTTGGAAGATGGAAGCAATACTATGTGGGAAAGAATGGCAAGGTGCATCACGAGAATATCAAAGGAGGTCCTCGGAGAGTCGAAGGGAAGAGGTTTGGCTTCTAAAGATACTTGGTGGTGGAATGAAGAGGTACAAGCTGCAGTAAAAACCAAAAAGGATTGCTTTAAGAAGTGGCAAAATGATAGAAGTGAGGAACACTTCAAAAGCTATAAATGTGCAAATAAGGAGGTTAAAAGGACAGTTAGAGTTGCTAAAATGGAAGCCTATGACGCCTTCTACACCAAACTAGACACTAGAGAGGGAGAAAAATGTATTTATAAGCTTGCTAAGTTGAGAGAAAGGAAAACAAGAGACATTAATCAGGTTAAGTGTATAAAAAGCGATGACTCTAGGGTATTAGTGAACGACGAAGAGATTAAGGAAAGGTGGAAGAGCTATTTTGAGAAGTTGCTGAATGAAAAACATATGGATAACACAATTGAAGAAGAAACTGGAAGTTACAATGAAACTAGAGAATACAGATTCTATCGGAGAATAAGGAAGTTTGAGGTGGATTTTGCTTTGAAGAAGATGAAACCCAACAAGGCCTTAGGCCCAGATGGGATCCCCATTGAGGCTTGGAAATGCTTGGGAGATGTGGGGGCATCTTGGCTTACAAAAGTTTTTAATAGGATTTTAATGACTAGAAAAATGCCTGATGAGTGGAGGAAGAGCATCCTAGTGCCTATATATAAGAGTAAAGGAGATGTACAACAATGCAACAACTATAGAGGTATTAAGTTGATGAGCCATACTATGAAGCTATGGGAGAGAGTGATGGAGCATCGCTTAAGAGGCGCAACATCAGTGATAGAAAATCAGTTTGGATTTATGCTTGGGAGATCAACTATGGAAGCAATTTATTTACTTAGAAGACTAATGGAAAAGTATAGAGAGAAGAAAAAAGATCTACATATGGTTTTTATTGATTTAGAGAAAGCTTATGATAGAGTGCCTAGAGATTTAATTTGGTGGGTGCTAGAGAAGAAAGGAGTGACCAAGGGCTATATTGACGTGGTGAAGGATATGTATGATGAAACAATTACTACAATTAGATCACCAGCCGGAGAAACAAGCGAATTCCCAATTACCGTAGGCCTGCACCAGGGGTCGGCCTTGAGCCCTTATTTGTTCGCCCTAATTATGGATGAATTGACTAGACACATTCAAGATGAGGTCCCATGGTGTATGTTGTTCGCAGATGATATTGTCTTGGTTGATGAGACTAAAAGGGGACTCAACACTAAACTAGAAGCTTGGAGAGAAGCACTGGAGACTAAGGGGCTAAAGATAAGTAGAACGAAAACAGAATACATGAAATGCACTTTTAGCAACAGTGGAAGTAGAGACAACGAAGCAGTGAAGATCGAAGATCAGAAGATCCCAAAGAGGGAACACTTTCGCTATCTAGGTTCAATGATCAGTAGAGACGGAGAGATTGGTGATGACGTGACCCATAGAATTAAAGTGGGTTGGCTTAAGTGGAGGAGTGCTTCCGGAGTATTATGTGATCGGAGAATACTAGCAAAATTGAAAGGAAAATTTTATAGGACTGCTATTAGGCCGGCTATGCTCTACGGGATAGAGTGTTGGGCAACTAAGAAACAACACATTAGCAAAGTGAGTGTAGCGGTGATGAGGATGCTAAGATAGATGTGTGGTAAGACTAGGAAAGATAGAATTAGAAATGAGTACATCCGAGAGACTGTAGGAGTGACACATATTGAGGACAAATTGAGGGAGAATAGACTTAGATGGTTCGGCCATGTGCAACGAACGCTTGTAGATGTACCTGTGCGAAAGAGTGATAAGATCATAGTGCCTAGAATGGTTAGAGGGAGAGGTAGACCTAGACTGACTTGGGAATATGTAGTGCAACAAGATATGAATATATATAATTTAAATGAGCATATAGCTCTTGATCGTGCAGAATGGAGAAAAATGATTCATATAGCCGACCCCAATTGATTGGGACACAAGGCTTGGTTTGGTTTGGTTTGGTTTGGCACAACCAAGTGCATGTTGCTTGTGTTTTCCTTTTTTTCTTTTCCCAAACAAGCCATTAAATAGACCAATCAAGAAGTTCAATGTCTACCATATTCATGTGACTATGGGCTATGCATTGTTTGGCTTTGTTTTTGTTTTGTGTTTTTTTTTTTTTTTTTTTTGCTGTTTCTTGTATTTTTTTTCCGTCAAAAAGTGGGGTTGGCGTATAAATTTAATTTTTACACATGCTTGTAAATAAAACAAATTGAACACTTTGATATAAATTGAATTTTATACACATGCCTATGAATAAGAAATTTACTTTTATTACACAATATAATCGATATTACACACACAATGTCTATAAATTTAATGTTACGCCTAAAAATTTGATTTACAGACGCAACATATTTTGCAATGTTATCGATGTTACACACACAATGTATATAAATTTAATGTCATGCCTACAAATTTGATTTATACACACAACCGATTTTGCAAATATAAAATTAAATTTATAGGCATTGTACGGAAAAAAAGCTAGGCACAAAAAAAAGGGTATAGCCTATAAATTAAATTTAGGCATGTGTGTGATAAAATTAAATTTCTAATTCAAAATACATAACTCAATTTATAGGCATGTGTGTGTAATATCAAATAAAATTAAATTTATAGCCTATAAATTCAATTTAGGCATGTGTGTGTAATCCAATATTAATTTAATCAATTTTATTTTATTAAATTTCTATGTGTCTGTAAATTAAATTTATAGATATTTGTAGGCATGGGTGTGTGTAAATTATATTTATAGACATGTGTGTGTGTGTGTGTGTGTGTGTGTGTGTGTGTGTGTAATATCAACAATATGAATATAAAATAAAATTCACAAAAGTAATATTGTAGATTGTGCGTAATATCCAAATATAAAATTAAAATTATAGGCATTGTACAAAAAAAAAAACAAAAAACACACACACATACACACACACAAATTTAATTTACACAGAAATGTGCCTATAAATTTCATTTTATATTTTGATATTATACAATTTAGTTATTTTTCGTAATGTGTTTTACTATATTTATGTATTTCAGTTATTTATTTATTTTGATATCACACACGTATGCCTATTAATTAAATTTTATATTTTCATATTACACACACAATGCCTATAAATGAAATGTCATATTTTGATATTACACACACGCGCCTATAAATTTAATGTAGACACATGTTTTGTAATTTAGTTTTCATTTGATTTTATATTAATATTGGAGATTGTGAATAATATAAAAATATTAAATTTAATTTATCAACATGTGTATGTAGTATCAAAATATAAAATAAAATTTATTTAAATAGATTTTTACCATGAGTCAGTGCCTTGCGCGAGCCACTCCTAGTCTATATATGTTCTCACTTGATTTGGGCAGAGGCAAGTGACTTTCATTTTTGTTCCAATAACCTTTTATGTTTATATTTAAGTTGGAGGCATGGCCGTTAGAAGAGTTACAAACTTTTTGGCGTGGGGGTCACCGAAATGAATAGTCACAATTTTTCAGTGCATAGATTCGGTAACTCTACCATTATTGTTTCTTAAATTGGTCAAATAATTGTTGATTTAATTTCAGAGAGAATGTTGAGTCCACTTCATTTTCAAAAGAAATTTGAACTTATTTAAATAAAAGGTAATGATATACTAGTAAGCAGCCTCTCCAAAGCATCTTTTAACAGTTCCATGAAAGTTATTGTTTTAAGATTAAATCTTCATTTAGCGGTTAAAATCTATTTTTTTTTAATATAAGAAGGTACTTATTACATCATTATCCTTAAATAAATATTAAATACTACTCCGTATTAGATATCAAGAGTTTTTAAAGGGTAATAAAATGTGCACATAAAGATCTAAGTTAATCATTTTGGTGGAGTCCGTGACTGCATACCTGAGACCCATTGAAATGAATAGACGAGATCTTTATGTGCATATTTTATGTGCACCAATCATTATTCGCTTTTAAATGTCATAATGGCACACTCATTCCAATGCACATGTTACAGCCTTACTTTTTTTTTTTTTTTTACAGCCTTACTCCATCTCAAAAGATACAAGTAACAATTTTTGTATACAAATATCTTGGCAAATATATACAGTCCATTCCTTCCATAACGACATATCAAAATATATATATATATATATATATATTTAAAATACTACAGCCTTACTCCACCTCAAAAGATACAAGTAACAATTTTTTTATAAAAATATCTTGGCAAATATATACAGTCCATTCCATAACGACATATCAAAATTTTTTATTTTTATTTTTTCCATCAAACTCCAAAAAGTATAAGTTTGATGTATAGAATTCTATATATAAAATTAATCACTCCAGTAGATATATCAAATTTTTTATTTTTTTATTCATTTATCTTATTTTTTGTACTCTACCCACGAATAAATAAATAATCAAAGAATCAGGCTTTGTTGCATCTCAAAAATTGCTTTACTAGGAACTCGGAAGGGACTACAAATTAATCCCTTTGGAGATGGTCTTGTATAAAGAAATATTGTGTGACATGAGTTATAGTGGTTAATTTGTAGAGGCTTAGAAGTCCTAAATTAGTATATGATGAAAATTTGTAGTAATAATCAAGAAAGAATGACTAGTATTAATAACATCTAACCACGATGCCAACCCTCCTTTGGGCTGGGACTTGGTTTGGAAATGTAAAACGTCCAACAAATAAAATATTTCAATCGGAGGTATGTACCTACATGACGGAATATATAGCCAATAACAATTTTTAGATAGGGAGCACTTTTGTTCACTCAAATTTAGTTCACCGTTGTTTATCCATGCATTTACTGTCTGACATGTGTCTCATATAAGAGCAAAAAAAAAAAAAAAAAAAAAAAAGAAAGAAAGAAAAAAAGGTTAACGATTTAACAAAGTTTGTCCCTTCCTTTGTCTCCATTTCTCTATCCTCTGTTTTCCTCTCTCTATTTTATGATTTTGCTCACAATATACAAGGAGAACTATGACCCATAAGACAGAAACAGAAAGAGACCCGAGGCCCCGCTATTTACTCGTTCAACACAACAAATCCTACTGGCTATTGCCCACCCATTAACTTCCTAAAAACAAACATATCAAATTTTTTTTATTTTTTTTATTTTTTTATTATATATGTATTTGACTGTCCTCTCTGTCCTTGAAAGCGTGGTGTCCACCTTTTGTTCTCTCTCTCTCTCTCTCTCTTCCTCTTCCTTTTCCCTCTCAAAGACAACTTATCAATCATCAATTCATCAATCTGTCATTAACCCACATCATTACTATCCCCCTCATCCATTTCCAACTTTCTAATCTTGGGACACACCCAACAATTTTCTCTTTCTCTCCCCTATTTTTCTTGTTTGGCCTTCTATGGGTTTTCTTCTCTGAGTCCATCCATCATCTCTTTGGGCTTAATTTTTGTCTTTTTTCATACATATTACATCAACTATAGTTGAAGAAAAATGGATTATAGCAAAATGCATAAAATAATTGCAGGAGGAGAAGGAGGAGGAGTACTTGCTTCTCCTTACATCACCTCAACTTCTCTCTGAAAAAAAAAAAGGTAAATTTTATCTCAATATATGCTTCATCATTATTTATGGGTTATATGTATAGATCTCCAAATTCATACCTTTATGGCCTTGTATTATGTCCTCTAATATTCCATTGCATGATACCAATCCCATTTCACAGGCAAACTGTGCCCTTTTTGAGGGCTTCTTTTTTTATTTTAATGATGAAAAAGGTAAAAGAATTATGGAATACCCATCTAAATGTGTTTGCTTTTTGACAGGCAAAGGAACCACAGCTCCACATTTGTGTGGTGCTTTCCTCTTCTTTTGTCCTCATTTATCTTTAAAAAAAAAGAGACCTATTGGATTGGGCTTGCAGCTTCCACCCACCATGGCAACCAAAATGAAAGGGATCTACAAAGGGTTCAAGTACATCTTCCAAATCTTTGGTAATACATATATAAATATATGTATTTTTTTATTTTTTTTGTTTGTATTTCATGTTTATCATTAAGACTATTTTCATCTATATATATATTGTGATGGGTTTTGGAGCTTTGGGGCTAAGATGGAAAATGGGATTCTCTTGATTATAGTTGTGAAGGAGAGAGAGATGGAAATTGGGTACCCAACAGATGTTAAGCACGTGGCACACATTGGGTGGGATGGTCCTTCTGGTAGTGCACCCAGTTGGGTAGGTATTCCACATTTATGCTTATTTTCCATATCTCTTCTCCATTTTGCTAGCATCTTTGATTTGGATTTTTAAAAAATATATATATATATATATATATTGCCTCATTATAATTATGTTGTTTGGTTGGATGGAAAATATAGATGAATGAATTCAAGACAGTGTCTGACTTTGCTGCAACATCAATTGGTAACATTAATGAAACAAGAGGTTCTAGCTCTGCTCTCTCCACATGGTCATCTCAAGGTAATATGTTTTTTCTCAATACTTCATCCCCTTTTTTTTTTTCTCATTTCTCTCATTTCAACCTTCCACGAGCAATGAATGTAACCACGAGCACTTGCCCTAGTGGAAGCGAGTTGGTTGAGGGTTCAAAACTCCACAACAACGTAGTGGTTGTGGTAAGAATTTTTTGGCCTCCTAAAAGGAGGTCAAAGGTTCAAAGCTCTTGGGAGTCGTGTGAGTGGGTTGGAAGGACGAATGTCAAGTAGTTGGACGACTTGTATCCAGAGCTTGATGTGGGGTGGGTTTGAATTCGACCGCTCACTCACCTCGCTGATATACTTAGTCAGGGTCGGTCCTGCCTATAGGCAGGGTAGACGGTCGCCTAAGGTCTCCAATTCTTGTTCATTTTTTGCTTTTCAATAGGGCCCCGAAAAATACTAAGTAGAGCCCAAAATAAAATTTTTTTATTTATAATATGTTGAACAAATTGTAATGGAGTCCAAGAAAATATTAGAAACCTCCGAATTCAATACATGCAATAAGGATTAGTGGATTACAATTACAGAACCTCCAAATTTTTAAAAATGATGGAAGAAAACTCGCAAATCAACATTATAATATATTTAATTATACCCATAAACATATATAAATAGACAAAATTTTTTTTGCTTCAGGGGCGCTGCTCTCGAACCCCCGTTGTTCAAAAGGCTCCGTCTTCGCCTAAGGACCCAATTTGTCGTACTTAGTGCATGTGTTGTCGGGTCGGTGCACGTGCTCGGGTTTGCCCCTGTACTCTGAAAAAATGACAATAAGTACTGATCCGAAGTCGCGGAGGATTTGTTCTCTTCATCCGAAAAAAAAAGAAGAGTAATGAATGTGTTTGTACCTGTATATATTATACTAAACAATCCTTCGAATCCCCTTAGGAGCTTTCCTTTGTTATTGTCCCCTATTGTGTACGTTAGTCGGAATGAGTGATCCTTATTGGGTTTTGTTGTGGGTCATTGAGGGTTGGGTTGGGTTGGGCTGGGGTGTGCGTGCGTGCGTGTGTGGGGTATTTGCATATCCAGTCTGGATTCAAGTAAGAATTTAAAAAAAAACACACACACACACATACACACAATCTTTCGTAACCTGTATTTTCTCTGAAGATTTATTTCGGACCATCTAAAATTCATTCAATTTTTTTTTCACATCATTTCAGTTGAGGCCAAATACAACTATTAAAGATCCTCAACAATTGTTTCAATTGAAGGTACCAATTGACCTCAACTAAAGTCTATTTAAAAATCGAAAGCCTTATGTGAAAATAATTAATTTTAGAGAGTCTCAAAAAAAAAAAAAAAGGGAAAAATACAGGGTAGCGAAAGGTTTCTTGACCGATATATTAGTATGATCCACGAAACCCATGTTTTCCTAAAATATAGATAGTTCTATTCATCTAATACAGGAGGAGTGATCAATCTAGGATAGGGACGTCATTAGTGTAATTTGTAAGGGTACATGCAGAAAAATTGAATACAAACACTTTAATTAACTGCAGTACCTGCTGGATATCATGTGAAGGGTTTCTAATCAGACAAGAGCAAACAAGGCCTTAACACGGGTTTGGAATGTTTGAGAGAAAAAAATGATAGATTTGTCCGATTATGAATATTTTTAGAGCTAATTTTGTAGGGAGAAGCAAGAAAAAAAAAAATAAATAAATAAATAAGGTTGTATTATTCTTTGCCTCCAACAGGAAGACTTTGGCTCTTCTGTCACGAGATAAAGCTTTCAAATATCGAATCTATCAACTAGTGGACCACGTTTTTGGTGGTCCAGTCCAAATTTTGGATTACAACAATGATAGGGATACACACCAAATGACACACTAAATGACACATAGTGTTTTAAATACATGTACCCTGTGCTGTTTGAATTTTTCACATTTTTCTGTGCATCACTTACACAACACAGGGTACATGTATTTAAAGCTAGTGTGTCGTTTAGTGTGTCGTTTGATGTGTATCCCTATCATTTTTGTTTGGATTATTGTGATCTTGATTCTTGACTTTTATTGGATACCCATGTATTACTTCCATAAGACCTTCTTCTTTTTTTTTTTTTTAAAAAAAAAAAAAAGAAAAAAAGAAAAGAAAAGTAAGTTGAAAAAAATCATTGTCCATTTAATCGACAAAGAAAACTTATAGCCCTTTTGTGTGGGGTTTCGTCCTGTTTTTTGTTGCCAAATATTGTTATAGTTATGAACTTGTTAGGATATATATATATATATATATATTTTTTTTTTTTTTATCCTGAAAGAAAGATGAAGAATAGGATCTAACAAAAAAAAAAAAAAAAACATAGAACATTATTGTAGTTTAGTAGAGAGGGAATTATAAAATTATAGTCCATGCTGTATTGACTCACAGCTAGTGTGTCAACTTTTGTGCAACTTGCAGTTTGATCCTCTCATTCGAGAAAAGAAATTCCCTCGAATGAGCTCCATTCCATTTTTGTCCCCTTTAGTTATTTTGTGGGGCAGTTTCATTATGACTTGTGATTCCTTTCCACATTCCATTTAAGAAAAGCGTTCCAAGGGTATCGTTGTCCATGCCGGTCTCTTTCCAAACTTTTTCTTGTTGGCACTTTGGTCATTATGGTGATGGCTCTATATGTTTTATATGTAGTACTTTTCAAGTTTTATGGTGGTAATGCCGCAATTAGAAAAGTCCAGTTTGCCGTGCCCGGGGGGGGGGGGGGGGGGGGGGGTGGGGAGGGGGGAGGATCGGGATTTAGCCTCTTTCAAGATCTGTGAGCTATGAAAATAGAAACGAAAAGAAGAATCACACAAGACAACTAATTAATTAACTTTTATGTGCTTCATCCAAAAGTTGGTATACGTACACAGAGGTGTTGAGATTTTCATATGCTCAAAGGCAGAAGAAGAAGATTACAGAGTACATCGTTAGCCGCCCTAGCTACAGGCTACTAGTGCAAAAAATACCAAAATGCCCCTCGAAAAAGATTGTCCACCAGTTCTAGCATTATTCACAGTCTCTATTTTACCTATTAGTTATAGCTTTATGTGATTTTCCTATTATTCTTGAGATGTGACAATTTTTCGTGCAAAATTAGTGATATCATTATCTGCTGACTGTTGTCGAAAGTCATAATTGAGAATTTCCTATCACTTCCAAAATTTTAAAACATGTTGTGTCCATGATTGTCTGCAATGTCTGTGTGAGTGAATTGGTTTTCATACTAAGCTCTTGCAGTATTAATGGTAACCAACCATTTTCATTTTGTATATGGTACAAACCTATTTAGTTGTTTCATCCTCTCTCTCTCTCTCTCTCTCTCTGTGACCTCTTGTTGTAACAGATTTCGACAACATGGAAAGGCAACCGGTTTCCGAGATGTTCAAAGACATGCCACCTACTGACCTTCCAAACATTCCTAAGAAACAGAAGCGGAAGAAGAGCAAATCAACTTCCTCTCCCAAGTGTTCCTCTTCCTCATCAAGGTCTTCACGAGCAGCAAAATCAAAGGCTAAATTTGTCGAGAATACCACCCGAGCTACAAATTTAGAAGTCGTGTAAAATCATATCAATTTGGTGCAAAAGAAGATAATTTTAAATTTTTTTTTTTTTTTTCCGATGTGCATATACAAGATCGTAAAAGTACCCTCTCGGTGATTGGCTTGTTCATTTCATGATAAGAGAACTTAGGAGGTTGAGAGAAAGTTTATGTAAATGTAGAAGAGGAGCATTGCCCATGTGAGGTCTCCGTAGATTGAGAACGAAAATCAGATATTTGGGGGAGACTAGAGAGGTGAGATAAATGGTATAACTGATGTCCACGGTTGACAATGAGTAGTGAAACTGCCTTATGTAAATGGTTGTGGATTATTTAGTTGTGGCGGTGAAAACTTTGGCTAATTCAAATGATTTGGACTTGAACAGAGCTAGCACGGGAGGCTCAAATGGCTGGTTATGCATGAGCATTTACCTATAATTTTACAGCACGGGAACAACAATTTGTAACTGTTAGAACATTCACATTCTATTGAAAACAACCTTTCTGCTATGAAGATATATTTTGGTAATTAAAATTGCAGTTCTGTTTTTGGTGCCAAATCAATGTTTTACTTCTATCAGCACAAATTGATGATTTTGAATTATCGGCGTATCTGTTTAATAGTGCACAGTGAAAGTGTAATTAACGTTTTAGTTATGTAATATTATTTTTCTGTCTTTTGAGCATAGTGAAAATCTCTGGAGCTCCGTAGATGTAGCCCTAGTCTTGTGATGAACCACGTGAAATCCAGTGTTCTAGTGTTTGCCTTTTTGTTTTTGCTTTCGTGTTTCGCAATAGGGTAAATCCCTAACACTGACGCTATATAAACAAAAACAAGAATCAGTACTAAAGATATACATTATACACAACTGTTTTCAGTAATCAATTAAAAGTATTTTCCATTGTTTTCATCTCCATTACAAAGCAAAAAATAGAACAACTCTCAAAACAACCCAAAACAAAATAATTTTTGTTGGAAAATTGAATGATAAATTGGAATTTAGTATTGTATATGGGTTTTGCCAAACAATCCCTTATTCGAATGTTTGTGACTGTTGACGAACAATCTCCTTTTGAAGGGTTGTGACTGTTGACGAACAGTCTCTTGCAACCTATATATATGAGTCGTGTTCATTCATAGAAATATAAGAAAATAAGAAAATTATTCTCTCTCTCTCTCTCAATTAGAATTAAGTCTGTTCGAGAATTATACATATATTTGTGTTTGCTGGGTTCTATATATTGGAGTGCAACTTATACAGAATTGTAAATCCGTTCTATCTTGGCAGACGATTGTTCATCAACTTTGTGCACCGAGAGGGAGCAAATTCGTTTTAAGGAAACAGTTCGCTGGGCTCGGATTCTTTCTCAAATTTATACTGTATTTATTTTCATCTCCAATCGGTAAGTATTTCAGATTTCATATTTATACATCCCAATATATTTTGAATAACAATCTTAAGACGAATTTCTTGTGGTATATCATCTGCGTTTTGTATAAATCTGATAATCCGATTCAGAACTTAGCATGTTCATTAATTTGAAAATCTGTTCAGTGACGTCGCAAAATTTCAAATATGTTTTTTTTTTGTGAATCTGGTTTCGTAACTTCTTAATCTGGAAACGAAGTCGGAAAAAAAATGTTGGAAATGGATGAATCGCGTGGCTTTCTCATAAACCAGAATTTTGTATTAATTACAAAACAGTATCAACTGTGGTTGAATATTACGAATGAATGTGCGCATTGACCTTTACATTTACATGATATGAGTGACAATTACATGATATGAGTTGTCACTGTGTTTGTCTTATTTGATCAAAAATCACTTACAAGTTGCAGCACAGTATACATTTTTTTGTTTTTTTTTTTTTTTGATACCGTTTCCTCTTAGTGAGTTTCTGTCCGAATATTTTTGAAACGGTGTAGCTTTTGTGAATTGGTATGTAAAATAGTGAAAAGCTATTGGAGGGTTGTGTCTTTTAATGATGGGGCTGGGTCTATTAATGGAAGAGGGTTAATCTTTCTTAAGATAGAAGTCCTCAATATTACAAAAAAAAAAAAAAATCAGAATTTCGTATCCTATATGTATAATCTGGAAAATTGCCTCTATTCCAGAGCATAGTATCTTTAACACACCCATCTCTACTGGGTTTGGTAAACAGTGTGACTTTGGCACTCATATCGAAGTGATGCATTAGGAATCCATTGGATTAGACATGTTTGAAATTTTGCAAATGTGGGGGAGAAGATTAAATATTGATAGAATACTCATATTTCCTTGTAATTATTGTATACTTGCAAATGTGGGGGTAGATTTATTTGGAATCTAATATTTTGCAAGTATGAAAATTGTGTATATTTTAAATTTATGGAGAATTTGTTGTGCTCATGTAAGTTAATTATAAAATGATAGTCTTGGATATGGTCCAAGATGATTAAATGTGACAACCTTTGGTATTAGTCAAGAATGACTAATGGGTTCACGAAGCTAATGACTTAAGCTAATGACTTTGAGATTAGCAAAAATATTGTCAAATAGGTTTGATATTTTGTCTGTGCCTAAAGCACGAAGACAAGATATGTCATTATTTGTTGCTATGCGAGATTCATGCTAAGCATGAGTAGCAAAAATAGACTATCAAGGAAATGTTGAGTAGTAAGTGTGACTTGAAGAATTAGGTGTTGTAAATGTGATACTAGTTCGTCTGGTGGACAAGTATGATCATAGTCTAATGAGAACACTTTTAGATGTCAACCTACCTATAACTAAAAATACTGAGAGTAGAGTATCTCTATTTGAATATTCATATTAAATTAATAGTCTAATGCATGTCGTGACTGGCACTAGACTGGAAATAGTGTACTCAGTAAGTAATCTTAGTAAATATATAAGTACTCAAAGTGTAGATTACTAAAAGGCAATAATCAGGGCACTTAGATACGTGAGGTACACTTTGACCCATACAGTACACTTCATAAGATATCCAACTATACTTGAAGGGTATAGATTCGCATTGGATATCTATTTGAAAAGACTGGAAATCCACAAATGGATATGTCTTTACACTTAAAGATGCAGCTGTGCTTTGGAAATTCTTTAAAAAGTTTGCATTGCTTGATCAACAATGGAATATGAATTTATTGTTTTTAGATAAAGTAAGGGAGGAAGTAAATTTGCTTCGCTTTTCCTTAGAGGATATTCCAAGTTGGACAAGACTTGTGTCAAGAATTTGCTTTTCCCTTAGAGGATATTCCAAGTTGGACAAGACTTGTGTCAAGAATTTGTGCATTGTGGTAGCCAATCGACAATTGGAAATGCACATAAGAGTATGGTATGTCTTGAAATACAGTCAAAGACATACTACTATAGAACTATTGCTCTCTAATGAAATTATCTCTATTGTCTATGTAAAGTCAAATGATAACAAAGCGGATCTATTAACTAAAGGCCTAATGTGAGAGCAAGTGGAAAGTTCATCGAGGGGAATGGGATTAAGCCTATGCACTAAACAAGAGTCGTCATAGTGGAAACCCAACCTAGCTGACTGAAGATCCCAAGATCTAGGTTCAACGGGAAAACTAAATTATGGAGTACTCGATACACACTGAGAAGAATTATATCTTCCTCCTCCCATTTCAAAGATGAGTCAGTGTCAATCTGCCGCGAGTAAAAGGATAAGATACGCTTTTAATAGTTCCTATACCTTGGAAAATGTCCAAGTGGGGTATGGCAGGATACATAGTAACCACCTACGTGAGTAAGAAGGGGCCGCTTCTATGAGAATTTGAAGGCTGAATTCTCTAAAACACTCACTGAACCAAGAGGTGTTCAAGGCCAAAACGAACACAAACGTGAGAACCAAATATGTAAGAAGAAGGGCTGTGTGTATTCTATTGTCTAGGTTTACACAAATGGCTGGGAGTTCAAAGACAATCAAGTCTACTCACCGGCTAGTAAATCCGATAGTTTATCACTAGGGCAAGTTCAAGGCTACTAGGCTACTTAGTCTGAAGCAGTACTTCTTCGTTGATACTCGAACTAGTGTCTGCATTTTTATTTGCATGTTGTATGGACAATTTATCATTCATGTGGGGGATTGTTGGAAAATTGAATGATAAATTGGAATTTAGTATTGTATATGGGTTTTGCCAAACAACCCCTTATTCAAATGTTTGTGACTGTTGACGAATAGTCTCCTTTCGAAGGGTTCTTACTGTTGACGAACAGTCTCTTGCAACCTATATATATGAGTCGTGTTCATTCATAGAAATATAAGAAAATAAGAAAATTATTCTCTCTCTCTCTGAATTAGAATTAAGTCTGTTCGAGTATTATACATATATTTGTGTTTACTGGGTTCTATATATTGGAGTGCAACTTATACAGAACTGTAAATCCGTTCTATCTTGGGAGACGATTGTTCATCAACCTTGTGTACCGAGAGGGAGCAAATTCGTCTTAAGGAAACAGTTCGCTGGGCTCGGATTCTTTCTCAAATTTATACTGTATTTATTTTCATCTCCAATCGGTAAGTATTTCAGATTTCATATTTATACATCCCAATATATTTTGAATAATAATTTTCACCCTCCACATTTATTCAAAACCACACAATCTTCAAATTAGCAATCCTCATTTTTTCCTCCTTTCTCTATAACTGGCAACACATACAACTTCTATATGTTTTGGTGTCGACATTATGAGGCATCGCAATAAGTGTTCGAAAGGCCAAATAACATGTTGTGGGGTCACTGCTCTTACCTCAGTCCTTTTTCTTGTAGTTTCAATACTCTTTTTTCTTACCATTTTAAAGCCTAAAGACCCCGAAATCGTCACTCAGGCCGTTAATCTTGAACATTTCGAGTTAGTACCAATTCCATTTAAGCTAAATGTGTCTTTGGGTATTGATATCACCATCCATAATCTCAATTATGGAAGCTTCAAGTACGAAAATAGTACATCTTATGTGAATTATCGCGGGACTGTTGTAGCTGAATCTTTGATTCAGAAAAAAAAAAAAACGCGATTCCAGCTTGTGGGAAGTTTAATATAGAGACTAATGCGGAGATTTTGGCAGATAACTTGCTTCCAAATCTTTATTTTCTGGGGGATTATAATAGTGGGTGAATTTCACTTCTTTAACGTACATCTTTGCATGGAAAAGCAACTCTGCTAAAGTTCTTGAAGATAAAAGTTACAATTTATAGTACCTGTGACATCTCTGTGTTTGTCCAATCTAAGATTGCCACTTGTCTGTAGTTCAAAAGTCAAGTATTGATTTTCACATATATGTGTGTATATATTGTAGAAATGAAAATGCCGAGATAAGGGTAATACTTGAGACACAACCTTCATACAACTTTCATACAACCTCCCCAAAAGATGTGTCTATCTCTTTCTTGTGTCACTGTGGGGTCCAGTGACATCACAGGAGAGAGATAGACACATCTTTTGGGGAGGTTGTATGAAAGTTGTGTCCCAAATATTACTCCTGAGATAAATAGTATTGCTGATTGATCACATAGGGCTCCGGTTTTTTTTGGTTACTCCATTAGATTACGTTACGATTTTCAATTCCATGTTTTTGTTTGTGTTCATTTTTTTTAAAATGAAAAGTGAAAACGTGTTTGGTAACCATTTTCGTTCTTCATTTTTTGAAAACTGATGCTGAAAATGTGTTTAGCAATCGTTTCGTTTCTCTCTCTTTTTAAAAACGACAACGAGATTAGGCCCTACAACGAAAACCAGAAAAAAAAAGAAAAAAAGAAAAAAAAAAAGTGGTTTTCATTTTTCATTTCTCAAATTTAGAACATTGAAGACGTTACCAAATGGGCCCTCATATTGCAGCATTATTGGAACAATTGCCAGCAAGTACAAACAGGAAATGCAAGTAGATGATTATTTACAGTAGAAGGAAAAAAAAAATTACTGCATTCATGCGGTAAGTTTCGAAATATAAATGCTTGAATCCAGATTTAACATGTCACCTGGGTGGTGGATATGCATATGGAGAGAGATATAAAAGTAAAGTTACAGCCAGTTTTGGTAGTTGAAGAATTTTATATCTAACGGTAGTTATGGTGGGTAAACATTGAAAACTCAAACAATATAATTTGATCAGTGCTGTCCAAGATCCAAACAATATAATTGATCAGCGCTGTCCAAGATCTAAATATTTGTTTGTGTATATCATTGATATTTTGCAGGCTAGCTGAGCCAAAGCAAGCAGTGTAACAGATCTTGCAATATTTTCAGGGCCCATCTTCTTGTTACAAAGAGCAATTCTTTGTGCTTTCCCTTTCCTATTTTTTTCTTCTTATGTTTATATAACATATTATATATAGTGCATTTTTGTTCACCCATTTTTTGTCCCACATTATTTACCTACTAATAGTATTCTAATATGTGTCATATTCATGTCTCTTCCAGTAATTGTGTTGATAGAATAGGGGTGAATAGTAATGAAAATGGACACGTGTCAAAAAACTGTTAATGGATGAGCTATGAGTGAGCAAAAAAGGCTGAGCAAAAATGCACTATATATCTAAACCAAAGATAGGAGTGTGTGTGTTTGAATCTTTTTCATAAAAAGTGCTTGCAGAGAGGCAATTCAAGATGATACTCCAACCCAAATTTTACCCCGCCCTACGCAGGAGCAGGGACTTATCTCGTGTGACCGCCACATCTATGTGATGTTCCGCAGTGGTTTATGTATTACGTGAGTCTCATATGTGTTTCACAGCAATCTAAGAAATCACAATATGTCAATAACGGCCATATAGTGTGATTGTCATAAGGGTAAAGTTTGGGACATACTCATTCACACTACTTTTGGGTAGGGGTGGGCATTCGGTTGGTTCGGTTTCGAACCGAAAATTTCGGTTCGGGTTGTTCGGTTCTGGTTGGAAATTTTGGTATCGAAATCCGAACTGAAATAAACTTCGAAAATATGGTTCGGTTTCGAAATTTAAATTCGGGTTCGGTTCGAAAATTCGGGTTAAAACTAAACCGAAGTTTTATTTTATTTTATTTTATTTTTTTAATTATATATATATATTTTTTAGGAAAAATTAAGTATAGTAAATTAGTGCAGATTCAGTGATTCATCACTTTGAGATTCTATTTTTTTATTGTTATTTTTCATCAAACAAGTTTTTATAACATTGACCTAATTCATCAAACAAGTTTTTATATAGTTCTTAAAATTCGGTTATTCGGTTTCGAACCGAATTTTTTCCTACTTTCGAAAACCGAACCATATTAAATAATATAGTTTGGTTTCGAACTGAAATAATTTCGGGTCGATTATTAACCGAACTGAAATTTGAAAAATTTTCGGGTTCGGTTCGGTTTTTCAGGTTTGCCCGAAGTATGCCCACCCTACTTTTGGGTTACAACTTATAAGATGTGTTTATCTCTCTCTTGTGATTGTCATAAGGGTAAAGTTTGGGATACACTCATTCACACTATACTTTTGGGTCACAACTCAAAAGATGTGTTTATCTCTCTCCTATGACACAGGAGAGATATAAACACATCTTTTGGATTGTATCTCAAAAATTGTGTGAATAGGTGTGTCCCAAGTATTACCCTGGTCATAAAGAATAATTTCTCCTTCTACAAAATTAGCTGTTGTAAATTTAGGTAACACACCCCATTACCTAGAACCTTAAGCCCATAACCAGATTTGGGTAAAAAAACGAACTTGATCAAGACCCAAATTTGGGTCAAAAACATGAGAATGGGCTGAATTGAGCCTATCTCAACCAGGCTAGATTTCAGCCGTTGTAATCTCTGTGTAACCATCAAGCATTATTGAAGGGTGAAATCTGAACTGACATAAGACTAGTCTTCTGTGGAATTAATTGAATTTGGAACTTGGGTTATTGGAGGGACATGAGCTACATTAGGGTTGAGTTAAGATAATGCTAAGTAATTTCTATTTCTAACTAAGCTTGAGCTAACAAGCTCAACCTATCCCTTGAATAAACAAAACAGAAATTTAGGCAAAAGTCCTTAGAAGCAACTACCAAGAGTTTGAAGTCCAATTTAATTCTTAATTTGTTAAAAAGTCCTTGAAAGATGATATTTCACTTAATATTCATGTATGGATTAGTAAATTTCACTTAATATATACGAGACGTTCAGTGAAATTTCACTTAATATTAATATATGAAGGACATTTTCCTTAATATTATAATTGTCCTTAACTCTAAAATAAGATGACACAATGGCTTATCACCAAATCCCCCCTAAACAAAATGACTGTCAATACAAGTAGGCAATAAGGCTTTGTATGATTTATGGATTTAGTGATAGAAAGAAAAGAAAGATATTGGAGAAAAATAATTTTCTAAGGTTCATAAATAAGCAATTAAGCCGAATGGGAATATTGGTCCAACGGATCTTTCTATTCAATTTAATTAAAAGCACAAACTTGGGAAAAAAAATTGTTTTTTGTAGTTGGAAAGGAAAAATTATCTCGTGTGAATTTCACTATAATTTAAGTTTTTTGTAGATCGTATATAGTTTCTACTGTATTAAAGAGATCACAGCGACCGTGTGACAATCACATGAAAATAATTTCTTATTGGGAAGACTTGGTAGCTTTAATGCCACACATTGGAAGTCCTATTCATGTGGAGTGAGACATGCATACATTCCCGGTGGGGCTAATAATGACAACGAAAAATTTATTATTTTTATTAATCTTGCTTCCATGTTAACATGAAACAATTATTTTCTGAAAATGATTTCTCCAACCGAGTAAACAAATTGGACAAGAATAACAAGATCTTCATTGAATGTTCATACATCAACTTCTCCATTCCAATAATCCATAATATATATATATATATAGATATCTTTCACATTATCTCAAGTTCATGCTACTCCTAAAGGGTTAAGATGGTCCTAGCTTTTAATTATGATGATGATAATTGCCCTAAGGGAACAACATCAATCAACAATCATAATCCTCCAATGATTAAAACCTCATAATGGCACAAAATTGAAACAAATCTCAACTTCTAAAAAGTGTTACTATGATTAATCACTTGCAATTTTATGATGGAGTACAGATGCTAATTGAATTTATTGTGTACGTCTATCTTATATGGTCTTGGACTTTGGTAGTGGTGGTTTTTAATTTATTTCATGAACTTTATACCTTCCCTTGCTAATTACTTCTGTCGTACTCCAAAAACTATAAAATTGGTGAAGATTCTATGATAATTTGAAGAAATGTATGTTGTACCTACCACAATCTGTTTAAAACAAATGTTGGAAACTGATGTTGGGATTATATTACATGTGGGATAATTTCATTAATTTAGGGATTGTGATTTGGCTAGATTCTTATTGTGATTTGGTTTCCTTTATGATAGAGTTGTATTACTTGTCCAATAAGTAATAGGTTGTAAGCTCTATATATATGTATGTTGTATAGGAATTTAAGAGAAGCCCTTGGTGAACCAAGTTGGGGGTCTCCCCTCATGGGGTTGCATGGTCTAGGGTGAGAGAGATATTAATCATTGAGGTTTTCTGTGAGGGGTGTTCACATCGTTATAGGGATGTGAGGTAGAGAGGGTATTTCTTTGTCTCTGTGATTTCTCTATGTTACAGTGATTAATTGTGTCAGGTTCTTTGGGGTATTTAGTGGGGAGAGTACAAGGGTTTTGTATTTGGGTTATAGGATTTAATTCATGTAACTTGTACCATGTTTTACTCAATAGTGAAAGAATGGATCTCTCGGGTGTGGACGTAGACAGGTGTTTGGCCGAACCACGTAGAAATCTGTATGTTTTTTCTTTGGTGTGCATGTTTAATTATTGCTCATATGTGTGTGTTTATTTGGGAGAATTTAGTTCCGTGTGTTAAATTCCCAACAAGTGGTATCAGAGCTATGGTAGTTAGATCATGGTGATAGAGGCGCCCGGTGGCAGTGAAAATTAGCAGTACGGTGGTGAAAAGATAATATAAGATTGAAGAAAAAGAAAAAAAAAATCCGAATGAAGCAGAGTTGTGCTACGACATCTAGATGACGTGTCCGGCATGGAGACTTGAAAATTCTTGATGTTGCGATTTGTGATGACCGACTAGTGATGTGACTTGATGGATAATTGGTTGCTGGAGCATCCAAGATTAAAGTCCAAACAAATAGTTATGCTTGTTTTGGTTTAGCCCTGGATAGGGAGTGATTTAATGTATCAAGGTGTACTGAGTTATGGGTCATGATTGGTTATAATTTCGAGCAATGTTACTTGAAATTAAGGACCAAGGTGTTTCTTAAGGTTTTCAGGGGGCTGCAGATTCATCGGTGGGTGCAGTTTTGAGATATTTGCATGAATTGGAATTTATTTTTCCTTGGTGATGGATGCTATATATATTGTAGCAGGTTGGGATCTAAGGCAGAAAAATAATTTTGATGCTACTATGATTGTAACAGGTTGCGTATGGTGGAGAGGTTCTCACATTCCACTCATACGGGCATTTCTCTTGGGTTGTTAGATTTCGGGTACGGTAAGTATATGCTTCTGGAGAAAATAATTTGATGGGTTCCAAGAAGACGAGGGCTGACACATGCGCAATTATCCGACAGAGGTAATTGTTAGGATACTGCACGTAGGAACGTTGATAAAATATTTTTGGAGCATGTTCGCTATTTGGGTGGTGTGATATTGATCCCAAAGTTGCGGAAGAATCTAATATTGTTACTGAAATCACACACAGTGGTTGAGAGAAATGTGGATGGTTTGTGTCGTCTGGTTGGTAGAGTTGTACTCCCAAGTCCTCGATGAAAAATTCTTACATAAGTGAGTGCGTGGATGATTTGTTCACGGTTCAGACGATGGTGAGGGGAAATCCTGTTGGGGAGAAAGAGGGATCGAGGCTCTTCTCTAGTGGAGTTAATGCTTATAATTAACTTGGGGATAGCTGCACATGTATTGGCCGCGGTTTGACTAATCGGAGGTGTTGAGACCATATTGATTCGGGGTGTGCACGCTGGTACGAAAGACGGTCAATGGCAAACGGTTATAAAGTCGTCAGCTTTGTGGGTGCTCCAGTTGAGGGGGTGCTGATCATGTGTGATAAATTGATTGGACAGTTTCCCCACAAGTGATAGAGGGGGTGATTGTTGGGATTATATCACATGTGGGATAATCCCATTAATTCAGGGATTGTGATTTGGCTAGATTCCTATTGTGATTTGGTTTCCTTTATGATAGAGTTGTATTACTTGTCCAATAAGTAATGGGTTGTAAGCTCTATATATAGGGATGTTGTATAGTAATTTAAGAGAAACCCTTGGTGTACCAAGTTGGGGGTCTCCCCTCATGGGGGTGCATGGTCTAGGGTGAGAGAGATATTAATCATTGGGGTTTTCTGTGAGGGGTGTTCACAGCGTTATAGGGATGTGAGGTAGAGGGTATTTCTTTGTCTCTTTGATTTCTCTATGTTACAGTGATTAATTGTGTAGGTTCTTTAGGGTATTGAGTGGGGAGAGTACAAGGGTTTTGTATTTGGGTTATAGGATTTAATTCATGTAACTTGTACCATGTTTTACTCAATAGTGAAAGAATGGATCTCTCGGGTGTGGACATAGGCAGGTGTTTGGCCGAACCACGTAGAAATCTGTGTATTTTTTCTTTGGTGTGCATGTTTAATTACTGCTCATGTGTGTGCGTTTATTTAGAAGAATTTAGTTCTGCGTATTAAATTCCCAACAACTGATTGTTAAAGGCCCATTTTGGTAACATTGCAATTTTATTTATTTATTGTTTGGGTAAAAAGCATTTTGCCCCCTCAAACTATACACGCTTTTGCAATTTGCACCCCAAACTTTAAAAAGTTGCAATTTCCCCTCTGAACTATCTTTAGGATTGTAATGTCCCCCTGAACTTCAAAAGTTGAAATGTCCCCTCTAAACTATCACCTGTTTTGCAAAGTTTCCCCTAAACTATATTTCGTGTTGCAATAACAACCCTGTCATCACATTCCATCAAGAAACACGAAAGATAGTTTAGGGGGGGATATTGCAACACAAAAGATAGTTTAGGGGGGATAGTTTAGGGGGGACTTTGCAAAACAGATGACAGTTCAGAGGGGACATTTCAACTGTTTGAAGTTCAGGGGGGACATTGTAACCCTAAAGATAGTTTAGGGGGGAAATTGCAACTTTTTAAAGTTTGAGGTGCAAATTACAAAAGCGTGTATAGTTTAAGGGGGCAAAATGCTTTTTACCTTTATTGTTTTCATTTGAAAATATGATTTGTAATCGACTAATCGTTTCCGTTTTACTAGTTTGAAAACTAGTGTTTTTCTTTTTAATTTTATTGAAATTTGGCCAAAAAATAAATCCCCAAAAAAGTGATTTTCAGTTTTTAGTTTTGATTTTTTGAAAGAAAAAAAGAAAAAACAAAAACTAGTTTCTATTTTTAGAATTTGAAGAACTAAAAATTGAGAATTTTACTATGCGAGCCCATGTATTTCAATTACTCCGAAATTGTAAAAGAGTTCTCCCCTTGATAAACAAGTCATAGATTTTTTTTATTTTATTTGATTGTTAATAAACAAGTTATAGATATCACAACTTAAACTTGGATGCTTTCAAGTTTCTCATCGAATTTTTTAGGTTGTAAATCATAGAAGCATTTGGATTCAATCAGAATTTGGCTTGATTAAGATTCAATTATCATACCAAAATCAAATCTTTTGAATCAAATAAAATCTAATTCCAGAAGCCCGTTTATAAGAAGCAGACCTGCATATATATATATATATATATGAGAAATAAAGAAAATTTTGTGCTCTTGTAAGCACCACGTGCGTGCTGTCCACAAACTTGCTGTGGAGGAACTTTAAGCAAGCTATGTTTTTCAATTTTGTATCCCAAACACATGTGGCTATGAGACCTTTAATAATGGTGGGACAATTTCAACCCCTCTAATGAAAATCAAGTCGGTCCACTGGCTCATGTGTTGGAAACCACATTTGTGATTCAAAATTTGGGAAGCATAGTTTCTCTTTATAATTTAGGAGCTGGTGAAAAGCAGGCCAACCACTAGGTCGGCTAGCCGAGTTGGCTAGAGCTCTTGCCCTCTCAAAGGGAGGTCAAGGGTTAAAACCTCAGGGGTTGTGTGAGTCGGTTGGAAGCGCAGGGGTGACAATTTTTGACACAACAACCCGTTTTACTGACACAATCCAATTATAACATAGCACTCAAAACTAAAAATCATGTAACCCGTTTATGACCCGATTATGACGTCTAACCCAAATTACCACCCCTTTGGACAGACGAATCTCAAGTAGCTGGACAAATCGTATCCAGAGCTTGGCGTGACTTTTCTGGTTCGTGTGTAGTGTGGGATCGATACATGTACACAGGGTTTGCCCCTTGTTCTACTCCGATAAAAATGGCATAGGTTAACCGTCTGAAATACTGGCAGGAATCCCGAAGTCGCGGAGGACAAGTTGGGAGATTTATCCTCGTTTTTCGGGAAGAAAAAAAAAAAAAAAAAAAACCGCAGGCACAATTGCTTACCATATAGGGGTGGTGAAAAAAAAAAACTGCCAAACCGAACTAGCCGGCTGAAGCCGACCTAATTTTGCAATTTTGATCTTGTCTAACAAACAGTCGATAGTACCATACAGTTCCAGTACCGGATTTTGCGGTTTTGGTCCGTCTAACAAACAGTCGATGGTATCATTGTACAGTTCTGGTACTTGAATTACTACTGATACCTGCTCTCAAAACTTCTGGGTGGGTCGGCTGAAGGGTTATGTGAAAGGAAGGCCATAGGGTGCAAGCTATTCTTTACAGCAATACGTATGGACTCGTGTATCGAAGTAGCACAGTCTATCCTGCTAACCATGTCCCACTTGCTGGATGAGAGCATAAGAGGTCACAAAATTAACAGTCTATCCTGCTAACCAAGTCCACTAGCTGGATGAGAGCATAAGAGGTCACAAAATTAACAGCATGATGCTTGATAGGAGGGAAGAGAGCAAGGAATGAGGGGATGGGAGGTTAGAGTAGTGGTAGTTAATAGAATCACTTGTTTGATAAAATGAAAGAGAGAAGGAAGCATCTGTCTCTATCAACTCACAAGTACCAATCCATCCAAAAATGGACTCATCAGAAGAGCCACATCTCTTGTTGACATTTTGGCCCTTCAAAGAGAATGATAGTTGATACTTATTAACTGTATGGGTACAATCGTAAAATACGCTATATTCCTATCTTTTTGTCCTCAATTCCTTCTTACTTAACCAAACAAAAAGAGAGAAGCTCTCCTTCCTTCCTTAGCTATATCTCTTCCATCCATCCTCTCTTCCCTTCTAATTTTTTCATTTCTCCTGCCAAACATAGCATTAAATGCAAGAAATTATGATCCATAGCTAAAGACTAAGAGTCACTTGACACTACTGTATAACCAGAGAAGCATAGGCATAGAAACTCATGATGGATGATATGATCCAGAGCTCATTTGACTTTAATATATCCAGTAGTGAGTTACTAACTTACTATATAACCCGTGAAGCACACGCATTGATCGAGCTCTCGGTGAAGGGTATAGAACGATTCTGGTTTCTACAGCATTTGGATGGCCATTTTTATTTTTGTGAGCAGTTGCCCCCACTCATATATATATATATATATATATATAAATATGAGAAATGTTAGGCACACACTTCAAACCACATCTCAAATCACACTATTGTTTTAAATGCATGTACTCTGTGCTGTGTAAGTGGTGCACAGAAAAATATAAAAAATTCAAACAACATAGAGTATATGCATTTAAAGCACAGAGTATAGTTTAGGGTGTGGTTTGAGATGTGTGCCTAACACTTCTCTATATATATATATATATATATATTTTTAAAAAGTTTCATTAAAACACTACTATACATTGTACTGATAGCATTAAATTAACCCTCACTACTTCTTCTTCTTTCTTCTTTTTATTTTACTTTTTTATTTTTATTTTTTTTTTTGCCGGAAGTGCATTAACCCTCACTTAGGCTTAGTTTGACACCCATATGATTTTTTTAAAATAGCTTATAAAATTGATTATTAAGTTTGATAATTTTGTACAAGTGACACATTACTTTTAAAAAAACATCATGAAACTAAAAAATAAACTAGTTACCAAATGGATTAACATGAAATTGTGCTTTAAAAAAGGAAAAGTACCAAAATGGAGGCCAAACCAAGCCTTAGTATGTAGTAGTTTGCTCCTTTGCCAACCACTCACCTATTTTTTTTTTTAGGATATTTTCCTAGATCCGGACTGGATACACACACACCCCAGTCCTAACTCAACCTCAAAACCTCACACTTTTACACAACAAAACCCCCACACTGCCCCGCTCACCTAATTAATCTCCCCTCCCTTCCCAGTTCCCTAACACACCTAATATCTAATCGGTTCTACCCTCTCTATTCACTCACTCGACCTGTTGAGTGGGTGGGTGGATGGATTATTAATTGGTCAACAAATTAAGAAATTGTTTATAATACTTTTGTTAAATGCAATGGTTTCAAATTTCAATCAAAAAAAACACATCATAATTCTTATAAAAAAAAAAAAAAAAACCAAAACACATGATAATTGATTGTACATGTATGGAATCGAAAAATCATCAATCAATAATATTGAGACATGTGTCAGCCAGTAAAGATCTGGGTGAGCAATTATAGACCAAAAATAAATTAGCAAAAATGCTCTCTTCTTCTTAATGTTAAATAGTTTAAAATAATAATTAAGAAAAAGGTTCATTTCTCAATTTTTATTTATTTATTTATTTATTTTTGGAACAACGAAGGCATAACAGTAATAAAAACAAGAAACTACATAGTACAATATAATGACACAAAATTCGAAGCCCTCCAAAATAGTGAAATTATTCCTTGTGATGGGTTTTTGTGTGACAAATCATCATGGACCGCTGATCTTGTGAGTCCCATGTTGATTTAATGGTCCATGATGATCCGTTACACCAAAAACCGTCACACGGGATAATTTTTCCCCCAAATAGCCCATCGAAAAGTACTCCCTTTACCGAAGAAAATAGAGCAATTCAGAAACATAGGGACACAAATCAAATCCACCAAAAACCAACCCCCAAAGCCGAAACCAAACCACCAAAATCTCTACGATGCTCCAACAAGTAACTAAGAGGCATACAAGAAAAACATACCATAGAAAGCGAGGCCTAAACATGGCTAAAACATCACAAACCTAGAGTGCAAAAACCAGCCAAGACTAAAATAGGAACCCATATGACCTTTTTCAAACTCATCCCGATCCCTATTCTCCATTTCTTCTGACTTGGCAACAATCTCCCCTTCTTCTCCCTGGAATGACAACCCAAGGGTTTTTCCAAAGCTTCCACGTTTCGAGGGTTTCGTCGTGATCGAAATTCTTCGTTTAGGTTTCTATTACTTCCTTCGAATATCGAGCCAATCATTCCCGTCTCTAATAGCTCACATGTATGCCTTTTCCATCGTCGACATTCCAACTTTCCTCCTCTTCTTAGGTTTCTCAAGTTTCTTCTCTTTGGTTTTAATTACTACCTTGCTTGCTGGTACCGAATACCATCCCCGCATCCCTCAATAGTTATATATATATCTAATGCTTAATTTCTTCATCCCTTCCCGCTTCTTCACTATTAGTGCCAGAACCAAAAGCACCTAGGTTGGCCCCAACACAGACCCCATCATCATTGGGGCCGAGGGAGAAGGCTAGCGCTCACGACTCCCATCTTCTCCGTCAATGGCTGCTTTCTCCCCCTTATCAATGACACACCACCGCTCAGGATCTCATCGATCCCACAGCCGTCACATTCTCGTTAATTTCAATTCCATAACTACAATCATCAATACAAGCCTCTATTTTCCTGTGGATGGGGTTGATAATAGAGGTTGAGATCAAGAATCTATTTTTTATTGTCAAAAAATATGATAAAATTAAGTAAATTTTTTTTAGGTAAATTTACCCCGCTGCACTAAATTTATGAACCCAACATTACCATTTCTCACCGTACCGAATATGTGATCCATGGAGATTGCATTAAGATATAAATCCAAATAAATTACATTATACATGTAATATAATTTACGTACAAAATACAGCAATTAATGGTAAATTTTTCTAGCTGATTCAAAGTAATTGAGTTATTCTCAGATATTATATCGAATCCAAATTCTGTCAACAATTCAGACATCATTCGTATAAAAATGGACCAGGAAGACTTATTAGATCGAGGGTGGAACCTACCAAATAAAATCTAAAGGAACAACATGATGGCGATGACAATAACAATTGTTCCAAAGGTAGGAAAATCGAGTGGTCTAAACTTTGTTAGGTTGGGGTTTAGGTCCCGCTAATACGGCCGAGACTATGGTAGCACAATCTTGATCATCACTTATACAACCACCAGTAATGATCCCGTGCATTGTAAAGGAGAGTTAGCAAGACAAAGTATCACATGATAAAAAATAATTATAAATTAAAAAAAATAGAAAAAAGATATTATTGCAAGTGATTTAAAATGATAAAAAAAATTGTATATTTATTGAGGATGTATTGATGTGCGTGTACATATCTCATAAAAGAGAAATATTTGTCCAACAAAAAGTTTAAAAAATATTTAAAATAATATGGTTTTTAGAGAAGTCACCCAATTACATCCTTTTTTCTTTTCGTTTTTCCTTCATAAGCATGAAAAAAAAAGGTCAATATGATTATATTCTCCACGTAATTGTTCTTGGAAAAAGCCAATAAAACATTTCTTTTTTCTTTTTCTTTTACTTTATTTCAAAAGCCTGAACGAAAAAGAAGAAGAAAAGAATTTCCTTCTTTTAAAAACTTCCAAAAATCTAAGGTACGTGGTGTTTGATAATATTTTTGTTTTTTTTTAAAGAAAGCTTGTGTTTAGTTTTTCAGATCAAAAATAGAATATGTGTTTGGTAAAATATGGTCGTTCTAAGAAAAAAACAACGAATACAGCAAAACATGTTTGATAAGAAAAATTGTTTTATGAAAAAATGGCATAACACTAACTGAGATTGTGTTGATTTGTAAAAAGTAAAGAAGAAAATAAGAGAAATGCTATATGTACTTCCCAAATCCTAATTCAAATTTACATCCAAAATGATATAGTTGTGCTAGATTTTGATTACATGATGTTGAAGTGGTCCCATCATTATTGAAGGTGGTCCCACTATCATATTATTTGGGATACAAATTTGGGATTAGAATTTGAAAAGTATAGCATTATTCAAAAAATAATGGTAATGAGTTAAATAAAAAGGGCCTGAAATTTAATGGCAGCTCGAATAAACCACGACTGAAATTTCTTGTTCAACAAAAACAAGGAAATAATTACTCTCGGAATTTAATGAACGTGGAGTCACGGAAGTGGATATGCCCAAATCATGTCCAAATCAATGTACCTGAATTTGTGTTTAAATCAGTAAATCAGAAAAATGAGTTCAAATCATAGTTGAAGAAAAAAAAATTTGTAGAGACCCAATCAAATGTAACTCCACATGGTCAACCTTAACAAAAGAGAGTTATTTCAGGGCATGGTGCACAGTAATATATATATATATATATATCTATATAATAAGATAGAGCGGTGTGGGTCCCTCCCAAGTTAGCAACTTTTAATCTTGACCATTGCGACAAGTTTAGATATTTCAGATCGTCGGATTGATTGTCCACCAAAAATAGTTAACCCCATTAAATATTGCATTGTATCATATTAAAACTCTAAATTAAAAAGGAATTCCCTAAATTAATTTGAATTTGAATAAATGCATGTCTATATCCAAATTGTCAACTTCAGTAAATACAAAACATAAATCTTGGGTAAACTAAATCATTAGTCTATTTTTTATTTAGCAAAAAAAGAATTCCCTGAATTAATTTGAATTTGAATATATACATATCTATAGTAAATACAAAACACAAATCTTGGGAGATAAACTAAATCTTGGAATATAAACTTCCCATACCATACATATATTCATAGAATTTATTTTTTATAGGTTTTCTTTTTTCCTTTCCGTGACTCTGATCAAATGACTTTCATAAAACTAATCAAACTGATATAATATGAGTGAAAAATCACAGAAATTTGAAGTTTAGGAAGTAGGTTTCAACAATGGATTTCATAATTCAAGTCTCAAGAAATGTATTCTCACTTGCACTTTTTTAAAATCTAGGAAGTGTATTTGTTACAGAGTATATTCTATTGTCTATCTAGAAAACGGTTTTTCCATCACTATGGTTGTAAATTTTGCTATCAGTTTGATTAGTTCCACCCTTTTTATAGGTTATTTAATTAGTTCTATCAGTTTGATATAGTCCATAGGGCTAATTAGTGAAATGAGTAATGCTGCTTCCCAAATATGGGCTAATTATAAATAATCACAAAAGTTTTGCTTTCCTTTTTTGTTTCTTTCCAAAAGCTTAGAAAAAGCCTGTGTGTGTGTGTGTGTGTGTGTTTTATTTTTTTTATTTTTTTTAACTTCGTGCCCTCGGGCACGGGGGAAGTCTCTGTGAATAAACATTAATCATACTTAAAATATTCTTCAAATATTAGACTAAAAATATTTAACTAAATTTAGTTAATACTATATTTAATATTCAAAGTGACTTTTCAAATAGATTAAATTAAATATTTAAATTATTAAAACGTTTAAAAGTTTATACTACGCAACAAAAATATGTAAATAAAATCATACATTTCAAAAAACTGCATAATTATAGTCAATAATAAATTCTTAGACTTTCCACATACGTTAAAAGTTGCCAATAAATAAATTTAAACTGAATACTCCTTCAAATGCTCAATCTGGTTGTTGCAAGAAGTAATTGGAAGGGAGAAGTCTCTACAAATAAACACTAATCATACTTAAAATATTTATCAAATATTGAACTTAAAATATTTAGCTAAATTTAGTTAATAATATATTTAATATTCAAAATGATTTTTCAAATAGTTTAAATTAAATGTTTAAAATATTAAAACATTTAAAAGTTTATACTATGCAGCAAAAATATATAAGTAAAATCACACATTTCAAAAAATTGCATAAATATAGTCAATAATAAATTCTTAGACTTTCCACATACGTTAAAAGTTGTCAATGAGAAAAATTTAAACTGAATACTCCTTCAATTGCTCAATCCGATTGTTGCAAGAAGTAATTAGAAGGGGGAAGTCTCTACAAATAAACATTAATCATACTTAAAATATTCATCAAATATTGGACTAAATATATTTAACTAAATTGAGTTAATAATATATTTAATATTGGAACCAATGTCTTCTTCACTTAAAATTCCAACCATATCTCAGATCTTTTAAAGTAGTGAATTTTTTTACCCGCTTCGTGCCCACGGGTACGGGTTATTGCTAAATAGCATGTGGGTTTGAATGACCTGTACAATTTACACAAAAGATTTGAAAATTTTAAAGTATAGCATTTTTTTTCCCTTTTTTCTTCTTACTTTTTTTTTTCTTTGCTTCGTGCCCACGGGCACGGGTTATTACTAGTATATATATAAGGTTTAGAATAAATGCATGGTTTCCAAATTTTGAATCCCCCAAATTGGTTCCCAAATATATAGTGTGAGAAGACTCTCTCCTCAATAAATGGAAATCATGATTGGTGGAGAGTGGATAAGATAATTAATTAGTTAGGATAAGATTTCATTAGCATTAATTTCTATTAATTCAATTTCAAATGTTGAGTGAAATTAAAAAAATGTATATATTTTAGAAGAAAATTACATGTGGCGTTGAGGTGGCGAAACCAAAATCTTTTGTTTTCATATATGTATATTAGATTAGAGAGAGCATTTTTGCTCACCCCAAAAATGGTTCACCAATGCTCACCCAAGTATCCCATTGGTCAATGCAGTAGGACCCAGAATTAATTTAATCCTGAGTCCTACAATATTGACCAATGGGATGCTTGGGTGAGCATTGGTGAACCATTTTTGAGGTAAGCAAAAGTATTTTCTAGATTAGATTAGAATAGATGTCCACATAAACGTTAAAATAAACAAAAAGTCTACGCACACATCTTGAAACACAACACCTTCCACAATCAGCCCTTATTTGCAAAAAATATAAATTATGGGCCATCCATTTTATTTGCAAAACAGTCCCTTTAGTCAAAACACGAAATCCCCAAATGTTTTGCATCCCTCCTCTCTAATGTTAGAAGGAAGAAGCCCTAACTTAGCTTCAAAGATCAGAGACTAAAGAGGAGCAGCCGGCGACAACCATCGACGAGGGACAATGACCACCAGCCGCCGGCAAGGAAGACCACCCTGTTTGGTAGTAGTTTGTGCGAGCGTGCCAGAGCCAAACGGGCCTCAGTGTGCGTGCAAACTAATTTCCTATACGCTTGAGTGAGTGATACTCAAGGCTTTAAGATCTAACTTCTAAACATAGTGATTGTGTATGATGAGTAGGAGAATACCCTCATCAAAAATCCTATGGCAGCACTGAAGCGCATAAGCCAATTAGTGTTGAGTTTACCAAGTAACCAATCACAAACGGTTTAATAAAATATAAAGATATTTTATTGAATGTTTGGAAAATAAAACATACGTCCAAAGAACGGAATCAGAACATGCTCTAATTGTTCAAAAGATTGAAAACAATAAACAATGACAAAAAGGACAGACCTATTTGCTATGGCTGCTGAATAACGAGAATATAAAAGTTTGAATACTTTGACTGCTGTTGAATGTTGTTTTCGAGATGACGTGAAGTGCCCTACATGGTTGGCATGCTTCTATATTTATAGCAGCCATGAATAATCTTGATAAAGCAAGGACCCCTTGACTTGTGCTCCTAGGAGGTTGATTAATTATAGATTCCTTCCCAATCTCCAATACTTATCTTATCTGAACCTTGATTGAGCCAATCCCAATATTTTAGGGATTAATCTTCCATATCAGTTGGACGTGATCAGATTCCTTTCCCGAATAGACTGATTCCTTAAAATTAGGATGACACCACCATGACAGCTAAAAGTGGAACGCCTTCCACATTTAGCTCATCGGGCTCCATAATCACCTCTTCAATCAGGTCAGACTTGTGGCTTCCACTACTTGTCACACTTTAAGATTCCCTGTCCGATGACTATCTTGCGCGATGATGTAACCAATCGGGCTCGTGTAACTAGCTTTCACCATCTTCTTCGAATATGGAGCCCGATCAAAGCGCACGCGGCTAATACCACCCATCAGGCTTGCACTAACTAGCTCACACTCTTCACATGCCCGTGAGCTTTCCATACCTAGCCTCCCCATCGGTCTCCCATACTTGCTATAGTGCCCGATTGGTCAGTACTTGACCTACTTTACCTATCCGACTCTGCCAAACTTTAAACAACAGCATTGTCTTCCTGAACCACGTGGTGTTCACCTCTTGAGCCCTATAGGCCTTTGCAATCCCTAGGTCGGCCTCTCCATTCTGCTATAGGCCGGTCACCCTTGAACCCATTTCAAAACTCCATTCGGACTCAAAAAACTTTGGCCATTTTTGGGTGCAAACAATTGCCCCCCAAAAGAACATATCAAACGTCCTATCCTTGGTTGATGTGACATCGTGGATTATAAACCTGCCACATGTCCACCATGCAGGGCTCGTCTGATCATTGAGAATCCCGGTAATCATTCCACATTAAATGCTACGTGTATAAAGTAAAGAGATTTTCAAAATCTCTTCACCTTCTTCATACATCTGCGTCTCTCTCTCTAGAACTAGCAGCATCCAGAGCTTCTCTCTCTAAACCCCATTTTTTCTGGCTACAGAATCCTTTCTCTATTGCAGAAATGGCCCCGAAAACTGCTCCGGTGGCACCATCCAAAGGCAAGAAGACTTTCGTGGATACTCCTCCTCCCCAAAACAAATGCAAAGAGGTAAGGACCCTAGCTAAAACCCATGCTTCCGAAATATCCACTGAAAGCTTTACCCACCACAACACTTTTGACGGTACCTTGGCGGAGCCTGGCCTTGGCACGGCGTTTCGCGGTGATCCTCCGGTGGCCTTCAACCTCCACTTCTTGTCGGTGGAGAATGAATCATTCCTCTAGGTACCCGCTTACTGGAGCAAGCCCTGGTCTGTCGCTTATCCCATCAGGGTTGGCCCACCCCTTCTACAGATTGGGACAAATGGGTCACCAGGGTATCGGCCTCTAAGGCCAATATTTGGAAGCGAACGGGCGTCCATGATGCCATTATGCTCAGCCGTTCAAGACTAGAGATAGATCAACCTCTCTTCTTCGCAGCCCTTCTGTTCTAGTCCTCCTCAAGTAATGGGTTTCTTTTCCGTTGTGGTCCAATGGCACCAACCGTAAAAGATGTCAGTTACTTGCTCGGGCTCCACCCCCATGGGCAAGAGATTATTCCAGCACTAGATGTTGGGATGGCCAGCTTCACCTACCCTCAACAAGAAACTGTCATAGATGGTGCCATATCTATAGACCGATCACATCTTTCGGCGATTTTCTGACTGCCTGTATGGGCAAAGAAGGATCTAAGGTGACCGATGCCGAGCATACTGCCTTTCTTAATTACTGGCTGAACTGGTATCTCTTTTGCTCAGCCAGTCAAGCCATAATTAAAGAATACACTACTCTAGCTTTGGCCATGGCCTTTGGGAAACCTTTGGCTCTGGCAACCTTGGTCTGGGCCCACCTAGTATGTGGAGTGACCGATTCGTGCACTCGGGCTTCAGTGCCGGTGGAAGCCCGATCTGGATCCTATAGTTCTGGCTGTACTCATATTTCTAATAGTTTCGGCCAGCTGCTCGCCAATTAGCCAGCGTCCCTATTTTTGCTATCCACTTCATGGACACTACTCCCACTTCCCACTCCTTCGAGGAGTTGTAGACACCCCAATTTTGACCAGACGTCAAATTTAGGAGAGTGTCACCTCCAAGTCCAATGATGATAAGGACCGAAAGATTCGAAGTATTTCAAGCTCTTCAGAAAGTTCTCCAAACGCAATGAAATTTTACAGAAAGAAGAAAATACCAGGTATTTAGGAGAATTCAGGTAAAAACACAATTTTTGGAAAAGATCTTCAAAAATCAATTGCTTTGAAAAAAAAGAAAACCTAAAAAGGGAAGCTTAACAAAAAAACGGCACACGGCAGACTTCCGCGGCACTCAGTGAGTGCCGCACGGCACTCAGAGACTGCCGCGCGACATTCAGTGATTGCCGCCAATATTTTCTGACTGCCGTCTGCTTTTAAAGTCCGTATTTTGCAGAACAATACGTATGTGTATGCAGATAAAAACAAAAAATTGATAAAGTAAGACTGATAAAAATGCGGCAAACAATAAAAACCCGCGCGGCATTTGGTGAGAGCCGTGGGGCACTCACGAAGTGCCGCCGCGGTAGTCGCGGAGTGCCGCTGCGGCATTCACGGAGTGCCGCGAGGGGTTTTTGACTGCCACCCTGTGCAGCAGTCTGTCTATTTTCAGGAAGTACATATTGTACCACCAAATGAGATGTTTACACCTGTCTTTTACTCCGAATTCACTGAAAATACTTGGTATTTTTTGTCTATATAAGGAGAGGTATCTCCATTGAAAAAGGGGGACCAAGAAGGGAGAGAAAAAAAAAATATTGGGAGATCAAGAAACAAAAGAAATTTTGGGGTAAAGAGAGTTTTTTTGAGAACTTGAAAGAAGAGTTTGAAAGATCTTCAAAATATAGAAGTTTGAGGATAGTTGGAGGTGATACTCTACTCTTGTTAATTTTCTTTTATGGATTTAGAGCACTTACTCTCGTAGTTTTCTTTACTTTCATTTCTTCTTTTTGTTTATACTTTTCTCTTGAGATTCTTGGAGATTTTCAATATCTCTCTTGAAAGCTCTTGAGTTTGATCTTTTGAATCTCATGTAAGCTTATGCTTCACATGGGGGTCAAAGTTTGATCATCACTTCACTTTGTAAACAAATAGGTGGATCCAAGTCCATACTCATGACTTGGATTCTCTAACTTGGAATTTCATGGGGTCTTCTCTATATCCTCTTGAAGTTCATGAGCTAGTTCTTTGATTCTTCTTCTCTTTTTCTTATTTATGTTCTTCTTTTGAGACTCTTGGGGATCTTCCATATCACACTTGAATCTCATGAGTTTGATCTTTTAGTCTCATGTAAGCTTATGATTCACATGAGATTTAAAATTGATCATCATTTTAGTAAGAACAAGTAGATGAATCCAAACCCCTACCATGGTTTGGGTCCTCTAAGCTTGAGTTTTCATGGAGTCTCCTTATATTCCTTGAAAACTCATGAGTTTTAGTCATGTCTTGATCTCCAATGACCATCAAATGGTAGGAGAAGTGGTTTGGTTTAAACCCAACTTCATGGTTTAATAGTTGGAGTTACCAAATAAAAGTTGAATTTGACAAATGAAAACAGTGAGTTCACAAATTATTTTTGATCAAAGATTTTTAATTCGAAATCTAACCGTTGAAATCAAGTGAAACCAACGGGAAAATGTCTATGACTCAAAGTTCTACCACTGTAATTTTTGTTTTAACGAAATTTCATGTTTAAAATGGTTTGATCATGAGTTTTGTGAGTTAACCATAATCTGTCCAGAGTTTCATAATAGTTTCAGAACAGTAAAACATTTTTGAAATTAGTAAATCAAAACTCTAATAAAGTATTTGTGACCCAAAATAATTTTTTCTATGAGGTTTAATGTGTTAGGAAGATACCCTAAAAAGAATGAAGCATTTCGGATTATTTTACTATTTTTAAAAAATCAAACAAAATCTCTGGACAGAGAGTTGTACATCTCTAAGTGATGTCTGGTGTTTGTCCTTTTCCCAGAGATCTAACCGTTGAAACTTTGATTTTCTTTTTGATTTGGAAACTAGACGCATAGAGGCATCTTGTGTCCAAAAAGTATCAAGCTCAAACCATGAGAAACATGTTTTTTATTTTCTTAAAGTTCTGGTCTGCTCTCTGCAATTTTCAGAATTCTTATGACCATTTGACTAACTTTGTAAATAATGGTCCAAATGATTCTCCTATGACTTAGGGCTTAAACCATGTTTCAATAATGATTAGTTGAGCTTGAATTCAAAGTTTAAGAGAATTTCATAGTTTATTCTTGTCCATGTACATATTCATCCATATGGTTTGGCACTTGTAATTAGGACTTATTTGCTTTAGATTTAATTACATTTGATAGATTTAAGCTAGAAATTTAGGATTGTTATTTCTAAATTCATATCTTGTATATCATGTGAACTAACCCTTTGTTTTATAGTGCTACCAAGGTATGACTTCTTGAATTCCTTTGGAGTTTATTATAATTTCTTGATTTTTATTGATTTTTTTAACCTCAAGCGTGACACATTAGAATTAGGATCTTGCCTTATGTGTATATGTGATTAGAGACCCTTCTTTAGGATTTCCTTTTTTTTGTATGCATTGCATGTTTAATATCGTTGCCGGATCTCGGGTAAGTTCTCTAGTTCCCAATTTGCATATCATAGTGCTTGCTACTTGAATTATGTGGTTTTTGAATGATATTTTATCACTTGCAATCTTACACCCTTTAGACATGCTTTTGTAATATATATTTTATACATATGTATTATTTGAGGGCACATTTAAATTAATAATTCGATTAGAAGGATGTTGAGTAGAGGCCTATCGAAAGATAGGGTGAGAGAGGGTGTTTTAGTCCGATGGGCTCCTTCCTCTCTCATTCCATAATCCCCGGACCTAGTTAATCTCTGGTTTCTAAAAAGATCAGTTTGCTTTAAAAATGGTTTCTTAATTTTTCCTTTTAAAAATTAAGTGGCGACTCATTTGTTTTGAATTTGGAATTTCGAAAAGAAAAGCTGTGGGTAAGAAAAATGCGATATCCACAGGAGTGTTTCACTTTCTTTTATGAAGGATGCTCTGATTGGGCTCCCCCTCTGGTTCAACCCTTTTCCTCTCTTCAATTTTCCTCATTCCTTCAACTTCCCCATAATCCCGCCAACTGGGGACCAGACACCCAGGCCACCTACAATGAAGTTTTCTCCAACTACTTGGTGGCCAAGGACATCATTTTTAGTCCGAATATTCCTTTCGCTAACAACAAATGCAGGGTGAAGTATTACTTTGCACCGCTATATACCCGTCAATTCGGGCTTTCACAACTGGTGCCCGTTCTACCAGCCATAACTGTAAACGTTGACTAGATGTAATGTGGCCTTATTGTCAATGATGGGCAGGTGAAGAAAATCAAGGAACGGTTGGATAAACAGAAGGCATCATTCAAGTTTACCCCTTTCTCTGCTCGTCCTGTTGTCTCCGACGAGTTCAACAAATGGTGGTCCGATCGTGCCTCCCACATTTTCAAGGGCACCACTGCTGAGGCCCTTCTTCAATTTGCAGTGTCATCAGCCACTGAGGCCGATGTACCAGTTATTGCACTTGTGCTTGCCCGATGAAAACAAGTAGCCAAGAGGCTAGCCCGTAATCAGGCACTAGGGTAAGGACCAAAGAAGAAGCACACACAAGAAACAGCCCCAACTCAGGTACTCTATATTTTTCTTTGCTTTGTAGCCTGACTAAACCCATCACCCTTCTAATCCCCTTTTTCTCTATTTCAGCTTATGGACGAGGATTCAGGGGAGGCCCTGACTGAGCAGGGCACTCAGTCACAAATAGCTCCTTCCTCAAGCCTTCCCGCCAATCTCCCCTCCTCTCTAACTCAGGCAGCGACCTACCTTAAGCGAGTTGTAATGAGGGTTTTGCCTCTTCATATCCTACCACCTTTGACCCTTCGGATGAGGATGAAAACGTTGATCCTACTGGGGGCAACATACCAGAGTAGGTAGTCCTTTCCTCCAGCAGTGAAGACGTACTCAGGGGCGATTCTACTGTGGAGGCCACCGAAGAAGTGACCAAATGGTTCAACTGGAAAAAGAAAGAACTGATGTTGATACGTCTGGTCGGGCTAGTTCCCCAGTAGCAGAATCAGCCGCTGAACCGATGAAAGGAACAACTGAGGCCGATCTTCCAACTTATTCCATGCCTGCCGGACCGCCACCCACCAGCAGCGAGGATTGGGCACCGGTAGGAACATCAACCGCCATAGGAACTACTTAAACCATGGGTGAAAAAATGGGCATCCAAATGGGGGAGAGGATTACATCACCCCCTTCATAGCCAAACCAAGAGCCATCACAGCCACCAACTTCTCAAGCAAGCGGCGAGGCCATTTCAAATGCATCCGCCTCATCAGTACCCACCCAGGTATTATTATGCTTTGCATTTGGGTTTAATTTTTCGTTAATACATTAGCCCTTTTAACGTTAAACCTTTTGAACAGGTCATTCCTCTAGGTCCAACACCGTTCATACCCTTTGACAATTTTTTCACAAGTCTGGACCTCGGGGCATTTGACTTAGGCACACTGGAGCCCAAAGCGGCCTCTCCTACATGCTTACAACAATCGAAGGATTTCTCCTTGGGCTTGTGGACCAAGATCTGTCCAACCTTCCACCTCTTGGCGATATTGATGCTGCCTCGGGCATCCTTGTGGTAGGTTGTTCTCTATCAGACGGGCATCTTACTCTACTACGAAAAATGCAAGAGAGACTACCTGGTTGCCGTCTTTTAGAACGATCGGCCTCAACTATTCATGCTGAAGCTACAATGCACCTTGGTGCTTGCCAGAAAGCAGTGCAGTTCCTTCAGGCTGCTAAGACCAAGTATGAAGCTGGGAAGGCATCAAGGGCCCATATAATTGCCCGAGATGCCTTCCTACAAGCCCGTATTGTAAATCTCAGGGCCCAGTTAGAGCAGTGTAAGGCCGATGTCATTATAAACGATGCTGCGCTAGTAAAGGTGGACGGAGTCCTAGCCCAGCTTGGAGGAGACAGCTCAGAAGTGCAGTGGCCAGCTATAGGCTAGTCTCCTAATCTCCCGTGCTTGGACTTAGAAGCTAAACAAGGCCAAATAGGATTGGGCTGGGGCCCAAAAGACTTGGGCAGATCTAAAAGCCAAACTTAGGGATTTTTAGTCGGCCTAGAGTCAAACTCTTTTCTTCTGTTCTTGTATATTTCCTCTTTTGTATTGAATACTTTGTAGGTAAGCTGTGCCCAGCATTTATTTAATATAATTATGAATTTTTGATTATTCGCTCTCAGGCTCATAATTGATAAGTTGATCGTACTCTAAACCTGGATTCGGTCTATATTCCAAATCAATAGTTTTCCACAAAGTAGGGTAATAAGATTTTAAATATTGACTATTTATTAATCTAATATGAGCTGTCCTATCCATATCATGTAACCTGTATGCTCCACCTCTCTTGACCTGGTGAAGGATGATGGGACCTTCCCAATTGACCGACCATTTACCATATCGGTTATCCTTGTCTCCGATAGGCAAAATAGCCTTCTAAACCAAATCCTCTGTGCGGAAAGACTTCTCTTTCACCCTTTTGTTGTATAATCGGGCCGCCTGTAGCTTCTGTACTTTTAATGAGTCCAAAGCTGCCAGTCTTGTTTCATCAAGCCCTTCTAACTCAGCTATCATGGCCTCTATGTACTCAGCGGGCTCAAGCTGATTTTGCAATGCTCTCCTAGTCGATTAGGACTGTGACCTCCATAGGTAGCATGTCATCATGTCCATAAGTTAGCATGAATGGTGTAACTCCAGTGCTGGACCTCTTAGAAGTCCGATAGGCCCATAATGCTTTGGACAGCTCCTTGTCCCACTCCCTTGGGTTTTCGTCTATCATCTTCTCAATAATCCCTTTAAGGATCTTGTTTATTGACTCGACATGTCCGTTAGCCTGAGCATAGTATGGAGTGGAGTTGAGGATCTTAATTCCCCTACTCTCTACAAAGGCTGACGTTTCAGTCCCTGTAAATATAGATCCCTGATCAACCGTAATGGTCTCTGGCAAGCTAAAAAATGGTGTATTATGTGTTCCTCAATAAATTTAATCACTGTGCCTGAGTCACCGTCCTGCAGGGTATGGCTTCGGCCCACTTAGTAAAGTAGTCCGTAGCCACTATAATGAAACAATGCTGGCCCGATGAAGGTGGAAGAACCTTGCCAATCAAATCCATGGCCCATCCTCTAAACGACTATGGCTTGATAACGGGCTGAAGTTCTTTGGATGGTACCCGTTGAATTGGGTTGTGCTTTTGGCAGGCCTGACATCCTTTAGCATAGCTGATGCAATCTTTTAGCATGCCTGGCTAGTAGTAGTTATATCGCCTTAGAAACCATTTCATCTTTGTCCCGGCCTGATGGGCTCCATATATTCTTTCATGTACTTTGCCCATTACTTGCATGGCTTGTTTCTTCCCGACACACTTTAAGATTACATCATCACTGATAGGTTTCTTAAATAGCTCCCCATCTAGCACCATAAATAGGATTGCGAACATTTTGACTTTTCGGTCCACCCTAACATTTAGGTGCTGTAGGTATTTGATGATAGGGATTCTCCAATCATCATCATCTATTAGGATCAAATTGGTGGTGGTGTAGCAACCTCTCTTTGCCATGGATGGTAGCGATCGAACTTGTACCATAACAGCTTGGTCCTCTAAATCCATTTTAGTTGATGAGGTCGATCCCTTCTTTGCTAACTTATCAACTTCTATATTTGTTGACCTAGGGATATAACTCATACTTATGTCATCAAATGAATCCATAAGTTGAGTAGCCACTGAGTGAAGTGGATAGAGCTCCCAACTCTTTATTTGAAATTCGCCTGATATATGTTCGATCACCAACCCTGAGTCTCCTTTTATATGTATGGACGATACCCCCATTTCAAGGAGTATCTCAAGCCCGATAATAAGAGCTTCGCATTTGGCCTAATTATTAGTACATATGAAATCGAGCCAAAACGACATCTTTGTCTTTTTACACTTAGGTGGTACAATGACCACTCCTACCTCAACACCTTCTGCATTCTTAGAGCCATCAAAGATTAACGTCCATGGGACTAAAGACATACTTAGTACCAAAGGTGCTAGTGACAAATCTCCCAGATTAGTAGGATCTGTGTGATGAGCTAGAAAATTGGCAATGGCCTGGCCTTTGATCGATTGCTGTGATCGGTATTGAATAGCAAATTCCAACAGGTCTAAGGTCCATTTCCCAATTCAGCCTCTCATGATAGGTCTTGACAACATATATTTAATCACATCAGTTTGACATATGATATATGATTCGTATCCAATATTGCATTCTTAACTTCATGATTTTACCCTTATTAGACAATTATCACTTATACTGGGAGATTTAATGGATAAATTGTACTTTTGTTGATCTTATTTTTTGTTCACTTGTTGCTAATAAAAGCCTCTTTCTTGTAGGAATTGGGAACTTGTTCAAAGTTGAAACCAAGAATTTTGGTTCTCACCTCATGAAAAGGGAAAGAATCACCACTCTGCAAAATCGGATCGATCCGAGTTCTTAAGGCGGATCGATCCGCTACTGTCCAGGGACCTGGAGACATCTTCTCGCAAAGCTGGATCGATCCGATTTTTATACGCGGATCGATCCACGATTTTGGACAGAGATTCTAGCCACAAGACGCGGATTGATCCGCCCCTGCTGTGTTTTGCCCCCTTTTTAATTACAAGTTTGCCATTATGTGGATTTTGTATAAATAGAGAGTGATAGATTTTTGTTAGGGTTAGCTTTTAATTTACTTATATTTGGAAGTTGTAAACCCTCTCTCCCTCTAATCCCCTCATCTCTCTCTCCCCCATTATTCCTCATCTACTATCATCTACTCCCATTTAGAGTTAGAAAGAGAGAGATATAGTTGAATGTATTGAATGCTTGCAACTTTATATTGAAGATTCAATTGTAATTTCTATGGCATTTATTGTGGATTTCTCTTGTTGGTATAATTTCTCTTCCCCTCTCTTTAACATTAATTGCATTATAGTTATGAGTAGCTAAATCATGTAGGTTGGGGATCATAACCCACCATTGGACCCATGTGTGTTGTAATGAAGGATTAACATATTTTGTAGCATATCTAGAGTTCATGGGTGTAAGGTTTGACTTCTAGAGACTCCACTTACAATGTCAAGCATTGAAATTTGTTAAATCTCTAGATTTCAAACCTATACTCATGTATTGCATTGGAACATCTATCAAGCATGTATGTTGACTACCACATGTTTGATAGTTTGCCGCAATGGAATTTTTTACTCTAGAAGGTGCTACAAGTACGAAGTCAATGTGTTGGTTAGTCCAAGGTGGGGGAATGCTCCCCAACCTCGATTTCTCTATTTACAAAACCCCAAATTTTTAATTAAACTTAGCTTTGTTCAAAGTTACTTCCCATTTTCTAAATAGTCATTATAGGATAATTTTAACACAAATTGAATCAAACTCATAGTCGAAAAGACTCCTTTTTATTTCTTAGTTTGTTAAATGCTCCTCACATTATAATTGGTTATTAAGCGCCCAACAAGCATTGTTGCATTCCAATCCCTGTGGACTCGACACCCTATTTCAATTGTATTACATTTTTAATAGGGTTAAACAAGAACTTGATTTTGACAACATCAAAATGGCGCTGTTGCCGGTGATTGGCGACAACGTTAAGTTGTTTAGTTTCTAATTATATGCACTTTTGCCTTTGATCTTTTTCTTTTGTCTTTGTTTTGAAGGATTAGCTACTCTTGAAAAGCTAAACCTCCATCTAGGATGTTGATGACACATTGGTCTCGCATGGGGGAAGGTACTAGTATCTCCTTTGGTTATTGTTCCTTAAAATTTTGGCATATGTATTTGATTTTTGTGATTTCTTACATAGTTGGGCTTAATAGAAGTGGTGTATTATTGCACATGAGTCAGTCTAAGAGAAGTTGATTTGTCTACCATGTAGCTTAGTTAATGTAGGGTGGATTTGTCATTCTAATCAAAGGTGTTGCATAGTGTAGTAATTTACCATTTATTTGTTATTGTGATAATTATGCTTTGTGTTAATATGCTTGGCTCATACCAAGATAATGTGATGTATTCCACCATGTAGTTTAGTTAATGTAATTTAGTTGTAGGGTGGGTAAATCATGTCACTCAAAGTAGAGCCATAGTTATAGTAATGCAAAGTATAATTGTTTTGCCAAACTTTCTAGAACACCTCTTTTAAAGGAATATTATTTCTCTTTTGCATGTTGGGCTAGTGGTAGATTCAACATTCTAACCTTCAAATTTATCCGCATCATCTCCTCATCATTCCATTTTCATTTCTTTTGTGTTTTGATTTTTCCTTTTATTTTCTTCTTTTATTTGCTTGATGTGCTCGGTAGTGATTCATGTGCAGGAACATAATTTTTGTGCTCATCGGGGATTGCTCCTTTTGTTGGCCATATCACTCTATCCCTACTCATTTTTGTCCTTGTTTCGAACCATTTGTATTAGGGACAATGCACTGTTCTAGTTGGGGGGTGTGGGATATTCACCCATCATATTGATGTTCCATTTTTTTCTTGCCATTAATTCTCCAAGTATGTTTTTTTTGTTAATAAAAGAAAAGATGATTAAAAAAAAATTTAATTTCTAATAATTTTAGTATAGTGGCCCTGTTCTAATGCCGAGCGATGATATTTATCTTGAGTTTTCTGTCGATTTTAGTATGCGTCACTTGTTGAATCCCATTAGTTCTATAACTATCTTGATTATAGTAAATTTCATGAAGTTCAAATCTTAGATTATCGAGCACGTTGTATGACTACTTGTGTTAAGATAATGTTTAATGCAATTGTTACCCGAAAATCGTTTAAAACATTTGTGGAGACTTTACCTTTGTGAGCTTTAGATCCTTTTCTCAATTGTTGAGCGTTACATACTTCAATTCTTTATTTTTTTGAAAAACATATAAAAGTCATAGATAATCTCATCTTTTTACTTTGATTGTTCATTGGAGAAATTCTTTGGTGGAATGTAAAATTCTTGCTTTGTCATTTTAGTGGAAAACAAAGAATCACATGGTCCGAGGAAATGAATTTAGGATCTTTCACCATTTTTAGCCTCAACCACATATACCCTTCCTTCTCTTAACCATACACCTTCCATATCCGCATTTGAATTACATTTTTGAGATAGCTTGGCATAAGATTGTGTTTGTAAGGTTGCAAAAGAGATTGAATCGTGTGGTTGAAAAAGAAAAAAAAAGAAGCTAAAAAAAATGTATGTAAAGCAAAAGAATTAAAAAGAAACAGAGAAGGAAAAAGAAAAGAAAAAGAGCTTCATAGTCAATTATACTTCTCTTTTTGAGCTTCAAAGAAATATTTGTGGATGATTCATCTCTTGTGGTCATCTGTATCCATGCATTCCAATAAATCCCAAGTTTGTACACAAACATCTCACTTCATTTCCCCTTGTCCTTCACCTAACATCACTTTTCCACTCTACAACCCTGAAGGTCCTAATTGATCCTCAAGTTGTGTGATTCAGAGTTTGAAACGGATATGACAAGTAGTTAAAGTTATTTCACATCCTCTAGTGAATAGTATCTTTCATGAGATTAATTTTTACTCATTTTTCACGCTTACGTTTTTCATCATTGGCATGTACGTGGCTTTAGTATCCATTTCCATTACTCTTTTTGCTCGCATGCTCCGAGTGCATTAACCATTCTGAGTGATTCATTTTTAGAGTGTAATACCGGTGAGAATTGAGTTGAAGCGCATTTTTAACGAAATTCGGATTATGAAAGCATTGCCATCTTCTTGATAATTGTAGTTATGCACTTCACACCACACACGCATCCAAGATTGAGCTTAATGAAGTTTATCTAATAATCTTGATAGTTTGAGAACTTTTTGGATTTGCGTGTCATGTTCTAAAATCTTTTGAAAATTCTTAGGACTATGTTGAGTGTCGATGTTAGATAGTGGGCATGCAACTATATGAGGAAACAAAATATTTGTGGGTATCATTCTAAGAACCCTCCAGAGACAACACTTCGCCTCTACGAGTAACCTAGAGGTTTAACGGCTTGTTGCATATGCTCAATACAATCGTGTTCCTTACAAAAATGGTTTATCTTTCATTTTAAATAAATTATTATGCAAGATTATTCTTGAATCTCTTGGTCGTTAGCTCTGTTGCTAAGAGATGACTAGCAACATTCTAGTTGGGGGGTGTGATTCGTATCCAATATTGCATTCTTAACTTCATGATTTTACCCTTATTGGACACGAATTATCACTTATAATGGGAGATTTAATGGATAGATTGTACTTTTGTTGATCTTGTTTTTTATTCACTTGTTGCTACTAAAAGCCTCTTTCTTGTAGGAATTGGGAACTTGTTCAAAGTTGAAACCAAGAATTTTGGTTCTCACCTCATGAAAAGGGAAAGAATCACCACTCTACAAAACTGGATAGATCCGAGTTCTTAAGGCGGATCGATCCGCTATTGCCCAGGGACCTGGAGACGTCTTCTCGCAAAGCCGGATTTCGGATGGAGATTCTGCTTGCGTTTTGGAATGTCGGATCGATCCGGCCACAAGCCGTGGATCGATACGCCCCTGCTGTGTTTTGTCCCCTTTTAATTACAAATTTGCCATTATGTGGGTTTTGTATAATAGATAGAGATAGTTTTATTTTAGGGATCTTGTTTTTTTTTCTCCCAACATTCTTCTCCTTTTCTCATTTTTGGGAACCCACTTGGTTCCCTTCCATTTCTTCTTCCTTTGTATAAACTTGAATCTTGGATTGAAGTTTTAATGGCTAGGTATATTTTCTATCTGTTCTCTTTTGATGATATTGCTATGCTTTCTATCATTAGTTAGATTACTTAGGTTGTGGATCATGAGCTCTTGGATTTAATGTTGTAGCATTTCAAGGGTTCATTTGTGTAGTATTCAAAACTAATGACTTTATCTTTTTTGAATTGCATTTTTGATTGTCAAAACTTAGACTTTGAATCCTACCCTATGTATTTCATATGGAATATTATTTAACCTTGTATTTTGCACTCCATGTGTTTGATAAATGTTGTGTGTGGGATTTATAACATGGGGTCTTCATATTTGATGTCAAGCATCTTTGATTGTTCAAACTCTTGGGTTTTAAATACTATCTTTTGAAGGCTTCATAGGTGATTTGTCCACCAAGTAGATTAGTTAGTGTACGGTGGACAAATCAGTCGGATTAGAAACCATAGATGCTTCATCTTGTATGTCATGCATCCTTGATAGTCAAACGTTAGCTTATAATTCGTTTCTATGGAAATCTCAAAGCTCCTTTTATCTTTCACATAGATGCACTCCTTGTGCTTGATAATATGCCACAATGAGATGTTACCTTAGAGTGTGCTTAAAACATTAGTCCATTTCATCTTGTTGTGACCCAAGATGGGGGGAATGATCCCAACCTATTGCTTTTTAGATTAGTATTTATTTACACTTCTCTTCTCCAAAAACCAAACAAAAAGCCGCAAGACACAAAGTCATTTTTTCTCCTTTTCTTTATCATCTTTTCTTATTTCTTTCTTTTGAGCATTATAATTAGTTACTAAACTTCCCAAACATTGTTCTTGTATCAATCCCTGTGGACTCGACACCCTACTTCCAACATACTACGTTTTTAATAGGGTTAAATAAGAACTTAATTTTGATAACATCAATATAAGTAGAAACAGGCAGCATATATGTTCTTAGCTTTTGTGATGAAAAATACAATACCAAGCATAACTTCTCAATCGGCGCATAGTGCTACTCGATTGGAGTTAAAATCCTACTCAAGTAATAAACGGCCTGTTCATTACCTTTCTCATTAGCTTGAGCTAACTTATTGCCTATTGAGCAATCAGAGGCCGATAAATACAATTTAAGGTACCTACCCTTCTTGGGTGGCATTAACACTAGAGGAGTAGACAAGTATTGTTTTATCCCTTCAAAGGCCTGTTGATGGCTGTCTTTCCACTTGAATTCTTCATCGGTCTTGATCTTCAGTAGTGGGGTCCATACTTGAGTTTTTTCGGCACAGTTGGATATAAACCTTCTCAGAAAATCGATCTGCCCGCTAGTCTTTGTAATACCTTCTTATTGCCTGGGGACTTTGATGCTTGGATAGCCCGAGCCTTGTTATTGTCTATCTCTATCCCTCGTTAGTGCACCAGGAAATGCAAAAAGTTTCATGTAGAAACGCCGAATGCACATTTAAGAGGATTCATATTCAGCTTGTGAGCCCGCATTCTTTCAAACGCCCTCTCCAAGTCCCTAAAATGATCAGCATTATCACCCGACTTTACCACCACATCATGGATGCAGACTTCCATAAATCGTCTGATCATGTCATGGAAGATTGAATTCATTGCCCGTTGATAGGTGGCCCCTATATTCTTCAGTCCAAAGGGCATGACGACCCACTCAAAGGTTCTAATTGTCTCCGGGCACCAAAAAGTTATCTTTGGGACATCCTCCTCAGCGATGTAAATTTGATTATACCCTGAATGCCTGTCCCTAAAAGACAAGATCTTGTGTTTAGCGGCCGAATCGATAAGCTATCGGCCATTGGCATGGGATATTCGTCTTTTGGAGTAGCCAAGTTTAGGTTTCTGAAATCAATGCAAACCCTTAGCTTCCCATTTTTCTTTACTACAGGGACCATGTTTGAGACCCACTCCATATACATGTCAGTCTAAATGAAGCCAGCCACAAGGAGTCTCTCAATTTCCTCTTTGATTTTTAGTGTAACTTCTAGTGACATACGCCTAGGTAGCTGTTTGAATGGCCTGAACCCCGATTTAATTGGTAATCGGTGTTTCACCAGTTCTCTAGATAGCCCTGACATTTCATCGTAATCCCAGGCAAAACAATCTTTATACTTATGTAACACTACAATTATCTCGGCCTGAAACTGAGGTTCTAGTATCTGACTCACATAAGTAGGCTTATGCTCTCCTCCTTCACCCAGGTTGATTTCCATCAGGGGATCTTGAACATTGGCCTTCAGGTCATCTAACTTACCTGTTGCCATTTCTAGTTCATCCATTTGGATCTCTTCCTCCCTTGGAAGCTCTTCCTCATATATATACAATCGGCCAAGTTAATCATACCATCAATTGGGCCGATCTCTAATCTTCGATCAGCTAGATATGCGCACCATCTGGCTTTAATGGCCTTAAGGGCCAGCTGTCTCCAAACTTCAATTGGTTGTTGATTCATTGATCACATCTTCTTCTCTGAGTTTAACAGACCTAAGTTCTTCTGTCCGTAGGGCTGCTCAAAATCCACCCGTTCACCTGACTCACCCGACCACCCGACTCATCCATAGCCTTTTTATTGGTTTTTAAACAATGTGGGTGGAGTCACGGATCTTGAGGGTGAAAACTCGACAGTTTCGGATGGAGTAACGGGTCTAGGGAGGTGAAAACCCGATTCACCCGACCCGACTCGAAACATACTTAATTTTTAAAAAAAATATATATGTAATATGCTTATATCAATATATGCATTATGTATTATATAGTCTTTAATATATATATATATATATATATGTAATATGCTTATATCAGTGTATGTATTATGTATTAGATAGTCTTTAAATATATATATGTTATATTCTTGTATCAATAAAATATATATGTCACTAGCGAAGATATAAAAACATTAAAACCATCAAACTAGCACATGACTATGATTTTATTTTTTGTTTGGTCAGATCTTTGGTTAGCTCATGACTATGTACACAAAAACATTCAAAGCAAAAAAGAAAAAAAAAAGAAAAGAAAAGAAGACTGTGGATATCGCAATTTTATTTCTTTTTACCCACAGCTTTTCTTTTAAAATTCTTTTAAAATTTCAAATTCAAAATAAATGAGTCGCCACTTAATTTTTAAAAGGAAAAATTAAGAAACCATTTTAAAGCAACTGATCTTTTGCGAAACCAAATATTAAACTAGGTCCGGGGATTATGGAATGAGAAGGGAAGGAGCCCATCGGACTAAAACACCCCTTCTCATCCTATCTCGCGATAGGCCTCTACTCAACATCCTTTTAATCGAATTAATTATCTAAGCATGTCCTCAACTAATACATATATATAGATATACGTCACAAAAGCATGTCTAAAAGGGTGCAAGATTGCTAACGATAAAATATCATTCAAAATCAAGTAGTTCAATTAGCAAGCAAGATGATATGCAACAAAGGACAAGAGAACTTACCCGGGATCCAGCCGTGGTATTAAACATGCAATGCATACAAAAATGAAGATCCTAAGAAAAGGTCTCTAATCACATATACACATAAGGAAAAACCTAATTCTAAGGTGTCGCGCATTAAGTCGAAAAATCGATAAAATCAAGAAATTAAAATAAACTAAAGAGGAGTTCAAGAAATCATACCTTAATAGCGCTACAAAACAAAGGGTTAGCCCACATGATATACAAAATATAAAGTTGGATCTTAAATAACAATCCTAGACTTCTAGCTTAAATCTATAAAATGTAATTAAATCTAAAGCAAACAAGTCCTAATTACAAGCATCAAGCCATATGGATGAATATGTACATGAACAAGAATAAATTATGAAATACTCAGTGACTTAGATCACTTAAACTTTGAATTCAAGCTTAACTAATCATTATTAAAACATGGTTTGAGCCCTAGGTCATAGAAAAGTCATTTGGACCATTATTTACAAAGTTGGTCAAATATGTCATGAAATTCTGAAAATTACAGAGAGCAGACCAGAAAGTAAAAGACATAAAAAGCATGCTTCCCATGGTTTGATGTAGGTGAATTTTGGACACAAGATGCCTTTGTATGTCTAGTTTCCATCCCAAAACGAAAATCAAAGTTTCAACGGCTAGATCTCTGGGAAATGGACAAACACCAGACATCACTCAGAGATTTACAAATCTCTGTCCAGAGATTTTGTACGAATTTCTAAAAATAGTAAAAAAAAAATCAGAAATGCTTTGATCTTTTTAGGGTAACTTCCTAACACATTAAACTACCTATAAAAATTTATTTTAGATCAAGGAAGCTTGATTAATGTCCAGATTTGCTTATTTCAAAAGAGTGTTACTGTTCTGAAACTCTGGATAGATTGTAGTGACTTCACAAAACTCATGACCAAACCACTTTAAACATGAAATCTCTTTAAAACAAAAATTACAGTAATAGAACTTTGAGTTATAGACACTTTCCCATTGGTTTCACTTAATTCCAACGGTTAGATTATCAATTAAAAATCTTTGATCAAAACTAGTTTATGAACTCACTGCTCCAATATTGGATTTATCATCCTTTTTGCTACATCTACCAACTAAGCCATGGACATTGGCTTATCCTAAACCTAACCCTCCTTTCCATTGAGGGTCATTGGAGATCAAGACATGACTAGTACTCATGAGTTTTCAAGGAATATAAAAGAGATTCCATGAAAACTCCAAGTTAGAGAACCCAAACCATGGTAGGGGGTTCTTATTGAGATGGTGATCAAAGTTTGACTCCCATGTGAAGCATAAGCTTACATGGGATCAAAAGATCAAACTCAAGAGATTCAAGTGAGGTATTGAAGACCTCCAAGAATCTCAAGAGAGAACTATAAACAAGAAAAAGAAATGAAATAAAGAAAGCTAAGAGAGCAAATGCTCTAGGTCTACCAAGGAATCTTTTAGAAAACTTGTTTACCTCAAGTTCATGAGCATTATTGATCAAAATCAAAGAAAGAAACAAAAGAATAAAAAATATAACTAAAATTTAGAGGATCACCTCCAACTATCCTCAACTTCTTGATTTTTTAGGATATTCCAAAGGCTAATCAAGCTCTTCTTCTAGCTCTTACAACCCTTTAATTCTCTTAAACTTCTTTTGGAATCTCTAACTATCAAAGTTTAAAGTAGATTCAAAATAAGATTCAAGTCTAAAAATGAGAGAGATAGAAATTCTAGAATCAAAGACTAAAAAAAGAAAAAAAGGGATCCCATGTAATGGGATATTCATCCTCTATATCTAGGCAAACTATAGAGGGTTATTTTTGTAACTTTATAGTAAAAAACCCTAATTTCGGATATCCTTTTGAAGGTACAAAATGTGTTGTATTTACAGCTGGCTGCTAAAAAACGCGGCACTCAAATGAGATGGAAGCGGCACTCAGTAAATGTCGCAGCGGCACTCAATGAATGCCGTCGCGGCACTCAATGAATGCCGTCGCGGTACTCAATGAGTGCCGCGGACAACTCCAGGGACTGCCGCCTTTTTTTAAAAATCTATTTTTCACGGCATTTGATGTGAAATTGCGGCAGTTACGGACTGCCGGTCCGGCAGACACAGAGTGCCGCTACGGCACCGCGTGACTGCCGCAGCCCACACCATGTGCCGTTCTATTCCTTTTTCTTTTATTTTTTCCCCTTTTTCGTTTGAATTGAAGAGCCTTTTGAAGAGCTTGAATCACCTTGAAAGCCTTAGTTTTGTTCGAACATTGTCATCATCGGACTTGGAGGTAACACTCCTCTTAAATCGACGTTTGGTCAAAATTGGGGTGTCTACATTTTGCCCCTCTTCGACAGAGCTTGTGGAGCAACGCGTTTCATAAGCGAATATCGAAGCCTGTGTGAAGACAAGCCTTTGACCAAACTGTCGGATTTAGGTAAAAACAAAATGCATTGCAAAAGGAGAACATACACGCGGCAATGGTTCACGCTGGTCGTACTCGAATGGTGAGCTGCCTACGTATCCACTCAGGAATCAGGCCAAGACGTAGTTCGGGCAAGGGTCAAACACACACAAGCGCAAATAGTCATACGGATGAATGCACCTATCTTATCATGATGCACGTGCTCAAGCAATCTCGTTCTCCATATAATGTCTCAGCAACATATTGTTCTTTCTTAGTATAAAAAATGCACCCTATGCCATTCTACTTATGATGTTATTCTATTCTGGGAAAGTCACGACCGTCATAGATGCGCTTCCTATGCTTAATTCCCTGATATTCTTCAAGAGTTATCTAATCAATTGAGATGCGCTTCGCGCCTTATACTCCGGTGTCGAATCAAGAAGCACGCTGAAAGACTGAGATGTGCTTCGCGCCTTATACTCTAGTGTCTTTCAAAGATCATCTGATCGACTGAGATGCGCTTCGCGCCTTATACTCTGGTGTCGAATCAGGAAGCACGTTGAAAGACTGAGATGCGCTTCGCGCCTTATACTCCAGTGTCTTATAAAGATCATCTGATCGACTGAGATACGCTTCACGCCTTATACTCCGGTGTCGAGTGAGTTTGCTCTGAAAATTCCGCAGCCCTTCGGCCTCGTTGAATATGTTTTCTCAACATGATCCGCAGCCCTTCGACCTCGTCGGGTGTGTTTTCTCAAATTCTTTTCAATTTTCAAAATTGGGAGTCAAACAGACTCAAATCAATTTATTTTCAAAACGGGAGTCCGATAGACTCAAATTATTTCAAATTTCAAAATCCGGAGTTAGCCGAACTAAAAAAGAATTTCTATTTCCAAAGTTGGGAGTCAACCAGACTTAACTCGATTTAATTTCAAAATTTGGAGTCAGTCAGACTCGAATCAGTTTAATTCCAAAAATCCGGAGTCCTTCAGACTTAATTCGATTTTCTAAAATCGAGAGTCCATTAGACTCAACAAATTCCCTTCTTAGTCAAACAAATTTCATTCCATTTACTTTCAAAAATTCAGAGTCTAGTACATTAGACTCAAATTATTTCAATTTTCTAAATTGGGAGTTCGATGGGCTTAAATTATTTCAAATATTTAAAGTCGGGGGTCCAATGGACTCAAATCCACTTCAATTTCCAAAATCGAGAATCAGTTAGACTCAATTTAATTCAATTTTCCAAAATTGGTAGTCAATCGAGCTTAATAATAACAATTTTTTTCAAATTTCGATCAGGAGTCAGCCAGACTCAAATAAATTCAATTTCACCAAGTTCAGAGTCAATTTGACTCAAATCAAATTCAAATTCAAATCCTAAATCAGGAGTCAATCAGACTTGATTCAATTCCTATTTCGCAAAATCGAACAAAACAGGAGTCAATCGGATTCAAAGAAATTTAAATTCATAAAATTGGACTTACAGAATTTCTATTTCACAAAAGAATTTTTACAAAATTGGGAGTCAATCGAACTAAAAGAATTTCTATTTCACAAGATTGGGAGTCAACCAGACTCAAAAGAATTTTTAATTGCCAAAAACATGAGCCAATCAGACTCAAAAGAATTCCCAATTCCAAATCATGAGTCAATCATACTCAAAAGAATTTCTAATTCCGAAATCGGAGTCAAATTGACTCAAAATAATTTCAAATTTCTAGAACAGGAGTCAATTGGACTCGAATTGGATTCTATTTCACAACACTGAGAGTCAATCAGACTCAAATCTAAAAGTGGGAGTCGATCAGACTCAAGGAATTTCAAATAAAAAAAAACAGAGCCAATCAGACTCAATTCGATTCAAAAACTCTAAAATCTGGAGTCAATCAGACTCAAATGAATTTTTCTAGAATTCGGAGTCAATCAAACTCAATTCAATTCAATTTCTAAGCTCGGGATGCTAAGTTAAACTTCCATGAATCGGGAGTCAATCAGATTCAGCTTAATTTATAGATCCATTTTAGCCTAAACTTTCGAAAGTTTGAAGTCGGTCAAAATTCGGAGTTAAACAGACTCACATAATTTCAAATTTCCAAAACTAGGAGTCAATTTGAATCAAGATTTCAACGTCACAAAAAAATCAGAGTCAATTTAACTCCTTTCTATATTCAAGATCCTATCTTTTGGTTAAATTCATGATTGAACACCACAACATTTCATGTGTTGCTATGTTTTCCTCTTAAGCCTTTCAAAAATTGATTCTCCTCACTCTTTCTTGCAGATCTGTTCCTATGGCTAGTGGTTCAGGCTCCCCAAATCTCATATTTTACATCCATGGAGGCACTTGGACTCAACAATTCAAATTCATTCAACTTTCTGACCAAAGGAGTAACGCAGACTCAAAAATTCAAAAGGAGTCACGTGGACCCAAAACTTCAACTTTCTTACACAAGGAGTCATGCGGACTCAAGAATTCAATTTTCTGACAAAAGGAGTCACGGAGACTTAAAAAATTCAAAGGGAGTCACATGGACTCAAAACTTCAATTTTCTGACAGAGGCAGTCACAATTGAAAAATTTTACAAGACAAAGGTAGTCATGCGGACTCAAAAATTCAATTTTGTTACACAAGTACTCAAAAAATTCACATTTTAAAATAAAAGAGTCATTCAGATCCATGGACCCGCATTTCCACAACAAATGAGCCATTTGGACTAGAAAATTCGCATTTTACATCACGGAGTCGGTCGGACTCAACGAAATTCACGGAGTCACACGGACTCAACAAATATTCACTTTTTATACAAATGGAATCACACAGACTCAATCAAATTCACATTCCATACAAATGGAGTCATACAGACTCAACAAATATATATGTATATACATATTTTTTTTTACACGAATGGAGTCACACGGACTCAACAAATTCACTTTTTACACAAGTGGAGTCATACGGACTCAAAGAATTTCTTATTTCAAAATCGGAGGTTAACATTTCAAATTTTCTTAATCAGAATCAATTTTGACTCAACAAGAATCTCAAATCTCGAAATTGGAGTCAAATCGCCTCAACAAAAATTCCAATTTTCAAAATCAGGAGTTGATCAGACTCAAAGAATTTCCGTTTCACAAAATTGGGAGTTGATCGGACCCAAAGAATTTCTTTTTCACAAAACTAGGAGTCAATCATACTCAAATTATTTCAAACTCATGAATCAGGAGTTAATTAGACCCAAACAAATTCAAATTCTCAAAATTCGGAGTCTGAAGTCGGTTCAACTCAACTCAATTCCCATTTCCAAGTCGGGAGTCGATTCGACATGAAGCAATTCCTATTTCCAAAGGGGAGTCACACTGACTCAAATAATTCATATTTTACAAAAGGAGAGTCATATGATCTTGAAAATTCACATTTCCCAACATGAAGTCACATGGACTCAAAAACTCATTATTTTTTTTTACTAACACGGAGTCATACAAACTCAAAGACCCATATTTTACAAATATGGAGTCACGCGGACTCGAAACATTCTTATTTTACAAACACAGAGTCACGCGGACTCAAGAACTCAATATTTTACGAACACAGAGTCCCACGGACTTGAAAAATTTTGAACTTTATAAGATGGGTGTCACTTGGACTCAAGAATTAAAACATTCTTTCATATCATCAGAGTCACGCGAACTCAAAGTTCACACGAATGGAATTATGCGATTTCAAAATTTTAAATTTTCCAAAATTTCATTTCTCTATTCAAACAAAGTTGCACAGGCTGAACAAATTCACATTTTTACATAAACGGAGTCGCACGGACTCAACAACTTTACTTTTTATACAAATGGAGCCACACAGACTCAATCAACTTTACTTTTTTCTTTATACAAACGGAGCCACATAGACACAAAGAATTGGTTTTACAAATATGGGGAGTCCTTAGTCCCAAAGAATTGGTTTTACAAAGATGGGGAGTCCTTAGTCCCAAAAAATTGGTTTTACAAAGATAGGGAGTCCTCGGACTCAAAGAATTGGTTTTACAAAAATGGGGAGTCCTCAGACTCAAGGAGTTGATTTTACAAAAATGGGGAGTCCTCGGACTCAAGGGGTTGATTTCTTTCAAAATTTAGGGAGTCTTGAGACTCATAGAATTTGGATGGAGCTGATAGAAAGAATGTATTTGTGGACCTTCGAAAGAAACACATTGATCTTGTCAAAAGAGGGAAGTCACCTTTGCTCCTAGTCTTGGACTCTTGTCACTTTAGCATTATGTTGTGATAGTGTTCGAAGCCTCAATCCGTATTGCTCTCGGGATGCTCATGGAAACTTGTCAAATCTTTACTCATCATCTTAAACCCACACAATTGATACCATTTATTGACTCATCAAAGGGAAACAGACTAGACAAAGCCAATTACACAAGACGACTGACTCAAACTCTGCATTCATTATGAATCAATGTGCTTTCATCATGAATAATGTATCATATCTCCTTTCATTACCTTACAAATGGTAGTGCTTTGCTAATAAATCTAAACTTTGAAAACTTCTCATTTTCTATTTAGAAAATTCTTTGCCTATCTAGAGTACGCTTCAAATTAGTGCTTTAGCTTATAGAATAAAAGACACTCCATTTCAAAGCGTTTCAAAACAGACTTGGTGACTTGAGAACTTGCCTCTGTCATAGAGGGCTTTGGCAAACAAAGTTTGCCCCTAGTTTGAAAGGGACTTGGGGGCTCACTTCTAGGGTAAAATGGGGTTTTTAGCAAACAAAATTTCCCCCTAGTCTTAAGAGCAAATAGGCTCATCCAAGGATTTTGAGAACATGATGGTGCAAGATGCCTGCAGTGCATTTACTCCCAACCCAGAGGTAATCATCATGAATGTGTGGGCTGAACGGGACATCCCAATGCTGATGGGCAAACTTTGTTTGCCCTTGGTTTGGCAATACATATATGGCTCCAGGCAAACACAAGTTTGCCCCTAGTCTGAAGGAAGGAAACCAAAGGTGCAAATGGTGATGCTTTTGGTTTAGGAATGTCTATGGACCGAGAACCTTGGGAGGTTCGCCTACTTATCCCCGAGCGGGAATCAGGTCCAAAGCAGTTCGGTCAAGGTCCGAAAGATGGGGTGATGGGGTGATGACCGAACCGAGCAGGTTGCCTATGTATCCCCAAGTAGGAATCAGGTCAAAATGTAGTTCATCAACTTTGGAGGTTTTGAAAGAATTAGGCTTCAAGAATTAGTGGGCTTTTTGAGCCGTGTTGTCATTTGGGTCTAGGGAGTGCATGTCACTTGTGGTAGCCCTTATGTAGCATGATGAACTACTTTTTTTCTCTTTATTCTCTTTACTTTTCTTTTCCTCTTTTTTTATTTGACGGTTGATTCTTTAACCTTTTCACTAGCCAGTTAATCACGTTTTATTCATACTCTATCATACTCATAAAGTAATATCAGCCCTTTCAAATCACTCTTATTTTCTCAAAGATACCTTTGCCTTGTTTTAGGCCTACTTAGCCATTGAGCCTCTCACAAAAATTTTGAAGCTGATAAGTCTCTCTTTTCATTTCTAATCTCTTTAGAACAACACAAAGTCTTGAGATAGTTCATGTGCCAATGATCTACTTTGAAGTGCTCAAGAATTCTCAATCTTATCTATTCTCTGCTTTTTCTTTTCTCTTTCCCTCTTATTCTCTCTATGATTTTGACTGGCTAGGATTATGATTTTTTGAAATCAACACACATCTTATTTTGCTCTAACTTTTGCCTAGGCACCCTTTCGGGTTTTCATCCTATCGAGCTCCTTTTTTTTTTTTCTTTTTCTTTTTCTTCCTCTTTTTTGTGCTCTAAATTTTGCCTAGGCACCCTTTCGGGTTTTCATCCTAGTGAGCTTCTTTCTTTTCTTTTTCTTTTTCTTTTTCTTTTCTCTTGGAAGAAGAAGTTCATTTAAAATGTCTGGCTACCATCAAAGACCAAGTTTATGGCTTTAGACTGGTTGGGCTCATCTTTGAGGCTGGGTGATGTTGTCAATATCAAGATATGAAAGTATACTTTACTTTTCTAAAGATTTGTAGTAGTGAAAGTAAAGGTCGAACCCACAGAGATTGAATACTACGCACTTTAATTTTTAAATCCTAAATTTAGTTGATTAAGAAAAATGAGATTTTGATTTTGAATTTAATTAAACTAAGAACAATAAAATTAAATCTAAATTATGAAAGCGATTTAAAAGTGTTGTTATAAATATGTTTAAGAGAACCTAGGATTGCAAATCCACCACTAGCTTCATAATAGGAATATTTATGAATTACTTTAGCCTATTAAGTTGGATGATAATGGAGAATTGTAGCTACAAGCCCAATTCCTCCGTCAAGAAAATAACTATGGTTCAAGCACCAACATAATCCATCTTCGGTTAGCACGAATTATCCCACACTAAACTAAGGTTGTGGTATAATCCGTCTAATCTAGGCATGGACTATTCGGATACTTGATAGCACAATTCAATTTAAGCACCATTACATGTAAATAATCTAAACAAGCACAGCAAGCATAGATCATTGAGCACATCACAGTCAAAATAGATCTAAGACAAGAATAAACTTTGAAAGCAATGATTTAATCAATAGAAGTACGATTTATTTATAAAAATCCTCGAAACATCTAACTGTCATCCATACATAATAAAATTAAAATAAAAACATAAATAAAACCCTATTACTTGGCTAGGGTTTCATTGAAACCCTAGATCTAGGTTTAGTTGGCCATAGAATTGATGAACGACAAGAGGTTGATGGAGGAGGCCAATCCTTGGTCTTCTTCTTCTTCTCCTTGCTTTCCTCTCTTCGATGGCTGGAGTTTTTTTGTGTATATTGATGTATCTAATGTTGTGTAATAATGTGTAATCTTAAATTTGATTTAGAATAGGATTTATATAGAGTTTGGAAGGATTTAGGAAGCTTTCCTAAGCCAAATCGCACTAAAACAGCAATATTAACGTTTCTGGACGTCATATGCACAAATCACCTTCGATGGGCACTTTAATTTAATAAAATACGTGTTTTTGGTTTTTTCAAAGGTCGCTCGCGCGGCCCGCTCGAGCGAGGTCCTTTTCGCTGAACTGCGCGACTTTCGTAGAATTGCGATAACCTTTTGCTCGGAACTCGGATTGACTCGCCGTTTGAAGCCTCGCGTCCGTAACTCGAAAATCTAAATTTTATGTTTCTGGAGAAATTTCTCAAATCCAAAGTATTCTTTATCAAAAATGCAATTTTCCGAGACTGCTACTGCATTCAGCTTTCACCGGAATCACCGTTTGAGCCCAGAATGACTTCCAAAGCCACTAATCATTGGATTTTTGTGGATTTTCAAGTTAAAGCTCCAAAACCTATAAAATTTAGAATTCTTATTAAAAAACAACTAATAACTTCATGAAATGAGCTAACAAAGCGTAGTTTTAGGACTATAAACGGCAACTATTCGTCGCCGATCACACCCCCAAACCTACTCTTTGCTAGTCCTCGAGCAAAAAGAACAAAAAAAATAAAATAAAATAAAATTACTACTACAAATGCTACTCCATTTTCGTATGGATCACGTTTGCATTTAGCATATGCAACAAGCCTTTTAAACCCCTAGGTGTCCCTAGTAGGACGAGTGAAGTCTCGTGAGGGTTCTCGTCAACAAGTCACCCACAACCATCTTTATTAACTTATAAATTTAAAAAGTTTTATTCAAATGAAAACAAAGCAATCAATACTCCTTATCATATAACGATGATTTGAAATAGAATAACGAACAAGAAGAAATGGAATCAAACGTCTACCTACGTCATGAAAAACAATCTCAAGCACATGCATCGTATAAATCAATAGAGTTCCTCATACAATTGCACGTGTGTGATGTGGTAGTCAAATGAACACGCGCATGTCATGAAGTTGGAATATAACTCGGATAACCATTTAACTATGTGTCGACTACGAATCTCACAATGTCAATTACACTCTAAAATGAAACACTCAGAAACATGCGTAATTTTTCTAAAATATGTGAGTAAAGGAAATATGTTTTCAAAACGAGAAATGCTCACATATGACTCGAACAAGACGTATGACACGAAAGAACAGTAGTCTCATGGATAGGATGCCAATAATCAAGAAAAATTAATCATTACCATGTTTTAATCTCCCTCCCATCGTTTTCATATCCAAACCATGTTTCTTAGGATCAAATAGGATTTTTTAAAGGTTGTAATGTGACTCAGGTAATGAAAAAAAAATAGAAAGGATTCGTTAGGTAGTTTTCAGAATGGCATTGTAAGACATGTTCAATTTCTTTCATTCATCTCTTCTACCAACTTTCATCTTTTCATTCCCTTCTTTTTCATATTTCTTTTTTAATTTCTTTTTTTTTTTTTTTTTCTTTTCTTCTTCTTTTCAACGTTTTTTTCTTTTCAATCTCTTCAATCTTTTCCCTTTCCTTCTCGTTGCTTCTTGAAACAAATATTCAATAAATAACAAGGCCACCACCCCAAACATCATCTTATTTTCTTTTTCTTCTTCTTCTCAATCACACATCGCCTTAATACTGTTAAAAGTTGACGAATCTCTTAGTGGTAAACTCCAAGTTGGTCAAGTTGGAGCAAAAACAGGATAATGGTAATTAAAGAAAAATGGCATATTAATGGCTCAAGGGGCGAACTAAGGAAATTTTTATCATTTATCGGTTAGTAAACAAAGAAGGCCTAAAAATCATCTCCTATGGTCATATGGTTCTTCAATATTTACGACGGAAGATTATTTAGCATGGTAACAAATATTTTAACTTGACTATCAACCAAAACAAGAATAATGAGGCTAAACAACAAGTAGATGCGCTATTTCAATGAAATTCGATAAACACAATGTATATCTAACACTCTAAAAAAAGAAAAGATAGGCTCAAAAGCTCACTGGGTTTAGTCTCCACCTTGTGTTATCTAAAAATCCGAATCATCTTATAGTTCCAATCAAACATGTATTCAAGCGACTACGTGCAGTGCATAGGTTTATGTGCAAATCTATGATATAAAACTACGATTCAAACAATACATAACTTAAACATTACATCATATCATGACTTCAGCAAATATTTAATTACATCTTCTCTTGTTTACCATTCTATAACAATCATAGTTACATAACAAGAAGTATCAAATCAAGATTGCAAAAACGTCGGTAACATTGTTTTTTTAAGCACAAAAATTGAATTTTTTTTTTTAAAATTAGTGCATAATAATGTGCATGTACGTGCATACCCCCAAACCTAAACCTTTCATTGTCTCCAATGAAACAATAAAACGAAAGAACGGAGAGTAGGTAAGAAATGAATGATATTACCTCGATCTCGGCAAACACAAACCAGATGAACGTATAATAATATGGAATCAAAGTTCAATCAGGGTCCAAACGAAGCTACTAATCACCTGGTAATACTTAACAATAGAAAATAAAAGAACAAAATAATAACAATAACAGCTAAATATTTAGATTTTTTTTATTTTTTATTTTTTATTTTATTTTGATTATTATTATTATTATTATTATTATTTTAAATAGAATAATAGAATCTAAACTATAATCAAGAGACTCAATAAAAATAAAAGACACAAACAGAACTTATAAAAACAAAGACAGACGAACCTAAACAGGGCTAAAAGAACAAACAGAAAGTATAAAAAAAACACTGACCAGGTATGGAGAAGGGAGAGAAGAGAACAAAGGAGAAAAACCAGAAAATCCTACCTCGCGCGAGCGAGCCTCGCGCGCGCGAATCCTTCCGCGAGTTTAAGCAGAAGCTTGTTTTACGTTTTATAAAAGAAAAATTTCTAAGTCCTTAGATCGCGCGAGCGGACCACTCGAGCGAACCCCCTCGCGCGCGCGAATTGTGGCGCGAGGTGATACCGAGGCTACATATATAAAAAAAAAATTGAACTATTTTGTCTATGGGGGAATCTCGCGCGAGCGACCTGTCGCGCGAGCGGGTCGCGCGCGCGAGTGTGTTCTTTTCCTCTTGTTTAGTATAAAAATGTATATAAGTTCAAAATGAATTATCCCCGACCCCTAAACCTGTTCAAAAAACTCAAAAATTGACCAAAACGACCCAAAAACATGCAAAAATCAAAGAAACGAACGAATTAAATCTTGGGTTGCCTCCCAAGAAGCGCTATCTTTTACGTCTTTAGCTAGACCATTCTAGCTCAAGATTTATGGAGGCAGTAAATCGGACTGTGTACCCCTAAGGATATCAGAAAGAGCTCGGTGGTAAGCAGAAATAATGTTGCTTTGGATTAATTCATTTGACGGTTCATCCTTTTCGGTTTCAAATCGATTCTTCACCTTTTGAGTAAATTCGTCATTAGGATCTAAATTATTCAAATTCGTCCGCTTATCACTAACCATAATATTTTCCTCACACGTATTTATTCCTATATTAGGTTCAATATTCCGTCGTACCTCACTCTCCGCCTCACATAGGTAATCGTCGTCTTTAGGAGGTTGATCAATAGCGTTGAAAACATTCAATTTTAAATTCATATTCCCAAATGACACTTTCATTACCCCCGTCCTACAGTTAACACGAGCGTTAGCGGTTGCTAAGAATGGACGACCTAGAATGACAGGAGTGTGCTTCCTAGCATCTAGTACGGGTTCAGTATCAAAGACCATGAAATCAACATGATAATAGAATTTGTCAACTTTAACTAAGACGTCCTCGACGATTCCTCTAGGGATTTGAACAGAACGATCCGCTAATTGAATAGTAGCGGTCGTAGGTTTAAGTTCACCTAAACCTAGTTGTTTATAAACGTGATAAGGTAAGAGATTAACACTAGCTCCTAAGTCAAGGAGAGCCCAATGGATGATAGTGTCACCTATGACACATGAAATTGTAGGCGTACCTGGATCTTTATACTTCGGAGTAGCGTGTTGGAAAATAGAACTTACTTTTTCTGTGAGAAAGACCTTTTTCGGAGTATGACTACGCAATTTACGTTTTTGAGTGCATAGGTCTTTAAGACATTTAGCGTAAGCGGGAATTTTTTTTATAGCATCGAGGAATGGAATATTAATTTTAACTTGTTTAAACACCTCGAGTATATCTTCAGCTTTTGACCCTTTCTTAGACAAATGTGACGGTCCCTCAACATTAGGTGGAAAAGGTAGTTTTGGAATAATATTTGTTGGGACCGATTCTTTTTCTTTTCTACTTTGATTCACATCCTCACTCCTCTCTTTATTCGAGTTAATGTTTGCATTCCTCATAACCTCTCTCGGAATCTCAACAACTTTTTCCTCTCGAGTAGTCGTCCTAGTTGACACAACGTTCACTTGCTCACTCGTACCACCCACCTCATATTGTCCCTTACGGTTCGGAATAGGTTGACTTGGCAACTTACTCTCGGTTAAACGATTTAGCGTGTTAACTATTTGTCCCACTTGGGACTCCAGTTTTGCAATGGACTGAGTGTGGGAATGTACTAACTGGATCACCGGACCAAAACTTTCAAGTGAGGCCAACACCTTCTCCTCAAATGCATTATTACATGGAGGTAGAGGAGGTGGTTGTTGGTATTGACATTGTTGAGGTCTATAAGCGTTAGGGAAATTACTCATCTCATTATTATTATTATTATTATTATTTTTCCATGAAAAATTAGGATGGTTTCTCCATGGCGCGTCCGGATTATTAGTAGTCGAATTATAATTATTTCGTGGGTATTGTTGAATAGAATTAATGTGTTGCTCCACGAATTTCGAAAATTGACTCGCCGATGGACATGCTAGGATAGAATGTGACGGATCAGAACATAATGCACAAATTTCATGAGCGGGTGGGGCTGTCGTTTGGTTCATTGTTAAAAGTCGGTCAAGTTTTTTAGATAGTTCTTTTATTTCAATTGACTGACTTGACTCGAACTTTACCTCTCTCTTAGGTTGTGAATGATATCCCTCAGAACGTACTGACACAGCCTGATGCATCGAATTCTCGCTTAATGTTTCAAAGATTTTCCAGGCCTCGTCGGCACTTTTGTGTAGGAAGGTACCCGCACAAACAGCGTCGACGGTATTACGGACTGAGGGAATAAGTCCCTCATAAAAGACCTGTACCAACTGCCACTTAGGAACCTGATGATGTGGACACGAGCGTAATAATTCTTAAAATTTTTCCCACGTGTCGTAGAGTGATTCCCCATCTTGCATCACAAAGTTTGTTATAGATTTCCTTATCTGATTAGTACGCATAATAGGGAAAAACTTTTGTAAAAATGCGGTGTGTAAGGCTTCCCATGTTCTAATTGTGTTTGGCTCCAAAGATTGGAGCCAGTATTTAGCTTTATCTCTTAAAGAGAATGGAAAGAGCCGCAATTTTAATTCATCATCATTTAAGTTTTGAATTTTCAAAGTAGAGCATATATCCTGAAAATCTCCTAAGTGTTGATATGGATCTTCATTTAGACGGCCATGGAAAGATGGAAGTAGCGAGATAGTTGACGACTTTATCTCAAAGTGAGATGCCGTCGCCTCCGGTAATTCAATACATGTTTATGGCGTGTAAGTCGTAGGAATAAAGTAATCTTTAAGCGGAGGTGGTGGCGGTATATTAAGATTATTCATATTATTTACGTTGTTTCCAATGTCGGCCATTGGAATAGGTTCTATTTTAAAAGTTCGAGTTCTCCTTAACCGTTTAAGGGTACTTTGAATTTCGGCCTCAAACAACGACGATGGTTTTGGAGTCGAATCGTAGTCTATTTCCAACTGAGCTCTCGGAGCTTGGGTTGAAGACTTACTAATTCTAAGGGTACATTCAAGTTCTAGATCGAAAGATTTTAATTCAGATTTATTTGAACGTGTACCAAACATAAACTAAAAAGAAAATAAACTAAAAACAAACACTGACTCAAATAAATAAAAAAAAAAAAAAAACAAATAGCAATCACACAACTAAGATAACAAGCACTCAACTACAGTGATGCATGAATATTATCCTGTAATGCAATGACCGCGTCAAGCCCAGTGCCCCGGGTTTCCTAGCTAATGCAGTGCAATTAACCCTAAACTAATGCAAATAATGCGTCACAGCGCCCTGACTTACAGTGGTTTAAAGCGAATTTCAAAAGAAGCAATTTATTTACTTTTATTTTTTTATTTTTTCGCGTAAGCTCCTTTGATGCGCTAAGCTATTCCTCCCGAAAACGCTAGAATTTGATGACTCGAGAAACTACAAAATAAAAAGAAAAGTTAGTAACTCAAAATAAAACGAAAAAAAAGAAAAGAAAACCTAATCTAATATTTACGAATAACTAAACTAAGATTCTAAAACTAAAGGTAGTAATGCAATCCCCGGCAACGGCGCCAAAAATTGATGTTGTCAATATCAAGATATGAAAGTATACTTTACTTTTCTAAAGATTTGTAGTAGTGAAAGTAAAGGTCGAACCCACAGAGATTGAATACTACGCACTTTAATTTTTAAATCCTAAATTTAGTTGATTAAGAAAAACGAGATTTTGATTTTGAATTTAATTAAACTAAGAACAATAAAATTAAATCTAAATTATGAAAGCGATTTAAAAGTGTTGTTATAAATATGTTTAAGAGAACCTAGGATTGCAAATCCACCACTAGCTTCATAATAGGAATATTTATGAATTACTTTAGCCTATTAAGTTGGATGATAATGGAGAATTGTAGCTACAAGCCCAATTCCTCCGTCAAGAAAATAACTATGGTTCAAGCACCAACATAATCCATCTTCGGTTAGCACGAATTATCCCACACTAAACTAGGGTTGTGGTATAATCCGTCTAATCTAGGCATGGACTATTCGGATACTTGATAGCACAATTCAATTTAAGCACCATTACATGTAAATAATCTAAACAAGCACAGCAAGCATAGATCATTGAGCACATCACAGTCAAAATAGATCTAAGACAAGAATAAACTTTGAAAGCAATGATTTAATCAATAGAAGTACGATTTATTTATAAAAATCTTCGGAACATCTAATTGTCATCCATACATAATAAAACTAAAATAAAAACATAAATAAAACCCTATTACTTGGCTAGGGTTTCATTGAAACCCTAGATCTAGGTTTAGTTGGCTATAGAATTGATGAACGGCAAGAGGTTGATGGAGGAGGCCATGGGAATCCTTGGTCTTCTTCTTCTTCTCCTTGCTTTCTTCTCTTTAATGGCTGGAGTTTTTTTTGTGTATATTGATGTATCTAATGTTGTGTAATAATGTGTAATCTTAAATTTGATTTAGAATAGGATTTATATAGAGTTTGGAAGGATTTAGGAAGCTTTCCTAAGCCAAATCGCACTATAACAACAATATTTACGTTTCTGGACATCATATGCACAAACCACCTTCGTTGGGCACTTTAATTTAATAAAATACGTGTTTTTGGTTTTTTCAAAGGTCGCTCGCGCGGCCCGCTCGAGCGAGGTCCTTTTTGCTACACTGCGCGACTTTCGTAGAATTGCGATAACCTTTTGCTCGGAACTCGGATTGACTCGCCGTTTGAAGCCACGCGTCCGTAACTCAAAGATCTACATTTTATTTCTCTGGAGAAATTTCTCAAATCTAAAGTATTCTTTATCAAAAATGCAATTTTCCGAAACTGCTACTGCATTCAGCTTTCACCGGAATCACCGTTTGAGCCCTGAATGACTTCCAAAGCCACTAATCATTGGATTTTTGTGAATTTTCAAGTTAAAGCTCCAAAACCTATAAAATTTAGAATTCTTATTAAAAAACAACAAATAACTTCATGAAATGGGCTAACAAAGCGTATTTTTAGGACTATAAACGGCAACTATTCGTCGTCGATCACTGGGTATTTGAGAAAAGGGGATGGTGGGCAAGCTTCAAGTTCCAATTTCGTCTTTTCAAGATTGAGCAAGAGCATCTTTAAATTCTTAAAGTAAAGCTAATTAATTCTCTACTCCTCCTTAGTTTTGGCACAAAATTTGATTTGATCACTTGGGGATCCTTTTCAATGTAAAGATTTATTAACAAAGTATTTTCCATGATCGTTTGAAAAAGTGACTTTTTTCTTTTTCTTCTTCTTTTTTTTTGGGCTTAATGATCCATACATTCATGACTTAGCACACTGAATCAAGAAAAATGAGATTTTATTCAACTAGTAGGGAAGGAGGATTACATCACTCGACTCGATAAACTCGACAAAGACTTGCAAACAAACTTGATAATAGACTGACCAGAAGACTCGACTGGACTTGACATTTGACTCCAACCTAACATAACTCGACTACCAGACTTGACTTGGTCTCAATTAAAGTGTCACAGATAATTTTCAATTTATTGGGTCCCCAAGAGCATCCACATTTGATTCAGTAGTAGCATTTCCAAACACTATTACCTCACTAGCATCTTCCTCAGGTTCATCATTCCCCTTCTGTATCTTTGTAGGAACATCATCTGCCCTTATGGCCCATTTTTTAGTCGAATGACCCTTCTTTGACTCATACCGAGTATTGTCAATGTTTTTTTTTATTCTGTTGATAGGGTCGGGGCCAATTGGTTGTTGCGCACTCATGGAGGCAACGAATCCCTTAAGAGTATTCAGCGATGACTGTGATTGAAAAGATTGTATGTCATGCCAGATGCCACTCGGAGGGTTCAGCAAAGGAGTGATGATTTTATGCTCAATGAGATCTTGGATATCATGGCGGAGTTTGATGCAATAGTTAGTTGTATGGCCAGGGGTCTGGTGGTAGGCACAATACAAAGACAGGTCACATTTACGGGGTACGGGATTTGGTAGTGGCTTTGGGTCCAGGGGGTTGAGGTGACCATTCTTGACAAGGTGACCAAGGCCCATGGATAATGGCATGCCAAGGTTGGTGAAGATTCTCGGCTTGCGGGCTTGGTTTGATTTTGAATTCGACTTTGAGCTAGAGTTGGTTTTTGGGTTGAGATGTGGACTTGGAATAGCTCTTTGGTTAGTTGGGATTGGGCCTGGATGTGGGCTTTGGTGAATGGTTTAGCCTGGGTATGGACTTTGGTGATAGGTTGGGTTTGGACATGGGCTTCAGTGCACATGTAGTTTCAGACATGCCTGTTAGTGCTTCTTTAAGCAATCCATTATTCTCTGATCTGTCTTTTCCTCATTAGGGCCCATTTGATCTTTCAATAATTGAATGAACTCAAGCATGACCCCCTCCAATTGCTTCACAATAGAATCTTGTTGCTCAACAACGACTTGTAGTTTGCTCACTTTCTCCTCTAAAGCTCTGTGGGCCATTGGTGGGACTGTCTGGACATGATGGTCTATGATCTCCTCTAATTAAGAGAGATAAACCCAAGAAGATTAGAAGTGTCCTTACTAGGGGCTCTGGTTGTTCCACTCTTTCTAAAAAAATAGATAGGAAAAAGGTCTGCATGCAGAATTGAATAGTAAGGGATTTTTTGAGGGACTTTGATCTTAATTGGGAAGAAGATGTTGTGAGTTTGTACGCTACATGTATGTAATGATATCAATTGGTGAGAGTGCAAAATGTATATGCTTATATGATTTGATGCAAGCATTGCACACATGGCACACGAATGAGATGCAAGTGTGTGTGTGCCTACTCTATATGCCAAAACAAAGGAAAATTCTAATCCTAACAGGCAAACACATAAGCACATAAAATCCTCACCCATGTCAGGTGCAATAATTTCTCCTTTCATTGTGATCCCCACTACCCGTTCAAAGGTCGAGTTTTTTAAAAATTTTCAAAATTCATTTGAAAAGCATTTCTTTAGAACGATGAGATCTTTCAAAAACAATTCTCAAGAATTTTGAATCTTTTATTTAAGAATGAGGATGTAAAAACATTTCTCAATAAAGATGATTAGATTGAAATTCTACTTTGAAATTCATTTGAAAAGCATTTCTTTTAACAACAATTCCCTTGATTTTTGGGTTCTTTAAGGATGAGGATGTGCAAATATACCTCAACAAAGGTTGACTTGGAATTTTAGTCAAAAGCGAACTCTAAAGATTTTTGAAAGAGCGGTTAAATGCTTTAGAATCAAAATCTATTTATTTTCAAAGATGTATTTAAAATTCCCTGGGGCAGATGGATCACTTGATCATATCATTACCGTACTTTTCATGAATATAGATACATATAAGGTCAATGGTGCTTAGCTAACAGGATATAAGAGATGTAATCTTATAATCAAGGTTCAACATGTTCCCCAAATGTCATGGGACATGATAAGGAATTGCTAGAAGTGATTAAGAGATTGTACGTCCTATATCAAGCAAGCATCGTCATCATCTCAAATAACCCCTTTCGGGCACACAAAACTCCCTAGCATATAAACCCTAGTCAAAAATTGGTTTCCTAAGACTGAAAGGTTCTACAGAAACTATCATGCAAAGGCTGGGTTTTAGTCAAATAAGAGACCCTTGACACACATCCGATAGGATGCTTCATATACCAAATCATGGTACGAGATCAAGGGTGATCACACAGTCCCATGATAACTTGACCGACTGGGTTGCCCCGAGCTTCCAAGGTCATAGTTCCGTGTGATCGACTGGCGAGACATGCAAGTGAAATGCAACAGGCACACAAAGATTAATTAATTCAATTAGAAGGATGTTTTCAAGTCTAATCCTCAAGTGAACCCAAAATCAGAATTCTGGTCTGCGAAACCAGAGATTCTGGGTTCGATCCCCAACAGAGTCGCCAGATTGTGGATATCGCAATTTTCTTTCTTTTTACCCACAGCATTTCTTTTAAAATTCTTTTAAAATTTCAAATTCAAAACAAATGAGTCGCCACTTAATTTTTAAAAGGAAAATTAAGAAACCATTTTAAAGCAACTGATCCTTTGCGAAACCAAATATTAAACTAGGTCCGGGGATTATGGAATGAGAAGGGAAGGAGCCCATCGGACTAAATCACCCCTTCTCATCCTATCTGCGCGATAGGCCTCTACTCAACACCCTTTTAATCGAATTAATTATCTAAGCATGTCCTCAACTAATACATATATATAGATATACGTCACAAAAGTATGTCTAAAAGGGTGCAAGATTGCTAACGATAAAATATCATTCAAAATCAAGTAGTTCAATTAGCAAGCAAGATGATATGCAACAAAGGACAAGAGAACTTACCCGGAATCCAGCCGCAGTATTAAACATGCAATGCATACAAAAATGAAGATCCTAAGGAAAGGTCTCTAATCACATATACACATAAGACAAAACCTAATTCTAAGGTGTCGCGCATTAAGTCAAAAAATCGATAAAATAAAGAAATTAAAATAAACTAAAAAGGAGTTCAAGAAATCATACCTTAATAGCGCTACAAAACAAAGGGTTAGTCCACATGATATACAAAATATAAAGTTGGATCTTAAATAACAATCCTAGACTTCTAGCTTAAATCTATAAAATGTAATTAAATCTAAAGCAAACAAGTCCTAATTACAAGCATCAAGCCACACGGATGAATATGTACATGAACAAGAATAAATTATGAAATACTCAGTGACTTAGATCACTTAAACTTTGAATTCAAGCTTAACTAATCATTATTAAAACATGGTTTGAGCCCTAGGTCATAGAAAACTCATTTGGACCATTATTTACAAAGTTGGTCAAATATGTCATAAAATTCTAAAAATTACAGAGAGCAGACCAAAAAGTAAAAGACATAAAAAGCATGCTTCCCATGGTTTGATGTCGGTGAATTTTGGACACAAGATGCCTTTGTGTGTCTAGTTTTCATCCCAAAAAGAAAATCAAAGTTTCAACGGTTAGATCTCTGGGAAATGGACAAACACAGACATCACTCAGAGATTTACAAATCTCTGTCCAGAGATTTTGTACGATTTTTTAAAAATAGTAAAAAAAATCAGAAATGCTTTGATCTTTTTAGGGTAGCTTCCTAACACATTAAACTACCTATAAAAATTTATTTTAGATCAAGGAAGCTTGATTAATGTTTTGATTTGCTTATTTCAAAAGAGTGTTACTGTTCTGAAACTCTGGACAGATTGTAGTGACTTCACAAAACTCATGACCAAACCACTTTAAACATGAAATCTCCTTAAAACAAAAATTACAGTAGTAGAACTTTGAGTTATAGACACTTTCCCGTTGGTTTCACTTAAATCCAACGGTTAGATTATCAACTAAAAATCTTTGATCAAAACTAGTTTATGAACTCATTGCTCCAATATTGGATTTATGATCCTTTTTGCTACATCTACCAACTAAGCCATGGACATTGGCTTATCCTAAACCTAACCCTCCTTTCCATTGAGGGTCATTGGAGATCAAGACATGACTAGTACTCATGAGTTTTCAAGGAATATAAAAGAGATTCCATGAAAACTCCAAGTTAGAGAACCCAAACCATGGTAGGGGGTTCTTATTGAGATGGTGATCAAAGTTTGACTCCCATGTGAAGCATAAGCTTACATGGGATCAAAAGATCAAACTCAAGAGATTCAAGTGAGGTATTGAAGACCTCCAAGAATCTCAAGAGAGAACTATAAACAAGAAAAAGAAATGAAATAAAGAAAGCTAAGAGAGTAAATGCTTTAGATCTACCAAGGAATCTTTTAGAAAACTTGTTTACCTCAAGTTCATGAGCATTATTGATCAAAATCAAAGAAAGAAACAAAAGAATAAAAAACATAACTAAAATTTAGAGGATCACCTCCAACTATCCTCAACTTCTTGATGTTTTTAGGATATTCCAAAGGCTAATCACGCTTTTCTTCTAGCTCTTACAACCCTTTAATTCTCTTAAACTTCTTTTGGAATCTCTAACTATCAAAGTTTAAAGAAGATTCAAAATAAGATTAAAGTCTAAAAATGAGAGAAATAGAAATTCTAGAATCAAAGACTAGAAAAAGAAAAAAAGGGATCCCATGTAATGGGATATTCATCCTCTATATATAGGCAAACTATAGAGGGTTATTTTTGTAACTTTATAGTAAAAAACCCTAATTTCGGATGTCCTTTTGAAGGTACAAAATGTGCTGTATTTACAGCTGACTGCTAGAAAACGTGGCACTCAATGGAGATGGAAGTGGCACTCAGTAAATGCATAGCGGCACTCAATGAATGCCAATGCGGCACTCAATGAGTGTCGCGGACAACTCCAGGTACTGCCGCCTTTTTTAAAAAATCTGTTTTTCGCGACACTTGATGTGAAATTCCGGCAGTTACGGACTGCCGGTCCGGTAGACACAGAGTGCCGCTACGGCACCGTGTGACTATCGCAGCCCATACCATGTTCTGTTCTATTCTTTTTTCTTTTATTTTTCTCCATTTTTTCTTTTTTTTTTTGTTTGAATTGAAGAGCCTTTTGAAGAGCTTGAATCACCTTGGAAGCCTTAGTTTTGTTCGGACATTGTCATCATCGGACTTGGAGGTAACACTCCTCTTAATTCGACGTTTGGTCAAAATTGGTGTGTCTACAAAGACAAAGTCATGTGTAAAGCAAATGCTTGATTGAGACAAATGAGACAGTCGGGTTTCACCCGACTCGACCCGACTCACCCGACCACCCGATGAGTCTGGTGCACCCGACAAAGCGAGTGGATGATGGATGGAAGGAGGGCAAACCCGACTATGTTCGGATGGATGAGCGGATGAGGGCCAAACCCGACTCACCCGACTCGTGAGCACCCCTATCTGTCCGATTGAATTGAGGGCAGCCCTTCATGTTCTCTTTGATGAATGTGGCCGTATTTGGTTTCCCTATCTTCCCACATCCTAGCAGCTTTATTGGTCCGATGTCATCTTCATACAACAACACATCGGCCGTCTGAATACGTGCCACGAATGGCTTCGTATCAGCCCCTACCACTTCTACCTCATTTCCCTTCCAAAAGATCAATAATTGATGTAAAGTGGAAGGAATACAGTAGTTAGGGTATATCCAATCTCGGTCTAACAATGCATTATAAGAGGCCGATGTTTCAACAATGAAGAAAGCAGTCATTGTTGTCTTACTTCCTATTGTCAGTTCTAAAGGCATATGCCTTTACTTCTTGAAGGTGCTCTAGTAAAACTCTGAACATTCATTTCGGTAGGGATTAACTCCGACTCGGACTTCTGCAGTACCTTCAACATTATTTGGGGCATGATATTGATGGTGGATCCCCCATCAATGAGAATCCTGTTCATGGAAACTCCTTCGATGTGCCATGTCACATACATCGCCTTTAGGTGTTGGGACATCTGATATGTAGGTCTTTCAAAATCCACTTTAACGGGCCCTCCTGGCTTTTGTCCTTCCTCGATTCGCTGCCCTTTCGGCCTTAAGATGGTTATCTTAGGCCGATTAGGCTGTTGCTCGGTTGCATCCACATTTTCACTCGTGGCTTCCTCCACCTCTGGTTTCACAGTTTCTCCTCCACTCCAGAATATGTCTTCTATGATGGCCGACTCATTGGTCAGGCCTTCTATCACATCTCCTTCTATGGTCGTTGGTTGGTCTGGCTTGGTCATGAAGGACACAGGCAAGGTAAACACCATGTTTGACGTCAGGCTTGTAGGTATAGTCCTGAATTGAATCGGTGAATCATCAGAATCTCCGAAATCATCGGTCTCCTCCTCTATCAGATCAATCTCAGGCTTGCACTATTCTTTTAGCTCTTCCCGCCTAAAAATTTCCTTCAGGCACTCCGTGGCGTGCATCGCCCTTTTTTCCTCTTTTTTGTCAAAAATGGGCTCTCCTTCTTGGGAATCAGGCAACACAGGTGAACCGGGTTTAGGAGATCTATGAGCCCGATTCTCCCAATATTCCATTTCTCACTCAGTCTGTCTTGCGCGTTGATACCTTCTTTCTGAGATGTATTTAGGAGTTGTCGGGAATTTTGGGTGTTCAGCCCTATACCACCTTCCTTCACCCATTCTAGATGGTAGTATCATCCTTGAACGTGTGTCCGAGATTGGGCCTTTTGTCTACACATTTGGTCTAGAGAATGCTTGACAACGTCTTATCTCCGATCGGCGTGAAACTCTTGGGCCAATGAGGGAGGTTAGTGATGCCTTGGGTTTCCATTCGGACTTACCTTAGCTCTACCTTAGTAAAGATAGCCTTTCGTGCACGGATCTTCTCGGACTGTGCTCTCTATGCTCGTTCATCTTAGGCCTCTTGCTCGGGCTGGAGGTCTCTTTCTTGACATCGGCCTTGCATCTCGGGGCAGAGGCCTTGTTCTATCAGATCAAGTAGGTGTCGCAAATCAGCTATTAAGTTGTCAGTGGTTGACCGGGCCGTTTCGACTTCGGCCTTGCGTTCTTTTTCCTTACGCTCTTGATAAGTCTTCTGGAACTCATGTATGGTCACCTTTGGCCCGTCAATGGCTGGATTGGCAATTTGTTTTCCTTCTCTTTGCTTTGGCAATTCATCCTTCTCAGTCAGATCCACCTTTGGCCTAGGCCTGGTTAGCTTGGTCAAATCGGGAATCGAGCGTTACCATGTTAGCGCCGGTGATTTAAGGAAAAGGGTTAGAATCAATTCCCATGGCTGTGTCCGAGAATTTGAACACTCCTTTTTTCACGTCTTCTGTATAACATTATGAAAAATGACATAATTATTAGTAGAATGCTTCCAGGAATTATGCCATTTATAATATTCTTTATTTTTAAGGTCATCGGCCTTAAGGATCTGATGACCTTTACTAAGCTTGATCACTTTATTGGCCAGAAGGGCATCAAAAATTTGATCAGCCATAGTTATATCAAAAGTGTAGTTTTTTCCCGCCTCAAACGCCATCTTTTTTTCAGGGGCATTATTGTTTATGGGTTTGTTTAAGGCGTTACATACAATCGGCCGTTTGCAGATTAACTTAGCCATATTGCTTTCTGTTTCGAGGTCACAGTCCGCTAAGTGGACCTTGTAATTTGAATCTTTGTAGTACGTTCCCTTGGACGAGTTCTTTTTTTCCTCCTCATCCAAGAGGATACGCTCGTAACGAGCGGCCCGTGTGGCCCGCTCGTAACGAGCGGCCCGCGTGGCCAACTCGAACAAATCACGTAAGTTAGTCCCCTCAAACCTCTTACGAAGTTCAAAGGACATTCCCCCATGGCCATTTTAGCGTACTTTTCTTCGGGCAAAACCGTCTTACACCTATATTTCGCATTTCGGAAACGGGTAATATAAGTCTCAACGGTCTCTCCGACTAACTACATCATCTTGGTTGCTCCTCTTTAGTCTCTGGTCTTTGAAGCTAAGTTACGACTTCTTCCTTCTAAATTGAAAGAGGAGGGATGCCAAACATTTGGGATTTTCATATTTTGATTAACAAAAATGATACACGAACTACGAAATGTACAACGTTTTGTACAACCGAGGACTTTTCAGCAAATAAAGAAAACTTGTGGGACCCAAAAATGATACACGAACAACAAAACCTAGACGAACCCACTTGGCCTTTTCATAGTCCCCATCTTAAACCTCTGCGTATCTCGTTACTTCTTCGACCTTCCTCTGTTTTCTCAACCATGGCAGCCACCATCGCCACTAATCTCTCTCCTTTCTCATCATCTCTGGACAACCCTCACTCTTTCTCTAATATCCCACCTCCAAAACCCTTCCCTCTCCTCCCAAAACCACCCACCTCACAAACCCACAAAACCCACCTCAGATTATCCTCCAAAAACCCCATTAACGACGTTATCTCCGATCAAAAGCCAGACCCAGATCGCCAGTTTTGCAGTTTCAACGATGACGACGACAAGCCTCGAGAAGAGTGCGGCGTCGTAGGAATTTACGGCGACCCCGAAGCCTCACGCCTCTGCTACCACGCCCTCCAACACCGCGGCCAGGAAGCCGCCGGAATCGTCGCCGTCAATGACGGCGTTCTCCAATCGGTCACCGGTGCCGGCCTCGTCCGACGTCTTCAATGAATCGAAGCTCGATAAGCTCCCCGGCGACACCGCCATTGGCCATGTCCGGTACTCCACCGCCGGGTCCTCCATGCTCAAGAACGTCCAGCCCTTTGTATCCGGGGTACCGATTCGGGTCAATCGGAGTCGCCCACAATGGCAATTTGGTTAATTACCGGTCTCTTCGGGCCACCCTTGAGGAAAACGGGTTAATTTTCAATACCAGCTCCGATACAGAGGTTGTTCTTCACCTATATCTAATGCAAGACCTTTCTTTTTTGAGAATCATAGAGGCTTGTGAAAAGCTCGAAGAGGCCTATTCAATGGTGTTCTTGACAGAAGACAAATTGGTTGCGGTTCGGGACCCATTCAGGTTTCGCCCGTTTGTAATGGGTCGTCGGAGCAATGTAGCTATTGTTTTTGCCTCAGAGACTTGTGCTTTGGACCTAATTGAGGCCACATATGAGAGAGAAGTTTATCCAGGTGAAGTACTAATAGTGGACAAAGATGGGATTCAATCACTATGTTTAATGCAACACCCAGAACCCAAATCTTGTATATTTGAGCATATATACTTTGCTCTACCCAATTCAGTGGTTTTCGGGCGATCCGTTTACGAGTCTCGTCGGGTATTCGGTGAAATCCTCGCGACCGAGGCACCGTGGACTGTGATGTTGTAATAGCTGTTCCAGATTCTGGGGTTGTGGCTGCTCTTGGTTATGCAGCCAAAATAGGGGTCCCATTTCAACAAGGGTTGATAAGGTCGCTCTTGGTTAGAGAGTTTATCGGGTCGGATTCGCTTGCTTTCTTGCCATTGGATAGTTTGAAGAAGATGTTGGGTGGGGATTACCCGAACTATTGTTATGCTTGCTTTTCTGGGAAGTATCCGGTTGAGCCGACGGGTAAAGTGAAACGGGTGGGGGATTTTGAGGATGATGGGTTGAATAGAAGTTTAGGATCCATTGATGGGGGTTGGGTTCAACTTTCAAGGAACTAGAAATCAGAAAGAAGGGAATAGTTGAGAATTACTCCTAGAACAGAATGAGGAGGAGAGACTTTCACTGTAGTTGTTGAACTTTTGTTGACTGTATTGCTAGTAGGAGGGGCTTCGTTTTTTTAAGTCAAAAGTGAGCCCCACATTCTTTCTGTTATTTGCTGAGATGCCTTTATTGTGCAAAACGTTGTGCAAAACATTGTGTGTGTATCATTTTTGTTTGATTAAAGGGACTGTTTTGCAAATAAAGTGGTGAAGCCCATAATTTATTTTTTGCAAAGAGTAGTGCTAGGTGTACACAAATTTTTGTAGAAGGTGTTGTGTTTTAAAAAGTGTGCGTAGACTTTTTGAAAAATAAATAGACACGTGTATATATATTATATACACACACGCAAGTATAAAGAGTGGAGATGATGGTTACCAAGTTAATTTGCTGCTTCCACTTAACTTCTATAGGTCCGAATAATTATTAAGCAACAAATAGTATAAATTGTGAGCAATACGGGGCCTAGAAATTTTTTTAAAGGGGTGTGTTGTGATGAACTAATATTAGTAATTAGTATAGAAATAGGTAGTGGAGACGGCTAGATTAAGTGGATTTTGTGAAGAATTGAACTAAAACATACCTAAACTATAAATATATATATATATATATATATATTCAAATGATTTACACGGGCTCTGGCCATGTTGAAGCTACCCTTGGGTATTGTGAATTGAAAGGTAAAAATGATGCTATTGAGCTTAGAAAGCTGGTCAGTCCCGAACCCTATGAATAATAATGCTATAGTTTTTAAATTTGTATACTAATTAAAAATTGATTGAACACATGATGCAGAGTACGTAACCATCTAAAATAATTTCAAATGAAAATCAAATAGTATTTAATGTAGTTTTACTACCATGTGTGTTGATTTGGGACAAAAATTTGATAAGTATGATATTATCAATTCATTTAGCAATGCTAATTTCATTTGCTTTGTAGAAAAAAGAAAACATGATCATTAATGAAGTTAGAGAAAGGGAGAAAAATAAAGGGCAAATTGCATTGACCTCCCTTGAGATATATGACAATTATAAGAATCTCCCCTCTACCTCTAGTTCGAAAAATAACACTCACCTCCCCTCTATCTACTTTTTGAGTGTAAGATTACTAATTTACCTCTTATCTCATTATATATATATGTGTGTGTGTGTGTGTGAGTGAGTGTGTGTGTGTGTGAGTGAGTGTGTGTGCTCGCACATTAAATAAAATTATACATACATTAGCAAATTTTACAGATTTAGATTTATAGCATTTAGTCATAACTTTATAAAAAATTGCAGCTTGAAAAACAAAATTTATAAAAATTTCAAATTTAGGTTTTATAATCTTTAGTTTAACTTATAATAGTTTACAGATTTAGTTTTTTAATATTAAGCCATTAACTTTTTTGTCCAAGTAATAGGTGAAATATATTAGAACTTTTATTTAGAGTAATACATTACTTCCCAAATTTTTATCCCAAATGATATTAAAGTGGGACTACAGTTAAACTATATATTTTAACATCATAACCAATCAAAATTAATTGGGTCCACTGCCACATGTGTTCGGAAACACTTTTGAGAAAGAAATTTGGGAAGCATAGTATTACTCTTTTATTTATAAATATCAATAATAATTTAAAACATACAAAATTATCAACAATATTATCTACTACTACTTTAAAATGAAAAGAATAATAACAATAATGAAAAAAAATAATAAAATAAAAAAAAATGAATAGTTATATTGCATTTTTGTCTGCTTTATTTTTAAAAAAGCATGCTCAGTGGAGCCATATATATATATATATATATATACTAGGGCAATGCCCGTGCAAGGCGTGTACTAATTAAGTTTCATTGGAGCAGCTCATTCACAATGTTGGGAGCAAGTTCACAATTTTAAAAACATACAGCAGACAAAAATACATACAACTATTTATTTTATTTTTTTTAAAAAAAATTGTTAATGTTTTTTTTTTCCATTATTGTTATTATTCTTTTTATTTAAAGTAGGAGTAGATAATTTTGTTGATAATTACTATGTTTTTTAAATAAACTGTTGATATTTAAAAAAAAAAATTAGTAAAAGTTTGATTTGGTATATACTGAAATTTTGTAGACAAATTTAAATTTTTTTTTTTCATAATTGTTAATATTCGTTTTCAATTTTAAAAGGTAGTAGATAATTTTTTGATGATTTGTCAAAGGGTATAACAGTCATTTTTAAAATAAAAGGAAGGTGTGTGTAATTTTTAAAAATATAAGAAAGGCTCCTGTAATTGTCGGATATCTCAGGGAAGATCAGTATAATTTGTCAAAAATAAATCTCAAATCTAGTAATTAGAAATCAAGATGAAAAGACATTGAAGTGACTTGAACGTTGTAAGACCGACAACATATCTTGTACTATTTTCCTCGCTCTTAATGTGTAAAACTAAAAGATTAAATGTTGCTTCCAAAATTTTTTTCGCAAATACGTTTGATAGTTGGATCACTTAATGTTGAAGTGGTCTCACTAATATAGAAAATGGTCTTATAATCACTGCATGTGTTTAAGAGCTATTTGAGATACAACAGATGTGAAACATATATCATTATAGAAACTAAAAGGCATGAGAAGGTATTACGTAGAATCTCTCACTCTCTCTCTCTAGTTTTGTTTTTGTTTTTTTGTTGTGCTAAAAGATAAATTTATTGATGAAAAACATGGATTACAAGTGACTAAATTCTTCTGAGGACCTTTCTCCAAGAACAGGGGTAAGTCGTCAATCAACACAGACCAAAAAACATAAGAACAAGAAATCCAACAAATAAGATTGTGGACTACAACATTAGTAATTCTAAACATGTAAGAAATAGATCAGAAAGCAAAAAGTTCACAACATTAAAAAATTATAGAAGCAATATCCCAAACTGAAGGATGTACCATCACGTGGCACACACTTAAGCTGGATTCACCTTCAAAATGTTCCGCATTTGACTTTGTTGCCCATGAGAAGTCTTTCGTTTTCGTCATCTTCTAGGTTGGTTTTGGGGTCCTCGGGATCAGCAGCTTTTGTCTTTTGTGCCTCTGTCTTTGGCTTGACGGTGGTTGTTTTGTTTTTGTTTTTTTTTTTGATAAATGATGGTGGTTGTTTTTGTAACATGTTTACTAATTTTATGGTACTTAAATTTTAGATTTCATATCATGTTTTGATCATAGTAGTGCATATCATGGTAGAATATATAATAATATAATTTTCAAATTCAAATGTAGAATTATTGATCACTATTATAATATAGAATACATTTTTTCTTACTCTAAAATTGTTTATATTTGTTCACATTCCTCTTCTATTGGTTAAAACAATCGAACCTATGATTAAATATGAATTAATTAATGGTGTAAAGTACTGAACCTATTGCATTAGCCATATGAAATGAGAGTGAGCAAAAGATGAGCAATTTTATATATATGAGTAGAATTGTAAAATATAACTAAATTTGGAATTCAAATTAAAAAAAAAAAAAAAAAAAAAAAGATAGCATTATTCAATGTGGTACACTGTCAAAATTTTTGGAAAATCTTAAATTTAAAAACCATAGTATTACTCTCTTTTTTTTTTTTTTTTTCTTTCATATCAATAACATTGCTCTTACAGTCTTACTCTAACTAATAACGCAATATACCAATACCATTTATTTTTTTTTGCATCAAAATACCAATACCTATGTTGCTTAAAGAAAACAATATCTCCTGAGGTTCTGTCCAATTATAGATAGTAATCACTTGTTTATAAAATTACACAGACTTCTATCGTCAGATTTGCTTTTTTTTTTTTTTGGGGGGGGTCAAATTTGTTAACTTTCATTTTGGTAGTTGTACAAGAGTAAACGTGTCATTTTGAAATTTTTTTTTTAATGTGATAGATAATGTATAAGGGCTCACAACTTAACATTTAAAAAGTAACCAAAACCCTACTAAAAAATTCATTGAATGTGATACGCTTTCCCTTAAAAATATTCTACTTATACAGTTACACCCTTAGCTTAAAATTTCCTGTTTTACTAAATAGGGCCTTACGCAAGGTTTAACTGTTACACCCTTAGGTTGTATGAAAGTTGTATGAAGGTTGTGCCCCAAGTATTACCCATCATCATAATCACCATAGTAAAATTGTCATTCATTAATGCCTAAACACCTCTTTTGGCTAAGCAAGTGTTATCATCAATTTTTGAGCAAATTTGGAACTAATTTTTTTTTTTAAAATTTTTAATTTTTTATTATATGGGGGAGGGGGATGAGGTTCGAACCCCAAACCTATGCATTGGAGGGTACTTATATAAGACAAGCTCTTTGCCACTTGAATAGGGGTGGCAATTTGGGTTCTCGTGTCATAATCGTGTCATTAATCGGGTTGAATGCTTTGTATTTGATTTTTAGTTTTGAGTGATCTTCATCTATAATACAAACTATTTTAAATTAATCGTCTCATGTTATGTCGTATCGTGTTCGGGTTGTCTCAGTAAAATGGATTATCGTGTCAAAAATTATCACCCTACTTGAATTATGCCAACCTATTAACATTCACTGTTGGGGGAAATGTCAGAGAAATTATCCTACAAAATGTACTCGATCGATCAATGAATTAGTCTAAGGCACTTGCATAACTCGAAATCTTGCTATTGACAGTTTTAATAGTAATTATTAATTTCTAAAGTTTAGTAACAGATGGGCACACCCACCAGGCCACCATACACAAGCAATGCTAAAATTCTCCGTGGAGGGTATCTCATCTACTATGAAAGAGGTCATGAAAACCTTTAAACCAAAATCCTCTAAGATATGGGACAAATAAGGATATCCTATTGAACCTAATATTAAGGCACTAGTTTAAATTGTGGAGTCATCTGAAGTGTTGGTTATTGAAAAAAAAAAAAAAAATACTCTGATTATTTTTTTACTTGGGTCCTCCAAAGGATAAAATTTCTTGTGTGACTTTCACTGTTTGAGTATTTTTTAGGTCCCCATGCACTTCAAATTATTTCTCTCATCATAGATAATTGTCTCGTGTGTGACGGTCACTTATAATAGTTTCTCCCATCAAAGATAATATTTGGAGCTTGATATTTTTTTTAGCCAGAATTTTTTTTTTGGTTAAAAATGACCTTTAGATAACCTTGAGTAACCTAAATTTGACCAAAATACCCCAAAGTTGACAAAACTCTGACCCCGCAAATTTTATTTTATTTTTTTTATTCTAAAAAATAGGGTTCTTTCAAGATCTTACGATGCATGAAAAGTCTTAAAAATCCAAGTCAAAATTTGTAAAAGGCTCTTCTAAGCATTTTCTCCTAAATTTCTGTTGTTTTTTTTTTTTTTTTTTTTGAGAGAGAATAAATTTCTATTGTTTTAAAAGGTTCTTTCTGTTTTACTTTAGTCTCCTTAACTATTTAAATAAGGTGGCATAAATTTGTACTGACTATTTAAGAGTGATTGTAATGTTATATTACACCACACATGAAATAGGAAACCATTTTCCGATATGTATATATACAAAGGTTTTACGTGTGTGTGGGTATGAATCTGTACATAAGGGATTTTTCATGGATTTGATTGTCTGCATAGTTTTATAGATTTGAATTACAAAAAAGAAAACCAGTACGAGTAACATATATATAGGGAATTGTTATTCACACTCCAAAAATTATTAAATGCAATCCATGGATATACCACTCTCAAAGAATGTGGTATCATCATTATCATGCACTCCATAGAGTGCCTTCAATAATCAGGGCCGGCTCTGAGTTTTCGAGAGCCCTAGGCGAGCTTCTAAAATGGGGTCCCCTCACTACACCAAAAGGCCACTTTCCTAACGGAAATTTACCGTTAGGAAAATTATTTCTAACGGTAATTTACCGTTAGAAATACAGTGTGGGGAATATTTCTAACGCATTTTCTAACGGTAAATTACCGTTAGAAAAATATATTTACTAACGGTAAATTACCGTTAGGATTATTCTTGCTAACGGTAAAATGTGGTTAGTAATCGAACAATTTTGTAACACTTTCGTTAAATTTACTAACGGTAAATTACCATTACTAATAACATTTCTAACGGAATTAAAATATATTAGTAATGATTTTAAAATATAAAAAAATAATTAATTTATATGCTCTCCAATTTTTATTTGCACCTAATTTACATTTCATACCCACACCTTATTCACAAGCATAATTAATCTCTCTAAGAAACACATTATAAGCTCAATCTACAACAAATATAATCATTAATAATTACAAGTAGAATCCAAATTTTCATTCATCCAAACCCAAATTAAATTTACATCAACATCATTTTTTACATCGTTTGGTCTCTCAACATAAACTAAACCATCACACTATCACGAATTTCTCGTGCCCGTTCGAGGGAAAAAAATCGTGAAAAAAAAGAGATAAAAGAAAAGCTTATAGTCATGTGATTCTCTTCTTGCCGCTATCTTAGGCACGGATCAAACAATTCTTACGCTTCTCCTCCCAACGGTTCTCTAAGCATTGGTACATTTCCTTGGTCAAATCCAAAATTAGTCAAATCTCATCTCTCTGCAAAATAGAAACACAAATCACCTTTTAAAAAAAAAAACCAGTACGATCAAATGGATCATTTGGTCAAATCCAAGATTGCCCTGGCACGGGTCAAAAAAATCTAAATTGTGCACTAAAACCCATTGGTCAAAGAAACACAAATTTGGCAATAAAGCATATTCTTAACTTGAATCATAATAAAATTCCAATAGTCCAAAATTGCATTAACTTACCCACTTGAAGAAATGCAAAGCTTAATCAAAGAAAGCAAAGTGATTCCTTCATGCCATTTCATATAAAACAATTAGTAATACTACTTGGTTAAATGTAGGCAAAGCAAAATTTTGGTCCCTTATTTCAATATCCGATTAATGTAGAGAAAGTAACCATTAGCAACTACTACTTGACTTGTTACATGACAATGCAATAGCCTAAAATTTCATGGCAATATAAAGCCTAAAATGCTCAAGAGCATATAGATTCAATAAGAAAGCGTCATAAGAAGGGTAAAAAATATGGATCAAGGTGGTAAAAAACATGAGTGAAGTAAACTTATCGAGATTGTAGCTTACGAAAGAAGTGGTATGAAGCTTCCTTCGCTCTACTTCCCCGATTCCCTTTCCTGCAATAATGAAAGAGCCAACAAGTCTCACATTTCTCTCACTACCGTACCCTAAATATCCAGTAAATTATGTACACCTTTTAGCACTACCATAATTGGCACCAATAATTTATCTTTGAACGGACCAAGGATTGTTCTATTGTTAAACTAAGAACGAATTATCACTCGTGGAAGAAATAAGCAATAAAAAGAAAACTGATTGTGCAATCATAAAACACCTCTGTTTGCAATCGTAACAGACCCCAAAAGCTTGCTTAACTCCTCATCGTTCCTCACATCCAACTGAATGTGCCTTAAAACGAAAACTCTAAAGTTAGTTCCCAAATTTAGGAATGGCTTTGCCGTAAAGACATCATAAATTCCTCGTCATTGTCCATACACATTACAACAGATTAATTTCAGCATCGTGTAAGATCCTTGTACATTAATAGGAGACCTGTATAAGATCCAAATATTCAACCAAAACTGATGGTGCAATATTTAAGATGGGGTATATTCCAAAGGTATTCATCTACTAGCATATATGACACTAACAAAACAATTTCTCTCTCCTTTCTCCTTCCTATTTCCATTTCCAACACTAAATCAACTAATTTAACACTATTCAAATACTAATTTCAATGAACAGAGTTAACTCATCGCAAAGCACATGCAATATAAGTAAAAAAGCAAAAAAAAAAAGAAAAAGGGAAATAAAAAAAAAGGATGAAATGAAAAGACAACCAATAAAATACGCTCGAGTCCAAAATATTAAAAGAAAGCTGGGAAAGGAATTTAAAATATATAGATTTCTTTCTTAAGATGATAATAGAGAACGAGAAAATAAGGGATAAAGAGATAATGCAGCAGAATTTGTTCTCTAACCACCTCCCTAGTTTTCAAGCACGAAATTTCAAGAATAAATGACAATGCTTAAAAAAAAAAAGAAACTTAAGCTCTAGCATTCTTTTGACCAAGAATAGAAGAATTCTATGGTACATCCTAGTATAAAACAACTGTGTATCCTTTCAAATTTGACTTTTGGAGCCATAGACAGTGGGTCAATTACAATGATACATTTAAGGATTTAGTAATAATGACATGGCTATGCAAAATTAGTAATTGACCCCGATTTCACTTATTAAGAAAGATGAGCATCCTACAGAATAATAGAATCCTAGGTAGTTTATGTATTTGTTTTATGAATAGGCACTTTATTCAAGACACTATTCATAGATAAGTTAATAGTCTTTGTGGTACATATAGTCAAGGCACTATTCATACATTGCTGGATTTATTACCTCGATGTACATATATTCATGTGGAAATGAAAAGGGAAGTCTTCCTTCTCATCAGTAGTTTCCTCATAAAACCACCCCCTCGGCCTCCCCGTTTCTTAGTCACAGAGCCATGAGCAATGCTTAAACCAACCAACAAAAGTGTTTGAAATGTCTTGACTATAAGTTAGTAACATTATGTTAAAAGAAAAGAATAAAGCAACTGTTAGTGTTTTTTTTTTCTTTTTCTTTTGTAACATAAAAAGTAAAAGTAAAAACCAATCGACATCCATTAATTATATAGTTTTATAATAAATATGCATATATATAAGTCACTATGCAAGCTCTTTATCAATCCTATTAACGGGCTCTTTCATGAGCTCGTTCGAGAGCCTTAATCGATCGTGTTCACAAGCTCAAATGAGCGGCCCGAGCCTAACCTTTATCGAGCCGAGCTTCGAGCCCTTGTTAAGCGGCTCTATTCGTGTCCACCCCTAGTTGAGGATATTTGAACAATAGTTTCAGCTACTAAGATCTAAGAATAAAATAATAAAAAAAACCTTAGCTGCCCAGATTCAAGTTAATAATAATTAGGGTCTATTTGGGATTCTTGTAATCAAAACAGAACATAAACCAATAAAAGCAGTAGTTTTTCCTTTTTTTCAATTTTTTTTCCCTAAAGCCAATAAAAGAGGGTCAATCTTTTATCAAGAACAATCAATAAATGTCTTCCCATCTACATCTCATTATTAGTAGTTTAATTTCCAAGGGTTTAAGAAGAACAAGAGCTTACAGACAAGATAATAGCTAGCATCAAAGCAAGTGTAAATTGGACAGAAGTACGGAACCACTAAATGGAAGTTTAATGGGATTTGCATTGCTTGACAAAAAATGTCTTAAAAGACTTGTGTTGCTTGACCAAAAAATGAAAAATGCGAAATTCAGCCCAACAACCACACAAAGCAGGATGAGTAAAATGCAAAAAAAAAAAAAAAGAAGAAGACAGTTCTCTTTCCAAACCTTTCCCAACCTTTTTTTTCCTTTCCCAACCTAGTTGTCCAGTCTTTTTCAAATTAATGGCTATTGCATTGATTTAAAAACAAAATACTATATCAATCCAATTTTTTGTGCTTGCAAACACATTAAAGGAAATGAAAGAGAAGACACAATCCAACAAAAAAAAATTACCTCCACCTATGTACGCGACTGAACATGAAGAGACATTCCCCTGGACTTTCTTTTATTTTGCAACCACTTGATATCTGTAACCTATTGTACCACCACAGTAAGTGCAAATTGAAATGAAAATTAATCTAAATACCTCAATTGGGTTACTATTTTCTCATTGTGTAGAAAACAAGAAAATTCAACTGAAAATTAATCTAAATATCTCAATTATCTAAAAAGTAGATAAACAAAAATTCATTAGTTCACGAATCTCCATATAATAAGGTTTATGTTCAACAACTTATTTAAACTAATTTAACTCTTTTGGAACTACCTCTTCATTCCAAAAGATTCAAGGAACAATTCCAAGCCTCAGTCACAGACCATAATACTGCTGCCAAAGTTGAAATAAAAAGGTTCCAATATTAAGGGTCCATTGAAAGATTTAATATAAAGAGATTCCACAGATCCACAAATGGATGGACAGGAAAGTAGAAAAAAGGAGCAGGTTTTTGAGAGAAGCAGAATTCATTAGGCATACCTCAGCACCAAGCAAGTAAGCTTGAACAGTAGAATGTCCAAAAGTATCGATCTGCCAACCAACTATAGGTTTCTGACCAAACTCATCATTGATGAACAGGTGTCCCAAAGTTGTCTGGTCAATAAGATCAATATAATGAGGGTTTACCTCATCATCCATACACATACCTCCATTTCTACACCAAAAAAGAAACGTAAATCGTAAAGTCCTAACAAAGAGAGAAAATTTTTAAAGCTACAAACATAAAGAAGCAGAACTAAGTATTGATTCGGCCAAACACCATATGCAATTCTAAAATACACTAAATGGAAAAGGATGGACAAACGACTCTAGTCCAAGAAACCAACATACGACCATTGCAATATACCTTCCCTGAAATTGGGAAAAAGGTTGAAACAACACAAACTAATATTAATCTTGTATTAGAGACGAAAAGAAAAAAAAAATCCACAAAAACCCACATCCCCTTTAAAAACCTATGAGTCAAAGTTTGTGTTTGAGAAACATACCTTAAGCCTTGTCGGCATTTCACTTGAATCGGCGGTGGTTATTGTTTCTTTCACTATAACAATGGAAGAACTATAAAATCAATTGCGGGACTAGTTCGTTCGTTAGCGTGCGCATCGTCGACCAGTGTGGCGGCGGCAGTAATGGATAAGAAAACGGTTCGGTGATGCACCAAGCGGCGGCAGAGGGAGTTGAGAGGCCATGGAGGACGAGGAGAATCGATGCCTCATGGGTTTGTGATTAAGAACCAGAGAGAAAGAGGAAGAATGAGAAGAAGAAGAAAGGGAGATGGAGGCTCTAGGGTTCCTAAAATTGGTGAGGAGACTAAGAATAAGGACGAGAGAGGGAGAATCTGCTGGTTTAGGGGGGAAAATTTTGGGGAAAAAAATTTGGTGTTTATTTACACAACCAACACCTCATTTTTATTATTTAGGTTTAATTTACAAGAATGCCACCGCATATTCTTTATTGAAATTTTTTCACTTTCAATGCAAATTACTAACGGAATTTAATATTTCTAACGGAAATTTACCATTACAAAATTGTAACGGTAAATTTAAGTTAGAAATCTTAGATTTTGTCTGTTAGAAAATGGGGCTTTTGGTGTAGTGCCTATTTATTAGCACAAAGTATTTAACTAAAATATGATACAAAAAATAACCTTGCATACAATTAGCTTTAGAGCAATCCGCTTTACATCAAGGTAAAAAGTATTCTAAACTATCACCTATACATTACCCTTCTCGCTTAAATCCTATACAAAAAATAACCTTGCATACACTAATTAGCTTAGAGCAATCCACTTTACAAGAAGGCAAAAAGTATTCTAACCATCACCTAAACATTACCCTTCTCGCATTCTTAGCCGCAAAAGTACTAATTAAACTAGTATAATCGAGCTTTTCTATCATATCCTTTTCAATAGATAGCATGGCCAGCACATTCAATCTTTCTTGTGACATAGTTGAACGTAGATACGATTTGATCAACTTCAACTTTGAGAAAGCTTCTTTCTGCAGATGCAACTGTAACGAGAATAGTCAAGAGTATTCTATAAGAAACCCATGCATTTGGGAAACATCATTCCATTGCTTTCAAATAATTAAGCACTTCAATTGATTTTTTTTATTTTGTTTGGTAAAAGTTCTTTCAGGACCTTCAATTCTGAAAATAAATCGCTTCCATCAATATCCGAATGCAAGTCATGTTTTAGAAAACTTTCAAGGTTGGCACAACAAGTTTTCAAACTATCACCATCCATAGATTTCAACTTCTCCAAATCAAACAAAAAGCCAAAAGTTTCTTCATATGCCTAAAATTGTTCAAACCCACTCTTAAGTGAAGAAAGAACTTGATCAACTATGTATAGGAAGTAATTAACTCGAAAAGATTCCTCGGGTAATTGTATTACCTCTTCACTAACATTCTCATCAAATTATTTTTTCCTACGAATTACTCGTTTTTCACGAAATATTGGCTTAATCTCCATTATAGTGGCAACTTCTTTAGCTTCAGTCATGGCATCTTGAAACCCAGTTTCTCTATAACTTTCTAAGTAGGAAATGAGTCCTTTTAATTGATCCAGAGCAACATCTATATGCATATCCTCAGTTTGAAGGGTCTTACTAACAAGATTAATAGCAAACAATGGATGACGCCATATTATCATGCCAAGCAAGAATTCAAAATTCTCAATTTCATATGTTGCAAGAGACTCGGCTTCACTCTTTGTTTTGGGATCTTTACTAGTATTTGCCAAGTGAACCAAAGCATCTCTTATTTGTGGAGCTTGATACCGTAATGCTTTAACACTTTCAACCCAACTTTCCCAATGTGTTTGCGACAAGGGCTTAAGAGTGAGACCATCAACATGATCTTTGAAAACTTTCCATCTCTTCGTAGAAGATGAAAACATTGCATATATTCTTTGAACCACTCCAAAGAAAGATATAGCTTTTGAACAAGAGTTAGCCATATCACATAGCGCAAGGTTAAGACTATGACAACCACATAGAGTATAGAATGCTCTAGGATTGATTTCTAATAGCCTACTTTGCACACCCTTATGTTTCCCTTTATATTAGATCCATTGTCATATATATCCTTGTCCCCTCACATCACCGATGTCAAGTTGAAGAGTGTTCAATACCTCTTTAAGCTCATTAAAAAGTCCAAGCCCTGATGTGTCATGCACTTTTAAGAACTTTAAAAAGTACTCTTCCACTTTTATTAGACTCGTTGAAACATCTATACATCGAATTACAATAGTCATTTGTTCTTCATGACTTACATCTGGTGTACAATCTAGTATAATTGAAAAATGCTTTGCTCCTTTGATCTTTCTAACAATTGTACCTTTAATCTCACTTACCAACATTACTATCAATTCATTTTGGATTTTGTGGCCAAGATAGTGATAATGAACCTCGCGCTTTTCAATACGTCGCATATGCTCTTGCATTACGGTATCAAATTCAGCAATCATTTCAATGAGGCTTAAAAAATTTCCATTGTTTTCTTGAAAAACCTTCTCATTGTCTCCACGAAATGCTAAATTATTCTTAGCAAGCGTTTTCACCACAGCAAGTATCCTCACTAATACTTGTCTCCAATGTTCTTTCTCTTTGTTAATTTGTTCTTGTACACTTTTGTCGATTGTTTTATTCTTTTCCATTCTCATATCTAATTCAAACCACATGTTCATGCAAGTAATGTGCTCATTACTAGTTTCATGAATTTTAAGCCTATGAGCAAGATTTTTCCAATCATTAAATCCTTCATTCGCCAAATGTGTATCATTTCCTTCTTTCTTAGACAACTTACAACAAAAGCAAAACACCTTGTTCCCAATAAGCGAGTAGATTAGCCATTTTCTCTCATGCCTTTCTTTGTTTGGTAAATGTCTAGTGTAATGTACGGAAGAGAAATGTCTTTTACCTTCATCTTTTGGATATCGAAAATGGATATCACAATCTCTTACAGGACCTCTTTCTATTAGTAAGTCCCTCATCGCTTGATCAACATTGCCCCAATTTATGGGATCATATAGTTTAAAGATCCAAATTCTTCTCCCCGATGTTCATTTCGCTCATTCACTAATTCTTCATGTTATTCATTACAATTCTCGGCCCGAAGCTCCTCTTCCTCATTCACTACTTCAACAGTTGGAACTTTATTTGGAACTTCAATTGGACCTTCAATTGGACCTTCATTTGGACCTTCAATTGGTCCTTCAATTGGAACTTCATTCTCTATTTGTCTACTAAAAAATTTATTAAGTGCTCCGACTTGAGATTGAATCAGTCCATCTATCTTTTATTTTTTCTTTCTTTTCTCATATCCAGAAATATACTTCCTAGGAGGCAAGTCCACAACCAATAACCAATCCTATACCAATAAAGTTTAGAAACCATAAGCTAGACCTTAAATAACCATAAGTTTAAGGCTTTAAGCTAGATATTAGAACGAATAGTTGAGAGCACACACAAAAAAACCCTAAAATTAATGAAATAAGGAGAAAAAATTAGCCCAAAAATAGTTCAAACAAACACAACTGAGTAACTGACAGCTTCATAACTAAAAAATACTTCTCAAAAAAAATAAAAAATCAACAATTAAATATTCAAATCCACAAGCTATCTAATGAAACCCAACAAACAATTGAATTATTGGAGCAATGGTCAATACCCAAAGTTAAAACGAGAGAGAGGGAGAGAGAGAGAGAGAGAGAGAGAGAGAGAGAGAGAGAGAGATTACCGGGCCGGAGATGGAGAACAATGGGCTGGGAATGCTTTTGAATCTTGATATACTAGTCCCGGCATCCCACAGTCCGTATAGGCGTATAGAATGCTGATGGAGTGATGGGAATGGGTCTGGGGTTTGAAGTGTGTTTTTGTTGGGAATGAAAATTTGGTTTAGTTTGACTTTGGGGGCATCAATATATTAGAATATTGTTAGGGATATATACTAAAAGCCATGCTTTACGTAGTTGATTTATTATTCATTTAATAAAATCAGTTAATCCATTTTTATGAGAATCTGTGTGGGCAATATTTGTATTACATTGTTTATTTAATATTATGCATGTGTGTCTTTCATTCTACATAGTAGGTGGTTTGGTGTGTAGAGTTCGGCTTACACACGGAAGATCAGACCATCGGATTTTGTAGAATGTAAGATTTGGTTTACAGTCTTAGATGGATTGTACACACCATCGGTAGGACTGCAGCATGGTATTGTAGTAGGTTTGTCTTGACTACGGGAAATGGTATAGTTTCAACTCACCATACTGGTACACTTTGTGTATTAAACGGGACCGACTTGGGGTAATTATCTTTATACTGACTTATAAGATAATTAATACCTCATGACTATTATGAGTGCTTATGCTCTAAATCCTAAATTAATTTACAGACACGTATATTTGATATTTACACTTTGATCCCTAAAAGGGTGAGATCCTTAAATGGGTCAATATATCATTAGATTGGGTGACAATATTAATTGTGTGGTGGATATTAATTAATGATGGAATCCATGTCTCAATTTTGGGATTGGTAATTGTGGACACGCGGAATCGGACCACTTCTCTTGTTTGAGATTGTTTTGAAATTGATTTGAATCAAGGAAAGAAAACGAAAAGGTCTGTTGAAAACAGATACAGAGTCGCCACTTGGTCTTTAAGGAACCAAGAAACCTAATTTTGACTCACCCAAGCGGATAAGGGCACCGGCCCTTCATAACCAAAGAACTTGGTTCGGGGTTTTGGTACGAGAGAGGAAGGAGCCTTTGTCGCGACTAAAACACCCTCAACTCGCCCCGTCTTTCGACGGGCCTCAATTAGCATCCAAATAATCATCTTATACTATGTTTGGTTCGACAAATAATACTATGATAGTATATTACATCACATAAGGAAATTTGAAATTGGAAGATCTAAAGATAAGATATCATTCATAAGATCTAAGCCAAATATCACACAATGCGAAGTGAAAGATCACACAAATAAACCTAGGAAAAATCGTCTAATCATATATCAATTAATCAAGTTTTCCTAATCTAAAGGGGGACATGAATTGTTATTGAAACAAGTAAGCAAAGAAGTCAAAATATGCTTAACAAGGCTAGAATGATGCATGTTATTCTTTGATAAAAGAAGACCTCTCAATCCCCGGGACGGATGAGAAAGGATGAATAGATCAAGGGGAAGCATGAACGAGCGATCGAGTTCATTCCTTATAATCTCCTTAGATTAAGAGTTACAAAAACCCCAAATCTTGCATGAATGCAATGTATGTATCTAAAAATGTGCAAAGGTTGTAGTGTGTTTTGTGTACATGGATTTCTAGAATGGCTTAGAAGTCTAAAATGGGCAAGAATGAATGAATGAAATCAACATGGGATATATACAAATGTAGTATGAACCACTTCCTAGGATATGAATTAATTTGGAATGCATATAAGCCTCATATCAAAGAATGAAAGTTAAAGTGTACTTGCTGTGAATAGTGGACAGACTGCATGTGTCACTTTGCAACATTATAATGGGAGGTAAAACGTGCCTAGAAAAATGTGAGAAAAATCTGAGATCATTCTTATTGTGTTTAGAAAATAACCCAAAAAGCCAAACATCAATAGCTATCACAGATTAAAAGAAAAAAATCAGAATGTACACATGACTCAGAAACAAAAGCTGTACTGTTGACTAATTTTGTATGATTTTTCATAAATCAAAGAAAAGGTTTATGATGACCCATTATATATCAAAAGTTTCCTAAGACACCCAAGTTTAATAAAAAAAATAGAAAAGATATATGTACAGTGATGAAAATATCCAGAATATGTGCAAGAAGTTGGGTGAACATTCTGTGAGAACAGAGGCAGATTGTGAATATGAACTTCTCACATCCAAAACAAATACTTTCACATCTCTATAATTGATGGGAAAAATTAGGGACAAACTATGATGTATTAGGAAGGTTTTCCAAGTAGTTTCATCATCATAACTTGAGTATTTAATTCAAAACAAATCTTTGAATCTAAACAGCTCACTGTTTTGGGTCATGGTTTTGGAAATTTTAGGAAAAACAAAGTTTTGTTTCTTGAAACCAAATGAGAGGGATTGAGAGGGGTTTTGAAATAGATGTTTTGAAAACATGTTTTCAACACTCAATAAGGATTATAACCACTTAGAATACCAACATCAAACTCATCATTAAGAATCTCCAAGATTGTTGGAGAGATTCATTTTATTTTTGAACATAACCCCAATACACTTCAAGAATACCTTGGAGATATTGAAGTTATGATCATCATCTATCAAACATGTTTTTGAGGTCAAGAGCTACTATCCATAAGGATTCACTCACCCCAAACTTCATGTCATCACTTAGATGATGATGAACTAGTAAGTAAATAAAGAAAAGAAAAAGAAATGAGATAAGGAGAGATGAACATATATATAATCAAAGCAAGTAAATAGCAATCAATAGATGATAATCAATGTGATTTTGGACTTGTAGCTTGGTGTTTCACTCATAGATTTTGACATTTGGACATGGAAGTAGCTTCCTAACTCAAGAATGCTCAAGAATGGTGATTGGGGGTGTTTGGAATGTGAAGTATATAGAAGGATAGTGGAAGAAAACAAGATTAAAACTCACTTTCTTTATGGAAAATCAATGGGAGATGCTCCCTTTCTCTCTTCTAAACCTATCTCTATCTCTTTTCTTCTCTACAACTTTTCAAGATTTTCACTTGGCCCCCCCAAAATGAAGAGCAATGGGGGGTTTAAATAGGCCAATTTGGGGTGGTTTTGGGGTTTTAGAAGTACTCCCATTGGTCCCAAACAACTGTGAACATAAAACTATGTCGTTTTGGCTTTCAATTAATCAAATTGGACCCCCAAAAAAATTACAAAAATGGACTCTGCGAGGTTTGAGTGCCGCGGCGGCACTGGGCCAGTGCCGCGGCGGCAGTGCTCCTCTGAAGCCCAGAAAATTACGTTTAGGCCCCCAGAGGTTCCGGTATTCGCGAAAAGGCCCTATTTCGTCCGAAATTCACAGAAAATGCATACGAACTCCAAATTGAGGTTGTGATATACCGTTGGAAAGGTAATGGAGTCTACTTTACATAAAAAATAGTTCGGGGATAGGTCACTTTGAAAAGTTTTGCGGTATTCGCGATAAAAGCTGATTTGATCGCCTTTTCCACCTTCGGAAATTCAAAATAAATTCGTTTTAAATCCAGGAATTATGTGCGATATACCGTTGGAAAGCTATTGACCTCTAGTATCCATGAAAAAATATTTGAAAATTGTTTCGGTGCCCCGATTCCAAAGTCAAATCTTGGTCAAACTGGTCAAACCTGGGATTCCCGGGAAGTTCTGGGAACCTCTGGGAGCTCCCAGGAGCTGATGTTTTCGCTCGATTTTCTTTTGGAACTTGTTTTAATACTTTTCTCATGATTTAAAATGATTCTGGTGAATTCGGACGATTTCGGTCAAACTTGGTCAAACTTGGTCAAACTTGGTCAAACCTAGTCAAACCTTGGTCAAACCGGTCAACGGGGACTTTCCGGGAACTTCCGGGACTTCCGGGGGTCTCTGGGAGCTGACGATTTCTTCCGGTTTTATTTAAAAACTCATTTTATCACTTTTCTTACGACGTAGTATGTTTTCAGAACTTTGGGACCAAATCTGGGAGTTTTCGGGCTTTCAGGGGCATTTTGGTCATTCTGAGCATTCTGAGAGATAGAGCTGACTTCCAAGAGTCCTTTTGAGTCTTTTACGATCATTGTGAACCACCAAGCTATGGGTCTCCTAAATCTGATAGCCGACAAAATGGGGTGTCTACAGTGATATGCCCTTGAGAAAGCTTATAAGTTTTGATTATGTCAAATCCTGCAGGTGGATTTTGTATCTGACATATCAGATAAGTTAAGCAGAGGATCTCAAGAAATTTTAAGAGATTAATTAAATATGATTGTCAGTAATTATATTTAAATAATGGATATCTGTAACATGGGGAGATAATAAGCATTTAATAACATGGAGCTCGAAATATATTTTTGAGATAAGGGTAGGAGTGCAATTATCATTCTTTAGTGGTATGAATTATAATTTATGGAAATAGGAATCTGATTCAGTTAGAATTAGGGTTTCCTAATTCCATAAGGAAGCCTATTCCTTATTGACTTCTTATGGTCCTTATCGTAGCCTATATATATGCTGATTTGGCTCTCTCCTTAGTTTGCATTTTTCCATCAAGAGCATTATAACTCGGAATAAAAAAGAGAGCGTAAAAAGAGAGAGCAGAAACATAAAGGATTTCGAAGGAGCCCACACTCAGTTCGACATTCTGGCAGCAAAGGAATACTGTAGAAGATCGTGAGCTGTTATCGAGCCCGTGTTCTCGATTCGTCTACTACAGTAATCCATTTTAGCAGTTTAAGGTAACCCTAGTTCCACCCTTATAGGGTTATTGTAGTTTTCACGTAATTTTTGCAGCACCAACTTATATGCGTTGTTAACGGATTCTGGTGATGCAGTTTCCTAACAAATATAGCCTACATAGGATATTAGGAACTGATACGTATGTATGATGTATCTTAGGAGAGTGGCTTTAGTTTGTATTTGGGCTTTGGGCTTTTTCTGTTGGGCTAAAAAATGCTTTTGGGTTACTCTATTACTATAAGTATATATTTTGCAAATTGGGGGCCCTTAAAATGTTAAGAGTGTTAGCCCCTTCCATTAATTGAATGGATAATTTTGATGATTAACAAACCACTTAATAAAGGTTTCTAATTATCTCAAGTTGTTTAAGTTGCAGGGACATTGATCATATATCTTTTCCGCGTTCATGGTGACTTTTGTTCATTTATCCTAAGCCAAACGAAGCCTTACAAATTGAAGTATCTTGATATAATCACTGTTTTAGGACACTATGTAAGCAAATTGTTTATGTGAACATCTTCTTAAGGGCTCAAATTTAATTGAATAAGGTTTCACTAAGTTAACCCAACCTTTCCTTTAAAAATCTGCATAGAGCAGTCGACTGTGACATTGTTTCAGTCGACTGATAATCCAGTCGACTGTATGGTCGACCTGGGTACACAGAGTTTTCATAAGGGTACAAAACAGTCGACTGCCATCGCGACACAGTCGACTGATCTTCTTATTTTAGTACATCCTTTTGAAAAGCAGTCGACTGCCCTGAGTAGACAGTCGACTGAATCACTGCGATAAACACTGTAACGGCTAGTTAACTGCATTTAATGCAGCATTTATTACTCCCAACCACCCCCAACGGTTGGAAATCAAAAGGAAGTTATAAATACATTTATTTGAACTTCATAAAGCCCTCTCTTTGAAAAAGTCTAACCTAGAATTTCATCATATTAATTTCTTGAGCCCTAAGTTGGTGAGATCATAAATTCTATTTGCTCTAGCATTCATTTGTAAATCTTGAGAGCAATTTATATGTGAGCTTAACTCTTGTATTTATTCACTCTATTGAGAGAGTATTCCATTCTTGTATCAAAACCTATTTATAGAGGAAGTGTGTTTTAAGGGTTGGTGTAACCCTTGTTCAAGTGAAGAGGATTTTCTTCCTTGAAGAGATTGTAAGGGTTTAATCTTCACCCTAAGAAGATTGAAATAGTGGAATCCTCAAGAGGTGTTCTTGAGGGGTGGAAGTAGGGCGCGGCGTGCGGTTTCCCGAACCACCTAAAAATTGGTTTGCATTGTATCTCTTCCTTTTCTCTTTACATTGCTTTAGTAATTTTATTTGATTGGGCAATCAATTTGAACTATTTCAAGATTATTTTTTAAAACCTTATTCACCCCCCCCCCCCCCTCTAAGGTTTCCTTTCTGGGCCAACAAAGAGAATTGGGGGCCCTAGGCATTGGCCTATGTGGCCTTTACCCAGGGCCGGGCCTGTCAATAATCTATAGAGGGTGAAGAACAGTTCTATATAGATATATATATATATTGATCAACAAGTGTTTTGTGGGTACTGTTGCTTAGGGCATAGAGAAATAAGTGGGTAATTGAAGGAGCCTGTGTTGATGCTGATCATATTATTCTTAGGGAAAATGATTTTTGGAGGGAGCTCCAATCTGCTAGAGCTCGTTACAAATGGGGGTGGAGCATGTAATGTGCGAAACAATGTCAAATGGACTCCACCGCCTCATGGCACGCTCAAGTTGAACGTGGATGCCGTAATTTTTTCGGAGGTGCAAGCTATGGGTATTGGGGCTACCCTTAGAAGTAGTGATGGTTCTATGGCTATAACTATGACCGAACTTAAAAGGGACATTATGGGTGTAACAATGGCAGAGAGTTTAGCGTGTTTTCAAGCGGTTATAGCTGCGAAAGCTCATGGTTGGTCAGGTTCTATGGTAGAATCCGACTCAACTACAGTAGTCCAAGGGCTTATGGGCAATGAGATGGATTCATCCTCGTTCAGGCATATTTTGCTGACCACCCGCTTGCTCCTACAGGATGTGGGTGGGAACGCGTTCTCCTTGTGAGGCGAGATGGAAATTAATTGGCTCATTGTTTTGGTTAAATGTGCAAATTCTATCTGTAAGATCTGAATGCGAGATTTCCCTTCTTTCATCCGGAACATTTATTCTTTTTCTGATTTGAATTATTATATGTGATTTTCCACTCAAAAAAGAAAGAAAGAAAGAAATTGTTTCCTGATAGACTCTTTATCAATGGTACTAGCAATATCTCGTGCAACAAAAGTTTTGGGGTGTGCACAATGCTACTCCTGCAACCACTCTAAAAATAGGTCCCGAGTGGCGCAATGTCGAATGCCAGAAAAGACTAAAGTTTGCCACACCTAACACCAATTGGATTTAGGTGGAGTGGCAACTTTCCGTCCGACAATAGCCAACTAAGCTATCATTTTTAAAATCTTGTGGCATGCAGGGTCAAAAGCTAAAATGTTTTAGGAGAATTTTATAAAAGTAGTTCAACTTTATATAAAAGTATTACTGTTGAGTTCATTATTTAGTTTAGTGTTATGTTTTAATTTTTATTATTATGTTGGGGTCCTCCTGTAATATTTCTTTTATATGTTTAATGATAATATAAAGAACGTGTGACACATTGTCAACCCTAAGCTTCCCAAAACTAATGTTTCTACATGGTATCAGAGCCAACCATGGCACACCATCAAACTTGACCACACCACCACCTGTGACAGCCACCAAGCCACCACCTGACCTGCGCCACCTCAGCTTAGCCTCCCACAGCCCTCACCGACCACCAGTTCCCCTCCTAGCCTGCGCCGGACCCCACACTGCTTCCCTAACTTGTGTCGCAACCCACCAAACCCCCTAACCCTAACTGCAAGTCCCAAGTACATTGCCACCCCTTCTGGCCACCTTGGACTGAGTCGCCTCCTCCACTTCTTCCTTCCCAGCCCTCATCGAGCCTTTAGGGGCAGATCTACTCAGCACAAGTTGAGTGTGCTGTTTTGATTGAAGTTTTTTCTATCTCCCACTTTTAGTTGGTGCCTTATGACCCATGATTGGTATGGGTATTTTTTATTGGAACCATGACCGATATCAAGAGTCCTGAGGATCCAAAAATGTCTCCAAGTGATAGCCCAGTTATTACTACACTGGACAATCCCAACCTAAAGATTACAACCACCCTTTTTAATGGCCAGAATTATCTAACCTGGTTACAGTCTGTGGTTCTCTACTTACGGGGTCGAGGGAAGATAGGTCATATTGATGGCCCTATTCAGGCACCTAACACAACCGAGCCTACCTATGATAAATGGGAAATTAAGAATTCCCTGATAATGTCTTGGTTGATTAACTCAATGATTTCAGAAATTGGTGAAGATTACTATGGTATGAAGACTGCTAGAGATATTTCGGAGTCAGTTGCTTCTACCTACTCACTTAAAGGAAATTATGCTCAGGAGTTTGAGCTGACACACTCAATCGATCGTTCAGAGCAAGGGACTATGACTGTGACTCAATACTTCACCTTTTTGACCACCAGCTACAACCGGGTAGATCACTTACAAGACTATCAACTCGTTTGTCATGCTGATTCTGCCAGATATCGCAAGCTCCGAGAGAAGCAACGTGCCTAATTCTTTTTACTGCATTTTCATGACATATCCACTACTTTTTGGTCACCTTGGATTTAGTACCTCAAATTCTTGGAATTTTTTACCCAAAGCATCAAAATGGGGCGATTATGTCCCTGACCCATCACTGTTTCAACTTATTTCCCAAACCTATTACTTTCTTAGAAGTCGCTACTTCAAGTCGCCACTTCATTCGAAAAAATTCCAATAAGATATTGTTATTTCAAGTAACGATTTCACATCAAGTAGAAGTCGCTACTGAAGTAGCAATTTCAGTGTAATAGATTTCGCTACTTCAAGTAGCAACTTCATTGTTTACATTAAAAAGTCCACCCTTTCTTCTTCTCCTTCACTAACCAGATCTGCTCTTACTCTCTCTCTCTCTCTCAGGTAATCCCTCTCTCTATTATACACACACAGAGATACACAATACACACAGACACATACACACACAGAGACACATATACACACAGACACATATATACACATACATGCACAAACATATACATACATACGCACACAGATACATAATATATACACACACAGATACACAATACACACAAACATATACACACATAAACACACATACAGAGCCACAATGTATACACAAACAGACATAAACACATACACAGAAAGAGAGAGACTGTAATGCTTCCCAAATTTTGTAATACTATGCTGCCCAATTTGGAAATGCTATGCTCTCCCAAATTTTCAAATGTTATGAAATCAATGAACCAAACAAAACATGACGACCACTAATTTTAAATCTTTAGATAAACAAAAACTTGAAAGGGTACCCAACCATGCGACACATCAGCGACATGATGTACCATTGATTACTTACACTTGAATTTGTAAATGTAAAGGTATTAAAATGGATAATGTTGACTATAATGCTGTATTGGAGGGGGAGAACATGTGCGTTGGAGTTGATGGTCTATACTATGATAGTAACTGTCAAAGTTTCATTCACTTGAGAACCAATGCTCAATACACTGAACTTGTTAGAAAAGTCTGTAATAAAATGGGGGTTCATCAGAAAAGTGTTCGATTGAAGTTCACTTATAGGTTTCCTTCAGTTCTTGGATATCAAGTTTCCAAGTTTATACAGTTTGAAGTAAATGATAATGAAAGTTTGCAAGTAATACTAGAAATAGCATCTGCCAATACAGCTATAAACTCTATGAATCTATATGTCGAGACAGAGAATCTTCCTATGGCCCATCAAACATTCGATGACTGGATTGGGCCGTACCATTCTCTATTAACACAAGAAGGCGAAAGTTCAAACCCATTTGTACAGGGGCTATTGCCTTCCATGTCTACACAATATATGGATTGCTCAAATCCATTGCCAAATAGTCAAACTGAATATAGGAGTCCGATACAAGACATTGTTTCAAAATAGGCAATTCATGTGCAGTTTAATTCAGATGATTGCAAATATAGTGATGATTAGGCACACAGAGGGATGTACACCAACTTGACTCTGAAAAACTCGGATGAAAAAGATGTACATACAGAAGAGTATAATGGGGAGGATGGGAAAGATGATGTTATCGAAGATATTGAGCCGACTGCCCAAATAAATCCTAAAAATGCTTTGTATGAGCCTTGTTCATCAACTTTTACATCCTTTAACTTGGGCATCTATATTGGAAAGGCATGTTATGCTTCAAACATTGAGGATAGGCAATGGAATCCAGATCGAGATGAGTTGGTGAAGGGTATGATGTTGAAAACCAAAGATGATCTTCAGAGATTTGTGGAGTTGTACATACTCGATAAGAACACATCAATGGTACGCGGTGGATCAAGCTACTTTGGATCGTTGGTCGTTGAAATATGAATTGGCATCACAAGGTTGCAAGTAGCAGCTATGGGAAAGGTTGAAATGACATGGGATGTTTGAAGTCATAAAGATTGAGCAAAGCCACACTTTTATATCCCCTATGATGAACCTTGGTCTTAGAAATGTAAGTGCTTGGCTAGTGGCTAAGGACATAATACCAATGATTAAGGAGGATGAATCTATTAACATCGCAGCGATATTGGAGGAGGTGAAAGATACGTACTTGTACACCATCTCATACAAGAAAGCGTGGAATGCAAAATAGAAAGCTATTGGAATGATTTTTGGGGATTGGTGTACATCGTACACAAAATTACCCAAGTTCATGGCTGCAACTCAACAGCATAATCTTGGAATTGTTGTAAAATGGTTCTACGTGAACGGTGGTAGTGCGATTGTGAAAAACTTCCAAAGAGCATTTTGGGCATTTAAGGCGTCCATTGATGGGTTCAAACACTGTCGCCCCATCATAAGTAGCGACTCCACATTCTTGTATGAGAAATATAAGGTCAAATTACTAATCGCTCTGGGAACAGATGTAAATAATCAAAATTTTCATTTAGCATTTGCCTTTGTTGATGAGGAGAAAGCTAAAACATGGACGTGGTTTCTGAAATTGCTAAGAAAATGCGTTGTTCCTGGTAGAGAATGTATTTGTTTGATATTCGATCGACATAGAGCCATCCTTTATATGGTGAATGAGCATAATGTAGGGTTTAAGTAGCCCGATGGGCATCATTGCTATTGCCTCCGACATGTGTAGAGTAATTTCCCCACAAAGTTTAAAAATGCATACTTAAATAAACTTGTGTAGAATGCTGGGAGTACCCACCAAGTCTGTAAATTTAATGGGTTCATGGAAGAGATTAAGAATGTTGATCCAAAGGTGTGGGAATATCTTGATGAAATTCCTGTGGAAAAATGGACCATTGCCCACGATGGGGGACGACTATGGTATGCGAACAAACAACATCTCAGAGGTGTTTAATGGTGTAATCAAGGCAGCTAGGAATCTTTCTATCACCGCTTATGTTGAAAAGATCTTCTTCTGTGTTGTTAAGTACTCTAACGAGTGACGCCTACTTGCTGAGGAAGCCATCAGAGAAGGTTTTACCTTTACTCCAAAAGCAATTTTTAGATTGTTGAAATCAGAAGGCAAGATTGGTGGGCACAACCTTGAGATTTTTCATTCTAGGAACGGGTACGTGTAGGTCAACAAAGTGAGTGCATCGGGTTCTAGTTAAATTGTGAACATATTTAATAGGACATGCAATTGTGGAAAATGGATTACATATAAAATGCCAAGTACTCACGCATTGGTAGTTCTAGCTAAATTTAGAACTTCATATGATAATTACGGTCATCAATGTTACATAATTGACTCATACAACCAGTCTTGGGCACCCTAGTTTTTCCCAATCCATCACAAAGATTATTGGAACCTACCTCTGGTCCTATAATTGTGTCAAATCCTTCTATGCTTCTAAGTAAGGGCCGACCACGATCAACTTGCATAAGAAATGAGATGGATTTGAGAGAGGGGGGTAGGGCTACTTATCAATGTGGAATATGTCGTCAACAAGGCCATAACAGGAGACGATGCCCCCAACAATGCAGTCAAGCTGGGTCATCTAATGCAGTATAATATTAAGTGTTGTGTTTGAGCGATGTGCTTTGTAATATGTGCTTGATTGTTGTGATTATGTAATGTGCAATTGAAAATGAAAACTTATTTAGACGCATTTATTACAAACTTCATAGTAAACAAATTCCTTATATAACTGCCACAAACTTCATACTGAGTTAATGATGTTGTCAGAATCAAGATATAAAAGTATTCTTTACTTTTCAAAGGATTTGCAGTGTGGAAGTAAAGGTCGAACCCACAGAGATTGATTACTACAGCAACTTAATTTTAAAACCTAAGTTTAATTAATTAGGAAAAACGGAGTTTGATTTGGATTTAATTAAACTAATAACAATAAAAATAAATCTAAACTATGAAAGCAATTAAAATTGTTTTAATGAATGTTTAAGGGAACCTAGGATTGCAAATCCACCACTAGTTTCATAATAGGAATATTTATGAATTACTTTAGCTTATTACGTTGGATGAATATGGGGAATTATAGCTACAAGCCTAATTCCTCCGACAAGAAGATAATCATGGTTCAAGCACCAACATAATCCATCTGCGGATAGCACGAATTATCTCACACTAAACTAGGGTTGTGATCTAATCCATCTAACCTAGGCATGGACTATTCGGATACTTGATAGCACGAATCAATAAAGCACCATCACATGTAAACAATCTAAACAAGCACAGCAAGAATAGATCGTTGAGCACATCACAGTCAAAATAGATCTAAGACAAGAATAAATTCCGAAAGCAATGATTTAATCAATGTAAGTACGATTTATTAATAAAAATCCTCTCAACATGTGACTGTCATCCATACATAATAGACTAAAACAAAAGCATAAATAAAACCCTATTACTCATCTAGGGCTTCATTGAAACCCTAGATCAATGATCTAAGCTGCCATAGGAGTAGAAATCGGCAAGTAGTTGATGGAGGAGGCCATGGAAACCCTTGGTCTTCTTCTTCTTCTCCTTGCTTCGTCCTCTTCAATGGCTGGAAGTATGGTTGTAGAATGTGTGTATAATAATTGCCAACCCCCTTATTGAAGTAAAATAGAGTTTAAATAGATTTACAACATGTTTTGGAAGCCTTTACAACTCGAAACGGACTGAAACGCATGTAATTTACAGTCTGGACGTCGTTTAGCAGTCTCATTTGCACAGGAGTCTTCAGTATACTGAAATACGCAACTTTGGTTTTTGGGCATATCGCGCGAGCGGGTCGCGCGAGCGCGACATTTGGCTTTCGCGTGCGCGGATCGCGCGAGCGAATTATTGGTTCTCGCGCGAGCGGATCGCGCGAGCGATTTCTCGGATTTCGCGGGCGCGGGTCGCTCGCGCGACTTGTTTTTTTCAGCTTCTTTTCTTCTGCTTTTTCACCCTGTTTAGCCTGGTTTAGATGATTTCTTCCAAAACCTGTCAGAAACTAGAAAACGAAGTAAAAATATACAAAAACAGAATAAAAAGGTACTAACAAATGTTCATTAAGGCGTATAAATAGGATTAGTTCTCTCCCGATCACACCCCCAAACCTACATTTTGCTAGTCCTCGAGCAAAACTAAAATAAAAACTACTAATAAAAATCTATTCCATTTTCGTATGGATCACGATTGCATTTAGCGTATGCAACAAGCCTTTTAAACCCCTAGGTGTCCCTAGTCGGACGAGTGAAGTCTCGTGAGGGTTCTCGTCAACAAGTTACCCACAACCATCTTTATTAACTTAAAATTTTAAAAACTTTTATTAAAACGAAAAATAAAACAATCAATACTCCTTATTATACAACAAAGATTCGAAATAGAATAACGAACATAAAGAAATAGAATCAAACGTCTACCTACATCATGAAGAACAATCTCAAGCACATGCATCATATAAATCAATAGAGTTCCTCATAAGATTGCACGTGTGTGATGTGGTAGTCAAATGAACACGCGCTTATCCTGAACTTGGAATATAACCCGGATGACCATCTAACTATGTCTTGACTACGAATCTCACAATGTCAATTACACTCTCAAATGAAACACTCAGAAACCGGTGTAATTTTTCTAATATATGGGAGCAAAGGAAATATATTTTCAAAACAAGAAATGCTCACATATGACATGAAAAAGACGCATGACATGAAAGAACAGTAGTCTCATGGATAGGATGCCAATCAATCAAGAAAAATTAATCATTACCATCTTTTAATCCCCTCCCATCATTTTCATATCCGAACCATATTTTTCTAGGATCAAATAGGACTTTTCAAAGGTTGTAACGTAGCTCAGGTAATGAAAAAGGATAAAATGGATATATGGGTAGATTTAGAATGGCATTGTAAGGCATGTTCGATTTCTTTCATTCTTCTTCTACAAACTTTCATCTTTTCTTTCTCTTCATTCCTTTTCATTCATTTTTCTTCTTTTCTTTCATTTTTTTTTTCAACCTTCTCCTTTTTATTTTGTTTTCTTTTTCCTTTTTCTTTTTCTTTTCTTGCTTCTCAAATGATTATTCATCGAATACCAAGCAACTACCCCAATAGCATCTTATTTTCTTTTTCTTCCCAATCACACATTGCCTTAACACCACTAAAAGTTGATCAATCTTTCAGGGGTGAACTCCAAGTTGGCCAAATTGGAGCAAAAACAAGGATAATGGTAATCAAAGAAAGAAATGGCATTTTAATGGCTCAAAGGGTGAACTAAGGAACTTTTTCATTTATTGGTCATAAACAAAGAGGGCCTAAAATCATGTCCTAGGGTTATCTGGTTCTTCAATATTTACGACGGAAGATTATTTAACATGGTAACAACTATTTTAACTTGATTATCAACCAAAACAAGGATACTGAGACTAAACAACAAGTAGATGCGCTATTTCAATGAAATTCGACAAACACAATGTATTTATAACCCTCTAAATAGAAAAGATAGGCTCAAAAGCTCACCGGGCTTAATCTCCACCATGTGTTATCTAGAAATCCGAATCATATTATAGTTCACAACCAACATGTATTCAAGCGACTACGTGCAGTGCATAGTTTATGTGCAAATCTATGATATAAAACTACGATTCAAACAATACATAACTTAAAATATTTCAACATGACTTCAGCAAATATTTAATCACATATTCTCTTGTTTATCATTCTATAACAAATCACATTACATAACAAGAAGTATCGACTAGCGATTGCAAAACCGTAGGTAACATCGTTTATTTAAACACACTTATTGAAAATTTTAAAATTTTAGTGCATAATAACGTGCATGTGTGTGCATACCCCCAAACCTAAACCTTTCATTGTCCCCAATGAAACAATAAACGAAAGAAAGGAGAGTACGTAAAGAAGGAACGATATTACCTCGATCTTGACAATGGAAAACAGGTGAACACAAAAGCATGTGACAATAAAGTTCAATGTTACCTGTTACTATTCGATAAACGAAAAGAAACTAACAAAAATATTAAAAGTAAATGAAATCTAAATACAAAATATAAATCTATAAACTAATCAAAACTAAACTAAACAAATAAATGGAAAAGAAATAAAAGAAAAAGTTTAAATATAATAAGGAAAACAACGACTACTTGAACTAAACTGGCTTAATAAACAAAAACAGAAACAAAAACATAATCAGAACAAGTATGGGGGAAAATATAGAAAACAAAAGAGAAAAACAGAGAATAAGGAAATCGCGCGAGCGGCCGTCGCGCGCGCGAATTCCCAATTTTTTTTTTTTTTTTTTTTTTTTTAGCTCTCTCGCGCGAGCGAGGTACCTCGCGCCCGCGAAATGAGGCGCGAGGAGATCCTGAGGCTCAAGAAAAAGCAAACAAAGAAAAAAACACTAAGGGGCCATCTCGCGCCAGCGGGCCGCGCGAGCGACGTCTCGCGCGAGCGGGCCGCGCGCGCGAGTTTGGTGTTTTCCATTTTGTAACTAAAATTATGTGTATATTATTAAAATACATTACTTCTAACCCCCAAACCTATCCAGAATGTCCACAACAGACACAAACAGACCCAAAAACAACCAAAAATAAGAAAAACGAATGAAATAAAGCTTGGGTTGCCTCCCAAGAAGCGCTAACTTTTACGTCTTTAGCTAGACCATTCTAGCATAAGACTCATGGAGGCCGTAAATCGGACTGTGTACCCCTAAGGATGTCAGGTAGAGCTCGGTGGTACGCAGAAATAACATCGCTTTGAATTAAATCGATTAACGGTTTGTCATTATGTTCGAATCGATTTCTTACCTTTCGAGTAGATTCCGCATTAGGGTCCACGGGATTAGGATTCATCCACTCATCATCGTCCGCTATATCGTTTTTGTTACTCACGTTTATTTCTTTGGTAGGCGCAATATTCTGTGTTACCTCACCTTCCACCTCACATAGGGAATCGTCGTTTTTAAGAGGTTGATCCATAGCGTTAAAAACGTTCAATTTTAAATTCATGTTCCCAAATGACACTTTCATTACCCCCGTCCGACAATTAACACGTGCGTTAGCAGTTGCTAAGAATGGACGGCCTAGAATGACAGGAGTGTGTTTCCTAGCATCTAGCACCGGTTCAGTGTCAAGGACCATAAAATCAACGGGATAGAAACATTGATCAACTTTTACTAATACGTCTTCGACGATTCCTCTAGGTATTTTAACAGAACGATCCGCTAATTGAATAGAAGCGGCCGTGGGCTTAAGTTCACCTAAACCTAATTGTTTATAGACGTGATAGGGTAAAAGATTAACACTCGCTCCTAAGTCAAGGAGAGCCCGATGAATGATAGTGTCACCTATGACACATGAAATCGTAGGCGTACCTGGATCTTTATACTTCGGAGGAGCGTGTTGGAATATAGAGCTTACTTTTTCCGTGAGGAAGACCTTTTTAGGAGTATGACTCCGTATTTTGCGCTTTTGTGTACAAAGGTCTTTTAGACATTTAGCATAGGCGGGGATTTGTTTTATAGCATCGAGGAAAGGAATATTTATTTTGACTTGTTTAAACACCTCGAGTATATCCTCAACCTTAGACTTTTTATTTGTAAGATTAGACGGTTCCTCAACGTTAGGTGCATATGGCATTCTCGGAGTATAATTCGTTGGGACCGATTCTTTATCTTTTTGAATTCTATTTTGGCTCATGTCCTCACCCGTCTCTTTATTAGAGTTAATATTCATACCTTTCACATTCCCCTTCGGAATTTCTATTACCTCCTCCTCTCGGGTAGTCAACCTAGTTGAGACGGCGTTCACTTGTTCATTCGACCCCTTAACCTCATATTGTCCCTTAGGATTTTGGATTGTTTGACTAGGCAACGTCCCCTCGTTTCTACGACTTACTACAGTAGCTAGTTGTCCCATTTGGGATTCAAGCTTCGCAATGGATTGCGTATGAGAGTGCACTATTTGTGCTTGTGCCTGAACTTGCGTTTCAATAGTCTTAAGGGACGCCAACACCTTTTCCTCAAAAATATTTCCCCTTGAAGGATTAGCATTAGGAGGCGGTTGTTGGTATTGGTTAGGTTGGAACTGAGGTCGATACGCATTAGGAAAATTAGTCGCCTCGTTAGGATTATTATTGTTATTTTTCCACGAGAAGTTAGGATGGTTTCTCCATGGCGCATCCGGATTATTAGTAGTTGCATTATAATTATTTCGTGGGTATTGTTGAATAGAATGAATGTGTTGCTCCACGAATTCCGGAAATTGACTCGCCGATGGACATGTAAGTATCGAATGTGAAGGATCAGAACATAATGCACAAATTTCTCGAGCGGGTGAGGCTGTCGTTTGGTTCATCGTTAGAAGTCGGTCAAGTTTGTTAGATAGTTCTTTTATTTCAATTGATTGACTTGACTCGAATTTTACATCCCTCCTAGGTTGATTCAGATATCCTTCCGAACGGACAGACACCGTTTGGTGCATCGAATTCTCGCTTAACGTTTCAAATATTTTCCAGGCCTCATCGGCGCTTTTGTGTAGGAAAGTTCCCGCACAAACGGCATCGACGGTATTCCGGACCGAGGGAATAAGCCCCTCATAAAAGACCTGAACAAGTTGCCACTTAGGAACTTGATGATGTGGACACGAGCGTAATAATTCTTTAAATTTTTCCCACGTGTCGTAAAGTGATTCCCCATCTTGCATTACAAAATTGGTTATGGATTTTCTTATCTGATTTGTACGCATAATCGGGAAAAACTTTTGTAAAAATGCGGTGTGTAAGTCGTAGGAATAAAATAATCTTTAAGTGGAGGTGGTGGCGGTATATTAGGATTATTCATATTATTTCCGTTGTTATTTTGGTTGTTGTCGTTATTATTTCCAATATCTGCCATTTTAATTGGTTCTATGTTATTAAAGCGTGGTTTCTTTAGTTTTTGAAGAGTACTACGTATTTCGGACTCAAATAAAGACGTTGGTTTTGGTGTCAAATCGTCGTCTATTACAAACCTAATTCCAGAATTTAAGTGTGAAGACTTGTGAAGTCTTAATGTACGTTCAAGTTCAGAGTCTAAAGGTTGTAATTCCGGTTTGTTTGAACGTGTACCTAACATAAACTAAAAGAAAAGATAAGAAATTAAAAACAAAGACTGACTCAACTAAAAAAAAACAAATAGCAAGCAATCACGCAACTAAGATAACAAGCACTCAACTACTATGATGCATGCAAATTATCCTGTAATGCAATGATCGCGTCAAGCCCAGCGCCCCGGGTTTCCTAGCTAATGCAGTGCAATTAACCTTAAACTAATGCAAATAGTGCGTCACAGCGCCCTGACTTACAGCGGTTTAAAGCGAATTCCAAAGGAAGCAATTTATTTAATTTTTATTTATTTTATTTTTGCGTCAGCTCCTTTGATGTAATTAGCTGCTCCACTCGGAAACGTTGACTACAAAATAATAAAAAAAAAACAAGTTAGTAACTAAAAACAAAAACAGAAAATAAGAAAAATAAACACTAACCTAATATTTACGAATTAACTAAACTACGATTATAAAACTAAGAGTAGTAATACAATCCCCGGCAACGGCGCCAAAAATTGATGTTGTCAGAATCAAGATATAAAAGTATTCTTTACTTTTCAAAGGATTTGCAGTGTGGAAGTAAAGGTCGAACCCACAGAGATTGATTACTACAGCAACTTAATTTTAAAACCTAAGTTTAATTAATTAGGAAAAACGGAGTTTGATTTGGATTTAATTAAACTAATAACAATAAAAATAAATCTAAACTATGAAAGCAATTAAAATTGTTTTAATGAATGTTTAAGGGAACCTAGGATTGCAAATCCACCACTAGTTTCATAATAGGAATATTTATGAATTACTTTAGCTTATTACGTTGGATGAATATGGGTAATTATAGCTACAAGCCTAATTCCTCCGACAAGAAGATAATCATGGTTCAAGCACCAACATAATCCATCTGCGGATAGCACGAATTATCTCACACTAAACTAGGGTTGTGATCTAATCCATCTAACCTAGGCATGGACTATTCGGATACTTGATAGCACGAATCAATAAAGCATCATCACATGTAAACAATCTAAACAAGCACAGCAAGAATAGATCGTTGAGCACATCACAGTCAAAATAGATCTAAGACAAGAATAAATTCCGAAAGCAATGATTTAATCAATGTAAGTACGATTTATTAATAAAAATCCTCTCAACATGTGACTGTCATCCATACATAATAGACTAAAACAAAAGCATAAATAAAACCCTATTACTCATCTAGGGCTTCATTGAAACCCTAGATCAATGATCTAAGCTGCCATAGGAGTAGAAATCGGCAAGTAGTTGATGGAGGAGGCCATGGAAACCCTTGGTCTTCTTCTTCTTCTCCTTGCTTCTCCCTCTTCAATGGCTGGAAGTATGGTTGTAGAATGTGTGTATAATAATTGCCAACCCCCTTATTGAAGTAAAATAGAGTTTAAATAGATTTACAACATGTTTTGGAAGCCTTTACAACTCGGAACGGACTGAAACGCATGTAATTTACAGTCTGGACGTCGTTTAGCAGTCTCGTTTGCACAGGAGTCTTCAGTATACTGAAATACGCAACTTTGGTTTTTGGGCATATCGCGCGAGCGGGTCGCGCGAGCGCGACATTTGGCTTTCGCGCGCGCGGATCGCGCGAGCGAATTATTGGTTCTCGCGCGAGCGGATTGCGCGAGCGATTTCTCGGATTTCGCGGGCGCGGGTCGCTCGCGCGACTTGTTTTTTTCAGCTTCTTTTCTTCTGCTTTTTCACCCTGTTTAGCCTGGTTTAGATGATTTCTTCCAAAACCTGTCAGAAACTAGAAAACGAAGTAAAAATATACAAAAACAGAATAAAAAGGTACTAACAAATGTTCATTAAAGCGTATAAATAGGATTAGTTCTCTCCCGATCAGTTAACTAGTACAAACTTAGTAAACAAACTCATTTAGTAAACAAAGTTGTTAGATAACTATTACAAACTCCTTATACAAAAATTGTGTGTTCAATGCTTCAACCTCTGAAGAATTTCCTCTGTGTTGTTCGTCACTTCATTTCCAAATGAGTTGACAACATTTGATGGGCCCACACTACTTTCATTTGTCAAGCCAGTCATCGGCGGCAATTGAAAGATGTAACGACATCATTGATAGTGGTAATGTGCACTATGCCTCAACGATGTTGCAGTACTATTATAGCTTTTATACATATATTATTCATGAAAATAATTTTTATAAGATATATATGATCATAACAATTGAAATGGAAACGATGAGAGGTGTTGGTTCTAACCTTAGCACACCATTCATACCAAGTCTGGTCAGGAACTTCGAGCCAGCTTTCTTTAGTAAAACGAACACCTCTCATCGTTAACAACTCTTGAAGGAGTTTATGTTCCTTTTTCCAGCTCCAAACTCGAGTCGCAATGGCATCAGCTGGAAGATCACATCCAGGGAGTGTCTCAGCAAAGCTTCGAGAGTAACATATTTAAAATTCCCATATTCATGTTTCCATTCTGGAGTAACAAAATCCATTAGTGCTTCTATTAGAACACCCTTTTCTTCAATACTCAGCATCCTTCTTTCAAAAAAATGTGGGTGGTACGTAAGTGTATACTTGTTTGCCATACTAATAAACAATACAGTGAAGAAGAAGAAGAAGAAGGAGGAAAAAAAAGAATGCATGGGATATCACATTGAATCTTAAAACCACAGTATATATAGACCATGGAATGCCAGGTATATCACATGCCATGGCAACCAAACAGTTGACGCGATAAGTCGCTAGCGCTGGGTATGACGACCCAACAGTTGACGCGACAAGTCACTGGGTCTGACACCCAATAGTTGACGCGACAAGTCACTGGGTCTGATGCCCTTGACGTGACATGTCACTGGGTCTGATGCCTAGCAGCTGACGCAATAAATGACTTGGTCTAATGCTTTTTTTTTACCACGTAGTTTAATGTATTTAAGTGAACAATTGTTTAATATCATGTTGTCACTTCATTAAATGTAATCGTCATTATTTTGACTAACTATAATGTTTAAATAGCTTGCTTACCATGGATGTCGACCCTGGCCCTGAGGATCCATCAGTACTGTCATTATAGGACGCACACCAGTCATTGGCCATCTGGGATGGTGAGATCTTGGTTGAGCTTCATTGCTAGCTCTCTGAGGTTATTTTACGTCGAGGTCTTGATCCAGATCAATGTATACTAGGTTATATTAGACAGATCGGGTTCTAAGGGGCATATAGACTAGGTTTTATATAATATGATTGAGGTTACTACCTTAGTATAGAGGTGGCGTGTTGAGACATACACGTTTCACGTACCTGTTGATGAGACTACGATCATGCTGCAGGACGTTGGCCTTCTATTAGGCCTACTAGTCGATGGGCACGCAGTTACTGGTATTGATGAGTCGCGCTCCAAGTAGCAGTGGCAAGAGCTATATCAGGGCTTGCTCAATTTCACGCCACCCCTAGCCACTATCTCTGGATCGACATTGTGATTGACTATGATACAGGACCATTTCACACCACAAATCGCCTAGCATGCTGATGACACCACTATTCAGTAGATGGCTCGATGTTATTGTATGATGTTAATAGGAGGGTCCCTGTTCCCAGACTAGTCTGGGAACAAGGTTAGCCTCATATATCTACCTCATCTGCGACACTTTGATGCTGGCTATAGCTGGGGTAGTGCGGCATTAGCATATCTGTACCGTGAGTTGTGTGTTGCCACGAGTCATACCAGAGGATGGTCCATTGGGTTGTAGGTATACTTATATTGTTCTCTACATTATTTATTATTCATTACTTGTATGTCACTTTAAGTAGTAATAATTTTGTCATTACTTTAGGTGGATGACCTGATTCTCAGTTTGGGATGTGCCTACTCATGTCCAACGTCCCTTTTAGGACCAATTAGACCAGATGAGGCCCGAGCAGGTAAATAATGATAGAGTTAAATCGTGAGTTTCATTATTGTTGAAATTGATAATATTTCATATATTGTTTTTATAGATGATCTGGCAACCGTATAGTGATGAGCTTGTCACTTCGTTACCTCAGTACTATCGGGCTATGCAGGGTACATGAATGGCTAGATGTCTGTTGATCATGTAGGCCATGGTTGAGTGGCATCATCCCGATAGAGTGATGAGACAGTTCGGCATGAGGCAGGTAGTCCCAGATCTATGCAACACTATGACGACATTATATCTATTGATCGATGTGGTCATGCGAATACCGACTGGAGTCACCGACATAGGGAGTATGTTGAGCTTTAGGACCATCGGTTGTAACATGTTGTTGCAGGTATTCCAGATGTAGCTCAGATGCTTGACTCAAACCCATATATAAGATGGTATTGTCGCATTACCCATAGACTTATTAGACCAGTTAGAGATCCACCGATAGTTGGCTTCCAGCCAGTCGGTATGATTCGCGACTTTCTGGTGAGATGTTTTTCTTATCGTACAACATATAAATTTTCCATTATGCACATGTCATAAGATAATTTCACTTAATTAAACTTTTCATTTTTATTCAGGAGGATGGTGTGACTCATGTGTATGAGGTTGTGCGATCGGTGTTGGCTAGATTAGCAGCAGACAGCCATCATTCCGTCCCTCCAGAGGTGATGGCCGCATTAGAGGAGATTCATACTATTAGTGATCATTCATTATAGGATGTTCATGAGGATCGACGTTTAAACAGGGCTGTTCAATCTTCCATAGTATTCGTGCCCCGCATCTCACAGCCTTAGCCTCAGCCTCAGCCTCATTCTCATCCTTAGCCTCATCCTCAACCTCAGCCTCAATCTGAGGAGTAGATACCATCTACACACTCTGAGCCTGAGCCACAGATACCACATCATCCTATTATGTATGCGTATGATGATACGGATAACCTTTATAGGCCTTTCACTCCAAGGGCACTGAGTTCTATATATCTCCGAGCTGTGACTTTTCCATCCCTTAGTACATGTATACAGATGCACTGTCGTCATCATTGTTCCCAATATCACATGATCCTATATCACCAGCTCCAGCTTCACAGTTCGAGTCAATGCTAGAGAGTTTGACACAAGTGGAGGCGAAGGAGATACAGGTGGATGCGAGGGAGACGACTAGACATGATAACCCTATGGCAGAGACACAGGAGGAGGGTTTGACACAGGTAGAGTCTCAGCAATGACCTCCGGTAAATTCAGTTTACACTAGAGATAGAGGTCATCATGGCCGGAGAAAGAGACCCCATGGTGGAGGTTGTGCAGGTATCGCAGGAAATAGAGAGGGATAGACCGTGCTAGGGGTATTGCAGGTCATCTAGGCGGAGGATCCGCCGCAGCATGCGGTTCTACTAGTAGAGGATCCACCATAGGAGGAGGGTAGCCTAGAAGAATGAAAGGTTCTGTAGTGTGGGATACATTATAAACAAAGATAGTACATGTGATCCACCAAAATATTTTGTTTTTTGATGTATTATAAACAAAACAATTACACAATAGTATATATATATAAATTTTTTTTGATATATTAGTAAATATTTTTTACCCAAAGCATCAACATGATCCCCCTTTATCTCTCTCCCATTATCTCTCCCCCCTCTCTCCCCCTTCTCTCCCTCTCCTACTATCTTTCTCCCATTATCTCTCTCCCCCTCTCTCTCCCTTCATCTATCTCTCCCTCTCTCTATCTCTTTCCATGTCTTTCGTTTTTTACATACACATCTTAGTGGATTGATAATGTTGGTTGATTTGTGTTTGTTGGTTGAATTCTGAAAATATTTGAATATGTTAGTTATGTGTATTACAGGGGGGCTGTTGTTGAAATGGACTACTGGTGAAAATTAACTGCTGATAAAGTCGCTACTTGAAGTAGCAACTTCTATTTTGCACTGAAGTCGCTACTTCAACTAACGACTTCTCCTTGGGGTCTAGAGTCGCTACTTGAAATAGCAACTTCTGGTTGGAATATTTTGGGCTAAAGTCGCTATTTGAAGTAGAGACTTCTAAGAAAGTGATGGGTTTGAGAAATAAGTTGAAACAGTGATGGGTCAAAGACATAATCGCCCCATTTTGATGCTTTGGGTAAAAAATTCCAATTTCTTGAAAGTATTATTGATCCACTACTTTTTGGTTATATGGCATATATATCCACTACTTTTTGGTTCACCTTGGATTTTGAATTATTTTTCGTTCAGAGTTTCAGATTGAGAAAGAGGGCATATGGAGAAGACAAATCTGTTTTGAAGACGGGTGAACTCGATTTAACGTCTTCTCGTTCTAGCACACAAGCTATGAATATGCATGTTTCAAGTGTGAGGTTTGCAGTTAAAAATTTTGATGGAACAAATAGTTTTGACACGTGGTAGTGTGAGATGATGGATGTCCTTGTACAACAAGGATTGGATACGGCTTTGGAAGACAAAACCTTTAAATTTGGATGACATTGAATGGTTGAAGATGAATCGATTAGCATTTGGATCCATTCGGTTTTGTCTCGCTAAGGATGTGAAGCATTTTGTCATGAGAGAGATCATGGCAAAATCTCTTTGGAAAAATTAGACTGGAAGACAAATTCATGACAAAAAGTATAAAAAAAAAATTGCTTGTATTTGAAGAGAAGGCTCATTCAATTTCAATATGAATAAGGTACGTCTATGATTTGTCGTTTGAATGCATTCAGTAAATTGATTGCCGATTTATAGAATTTGGATGAAAAGATTAAGGATGAGGATTAGACTCTCATTCTTTTTAATTCCTTACCTGATTTAAATGAACACTTCACTACTAGGTTGATGTGTCAAATGTCCTTATGAATATGAGGTTGCGATATTTTGGTTCTGAAATCTCACTCGATCGAGTTCTGCAAGAGCGGACACGCTATTTTTTTTTACGTGAATTGGGTTTCCTAATCCGATTTGGATTCCTAATTAGATTTGGAAGCAAACCTTTTACATATTTTGAATAAGGAACATGTGAGACCCTATATAAGTACTTTTTTGAGTCATTGGGAGTAACTTTAAGCCATTAAATTTGAGAGATTTATTGTTCTTTATTTGGAGAACTTTTGGATTCAATTAGGATCTCATAGTCTTTTGGAGTGATTTTTTTTAAGCTTTGTTTGACAGATCAATTTGATTTGTTTGTGAGTTCTTTGAGAGAGCTCTTGGTGAGAATTGTGAGCTCTCTTTGGTACCCTATACTCATCCGTTTGATAGTGAAATTATTCTTTTACTCCAATGTGTGAACGTAGGCTCACGCTGAACCACACAATAAATCTTGTGTTCTTATATGTGTTTGTTTGTATTCGTTTCTTTCTCCTTTGTGTTTGGTTGACTTTATGGGTGCTTCTGAACAACAAGAAGTTTTTCTTTCTATATTTTCTAAAGTAATTTGAGGTCAATATGATACGTTAAATGTTGGAGAAAAATTACAACAGTAATGTTTACATGGTATCACAAACCGAAAAGAGGTCAATATGATACGTTAAATGTTGGAGAAAAATTACAACAGTGATGTTTACATGGTATCACAAACCGAAAAGAGGTAATTATACAACTTTTTTTTTTTTTGGGTGGAAGGCAAGTTTCATTAATAATAATGAAGAGTCATGGGCCAAGAGGCACCACTGTAAGTCTACAACCCTTTAAGTATAGCAAAAAAAAAAAAAAAAACCCCCAAAATATCATTTACAGACTCCCAATTGAAACAAATTCTAATTTAGGAGTTTCAAAAAAAAAAAAAAAAAATTTAGTCAAACCAGACCAAAAACTCTCCTAACAAAAAAATTCTATCATCATTGATAATCAAAGACTTTGATTTACAATTAAGCCTCAAGTGATTCCACCCAAAGTGAATAGGACCCCTTTTTCTCAATTCAACTTGTGTATACCATAGATTTTTTTTCTAGATCTACGCAATGGAGTTGAAAATTATATAAAATAAATTAATTTGGAACCTCATTTTTTTATTTTATCTGTCAAAACATATAATATTACCGTCAACTTTAAACTACCATAACTCACTCGTTTACATATAAAATTATTGTCAACTTTAAACTACCATAACTCACTCATTTTTTAGCCTTTTTGGGTGAATTTTTTTTATTCCATATATTTCTTCAAGATTTAGGCAATTGAGTTGAAAATTGTACAAAATAAAGTAAGTTAGAATCTCATCTTTTGATTTTATCTGTCAAAATATATGATATTATCTGTTTTTATAATATTATCTGTCAACTTTAAAACACTATAACTCACTCGTTTTTTTTAGAGTGATTGTGTGTTTTTTGATTTCATGTATTTCTTCGATATCAACGCAGTGGAGTTGAAAATTGTACAAATAAAATAATTTAGAATCTCATTTTTTTATTTAATCTGTCAAAACAGATGATTGACAGATAATATCATATGTTTTGACAGACAATATCATCTGTCAACTTTAAACTATCATGACTCACTCATTTTTTTTATAGCTTTTTTGAGTAATGTTTTTTATTTCATTTATTTCTTCGAGATCTATGCTATGGAGTGAAAATTTTACAAAAAAAAAAAGGTAATTGGAACCTCATTTTTTGATTTTTTCTGTCAAAACAGATGATATTATCTGTTTTAACAGATAATATTATTTGTCAACTTTAAACTACCATAATTCACTCTTTTTTTATTATTAATTTCATGTATTTTTTAGAAATCTACGCAATATAATTGAAAATTATTCAAAAGAAAATAATTTGGAACCTCCATTTTGATTTCATGTAACAAAATAGGTGTTATTGTCTATTTTGACAGATGATATTAAGTTAAACATTAATCATAATTTTATTATTTTTTGGCCTTTTGTTATGGATTTTTTTTTTCATGTATTTCTTCAAGATCTACGCAATGGGTTGGAATTTTACAAAAAAAAAGATACTTTGCAACCTTATTTTGAGGTTTTATCTGTCTAACAGATAACATTAATTATCTGTCTTATATGTTTACAGACAGATAATATTTTATGTTTATATTAACACCGATAACTTTCTAAATTCTTGGGCTTTTTAGGTGATTTATTTATTTCCGATTCTTTTTTTCCAAGATCTATGCACCTATGATGCCAAGTTTATGAAAGGATTGTGTTTTTGTTATATGTATGCAAAATATATATATACAGTTTTTCATATTTGCTTAGTTTTTAAATTTCTCTCCCCCCCCCCCCAAGTTTCATGGTCAATGTTGATCTCTGTTGATAGATCCATTTTTGCTAATTCAAAAATATCAAATTTTACGAAAACATTATAGAACAAAACATTAAAGAAAAGTAACATTAAAGAAACAAAACAAGGTTATAGCAATTTAAATTTATTGGCCATAAAAAAGACCTATGAATTAAAGAAAAATAACATGTGTATTTAATTTAAAGGGTAAATTACTCTAACCTCCCCTGAGGTTTGACGAAATTACACGGACCTCCCCTCTAGTTTGAAAAATTACACTGACCTCCCTCGAGGTTTGGGTTCTCATTACACGGACCTCCCCTCCGTTAGAGAACTTGTGAATTTCGTGATGGAATTTGCTGATATCACCATTTTTTGTTAACAAAATACCAAACTTGCCCTCACCATGAAAGATAATGTGTAAATAGACCAAAGTACCCTCAAACCTCAATAAATTGACCAAACGTAATACCCAAATCAATTCTATGTCTTTCCCTGCAAATGCACACACATACATATGAAGATATAATAATTGAACTCCGAATTGGTTTTGGGATTTCAGTGTCTGTTATAATTAGTGGGCTATTTGATTCTTGCAATTTGGAGATTTTATAGAATAAACATTTGGAGTGTAGTTTTGCTCATCCCAAAATTGCTTATCCAACTCTCCCATTGGTTAATAAAAAGTCATAGGTCCCACTACATTAATCAAAGGAAGAGTTGGATGAGCAACGGTGAATAATTTTGAGGTGAGCAAAAATATTTTGATCAACCAAATTCATTAATTAACAAAAATAACCATTGAGAAAAAAACAAATCTTCAAGAAATAAACCAATATGGACATCAAGAAAACATCTTTAAAAAAAGGATAAATTGCAAATTATACCCCTATAGTTTGAGGGTTGTGACAATTTGGTTCTTGTGGTCTCAATTTTGGCAATTTACACTCTATAGTTTGAAAATTGTGCAAAATCCACCCAACTACAAGAAAAGCAAGGGCACAATGGGAATGTCACATTATTTCCAGCCAAAAATGACCACATGTGCAGGGGCAGACCCAAGAGTGTAGTTCAGTGAGAGTAAGAGCTTATACGGGAGTTCAAGAGCACCACCCTGACCCAATTTTTTTTTTTAATTTTTTAATTTTTAATTTTTTTTTTATTTTATAGAAATAGTACAATTCTATGAGGTTTTTTTTTTTAAATTTTTTTTTGGTACAAACTAATCTGTCCCATAATTCTTTCACAAAAATTTTGTATTATAAGCATAATTCATTATTTATATTTATCACTTTGATATTTGTGTAGCAGTGCATGTCTAGTTTGAAATGTATCAGATTGTTTAAAAGATTATAAGATATTATCGGATGATTTAATTGACTGTAAGATATTATCATATTATAAGCTTTAAGTGTATCAAATTGTTTAAAAGATTATATGTTATTTATGGGATAGATTAGTTTGTACAAAAGAATCACATAGAATTATACTATTTCTATCCATAAATATATATATATATATATATGAAGTGATATTCCCTAGAACCCCTGTATAAGTTTGCTCCCACTGAACTACACTCCTGGGTCTGCCCCTGTACACGAGGTCATTTTTTACTAGAAATAATGTGATATTCCCATTGTGCCCTTGCTTTTTTTGTAATTGGGTAGATTTTGCACAATTTTCAAACTATAAGGTCTAAATTGCCAAAATTGAAACTATAAGGACCAAACTGTCACAACCATCAAACTATAGGGGTGTAATTTGCAATTTACCTTTTTTTTAACACCAAAACTACGTCATTTTGTAAAGGGCATTATTGACTTTTTATTTGTTCCGTTAGCTCCGTTTTTGACGAGGGAGGTCACTGTAATTTTGCAAACTAGAGGGGAGGTCCGTGTAATTACGTCAAACTTCATGGGAGATCAATGTAATTTATCCTAATTTAAAGGAGTTTTATTTGAAAGAGCTATGACCGGAGCCCGATAACTTAATACGGTTCTGAAGTCTATGTCATTTTATATCCAAAGCACTATTCTTTTAGGAGAGTAAAACTAGTCTTCCCAAATCTTTTCCCAAAGAATTAACTTCATAAAACTCAAATTTACATGTAAATTTTTTGGTGTTCCACATGAAGTAGCATGTCCCACATTCATCTACAAGGACCATATAAATTACGGTTAAAATTATTTTATAGGTGGTCTTACTCCTACGTTAATTAGGAACCAAATTTGATATATAAATTTAGGAATTAGGAACCATGTTTTTTTTTTTCTTTTCAAATGAGCATCCCAATCAAGAGATGTAATAGTCGGACTATAATAATAAAATTACAATATATAACTAACCGGCAATGCTAGGGAAGGGCACAAACACTTTACACAATCACTCTATCTCTCTCTTGGGTGGGACTGTGGAGTCCGGTAATTTCAGTAGACCCCACAGTACCACCCAGGAAAGAGAGAGAATGTTTGTAAAGTGTTTGTGCCTCAAACATTACTTGTAACTATAATCAAAATCCTACAACCCCACGACCATATTACCAAAAATATCGCATAACTAACGATTTATAAAACATATAGCACTACTTTTTCTGCAAAACAAGAAAATGTGTTGTGAAAATTTTGTTTTGTCACACTCCATCCCGCAGGTCCATGTAACAAATGATTATCCACTGTAAGACACCAATTATTATCGTGTTTTAGGAAATACCAATCAGGTTAATGATAAAACAATTGTATTGTTAAACTGGCAAATCTAGTCGATTGGTCGGGAGTCTGGTCGACTAGAAATGCAAAATGTAGAGAGCTCAATTCTGAGAAGTAACTGGTCCGGTCGACTGGCTTGGTTCAGTTGACTGAGTTTTTAAGAGTCCGGTCGACTGAATTTGGTTTGGTTGACTAGAATTGCAAATTGCTGAGAGTCATCCTGTAGAAAAGTTGATCCAGTTGACTGATATAGCATTCTGCAGCACCCTAATGAGCAACCCAAAGCAAAATTTATGGCACAAATTTAAACCAAAAATTTTCAAACTATATTATAACATCATTTACATCACCGAGCATTTCCCAAAGATTCAACACTAGTCTCGAGTCTACACTTGCATTGTTTATATGATTACAAATTCCAAAACTACAAGTTCTACCCCAAATTCAACATACACATGCTTCTAGAAATCCCTAAACTACCCATTACACTTAGCTAGATTATGAACAAAACAACTCAGTCCCAATCCTCCATTCCCAACGCACACGTCACCTTCTTTCTGAGTCTTGCTCCAAACCTGGAGTGGTTGTTATGTACCATAACAGAAATAGGAAAACTATTTTCTTAAGCATTACGCTTAGTCATAATAATTGGGTTAATGTTTCACTCAGACTCGATGACTTTTCCTATGGCCCCGCGGTCACTTCTATTCCTTAGACTACCATTTCAAAACGGTTTCATCTCCTTCTCCTCCCTTATTTCACCACAATGAACCATTACTCCCAACCATTCATTGACCACTTAACACACATAAGCACATAGCCACATAAGCATGTTGATTTCTCACATAATTAACATGAGATGGGCAATTCTAACATAAGTTAAGCTACTAATTTTAGAATTAATGATTTTCAACTAGCAATTGAAGCACATGACATGAACCACATCATAGATTTTGGTTAGAAACCTTAGCAGAATTCTACCCAAATTAAGATAGAAAAGCTTAATTTTTACCAAATCTTAGCTTAATTCCTACTCTGGGGTAACTCCTACATATTTTCGGCAAAACTGCGTATCACCGATTAGATTGGAGTACCAAAATCCGACGATTAAAACGTAAGTAAAAGATATAGAAATGATCGTCTCACCTCCACGAGTCTGAATACGACTTCGGTTTGCGAATGGACGTCGGAACAACGAATTAACAATGTCAGCATCTCGTGCTCGTCGGTTCCCTTTCTTTTCTCTAAATTTTCTGTAAATTTTCTATTTGGAGAGTCATCTCCTCTTGACACACACACACACACACACACATGCATAAGCATTGAGGTGCATCACCTCAATTTTTCTTACTTTTCATTTACACCCCCAGAATTTCTTAAGCTCTTATTATGAAATCCCCAAATATTCCATTAACTACCTTAGTATCTAAATGGGTGTTTGTCTAAGTTCCGTATGGCCCCACACGTAGTCCCAAATATTTTATAAAGTTGTTATCGCACCTACTAATTATGATTCATTTTCATTTATACCCTTATATGAGTACCCAAACTGGTATTAAAAGCTAACATATTAAGCAATATGATATGAAAGCTATTAAGCACTTATATCAAATTAATCAAATAAGAATGCATCTAATCATTTATATGAACACTTAATAATATGGGCCCTTCACTGGGTTTCATTTCAGTACTTGTCCCACCTCACTGGGTACTTTTTCAACTGTATTTTTTACTGAACACTTTTCCATGGGTGAGTCCTAAGCCTCCCCTTAATCCATAATACACACAAATTGTATTAATTAATGCATATTAAATTGTATTAAACCTTTTTCTCGAGTACGGGTGTTACATTTCTCTTTCCCTAAAAGAAAGTTTGGTACCCAAACTTATTCTTACCTCAAGTATTGAATAAGTACGGGTACTTGGCTCGGATTTCATCCTCCCACTCCTAAGTAGCTTTCTCAACTGAATGGCTACGCCATTGGATCATCACAAGTAGAATCACCTTGGTTCTCAATACTTGATCCTTTCTGTCAAGAATTTGCACGGGATGCTCTACATAGGTCATATCTTCTCAAATCTCTAATGGTTCTGGAATGATAACATGTTTTCGATCTGCTACATAACGATGAAGCATTGATACATAGAACACATTGTGAACATTCGCCAACTCTTGTGGTAATTCCAACCGATAAGCTAACTGTCCAACTCAAATTAGAATTAAATAAGGTCTAACATATCTCGGACTAAGCTTACCCCACTTACCAAATCGTGCTATGCCTTTCGAAGGCGATACTTTCAAAAATATATAGTCACCTACCTCGAATTCCAACGATCTTCTACCCGTATCCGCATAACTTTTATAACGACTCTAAGCCGTTTGCAACCGCTATTTAATCAATCGAATCTTGTCAGTAGTGATTTGAACTATCTCCGGTCCCAAAAGCTATTTCTCACCAAATTCTGTCCAACAAATCGGCGATTTACAATATCTTCCGTACTAGTTTAAAAACTATTATTATAAGAGAACTCGATTAAAGGCAAGTGAGTTTCCCAATTGGCCTTGAAGTCCATAACATATACTCTCAACATGTCTTCCAAAATCTGAATCACCCTATCAGATTAACTATCGGTCTGGGGATGGAACACAGTACTAAAATGTAAAGTCGTCCCCATGGCGCTCTGTAAGCTCTCCCAAAATCTCGACAGAAATTGAGTGTTACGGTCCAAAACTATTGACACTGGTGCCCCGTGAAGTTTAGCGATCTCCCTATATAAATCTCTACAATTTCGACAAATTTTTGGTCTTGATTGGTAGAAAATGGGCAGATGTAGGAAGTAATAGATCCTCTCCACCGTCCCCATTCAGTTTCTCTCTTCCTTTTCCTCGATATTTTTCCTATTGCTCTCCTTCTGGCTTCCCTCCCAGTTCTTATAAACCCCTCAACCCTTTCGCTACTAGGGTATTTCCTCCCTCCATTTACTATTTCCCCTTTGATGTTTTCCTGGTGTTCATCAGAGTTTGGAATTGATTCTTTGGGGCGTCTGTCAACTGTGCCAGCCTGTTTCTGAGGTTTGCGATACTATTCTTTCATTTTGTATTTTTGGTATGATTTCAAGATTGGGTCTGTTTCATGGTTGTGTTTCGGATATTTGTTGGTGATGTCTTGTGATTGGTGATTTGTGATGGAGAAACCAAAAGTTTTCTCTATTTTTGTGAACAACATCCCTCTTGACGTTGATGCAAAATGGCTATATGAGATTTTTGAGAAATGTGGTGAGATATTAGAGGCTTTGATTCTTTTCAAATTGAATAAGGGGGGAAAGAGTTTTTGCTTCATCAAATTTTTTGAAAAAGATTCTGTTGAAGAAGCTGTCAAAACTTTTAATGGCATGTGGTTACTTCATAACCGTTTGGGGGTGAATCTGGCTAGATTTGAGAAGGGTCTTGCCCCTCCAAGGATTTAGGGGGAATGGAGAAGAACAACTCTAATTAAGTCAGCCCTAAAGCTCATCCTCGTGTTATGGATTCTGACATTCAAGGTGGAGTGAATGGTAAGTCTTTTGTTGATGCTCTTATAGGCAATCAGCCTGATTCCTCTAAGAGAGTGATAACTCACCCAAAAGACTTCTCCAAATCTTGCTTGGGGTCAGTTAATGGGAAAGTTATTGAGATCCTCGAGAATAGCATGGTGGGTATTTCAATGAAAAGAGTTGATGAGATTTTTCTGAAAGAATATTTCATATGAGAAGGTGTTTTCGATATTGAGATTCACACAATTTCTCTCGCTTGAAGACTTTGCTATCCTTAAGGCAATAGAAGAGGATGGATGGGTTTGACTCCGTTCTTGGTTTATTAACATTGAACCCTGGAATGAAAAGTTTTCTGTTCCATCGAGGTGCTCTTGGTTGCAATGTTCTGGGATTCCATTGATTGGTTGGTCTGAGGAAACCTTTTCCAATATTGGTGGGCTGTGGGGTAAATGTATCAGTGTTGCACCGGAGACGTAAAAACTCAAGCAATTCCAAAATAGTTTTATACTGGTGGCCATCAATGAGTAGGAGAGAGTGGATGCTTGTATCGAAGTTGTTGTAAAGGGGCGTGGATATCGGGTTAAAGTTATGGAATTGGAAGGTGACCCTTTTTGTGCTTTGGGTTATCTTCCTTCTCTGTTTAAGTCGGTTAATTTTGAATACAACTTTAGCATTGTTAGGGATGTTGATCTTAATTTAGTAGAATCTGATAGGGTCGTGGAGATGGGCTTGGAGCCTTCTTATGTAGTGATGAAAGATAGAGACCTTGACTTTGGTGTTGGGTGTTGCAAAAATGTCACTTCTGGGTGTGTTGGGTGCCGCCAGTGTGGAAGGGCAGCATTTGGATGATGTCGTTCCTCGTAATGCTCAATGCGATTCCCATGCAGATTCATCTCTCAAATCTCTGATTTATCTTGTTGTCCCAGATTCTTCAACTTCTGTGTTGAAAGGGGATGAGTTCGAGATCGATTTTAGAAAGTCAAATGAAGATAAGGAGGGTACTTGTTCCACTGGTAAGGAGGACTTCTCTGATTCTGGGGAGTCAAAATGGGAAATGGATGAAGAGTTGGAGGATGGGAAAAGAGATTCATAATCAGATAGAGCTAGAGACGAAGCTCAAAAAATGGATTGGGAAAAGAAAAGCTCTTGATTTAATCTTTTTTTTTTTTGCTTAGCCACAGAATTTTATTAATGGGACCAAAAGCCAGAATAATTGGCAACACCAAAAAAAATGCTCCCAGGAAAATATACTAGGCTCAAAACAAGTCTAAAGTGAGCCAAACCACAACACAACCAAAACAAGCAGCCACCAAATAAGAGAGCAAGCAGCCACGAAACAAAAACCAAAAACAAGCAGTCACCAAAAGAAGCCTTAAAACAACCTAGACAGCCACCGTAATGGAACCAGCAATGCCATAGCAGCACCATAAAATAGTCAATATCTGAAATAGCAACGAAAAACAAGCCATAGCAGCACCAAATCAACCCACTTAGCAATCACAAAGTCCTAACATTTCAACATCGTACCTCCAAATTCAGCAGCTTAGTATCAAGCAAACAACAAGAAAATAGTTGTGGAGCAAACTTTAATTAACCCAGAACATAGCATCAGAAACCAGTCATGGAAGCAACCAAATCTTCGATATAGCATGGCCAGAAAAAAAAAACCATCAGCATTCGAAACTATAAAACCAAAATTCCTTAAAGCTAGCCAACCATATTGATCAGCAAAATTAAAATGAGTAGAATGATAGAATGGCAGGAGCAATAGCCTAGAATCACAAAAGTAGAATCAGTACATAGAGATGAGCAAAAAAATCCTTGAAACAAAAAGCCACTGAAGTCTAATCGAAAATCCGTCAGATTCGAAGTCAAAAAATAGATGCTAAACTTGGCACCTCAAGAGCATCTGGAAGGCATCTCAAAAACTTGATAGTAAGATCATTAAAAATAAACCAGACCAGCTCGTCCCTCTTGGAAAGCAGAATTGCATTAATCTTAGCATAAAGAACCAAAGCAATACACAATTTTTGTAGTGAAATTCTCCAGAACACATCTTAAATTAAAGTGAAAAACAACATGCATAAACTAAACTCGACCAAATGCAATAAAGAAACCACAGAAAAATCAAGAAGGACACACACCCACGAAACGAAGAAAAACACACACCCAAAAAAAAGGGGATCAAAGCCCCCCAACACCAAAAGAAAAGAACACAATCATACCACAACGCACACAAAGAACTCGACGACAAGAGACAAACACACACTCCCCAGATTTGGTGCACAAAACTCACACATACACCCATCACCCTGGTTTGAACCATGGCCACAATTTACCACCAAGCTTTAAAAAAACCCGTGCGATTGACCCCTTTCTTTGCAAGGCCATTTGCAAAGCCATTTATTTCCCTATAAATGTTTATAAACGTAACACTCCCAATTTTTGACAAGCAAGAATCAATTTCCGAGAAGGACCCCCATAATTTCCATGGTCTCAGTTCTTGTTTACAAATCCACGCAACTGCTATCTTTGAGTCCGATTCAACAATAAGTGACTTTTTCCTTACCCAACTTGATTCAATAAAGCACAAAAGAGCATGATGAATTACTGCAAGTTCGGCCATGTTCGAATTAAGAATACCCAGAGGTCTGTAAAAAAGGGCTACCGCTGATCTCGTTTCATCTCTAAGTACACCCCCCACATCAGCTAGACCAGGCTTACCCCATGCTGACCCATGCACGTTAAATTTCAAAAAACCCAATGCTGGAGCTTCCCACTTCATTGATAACCTAGCAGCTACATGTTTGGAAAATCTCCACCAACCCAACTTTATTGGATCCTCATCCCAGTCATGAAATGAACAAGCAAAATCAGATTCCAATGCCTGAACCCAATGAAATGATCTGAGTTCAATGATATCAACTAGTTTCTCTACACTACAAGCTTTATAATTGAACCACACATCATTTCTAGCCAACCAAATCGACTACAAGCCTGCACAACATACTAGCTAGTTTCCACCAAGAATTAAGTTTATTTGACCCTATAGCTCCTTTCCATTGTAAAATAAAAGCATCAATAGACCTATTAAAAACCCAACAAAAGCCCCACCAGTTCCAAATCACGTTCTAGACTCTCCAAACCCACTCACAATGATGCAGCAAATGATTATGGGTTTTATCTGCCTCTTTGCACCAAGGACAGGCCAGCTCAGAACTAATAAATTAGAGGCCTTTTTGAGATAAAAAGACTTTAGTTGATATTCTTTCTTGTGCCGCTAACCATATAAAGCAAATTACTTTCACTGGGGTTTTGCATTTCCATAAAGATTTTGCCCAATCACAAGTGAGGCTATTATCACACTTTTGAATGTTCAAAAAATAGTCATGAACCAAAAAACTTCCATTGACCGCATGACGCCAGACCAGCTGATCCTCTATATCATCCGTAACTGTGAAATTACTGATAAAGTCCTTTAGACTTGTCTCTTCTTCGCACTCCCACTGCCATAGACTTCTCCGAAAGGAAAATTTTCCTAAGGATAAAACTTCAAACATCGTTGCATTTTTTGCAAGAGAGATAGAAAACAATCTACTGTAAAATTCAGCCAAGGGCCTATTCGAGCACCATAAATCCTTCCAAAATTGAATAGCTTTTCCATTGCCCATCAACCATCTATATCCTTCAAGACCCACACACTGTTTAACACCCTCAATAACAATTAATTTCATAATCTCTGCCCAAATTCTTGAGAAATGATTCGAATTTGATTCAAGAATCCAATTGTTTGGATCAAATCCATACTTTTCACAAATAATTTTTCTCCACTCCGCATTCTTCTCCTTTTCGAATCTCCATCACCATTTTGCTAAGAGGGCTAAGTTCATAGATTTTAAAGGGGCAATCCCCAACCCACCTAAATCCTTTCTAGAGCAAACTCTTTGCCATCTAACCTTGCTTATCCACTTGGACTTTACACCTCCACCTCAAAGAAAAGATTGTCTTATCTTATCCATCTCTTTTTCTACACCCGAAGGGAATGTAAAGATTGACATAAAATAAATAGGGAGATTCGATAATGCTAAATTTATCAAAGTTGGGCGACTAACAAATGATAATAATTTTCTTTTCCACCCAGCTAATCTTGATTAAAATTCTCCAAAATAGAGTCCCGCGTCTTAGCTATAGAGGGGCAAGCTCCCAAAGGGACCCCCAAATACGAGAACGGTAGTTTACTAGCTCTACAACCAAAGGAGAGGGCCAGATTTTTGGTTAAAATCGTAGATGAACCAATAGAAAACAAACAACTTTTCTTGTAATTAATCTGTAGCCCAAAAATAAATTCAAACCAAATGAGGCCTTTTCTGAGGTTACTCAACATCTCCACCCCTCCACTATAAAAGATAATATTTTCATCAGCAAATTGTAGATGAGACACGAAAAAACCCATGTTCCCAATTTGTACACCTTTCACAAAGCCAAGACTTTCCGCCTTCGAGATTCAGGAATGTAAAATCTCAGCCACAATTAGAAAAAGAAATGGGGATAGTGGATCGCCTTGACGAAGTCCTCTAAGCATATAAAATTCTAATGTAGGGCTACCATTCACTAAGACTGAGACTTTCACTTTTGAAATGCATTCATGAATCCAGTTGCACCATTTTGCACCGAAACCCATCTTGGTCATAATAGATTGAAGGAAATCCCAATTAACATAATCATAGGCCTTTTCGAAATCAAGTTTTAGGAATACACCTTCTTTTTTCTTCCTTTATAATTCATTAATAACTTCATTGGTTATTAGGATATTATCCGTAATTTGACGCCCCTTAACAAACGCACTCTGACTTTCACTTATAACTTGCCCAATCACTTTTTTGAGTCATAAGCACAAAACCTTTGAGAAAATTTTATACACTGCTAATATGAGGCTAATGGGACAGAACTCCTTGAGGTCAATCAGTTTTTGGGTTTTAGGGATAAGGGTAATGAAAGATGAATTTATACCTTGTGGTAGGAATCCTGATTCATAAAAATTATCAAAACCTTGGATAATATTGGATTTTAGAATATCCCACGAGTTCTTCACAAAGTTAAAATTGAAACCATCTGGACCCGGGGCCTTCGATCCATCGCAACTCCAAACAGCCTGTCTAATCTCCTCGTCTGTAAATCTATCTTCAAGCTTTACTAAATCCATCACCGAAATAGATTTTAGTTCCAAACACATAAAAGAAGTAGAAACCAAATCCGTTGCCTTAAAAATATTTTAATTTGAAGAAGCAAACCACACCCTTCTTAACGTCTCTTGGATTGGAAACCCATCTTCCATCCATATAAATCCCTTATTTTAGAGCATTTCTGGAAGCCCTCATTTTTTATACATTATAGAAAAACCTTGTATTATTATCCCCTTCTTTTAACCACTTGATCCGAGATTTTTGTCGCCATAAGCATTCCTTCTCTCTGTGTAATTTCCAGATTTCTTGGGTAGTTCTGCTCCTATTCACAATCTCTTTCGCTATAAGATCCCTATCATTCCCAATGAGATCAAAATTTTCTAGCCTACTTTCAGCTTGTAATAATTTCTGATCAATCATTCTGAACACCTCCTAATTCCAATCTCTTAAACCTCCTTTCAGAAATTTGAATTTTTCTGCTAGAGAGAGGGCTAAATTCTTACTATCATCCATCTCTAACCAACTTGATTTCACAAATTTGGAAAATTGGGGATGATTAAGCCATGTATCAAGGAACTTAAAAGGACGAGGACCCCAATCCACTTCCTCAGAGGCTAACAATAAGGAGCAATGATTTGAAAGCACTCTACTCAGCCCTTTTTGGAATAAGCTTGTGAACTTCTGCATCCATTCCACCGTGATTAAAAATCTGTCAAGTCGGCTTCTTTTAGCACCCAGGTCGTACCACACGAATTTTCTACCATGTAGAGGTAGGTCTACTAGATCACCCTTGAAAATAAAATTGTTGAACGTGTCAAAATCTCTTCTAATCGAACTGTAACCTTTCCTTTCTTCACTGGAGCGAGTTGCGTTAAAATCTCCTGCAAAGCACCAATGCCTAGACAAAGATGCCTTAAGGGTAATCAAGGCATCCCAAACAACTTCTCTCTATCCACACACGGGGCATAGATGTTAACAAAAGCACAATTGAAATCCTCTTCATTCCAACCCCCCAAATGCATAACCATTTATCAGCACATTCTTCTAAAGCAAAGGCATCCTTTCTCCAAATAATACCCAAACCTCCTAAAAGACCTGAGGTTTGAGACACAATAAAATCAAAATCATCACAACCACAAATAAGATGCCCTTTTGCCCTATCAAAGTTCTAAATCTTTGTTTCCTGCAGCAGTGCCATGTCAATTTTATTTAAGCGCCATACATCTCTCCGGTCTTGTAAGGCCCCGAACATTCCAAAATAGAATTTTCATAACGAAACGAAATATAAGTATCACCTAAAGATCAAATAAAAAACCTAGACTTCAGTTGCTTCCCCCCTGTTGAAACACCTTGTCCATCCCCAAATTGTGTTCCTTTATTATGTATATAATTTTTGTAATGGCCACCTCCTCCACATAATCAACCGCAGTCCCCAAACTTTTACCTAAATTAAAAATAACTCTGGCTTCTTTCAAATTGATAGAGTTTCTTCTCTCGAAATCCCCATCTGATAGTGATGCATTTACCACCAGTGGTTCTCCGTTCATGATCCTGGGGTAATCTTTCTTCATCTTTCATCTCTTCGCCTTTTTCTTGCTTCTCAAAAGGACCTTGGAGCATGATGCATTATAGTAGTCACCGATAAGCTTCCATTTTTTGTTCTTCTATTGAAGGATGTTATCCATATGAATCAGAGGGGCTGTCGATTCTTCTATGGTGTTTGATTGGGATAGTTCATCCCCAATCTCAGTCAACGAGTTAGGGATCACAACCACCCCTTCAGTACAATCAAAAGAAGATTCAGGAACCTTATAACCCACATCACTATTAACATCGATTGGGCATGGGCCTAGTCCAGAGGAGAAACTAGACGTTAAAGGATCAAGACCCAAATTTAAAGAACTACACCCAGCCCAACCAGACTCTTTCTACCTAAGTCCAAGCTTGGGCCCACATTTTAAAAGTCCTATTGCAAAGGCCCTGAGGTCTTCTTTAACACTACACTTGATGACCCTAGGGACCAGGGAACATCATCTGCCTTTTTCTTGGAAACCTTATCGTCATCCACATAGGGCACCCTATTCATGATGACAATAGCCCCCAAAACTCCATCACCAAGATTAATTTTTCCACAGCATATCCATTCCTATCCTCTCTAGATGCCTTGGCTGACATTGGAGCCAGCGTAAACATGGCCTCCAACATTGTCATGCCCATCTGTGGATGGCTTCGAAGACGATGCCGGTAATGTAGTCGGAGACTAATCATATTTTGCAGAAATTGAACCACGTTCACCCACATTAACAAGATCTTCATCCGTTTTCCGGACTCTGATCTGGAAAGTTTTTTCTTAACCTTTAAGTGAATAATGTCATCAATCTTATTTACTTGTGAAGTAGTAGAAAGTACTATTCCATATACAAAGTATTTTAGTTTCATTGTGTCAACATCTAACCCCAAGAAATCCTCCCATAACTCTGCAATATTTGCAAAGGACTCCACTGACCATGCATAAATTGGAACACCTATGCATTTAAGCCAAACACACTTGGTGCAAGAAGAAAACTTTGCATCCCATTTCATAATTTTAAAAAACCACTTTTTTAATTGAGACCCACCATCCTTCTAACAACTTTTAACAAAGAATCATCTGCAAAAGAAAGAATAAAAATATTTATCCCCATAGCCTTTATTGAAATACCAGATAATCCTTCTTTATGAAAGTAATTTTCCAGATAGTCAATGTTGTAGTGTTTAGTTGAGAATCCAACCAAGCTTTCTGACAACATGAATCGATTTCTGCATTTAGTGTACCTAGACACTGCTTTGTGATGGCAGGGACATCACTGACCTTTTCTTAATTCAGAATAGCATTCCCTTTGACGATCTCAGCATATGATCTACTACCAACTGTATTCCTTGTATGCTCCATCGGTTTTCCTTCCCTGATTTACTCCTTTGAGTAAAACCAATGTCTTTTCTTATCCCTTGTTCCAGTATTGTGTTTTTGAAACCTTGCATGATTAACCCCAAAACAATGGTTAAGGAACCACACCCTATTGTAATTTTGAATTGCTATAGAAGCAACCTTTCGTCATCGAATCTTACAAGCCCAAACCTTTTCCCACCCTTATTTCTTTTCAATGGGATAAATGCATCCACCACCTTGCCGCATTTCTTAAAAATTCCTTTAATCCAAGGCACATCAACCCTATCTGGGATGTTATTTATAAAAATCAAAACTACTTTCCTTTGAGGAAGCATTTATTTCTCTTTTAAATCACCTCTTTTTTTCTTCCTCACTTTTTGCCATTCTACATCATTATCAACTATCTCATGATCCCTTTCATGCACTTCGTTCCCCACTCCTTCATTCACCATTTTACCAAGGGTGTCACCCTGATCATCATCCGAATGATAATAAGTTACCCTACCATCTGGTCTTCTAGTACCCACCCACGAGTATGGAAATTTCCTCCCTTCATATTCTCTTACTGCCGTTTCGATTCGAGCTTTTTCCATCTCCTTAAGTGTCTTTTGTTGATTTAATCTTTGATAGTTGTGGGAAGGGTATTCGGTGGAAGACAAGTGGTAACCCTAAAGTGTATAACCCTGCTAAGATTAAAAGCAAAAATAAAATTGGATTATCGATGGAGGAAGCATGTTCTCTGCTAGAGGCGGGACTGTGCACTCTATTTTTGAAGGTAGCATTAGAAATTGTAACGACACCATTCTTGGAGAGGCGATTGAAACGTGGAAGATGGGGCAAGCTTTGGGTCTCCGGAGAGAGACTGGTCCGAGTACGAGAGATGTTAAGTTGGCTCTTAGCCTCTTTATTCTTTTTTGGTTTCCTTCTATTTTTGCTAGTTCTGTCTCTATTTGGTTTTTGTTCCTGCTTGGTGGCCTTGGGGTGGTGTTTGGGGGTAGGGGGCTCTATTTGAGGTTGGTTGGGCTTCTTGGTTTGTGGCTTGTGGGTGCTTGTTCGAGCTATTCTTGTGTCTTGTTTCTGTTTTGGTCTGTTTGGGTTAGTTGGCTAGCGAGCTCACTTCCCAAACTTGGATCCTAGCTACGTTTGTCTTCTTTTGGCTTGCCATCCTTTTGCCTCTGTTTATTTGAGTTTAGACATTTGTGTCTCTGAACTTCTAGTTTTTAATGGGTGCTTTGATTTTCCTTCAATCCCTGTTTGATCTATTGGTTCCCCAAGTTGATCATCTAGAGCTGTTGGTGCCTCAAAGAGATGGCAGATGCTGTTGCCATTGAGCCCCAATCGATGTATTCCCTGGTGGTTGAGAGCCGGCTGCTTCATGGGTGCCATGAGTGCTCTAATTTTTGCCTCTTGTGGTGCTGTGTTTCAGAATTATAGGATGGTCTGGGAGTTTTGGTTTGGGTTATTTAATCAGGTTTTTGGGGGATGTTTGAGATTTGAGTTTTTTTGGGGTTGTGTTTGGAAGGATTTGGTTATGTGTTGAAGACTCGAGCAAGTTATCAGATCCTTTTGTTTGCATGTGGTTGTTTCTTATTCTATCAGAAGAATGGCTTCTTGGGCTGATGGCCTTAGTTTTGCTACATTTGGGGTTGTTGTTGGCAGTTAATTAAGGTGTTAGGTCTTATATATGTGATCCCATTGTTCTTGATTTTCTCAGAGTTTTTCTCGGCGTGATATCTAGCTCTTCTTATCCTGACATATGCTAATTCTCTCGGGCAATGGTTATTAAATTCTCCTAGGATTTAAGTGCCAAAGTTTTGTCTTATAGAGGATGTTATAGGGTGATCTAGGGGCTTATTCCATGTTTGTTTTCTATATTTTGAGTGTGTTTTGGTTTTGTAGCAAGCTTCTGTTTTGGAATGCTAGCTGTTTGGGGGGTTGTTTCAATTGGTGTTTCCTTGGCCTGTTTGTTTTACGGGTTTGGTTTGGGGTGGTTTTCCTTTAGGATCTGGTTTGGGTGCCTTGGTTGATGTTTCTCTCTGGCCTTCTTGGCTTTTTAATCAAAATCTACTGTTAAAAAAAATGGGCATACTCAGTCAACCGGTCAATAATAACCCAAATTCTATCATTTGACTTTAGAGATTTTGAAAACCCGATACAAAATCCATCGTGAGATGCTCCCACTTCCACTCCGGTATCTGTAAGGATGTAGTTCCCCTTTGGGTCGTTGATGTTCCATTTTTACTTTTTGACAAGTCATGCATTTAACGACAAATTCTGCAACTTCTCGCTTCATATCACTCCACCAATAAACTTCACGTAAATCTCTGTACATTTTTGTGCTACCCGAATGCACTAAATATCTAGTATTATGAGCTTCCTCTATAACTTTATCTCTTAGGTCTCCAACTTTAGGAACACATAATCGGCTGATATACCTCAAAATACCATCTTGAAAACTGAATTCTGGCCTCCTACCCTCAGGTAATTCATCCACAATCTTCTTGAAATCTGGATCTAGAAGCTGGTTAGACTTTATTTCACCAATCAGACTCTGCTGTGCCACAATTGCAGCCATCAAACCACCTTCAATTTTAGGAATCACTTCAAAAATGTGGTGCATCTTGCTTTAAATATTGTGAATTGTGAAAAGAATTGTGCAATTAGTTGTGTCTCTAACATTACTCATGATAAAATAGCTCCTCCTTTATTTCAGGCCCTTTTTTCTGAGCCAGCTACTAATTAACTTATTAGTTTATTTTCTTTTCTTTTTTTAAGAAGGTTTATTTTTAATAATATATTGGTTTTACTTTATCCAAAGATTAGACCAATTTAGACAAGTTAGTAACACACATTTAGACATTTCTATGCTATTATATTACAAATTCATGAGATGATAGTTAATTTTAAAGGAAGAAGAAATTTTATAATCACACAACACTTTTCTTCTCAGCAACAAATGCAAAAATCTCTTTCAACGCAGTTTTTACTTTTACGATTTAATTACAAAAACTGGTTTTGGTTAAACGCTGTCTAAGAAACTTTTGGACAAACACAAATTTCTTCGATTGATTTACATTCTTTTTGCAAATGAATTGCAGAGTCTAGTTTGTCAAAAAGTTTCATTTTAGTGTTAGAAATTTCATAAACACTTACGAAGTCCAAAAGGTGTAGCCAAACGAGCCCAATTAAAATCAGAAATGTACGGCACATGCTTCACATGTGATGGTAGGCCAAAATAATCTTATCCATGAAACACTTTGGCAATATATAAATTGGGTGAGGCTAAATACACCCATGTTTTCACTATGTACACCCATATTTCATTGTTTAATTTTTTAAAATAATAAAATAATACAAATTCCTCAAAAAAATACATAAATATAAAGTGGGAAGGATGTACATAGCAAAAATATGGGTGTATTTAACTTCACCCTACAAATTACGTAATTACATTATCCATAAGATTAGGCTTAACTTATTTAAGTTATTTTTTTGGCAGTAATAATTGTATATATTACAACAAACATATATTAGTGGTTTGGAATATTCTATGATACATCCTCGTGGTTTGGATGTATCAAACATCTTTTTGATTTTGGTCCTAAAATATTATAACTTGGTCCCATCATGGTTGTTTTGAAAAACTTTCCCCCATATTTTTGCCCCCCTTTTGGCTTTTAGGTTAAGGGTTGTAATTTGTTTTTGGGTTAAGAACTATTTGGTTTAAGAGTTGTTGACTTTTAGCTTAAGGGTTGTTTGAGTCTTTAGCTTAGGGGCTTAAAGACGATTTGGCTTTTGGCTTAAAGGTTGTTGACTCAATGGCTTTTTGTTTAAGAGCTTGAACTAATGGCCTTTGACTTAAGGGTTGTTTAGCTTAGTGGCTTATAGGTTGTTCGGCTTTTGGCTTAAGGGTTGTTTGGTTTTGAAGACTTTTGTCTTAAAGGCTTATAAAATGTCTTTTATTTTAAGAGCTTTTGTCTTACAGTCTGTTTGGCTGAATGGCTATTTAGCTTTCGGCTATTGACTTTAGGGTTGTTTGGCTTAATTAATGACTTCTGGTTTAAAAGTTTTGGTGTAAGGATTGTTTAATTTAAAGGCTTTTCGCTCAAAGACTTTTGGCACAGGAATTGTATTACTCTCTCCGTCCCAGTTTTTGAGTATCACTTTGGGAACCTAACTTCTTACGGGGACAAAAAGTAACAACACCCACTTTCGAAAATTGCCCTTAATCATTACAATAATTTTTTATTTTTCTTAGTGTAGATTTCAAGGAGGGATAGTTTTGGAAAGTAAGCACTAAATGCATTCCAATTAAGAAAAGTGGACAATAATTTTGGGATATCTCAAAATAGAATACTGCACTCAAAAAAGGGGATGAAAGAAGTACAAATATGTTTGTTTATCAAAACGTGTTGAAGACACACAAAATTATCAAGTACCAAAAGTAAGCACAACTAGTTACCATGACCAAAGACACACTTAGATATATAGAATTGTTGGGTAGTAGTATTTGGCACAAATTAGAGCATCAACAATGTGATGGTTTTGTAGGATAATTTAGTACTTCGTATAACTTAGCCCTAAAGTCATTAACAATGGGGTGCTTTCAATCAGCTAATGTATAAGATATGAAAACTTACTAAATTAACTTTATGGTAGCACTAAGTTTGAACTAATGTAGGGAGTAACGGCAAAGAGAGAGCTGTGAACACACCAAACGGCACACATTGTGCCGCCAGGCACACTGCACAATTTGTGCCGCCCCATTCCTATACCAAATTGCTCACGGCACAATTTGTGTTGCCCCATTCCTATACGGCTCAGTGTGTGCCGTGTGGGTATTCACCCACAGTTTGCACCTTCTGACATGTACAACAATTTAGCCTAAATTTTAATCCAGTGTTGTGGATGCTCTTACATTATTTCACATAAATATAAACAAGCCAATATAAATATACATATATACATATATATATACGAAAAGGCTATAAAGTGAACAGGATCGATTGAACATACACAGTGAACCTGACTATTAAACCTAAAAAAACCTGTGAGTTAGCGTGGCGCGTGGGTTAGTGGGGTAGCCTGTTTGTTCTTTTAGGCTTAAAAACAAGTTCACTGCACTCGATTATGTTCACTTTAGAGCCTAGCCGCATATATATATGTATCTAGAGTAGTGGTGTCAATTGGGTCGGTTTGGCCCGGCCCGGCCCGAGCCTGGCCAGCCTTTTTCGAGCCAAAAGCCCGGCTCGGCCCACTAGGTCTGTGTGACGCCCCGCCCCGCCACGGTTCCCGGCGACGGGGTGTCAACTGACGGAAGTACAACAATAACAGTAATAACAGTAGGCTTTGACACCAATCGGTAACTCCCCGAGGCCAAGACTCCAAGGGTTACCTGTATTAAATGTTCATCATTTGGAAACATTTATAAAACAGAAGTCTGGTTTTCATTTGAAACATTCTTTCTTGAAACAAACCGTTCAATATAAGCAGTGGAAAATCAGAGTTAAGCTATCCTTTTATTTAAAAACGGGTGGACTAACATTTGTCCAGTTGAAGCATAACATGTTCTTTGAAACCAAATTTCATTACATTAATAAATGATAATCTCCACACACGGGGTCTTCAAACTATAGCGGAAGCATTGTCAAGTCTCGGGGCCTTACCCTTATCTATATCACCTGAAAGAAAGGTATAATAGTTCATAAGCCAAAAGGCTCGTATAGTCATATAACCGCACAATAACATCTGTTATATAACATGCATGAGTGTAATGAATGCCAATGTCAATGCATGAAAACCATTTTCATGCCTTTTCAAACACTCACCCTCAATCGTCAATATCATTACCCGGACCATGGGCTTCCCGTCCACGTAGGCCTAGCCTCAAACGTGCGGGACTTTGGGCCTTACGAATTTCACGGAGGCCTAGCCTTTACCGTTACGGGGGTTTCTTGCAGCACATCCTGCAATTCGAGTTCCTAGTGGTACTCATCTCACATGCCTACCTACAAATCCGGGATTTCTAACTTTTCAAAACAAAATCCCTCCTAGAGGGTTTTATGCATGGAAGCCTCTAAGGTCTTCTCTTTTTAAAACCTGGAAGCCTTTAAGGTCTTCCCTTTTCAAAAATTGAAAGCCTCTAAGGTCTTTCATCTCAAAATCATTTTCGTGATTTTCGTGTTCATGCTTATGCTTATGAAATGATATGACATATGCGAGCTCTAAGCATCCAGACATATTCAATATTTCATAAGACAGATTACTAAGGCATGCTATCAATTCAAAGCAACACAATGGGCATACTGAAATTATCCAGGCAAACACATAAGGCATATTAACTCAAGTAACCACTTAAGGCATAGCAGCTCAATTAAACATGTAAGTACACTATTAACATGTTATACAACTTTATTGAGGGTCATACGGAACTACCGTTCACCGAGGATAGACTGAATAATTAATCAGAATAGAAACCGGAACTGCTCAATCTGTTATAAATCTCAATATACAATAATGCGCGTATATTAGTGAGGTACAACACCTCAAAGCATAAGTACAACTACTATTAAAGTAAAGTACAACTCTTAAAACATAGGGTACAAGGTTCCTTAGCTCATAACAGACTTAAGTATAACAAAATAGAAGATTCTATTAAACTGCCCAAGGTCGCGTGCGCGGGCCGCTCGCGCGGGACCTACCTCGCGCGAGGCCTCGCTCGCGCGGAGTGTGTTCAGAAGGGTCAAGTGTTTATTTAAAAATAGTTTTCAAAAATAGCCTGGTCGCGCGCGCGGGCCGCTCGCGTGGGTCGCGCGCGCGAGTTGTCACAGTGTCGTCTTCTTCTTCCTTTTTCCCCTGTTTTGAAATCAAAGGTTGGTTTTTACCCATTTTGAAAACTTAATCCAAACATGACTTTCAATATATGAAAATCTTCGTTTTTTCGCATAGACTTCAAATATGAAATCAGATTTTCATGAATTAAAACATAGCTCTCGATTTTATCAAAAATCCGAAAGGCGACAAAACTTTAATTCACCCGTTCGTCGCAACCGTTGCGAATTAGCTTTTGAAATTCGAAATGGAGCCTCGTGGGATCGAGACCTTTCATTTGATATAAAGAAATTAAGATTCTGTGACTGTTTTTCTGCTCGCTATTTTTGAACCCTTAACGATATATATGAGATATATATATGTATCTATATATATGTACATATCTACACTAACAGTTTAAATATAAACTGAATTTACAAATACAATAGTAAGCTTACCCAATTCCCAATTCAAGGCTTGGATTGAAACTCCTGAATCAATATAAGTTGTGTGTGTAATAATATGTGTGTGTATCAACAATTTATGTGTGTGTGTGTCCACGAGATGAAGAGACAGTGGAGAGATAGAGAGACTGTTGAGAGAGTTGTGAGATTAGAGGACCTTAGGTGTGTATATATAGACTTGCAAGTCTTGGTCCCCAAGAATAGTGAAGTACAAGCTTCACCAAAACACAATTTGCCTACACACGCACACACAGTGCACTAAAATAAAATTGGGCTTCAAGTTTTATAGAGATACTCTTGTATGTGTTGAGCTCACGCTATGATACACACACACAGGTAAAAATTACACTGTCAAAGAACCCAAAACTGGTATATTGGATTAAAAAGTGAAACTTTAAATACGGGGTATTACAGCCTGGCCCTCTTCAACCGGTCCGGGACGGACACTACCTATGATGTCCACGGCCTGGCCCGCTCTCTAGTCCGAAGCCCGGCCCGGCCCGAAAGCCCGATATTTTTACACTAAATATGCCTAAGCCCGCCCCCTAGCCCGAAGCCCGGCCCTAAGCCCGACCCTAGTAGGCCCGGGCCACCGATCTGGGACGAACACCTCTCCCTTCCCTCCCAAGCCCGGCCCGGCCCGGCCCGGTTCGATTGACACCTCTAATCTAGAGTGAGTGATCAAGACATATAATAAAAAAAAATAAAATAAAAAATACTGTAAAAAATAAAAATAAAAAAATAAAAAAAAAAAAAGAAAAAGAAAAAGTGTGAGTGATCAAGAAAGGTATGGAGTTAAGAAGCCAAAAGTCGTCTCACCATACAAGCATAAAGGAATTTATACACATGAAATAACAAATTTTCTCTCTCCTCAGCAATAACACCTCCTCCACCCTCCATAAATGCTATTGCACCCTCCCTCTACGCTCTGTAATTACTCATCGCTGCCACATCTTCACCTCTTCCCTTTCTCATCTTCCCCCAATTCTTAAACCTCTCTCTCTCTCTCTCTCTCTCCTCATCCGCTTTTCTTTCTCTCTCATCTTCCTCTTCTCGGTATTCTTCTTAAATTCCTTTCACGAGAAAGCTTTCAATCACAACTACCTGGAAACCACCACCCCTCACACTCGAAAAAAATGTTTTTCCGGTGACCCTTTAACCCATTAGCCAGATCTGAGCCTTCTCTCACTTGTCTCAACATTCAACTTCAAGACGGTTGTTTTTTACTTTCCTCTCAGAGCTTCAAAACCCGTAAGTCATCACTCTAACCCTCCATATCTATACCACTTGGATATAGTTTTCAAAACCACCATTTTTGTGCTCTCACTCTCTAAGCTTATTATATACATATATATAAACTCTCTCTATCATTTTTTGTACTTTTAAGTTAATTTTCGGTTATATTTTGCAGAGAGAAGAGAGAGGATGATTTTGGAAATCACCAAAAATTTTGTAGGCGTTATATAAAGGAGTGTTTTGAAATTGGGTGGGGGTCAAAAACCCATTTCACACACACACACACACACCATGTCAACTCAAACAAGTCTTTTGGCACTTCAAGACAAATTGGAAATAGGGTATTGTTTGGGAACCCCAAATCCGTAGTCATCTCTGGTTTGTTGTTGCCTGTAACTATCTCATTAGTTCGCCCAGACACTGCCAGAGAATCTATTAAAACTCAACCCCCAGGCTGTCACACTAAAAGTCCAAAACCGAAAGACCTCATTTGAGAGAGAGAGAGAGAGAGAGAGAGAGAGAGAGAGAGAGAGAGAGAGAGAGAGCACCCTTTCTAGGGTTTGTGGTGAGAGATGCTCACCTTTTAGGGTTTACAGTTGGCATGTTTACTTGCATCTTTGTGGATTTGGATTTTCTTCGGAGCTGATTTTCACTCAGGTGAGGAAAGACTCTCTCTCTCTCTCTCTCTATATATATATATATATATATGTATATGTATACGTATGCTTTTCTTCTTTCTTCATTCATTGTCATGGACTCTTAAAGACTGGTGCAGCTATTTATTTTAGTGGCCTTATCATGATATGTTCTTTTCCAGCACACTGTTAGTTTTTTTTTTAAAAAAATCTTCTTTTTTAACTAATGAAGTGTATTACTTCTACTACTGTAGATCTATTAGATCATAAGCTTTGGCTATTAACATAATTCAAGAAAAATCATTCTCGATTGTGACGCTAAGGCTCTTTGCACAGAGACCGAGACAGAGACCTATGTTATATACTTACATTTTTTTTTTAAGGTTTCCCACTTGGGCTTTTGTAAGCATAGAAATGAGATCTGTTGCCCTAAATTCTATACACACACACCCCCCATTTTTTTTTTAGGGTTTTCTTCTTTCATTTCTTGTGCTCTCCCTTTTGTCCATTTTTCAATATCTTTTCAAATTCATTGTATCAAATTTTTTTTTAATTTATTTATTTATTTTGTGTGGTTCTTGCTCATGAGTGGGTTAACTTAATAATTAATTTTGTTCATAGATTGGAAGATCATAGGTTCAGATTTGTGAAGATGTATCAGCCAAATATGTTTGATAGCCACCACCATTTAGTGGATATGACCCACAAAACCCAAGAAAGTGAGATGGAGATGATAAGAGTTGATGATGAGTTTGAAAGCAAATCAGGGACTGAAATAATGGAAGCCCCCTCCGGGGATGACCAAGATCCGACCCAACGATCCAAAAGGAAGCGATACCATCGCCACACACAGCATCAAATCCAGGAAATGGAAGCGTAAGTGCGTGTTAATGGTCTGTTTGGGAAAGTTTAAAACAGGACTAGGTTTAGTCAAATCTCTCTTTATATCTTATTCTTATGATCGAGAATCAATTTGATATAGACAGAGTATGGAATCATAGAACTAGTTTTTTGCTTTCCCAAACGGCTTCTTATTATACATTTCTTTAGTCCATGTGTGTGTGTGTGTGTATATTGATGTATGTATAGGCTATTCTTACTGGATGAATTGATGCTTAATTGGGTTTTTGAATTTTGTAACAGTTTCTTTAAAGAGTGCCCCCACCCGGATGATAAGCAAAGGAAGGATCTGGGGCGTAGATTAGTTTTGGAGCCTTTGCAAGTTAAATTTTGGTTCCAAAACAAACGCACACAAATGAAGGTATAGCATTCTCTTTCATTGTATTACTATATCTACATGTAGTTCCCACACGACAAATATCTTAAATGTCTACAACTTAATTTTCTTCTCAAGTAATGCAAAAAGAAGCTGTTTGGGAAGCCTCGAACCAATTTTGTGGTTTATTAGTGAATTTAAGAGTATAATAGATGTCCTTTTGTTGCACAAGATCACTCCATGCTCTCGATCTAAAATCACTCATGAAACATATAAATTCTTTTGTCAAACAAATGATATTGGTTTTCATAATAAAAATCAAGTAGAAATAAGAGTAGGCCTTTCCTATTTTAATCATTCCTAAATAGGCTCTGATTTGACCTCTACCTTTCATATACTCTTGGTACTCTTGGGTAAGTCTATTGTGAGAAGCTTCTCATATAAGAAAGTGAGTTTTAACCGTTGAATGAGCCTCTAGCAATAAATGCATCTCCAGGTTCTTGAGAATCTTATGACTAGATGCTCATCTAACGGTTAAAACTCGCATTGTCGTATGAGAAGCTACTCACTACAGACTTGCCCTATACTCTTCTTGTGCTATAACCATATAATTTTGAGTTTTTCCTAATACTCAGGAAATAATTGCTTATTCATTAATGCTCTAATAAGCTTAATTGATGTCAAACTTGGCATTGACCACAGGCACACCATGAGAGACATGAAAACTCACAGCTGAGAGCTGACAATGAAAAGCTTCGCGCAGAGAACATAAGGTACAAAGAAAGCCTTGGCAATGCGAGTTGTCCCAACTGCGGTGGCCCTGCCGCCATTGGTGAAATGTCATTCGACGAGCAGCATTTGAGGATTGAGAATGCTCGTTTGCGCGACGAGGTAATCAAAATAGACATATAACAAAGCGTTTTAAGAAAATGTCTTTGATGATTGTGAATTAACTGAAAACATATGTAATTTGTAAACAGATTGATAGGATATCTGGAATTGCGGCAAAGTATGTTGGGAAGCCTGTGCTTTCATATCCTCATGGATCGTCGCGCTCGCTCGATCTTGGGGTTGGGAATTTTGGGTTACAGTCAGCTATGGTGGGTGAGATGTATGGAGCTGGTGATCTTCTTCGATCGCTGTCTGGTCCCACAGAGGCAGACAAGCCGATGATCATTGAGCTAGCTGTTGCAGCAATGGAGGAACTGATCAAAATGGCACAGGCTGGTGAACCCTTGTGGATGCTAAGTGCTGAAAACTCTGTGGAGAGCTTGACTGAAGATGAGTACTTTAGTGCCTTCCCTAGAGGAATTGGACCAAAACCCATGGGTTTGAAATCTGAAGCTTCAAGGGAATCTGCTGTGGTTATCATGAATCATATCAATCTTGTTGAGATTCTCATGGATGTGGTAAACTTCTTGTTCTCCTAAGAGTTCTGTATCATCATTTAAATTTAAGGCTCTGTTTTGTTTATGGACTTGGTGATGCAAAGGAAAATAAAACACTCAGATATATATATACATATATAAAATAAACGAATAAAAATTAAAAATTAAGAAAGAAGGAAAACGAGTGAGAAAAAAAAAAAAAGGAAGGAAAAGAAAATATGATGAGAAAAATTATCTTTGAATTTCATGAGTCACTTGATCACTTTTCTACTTTTCTTGAGTCCATTTTGTTTATATTCAGAAAAATCATTAATGATATTTACACATGGAGGAAAAAACTAGAGAAAATACTGGGGAAATGGCTTTCCTTCTCGTTTCTCTGTCTATTTCCTTCACTGAATCTCCAAGCCAAAATAGAGGCTTAACTCACTAGAACTCTCTGCTTAATTTGAGGATGGTTGATAATTATCAGAATCAATGGTCAAGTGTGTTCGCCAGTATAGTTTCAAGAGCAATGACCTTGGAGGTCCTATCAACTGGAGTAGCAGGGAATTACAATGGAGCGCTACAAGTGGTATGAATTTAAGAACCACTTCACTGATTCTCCAAATGCTCCAAGTATGTGTTTTCTTCAAGTTTAGTAGCTTCAGCAACTATACTAATAGTAGAATAATTTCAGATGTCAGCTGAGTTCCAAGTCCCTTCACCACTCGTCCCTACTCGTGAAAATTATTTCGTGAGGTACTGTAAACAGCACGCAGATGGCATGTGGGCAGTGGTCGATGTTTCCCTAGATAATCTACTCCCTAGCTCAATCTCGCGGAGCAGAAGGAGGCCATCTGGTTGTTTAATTCAAGAACTCCCAAATGGTTACTCTAAGGTAACAACAATTAATGTACATGTTCGTATCAATTATACAGAGAACGGATATAGAGTTCTGTCACTGAACGTTCTTATGACATTACAATTTGACAGGTTACATGGGTTGAACATGTAGAAGTTGATGATAGAGCCGTTCATAACATATACAGATCACTAGTCAATTCAGGTCTTGCTTTCGGGGCAAAACGTTGGGTAGCTACACTAGATCGACAGTGTGAACGTCTAGCAAGTGCAATGGCCAACCACATCCCAGCAGGAGATGTTGGTGGTAATACAAATTCCACTTTCCCTAGTAAGCAGATAATAAATACTTATATACGTGTATATACATTTATGATTTTGCTTACTGTACAGTTATAACTTCTGCTGAGGGGAGGAAGAGTATGTTGAAGCTGGCAGAAAGGATGGTGATGAGCTTTTGCACTGGTGTTGGGGCTTCCACTGCACACACATGGACGACACTTTCAGGAAGTGGAGCCGATGATGTTAGAGTCATGACGAGGAAGAGTATGGATGATCCGGGCAGGCCTCCTGGTATCGTGCTAAGTGCTGCAACTTCATTCTGGATTCCAGTCCCACCAAAGAGAGTGTTTGATTTTCTTCGTGATGAGAACTCTCGAAGTGAAGTATGAATTTATATGAATTTTGAACTTGCTTTCCAATCTCTTATCTTCACAAAACACAAAAGAGTAATGAGCTATCCTGAAATTTGAATTCATGATTTTTAAATCTAAAACTCCACAACTCTATTTTGAATCAATTTAACATCTTCTCATCAACATACCACAAACACAGTCACACATACACACCCACAGCCACACAGATATGTGCAGTAATTTATGCAGAGCATGCAGCAGATAACAAATGAACTGCTTTTGAAGAATTTAAATAACTGCAAAAAGATGCGAATTTCTATTTCTCTTATCTCGCACGCGCATTGAGAAAATCTGTCTAGTGACTTTCGATAACATAATCCATTCACAGAATCAGTAGGGTTTCAAGGAGAGGTCTTATTCTGTGAGATCACAGCCTAAACTTATTAATGTCAAAATTATACGAACAGTACTTCTTACATTTCATTTTTCGTGTAATACAGTGGGACATCCTTTCAAATGGTGGCTTAGTTCAAGAAATGGCACATATTGCCAATGGTCGTGATCCGGGCAACTGTGTCTCTCTACTGCGTGTTAATGTAAGCTTTTTATATGTGTCACTCTTTTCCCTACCTTATATCTGTAATCACTTGTAATTCATTGAACTAACACATTCTTACATTTCAAACATTACTGTAGAGTGCGAACTCAAGCCAGAGCAACATGCTGATATTACAGGAGAGTTGCACAGACTCAACAGGCTCATACGTAATATATGCTCCAGTTGATATAGTCGCCATGAATGTGGTCCTAAGTGGTGGAGACCCAGATTATGTTGCCCTCCTGCCATCTGGTTTTGCTATACTTCCTGATGGATCGGCACATAATGGAGGAGGAATCCTAGAAGTTGGATCTGGCGGATCACTACTCACAGTAGCATTTCAGATATTAGTAGATTCAGTTCCGACGGCGAAGCTTTCTCTTGGATCAGTGGCAACCGTTAATAATCTCATTAAGTGCACAGTTGAAAGGATCAAAGGTGCTGTAGTGTGTGAGAATGCGTAACAGAGTAGTCTGTCATAAGGTAATCCATTTTCTCAAGATTTCACCTGTAATTTATATTATACATATCCTTATAATACTCCAATGCTACATTTGGTAAAATGGAATTTGGGCCATTAGATTGAATTGTGCTGGAAACCATTCCAGTCTCACACAATTCCATGATCCCAATACCATGTTTGCCAAATGCAACATAAGATAGTCAATGTGGATTTTAGGTGTTCATGCAAATAGATATCAGAGTTTTGATGAGTCAGGTATTGGACACCTGAGAGCCTAAAATTCTGATTTTAGGTTGCCTAATTTTTTTACCATTCTTAAACTCATAAATTCATAATACACAAAACAAATTACAGAGTCTCATAGGTTCAAAATATGACAAGATTGAAAGTTTAATTTTGAGGATCTCCTTTCCTTTATTGTTTAGGTTTTTAAAGATGGTGTCACTGTCATCTAGGTTGATTTAGTTTTTGATTAGATGTTGAATAGACTACAGAAGAAATTGAGATTTTGAGGTGAATTAGTTTTATCTCATTTTGGATGCGAGTTCTCCAACCAAAGTGTCCTTGCAAATGAGTTTCAAAAGACCACTTTTACATGCTTGGTAAAAAGTAAGATCATGGTGTATATTTTGAATAGCATCTATTTTTTCCATTCTACACTGTTTTTTGTACATAGTACCTAGAAAAACCATATTAAGAAAAAACTAAATGTACAAAAAACAGTGTAGAATGGAAAAAAAAGATGCTATTCAAAATATACAAAAAAAAAAAAAAAAAATAGAACTCGATTTACTCGTTCATGCATCTAAAAATAGCTATATATATGTTTTATTCTTCTTTTCCTACTCAGTGAGAATTAAGGGAAGAGAACAAAAAAGCGAGGACTCTGGGATGCAAAACATAAGGAAGAAGTCAAGAACGCACCTTGAATGATCCTTGCCTTTTTGGTGTTTGTTTTGGCAATGAAGCAGTAAGAAAGCATTTCACCTCCATGCAAAGGGTAATAGGTTCGGGCATTGACTTTGCCAATCAATGGTAAAACTAAACCAAGGCCTCGTCTCGAAACTCTTCCACTCACCTTAACTTTCCTTCAAGTAGCTTTTTGTTTCTATTTATATGCATGTGCCTGTAAAGAGGTTCTAGAAGTCAGACTGTGGAGGCTCACTCTAGCTAACAAACAATGTTGGTTTCCTTTCATTTTGTAGTACCTTTGAAATATTTATAACTTTTGTTCTTTCTCGTCACTTTTGATCTTGGGTTAATCTAACCAAGCATTAAGAAATTGGAATAGTTTCGGATTGGCATCGTGTGATCATTAAAAAAAAAAATGCTACAACTACGAGCTTATGAAAAATATCTTTTGAGCTTATTTTGGAAGTGAGGCAAGGCTAAAGAAGGATAGGCTCCAACTGTAGGAATGGTTGTAAAAGATTAGGCTTGTTCAAGGATATCCATTACTACAGAGAATTCAGGCTCTCAAGCTGAAAATTAAGATTTTGATTTGGCTTGGTTAACTACGCCCTTCTTACGAAAAGTAAAGAAAATTTTGCAGGTTTTGGCTGCTATGTTTGTTTAAGATCAATCATGGGCCAAGTCCACAAATATTGGGAAGAAGATACTCTGTTATGTTACTGTTGTCTGTACTCTTAAAGGGAAAAAAAAAAAACATAGTTTCTCCTTGAGAGTTGTCTCAACTTACTTCAAGTCACAAGTGATTCGTTTTATTGGGCTATCTAGCATTTTTGTTTGATGGGTTGTGTGCCATTCTGTGTATTGTTTGTGGTCTATGGGCTTAAAAATTAAGGGTAAATAGCCTCTCTGCAATCAAGAAGTTTAGTCTGCTAGAAAATGTTTCAACTTAACTCGTTGAAGATGGAGGAAAAAGAGGAACTTTGGTGACAAGAAGAAATATAGTAACTGGTGCTTTTGATTTCATTGATTCTACAATTTTTTTTTCCCTACAGGTAGGAGTTTCAAGTTCAAACCAATAGTTATCCCACTGGAATGGCCATCAAGTTGGGAACCGACTGTTCAATATATATCCCTGTTAAAAATTCTCTTCTCTTCTCTTCTCTCTTTCAAAAATCAAAGAATAAAAATGCAAAGATACATTTGAACTGTGCATGTGTAGCTCGGATACGGACACTTGACGGGTAGACGGCGATACGGAAAATCCCAAAAATGTAGGATACGGGTATGGCTGGGATAAGTTGAATAAGAATATATTTTTTAAAATTGTATTTTAAGAAGAAAAAAAAAGGAGGATTGAACATCAACATTACATATTCATCCATAGCAACTAGAAACTTAGCAATATTTTGTAGAATTTCCTGCATTACAAAAAAACAATGTGTAACCCTAGTTTGAAAAACCCTAAGATATAATAGAAAAAAAATCAGAGTCGTGTCCCGGCCTTGTCCCTCACGTGTCCCAGCCATGTCTGGAATTAAACTTTAAATTTGAAAAGCCGAACACGTATCCGGGCCTATCCCATGCGTGTCATGTTCTCATGTCTGTCTGGCATGGGGACGACTCCCAAAATGAAGTGTCCATGCTGTTGAGAGTTGTTTATTTACTTAAGAGTTGTTTTATTTTATATCTCTTTTATTTTATTTCAGCCGTAGGGGATTCTATGTAATTATGAGATTTATTTATCGTATAAGAGTAAAAGGTAAGAGAGACTAATGGTCTTCCTAAGCTTGTTTTATGAAAATCAACATGGTACCAAAGCCACCCTAAAAGGAATTTCACATCCACAACCCCAAACCACCACCACCGGATAACCCTAGACCACCACTCCAGCCTGCGCCACCCTCCAACAGACCACCACTGCCCTCAGCCGCAGCCCATCTGGGCTTCCCTCTCTGAGCCGTAGCCCATCTGGGCTTCCCTTCTTGCGCCGCAAGTCCCAGCCCTCATTTAGCCATTGTCGACTAGCCCTAAACTCTACCCAGACCAAACCGAAACCCACCCAGGGCTCAAAGGTCCAGCCGAAACCTTCTATGCCCTGGTAGACCTCAATCGAACCCTATACATCTACTTTTAGTCTTCTTTTCTTCCTTTCATACTATCTAAATCTCTGTTTTGATTGAAGTTTCAGCATCAAATTTTTTTTTTGGGTTCCTATATGGACGCTAATTAGCATTGACTGATCACTTTGCTATGATTTGATCTTATACGTGCCTTTATCTCGTTGGTGAGTCTCCAGCTTTTCCACGTATTTATGACTATTGAGGGTTTCATTTGCGTTCTGGAATTATGGGTGATACTACTAGCCAGTTCACTGTCAGCTTACAAAAGCTTAAGGTCAAGAGCCATTTTGTTGCTCCACCCGAAAACCCTAACTTAAAAGTCACGACATCTCTCTCAAATGGTTAGAACTACCGTGCATGGTCAAAGTCAATGACCATTTTCTTGAAGAGTAGAGGGAAGATAGGCTACATAAATGGGAGAATCAAAGCAACTAGTACTGATAATTTCTCTCACTATTCTCTGATCGGGAGCTTTGCACCAGTCCAAGATGATCAGACTGCTTATACTTCTGATTCAGCTTCGTTATCTTACACAAAGTTTGAGGATGTTACTTGGAACCTGATGGCGTGTTGTGATCGGTCAACATCTACAATTGCCTCCTCTTCCTTTTCCCATTCAAGTAACTTAGCCACCTCAGCAAGTGCTTTACTATCTCACTCTTCCTTCCCTTGGATTATTGATTCTGGAGCTTCTGATCATATGTCTAGGTCTTCAGATATTTTTTATGCTTATACACCCTATTTAGGTCAGGACAAAGTTCGTATTGCTGATGGAACTTTTCCTCAATTTTGAGAAAAGGTTTAATTCATGCTACTCCTTTATTATCACTGTCCTCAGTTTTACATGTTTCTAGTTTCTCCACTAACCTTTTATCGATCAGTCGCATTGCTAATGACTTAAATTGTAGTGTCACATTTTTCCCTGATCGTTGTGTCTTTCAGGATCTTGTCACGAAGAGGACAATTGACCGTGGTAGAGTGGAGAATGGTCTTTATATCATGGATTCAGGAGATCAGTTGGCACATCATACCGTGGTTTCTAATAATAAAACTGAAGACATGTGGCTTTGGACAAGTGGTTGGGACATCCTCCTTTTCCTTTGCTTCAACATTTGTTTCCCTCAGTTGTACTAAATAAATAAAGAGGTTTATGATTTTTTATGTGAGTCTTGTGAACTTGGAAAGCATCATCGTGCCTCTTTTCCTCCAAGTTCCACTACAAGTTCAGTCCCTTTTACTTTACTTCATTATGAAGTTTGGGCTCCATCTCGTGTGTTGTCATTAAAGGGTCAAAGATGTTTTGTTACGTTCATAGATGATTTCTTTCGTGACAAGTGGATTTACATGTTAAAAGAAAAAAGGGAAGTGTTTTCTGTCTTCAAAGTTTCCCATCAAATGATTTGTACTCAGGTTGGGACAGTCATAAAAATTTTGCGTTCTAATAATGGTGGTGAGTACATTGATTTTGGTCTTGGTGAATTTTTTGGTTCTCATGGAATAATTCATCAAACTTCATGCACTGACACCCTCCCAACAAAATGGGATGGCAGAATGCAAGAATCGTCATTTGTTAGAAATCGCTCGTTCCATGCTCTTCTCGGGACAAGCCTCTAAGTCTTAAAGGGTGAGGCAGTCTTAACGGCTGCATACCTTATTAATCGTCTTCCTACCCGTGTGTTGAATAAGAAAGCACCAATTGAAGTGCTCTCCAACTCTTCCACATTATTCTCTATTCCTCCTCGGGTCTTTGGTTGTGTGTATTTTGTTCATAACCATTCTCCCACTCGTGGAAAGTTGGACCCTCGTGCTCTTAAGTGCGTGTTTGTAGGTTACTCTCCTACTCAAAAGGGGTATAAGTGCTATCACCCTCTTTCTCAAAAATGGTTTGTGTTTATGGATGTCACCTTCTTTGAGTCTCAGTCTTACTTCCAGAATTCCGAGCCATCTCTTTAGGGGGAGCAGAGGTGTAAAGAAGATATACCTGTGTTCACGTTGCCTACGATTGTTAAGGGTGAAATGAAGACTATCACCAAAAAAAAAAAGCGAGTCAGAGGGAGAAAAATGGTGTAAAGAAAGAGGGTGTGAGGAGAAGGAGTCAGAGGGAGAAAAAACTACTCCAAAGGAGAAAGAGGAGTTGGTTTATACCAAGGGAACATAGAGTAAAAGAAAGACTAGAGACACTGTTTCTCCATCTCTTATTCTTCCATTGTCATTCCCTCTACCTGATGAAGATCCAGGTATTAATACACCATCTGTTACTGAGTCTGATGATCTAGATGTACCCATTGCTGTTCGTAAAGGTGTTAGGTCATCTACTCAACATCCTATATCTAACTTTGTGTCCTACACTCACTTGTCTCCATCCTATAGAGCCTTTGCTTCAAAAATTTCTTCTGTTTGTGTACTAACCATTTTCAGGAACCTCTCACTGATCCCAAGTGGAAACTTGCCATGATTGAAGAGATGAAAGCTCTTCAAAAGAATGACACTTGGGAATTAACATAGTTACCTAAGGGAAAACGAACTGTGAGGTGCAAGTGGGTGTATACAGTGAAGCACATGTCAGATGGTTCTGTTGAGATGTATAAGCCCGCCTTGTTGCAAAGGGCTTCACCCAAACATATGGGGTGGACTATGAGGAGAAATTTGCACCAGTTGCTAAGATGAACTCAGTCAGGATACTTCTCACACTTGCAGCCAATCTTGATTGGCCTCTTTATCAGTTTGATGTGAAGAATGCCTTCTTACATGGTGATCTTGAAGAAGAAGTATATATGGATGTGCCTCCTAGTTTTGAGACTCAAAGACAGTAGGAAAAGTGCGCAGGCTCAGGAAGTCGTTATATGGTCTCAAACAATCCCCAAGGGCTTGGTTTGAGAGGTTCACTCAGGCTATGCATAGTTATGGCTTCAAACAAAGTCAGGCGGATCACACACTGTTCATTAAGCATTCCTCACAGGGTAAGACCACTGCTCTCATCGCATATGTTGATGATATTGTGGTTACAGGGAGTGACTTGGAAGAAGTGCAATAGTTGAAGAAGTACCTGGCCAAAGAATTCGAAATAAAAGATCCAGGAGCACTGCAGTATTTTTTGGGAATTGAAGTGGCTAGATCTAAGCATGGGATGTTCATTTCCCAAAGAAAATATGTTCTTGATCTATTGAAAGAAACTGGAATGTTTGGAAGCAGAGCTTGTGACACTCCGATCGAACCGAACCAGAAGCTTAGTGATGATAGTAGTGGAGTGTTGGTTGACAAAGGGAGATATCAGAGGTTAGTGGGTAAACTTATTTATCTGGCTCATACTCGTCTTGACATTGCTTTTGTTGTCAGTGTGGTTAGCCAGCTCATGCACGCTCCACGTGAATCTCATCTAGATGTTGTGTTCCGGATTCTTCGGTACTTAAAAGTCTGGTCTTGGAAATGGTTTATTTTTTGGCACATGATCACCTTAGAGTGGAAGCATACACTGATGTTGATTGGGTAGGTTCAGTTACTGATAGGAGGTCCACTTCAGGGTATTGTACCTTTGTGGGAGGTAATCTTGTTACTTGGCAGAGTAAGAAGCAAAATGTGGTAGCGAGATCTAGCTTCGAGGCCAAATTCAAGGCTATGGCCCAAGGTGTGTGTGAACTTTTACAGATTAATTGTTGTTAAGAGATCTGAGACTCGATCAGACAGACATGATGTGCCTATATTGTAATAATAAAGTTGACATTAACATCGCTCATAATTCAGTTCAGCACGATCAAACCAAGCATGTGGGGATAGATAGACACTTCATTAAGGAAAACCTCGATAATGGTACAATATGTACTCCGTTTTTGAAGACAGGCGACCAATTGGCAGATATTCTCACCAAAGGAGTTGGGCATAGACAGTTTTATTTCACTCTTAGCAAGCTGGGTATGAGAGATATCTTCGCACCAGCTTGAGGGAGAGTATTGAGAGTTGTTTATTTAGTTAGAGTTGTTTTATTTTATTTCTCTTTTATTTTATTTCAGCCCTAGGGGCTTCTATGTAATTAAGAGATTTATTTATCATGTAATAAAAGGTAAGGGAGACTAATGGTATTCCTAAGCTTGTTTTATGAAAATCAACACGTGCTACCTAGCATATGAAAAAAAAAAGAGAAAGAGAGAGAAGTAAGAAAAGAATGCCTGCTCAAAATGTCCTATCCGTACAAACGAAAATATAACAATAGTGAAAGCTACTGATGGCCTTGGGGTGGGATGGTATTCATTGCAGACTGGATAGCTACAAGAAATGTCCTTTTGCGAGGTAAGGAGAGATGGTGGGGTTACCTTAAAGACTAGACAAAGTTGGCAAACTAGTATACACTATACACTTACAATTTTGTTCACCACAGAAACAGGATATACATTGCATATATATGTTTGGTCCCAAAATATCATAACATTATCAGCCCAATGCATTCTAGTCCTCCTTATCACATTTTTTGCCTGAACAGAAATTCAGTGTATATCATCAGTAAAAAGGTTCAAAGACTGATCCAAGAACAAGGTGTGCCTGGATCTCAAACTAATCCAAAGCAGCTAACAAAACATATCAAAACTGAGGACACTTCTGCACATAAACTTCACCCTCCAATAATAAGAAAAACAAAATTTGTAGTCCCAAAAAACAGCGGACTCCCATATGAACTGAACCAATCAAATCCAAGCTATAGAGGGAATGCTCCTGCCCACTCCAGTTTTAGCTAAACAATCTACGAAGGACTTGGTCCCTCACTACCTTCTTCAAAATGTCATTGAAAACATTATTGTGTCCCAAAAACTTTGGTCCACATCATTAACCCATGGTACTGCAAATTTTGGAATCACTATCAATTTCTAGTTCAAGATTTCTATCCGATTCCACAGAAACATTAAACAAAGCCTCTTGGATTGCTGGAAGTTTCAGCAAAATTGGAATCTACAATTCCAATATCTCCCGTTCGCAATCCCATGGCTGTCCCTCAAAACTCCCCCAATACCTCCCGTGCCTAGTTTCCCCTACATTGAATTTTAACACTCTGGACGGGTCCACCTTCTGTTTACTCTACTCACACATAATTTCTAAAGGGTATTGTTAGGGGCACTAACAACTTTCACTAACACTTACTAACACACTCTATCTTTCTCCTAGTGGTTCTGCGGAGTCCACTGCGGACCCCACAGTACCACTAGGAGAGAGATAGAGTGTGTTAGTAAGTGTTAGTGGAAGTTGTTAGTGCCCCAAATATTACTCAATTTCTAAATTCTCTCCCTCACATGTGAGCCCACCAATTGCCCCTAGAAGTCAGACCTCAACAATCTCTGCCTTGTGTGTGACTGAACCATGTTACTATCTCTGTCAAGAGCCGCCACTCGAGGACAAAAAAGCTTTGCCATATATGTTGAAATTCAAATATGACCCCAAAGATTTATCCTATTCGCTCTTGAACCCAATTATCAAGTTAGCCTTTCTTTATCACATTAAACCTCTGATGTGGAAACCTTGTTATCCACGTGACTTTTTAGTCACATGAAAGTGGTCCATTAGTCTCCTAATTTGGTTGGACTCCACTACCCTTATATTAGCCAATAAAATATAATGCCTAATTAATAAAATATAGTATATAAAATAAATAACTGTTTTGGTTACATAAAAACTGACGATGGAATAGTTTTAAGAAGCAGTTATTTTTAGGGCCCTCTTCTCTCCTCTATAAAATATACAAACTTCCCCTTTCAAAATCAATCCATCAGTTACAGTATGTTTGTGAAGATTGAGAGACAGAGAGAAGAAGGAGAAGCCTTATATCAAGTCTTCAATTAAGGGGTTTCTAATCATCATCTTTATCAATCGACAATGGCAAACAACGGTACATATTAAATTATAGTATTTGATAGATCTTGAGATGTATTTAATTCAAGATCCATAAGTTTTTCCGCATGATAGTATGATTACTCTATCAATTATAAATTTAAAGTTGGTATCAGAGCATGGTTATAAAATCAATGCATCTTAGAATTAAATTTTACCGGAGTTAATTTTGTATTGTAAAATTTATGCTTGTCGCATATCTCTTGGATCTGATCATGATTATGATATATATACATACACTGTCGCATGATGTTTGTGAAATCATTATTTTTTGTGAATATGCATGTGCGTGTGTAATGTATTTCTATGCATATTCTGTGGGTTTCTAATTCGAATACACCATGATCATCTATTGGGTCCCATGATTTAACAACTGCTATGGTGTATGTATATACAATTTTGTATGTTATTTTTAAAGTCAAACATACAATTAATCCATTATGGTTATGTTTGGAAAAGTTTGTACATGACATTCTATCATATTCTTTCTATGTACATTCATTAACTTGTTGACTCTCAAATTCATGTGTGCATATTATAAGAATTGTATCCATATGCTGTTTATGAGGGTATAAGACATGAATGAAACAGTAACTATTTAAGATATACTTACATGTTTGGTTAATGTGAATAGGAAGAAATTTGTGTTAATTTCAATTATATTGACTTGATATCAAGACCTTTTAAAATTGCACGGTGATATGCATTACTGTAATGGGTTGGAGATTAATTTGATCATGTCACTGGAATTGGTTATTAATTATCCAATTTGAATTGAATTTTCTTGTATGGTTCGGGTATTTTGTAATACTGAAAGTAATTAAATTTTATGGTTAAAATATATTATATTATATTATATTATATTTATTTTATGTTAAAGAAATAGAGTTATTGCTAAATGATAGTCATTGAACTGAAAAATTAATTACATAAAAGTGAATTATTTTTATTATATAATTTTCTGAAAAGAAGTAATTGAATTAGTAAATGACAATTTTAGCAATTACATGATAACTCTACTAAAATGGTTAAAGAATATTGTTGGTTAATTTTATTTTCATAGGGTTTATTAATTTGGTAGTCACCAAAGTGACCTAGGTTAGTGAGCCTTATGAATATAAAATTACATGAAAGAGTAGTCATTAAGGGTGACATAAAAGACAACAATTTTCTCAATGGCAGTCATAGTTAAGAGATTGGGACTAGCCCAAAGGAGAGTCACTTTCAACAAACTATGAACTGGATAGGGTAATATAATTTGTGTCATTTAGTAGTGTAGAATTGGATACCCAAAGGTAACATAAATAACTAGTAGGTGACATAAATTACATTAGACCTATATAGGTGATAATATTATACACCTATAGAGTGGACACTAGATATGCTAAGGTTCTCGCCCAAAGGTGGAACCGATGTGATATCAATAGTTCATCTATTTAGAATTTATAATTCTATATTATGGATAGACTCAAGGCCTTAACGTGAGCATTGTCCTATTTTATTTCAGTGACTATTCCCACTTCGTTGCACTCTCATGCATATAGCATTCCGAATCTCAATGGGTCAAACTTTTTAGAATGGTTTGAACAAGTCCAATTCACACTAGGTGTGTTAGATCTCGACATGGCACTTTTGGCTGAGAAACCTGAGGAAGTTACTGCTGATAGTACTGCAGAATAGGTTGATACTTTGAAAGCCTGGGAGAGATCGAACAGACTTAGTCTTATGTTTATGAGGATGACCATGGCTAATAATATCAAAACCTCCCTCCCTCAAACTAATAGCTCATTGGTACTATTGACTGCTGTCAAAGAACGTTTCAAATCAGCAGATAAGTCACTTGCAGGCACACTTATGGCAGAGTTAACTACTGTCAAATATGATGGTAATAGAGGAGTTCAGGAACATATCCTCTATATGACTGACAAAGCTGCAAAACTTCGAGCACTAGGAATGCAAGTGGATGAATCCTTCTTGGTGCAGTTTATTCTCAACTCACTCCCTCCTCAGTTCGGCCCATTCAAAATTCACTATAACACTCACAAAGAAAAGTGGAATTCGAATGAGCTAACTGGTATGCGCATTCAAGAGGAAGTGAGACTGAGGCAAGAAGGACCCCACTTTGTGCTTGTTGTTACTCAAGGAGCTAAAAAGAAAGGAAAGTTTGTGAAAAGAAAGAGATTTCCACCAAAGAAAGGAGATGGACCTGGGGAAAGTAGCCAGGGCCGTGGAAAGTTCACTGTCAAATGTTACTTCTGTGGCAAGAAAGGACATGTGAAGAAAGACTTCAGCAAGCGTAGAGCTTGGTTCGATAGGAGAGGTATAAATATTTCTTTTGTATGTTATGAATCAAATCTTGCTGAAGTTCCTTCTAATACTTGGTGGATTGACTCTGGGGCCACGACTCACATAACAAATTCGATGCAGGGATTCCTTATCACCCGGAAGCCGAAGGACAGTGAAAGATTCGTCTATATGGGGAACCGTCTCAAAGCGGAAGTGGTAGCTGTTGGAACCTACCGCCTACTCTTAGAGACGGGTCATCAGATGGATCTTATGGACACTTTATATGTACCTTCAATTTCTAGGAATTTAGTTTCTTTGTCTAAGTTGGATGTTACCGGATATTCAGCTTTGTTTGGTTGTGCAAAACTCAGTTTGTTGTTTAATTCAGTTGTAGTTGGTTCTGGTATTTTATGTGATGGTTTGTATAAAATTTTCTTGAATCATGAGTTTGCACAATCTTTAGTAGCCCTACATTCGAATGTTGGTTCAAAACGTG